>CATIUR010000005.1:52731678-57731678 GCA_949592205.1 Helichrysum umbraculigerum | reverse complement strand
ATGTGTCAGAGGTTTATTTGGCATATTTAACACAACTTTTATAAACACTAGCTTCGTCATATGATGTATCGGTAGGCATGATACACACCGGTCTCTAGGTGAGTAAGAAGTAATATTAAAACTTGTCTATTACTTTGTGAAAACTGTTATATGATGTATGACATAAGTCTTAATTGATGAATGAAGGTACTACCATACGCTGTCATAATCATTATGTAAGTGCTAAATTGGCATATAGTAATAATATGATTATTAGCTTAACTAATGGTGACTATTGTTGTACTCACGTACAGACCTGAATCCATTAGCTATGCAAATAGTCTCAAACTTGTTTTGTTCATACTAAGGGACCCTCTGTTATACTAAGTACAGATCTGGGGCCACTAGTATCTTCATGATAGGTTTGATGTATGCCTAAATTAAAGATCAAGTGTATGTTACGAGATAGCCGAGATAAACTTGGTCTTGTAATCTCTACCTTGTCGGTAAACTATGCAGCGTTATGCGTTTTACTAAAGTTTATCAGTATATCATACAATAGCTTTCACAAACTTAATATTCATAATAACAATAAAGGTTAGCTCACGGATACGGATGTAATATGTTTAAGTAGACAAACAATACCGATGATCATCTTGAACTAATTTTTATAAAAGGTAATTTAAATATGTCAAGTAATTTAAAGTGGACAAATATACTGATGATCGAAATAACACTTGCTATTTCCTAATAATTGCATGTTGGCATGATATGATATCTAAACAGACCTAAAAGAATCCTATCCCCAATTTATTTTAATCTTTGTTCTTTACTTTTCCTTTATAAAGAAAATACAAAAAGATTTTATTTCTATGTTATTTTCTTCAAACATCACATATCTTGTTAAAGTCAAATATTGAAGATGTAAAGGATGTCGGTTATTCTCCAAAGACCGTGAAGATAAATTCAATTGGAAAAGCTGCTGATGATTGAGAAATGGTCACACAGTTTGAAGATCTTATTGTATGATTAATGTGCATCAGTCAATTGTATCTGGACATCAAGATTTTTCTGAAGACCATGCTATCTCAATGGGAGAGTTTCTGATTGTTGAAGACATGAAAGAGTTTGTTGGTTCAGACTAATTGAAGACCTAGTTGATCAAGCTGCTGACATGGGGGAGTTTGTTGGTGCATTTTGTGTGTCAGTCAGTTGGTCAAAACTATTGTAATTGTCAAAGTAAATTAGTCTGCGTATATATAGTGTTTAGTGTGTATATACGGGTCTGTAAACGAATAGTGAAATAGAAAATATACACAAAATTAGTGTTTAGGCGACACTAGATTAAGTGTCGCAATAGGGTGGTGACCTGCGACACTTAGTGAGTGTCGCAGGGTTAGCAGTTTACACTATAAATAGAAGAGTTAGAGTCAAAATTAGGGTTAGACATTGTGAGCATTTGTGAGAGGCGTTTTCTGTGAGAGAGATTGAGAGTGTGATTGTTAAAGCTTTATTCTTTTAAGTGTGAATTTATACAAAAGCTTATAGAATCGTTTGTGTTCGTGAATCAGTTATCGATTGTTTATATTCCGCATTTATAATTGATTAAAACGATCCGATCAGATCCCACGTACGTGACTATCAAATACTAACCCTTCCCCAAAAAAAGGCACTTCCCTCTTGATCACTACCCTATATATATATATATATATATATATATATATATATATATATATATATATATATATATAGTTGGAGGATCTAAAAAGAAGAAATATTTTGCGGAGAAGAGGGAGAAGGAATCCTGACCATTCATTTTAATTTAAGGTCAAAGGGTACGATAGTCTTTTGTAAATTGGTTATTTAATTTAATAGAATGTAATTTAAATAATTAAATTGGTGGGCGGTTTTTTTCTCCCTAATTTTTGGAAAGTTGCATCTAATTTATTAACATATATTAGGCAACTATAGATTTAGTCAAAAACAATATTTTTCTGGTAGTGTTTTTTTGTGGGGGATATTCATGCAATCTTTAAGATATGGAAGAATGAATTAGTGGATCGAGACATAGTTTATTGCATTGCAAATTTATTCACATTATAATAGGCAATATACATTTAGTCAAAAACAATATATTTCTGGGATTTTTTTGTGGGGGATATTAATGCAAATATTCAACAAATTGAGAAATGAAATAGTAGATCAGTACATAGTTAATTGCATTCTATATTTTAATACATTCAACAACGTATTCAAAGATTACTGGGAGAGATTCATAGTCAACCGAATTCTCATGTACTTTTTCACAATAATACTCAGCTATACAAAAAAATGAATCAAATGTTTAACTACAAATTTACGTTGTGCATAGGTAAGGTAAGGTAAGGTAAGATCCCATACCGCCTTCCGCGGGTTAGGGCCCAATACCGTCTAGGACGGTCTATGGGGGAGGTTAGATGTTGACAGCCTTACCCCTACCCTAAGGTAGAGAGGCTGCTTCCGGTTCTACCAAAGGTAGAAAGGACCTCCGGCCTTTATAGGGGATAAATCCCCGATATGTCCCCCCTTGGGTTTGAACCCATGACCTTGAGGATAAAACCCTCACGTCTTAACCACCTTGGTAGATGGTGGAGGACAAATTTACGTTGTGCATATTGCATTCATTTTTCAAATGCCGCCAATCTTTCTTCTCTTATCTTGTCTGCTCTATCTTCCACCATTTTCTGCCAGTCAATGGGAAGTTTATCATGATCCTTTGCTTCAAAGTCAACTTTAAAAGCCAGCATGTTCAACCCAGACAATAATATCTTCGACGCGTATTTCCTCCGAAGGTCATCTAGTTGTGCCTGCTGCCTGTTATTCTCCGTTCTAAGCCCTACATCAAAGTTGCTTGCTCCCTTGAATATCTCCATGGCGCATAAAAAATACGCCACAGTCTATCCCCTTGAAAGTTGTTTGCCACGATAATCTTAGTCTACATGGTACAAAACGTCGAAGAGTTTTAAGCATAGGGTGCCTCTTGGTTTCTAAGTATTCACAAAATCGATCCCGCTGCATTTAAAAAAAAAACATTAATTAAATTAAGAACACAAACGTTTCTAGCTTAAATAACTATGATTTAGATGCATCATTCAAATCAAGAACACAAACGTTTCTAGCTGAAATAACTATGATTCAGATGCATCATTCATTCATTCAGATACTATATCTTCATTACCATGTGATTCAGCAATAAGTCTACTTTGATTCAGCATTAACTACGCTATGATTCAGCATTAGTTTATACTACGATTCAGCATTATCAGTCCATGTTTATCATTCATTCGCAACCTTCTATTCTTCTAATCTAAATTCATTTTTGCAAAACCTTTGCTGTGCTATATTACCTTCTAAACCAACCTACTGTTATTCACATCTATTGGCTTAACACAACTTACTTTGTTTATAAACATTATAATAAAAAGTAAAGGTTTAGTAATTCTTACCAAATTCTCATGTACTTTTTCATAATAATACTTAGCCGCGTCACCATTCGCCAAATTATCAAGTACAAATATATGCCCGGACTCGAGGCTGAAGACAACACACCAAAAATGTCCCCGATTCAACAACGGGAAGAACACCTACACAACAAACAACCCACTTTGTACAAAAATACAACTAAAATGTAAATAATCACTTCAATGTGTATTTAACCGTTAATTACCAATCCGTAGTTATTAAGATCACCAATTTTGTATCGTGCAAGACAATCATTCAAATTCTCAGAAAACTCCTTTAGTCGCTCCTCAACCGTTTTACCAACATCCATACAAACTTTCGTCTACAAATTTCAAAATAAAGTTGCTTAGTCACCTATGCTTTGGCATAAACTCAACACCACGTCAAAAAAACATAGAATTAGGATTTATATACTATTATTTAGCGGTAAGTATACTGTGATTCACCAATAACTATATTATGATTCAGTAGTAACTGCACTATGATTCTGTTTTAATTAATCCCCGATTTAGCATTATCAAACTACTCTTGGTAACCCTCAACCTATTATTCAGCTAAGCAATATACAAATTGGCCACACCATTACCATCAAATTATGCCTCTAAACCATGCTTCTATGAATCACATAAAATGACTAACCATTACTCCTATTTTCATGTACCTGTTCGGTTTGCGATGTGGTCCATGGTGCCTTTCCCTGTTATTAAGTATCCTCGACCCTACGTTGCCCTTGCTGTTAACTGTTTTCGTATTATCTCCTCTCTTTCGTTTTTGACTCTTAAATTCCTTTGGAGGAGTTGTCATAAAATCATCATCCGAATCATGATTATGCAATTGGGAGTTGGCTGAAACATTTAAAATACACTATTACGCATAATAAGATGCTACAAAACATTCATGTGATTCAGGTTATGAGTTAGTTCAACGCTACTATTAAACCGTTAAAAATAGCATAGTTAGGCACTTTATAAACTTATCATGTCTTGCGACAAATACACTAAACCATTAATAGTAACATGCCACTTACAATAAAGCATACTTGTCAACGCAATTTCTGCCACTTTGATTCGACATATTAAACCTTCGATTCAGATACAGAAAACTTTCTAATTAATCAGGCTAAATATATGTTAGCATGCCAACAATCATAACATGCCCTTTATAAGCAACTATGTCTAACAAGATACTAGTAGCCACACACTGATCCGATAACTAAAAAATTTGATTCGGTAGTACAGGTATAAAGCTAAGTTCATTTTTACTTAGATTTGCATGCCACCTACATAATACAACCAAATATTTGATGTAATCCAACAAAGTTATTACGCATTTTCGGCTATACAGCAACAACATTAGTACTCAAGAAATCCTAAATAGCCATTTATAAGCGACTATGTTTAAGAAGCTATTTTAGTGCCTTACTGATTCTGTAACTAGACACTTTGATTCAGCGGTTCACATATAACGCAAGTCTCACGTTTAGCCTCATTTTCATTTCATCTACATACATTCTCAACTTCAATGTACAACTAAACTATACATTGTACATTGCACCATTCTATGTAGGCTTACATCAAATCATTTCAATACTTTACTCTGCAAATAACCTTTCCTCCATCAAACACACATAGGTTACTCAAACCACAACTAATTATGACTATCAATCAGCAACATAGAGTGAATATTCGACAATGGTTCAGCAACGAAATCAAACTAATAACCATTATAAAATTCAAATTCAGAATCATAAACAAAACTATAACTATTTGTTTTCATGATTCGGCAACAGAATATATCAAATACCACCATTCCTTTTACACCACATAACATCATTCATTAGGTATAATCAAACATAACCATTAGGTTACTAATAAAACCTTTCAGAACAAAATAAAGAAAATACAAGAAATTACCTGTCGATTTTGATTGATTCAGTTGTCGTGTTCGTATCATGTTACTCTTCAGAATCTAACCACTAAAACCTATTTTGCAGATTTGCGCTTCTTCGATTCAGTGGCCGCAACAAACTACTGGGTAAACACAAACGAGAAATTATTGATAATCACGAATGATGAAGGTAGCGATCAAGATTTCCAATTAGGGTTTTTTTTGGTTAATCGAATCGATGCAGAATAAACCAGAGAATCGAATCACCTATTTTTCCTCTGTATGAAAACCATTTGGTTTTTAATAAATTATTAATTTGATTTTGTTTCCTTTTTCTATTTTACACTGAATGGACACAAATACCCCCATCCATCTTCAACTTCCGCCCAGAATTTCAAGGTTTCCCTTTGACCAATCCTATCCGTTGAATCACAGATCTAGTGGTCAGGATTCCTTCTCCCATTTCTCCACAAAAAAAAACTTTCTCCCTTAATCCCAATCTCTCTCTCTCTCTCTCTCTCTCTCTCTCTATATATATATATATATATATATATATATATATATATATATATATATATAAAAATCAATACTACAATAATGGCATATGCAATTCTACGTGATTTTTAGAGCTTTAATTATCTTAACCGTTTTATTTAATTTCAGATTTAGTTTTATAATATTAACCTAATTGTACTTCATCGTGTACATGAATGAAAACTTGATCATCGGAAAATCTTTTGATGCATAATAGAGTAACATTCATCCTCTGTTTACATGTATTTTCTTTTTCTTCCACAACAATTGATAATTTTTATCATCCACTAATACATGGCCCCATGGCTTCAAATTCCTCAACGTATGGATGACGTCTTCTGGTATTGTAGTTTTTGTACTATGTGATTTTTTTTTCTAATAAAGTTTTTACTATATGAAAATATAATAAAAATAATAACTACAACAACAATTCCCAATTGCAGATGAGAACATATATTCTTTTGAATTATATATCAATATCATCATCGATCCCAGGAAATTAGATTTTATTTTTTGTTAGTATGATTCAACAATTTGTATGGCTTTGATTCAGTTAGACGTCACAATGATTCAATTCTTTATAAGTATGATTCAACGTGTGTTATCTCATGCAAGACTTCTAGTTATGATGATGATTCATATATTTTAGTGATGATTCACTTACTAGTGTATACCACTTGCTTCTAGTTACGATGATGATTCATTTATTTTAGTGATTATTTACTTACTAGTGTATACCATCTAAAGTGGTGATAATTCATATGATTGTTTTAGATTTATGTTCTGAAAAAACAATACGTTAAGGTAGATTTTTTTATTGAACCCACATACTTTATACATTTTAAAAGAATGTAAATAGTGATTCATAAAACATACGTATCAAATATGCGAATCTTTAAGAACTTCATACAAATCCTCGTTACAAAGCTGCTATTATGTCAACATATTTTCAATGTTAATAACGATTCAGTTTTTTGTATAATGTTTTTCATTACATTGATTCACAAAGCAATACTTTGATTCAGTTTTGTAATGTCTTAAAATATTGTACCAAATCATTTATAAGTACATCGATTGAAAACAAAAAGGGAAAAAAATGGGAGTTTTGAATCACTTTTGGTTACTATCAATTTCTTGTAAATTCTATCAACGCGTCGTTACTACTGGGAGGATAATTACCAATAAATAAATACTAAATTAAAAATATAAAGCCACACCTTTTATTAAAGAAAGTTCCGATTTTCAAGGGAATAAAAAACCGATGGATTACTCATAGAATTAATAGGGGCGGTTATTTTGCAAACCCATAAGTAGTAATTGTATAGTTTTGCCCTTCTATAATTTAAATTTGTGATCAAAATTTACAAAATAGTCATCAAATTATTTGAGTCATTGATTGAATAATCTAACGACCGACATTTCTTCTCTATCTTTTCTGTTAAATTTTCCTTCTCCAATTTAAAAATAATTATGGCTAAAAACACCTCATAAATGCACAACTAGCCACCAAATCATTATATTCACACTCATACATCTTAAATATGTGTCAAAAAATAGATGCGAACTTTCATAAATGTACAAAAATAAAAAAAAAACGATTGATGCACAGTTATAGAGATAATCGTGCATCAATTGCCTTTTCGATTTTTGTGCATTTTTAGAAGTGTACATTTTCTTTTCTTTGCATATTTGAAATATACGAATGTGAATCTAACTATTTTATTAATAGTTATTGTGCATTTAAAGCGTTCTTAGCCGTTCTTATTTTTAAGGTGTTCTCATTTGATCAAAACTATATATATATATATATATATATATATATATATATATATATATATATATATATATATATATATATATATATAATAACAATAATAATGAAACACCCCAACTCTTAAAAGTATGTAAATTAGTTATAAAATAAAATTTTCCAATTCTGTGACCAAGATCGCACCGCAATGATACCACATCGCGTCGTGACACGTAACAATTCGCGTCGCAACGATCATATAATCGCGTCGCTATTTTAACTGGATCGCGTGGCGATTCTATATGAATCGCGCCGCGACCATTGCATAAACAGAGCTGTACAGACAGCTTTTAAAACCAAGCTTCACATCTGCGCAAAACTTAACCCGATCATTATTTAATCTTGAAACTTTCCAGAAATCATTTCAGTACATTATTATAACTTTACAATATAACCTTTATCCAAAACACGCATTAACAAGAGAATCAAACCGGATTATCTATTTTTAACCATTTCGACACTTTCACCAAAAACTAATTCAAAGCTTCCACATGGTACTCAGTATTTACATATTCTTAATGTATCAGCATATCAACTCAAAATAAACATCAAACTTTAAGTGCCGAAACAACTTATATCCTAGTTTTACAAAAGATGGGGATTTAGGCATCATAAGCATGATTTAATGAACACGAGCCATTACCAAAAGAGCAATATCCACCTCTAATTCCCAACGGGCTTTTTACCCAAATCACCCCTTTGTCCACTTGCTTCACCTAAAATGTAAAAATAATACAACCGTAAGCACAACGCTTAGTAAGTAACGAAAAACAATCACATGTGATTATTATCATTATTAGCTAAGGATCCTTGCTACCATGCTAGTCGTATACTACTAGCAATCACACGGGCCTATGGCCTCAACCATTACCCGCACCAAGCCACTAGCAAATGGTCGTAACCATTCCTAGCACCATGATCATGTAATCAGAAACTTACCTTGCAAGGGCACACACAAAACACTTGTACTTCTTTCAACTTCTTTATTACCTAAACATATAAGAACATAAACATATAATTACATATTGCATATAATAGTATACTTTATTCACTTACACCATTTCTTCATAATCATGTATGATCAACTTTCACCATTTAATCATATATACATAGATATTGGTCCTATATAGCATTACAATCATAATTTTCCTTAATACACAATCATCTTTCTTTTAGGACCAATATTAATATGCATATACATATACTAAAACATTTACACTTCTTTCTCTTTACTTTTATAACAATTTCAGAATCCTATAAAGACTATTAACATGTATAATTTACATGTTTATCAAATACTCAAAGATTTATTAATTATTACTAACTTAGGGTTTCACTTATTTAGAACCCTAACTCAATTTCATCATATAAGTCTCATAATATATACATATAACATGTGTATAACATCTATATACTAACAACCTAATCATTTAACAAGTATTAACACTTAGGGTTTACAAAACATTAAAACCCTAATCTGATTTTACAATGAAATTAAAGAATAATACCTTGTAATTAGTTATGGAAGTACTTAGGAGTTCAAAAGAATGCTTTCTAGCTCAATAATAGAGATGATCACTCCTAGTTTCATAAAATCGCCATCATCATCAGCTCTGGTTTTTATTTGAGTGATTTTTAATTAACAAACGAATCTGGAAGTCGCTGGAACTAAAAACCCGTTTCTGTAACTGGGCAAATCGCGTCGCGATTGTCACTAGATCACGTCGCGATCTTAATTAATTCAGGCCCAGCATTTTCCATTTATTACACTTTCTAACCAAAACTTATACTACTTTCTAATACATATATAACTATGTATGATATATGTATTCGTATATCTTCAAGGTCAAGTAGTATAGCATATACATATACATATAAATACACATATTCAAATAATATAACACACACACACATATATATATATATATATATATATATATATATATATATATATATATATATATATATATAATATAATCTAGAACTTATGAAAAATGGATGTTACAAATAATAATAAAAATAATCATAATTGTAGGATCCATGAACCACCCTTATCCTTATTATATATAACTAGGAATCTTTTTGCTGTGCATACGCACAGCCCACTCAAACTCATACTTCCTCCGTCTCAAAATAATTATCACTCAACAAAGAATACATAGTATAATAAAAGCATAATCATTACCGTTTTCTATTTTTTACTTTTTGAAAAATGACAGTTTTACATGTAACCAATTATTTACCGAGTTCTATAAAGTTTGTAATAATAATTTCAAAAAGGGTAATATGGTAATCACAATCAAACTTCCATATGTATTTTTGGAAGTGAACAATTAATTTGGGACGTCCGAAAAAAGAAACAGGGAGTATCTTATTGTTGTCGTAAATATATGTTTTATGATAAAGATTAAATTAATCAATTAGATAAATGTTTATTTATTGGATGAAATAGATATAAACTCAGATATTATTGAGACACAATTGAAATACTATTGGTATTCATTATACATGATTACAACGGCTATACGTTTGAAGGCAAGGGATGAAGTAATACTAATTATATTTGGATTTTTCTAATGATAGCCCTTAGGGCTGTGTTTAAGATAAAAATTTATGCATAAATGATGGTATATTGTAGTTAGTGGGGTGGTTATTAAAAAGTTTATGAGATAGTTATCATCATGGTACAATTAAATGATGCGTGTTTGAATATCTTAATGATAGCCCTTAGGGCTGTCATTAGAAAAATTCATTATATTTATATGGTTACGTGTAAATTTTGAAAGTTGTGTTAAAAGTTAAAACGTTAGTGCTGATGATGTCATAAAAATTTTAAGTTGGGTTAAAATGCTATGCTGATGACGTGTTCAAATTTTAGCAACTTAATTTAGAACATGCTTTCCTTATATAATACTAGAAGATAATTATATAAATTACTCCCTCCGTCCTTTTTTTATTATCCTGTTTTAACTTTAAATGTCTTTCTTTTTCAACTTTACCTTAAATATTTTTGTTTGTATTATATAATGTTTGAGAGTGAGGTTCAAATGAGAATGAGATTTTTTGTGAGAATGGAGGAACCTACCAGAACACACCACGTGTCATAAAACCCACTTTCCCCAACGTTTTTTAAACTTAAATATCTCCCAAACGGCAAGTCAAAAAATCATAAAAATTGCACCATAAAAATCATCATTTTTTTCTCTTTGATTTGCCATCTCACAAGGTATACTTTCGACGACTTTTATTTTTTTGGTTTTACAAATTGTACAAAATTAGTACACATGTGTATACTAGCTGGTATCTCATGTGTTACTTGCTGGTATCACATGTGTTACTAGCCTGTATCGCATGTGTTACTAGCATATATCACATGTGTTACGCCAGTAACACATGTGTTATCAGCTTCTAACACATGTGTTACTCGTTTTCAAAACCCACCAAAAAAGGAAAAAAAATTCGTCGAAAGTATACACTGTCACATCTCAATTCGAAGATAATGAAACGATGATTTTTATGGTGCAATTTTTTGTGATTTTTCGACTTACCGTTTGGGAGATAATTAACTTTTAAAAACGTGGGGGAAAGTGAGTTTAGTGACACGTGGTGCAATCATATTGATTCCCTCATTTTCACACAAAGTTACTTTACTCATTTGAACATTCTCTAATGCTTGATGCAAAATATATAAAATTAATTGGGTTTTAAATGCATTTTCATGGAGTATAATTTTCATCAAGTATTATATAATGAGTTTTGATAAAAGAGCCCTAGGAGGTCTTGATAAGGGATTAAAATATTTAATAATTTAATTAAAAATATATACAATTCCAACCACCTTCCATTTTTCTCGGGAATAATTATGATTTTATATTATTTGCAATACAAAACTACTGTAATTATCTCTTCCTCCATAACCTATCTATTTACACATCATATTTTTAAAAGCGGAAATCTTAGTGCAACGTGAAAATATAATATTTAATGTTTTACCGTCATTGTTGAGCGGAATCCATTGAATTTGGGTTTCTTGTATTTTAAAATTCTTATACCAAATTACAATTACAAAATTGCCCCTACTACATCTATAAATTAATAACAGCTACGTGCCTACGATGCCTTCAATAATATTATCAAAAAGAACCAAGTCACATTCATCACAATTAATTACTATACTTTAATTCATTAAATAGCTGCCACAATTAATTACATACAACAGCTAGCATTCGTCATTCCTTGATTTTAATAAAAACAAAATCTCAGTTATCAAAATTATTTAGAGAAACTATTCAACTCTAAATAGTTTCCATCTTTATTAAAGGAAAGTCTTCCACTCTAAGACCGTAACAAATGTATATCGTCCTCTCAACACTGCGTAGTGTGAGAGTTACCTCTATTATTAGTGCATTTTCTTTTATATCATCGTATCTACGTTACTTCGACTTTCAAACGCAAGTATCAAGGTTGTCAAGATCGTGATCCTGATCGTACGATCTTACGATCCTACCAAGGGAAAACGTGCAGGATCGGAGTAGGATCGGTCATGAGGTAGGATCGATCGTAGGATCGATCGTAAGATCGTTGAACGATCCGATCCTACAAATAGGCTAATTTTTTTTTTATGTTTTATTATTTTTTTCTTTTTACAATTGGACTTGTGAGGCTCATAAGTAGCCCAAATCCAATCTAAAAACTTACCATACTTTTTGTTTCCAAGTTCAATTTCCTCATTTATTATTAGATTAACCTAAGAAAAAGTCTAGAACCTCTAAAACGAAGATTAGGAATTTTCATTTGTAACATGCTCTCAAACTTTGGTGCAATTGTACTATGCCGCTATCTTTTGTTTTAGTACATTTATCATTCGAAAAATATATGCTGACAAATTGCGTCACTTCAGTAATATAAAAGTTTGAATGTTAGATTAATTTCTCTTATAGCAATTTTCTACAGGAATTTAGATATCTTTGTATAAAAATTCATATTTTAGTAAGATCTACGATCCTGATCTCTATCTTACGATCCCGATCTTGCAAAGGCAAAAATGATCCTATGTAGATCCCGATCTTGACAACCTTGGTTTGTATAGTATATATTTACGATGACAATAAACTTTGACAGTATGTTTGTAAAATGCATCATATATAACTTCTCGGTTTGACATGTTGGCCACTATCATTTCCGTCATACAATAATGTTGTTTTATAAATACCGCCACATTGCGTGGGTAATCTACAAGTCTATTTAAAATGATCTTGAATTTGATAGGTGAATTATTTTGGAAAAAAAAAACGGAAGTTACTATAGGGAAGTTTGACCGGAAGTTACTATAGGTGAATAATTAATTTTTTTAATCCCTTATCAAGAGCCCTTAAGGTTTCTTATATCAAAACCCTAATATGATACAAACAAAAATATTTAATGTCAAAGTTGAAAAATAAAGACTTCAAAAGTCAAAACAGGATAATTATAATGGGACGGATGAAGTATATATTATATATTATATATACATAATGGCTTGTTAACCCCCCCCCACCCCCCCCCCCCCCCCTCACATTTTGACTTTTCCTTTTTTATTTTGTTTCATCTTTTCTTTCTTTACATTTCACTTATTATTATAATTTTCTTACTTAATTCTTGATAAACAACTTTTTTGTCTTGTTAATATTTGTTTTCTTCATTTTATTATAAATATATATATAGCATTACATAATCAACATAAAATAAATAATATCAACAAAAACTAACTTTGTTTTTCATATTACATTTCAATTTGTTTTCTTCATTTTCGCCACTTTGTTCTCAACTCTTCTCACCTCCTAGGCGAGACAAGCTACCTTTAGCTAGGAGCCTCTATTTCTTCTGCCCAACTCCCCAAAAACAACGTTCGACTTGCATGTGTTAAGCATAAAGCTAGCGTTCCTTCTGAGCCAGGATCAAACTCTTCTTATGACTATGATTTGGCCCTATGTACAGTGGTAGAACCTGGTGAACCGGGCGTACTACTTCTCAACCTTATGTGAACTTTTCTGATCTTATGATTTTTGCTACTTTGTTTAGTTTAATGATTGATATCATAGAAAAAGTGGTAAAGTAAAGATATACTCTTTCGAAAGCAATGGTGGCTAGGAGTGGCTTCAGTCAGGTCATCGATTCACCTTATGGTCGGTTTGCTATAATCGAAGAAGAAGAGCCCACTTTCATATTGAATTCAGGCTTTCATTAGCTCCTTCAGGATGGGATTGACTCTTTTAGCTCACTGGGTCCTATTCATTAAAAAACCATTGGTTCTATAAACTCCCTTTCTCAAACCTGCCCCTTGCTTCTGATAGATGGCTTTCTAACCGGCCTTAGACTATTCCTTAAGAAAGTGATTGTCGCATACCGGCCTACCCTAGGGCATAAACAACTTCAATTTAAGCCTATATGAAAGTGGGCTACCTTATTTATTCAAGCCTAAACTAGGAATGGGCTAATAGTTATAGCAAAAGAAAGGTTAAGGCGGTGAGGCGAGGTAAAGTAAATCAACAATATGCCCTATCTAAAGACTGGCTTGTTGTAAATGAACACCAATTACTCATGTCACCTAGATCCATAGCATGTCACCTCCCCCATTTTGACTTTTCCTTTTTTATTTTGTTTTATCTTTTTTCGATTTGTTTCTTTCTTTACATTTAACGTATTTTTATTTTTTTACTTAATTCTTGATAAACAACTTTTTTGTCTAGTTAATATTTGTTTTCTTCATTTTATAATAAATATATAACATTACATAATCAACATAAAATATATAATAACAACAAAAAACAACTTTATATTAAATTTTTAATTACTAAGATCTACAAAAGCAGACTTATACTTTGGACGCCTAAGCTGACGATACATATCATGTTGATTCTTATACGGGCGTTCCCATTCAGTGACAAATTTAAATATTTTCCATTGCGTATGTGTCAGAGGTACCGGAGAATATCCTTGTAATTCAACTTTTACAAAGTGGTTACCATAGACGCGAGCAATTACACATATATAATGTTGTTGTGACTCATGTGGACCGGACCAAAGCGGTAAACATGTTGTATCTTCTGAATTGCTCAAAAATAGGAAAACCACATTATACCTTGAAGCAATTAGTAAACCAATTATCGGCAAAATCATCCAATACTCCGAAATTGCACTAGCAAGTCGTGTCAAATAATTTAAGTCTTTACTTTACTCGTGTCAAATAATTTAAGTTTTTGCTTTAGTCGCGTCAAATAATTTCAACTTTTACTTTAGTCGTGTCAAATAATGATAGTTTTCATTGTTAAAATATTAAGTTTTATCATATATACATTATCTTGACAAAAAAAGTAAAAAGAAAAAATTTAAAAAATGGATTGGATGATGGCTTTTTCTGAACGCTTCACACATACTCCATACCAAGATAATATTGATTGGGGGTACATGCATTGACACTTTGTTTAGTCGCATCAAATAATTTATGTTTTTGCTTCAGTCGCATCAAATAATTTCAGCTTTTGCTTTTTGTTTAATCTATTATTTTGAAGGAAAAAAGAAAAACAGGGAATATTGAATGAGAATATTACATGGTGAGTGATGGTTCTTTAAAAGATGAGATGGTTTTGAATCGGGTGAAACAAGTTGGATGATATCATAGAGTAATTTTATTAAACATAAATTACATACAAGTTGAGATAGATAACATAATTTTATTAAATCAATAAAAAGTAAAAAGGAAAAAGAAATAAAAAAAATAATGATGTGATGTGATGATGATGATGATGACTGCACCCTGCATACCTACATATACTATCCTTTTTTTGATTTTGGGGGTGCAGGCATTGCCACCCAAATGAAAGATTTTCTCAAGATTCTTATTCATCTACTTGATATTTTGAAAATTTGTTGGTTGAACTTGAAAATTCACTCATTGAAATTGAATAAGTAAACAATTAAATTGAATTCGGTTGGATAGTACTAACAAAATTGTGTGCGAACTCCCATTTCTTATTGAATTAACCGACCAACTTGTCATCAGACATTTATTTTGAATGCGAGAATTTTCGCAAAAAAATTAGATATTTTTTACTTTATTATTATATTATGAGAATGACTACTTTTGGGGCTGTAAAGCTTGAAATTGAAAATGACCTGGGGCATATCGGCCAAATTATTGGTCTGGTACTAGATGTATCTTTTTCGCTAGGCAAAATGCCTAATATTTATAACTCTCTGGTAGTTAAGGGTCGAGATTACCATTCATCTTGCACAAAAAAAGCAAATGATTACATCCGGTAGCGTTTCCGCTAAAACACTAGAATTACGAAATTCATTATTGAAAAAGACTTGTTACAAGGGCGGGCCCGTTATTGTTGAGCCTTTGCCTTACTCCATGCAAAAATTCCAGTTACATTTTGTCTCGTGCTAGAACGTCTTCGTCTAGCAGGTCTATCTGGACCCGATATTGCTGGATCGGGCTTTCGCCCAGTGTCCAAGATTCCCTCCTGCTGCCGGCCTGTCCCCCGCGGGAGTCCGGGCCGTGTCTCAGTCCCAGTGTGGCTGATCATCTGAAAAGACCAGCTAAGCATCATTGGCTTGGTCAGCCTTTACCTGACCAACTACCTAATACTACGCAGGCTTATCAAACATCGCTTTTTAGCTTTCTTCAGAATTTGGCCCAAACTATTCAGCAAATTCTCACGTGTTACGCACCCGTTCGCCACTTTGTTCTCAACTCTTCTCACCACCTAGCGAGACAAGCTACCTTTATCTACGATCCTCTTTTCCTTCTGCCCAGCTCCCCGAAAACAACGTTCGACTTACATGTGTTAAGCATATAGCTAGCATTCCTTCTGAGCAAGGATCAAACTTTTCATTTGACTATGATTTGGCCCTACAGTGGTAGAACATGGTGAACCGGGCGTACTACTTCTCAACAATCTGTGAACTTTTCTTCCCTTATGATTTTTGCTACTTTGTTTAGTTTAGTGATTGATATCTTAGAGAAGTTGGTAAAGTAAAAACAGACTCTTTCGAAAGCAATGGTGGCTAGGAATGGCTTCAATAAGGTCATCAATTCACCTTATGGTCGACTTGCTATAATCGAAGAAGAAGAGCCCACTTTCACTTTGAATTCAGACTTTCATTAGATCCTTCAGGATGGGATTGACTCTTTCAGCTCGCTGGGTCCTATTCATTAAAAGACCATTGAATCTATGAACTCCCTTTCTTAAACCTGCCCCTTGCTTCCAATAGATGTCTTTCTAACCGGCCTTCGACTATTCCTTGAGAAAGTGAGTGTCGTATACCGTCCTACCTTAGGGCATGAACAACTTCAATTTAAGCCTTTATGAAAGTGGGCTACCTTATTTATTCAAGCCTAAACTAGGAATGGGCTAATTGCAATAGCAAAAGAAAGGTTAAGGTGGTGAGGCGAGGTAAAGTAAATCAACAATAGGCCCTATCTAAAGATTGGCTTGTTGTAAATGAACATCAATTACTCCTGTCACCTAGATCCATAGCATGTCACCTCCCCCATTTTGACTTTTCTTTTTATATTTTGTTTTATCTTTTTTCGATTTGTTTCTTTCTTTACATTTCATTTATTATTATTATTATTATTATTATTATTATTATTATTATTATTATTATTATTATTATTATTATTATTATTATCATTATTATTATTATTATTATTATTATTATTATTTTTACTTAATTCTTGATAAATAACTTTTTTTGTCTAGTTAATATTTGTTTTCTTCATTTTATAATAAATATATATAACATTACATAATCAACATAAAATAAATAATAACAACAAAATTTAACTTTATATTAAATTTTTAATTATTAAGATCTACAAAAGCAGACTTATAGTTTGGACGCCTAAGCTAAAGGTACATATCATGTTGATTCTTATACGAGCGTTCCAATTCAGCATCAAATTTAATTACTTTCCATTGCGGATGTGTCAGAGGTACCGGATAATATCCTTGTAAATCAACTTTTACAAAGTGGTTACCATAGATGCGAACAATTACACATATATAATGTTGTTGTGACTCATGTGGACTAGACCAAAGCAGTAAACATGTCGTATCTTCTGAATTGCTCAAAAATAGCAAAACTACATTGTACCTTGAAGCAATTAGTAAACCCATTATCGGCAAAATAATCCAATACTCCGAAATTACACTAGCAAGTCGTGTCAAATAATTTAAGTCTTTGCTTTAGTCGCATCAAATAATTTAAGTTTTTGTTTTAGTCGCGTCAAATAATTTTAACTTTTACGTTAGTCGTGTCAGATAATTATAGTTTTCATTGTTAAAATATTAAGTTTTATCATATATACATTATCTTGACAAAAAAAGTAAAAAGAAAATTTTTTAAATGGATTGGATGATGGCTTTTTCTGGACGCTTCACACCTACTCCATACCTAGATAATATTTATTGAGGGTACATGCATTGACACTTTGTTTAGTCGCGTCAAATAATTGAAGTTTCTGCTTCAGTCGCATCAAATATTTCAGCTTTTGCTTTAGTCCTGTCAAATAATTTCAACTTTTATTTTAGTCCAGTCAAATAATTTTAACTTTTACTGTTAAAGTCTTAACTTTTGTTTAATCTATTATTTTGAAGGAAAAAAGAAAAATATGGAATATTGAATGAGAATATTACATGGTGAGTGATGGTTCTTTAAAAGATGGGATGGTTTTGAATCGGTTGAAACAAGTTGGGATAATATCATAGAGTAAGGCTTGTTGTAAATGAACCCCCCTATTACTACTGTCACCTATATCCCGAGCATGTCACCTCCCCCATTTTGACTTTTCCTTTTTTATCTTGTTTTATCTTTTTTTGATTTGTTTCTTTCTTTACATTTCACTTATTATTATTTTTTTACATAATTCTTGATAAACAACTTTTTTGTCTAGTTAATATTTGTTTTCTTCATTTTATAATATATATATATATATATATATATATATATATATATATATATATATATATATATACATAATCAATATAAAATAAATAATAACAACAACAAATAACTTTATATTAAATTTTTGATTACTAAGATCTACAAAAGTAGACTTATAGTTTGGACGCCTAAGCGGAAGGACCAAGTGACCTCTACGGATACATATATTCTAGGTGTAGGCATAAGGTAACATACTGCAATTCAATATCTGACCGTTCTTAATACCTAAGTCAATTTGATTTTATCACAGCGAGTACTAATTGTATACTATGTATGTTAAGCTATCGGTTTTGTGGAGTTAAGCGTTTTAAGCATCCTAGACTATAGCCGAGTCTTTGCTTTCTTTTCAGAACTCCATCTGTAAGCTCATATACTTCCATCATGAATTAGACCCTTCTTTGCTATCAGGCGTTCATCCCAAGGAATACTCACGGTGTATTGTGTGTTGGGCATTTTCACAGTTTTTAGACACTAGGTATACTTGCGGTGTACAGTACTTTAGTATTTTCACTACTTGTATAAACCTGGGTATACTCACGGTGTATAGTGCAGTGAGAATTTCCATAGCTTTATTGTTCCTATACCCATGTTCTAGAATGGTAACTTCTATGTATTCCATGATGAAATAATCCTACGGGATTTCCTTAGCTTCCACGTGTTTGTACTCCACAGGAAGGTGTTTCCAACGTTATACTAAGCACATGTCCGTTTTACGGAGAATTCATAGCTTCATACTATATCAGAGATAACTATATATTGATAGTTGTGGTTGATCAAGTCCTAGACTAAGGCAATAGTCACATGAAAAACTGGAAAGAGTGGACACTTGATTAAGTCTATATTCATAAAAGTTTAACCCAATACACATCATAACAATTCCCAATTATATATATGAAAGATTAATATAATATAATCCCTAACCCTAATATCTACATTTCAACAATCATAGTGTTAAATTATGTAAATAGCATGGCAAGATTAACAATACATACAAAGATATCATGCAAACAAGACATACTAACTAGCAAGTAAGGGAATTAGATTCACCGATATTTACGTAGCGTAATACGGAGAATTACAAAAGTCTGAACTTGAAAACTCTTTACAACAAGAATACCAAGCTACATCCTTCGTCGGATACTCGAACCGTTGCCTACTGGTGTGACGCAAAAAGTCATATTTTTACGCACATATTTCCTTCACATTTGACCTAATTGTTGGTGAAAAAACTTGAATTAAACGTTTATCTACTTAATTTCACAAAGTAGGTCAAATAATAGACATTGCTATAAAAAGTACTAAAAACGTCCAAAAGACATGCAAAATGAGGCAGATTAATCTTAATTGATTCATACACTCTTTTGATTTCTGATGTCGTGTGATTAGAGTTCAAAATAACAAGTTTTAATAAAGTGGAAATACTTAAATAATAATATCACACAAGCTAGGAAAGAATAACCTGTTCGTATAATATAGCTTTTACAAGTAAGTCCAGGTATCGAACACAGGGAAAGTGGAATCTTTAAATTAATCCCTAAACTAATATTACAATATTAACAATTAATTACAATTAATGTTACAGATAAAAGGGGGGGACGTTTTAGTTCCGTTCGAACATATATTTACTTTGATACATATTTCTAATAAACCAACTCAACTTAAAGTATTAGAAACAAATAGGAACTACTAATTTAGGGAGAAGATTGTATTTATTTAGATTAGTTTTAATTGATTATTATAGTTTTATTTTATGTTTATTTTATCGTTGATTAACCTATTGGTGACTTAACAAATATAGAGAATTCCCTTAGCTAAAAGACCAATTATCTTATAATATTCTAGAAAAGTACTAGATCCCGCTGAATATACTATAGAGAAATCCTCTTCTTAGTATTACTCACCTAAATATTATTCAATTAAACCTATCAACAATTTATTATAACTTTGTAGTCAACCCTGTAGTATACAAGCGTTTATGATTACCACATCAATTATATTATTAAGTCTTAATGTTCTTCCACTATCTCCTCGGTCCGAAGTCTCCAGCTCATAAGTTAATTAAACTATAGTATATAATCTTAATTAATTATGTAAGAACAACTTAATTATATAATCAATACAATTATCGGAAAAGTATAATAAACATTCAATAAATCAATATCAACGTAAACATAACTTCAAACTATAATTCAAATAACTTTCATCTAAATAAACACAATAAGAAACTTAATTCATATTAAAACCAAGTAATCAATATCCAAATATAATTAAATAGAATACTTACAAAATATAAGGATAAAGAAACCAAACCCTCATGATGAACAAGCTCTTCGTAGGGTTTAAAACCTCAAAACCCTAGCTTCCTAGCCTCCAATTTCGCACCCCAATTCGTATTCTAAACCCTAAAGTTGAATTTAGAATATCAAAATCGTATATGGTTAAGTCTGACCTAAGGCTCTATTTATAGTTTTACAACCCACCAGTCCAACCGCCGGTTGGAGTCTTCAACCGGCGGTCGGAGTACTTGGACTCCAAGTTAAAGTCTGCGATCTTTACCGACTTATTATTATAATATGCAACCGCCGGCTGGGTATTTCAACCGCCGGTTGAGTCTTGTTTCCAGAATATTTCAAAGTCGGTCCAGACTTCACTTTTGGGCTATTAATCTTCTTAATCCTTTTTTCTTCATTCTTTAGGCCCAATTAACTTTATCATTGGGTTTAGTCTTCAATTTAGGTCCAATTATCTTCAATCTTCAGTCTTCTCTCTATTATCTTCTTTTAAAGCTCTTTTCTCATTTTTTTTCTTCATTTAATTGCTTTCATACCTATATTGCAAATATGAACAAATTAAGTATTTAAATCAATATAAAGGATGAGGTTCAGAGGAGAAGGTATTATTTGAGGAGAAGAATTTTCAAATTTTCATTTTTACCCCCTCCACCTTTTAATAGTGTACAATACTCCCTCTTACTTTCTTCCTACCCACCCCTCCCCTCTACCACCCAGCACCACCCACCACTAGCTGCTGCCACCCGCCGCCGTCACCACCGGTCGTCCGAAAAAAAATTTCAATTTTTATTTTTAAATTTCTTAAAAAAAAATTTAATTTTTTTTTCATATTTTTTTTACATATTATCACTTTGTACTGCATTTTATTATTTTTATTGCATTTTATATATATATGTTTAGTAGATATTATTCGTTTTTACTGCATTTTTGTATTTTAGACATAATTCTTTTGATTTGTTTACTGCATTTTATTTATACACCTCAATCTTATATATATTGTTTATTTTTTACTGCATTTTAAGTTATACATAATATATTTTTACTGCATTTTGTTAAAATTACACTGCATTTTATTATTATTCACTGCATTTTGCATATATTTCATATATTACATATTGTTTATTTTTTACTGCATTTTATATTATACATATGATCCATTTTTACTGCATTTTGTATGAAAGTATAATACATACTACTGTTTTTACTGCATTTTGCATATATTTATTTAGTACACATTGTTCGTTTTACTGCATTTTATATTATATATAATCTATTTGTACCGCATTTTATTTTTTTTACTGCATTTTGTTATTTTCACTGCATTTTACATTATACATAATCTATTTGTACTGCATTTTGTTATTTTCACTGCATTTTGTTATTTTTGCTGCATTTTTCATATATTTCATTCATTATATATTGTTTGTTATTCACTGCATTTTGTATTTTACATATTATCGATTTAAACTGCATTTTGTATTTTACATATTATCTATTTGTATTGCATTTTGTATTAAAGTATAATACATATTGTTGTTTTTATTGCATTTTGCATATACATCATTTAGGACATATTGTTCTCTTTTTACTGCATTTTAGATTATATATATAATCCATTTGTACGGTATTTTGTTGACGTCGGGTATAGAAGATGCGGTAAAATATATACAAGTTTTAGTTAATTAACAATAATATACAAAATGCAGTGAAAAAAACGTATAGTTTTATTAAAAATGTAGTAGGAAAAGGAATACTATATCTAATAAAAGATTTATGGGAAAAAAATTTGAAAAAAAAAAATTTTGAAAAAAAAAAATTTTGAAAAAAAAAATTTTTAGAAAAAAAAAAAAATTTTACATTTTTTTTTCCGGCGGCCGGAATCCGACGGCGGCTGGCGGCAGTCAGGTGGTGGCAGCAAGTGGTGGGGGTGGTGGTAGGTGGGGTTGGAGGAAAAAGAAAATAGGAGGGGGAAGAAAATAAAGTTGAATGGTTAAAATTTAAAAGTCTAAATAGTGGAAGGAGTGTGGAGTGAAAATTAATGTTATGTTTTTTTTTTGTTAACTAATACCCTTATTTTTGAAAGTAATTACAAAATTTCCACCCTTTTTAACCATTGATCCAACCCAAAAGATCATCCAATGGCCACAAATAAAACTTCTCCTCCTTCTTCTCATATGATCCCTTCCCCTATGATCCCCAATCCAATATAAATACAATAAAAAATATATATAATGTAAGGATTATTAGTATATATATATAGTATTATTTGATGTTATCAAATATCCCCACACTTAAGTTCTGTTTGTCCTCAAGTAGAATATATTCATAAACTAAAATTGATAAGCATCAAACTAATATTTAACAATCAAAATACATTAATCAAAAATCTGTTTCATAAATCAAAACTTTAAACAATTTAATTAACATGGATAACTATTAAGTACAAAAAAAAAATTATTATTATTCTTTTGCAAAATTATAGTTCATGAATGATTACTAATATATTTATTCACTTTAAACAATCTACATTTATATTTCTGAATATATCTTTATTATTTGTAAATATATTACTTATGATTTCCACATATGATATACTCTTAAACTTAATCATGCAATTTTCTTCTATATTCAAAATAAATATATAAAATCCATTTTTAAGAATCAAGACATTGGTGACAGGTCTACATTTCCATGCAACAAAGCGACATAATTTGATTCAAGTAAAGCAATTTTTTAAATCAAACCAGCGCTGACAGATCTATACCTTAGTATAACAAAGCGACATAGTTTGATTATTTTTCAATTTTTTATTTTGAAATATTTATCTTTCTTTTGCTTTATTTAAGAATACTAATTAGAAACCATGTCTGTACTTAGTACAACAGAGGAAACAATTAGTAAACCCCCAAATATTTTTATATAAGTATAAAGATATATAAAATTATTGCATAATAAATCTAAGAATTAAGACTTTTATGTCATACATCTTAATATGTATCATAAAAGAATATATAAATTATTTATTAATTTCTTAAAATTCAGAAATTTTTATATAGATTGCCTATTAGTACATCACATCATGTAACTATAAATTGATTCATTATTATTTTACTTATGTTATATGTACAAAACAGTTAATCCACATTAAAGTCTAAACTTTTAAATACAAAACAAAACTTTTAACAAAAGTATTCTAACTAATAAATACATAGTTATTATGAAAATTTATGAAAATACAAGTAAAAACTTAAATGAATAATTAAAGAATTTTCTTTTCTTACTACCCCATCCCACACTTAAATTATACAATGTCCTCATTGTATATAAACAATAAAAATAAAAGTGAGTAAAAAGGAAGAAAAGAAATTAGAATGAAAAACTCCCCTGACTGAATTTTGTAGAATTCATCATCGGCTAACTGTAATTTGGTTGTCTTCTTCGATCCTTATAAATAATATACAACATCCACATTTTCGTAGTTAATCACGATTGCATTTAGAATATGCAATAAGCCTTTAAACCCCTCGGTATCCCGAGTGGACGAGTTATAGTCTCGTGAGGCTTTCCAGGGAACACACCCACAAAGTTCATAAATAAGATAAACTTATAATAGCCTCCAAAAATAATGTGCTGAACTTAACGCCAGACTTATAAGAAATTACTATAAACAAAACAAACTGATTAGAATAATAATAATAATAAACAGTGATAATTAAGAAGTATAAAGTAATAAGTACAGTCATCCATAACACATAATAATAGTCATCATCAGCAAACATAATCATAGCTAGTCATCATCAGAATCCTCCATCTGATCAGGCTGTCGAGAAGGACCTGCTCCATCATCAAATACTAATGGCATATATGGCTGGAACTGGATAGATCTCTCGCTCAACAGCTGCTGTAATAACCCATGCTGATAATTAGACCTGTGGAAAGACTCTCGCTGAAACCTATCAAATCTCTGATCAAGCAAATCAAACCTCCTACCATGAGCAATCTCAATCCTCTCCAACCTTTGCTGAATATCCTCATAAACATCTTCTCTACCACGACCCCTACCATGACCTCGGCCTCTACCAACAGGCTGAACTGGTGGTATCTCTGGTGCTGCTGCTGCTGCTGGTGGTATTGGTGGTCCTCTCAATCGAGCTCTCTGTATAGGCTGCTGACCAGGTGCCAACTCAGGTGTCCATAACAAAATACCCTCCTGTACACCCTCCTATAATTTACCTAATTCAATCAACTTGTCCTCGCCTAGCAAGGACATCCCAGGAGCAACCGGTGTCAAAGTCAAAAAATCCGCAGGACCCATACCAAAATGTCTAGCTAACCTAGTAATATACTGACCACCGCACAAACTACTAGTAACCCTAGATCCAGTCGCTGACGTAGACATCCAATGAGCTAATCTCTAGGGAACATTGACCAACGTCCCGTGAATCATAGAGTAAAGATAAAAGAAATCGGGCTGGTAGACCTTCTCAGGTCCCGTATGCCTCCCACAAATAGAAAATGCTATCAACCTATGCAAACGTCTATGTACCGGACTCCTCAAATAAATATCAGAAGGTGCCCTATGCCCATACTCAACTGTAGCTATCTGTCCCCATAACTGGGCAACCTCTACTAACGAATACTGATCAATAACTGCTGCTGTCAAATGGTCAACAAAATGTGGGTTGTGGAGCTCATCTGGGTGAAAGAGCTCCAATGCAACCCCAAACTCAATCAAACTCATATCTCTAGGCTGTCCACCTAGCTGGAAAGAAATCGAATGCTGGTCAAACAGTCTAGAACTAGAGTCAAACCTAAGTGTAGTGTAGAACTCTATAACCAACTCTCTATAGATAGTCTCACAAATATGAAATAACCTATGACATGCCAAAGAAACAAAACCGACATCACCTGTCGTCAATAAATAAGTCTGAGTCATAAACCTCCTCAATGTGGCATCACCCGTCTCACCATCATGACGCGGATCCACAACCAACTCCATAACTGACCAATCTAAGACATCCGGAGTCTCTACTGGCTGTGCAATGTACTCTATCAACTGATCAGCAAACTCAGCCAATCGCTCAGGAGTATACGACTCATGCTGAAACTGTAAAAATGGATGCAACTGAAATGATGGGTCATCCAATAAAGCAATTCCACGTTGTCTCCTGGTAGCCATAACTGCAACAGAACTTAAAAACATATGTTAGGTTTATATGTAACAGAAGTCAGTTCTTTCTGTTTTCTGAATTATTGGTCCAACCGCCGGTTGATTTATCCAACCGCCGGTTGGTATAAGTTTCATGCAGAACAGTTTCTTGGTCTCATATTTTCGACCATCCTGCACAGTTTAATATTACCTTAATCCAGGTATAACAATATCATGCAACAATATCAGTAATAAGTTCAATAGACCGATAACTAACATATACCAAAAATAATCCTAAATTAGTACTAAGGATATTTGTTTATTGTAACACCCGCCAAATTAGGACTAATAATTAGTGCCTAATCATATGTTAATACATGTAATTAGTTATGTGTTAGGCTAATTTATGTATCGAAATATATATGGTTGAATATATACTAATTATGCGATTTGATTAAATCGTACGCAAATTAAATCGAATGTAATTCGGTTCAATAAATACGGACGTTGGTGAACAAACCTTTTAAATAATATTTTATTATTTAATAACACGATTATATTCCGAAATACTATTTTGATAATAATTCATACCCATTTCGAATGATACAATTAACAATTTATGCGATTAAAAAGATTTAATGCGCAAACTATCCGAAACAAGTTAAATTATATCCTATAACTCTAATATTAAGTATTTTGGGTAAAATACTTCAACTAAATTATCGAGAAATTATTCGCATTTTAAAACGTATGATTAAATGTTTTAAATAATTATTTAACATTTAACAATCGAGAAAACGAACACCGCACGGAGCACGTTGCGTGGACTGGAAATGGTGGGGATTAAACCACCACCATCTTCCTCTTTTTCTTCATTTCATTATTCCTTCTTCTCTCTCTCTTTATTTTCTCTCTAAAAAGAAAACCACCACCACCCCATTAAAATCGCCAAAAAGGAACACGAAACACACTCGGATCACCATACTCGTTTGGAGAAAAACGTTCCTCTCATCACGATCTACAACGCTATCTTTTCGGATTTTCAATCCGACACTTTGTAAGTTTCTGACAAAATCCCGAAACCACTCGATTCTTAGTATTTTCACTTGATAGTCGTTTATATAACTTATATATGTCCATTACAAAGAATAGAACACGATTTTATAGCTTAAAAATGAGTTTGATTTGGGTTTTGGCCGGAAAAATCTCGACAGCCGCTGTTTTCTGGGCTGGTGTTCTTCAATGCGACACAACCCTTGTGTCGCATATAGTGTCGCATTTTACCTGTTATGTCGCATCTTATGTCGTACTAAATAATTAGTGTCGTAAGTCCTGCGACACAACTATTATGTCGTATTTCCCATACGACACAAGCACTATGTCGCTGTTGAATCAGCATCTCGAATCTATGCGACACAACCCTTGTGTCGTATAGATATTGTGTCGCATTTTTATGCGACACAACCCTTGTGTCGCATGACACACTTTTGTGTCGCATATTGTGTCGCAAAACACAGAAAACTTAGATTTTTACTAAGTGTCGAGACTCGAAATTTATCACTCGATTTTACCCGAATTCAGACCCCAGATGCGTTTTTCACCAAAGCAATATAGTAGAAATAAAAATTTTTCGAGCTGACCTGGCATCTCGACCCCAGCCAGGGGCCAGCCCCTTGGACCCCGCCAAGGGCGCTGCCCCCGGACCCCCGTACTTAGATTCCGTAAGCACATTTCTCACCAAGTGTCAAACTTGTATGACTTCAATATATGATACAACTTTTCAAACATAATGGGATATACTTTTCAAGTATAACACTTCGAAATCAATGTGATAACATCAGGACCATTATTACAATTAATCACCAACGGGCCGTACACGTTTTCAAACACTTAACAAATCAACCAAATCGTAGTAATTTGGACATATATATAGTTGTGTAACAACTACAAGGGTGATCCTTTGAGATACCCAATCATGTTTATAACCATCGCGTGTCGTGGACACCCTTAGGTTACAAGTATTTGGACTTCATTACTCGGCTAATCAACTCAAGTTTATTAAGTTCAACTCACAAGACTCAGGTGAGTCTCATAGCCCCTCTTTTTACTATTTTACTCAGGGGTGTGATATATTGCTCATTTTAACATGTGAACGCAAGTACAAACATTTCATATACTACATGAGTTTTTCATAACTAATCATTTAAAGTCCTCCGTCAGCATAGTTGTTAATACGTTGTAGCGTGAATATTAGTATATGGTACCATATAGGATTGACCCTCCTCGTTCGGGTTAGCAAGCACTAACAGGGTAAACGGACGTACTAATATTTGGGAAGACGAATGTTGATTAGGCATTCGTGGAGGCACCTCGCCCGGAATTCTCTATAGGGGACCCGGCCCTCGAGTTAAGCTCAACTATGTGCTCATGGCTGTATACACGATTACTATCATTTATTTGCTGGATGCAAATCATTATTAAATCTTGCGGTTCATACTATATTACTTGATTTCAAACCTGTGAGCTCACCAGCTTTAGCTGACCCGTTTTAGCATGTATCGCAGGTACCAAGCAGTAGGATGTTTCTGCTTCAGGACTTTTAGCTCGAGTCAGCATACAGACGTTTGAGATTTTCTTGCATTAGTATATTTTGTTCAAGTACTTATGTACTGAAATCTCCTTTTATTTAAATTCGAGCTATGTAAAGCTATAAATGTTGTAAACATTTCAATGTCAATATATTTTTGTTAAAACGACGCATATAGAGTCGTTTACTATATATCTTTGTGCTTTGTTATTGATTAGTAACACCCAAATCGTGCTTCCGCAAATCATTAAATTTGGGGGTGTTACATTTATTCTATATAGATTTCAAAAGTAATGCTTAATATACGTGTATTACTGATATCAATTATATTGAACACTTGACTAGATGTCAATAAATGTCTCATAATGGTGTTGCTAATTTTATATAAAAGTTTTTGTATATATTCTTTTAGTTGTTTCGACGATATATCGAATCAAAAAGTTAATGTCTTTTAATTTTGTTTATAAAATCATTCGGTTTCTTTTAAAAAGTTTTGTATAACGAATAATTCCGTCATTGTTTATATAGTTAAAACCGAATTTTTATCGTATAAATATCGTTTTCTATTTGTAACCTTACTGTATCCTATAAAACTACTAATATTTCCTACTTATAACAATTGTCAAGCCGCTAACCTAACCGGCTCGACCCGCAAACAAACCTCGAACGCAATAATTTTACCCTAACTAAGCAAAAATGATTTCTAAATATTCCTAATCATTTAATACCAAATCATTAATAGTTGTTTATTCCAAAACCGCAATCAAAATACAAATCATAATAATATTCAATAAAATTTCGGAATTTAAAAATGAAATGAGTTAGATGATACCTTTGAGATGATGAATCACGAAAATGAAATGAAATGATGATGTAAATAACTTTTTCGGTGGTTTCGTGATTTGTCCGAGCGTTTTTGTGAGTGATTGGTGTGTAAAATGAACAGACTGAGGTCTGTTCGGTTTTAATCGAAAAAGTATCCAACCGTCGGTTGGGCTTCCCAACCGGCGGTTGGTTTAAACAGGCCCAGATGTTTAATCCGGCCCATTTCATTATTGAGCTTCTTTATTCTTAGCCCATTTTAATTACTTGGGTTAATTATAAACCTAATTTTAATTATAATATTAATAATAATATATATATTATAATTTTTTTATAAACATAAAAATAAGGGAAAGAAATACTTATCGCATTTAGGCCGTTATATAAACTGTGATAAATTCTTTGTTTTCTCCTTTTGCTATCTATTGCTCCATATACATGAAACAACAAATCTGTGTTTTCCAGATTGTACAACCGTTGATTGCGTCGACTCAATCACCGTTTTGTATTACCACAAATTTTGTTTATTTTTTTTGTATATTTCCAATCTCATCAGTTAGATCGTTCCTGGGTGTTGAGACATAGTTTGTGACAACATATCTAGCTTGTAATAGGACTGGTGTAATTATTATCAAGTTTGTATATTAGTTTAGATTTGTAAATATTATGGTATTAGTTTTGTTATTTAATATTCGTTAAATATATTAGTTTGATAAAGTGTTAGATGAATATCGAATACGAACTAAAATCTGATTGGCGAGTCGAGATCTCAAGTTGCAAGGTTTGGCGATGCGAGATGAGATCTGAACTCGCAATAATCGTAGCGAGCCGAGCTGAGTTATTGGCTTGGGCCATCTGCGAGTCGAGTCAACTCGCGAGCCCACAGGCTGCGAGTTGAGCTGTGATATTTAAATGATTTCGGTTTATGGAATCATTAACTTTTGCGATCTGATTTTTAGGATTCCGAATTTTTCCAGAGAAACCCTAAATATTCTAACGACAAGGCTTTGACAGTTTTACGTATAAAGCAAAGTAATTAGATATTCGTAGTATAAACACGATATTAATCGTTATATAACTATATAACACATATTGAGGGATTCCGCACCATAATACTATAGATAACCTCGTTATCGATCCAAGAACTAGGGACTTACAATTGGTATAAGAGCTTTCGGTCTAAATACTAGTAGGTTCGAGGTTATTGTGATAATAACGATTGATTTCAGATTGTTTTAACGTGCATAAGTGTTAAAAGCAATCAAAATCACTCTCTGGACATTTTTAGGTTGGTTTACGGTCGAAATTGCTAGTTTTAATCGTAAAAATACCTAAAATTTTTGTTTTCGGGTTTTTTAGCCGTTTCACGAATTGAGATTAGGGTTTCAGCGCTGTCTGCGAACCGAGTTGAACTTGCGAACCGAACTGAGTTCTGCGAGTCGAACCAAGATCTCTAGCGAACCGAGATCACTTGCGAACTGGCATCTTCTGCGATCCGAACTGAGATTGGCGAACTGAGGTTTGCGAATATAGCTGAGATTGCGATTTGAACTGTGTTGCGAATTGACTTTCTGAACTCGCAAAACAGTCTGAATTTTTGAACTTTCAAGATGTCAGACTTAAGTAAAATGATTGAGATAGAACACGAGGTTGGGAAGTCTAATGTTCCACCTAAATTATTAAGAATTGAAGACTACTATAACTGGAGGGATAGATTTGAATCTTACTGTAGATTTCACGATCTGTCAATCTGGATGTGTATTAAAAATGGATACACGGCACCTACTCAAATGGTTAATAATGCAACTGTTACTCTTGCTTATAACCGGATGAGTGATCAACAAAATGAGGACTTTAATATTGAGAATAAATCTCATTCTGCAATCAAGATGAGTTTACCTAAGGAGATCAATCATCAACTTAATCTTTTCAAACTGCTAGAATGCTCTGGGAAGCGCTTGAGAAAAGATGTGAGGGGAGTCCTCAAGTCAAGGCAAGCAAGAAGAATCTCCTCAAAAAGCAGTTTACTGTTATTAAGGCATTGAAGGGAGAAGATCTTGATGCTTATACCACTAGATTTTACCGTTTGCTGAGTGAGCTTGACGACCATGAAATTGAGAAAACCAACAAGTTTTTTGAGGGTTTACCGTCTAAGTGGGAAATGTATAGTGTAATGCTCAAGGAAAATGATGAAAGGTATGCAACTATGACCTTAGAGCAGGTGATTGACAAGCTAAGAGGTTATGATTTCACTAAGAAATCGAGAGAAACAGATTCTGATCAGGTTCAGAATCCTGGGCTATATCATGGTAAATCAAATCTCTCGACTGCTTCATCTAGTTCGACCACTGCATTGCTAGTTGGTAATAATGATGAAAATGGTGAAATGATAACAGATGATGTGTGCCTACTTACCTCTTCTGGTAGTGAAACTAAAGGTACGACTGCTGAGAAGTCAGCTCAAGGGCATCAAAAGATGCCTATGAGTGTCAAATCTGCTGAGCAACAATTATCTGTTCTTGCATCCTTTGTTGCTTCCTATGAAAACTACATTCAAGGGAAGATCAATGATCATGTGCTTTTTGATGAAGATTATGATCAGATTGATCTTGTTTATGTTGAAGAATTGGATCTTCAAGATCAATTAGCAATGTTGTCCAGGAAAGTAAAGAATTTCCAGAAAAAAACTGGTAAGAAAGTGGTGGGAAATCGATCAGGGTTTGACAAATCTAAGATTAAGTGTTTCAATTGTCATGGTATTGGACACTTTGCTCGAGAATGTCAACGACCAAAGATGGATTCTAGCAATGGTAAACAAGGCTCGGGATGTACTTTATCTTCCAAAGCCTTAGTAGTGAAACAGTTAGATGGCTCTTATGATTGGAAAGCTCAGTTTGAGGAAGCACTCATGGCTGAGATTAATGATCAAGAGAAAGCTGCTAATTCCACAAGTTATATGCCTACCGATGTGGAACTTCAAGTGAAGGTTCCGGAGTGTCAAGAAAAAGCAAGTGATGATGACGTGCTGTATATGGATTCAACTGCTGATATGAATCCATATAACTTTGTGGCATGCATGGCTGAAGTGCAAACTGACAAGAAAAGGGTATGTATTGATATTCTTACTCTTGCTTATGTTTGTTATTTAGTTACTGATTTACAGTCTCAAGTGAGTGTTTTAACTATGTCAAATCATAATTTGTCATCCCAAGTTAGTGTTTTTAATGAATCTAATAAGACTATGATATCTGAACTTGAACAAGCTAAAAGTGATGTACTTAGGTTAAGTGCAGATAAGGTAGATCTTAAATATAAGATTAACACCGATGTTTCTGATAAAACTGCACTTAGCGATACCATAAATGAAAAAGCTATAATCATAAATGGTCTCTATATAAACATAAAGGACTTGAATCAAACAATTGCTGATAGGGATAGGGAGTTAGCTGAGCTTAAGCTAAAGTTAGTTGAGCAAAATCGCAAGATTGAAATTATAGAACTTCTGAAATAGATAGAATGCTAGATGCTCAATGTAGTGTAAAGGACAAGACTGGGATAGGATACAATGATGTACCCCATCCTTTTAATGCCAATTACACTAGTACTCCTATAGATTCTGAAATGACAGATGCTAGTCCTGAGGAATTAGTAACTAATAAGTCTGAACAGTCAGAGGCACAGAAGAGTGTTATTAAGAATCTGTCATCAGATAATAGTAAGATATCACATCTCACCAAAATACAGTTTGTATCAGGTGGAGTGATTAATAATACTAAGACTGATGATAAGATTAATAATGAACAGAAGACTGATCCTTTAGTGCTTAAGACTCCGACTGACAATGCAAAAGTTGGTAAGTCACGAAAACAGATGTCGTGTTTCAAATGTCACCAGAAGGGGCATGTGGCTTCTTGTTGTCCTAACAAGAAGTTGGGAGCATCACATAAGTTAGTGATTAATGAGAAGACACCGACCAACTCTAGTTCAATTATGGACAGGTTAGGTACTAAAGCGGGATTAGGTAGTAAACCTGTAAACATTCTTAAAAGAGATGGTACTCATAGTTGTTGGGATATGACCACGTAATAAATAAACGCATGTCCGGAATATGTTTAAGCCTACGGGGTCACACGTATTGACACTTATGCTCAATATAATTAATTGATATATATGTGAGATATATTAATTAATACGTTCACAAATAAATTATTAAACGTTAGTTAAGGTGTTAATTGTACGTTTATTTAAAAGAGAGGGACTTGAATATAAATTGGAGACTTAGCTTATTTTCTAAGCTACCTATACCCTATAAATAGAGAGGCTGATAACCCTAACTATTACACTTTTAGTTTTCATCCTCTCTCTCTCTCTCTCTCTCTCTCTCTCTCTCTCAATTCGGTTTTGCCGAATTAAACCCCAAGGGGTTTTCGGCTTATGTGGTTCGACCAAAGAAAGCGAGACACAAGGGTTGTGCGTTGTGAACGGGTACTAGCATACGTATTAGAGCTGCTGTCGTGTGTGCGATCGTAGAGGGGTTTTACTTTAAACCCTAAACTATTTAATTATAGTTTTATTGGAGCTCTGCTAAAAGGTACACGAATCTATTCTTAACTAATTACATATACGTGTTTACTCGCTTCCGCAATTGTATGACAATTTGAATATATTTGTATTGTATACTCTAACAGTGGTATCATCAGAGCCACACGTATGTATTGTAATTAGTTAGATTTGTTAAACATAAAATTGGTGGGGTGTGTTTGGTTGTTTCGACTGTCACAAAGAAAAAAAAAAGGTTTTGGTTTTGGTCTGTGGGAATAGTCGACAAACAGCAAGAAAAAAAATAGGAAAAACAATTGTTGTTTGGACCTAGCGAAAAGCAGAGAAAAAAAAATATTATTATTTTGATTGGGTCTCATGCGAAAGTAGTAAACATGAAGAGAAAAAAAAAATTGTTTTGTTTTGGGGGCCAAGTTCACGAACAGGAACAGAAGAAATAAATTTTTTTTTTTTTTGCTTTTTTGTTTGTATCCCATTCGACAAGAAGCAGAAGAAAATTGTTTTGTTTTTTTTGGATTAGTATCCAAGTCAACTTCCAGTAAGTAAGAACTTTGTTTTGGTTTGTGGTGCTTGTCGATGATTACGAACAGGATGGATTTTTTTTATACATTAAACCCTAAAGTTAAATTGTTAAACTTTAAAAATCCCATTGCAAATTTTATGTTTAACAAGAACAATAACATGTTTAATGTAAATTGTTTTGTTATTATAAATGTACTTATTAAATTAGCAAATAAAGAGTATCTATGAAATTCATGCATAATTTGTCATGGATATCACTTTCACATTAAATGCTAGTTAAGATTAATCGTTAATAGTGATTATTATATGTTACTTGTTTAAACTGTTTAATTGACAAGTTGTTCATAGTTGGCCATGTTTTAGGGTTCTACCAAATGTTGCATGAATATTAATAGTTAATCATTTAGTAGTTTATTTATTTTGTTTATTATTGTAACTTGTAAAGCAAAATGGTTTTATGAAAAAATAAATTGGACCAATAACTATGAAATAAGATTTATTATTTTCTTGCAAAATCTTATTGTCAACTCGGGTTGGGCTCACATATCGTAATTTTCTCCCACGACGAGATTTGCAAGTTAATAATTTGTTTTAAACCACGACTAGGAGCTTGTATAAGAGAGGTATCTTCGGCTTGGTGTCTAAGACGACGGGTTGGATAAAACGATATAAAGATCCTAGCCCCTCCTCTGGCCTCTTCATGGCCTCTCTTGTACATGGCCGAAAAGGTTTAAAACATGTTGAATCGTCAATTTTAATAAAAGTGCAATCTCTGAATTAATATGAATATTAAATTGGACATCTTGACGTACGTTAATAAGTATATTAACTGGAAATTTTTTATTAGATACGAAGATGTGTGCATGCTTCTTCGTACATATTTGATACATTTTATCAAATAATTACCCATTAAATTAAGTCATATGTCATCCAATTGGTAAGAACACTTGTACTTACTTTTTGCTCTGCGTGAGACGTAGGTGAATTGTATCCAAGGTAAATTACCACTCATTGTGAGACGGTGGTGGACTATTTACAGTTCTTAATTGGACGACTTAAAGCGAGTTAAGCGGCGAGATCCTTAAGCCCGTGGCATAAGATGGGATGAAACATGCTTAATAACAGTTGCTGCTTGATCACTAAGTGTAAATTAAGTCCCATAATTTCTAGGAATTGCACTAGTAATGCAATTATTGATCGTCACTTACCTTTTGAATACACCATTGCTAGCAGATCAACTGATGTGATGGTGGTATGTCAAGTAGGATCCTAGCTTTAAGAAAATTGATTGTTTATATATATATATATAAACATATGGGTATTCAATTTTCTATAAGGATTTATTATCAAAAATACTAAGTTTGAATTTTCATCTAGTTGTAGATGGCAAATCCTGCACCGAACTTGAATTATCCGGCTTTCAGGCAAATGCTAAAATGAGAAAATCTTTCTGGAAGGAATTTCAAAGATGAGTTTTCACAACTAAGGATTGTCCTTCGTGTTGAAAGGAAAACAGAGGTCATTGAACAGCCGATGGGACCTGCTCCTAATACTGCTACTGGTCCTGTTGAGGAATTAGAAGAATGAAATGCTCTTTATGATCGTCATAATGAAGTTACTTGTTTGATGCTCGGCAGCATGACTCCCGAACTTCAAAACCAATATTAAAATCATATTCCACTTGATATGATTACAAAGCTGAAATTGGCTACCCCACAAATCCTTGCGATGAAGTGTGGAAAGATCCAGAAAGAAAAGAAACCGAAAATTAGGGGAAAGGCTAAGGGAAAGAAAGGTGCTTTTGTCCCTAACCCTAAGAAAACCCCTCCAGCTATGAAAGAGCATCCGGCTAAGAATGAGGCGTGATATCGTGTAAAAAGTCACGTTTTTACTACCGATATCTTTCTCATTCTGAAGCAATAATTGGCATTTGGACTCAAACAACGCACAAATCAGTGATAATATGCTAAGAAGACCAAAACGAAGGTTGCACAATAAAAATCAAGCAAAACGGCCGAGAAACAAAGATTCCACACACATTTGAAGATTCAAGGCATCAAAACGAGATTTCAAGACTAAAGTACCCTTCACCAACATCCATTCTATCCAAGATGTTCGTTTTTAAAATACGAATCCAACAGAAGAAGAATCAACTAAAACGGATAAAGAATGAAGATTCTACGCCCGCCGGAAAATCCAAATGATTCATACTCAATATCTGGAGCTAGGGACCTCATTTTAGGGCCTATCCTATGTCAAAATCTTCGTTTTTGAATTACGAATCCAACAAAAAAAGAATCGACACAAACGGACGCATAACGAAGAAAACACGCACGAATCGAGAAACGAAGCAAAAGACGGCGAACCGGGGCGGGGGTGGGCCAGCCGCCGGCGGCCACCACACCACCGCCGAAGGCCACACCTAGGCCGCCTCCGTCCACCCCTGTACCCGCCTCAGTTTCCGTTTTTGGTAACTTTTGGTACCTGGTGCGCCTACTTTTCGTGTTGTACGGTACCCGGTGCGCCTTCTTTTCGTGTTGTACGGTACCCGGTGCACCCTTTTGGCTACCTTTTACTAACATGCACCTCTTGATGCTAATATGAGCCAAAGCTCACCTATAAATAGAGGGCTTTGGGTTCATTTGGAAGACACACCTAGATACTACACACTTTACACCTTTACATGTTGGTTCCATGTATACGGACCAAATCGAGTAGTTTAACTTGTGTGTTAAAGCGGAAATCAAACACACTAAGATATGCAAGATTAACACGATAAATAACCAAAACACAAAGGTGTATGTTTATATATAATGAACTAGCAACAATACATACACATGGACAAACACACAAAGATCAAAATAACACAACCTAGTGATTTTTCTCAGAAAACAGAAGTGTTATGTGTGTGAAATGTCTTAGCAAAACAGAAGCTGGCGAGCTTCTATTTATAGACTTATCCAGACGTTATGCGACACAAGCCTTGAGTCGCATAGAATGCTTCTGCGACACAATCCTTGTGTCGCATGGAATGAATCTGCGCACAATGCTTGTGTCGCATGATAACAAAAATTGTAATTAATCTAAGTCTAAAACTATACAATACGTAATTACAATATCGACACGATTACAGACCGAGACCAACTGACAGACACACATAGATGTACCAACATTACACATCTATATACACCTTTTTACGTATTTCTTTATTGTAATACTTCCTTAGTTAATTAGACTAGCTAATTAACTAGTGAAGGAAGATTTGTACGGAGGTGCTCCGGGACGCATTTGTAGCTACGAGTTATTGTATTTCATTATCAGGTTTTAATCTATCTTTCATATTTAATTATGTTCGTTCTTTCTTTAATAAATTTAAATATGCATGCTAGAATTGCCATGATTAGCTAAATAACTCAATTGTCTGCTATGATAGTCGTTTAGGAGAGATTTAAATATGTGATTATATTGTATGCTATGAGATTGCGGGTGTTGTGTATCATGAATAGATGTAGGAATTGAATCTTTATCGTTTATCTGCCCAACTCATGTTATGACTAAAACCTTATCCAAAAATGAACGTAGCTAACTCATAGGGTATAGGTCACTTAGTTATACTATGTTTGATTGAATCATTGAACTCGGCATGGCCGGTGTTCTCTAGACCAAATTAGGATCCAAGAGACACGGAATATGGGAATAGAGGTAGATTAAGATTTAATTCAGACAGACAGTATTTTTGAGACAACTTTCGGAATATCCTCGATTTAATTAATACACTTGTATGCTTAGGTTTAACTATTGTCTTGATCGTCTTATTGCATGTTCTTGTTTGATTGTTGCCTTAGGATTATCATACTAGTGAAATACACCTATCCCTAATTATTGTGAAATAACATGACGGCCCCTATTCGACTGTTCTTCGATATAGTACTGTAAATGCTTATGGCAAAGTACAAACGTATAAAAGTCGAGAACGACCGAAGGTAGTCGTGTTATGAATCAATTAAGAAATGTATTACTTAAGTTTCTATTTATAGTATAAATCACCCCTGTCTTGTTACATACTTGAGTAATGTTGATAATTCATACGAATAAGTGATGACATCTTATCTGACCGCTTAGACTAGTTCTTCCAACTTATTCCGACGAGGGTAAAACCCGTTTACAAGATTGTTTATTCAACAAACTGTGCCATGATTCGGACGTCTACGATGATCAAGATTGGGGAATAGGATTTGAGATTAACTGTCAGATGATATGGACATGCATTTGAGAGAACTTTCGGTGTATGTTTTAATATATTCTGCAACCCACGTGACATTCTATTTGCCTGATTGTGGACACCTCCGCGTTAGCCCGATAGTAGGATTGTAGCAATAACTCACGTTAACTTATGACTTATCCTCATTAGAACTCTCCACGCTTTAATATCACCTGAACCACTTCATAGTAGACAATCGCTTTAACTGCTGAACGCCCGAAGTAACCTCCATCTCCGTTTCTGATTTAGTTTAGTTTAATCTTAGAATAGAAAACCCAAAACCTAAACCAACCCCTTTTTGCCCTAGCTAAATTCGTAAAAGTCTCTAAATTCCCTAGTTTCAATTCGCCGTACTTTGAAGAACGATCCTAGGTCATACTTATCCTTTGCTAGCCCTTAGATTAGCAATAGTAGTAACCCTAGGTCCCAGCCTTATAAATTTAAAACCCACTGTTGTAACCGGATAGTTATCGTTAACAACACCGACCTATCAGGACGCAACAAGTTTTTGGCGCCGCTGCCGGGGAGCGTCGGCGACCGATTTTAGGAAATTTAGTAATTTTAGTGTTTAGCGATCCTTTTGAAAGATTAATATCAATCAAAAGTTACACTTTTTGCCCTTAGGATTAGATTAGTTTTTCATTAACCAACCATGTCAACCCCTTATTTTAATTTAACCAACCATACGCCAAGTGGATCATTAACCCAACTTTTGGCCATTCCTTCACCAACAACCCACTTACATTCCTCAAAACAACTTTTATCTGATTTTATACTAGAACAAAATGTTATAAACAAAAGGATAGCCGGATTTCAAGACAACATTGATGCCATGATAAAAATTTCAGACAAATTAATTTCTAACATGGAGTCTATTTTGGAAAACTTGAATTTTATTGAGGAAAGTACGTCGGCAACTATCATTCAACCCAATGATGTGTTAATCGTCACTAGGGGAGGAAAAATAACCAAAATTGATCCACCACCACCAGATAACACCTCCGAAAACACTTCTTCGCCTATACCTACACCGAGTGAACATGTGTCCATTGACATCCCTGTCACAACACCTGACCCATCACCAACCAAAACTCCGGATAATGTACCTCGTACGAGAATACCTTATCCCGGTAGACTTAAAAAGGAAAAACAAGAAGCTCAATTCGGTAAATATCTGGAAATGTTTAAAAGCCTGCACTTGAATGTTAGACTATTAGATGCTTTAGTAGAAATGCCCACATGTGCCAAATTCTTTAATGAACTTCTTTCAAACAAAGAAAAACTGAGGCAAATAGTCAATTTACCCTTAGATGTTGAATGCTCTTTAATTGTACAACATGGCCTTCCACCTAAGTTAGGAGACACTGGACGTTTTACAATACCTTGTTTTCTTAAAGATATCCAAATTAGTAATGCCTTAGCTGACCTAGGTGCTAGTGTTAATCTTATGCCTTATTCCCTCTATAAGAAATTAGGATTAGGTAACCTACTGCCTACTCGTATGACCATCCAATTAGATGACAGATCAGTTAGACTCCCTCGAGGAATTGCTGAAGATGTCATGGTCAAGGTCGATAAGTTCGTCTTTCCAGTGGACTTCATCATCATGGATATAGAGGAAGACACCCACATCCCACTCACCCTTGGCAGACCTTTCTTAAATACTGCCAAGGCCGTAATTGACGTAAACGAAAAATCTTTAAAACTAAGAGTCGGGAAAGAGGAGGTCACCTTTAATGTCGATCGATTAATGAAGCAACCTCTGGAAGAGGACCTTGGTTTGTGCGATACTATGCAGGACATTTTTGATGAACATCTCCACGAAGTGTTGGCACTATCCAGCCAGAACCCGATACCTACCACGGTAGTCACCGTTCGAAGATTATATAACGAGGATCCTAGGCTGCAGTCCGCAATTACTTCGCCAGCAAAGTCTGAAGAACTACTATTTCCCTTGTTTGAAAAGAAGCCATCTAGCACCATTAGCAAAACAATAGCCGTCCCATTGGGATGCAGTACACCGATACCTTGGCTAAAAAGAGATACATCCACACTCAATAACCCGAATCCAACTCCTTCAATTAAAGAAATCTTGGATTCATTTAAAGGGATGAGTATTGAGCCACCATCATTTGAACCCCAATTAATCAACCAACCCGAACCTCTATCATTTCCAAACCCTGAATTAACCATAAACCAATCCTCGACCTCTCAATTTCAAGAATTCCAATTCACCGACGACGGTGAAATTATTCTCACCCGAAATGACGAAGTGTCCTCATCATCGGTCAACAGATACGAGCTAAAGACGAACGAATTTTCAAACAGAACCGAATGGGTCGAAATAGCATCAATCTCTACATCCGAACCTGAGATAGACGAGGCACCCTTCCAAGCTGAATATGAGAAGCTGAATAGAGACGAAATAGCTAGAATGAAGCCGTCTATCACTAGTACAAATTTGGGCTTTCATCACACATGGTCTATTTGAAACGGTCACACATTCCAATATTTATGTGACCAAAGGGCCAAAAAAAAACTGGATGTTATTATTTAGCCACACATGAACTCCAATCGTGTGACCATTCTGAAACGTATTTGCCACACCTTCGAACATTTATGTGGCTAAAGGGAACTGCAATTTTTTTGCATTTCGTTTAGTCACACATGAAGTTAGAACGCGTGACAAATCTTGTCACACACTTGAACACTGTGACCAAACGCCACTATATGGTCACATGGAGTAATTGTTTATGTGACTAAAGCATAGAGTCGATTTTGTCACACATGATTAAAGTGTAGCCAAAGCCAGGTACATATGGTCACATAAGTTATTATGTGACTATATGTTTAGTGTCTGTTAGAATGGCAAAATGTAATGTGTTTAGTCACACTAATTTCTAGCCCGATCATGTGACTATATCGCATTAGAATAGCCACACCATATCACAAATGTGTATCGAAAGGATGTTTATGGCCACATGTTAGGTGATTATATGTGACCAATATATTCACAACAGTCACGTTTTTAGATATTCATGTGACTATTTTTTAAAACGAAAATGGGCAAAGACGATTATCATTAAATTTGATATTAGTCACATTGAGTGCTGTTTGTGTGGCTATATCATGAGACCTTATTGGTCACATGGAGTAATGGTTTGTGTGACTATAGCATAGAGTCGATTTTGTCACACATGATTTAAGTGTAGCCGAAGCCAGGTACATATGGTCACATAAGTTATTATGTGTGTCTAAAGTTTAGTGTGTGTTAGAAACTTAGAATGGCAAAACGTAATGTGTATAGTCACCCTAATTTTTAGCCCGATCATGTGACTATATGGCATGGTAATAGCCACACCATATTACAAATGTGTATCCAAAAGGATGTTTATGGCCACATTTTGGGTGATTATATGTGACCAATGTATTCACAACAGTCACGTTGTTAAATATTCTTGTGACTATTTTTTAAAGCGAAAATGGGCAAAAATGATTATCATTAAATATTATATTAGTCACATTCAGTGTTGTTTGTGTGGCTAAATCATGAGACCCTATTGGTCTCATGGAGGAATTGTTTATGTGACTAAAGTATAGAGTCGATTTTGTCACACATGATTTAAGTGTAGCCAAAGTCAGGTACATATGGTCACACAAGTTATTATGTGTGTCTAAAGTTTAGTGTGTGTTAGAAACTCAGAATGGCAAAACGTAATGTGTATAGTCACCCTAATTTCTAGCCCGATCATGTGACTATATGGCATGGTAATAGCCACACCATATCACAAATGTGTATCCAATAGGATGTTTATGGCCACATTTTGGGTGATTATATGTGACCAATGTATTCACAACAGTCACGTTGTTAAATATTCTTGTGACTATTTTTTAAAGCTAAAATGGGCAAAAACGATTATCATTAAATTTGATATTAGTCACATTCAATTCTGTTTGTGTGGCTAAATCTAACGTATATTGTTATATTAAAAAGCATTGGAATTCTAACAGATATAACATTTAGCTGCATTGGTTAACGTGTTTCTTTGTAGGTGTATTGGCTGGGACCCAAGTTCGAACCCCACTCTCAGAATGTTTTTTAATATAAATGTCATTTTGACCAAAAGGTTTAATGTATGCAAGCAGACTTAGTGGTATGGTCAAATTAAATGGTTATTGTAATATGCCCGTGATTAGTTATTGGTTACATAAAATTGATGTTATATATGACATTTATCCGTAAGTATTTATGTTGTAATTTACAAAGTTAATGCATGTACTAAAAAAATGGAAGTCATAGAAATTAAGATACAAGTAATCATTCCATAAAATATTCAAAAGGTAATTTACAAGGTTACTGTACTAAAATTAATATAGCTAGTGTTCCAGCATTACATATATGTTGATCACTTAGACTTTGGTATAACAATACCCAAACTCTAGTTGGTTCGAAAGTAATAATCTCGTGATTCATTACCCAAGTCACGTTTATCCACACATGGCAATATGTTATCATTGTGCGGGTGAATGACCGTGCTAAATTCCTCATCGATTTCATCATATGTATCTCTGTAATTCCTGGGAGGTGCTTTCAGGAAAATAGATAAATTCCTAGTTAGCTGGTCTTTCACATAAAACACTTGTCGTGCTTGTGAGGCTAACACGAATGGATCAACCTTGTGGCCTACATTATTCAGGTCAACCAATGTATAACCAAGATTAGTATCGTGTTGGACAGCGCCATCTTTACGGTTAACCCAATCACATTTGAAAAGAGGAAGTTGCCTGAAGCGGTAATCCAGTACCCATATCTCTTGCAAAACCCCATAATAAAATGTGCATCTAGTGGTTGCAACTTCTTTGGATATGTGAATATCTTCTGTCTCAACACTAACCCCACTGTTTTGGTAAACTCTGCCATCACTACATTTAGTACGAAATGTATAACCATTGATGTTATATGCAGTGTATTTCACTACGCTGGCTAGTGGTCCATATGAGATCCACCTTACGGTTTCGGATACACTGTCTTTGGAGATCGCTAACTCTCTCTCAACCTGCAGAATCTCATTACAAGTATATATATATATATATATATATATATATATATATATATATATATATATATATATATATATATATATATATATGTGAGCTTGAATATGAACGAATTAACAAAACACAAATAGTGATAGAAAAAAACAATTGTCCAGTTTTTAGTTTGACTTTATTCTTCAACTCTGACAGTACTAACATGCTTAATAGTAGTAACTTTGGTTAATGAAACTACAGTTAATTAAGTCGATCTCCAATTGGTAAAAACTGGACAATTGTAAGGAGTAAATAATATATGATTAAACAACAATTACCTCTTCGCGTAACCACTTATCAAAAGATTTAACATGCTCATTCTGCAGCCATGCTTTTCGTTTACCCGGGTTTTGTGTTACCAAAACCTCCTTGTGTCGCCTGAAACAAGGTATTTTGTTATTATATTTGATAGAACATTAACTAAAGTAACGAAATAGCTAGACATGTGTTAGTAATTAATAGTTACTCGATATATGGTACAATCTCATCTGTATTCAGTATTACATACAAATGTGCTTTCTGAAAGAGTTCTGCCGAAACTTCACTTGATTTGCCAGCCGACAGTGGCTTTCCGTCCTCGTTTTCATCAGTTTCATGTGTATCATTTGGGATACCAATAGTTTTCATGGATTTTTGATATTCTCCGAATAACTCTATTGTTTCTTCTGCAATAGTCTCCTCAGCAATGCATCCCTCTGGTCTATTTCTGTTTCGCACATGTCCCTTAATAACCTTCATACATCGTTCGAAGGGATACATCCACCGAAAGCATACAGGACCACATAATTTTACCTCCCTAATTAGGTGCACAGTCAAATGGACCATAATATCAAAAAAAGAGGGGGGAAAGAACTTTTCGAGTAGGCACAGTGTGACACAAAGTTCTTCTTGCATCTTATCTAGTTCCTCTAATATGATCTCTTTGCTATATATAGATTTAAAGAAAAAGCAAAACCTGATAATAGCCTTGCGTGTAGGTTCATCCATTATCGAACGTATTGCAATGAGCAAAAACTCCTACATTAGCATGTGATAGTCATGTGATTTAAGGTCGATGAGCTTCCTATCTGTGAGGCTGACTAAACTAGAGAAATTAGAACAATATCCTTGCGGTACCCTCATGTTGTATAACGTCTGACAAAAGATGTCCTTTTCGGCATTCGTTAACGTCTAACCTGCTGGTGGTATTACTGTAATTTCTCGGTCGTCTTTCCTAACAAACAACTCTGGTTTGTCTATTCCCAACTCTTTAAGATCCAATCGAGCATTCTCTCCATCTTTCGTCTTTCCCGGCACATTTAGCAAAGTCCCGACTAGACTCTCACCAACATTCTTTTCTATATGCATGAAATCGATACAATGTTGAACTTCATTGTGCCTCCAATACTTTAGCTTTCGATACCAAATGTTGAATTTCTTCCAATACGCACCATTCTGTTCATTTGATTTGCTTGAAGTACCATCTTCTTTTCCTGATCTTTTCCTCTTCTCCTTTTGGATCTTCCCACCTCTGCCTCTGGCATCTTCTTGGTTTGCTTGTTTTACGCGTCCCCACTTATTTTCAATATGTTTTACCTCGTTGTATATTTGTTCACCGGTCATTGGAATTGGAGCCGTGCCAAATTCTTGATTTCCATTAAATGCCTTCTTTTGCTTTTTGAACGCATGGTTATATGGTAGATATCTTTTGTGACCTACATAGCTATGCTTGGATGATGCAGGAAGTCTAATACAATATGTATCTTTCCCACATACCACACAACCTTTGTATCCACTGGTTGGGCAGCCACATAAAGTACCAAGTGCAGGGTAATCATTTATTGTCCATAACACCACCGCACGTAGATTAAATATTTGCTTTGTGGAAGCATCAAATGTATCGACCCCTGTCTCGAATAAGAGTTGCAGATCATCAACCAACGGTTCTAAAAAAACATCGATATCATTTCCCGGGTATCCCAATATCAGTACAGATAGCATGATAAACTTTCTTTTCATACATAACCATGGAGGAAGGTTGTAGATGACAGATAAAACTGGCCACACACTGTGATGCCTATTTCCTCTGTTGACATCAACATCATCATCAGATATTCCTAGCCTTAGATTCCTTGGATCATTTGCAATTTCGGGGAATTCATTATCTATGGTTCGCCATGCCTGTGAATCTGCCGGGTGACGTAACACACCATCTGTTTTCCTCCTTGTCGCGTGCCATCTTAATTCTTCTGAAATACTTGTTATCTTAAAGAGACGTTGCAGCCTTGGTATTATTGGAAAGTACCACATTACGTTTGCTGGAGTCTTCTCATACACTTTTTTTGTCTTCTTATCCACCTTCCATCTTGATGTCCCACAGGTACGACACCCGGTCAATTCCTTGTCCTCTTTCCAGTAAAGAAGGCAATTGTTGATACATACATCTATCTTTTTGAATCCTGATCCCAACAATTTCAAAATTTTCTTTGCCTGATAAGTGTTTTCCGGCAATTCGTTACCATCAGGTAACATCTTTTTTAACAATCCTAGCAGTTCAGTAAAGAATTGATCAGAACAGCCATACTTACTCTTTAAGTTGAGTAGGTGAACTATGGCTGACAACTTTGTGAAGTCAGGACACCCACTGTAAAGTGGCTTCTCTGCATCTGATAGCAGTTCTAGAAGCTTGGCATGGTCATCCGGATTCTCATCATCAAAATTATCTTTTGTAGCATTAACCATTTCCACTGTTTCACTCGCATGAGTTGGGAGTTCTGCATCAAAATCCATATGGTTGTCACCATATTCTGTTGTAACAATTGGCTCATCCTTCTCTCCATGATAAGTCCATTGTGTGTAGTTTTGATCAATGCTATTGCTGAATAAATGGAAATGCACTTCCTCCGTTTTACGAACTACATGGTTTAAACATTTGGTACATGGACATGGGATTAGAAGATGTGGATTATTACCCTGTGGGTCGATGTTACTCATCTTCTTCAAGTTGTTTACTGCATAATCAATAAATGCTTGTACTCCGTCTCTATAAATTCTGCCCAGCCTGTTTGTTCCCATCCAAGACTTGTCCATTACTTAGGATTTGAAAAATCCAATTAGGTGTGTCGGCGTGTTATGTACTGTAATTGATTAGGGTATGAAATATTTTAGGAAGTGCCTTGATTAATTCAATTAGGGGAATTAATTCGGATCTCATAAATGCAATTAGGGAATCTGAGTTGAAGAGTGCCACTGTTAGGTATTTTACATACCTTCCCACTGTCAGTTATTCTCGACAGTGCCACTGTTAGTTCTATTTTCTAGGGATTGGCACTGCAAACAGTATATAACCTTAAAACACTTCAATTTTTCATTACGCTTTCATCTAACCACTACAACTACAATTCAAAATACAACCGCCTCTTCTTCTACAATTAATTTGACGATCATGGCTTCTTCTTCTTCATCTGATTTGACCCTTAGTGTTCATGAAGAACACAATATGATCGCTTTTCTAATGAAACCCCCATCTGCACAGAATTTCACTCAAATAGTTGATTTTCTTCGTGCTAGTTATGTTTATCACGCGCTTACAGTATCTCCGAGGGTGTCAAGGGTTCATCTGAATGAATTCTGGAAGAATGCACGGTTAGAAGTGGTTGCTGGTGTAAATCAAGTGGTTTCAAAGGTTCAAGAAACCAAAGTGGTGGTTACTGAGGAAATTTTACGAGATGTTCTTTTACTTGATGATGCCACATGTATAACTTCCTTAGATGACACAGAATTGTTTGATAATTTAAGATTAATGGGGTATGAGGGTGATTATACACGTTTTACATTTTTTAAATCACTCTTTAGCCCACAATGGAAATTTTTAATTCATACAATTCTTCATTGCTTGTCATCTAAGAGAACTTCTTACAATGAATTTGGAACACAATTAGCCTATTTTCTTGTGTGTTTGGCTAAGGGTCAGAAATATAATTTTTCCAAATACATACTTGATGGCATGATCAGAAACATCACAAAGGGTAAAAAGGATCTTTTTATAATGTATCAAAGATTTGTGAAACTTGTTTTAAACAAACAAATTACTGATTTGGTTGCACAAAAAGTTGTCATTGGTGTTGGTACTCTCTCTGCTAGAACATTCACAGAGATGAGTAAAAATACCAATAAGAAGTTCTCAAGGAAGGAAACAGCATTGTTTCCAACAATGCTTCCTGCTCCTTCCACCACAGATGTAGTACCACCAACTACATCTGAACCACTTGATGATAGGCCAGCAGAACCAGTTGTGCCTGAACACACACCAAGTGGGGGTAAAAAGAGAAAACAAGGGACCAAACAGCCTACCACATCTAAGCCTAAGAAAAAGAAAGTTAAACAGGCAAGTGAGGCTCCTACTGCTCATTTGTCTCAGTCAAATGTACCAACACAGCAGGTGATCACAGAGGAGTTGGGTGATCATTCTGGAAGGGCTGCCACTACTTCTTCTAGTCCACTGACAGAGGAGGGCAGTGGTAACATCAATAAGACCCAACCAGAGGCAACTTCTAATACTGAGCCTATGGGTGATGAAGCAGGTGAAGGTCCCAGTACCAATAACCAAGGGACATTTGTTGATCATGCTAGGCATGAGGCAGATGATACTATTGCCAATGATTCATCTAGGAGGTCACACTCTAATGATGATGAGGCTAGACCTACCATTGAATTGACGAATGTACAACTGACAGAAGCTGTGGATAAAATTTGGGAGAAATTAAAGAAGGAGAAACAGATCAATCGGGCTCAAGATGAGAAAATAGCAGAGCAGGCTGCTAAGATTGATGATCAACAAAAAGTGATTGAGGATCTCAAAGACAGGCTTGCTGTACTTGAAGCTTTGCTGGTTTAGACCACTTTCAACAAGGGGGAGAATAATGATGATGATGAAGGCAGAAATGATGCAAGCAATGATGAAAAGTGGTGCATAATGATGATATTGCTGAGGAGACTGCAAAGGCACCTGAGGTCAATATGGATGATGTGCAGCCTAAGGATGTTGAAAGTGTTGAAAATGTTGATCAACCAAATAATGTAGATGAAGGTAGTGTTGAAACTGAGAAGGTGGAAGGTGATGGAGATGATGCAGAGGCTGAGGGGGAGTCAAAGGTTATAACAGAGCCTAAGATGACAATGGGAAGAAAGAAATCAATACCATATGCAAGTGCTAAAGCTAGTAGAATTGAAGAACTTAAAAGGGCTAAGTCATGTAGTCCCACTACTAGTTCAAGAGCCACTCCCACTGCTACTGCAAAATCAACACCAGCCACTGCCAGTTGTATTCAAAATACAGCTAGTAGTAAACCTACCACTGTTATACCAACTGAACCTACCACTGCTACAACACCCACTACCACTATTCCAATAGAACCTCAAGCCCCTGATACCAAAGAACCAGAACTTCAACCTACTGTTATAAATCAACCCACTGTTGATATACCACAACCACCCACTGCTACAAAATCAACCACTGCCAGGAAACCTGAAGTACCATTTAAAATCAATGAACCTAGTAGTGTGCCTAAACCTGATTCCAAGCAACCTATTCAGAGGTCAGTACCTATACAGAAATCTGCATCTGAATCTGATGCAGTAGATGTTTTGCTACCATCTGGAAGAATTGTGAGGATGAGCAGAGAAGCTAGCAGAGTGTATGCAGAAATGAAGTCAAAGGGTTTGAAAGTAGAGGATGACATTATATATGATGCTTATGTTGAAAAGACCAAGGGTAACCCTCTGCAAGTTGCATTTGATAGGATCAGAAAGAAGGATGCTGAAAAGAAAGAAGCTAAGAGGAAAGCTAAGAAACCAACAAGAGGTGAATTGAAAAATCAATTGGTTTGCAAGTTAAGAGGAGATAGATATTCTATAATGGAGTTGAGGAGATTGACATTAGAGCAATTGTAGGAATTGTGGGATAACAATCCAATTGTTAATCCTGAGGCAAGAGAAAGAATTGAAAAGAAAAGGAGAGAGGATGAAGAGATACAGAGAAGGCTGAAATTAAGGTATCAACAGATTGAGGAGGAGCTTGAACAAAAGAAAATCGAAGCCCAAAAGGCTGAAGAGTTGAGATTAAAAGTTGCAAGTCATAGAAGGTCATTTCAAATGATTCAAGACTCTGATGATCGGATATATGATTTGGATAGAGATGATGAAATCTTAGAAGAGATGATGGTTGAAAAGAGAGATAGGAATGAAAATACAAATCTTAATGATGAAGATCTCTCAGATATTGTTGAATGGCAAGGAATGTTCATAGAGTCAAACACTGTGTCTTATGAACTCAGAATTAAAAGAAGAAATGGAGATGTGAGTTTTCATAAGTCTATGGGTGATATTTTGAGAAAAGTAAAGAAAATGGATGTGTATGATATGTATAGAGTTGGAATGGAAAAGGATATGAAGCTTGTGAATATTCATATTGAAAGACACGTATGGGAATGGTTAAGAATGATGTTTGAACTAGAACAGTATGGTGAACTATTTTTGGGTTTTGAAGCTGTTAATGATTGGAGACATTTTGCTAGAGCAGGAGTTCATTGCATACGACTGAGGAATGGTAAATACATCTATATGTTGGAAGAAAGAGATTATGTTCTGAGCCAATCACTGTTCAAACAGCTAATTGAAAGAAAGTTACTTGTAGCTATCAAAACTGATAAAGGAAAGTAAAAAACCTCTAAAATCATGAATCAGTACAACAAGAGGGTAGAATCAAGCAAGAAAGGGTCCAAATCTTCTAAAGAATCTGAGGCTGAATGAAGAAACTTAATGCAATTCCAGATTGATTAAGTTTAAGGGGAGATTGTTGGGATCTGAGCTGATTTGGCTAAGTGTGGAAGTGCTTACCACTGTTCGTGTTGAAGAGTGTCACTGCTAGAGGAAGTGAAGACTAGCTACTGCTAGTGTAATTGTATGACAGCCACTATTAGATATATACTTGGTGAATATTGTGATAAGTATATTGTAGCCATTGTTAGTGGAAAGCATGGCTTAGCCACTGTTAATGTAATTAATGATATATGATTATATGGCACTATACGGAAAACGAATTCGATTAACCATAAGGATTCATCATTTTGAACACTTCTATAAACTTTAGTTATCATTAAACACATTTTATAAACTTTGGTAATTCTTGAACACATTGCGTATAGTTATGGTTGATTTACGTACAATTTTTTATCATTCACTAAATTAAAATTTTTATGAAAGTTTAAAGCCCTTGTTGTCTATTAACTTTTTCGATAATAAGTTTTATCGTTTCATTTTTTACGTCTTTAACAGATTCGTCGTACTAAACCAAATGAATTTGATTGAACAGATTCTACGTCTTTAACAGATTTACGTCTTTATGTGACTTTAGCCTAAGTTTAATAGTGAAATGTATGATATATGGCACTACCGGTATCACACATGAGGGTATTTAGGTAATTTCCTTTCCTACCCACCTTTTTAATCCCCTTTCTTCCCCATTCCTTTACATCGTACCGTTGCTATTTCCCTCCATCACCATCCTCATTTTATTCCCGCTCATTTTTCTCCCTGTAACATGGCGTCATCATCATCTTCTCAAAATCAAGTTTTGGAACCACAATTTTATTACTGTCATTGCGGAGCCAAGATGTATGTTCGCACATCATGGACTGAGATCAACCCGGCACGCAGATTCGTAAAATGCCCAGATGTTAGTTTTAACCTTATTTTTTAATTGTTGTTGGTACCTGCAATTGATGATGCTATTAGGTTAAATATTGACTCAAAAATGCTTTAATTTTGTTATTTTGTTGTGATTAAGGTTAAAACCAGTTTTTGCACAAGATATCGCTTTCTTGATTCGGAGCTTCCAGAGTATTACAGGAAGCTTATGTATCAATTAATAATGGAATGCAAAAACAAGTCCATCAGGAATGAAACGGAAGAAGATTCAGACTCAAAGATGGTGTTAATGAAAATGGTTAAAGAGTTGACTCTCATGAAGCAAAAATTGAAGATGTTTGACCAAGTGTTTGCACTTTTAATTGGTGTTGTAGTGATGTTGTGTGTAGTTATACTTGTTCTTGTTATGAACTAAGTTTCATTTAATGGTGTGTTTAATGGTTCTTTTAAGTAGCTATATGTATCATGTTTGGTGGGTGTATGGTAAATAAATTATTATATAAATGTAACCTCAACTAATAATAAATAAATTAATCAAAGCAGAATGAACAAAAAACCATTTGTGAAATATTATATGCAAATTATATGTAATTCGTCATTTCGGCATATGTATGTGACATTGCCCTAAGGTTAATAGTCAAATGTACGATATACGGCAGTTGCGGTATCACACACGCCACTATTGAACTTAGGGTGTTATATAATTCGTCATTTCGGCATATGTATGTGACATTGCCCTAAGGTTAATAGTAAAATGTACGATATACGGCAGTTGCGGTATCACACACGCCACTATTGAACTTAGGGTGTTATGTAATTCATCATTTCGGCATATGTATGTGACATTGCCCTAAGGTTAATAGTCAAATGTACGATATACGGCAGTTGCGGTATCACACACGCCACTATTGAACTTAGGGTGTTATGTAATTCGTCATTTCGGCATATGTATGTGACATTGCCCTAAGGTTAATAGTCAAATGTACGATATACGGCAGTTGAGGTATCACAAACGCCACTATTGAACTTAGGGTGTTATGTAATTCGTCATTTCGGCATATGTATGTGACATTGCCCTAAGGTTAATAGTCAAATGTACGATATACGGCGGTTGCGGTGTAACACCTGCTTAATTAGGATAATTAAGTATGCCTAATTATTTGTAACTAGTTGTGATTAGTATGTAATAGGACTAATTGCAGACTCTATTTGTATATATAAGGTGATTTATATATATGTACGTGTGACACCCGACGATTTAGGGTTACTGATAATCCTACTTGAAACCCTAATTACGTGTGTTTAGTTTAGAATTAGGCTAAATACTTGTAATTGCTTGTAGCTACTTGTATATTTTGTGAACATACGCTTACGTAATTAGTTGTAATTACGCTTACGCAATTTGATGAAATTGCGCAAAACAACCGGACGGAGTCCGCCTAATTATACGACGTTGGTGAAAATATTTCTATAAATAACTTGAATCTATTTTTAGAAGTTATTTATCATATATTGTTAATTTGTTTAATTAATACACGAAAAACTTAGGCGTTTTGACTAAAACGTCTCAAACGCAATAGAAACGCGCGGAACGCGCCCGACAATCGAACGAAAGTCAAAATATATTTTAATAATTTAAAATACATTATTTTGAATGAAATTATTATTGAAAACAACGTATAATAGTTTGTCAAAGTAAAACGTCTATTTAAAACGCTACGCGATTAAACCTCCGTAAAACGTGCACGCAAATCGAAGCCGACAACTTAACGGAACATTTTTATAAATGTTTTTCAAGTATTTAGAATAAATACTTCAAGTGAAAATGATGAAATTTCGTTACTTAAAAACGCGTATTAAACGTTTAACGTCCAAATAAACGTCGAAACAATCGAGTAAACGAACGAAAAACGTAACAATTAAATTAGGAATAAGAAAAATGACAAAAATACCCTTTGTGGGGCCCCCTTGGCCATCCCCCTCTTCCCCCATGTGCCACCTTCCTTTTTCCCCAATAATACACCATGCAAAAAATGATCATTACACTTTTTCCTTACAACCATAGAGGTATCATGCAAAATTAGATCATTTCCATCATTTCTCTTTCAAAAATCACCAAGTTTTCTCTCAAAATACTGATCTAAAACTCAGCCTTAAACAACCACCCTACACCTCCTCACACCACCATAAGTCCACCATAGCACCACCAACAAACAACTTAACTTTTGGTAATAATAATTAGCTCAAGAGCACAAGCACCATCATCTCATCTCATCCCCATCAAAATCTTTGTAAGGAGACACATCTATACTTTCATTTATATTTATTTACATGTTATAATGTCCATCTAACTTGATTATGTCCAAATACCATGTCAAAATACGTTTTTATACTTTATTCAAGAACATGCATAATCTGCCTTCAAAAAGTCAGTCTGGTAAAATGGTCATAACTTGAGTTATAGGAGGAGTTAGACAACGAATTTTTTTTTAAAAGTTGCGTATTGAAAAGAGATACAACTTTCGTGTTTTACACTTTTTCCAGATCTCTACGTATTTTTGGCTATAATAGGATCTTTGAACCTGGTCTGGAAGTTTTTGGAAAATGAGTACGGTTCATACGCGAATTTGTTTAAATATGTAAATGGACACTATGGTTGCTGTAAAATTTTTATGTTAGACTAGATACATACATGATCAGTTGGTAAAAATCTCACACCCTAGTTTGGAACATAAATGGTAGAAATTAAATGGCGAACCAAACCGACAAAAGTCGAAAATGTGAAATATTGAAAATCTTAAGTTGCATGTTAAAACCGACACCTTGGGTGAACTCCGACACGAACCGACAAATTATTTGGACTCTATAAACTGATTTATGGGTTGGGTAAAAGTTTCGGGTCAAACCGAGTCGGTTTGACCAAGTCAACAAAAACGGCTCGGTTTCTAAAAACGACAAAACTTACTATTTTTGGAAAGTGGTAACAAAAATGGGTTTGGGTGACTTAGTTAGTAACTTGGACCAAAAACTAAACTTAGAAAGCTTCCCGAATTAGAAACCGACATATAAATCATAAGTGACTCTATAAGTGACTCATAAATCATAAGTGACTCTATAAGTGACTCATAAATTATAAGTGACTCTATAAGTGACTCATAAATCAGAAGTGACTCTATAAGTGACTCATAAATCAGAAGTGACTCTATAAGTGACTCATAAATCATAAGTGACTCATAAATCAGAAGTGACTCTATAAGTGAATCATAAATCAGAAGTGACTCTATAAGTGACTCATAAATCAGAAGTGACTCTATAAGTGACTCATAAATCATAAGTGACACTATAAGTGACTCATAAATCATAAGTGACTCTATAAGTGACTCATAAATCATAAGTGACTCTATTAGTGACTTATAAATCAGAAGTGACTCATAGTTTGACCAACCTTAAGCAGGTTTGACCAGGTTGACCAGCTTTGACCAGCTTTGACCAGCTTTGACCAATGAGTTGACCAACTTTGACCTACGGTTTAAGGCTTATACAAACTAAAACAATCTATTTGCAACACACGTTTTGTACTACTGAATAGTATACAACAAAACAAACTTAATAATAATGTCTAAATGAATTATTATTACAAACTTTCACCAACGGGTCGTACACGTTTTTGATAAACGAACTTGAACAACTTATTTGGACATAACTAGTTGATGAACTAGCTTTAGGTGGATATTAACCCTCCACCTACACGATTGGCTTAAGTGGACATTAACCCCCACTTATACAATCGCTATAGATGGTCTTACAAGACATCTACTTACACAACCTTATACGTTTAGGACGTTAGAAGGTTGCACATCGGCTTGCTTGCTTATTTGATATTTGCTTGCTACTTGCTAATCTAAGGTGAGTTTCATAGCCCCTGTTTTACTCGTTTTAACTATTTTGGGGTGAGAATACATACACACATATTTTATACAACTATCTTTGTACATGCTTTATACAACTGTCGTTATGCAACTGCTTTTATACAACTGTTTTATAAACAATGGATAACAAAGGGAACAATGAAAACAAAGGAAACAATTGAAAGCAAAGGATAACGTATGAGTGAAACCATAATCCAACAAAGCCCTCGCACATCGTAGTTCGTTAATTATTTGTAAGCATGAGTATTTGTGAATAGATCTATTGGGGATTGACACCCTCGTCCGGGTTAGGTTGCTCTAACTGGTCAAACGGACGCATAATACTTGACAAACGAGTGTTCCGGATTAGACACTTGCTGAGGCAACAACAAGGGTTAAGCTTCGAACTATGAGCTCATGACGCAAAGGATAACAAATGATAACAAAGGAAAACAAGGAATAATAAATGATAACCTGATATTTTTACAACAGTTTTTTTGCATACGTGCAACGCAACGGAAATCTCATATTTCTTACTTATGTTTACAACTGCTTGCAAACCTATGAACTCACCAACTTTATGTTGACCCTTTTAGTATGTATTCTCAGGTTTGCAGACGCTGTAGGACTACCCACAGGAAACAAGACAGTAAGATGCTTTTGGAAAGCATAGCTCGAGTCGCATTGTTTTCAAACATCAAGGAATTAGAATTGCATTTACTATATTTTGTAGTTTTAATTATGTAATTCTACTTTTATTATGCGAACTCCAAATACTTTTGTAAACTTCTGAATTATTGTAATGTAACTATTTTCAAACGTCTCATATAGAGGTCGTTTGCTTTAATATTTCTGTTGTGATATTTGATTTGGTCGTCACCCCCGTGACACCTCATGTTTCCGCTGCCACGTGTTTTGGGGGTGCGACAGATTGGTATCAGAGCCTAAGGTTATAGCGAACTAGGATTGCATTAGTGACCTAGACTATAACCGTTAGGTTAGTATTCATTGTTCGGTATGACTGGTTCAGCGATTGCATCATTCGAATTTAATTTAACATAGCCTGATCAACTATGTACAATTAAAGGAGATTCGATGCAAGACCTGAAATGGTTATAGTGAATGAGAGTACAGTAGCAGACGTAGACCGAGGATAGAACGGGACCAACCTTTATATGTGCTTATGTGCTAGGCTTTTATGTGTATATATATGTATAACCTTACGTACACTAAACTTACTTACCACCCTTCACGGCAACCACTCCCACAACTACGTCACCCAACTCTGAAAACAAGGCTCTAGCCTTACTCACTACTGTGGAGATTTCCATGGTATCCGCTCAACCAACCGAATCAGGCAACGATATAATCTGATAGGACTCATTTGAGGATAATCCACCTAAGGATTCGCCACCCAAATAAGTGACGCCTACTTCACCCTCTTCTTTCCGCTCGCAACCAAATCACTCGGGAACACGTATAGAACTTCAACCGTACGATGCTTCGTCACTTCATACTCTTCATACCCACTTTTATCATAGACCCATGGAGCGCGCGTGCTACACACGACTAGAAGGGCAGACCTCCTCGAACTAGACCTTATCCTATTCACACTACCTACTCGAAATAACATCTCCAACACTTGGATGGATTCCAACGACTTAGCTATGACACGTTTTATGACTTTAACTACTCTGAACACAACTATCTTAATAACAACTAAACCACTTCGATCGCTGCCGCAATGAATGCTTGCAACCAAGGAGCAAGTCGTTACACTTATTCCACCACCAAATTCCCGCAGGATTAGTTTATGCCTTGACATTGTAACCTGTTGGGGCGGGATGTGCCCAACTATCTATCTTTGTTATCTTTGTAAACTCTTGAACTAAGACCGGATGTAACACTGCCCGGCATATTTTGAGAACCTTCTAAGTCTTGTAATCATTTTGAACTTGCGCCTCAGTGTGGTTATATAAATTTGCTTCCTTGTTTTACTTAATTATCTCGACGTGTCATAAATATCTATTTTATTTTCCTTTATACACCTGCAATGACCTTAAATCCTACTCAACAACATCTTACGTGCCTCTCATTTTCTTACTTTTGGAATCATGGCACCAAAACGTCAAATGAGCTCCGCCGATATCGAGCGACTCATCAATCAGAGGGTACAAGCGGCCCTAGAAGCTTCCAGAAATGACATTAACCCGAACCAAGGAAACCCTGGAGGGGCAGGCAACAATCCACCCGTGCCAAAGCCCTGCACCTACAAAGATTTCACAAATTGTAATCCCCTTAATTTCAAAGGAACCGAAGGAGCCGTCGGTCTCATGCACTGGATTGAGAAAATGGAGTCCGTTTTTCGAATAAGTAACTGCCAAGAGGAAAACAAAGTAAAATTCTCTACCTGCACACTAGCTGAGGGTGCACTCACTTTCTGGAACTCATACGCCCAAACCCATGGTATTGGTGCTGCCTATCAAATATCCTGGGATGAACTCAAAAACCTGCTGAGGGAAGAATACTGTCCTCGTGAGCAACTCCAACAGCTCGAACAGGAATTCTGGAACATCACAGTTCAAGGAAACGACATCACCAGCTACACAACCAGGTTCCACCAGCTTGCTCCTTGTCCATCCATGGTGGACCCCGAATACAGACGTATCGAGAGATACATTTGGGGTCTTCCAGAGACGATCCAGGGAAATGTAACTTCTTCGAAACCCGGAACCATCCAAAGTGCCGTCCGTATGGAACATGAACTCATGGCGCAGATTATCCGTCGTGGTACACCCGCTGAGAAAAGCATCAGAGATAACAAAAGGAAACGCAATGGAAACAACAATGAAAACCCAGGACAACAATTAGCAAAGAGGCCAGAGACTGTCATGGCCTATGCTACAGGACCCGGAGAAAAGAAAGGCTATGAGGGACACCGGCCTTATTGTCCCAGCTGTAATAATCATCACAATGGACCCTGTGGTTCTCCCTATAACAAATGCAAACGTTATGGACACCAGGCCAAGGATTGTAAGGCAAAAACTTGTTTCGAGTGCGGAAATGCTGGGCATTTCAGGAATGAATGTTCGAAGTTGAACAACAGTGCCCGACAGAACCTGTAACACCCCCAAATTTAGTGATTTGCGGAAGCATACTTGGGTGTTACTAATCAATATACAAAGCACAAGATATACAGCAAACGACCTCTAAATGAGACGTTTTGTAAAATAATTACATTTCATAATTAAATCGTTTGGAAACATATAGTTTTCTTTACAAAAATATGTAAGCCTAGGGTCCGCGTATGTGGCGGGAGATTCTATTACATAACCATAGTTACAAAAGATAATGCCAAAGAATCTCCGTTAAATGCAGTTTGGGAATCATGCGACTCTGGCTAGTAATCCTGAAGTGATCCTACTCCGTAAGTGTACCTGAGAATACATGCTAAAAGGGTCAACCAAAAGGTTGGTGAATCTCACAGGGTTATCAGTAAATAATCAGTTTGAACACAAGATTTCATCAGTAGTGCCCATAGGCGTATATCAAGTATTTGCAAATCTCGCAAAAGTAAAGAAATCAAGTTATACCGTTGCCATGAGGCTCATAATCGAAGCTTAACCCGTAAATAATCAGTTGCTCCCGTGACATGCTCGAAATTGAGCAAGCATAAGTAAACGAAATAATAGTCGCCCGTTTATACATAACGGTTCGTGGTAGCGCTACTACCCCGGGCGGGGAGGGTCATTTCCCTAATGGATCCATTAACTACTGTTCGCGCTTAAGTACATAACTAACGATATATGATGGAGAGACTTCAGTAAATAGTAAGTAACTCATGCAATTCCGTTTGGTATAGTAAACAGTTTAGTACTTGTGTTCAAGAAAAATCAGTAGCATGTATCTCCCCCAATAAGTTAAAACAGTAAAAGTGGGGCCGTAAGACTCACCTGAGTCAAGCAGTGGTAAATAGCAAGTAGTAGTAAAGCAAGTAGGTTCTCCGAACCCGTGACCTTCTAGTGCCTAAACACGTAAGGTTAAGTAAGTAGATGTCTCGCAAGACCATCTAGGCTAGTTGTTCATACAACCCGTTGTGTTTAAATGTTGGTTTGTTCGCGTTCGTAACAAAGTATACGGCTCGTTGGTGATTTGTTATAATTAAAGTTTATCATTCAATACGCAAATTAAAGTAATTGTAATAGGAAAGTATGTTTTATTATGATTGTTAGGTCGTACCGTATAAGGATTTGAGGTTGTAAAAGTTCGACACTTAGTGAAAATGTGAGTTTTCAAGGTTCTGGTTTGTGCGACGTAGCATGCGACGTTGCAAGCAACGTAAGGTGCGACGTAGGCAGGTACGTCGCATGATGCGACCTTTGCAAATCAATGCGACGTAGGGGGCGACGTCGCTAATGCGACGTTGGTTCAGTTTGCGACGTTAAAGTCTACGTCGCTACGTGCGACGTCCGCAAGTTAATGCGACGTAATAGGCTGCGTCGCTAGTGCGACGTTGAGGTTTTTGTGCGACGTAGGTCGCGACGTCGCAGAGGCCCCTGGCCAGGTGCGACGTAGCGGTCTGTTGGCCGGAAAATGTGCCGAAAATGAGTTTTCCGGTTTCCGTTCGGTCCAAATCTTTTACCCAACCCTTATATGAACATATTAAGCCTATTGAAACCGTAAACTAGTAAAAATGATCAAAAACGAGAGATGTCGGGATTTGTCGGAAACTTACAAAGTGTCGGATGAAAAATCCGAAAAGATAGCGTTGTAGATCGGGAAGTGGTGAACGTTTTTCTCCAAAGTGATGATGAGATCCAAGGTCGTTTAGTGGTAGTATTTGACGATTTTGTGGGATTTTTGGTGATGAAACTTTGAAATAAAAAGAGAGGAGGAGAGATAGAAAGAGAAAGTGAAATGAAAGAAAAGGTGGGAGTTGGGGGTATTAACCTCCAACTTTCGGTCTCCGCTCTTCGTGCGGTGTTCGTTTGCTCCGTCGTTTAATCGTAATTAATTATTTTAAATATTAGAGGTACGTTTTAAAATACAATTTATTACGCGAGGTTTTATTTAAATATTTGACAATTTAATTTATATTTGAGTTATAAAATGTACGTTAATTTATTTAGTTTGCGCGTTTTAATATTTTAAATTGTGTAAGGTTTGTTTGTACGATACGAATGAATACGAAATATTATCATAATAATATTTTTGACATAATAACGTTATTTAATAAAATTGGTCACCAACGTCCATATTAAATTGAATCGAAATACATTCGATTTAAATTGCGTACGATTTAACCAAATCGCATTTTCGTATATATTCAACAATATATTTAATTCGATACATAAATTAGCCTAACACAGAACTAATTACATGTATTAACAAAGAATTAGGCACTAATTCTAGTCCTAATTTGCCGGTTGTTACATTCTCCCCCTGTTAAAGGAATTTCGTCCCGAAATTTAAGTCGAAGTCGCGTTAGGGGCAGAATCGGTGAATAAGTGTGGATACTTGAGTCGTATTTGGTCTTCCCGTTCCCAAGTGAATTCCGGACCGCGCCGCGAATTCCATCTGACTTTGACGATTGGAATACGACTTTGTTTCAGTTGTTTGACCTCACGGTCCATAATTTCGACGGGTTCCTCAACGAAATGTAGTTTGTCATCGATGCGAATCTCGTCAAGGGGTATAATAAGTGTCTCGTCAGACAGACATTTCTTTAAGTTAGAAATGTGAAAAGTAGGGTGCACGCTGCTGAGTTCAGAGGGCAGCTGCAATCGATATGCCACTGGACCTATTTTCTCGAGGATCTCAAAAGGTCCAATGTACCTGGGGTTTAATTTTCCGCGTTTGCCGAATCGGATTACGCCTTTCCAAGGCGATACTTTTAAGAGTACTCGATCCCCAACTTGGAACTCGAGTGGCTTGCGTCTCACGTCAGCATAGCTTTTCTGACGATCACGCGCGGCTTTGAGTCGGTTTTGGATTTCAACGATTTTCTCTGTGGTTTCATGTATGAGTTCAGGACCAGTGAGTTGACTATCTCCCACTTCGTACAGTGCCTCAAAAGGTGCAGCTTTAATGCTGGTGTGATAGCTGTTGTTGTACGAGAACTCGCACAACGGTAGATGTCTTTCCCAATATGTACCAGAATCAACTACGCAGGCTCGTAGCATGTCTTCCAGTGTCTGAATAGTTCGTTCGCTCTGGCCATCGGTCTGAGGATGGTACGCGGTACTCATATCGAGACGAGTACCAAGAGATTTCTGTAGTGATTGCCAAAAGTTAGAAGTAAAACGGCTGTCCCTATCCGAGATGATCGAGATAGGTACACCGTGTCGCGAGATGATTTCTTTGACATAGATGCGAGTCAGACGCTCCATCTTGTCGGTTTCCTTGATGGCCAGAAAATGAGCAGATTTCGTGAGACGGTCCACGATCACCCAAATGGTATCGCAACCACTCGAAGTTTTCGGTAGTTTGGTAATGAAGTCCATGGAAATCTGTTCCCATTTCCATTGAGGAATTTCAGGTTGTTGGAGCAACCCCGAGGGTCTTTGGTGTTCGGCCTTGACTTTGGAACAGGTTAGGCATTTACTGACGTACAAGGCGATGTCAGCTTTCATGTTAGGCCACCAATACAACCCTTTGACGTCGTGATACATATTCTCAGAACCAGGATGTATAGAGTATCGAGATTTGTGAGCTTCAGCCATCACCAAATCTCGCAAGTTTCCGAATTTGGGTAACCACACCCGGTTAGAGAAGTATCGAGTTCCATCGGGTTTGATTTCGAATTGTTTATCCAAGCCTCGCAAGGCTTCATTTTTCAAGTTTTCATCGTTGAGTGCTTCAAGTTGAGCGGTAAGGATTTGATCAGGAAGCTCGTTACGAATTGTCATAGAACGTGCTCGGACTCGAAGGGGTTTCACTCGTTCTTTTCGGCTTAAGGCATCGGCAACTACGTTAGCCTTGCCCGGATGGTATTTGATCTCGCAGTCGTAGTCACTAGGTAACTCAACCCAGTGACGTTGCCTCATGTTTAGATCTTTCTGATCAAATATGTGTTGGAGACTTTTGTGATCGGTAAAGATAGTGCTTTTCGTGCCGTAGAGGTAATGTCTCCAGATTTTCAATGCGAAGACCACAGCACCTAACTCGAGGTCGTGGGTTGTATAGTTTTTCTCGTGGATTTTTAGTTGTCGTGAGGCGTAGGCAATGACTTTTTCCCGTTGCATTAGCACACAACCAAGTCCTTGGTGTGAAGCGTCGCAGTAAACCACGAAATCGTCGGTGCCCTCGGGTAAGGACAAGATTGGTGCGCTGCAAAGTTTGTTTTTCAATAGCTGGAAAGCTGACTCTTGTTTATCAGTCCAATCGAACTTCTTATCTTTCTGAGTCAGTGTGGTTAGGGGAACAGCTATTCTTGAAAAGTTTTCGATGAATCGGCGGTAATAACCAGCAAGACCTAAGAATTGTCTCACTTCAGTTGGAGTGGTCGGTGACTCCCAGCCCTTGATTGCTTCAATCTTGGCGGGATCAACATGAATTCCTTGGCTGTCAATCACGTGCCCTAGGAATTGAACAGTTCGAATCCAGAACTCACACTTAGAGAATTTGGCATATAACTCTTCGTGTTTAAGAAGTCCTAGAATGGTTTTCAGATGTTGAGCATGTTCCTGCTCGTTGCGAGAGTAAATCAGAATATCGTCGATGAACACAATGACGAATTTGTCAAGATATGGTTTGCGCACCCGATTCATAAGGTCCATGAATACGGCCGGTGCGTTGGTTAAACCGAATGGCATCACTTGGAATTCGTAATGCCCATAACGAGTTCGGAAAGCTGTCTTTGGGATATCATTGTCACGGACTCGGAGTTGATGATAACCCGACCGTAGATCAATCTTTGAGTAAACACTCGATCCCTGGAGTTGGTCAAATAGGTCATCGATTCTAGGAAGTGGGTACCGATTCTTTATGGTTAGCTTATTCAGCTCTCGGTAGTCGATACACATGCGGAAAGATCCATCTTTCTTTTTCACGAATAAGACCGGAGCTCCCCAAAGCGAGGAACTTGGTCGAATGAATCCTCTGTCCAGGAGTTCCTGTAGTTGGTTAGACAACTCCTGCATTTCGGATGGTGCTAAACGGTAAGGGGCTCGTGCCACGGGTGCAGCTCCTGGCACAAGTTCGATTTGAAATTCGATTTTCTAGGTGGCGGAAGTCCGGGCAAGTCTTCAGGAAAGACTTCCGGGAAATCCCGCACGATTGGAACATCCTCAAGTCGCTTCTCCTCCGACTTCTTCTCCGTTACATGTGCGAGGATGGCTTGATACCCTTTTCGTAGATATTTTCTGGTTTTCAGACAGGAGACAATATTCAGATTCCGTCTGCCGGTCTCCCCTTGTAGGACTAGGGTTCCACCGGAGACAAGAGGTATGCGAACGAGTTTGTCATGACAGATGATTTCAGCTCGGTGCTTGGACAACCAATCCATACCGACAATAATATCGAAGCTGCCGATCTCGACAGGGATTAAATCAATGGGAAACGTTTCGTTCGTGAGGTTAAGTGTACAGTTGTGTATGATACTATCAGTCTCAATCAGTTTGCCGTTAGCTAATTCAACAATGTATTTAGTATCTAAGGCAGTGGGAGTTATATCAAGTAAAGGGCTAAATTTCTTAGAAATGAAGCTTCTATCGGCACCGGTATCAAATAACACAGAAGCAGTAAGGTCGTTGAGAAGGAACGTACCCGTCACGACGTTCGGGTCTTGTCTGGCTTCCCCAGCCTTGATAACGAATGCTCTACCGCGAGCAGGGTTATTGTTGTTTTTCAGCTTTGGGCAATCTTTCTTGAAATGCCCTGTATTTCCGCACCCAAAGCAGGCCTTTGGTGCATTAGTGTTGGGGGTAGGAATGTTGGTTCGGCAATCACTTGCATTATTAGGCTAATTCCCTACTTGAGTGAATTCACAACACATTTTAGAGGTAAGTCTAGCATAGCCCAACTAGTTAGTACGCGCAGTATTACGTATTCGTAATTAGTGTAATTACGTACAGAACAATTTGAAAACAAACGCGACAAAAACGTACGACTGTTGGTGAACAAAATTATTTAATAAAACGAAATTATTAAATAACTTAGTAACTAATGAATATTTTGTCAAAAATATTTACCAATTTATTTTATAACGCAAAACGTCAAAACGTATAATTAAAATCAAACAAAGTTTGAAATTTTATAAAATTTATAAAATTTGGTTCCATAAAAAGAGCCTAATTAAATATAATGAAATATGTAATTTAAAAATACATTAGTTGAAATACTGTAATATTTAACGATCGGATAAACAAACACGGAACGCAAACACGGAGGCAGAAGTGGAACAAAACCACCTCCACCTCCCTATTTTCTCTCCATTTCTTTTCACTTTCTTTCTCTTCTCTTTCTCTTTTCTCTCTATTATCACCACCACCTACCAAAACCACCACACAAATCACCACAAAACTACCATCAAACGACGCCGAATCAACAAACAAAATAGAGGAAAACGACCACGAGACTACGATCTATCTTTCTACCTTTTCGGATTTCAAATCCGACACTCGTAAGTTTCCGACAAATCCCGCAAATCTTTAGATTTCCAAGTTATAATTGCTACTTAGTGTTTAACATACTTAGAATAACATGTTTTAGTGTTTTATACAACCGAAAACGTTCCAAATCAACCAAAAATCCGACTTTTTCTCGCTGTTCGTCGAACAGGCGACTACGTCGCATTGGGACCGAAAACAGTGCTGCGACGTAGGCCTTTACGTCGCATTAACCTTCCTTACGTCGCACATAGCGACGCAGACCACTACGTCGCATTAAATTGCGAGCGTCGCCTATGCGACGCAACCCATGGCGTCGCAAAACCTGAATGCGACGTAGACCCGTACGTCGCACCCTACGTCGCATAACAACCCAGCGTCGCACCTTACGTCGCTAAAAACAGGAAGTTTAAAAACTTATTTTCACTAAGTGTCGAACTAACCGGAAACGCATATCTTTATACAAATTCGATTCACGAGACTTACAAACAATTCAAACATACTTGTTTTATCGAAATGTTGATTTCAAACTTTCACCAACGAGTCGTATACGTTTTCACAAACAACGAAATACAAACATAAACATTAAACGAACGATTTGGACGTGACTTGGTTGTACAAACACTAGCATGGATGATTAGTTTAGACATCCACATACTTATCAAATCTCATACGTTAGGGCGTTAGGAGATTTCAGACTGTACTTGGGCTTAGGTTTGCTAGCACTCGCACAACTACTTAAACTCAACAGGTGAGTTCACAGCCCCTACTTTTACTGATTTAACTACTTTCGAACAGGGGTGGAAAACATAGTCAACTATTTTACTTATTGCCATAAACTGCTTTTACTTATATGATTGTTTATCATACTTGTTTACTCGAACTATTAGAGTACTTTGAACTATTTAACTGTTGAACAAACTGGTGTTTGCGAATTAACATTTACATATTGACACACTGAACTAATGGGATAAATTATCGACAAACTGTTTTAACTAGACCGGAGAACGACCGGTAAACTGTTTTGTAACGACTGTAAACTATTTTGATATCTTACCGGAGAACGACCGGTACATTTGGTAACTTGTCGGAGAACGACCGACACAAACATAACTTTTAAACTTGTTTGGTATACCGGGGAACGACCGGTACTTTTGTGTAAAACGCTGGAGAACGACCAGCCACGTATTTTAGTGCCAGAGAACGACTGGCCAAGGGACGGGAGAACGACCCGTGCGTCTTGGATGGGAGAACGACCCATGCGTTTGTTGGACGGGAGAACGACCCGTGCGTTACTAGACCGGAGAACGACCGGTAAACTGTTTTTGTTGAACGGGAGAACGACCCGTGCGTATTTGACCGGAGAACGACCGGTACTGTGTATTTGTAACTCGCTGGTGAACGACCAGCACGTGTTTTAACTTGAACTTTGGGCGAACAACCCACAAAACTGGTAATTGGATAACATTCTACAAAACTTATACTCGACTATTATGGCAATACTATTTGTGAACATATTTGGATAACAACTGTGATACAAACTTGATTTAACTTGTGTAAACTTAAAACCTGTGAATTCACTCAACCTAGTTGTTGACTTTTACTATGTTTTTCAGGGAATTAGCTGCGCATGTAAGAATCGCCAACACACATGGAGAATTAGGCGACCCGTGAAGTTTTAGGATGCCAACTTTTTGGAAACACATGGATTTCTTTAGTATAACTGAAATGTTTTAGTCATATTTCAGAAATCTACTTTTGTAAACTTATTACTTTTAACTTGTACGATTCGTTGAATCGTAAACATTGTAATTAATACTTTTGGCATCTTAATATATTATGTTCTGTTGTAATCATAAGCTCTGATACGTATGCATGCACTTTGTTATTGTGGCACCCCCGTACTTAAACTAAAACGCTTCCGCTAAACGAATTTGGGGGTGTTACAGATTGGTATCAGAGCCAATGGATATAGCGAACTAGGAAACTTTAGGTGACTTAGAAACCTAGAGACCTAGACTATAGCCTTGGCTAGAACGCACATGCATACATACATTTGCATACATCTAAACTATCGTTACGATACCTCGATACGCGTGAACTGTTCACCACATCCGACTCGTTCATTGTACTCTGATCTCATATGAACCTGATCGTGATTAAACGGTTGATGAAAAGAAGTATGTATTTGGCATCATATAATGACGCCTGGCCAACGTGATTATATCATACTAAGTACATATGGGTGTTTCATAGTCGTAAGATACGTGATGGGGATTCGACAAATTTTGCTTGATACTCGAAAACTTGAAATATGTGAAACTTTATTCCTCACATATTTTTCATTGGCATTGACTTCTGCATCTTTTCATCGCAGAACGTCAGCATGCCGCCTAAACAAAGAAAGACTCGAAACAGTCGACGAAATTCTCCACCTGTACCCCCAGAAACAACCGAACAAATCATCGAACGCCGCGTGGCTGAGGCTATTGCTCAGTACGAGGCTAGCAGAAATCGTGAAAACCCAACCAACAACAGTGGAGCTACCCCCGTCAACAGCGAAACTCCAACTAATACCCAGCAGGGGTGTTCCTACAAAACCTTTCAGTCTTGTAAACCCAGCACCTTCACCGGGACCGAAGGGGCCATTGGCCTGGTCCACTGGATTGAAAAGATGGAATCAGTCATCGACATCAGCGACTGCGCCAACGACAAGATCGTGAAATACGCCACCTGCACTTTAGCCGACAAAGCGCTAACCTGGTGGAACGCTCAAGTCCAGATTATGGGACGCCCAGCTGCTCATTCCATGACCTGGGTAACTCTGAAGCAGATGATGATGGAGGAATTTTGCCCTCCCAACGAGATGCAGAAACTCGAAACCGAGTTTTGGAACATTCAGATGATCGGAGCTGACATTTCCGGTTACACAACTAGATTTCAGGAGCTTGCACGTCTGGTGCCTCATATGGTAACCCCCGAGAGCAAACGCATTGAGCGTTACAACAGGGGTTTGGCACCACAAATCCGAGGCATGGTTATGTCCTCCAAACCCGCCACTTTTAGGAGCGCAGTGGATCTGGCTCACAGCTTAACCGACGACGCTGTCGAGATTGGAACCCTGAAAGCTATCACAGGGAAAACTGAACTTACCCGTACTGATGCGGGCGACTCTGGAACCCACAAACGCAAATGGAACAATGATGGTAACGACCGTCAGGGTCAACAAAACAGAAACCCGGGAAACACCCGAGCCTTTGCCGCAATCACCAACTCTGGACCCAAAACCTATCTTGGCAACAAACCAAAATGCGACAAGTGCGGGATGCATCATAATGGCAACTGTGCTTTCTGCCAAGATTGCAAAAACTGGGGTCATTTGGCCCAAAACTGTAAAACCAACCCTCCTCCTCGATCAAACGCCTGTTACGAGTGCGGCGAATCTGGACACTTTCGAAATCAATGTCCAAAACTGAACAACAACCAGGACAACACCGGGAACAACAATCAGAACAACAACCGCGCCGTTAACAAAGGCTACACCCCAAGCCGCGCATACATTCTTCGTGCACCGGAAACTGTTGTGGACTATGGCAAGCACGGTATGTCTTACCAACTATTGCTACGATTTAACGTTTCTTTCATTCGAATGTCAATTCGAACATATCACTTGGTAAACTTCGACTATTAACGAACGCATAACTATTTAAACTATACCGCGAGTATACTAAACTGATTTAAAACTTTTCTGGCAACGATTGAGCGCCACCCAAACTGGTATTATTATTGACGACGTGACTTATTCGGAGAACATACGCCGCGGGCGATCCGACTTGATTTTTAAATCTCGGGACGAGATTTCTCTAACATGGGGAGAATGTAACAACTCGCAAATTTAAACGCGATTAATTATATTAATCACTTGCATTATTAGGCTAATTCCCTACTTGAGTGAATTCACAACACATTTTAGAGGTAAGTCTAGCATAGCCCAACTAGTTAGTACGCGCAGTATTACGTATTCGTAATTAGTGTAATTACGTACAGAACAATTTGAAAACAAACGCGACAAAAACGTACGACTGTTGGTGAACAAAATTATTTAATAAAACGAAATTATTAAATAACTTAGTAACTAATGAATATTTTGTCAAAAATATTTACCAATTTATTTTATAACGCAAAACGTCAAAACGTATAATTAAAATCAAACAAAGTTTGAAATTTTATAAAATTTATAAAATTTGGTTCCATAAAAAGAGCCTAATTAAATATAATGAAATATGTAATTTAAAAATACATTAGTTGAAATACTGTAATATTTAACGATCGGATAAACAAACACGGAACGCAAACACGGAGGCAGAAGTGGAACAAAACCACCTCCACCTCCCTATTTTCTCTCCATTTCTTTTCACTTTCTTTCTCTTCTCTTTCTCTTTTCTCTCTATTATCACCACCACCTACCAAAACCACCACACAAATCACCACAAAACTACCATCAAACGACGCCGAATCAACAAACAAAATAGAGGAAAACGACCACGAGACTACGATCTATCTTTCTACCTTTTCGGATTTCAAATCCGACACTCGTAAGTTTCCGACAAATCCCGCAAATCTTTAGATTTCCAAGTTATAATTGCTACTTAGTGTTTAACATACTTAGAATAACATGTTTTAGTGTTTTATACAACCGAAAACGTTCCAAATCAACCAAAAATCCGACTTTTTCTCGCTGTTCGTCGAACAGGCGACTACGTCGCATTGGGACCGAAAACAGTGCTGCGACGTAGGCCTTTACGTCGCATTAACCTTCCTTACGTCGCACATAGCGACGCAGACCACTACGTCGCATTAAATTGCGAGCGTCGCCTATGCGACGCAACCCATGGCGTCGCAAAACCTGAATGCGACGTAGACCCGTACGTCGCACCCTACGTCGCATAACAACCCAGCGTCGCACCTTACGTCGCTAAAAACAGGAAGTTTAAAAACTTATTTTCACTAAGTGTCGAACTAACCGGAAACGCATATCTTTATACAAATTCGATTCACGAGACTTACAAACAATTCAAACATACTTGTTTTATCGAAATGTTGATTTCAAACTTTCACCAACGAGTCGTATACGTTTTCACAAACAACGAAATACAAACATAAACATTAAACGAACGATTTGGACGTGACTTGGTTGTACAAACACTAGCATGGATGATTAGTTTAGACATCCACATACTTATCAAATCTCATACGTTAGGGCGTTAGGAGATTTCAGACTGTACTTGGGCTTAGGTTTGCTAGCACTCGCACAACTACTTAAACTCAACAGGTGAGTTCACAGCCCCTACTTTTACTGATTTAACTACTTTCGAACAGGGGTGGAAAACATAGTCAACTATTTTACTTATTGCCATAAACTGCTTTTACTTATATGATTGTTTATCATACTTGTTTACTCGAACTATTAGAGTACTTTGAACTATTTAACTGTTGAACAAACTGGTGTTTGCGAATTAACATTTACATATTGACACACTGAACTAATGGGATAAATTATCGACAAACTGTTTTAACTAGACCGGAGAACGACCGGTAAACTGTTTTGTAACGACTGTAAACTATTTTGGTATCTTACCGGAGAACGACCGGTACATTTGGTAACTTGTCGGAGAACGACCGACACAAACATAACTTTTAAACTTGTTTGGTATACCGGGGAACGACCGGTACTTTTGTGTAAAACGCTGGAGAACGACCAGCCACGTATTTTAGTGCCAGAGAACGACTGGCCAAGGGACGGGAGAACGACCCGTGCGTCTTGGATGGGAGAACGACCCATGCGTTTGTTGGACGGGAGAACGACCCGTGCGTTACTAGACCGGAGAACGACCGGTAAACTGTTTTTGTTGAACGGGAGAACGACCCGTGCGTATTTGACCGGAGAACGACCGGTACTGTGTATTTGTAACTCGCTGGTGAACGACCAGCACGTGTTTTAACTTGAACTTTGGGCGAACAACCCACAAAACTGGTAATTGGATAACATTCTACAAAACTTATACTCGACTATTATGGCAATACTATTTGTGAACATATTTGGATAACAACTGTGATACAAACTTGATTTAACTTGTGTAAACTTAATGTGACACCCGGTCAAAAAGGGCCAAAATTAGGGGCCAATTTAAACTTTTAAATCACGTATTACATACGTGTTAACACTTAAGCATTCAAGTATTATATATATATATGTATATATATAAACCGAAACGATTATTTAAATAATCGCGAATACACGAATTTAACAAAATGTAGAAACTCAAAATGAAAGTGAGCGAAAAACATTTTTAAATCAAGTATTATTATTAAGGATAATAATTACATAATCCGTTTGAAATTTAAATACAGTTTAGATACAGAAAACTACCCGTACATTTTAGGTAAAACAAAGTTACAATTTTAAACATCCGAGAAAACAGTTTTATAAAATATTTCAATTAAAAGCTTATACGAATCTATTTTTAGAAAATTATCATTTTAAAAGATTATATTATTTAACGATCGGGTACGCAAACACGGAGTGAGGCGCACCAACTAACCTCAATTATTTGATACACACACCCGCACACTCGACTCATTCTCTATCTCTCTCGGCTCTCAACTCTCTCTCGATTTCTATCATCAAAACAACAACAATAACAACACCACAACATCATAATCATCATCTTTGCTTCATAATCGGATCATCATCATCATCGTAGTACTCGTCATCTCCATTCACGGTTCAAATTTTACTAAGTAAGAACATTCATCAATTCCTGTTAATTTTATGTTTATAATACGTTATATTACATGTATTAGCTTTGTATTAAGTTGTTGTAAGCGGAAATAGGATTTAGAAATGGTTTTGTATGTTTTCTGCACGAACAGAGTCGAACCAGTTACGTGAATCCGGCGGATTCGGGTGAATCCGGCGGATTCCTGCCCAGAAAACATGAACACGGCGTATTCAATGGAATACGGTCGGATTCCCGTGGTTTGTCATGAATACGGTCGGATTCTTGGGAATCCGGCGTATTCCCTCTATTTTTCCGGAATACGGCGTATTCAAGGGAATACGGCGTATTCCCCACAAATGTCACCAATCCGGCGGATTCAAGTGAATCCGGCGGATTCCCCCTATATATTTCATGATCCAACGGATCAATAAACTAGCCCTGCGAATTCTAGCTAAAACAGAACATGTAAATTTTCGAAAACGTCGACGATTTTACAACATATTTTAGGGTAGCTTCTCGATGAAAATTTTATTGTAACGGATTGGGCTCAAATTCGCTCGGTCATTCAAAAATAACCCAATGATCAAGGCTAAGTACCTTAGCCTTGTCAGTTTTAGGCCATCCGGGGTCGTTTAGGGGCCGAAAATGGCAGATTACTGTTTTCAGACTCGTACCAAATTTTGTAAACTCAAACAAAACCATTTAAACAATACATTGGATAATCCTTTTACTCATTAGAATCTCGCGTGTTTAGGACTCTAAGGGATTTCAGAGATTGTCTATTCCACGTCGAATATATTCATTTGCTCGGATTGACTCAGGTGAGTCTCACGGCCCCATTTTCAACGTTTACATGTTTTAATAATTGGGGGAGATGCAACACAAATTATTTTCGTGATCACTGTTATTCGGTTAGTTAATTTAGTTGTTAACTTAATTAACTGCATTGTTACTTGTATTCGGTTTACCATTTTGGTACATGGAACGGTTATCATTGTCGGTCTTGATTTTCATTGTTCGGTATATGCACGAGTGTTTTAATTCGGTAAAAGTCCTCAACAGTGTATGATTCATTAACTTAATAAGGCGCGGTTACTAAAGGATAGTACTATCATGGGAGTGACGTCCCCGTCCGGGTTGCTAGCTACAACCAAGTTAAAAACGGGCACTTTAGTAATTGTTATGGGTGTGTCACCAAATCGGGAGGCAAAGATCGGGTTAGGCTTTGAATCATAGCTCAGTGCAATACAAATGTCATTATCGGTAAATCATTGTTCGGAAACCTTAATTGGTTTAATCACTGGTCGGTAGCCCTAATGGGTAAATCATGGTTCGGTACATTGTTATTCATTGATCGGTTTACACTGTTTAAATTATCGTCGGATAATCATGTTGATCACATCAATGTTTATTTAAACCTGTGAGATTCACCAGCTTTATAGCTGACCTTTTAGTGTTGTATTCTCAGGTGCTCATCAATATTAGGAATGGCCTACAGGATAAGCTAGCTATCACGAGTCGCATGCATCCATTTAGACATGAAGATTTTCTTGCATTATATTTTGTATAATGGTTATGTATTAAAATCTTCTGAAATCATTTTGCGAACTCACTACTATGTTTCAAACTTATGACTTAAACTTTGTACTACTTTTGAAAACTTATGTAATTTAATATATTTTCTACAACGTCTCATTTAGAGTCGTTTGCTTGTACTTTGGTGTTTTGATATTTGATTAGTCATGCCCCAAAACAGTCGCTTCCGCAAAGCATGAAATTGGGGGTGTGACACTTAAAACCTGTGAATTCACTCAACCTAGTTGTTGACTTTTACTATGTTTTTCAGGGAATTAGCTGCGCATGTAAGAATCGCCAACACACATGGAGAATTAGGCGACCCGTGAAGTTTTAGGATGCCAACTTTTTGGAAACACGTGGATTTCTTTAGTATAACTGAAATGTTTTAGTCATATTTCAGAAATCTACTTTTGTAAACTTATTACTTTTAACTTGTACGATTCGTTGAATCGTAAACATTGTAATTAATACTTTTGGCATCTTAATATATTATGTTCTGTTGTAATCATAAGCTCTGATACGTATGCATGCACTTTGTTATTGTGGCACCCCCGTACTTAAACTAAAACGCTTCCGCTAAACGAATTTGGGGGTGTTACATAGATGCCCGAACCGCTTGCAGTTGGAGCAAGGGCAAGAACCGTCATGGTGGCGGTTGCATTTGGGACAGTAGGGTCTGCTCCCGCTGTACCCTTTCTTCTCCGAAGTTCCAGATGAATAAGCCTTAATGTACTCAGGCTTTTTGTTGGAGGTTTGGTTGGATGAGTTGGGGTTTCCTTCCCACTTGCGTTTGTTGTTTGCAGATGGGGTTGAAGTTGAGCCACGGCGGACAGAATTTGCCGTTAGTTCATGGGCCATACGGATGGCGCTCTGAATAGTACCTGGTTTGGATGAAGTCACCAGGTCCTGGAGTTTTTCGGGCAATCCATCAATATATTTCTCGATCCTCTTGTACTCAGGATCGACCATGGTTGGGCACAGAAGTGCCAGCTGGTGGAAACGGTTGGTGTAACCGGTGATATCATTACCTTGCATCTTATGGTTCCAGAATTCCAGCTCCAGTTGTTTCAGTTCATCCCTGGGGCAATACTCACCCCTTAACATCTCCTTCAACTCCTCCCACGGGAGTTTGTAAGCATCGGCAACGCCCACAGTTTGGGCATAGGTGTTCCACCACGTGAGTGCGGTGTCGGTAAAAGTACTAACAGAGAACTTAACTTTGTCCCCCTCCGCACAGTTGCAGATAAGGAATACCGATTCAACTTTCTCTATCCAGCGTATTAGACCGATTGCTCCCTCGGTACCTGCAAAGTTTAGAGGTTTGCAGTTCTGGAAGTCCTTGTAAGAACAAGGTTTAGCAGCAGTGGTTTCAGCGGCATCGCTGTTTCTCGAGGAATTTTGTGGAGTATTCCGAGCCAAGGCTTCAGTAACAGCCTGGGTTATAAGGGAGGTAATCTGGGCGTCGGTGTATGGTCGTGTCTTTGGCGGCATGATTCTTCAATAAAAGAAATGAAGATACATGAGATTTTGTATGAACTGTAATTGTCACAGATGTACATGTATAAAAGCAGTAATACATAACATCAACATGAAAAATGACAATTAATGTGAGTTGAGATAACAAGTGATATTTGATAGACAAGGTGAATTTTAAAAGTTACATCCTACAGGGATATTACAAAAGGTGTCGGGAATTGTTACATCCGACTAGTTTATAGAGTAGTGCTATATAGTCCTTAGATTACAAGATAGATTACAAGACAAAGGCTACGCTAGTCTCGTAGATTAATTTGTTCCATTAGCGCGACAAGGCGGTCCACAGTTTCTGCTACTCGGTTGGTTTGCCTGGCGCAGACTCCTGTGAACGTTGTTCACATTCTTCTAGTCGGTTTCTTACAAGTTCATCCGCACCTAACTCGGCGGTCATGGAATCCTGGATTATGCTTACAGAGAGGTTGGTATCCTCTTGTTCTCGCTGTAGTTGTGATATATGGTCAAGAGCTTGACGAAGCAGGTAAGTCATTCGGTGTTGTTCCAGTTCAAGATTTTCGAGTCTTTGCTCCTGACGGTGGAATTGGGTAGCCAACATCGGCACCGTGGGATGTGCCGAGTTCTGAGAGTTATGTACAGGATAAGGGCTGGTTCGAGGTGACCTTGTGTTCCTCCCAGCTACTCGTGGGTTCCGTGACCCATGTGAGTGAGAGCGTGTCGGATTAGGTGGTGTGTTTGCCATTCCTGTGGCAGAGTGTAAGTAAGACGAGGCTAATATATATAAATATATATCATATCCAGCCTAGTGTCTAGCACGTATCAAGTAATGGTCCGGTTCTCTCGTGGTCAGAGTCAACTAACGTATCCCCGTTCAACATAATCATTTAAGACATTACATCATCTTTCCTTAATTGTACATAGTTGATCAGGCTATGTTAAATTAAAGTCGTATGCTGTAATCCCTGAACCAGTCATGTCTAATAAGAAAATACTGCCTAACGGTCATAGTCTAGGCCCACTAAATGCAACCTAGTTCACTATAACCTTAGGCTCTGATACCAATCTGTAACACCCCCAAATTTAGTGATTTGCGGAAGCATACTTGGGTGTTACTAATCAATATACAAAGCACAAGATATACATCAAACGACCTCTAAATGAGACGTTTTGTAAAATAATTACATTTCATAATTAAATCGTTTGGAAACATATAGTTTTCTTTACAAAAATATGTAAGCCTAGGGTCCGCGTATGTGGCGGGAGATTCTATTACATAACCATAGTTACAAAAGATAATGCCAAAGAATCTCCGTTAAATGCAGTTTGGGAATCATGCCACTCTGGCTAGTAATCCTGAAGTGATCCTACTCCGTAAGTGTACCTGAGAATACATGCTAAAAGGGTCAACCAAAAGGTTGGTGAATCTCACAGGGTTATCAGTAAATAATCAGTTTGAACACAAGATTTCATCAGTAGTGCCCGTAGGCGTATATCAAGTATTTGCAAATCTCGCAAAAGTAAAGAAATCAAGTTATATCGTTGCCATGAGGCTCATAATCGAAGCTTAACCCGTAAATAATCAGTTGCTCCCGTGACATGCTCGAAATTGAGCAAGCATAAGTAAACGAAATAATAGTCGCCCGTTTATACATAACGGTTCGTGGTAGCGCTACTACCCCGGGCGGGGAGGGTCATTTCCCTAATGGATCCATTAACTACTGTTCGCGCTTAAGTACATAACTAACGATATATGATGGAGAGACTTCAGTAAATAGTAAGTAACTCATGCAATTCCGTTTGGTATAGTAAACAGTTTAGTACTTGTGTTCAAGAAAAATCAGTAGCATGTATCTCCCCCAATAAGTTAAAACAGTAAAAGTGGGGCCGTAAGACTCACCTGAGTCAAGCAGTGGTAAATAGCAAGTAGTAGTAAAGCAAGTAGGTTCTCCGAACCCGTGACCTTCTAGTGCCTAAACACGTAAGGTTAAGTAAGTAGATGTCTCGCAAGACCATCTAGGCTAGTTGTTCATACAACCCGTTGTGTTTAAATGTTGGTTTGTTCGCGTTCGTAACAAAGTATACGGCCCGTTGGTGATTTGTTATAATTAAAGTTTATCATTCAATACGCAAATTAAAGTAATTGTAATAGGAAAGTATGTTTTATTATGATTGTTAGGTCGTACCGTATAAGGATTTGAGGTTGTAAAAGTTCGACACTTAGTGAAAATGTGAGTTTTCAAGGTTCTGGTTTGTGCGACGTAGCATGCGACGTTGCAAGCGACGTAAGGTGCGACGTAGGCAGGTACGTCGCATGATGCGACCTTCGCAAATCAATGCGACGTAGGGGGCGACGTCGCTAATGCGACGTTGGTTCAGTTTGCGACGTTAAAGTCTACGTCGCTACGTGCGACGTCCGCAAGTTAATGCGACGTAATAGGCTGCGTCGCTAGTGCGACGTTGAGGTTTTTGTGCGACGTAGGTCGCGACGTCGCAGAGGCCCCTGGCCAGGTGCGACGTAGCGGTCTGTTGGCCGGAAAATGTGCCGAAAATGAGTTTTCCGGTTTCCGTTCGGTCCAAATCTTTTACCCAACCCTTATATGAACATATTAAGCCTATTGAAACCGTAAACTAGTAAAAATGATCAAAAACGAGAGATGTCGGGATTTGTCGGAAACTTACAAAGTGTCGGATGAAAAATCCGAAAAGATAGCGTTGTAGATCGGGAAGTGGTGAACGTTTTTCTCCAAAGTGATGATGAGATCCAAGGTCGTTTAGTGGTAGTATTTGACGATTTTGTGGGATTTTTGGTGATGAAACTTTGAAATAAAAAGAGAGGAGGAGAGATAGAAAGAGAAAGTGAAATGAAAGAAAAGGTGGGAGTTGGGGGTATTAACCTCCAACTTTCGGTCTCCGCTCTTCGTGCGGTGTTCGTTTGCTCCATCGTTTAATCGTAATTAATTATTTTAAATATTAGAGGTACGTTTTAAAATACAATTTATTACGCGAGGTTTTATTTAAATATTTGACAATTTAATTTATATTTGAGTTATAAAATGTACGTTAATTTATTTAGTTTGCGCGTTTTAATATTTTAAATTGTGTAAGGTTTGTTTGTACGATACGAATGAATACGAAATATTATCATAATAATATTTTTGACATAATAACGTTATTTAATAAAATTGGTCACCAACGTCCGTATTAAATTGAATCGAAATACATTCGATTTAAATTGCGTACGATTTAACCAAATCGCATTTTCGTATATATTCAACAATATATTTAATTCGATACATAAATTAGCCTAACACAGAACTAATTACATGTATTAACAAAGAATTAGGCACTAATTCTAGTCCTAATTTGCCGGTTGTTACAGAACCCATAAGTTTGTTACGGGTACGTTTCTTTTCGATCACCTGACTCTTTCAAATATTGTTCGATATCGAACGAGTGTAATCCATTACACAAACTTACGCTAGAAACACACGCTTACTTTCTCTCTCAGACTACACACAAACCGTCACCACGAGAAATTTTCGGGACGAAATTCTCCTAACAGGGGGAGAATGTGACACCCGACGATTTAGGGTTACTGATAATCCTACTTGAAACCCTAATTACATGTGTTTAGTTTAGAATTAGGCTAAATACTTGTAATTGCTTGTAACTACTTGTATATTTTGTGAATATACGCTTACGTAATTAGTTGTAATTACGCTTACGCAAGTTGATGAAATTGCGCAAAACAACCGGACGGAGTCCGCCTAATTATACGACGTTGGTGAAAATATTTCTATAAATAACTTGAATCTATTTTTAGAAGTTATTTATCATATATTGTTAATTTGTTAAATTAATACACGAAAAACTTAGGCGTTTTGACTAAAACGTCTCAAACGCAACAGAAACACGCGGAACGCGCCCGTAAAATACATTATTTTGAATGAAATTATTATTGAAAACATCGTATAATAGTTTGTCAAAGTAAAACGTCTATTTAAAACGCTACGCGATTAAACCTCCGTAAAACGTGCACGCAAATCGAAGCCGACAACTTAACGGAACATTTTTATAAATGTTTTTCAAGTATTTAGAATAAATACTTCAAGTGAAAATGATGAAATTTAAATCGTTACTTAAAAACGCGTATTAAACGTTTAACGTCCAAATAAACGTCGAAACAATCGAGTAAACGAACGAAAAACGTAACAATTAAATTAGGAACAAGAAAAATGACAAAAATACCCTTTGTGGGGCCCCCTTGGCCATCCCCCTCTTCCCCCATGTGCCACCTTCCTTTTTCCCCAATAATACACCATGCAAAAAATGATCATTACACTTTTTCCTTACAACCATAGAGGTATCATGCAAAATTAGATCATTTCCATCATTTCTCTTTCAAAAGTCACCAAGTTTCTCTCAAAATACTGATCTAAAACTCAGCCTTAAACAACCACCCTACACCTCCTCACACCACCATAAGTCCACCATAGCACCACCAACAAACAACTTAACTTTTGGTAATAATAATTAGCTCAAGAGCACAAGCACCATCATCTCATCTCATCTCCATCAAAATCTTTGTAAGGAGACACATCTATACTTTCATTTATATTTATTTACATGTTATAATGTCCATCTAACTTGATTATGTCCAAATACCATGTCAAAATACGTTTTTATACTTTATTCAAGAACATGCATAATCTGCCATCAAAAAGTCAGTCTGGTAAAATGGTCATAACTTGAGTTATAGGAGGAGTTAGACAACGAATTTTCTTTTAAAAGTTTCGTATTGAAAAGAGCTACAACTTTCGTGTTTTACACTTTTTCCAGATCTCTACGTATTTTTGGATATAATAGGATCTTTGAACCTGGTCTGGAAGTTTTCGGAAAATGAGTACGGTTCATACGCGAATTTGTTTAAATATGTAAATGGACACTATGGTTGCTGTAAAAAATTTATGTTAGACTAGATACGTACATGATCAGTTGGCATAAATCTCAAACCCTAGTTTGGATCATAAGTGGTAGAAATTAAATGGCGAACCAAACCGACAAAAGTCGAAAATGTGAAATATTGAAAATCTTAAGTTGCATGTTAAAACCGACACCTTGGGTGAACTCCGACACGAACCGACAAATTATTTGGACTCTATAAACTGATTTATGGGTTGGGTAAAAGTTTCGGGTCAAACCGAGTCGGTTTGACCAAGTCAACAAAAATGGCTCGGTTTCTAAAAACGACAAAACTTACTATTTTTGGAAAGTGGTAACAAAAATGGGTTTGGGTGACTTAGTTAGTAACTTGGACCAAAAACTAAACTTAGAAAGCTTCCCGAATTAGAAACCGACATATAAATCATAAGTGACTCTATAAGTGACTCATAAATCATAAGTGACTCTATAAGTGACTCATAAATCATAAGTGACTCTATAAGTGACTCATAAATCAGAAGTGACTCTATAAGTGACTCATAAATCAGAAGTGACTCTATAAGTGACTCATAAATCATAAGTGACTCTATAAGTGACTCATAAATCAGAAGTGACTCTATAAGTGAATCATAAATCAGAAGTGACTCTATAAGTGACTCATAAATCAGAAGTGACTCTATAAGTGACTCATAAATCATAAGTGACTCTATAAGTGACTCATAAATCATAAGTGACTCTATAAGTGACTCATAAATCATAAGTGACTCTATTAGTGACTCATAAATCAGAAGTGACTCATAGTTTGACCAACCTTAAGCAGGTTTGACTAGGTTGACCAAGTTTGACCAGCTTTGACCAGCTTTGACAAATGAGTTGACCAACTTTGACCTACGGTTTAAGGCTTATACAAACTAAAACAATCTATTTGCAACACACGTTTTGTACTACTGAATAGTATACAACAAAACAAACTTAATAATAATGTCTAAATGAATTATTATTACAAACTTTCACCAACGGGTCGTACACGTTTTTGATAAACGAACTTGAACAACTTATTTGGACATAACTAGTTGATGAACTAGCTTTAGGTGGATATTAACCCTCCACCTACACGATCGGCTTAAGTGGACATTAACCCCCACTTATACAATCGCTATAGATGGTCTTACAAGACATCTACTTACACAACCTTATACGTTTAGGACGTTAGAAGGTTGCACATCGGCTTGCTTGCTTATTTGATATTTGCTTGCTACTTGCTAATCTAAGGTGAGTTTCATAGCCCCTGTTTTACTCGTTTTAACTATTTTGGGGTGAGAATACATACACACATGTTTTATACAACTATCTTTGTACATGCTTTATACAACTGTCGTTATGCAACTGCTTTTATACAACTGTTTTATAAACAATGGATAACAAAGGGAACAATGAAAACAAAGGAAACAAGGGAAAGCAAAGGATAACGTATGAGTGAAACCATAATCCAACTAAGCCCTCGCACATCATAGTTCGTTAATTATTTGTAAGCGTGAGTATTTGTGAATAGATCTATTGGGGATTGACACCCCCGTCCGGGTTAGGTTGCTCTAACTGGTCAAACGGACGCATAATACTTGACAAACGAGTGTTCCGGATTAGACACTTGCTGAGGCAACAACAAGGGTTAAGCTTCGAACTATGAGCTCATGACGCAAAGGATAACAAATGATAACAAAGGAAAACAAGGAATAACAAATGATAACCTGATATTTTTACAACAGTTTTTTTGCATACGTGCAACGCAACGGAAATCTCATATTTCTTACTTATGTTTACAACTGCTTGCAAACCTATGAACTCACCAACTTTATGTTGACCCTTTTAGTATGTATTCTCAGGTTTGCAGACGCTGTAGGACTACCCACATGAAACAAGACAATAGGATGCTTTTGGAAAGCATAGCTCGAGTCGCATTGTTTTCAAACATCAAGGAATTAGAATTGCATTTACTATATTTTGTAGTTTTAATTATGTAATTCTACTTTTATTATGCGAACTCCAAATACTTTTGTAAACTTCTGAATTATTGTAATGTAACTATTTTCAAACGTCTCATATAGAGGTCGTTTGCTTTAATCTTTGTGTTGTGATATTTGATTTGGTCGTCGCCCCCGTGACACCTCATGTTTCCGCTGCCACGTGTTTTGGGGGTGCGACAGTACGCATGCGATTTGATTGAATCGTAGGAATTAACCGGACGGAGTCCGATTCATTTTACTTGGACGTTGGTGACAAAACTTACTTAAATAATGAGAACGTATTTTACTGTATAAATACACTTTAAACGGACACTATCATATTAGCGCGACAACATTACGAATATTTTAGCAAAAAAAAAAGTATTAAATGCGAATTAATAATTTAAATATTTCGACAAATATTTTTATTATTAATTTCAAGGTATTTTTATTTAAATACTCCAGTTACAATTTAAAACATAACTATTTGGTTAAATACTAAAAACGAACGATTAAACGATTAGGACACGGAGTAAATACTTTAATTTGGGAAGCGTTTTCCCTCCCTTCCTTTTTGGAATCAGCCACCAACACCCACCTACACCCATCTCCTTCCTTTCATTTTCATTCTTCCAAAAACACACACACACAAAAACACTCTCACCAAACTTCTACCAATTTTCGGAATCATCAAATCAACCCACGATATTTACATTTTCGGAATCACCAACAAGGGAAGAACAAGATTAACAAAAGCATCATCATCATTTTCGGCCTCCATCTCTCTCGATTTGCATTTGTAAGAAATTTCTAAAAACTTAGATCTATTCATTTTGGTGTAATGTTTTAACGAAATATTGTGTACACAACATAGTTATAACCTAAACAATGAAGAAAACACGATTTTACAGCTCAAAAATGGGTTAGATTTGCGTTTTGGTCGGAAAATCTCGACATCCGAAAGTTTCTGGGCTGATGTTCATACATGCGACACAATCCTTGTGTCGCATACTATGTCGCATAAAGCCTGTTATGTCGCATCTTGTGTCGTACCAAACCTTTAGTGTCGTAACTTTTGCGACACAATATTGTGTCGCACTCTATGTCGCATATTACGTCGTATTTTTATACGACACAACCACTATGTCGCTATTAATTTAGCATATCGTATCCGATGCGACACAGTCCTTGTGTCGTATCCTTGTGTCGCATGACGTCTGCGACACAACCCTTGTGTCGCATGACAAACTTTTGTGTCGCATATTGTGTCGCAAAACACAACAGTTTTACAATTTAATTCCAATTTAAGTGTTAAACATTTGGGACTGCAAACGATTATACAATATAACATCTAAGGGACATTGAAACATGTTTTTCAAGCATAACACTCCAAACATACATATATATGTCGAGATTAACATTTCAACTAAATCACCAACGGGCCAATCATGTTTTCAAACAAACAAACAATTACAGACATACGGACAAACATTGGATATACTAGTTGTGTACAACTAAACGAAACATCTCGCGAGACACATACTTACATAACTTAATATGATTATGCATTTGAAGGTTACGGGTTCGGAGAACCTACTTGCTATATTTACTACTTGCTATTTGCTACGGCTTATTTCAAGACTCAGGTGAGTCTTACGGCCCCACTTTTACTGTTTTATCTTATTGGGGGAGAAACATGCTACTACTTTTCCTTGAACACAAGTACTAAAACTGTTTACTATACCAAACGGAATTGCATGAGTTGTTTACTATTTACAGAAGTCTCTCCATCATATATCGTTAGTTATGGACTTAAGCGCGAACACTAGTTAATGGATCCATTAGGGAAATGACCCTCCCCGCCCGGGGCAGTAACGCTGCCACGTACTGATTTACACGTAGAAACGGGTGACTAATTATTCGTTACTGATGCTTGCTCATTTACGAGCATGTCACGGGAGCAAACTTATTACTTACGGGTTAAGCTTCGATTATGAGCCTCATGGCAACGGTATAACTTACTTACTTACATTTGCTGGATTGCAAATACTGGATTTACGATTGCTGGATTGCAATTACTGATTTTACGCCTGCGGGCACTACTGATGAAATCTCGTGTTCAAAACTGATATTACTTACAAACCTGTGAGATACACCAACATTCGTGTCGACCCTTTTAGCATGTTTTCTCAGGTACCCGGACGGAGTAGGATTACTCCTGGACGTTAGCTAGAGTCGCATGATTTCAACACAACTGCATTAACGGAGATTCTTAGCATTATATTTTGTATTTTTTGATTATGTAATAGAATCTCCCACTATACGCGTGGACTCTTGGAAACTACATTTTGTATACGAAAACACTAAGTTTTCAAACATTATATCTATGGAATGTAACTAATTTACAAACGTTGCATATAGATGTCGTTTGCTATATCTTTGTGCTGTGATATTTGATTAGTAGCACCCCAAAACTTGCTTCCGCTAAACAGTGAATTTGGGGGTGTTACAGATTGGTATCAGAGCCTAAGGTTATAGTGAACTAGGTTGCATTTAGTGGGCCTAGACTATGACCATTAGGCAGTATTTCCTTATTAGGCATGACTGGTTCAGGAATTACAGCATACGACTTTAATTTAACATAGCCTGATCAACTATGTACAATTAAGGAAAGATGATGTAAGGTCTGAAACGATTATGTTGAATGGGGATACGTTAGTTGACTCTGACCACGAGAGAACCGGACCATTACTTGATACGTGCTAGACACTAGGCTGGATACTATGTACTTACCCACATATTAGCCTCATCTTACTTACACTCTGCCACAGGAATGGCAAACACACCACCCAATTCGTCACGCTCTCATCCGCAAGGATCTCGAAACCCGCGAATAGCCAGGAGGACCACTAGGTCACCTCGAACCAGCCCCTATCCTGTTCATGACCCTCGAAACTCGGCACACCTCACGATGCCAGTGTTGACTACCCAACTCCGCCGTCAGGAGCAAAGGCTCGAGAATCTCGAACAGGAACAACACCGAATGACTTACCTACTTCGCCAAGCACTTGATCACATATCCCAACTCCAGCGAGAACAAGAGGATACCAACCTCTCTGTAAGCATAATTCAGGATTCAATGACCGCCGAATTAGGTGCGGATGCACTCGTAAGAAACCGACTAGAGGAATGTGAACAGCGTTCACAGGAGACTGAGGATCACTCTCGAGCACTAGTACAACGACTGGCCTTGGTTGAAGACAACGCCAGGCAAACCAACAGACTAGCAGAAACCATGGACCGCCTTGTAACTTGTAACCAGCAAACTACTTTATTAGGGCCTATGTAATTCAACCGGATGTAACAATTCCTGGCACTTTTGTTCTACTATTACTCTGTAATCTTTTGGAAACCCGTATCTTGTATTCAACTTGTTTATCTAAATGAAATGTGATTGTCACTCTGTACTGTTATCGTGTATCTCATCATTTACACTTGTGACATATCATAATTTCATGCAAATATCTTATTCTTCTTTCCTTGTTCTTTTCTTGTCAGCATCATGCCTCCTCGCCGACAAATCACCCTCAGTGAAGCCGAAATTGCGGGTCTGATTGCCCGTAGTGTGGCCCAAGCCCTAGCTACCCGGACCTCAACTCCTGGTAGCGAAGATACAGCTAACAATGGACCACAACCCAAACCCTGTTCTTACAAAGACTTCCAGAACTGCAAACCTCTGAACTTTGCAGGTACTGAGGGAGCTATCGGTCTAGTACGCTGGATCGAGAAAGTCGCATCTGTATTTCTTATCTGCAACTGTGCGGAGGGAGACAAGGTTAAGTTCTCCGTTAGTACTTTTACTGACACCGCACTCACCTGGTGGAACACCTATGCCCAGACTGTGGGTGTTGCTAATGCTTACAAACTCCCGTGGGAGGAGTTGAAGGAGATGTTGAGGGGCGAGTACTGCCCCAGGGATGAATTGAAATAGCTGGAATTGGAATTCTGGAACCATAAAATGCAGGGTGATGACATCACCGGTTATACCAACCGTTTCCACCAACTGGCACTTCTGTGCCCAACCATGGTCGATCCTGAGTACAAGAGGATCGAGAAATACGTCGATGGACTTCCCGAGAGACTCCAAGACCTGGTGACTTCATCCAAACCGGGTACTATTCAGAGCGCCATTCGTATGGCTCATGAGCTAACGGCAAATTCTGTCCGCCGTGGCACAACTTCAACCCCATCTACAAACAACAAACGCAAATGGGAAGGAAACCCCAACTCATCCAACCAACTCACCAACAAGAAGCCTGAGTCTGTTAGGGCTTATTCATCGGGGACTTCGGAGAAGAAAGGGTACATCGGGAACAAACCTTACTGTTCCAAATGCAACCGCCATCATGACGGTTCTTGCCCTTGCTCCAACTGCAAACGGTTCGGGCACCTAGCCAAGGATTGCCGAACCAACATTCCTACCCCCAACACTAATGCACCAAAGGCTTGCTTTGGGTGCGGAAATTCAGGGCATTTCAAGAAAGATTGCCCAAAGCTGAAAAACAACAACAACCCTGCTCGCGGTAGAGCATTCGTTATCAAGGCTGGGGAAGCCAGACAAGACCCGAATGTCGTGACGGGTACGTTCCTTCTCAACGACCTTACTGCTTCTGTGTTATTTGATACTGGTGCCGATAGAAGTTTCATTTCTGAGAAATTTAGCCCTTTACTTGATATAACTCCCACTGCCTTAGATGCTAAATACATTGTAGAACTAGCTAACGGCAAACTGATTGAGGCTGATAGCATCATACGCAACTGTACACTTAACCTTACGAACGAAACGTTTCCCATTGATTTAATCCCTGTCGAGATCGGCAGCTTCGATATTACTGTCGGTATGGATTGGTTATCCGAGCACCGAGCTGAAATCGTCTGTTATGACAAACTCGTTTGCATACCTCTTGTCTCCGGTGGAACCTTAGTCCTACAAGGGGAGACCAGCAGACGGAATCTGAATATTGTATCCTGCCTGAAAACTAGAAAATATCTGTGCAAAGGGTATCAAGCTATCCTCGCACATGTAACGGAGAAGAAGTCGGAGGAGAAGCGACTTGAGGATGTTCCAATCTTGCGGGATTTCCCGGAAGTCTTTCCTGAAGACTTGCCCGGACTTCCGCCACCTAGACAAATTGAATTTCAAATCGAACTTGTGCCAAGAGCTGCACCCGTGGCACGAGCCCCATACCGTTTAGCACCATCCGAAATGCAGGAGTTGTCTAACCAACTACAGGAACTCCTGGACAGAGGATTTATTCGACCAAGTTCGTCGCCTTGGGGAGCTCCGGTCTTGTTCGTGAAAAAGAAATATGGATCTTTCCGCATGTGTATCGACTATCGAGAGCTGAATAAGCTAACCATAAAGAATCGGTACCCGCTTCCTAGAATCGATGATCTATTTGACCAACTCCAGGGATCGAGTGTTTACTCAAAGATTGATCTACGGTCAGGTTATCATCAACTCCGAGTCCGCGACAATGATATCCCAAAGACAGCTTTCCGAACTCATTACGGGCATTACGAATTCCAAGTGATGCCATTCGGTTTAACCAACGCACCGGCCGTATTCATGGACCTTATGAATCGGGTGCACCGGCTGTCATTGTGTTTATCGATGATATCCTGATTTACTCTCGCGATGAGCAGGAACATGCTCAACATCTGTAAACCATTCTAGGACTTCTTAGACACGAAGAGTTATATGCAAAATTCTCTAAGTGTGAGTTCTGGATTCGAACTGTTCAATTCCTCGGACACGTGATTGACAGCCAAGGAATTCATGTTGATCCCGCCAAGATTGAAGCAATCAAGGGCTAGGAGTCACCGACCACTCCAACCAAAGTGAGACAATTCTTAGGTCTTGCTGGTTATTACCGCCGATTCATTGAAAACTTTTCAAGAATAGCTGTTCCCTTAACAACACTAACTCAGAAAGATAAGAAGTTCGATTGGACTGATAAACAAGAGTCAGCCTTCCAGCTATTGAAAAACAAACTTTGCAGTGCACCAATCTTGTCCTTACCCGAGGGCACCGATGACTTCGTAGTTTATTGTGACGCCTCACACCAAGGACTTGGTTGCGTGTTAATGCAACGGGAAAAGGTCATTGCCTATGCCTCACGACAACTAAAAATCCACGAGAAAAATTATACGACCCACGACCTCGAGTTAGGTGCCGTGGTCTTCGCATTGAAAATCTGGAGACATTATCTCTACGGTACGAAAAGCACTATCTTTACCGATCACGAAAGTCTCCAACACATATTCGATCAGAAGGATCTAAACATGAGGCAACGTCATTGGGTTGAGTTACTTAGTGACTACGACTGCGAGATCAAATACCATCCGGGCAAGGCTAACGTAGTTGCCGATGCCTTAAGCCGAAAAGAACGAGTGAAACCCCTTCGAGTCCGAGCACTTTCTATGACAATTCGTAACGAGCTCCCTGCTCAAATCCTTACCACTCAGCTCGAAGCACTCAGCGATGAAAACCTGAAAAATGAAGTCTTACGAGGCTTGGATAAACAATTTGAAATCAAACCCGATGGGACTCGATACTTCTCTAACCGGGTGTGGTTACCCAAATTCGGAAACTTGCGAGATTTGGTGATGGCTGAAGCTCACAAATCTCGATACTCTATACATCCTGGTTCTGACAAGATGTATCACGACGTCAAAGGGTTGTATTGGTGGCCTAACATGAAAGCTGACATCGCCATGTACGTCAGTAAATGCTTAACCTGTTCCAAAGTCAAGGCCGAACACCAAAGACCCTCGGGATTGCTCCAACAACCTGAAATTCCTGAATGGAAATGGGAGCAAATTTCCATGGACTTCATTACTAAACTATCGAATACTTCGAGCGGTTGTGATACCATTTGGGTGATTGTAGACCGTCTCACAAAATCTGCTCATTTTCTGGCCATCAAGGAAACTGACAAGATGGAGCGTTTGGCTCGCATCTACATCAAAGAAATTGTTTCGTGACACGGTGTACCTATCTCGATCATCTCGGATAGAGACAGCCGTTTCACTTCCAACTTTTGGCAATCACTACAGAAATCTCTTGGTACTCGTCTGGATATGAGTACTGCTTATCACCCGCAAACCGATGGCCAAAGCGAGCGAACTATTCAAACATTGGAGGATATGCTACGAGCCTGCGTAGTTGACTTCGGTACTTCTTGGGAAAACCACTTACCGTTGTGCGAGTTCTCGTACAACAACAGTTACCATACCAGCATTAAGGCTGCACCTTTCGAGGCACTCTACGGGCGTAAGTGTCGATCACCTATCTGTTGGACTGAGTTAGGAGATTCCCAACTCACGGGCCCGGAAATCATTCATGAAACTACTGAGAAAATCATTGGTCTTCAAAACCGGCTGAAAGCCGCACGTGATCTTCAGAAAAGCTATGCTGACGTGAGACTCAAACACCTTGAGTTCCAGGTAGGGGACAAGGTATTTCTCAAAGTGGCACCATGGAAAGGTGTCATTCGATTTGGAAAGCGAGGCAAACTAAACCCCGAGATACATCGGACCATTCGAAATCCTTGAAAGGATTGGTCCAGTGGCATACCGCCTGCAACTTCCTGCTGAACTTAGCAGCGTTCACAACACTTTTCACATTTCTAATCTGAAGAAGTGTCTGTCTGACGAGACACTGATAGTACCGCTCAATGAAATCCAAATCGATGATAAACTTCATTTTGTCGAGGAACCTATGTGTAACACCCCCGAAATTCACTGTTTTGCGGAAGCATAATTTGGGGTGTTACTAATCAAATATCACAGCACAAAGATAAAGTAAACGACATCTATATGCAACGTTTGTAAATTAGTTACATTCCATAGATATATTGTTTGAAAACTTAGTGCTTTCGTATACAAAAATGTAGTTTCCCTAGAGTCCGCGCGTGTAGCGGGAGATTCTATTACATAATCAAAATATACAAAAGATAATGCTAAGAATCTCCGTTAATGCAGTTGTGTTGAAATCATGCGACTCTAGCTAAAAATCCTGGAGTAATCCTACTCCATCCGAGTACCTGAGAAAACATGCTAAAAAGTGTCAACCAAAAGGTTGGTGAATCTCACAGGTTTGTAAGTAATATCAGCTTTGAACACGAGATTTCATCAGTAATGCCCGCAGGCGTAAAATCAGCAATTTCAATCTAGAAATCGTAAACCAGTATTTGCAATCCCGCAAATGTAAGTAAGTAAGTTTATACCGTTGCCATGAGGCTCATAATCGAAGCTTAACCCGTAAGTAATAAGTTTGCTCCCGTGACATGCTCGTAATTGAGCAAGCATCAGTAACGAATAAGTAGTCACCCGTTTATACGTGTAAATCAGTACGTGGCAGCGCTACTGCCCCGGGCGGGGAGGGTCATTTCCCTAATGGATCCATTAACTAGTGTTCGCGCTTAAGTCCATAACTAACGATATATGATGGAGAGACTTCTGTTTGTAAGTAAACTCATGCAATTTCGTTTGGTATAGTAAACAGTTCTAGTACTTGTGTTCAAGAAAATCAGTAGCATGTATCTCCCCCAATAAGATAAAACAGTAAAAGTGGGGCCGTAAGACTCACCTGAGTCTGGTAATAAGCCGTAGCAAATAGCAAGTAGTAAATATAGCAAGTAGGTTCTCCGAACCCGTAACCTTCAAATGCCTATTCATATGAAGTTATGTAAGTATGCATCTCACGAGACGTTTCGTTTAGTTGTACACAACTAGTATAGCCAATGTTTGTCCGTATGTTTGTAATTGTTCGTTTGTTGAAAAACATGTTTGGGCCCGTTGGTGACGTTTTGTAGAAAAATTTCTAAAATGTTGACTTTTCTACAGTAAATGTGCTACAGTGAATTGCTACAGTAAAATTTGACTTTTTGCTACAGTAACTTTGACTTTTCTATAGTGAAAATCCTTTAAAATTTCCAAGTTTTCTGTTTTCTGCGACATAAGCTGCGACACAAGGATTTGTATGCGACACAAGGGTTGTGTCGCATGAAGGATGCGACACAAGAGCTCTGCGACACAGTGGTTGTGTCGCAAAAAGCTTGCGATGCTAATTCAATAGCGACAGAACGGTTGTGTCGTATAAAATACGACATAGTATTGCGACATAGAGTGCGACACAATATTGTGTCGCAAAGGTTACGACACTAAGGGTTGATACGACACAAGGTGCGACACTAATGGGTTTACGCGACACAGTGTGCGACACAAGGCTTGTGTCGCACGTATGAACACTAGCCCAGAAACTTTCGGGTTTCAAGAATTTCCGACCAAAAACGCTAATCTAACCCATTTTTGAGCTATAAAATCGTGTATTTTTCATGTATTAGGTTATAACTATGTTGTGTACACATCAAAACATCAAAACATTACACCAAATTGAATAGATCTAAGATTTTTGAAATTTCTTACTTTTGCAAATCGAGCTAAATGGAGGATGAAATGATGAAAACGATCTTGATATTCTTGCTCCACTAGTGATGGTGATTCCGAATATGTAAATTTCGTGTGTCGGTTTGTATTCCGAAAATTTGGTGTAAATTGGAGTTGAGAGAGTTTATGAGGTGTGTGTGTTTTTGGAGAAATGAAAATGAAAGAAAATGAGTTGGGTGGGGGTTGGGGTTGGCTGATCCAATGGGCAAGGGAGGGGAAAGTGCTCCCTAAAACTCAGTGTTTACTCCTGTCCTAATCGTTAAATTCTTTGTTTTTAGTATTTTTAACCAAACCGTTATATTTTAAAATGTAACTAGAGTATTTAAATAAAATGTCTTGAAATTAATAATAAAAACATTTGTCGCAATATTTAAATTATTAAGTCGCGTTTATTACGTTTTGTTGCGTTAGTTAAAATGTCGTCGCGATAATATATAAATAATGCTCGTTCGGTTTCGTATTTTATATAACAAAATACATTCTCATTATTTAAGTAAGTTTCTGTCACCAACGTCCAAGTAAACTGGGTCGGACTCCGTCCGGTCAATTCGCACGATTTATCCAAATCGCGTAAGTACACACACATATATATAAATCACCTTATATATATATACAAATAGAGCCTGTAATTAGTCCTATTACATACTAATTACCACTAGTTACAAACAATTAGGCATAATTAATTATCCTAATTATGCGGGTGTTACATTCTCCCCTTGTTAAAGAAATTTCGTCCCGAAATTAGCTTGAGTGTACGGACGGTGCGTTATCTGGAAAAAGATGTGGGTATTTCTGTCGTATTTGGTCTTCCCGTTCCCAGGTGAACTCAGGGCCGCGCCTAGAATTCCACCTGACCTTTACGATGGGAATACGACTCTGTTTCAATCGTTTGACCTCACGGTCCATGATTTCCATAGATTCCTCGACAAAATGAAGTTTATCATCGATTTGAATTTCGTCGAGCGGTATAATCAGTGTCTCGTCAGACAGACATTTCTTCAAGTTAGAAATGTGGAATGTTTTGTGTACGCTGCTAAGTTCAGCAGGAAGTTGCAGGCGGTATGCCACTGGACCAATCCTTTCCAGGATTTCGAATGGTCCTATGTATCTAGGATTTAGTTTGCCTCGCTTTCCGAATTGAATGACACCCTTCCACGGTGCCACTTTGAGAAGTACTTTGTCCCCTACCTGGAACTCAAGGTGTTTGCATCTCACGTCAGCATAGCTTTTCTGACGATCACGTGCGGCTTTCAGCCGGTTTTGGATACCGATGATTTTCTCAGTAGTTTCCTGAATGATTTCTGGACCCGTGAGTTGGGAATCTCCTAACTCAGTCCAACAGATAGGTGATCGGCACTTACGTCCGTAAAGTGCCTCGAAGGGTGCAGCCTTTATGCTGATATGGTAACTGTTGTTGTACGAAAACTCGCACAACGGTAAGTGATTTTCCCAAGAAGTACCGAAGTCAACTACGCAGGCTCGTAGCATATCCTCCAGTGTTTGAATAGTTCGCTCGCTTTGGCCATCGGTTTGCGGGTGATAAGCAGTACTCATATCCATACGAGTACCAAGAGATTTTTGTAGCGATTGCCAAAAGTTAGAAGTAAAACGGCTGTCCCTATCCGAGATGATCGAGATAGGTACACCGTGTCGCGAGATGATTTCTTTGACATAGATGCGAGTAAGACGCTCCATTTTGTCAGTTTCCTTGATGGCCAGAAAATGAGCAGATTTCGTGAGACGGTCCACGATCACCCAAATGGTATCGCAACCACTCGAAGTTTTCGGTAGTTTGGTGATGAAGTCCATGGAAATCTGTTCCCATTTCCATTGAGGAATTTCAGGTTGTTGGAGCAACCCCGAGGGTCTTTGATGTTCGGCCTTGACTTTGGAACAGGTTAGGCATTTACTGACGCACAAGGCAATGTCAGCTTTCATGTTAGGCCACCAATACAACCCTTTGACGTCATGATACATTTTATCAGAACCAGGATGTATAGAGTATCGAGATTTGTGAGCTTCAGCCATCACCAAATCTCGCAAGTTTCCGAATTTGGGTAACCACACCCGGTTAGAGAAGTATCGAGTTCCATCAGGTTTGATTTCGAATCGTTTATCCAAGCCTCGCAAGGCTTCATTTTTCAAGTTTTCATCGCTGAGTGCTTCAAGTTGAGCGGTAAGGATTTGAGCAGGGAGCTCGTTACGAATTGTCAGAGAGAGTGCTCGGACTCGAAGGGGTTTCACTCGTTCTTTTCGGCTTAAGGCATCGGCAACTACGTTAGCCTTGCCCGGATGGTATTTGATCTCGCAGTCATAGTCACTAAGTAACTCAACCCAGTGACGTTGTCTCATGTTTAGATCCTTCAAATCGAATATGTGTTGGAGACTTTTGTGATCGGTAAAGATAGTGCTTTTCGTACCATAGAGGTAATGTCTCCAGATTTTCAATGCGAAGACCACGGCACCTAACTCGAGGTCGTGGGTCGTATAGTTTTTCTCGTGGATTTTTAGTTGTCGTGAGGCATAGGCAATGACTTTTTCCCGTTGCATTAACACACAACCAAGTCCTTGGTGTGAGGCGTCGCAGTAAACTACGAAATCGTCGGTGCCCTCGGGTAAGGACAAGATTGGTGCACTGCAAAGTTTGTTTTTCAATAGCTGGAAGGCTGACTCTTGTTTATCAGTCCAATCGAACTTCTTATCTTTCTGAGTCAGTGTGGTTAGGGGAACAGCTATTCTTGAAAAGTTTTCGATGAATCGGCGGTAATAACCAGCAAGACCTAAGAATTGTCTCACTTCGGTTGGAGTGGTCGGTGACTCCCAGCCCTTGATTGCTTCAATCTTGGCGGGATCAACATGAATTCCCTGGCTGTCAATCACGTGCCCGAGGAATTGAACGGTTCTAATCCAAAACTCACATTTAGAGAATTTGGCATATAACTCTTCGTGTCTAAGGAGTCTTAGAAGGGTTTTCAGGTGTTGAGCATGTTCCTGCTCGTTGCGAGAGTAAATCAGGATATCGTCGATGAACACAATGACGAATTTGTCAAGATATGGTTTGCACACCCGATTCATAAGGTCCATGAATACGGCCGGTGCGTTGGTCAACCCGAATGGCATCACTTGGAATTCGTAATGCCCATAACGAGTTCGGAAAGCTGTCTTTGGGATATCATTGTCACGGACTCGGAGTTGATGATAACCCGACCGTAGATCAATCTTTGAGTAAACACTCGATCCTTGGAGTTGGTCAAACAGGTCATCGATTCTAGGAAGTGGGTACCGATTCTTTATGGTTAGCTTATTCAGCTCTCGGTAGTCGATACACATGCGGAAAGATCCATCTTTCTTTTTCACGAATAAGACCGGAGCTCCCCAAGGCGAGGAACTTGGTCGAATGAATCCTCTGTCCAGGAGTTCCGGTAGTTGGTTAGACAACTCCTGCATTTCGGATGGTGCTAAACGGTAAGGGGCTCGTGCCACGGGTGCAGCTCCAGGCACAAGTTCGATTTGAAATTCAACTTGTCTAGGTGGCGGAACAAGTCTTCAGGAAAGACTTCCGGGAAATCCAGTACGATTGGAACATCCTCAAGTCGCTTCTCCTCCGACTTCTTCTCCGTTACATGTGCGAGAATGGCTTGATACCCTTTTCGTAGATATTTTCTAGTTTTCAGACAGGAGACAATATTCAGATTCCGTCTGCCGGTCTCCCCTTGTAGGACTAAGGTTCCACCGGAGACAAGAGGTATGCGAACGAGTTTGTCATGACAGATAATTTCAGCTCGGTGCTTGGACAACCAATCCATACCGACAATAATATCGAAGCTGCCGATCTCGACAGGGATTAAATCAATGGGAAACGTTTCGTTCGTGAGGTTAAGTGTACAGTTGTGTATGATGCTATCAGTCTCAATCAGTTTGCCGTTAGCTAATTCAACAATGTATTTAGTATCTAAGGCAGTGGGAGTTATATCAAGTAAAGGGCTAAATTTCTCAGAAATGAAGCTTCTATCGGCACCGGTATCAAATAATACCGAAGCAGTAAGGTCGTTGAGAAGAAACGTACCCGTCACGACATTCGGGTCTTGTCTGGCTTCCCCAGTCTTGATAACGAATGATCTGCCGCGAGCAGGGTTGTTGTTGTTTTTCAGCTTTGGGCAATCTTTCTTGAAGTGCCCTGAATTTCCGCACCCAAAGCAGGCCTTTGGTGCATTGGTGTTGGGGGTAGGAATGTTGGTTCGGCAATCCTTGGCTAGATGCCCGAACCGTTTGCAGTTGGAGCAAGGGCAAGAACCGTCATGGTGGCGGTTGCATTTGGGACAGTAGGGTCTGCTCCCGCTGTACCCTTTCTTCTCCGAAGTTCCAGATGAATAAGCCTTAATGAACTCAGGCTTTTTGTTGGAGGTTTGGTTAGATGAGTTGGGGTTTCCTTCCCACTTGGGTTTGGTTGTTTGCAGATGGAGTTGAAGTTGTGCCACGGCGGACAGAATTTGCCGTTAGTTCATGGGCCATACTGTTTGTCCCTTACTTAGGATCTAGTACGAACCGAGTCACTCAATCGTTTGCGGAATCAACGATTAAGTTATACACTAAACACACGAACAATCAATACGCAATGAATATCAAACGAAACGTATTATATTGTATTATAATCGGTCAGATTACAGAGATTTTGACTAATTGCGTTTAGGGTTTCGTCCTCTAAAACAGAAAACACAAAACGTTTAAATACAAAACTGGCACCTGCGACGTCGCACGCTACGTCGCAGGCCCAAGCCCATGCGACGTTGGCTACGTCGCAGGCCCAAAACCTGACGTCGCACCTGCGACGTTGCACGCTACGTCGCAGGAGTCAGGAATACTAATTCTAATTACAAACTACGAGCTAGACCAACTGACAGACACTAAACATGTACTAACAAACTCCCCCGTGTCTTCAGCTTGGTCTTCAAAAATCTTCATTAAACCCAGCCCGCAGGAAACTGGCCGTCGGCATGAATTCCATTAGCTACGCAAACAGTAACAACATTGTAAAACTGCTGTGCTAAACGTCTGTTGAATTCATTCTTCTGACCAACACGAATCCGATTATCATAGAGTTTTCTTAAATCTTTTTCATGAAAATTAATCAAACTCATCGGATCATACAGTCTAAACGTTGCTTGCTTCAAATTCCATATACCTCCAACTTCTGGCCACGGTTCAGAATCTGGAACGAAAATAATAACCTCTTCACCAGTCTGTGGATCAAGTTCCCATTTTACAAGTCTTCTCAGAAAATAATAAGGAACTGATTCCAGAGGTATCTCAGTCAAACAGTTAGCAGGCGAATAGTGAACTTTAACCAAAGGCTTCCTGGTGACTGGATCAATCTTCTTTTTCCACGTATACCGAGTTCCCAACGTCGGTTTCAATTTCGAATATGTCTTCGATAACACTTCCCGACGTAAATTTCTCTGAATGAACTCAGCATAATCATTTTCGAACGGATTAATCAATTTAAGCTGAGCTAATCGATTAATCTCTCCTTTTGGCAACGTGCTCAATCTATCAAAACGCATTCTGAAGTACTGAACTCCATCTTCTCTCTTAATCATAAACAGATTCCTCTGACACTTCCAGCTTTTAATAACACCGGTATAATTTCGACTAACCCGGTACACTTGACATTTAACTGGAATAGGAACTGGATTTCGTCCCTTAGGCCACCATTTCTTGTTTCTCTCTCTCTTTTCTTCAGCAGTTAATTTCTTCGCTGCTGAGTCCGGTGCCTGTGTCTCTGAAGCTGGAGTTGCAGCAGAACTTGATTCTCCATGTTAAGCTTTATCAGGACTCTCGTCTTCACTTGAATCAGATTCTATAATTGGTGCACCATCGTAAGCTTCCCCAGATTGTGCATCATCATACGTTTCATCTGCATTCAACTGCTCTTCTTCAATCGAAACATCCTCATTCATCTCAAAAACATTCTCTGTTTCTTCCTCAGAGCCAACTCCACTGGCCATCCTCTGAGTAAATGATAAGTCAGCAAATGAGTAGTCAACTGCCAGCGGTCTCGGTTGCCCTGGAATATCATCAACACAAAAATAATCCAAACGAGAAATATTTTCATTAACATTTTCAATTACAGGGTTGGGATTTACAGACGCAGGTTCACTTGACTCTAAAGTGGGTATCCCAGACCCATACTCCCCCGAGGCAAGTAACCTGCCTTCCAAAACATTAACCCTAAGCTTCGTATCCTCAAGCTCCTTAGACTGAACCTCGATCAACGCAGCTTGTTCAGCAATCTTCTCATCCTGAGCCTTCAGCTTTTGCTTCATCTGCTGCATATCTTCCATAATCTTTTGCATGAAAGCTGGAGTCGGTTGAATCTCAAAATCAGGTTGTCGCTGAGGATTGACTGGAGCTCGTGTTGACGAAGAGCGACGAACACGACGACGAGGACGATAAGTTTCATCAGCAGAATCATCACCGTCTCGTGTACGTTTCCCAGTATCCCTTGGAGGTACATACTTGCGTCCTGCCCGGATCCGACGCTGAATTCATAGATATCTGAATGAATCGGAAAGCCTGATACGTTCCATCTCAGAGGGATGCGGAATAGTACCATCCGAATGCTCAGGAGTCGGACCCCCATCCTGAGGACCTACATTGGCCGGTTCTTCAGAATCAGAACTCTCGACCGTGTCGTGAGATGCTGGATTGTCTGAGTCCACATGCCCGAACTGCTCGATGTTCTCCAATAGAGCATCTACATTCTCCCCCGTAGGTTGAACTGGAATGTTCACAAGCGGTTGCTGTGGCTGCTGAGGTACTGGAATATCCATATACTGAGGATCTGGGGGTGGTACATAATTTTCATCCACAATAGCACCGAATAAGGGAACATCCCTTGGTGCCTCGACCCCTTTCTCATACCCTGCACAAATAGTGAAAATCCGACTCATCATCGGTGAAATCTTTAGCGGCTGATTGATATCACCATGTGCCTGAAGATCCGGATGATGACGATTGATGTGCAACTGTACAAATCTCGGATATAAAATCCATTTCTGATCCCCGGCATTCGCATTATCAACCATAGCCTTGAAGATAAATCCCGAGAAGTTGAACGGCTTGTTGTATACCAACGCTAACATAGCAGAAGCCAGACTTCGGCTCATCCCATCCGTTCCACCTTTCCTATTCCCCAAGCAAACAATAATCACATGCATCAAATATCTCCAGACGCCTGTGAGATTCGCTTTTCTATACTGATCAGAGGGAATCCCGGGATATCCTATCCGTTGCATAGCTCCGGTAACGAAAATATGATCAAAACCGACAGGCATATCCGGTTGATCATTCAGCTGTAAAAGTTCCCGAATACTCTGTTCTGTAATAGTGATCTCCGTACCCAGAACGGTAGAGACCAATCGTCTAACGTCGTTATCAGTAACAACAATCGCATTTCTCCAAAAAGGGTTGATCAGATTTCCAAACGCCATAGTGTTATCGGAAATGGCGTGGAATACCCTTGAACGTCTGAAAAACGCGATCATCTGATGATACGGTGCAGCTTTATCAGAAGTGTCAGTAAGGTAAGCAGCCGTATTGTGACGAGCTTCGAAAATCAAAGCCATATCTGCAAAAAAAACAGAAACAGATTGCAACTCGAAAAAGGTTAGCAAAAATGTTACATTTTTAAGAAAAAACCTTTTCAAACTTCCTGGAACTAGCGACGTAGCCACTTACGTCGCATTAACACAGAGCGACGTAGAACTGTACGTCGCCAAAAATCAAAATAAATTGAAAAGCGACGTAAGACCGGACGTCGCAGAAAATTCGAGCGACGTCAAGAGGGACGTCGCATTTTGCAATTTATTGTGAATTTAATCACTTTATTTAAAATAGCGACGTAGAGTGGTACGTCGCATCGGACGTCGCAGTAAAAGCGACGTAGGGAAGGGCGACGTAGGAAATTAATAATAATTAATTAAAGCGACGTAGGCCACGACGTCGCAGCGTACGTCGCACTGACGAACAGGCGTCCCCAACCCAGAAACCCTAACCCTCAAATTTAGGGGTTTTCAAAATCAAACGCACTACAAGGTGCGGCTAACGATGGTGATCACGAAAACATAATTTATAACCAGTAATTTACACGATAGACCATCTAATTTATCCCAAAACCGAAACCCTTTTAACCCGTAATACATACATAGCAATTAAACATAATATACACGGTGAAAAATGGTAAAATCAGTACCTAAGTGTGCGGAATAACGAGTAGATCGAAACTACGTAAGTGAATCGGAATGAAAACGGCTACAAATCACGAAAAATGCTCGGAAATTGCTACGTCGCAAATCGCCAATGGTACGTCGCAGGCTACGTCGCACGTGAATAGTGAATAGTGTGACATGTTACGTCGCAGTTGAGACTATATATAGTCTAACCCTACATGCGACGTAGACTGGGACGTCGCAGGCGACGTAGAGTGGGACGTCGCATAGAGCAGTTTTGATTCAATTTCGAATGTTTCAAAAACCGTTAACTCGTTATTTTAGCATATAATTTCCAAATAACTCGTGACTTGGGAAAAATAACTCAGAATAAAAATAAAGCATAAAACTAAAAAATCTTTTTGGTATTTTCTTTAATTTTACAAAAAGTAAAAAATGAACAAAATAAAAATACTAACACTCTATTTTTGGTGACGGAGTTGAGTTGTCTGATTAGGGATCATATCGGAATAACATGCATTTATTAGGAATAGTAAGTGTTATTTCGATCATCAGTATATTTGTCCACTTTAAATTTACGTGGCACATTTAAAACACCTTTTATAAAAATTATTTCAAAACGATTATTGGTATTGTTTGTCCACTTAAACATGTTACATCCGTATCTGTGAGCTAACCTTTATTGTTAGTATGAATATTAATTTTGAGAAACCTATTATATGATATACTGATAAACTTCAGTAAAACAAACACCACACAAGGTAGAGATTACAAGACCAAGTTTATCTCGGTTTTCTCGTAACATACACTTGATATTTATATTTAGGCATACATCAAACCAACTATGAAGATACTAGTGGGCCCAGATCTGTACAAAGTACAACAGAGGGTCCCTTAGTATGATCATAACAAGTTTGAGACTATTTGCTTAACTAATGGATTCAGGTCTGTACGTGAGTACAACAATAGTCACCATTAGTTAGGCGAATAATCATATTATCACTATATGCCCATTTTACATTATGACAGTGGATGATAGTACTTCCATTTATCAATTAAGACTTATGTCATACATCATATAACATTTTTCTCAAAGTAATAGACAAGTTTTATTATTACTTCTTACTCACTCACAAACCGGTGTGTACCATGCCTACCAATACATCGTATGATGAAGATAATTTAGATAAAAACTGTTTTAAGTGTGTCAGATAAACCTACTGACACATCCAAGATAAACCTTCAAATTCCATTTTGTGCATGTCACCCGATGTACTATCATATCCCAAGTTGTTTACAGACACAACTTCAACGTCTATTTTAAAAATGTAGCAACCTTACGGTTTCTTTAATACTAAAGAGTATAAAGAGTGGCTGTTGCGAAGATACCAGTTGTTTGTCCCTTACTTAGGATCTAGTACGAACCGAGTCACTCAATCGTTTGCGGAATCAACGATTAAGTTATACACTAAACACACGAACAATCAATACGCAATGAATATCAAACGAAACGTATTATATTGTATTATAATCGGTCAGATTACAGAGATTTTGACTAATTGCGTTTAGGGTTTCGTCCTCTAAAACAGAAAACACAAAACGTTTAAATACAAAACTGGCACCTGCGACGTCGCACGCTACGTCGCAGGCCCAAGCCCATGCGACGTTGGCTACGTCGCAGGCCCAAAACCTGACGTCGCACCTGCGACGTTGCACGCTACGTCGCAGGAGTCAGTAATACTAATTCAAAATACAAACTACGAGCTAGACCAACTGACAGACACTAAACATGTACTAACACATACGGATGGCGCTCTGTATAGTACCTGGTTTGGATGAAGTCACCAGGTCCTGTAGTCTCTCAGGGAGTCCATCAACGAATTTCTCGATCCTCTTGTACTCAGGATCGACCATGGTTGGGCACAGAAGTGCCAGTTGGTGGAAACGGTTTGTGTATCCGGTGATGTCATCACCCTGCATCTTGTGGTTCCAAAATTCCATTTCTAGCTGTTTCAATTCATCCCTGGGGCAGTACTCGCCCCTCAACATTTCTTTCAACTCCTCCCACGGGAGTTGGTAAGCAGTAGCAACACTCACAGTCTGGGCATAAGTGTTCCACCAGGTGAGTGCGGTGTCAGTAAAAGTACTAACGGAGAACTTAACTTTATCTCCCTCCGCACAGTTGCAGATAAGAAATACAGACTCAACTTTCTCGATCCAGCGTACTAGACCGATAGCTCCCTCGGTACCTGCAAAGTTTAGAGGTTTGCAGTTCTGAAAGTCTTTGTATGAACAGGGTTTAGCAGTAGGGGTTTCAGCGGCATCGCTGTTCCTCATGGAATTTGGTGGAGTATTCCGAGCCAAGGCTTCAGTAACAGCCTGGGTTATAAGGGAGGTAATCTGGGCATCGGTGTATGGTTTTGTCTTTGGCGGCATGATTCTTCAATAAAAGAAATGAAGATACATGAGATTTTGTAGGAACTTGTAATTGTCACAGATGTACATGTATAAAAGCAGTAATACATAACATCAACATGGAAAAAAAAATGACAATTATTATGAGTTGAAATCTCAAGGAATATTTGATGGGTAATGCGAGTTCAAAGGTTACATCCTACAGAGATATTACAAAAGGTGTCGGGAATTGTTACATCCGACTAGTTTATAGAATAGCGCTAGATAGTCATTAGATTACGAGACAAAGACTACACTAGTCTTAATGTAGATTAATCTGTTCCATCAGCGCGACAAGGCGGTCCACGGTTTCTGCCAGCCTGTTGGTTTGCCTGGCATTGTCTTCAACTAAGGCCAGTCGTTGTGCTAGTATACGAGAGTGATCCTCAGTCTCCTGTGAACGTTGTTCACATTCCTCTAGTCGGTTTCTTACAAGTTCATCCGCACCTAATTCGGCAGTCATTGAGTCCTGAATTATGCTTACAGAGAGGTTGGTATCCTCTTGTTCTCGCTGGAGTTGGGATATGTGATCAAGTGCTTGGCGAAGCAGGTAGGTCATTCGGTGTTGTTCCCGTTCAAGACTTTCGAGTCTTTGCTCCTGACGGCGGAATTGGGTAGCCAATACTGGCAACGTGAGATGTGCCGAGTTCTGAGAGTTATGTACAGGATAAGGGCTGTTTCGAGGCGACCTTGTGTTCCTCCTGGCTACTCGTGGGTTCCGTGACCCATGTGAGTGAGAGTGTGACGGATTAGGTGGTGTGTTTGCCATTCCTGTGGCAAAATGTAAGTAAGACGAGGCTAATATATATACATATATCATATCCAGCCTATTGTCTAGCACGTATCAAGTAATGGTCCGGTTCTCTCGTGGTCAGAGTCAACTAACGTATCCCCGTTCAACATAATCATTTCAGACCTTACATCATCTTTCCTTAATTGTACATAGTTGATCAGGCTATGTTAAATTAAAGTCGTATGCTGTAATTTCTGAACCAGTCATGTCTAATAAGAGAATACTGCCTAACGGTCATAGTCTAGGCCCACTAAATGCAACCTAGTTCACTATAACCTTAGGCTCTGATACCAATCTGTAACACCCCCGAAATTCACTGTTTTGCGGAAGCATAATTTGGGGTGTTACTAATCAAATATCACAGCACAAAGATAAAGTAAACGACATCTATATGCAACGTTTGTAAATTAGTTACATTCCATAGATATATTGTTTGAAAACTTAGTGCTTTCGTATACAAAAATGTAGTTTCCCTAGAGTCCGCGCGTGTAGCGGGAGATTCTATTACATAATCAAAATATACAAAAGATAATGCTAAGAATCTCCGTTAATGCAGTTGTGTTGAAATCATGCGACTCTAGCTAAAAATCCTGGAGTAATCCTACTCCATCCGAGTACCTGAGAAAACATGCTAAAAAGTGTCAACCAAAAGGTTGGTGAATCTCACAGGTTTGTAAGTAATAACAGCTTTGAACACGAGATTTCATCAGTAATGCCCGCAGGCGTAAAATCAGCAATTTCAATCTAGAAATCGTAAACCAGTATTTGCAATCCCGCAAATGTAAGTAAGTAAGTTTATACCGTTGCCATGAGGCTCATAATCGAAGCTGATGATCCCAGCTAGAGATCTTAGTATGTATTACTTTGATTGATTATTAATAAGCTTGCGGAATAGTTTATTAATAACTTGAAGAACAAACTTGTATATAACAGAATATCTAACCAAAAGCTTCAATATTATTAACAATAATACGAACACACAACTTGTGTTAGGGTTTACAACCTTGAAGCTATTAACTAGAATAAATTCGTCTTAATCTTCTAGGGCTTTACAGGATCTCTATTTATAACATATAGAGTCCTTTACAGAATCAAACTATTATGGAAATCCTATCTATTCCATAATTATCTCTAACCGACTAACCAACAGTGGTTGAGTATGTAACTAACAGGGGTAGTACTCATATAACATTAACAGTGGTTGAGTACTTGATACAAAACGCTTTACATATACCAACAGTGGCCCTGTTAGACAAATGTACTAACAGCGGTTGTCTTCTTCTAACAGTGGTTGAATTCTACTAACAGTGGTTGAAGTCTTATACCAACAGCGGCATGATACTTGTATTCTGAGTAAATCTAGCAGTGTCTCAGGTCTCAACAATCTCCCCCTAAACTTGATCATTCAGAGTAATGATTCAAGTTTCAATCCTTCTTTTCTTCTTCTTTCTCCTTCATCGTTTGCCTCTTATGTAGTTGATTGAACACCATGTATAAAGCTCTGTAAGCTCCTTCAGTAATGATGGTTGTAGATAACTTCAAATCAACCAATCTATTCAGCAGCCCTGTTCCCAACACATAGTGTTGATCATCAAACATGTAGATCACCTGCCCATTGTTAAATACTACCATGTGTACTCCAGCTCTGGCAAAATATCTCCAGGTTATAACCCTTTGATAACAATGAAAGAATAAGTGATACAAGCTGGCTGGTTCAAACAGGCTCTGCAACAACTCCATCATTTGTCTTTCAATCACTGCTTCAGAGTTCTTTCTATTCCTGATTCTGCTCACTTGATACAACTCCATAAGATCATCTCTTGTACAAATTCTGAGCAAATCAACCATACTCCCAACATGATCATCAAATCCTCTTTCCCTTTCAATCTTGATCTCAAGGATCATTTTTCTGAAACCATAATCAATTGCTACTCCTTCCCAATTTATAATTCTAGCCTTTCTTGGTCCTTCAGAAATCTCCTTGCTATCAGTCAGAATCTTGATTCTCTTTTTCAGCTCTGGATCAAATCTTGGAATATCAGGAATAACATTATCTTTAGAAATCTGACTTTTCCATGAATTTCTTCTAACTTCATTCTGCTTATCCTCTAAGGCTTTCTCTGCTGCCTCAGCAGCTGCCTTTTCTCTTCTTTCTTCTTCTTCTTTCAAAAATTTTACCATTTCCTTATCTGCCTTTTCTTTCTTCTCCTTCATCAATGCATTCAAATGCCTATTCTCTTCCATTTTCTTTGTCCACTCATCATCTCTTCCCATATACCTATCATATGCCTGTTGCAGCTTCTGCATATTCCATCCTCTAACAATTTTAGCTGGGGCATAATTTTCAGACAGTGCATTGATCATTTGTCTTCTCCTTTCAGCATATGGTAAAGGTTTACTTCTCTTTTTGGCTAATTCCTCTTCCTTTTTCTTTCTAGCCCTTTCCTCATTTGATCTTTTCATCAACAAAAATCCAGAAGATAACTCTTCCTCTTCATTATCTTTCTTCTTCTTTAAATAATCATGAACTCTCTGAGCATGAAGCTTTAATCCTTGTGCAGTCTTTTCTTGAACAATCTCTGCAGCTTTCTGTGTAATAGTCACTACACTCAGATCATCCAAAATCATTTTAACATCATCTCCCTCTTCTTCAGCTTTAGCTTCTGCAGCTCTCCTTATCAACCTTTCTCTTTCTTCTACTTGCATCCTCAGCATATCATGAGACTCAATATGAGGTTCTTTAACTTCTTTCACCTTTGATTTTTCTTTCAACTTTCCTTTACCTTTGTCTTTTGGATCAATCATAGGCACTTTAGACTTAGGTTTGAGTGGTGAAGTTGGTTCTCTTATTGTAACAGGTACCTCTCTTGGTCTTGTTGTTGTTGTAGTTGTGACAGGGGTTGATATGACAGCAGTGGTGATTGGTGTATTAACAGTGGTAGGAGTTGGTGTACTAACAGGGGTAGATGTAACAGTGGTTGGGTTAGTGTTGACAGGGGTTGAAATTGTGATAACAGTGGTAGAAGTTTTGACAGGGGATAACTTTTTAGTTGGCTTTCTTCTTGGAATAGACTTCTTTCTTGTAAAAGTCTGCAACTTCTTCTTTTCATCAATTGACTTTGATTGCTCCCCCTTAATCTCAACTTTTCCTTTCATCTCTTTTTCAACATCATCAACCACCTCATACACTGACCTATCACTGAAACTAACTCTTTTCTTATCATCCAGATTAGCACCCATCACATCCCAAACATATAATCTAAGTGCAGCTTTCTCAGGCAACCCTTTATTCAATGGAAATACCTGATAAACTGTTTCATCAGTCTGCTCTACTCCTACACCATCAACTACCTCATCATCTAAACTTTCATGTATCACATAATCAGATACATTGAGCTCCTCCTCAGCCTTATCCATGCTCTGCACATAATCATCATCTTTATCATCAAACACTAACTCCACAGTGTCTTCTGATTGTGCCACATTATGCTCACATACATTCATCTCAACTGTATCATCATCAAACTCAAGCACCTCTGTAGCTGTATTATCATCAAACACCTCTGTAGCTGCAGAATCATCATTCATCTCATCAATGTTTATCATTTCTCCACCCATATCATAATGAGGTCCATGTGAATCATCATCATCATCTGCTTTCTTCTCCCCCTTGCCTGAAGATTCCTTTAACCTATTTGCAGGTAGAAGAATATTGTTGACAGCCTCCTCAAGCACTAACAACCTATTCTTCACATCAAGCAACTCCTCCTTCTGATGATCAATGAGCTCCTCCTGCTTAGCAATTAACTCATCCTGAGCTTGAATTTTCTGTTGAGCCTCTTTTCTGTAAGCCCTTTCCCTCTCATATTTGCTCCATAGTTTATTGACATCATGTACAAGATATGAAATCGTCAATTCATCAGTATCACTAGGCTCATCAACATTAGAGTGTGACCTCTTAGTTGAATCCTTGCCCACATCTGCCACTGCAGATGTCCCTTGGTTATTGGTACTGGGACCTACATTTGAATCATCACCCATAGGCTCATCAAACATAGTTGCCTCTGGTTGGGTCTGATTAATGTTACCACTATCCTGCCCTGCCAGTGGGCTAGAAACAGTAGTGGCAGCCCTTCCAGAATGAACATTTTCATCAAGTATGTTCACCTGTTGTGTTGGAACATTTGACTGAGACTGTGGAGAAACAGGAATCTCCATAGCCTGTGTAGCCTTCTTGGATTTCTTGGCTTTAGATTGGGTAGGCTGTGTGTTCCCTTGTTTTCTTTTGATGCCACCTCTTGATGTGTGTTCAGAACCAACTTGTGTTGTTGGTCTGTCATCATTTGGTCCAGATGGTGTTGGTAATACACCACCAGTGGCAGAAGGAGTAACTAGCATTGTAGAAAATAATGCAGTTTCCTTCTTAGAAAAAGCATTCTGATACTTATTCATAGCCTGAATAGTCCTCAAAGATAGAGTAGAACTAACAATCACACTATCCTCTGCTGGCAGATTTGACAATTGATTATTCAACAAAAGCTGAACAAATCTAGGGTACATAACGAATGTATCACCCTTTACATTCCTAATCATATTATCTAAGATAAATCTAGACATATTAAATTTAATACCCTGTGCCAAGCAGATAATAGGATATGCAATCGTAGAACTAAATTCATTAAAACTAGTTCTCTTTTGAGACAAACATACCAGAAAAGTATGAATGTAGAACTTCCATTGAGGACAAAACCATGACTTCAAGAAAGTATATTCTGATCGTGTCTTTCCTGAACCTTCATACCCCATATCCATAATGCCTTTAAACAAATCTTCTCTCGATAACTCCAGAATTCCACCTTCATCATCAAACTGTAAAAGTTCTCTTAGAACAATCTCAGTAACCATTACCTTCTGACCCTTGACAGTGGAATGAATGTGAGTAATGCCATTAACATTCCCTTCCTTTGCATTCTGCCAGAACTCCTGAATATGTGATCGAATCAATCGTGGAGCGACAGTAAGGGCATAAGTAACTGGACAATTACTCAAGAAATCGATGATAGGGTGAAAATACTCATCGGCAAGTTCTTTATTCAAGAAAGCCCTCATGTTGTGTTCAGAATGAACACTTAGCATAGAAGTACCAGAATCAGACGATGATGAAGATGCCATTGATGTAATCGATGAACGAACGAAGAGTGAATTACAATAAACAACTCAAAGCGAGAGCGATTATTGAAGGGTTTTGAAAATTTTGAAAGCGTAATTGAAAAAGTGAAGTATTTGAGTATTTATTTGATGACAGTGCCAAGCCCTAAAAATAGAACTAGCAGTGGCACTTCTGGTTATACCCAACAGGGGTACAATATACAAACAAACCCAACAGGGGTACCTCACTTGTCAATTTATAGTCAACCCTTTCTAACCATCTAACAAAGCTAGCAGCGGCTGATAGTCTAGCAGGGGCATCCGACCAAGGAAACGCCAACTTAGAACTAACAGGGGCATAAACTTAGCTTAGTTAGACAAAATTTTTTTTTTTTTTTTTTTTTTTTTTTTTTTTTTTTTTTTTAACCAAAACAAATAAGAAGAAACAAATAAAACATTAAATTCCAGCTCAAGTGATGTCTCTTGACAGTGGCTGAAACCTGCAATATTAAACTAAGAAAAACAACTAGCAGGGGTTAAATTACACACATATACAGCAGGGGTTTAAAATACATTGACAGTGGCAAAGGTAAACTAACAGTGGCACCATCTGTTATCATGATGAAGCTAACAGTGGCAACACCTGACCCTGTCACATACAATATATTTTACCCCTGTTAGTATCAAATCCAGACCAAAACACTACGTGAGATTGATCATACCAATATTAGTTATCAAAAATGTAAATCTTCCTACATCAAATGCTTTTGTAAAAAGATCTGCAAGTTGATTATCAGTATGAATTTTAAAAATATGAATCAATCTTTTATCATAACAATCTCTTATAAAATGATATCTGATTTCAATGTGTTTGGTTTTTGAATGCTTAACTGGATTCTGAATGATACTAATAGCAGAAGTATTATCAATATAAATAGGAGTGTTCATGAAAGTCAAACCATAATCCAGCATTTGATTCTGAATCCAAAGAACCTGTGCACAGCAACTTGATGCTGCAACATATTCTGCTTCTGCTGTAGAAGTGGAAACTGTGGTTTGCTTCTTGCATTGCCATGACACTAACCTATTTCCAAGAAATTGACATCCTCCACTAGTCGATTTCCTATCCATATTCTCACCACCATAGTCACTATCTGTGAATGCCTTTAGCTCAAAATCTGATCCTTTAGCATACCAAAGGCCCAAGTCTGGTTGACCTTTCAAGTATCTAAAGATCCTCTTCACAGCATACATGTGTGACTGCTTTGGATTGGTCTGATATCTAGCACAAAGACACACTGCAAACATTATATCAGGTCTAGATGAAGTTAAATACATCAATGAACCAATCATTGACCTGTATAAGTGCACATCTACTTCCTCCCCCTCAGGATCAGAATTAAGATGTTTATGTGCCTCCATGGGAGTGCTAGCTACCTTCACGTCTTTATAACCAAATTTATTCAAAATATCTTTCACATACTTCCCTTGGTTAATGAAGATTCCATCTAACTTCTGCTTGACCTGCAATCCTAAAAAGAATGTGAGTTCACCCATTGAACTCATCTTGAACTTCTTATGCATTAAATCTTCAAACTCTTTGCACAATGAATCCCTTGTAGACCCGAAAATAATATCATCAACATACACCTGTACCAGCAATATATCTCTTTGAACCCTCTTGGTAAACAATGTCTTGTCAATAGTACCTCTCTTGAATCCATTCTTGAGCAATTACTCAGATAGAGTATCATACCAAGCTCTTGGAGCTTGATGTAATCCATACAATGCTTTCTTCAATCTGCACACTCTATCTGGATATGTTGGATCTTCAAACCCTGGTGGTTGGCAAACATACACCTCATCATCAATTAGACCATGAAGAAAAGCACTCTTCACATCCATTTGATAGACTTTGAAATCCTGATAAGATGCATAAGCTAAAAATAATCTAATAGCTTCTATTCTAGCAACAGGGGCAAAGACATCATCATAATCTATGCCTTCTTCCTGTGTGTACCCCTGTGCTACCAACCGAGCCTTATTCTTGATCACTATCCCTCTTTCATCTCTCTTGTTCTTGAAGATCCACCTTGTGCCTATAGCTTTCTTTCCTTTTGGAAGATCAACCAAATCCCACACATCTTGCAGTTTGAATTGCAACAATTCTTCCTGCATAGATTCAATCCAGCTTGGATCTTTGAGAGCCTCCACTGCCTTCTTTGGTTCCATCTGAGAAAGAAAACATACATATAATGAAGTATGTACATCTTCTTCTCTTACCTTGGTTTGATGTCTTGTCTGAACAGGAGTCATAATATCACCAATAATCAAATCCAAGGAATGATCTTTATGAACCACATATTTAGATGTAGAAGTATCCAGTAGTTCTCTTTCCAAATTAGAACCCAAAAGATTATCTATCTCAGAGTCTGAAAAAGACTCTCTTTCCTCTCTTTCCTTTGATGGCTTTGGAGTTGCTTCAGAATCTGACAAAGAAGTCCTTTCCAAAACTTGAAATGGAGGACTTTGTTCAACAAATTTTGGAGAATCGTGCTCTCCTTCTGAATCATGCTCTGAAACTATATGAGAACTCTTTGAGATAAATGGTTGATTTTCTGTTGGAATTGAACCATCTTCATCCTTTGAACCATTTTTGCTACTTGACCCACTTGAATCATCTGAAGGTTCATTTTGCTCTAACTGGAATACTTCTGGAGGATCTGGAGACCAAATAGGAAACAAGACATACTTCAAGTCATCCTTTTTAGTTTGACTTGAGGTTGATTTCCCATCTTTACCTGCATCATTACCTGCATCTGTACCTGCATCTGTACCTGCACTAATAGACAAATCTGGATATCTAAAAGCATGGGTTAGTGCATCAATATCAAACAAAACTTCTGGACCTTTTCCTTCTACATTTGATGTATGTTCATTAAAGGTCACATCCATGGTCTCTTCTATGATCCTAGTCCTTTTGTTAAATACTCTATAAGCCTTGCTTTGAATAGAGTATCCAACAAATACACCCTCATCTACCTTACTCTGAAACTTACCAAGATGATCTCTGGTATTTAAGACAGTACAAGGACATCCAAATGGTTTTAAAAAGCTAACCAAAGGTTTTCTCTTAAAGAATAACTCATAGGGTGTCTTGTTATGAGGTTTAATAATCAAAATCCTATTCAAAACATAACAAGCAGTGCTAACAGCCTCTGCCCAAAAGGACATTGGTAGTTTAGCATCTGCTAGCATGCTTCTAGCAGCCTCAATTAGTGTCCTATTCCTCCTCTCAGCTACTCCATTTTGTTGTGGAGTCCTAGGTGCACTATACTGTCTTTCTATACCTTTATCCTCACAGAACTTATTCATCTCATGATTCTTAAATTCTGTCCCATTATCACACCTGATGATCTTAACCTTTTGATTAGTTGAATTCTCAATCCTAGTTATGAATGATCTAAGTATTTCACCTGTCTCATCCTTAGTCCTAAGAAAGAACACCCAACTCATTCTAGAGTAATCATCAGTTATTACCAAACAGTAAGATTTCTTCCCTTGACTAGCTACATTGGTAGGACCAAACAAATCCATATGTAACAGGTGTAAGGGAGTGGTATTGGTATTTACAAGCTTGGTCTTATAAGAGGTCTTGTGTTGCTTGCCTTTGAGACATGCTACACAGTGGTCACTACATTCAAATAACTTTTCAGGTAAGCCTCTCACTAGCTTATTCCTAACAAGTTTATTCATGGTCTTGAAATTCAAGTGACACATCCTCCTATGCCATAGTTCAGATTCAGATACAGTAGCTTTAGAAATGAGACAGTTAACATTTTGAGATTCCATCTTGTTTAAATCACTACAGTATACATTATCCTTTCTTGGAACTCTCATTAAAATCTTATCTTCAGGTATTTTGAGTTTTTCAGAAAGTATAAGGCATTCTGTGTCAGTGAAATATACAGGATTTTGCTTATCTGTGATTTGACTCACACTAAGCAAATTGTATCTCAATTGCTCAACATAATAAACATCATTGAAAGTGAGCTTACTGCTTCTTACCTTACCTTTACCTGTGATTTTACCACCTTTAGGATTGCTTCCAAATGCTACATCTCCTCCAGAAAACGCTTTAAAGTCCTGTAGCTTTTTCCTGTCTCCAGTCATGTGTCTTGAACAGCCAGAATCAATATGCCATAAGCTTGGTGGCTTGCCCTGCACATATATGAAAAAAACAATTAGTTTTTCTTGGGAACCCAAACCAATTTGGCTTTGGGTTTCCCATGAGCACCTTTGACATCAACCCTTTTGACAGTGATTGATTTCAGTGCTGCATTGGTTTTGGACACTTCAGATTTACACTCATTTTTATGTCTCCAAAAACAATCTGTTTTAGACCTGACAGGGGTTAATGGTCTGACAGTGGTCACCTTTAAGTTTGTATTGATTACCCTGGCAGTGGTAGCTTTACTTGGTATATACATTCTTTTGAAATGTTTAATACCAGCAGAGGTACCATGCCTGACAGTGGTCAAACCCTCCCCTGTTCGTGTCTTGCCTCTGTTAGCCGTTGACAGGGGCACTGCTGTAGCATTAACAGGGGCTGCAGCCTTGCCTCTGTTAGGCTTATTTATCAACACATGACCTGTACCACTGTTCCTATTATTTTTAGGATTGTAGTAACAGTCCTGTTGAAGATGATTATATCTACCACAAATAAAACATGACTTTCTTTTCACACATTCAAACCCATTACCCAACCTTTGTGAAACCAATTGGTTCCAATTTCTTTGATTACCCCTGGGAATGGATTTATTCACATTACTTGCAGTATGTAACTCAGACTTCTTTGATTTACATGTACACTTATCACACTCAGATTTCAACTTGTCTTTTGATTCAGTATTGACCTTTTTGTGTACATACCCTAAACCTGAACTAGCCTTGTTGGTTTTCCTGACTTGATCTAACTGAGCCTTTGCTTTCTCAACAAACATCTTTTTACCCTCTTCTAGTTTAGTACTATTAAGTTCAGAAACTAGACCAGTAATAGACTTAACACTACCATCCACAGAATTACCACTAGATGAGCTATCACTATCACACTCATCTTCCTCAGTCCAATCAGATACCTCAACTTTATCAAAATTCACATTATCATCACAATTAACAACTGGATCTACCTTTTTAACCTCCTCAGACACACCTACCTTAAGTGTTTCTAAAACAAAATCAGTTTTAGGTGGGAAATAAGTATGATTATAAGGTGGAGGAACAGCATTAAGGTTGTAACCTAATCCAAGTTTTAATTTATCATGAATTTGAGACTTGATTAAGTTTTGAACACCTTTTGAAACATTTTCCAATTCATCAACTTTCAATTTTATTGACTCCTTATCAGAAATTGCCTCAGCCAACTTAGCACTTAGCATATCAACTTTTGTTTGTAAAGCTTTCTTTTCCCAATTTAGATACTTAACATCTAAGTGAAATTGAGATTCATTCTTTTCATAAGCTTTTATCTGATTTTCTAAGTTTTCAATAGCTAAAGTGGCATGTTGACTCTTTTCCTTACAAGCTTTTAATTCATTACACACAACCATATTATGATCCCTATAAAATTTAACCATTTTCTTACATGCAGGAGAACATAATTTAGATTGTACCTCATATGGAATGTCTGAAGACTCTGGTTCTTCTGTGACAGCCATCAAAGCTTGATTTGTGGTTACAAGCTCTTCCTGATCACTCCAGTCAAATCCTCCCATTCCATCTTGAGCAACCAATGAATCAGAAGTGGTGTTCTGAACAGGTACCAATCTTCTTTGTGGAGCAGAACTATTTCTCATAATACCATTCTGAGAACCTCCAGCCTGTGTGCTCTTGCATTCTCTAGCAAAGTGTCCCATCTTGTGACAGTTGAAACACTCCACCTTGCTCTTGTCAAAACCAGCTACACCATCTCTCTTGTAAGAAAAATTTCTGTTCCCAGACCTCTGCATAAACCTCTTTGCCCTGATTGTAATCATGGCCATCTGCCATCTTAAATCCATCTCTTCCAGGTCCTCTTCACTAACCTGCTCCAAATCTTCTGTAGTTAATGAAGAATTCACATGGCTTGCAAAGAATGCTTCCAATACATTATCATTAGCACCAGATGTGCTGCAACTACCAGATTCACCAACAGAAACAAAAGCAGCATTGTTAGAGCTACCATTGGACTGTTTCAACGCTAGAACTTCAGGCTCAAAATTCCTCAGATCATTGTACAGGTCTTCAATCTCTTTCTCTTCAAGATCTGGACTTTGTCTAAGTCCCACAGTGTACATATTCCAATCTGTACCAAGTGATCTTAGAAACTTCCTGTTCAAGTCATCTTTATCAATCTTGACATTGTGATTTTCTAAATCACCCACAAGTTTTTGAAACCTATCAAAAGTCTGAGTCAGAGTTTCAGACTTTACACCTGCAAAGTTTTCAAACTGTTGTTTGAGAAGAGATCTCTTATTCTTCTTGGTGTTATCATTACCACCAAATCTCTTAACAATTGCTTGCATAAGAACCTGAGCATCTTCACAGTTTTCAAACTTCCTTTGATACTCATTAGGAATAGACAAAAGTAGAGTACTTAATGCCTTCCACTCTGTTGCTCTTTCTTTTCTTTCTGCATCAGACTTTGGTGGTGGTCTTTCTTCCTTTTTACCATCTGCATCCTTAGTATAGTTTGGTCCATTAGTAACCACCTCCCACATCATATAATCCGTAAGCAACATGTATTGCCTAATCCTAGTCTGCCATAGCTCAAACTCATCAGGTTTGAGCATGGGTATCTTTGTAGCTTGAATACCTTCCATTAATTCAGTAGACATCTTGTTATTTGTTGAAAAAGCTGCGAAATTCAATTACCTTCTTCAAGATCAAAGTAATATCAAGCTCTGATACCACTTGATGATCCCAGCTAGAGATCTTAGTATGTATTACTTTGATTGATTATTAATAAGCTTGCGGAATAGTTTATTAATAACTTGAAGAACAAACTTGTATATAACAGAATATCTAACCAAAAGCTTCAATATTATTAACAATAATACGAACACACAACTTGTGTTAGGGTTTACAACCTTGAAGCTATTAACTAGAATAAATTCGTCTTAATCTTCTAGGGCTTTACAGGATCTCTATTTATAACATATAGAGTCCTTTACAGAATCAAACTATTATGGAAATCCTATCTATTCCATAATTATCTCTAACCGACTAACCAATAGTGGTTGAGTATGTAACTAACAGGGGTAGTACTCATATAACATTAACAGTGGTTGAGTACTTGATACAAAACGCTTTACATATACCAACAGTGGCCCTGTTAGACAAATGTACTAACAGCGGTTGTCTTCTTCTAACAGTGGTTGACTTCTACTAACAGTGGTTGAAGTCTTATACCAACAGCGGCATGATACTTGTATTCTGAGTAAATCTAGCAGTGTCTCAGGTCTCAACAGAAGCTTAACCCGTAAGTAATAAGTTTGCTCCCGTGCATGCTCGTAATTGAGCAAGCATCAGTAACGAATAAGTAGTCACCCGTTTATACGTGTAAATTAGTACGTGGCAGCGCTACTGCCCCGGGAGGGGAGGGTCATTTCCCTAATGGATCCATTAACTAGTGTTCGCGCTTAAGTCCATAACTAACGATATATGATGGAGAGACTTCTGTTTGTAAGTAAAATCATGCAATTTCGTTTGGTATAGTAAACAGTTCTAGTACTTGTGTTCAAGAAAATTAGTAGCATGTATCTCCCCCAATAAGATAAAACAGTAAAAGTGGGGCCGTAAGACTCACCTGAGTCTGGTAATAAGCCGTAGCAAATAGCAAGTAGTAAATATAGCAAGTAGGTTCTCCGAACCCGTAACCTTCAAATGCCTATTCATATGAAGTTATGTAAGTATGCGTCTCACGAGACGTTTCGTTTAGTTGTACACAACTAGTATAGCCAATGTTTGTCCGTATGTTTGTAATTGTTCGTTTGTTGAAAAACATGTTTGGGCCCGTTGGTGACGGTTTGTAGCAAAATTTCTAAAATGTTGACTTTGCTACAGTAAATGTGCTACAATGAATTGCTACAGTAAAATTTGACTTTTTGCTACAGTAACTTTGACTTTTCTATAGTGAAAATCCTTTAAAATTTCCAAGTTTTCTGTTTTCTGCGACATAAGCTGCGACACAAGGATTTGTATGCGACACAAGGGTTGTGTCGCATGAAGGATGCGACACAAGAGCTCTGCGACACAGTGGTTGTGTCGCAAAAAGCTTGCGATGCTAATTCAATAGCGACAGAACGGTTGTGTCGTATAAAATACGACATAGTATTGCGACATAGAGTGCGACACAATATTGTGTTGCAAAGGTTACGACACTAAGGGTTGATACGACACAAGGTGTGACACTAATGGGTTTATGCGACACAGTGTGCGACACAAGGCTTGTGTCGCACGTATGAACACCAGCCCAGAAACTTTCGGGTTTCAAGAATTTCCGACCAAAAACGCTAATCTAACCCATTTTTGAGCTATAAAATCGTGTATTCTTCATGTATTAGGTTATAACTATGTTGTGTACACATCAAAACATCAAAACATTACACCAAATTGAATAGATCTAAGATTTTTGAAATTTCTTACTTTTGCAAATCGAGCTAAATGGAGGATGAAATGATGAAAACGATCTTGATATTCTTGCTCCACTAGTGATGGTGATTCCGAATATGTAAATTTCGTGTGTCGGTTTGTATTCCGAAAATTTGGTGTAAATTGGAGTTGAGAGAGTTTATGAGGTGTGTGTGTTTTTGGAGAAATGAAAATGAAAGAAAATGAGTTGGGTGGGGGTTGGGGTTGGCTGATCCAAGGGGCAAGGGAGGGGAAAGTGCTCCCTAAAACTCAGTGTTTACTCCGTGTCCTAATCGTTAAATTCTTTGTTTTTAGTATTTTTAACCAAACCGTTATATTTTAAAATGTAACTAGAGTATTTAAATAAAATGTCTTGAAATTAATAATAAAAACATTTGTCGCAATATTTAAATTATTAAGTCGCGTTTATTACGTTTTGTTGCGTTAGTTAAAATGTCGTCGCGATAATATATAAATAATGCTCGTTCGGTTTCGTATTTTATATAACAAAATACATTCTCATTATTTAAGTAAATTTCTGTCACCAACGTCCAAGTAAACTGGGTCGGACTCCGTCCGGTCAATTCGCACGATTTATCCAAATCGCGTAAGTACACACACATATATATATAAATCACCTTATATATATATATACAAATAGAGCTTGTAATTAGTCATATTACATACTATTACCACTAGTTACAAACAATTAGGCATAATTAATTATCCTAATTATGCAGGTGTTACACTATGGAAATCATGGACCGTGAGGTCAAGCGATTGAAACAGAGTCGTATTCCCATCGTAAAAGTCAGGTGGAATTCTAGGCGTGGCCCTGAATTCACTTGGGAACGGGAAGACCAAATGCGACAGAAATACCCACATCTCTTCCTAGATAAAGCACCGTCCGTGCACTCGAGCTAATTTCGGGACGAAATTTCTTTAACAAGGGGAGAATGTAACACCTGCTTAATTCGGATAATTAAGTATGCCTAATTATTTGTAACTAGTTGTGATTAGTATGTAATAGGACTAATTGCAGACTCTATTTGTATATATAAGGTGATTTATATTTATGTACGCATGCGATTTGATTGAATCGTAGGAATTAACCGGACGGAGTCCGATTCATTTTACTTGGACGTTGGTGACAAAACTTACTTAAATAATGAGAACGTATTTTACTGTATAAATACACTTTAAACGGACACTATCATATTAGCGCGACAACATTACGAATATTTTAGCAAAAAAAAACGTATTAAACGCGAATTAATAATTTAAATATTTCGACAAATATTTTTATTATTAATTTCAAGGTATTTTTATTTAAATACTCCAGTTACAATTTAAAACATAACTATTTGGTTAAATACTAAAAACGAACGATTAAACGATTAGGACACGGAGTAAATATTGTAATTTGGGAAGCGTTTTCCCTCCCTTCCTTTTTAGAATCAGCCACCAACACCCACCTACACCCATCTCCTTCCTTTCATTTTCATTCTTCCAAAAACACACACACAAAAAAACACTCTCACCAAACTTCTACCAATTTTCGGAATCATCAAATCAACCCACGAAATTTACATTTTCGGAATCACCAACAAGGGAAGAACAAGATTAACAAAAGCATCATCATCATTTTCGGCCTCCATCTCTCTCGATTTGCATTTGTAAGAAATTTCTAAAAACTTAGATCTATTCATTTTGGTGTAATGTTTTAACGAAATATTGTGTACACAACATAGTTATAACCTAAACAATGAAGAAAACACGATTTTACAGCTCAAAAATGGGTTAGATTTGCGTTTTGGTCGGAAAATCTCGACATCCGAAAGTTTCTGGGCTGATGTTCATACATGCGACACAATCCTTGTGTCACATACTATGTCGCATAAAGCATGTTATGTCGCATCTTGTGTCGTACCAAACCTTTAGTGTCGTAACTTTTGCGACACAATATTGTGTCGCACTCTATGTCGCATATTACGTCGTATTTTTATACGACACAACCACTATGTCGCTATTAATTTAGCATATCGTATCCAATGCGACACAGTCCTTGTGTCGTATCCTTGTGTCGCATGACGTCTGCGACACAACCCTTGTGTCGCATGACAAACTTTTGTGTCGCAAAACACAGCAGTTTTACAATTTAATTCCAATTTAAGTGTTAAACATTTGGGACTGCAAACGATTATACTATATAACATCTAAGGGACATTGAAACATGTTTTTCAAGCATAACACTCCAAACATACATATATATGTCGAGATTAACATTTCAACTAAATCACCAACGGGCCAATCATGTTTTCAAACAAACAAACAATTACAGACATACGGACAAACATTGGATATACTAGTTGTGTACTACTAAACGAAACGTCTCGCGAGACACATACTAACATAACTTCATATGATTATGCATTTGAAGGTTACGGGTTCGGAGAACCTACTTGCTATATTTACTACTTGCTATTTGCTACGGCTTATTTCAAGACTTAGGTGAGTCTTACGGCCCCACTTTTACTGTTTTATCTTATTGGGGGAGAAACATGCTACTACTTTTCCTTGACCACAAGTACTAAAACTGTTTACTATACCAAACGGAATTGCATGAGTTGTTTACTATTTACAGAAGTCTCTCCATCATATATCGTTAGTTATGGACTTAAGCGCGAACACTAGTTAATGGATCCATTAGGGAAATGACCCTCCCCGCCCGGGGCAGTAGCGCTGCCACGTACTGATTTACACTTAGAAACAGGTGACTAATTATTCGTTACTGATGCTTGCTCATTTACGAGCATGTCACGGGAGCAAACTTATTACTTACGGGTTAAGCTTCGATTATGAGCCTCATGGCAACGGTATAACATACTTACTTACATTTGCTGGATTGCAAATACTGGATTTACGATTGCTGGATTGCAATTACTGATTTTACGCCTGCGGGCACTACTGATGAAATCTTGTGTTCAAAACTGATATTACTTACAAACCTGTGAGATTCACCAACATTCGTGTTGACCCTTTTAGCATGTTTTCTCAGGTACCCGGACGGAGTAGGATTACTCCAGGACGTTAGCTAGAGTCGCATGACTTCAACACAAATGCATTAACGGAGATTCTTAGCATTATCTTTTGTATATTTCGATTATGTAATAGAATCTCCAGCTATACGCGTGGACTCTAGGAAACTACATTTTGTATACGAAAACACTAAGTTTTCAAACATTATATCTATGGAATGTAACTAATTTACAAACGTTGCATATAGATGTCGTTTGTTGTATCTCTGTGCTGTGATATTTGATTAGTAGCACCCCAAAACTTGCTTCCGCTAAACAGTGAATTTGGGGGTGTTACATGCGGTATCACACACGCCACTATTGAACTTAGGGTGTTATGTAATTCGTCATTTCGGCATATGTATGTAACATTTCCCTAAGGTTAATAGTCAAATGTACGATATACGGCAGTTGCGATATCACACACGCCACTATTGAACTTAGGGTGTTATGTAATTCGTAATTTCGGCATATGTATGTGACATTGCCCTAAGGTTAATAGTCAAATGTACGATATACGGCAGTTGCGGTAACACACACGCCACTATTGAACTTAGGGTGTTATGTAATTCGTAATTTCGGCATATGTATGTGACATTGTCCTAAGGTTAATAGTCAAATGTACGATATACGGCAGTAATTGCGGTATCACACACGCCACTATTGAACTTACGGCAGCGTGTTATGTAATTCATCATTTCGGTATATGTATGTGACATTGCCCTAAGGTTAATAGTCAAATGTACTATATACGGCAGTAATTACGGTATCACACACGCCACTATTGAACTTAGGGTGTTATGTAATTCGTCATTTCGGCATTTGTATGTGACATTGCCCTAAGGTTAATAGTCAAATGTACGATATACGGTAGTTGCGGTATCACACACGCCACTATTAAACTTAGGGTGTTATGTAATTCGTCATTTCGGCATATGTATGTGACATTGTCTTAAGGTTAATAGTCAAATGTACGATATACGGCAGTTGCGGTATCACACATGCCACTATTGAACTTACGGCCGGGTATTATGTAATTCGTCATTTCGGCATATGTGTGTGACATTTCCCTAAGGTTAATAGTCAAATGTACTATATACGGCAGTAATTGCGGTATCACACACGCCACTATTGAACTTAGGGTGTTATGTAATTCCTTCTTTCGGCATATGTATGTGACATTGCCCTAAGGTTAATAGTCAAATGTACCATATACGGCAGTTGCGGTATCACACTCTCCTCTATTGAACTTAGGGTGTTATGTAATTCGTCATTTCGGCATATGTATGTGACATTGCCCCAAGGTTAATAGTCAAATGTACGATATACGACAGTTGCGGTATCACACACGCCACTATTGAACTTACGGCCGGGTGTTATGTAATTCGTCATTTCGGCATATGTATGTGACATTGCCCTAAGGTTAACAGTCAAATGTACGATATACGGCAGTTGCGGTATCACACACGCCACTATTGAACTTAGGGCCGGGTGTTATATAATTCGTCATTTTGGCATATATAGCTATGTGACATTGTCCTAAGGTTAATAGTCAAATGTACGATATAAGGCATAATTCTACTTATTATAAGTATAAGATTTTCATACTTTTGTTTGTGTGTGTATAAATAAAAATATGTTATTGTTAAATTGTGTACCGATTAAAAATATAATGTATCCACTTTCCATATTTGTTTATATAAATACGTTTTTATAACATTTTTATAATATTGTATATATATGTTATTGTGAAATTGTGTATATCAAGAGTAAAAATAGTTTATCTTTTTACCACATTTGGTAATTACGTCTGCTAATACTAACCCTTAAAGGTTAAATGACATAAATACCCTTAATAATCAATTACCAATACAATAAGAAGGATTTTAATAGTAAGGGCATTTAGGTAATTTACTTAAAGACTTGGAAGTAGGCGCGTGAGGCATAAAAGTTACGAGTAAAATTCAGACATCATATCAACACCTTTCAATTCCCGGCGTACCAACTTCCAAAGAAACTCAAAACAGAGCATCAACAAATCATCTAAACAAGATATAAACCATGGATTCCCAAAGCTCTAAACGACAGAAACTTGCTATGGAAGATGATCGAACTCTTGCTGACCTTCCGGACGGCGTCGTTAGTCAAGTACTGGCCCGTGTCGGGGCTTGCAACGCCAAGCAAGTTTTTAAAATGAGGACTCTGTAAGTCTCCATACCTTAGTATATAGTTTGGATTCTCGTTTCAACCTAAGGTTATATTGACGTTTTGTCAGTATAAGCCTTGTATTTTCTGTAATTTTTAAAAAATGTAGCACAATTATTAATTAGGGCTTGATTTAGGAATATTTAAATTATATTGTGCATGTACAGTATTTAAGAAATCACCTTTTAAGATCAAGGGACTTAGATTGTGTTTATGACGTCGTTTATATGCATTACAGGTGCAAGACCTTCAGACGTGCAGTTGATTCAGATGAGGTTTATTGCAAGCTGGATGATGATTCCCTCTATCCTCTATTTTCTATGAACTTGCACAAAATTGATGTGCTATCAAAAATGAGTGAGAATCGAAAACCTAACATGCTGTTTAGGGATGGCATGGTAATGTTTATTTTACATTTTATTGAAGTTTTTACTTGTACTCTGTCACATACTAATTTACTTTTCTTAAATGTCTTATTCAGAACAAGTTCTTCTCATTTGCAGGTGATGAGGCTGCTGGAAAGGAGATTATGCAACAGGCATCTAATTTGGGACAACGTGATGCAACCTTTGTGCTTGGGATGCTGGTGATGGGGGAAAGTCAAGAGAGACAGGCAGAGGCCAAGCAACTGTTGACCTCTACCAGAACAAGGTTAGCAGGTCTGTGGGATGTGGCCCGGACAGCTAACAAGGTACGTCGATTGTTGGCTGATCCCCGTATCTTATGGCGAGCAAAAAGGGAATACACTAACTGCATTCTTTGTTGTCCTAAGCACAAGGTATTGCACGGGCAGACGTTACGCGATGCCTTCTTTCACAGACGGGCTTGGCTGTGCGACTGTAATGTATGCTTGTGGGATGCTTGCTACATTAACTTTGTATCTACTTTTGATATTTTTTACTTTTGATTAAGTATATATAGTTAGTTATAAACAGATGTATGTCGGATACTTATAAATATGTACTTATTTTTTGTAGTTAAGTTAATGATGTGTTATATATATGTGCATTATATGCTTTTGTTAATGGAAGGTCAGGAAAGGAAACAAGATGCTAGGAACCTGTTGGTCATTTCACTTTAGGGTTTAGGGCTAGCGTTTAGGGTTTAACAACATAATATTATATATTTTATCGTGGGAAAAGTAAATCAATTGTATTCATAGCTGAGTTGGTCATTTCGTTGAGGAGCTTACCTAGCAATCCCGGGTTCGAGTCCGCTAACCTACATTTTGTTTTTTTTAGCTCAATATTGTTTGATTTGCTATTTTCCCCCCTTACAATCAGAAATTCATAATTAACCTTATTCATAATTTTAACTCTAAATATTATTTCCTTCATTTTGGAGCCAAATTTTTCCCCAAAAAATTTAAACTGACCAATTAGAGTCAAGCAGAAAAATTTGAATTTCAAGTGACCTATTTACATTCCAAAACATCTTAATACTAGGGTTTTTTTTAACTTTTAGGCCGATCAAAGCATTTACAACTCTCAATTAATCTCCAACCAAAATATCAAAGAATTTACAACTCTCAATTAATCTCAATTAAAGTATATATCATGGATAACGAAGCCGATCATCCTCTAAATAATTATAATGATGACGACCACGATTTAGGATATGAATCGGAGGGTTACGATGATGTACAAGATGATGAAGCCAATGAAAACGACAATAATGAAAATCCCAAAATAGTTCCGCCGAGGGGCATAACAAGATTATTTGCGTTTCGCAACAAGTATGGCAGACCCGGTGCACAAAAGCTCAAGGTAACCTTCGATCAAATGGATCGGCTAATAGGGGACAATAGAGCATTGTTTTCGAGTTTTTTGGGAGACATTGTTCGTGAGCATATTGGTTTGAAGATTCTATCCTGGAAGAAGGTCGATAAAGAAGAAAGAGATAAACTGTGGGATGAAATCATGGTATTTGTAACCCACTCCATGCTCCCTTGATTAATTTCCTTTATTAATTAAAATTGTTTACAATACATTATATATGCAACTGGATGTATATATATATATATATATATATATATATATATATATATAGATTTAACTTGTTAATATTGATCTTGCAGCGATATTTTGATGTTGATGAGACACACAGAAAGCTAGTAATAAATCGTCTTGGTGCCCATCTTAGGAATTTCATAAGGAAATTGAGGGAATCCTACATACTGCCCAACCTAAACACACCAGCAGTAAATGAAGTCCCAATGAAATATAGTGCATTTGTCCATGCCCCAGAATGGAACTCTTTTGTAGAGTATACGAGCACGGAGGATTACCAGGTTTAGTCATTTATATTAGAGTGCATATATATATATATATATATATATATATATATATATATATATATATATATATATATATATATATAATTTCAGATTATTGTGTTTGCACATTAATGCCATCTAATAATGATTTTGTTCTGTAATTAGAAAAAGTCAGATGCATCAAAAGAGGCGCGCTCCAAGTCAGTTTATCCGCATACCATGGGACGAGGTGGCTACGTATATGTGAAAAAGAAATTGGTAATTACATTTACATATATAATGTATGTTTCTATTTTGTACATTTTATGTATCAATTATATATAAGATCAAAGTAAAATACACAGAAAGCTAGTGTACTTTGTTTCTGTTTTCAATTTTATATGCTTACATGTTAATTGGTAATTTGACTAATTTACATGTGTGTTGATTTGATGATTACAAGATCGAAGAAAAAGTAATTGAAGCACATGAAGAACCCCCACGTGGTATATTGTGGTTGAGAGGATGGCAAAACAAAGCCGGGTTATTTCTAGACGAAATGACTAAAGATAAGGGACAACAACTAGTAAGCATTAATTTGACATGAAAATTTTCCGTTTAAATAGTTCATGTAGTTTACTTTCGATAAATCAATTAACTACTGGCTGTTGGAATCTATAATGCAGATAGACACTCACGAGAAGATCAAAACCGGAACCTTACAGCTTGCTCATGGCAACGATGCAATGACAGGGGTATTTGGAAAGGAAAAGGGAGGGTATGCCAGAGGAGTAGGAAGTGGAGTGACAATCAACAAGTATTTTCATCTTCCAGCAGCTCGAAGCAGAAAAGCAGCAGATGCCGAACAGATGAAATTACTTCAAGCAGAACTTGCAGCTGAGAGACGTGCCCGTGAAGACAAAGACAAAGTTATAGAAACGTTGTCCAACCGGGTGTCAGAAGTGATGGCCAAGTTGACTACACAAGAGGCGAAAATTAATTCATTGTCAACTCAAAACCTGCCATCGGAGGAAAGACATTTAATTCTTGTATTAATTAAGTAATTATGCTAACATATTATTCATTAATTTATATTGCAGCTAACGGATATATGTATTTCTTTATATATATTGCAGGTGTCTCCATCAGTGGACGTTAATCCTAAAGCAACCATTGAAACTGCAGATCAGGAGTGCCAAATAAGGTCATCAAGTGTGGTTGGAAGTGGGCAGGAAGCTAGTTTTGACAGGCCTAAAGGACTTGCAACTAGCATGATCAACTAAAAAGACAAAATGGTAATTAAGTAATAAAACATTAGAATTACATTGATTTTGCAGTGGCATTGAAGAACTTAAAAGGGCCAAGTCATGTACTCCCACTGCTAGTTCAAGAGTCACTCCCACTGCTACTGCAAAATCAAGCTAGTTTTGCCACTGCTAGTTGTATTCAAAGTACAGCTAGTAATTCAAAGCACTGCTAGTTCAAGAGTCACTCCCATTTACAATAATTACTTGTTTGCCTTGTTTTATATAGGAGACTGTTGACAAAGCAGTTAACAAGTCAGCAAACAGGACGCTTGATTCACGAGAGAACACGGTTGAACCTAACCGGTCGTCCCGATCACAAAATAAACGGTCTCCAACACCACCAACGCTGCAGGTATATATATGTATTTCAGCATTTGAAACATTATTCAATTAAGTTTCATCTAATTCTGATATTGCATACATATATATATATATATATATATATATATATATATATATATATATATACATGATATGATGCTGCTGGAAAATATTGAAATCGGTAAATATGAAGTACGTGCTATTAATTATTTGTTGAAATATTGGTTTATACAATTCTGAATTTAATTAGAATGCAATTACAGGGTATTTATTGTGAGTTGTACTCTGTGCATATCTGAAATCTTCACCGTTTAAGACAGAGGCTTATGCTTTAGTTATAATTAGTATATATATTTATATTAATCGTCATCATTTCATTTTGTTTAGGTATTCAAGTGTAAACTATGGAACCTAAAGAAGTCAAACACTATTGCTTTGGGTACCGTACACGTGTCGAGTGGAAAACAGATGCTTCATAGCAAAGTAATCCCAAAGGATTGCTACAAAGTGTCTGTTGGTACATCGTTGGTGGATGCAGCTTTTTTACCGGACGTTGGAGACAATGGTGTCAAAACTGCTTTGCAGGCAGTAGGTGGTTTTTATGCATGGCCCAAGGAGCAAGTGGTATTTGAGGAGGAGGTACGTACAGTACGTATACGTTTTTAACAACCTATATCTACCTACGTATACATATATAATTCTTCATATATAAATATTGATGTTTGATACATATATATGCGGCTTTTGTCTTTTACAGGTAACACCACCTACTTCAGGTCAATTGGCGTATGTGGAAAACAAAACTGCACTAGAAGTATCAAAGAAAAGGCGCAACAAATCGGTTTTTGTAACTAGTGATACCGTGCAAAAGCAAGCGAGGATGAAACTCAAGAGTCAAAAGGCCTTGCAACTGTGATCATGTATAATTACTTTATCATTTTGATACATTTATTTGGTTATTATTATCATGTAAAACAATATTCCAATATTAGTTTGGGTACATGTATGGAGTTAATTATGTACAAATATATTATTCCAATTTTAATTTGTCGTGTTATATAATATATATATATATATATATATATATATATATATATATATATATATAATTCCAATTGTCACACGAAATATTGATTTGTTATATGTGACTAAATGATGCGCTCACATAATACGGTCACACTTTGATTGACTCGTTGTGTGACTAAATGATACCAAACGTCACACAAAAAAAAATTCATGTGGCCATTGTATGAACAATAGTCACACAAAAAACAGGTTCACGTGACTTTAAAGATCATATGGTCACACATATTAACACCTACGGCCACATTTGGTTTAATTATATATATGTGACCAAATCCAAAAATAAAACACTTGTGTGTGTGACTAAATGATACCAAACGTCACACAAACATAAAATTCGAGTGGCCATTGGATTAACAATAGTCACACAAAATATAGGTTTTACGTGAATTTAAAGATCATATGGTCACACATATTAACACCTATGGCCACATTTGGTTTAATTCTATATATGTGACCAAATCCAAAAATAAAACACTCCTTGTGTGACTAAATGATACCAAACGTCACGCAAACATAAAATTCGAGTGGTCATTGGATTAACAATAGTCACACAAAATACAGGTTTACGTGACTTTAAAGATCATATGGTCACACATATTAACACCTATGGCCACATTTGGTTTAATTCTATATATGTGACCAAATCCAAAAATAAAACACTCATTGTGTGACTAAATGATACCAAATGTCACGCAAACATAAAATTTGAGTGGCCATTGGATTAACAATAGTCACACAAAATACAGGTTTACGTGACTTTAAAGATCATATGGTCACACATATTAACACCTACGGCCACATTTGGTTTAATTCTATATATGTGACCAAATCCAAAAATAAAACACTCGTTGTGTGACTAAATGATACCAAACGTCACGCAAACATAAAATTCGAGTGGCCATTGGATTAACAATAGTCACACAAAATACAGGTTTACGTGACTTTAAAGATCATATGGTCACACATATTAACACCTATGGCCACATTTGATTTAATTCTATATATGTGACCAAATCCAAAAATAAAACACTCGTTGTGTGACTAAATGATACCAAACGTCACGCAAACATAAAATTCGAGTGGCCATTGGATTAACAATAGTCACACAAGATACAGGTTTACGTGACTTTAAAGATCATATGGTCACACATATTAACACCTACGGCCACTTTTGGCGTACTTTTGTGTGACCAAATCCCAAAGAAAAGCACTCGTTGTGTGACTAAATGTTACATAACGCCACACAAAGATAGAGTTCACGTGGCCATTGGAGGCACAATCGCCACACAAAATCCACGTTTACTTGGCTTTAAGGAGCATTTGGTCACGCTTATTAACACCTATGGCCACTTTTGGCTTCATTTTATGTGACCATATCTCCAAATTAAAACACTCGTTCTGTGACAACATGTTACATAACGCCACACAAACATAGAATTCAAGTGGCCATTGGATGAACAATAGTCACATATAATACACATTTACTTGATTTAAAAGAGCATATGGTCACACCTTTTATGGTCTTGGTCACTCTTTTTAAATGGATACCACCACTAACGATTTAATGTGGCCGTATGCACCCTATGGTCGCGGGACCTTTAGTCACACACACGTTGAAAAACAAGCGTGACCGTAAGCATATCGTCACGCTTTTCTGGTGTGACCAAAGCCCAAATCTGTACTAGTGTATTGAGGAACCACCAAACTTGGAATTAAAGGAATTACCACCTCACCTTGAATACGCTTACCTCCAAGGAACCTCCCAACTCCCGGTGATAATCTCAAAAGAGTTGAAACCAAAAGAGAAAGCTCAGCTAGTCGATGTGTTGAAATCACACAAGAAGGCAATCGCATGGAAAATTTCTGATATACAAGGAATTAGTCCTAACTATTGCACGCATAAGATCCTGATGAAGAACGATTTCAAACCATCCGTTCAAAGGCAGAGACGAGTAAATCCTAAGATTCAAGACGTAGTAAAACAAGAGGTTATCAAACTCTTGGATGCTGGACTAATATACCCAATATCTGACTCACCTTGGGTTAGCCCTGTTCAAGTCGTCCCAAAGAAAGGAGGAATGACGGTCATTACAAACGAAGAAAATGAGCTTATACCAACTCGGACAGTTACCGGTTGGAGGGTTTGCATCGATTACCGGAAGTTAAATGAAGCAACTCGCAAGGATCACTTTCCACTTCCGTTTATTGACCAAATGCTCGAGAGGCTGTCGGGAAACGAATTCTACTGTTTCCTTGATGGATTATTCGGTTATTTCCAAATTCCGCTCGATCCAAAAGACCAGGAGAAGACGACATTTACATGCCCTTATGGAACATTCGCATATCGAAGAATGCCGTTTGGATTATGCAACGCGCCTGCAACATTTCAGAGATACATGGTTGCAATCTTCCACGACATGATTGAACAATGCATGGAAGTCTTTATGGATGACTTCTCGGTCTTCGGAGACTCTTTCGCATCATGTTTATCCAACCTCGATAGGATGCTCGCCAAGTGTGAAGAATCGAATCTCGTCTTGAATTGGGAAAAATGCCACTTTATGGTAAAGGAAGGAATAGTCTTAGGACATAGAATATCAAAGTCAGGAATCGAAGTAGACAAAGCCAAAGTCGAAACCATTGCAAAACTTCCACCACCCACCAACGTTAAAGCCATTCGAAGTTTTCTAGGTCACGCTGGGTTCTACCGTCGTTTTATCAAGGACTTTTCCAAGATCTCTCGACCTATCACCCACCTGTTAGGAAAAGACATCAAATTCGCATTTGATGAAAGCTGCATGAAAGCCTTTGACTACCTTAAGAAAGAACTAACCAACGCATCAATCATGGTCGCTCCGGACTGGAGCCTTCCATTTGAAATCATGTGCGACGTAAGCGACTTCGCTGTAGGGGCAGTTCTCGGGCAACGGAAGGATAATCATTTTCGGCCAATCTACTACGCTAGCAAAACTCTCACAGATGCTCAAAAGAATTATACAACCACCGAAAAGGAGCTGCTGGCTGTAGTATTTGCCTTTGATAAATTTCGATCCTACCTGATATTGTCAAAGACAATAGTATACACGGATCACTCAGCTCTGAAGTACCTCTTCAAGAAACAAGACGCAAAGCCAAGACTGTTACGATGGATTCTACTCCTACAAGAATTTGACATTGAGATAAAAGATAAAAAGGGAGCAGAGAATGTCGCCGCAGACCATCTGAGTCGGCTTGAAAATCCATCAATGGAACAACTTGCAGAAGGGGACATCAAAGATCGATTTCCAGAAGAGCAGTTAGTGAGTTTAGGAGAACAATTGCAAGGATCGCAATTCACGGACGATCCTTGGTTTGCAGACATAGCCAATTTCGTAGTTGGAGGGATCACAAGGAAATGAATGCCGTCATCACGAAGACAAAAGTTCTTCCGCGATGTCAAGCACTACTTCTGGGATGATCCATATTTGTTTAAGGTCTGTCCCGACCAGATTATAAGAAGATGTGTCGATGGAAAGGAAGCCGAACACATCCTCCATCAAAGCCATCACGGACCCACCGGAGGACATCACGCCGCCAACTTGACAGCAAAGAAAGTATACGACTCAGGATTCTATTGGCCAACTATTTTCAGAGACGCACAAGACTTGGTGAAACGTTGCGATATTTGCCAAAGGTTTGGAAATATCACAACGCGTAACGAAATGCCGTTAACGAATATCTAAGCATGTGAAATATTCGATATATGGGGATTAGACTTCATGGGACCTTTTCCGAAATCCTACGGAAAGGAATACATTCTAGTAGCCGTCGACTACGTATCCAGATGGGCCGAAGCTCAAGCCTTCCCAACGAATGACTCGAGAGTCGTAACAAAGTTCTTAAAATAGCTATTCTGTCGGTTTGGAACTCCTCGAGCGATCATCAGTGACCGCGGCACACACTTTTGCAATACTCAGTTTATGAAGATATTGCAACAATATGGTGTTACCCATAAGACATCTACGGCCTACCACCCGCAGACAAATGGGCAAGCAGAAATAACAAACCGAGCGCTAAAAAGAATTTTGGAACGAACAGTTGGTCAACACAAGGAAAACTGGGCAGACAAGCTAGATGATGCGTTATGGGCATTCCGGACGGCCTACAAAACACCAGTAGGGACAACCCCCTATAGGCTCGTATATGGAAAAGCATGTCATCTTCCGATCGAACTCGAATACAAAGCTTACTGGGCACTAAAGAATTGCAGCTTAGATCCCACAGTAACGGGAACGCACCGGAAAATGCAACTAAATGAGTTAGGAGAACTAAGAGATCAAGCATACGAGAGCTCCTACAAGTTCAAGGAAAGAACTAAGTTGCTCCACGATGCAAAACTACGCCCCACACGCTTTAATCCAGGTGATAAAGTTCTACTCTTCAACTCTCGATTTAAGAAATTTTCTGGTAAGTTCAAAACAAGGTGGAGCGGCCCATTTACAATCTCTAAAGTTTTTCCTTATGGCGCCATTGAACTCGAGGCTCCAGACGGAAATTTCAAGGTAAACGGTCATCGTTTAAAACATTACGTACAAGACTTTCCCCCATACGAGGAAGTCTACGATTGCAAAGCGCCCTGACAAACACTTAAAGGTAGAAGAGTCAAGCTACGAGACTCGATAAACAAAGCGCTCTTGGGAGGCACCCCAAGCCTATCTTATGTTTTCAGCATTGATTTTATCTTACTATTGTGTTTAAGCTAATCCAATTTTCTATGCAGTACCTCACCTTATGAAGGACTAATGATCTTAGACCATTTATATTTTGCAGGATGAGTTCGCCGTTAGAAAGAGCACGAGCCCCCAGTCAGAGACGCTCGTGTACCATGAATCACTCCCGGAGTTCATCACCGGGCAGTAGCATGAGGACTGTCAGAGGATCCCAGTCACCACCCCCTAGTCTGGAAGAGATTTCGGCAGACTTGATGGAAGTGTACGTTCAGGAGTCATTCCTGTTACGTCCCATCCATTCCAGGTTACCGCCATCTCACCAACCAGCGGGACAGATCGCAGGGACCTCTAGAGTACCCATCTTTGAGCATGGGGTTACTACTCCGGACCCTGTTGTCACTTGGTCTATACTGAGAACCCTTGAGGTCCAGCACACCGCCTGTAACACCCCAAATTTAGGGCCAATTTAAATTTTCCCTAATTGCGTGTTTATTACTTGTATATAATATGAAATAGGATTATATACATTATGTACTCACTATATATATATGGATGGAATATATATATACGCGTATACGATTCGTACAAATTGTATAAAACAACAATTGTACAAAACATACAGACGTTGGTAAAACAATTATTAAATAATGTTAATTTATTTAATTACTTTAATTACCATTTTAAATTATGTTTATAATATAACGAAAACATACGTTTTAACTAAAACGTTACCGAACTCTTCCAAAACTCGACCAACCGATAAAACAAAACAAATGTTACATTTTATAACTTCAAAACAAAGTATTTTATTAAAATGCTTCAACTTAATTACCGAATAATATTCGTATTTTAAACGTATATTTAATCGTGTATAAAATGATTTTAACGTCTAAACGACCCGGGAAACGAACACCGCACGGAGCGCAAACGCGAGGGAACGAAAAGTTGGTGAGACCACACCATGTGGCCCCACCATGGACCGGCCAAAGACATGGGGCACCACCCCCATGCCTCTTTGATGAAAAACATAACCAAAACACACCCTTACCCAATCTCTCTCAATCTTCTCTCTAAACTCTCATCTCTATCTCTCAATCGGTTCTCACTCTCTCTCTAGAAAAACACCACAAAAAATCCCTAAAACACCTAGCTCGTTTGGAGGAAAGTGATCACCGCAACGAGGACTACAACTTCATCTTTTCGGTTTCGCGATACGACGACTTGTAAGTTTTCCGGCGACTCGCAAACTTTTCCGATATTAATTATTTTGCTAGATTATTGTTCCCCTAGCTTAGTAATGTCCAAATATATAATTTAAACTTGATGTTGGAACATTGTCGGTTTTGGTCGCATTTAAGAAAACGACACCTCGAACACTAAAAACGTCAACCAATAATTTTTATAAACTCATTGTAACATATTAAAGCTTGTGTAAAAGTTTCTGGCCAGACCGAGGTCGTTTGACCCAAAAACCGAACCAAAAATCGTAACAGCCGTGTATTGCATCTGGCCAAACTTTCATGTGACACAAGGCTTGTGTCACATGTTGTGTCGCATGGCAACCATGTGACACAAGGGTTGTGTCGCATGGCAACCATGTGACACAAGGGTTGTGTCGCATGGCAACCATGTGACACAAGGGTTGTGTCGCATAAATCATGTGACACAAGGGTTGTGTCGCATATTGTGTCGCATAAATCATGTGACACAAGGGTTGTGTCGCATAAATCATGTGACACAAGGGTTGTGTCGCATATTGTGTCGCATTAAGTTGCATCCATGTGACACAAGGGTTGTGTCGCATAAATCATGTGACACAAGGGCTGTGTCGCATTTAGTGTCGCAAAAACCTAAAAACAGAGGCCAAAAACCTTCTAAGTGTCTAAAAATCACTTTTCAACAACCAAATCAAATACGATACGACTTATACATGAAAATACTATACTTTTGGAAGTATACACAAAAACTCGAATACGTACAAGATTATACTTAACTGAACGTGAGATTTCACTCACACACACGAGACTGCACTCGAAAATAATTAGGAGATTGCACTCCAACAAACATACACTTGAACAACTACACGGGATTGCACCCGATACGAACTTATGAGTTCACTCAATACTTACGTGCGGGATTACACGTTAATTGCTACGAGCTTACGCTCAAACACATACGAGATTTCACTCGTACCCTTTGGGGATTAGACCCACTGGAACTTACGCACACGATACACGTTGTGATACAAACAAACAATTATACAAGTACGCTTTACAACTGTACAACTACTAAGAATACATAATAATAATGGATGGAATTATTATTATACGCCGATACCAACGGGCCGTACAACTTTTCTACAAACTACAACTTACAAACAAATACAAACGTACAAACAACAAATGGACATTAACTAGTTTGGGAACAACTAGCATGGATACTTTACAAGTATTCCATTTACTTACTAAACCTTATGCGTATTAGGACGCTAAGGGTTGCTAGTTCGGGATACTACTTGCTTACTTACTGCGTTGTCTGCCAGACTCAGGTGAGTCTCACAGCCCCTACTTTACTGTTTTTACTCAGGGGTGAGATGCATTATTGTTTTACATGAACACACACAACTTACTTGCTGCCATGAGTTACTTACTGTACGAGATTACGGATACGCCAATTGCATGAGTTTTCGACTAATCCAATGAAATCCTCCTTAATCATAGTTGTTAGTTATGTGATAAGCGCGAGTTTTAGTATATGGATCCATATGGGACTGACAATCCCCGCCCGGGGTAGCACGCACTACCACGAACCGTTCCTGTAGAAACGGGCATTTCTTACTCGTTCCGTATGAATGTTTTGGATTACATTCATGGGGGGTACCTATATTTACTGTACGTTAAGCTTCAACTATGGTGGCTCATGGCAATTGTATCAAACGGTTAGCATAACCTGCAACCACCCACTTATTAAAACTTAAGTAAACGATGAGCATAACCTGTGATCGTTACTTACTGGCTGGCTATGATTTACAAATACTACATGTGTGTTCAAACTATTTACTTACTTACAAACCTGTGAGATTCACCAACCTTTTTGGTTGAACGTTTTAGTAATGCTTCCCAGGTACACAGCATCAGTAGGGATGCCCAGCAGGATAAGCTTTCTTAGCTCGAGTCGCATGCATTTACAAGCTTGGAGATTTACATACATTACTTTTGTACTTACTGTTATGTATTAGAATCTCTAGGATTTTACTTGAACTCGAGCTTGTATTTTGAAACTACTTATGTATTAATGTAATAACTTTTCGAACGTCTCATTTAGAGTCGTTCACTGTATCCTTTGTGCTTATGATTATTGATTAGTAACACCCAAAACATCGCTTCCGCAAACTGTTAAATTTGGGGGTGTTACAGATTGGTATCAGAGCCTAAGGTTATAGTGAACTAGGTTGCATTTAGTGGGCCTAGACTATGACCGTTAGGCAGTATTCCTCATTAGGTATAACTGGTTCAGGAATTACAGCATACAAGTTTAATTTAACATAGCCTGATCAACTATGTACAATTAAATGAAGATGATGTGAGTTCTGAAAGGGGTTATGTTGAACCGGAATGCATTAGCTGACTCTGACCACGAGAGAACCGGGACTTTTACTTGATTGTGCTAGACACGAACTAGGCGGTTATGTGATATATATATATATATATATATATATATATATATACATAGGCCTCTTTCCCCGATACGATACTCTCTCTCGACTACTACGAAATTAATATCCTTTAAAATTTCATCGAACAAACGACAACTCGATTCTCATCATTCTGTCCTTATTTAACTTTTATGAATTCACGAATACCGACATACGTCCGAAGATCTCAACACCATTATAACCGACAACCATAATTACTCGAACATCCTTCGATATGAAGATCGAGACCTTGTTTTCATTTGCTATTCCTACCTAATTCTACGTTTATAACATTCTACAATGTACACTACTGTACCGTTAGGTGTAACCTAATAAAACCATTTTCAACTTAATTTTCGTCAGATTTCAAATAATACAACCGACTTTTACTAGCAAAATTTTATAACAAATGTATTTTTATCAAACATGTTACAAAATTCCTCACAAAAATGTTTTTATAAAATTTTCAAAAACTTCAAAAACCGTATAAACTTATTTATAGTACACAACTTTAAACAACCTTCACACTTTGGCGTAATTTCTCTAAACTTACTAAAATCATCACAATCATAATTCTTGTTCAAACCTTCACATGTTCTTTATTTGTTGTTTCAAGGAACATGCCTCCTCGACGACAAATCACACTTACTGAAGCCGAAGTCGCGGGTATTATTGCCCGTAGTGTGGCCCAAGCTCTAGCTGTCCGAGCAACCAATCCTGGTAGCGAAGATACGGCTAACAATACACCTCCACCCAAAACCTGCACCTACAAGGACTTCCAAAACTGCAAACCCTTGAGCTTTGCAGGTACTGAAGGAGCGATCGGTCTGATTCGTTGGACCGAGAAAATCGAATCAGTATTCCTCATCTGCAACTGCAAGGAAGAGGATAAAGCCAAGTTCGCCACCAGTACCTTTTCTGACACTGCCCTTACCTGGTGGAACACCTATGCACAGACTGTGAGCGTTGCCGATGCTTACAAACTACAGTGGGATGAACTGAAGAATATGCTGAGGGGTGAGTACTGCCCAAGAGATGAACTGAAGCAATTGGAAGTGGAATTTTGGAATCACAAGATGCAAGGTGATGACATCACCGGTTACACCAACCGCTTTCACCAGCTGGCACTCATGTGCCCATCCATGGTTGATCCCGAGTACAAAAGGATCGAAAAGTACGTTGATGGACTTCCTGAGCGACTTCAAGACTTAGTTACTTCATCCAAACCGGAACTATTTAGAGCGCCATTCGTATGGCTCACGAGTTAACGGCCAATTCTGTCCGCCGTGGCTCGACTTCAACCCCGTCTGCGAATAACAAACGTAAATGGGAAGTAAGTCCCCACTCATCCAACCCGATTCCTGACAAGAAGCTTGCAATTGTCAATGCCAATGACTCAAAGGCTTACAAGGGGAGCAAGCCTTACTGCTCCAAATGTGGTCGCCATCATAATGGCTCCTGTCCCTGCACCAAATGCAAGAAATTCGGGCACCTGGCCCAAGACTGCCGAACCAACCCCACTGGTACTGATACTCCTGCACCCAAAACCTGCTATGAGTGCAACGGTACCGGGCACTTTAGAAAGGATTGCCCAAAACTGAAACTCCGGACCAACCACACGAGGAGTAGAGCATACGTAATTAATGCTAGGGATGATGACCCAAACCCGAGACTCTGTGATTTGCTTAACCCGGGTACGCTCATTCTTTGATTACCCGAAACTGTTTTTTTTTTTCCATAAATCTCTCGCTTAATAATTATGTGTAACTGTCTATTATTCTGTGTGTTTCCTTTGATCCTAAGTACCCAATAGGATTAGGAAACGACCGACTATACGAATTCCGAATATATAACTTGTATTACACTTAGACTAACAATAACAAACTCTTTTCCCAATTATCTCACACTGGTTGAGACCGGGAACTCGTATATTATTCGTACTTTAAACAAGTCATCCAATAGAACTTCATTTACTAGTAACAATTCTTAAATAGAATAATTATTTCGTAGGAAATGACAACTCACTCCGTCAACAACCCTACCTTGGATGATGAACTGCTCAGTGAGGAACCAATAATGTTTCCTTACCTCCTCAAACTCGAGTGTGATACCGAACCTTCTGTTGAATCAGCAACAGCACCTGCCTCTCCTGTTGCTCTAACTGCTGCAAAAGCACTAGTTGATGTAACCTTGACTGCTGAATCAGTCAGCCACCTCAACCAAACTATTGAATCACTGCGAAAACAACTAACTGAAGCACGGGAAGACATTGATGACCTACGACGAATTGCCTTCCAAAATGACCTGCGTATGCGTGAGTACGAGCTACGTTTGATAGCTTTAGAAAACCCTACTTCACCACCAACTTCCCAAAGTACTCCTACCGAAAAGGATAACGACCCTGACTGTACCCCGCCTCCAGCAAAAAGGGTGAAGATTTACTTAGGAAATAAACCTTACTGCTCCCGATGCACTCGGCATCATGACGAACCGTGTACCACACCCACCGGTCGATGCAAATTCTACCCTAAAAGTACGAACCCTCCTAAAGCGAAACTCTGCTTCAACTGTGGGAGTGCTGGCCATCTCAAGGCCCAATGCCCACTACATCTAGGCAACAAAAATTAGGGTACGTTACCACCTGACGATTTCTTAATTTCAAACACTGTAGGACCTACCCTACTACTGTAGGCTACTAGTACACATTGTAGCTACCTGACTAATATCAAATTACCGACTACTACTTCAAACAAATTTCGGGACGAAATTTTATTAACAAGGGGAGAATGTAACAACCCCAAATTTAGGGCCAATTTAAATTTTCCCTAATTGCGTGTTTATTACTTGTATATAATATGAAATAGGATTATATACATTATGTACTCACTATATATATATGGATGGAATATATATATACGCGTATACGATTTGTACAAATCGTATAAAACAACAATTGTACAAAACATACAGACGTTGGTAAAACAATTATTAAATAATGTTAATTTATTTAATTACTTTAATTACCATTTTATATTATGTTTATAATATAACGAAAACATACGTTTTAACTAAAACGTTACCGAACTCTCCGAAAACTCGACCAACCGACAAAACAAAACAAATGTTACATTTTATAACTTCAAAACAAAGTATTTTATTAAAATGCTTCAACTAAATTACCGAATAATATTCGTATTTTAAACGTATATTTAATCGTGTATAAATGATTTTAACGTCTAAACGACCCGGAAAACGAACACCGCACGGAGTGCAAACGCGAGGGAACGAAAAGTTGGTGAGACCACACCATGTGGCCCCACCATGGACCGGCCAAAGACATGGGGCACCACCCCCATGCCTCTTTGATGAAAAACATAACCAAAACACACCCTTACCCAATCTCTCTCAATCTTCTCTCTAAACTCTCATCTCTCTCTCTCAATTGGTTCTCACTCTCTCTCTAGAAAAACACCACAAAAACTCCCTAAAACACCTAGCTCGTTTGGAGGAAAGTGATCACCGCAACGAGGACTACAACTTCATCTTTTCGGTTTCGCGATACGACGACTTGTAAGTTTTCCGGCGACTCGCAAACTTTTCTGATATTAATTATTTTGCTAGATTATTGTTCCCCTAGCTTAGTAATGTCCAAATATATAATTTAAACTTGATTTCGGAACATTGTCGGTTTTGGTCGCATTTAAGAAAATGACACCTCGAACACTAAAAACGTCAACCAATAATTTTTATAAACTCATTGTAACATATTAAAGCTTGTGTAAAAGTTTCTGGCCAAACCGAGGTCATTTGACCCAAAAATCGAACCAAAAATCGTAACAGCCATGTATTGCATCTGGCCAAACTTTCATGTGACACAAGCCTTGTGTCACATGTTGTGTCGCATGGCAACCATGTGACACAAGGGTTGTGTCGCATGGCAACCATGTGACACAAGGGTTGTGTCGCATAAATCATGTGACACAAGGGTTGTGTCGCATATTGTGTCGCATAAATCATGTGACACAAGGGTTGTGTCGCATAAATCATGTGACACAAGGGTTGTGTCGCATATTGTGTCGCATTAAGTTGCATCCATGTGACACAAGGGTTGTGTCGCATAAATCATGTGACACAAGGGCTGTGTCGCATTTAGTGTCGCAAAAACCTAAAAACAGAGGCCAAAAACCTTCTAAGTGTCTAAAAATCACTTTTCAACAACCAAATCAAATACGATATGACTTATACATGAAAATACTATACTTTTGGAAGTATACACAAAAACTCGAATACGTACAAGATTATACTTAACTGAACGTGAGATTTCACTCACACACACGAGACTGCACTCGAAAATAATTAGGAGATTGCACTCCAACAAACATACACTTGAACAACTACACGGGATTGCACCCGATACGAACTTATGAGTTCACTCAATACTTACGTGCGGGATTACACGTTAATTGCTACGAGCTTACGCTCAAACACATACGAGATTTCACTCGTACCCTTTGGGGATTAGACCCACTGGAACTTACGCACACGATACACGTTGTGATACAAACAAACAATTATACAAGTACGCTTTACAACTGTACAACTACTAAGAATACATAATAATAATGGATGGAATTATTATTATACGCCGATACCAACGGGCCGTACAACTTTTCTACAAACTACAACTTACAAACAAATACAAACGTACAAACAACAAATGGACATTAACTAGTTTGGGAACAACTAGCATGGATACTTTACAAGTATTCCATTTACTTACTAAACCTTATGCGTATTAGGACGCTAAGGGTTGCTAGTTCGGGATACTACTTGCTTACTTACTGCGTTGTCTGCCAGACTCAGGTGAGTCTCACAGCCCCTACTTTACTGTTTTTAGTCAGGAGTGAGATGCATTACTGTTTTACATGAACACACACAACTTACTTGCTGCCATGAGTTACTTACTGTACGAGATTACGGATACGCCAATTGCATGAGTTTTCGACTAATCCAATGAAATCCTCCTTAATCATAGTTGTTAGTTATGTGATAAGCGCGAGTTTTAGTATATGGATCCATATGGGACTGAAAATCCCCGCCCGGGGTAGCACGCACTACCACGAACCGTTCCTGTAGAAACGGGCGTTTCTTACTCGTTCCGTATGAATGTTTTGGATTACATTCATGGGGGGTACCTATATTTACTGTACGTTAAGCTTCAACTATGGTGGCTCATGGCAATTGTATCAAACGGTTAGCATAACCTGCAACCACCCACTTATTAAAACTTAAGTAAACGATGAGCATAACCTGTGATCGTTACTTACTGGCTGGCTATGATTTACAAATACTACATGTGTGTTCAAACTATTTACTTACTTACAAACCTGTGAGATTCACCAACCTTTTTGGTTGACCGTTTTAGTAATGCTTCTCAGGTACACAGCATCAGTAGGGATGCCCAGCAGGATAAGCTTTCTTAGCTCGAGTCGCATGCATTTACAAGCTTGGAGATTTACATACATTACTTTTGTACTTACTGTTATGTATTAGAATCTCTAGGATTTTACTTGAACTCGAGCTTGTATTTTGAAACTACTTATGTATTAATGTAATAACTTTTTGAACGTCTCATTTAGAGTCGTTCACTGTATCCTTTGTGCTTATGATTATTGATTAGTAACACCCAAAACATCGCTTCCGCAAACTGTTAAATTTGGGGGTGTTACACCGCCATCTCTGAGATCCGTACTGCCCTGGGCCTTACCTCTACACCTGTGTGCCCCTTTCAGATGGGACCTGTTCCCGCTCCTCACATTTCACCATGGGATTTATTCCCATCTTGGAGCTTGACTGCGCAGGACCACCCCACTTTTATGGCCCCACTAGAGCAGGAGACTGCTGCACTGGACGCTTGGATACAGGATCCAGAGGATGGTGCTGCATCTCCTGTCTATACCATTGAGGAGTCAGCATCTCCTACATCGATCGTGGAAAACACGATCTTTATGGATGATGACTTCACTGACTGGGAGGCACTCTATGCTGACATGGATTAGCCGTTTTTAGTTTTATTTATGTATTGACTTGTGTTAACATTTGTGTTTTATGAAGGGTGTGTACCATGCATAATTCGAAGTAGAATTTATGGAACGAGTTCATTTTTAATGAGCCTGGTCCATTTCCAGCGAATTCACACACTTGAACCTGGTCCATTAAATCCAGTGGCATCACACGCAGCACAAGGAAGTGTCTCTTCTAAACTTACTTTGCTTGAACCACACAAGAATTTTAAGAAAAACTCTAAGTGTGGGATTATTACTCACAAATAGAGAATAACTTTGAAAATATTGACCCGTATTCAAAATCTAAGTGTGGGATTAACCTAACTTAGAAATAGAGAACATTAGGGACAATGTTCTTTTAAGTGTGGGATAGCAGTAGTATTCACTACTGTATTGCAACATAAAGTTTTTAGCAAAACTCATATTTTTAGCAAAATTTTCAAAATTTTTGAATCATGGGAAGCCCAAAAAGGGTATGTTCGGTCAACAAAAATTCAAAAGGCTTGGCAATTGGACCACGACGAGCAAAACTCTTTGATAACTTTCAAACTAAGTTTCAAACAAGCAATCGCATGACTAGGCACAAAACCACCAAAAATGAGTGAGGAATCTTGAGCCATATAAAAGCATTCACCTTTAAATGCTTCACTTTTTCGTTTGTGAGTGTGCCGTTGTATGCCTTCTCAAGTTAGAACTTGTTCGAAGAATGCATTTCAAAATTACAAAAAAATGAGCGTCATACGTGACGAAGGTGCAATTAGAGGATCTTGACATTCCCAAGGACAAAACCCTCTCGTAAAGCTCCCGTTTTCAAGCCTAACCCTGCCAATGTCCATTTTCGGCATTGAAGATCGTTTAGAAAACCTATCGAGCCTTAGCCTTTTCATTTCGAATACTCACTTCAAGAACCAATCCTTCCTTTACATCTCTTGGCCATAGCCTAAGTTTCTGTTATGTCAGCAACATCACTGCAAGAAACAAACTTCTAGAAGGAATCCCCAAGGGAAAAAGAATATCATCCATGAAAGGACTCCAAAGAAAGCACGAACAAAGCTGCCAAAGAAATCAAAGAGCTAAAAACCCAAGGATCATTTAAAGCCAGGGGAAAAGTTTTCAAAGAAGAAAAAGCCATGAAAAGAAGGCTCTCAAAGAGAGAAATCCAAAAAGAGGTATCATCTAAAACATCAAAGGAAAGTCATCACTCTTAGGCTATATTAAAACCCCAAATTAAACCATCTACCAAAACCCTTATTCCATACACCATCTTCACCCTCTTGCGAATGTCTAGGGATAATTAGCACCGTCCTCATTTAGGTATTATAGATTTGATTCAAGATCAAGCTTATGACAACGGAGGAGCTACATGACTGGCCCCTGAGTGAATTAGAAGTTAGAAAACCCGATACACTTGAGTGAATTGAGTGACCACCTGTGAGGGCCCCAGTCATGTATATCTTACATTATGAAGATTGAAAAGAAAGCTTGTTAGAACCAAAAGTTTGGGGAAACATCAAGGGATGGAACCTCATCCGAAATCTTTCTACCAAGCCTGCAGGAATCAAAGTTCTCTGGAATATGAAGACACCCTTCCAGCCTTTCACAAACTTGCTGAAGGTTTGCTTGAGGACAAGCAAAACTCTAAGTGTGGGATACTTGATATCGTGTAAAAAGTCACATTTTTACTACCGATATCTCTCTCATTCTGGAGCAATACTTGGTATTTGGACTCAAACAACGCACAAATCAGTGATAATATGCTAAGAAGACCAAAACGAAGGTTGCACGATAAAAATCAAGCAAAACGGCCGAGAAACAAAGATTCCACACACATTTGAAGATTCAAGGCATCAAAATGAGATTTCAAGACTAAAGTACCCTTCACCAACATCCATTCTATCCAAGATGTTCATTTTTAAAATACGAATCCAACAGAAGAAGAATCAACTAAAACGGATAAAGAATGAAGATTCTACGCCCGCCGGAAGATCCAAATGATTCATACGCAATATCTGGAGCTAGGGACCTCATTTTAGGGCCTATCCTATGTCGAAATCTTCGTTTTTGAATTACGAATCCAACGAAAAAAGAATCGACGCAAACGGACGCATAACGAAGAAAACACGCACGAATCGAGAAACGAAGCAAAAGACGGTGAACCGGGGCGGGGGTGGGCAAGCCGCCGCCGGCCACACCTAGGCCGCCGCCGGCCACCCCTGTACCCGCCTCAGTTTCCATTTTTGGCAACTTTTGGTACGTGGTGCGCCTACTTTTTGTGTTGTACGGTACCCGGTGCGCCTACTTTTCGTGTTGTACGGTACCCGGTGCACCCTTTTGGCTACCTTTTACTAACATGCGCCTCTTGATGCTAATGTGAGCCAAAGCTCACCTATAAATAGAGGGATTTGGGTTCATTTGGAAGACACACCTAGATACTACACACTTTACACCTTTACACATCTATATACACCTTTTTATGTATTTCTTTATTGTAATACTTCCTTAGTTAATTAGACTAGCTAATTAACTAGTGAAGGAAGATTTGTACGGAGGTGCTCCGGGACGCATTTGTAGCTACGAGTTATTGTATTTCATTATCAGGTTTTAATCTATCTTTCAAATTTAATTATGTTCGTTCTTTCTTTAATAAATTTAAATATGCATGTTAGAATTGCCATGATTAGCTAAATAACTCAATTGTCTGCTATGATAGTCGTTTAGGAGAGATTTAAATATGTGATTATATTGTATGTATAACACCCTTCATTTTCAAAGCCATTTATTTTTTTTTAATAACCGGAAACGAAAGTCCAACAAACATTAATAATTATACATTATATAATACTCATATTAGTCAATCTATTTCAAAACATAATTTATCATTTTGGGTGTTACATAATTTGAAAGACAACAATGATTTTATAAAATCAAAGATCAGAGTAAACATCGGGTCGTCAAACATTCCATCCAGTCGAAAGCTCCTTGCTCATCCCATAATCTAATCATATCCTGCAAGGAGTGGTAATGTGGGGGATTAGCTCAACGCTAAGTGAATGAACCAATAACCTACAATGCAACCTAGCATAGCAGATCTGTTTACAACTAAGCATCGCATAATAAACCAGTTTACAGCAACAGCATCGTAAACACACAATTAATTGTTTACAGCATAAAGCATCGCAAACACACAATCATTTGTTTACAGCATAAAGCATCGCAAACAAATATCATCCAAGAGGATCGGCGGTCCTTGAGGCGCCCTCATGCCCGGGTGGCCCCCAAGCAACCTCACACCAACTGCAGGCCAATACAGCAATAAACCGATAGCCTAGGTACTATTTACCCACACAACACAGTATTCCTATAACCATCCGTGTACAAGGACCCGTGTTGGCAACTCAATAGTAACTTTAAGCCCAAACCATGTTGACCTCTGAAAACACATATGCCCAAAGGCCAGATATCACAAAATCTATATCTATCAAGGCAATATGTAAATCAACAGTTTATAAGTAGTAAAACCACATTTACCCGTTGTAACCAAATCTGTTACAACTAAGTTACGCTGAAGGTTACAGGTCCACTCACCAACACCTCCGGCGTCCACTCAGTAGTCTAATGTCACTGAGTCTTCTCCATATCTATGAACATTATAAACAATGAGTTAGTAATTAATTCATAACATATAACTCATTTAACTTAATAATGGCAAGTTAGGATAAATCAACAAGTTATAACAACTCCTTTTATGATTACACCATTACCTCAATACTTGTTGTCACTATTATCAATAATCAAGTGGTAATTAATTATCATACAATAACATGATCATTAACAACTAATAGCAACCCTATATTATTAACTCAAGGTTAAGAGTTTCAATTCTTAAAATACACCTTAAGTTCAAGACTTTCTTCATGAACATATATCCACTTCATCAATTCAAAGTTAGGCTTAAGTTATAATCATGAATTAAACACAAATTAACAACTCTAACATAACCACAAGCTTCAACCCATGAATAATCAACTAAACCCATAACTATCCATATGATTATCTCTTCATTTCTAAACTAAGATTAAGGTTATAATCCACATATAAACATCAACTAACTATCATGCAAGTATTTCAAGCTTCAATTTCAAGTAAATCATGCTAATTCCATCAATTACCCATAAACCCATTTTGATTACAACTTGTATAACATGATTACTTCATTTCTAGGTTAAATTAATATTACTAACCATCTTATAAACACTTATTAACACCACCTTAACCAATTTCATACTTTAGATTCGGATTAAAGTCATTAACCCATCAAAATCATCATAAACCCTAAGAATCACCATAAATCTATAATCTTAAGCTTGAATCTAATTAGTAATCAACAATAACATGTTTAACTAACGACAATTTCACAAAACAAACCCTTAATTTCGAATTAAACTCACCAATTAGCAAAAACCCCAAAAACCCCAATTTTTAGGTTATGGAAAATGAAGAACATATGATCATACCTTGTTCTTGATGATTATGGAAGCTTGAATCCGAATTTACAAGCTCCAATTTGATGTTTTGAGAATGATTTGGTGATTAGGGTTTCTTGAATGTATGAATGCACGTACGTATGTGTGTATGTGGAGGAAATAAAACCAATTTAATCCATAGAATATACAATTTAAGTGTTACTTTTCATTCCCCGTATTCATTATTGTCTGGAACTTAAAAACCATTTGCGGGGAAATACAATTTTGTTTTACCGTCAACTAAATAAATTTAAAACGAGTAATATTTTAGAATTCACAATAAGTCATTTAACTGTTTGACCTATTATTTTCATAATTATTCACAAGACATTAATTATTTAAAAACACACTTAAATAATTTAATAAATAAATAAATTATCGATTTCTACTAGGCCCAAAACGAGGATGTTACAGTATGCTATGAGTTTGCGGGTGTTATGTATCATGAATAGATGTAGGAATTGAATCTTTATCGTTTATCTGCCCAACTCATGTTATGACTAAAACCTTATCCAAAAATGAACGTAGCTAACTCATAGCGTATAGGTCACTTAGTTATACTATGTTTGATTGAATCATTGAACTTGGCATGGCCGGTGTTCTCTAGACCAAATTAGGATCCAAGAGACACGGAATATGGGAATAGAGGTAGATTAAGATTTAATTCAGACAGACGGTATTTTTGAGACAACTTTCGGATTATCCTCGATTTAATTAATACACTTGTATGCTTAGGTTTAACTATTGTATTGATCGTCTTATTGCATGTTCTTGTTTGATTGTTGCCTTAAGATTATCATACTAGTGAAATACACCTAGCCCTAATTATTGTGAAATAACATGACGGCCCCTATTCGACTGTTCTTCGATATAGTACTGGAAATGCTTATGGCAAAGTACAAACGTATGAAAGTCGAGAATGACCGAAGGTAGTCGTGTTATTAAATCAATTAACAAATGTATTACTTAAGTTTCTATTTATAGTATAAATCACCCCTGTCTTGTTACATACTTCAGTAATGTTGATAATTCATACGAATAAGTGATGACATCTTATCTGACCGCTTAGACCAGTTCTTCCAACTTATTCCGACGAGGGTAAAACCCGTTTACAAGATTGTTTATTCAACAAACTGTGCCATGATTCGGACGTCTACGATGACCGAGATTGGGGAATAGGATTCCAGATTAACTGTCAGATGATATGGACATGCATTTGAGAGAACTTTTGGTGTATGTTTTAATATATTCTGCAACCCACGTGACATTCTATTTGCCTGATTGTGGACACCTCCGCGTTAGCCCGATAGTAGGATTGTAGCAATAACTCACGTTAACTTATGACTTATCCTCATTAGAACTCTCCACGCTTTAATATCACCTGAACCACTTCATAGTAGACAATCGCTTTAACTGTTGAACGCCCGAAGTAACCTCCATCTCCTTTTCTGATTTAGTTTAGTTTAATCTTAGAATAGAAAACCCAAAACCTAAACCAACCCCTTTTTGCCCTAGCTAAATTCGTAAAAGTCTCTAAATTCCCTAGTTTCAATTCGCCGTGCTTTGAAGAACGATCCTAGGTCATACTTATCCTTTGCTAGCCCTTAGATTAGCAATAGTAGTAACCCTAGGTCCCAGCCTTATAAATTTAAAACCCACTGTTGTAACCGGATAGTTATCGTTAACGACACCGACCTATCAGGACGCAACAAGGCGCGTCACCACTGTTGGACACTGGAAGAGGAATTGTCCTGCCTATCTTGCTGAGTTGATAAATAAGAAGAAGAAGCTAGCCGGCTCGACCGGACCTTCAAGTATCTTCGCAATAGAATTATATTCTTTCTCTAAATCAAAATCCTGGGTATATGACACTGGTTGTGGTACTCACACTTGTAATACCCTGTAGGGATTTAGGATAAAGAAGAAACTGAAACATGAGGCACTTTACTTGTACAATAGTGTACGTGAAGCAGTAGAGGCCAATGAAAGTTTGACTTAGTTTTGCCTTTAGGCTTACTAATTGTATTAGACAATAGTCACTTGCTATCACTAGAGTTGTTTCAGTTTCACTTTTGAAAGATAATGCTATTCCTTGTGATGGTATTTTTGAAATTGATATGCATGATCATGTTTTAAAGGTTAATTCTATGAATTCTGTTAACAATAAACGATCCAAGCTTAACTTGGACTCTACCTATCTTTGGCATTGTCGTCTTGCACAACATTGGAAAGAAACGCATTGAAAGGCCTCAACGTGGAGGGCTTTTAAAATCAAATGATGATGGATCCTTTGATAAATGCGTATCTTATGTTTTTGGCAAGATGACAAGGAAACCCTTTCCGCATCAAACGCAAAGGGGTAAAGATCTACTTGGAATCATACATACGGATGTTTGTGGTCCATTTAGACATGTGTCAAGACAAGGTGCTAGCTACTTCGTCACTTTTACTGATGATTTAAGTAATTATGGTTATGTTTACTTGCTTAAACATAAACATGAAGTCTTTGAAACATTTAAAGTGTTTAAGAATGAAGTAGAAAATCAACTCGGTAAGACCATCAAGATCCTATTTTCGGATTGAGGTGGAGAATACTTAAGCCAAGAGTTTAAGGATTATCTGGAAGCGTGTGGAATTGTCCAACAGCTTACTCCTCCATACACACCACAACATAATGGGGTGTCAGAGAGGAGAAAATGAACCTTGCTAGACATGGTAAAATCGATGATATACCTTACAACTCTCCCATTATCATTTTGGGATTATGCTCAAGAATCTGCTGTACGTATTCTGAATATGGTTCCAACCAAGAAGGTCGATAAGACACCACATGAATTGTGGCATGAAAAAGTCCCTAATTTGTCTTACTTAAAGGTCTGGGGATGTGAGGCGCTTATGAAGCAGGATACGCCTGACAAACTCGAAAAAGGATCTATTAAGTGCATCTTTGTAGGATACCCAAAGGAAACAATGGGTTACTACTTCTACATTCCTTCTGAAAATACTGTTAAAGTTGCCAGATATGCTGAGTTCTTTGAGAACAAGATGATAGCTCAAGAAAACAGTGGGAGGGTAGTAGAACTTGATAAGACTCAAGAGGAAGATGCATCACCTTCTACTAACACTAGCAAACATCAACTTGGGGGGGGGGGGGGGGGGGAAGTAGTCAAAGTGTTGAACTTCAAGTCGAGGTTGTTCTAATTCGTAGGTCCGCGAGGACTATAAGTACTCAAGAGAAATTGTGTCTAAATGTAGTTACTGAAGAGTACTTGGTGGGGGATCTTAATGAACCTCCTAATTTCAAAGCTGCATTATCAGATCCTGAATCTGAAAAATGGCTTGAAGCTGCGAATGTGGAAATGAAATCCATGAAAGATAATCAAGTCTGGCGCTTGGTTGATCGTCCACCCAATGCTAAAACCATTGGCTGCAAGTGGCTCTTCAAAAAGAAGACCGGCATGGATGAAAATGTACACACCTATAAAGCTCGTCTCGTAGCGAAGGGTTATACTCAAATCTACGGAGTTGACTATGATGAAACCTTCTCTCCTATAGCGGACATTAGAGCTATTAGGATACTCTTAGCCATAGCTACGTACTATGACTATGAGATTTGACAAATGGATTTTAAGACTGCCTTCTTGAATGGTTACTTAGACGAGAATGTCTATATAGTTCAACCTAAAGGCTTTATTGATCCAAAACATTCTAGCAAAGTATGCAAGCTTCAAGGTCCATTTATGGACTAAAGCAAGCATCAAGAAGCTGGAACAAGAGGTTTGATGAGGAAATCAAAAGGTTTGGATTTACTCAAAACCTTAATGAGCCATGTGTATATCAAAAGGCTAGTGGGAGTAATGTTACTTTCCTTGTCTTACATGTTGTTGACAAATTGATCATAGGAAATCACATTCCAATGTTACAAGATGTAAAATCCTACCTTGGAAAGTGTTTCGCTATGGAAGACTTGGGAGAAGCAACATTTATCATGGGAATCAAGATCTATAGAGATAGGGCAAAGCGGTTAATTGGACTAAGTCAAAGTGCTTATATTGATAAGATCTTAAAGAGATTTAAGATGGAGAATTCTAAATGTGGAAATGCACCAATGTTAGAAAGACTTGACTTAAATAGCAAACAGTGTGCTTCTACACCTGAGGAGGTGGAGCGTATGCAAAGTGTTCCTTATGCTTCGGCTGTTGGATCGATTATGTATGCGGTTAGATGCACTAGACCTAATGTGACGTTCGCATAGAACATAGCCAGCCGTATTCAACAGAATCCAGGTGAAAGTCACTAGACTACTGTGAAAAATATTCTTAAGTACCTGAAGGCTACTAAAGATATGTTCCTTGTTTATGGTGGAAATCCTGAAGCAGAGCTCAAAGTGACTGGATACTGTAATGCTGGATTTCAGACCAATAGAGATGATATGAAATCTCAGACAGGATACGCCTTCATCTTAGATGGAGACGTAGTAGAAAGGGTTCCTTATGGAGCAATTTAAAAGCTGTCATGTCTGCAACTAAATTTAGAGTACATAGCACATTCGGAAGCTGAGATGGAAGCTGTCTGGATTAGAAATTTTATTTCTGGGCTTGACGTGGTACCCACAAATAAAACCCCCATGGAGTTATACTGCGATAACTCAGGAGCAATTATCATTGCCAATGAACCTGGAGTTCAAAATGGGGCAAGACAATATCCTGGAAGATATCACTATGTTCGAAAGCAGATCGAATTAGGTGAAATCAATCTACTCAAAGTTCACACAGATGATAATCTAGCTGATCTATTAACGAAGGCTTTACCTAAGGGAAAGCTTAGTCAACATGCCGAGGGCACAGGACTTCGTTATGCTAGTTATTTCATGTAACTCTGTGTTTTAGTATTTGGATACAGGATATTAGACAATTATAGTCTAATAAATGAATTAAAGTACCTGGTATGTTTGTTTTCATTTGATAATTAATTGTATCCTATATTTGCATGTTTAAATCCTTGAATAATTCTTAAATTATTCTAAAATGTCCATTATCGATTAACTATATGGGAATATAGTTAAACTAAGATAAATATGAGTGATTGGTTATATTATTGAATATGGAAGGATGGTCGCACCAAACTCACATGGTATTCATGAGATGCATATCGGACTACCCCAACTGACAAGTTATCGCTTTATGGATCGGCGTCATTAAGTGGAACTTGTAAATGGTTGCTTTACTTATCCTTAGACTTGAGATGCAAGTAGGTCTTGCATGTATGGATTGCATCTTCTTGATATAGTTCTATCTATCCTGAATAAGGTGGTAAAAAGACTATTTTCAGAAGTGTAGTGAAGTACATGACTGACACATGTAGTCAAGATAGGATTTGTTCCTTCAACTAGCTATTGAAGTACGATACCACTGGGCCCCTCATTGTAATTAATTAAGGTGTGTGTATGGCCATACCCAAATGAATTCCAGATGTGTCTCGATTGATCTGGTAATCTTGATTGATTATAGAAATGAGAAACATAATCGTTAATTTATGGAATGACATTGATCCATATCCATAATTAACAAAGGTATCTGAAACAAAGGGATAGTAAATGCTGGAATCATTTTCTTGAGAAGCTTGATTGTACTTTAAGAAACTATATTATACTTTGAGAAATTATAATATATTTTAAGAAACTATACTTAAACCTTTCCGGGGGCATTGGCTTGTTGCTAGACACTTACCAATGTCATTTCCTTTATTAATGACATGCTCAAGGGGGAGCTGTTGGGATATGACCACGTAATAAATAAACGCATGTCCGGAATATGTTTAAGCCTACGGGGTCATACGTATTGACACTTATGCTCAATATAATTAATTGATATATATGTGAGATATATTAATTAATACGTTCATAAATAAATTATTAAACGTTAGTTAAGGTGTTAATTGTACATTTATTTAAAAGATGGACTTGAATGTAAATTGGAGACTTAGCTTATTTTCCAAGCTACCTATACCCTATAAATAGAGAGGCTAATAACCCTAACAATTACACATTCAGTTTTCTTCCTCTCTCTCTCAATTCGGTTTTGCCGAATTAAACCCCAAGGGGTTTTTGGCTTATGTGGTTCGACCAAGGAAAGCTGGACACAAGGGTTGTGCGTTGTGAACGGGTACTAGCATACGTATTAGAGCTGCTGTCGTGTGTGCGATCGTAGAGGGGTTTTACTTTAAACCCTAAACTGTTTAATTATAGTTTTATTGGAGCTCTGCTAAAAGGTACACGAATCTATTCTTAACTAATTACATATAGGTGTTTATTCGCTTCCGTAATTGTGTGACAATTTGAATATATTTGTGTTGTATACTCTAACAATAGTGTCTCCCCACCTAAACCTAAACAGCCTTATTCTCAATCTGATAATGATTTCAATAAACCTAGAGATAAGACACCGTCGAGATTTAGGACCCCCAGTAGAAACCATAGTCAGTTTGAGAGTGGTTCTACTTCACGTGCACTAGGACCAAGTTATGTGCCTAGGAGGTTTTCTACTCACTCTCCTCATAGGCAGAAGACTTCCGATCATCAACAACCTCAAACTCCTGTGAAAGTTACCAAGACTCCCGATGGGAATAGTTATGGTTATTTTAAGGAGGTTCAGATTGTTGATGATAAGGGACAAACCAATACCGTAATGGCTTGGGTCCCTCTTGAAAACTAATTGTGTACAACTTGTCATGTGCAGGAGCAGACTGTGAACAAGGACAGCTGGTGGTATGTAGACAGTGGATGCTCAAGACACATGACAGGAGAATGAAGTCTACTGAAGGACTTCAAGGAAGGTCTCAAGCAATGAGTTAACTTTGCAGGAGACAAAGGAGGAGTAATTACGGGAAAAGGAAAAGTTTCAAATGGAACTTTGACTCTTGAGGATGTGAACTATGTTGAAGAACTGACTCACAACCTAGTGAGTGTTTCCCAATTCTGCGATAAAGGTCATCCAGTTCATTTTAATGAAAATGAGGCTTTAGTTCTGAAGCCAGGCTTCACAATTCCTGAAGAATGGATATTGATGAGGGCATCAAGGAAGAAGGACATCTATGCTATCAACATGGGTGTTCCTAACTCTTCAATTGTGTCTACATGTTTATTATCCAAGGCTTCTGAAGCAGACGCCTTATTATGGCATAAGAGAATGGCTCACCTGAACTTTAGAAAGATGAACTATATAACCAAAAATGGGTTAGTTCTGGGTGTACCACAAAAACATTTCGAGTCTGAAGATAAGTGTGTTCCTTGCATGAAAGGAAAGCAGCACAAGAAACCACACAGATCTAAGATTGAAAACTTAATCTCCTCGCCATTTGAATTGCTACACATGGACCTCTTTGGCCCCATAAGCAAGAGAAGTCTAGGTGGCAAATGGTATTGTTTAGTTGTCACGGATGACTATTCTAGATTCTCATGGGTATTCTTTTTGGGATCTAAGGATGAAACTCCGAGCATACTGATGGAGTTCTTTGATATAATAGAGAATGTCTATAAAACAAGAGTTAAGCGTATTCGTAGTGACAACGGAACAGAATTCAAGAATTCAACGTTAAACATCTATTGCTTTAGCAAAGGGATTATTCATCAATTCAGTGCACCATATGAACCTCAACAAAATGGTGTAGCTGAAAGTAAGAATAGAACGTTGATTGAAGCTGCTAGAACAATGCTTGCTGATTCAAAGTTTCCAGTAATCTTTTGGGCAGAAGCAGTGAATACAACATGTTATGTTCTTGATGTGTGCTAAGTATAGGCAATTATAATCACAAGTTTTAAATTAAGGAAATACTAAATAATACTATCACACAATTCAGGCAAGATTAACCCGTTCGTATAGTATAGCTTTATAAGTAAGTCCAAGTTCGAACACATGGAACGTGATTCTAATTTATAACCAATTATCTATTTACTCCTAATTACAACTTTTTACAATTATTCACAATAATATACAATAATATACAAGATAAGGGGAACGTTTTAGTTCCGAACGAACATATTTATAGTTGATACATATTCTAATAGATAAGTCTAAGGTTCAACTTAAGAATACTCAATTGGATAGAAGATTATAATTATTCAAAGTATTATTTACTAAACTTATTATACTTACTTATGTCTATTTGCTTGTTGGCTATTATTATTGGTGAATTACTAATGTAGAAAATTACTTAGGCTTAAGCTAATCTTCATCATAGCAACACAATCATAAGGTTACGCAAAGTATCACTAATTATTAAGATCTTTCAGCAGTTTATTAGTACAATTTCATCGGTATGGCGTGAATCACAATATTACTTTACATCAATGAATTATATTCTTCGTCTATCGCATAAGGTTAAGATCAAGACATAAACACAATCACTTAATTTATAAAAACTTAATATGGTCATCCTCGTTTAATATAAATCAGTTAACTATGTCAAGAACCATCATTAATATATTATAATATAGATAATTCTTGTATAATAAACATTCAATAATATAGTTCCAACATAAACATAAATTCATATAATAAACTCAATAAACATTCATTCAAATAGTTATAACGAAATCCTAATTCACAATTAAATCAAATAAACAATATCCATAAATTAACTCAATAAGGTTATTAAAGTTACAAGTATAAAGAAACCGAACCAATTGTCGAACCAACTTTTCCTAGGGTTAAAAACCTTCAAACCCTAGCTCCTTAGCCTCCAAATTCGCACCTTAAGTCGACCTTAAACCCTAATATTCGACTTTGTATTCTAAGAATCGTATATGGTTAAGCCTGAATGAGGCCTCTATTAATAGTTTTACAAACCGCCAGTCCAACCGCCGGTTGGACTTCCTAACCGCCGGTTGGGTTAACTTGAGTCCTACTCCAACTCCGCGTCTTCCACCGCCTTAATCCCTTAATACCCCAACCGTCGGTTGGGTAATCCAACCGCCGGTTGGACTTTCTTTCCAGAATTTTCCAACTTCGGACCAGGCTTCTATTTGGGCTTTTCTTCTTCAAATACGAGTTTTAATCTTCATTTTGGTCCAATTCTTCAATATTATCATTTTAGTCTTCAATTCTTTAAGGTTTAAGCTCCAACTTCTTTAAGTACTTCATTTTCTTCAGTTTTGGATTCGTTCTCATTCCTTTTTCTTCAATCTTAAATTAAAATACATTTCTGCAAATATTAATAAAATAAGTATCTAAAATCATATAAATGCATTAATATGTATATAAATATAGGGATAAAATAGTATAAAATATAGTATCTATTTGATGCTTATCAGTTCTAAATAGAGTTCTTTCGGTTAAAAAGCTAAACAAGACTTGTTACGAGCTTTTGAACAATAAGAAACCAAACTTAAAAGGGTTTGAACCCTTTGGAGTTTCATGCACAAATATAAAGACTGGACATCAAGCTAAATTTGGTGAGAAGGCCGACGGAGGTTTTTTCCTAGGTTATATGCCTAATTCGCCAAATAAAAGAGTCTTTAATAAAGTCACGGGACGTTTGGAAGTGGCGTATAACATTGAAGTTACAAGCTACACATCAGATGTACATAAGGGCTTAGATTGGCAATTTGATTATTCTGATCTTTTTGCATCATTTAAAGTTCCTATGAGTGACTTTGTTAGTGTCTCAGAGATACCTGAACATTTATTGTCAGAAAATGAGGATAATGGCCACACTCCGACATCGAATGCCCAACCTTCTGAAATCAAGACAAGTGTTGATCCAAATCAAGCATCTACTAGTGGATCTCAAAAATCCAAAGTGGATACACCTCTAGATGAGGAAGATCTGACGCAAAATTAGTGGATGATATCCTTACTCCATTGACAGAGTTAAGAATATCTACTGATATTGATAACTTACAGCTATCTAGAGAGGGTGTACCGGATTTGGAAGACACTACTGAACAACATAGTGCTTATGAGGAGATAGGTACTAATTTGGATGATGAGATACCAGTTGAACCGGCAACGGTTACTCGGACTAGTAAAAATCATCCAGTTGAAAATATCATAGGTAATCCAGAAATTCCTATGGTAACTAGAAGTCAAGCTAAGGCTAGCATTTCTGAGTATCAAATCTTGTACGTTGAAATGAAAGAGACTGGGATGTAACACCCGGTCAAAAAGGCCAATTTTCGCGCCTATTTTAAACTTTAAATAATCGTATTTAGTACGTATTACTTTTAAATAATGTGTTATTATTTTTATAAACGTTAATTACACGGGAAATATTAAACTATTTCAGAACATAAATCGTTTGGTTTAAAACGTATTTTAACCGGATGGAACTTAAATACTTTCGTACCATTTAAAAATGATATATATAAAAACTAAAATGACCCGTACGACTTAAACTTAAACATTTTGTTTTTATAAAATGTTCCAACTCGACACCATTATTAATTATACGAATAAATACTACGAAATTAAAAACATTATTTGTTTTACGAACGGGTACCAAAACACGGGTCAAAATACCACGAAACGGGACGAACCGGGCCAACCACCTCCAATAACTGGAGATGGCCGGCCATCCTTTTATTCCCCCCCCCCCCCCCCCCCCCCCATTTCCATTTTTGGAAATCATTTTCACCAAACACCCTCCTCAATCTCTCTCTCTCTCTCGGGTTACACCACCACCGCCACCCTCATCACGATAACATCATCACCATCGTCGGGTATCATCAAAGGGGAAGCAACAACATCATCACCCTCATCATCACCACGATTTCGTCATCCCAAAACCCATTTTCGGATCTCATTTTCATTTGGTATGAAAACCTTCGATCTCTCTTTATTTTCATGTTTATATCACTTATTTCATCATATATTATCATTATACAAGTTTATTATTGTCGATTTTGTGGTTTTTGGCTTCGATCCGTGGTTTTGGGTGAAAACCCGTCGAACAGATAGGAGTGTCGCCCACAGCCCAAAAACAGTACAGCGTCACTTACTAAGTGCCGCTAAAACACTTATACCGTCACTACTATAGTGACGCAGTCATATAACTTTCGGCAGAAACATGCGACACTTCTTAAGTGTCGCTATCTTCGGCAGAAACCACAACTTTCAGTAGAAACGAACTACGTCACTAAGCCCTCTGCGTCACTTCCCAAGTGACGCTATATGCGTCACTAACTTATAGCGGCACTATCTAAGTGTCGCTAAAAATGCTGAATTTTCATAACTTCTGAGTCACTAGCCTAGTGACGCTATAAACCTCATAGTGACGCATGAAGTGTCGCTATTATCAGTTTTTGAACTAAAAACTCACTTTAAAAATGTCCAACTTATCCGGAAACGTATACGCAACTTATATACGAACCGAAACGCGTTTAAACGAGGATATTTATACGAAAAACACTATAATTATATTTTCAAAATATAATTCCAATACGCCGCGAACGAACCGAACTTTCTTACACACTTTGAAACGTAAACGCGTGTCAAACACACTGAGTACGACTTAACAGATTTAGCAAACGAATTGGATAATTTATGTCTATATACTTATACGGAACCTCACGTGTTTAGGACACTAGGAGGTCTTCATTTCACACGCGCGTAACTTAAGGGTTGCTAGCTCTCCAGGTGAGTTCATAGCCCCTCCTTTTTACTGTTTTCACTGATTTTGGGGGAGATACATACTCATGATTTACTTACTTTTCGTTGATAAACGAACTTACAATTGCTTTACAAATGTTTGCAAATGACATGTTAGACTCCAACACCCTTGTGACAACCGTACATCATATGCAAGCTAAGTGTGCCTTAGCAAGTCAACAACTAGATTTATACAAGGAATAACATTTGAACACTTCGTCACATCGGCGATTCAGTATTACTAGATTTGGCTAGTTACTCGTGAAACACAACCTAGAGACCACACTTACTAATTAAGTCACGATTTATAGAACCGACTGATAGTATCCATCATTTAAGTGCTGTAGGTACTTTTCGACAACTAAGTGATGTAATGACATACTTAGGCATTATATACTACTCAGAATAGCTAGGTGGCGTTTATACGCAACTAGACATGACATGCTACACCCATCATCTGGGTGGTGATTAGTCACACTTAGAAACATTATAAACACTAAACTTAAATCATAGGTGTAGATTGTTAGATTACACCTTCAGTATTACCGTAGGGTAATAAACACACATAAATTGAGTGTAGTGTTTATCTGTAGATAGCTTACACTAATTTATGCATACATAAACTGTTAAGCACGTAGTGCTTCATTAATGATAAACAAGCATGAAATGCTTCATTTGATCATACAGTAGGCATGTTATGCTACTGCCGAGCCTGTAAGGCCATCACTGGGCGCGTTGCGCTACTTCCGGGCACGTTGTGCTACTTCCGGGTTCGTTGAACCACTACTTGGCACGTGGTGCTACTTCCGATTACATGTACATGATGATGTACACACGCTTACACTAACAAGCACGCTGTGCTTCGCTTATATATATACATATACATGTACACACCCTATTTACACCATTAAGCACGTAGTGCTTCATTAACGTTAAACAAGCATGTAATGCTTCATTTGATCATACAGTAGGCATGTTATGCTACTGCCGAGCCTGTAGGGCCATCACTGGGCGCGTTGCGCTACTTCCGGGCACGTTGTGCTACTTCCGGGTTCGCTGAACCACTACTTGGCACGTGGTGCTACTACCGATTACCTATACATGTTGATGTATACATACTACTACCTTACTAAGCACGTGGTGCTTCATATCTATGCATACTTATTACGTACATCTGAAAGTCCCGTTTCTAATCTTGGATCTGATCGGATCGTTTGATTGAATATATGAACGTATTAATAGAATCAAACATGCAATTCTCTATAATCTTTGTATATATTCACAATTGAATAATCAAGATTACAAGATACAAACTCACAAACTCGTTTTCTCTCCTCCTCACACACAAAAACGGCTCTCCCACTTCTCTCAAAATGTCTAACCCTAATTTTGAGTTTAACACTTCTATTTATAGTGTAATCTGACCTACATGCGACACTAGCTAAGTGTCGCATGAACCGACCCGTGTGACAATAGCTAAGTGTCGCATAAACACTAATTCTGTGTATATATTCTATTTCACTATTCGTTTACAGACTCGCATATACACACTAAACATTATACATACGTAGACTAATTGACTTTGACAATTACAAACGTTTGACCAACTGACTGACACACAAAATGCACCAACAACATCAGGCACGGAGTGCCTCACTACATCGCTACTTTTGAACCTAAGCACGTGGTGCTTCATTGTTTATCCAGTTTAAGCACGTGGTGCTCTTGAACATAAAGTATGCACGTAGTGCTACTTTCATTACTTATATATTTGCAGGATAATCCGTTGGATTATTGGGACTCGGGATTACTTATTAACTAATCAACATATGTTGTGGTTCCTACATGGGTAGGTGACCTACTTCTAGGAACCCGTACTTCTAAGTAAAGACTAATAGCCGATACGTACTACACTCCACTATCTAGTAAATCATATGGTTAGGGTAACCTACACCCCGATATATAACTTTTGTAATGTCTTTGCAAAACTCATTTGATCTAAATATACGGTGGATAACCGCTTTTTATAATACGGATGGTATTATTATCATACGATTTCATATTAAATACTCTGTGAACTCACCAGCTTTATAGCTGACCTGTTTTAGTATGTATTCTCAGGTGGCCCGCAGGATCAGGACCACTACAAGCTATGCTAGCTCGAGTCGCATGTTTTCAAACATTTGGGACCACTCTGCATTTACTTTTGTATTTCAAATTATGTATCTGAAAATCATTATCAACTTTGTAAACGTTTTATTTGGTAAATGTATAACTATTTTCAACGTCTCATTTAGAGTCGTTCATTATATATCTTTGTGCTTGTGATATTTGATTTAGTAACACCCGACCCGATCGCTTCCGCAAACCGAAATTTGAGGGTGTTACAGATTGGTATCAGAGCCTAAGGTTATAGTGAACTAGGTTGCATTTAGTGGGCCTAGACTATAACCGTTAGGCTGTATTCCTCATTGGGTATGACTGGTTCAGAAATTACATCATACGAGTTTAATTTAACATAGCGTAGCTAACTATGTACAATTAAATAAAGATGATGTAAGATCTGAAAGGGGTTATACTGAAACAGGAATGCGTAGTTGACTCTGATTGTTATTTGCTAGACACCCTAGGCTATTATATGTACTGTAGGTATATATGAATAGGCCTTACGTGTATATTATTCCTACATATCTGTATACATGTAGGTACGATTACATCTGACATGATTCCGCTGTAGTACTGATATATATTTTCGAAGTGGCATATCGCCAGCTTCCCAACCTTTACAACTTGACCTCAAATTCTGACCAGGTTGGTCACGAACGATTAGTATTACGAGGGATGATCGTAATGACTAAGTCCACGAATTACCTTCAAACTTACTGACGGCCCGAGGGCTATACTTGTGTAACACAACGGCACGTGATGCCACGATTTCACGGTATGTTAATACCACGATTTGAGCACGTTAGTGCAGCTTCCATTGTATGTCTATACTACAAATCATAGCATGTTGATGCTACACTCACAGTACATGGGTACTGCAATTATGGTGCCGCGGGCACTACATTACTGCACATGGTGCTGCATTACATAGTACTTCGGTACTACAATCACAATACATTAATATCTCAATTACTGTGCTGATAGCACTGCATTATAGCACTAGGTGCTACTTCAATTATACATGTAGACTTGTTATAGTTACATGTACGACTTACATATATACATATACACTTACCTAGCTGGGCACGAGGTGCCATACCTGACTTTTACTACACACGTATACTAGTATAGTTACGTGTACACCATATATGTATATACGACCAATTAAGCAGGTAATGCTTTAATCGATAAATACACACAGAAATCCCATGACTTATACACATACAGCCTTGGAGGCTACGTTCAAGAAATATACGATCCCTACATACCTATAGTACTTTGAGTACCGCATTACAGGGCGTGACACTACTTTTACGGCACAGGGTGCTGCATTTACAATACGTAGTTTTGCAAGTACGGTGTTTCGGACACTGTACTCATGGTATGTTGACTTCGCATTTCAGTACAAATAGTACTGCATTTATGGTACAGTTAGTACTACACTTATAGCACCTGGTACTACACACACGGTAGGTTAGTACTGCATTATGATCTGTAGGATCATCACATAGCATAGCCTTGAACGACTATTGGGAATAATACTACTTGGTCATGATTATGACTGCCAATCAAAACTACTTAACTAAATCTCATCATTGGGAAGGTGAACAAATAAACACAACGATTTGATAACTCGATAGGAACAAAAATCGTCACTTCAAAAATCACGTAACGCGGGACGATGTCCGCCACACACAAAACTGGGAACCTCAACTTAGATACGGATATAGAATCCTATCTCATTCTTATAAAATACTTGGAGAAATCAACACTATCACGACAACTTACACACATTTGCCTTTTCTTAAAGGAACATGTCTTCAAGACAACTGACTTTCGACGAAGCTGAACTCGCTCGATACATTCCTCAAGGAGTGACCGATGCGTTACTCTCACGAAACCTACGAACTGACGGCGATGCCGCACTGAACAACCCACTCCAAACGAGACCCTGCACTTATAAGGAATTTATGAGGTGCAAACCACTCCACTTCTCGGGAACCGAAGGAGCTATTGGCTTAACTCGGTGGATTGAGAAAATGGAATCCATATTCTGTCTCTGCGAATGCCCTGACGACCGCAAGGTCAGACTCTCTACCTGCACTTTTGAGGAAGGTGCACTTACCTGGTGGAACACCCAAGTTCAGTCTATGAGCACCGACGTTGCTTACAGGATGCCTTGGGAGGAACTGAAACAAATGCTCAAGGAAGAGTACTGTCCTAACGAGGAAATACATCGACTCGAGGTTGAACTCTGGAACCTCACTGTGAAAGGGAATGACATCACCTCGTACACCACTCGATTCCAACAATTGACACCCTTATGCCCAAACATAGTAAACTCAGAGTCCACGCGTATCAGAAAATACATTCTAGGTCTCCCTAAGCCTATCCGAGGGAACGTCATCTCAGCCGCACCTACAACCATCCGAAAAGCCATACGTTTAGCTCATGAACTAATGGCGATGAAAGCCGACTCTGAGACACTTCCTCGATCTCCTAATCCCTATAGCAAGAGGAAATGGGATGGAAATCCCAGCAATAGCCACGAGCTAACCTTAAGACCTGAACCCGTACCACTTAATATAATCAAACCCGGAGAAAAGAAATATAGGGGAAACAAACCCTTCTGCCCCAGATGCGAAAGCCACCATACGGGGGCGTGTGGCACGCCATGCAACAGGTGCAAAAGCTATGGACACCCAACTAAGAACTGCAGAGTCCCTACTACTATCTCAATCCCTAACGGCCCGAAGGTCTGTTTCGAATGCGGAGACCCTGGACACCTCAAAAGAGACTGCCCGAGACTCTACAATAACGCCTAGCGGGATCTCTAAGGTAGGAAGGTTACGTCCCTTCTCAACAACTTAATTCTTTAACTCTTTAAACATCTAGATGTCATCCCTCACACCATTTTGAAAGATTCAAACACTTAAGGCACCATCGGAGAGACACGACTAGGTCAAAGTTAAACTTAGAGTTTGCTTTCAGCAGACTAGCTAATTTATTATCTGCTAGGTATTTGGTCCTGACAGGATTTTCCCGTAGACGATTACTTAAGGATAACTAATCTGAATGTGACTATCACGATAAACCGCGACACAGTCATGGATTGACTGCTTCCAAACTCGACATAGACATTGTATGTCTACTACTTACGTGATACATTCCTCGTACGTACATTGCTCCCTATATTCTCCGCGACCACGACATCACTTTAAATTTCGGGACGAAATTTTCTTAACAGGGGGAGAATGTAACACCCGGTCAAAAAGGCCAATTTTCGCGCCTATTTTAAACTTTAAACAATCGTATTTAGTACGTATTACTTTTAAATAATGTGTTATTATTTTTATAAACGTTAATTACACGGGAAATATTAAACTATTTCAGAACATAAATCGTTTGGTTTAAAACGTATTTTAACCGGATGGAACTTAAATACTTTCGTACCATTTAAAAATGATATATATAAAAACTAAAACGACCCGTACGACTTAAACTTAAACATTTTGTTTTTATAAAATGTTCCAACTCGACACCATTATTAATTATACGAATAAATACTACGAAATTAAAAACATTATTTGTTTTACGAACGGGTACCAAAACACGGGTCAAAATTCCACGAAACGGGACGAACCGGGCCAACCACCTCCAATAATTGGAGATGGCCGGCCATCCTTTTATTCCCCCCCCCCCCCCCCCCCCATTTCCATTTTTGGAAATCATTTTCACCAAACACCCTCCTCAATCTCTCTCTCTCTCTCTCGGGTTACACCACCACCGCCACCCTCATCACGATAACATCATCACCATCGTCGGGTATCATCAAAGGGGAAGCAACAACATCATCACCCTCATCATCACCACGATTTCGTCATCCCAAAACCCATTTTCGGATCTCATTTTCATTTGGTATGAAAACCTTCGATCTCTCTTTATTTTCATGTTTATATCACTTATTTCATCATATATTATCATTATACAAGTTTATTATTGTCGATTTTGTGGTTTTTGGCTTCGATCCGTGGTTTTGGGTGAAAACCCGTCGAACAGATGGGAGTGTCGCCCACAGCCCAAAAACAGTACAGCGTCACTTACTAAGTGCCGCTAAAACACTTATACCGTCACTACTATAGTGACGCAGTCATATAACTTTCGGCAGAAACATGCGACACTTCTTAAGTGTCGCTATCTTCGGCAGAAACCACAACTTTCAGTAGAAACGAACTACGTCACTAAGCCCTCTGCGTCACTTCCCAAGTGACGCTATATGCGTCACTAACTTATAGCGGCACTATCTAAGTGTCGCTAAAAATGCTGAATTTTCATAACTTCTGAGTCACTAGCCTAGTGACGCTATAAACCTCATAGTGACGCATGAAGTGTCGCCATTATCAGTTTTTGAACTAAAAACTCACTTTAAAAATGTCTAACTTATCCGGAAACGTATACGCAACTTATATATGAACCGAAACGCGTTTAAACGAGGATATTTATACGAAAAACACTATAATTATATTTTCAAAATATAATTCCAATACGCCGCGAACGAACCGAACTTTCTTACACACTTTGAAACGTAAACGCGTGTCAAACACACTGAGTACGACTTAACAGATTTAGCAAACGAATTGGATAATTTATGTCTATATACTTATACGGAACCTCACGTGTTTAGGACACTAGGAGGTCTTCATTTCACACGCGCGTAACTTAAGGGTTGCTAGCTCTCCAGGTGAGTTCATAGCCCCTCCTTTTTACTGTTTTCACTGATTTTGGGGGAGATACATACTCATGATTTACTTACTTTTCGTTGATAAACGAACTTACAATTGCTTTACAAATGTTTGCAAATGACATGTTAGACTCCAACACCCTTGTGACAACCGTACATCATATGCAAGCTAAGTGTGCCTTAGCAAGACAACAACTAGATTTATACAAGGAATAACATTTGAACACTTCGTCACATCGGCGATTCAGTATTACTAGATTTGGCTAGTTACTCGTGAAACACAACCTAGAGACCACACTTACTAATTAAGTCACGATTTATAGAACCGACTGATAGTATCCATCATTTAAGTGCTGTAGGTACTTTTCGACAACTAAGTGATGTAATGACATACTTAGGCATTATATACTACTCAGAATAGCTAGGTGGCGTTTATACGCAACTAGACATGACATGCTACACCCATCATCTGGGTGGTGATTAGTCACACTTAGAAACATTATAAACACTAAACTTAAATCATAGGTGTAGATTGTTAGATTACACCTTCAGTATTACCGTAGGGTAATAAACACACATAAATTGAGTGTAGTGTTTATCTGTAGATAGCTTACACTAATTTATGCATACATAAACTGTTAAGCACGTAGTGCTTCATTAACGATAAACAAGCATGAAATGCTTCATTTGATCATACAGTAGGCATGTTATGCTACTGCCGAGCCTGTAAGGCCATCACTGGGCGCGTTGCGCTACTTCCGGGCACGTTGTGCTACTTCCGGGTTCGTTGAACCACTACTTGGCACGTGGTGCTACTTCTGATTACATGTACATGATGATGTACACACGCTTATACTAACAAGCACGCTGTGCTTCGCTTATATATATACATATACATGTACACACCCTATTTACACCATTAAGCACGTAGTGCTTCATTAACGTTAAACAAGCATGTAATGCTTCATTTGATCATACAGTGGGCATGTTATGCTACTGCCGAGCCTGTAGGGCCATCACTGGGCGCGTTGCGCTACTTCCGGGCACGTTGTGCTACTTCCGGGTTCGCTGAACCACTACTTGGCACGTGGTGCTACTACCGATTACCTATACATGTTGATGTATACATACTACTACCTTACTAAGCACGTGGTGCTTCATATCTATGCATACTTATTACGTACATCAGGCACGGAGTGCCTCACTACATCGCTACTTTTGAACCTAAGCACGTGGTGCTTCATTGTTTATCCAGTTTAAGCACGTGGTGCTCTTGAACATAAAGTATGCACGTAGTGCTACTTTCATTACTTATATATTTGCAGGATAATCCGTTGGATTATTGGGACTCGGGATTACTTATTAACTAATCAACATATGTTGTGGTTCCTACATGGGTAGGTGACCTACTTCTAGGAACCCGTACTTCTAAGTAAAGACTAATAGCCGATACGTACTACACTCCACTATCTAGTAAATCATATGGTTAGGGTAACCTACACCCCGATATATAACTTTTGTAATGTCTTTGCAAAACTCATTTGATCTAAATATACGGTGGATAACCGCTTTTTATAATACGGATGGTATTATTATCATACGATTTCATATTAAATACTCTGTGAACTCACCAGCTTTATAGCTGACCTGTTTTAGTATGTATTCTTAGGTGGCCCGCAGGATCAGGACCACTACAAGCTATGCTAGCTCGAGTCGCATGTTTTCAAACATTTGGGACCACTCTGCATTTACTTTTGTATTTCAAATTATGTATCTGAAAATCATTATCAACTTTGTAAACGTTTTATTTGGTAAATGTATAACTATTTTCAACGTCTCATTTAGAGTCGTTCATTATATATCTTTGTGCTTGTGATATTTGATTTAGTAACACCCGACCCGATCGCTTCCGCAAACCGAAATTTGAGGGTGTTACATGGGATAACTAATCAATGTCTTTATTCACGCTTTATCTCACAAGTCGAGCCTAAAAATGTGCAAATGGCTCTAAAGGAAAGTTCGTGGGTGGAAGCGATGCAAGAAGAACTATCTCAGTTCTCAAAACTACAAGTATGGGAGTTGGTTGACCTTCCAAAGGGTGAATATCCAATTGGAACTAGATGGGTATTTAAGTGTAAGAGAGATGATCGGGGAATCATTACTCACAATAAAGATCGTCTAGTAGTTCAAGGTTTTAACCAACAAGAAGGTATAAACTATAACGAAGTGTTTGCACCAGTTGCTAGGCTTGAAGCAATTAGAGTATTCTTAGCATTTGCATCATTCAAAGAGATAAAAGTTTATCAGTTGGATGTTAAGAGTGCCTTTTTGTATGGCAAAGTGGAAGAATTGGTGTATGTTGCTCAACCACCAGGATTTACTGATCCTGAGTATCCTGATAGAGTATATCGACTGAATAAGGCTCTATATGGATTACATCAAGCACCAAGGATGTGGTATGAGACACTATCAACGCATTTTCTTGAGAATAGATTTACAAGAGGGGCGATTGATAGTACACTTTTTGTCAAATGGAAAAGGAAGGATTTTCTACTTATTCAAGTGTACGTAGATGATATCATCTTCGGGTCTTCTGATGAAAAGATGTGTAAAGAATTTGAACAAGTAATGAGAAGTAAGTTTGAGATGTCTGCAATGGGAGAGTTGAATTTCTTTTTAGGGTTACAAGTTGACCAAAAGAAGGATGGATTCTTTATTCATCAATCAAAATATACAGCTGAACTGTTAGAGCGATTTAAGATGGATGAAAGTAGAGTTTATCATACTCCCATTCCAGTAAATCGTGGACTTGGTTCGGATACATCGAGTGATAGTGATGTGGATCCAACTCTTTATAGAGCCATGATCGGATCACTAATGTATCTAACTGCCTCTAGGCCTGACATAATGTTTGCTGTTTGTATATGCGCAAGATATCAGGCTAATCCGAAAGAGTCACATATGCAAGCTATTTAACGAATCTTTCGTTACCTTAAAGGGAAACCGAAGCTGGGTCTTTGGTATCCGACTGATGGAGACTTAGATCTCGTAGCGTATACTGATTCGGATAATGGAGGATGCAATCAGAATAGGAAGTCTACAACCGGAGGATGTCAATTCTTAGGAGGTAGATTAGTATCTTGGCAGTGCAAGAAGCAAAGCTCAGTAGCCATTTCTACATGTGAAGATGAGTATGTTGCAGCTGGCAGCTGTTGTTCTCAAGTGTTATGGATTCAATAGCAACTGCGGGATTATGGGTTGAACGTAACCAATACTCCTATGATGGTTGATAATGAATCAACAATGTCGATAACCAACAATCTGGGGAAGCACACTAAAACTAAGCACATTGATATTCGACGTCATTTTATTAGAGACTGTGCTAAGAAGAAAATGATAAGGTTAGTTAAGGTTCCGACTGCGGATAACTTAGCAGACCTCTACACGAAAGCATTCGACAGAGCTCGATTTGAGACGTTGGTTCAACTGAACGGAATGAGAAATCCATAGTGATTAGTCTTCCAAGGGTACTTTGTAATAGTTGGTACTTTTATGTATTATTAAAAAAAACAAAAAACGTGGAGGCGTATGGCATTCATTTGCTTGTTACCTAGGGGGAATCGCCTTCATTAAAGAATATAAAAATAATATTCTTTATAATTGTTTAAGTTTTTATCTGCAAAAACTATGGGAAATGATAGTACATTAGGAGAATAAGCTTCACAATAATAAGCTTAAGTCCTAAGTATGATGTGTTAGTAGATTCAACTAAAACTACATTAAAACTGCAGCTATTTTATCAGGTATGTATTTATATTTATTTGATTATACACCTTTTTCCACAAGTTATAATTTGTTTGTTTTAAAAGTCTAGACAGCTTCATCATATGATATACTGGTAGGCAAATTATATAATCATTTCTAAGCAATTAAGAAGTTCTAATATATTTGATTATTATCTAGTGTATCTATTATATGGTGTATGACATTAGTCTTAATTGTTGAATGATAGTATTTACATACACTGTAATCATAAAGCTATAAAAAAAAAGGACAAATGGTAGCAATATGGGTGTTAGCTTAACTACTGGTGACTTTGTTGCACTATAACACCCCTCATTCATAATACTGAATATTATATTATTTATCTCGGAAGCGTAAATTTGAAAACAAATTTTACTACTATACCTTCGAAGTAATGTACATAAACCGTTCACCTATTTAATACATAATTGTTTCGAGTTATTAAAAACACAATATACTTACTACACAAAATGGGGCATTATATAAATCCAAACTTTAGTTTATCAAAACTATATCAGAGTTACATGACGTCAAACTTTCCATGCTAACAGCATCATCATCCTGCAACCAACATACCAAAAATATAACCTGCAGGATGTAAATAGAGGGATTAGCACAAAGCTAAGTGAATGAATTTATCACACACAATTCAACTTAGCATAACCATGAGTTTACACAAAATAACCGTAAATACACATATTTCAATGAGGATCGGTGGCTCTTGGGATATCATAATACCCGGGGATCCCCAAAGAACACTTATCGTACATATCCGTATGGCCATAACGGACGAGACCGAAAGCTAGTGGTTATTATAATCAAACACAGGTTCTATACACAACGAATGAATCAAGATCCTGTGTAATTCACACAATAACCATTTAGCCTAACTAACGTGTTGACTTCAATAACACTAATATACAAAGGTTCACGTATCACGTAGATTAATTCAATAATTAAGACTAAACAATCTAATAAACACATCTACGTTTACTTGTTGCAACCAAACAGTTACAACTAAATCAAAAGGTGAGTTCTAAATCCACTCACCGATACCTCAGGAGTCACCACACTCAGCTTCTAATCACTTAGTCTTTGGGGTATCTGAAACATCACACAACGCACAAGTTAGTAACTTGTCATCAATAAATAGTACTTATGTAAATGGATACCTTACACAAGTAACCATATTATCAATCAATTTCAAACATAAATAACAATACTATATATATATATATATATATATATATATATATATATATATATATATATATATATATATATATATATATATATATATATATATATATATATATATATGGTATACACTTGAGTTCACAAGTTATCATAATCACCAAAATTATACAGAAAAATGCGACCCGGGTCGGGATGGTGGGATCGCGTTACACAGAAGAAAACATTCTGTAATAAAATAACACTTGGCAACGCGATCCGGAAGCAAGGGCTGGATCGCGTTCATCAGTAAAAAAATGTTCTGTAACCAAAATACACTGAGCAACGTGATCCGGACAAAGGCTTGGGATCGCGTTCCTAAGCTCAAAATCAGTTTAATCCAAGTTTTAACTAACAAACGTGATCCTGGTACAGCTCAACCTCATCCTTGTAACTGCATAGCTCCGAACCAAACCCAAAAACTTGCAAAACACAGATAAATAATCAAATTTGATCGGGAAAATAACTTCAACTATACCTACAAGCATCACTTATCAACATTTCAATCATCAATTCACAACAAAATCACTTATTAACCTAATTTGTATTCAATCAAGTTCATGTATATAATTAAAACATCAAAACACTTACAACATGATATTAGGAAGAAGAGGATGATGAACTTGATGTTAATTCACATGAATCACAGCTTCTTGTTTAATAGATTTGTATACCAATTTTCAAACTTCAAGGAACTTGATTTTGGTTATTTGAGTTCATAGATTGAAATAGGAGTTGGGGAATTAGCAAATAAAGGAGGTCGGCTCTCCTAATAAACCGACTCTAACATTTGGGTATATTTTATACCCGTCTTAAATCTATTGTCTTGAACCTAAATACCAATTGCGAGAAACTTATATTATTTTACCGTCAACTATAGTAAATCAAAACAAACAACAATTTACTATCCACAATAAGTCCTTAGACTTATTTAATTAAGTTTCGCAATTAAACAATAATATCAAGTAATTCCTAAAACCATTAAATAATCAATTTAAAATAGGGAATTACCAGACCACTGGAGAGGATGTTACAAATCTCCCCTCCTTAAAGAGATTTCATCCCCGAAATCTCACCACGATCAAACAATCCAGGATATCTGGATCTCATACTCTCCTCAGTCTCCCAAGTTAGGTTTGAACCTAAACTATGTTTCCATTTTACTAACACCATTGTTATCTGTTTCTTTCTAAGTTTGGTAACTTTTCGGTCTAGAAGTTCAACAGGTTCTTCAACTAACTTCAGACTCCGATCAACTTTCAAATCTAGTAAGGGAAGAATCTGAGACTGATCTTCAACATTACACTTTCTCAAATAACAGACATTAAATGTGTTATGAATACCAGCAAGCTCTGAAGGAAGATCCAATGTAACTGACTGTTCATTAACAACTTTGCAAATTCTGAATGGGCCGATATATCGAGGAGCGAGTTTACCTCGTTTTCCAAACCGGATAACACCTTTCCACGGGGAAACTTTAAGATAAACAAGTTCACCTTCAGAAAATAACACTGGTCGTCTACGTGGATCTGCATACTGCTTTTGTCTGTCACGTGCAGCTTTCAACTTTTCTCGGGCGATAGCCACTTTGTCAGCAGTGATCTGTACAATGTCTGGACCAGCAAATTGCTTTTCTCCAGCTTCCAACCAACATGTTGGTGTACGGCAACAACGACCATACAACATCTCTTTTGGAGGCATACCAATACTGGAGTGATACGAATTATTATATGCAAATTCCACTAACGGTAGGTGAGAATCCCAAGAACCACCATACTCAATAACACAAGCTCGAAGCATATCCTTGAGTGTCTGAATCGTCCTCTCAGATTGGCCATCAGTTTGAGGATGATACGCTGTACTGAGATTCACACGTGTACCCAACTCTTGCTGTAAACTTTGCCAAAAATGAGAAATAAACCGAGAATCCCTATCCAAAACAATAGACAACGGAATACCATGACGAGAAACAATCTCATTAACATACAACTGGGCAAGCTTACTCAACTATGCAGTTTCACAAGTAGCCAGAAAATGTGCACTTTTCGTCAATCTGTCTACAATAACCCAAATCATATCATTTCCTTGAAATGTACGAGGAAGTTTAGTCACAAAATCCATAGTTAAGTGTTCCCACTTCCATTCTGGAATTTCCAACTGTTTCAGAGACCCATACGGCTTCTGGTGTTCAGCTTTAACCTGAGCACAAATGATAAACGCGTATAAGTACTATATTTATGTAGTATTTCACCCTTATTCTTGAATGTTTTTATTGCAATTAATTAAGTTTAGGTACTTATTTCGTTTATATTTGAAATTAGATGTGGAAATGAAGCTTTTTGGAGAAAAGAATAGAAAACAGTCAATAAATAAGTTAAATGATGCATTTTTGAAGAAACGAGTGAAGCCGAAGGATTAAAAGAAAAAAAGTTGAAAAATCGACTGAAAATCTCATCCATACGCCGTATAGATGAGGCGGTGGAGGCCCAATGTAACGCAGAGCTGGGCCGGGCTTGCTTTCAATCCATACGGCGTATGGATTATCTATGTGACAACCGTCAAAATCTCAGGTCATTATCGCACTCGAATCTCAAATTTCATTTACAACTTTCCTTAAATCCTAGGTTATGACTCCTTAGGCTTACTAGAGTCGTAGAACGTCTTAGAGACTGTTTGGTGAACTTTAAATACTCGTAGACATATTAAATTAGGTTACTAAGTGCCTAATAAAATAAAGAAATATCTACTCTTTATGTCCTTACAAAATCCTCATCAAATCACAAAATCCGAAATTTCGGTGACTTGACAAGTAAATTCAATCGGACGGTATGCAACTAAACACGAATGTTGGTGAAAACACGTTTAAAATAACGTAAACCTATTTTATGAATTAAATAGTAGTTAATCACTTTATATTATTATTTCGTATATTAATACGCGAAAAATCTAGACGTTTAGTTTAAAACGTAACAAACACGGTAAAAACGCGTGAATCGAATTCGGCAACTAAACGAAAGTCATTAAATATTTTGACAACTCAAAATAAAGTATTTTAACAATACTTCAATGGAAAATAATCCCCAATATATCGTTAATTAAAAACGACTCAAATAACGTTAGGCGATATAACCGAATAACGAAAATAACGGGTAAACGAACACAGTACGTAACCTAAACTTAATAGATAAAAATATAACTGATTTTTAACCATTTTTGGGTCCCCAAAAACGTTCACCTCTTCCCCCATGTGCCCTCACATGACACCAAACTCTAACCCACTAAAAACTCATGCAAGACTTACACATTCTCACTTTCCACTCAACCATCACCTCATTTTCTCTCCAACCTCTTTCTAAAAACCCTTCTCTCTCTCTAACCTCTGGAGATAAGCCACCATACCACCACCACTCACATCCCTTTGACCACCATATCACCACCATTGACCACCATAAACCACCATACAACCACCACCTCAAAACTTCATCTTTTTACAAGGAATCAAGCTCAAGACTTCATCTCTGCCATCCTCATCTCATTTCCATTGTGAGGATCCTTTTTCTTTCATTTATTTACTCTAATAACATGTATTTAATGTTCACTTAAGGGTTCATGTCCAAAAACTTGATTAAAATGACTTTTCATAACATAAAAACTCATAAAAGGTAACATGCAAAGTCTGTCCAGATTTCTATACGAAATTTACCAAACCATAACTCACTCATTTCTTGATGAAAATAGACGTTTTTATATCCTAAAATCAAGTTCAAGAAGTTATCTTTCTAACCCCACTGGTTTCATCATGTTTGGAGCTCGTTTGCTATTTTAAACAATTTTTAAATGAATGCATGTATAATCTGATCAGAAAAGTCAGTAATTTAGTCTTATGGTTTTGACCATATATTGAGCTACACAGCTCCAAATGACTTGAAACCAACGCCAAAAGTTTAAAAATTTCATTAGTTACATTGTTTATGTTGACCACTTTTTATGAATCCTTGTGTATTTTTCTCAGTAATTATATTTTCTTGCTTGTATCCAGATTGGTCAGTTTTTGGACCTCAGAGGAAAACGAAATTTTAAAAAATACTTAGACTTTTCTAAAAACCCTACAAAAATTACTGGAACTTTATAATACCTTGGGGATCACCTGTGATTTTTCCCATATTCTATTTCGGATTATAGATTTTTATAAAAATCCGACAAGTGAATGTAAAATCTGGAAAATGTAATGTGTGGACTGTTTAGGGTGTAACATATAAACCGACATTTGTTGACTTACTAAAAGTGTAAGGACTGAGTTTTTATGACATTTGAACATATTTAAGGTTTTGGTAAAAGTCTCGGGTCAAACCAAGAAGGTTTGACCAAGTCAACGAAAACGGGCCTCAGTTTTTATAAAAAACGTTAAACTTACTATTTTTGGTAAGAACGATAACAAAAAGGGTTTGGGTGTCTTATGCTGTAATTATCGGATTGTGTATTGTTAATCATAAATTGTGAAGAACCAAAGTTCCAACACTCAAAATACTATGAAATTTGGATATTAACAATCGTGAGACATTATATGACTTGTGTATTCAATTATTAATCAAACGTGGATATTGGACATTAACAAACTACAAGGCAAAAACTAACTAAATTGGCACTTGGTAATCTAAATAAGTAACTAAGCAATCTTAACAAACCAAATTACCGAGAATCTAACTAGAAACCTCGTGTTCATAGGACTTGGATAGGGGTCGTACTCGACAAGCACACGTGTTTCATCCATCGGTTTACGCTTACGCTCAACAGTGAGTTTTCACAGCCCCTTTTTTTTTACTTGTTTACTATTTTGGGGTGAAAAGCATGATTCTAAACTTTAACTAAATTGGTTATACTTTTTATGAACTTATTGAACTTTTGCTATGCTACTTATGCGAATTGGTGTATACTATCTATGTGAATTGAGTACTAATGTCTCTGTGAGGACATCATTGAGCACTAAGTCCCCGGTAATCTGTTACACTACTCATTAACTCGTCATAGAGCCAGACGAGCCGTCTTTGATAATCATGAATAACGTTATTTAGGGTAGACCAACTCTCACTCACATGGCTATGTGTGTGCATGTTATCACTCGCTCACATCCCCGATTGGATGTGTAGAATTTACCTTGTCCCCGATTGGACGGAAGGTAACTCATGTCCCTGTGAGGACATCATTTGGGGCATTCGGTCGGTAATCGGTTTAGTAGTGGCCTCAATTGCATTAACACTCGTGTATATTACCTTTCATATTCGCAACTATTACAACAAATCATTATTATTCATGTCTTTTATGAACAAAGCTTTTAGATCATTTGTTGTAACATTAAACCTGTGAACTCACCAACTATGACCATAGTTGACCCTTTTGTTTTATCATGCTTTTCAGGAGAACGACAGTAAGGTGCACTCTAGGAGTACATTTGCATGGATGCATGTTCACACGCGTTTGCTTTATTTTGAAACCATGACTCTCTTTTGAAAACTTTATGAACTTATGGTAATTTCTTTTGGAACTATGATTTGGACTCGTAGTAATGTGTAATATTTTCTCTAAATTATGTATGGTGTTACTTCTATATCTTATGCATTGCTACCCGGTACTGTTACATCTCGTGTTTCCGCTTTAGCGGGGTGTGACAGGTTTGGTATCAGAGCCTAAGGTTATAGAGAATGCCGGTTTTTCCAAACAAAAACCCCAACTATAACCAACATTTTCTTTAAAATATTTTCTTAAAACTCCAAAGGTATTACCAATTAAACTAAACCGAGCATAGTATTAGTATAACTAAACCATGTGTTGCATTATTGGACCTCAATTAGGCATAGCCTGATCACCTATGTTTAATTTAGGTAAGATTATGCGAGACACGGAATAGGTATACTACGGTTATGTTCGAATTTTCTTTCCTGTTTAAACCTTTGGAAAGCAAACGTTGTGTGTGTGCATTGCATATCGTAGGCATCCATGTAGCACTGTTAGTAACTAAGTATACCTCCATTTTAGTCTTATCATTTTAAGGTTAACATATTAGTGCATAATGTCAAAGTAGGTTGTTTAAGGTGTTAGTCAAATCTTGCGGTCTTTGTAAAGAGACACTAAGCAACACTTGGGGTGTTGCTATAGCTATTGTATGTATATAGTGGTTGTGTCTTGATTTGTGACTGTTCGTTCTGTCTGTGCTCGAGCAATATTATCTGATATTGTAATCGTTTCTAATTAATTATAGAGCAATAGTTTTACAACTCTTGTTTGTATTAAATGACACTTGATTTCGCATACATAAACTCGTTAAACAATATTCCGCACGCTTAACTAGTGAATCGAATCTTAAAGATTAATAGATTGGAAAGTACACATCATCTTCCCACACTGCTTACTCGACAAACGCGTCAGGACACGTCACTAATCGTCCTAGGAACTAAATTTTCTATTTGTAGTCTTACCTTGTATCAATCCACTTCCCACACTGACATATCAACCGACGATTATGGTTATGTCACCGGTCGCCCTCGCAACAACCCACCTAGTATAGAGAAGGAGAATCTATCCAAAATAGGACCCACTTGAGGAGGTTCCACCTGAGGATGAACCAACAAAACTGGACCAACACGAGAACATGTCACCTAGGCGCGTTACATCTACTTCACTCTCTTCCTCCCACTCTTATCGAAGACCTATAAATCACGTGAGTTATATACGACTAGAAGGACTGACATACCACCTCGAACTAGACCTTACACTATCTATACTACTACTACTGATACTCCACCTACTAGGACCCGTCGTCCGTCAATATCCGTCAATGGAATTGATTACCCGCAAATCTTGAGACTTGGAGAACTGAAGAAGGAATACACACTCCTACAGAGGACGAAGAAGCTTTCTACATGCGAATCTCTCTATACACCCATGAAATCGCTCACCATACCATCCTGGTACTAGTTGCTAGGCTACACCGCCATGAGAATAGAATAGACACTATGGAGTTAGAACAACACGAAACCCGTTTAGGCTAGGTGTACCTTGCACAAGGCCAAGTTGCACAGATCCTATGAAGATCAACAAGATCTTAGCGAAACCATAGAAACTACCCATCTCTAGGTGATGGAGACCAGAGGTAAAGTCGATGCCTTGCGATTAAAACTAGTGTGCAAAATAGAACTCACTTAAGATTAGTAGAAATACCACTAAACATGTACAATGTGTTGGAAATGGATTTTCATCAGACATTTAATCAAAATTTTCACAACTTCAATCTTTTCGGACGGATACATTAAATTGAATTTTCAAACGATTTGCCAGTGACAAGAGTTTTCAACGTGTTTTAATTGTCTCAAACTTTTCAACGGACTAAAAGATTTCAAACAGATTTCATCGTAAAATTTTCAACAAGATTTTACAACAACCTATTCACAAAATATTTTGTAAAACTTTCAAAATTCATAAGTATATAAACTCATTTATATAAAACATATCATTTGGTCAAGGTTTTATCACTATTTATACCTACAGCAACTGATTTACAAACAAGTTTACCAACTGTTTTAACAACTCTTTAGTCACGATTAGACTACTTTGTAAATGACTACTCTATAACGTTTTTGACTACGATTTGAACAACGAAACGGTCATGAATTGACTGCTTTTAAACATGACTTAGACATTGTTATGTCTAATTTTTAAATCAATGATTTGATTTCCAACTAATTTCTAATGCAAGAGGTACTTGCAACGAACTTTTCCCCATAGACTTCATAACCGTCGAAATCGAAAGCATTGATATCATAGTAGGCATGGATTGGTTATCCAAGCATCGTGCCGAAATTACTTGTTTTGAGAAAATCATTTGTATTCCCCTCGTTACCGGTAGAACTTTGATCCTACAAGGAGAGACGGTAAGCTGAGCTTGAACATTGTTACCTTTATAAAAACCTGAAAATACCTAAGAAAGAGTACCAAGTAATCCTCGCACCCGTAACCGAGTCGAAGCCGGAGGAGAACCGACTTGAGGACGTACCCCTTTATGTAGAATTTTCCTGAAGTCTTCCCCCGAAGACTTACATGGCCTTCCCCTGCCTAGACAAGTCAAATTCCAAATCGATTTTGTGCCCGGAACTGCACCCGTGGCACGAGCCCTATACAGAATATCCCCTTTCGAGTTACAGGAGTTGTCCACCCATTTACAGGAACTCTTAGACAAGGGATTCATTCGACCAAGTTCCTCACCATGGGGAGCTCCGATCCAATTCAGTAAAAAAAAAAAAAAAAAAAAAAAAAAAAAAAAAGATGGATCCTCATGAATGTGCATTGATTATAGAGAACTGAACAAATTAACAATTAAGAATAAATACCACTCCCTAGAAGCGATGATCTATTTGATCAGCTGCAAGGCGCCTCCTACTTCTCCAAACTCGATATACGGTCAGGTTATCACCGATTACGAATTCACAAAGAAGACATACCCAAAAGTGCGTTCCGAACACGATATGGACATTATGAATTTAAGATTATGCCCTTCGGCCTAACCAATGCTCCTGTAGCATTCATGGACTTAATGAACAGAGTCTGCAGAGCATACTTGGATAAGTTTGCGAGTGTGTTTATCAATGACATACTAGTGTACTCGCGTAGTAAAGAGGATCATGAGCAACATTTAGGGCAAATGTTGCAACCACTCAAGGAAGAGAAGTTGTATTCCAAATTCTCAAAGTGCAAGTTTTGGAACTGAGAAGTACACTTCCTCGGTCATATAGTGAACATAGAAGGGATCCATGTGGATCCAGCTAAAATCGAGTAGATTTAGAAATGGGAAGTCCCAGCGACTCCTACAGAAATTCGTCAATTTCTAGGATTGGCTGGATACTACAGAAGGTCTATAGAAAATTTCTCAAATATCGCCAAACCCTTGAATGTATTGACCCAAAAGATGAAGGAATTCGTTAGGGATATTGAACAGGAGAATGCATCCCAAACGCGGAAGGAGAAACTGTGCAATGCGCCAATCATATCATTGCCTGATGGAACAAGAGATTTTGTGGTATATGGCGATGTGTCACACCAGAGATTGGGCTGCGTTCGGATGTAGAAGAATGAAGTAATTCAGTATACTTCCAAGCATCTTAAGAAAAATGAGGTGAACTATACTATGCATGACTTGGAACAGGGAACAGTATTCTTTGCACTTAAGATCCGGAGACATTACCTATAGAGTACCAGTTGTACTGTGTTTACCGACCATAAGGGCCTCCAGCATGTACTCGAGCTGAAGATGCTCAACATGAGGCAGAGAAGGTGGATGGAGTTACTTAGAAACTATGATTGCGAAATGAAGCACCAAAAGCTGTCAGGGTTATTACTACAACCCGAAATACCCCAATGGAAATGGGAACATGTAACAATGGACTTCGTCACTAAGTCACCTCGAACTTCTAAAGGTCGCGACTCCATCTGGGATATCGTCAACTGACTGACAAAATTTGCACATTTTCTACCTATCCGAGAGGATTACATAATGGAGAGACTTGCTCAAATCTATATTGCAGAGATTGTGTAGCATCACGGAGTGCCCATTTCAATTATCTCGGACAGGGATAGTCGTTTTACATCACGGTTTTGGCTATCAATGCAGAAGGCGTTGAGTACCCAATTAAACATGAGTACGGCTTATTACCCTTAAACAGACGGGAAAGTGAGCGAACAATTCAAACCTTAGAAGTTATACTACGAGTATGTGTACTAGACTTCGGAGGAAGTTGAGATGTACACTTACCCTTGATAGAATTCTCTTACAACAACGATTACAACACTAGCATCAAATGTGCACCATTTGAGGCCTTGTATGGACAGAAATTTCGATCACCATTGTGTTGGCACAGAGTCGGTGAGAAGCACTTGACAAGGCCATACAACATTCAGGAAGCTGTGGACAAAATCACAACCATAAGAGAACGACTCAAGGCAACCCAAATTATACATAACAGCTACGCTGACAATCGCAGAAAGCCACTGGAATTTTGAATGAGTGATAGATTATTTCTGAGAGTATCCCCTTGGGAAGGACATGTACGCTTTGGCAAGAAAGGCAAGCTAAGCCCACGCTATATTGAACCATACAAAATCTTGAAACAAATAGGCCCGGTGGCTTACAAACTAGAATTGCCCAAAGAGTTGGGTGGCATTCATGACATATTTCATGTCTCCAACTTTAAGAAGTGTCTAGTTGACAACTCTCAGACCTTGCCCTTAGATGAGATTCGAATCGATGATCGATTACTTTCTTTTAGTGAAGCACCCACTGAAATCCGTAATAGAGGTACCAAACAGTTGAGACGTTACAAGATTCCCTTAGTTAAGGCTCATTGAAACTCTAAACATGGACCTGAGTGAACATAAGAACAGGAAGATTTAATGAGATGAAAGTATTGCACCTATTCTCGAGTGCTTCGTCACCCAATAGGACCAGTTGAATTTCGGGACGAAATTCATTTCAACGGTGGGATAATGTGACAACCGTCAAAATCTCAGGTCATTATCGCACTCGAATCTCAAATTTCATTTACAACTTTCCTTAAATCCTAGGTTATGACTCCTTAGGCTTACTAGAGTCGTAGAACGTCTTAGAGACTGTTTGGTGAACTTTAAATACTCGTAGACATATTAAATTAGGTTACTAAGTGCCTAATAAAATAAAGAAATATCTACTCTTTATGTCCTTACAAAATCCTCATCAAATCACAAAATCCGAAATTTCGGTGACTTGACAAGTAAATTCAATCGGACGGTATGCAACTAAACACGAATGTTGGTGAAAACACGTTTAAAATAACGTAAACCTATTTTATGAATTAAATAGTAGTTAATCACTTTATATTATTATTTCGTATATTAATACGCGAAAAATCTAGACGTTTAGTTTAAAACGTAACAAACACGGTAAAAACGCGTGAATCGAATTCGGCAACTAAACGAAAGTCATTAAATATTTTGACAACTCAAAATAAAGTATTTTAACAATACTTCAATGGAAAATAATCCCCAATATATCGTTAATTAAAAACGACTCAAATAACGTTAGGCGATATAACCGAATAACGAAAATAACGGGTAAACGAACACAGTACGTAACCTAAACTTAATAGATAAAAATATAACTGATTTTTAACCATTTTTGGGTCCCCAAAAACGTTCACCTCTTCCCCCATGTGCCCTCACATGACACCAAACTCTAACCCACTAAAAACTCATGCAAGACTTACACATTCTCACTTTCCACTCAACCATCACCTCATTTTCTCTCCAACCTCTTTCTAAAAACCCTTCTCTCTCTCTAACCTCTGGAGATAAGCCACCATACCACCACCACTCACATCCCTTTGACCACCATATCACCACCATTGACCACCATAAACCACCATACAACCACCACCTCAAAACTTCATCTTTTTACAAGGAATCAAGCTCAAGACTTCATCTCTGCCATCCTCATCTCATTTCCATTGTGAGGATCCTTTTTCTTTCATTTATTTACTCTAATAACATGTATTTAATGTTCACTTAAGGGTTCATGTCCAAAAACTTGATTAAAATGACTTTTCATAACATAAAAACTCATAAAAGGTAACATGCAAAGTCTGTCCAGATTTCTATACGAAATTTACCAAACCATAACTCACTCATTTCTTGATGAAAATAGACGTTTTTATATCCTAAAATCAAGTTCAAGAAGTTATCTTTCTAACCCCACTGGTTTCATCATGTTTGGAGCTCGTTTGCTATTTTAAACAATTTTTAAATGAATGCATGTATAATCTGATCAGAAAAGTCAGTAATTTAGTCTTATGGTTTTGACCATATATTGAGCTACACAGCTCCAAATGACTTGAAACCAACGCCAAAAGTTTAAAAATTTCATTAGTTACATTGTTTATGTTGACCACTTTTTATGAATCCTTGTGTATTTTTCTCAGTAATTATATTTTCTTGCTTGTATCCAGATTGGTCAGTTTTTGGACCTCAGAGGAAAACGAAATTTTAAAAAATACTTAGACTTTTCTAAAAACCCTACAAAAATTACTGGAACTTTATAATACCTTGGGGATCACCTGTGATTTTTCCCATATTCTATTTCGGATTATAGATTTTTATAAAAATCCGACAAGTGAATGTAAAATCTGGAAAATGTAATGTGTGGACTGTTTAGGGTGTAACATATAAACCGACATTTGTTGACTTACTAAAAGTGTAAGGACTGAGTTTTTATGACATTTGAACATATTTAAGGTTTTGGTAAAAGTCTCGGGTCAAACCAAGAAGGTTTGACCAAGTCAACGAAAACGGGCCTCAGTTTTTATAAAAAACGTTAAACTTACTATTTTTGGTAAGAACGATAACAAAAAGGGTTTGGGTGTCTTATGCTGTAATTATCGGATTGTGTATTGTTAATCATAAATTGTGAAGAACCAAAGTTCCAACACTCAAAATACTATGAAATTTGGATATTAACAATCGTGAGACATTATATGACTTGTGTATTCAATTATTAATCAAACGTGGATATTGGACATTAACAAACTACAAGGCAAAAACTAACTAAATTGGCACTTGGTAATCTAAATAAGTAACTAAGCAATCTTAACAAACCAAATTACCGAGAATCTAACTAGAAACCTCGTGTTCATAGGACTTGGATAGGGGTCGTACTCGACAAGCACACGTGTTTCATCCATCGGTTTACGCTTACGCTCAACAGTGAGTTTTCACAGCCCCTTTTTTTTTACTTGTTTACTATTTTGGGGTGAAAAGCATGATTCTAAACTTTAACTAAATTGGTTATACTTTTTATGAACTTATTGAACTTTTGCTATGCTACTTATGCGAATTGGTGTATACTATCTATGTGAATTGAGTACTAATGTCTCTGTGAGGACATCATTGAGCACTAAGTCCCCGGTAATCTGTTACACTACTCATTAACTCGTCATAGAGCCAGACGAGCCGTCTTTGATAATCATGAATAACGTTATTTAGGGTAGACCAACTCTCACTCACATGGCTATGTGTGTGCATGTTATCACTCGCTCACATCCCCGATTGGATGTGTAGAATTTACCTTGTCCCCGATTGGACGGAAGGTAACTCATGTCCCTGTGAGGACATCATTTGGGGCATTCGGTCGGTAATCGGTTTAGTAGTGGCCTCAATTGCATTAACACTCGTGTATATTACCTTTCATATTCGCAACTATTACAACAAATCATTATTATTCATGTCTTTTATGAACAAAGCTTTTAGATCATTTGTTGTAACATTAAACCTGTGAACTCACCAACTATGACCATAGTTGACCCTTTTGTTTTATCATGCTTTTCAGGAGAACGACAGTAAGGTGCACTCTAGGAGTACATTTGCATGGATGCATGTTCACACGCGTTTGCTTTATTTTGAAACCATGACTCTCTTTTGAAAACTTTATGAACTTATGGTAATTTCTTTTGGAACTATGATTTGGACTCGTAGTAATGTGTAATATTTTCTCTAAATTATGTATGGTGTTACTTCTATATCTTATGCATTGCTACCCGGTACTGTTACATCTCGTGTTTCCGCTTTAGCGGGGTGTGACAATCTATACGCCGTATGGATCATTTTTCTAGATAACTATAAAACGCGTTTTTAACCCTAAAAACTGGAGTTGGGCTAGAGATTCGACTAGGGGTTTTTCCAGATGACTTTGTTCGACTTATTACGAATTCTAAGGTTATTTTGGAGGCACAAAGAGTTAAGGTTGAGATTATTTTGCTTTAACTTTGTGTGATTCATTGTTTCGGTTTGCAAATACTTTCGTTTATTTCGATTACATGATGTTTTTGAAGTTTATAAATCTATGTTTTGCATATTGGATGATGAATTGAATTATTTAGTAGTTGTGTAGTAATAAACCTTGGATAATGATTTATTGAACGATTATATTGCACTTTTATTAAGTTGTTTGATTGAAGATGATTACGTTTTTCCGTAGACCCTTATTTATTGGTGGTTATTAGTTATTACTTAGCGTGATTGATTGTGTCATTGAGATTGATTTCCCTTGATATAGTTGATTATTGATGATTAGAATCTCGGTTTTGATTGTTGCTAAATATATTGAGTTTAATAGGCTAAGATACAAATAACTAATTAACCTAAAATGAATAAGTTAATAAGAAATTATTAATAGGTATTGTTGAGTCATACCGCTAGGATAAATCATAATGAATCGTGAACACTTAAAGCATAATTTAGGGAAAAGCACGCAATAGAAAAGTACAATTCTTGCGACGTCGGATCAATGTTTAATGTGGAACCCTATGTTATAGAAATTAGTTGGACCCGAACAGTTGGCTAATTTACATTCAATTCTGATTCTTTGATTAGTATCTTAATTGATATTAAAGAAATCACAGTTAAACAATGAGCGTGCAGTGAATCGGAATATATGAATCTGAGTGGAGTTACTACACGATTACTTGTTCCTTCCTATTGTTTCCTAGTTGTTATTTTAATTTAAGTATTTTAATTATTTTATTATTATTTCAATATTAAATGTTCGCACGGAACTAAAACGCCCCCCAGTTTACTGTATTCTATTTTATTAGTATTTCTTATTTTTATAAATAAACCACAGTTTCCTGTGATCGATTCGGACTTACCAAGTCTATACTAACATTCGATAAGATATTCTTGCCTGGTTGTGTGATAGTATTAATACGGTATTTCCATTTCTAAATAAATAAAACGAGACGCTTTCACACGCATCAAGTTTTTGGCGCCGCTGCCGGGAATTCGGTTGCGTTTGTTTATTAAATAGGAATTTTTAATTGTTTTTAATTTTTATTTAAATTTTATTAAGTGCTTTTTGTTAAATTGTGTACGTAAGTTAAATTAAGTTTTTAAATTAAGTTGCTTATTGATTAGGTTGAAAGTAATTCTTTAAAGTTGGTCTAAAAGCAAATTTTCAATTAATATGAATTTATCATCCAACCGCCGGGTAGAAATTCCATCCGCCGGTTGGATTGGTTAAGACCAACGGGAAGTTAATTTCAACCGGCGGATGGAAATCCATCCACCGGTTGGAGTTCTGTTTGTAAATTTATTTTTGTATTTTTGTTAATTTTTAGTATGAATTAAGTAAACTAACTTGCTTTTCGTTAGTTGCGTTCTGTATTTCAGATTTAATTGTTATTTAGGTTTTGATCCAATGGCTAGGAGTTACGAAAGTGACGCGAATGATAACAATATGGTTAAGAGAGCTGATTCTGCTAGTTCGGGTCCGAGTTCCACCAAGACAGTTCCTTCTACCACTTATTTAGGCCGCAGGCCAGTCCCTGTCATTTCATCTTGTCAGGGTTTGCTTGTTGTTGTTGAGGAGTTCAGAGGGGATATTCCTTTTACGGTTGAGTTGTTAAGGAAATCTTGTTGACTTCACTGATAACCAATTGGTTCTGATAAAGGATGTGTTGGAAGGTGTAGAAATAGAGAGTAAATATGGGTTTGACCGACAGTTTTATAATGCACTCATTGCTTTAAAGGAATCATTGGATTCGAGGATTGAAGAGGAGAAGGCATTTTTCTGTCAGCAGAAGATGCGGTACACGAAGATTTATGAGATTCCGAGACATTCTTCTTTTCCATACTCGGCTAATCAGGCAGCCTGTCTTTATCGTATGGTTAGAGTAGTGTATGTAGTTACTTGTAACACCCCCAAATTTAATGATTTGCGGAAGCATACTTGGGTGTTACCAATCAATATACAAAGCACAAGATATACAGTAAACGACCTCTAAGTGAGACGTTGTAAAATGATTTCATAGAAATAAATGTTTGAAAACATAATGTTTTCGTATACAAAAGGTAGTTCCCTAGAGCCCACACGTATGGCGAGAGATTCTATTACATAATCAACATGTACAAAAGATAATGCTGAGAATCTCCGTTAATGCAGTTTAGTTGAAATCATGCGACTCTAGCTATGTCCTGGAGAAATCCTACTCCATATGAGTACCTGAGAATACATGCTAAAAGGGTCAACACGAATGTTGGTGAATCTCACAGGTTTGTAAGTAATATCGGTTTTGAACACAAGATTTCATCAGTAGTGCCCGTAGGCGTAAAATCAGTATTTGCAATCCAGCAAATGTAAAACCAGTAAATTGCAGTCCAGCAAATGTAAGTAAGTAAGTTATACCGTTGCCATGAGGCTCATAATCGAAGCTTAACCCGTAAGTAATAATTTGCTCCCGTGACATGCTCGTAACTGAGCAAGCATCAGTAACGAATAATAGTCGCCCGTTTATACATAACGGTTCATGGTAGCGCTACTACCCCGGGCGGGGAGGGTCATTTCCCTAATGGATCCATTAACTAGTGTTCGCGCTTAAGTCCATAACTAACGATATATGATGGAGAGACTTCTGTAAGTAGTAAACAACTCATGCAATTCCGTTTGGTATAGTAAACAGTTTTAGTACTTGTGTTCAAGAAAAGTAAGCAATGTATCTCACCCCGTATGTAAAACAGTAAAAGTGGGGCTGTAAGACTCACCTGAGTCTTGTAATAAGCCGTAGCAAATAGCAAGTAGTAAATATAGCAAGTAGGTTCTCCGAACCCGTAACCTTCAAATGCCTAATCATATGAAGTTATGTAAGTATGTGTCTCGTGTGACATTTCGTTTAGTTGTACACATCTAGTATATCCAATGTTTGTCCGTATGTCTGTAATTGTTTGTTTGTTAGAAAACATGTTAGGCCCGTTGGTGACGGTTTGTAATCAAAATTCTGAAATGTTGACTTTGCTACAGTAAAGGTGCTACAGTGAATTGCTACAGTAAAATTGACTTTGCTATAATGAAAATCCTTCAAAATTTCCAAGTTTTTCTGTTTTCTGCGACATAATTTGCGACACAGAAGTTGGTCATGCGACACAAGCGTTATGTCGCATAGGAATGCGACACAAGAGCTCTGCGACACAGTGGTTGTGTCGCAAAAGCTTGCGATGCTGATTCAACAGCGACATAAGGGTTGTGTCGTATAAGGTTAAGACATAAGGGTACGACACAATATACGACACAAAATACGACACAATGTGGTTTATGTGACACAACATGCGACACAAGCGTTGTGTCGCAAAGATGAACACCAGCCCAGAAAGTTTCGGCTGTCGATATTTTTCGACCAAAAACGCAAATCTAACCTATTTTTAAGCTGTAAAATCATGTTTTCTTCATTGTTTAGGTTATAACTATGTTGTGTACACATTATAACATCAAAATATTACACCAAAATGAGTAAATCTAAGATTTTAGAAATTTTCTTACAAATGCAAATCGAGAGAGATGGAGGCCGAAAATGATGATGATGTGTTTGTTAATCTTGTTCCTCACTTGATGGTGATTCCGAAAATGTAGTTTTTGTGGTCGGATTTGTGAATTCCGAAAATTTGATGAAGATTTGAGAGAGAATTTGGAGTGTGGGTGTGTTTTGTAAAAATGGAAAATGGGATGAGGAGTGGGGTGTAGGTGGTGGTGGCTGATCCAAAAGAGGAGGGAGGAAAAACACTGCCCAAAATACAGTATTTACTCCGTGTCCTAATCGTTTAATCCTTCGTTTTTAATATTTGACCAATCAGTTATATTCTTAGAATGTGACGGAAGTATTTTAAATAAAATACCTTGAAATTAATTATAAAAACATTTGCCGAGTTATTTAAATTATTTGGTTCGCGTTTAATACGTTTTTGTTAATATACTTATAATGTTGTCGCGCTAATCTAATAGCGTCCGTTCGAATATGTAATTATACAGTAAAATACGTTCTCATTATTTAAGTAAGTTTTGTCACCAGCGTCCAAGTAAAATGTATCGGACTCTGTCCGGTTAATTCGTACGATTTATTCAAATCGCGTAGGTGCACACACATATATAAATCACCATATATATACGAATAGAGTCTGCAATTAGTCCTATTACATACTAATTACAATTAGTTACAAATAATTAGGCATAATTAATTATCCTAATTAGGCAGGTGTTACATTCTCCCATTGTTAAAGAAATTTAGTCCCGAAATTAGCTCGAGTGCACGGACGGTGCTTTGTCTGGGAAGAGATGTGGGTATTTCTGTCGCATTTGGTCTTCCCGTTCCCAGGTGAATTCAGGACCCCGTCTAGAATTCCACCTGACTTTTACGATGGGAATACGACTCTGTTTCAATCGCTTGACCTCGCGGTCCATGATTTCCATAGGTTCCTCGACAAAATGAAGTTTATCATCGATTTGGATTTCGTCGAGCGGTATTATTAGTGTCTCGTCAGACAGACATTTCTTTAGGTTAGAAATGTGAAAGGTGTTGTGAACGCTGCTAAGCTCAGCAGGAAGTTGCAGGCGGTATGCCACTGGACCAATCCTTTCAAGGATTTCGAATGGTCCGATGTATCTAGGGTTTAGTTTGCCTCGCTTTCCGAATCGAATGACACCTTTCCACGGTGCCACTTTGAGAAGTACCTTGTCCCCTACCTGGAACTCAAGGTGTTTGCGTCTCACGTCAGCATAGCTTTTCTAACGATCACGTGCTGCTTTCAGCCTGTTTTGAATACCAATGATTTTCTCAGTAGTTTCGTGAATGATTTCTGGACCCGTGAGTTGGGAATCTCCTAACTCAGTCCAACAGATAGGTGATCGGCACTTACGCCCGTAGAGTGCCTCGAAGGGTGCAGCCTTAATGCTGGTATGGTAACTGTTGTTGTACGATAACTCGCACAACGGTAAGTGGCTTTCCCAAGAAGTACCGAAATCCACTACGCAGGCTCGTAGCATATCCTCCAGTGTTTGGATGGTTCGCTCGCTTTGACCATCGGTTTGCGGGTGATAAGCTGTACTCATATCCAGACGAGTACCGAGAGATTTTTGTAACGATTGCCAAAAGTTGGAAGTGAAATGGCTATCTCTATCCGAGATGATCGAGATAGGTACACCGTGTCGCGAAACAATTTCTTTGATGTAGATGCGAGCCAAACGCTCCATCTTGTCAGTTTCTTTGATGGCCAGAAAATTAGCAGATTTTGTGAGACGGTCCACAATCACCCAAATGGTATCGCAACCGCTCGAAGTTTTTGGTAATTTGATAATGAAGTCCATGGAAATTTTCTCCCATTTCCATTGAGGAATTTCAGGTTGTTGGAGCAATCCCGATGGTCTTTGGTGTTCGGCCTTGACTTTGGAACAGGTTAGGCATTTACTAACGTACATGGCGATGTCAGCTTTCATGTTAGGCCACCAATACAACCCTTTGACGTCGTGATACATCTTGTCAGATCCAGGATGTATAAAGTATCGAGATTTGTGAGCTTCAACCATCACCAATTCTCGCAAGTTTCAGAATTTGGGTAACCACACCCGGTTAGAGAAGTATCGAGTCCCATCGGGTTTGATTTCGAATTGTTTATCCAAGCCTCGTAAGGCTTCATTTTTCAGGTTTTCATCGCTGAGTGCTTCGAGCTGAGTGGTAAGGATTTGAGCAGGGAGCTCGTTACGAATTGTCATAGAAAGTGCTCGAACTCGAAGGGGTTTCACTCGTTCTTTTCGGCTTAAGGCATCGGCAACTACGTTAGCCTTACCCGGATGGTATTTGATCTCGCAGTCGTAGTCACTAAGTAACTCAACCCAACGACGTTGCCTCATGTTTAGATCCTTCTGATCAAATATGTGTTGGAGACTTTTGTGATCGGTAATGATAGTGCTTTTCGTACCGTAGAGATAATGTCTCCAGATTTTCAATGCGAAGACCACGGCACCTAACTCGAGGTCGTGGGTCGTATAGTTTTTCTCGTGGATTTTTAGTTGTCGTGAGGCATAGGCAATGACCTTTTCCCGTTGCATTAACACGCAACCAAGTCCTTGGTGTGAGGCGTCGCAATAAACTACGAAGTCATCGGTGCCCTCGGGTAAGGACAAGATTGGTGCACTGCAAAGTTTGTTTTTCAATAGCTGGAAGGCTGACTCTTGTTTATCAGTCCAATCGAACTTCTTATCTTTCTGAGTCAGTGTTGTTAAGGGAACAGCTATTCTTGAAAAGTTTTCAATGAATCGGCGGTAATAACCAGCAAGACCTAAGAATTGTCTCACTTCGGTTGGAGTGGTCGGTGACTCCCAGCCCTTGATTGCTTCAATCTTGGCGGGATCAACATGAATTCCCTGACTGTCAATCACGTGTCCGAGGAATTGAACGGTTCGAATCCAGAACTCACACTTAGAGAATTTGGCATATAACTCTTCGTGTCTAAGGAGTCCTAGAATCGTTTTCAGATGTTGAGCATGTTCCTGTTCATCACGAGAGTAAATCAGGCATCAATAAACACAATGACAAATTTGTCAAGATATGGTTTGCACACCCGATTCATAAGGTCCATGAATACGGCCGGTGCGTTGGTTAAACCGAATGGCATCACTTGGAATTCGTAATGCCCATAACGAGTTCGGAAGGCTGTCTTTCGGATATCACTGTCGCGGACTCGGAGTTGATGATACCCTGACCGTAGATCAATCTTTGAGTAAACACTTGATCCCTGGAGTTGGTCAAATAGGTCGTCGATTCTAGGAAGCGGGTACCGATTCTTTATGGTTAGCTTATTCAGCTCTCGATAGTCGATACACATGCGGAAAGATCCATCTTTCTTTTTCACGAATAAGACCGGAGCTCCCCATGGCGAGGAACTTGGTCGAATAAATCCTCTGTCCAGGAGTTCCTGTAGTTGGTTAGACAACTCCTGCATTTCGGATGGTGCTAGACGGTAAGGGGCTCGTGCCACGGGTGCAGCTCCCGGTACGAGTTCGATTTGGAATTCGATTTGTCTAGGTGGAGGAAGTCCAGACAAATCCTCAGGAAAGACTTCCGGGAAATCTCGCACGATTGGAACATCCTCAAGTCGCTTCTCCTCCGACTTCTTCTCCGTTACATGTGCGAGGATGGCTTGATACCCTTTTCGCAGATATTTTCTAGTTTTCAGGCAGGATACAATATTCAGATTCCGTCTGCCGGTCTCCCCTTGTAGGACTAAGGTTCCACCGGAGACAAGAGGTATGCGAACGAGTTTGACATAACATATGATTTCAGCTCGGTGCTCGGATAACCAATCCATACCGACAATAATATCGAAGCTGCCGATCTCGACAGGGATTAAATCAATGGGAAACGTTTTGTTCGTAAGGTTGAGTGTACAGTTGCGTATGATGCTATCAGTCTCAATCAGTTTGCCGTTAGCTAGTTCTACAATGTATTTAGCATCTAAGGCAGTGGGAGTAATATCAAGTAAAGGGCTAAATTTCTCAGAAATGAAGCTTCTATCGGCACCAGTATCAAATAATACAGAAGCAGTAAGGTCGTTGAGAAGGAACGTACCCGTCACGACATTCGGGTCTTGTCTGGCTTCCCCAGCCTTGATAACGAATGCTCTGCCGCGAGCAGGGTTGTTGTTGTTTTTCAGCTTTGGGCAATCTTTCTTGAAGTGCCCTGAATTTCCGCACCCAAAGCAGGCCTTTGGTGCATTAGTGTTGGGGGTAGGAATGTTGGTTCGGCAATCCTTGGCTAGGTGCCCGAACCGTTTGCAATTAGTGCAAGGGTAGGAACCGTCATGGTGACGATTGCATTTGGGACAGTAGGGCTTGTTCCCGATGTACCCTTTCTTTTCTGCAGTCCCCGATGAATAAGCCTTAACAGACTCAGGCCTTTTGTTGGTGATTTGGTTGGATGAGTTGGGGTTTCCTTCCCATTTGCGTTTGTTGTTTGTAGATGGGGTTGAAGTTGTGCCACGGCGGACAGAATTTGCCGTTAGCTCATGGGCCATACGAATGGCGCTCTGAATAGTACCCTGTTTGGATGAAGTCACAAGGTCTTGGAGTCTTTCAGGAAGTCCATCAACATATTTCTCGATCCTCTTGTACTCAGGATCGACCATGGTTGGGCACAGAAGTGCCAGTTGGTGGAAACGGTTGGTATAACCGGTAATGTCATCACCCTGCATTTTGTGGTTCCAGAATTCCAATTCCAGCTGTTTCAATTCATCCCTGGGGCAGTACTCGCCCCTCAACATCTCCTTCAACTCCTCCCACGGGAGTTTGTAAGCATGTGACACCCCCAAATTTGATGATTTGCGGAAGCTTGATTTGGGTGTCACTAATCAATATACAAAGCACATAAGATATAATGAACGACCACTATATGCGTCGTTTTAAACTTGTATAGATAAAGTAAATGTTTACATCAAATTATAGTTACATTAGCTCGATTCCCGAAATTGAGAGATTACATAGCATAATTACTTTTACAAAATATAATAATGCAGTCCAATCTCTAGTTGTGTGTATGCGGACTCGAGCTAATAATTCCTGCTTGTGCAGCCAAACTACTGCTGGGTACCTGTGATAAATACTAAAATGGGTCAGCGAAAACGCTGGTGAGCTCACAGGTTTGTATGTCAATGTATAGTTGTCAGAACCGCAAGATTTATATTGAATTTAAAATGCAATTAAGCAAAATAAAAGTTATACTATCCATGAGCACATAGTCTGAGCTTAACTTGATTTGTCAGGCCCAATTAAGGAAACCTAACTTGAAATGCCTCCTACGAGTGCCTAATCAACACTCGTCTTCCCAAATGCTAATACATCCGTTTGACCGGTTAGTGCGTGCTAACCCGGATGAGGATTGTCAATCCCATATGATATCATATACTAACATTCACGCTATAAATACTAGAGACTATGCTTATGGAGGACTTTAAATTGATTAGCTTGAAACTCATGTAGTATTTGAAATTTGTCACTTGCGTTCTACTTGTAAAACAAAATGAAGTAGTAATATCACACCCCTGGTAAAAGTAGTGAAAATGGGGCTATGAAACTCACCTGGTTCTTGAAGTGTTTAACTTAATAAACTTGAAGTAATTAGCTGTGAGTTGGTGTCCAAAGGCTTGAAACCTGAATGTGTCCACGACACTTAAATTGTCATTAATTGTATTGGTATCCCGAAAGACTACCATTTGAATTGTTTGTCTAACTTAATGTCCAAATTACCACGATTTGGTTGATTGTTTTGTTACAAGTTACTACGACTTGTTTGAATAAGTTGGTACAAGTTACGACGACTTGTTTGATTGAATTATCTAAGTTTCAACGACTTAGTTGATTTAATTGTGTATTTGAAAGTGTGTACGGCCCGTTGGTGATTTAGTTGAAATAATAAAAATTCTAAAATGTTGACTTTGCTACAGTACTGCTACAGTAAATTTGACTTTTTTTTTGAACAGTAACTTTGACTTCAAAATTTTGAGGTTGGAAGATTCTATTTTGTGCGACGTAGGGTGCTACGTCGCAGATCCGGACTGCGACGTTGGGCAAGACGTCGCTATGTGCGACTTTCGCAATTTAATGCGACGTTGTACGTGACGTCGCTATAGGCGACGTAGTTGATTTCTGCGACGTAAGGGTCTGCGTCGCTAAGTGCGACGTTGGGGTTATAGTGCGACGTAGGTCGCTGCGTCGCTATATGCGACGTTGGGGATATAGTGCGACGTAGGTCGCTGCGTCGCATTTGCTCCAGGCCAAATGCGACGTACGGGGTCTGATCGGAGTTTCAACTCCAAAAACGCGTTTTCCGGCCATCGATCGGCATAATATTTTTACCCAACCCATTTTAGGACATTACAAGGTTATACAAACAACTAGCAAGTTATAAAACTTAAAAACGAGAGTTTTCGGAGTTGTGTCGGAAACTTATAAATCGCCGAAATGAAATTCCGGAAAGGTAGGATTGTAGATCGTCGCGAGGTGGTCGTTTATTTCCAAAGGGGCTTGAAGATCCGAGGTTGTTTAGTATGTTTATTTTGCGGTTTTAGTTGATTTTGGTTGTGATGAAACTTGAGAGAAAATGAAAGAGGGAGAGAGAAAGAAATAAGGAAATGAAAGAAAGTGGGGTGGGAGTGGGAGGTTAAGTCTCCATTTTCGCCCCGCGTTCCCGCTCCGTGTGGTGTTCGTTCGCTCCGTTGTTCAACGTTAAATGATTTTTACACGTTAAAAGATAAGTTTTAAATTACGAATTTATTATAAAATGTTTTATTAAAATAATTTATCAATTATCCATTTGGGATATCTAAATTGAAATTCGTTTTATTTGTTTGCGCGTTTGTATGTTTAATCGCGTATACGTTACTTGTTTAATAAAATTTGGATACGAAATATTATTATAAATAATATTTTTGAATAAATTGAGTTATTAAATAACATTTGTATTACTTAATAATTTGTTCACCAACGTCCGTATTTATTGTGTCGAAATTACATTCGATTCGAAACTCGTACGATTTAAACAAACCGCATAATGGTAGATATATATTCAACAATATATATATAATAATTGATACATTAATTAGCCTAACACAGAACTAATTACATGTATTACCCTTGATTAGGCACTAAACTATAGTCCTAAATTGACGGTTGTCACATTCTCCCCCTGTTAGAAGAATTTCGTCCCGAAATTTATGTTGAAGTCGTGTTTGACGTTGAATCAGTGAAGAGTTGAGGATACTTGAGTCGCATTTGGTCTTCCCGTTCCCAGGTGAATTCCGGACCGCGCCGCGAATTCCACCTAACCTTGACAATGGGAATACGACTTTGTTTAAGTGTTTGACCTCACGGTCCATGATTTCAGCGGGTTCCTCAACAAAGTGAAGTTTCTCGTCAACTCGAATTTCATCGAGTGGAATGATAAGTGTCTCATCAGACAGACACTTCTTCAGATTTGAAACATGAAAAGTGGGATGCACGCTGCTGAGTTCGGATGGCAGCTGCAATCGATAAGCCACTGGACCAATCCTTTCGAGGATCTCGAATGGCCCAATGTATCTGGGATTCAACTTCCCTCGTTTGCCAAATCGAATTACGCCCTTCCAAGGCGATACTTTGAGTAGTACTCGATCCCCAACTTGGAACTCGAGTGGTTTGCGTCTCATGTCAGCATAACTTTTCTGATGATCACGCGCGGCTTTGAGTTTGTTTTGGATTTCAACGATTCTCTCGGTCGTTTCGTGAATGATTTCTGGACCTGTGAGTTGGATATCCCCAACTTCTGTCCAACAGATAGGTGACCGGCACTTACGACCGTACAGTGCCTCGAAGGGTGCAGCTTTGATGCTGGTATGATAACTGTTGTTGTACGAGAACTCGCACAATGGTAGATGTTTTTCCCAGTTTACACCGAAGTCTACTACGCAGGCCCGTAGCATGTCTTCAAGTGTTTGAATGGTTCGTTCACTTTGACCGTCTGTTTGAGGATGATATGCGGTACTCATATCAAGTCGAGTACCCAGGGATTTTTGAAGTGATTGCCAAAATTGTGAAGTGAAACGACTATCTCTATCGGAGATAATTGAGATTGGAACACCGTGTTTGGTCACAATTTCCTTCAGATAAATGTTGGTGAGGCGTTCCATTTTGTCGGATTCCTTGATTGCTAGGAAGTGAGCGCATTTTGTGAGACGATCCACGATCACCCAAATGGTATCGCAACCGCTCGAGGATTTGGGTAGTTTGGTTATGAAGTCCATGGCAATTTGTTCCCATTTCCATTCAGGAAGACTGGGTTGTTGAAGTAAACCTGATGGTTTTTGATATTCGATTTTAACTTTGGAGCAAGTAAGGCACTTGCTGACATAGGTGGCGATTTCAGCTTTCATGTTCGGCCACCAGTAGAAGTCCTTGATACCGTGGTACATTTTATCGGATCCCGGATGGATAGAATATTTAGACTTGTGAGCTTCATCCATCACCAAGTCTCGTAGGTTCCCAAATTTAGGCAACCAGATTCGGTTTGAGAAATACCTAATCCCGTTAGGTCTGATTTCGAATTGTTGATCCATGTCCCGCAAGGCTTCATCTTTGACATTTTCGGGTTTTAAGGCTTCGAGTTGAGCAGTGAGGATTTGAATGTTTAAATTGTTGTGAATTGTCATACTGAGGGCTCGAACCCGAAGTGGTTTCACTCGCTCTTTTCGACTGAGGGCGTCAGCAACAACATTTGCTTTGCCTGGATGATATTTGAGTTCGCAGTCGTAATCGGTAAGTAACTCGACCCATCGACGTTGCCTCATGTTGAGATCCTTCTGATCGAATATGTGTTGAAGGCTTTTATGGTCGGTAAAGATTGTGCATCTGGTACCGTAAAGGTAATGTCTCCAGATCTTGAGGGCAAAAACGACAGCTCCTAGCTCGAGGTCGTGGGTGGTGTAATTCTTTTCATGAATCTTAAGCTGTCGGGAAGCATAAGCTATGACTTTGTCTCGTTGCATGAGCACACAACCGAGACCTTGATGAGAAGCATCGCAGTATACCATGAAGTCATCGGTGCCTTCGGGTAATGAGAGGATAGGAGCACTGCAAAGCTTTTGTTTTAAGAGTTGGAATGCCGATTCTTGTTTGTCAGTCCAGTCAAACTTTTTATCTTTCTGGGTCAGTGTCGTGAGTGGTATGGCTATCTTGGAGAAATTTTCAATGAATCGTCGATAGTATCCGGCCAGTCCTAGAAACTGCCGTACTTCGATCGGAGTGGTTGGCGATTGCCAGTCTTTGATAGCCTCGATTTTTGACGGGTCGATGTGAATCCCCTGACTGTCAATCACGTGACCAAGGAATTGAACGGTTTTGATCCAGAACTCACACTTAGAGAACTTGGCATAGAGCTCCTCGTGTTTAAGTAGTTCAAGGATGGTTCTGAGGTGTCGCGCGTGTTCTTCTTTGTTTCGTGAATATATGAGGATGTCGTCGATGAAGACAATGACAAATTTGTCAAGATAAGGCTTGCACACCCAATTCATAAGATCCATGAATACAGCCGGTGCATTGGTTAGGCCGAATGGCATCACTTGGAATTCGTAATGCCCGTAACGGGTTCTGAAAGCGGTTTTTGGAATATCAGCATCGCGGACACGCAATTGGTGGTAACCGGATCGGAGATCAATCTTTGAATAACAACTCGACCCTTGAAGTTGGTCGAACAAATCATCGATTCGAGGAAGTGGATACCGGTTCTTGACAGTTAACTTGTTCAACTCTCGATAGTCGATACACATTCGAAAAGAACCGTCTTTCTTCTTGACAAATAGGACCGGAGCTCCCCAAGGTGAAGAACTCGGCCTGATAAACCCTCGTTCCAGGAGTTCCTGTAACTGGGTGGACAGCTCCTGAAGTTCGGATGGAGCTAAACGGTATGGTGCTCGGGCCACCGGTGCAGCACCTGGTACAAGATCGATTGAGAACTCGACCTGTCTTGGTGGTGGTAGACCAGGTAGTTCTTCAGGAAAGACTTCCGGAAAGTCTCGAACAATTGGAACATCCTCAAGTCGCTTCTCCTCCGACTTTTTCTCCATGATGTGCGCGAGAATTGATGGATAACCCTTTTTCAGAAATTTTCGGGTCTTAAGACAAGATATGATGTTAAGCCTCGTCCCTCCGGTCTCCCCCTGTATGACTAGGGTTCTACCGACAGTGAGAGGTATGCGAACAATTTTGTCGTAGCAGATGATTTCGGCTCGATGTTTGGACAACCAGTCCATGCCTACGATGACATCGAAACTTCCTATCTCAATAGGCATAAGATCTATGGAGAAGATTTCGTCGGCTAGATTTAAAGTGCAATTAGGTATCACACTATCGGTTTCTATCTGTTTGCCATTTGCTAACTCTACGGTGTACTTAACGTCTAAAGCAACAGGTGTAATGTCAAGTAGAGGGCAAAATTCATCGGAAATAAAACTCCTATCGGCACCAGTATCAAATAGTATGGAAGCAGTTAAATTGTTGAGGAGGAACATACCCGTGACCACATTCGGGTCCTGACGGGCGTCCCCTGAGTTGATCACGAAGGCGCTACTTTTGGCGTTGTTGTTGTTGCGGTGGTTGTTGTTGTTGTTGTTGCCCTTATTCTTCAATTTTGGGCAAGAATCCCTGAAGTGTCCTGGGTTTCCACATTCATAGCAGGACTTAGGTTGTCGGGCATTTCTGTCAGAGGGGTTGTTGTTGGATTTGGGGGCTCGGCAATCCTTAGTCAGATGCCCGTACCTCCTGCAGTTGTTGCAAGGAGTGCCGCACTGACCAAAATGGTGGTAGTTACACTTGGGACAATAAGGCCTGTCCCCGGTGTAGCTGCGGGTGGTTTCAGAGTTGGAGGTGTAGACTTGGATGGCGTTGTTTTTCTTGTTTGAGTTGTGGTGGTGTTCAGTGGATTTGCGTTTGTTGTTGTTGGAGGATGAGGTGTTGGAGGTCTCACGGCTGACAACTAGAGCCATGAGTTCGTGGGCCAATCGAATGGCACTCTCAGTAGTGGTTGGTTTGGATGAGGTGACGTTTCCTTGGATGTTCTCGGGGAGTCCACGAATGTATTTCTTAATGCCCTTACTTTCTGGTTCGACCAAACCCTGGCATAATAGGGCAAACTGCTGAAACTTGGTGGTATATTCAGCAACATCATTTCCCTGCACCTCCAGATGCCAGAATTCTTCCTCCAGCCTGTGCAATTCTTCTTCAGGACAGTACTTTTCTGTCAGTTTCTTCTTCAGTTCGACCCAAGGAAGTCGGTTTGCAATCTCGAGGCCTACAGAGTTTGCGTGGGTTTTCCACCACGTGAGTGCACCTTCCTGAAAGGTGTAGGCAGCGAATTTGACCTTGTTATTCTCAGTACAGTCGCATAGACTGAAAACAGATTCCATGCGCTCAATCCAACGAATTAAGCCAATGGCACCTTCCGTGCCCTTGAAGTACATCGGTTTACAACTAAGAAAATCCTTATAGGAGCAGGGTTTGGGTGGTGGAGTATTGGTTGCTGTGTCCTCGCTACCGGGTGATGTTCGGGTAGCCAAGGCTTCGGTCACACTGCGGGCAATGATTCCCGCGATCTCAGCTTCGCTAAGGGTAATTTGACGACGAGGAGGCATGATGCTGAGTAAGAAAGAACAAGGAAATGAAATAAGATACTAGTCCGAGTATGATGAACTAGTGGTGTGTTTGTCATTCCGAGACAAAACGTTTGAAAGAAAGAGGCCTATATTCATATAATATAATATAGCCTAAAGTTGTAATGAGGTCTATTCATGTAAATATATGTATATCACATAATAACCTATTGAGTGTCTAGCACAGACGTGTTTTGAGTCCCGTTTCTCTCGAAGTCAGAGTAAACTAATGCATTCCTGTTCAACATAACTCTTTCAGATTTCACATCATCTTTCTTTAATTGTACATAGTTGATCAGGCTATGTTAAATTAAAGTCGTATGATGTAATCCATGAACTAGTCATAACTAATAAGGAATACTGCCTAACGGTCATAGTCTAGGCCCACTAAATTCAACCTAGTTCACTATAACCTTAGGCTCTGATACCAATCTATGACACCCCCAAATTTGATGATTTGCGGAAGCTTGATTTGGGTGTCACTAATCAATATACAAAGCACATAAGATATAATGAACGACCACTATATGCGTCGTTTTAAACTTGTATAGATAAAGTAAATGTTTACATCAAATTATAGTTACATTAGCTCGATTCCCGAAATTGAGAGATTACATAGCATAATTACTTTTACAAAATATAATAATGCAGTCCAATCTCTAGTTGTGTGTATGCTGACTCGAGCTAATAATTCCTGCTTGTGCAGCCAAACTACTGCTGGGTACCTGTGATAAATACTAAAATGGGTCAGCGAAAACGCTGGTGAGCTCACAGGTTTGTATGTCAATGTATAGTTGTCAGAACCGCAAGATTTATATTGAATTTAAAATGCAATTAAGCAAAATAAAAGTTATACTGTCCATGAGCACATAGTCTGAGCTTAACTTGATTTGTCAGGCCCAATTAAGGAAACCTAACTTGAAATGCCTCCTACGAGTGCCTAATCAACACTCGTCTTCCCAAATGCTAATACATCCGTTTGACCGGTTAGTGCGTGCTAACCCGGATGAGGATTGTCAATCCCATATGATATCATATACTAACATTCACGCTATAAATACTAGAGACTATGCTTATGGAGGACTTTAAATTGATTAGCTTGAAACTCATGTAGTATTTGAAATTTGTCACTTGCGTTCTACTTGTAAAACAAAATGAAGTAGTAATATCACACCCCTGGTAAAAGTAGTGAAAATGGGGCTATGAAACTCACCTGGTTCTTGAAGTGTTTAACTTAATAAACTTGAAGTAATTAGCTGTGAGTTGGTGTCCAAAGGCTTGAAACCTGAATGTGTCCACGACACTTAAATTGTCATTAATTGTATTGGTATCCCGAAAGACTACCATTTGAATTGTTTGTCTAACTTAATGTCCAAATTACCCCGATTTGGTTGATTGTTTTGTTACAAGTTACTACGACTTGTTTGAATAAGTTGGTACAAGTTACGACGACTTGTTTGATTGAATTATCTAAGTTTCAACGACTTAGTTGATTTAATTGTGTATTTGAAAGTGTGTACGGCCCGTTGGTGATTTAGTTGAAATAATAAAAATTCTAAAATGTTGACTTTGCTACAGTACTGCTACAGTAAATTTGACTTTTTTTTTGAACAGTAACTTTGACTTCAAAATTTTGAGGTTTGAAGATTCTGTTTTGTGCGACGTAGGGTGCTACGTCGCAGATCCGGACTGCGACGTTGGGCAAGACGTCGCTATGTGCGACTTTCGCAATTTAATGCGACGTTGTACGTGACGTCGCTATAGGCGACGTAGTTGATTTCTGCGACGTAAGGGTCTGCGTCGCTAAGTGCGACGTTGGGGTTATAGTGCGACGTAGGTCGCTGCGTCGCTATATGCGACGTTGGGGATATAGTGCGACGTAGGTCGCTGCGTCGCATTTGCTCCAGGCCAAATGCGACGTACGGGGTCTGATCGGAGTTTCAACTCCAAAAACGCGTTTTCCGGCCATCGATCGGCATAATATTTTTACCCAACCCATTTTAGGACATTACAAGGTTATACAAACAACTAGCAAGTTATAAAACTTAAAAACGAGAGTTTTCGGAGTTGTGTCGGAAACTTACAAATCGCCGAAATGAAATTCCGGAAAGGTAGGATTGTAGATCGTCGCGAGGTGGTCGTTTATTTCCAAAGGGGCTTGAAGATCCGAGGTTGTTTAGTATGTTTATTTTGCGGTTTTAGTTGATTTTGGTTGTGATGAAACTTGAGAGAAAATGAAAGAGGGAGAGAGAAAGAAATAAGGAAATGAAAGAAAGTGGGGTGGGAGTGGGAGGTTAAGTCTCCATTTTCGCCCCGCGTTCCCGCTCCGTGTGGTGTTCGTTCGCTCCGTTGTTCAACGTTAAATGATTTTTACACGTTAAAAGATAAGTTTTAAATTACGAATTTATTATAAAATGTTTTATTAAAATAATTTATCAATTATCCATTTGGGATATCTAAATTGAAATTCGTTTTATTTGTTTGCGCGTTTGTATGTTTAATCGCGTATACGTTACTTGTTTAATAAAATTTGGATACGAAATATTATTATAAATAATATTTTTGAATAAATTGAGTTATTAAATAACATTTGTATTACTTAATAATTTGTTCACCAACGTCCGTATTTATTGTGTCGAAATTACATTCGATTCGAAACTCGTACGATTTAAACAAACCGCATAATGGTAGATATATATTCAACAATATATATATAATAATTGATACATTAATTAGCCTAACACAGAACTAATTACATGTATTACCCTTGATTAGGCACTAAACTATAGTCCTAAATTGACGGTTGTCACAAAGCATTAGCAACACCCACAGTCTGGGCATATGTGTTCCACCAGGTGAGTGCGGTGTCAGTAAAAGTACTAACGGAGAACTTAACCTTGTCTCCCTCCGCATAGTTGCAGATAAGAAATACAGATTCGACTTTCTCGATCCAGCGTACTAGACCGATAGCTCCCTCAGTACCTGCAAAGTTCAGAGGTTTGCAGTTCTGGAAGTCTTTGTAAGAACAGGGTTTGGGTTGTGGTCCATTGTTAGCTGTATCTTCGCTACCAGGAGTTGAGGTCCAGGTAGCTAAGGCTTGGGCCACACTACGGGCAATCAGACCCATAATTTCGGCTTCACTGAGGGTGATCTGTCGACGAGGAGGCATAATGCTGAACAAGAAAAGAACAAGGAAAGAGGAATAAGATATTTGCATGAAATTATGATATGTCACAAGTGTAAATGATGAAATACACGATAACAATACGAAGTGACAATCACATTTCATGTAGATAAACAAGTTGAATACAAGATACGGGTTTCCAAAAGATTACAGAGTAATAGTAGTACAAAAGTGCCGGGAATTGTTACATCCGGTTGAATTTCATAGGTCCTAATAAAGTAGTTAGCTGGTTACAAGTTACAGACTGATCTAATCTTGATGCAGATTAATCTGTTCCATCAGCGCGATAAGGTGGTCCACGGTTTCTGCTAGTCTGTTGGTTTGCCTGGCGTTGTCTTCAACCAAGGCCAGTCATTGTACCAGTGCTCGAGAGTACACCTCAGTCTCCTGTGAACGCTGTTCACATTCCTCTAGTCGGTTTCTTATGAGTTCATCCGCACCTAATTCAGCGGTCATTGAATCCTGAATTATGCTTACAGAGAGGTTGGTATCCACTTGTTCTCGCTGGAGTTGGGATATGTGATCAAGTGCTTGGCGAAGCAGGTAGGTCATTCGGCGTTGTTCCCGTTCGAGATTCTCGAGCCTTTGCTCTTGTTGATGGAGTCGGGCAACCAACACTGGCACCGTGTGATGTGCCTAGTTCTGAGAGTTATGAACAGGATAGGGGCTGGTTCGAGGTGACCTAGAGGTCCTCCTGGCTATTCGCGGGTTTCGAGATCCTTGCGGATGAGAGCGTGACGAATTGGGTGGTGTATTTGCCATTCCTGTGGCAGAGTGTAAGTAAGACGAGGCTAATATATGGGTAAGTACATAATATCCAGCCTAGTGTCTAGCACGTATCAAGTAATGGTTCGGTTCTCTCGTGGTCAGAGTCAACTAACGTATTCCCGTTCAACATAATCGTTTCAGACCTTACATCATCTTTCCTTAATTGTACATAGTTGATCAGGCTATGTTAAATTAAAGTCGTATGCTGTAATTCCTGAACCAGTGATGCCTGATAAAGAAATACTACCTAATGGTCATAGTCTAGGCCCACTAAATGCAACCTAGTTCACTATAACCTTAGGATCTGATACCAATCTGTAACACCCCCAAATTTAATGATTTGTGGAAGCATACTTGGGTGTTACCAATCAATATACAAAGCACAAGATATACAGTAAACGACCTCTAAGTGAGACGTTGTAAAATGATTTCATAGAAATAAATGTTTGAAAACATAATGTTTTCGTATACAAAAGGTAGTTCCCTAGAGCCCACGCGTATGGCGAGAGATTCTATTACATAATCAACATGTACAAAAGATAATTCTGAGAATCTCCGTTAATGCAGTTTAGTTGAAATCATGCGACTCTAGCTATGTCCTGGAGAAATCCTACTCCATATGAGTACCTGAGAATACATGCTAAAAGGGTCAACACGAATGTTGGTGAATCTTACAGGTTTGTAAGTAATATCGGTTTTGAACACAAGATTTCATCAGTAGTGCCCGTAGGTGTAAAATCAGTATTTACAATCCAGCAAATGTAAAACCAGTAAATTGCAGTCAAGCAAATGTAAGTAAGTAAGTTATACCGTTGACATGAGGCTCATAATCGAAGCTTAACCCATAAGTAATAATTTGCTCCCGTGACATGCTCGTAACTGAGCAAGCATCAGTAACGAATAATAGTCGCCCGTTTATACATAACGGTTAGTGGTAGCGCTACTACCCCGGGAGGGGAGGGTCATTTCCCTAATGGATCCATTAACTAGTGTTCGCGCTTAAGTCCATAACTAACGATATATGATGGAGAGACTTCTGTAAGTAGTAAACAACTCATGCAATTCCGTTTGGTATAGTAAACAGTTTTAGTACTTGTGTTCAAGAAAAGTAAGCAATGTATCTCACCCCGTATGTAAAACAGTAAAAGTGGGGCTGTAAGACTCACCTGAGTCTTGTAATAAGCCGTAGCAAATAGCAAGTAGTAAATATAGCAAGTAGGTTCTCCGAACCCGTAACCTTTAAATGCCTAATCATATGAAGTTATGTAAGTATGTGTCTCGTGTGACATTTCGTTTAGTTGTACACATCTAGTATATCCAATGTTTGTCCGTATGTCTGTAATTGTTTGTTTGTTGGAAAACATGTTAGGCCCGTTGGTGACGGTTTGTAATCAAAATTCTGAAATGTTGACTTTGCTACAGTAAAGGTGCTACAGTGAATTGCTACAGTAAAATTTGACTTTGCTATAGTGAAAATCCTTCAAAATTTCCAAGTTTTTCTGTTTTCTGCGACATAATTTGCGACACAGAAGTTGGTCATGCGACACAAGCGTTGTGTCGCATAGGAATGCGATACAAGAGCTCTGCGACACAGTGGTTTTGTCGCAAAAGCTTGTGATGCTGATTCAACAGCGACATAAGGGTTGTGTCGTATAAGGTTTACGACATAAGGGTACGACACAATATACGACACAAGCTACGACACAAAATACGACACAATGTGGTTTATGCGACACAACATGCGACACAAGCGTTGTGTCGCAAAGATGAACACCAGCCCAGAAAGTTTCGGCTGTCGATATTTTTAGACCAAAAACGCAAATCTAACCTATTTTTAAGCTGTAAAATCGTGTTTTCTTCATTGTTTAGGTTATAACTATGTTGTGTACACATTATAACATCAAAATATTACACCAAAATGAGTAAATCTAAGATTTTAGAAATTTTCTTACAAATGCAAATCGAGAGAGATGGAGGCCGAAAATGATGATGATGTGTTTGTTAATCTTGTTCCTCACTTGATGGTGATTCCGAAAATGTAGTTTTTGTGTTCGGATTTGTGAATTCCGAAAATTTGATGAAGATTTGAGAGAGAATTTGGAGTGTGGGTGTGTTTTGTAAAAATGGAAAATGGGATGACGAGTGGGGTGTAGGTGGTGGTGGCTGATCAAAAAGAGGAGGGAGGAAAAACACTGCCCAAAATACAATATTTACTCCGTGTCCTAATCGTTTAATCCTTCATTTTTAATATTTGACCAAGCAGTTATATTCTTAGAATGTGACGGAAGTATTTTAAATAAAATACCTTGAAATTAATTATAAAAACATTTGCCGAGTTATTTAAATTATTTGGTTCGCGTTTAATACGTTTTTGTTAATATACTTATAATGTTGTCGCGCTAATCTAATAGCGTCCGTTCGAATATGTAATTATACAGTAAAATACGTTCTCATTAAATAAGTAAGTTTTGTCACCAGCGTCCAAGTAAAATGTATCGGACTCTGTCCGGTTAATTCGTACGATTTATTCAAATCGCGTAGGTGCACACATATATATAAATCACCTTATATATACGAATAGAGTCTGCAATTAGTCCTATTGCATACTAATTACAACTAGTTACAAATAATTAGGCATAATTAATTATCCTAATTAGGCAGGTGTTACATTACTGGCCATCCTAATTCTGAAGCAGACAAGGAGTTTATGACTTGTTTGAGGGAGTTGGTCCGATTGTTGCATTCGGAGGACCATCTTTGAGACCCTACACCTCATCGAGTAGTGGTGACTAACACCATCCATTTCTACCTTCAAAGGATGGTGACTCAGTTGGATCGTTTGGCTAAGGAGGAAGCAAAAAGACGTCACCCTGATTTTATTCACCCGCATAGCGAGATTGACTTAGCTAGTAATTTGGTGGTGAATTTGGATGCTTTGATTGATCGAGGTAAGGTTTTAACCCCGAGAGAGCATTTCCACTATGGAATGTTGGAAATCTACACTAGGTTTGTGAATATATTCAAGAACTCGGGGTTGGAATTTAGTAATGTTCAGGATGAAGTCATCCAAAAGATTGAGAATAGGGTGAGGGACTTAAGGGAAGATCCACTGGTAGAAAAGCACGCAATAGAAAAGTACAATTCTTGCGACGTCGGATCGATGATTAATGTGGAACCCTATGTTATAGAAATTAGTTGGACCCGAACAGTTGGCTAGTTTAAATTCAATTTTGATTCTTTGATTAGTATCTTAATTGATATTAAAGAAATCACAGTTAAACAATGAACGTGCAGTGAATCGGAATATATGAATCTGAGTGGAGTTACTACACGATTACTTGTTCCTTCCTATTGTTTCCTAGTTGTTATTTTAATTTAAGTATTCTAATTATTTTATTATTATTTCAATATTAAATGTTCGTACGGAACTAAAACGCCCCCTAGTTTACTGTATTCTATTTAATTAGTATTTCTTATTTTTAAAAATAAACCATCGTTTCCTGTGATCGGCTCGGACTTACCAAGTCTATACTAACATTCGATCAGGTATTCTTGTCTGGTTGTGTGATAGTATTAATAAGGTATTTCCATTTCTAAATAAATAAAACGAGACGCTTTCACACTCATCAACAAATATGACAAGTACCAACAAACTTTGCTATATCTGTTTTCATAGTAGGCCACCAATACAACGGCTTCAAGTCATTACATTCGAGTACTGCCAGGATGAACAAATAATCGTGACTTATGGGCTTCAGTCAACATCATATCCCGAATACCACCAATAAGAGGAATCCACACGTGAGACTGAAAAGTCTTCAATCCTCTAGAATCGTCAACCAACAAATCTTTCCTTTTCAACATGAATCCTGACCTTAGATTATGATCTAATAAAGCTTCCAACTGTGCATTTTTGATTTTATCCACCAAATCTTAAGAAACATCAACTTTCAAATAATAAATTCGGTCAGAGGTACCTTTTCGACTCAAAGCATCAGCAACCACATTTGCCTTTCCTGGATGGTAACGAATTTCACAATCATAATCTTTGATTAATTCCAACCATCGCCTCTGACGCATATTCTAACTCTTTCTGAGAAAACATGTACTGAAGACTTGTGATCTGTACAGATAATACACCTTGTACCATAAAGATAATGTCTCCAGATTTTTAATGCAAACACAACAGCTGCCAACTCTAAGTCATGAGTGGGATAATTCCTTTCATGAGTTTTCAACTGTCGAGAAGCATAGGCAATAACTCTATCTCTTTGCATAAGAACACCACCCAAACCAGAATAAGAAGCATCACTGTAAACAATAAAATCTTCAGACCCATATGGTAATACCAACATAGGTGCCTGACACAATAGCTGTTCTAAGGTCTGAAAAGCTACCTCCTGCTGTTCAGTCCACATGAATTTCTCATCCTTACGGGTCAATTTTGTCAACGGACTGACAATTTTAGAAAATTTTTTAATGAACTTCCGGTAATAACCCGCTAAACCCAGAAAACTCTCTGAAGCAGTCTTTGGAGCTTTCCAATTCATCACATCTTCAATTTTAGAAGGGTCAACTTTGACACCATCATTACATATAATATGACCCAGAAACTGTACCTCCCGAATCCTGAATTCACATTTAGAAAATTTTGCATATAAGTGTTCTCTTTTCAATGTTTCCAACACTAATCTCAAATGCATTTCATGTTCATATTCGGATTTAGAGTACACCAGAATATCATCAATAAATACAATCACAAATTTATCTAGAAAAGGCCGGCAAACTCGATTCATCAAATCCATAAAAACTGCTGGAGCATTTGTTAAACCAAAAGGCATAACCAGAAATTCATAATGGTCATACCTTGTACGAAAAGCAATCTTAGGAATATCGTGTTCACGAACACGAACTTGATGATAACCTGATCTCATATCAATTTAAGAATAAACAGAAGATCCCCGCAACTGATCAAACAAATCATCTATTCGAGTTAGAGGATATTTATTCTTTATTGTTCGTTTATTCAGTTCCTAATAATCAATACACATTCTAAAAGACCCATCCTTCTTTTTCACAAACAAAACCGGTGCACCCCAAGAGGAAGAACTAGGTCTAATGAATCCTTTATCCAACAACTCCTGTATCTAATTCATCATTTCACGTATTTCAGACGGAGCTAATCTATAGGGAGCTTTGGTTACTGGTGTCGAGCCAGGAACAAGATCAATCTGATATTCAACTTCCCTAACCGGTGGCAAACCAGGTAATTCGTCAAGAAACACTTTCGGATACTCAAAAACTATTCGGACATCGGAAATAGATTTCTTTTCTACTTTGGCGTCAATCACATAAGCTAGGTAAGACTCACAACCTTTAGACAACGACTTCCTAGCTTTCATCATAGAAATCAAAGGTATACACCCACTATCCCGTTCTCCTCGAGCCACAACTCATGACTATTCAGAAATTGGGATTCTAATCAACTTATTATGGCAATCTATACTTGCTTTATACTGACTTAACCAATCCATGCCAATAATCACATCAAAACTAGGAATTAGCATTAACAAAAATGAAATTGGGAAAGTCTGACCATCTATCACAATATTGGCTCCAGTCACCGAGGTGGTAACAGGAACTAAATTACCACTAACAATTTCTACTTCAACAGGTCTAGTGATCAAAGTAGGGTTCAATTTCAACTTATCACAAAAACACACAAATATGAAGGAACAATTAGCTCCAGAGTCAAATAAAACACGTGCCGGTACAGAGTTTATAAGAAAAGTACCAGTGATAATATCCTATGTTTGAACAGCCTCATCGACTGTCATCTGAAATGCCCTACTTGCAATTGGCGGAGGATTCTTCCGCTTTTGCCTGGAAGATGACGAACTCCCGACCGAGACCGAACCCTGTTTCCCCGCCTCAGGACATTGCCCAACACGATGACCTTCCTTCTTACAATTCCAACACACAAAATTCGGAAACTTGCAGTTCTTAAATTCATGACCAAGTTTACCACATTTAACACAGACAAAATTGCAAGGATCATCCTTGTGGTTTACATCAAATTTCAAGTCACGTCCCTAAACTTTTTTTTTTTGACGAGGGTCATCCTTGTGGTTGCGAAATGTTGCGTAGATAGTCCTTATGTCTAGCGAACGTTAATTTAATCCGTTAAAGGACCTTGAATGTAATAATTATAATGGTAGGGGCTATTCGTGTAATCTTTATTTTTTAAACAAAAAAATAATTTAATGCCTTTTATAGTTGAAATTAAGCAAATTTTTTAATAAACTTTTCAATTTAATTTGTCTTTTATAAATATTTATTTTTTGACAATTGAAGTGATAAACTTGTTTATTCTAATTTTGGTTTCACATATCTTGTGTTCGTTTTCGCTTTTCAATATCTTTTTTTTCAAGAAAAACAAGTACTCAAACACCCATACTAGAGGTGGCAAAACGAGCGGGTGGGTCGGTCTGGGCAATCGGGTCATAACGGGCTCGGGTCTCAACGGGTTCGGGTCCAAATGGGCACGGGTCCAAACGGGCTTGGATCTAACGGGCTTAAATTTTAAAAAAATGTTAAAATCTAGGTAATTACTTTTTTCATTTGCATTTGAATAACCGATGTTATACGATTATAAATATGATCTATTGCATTTTTTAAAAAAGTTATTACAATTCTAGAACTAAATTTTGCACAAATAAACCAATACATATATCTACCTTTATAATTATTATATTATTATATTATTTGTCATCTCCAGTATAACAACGAGATAATTCCAAAATAATTCAAAATCTAATAAAAAAATATTGGGGGAAAGATCTACTTCCTTCCTTATGATTTAATATATACATTAAATAAAATTTATTATAAATCTGGATATAGTAAAAATATTTAGATTGGAAATAGCAAATTAATTTCTTTTCGGAGTATATGATTTGTAAATAGCAGCTTACAAGCCTGGAAATAGGAAAAATAACTTTAACCTGTACCTAAGATCTAAACTCATCTTCTTCGCTTATCTCTATGTATTTGTGAAACACTTTTTTTTTCCTTGTAAGAGGTGTTATAAATTATAAAAGGGCTGCCCTTTTAGATCCATATATATTTTGAGTTTTGCCAAGTCAAACCCATTCCTATAATTTCTGCTATCCAAAAGAACCCAAACTTCATGATGTAGTACCCAGAATCGCCCAAATGTGGAGTAACTGGGCGGATTTTGCCAGTACTAACCCATACCAAGAATAAATACAATTTCCATGAATATTTACACAATAGTCTACTTCACGACTTGAAGCCAAAACCTCAGGGTTCATACAAATTATTGTTCAATCTAGGTTTTGTTTTTTCAGAGTTTGAGATAGCTTTATCAAAAATTTTCAATTTTATTTTGTAGTTTTTAGATTTGATAAAATTAGGAAACGCTTAATTCATGCGTATTGAAAAAATTCTTTTTGAAGTGTAACCGTTTCCTAAATTTATCAAATATAAAAATTGCAAAATAAAATTGAAAAAATTTGATAAAGCTATCTCAAACTCTAAAAAAATAAAACCTAGATTGAACAATAATTTGTATGAACCCTGAGGTTGTGGCTTCAAGTCGTGAAGTAGACTATTGTGTAAATATTCATGGAAATTGTATTTATTCTTGATATGGGTGTTTGAGTACTTGTTTTTCTTGAAGAAAAAAAAAAGATATTGAAAAGCGAAAACGAACACAAGATATGTGAAACCAAAATTAAAATAAACAAGTTGATCACTTCAATTGTCACAAAAAATAAATATTTAAAAAAATTAAATTAAATTGAAAAGTTTATTTAAAAAACTTGCTTAATTTCAACTATAAAATGCATTAAATTATTTTCTTGTTTAAAAAAGATTACACGAATAGCCCCTACCATTTAAATTATTGCATTCAAGATCCTTTAACGGGTTAAATTAACGTTCGTTAGACATAGGGACTATCTACGCAACATTTCGCAACCACGAGAATGACCCTCGTCAAAAAAAAGTTTAGGCACGCGACTTGAAATTTGATGTAAACCATAGGGACGATCCTTGCAATTTTGTCTTTAACACACTTATTTGTCTGAACAGTACATGGACCAGTATGTTTAGATCTACAAGAACTACACCAATTAGAACTCCCAGATGAACCACTTTTACTACCGGATTTTTGACCTTGTCGATTACTCTGCCATCTTTGTTATCCTTTTCTCGAGGATTCACTTCTGGATTTCTGATCAGATTTATCTTTAGCTTGGTGACCTTGAGCTCTCATATCACTATCAACCGAACGTGCAAGGTTAAAAGCCTGAGATAAAGTAACCACTAACCTCACTGTAGTGCGATAACTCGGAGGTAAAGCATCAACAAACTGTTCAATTCTAGTTTTTCTCATTAGGAACCCACTGTTGAACAAACCGCAGCTTCTCTGAAAACTGGGCTATCAACTCGTCAATCGTCATTTTATCAGTTAATTGCAAGTTTACAAACTCTCGTCTAATCCGAGCCATGTCAAAATCTGAACAATATTGATTACAAACTGCTTGATAAAAGTCAGGCCATCGAATAGCTTCTTTCTGTTGTTGAGTCAAATGACCGGTGATAGAATCCCACCAAACCATAGCTTCATCTTTAAGACATTGAACGGCATATGAAACCTTAGATTCTTCTTCACAATGTGTTACATCGAATTTTTCGTTCCATGTCTCTTAACCAGTTTAATGTCACAGATGGATTGGTGCTACCACAAAACTCCGGTGGTTTACTTGCCATAAACGTTTTGAAGAACATAATTTACTTGGCAGAGGTGGAGGAAAAGTACCAAAAACCGGTGCTTGTTGTTGAAACTGTTGCTGAGATGACGCAGCTTCAGTTTTTCTTTTAAATTCTCTGAGATTGATCACCTCATCTTCTAATTCATGCATATAATCATCGCTATTCGATTCTTCACCAACATGAATGGAAGTACCATCATGAACATTGTGACAACCGTCAATTTAGGACTAGAATTTAGTGCCTAATCAAGTTTTAATACATGTAATTAGTTCTGTGTTAGGTTAATTAATGTATCAATTATTATATATATTGTTGAATATATATCTACAATTATGCGGTTTGTTTAAATCGTACGAGTCTCAAATCGAATGAATTTCGATACAATAAATACGGACGTTGGTGAACAAATTATTAAGTAATACAAATGTTATTTAATAACTCAATTTATTCAAAAATATTATTTATAATAATATTTTGTATCCAAATTTTATTAAACAATTAACGTATACACGATTAAACATACAAGCGCGCAAACAAATAAAACGAATTTCAATTTAGATATCCCAAATGGATAATTGATAAATTATTTTAATGAAACATTTTATAATAAATTCGTAATTTAAAACTTACCTTTTAATGTGTAAAAATCATTTAACGTTTAAACGACGGAGCAAACGAACACCGCACGGAGCGGAAACGCGGGGCGAAAATGGGGGCTTAACCTCCCATTCCCACCCACTTTCTTTCATTCTCTTTTCTTTCCTCTCTCTCTTCCTCCTCTTTTTCTCTCAATTATCATCATCACCACCATTTTCATCAACCATCAAAATCGCAAAATAAACACGCTAAACGACCTCGGATCTTCAAGCCACTTTGGAAATAAACGACCACCTCGCGACGATCTACACTTCTACCTTTCCGGATTTTCATTTCATCACTTTGTAAGTTTCCGACAAATTACGAAATCTCTCGATTTTACTTACTTTTCATATATTATGGTTTGGATAAGCTTATTATGTCCCTATGAGGGTTGGGTAAAAGTTTCGTAACCAACGGTCGCCGGAAAACATGTTTTTGGACCAAAATCCGTCGAACAGCGGCCAGTGTCGCATAGACACCGGCAGCGTATAGCGACACTCCTTAAGTGCCGCTATGATCTTGATGCCGACATCTCATTAGTGTCGCCTATGACAAGTTTCTGACTTCTTACCGTCACTAGATAAGTGACGCCCTATATTCCGTACCGACACTTCATAAGTGTCGCCCATAATTCCGTTTTGATCTATACCCGTCACTCTACAAGTGACGCCATACTATTTTACCCGACACTTCGTTAGTGCCGCTATGATACACGTCACTCCTTAAGTGACGCCCAAATGTCCGAAATCATCATTTTATACGACACTCCATAAGTGCCGCCGTTATGCTGAACCCGTCACTTCTGAAGTGACGCATACTACTTTACACGACACTACACCAGTGACGCTATACCTTTGAATCTGACATTGAAACCGACACTTCTGTAGTGTCGCATGAACTGCCTTAGTGACGCCTATAGTGACGCATAAAACAGCAGATTTTCCAACTATTTTTACACCAAGTGTCGAGATTCTTCAACTTCAAATGCTTATTCAATACGACTTTTAGAACATAATGGGACTTATATTTCAAGTGTAACACTTCAAAAACATGACGACAACAATAACACTTTTATCTCAACTAATCACCAACGGGCCGTACGCGTTTTCAAAACATACTTCAACATCAGACAAGTCGTTGTAACTTGTATCAACTTATTCAAACAAGTCATTGTAACTTGTATCAATTTAATCAAACAAGTCGTAGTAACTTGTAACAACACAATCAACCAAATCGGGGTAATTTGGACATTGAGTTAGACAAACAATTTCAATGGTAGTCCTTCGAGATACCACTACAATTAATAACAATTCAAGTGTCGTGGACACATTCAGGTTTCAAGCCTTTGGACACCAACTCACAGCTAATTACTTCAAGTTTATCTAGTTAAACACTTCAAGAACCAGGTGAGTTTCATGGCCCCATTTTCACTACTTTTACTAGGGGTGTGATATTACTACTTCATTTTGTTTTACAAGTAGAACGCAAGTGCCAAACTTCAAATACTACATGAGTTTCAAGCTAATCAATTTAAAGTCCTCCATAGCATAGTCTCTAGTATTTATAGCGTGAATGTTAGTATATGATATCATATGGGATTGACAATCCTCATCCGGGTTAGCACGCACTAACTGGTCAAACGGATGTATTAGCATTTGGGAAGACGAGTGTTGATTAGGCACTCGTAGGAGGCACTCCAAGTTAGGTTTCCTTAATTGGGCCTGACAAATCAAGTTAAGCTCAGACTATGTGCTCATGGACAGTATAACTTTTATTTTGCTTAATTGCATTTTAAATTCAATATAAATCTTGCGGTTCTGACAACTATACATTGACATACAAACCTGTGAGCTCACCAGCGTTTTCGCTGACCCATTTTAGTATTTATCACAGGTACCCAGCAGTAGTTTGGCTGCACAAGCAGGAATTATTAGCTCGAGTCAGCATACATACAACTAGAGATTGGACTGCATTATTATATTTTGTAAAAGTAATTATGCCATGTAATCTCTCAATTTCAGGAATCGAGCTAATGTAGCTATATTTTGATGTAAACATTTACTTTATCTATACAAGTTTAAAACGACGCATATAGTGGTCGTTCATTATATCTTGTGCTTTGTATATTGATTAGTGACACCCAAATCAAGCTTCCGCAAATCATTAAATTTGGGGGTGTCACAAACATGTTGTTCACCATGAATATGCAAAGGAGGCACATCAGTCCTTGAGGCATTGTTAAGGTTAGCGGTCGGTTTCTCGTTATCTGCCATATCTGAAATCAACACAACAACTTGAAACTCGTTAATCGTTAGTACCTATCTACTAACTGATTCACATACTATGCTAAATCCCTTACCCAGGAATGTTTGACATAACACGCTCCAGAATTGGGATTGAACACTTTACAATGCTCAATTAGCCTAAAACTATGCTCTGATACCAACTTATAACACCCCTCATTCATAATACTGAATATTATATTATTTATCTCGGAAGCGTAAATTTGAAAATATATTTTACTAATATACCTTCTAAGTAATGTACATAAACCGTTCACCTATTTAATACATAATTGTTTCGAGTTATTAAAAACACAATATACTAACTACACAAAACGGGGCATTATATAAATCCAAACTTTAGTTTATCAAAAATATATCAGAGTTACATGACGTCAAACTTTCCCTGCTAACAGCATCATCATCATGCAACCCACATACCAAAAATATAACCTGCAGGATGTAAATAGAGGGATAAGCACAAAGCTAAGTGAATGAATTTATCACACACAATTCAACTTAGCATAACCATGAGTTTACACCAAATAACAGTAAACACATATATTTCAATGAGGATCGGTGGCTCTTGGGATATCATAATACTCGGGGATTCTCAAAGAACACTTATCGTACATATTCGTATGGCCATAACGGAGGAGACCGATAGCTAGTGGTTATTATAATCAAACACGGGTTCTATACACAACGAATGAATCAAGATCTTGTGTAATTCACACAATAACCATTTAGCACAACTAACGCGTTGACCTCAATAACACTAATACATAAAGGTTCACGTATCACGTAGATTAATTCAATAATTAAGACTAAACAGTTTAATAAAAACATCTACGTTTACTTGTTGCAACCAAACAGTTACAACTAAATCAAAAGGTGAGTTCTAAATCCATTCACCGATACCTCAGGAGTCACCACACTCAGCTTCTAATCACTGAGTCTTTGGGGTATCTGAAACATCACACAACGCACAAGTTAGTAACTTGTCATCAACAAATAGTACTTATGTAAATGGACACCTTACACAAGTAACCACATTATCAATCAATTTCAAACATAAATAACAATACTATATATATATATATATGGTATACACTTGAGTTCACAAGTTATCATAATCACCAAAATTATACAGACAAACGCGATCCGGGTCGGGAAGGTGGGATCGCGTTACAAAGAAGAAAACATTATGTAACAAAATTACACTTGGCAACGCGATCCAGAAGCAAGGGCTGGATCGTGTTCATCAGTAGAAAAACGTTATGTAACCAAAATACACTGAGCAACGCGATCCGGCCAAAGGCTTGGGATCGCGTTCCTAAGCACAAAATCCGTTTAATCCAAGTTTTAACTAACAAACGCGATCCTGGCTAGGGTTTTGGGATCGCGTTTGAGCCTTTTACAGCTCAACCTCATCCCTGTAACTGCACAGCTCCGAACCAAACCCAAAAACTTGCGAAACACAGATAAATAATCAAATTTGATCGGGAAAATAACTTCAACTATACCTACAAGCATCACTTATCAACATTTCAATCATCTATTCTCAACAAAATCACTTATTAACCTAATTTGTATTCAATCAAGTTCATGTATATAATTAAAACATCAAAACACTTACAACTTGATATTATGAAGAAGAGCATGATGAAGTTGATGTTAATTCACTTGAATCACAGCTTCTTGTTTAATAGATTTGTATACCAATTTTCAAACTTCAAGGAACTTGATTTTGGTTATTTGAGTTCATAGATTGAAATAGGAGTTGGGGAATTAGCAAATAAAGGAGGTCGGCTCTCCTAATAAACCGACTCTAACATTTGGGTATATTTTATACTCGTCTTAAATCTATTGTCTGGAACCTAAATACCAATTGCGAGAAACTTATATTATTTTACCGTCAACTATAGTAAATCAAAACAAACAACAATTTACTATCCACAATAAGTCCTTGGACTTATTTATCTAAGTTTCACAATTAAACAATAATATCAAGTAATTCCTAAAACCATTAAATAATCAATTTAAAATAAGAAATTACCAGACCACTGGAGAGGATGTTACATGTACAGAGTATAGACCTGAAGCCATTAGTTAGGCCAATATTCTCTAATGTATTTTTTTTCATACTATTGGTGATTTTGTTGTACTGAGTACAGACCTGAAGCCTCTAGTATCTTCAAGGTATGTTTGATATTTGTCTAAATTTAAAGTTCAAGTGTATGTTTGATAAACCTATACCTTGTATCTAAAAGCAGTGTGATTTGTTTTACTAGAATTCTTCATTATATCATATATTAGAGACCACTTGATAATATTCATACTGACAATAAAGATGTTGCTTAGAAATGCGAGTATAATTTGTTTATGTAGATCATAATATCGGTAATCATCTTGAACTGGTTATAATGAAAAATATTCACTTTTAGTGAATAACGTTTTTTTTTTTTTAAATTATTCTATGTGGATAAGGGTATCTAAGATATAATTTTATGAGTATAAATGTGTAAATGATAAAATATGTTGTGATTTTATTGTCATTTATTTGAATTTAATGAGGTATGTATACTAACTATCTACTTATACTTTTTAATAAATCTAAATAGCTTGTTCTTTCTAATATGATCCCTATGCAGATAAACTCTTATTCAGTTGATTTATCTAGTTGATTTTCTTGAAAGTGATTAATAAAATGGTACCAAATACCACTGTTTTGTTAATATGTGTTGTGTTTTTACTTTTAATTTTTGTTTATGTTTTGTTTCATAAGTGTTTACCCTTTGGAATTAGGCTATACTATATATTCTCTATTTTGTAATTGAACAATCATATCAAATACAAGTAAAAAATAATTTTATTTTAGACTTGTACAAATAATGGGTTTTAATTTATACTTAGTATTAAATTTGCATTTTAATTTAATCTTGCGAGTTTGACTAGTCAAACCTGCGGATCGAATTCAAATCTACGAATCGAGTAAATAGTATAAAAGGGGCAAGTCAAACGAGTCAACCCACCGAACCCACATACGTTTGTGAGTTCACTTCATCTCTGCGACTCGACGAGTGGTGAAACGAGACGAAATATTACTTTCGTTTGATTTCGATTTCACGAATACGGGAACGAGTTTTTGAATCCATATAGTTTATACACTTTTTCATTGCGATCATTTTGTGGTAAAAATTAACGGATTTCACCGTGTATCTAACTCGAAATTGAAGCTTTTATTAACTTAGGCTTTCAGTTTAAAGTTTGAACGATTTACTTAGATTACAGGCATTATTTAACAAGAATCTTAAGGGTTAATGTTAAACGCACTATAATGAACGTACATATATCGATGAATTGTGTTAAAATGGACTAATTAATTGATTTAAGTTTAAATCCGCAGCGGCAGTTCGTGCTGCGAGTCGAGTTTCAGTTTCAACTCGCAGCGAGTTGAGTTTGCACGTGTGTTGACTTTTTGACCTTGCGAGTTGACACTATTCGTTGACTATGCAGATCGAGTTTGATTAGCGGATCGACTTGCGGATTGACTTGGTTAGCGAGTTCAATGGGTTTGCGAATTGAGTTGCGAGTTGACCTGAGATTTTGTGAGTTGACTCCTGATGTAACTTGATACTTCAAATTTTTTATACAAAGACTTGCAAACCGATTTATATTTCAACTTAAGATTTCTTCATTATAAGTTGCAATAGGATATGTTTTGACGTGAGAACATTAGTTAACACGTAAATACATATTATATATATACGACTTGATAGTTAGTTAAGTTTTTATACTTGATAGTTCAATCATGTTTGTCAATTATATAAGTTTAATAATTTAGAACTAAGATGTATGATGATCGTTTAGATTCATAATACATTGTAGTTTAAAATTTATTATATTTCGTTAACGTATGGCACGACAGTTTGATAAAGGTCACAACATTCTTGTTGATCTTGATCTTTCGGCACGCGGAGCGAATAAAGTAGCTCAAGTGTTGACGTTCCTTGCACGTTCACGCATTTGATATGCTATTACAGAGTCTCTACCGATCTCTCAGGTTATACTGAACGACTTTTGGACAGATATTGTAACACCCGCCAAATTAGGACTAGTAATTAGTGCCTAATCATATGTTAATACATGTAATTAGTTCCTGGTTAGGCTAATTAATGTATCGAAATATATATATTGTTGAATATATACGAATATGCGATTTGGTTAAATCGTACGCAATTTAAATCGGATGTATTTCGATTCAATTTAATACGGACGTTGGTGACTAATTTTTATTAAATAACGTTTTATGTCAAAAATATTATTATGATAATATTTCGTATCCATACGTATCGTACAAACAAACCTTACACAATTTAAATGTAAAACGCGCAAACTAAATAAACAAACTTACATTTTATAATTCAATATATAAATTGATTAGTAAAACATTTAAATAAAATATCGCGTAATAATTTGTATTTTAAAACGTACCTTTAATATTTAAAATAATTACTTACGATTAAACGACGGAGCAAACGAACACCGCACGGGACACGTAGACGGAGACTGAAAGTGGGGATAAAACCCCCACCTCCCATTTTCTTTCTTCATTTTATCTATCTCTTTCTCTCTCTTACTTTCTCTTCCTCTCTTTTTCTCTCAAATTTGGAACCACCAAAAACCTCACAAAATCACCAAATAACAACATCAAACGGCTTTGGATCATACTACTCTTTTGGAATAAAACGACCACCGCATCACGATCTATCATCCTACTTTTTCGGATTTCTCATCCGACACTTTGTAAGTTTCCGACAAATCCCGACATCTCTCGATTTCTAGTGTTTTCACTTTCTAGTTGTTTGTTTATGCTTATAATGTCCCTATAAGGGTTGGGTAAAAATATTAGAACGATCGGAAACCCGAAAACATGATTTTTGCTCGAAATCCGTCGAACAGGCCTTAGTGTCGCATGAATGCCAAAAACAGTACATGCGTCACTTAAGTGCCGCTATCACACACATACCGTCACTTCGGTAGTGACGCGAGCCTATAACTTTCAGCAGAAACCATGCGACACTTCATAAGTGCCGCTATTACCCGTAGAAGCTTACACTTTCGGTAGAAACAAGTGACGTCCGGTGACGTCACTCGAACCTCATACCGTCACTTCCATAGTGACATATAAACTATTTAACGACACTTCTCTAGTGCCGCCATACTCTTTTACACGACACATCTTAAGTGTCGCTATATTGCACGTCACTTCTTAAGTGACGCCTAAATGTCAGAAAACCATTCTCTTACACGACACTCCTGGAGTGCCGCTATGTTATGGAACCCGTCACTTTCTAAGTGACGCATAAATATGTTACACGACACTATCTCAGTGACGCATACCCTTACACTGACACCAATACCCGACACTTCACAAGTGACGCATAGAACATGTAAGTGACGCATATAGTGTTGCATAAAACAGCAGATTTTCTAACTTAAATTTCACTAAGTGTCGAACTTTTACAACCTCAAATCTTTATACGATACGACTTATAAAACACTTTGGGACACTTTTGTAAGTGCAAAACATCGATAACTTGATAATAATACTTGAAGTTATTATTTCAAACTCGTCATCAACGGGTCGTACACTTTTCAAACACTTAAACATATCAACCAAATAGTGGATATTTGGACATTATAGTTGGACGAACAACTGCAGGGGTGATCTTTTAAGATACCCAATCATATTTATAACCATCGCGTGTCGTGGACACCCTCAGGTTACAAGTCTTTGGACTTCATTTCGGCTAATCAACTTACGTTTGTTTAAACGCATTCAGACTCAGGTGAGTCTCATAGCCCCTCTTTTTACTGTTTTACTCAGGGGTGTGATATACTGCTCAAACTTTTAACATGTGAACGCAAGTACCAAACTTTTCATATACTACATGAGTTTTTCGAAACTAATCATTTGAAAGTCCTCCGTCAGCATAGTTGTTAATACGTTGTAGCGTGAATATTAGTATATGGTACCATATAGGATTGACCCTCCTCGTCCGGGTTAGCAAGCACTAACCGGGTAAACGGACGTACTAATATTTGGGAAGACGAATGTTGATTAGGCATTCGTGGAGGCACCTCGCCCGGAATTCTCTATAGGGGACCCGGCCCTCGAGTTAAGCTCAACTATGTGCTCATGGCTGTATACACGATGATTATCATTAAATTGCTGGATGCAATTCACTATTAAATTGCTGGATGCAATTCATTATTTAATTGCTGGATGCAATTCATTATTTAAATCTTGCGGTTCATACGATATTACTTGATTTTAAACCTGTGAGCTCACCAGCTTTATAGCTGACCTTTTAGCATATATCGCAGGTACCCAGCAGTAGGATGTTTCTGCTTCAGGATTTAGCTCGAGTCAGCATACAGACGATTGAGATTTTCTTGCATTAGTATATTTTGTATAAGTACTTATGTACTGAAATCTCATTTTAATTAACTCGAGCTATGTAAAGCTTCAAATGTTGTAAACATTTCAGTTATCAATATATTTTGTTAAAACGACGCATATAGAGTCGTTTGCTATTTATCTTTGTGCTTTGTTATTGATTAGTAACACCCAAATCAAGCTTCCGCAAATCATCAAATTTGGGGGTGTTACAGATTGGTATCAGAGCCTAAGGTTTTAGTGAACTAGGTTGCATTTAGTGAGCCTAGACTATGACCATTAGGCAGTATTCCTTATTAGGTATAACTGGTTCAGCGATTACATCATACGAGTTTAATTTAACATAGCCTGATCAACTATGTACAATTAAGCAAAGATGATGTAAGACCTGAAAGTAGTTATGGCTGAACAGGATACAATAGAAGACTCTGACCTCGAGAGAACCGAGACTCAAACATGTTTATGCTAGACACTCAATAGGCTATATTATATAGGAGCTATATGAATATAGGCCTCAATCTTACTAACGCTTTGTCTCAGAAATGGCAAACATTCCATCAAATTCATCTCGTTCTCAATCCGGGTCGCAGAACCCAAGGGTAGCAAGGAGGAACTCCAGGTTGCCTCGGGCTGGCCCGTATCCCACTCATTCCACCTTACCGGCTTTAGCCGCCAGGGTGAATCAACACGAGCAGCGACTTCGCACCATGGATGTCGTGTTGCAGGAAACAAACGAAAATTGGAGACTTACATCCCTTGAACGCATCGAACAAGTCTCCGATGACCTTGAAACCACAAACAACAACATGGATGTCCTTCGCAACCAAATAATAGAAATAAGGGTGGAAAATGCCCTTCTACAACAAAGGATGGAAGAATGTGAGCAACGCTCACATGAAGCAGAAGAGTATGCGCGCGGACTAACACAACGACTTGCGCTAGCAGAAGACAACGCCCGACAAGCTAGTAGGCTTGCAAACACTGTGGACCGTCTTGTCACGATGATGGAACAAATTAATCTACATTAAGACTAGTATAGTATTGGTCCTGTAATCTAGTAACTATCTACGCGCTACTCTATAATTCAGTCGGATGTAACAATTCCCGACGCCTCTTGTAATACATCCGTAGGGTGTAACCTTTGAACTCGTATTAGCTATCAAATATTTCCTTGTTGTTCAACCCATATTAATTGCCATAATTCTTTTTCATATTGATGTCATGTATTACTGCTTTTATACATGTACATCTATAACAAATACAACTTCTCTACGAAATCTTATGTATCTTCATTTTTTTTTATTTTATTGAAGAATCATGCCGCCAAAGACACGACCTTACACCGATGCTCAGATTACGTCACTCATAACCCAGGCTGTTACTGAAGCCTTGGCTCGCAATACCCCACCCAACTCCACAAGAAACAGCGATACCGCTGGAACCTCTGCCGTCAAACCTTGTTCTTACAAGGACTTCCAAAGCTGCAAACCCTCGAGCTTCAAGGGTTCTGAAGGAGCCATCGGACTGATCAGATGGTTCGAGAAAATGGAAACTGTTTTCCGTGTTAGTAAATGCGCGGAGAACGACAAAGTAAACTTCGCCACCTGCTCTCTTGAAGATGATGCCCACTCTTGGTGGAATTCATATACCCAATCAGTGGGTGCTGACATTGCCTACCAACTCACTTGGGAGGAATTGATGGCAAAACTCACTGCCAAATACTGCTCAATCGCCAAACTCCAAAAGCTAGATGAGGAGTTTTGGAATTTGAAGGTTCAGGGTGGTGACATCGATGGTTACACCACCAGGTTTCAACAACTAGCTGCCCTCCGCCCAGCTATGGTAAGCACTGAACCTGATAAAATCAGGAAGTACGCCCTTGGTCTCCCTGATTTTGTTCGGGGACACGTCATGTCGCACCCCCAAAACACGTGGCAGCGGAAACATGAGGTGTCACGGGGGTGCCGACCAAATCAAATATCACAACACAAAGATTAAAGCAAACGACCTCTATATGAGACGTTTGAAAATATTACATTACCATAATTTAAATGTTTACAAAATATCTGGAGTTCGCATAAACCGTTAAGAGATTTCTAATACATTACTGATTATACAAAATACAGCTAAATGCAATCTAATCTCTTGATGTTTGAAAACAATGCGACTCGAGCTAAGCTTTCCATAAGCTTCCTACTGCGGCGGGTTACCTGAGAAATACATACTAAAAGGTCAACATAAAGTTGGTGAGTTCATAGGTTTGATAATCAATTCAGTCACTAATATGATCCACAAGATTCCAAAAGTAGTATCATTCACAATGATAAGTAAAAGTATCGTTAGTCAACGATAAGTAAAAGTATTGCAAAATGCAACATAAGTATACCATTTGCAATGAGTCTCATAGTCGAGCTTAACGTTGTTTGCCTCCGGTAAGTGTACTAATCCGATACACTTCTAAATCACAAATAATATTGCATCCGTGGGTTGACTAGCACGACTAGTCCGGATGGGGATTGTCAATCCCCGATAGTACTATCCAATAATATTCACGCATATATTAACGAACTATGATGGGTAGAGGGCTTTAATGGATTATTCAGGCCTCATGCAATCCGTACGAAAAGTTGTTTACAGTTACTTGTGATCATATAAGTAGTTGTATAAAACAGTTGTATGTATTCTCACCCCAGTTGAAAAACAGTAAAAAGGGGCTATGAAACTCACCTTAGATTAGCAAGTAGCAAGTAAGTATCAAATAAGCAAGCAAGCCGGTGTGCAACCTTCTAACGTCCTAAAAACGTATAAGGTTGGGTATAAGTAGATGTCTCAAAAGACCATCTATAGCGATTGTATAAGTGGGGGTCAATGTCCACTTAAGCCAATCGTGTAGGTGGAGGGTTAATGTCCACCTAGAGCTAGTTCATCAACTAGTATGTCCAAATAAATTGTTCAAGTTCGTTTCTTAAAAACGTGTACGACCCGTTGGTGAAAGTTTGTAATAATAATTCATTTAGACATTATTATCAAGTTTGTTTTACTGTAAACTATTCCTTAGTACATATCGTGTGTTGCAACCCAATTATTTTAGTTTGTATAAGTCTTAAACCGTAGGTCAAAGTTGGTCAACTCGTTGGTCAAAGCTGGTCAAACCTGGTCAAACTGGTCAAACCTGGTCAAACTTGGTCAAACCGGTCAAACCTGGTCAAACTGGTCAAAACTGGTCAAACTGGTCAAACCTGGTCAAACCTGGTCAAACTGGTCAAACCTGGTCAAACTGGTCAAACCTGGTCAAACTGGTCAAACCTGGTCAAACTGGTCAAACCTGGTCAAACCTGGTCAAACTATGAGTCACTTCTAATTTATAGAGTCACTTACCAATTTAATGAGTCACTTACCAATTCATGAGACACTTACTGATTTTATGAGTCACTTATCAATTTCATGAGACACTTACTGATTTTATGAGTCACTTACCAATTCATGAGACACTTACTGATTTTATGAGTCACTTACCAATTCATGAGACACTTACTGATTTTATGAGTCACTTATCAATTTCATGAGACACTTATCAATTTATGAGACACTTACCAATTTCATGAGTCACTTATCAAATCCAAGTGTTCTAAGTGTCGGTTTCTAATTCGGGAAACTTTCTAAATTTAGTTTTTGGTCCAAGTTACTAACTAAGTCATCCAAACCCATTTTTGTTACCACTTTCCAAAAATAGTAAGTTTTGTCGTTTTTTAGAAACCGAGCCGTTTTTGTTGACTTGGTCAAACCGACTCGGTTTGACCCGAAACTTTTACCCAACCCATAAATCAGTTTAAAGAGTCCAAATAATTTGTCGGTTTGTGTCGGAGTCATCCAAAGTGTCGGTTTTAATTACACTTCTTAAGATTTTCAATATTTCACATTTTCGACTTTTGTCGGTTTGGTTCGCCATTTTATTTCTACCACTTATGGTCCAAACTAGGGTCTGAGATTTTTACCAACTGATCTACAATGAGTCAAGACTAACATATCAAATTTTCAGCTTCCAATGGGTCCATTAACATATTTAATTAATTCCGAGAAAGTTCCGAACAGATTTATCGAAAACCTACAGGTCAGTCCTACAAATCGGCTCGTAGAGAAAAACGAGTACGTTTATGGAAAAAGTGTAAAACATGAAAGTTGTAGATCTTTTCGATATGCAAATTTTTTAAAAAAATGCATCTTCTAACTCTCAAAATTCGATTTTATACGAATTTATCTTTGTAACAGCGTTTTTGGGACAGATTATGTATCTTTTAAGTATAAATCATAAAAACGTATTTTAGCATGGATTTTGGACATAATCTTGTTGATAGAGCTATATAACATCTAAATAAGTATTAATAAGGGAAAATATGGTTCCTTACAACAAGTTAATGATGAGAAAGAGATGAGATGTTCTTGAGCTTGAATCTTCTTGAAAATCCTTGAAAAGTGGAAGTAGTTTTGTGTGGTGGTGCAAGGGTGGTTTGTGGTGGTGTATGGTGGTGGAATGGTGGTTTGGAGCTGATTATTTTCCAGAGATAGAGAGAGTTTTAATGTAGAGAGAAGTATGTGCAAGTGGGAAATGATAGAGTCAAATGTGCATGTCTTTCAAATGGCTAAGTGTAAGAAAAAGGGGAAAATGAAATCATTGTTATTTGCATGAGACATGAATGGTGGAGGTGAGGGGTGGCCAGCCCACATGGGGTCCCACTCAGGGGTATTTTGGTCATTTTCCTTATTCTTAATTTAATTCGTTGCTTTTCCCGTTCGTTTACCGATTATTTAGACGTTTATTTATACGTTAAACGTTTTATACGCGTTTTTAAGTGACGACTTATATTTTGACATTTTTGATTGAAGTATTTATTAAAATACTTAAAAACATTTATAAAAATGTTCCGTTTATTTATCGGCCTCGATTTGCGCGTTAGTGGTACGGAGGTTTAATCGCGTAACGTTTTAAATAGACGTTTTTATTGACGAATCATAATACGATGTTTTCAATAATAATTTCATACAAAATAATATATTTTAATTTATAAATATATATATTTTGACTTTCGTTCGGTTGTCGGGCGCGTTCCGCGCGTTTCTGTTGCGTTTGAGACGTTTTAGCCAAATCGCCTTAGTTTTTCGTGTATTATTTTAACAAAATAATAATATATGATAAATAACTTCTAAAAACATATTAAAGTTATTTATAGAAATGTTTTAACCAACGTCGTATTTATACTGGGTCGGACTCCGTCCGGTTGTTTTGCACAATTTCACCAAATTGCGTAAGTGTAATTACAACTAATTACATAAGCGTAATATAATCAATTACGGAAGTGTATATTCACATAAATACACAAATAGTTACAAGTAATTACAAGTATTTAGCCTAATACTAAACTAAACACACGTAATTAGGATTTCTAGTAGGTTAATCAGTAACCCTAAATCGTCGGGTGTCACATTCTCCCCCTGTTAGGAGAATTTCGTCCCGAAATTAGTTTGTTGCCGCAGTCTGTGGGGTATCTAGGAATAGATGTGGATGTTTCAGTCGCATTTGGTCTTCCCGTTCCCATGTGAATTCAGGACCGCGCCTAGAATTCCACCGGACTTTAACGATGGGAATACGACTCTGTTTCAAGCGTTTGACCTCACGGTCCATGATTTCTATCGGTTCCTCGATGAAATGGAGTTTATCATCTAGGTGGATTTCGTCGAGCGGGATTACAAGCGTCTCATCAGACAGACATTTCTTCAAGTTAGAAATGTGGAATGTGTTGTGCACGCTACTGAGTTGGGGCGGTAGCTGCAGTCGATATGCCACCGGACCAATTCTTTCAAGAATCTCAAAAGGTCCGATGTACCTAGGGTTTAGTTTGCCGTGTTTACCAAAACGAATGACACCTTTCCAAGGTGACACTTTTAAGAGTACTCGGTCCCCAACCTGGAATTCGAGTGGTTTGCGTCTCACGTCAGCGTAATTCTTTTGACGATCGCGTGCGGCTTTCAGCCGGTTTTGGATGGTCACGATTTTCTCGGTCGTTTCATGGATGATTTCACGACCGGTGAGTTGGCTATCGCCGATTTCGGTCCAACAAATGGGTGATCGGCACTTTCTACCATAAAGTGCCTCGAAGGGTGCAGCACCAATGCTGGTGTGGTAACTGTTGTTGTAGGAGAACTCACACAAGGGTAGGTGGTTTTCCCAGTTTTTGCCGAAGTCAACTATGCACGCACGCAGCATATCTTCTAAAGTTTGGATGGTTCGTTCACTTTGACCATCGGTTTGTGGGTGATAAGCGGTACTCATATCCAGACGAGTACCGAGAGCTTTCTGAAGTGTTTGCCAAAATCGAGAGGTGAAGCGGCTATCTCTATCGGAGATGATCGAGATGGGTATGCCGTGTCGTGCTACAACCTCTTTGATGTAGATGCGAGCCAAGCGCTCCATCTTGTCGGTTTCTTTGATAGCTAGGAAATGGGCAGATTTCGTGAGACGATCAACGATCACCCAAATGGTATCGCAACCGCTCGGTGTCTTTGGTAGTTTAGTAATGAAGTCCATAGTTATGTTTTCCCATTTCCATTGAGGTATTTCGGGTTGTTGTAGCAACCCAGAGGGTTTCTGGTACTCGGCCTTAACCTTGGCACAGGTTAAACATTTGCTAACATAGGTGGCGATGTCGGCTTTCATGTTGGGCCACCAATACCGTTGTCTGATGTCATGATACATTTTGTCCGAACCAGGATGTATGGAGTATCGAGGTTTGTGAGATTCATCCATCACCAAATCTCGTAGGTTTCCAAAGTTTGGTAACCAGATTCGGTTAGAGAAGTGTCTGGTTCCGTCGGGTTTGATTTCGAATTGTTTTTCCATGCCTCGCAAGGCCTCATTTTTGATGTTTTTCTCGTTGAGTGCTTCGAGTTGAGTGGAATGAATTTGAGAAATAAGATCGTTGTGGATGGTTAAACCAAGGGCTCGAACTCGAAGGGGTTTCACTCGTTCTTTTCGGCTTAGGGCATCGGCAACAACGTTAGCCTTACCCGGGTGGTATCGGATTTCACAGTCGTAGTCACTAAGTAACTCGACCCAACGACGTTGTCTCATGTTTAGGTCCTTCTGATCAAAGATATGTTGAAGGCTTTTGTGGTCAGTGAAGATAGTACATTTTGTACCATACAGGTAGTGTCTCCAGATTTTGAGTGCAAAAACTACAGCTCCCAATTCAAGGTCATGTGTGGTGTAGTTCTTTTCGTGGATTTTCAGTTGTCGTGAGGCGTAGGCGATGACTTTTTCACGTTGCATTAACACACAACCTAGTCCTTGGTGTGAGGCGTCGCAGTAAACTACGAAATCATCGGTGCCTTCGGGTAAGGACAGGATTGGTGCACTGCAGAGTTTCTGTTTCAGAAGTTGGAAGGCTGACTCTTGTTTATCGGTCCAATCGAATTTCTTATCTTTCTGAGTCAGTGAGGTTAAAGGTAGGGCTATTTTGGAGAAGTTCTCAATGAAAATCCGGTAATACCCAGCAAGACCTAAGAATTGTCGTACTTCGGTTGGAGTAGTTGGTGCTTTCCAGCACTTGATGGCCTCGATCTTGGCTGGATCAACACGTATCCCTTGACTGTCAATGACATGCCCTAGGAACTGTACTGTTTGCATCCAGAACTCACACTTGGAGAACTTGGCGTATAACTCCTCGTGTCTGAGTAATTCCAAGATAGTTTTGAGGTGTTGGCCATGTTCTGTTTCGTTGCGAGAGTAGATCAAGATGTCATCAATGAACACAATGACAAACTTATCTAGATATGGTTTGCACACCCGATTCATAAGGTCCATGAATACAGCCGGTGCGTTGGTTAAGCCAAAAGGCATCACTTGGAATTCGTAATGCCCGTAGCGGGTTTGGAAGGCGGTTTTTGGGATGTCGGCGTCTCGAACGCGGAGTTGGTGATAACCAGACCGAAGGTCAATCTTTGAATAAAAGCTTGAACCTTGAAGTTGGTCAAATAAGTCATCGATTCTAGGAAGTGGGTATCGGTTTTTGATAGTAAGTTTGTTCAGTTCACGGTAATCGATACACATTCTGAAGGATCCGTCCTTCTTTTTAACGAACAGGACCGGAGCTCCCCAGGGTGAGGAACTTGGTCGAATGAATCCCTTGTCCAGGAGTTCCTGCAATTGGGTAGATAACTCCTGCAACTCGGATGGGGCTAATCTGTATGGGGCTCGTGCCACGGGTGCAGCACCGGGCACAAGGTCAATTTGGAATTCGACTTGTCTAGGCGGGGGAAGGCCTGGCAAATCTTCAGGAAAGACTTCTGGAAAGTCTCGGACGATGGGCACATCCTCAAGTCGCTTTTCGGCCGACTTCATTTCGGTTACATGGGCGAGGATTGCTGGGTACCCTTTCCTCAGGTACTTTTGGGTTTTCATACAAGAGATGATGTTTAAGTTTCTCCTACCAGTCTCCCCCTGTATGATCAAGGTTCCACCGGTAGCGAGAGGTATACGCACAATCTTTTCAAAACAGACAATTTCAGCATGATGCTTGGACAACCAGTCCATGCCTACAATGACATCGAAGCTCCCGATTTCAACAGGGATGAGGTTTATGGGGAAAATTTCGTTGGCTAGGTTTAGAGTGCAATTAGGTATCACACTATCGGCCTCTATCAGTTTGCCGTTTGCTAATTCTACTGTGAACTTAGCATCTAAGGCAGTGGGAGTAATGTTGAGTAACGGACAAAACTCATCAGATATGAAACTTTTATCAGCACCAGTATCGAATAAAACTGAAACGGTTAGATCGTTGAGGAGAAACATACCCGTAACAACGTTGGGATCTTGACGGGCCTCTCCAGCATTGAGTACAAAAGCTCGACCGCGAGGGTTGTTGTTGTTATTGTTGTTCCTGTTGTTGTTGTTGTTGTTATTTCGTTTCGGGCAATTATTCCTGAAATGGGCAGTGCTGCCACACTCGAAACAAGCCTTTGGTGCATTGGGGTTGGTATTTGGGTTGGGGGTTCTGCAATCTTTAGCTAGATGTCCCTGCCGTTTGCACTTGGTACAGGTACAGGGGCCTTCGTGGTGTAGAGTACACTTGGAACAGTAAGGTTTGTTCCCAACGTACCCTTTCTTGTCCCCCGACCCTGAACCGGAGGTGTAGGCCTTCACAGTCTCGGCCTTCTTGGTTTGCTGCTGCTGATTGTTGTTATTCCCGGACCATTTCCGTTTGTTGTCCCCAGGGGATTTCACTGCGGGTGTCCCACGGCGGACGATCTGAGCCATAAGCTCGTGTGCCATGCGGACGGCACTCTGGATGGTCCCGGGTTTGGAAGAGATGACATTGCCTTGGATGGAATCAGGTAGCCCCCAAATGTATCTTTCGACACGTTTGGATTCAGGGTCCACCATGGATGGACAAAGGAGAGCAAGCTGGTGAAATCTGGTTGTGTAGCTAGTAATGTCGTTTCCTTGAACTGTGAGGTTCCAGAATTCATGTTCGAGCTGTTGGAGTTGCTCGCGTGGACAGTATTCTTCCCTCAGCAAGTTTTTGAGTTCATCCCAAGACATTTGATAGGCAGTATCAATACTATGGGTTTGGGCGTATGAGTTCCAAAAGGTGAGTGCACCCTCAGCTAGAGTGTAGGTAGAGAATTTGACTTTGTTCTCTTCTTGGCAGTTGCATATGCGGAAAACGGACTCCATTTTCTCAATCCATCGCATGAGACCGACGGCTCCTTCGGTTCCTTTGAAATGGAGAGGTTTACAATTCATGAAATCTTTGTGGGTGCAGGGCTTTGGCACAGGTGGGTTGTTGCCTGCACCTCCTGGATTTCCTTGGTTCGGATCAGGATTGTTTCTGGCAGCTTCTAGGGCTGATTGGACCCTCTGATTGATAAGTCTTTCGATATCAGCGGAGCTCATTTGACGTTTTGGAGCCATGATTCTAAAAGAAAGAAAATAAGAGGCACATAAGATTTTGTTGAGCAAGATCTAAAGTTATTGCAGATGCATAAAAGAGAGTATGATAAGTATCTACGGCAAGTCGAGACAATCAATAAAGCAAGGAAGAATTTTTTTTTTTTATAACCAAATTGAGGCGCAAGATAAACGATTACAGAGTTTGAAGTTTACAAAACATGTCGGGCATTGTTACATCCGGACTTAATACGAGAGTTTACAAAAGCTAACTAGTTGAGCACATCCTGCCTAAATAGGTTACAAAATAGAGTATCGTACTAATCTAATCCTGACTTGGATTCGGTGGTGGATTTGATGGCGGGAGTAGTGTGATGACTCGTTCCATGTTTGCAGTAAGTCGGCCAATCATTCCGACAGCTTCTCCCAGTTGTCGCTCTAGCAAGCGCACATGATCCTCGGTTTCTCGTAAGCGTGTCTCACTTTGTTGCAGCCTCGATTGTAGGATACTGATTTCATTTCGGTTACCGATCACTTGGCTGTGAACAGTTCCCATGGTTTCGGTGATGTCCTCCTGGTCTATGTACATTTGTGCAACCCGGCCTTGAGCCAAGTGCATCCAGTTTTGGTAAGTTTCGTGCTGCTCCGCTTCCACATCATCCAGTCGCCTTTCGTGACGATGGATTCGGGCAGCGAGCACGGGTATAGTATAGTGAGGAGGTTCATCGGTGTGTAAGGTGTGTTCTGGGTCTAGATCCTGTGAGGGAATTGGTATGTCCTAATCGGATCTCCAGGCGCAGAGAGTATAAGGTAACCAGTTCCATCGAGGGGTATCGGTCCGACGGCGGGCTTGGTTAGGTGTGGAAGTGGTTGTGTTACGAGGAGGGTAAGGGCTAGCTCGTGCTGGTCTAGTGGCTCCCCAACCTAAGCGAGAGTTGCGTGATCCCGAACGAGAGCGGGAGGAAGGTGTAGTTGCGTTGGGATTTGTTGCCATTTTCTGTGGTAAGGAATTTAGTATACGTGAGGTTGTATATAGAAATAAAGTAAACTAGCACACAAGCACGTATAAAGGTTGGTCCCGTTCTATCCTTGGTTTACGTTACTACCGTATTCTCATTTACTACAACCATTTTAGGTCTTGCATCGATTCTCCTTTAATTGTACATAGTTGATCAAGCTATGTTAAATTAAATTCAAATGATGCAATTGCTGAACCAGTCATACCAAAAGAGGAATACTACCCTAACGGTCATAGTCTAGGTCACTAATGCAATCCTAGTTCGCTATAACCTTAGGCTCTGATACCAATCTGTCGCACCCCCAAAACACGTGGCAGCGGAAACATGAGGTGTCACGGGGGTGCCGACCAAATCAAATATCACAACACAAAGATTAAAGCAAACGACCTCTATATGAGACGTTTGAAAATATTACATTACCATAATTTAAATGTTTACAAAATATCTGGAGTTCGCATAAACCGTTAAGAGATTTCTAATACATTACTGATTATACAAAATACAGCTAAATGCAATCTAATCTCTTGATGTTTGAAAACAATGCGACTCGAGCTAAGCTTTCCATAAGCTTCCTACTGCGTCGGGTTACCTGAGAAATACATACTAAAAGGTCAACATAAAGTTGGTGAGTTCATAGGTTTGATAATCAATTCAGTCACTAATATGATCCACAAGATTCCAAAAGTAGTATCATTCACAATGATAAGTAAAAGTATCGTTAGTCAACGATAAGTAAAAGTATTGCAAAATGCAACATAAGTATACCATTTGCAATGAGTCTCATAGTCGAGCTTAACGTTGTTTGCCTCCGGTAAGTGTACTAATCCGATACACTTCTAAATCACAAATAATATTGCATCCGTGGGTTGACTAGCGCGACTAGTCCGGATGGGGATTGTCAATCCCCGATAGTACTATCCAATAATATTCACGCATATATTAACGAACTATGATGGGTAGAGGGCTTTAATGGATTATTCAGGCCTCATGCAATCCGTACGAAAAGTTGTTTACAGTTACTTGTGATCATATAAGTAGTTGTATAAAACAGTTGTATGTATTCTCACCCCAGTTGAAAAACAGTAAAAAGGGGCTATGAAACTCACCTTAGATTAGCAAGTAGCAAGTAAGTATCAAATAAGCAAGCAAGCCGGTGTGCAACCTTCTAACGTCCTAAAAACGTATAAGGTTGGGTATAAGTAGATGTCTCAAAAGACCATCTATAGCGATTGTATAAGTGGGGGTCAATGTCCACTTAAGCCAATCGTGTAGGTGGAGGGTTAATGTCCACCTAGAGCTAGTTCATCAACTAGTATGTCCAAATAAATTGTTCAAGTTCGTTTCTTAAAAACGTGTACGACCCGTTGGTGAAAGTTTGTAATAATAATTCATTTAGACATTATTATCAAGTTTGTTTTACTGTAAACTATTCCTTAGTACATATCGTGTGTTGCAACCCAATTATTTTAGTTTGTATAAGTCTTAAACCGTAGGTCAAAGTTGGTCAACTCGTTGGTCAAAGCTGGTCAAACCTGGTCAAACTGGTCAAACCTGGTCAAACTTGGTCAAACTGGTCAAACCTGGTCAAACTGGTCAAAACTGGTCAAACTGGTCAAACCTGGTCAAACCTGGTCAAACTGGTCAAACCTGGTCAAACCTGGTCAAACTGGTCAAACCTGGTCAAACCTGGTCAAACTGGTCAAACCTGGTCAAACTGGTCAAACCTGGTCAAACCTGGTCAAACTATGAGTCACTTCTAATTTATAGAGTCACTTACCAATTTAATGAGTCACTTACCAATTCATGAGACACTTACTGATTTTATGAGTCACTTATCAATTTCATGAGACACTTACTGATTTTATGAGTCACTTACCAATTCATGAGACACTTACTGATTTTATGAGTCACTTACCAATTCATGAGACACTTACTGATTTTATGAGTCACTTATCAATTTCATGAGACACTTACTGATTTTATGAGTCACTTACCAATTCATGAGACACTTATCAATTTATGAGACACTTACCAATTTCATGAGTCACTTATCAAATCCAAGTGTTCTAAGTGTCGGTTTCTAATTCGGGAAACTTTCTAAATTTAGTTTTTGGTCCAAGTTACTAACTAAGTCATCCAAACCCATTTTTGTTACCACTTTCCAAAAATAGTAAGTTTTGTCGTTTTTTAGAAACCGAGCCGTTTTTGTTGACTTGGTCAAACCGACTCGGTTTGACCCGAAACTTTTACCCAACCCATAAATCAGTTTAAAGAGTCCAAATAATTTGTCGGTTTGTGTCGGAGTCATCCAAAGTGTCGGTTTTAATTACACTTCTTAAGATTTTCAATATTTCACATTTTCGACTTTTGTCGGTTTGGTTCGCCATTTTATTTCTACCACTTATGGTCCAAACTAGGGTCTGAGATTTTTACCAACTGATCTACAATGAGTCAAGACTAACATATCAAATTTTCAGCTTCCAATGGGTCCATTAACATATTTAATTAATTCCGAGAAAGTTCCGAACAGATTTATCGAAAACCTACAGGTCAGTCCTACAAATCGGCTCGTAGAGAAAAACGAGTACGTTTATGGAAAAAGTGTAAAACATGAAAGTTGTAGATCTTTTCGATATGCAAATTTTTTAAAAAAATGCATCTTCTAACTCTCAAAATTCGATTTTATACGAATTTATCTTTGTAACAGCGTTTTTGGGACAGATTATGTATCTTTTAAGTATAAATCATAAAAACGTATTTTAGCATGGATTTTGGACATAATCTTGTTGATAGAGCTATATAACATCTAAATAAGTATTAATAAGGGAAAATATGGTTCCTTACAACAAGTTAATGATGAGAAAGAGATGAGATGTTCTTGAGCTTGAATCTTCTTGAAAATCCTTGAAAAGTGGAAGTAGTTTTGTGTGGTGGTGCAAGGGTGGTTTGTGGTGGTGTATGGTGGTGGAATGGTGGTTTGGAGCTGATTATTTTCCAGAGATAGAGAGAGTTTTAATGTAGAGAGAAGTATGTGCAAGTGGGAAATGATAGAGTCAAATGTGCATGTCTTTCAAATGGCTAAGTGTAAGAAAAAGGGGAAAATGAAATCATTGTTATTTGCATGAGACATGAATGGTGGAGGTGAGGGGTGGCCAGCCCACATGGGGTCCCACTCAGGGGTATTTTGGTCATTTTCCTTATTCTTAATTTAATTCGTTGCTTTTCCCGTTCGTTTACCGATTATTTAGACGTTTATTTATACGTTAAACGTTTTATACGCGTTTTTAAGTGACGACTTATATTTTGACATTTTTGATTGAAGTATTTATTAAAATACTTAGAAACATTTATAAAAATGTTCCGTTTATTTATCGGCCTCGATTTGCGCGTTAGTGGTACGGAGGTTTAATCGCGTAACGTTTTAAATAGACGTTTTTATTGACGAATCATAATACGATGTTTTCAATAATAATTTCATACAAAATAATATATTTTAATTTATAAATATATATATTTTGACTTTCGTTCGGTTGTCGGGCGCGTTCCGCGCGTTTCTGTTGCGTTTGAGACGTTTTAGCCAAATCGCCTTAGTTTTTCGTGTATTATTTTAACAAAATAATAATATATGATAAATAACTTCTAAAAACATATTAAAGTTATTTATAGAAATGTTTTAACCAACGTCGTATTTATACTGGGTCGGACTCCGTCCGGTTGTTTTGCACAATTTCACCAAATTGCGTAAGTGTAATTACAACTAATTACATAAGCGTAATATAATCAATTACGGAAGTGTATATTCACATAAATACACAAATAGTTACAAGTAATTACAAGTATTTAGCCTAATACTAAACTAAACACACGTAATTAGGATTTCTAGTAGGTTAATCAGTAACCCTAAATCGTCGGGTGTCACACGTCATCTCTTCCAAACCAACCACCATTGACGGTGCAATCTCATTGGCCCAAGACCTGATGTCTATGAGCCAAGATTCTGAACCACCCACTTCATCCTCCCAAAACAACAAACGCAAGTGGTCAGACTACCACAACAACCACTCCAACCAACAAAACAAGAAACCTGACACCATCAAAGCCTACAACACCACCACTGATATCATCCGGGGTTACACTGGGAGCAAACCATATTGTCCCAAGTGCAGCCGACACCATGAGGGTTCCTGTGGTCCCTTTTGCAACAACTGCAAGAAGTACGACCACCTCACCAAAGACTGCCGCTCTCCCTCCAACAACAATTCCAACAACAACACCAGACCACCCAGAGTATGCTTTGAATGTGGGAAACCCGGGCATTTCAGGGACTCATGCCCAAAGCTGAAGAACAACAACAACAACCGCAACAACAACAACAACAACAACAACACTCGCAGCAGAGCTTTCGTCATCAAATCTGGGGACGCCCGTCAAGACCCTAATGTGGTCTCGGGTATGTTCCTCCTCAACAACTTAAATGCTTCTGTTCTATTTGATACTGGTACTGATAGAAGCTTTATCTCCGATGACTTTTGCCCATTACTTGACATCACTCCTGTTGCCTTAGATGTTAAGTACACTGTAGAGCTAGCAAATGGAAAACTTGTAGAAACCACCAGTGTGATACCTAATTGCATTTTAAACCTAGCTGACGAAACCTTTTCGATCGACCTTATACCCATTGAAATTGGAAGTTTCGACGTCATCATTGGAATGGACTGGTTGTCCAAACATCAAGCTGAAATCATTTGTCACGATAAAATCGTCCGTATCCCACTCGCCGTTGGTGGAACCTTGATCATACAGGGGGAGACCGGTGGGACTGGACTCAATATAATCTCCTGCTTAAAAACCCGAAAATTTCTGAGAAAGGGTTACCCTGCCATACTCGCACACATCATGGAGAAGAAGTCGGATGAGAAGCGACTTGAGGATGTGCCAATTGTTAGAGACTTTCCCGAAGTCTTTCCGGAAGAATTACCTGGTCTACCTCCGCCTAGACAGGTTGAGTTCTCGATTGATCTTGTGTCGGGTGCCGCACCGGTGGCCCGCGCACCGTACCGTTTAGCCCCATCCGAACTTCAGGAGTTGTCCTCTCAGTTACAGGAACTTCTGGATCGAGGATTCATTAGACCGAGTTCTTCACCTTGGGGAGCTCCGGTCTTATTTGTCAAAAAGAAGGACGGTTCATTTCGAATGTGCATCGACTATCGAGAGTTGAACAAATTAACCGTCAAAAACCGATACCCACTTCCTCGCATTGATGATCTATTCGACCAACTTCAGGGTTCAAGTTTCTACTCAAAAATCGATCTGCGATCAGGTTATCATCAATTACGAGTTCGCGACGCCGATATTCCGAAAACTGCTTTCAGAACTCGTTACGGGCACTACGAATTCCAAGTGATGCCCTTTGGTCTAACCAACGCACCGGCTGTATTCATGGATCTCATGAACCGGGTGTGCAAACCTTACCTCGATAAGTTTGTCATTGTCTTTATTGATGACATACTCATTTACTCGCGCAACGAGCAGGAACATGCGCAACACCTTAAGACTATCCTTGAACTACTTAGACACGAGGAGCTTTATGCCAAATTCTCTAAGTGTGAGTTCTGGATTCAAACCGTTCAATTTCTTGGTCACGTGATCGACAGTCAGGGAATTCACGTGGACCCATCAAAGATCGAGGCTATCAAAGACTGGCAAGTACCCACCTCTGCAACAGAAGTACGACAATTCTTGGGTCTTGCTGGGTACTATCGGCGATTTATCGAAAATTTCTCTAAAATAGCTCAATCACTCACGGTACTGACTCAGAAGGACAAAAGGTTCGATTGGACCGAGAAACAAGAGTCAGCGTTCCAACTTCTGAAACAAAAGCTTTGCAGTGCTCCAATTTTATCCTTACCCGAAGGCACCGATGACTTCGTGGTATACTGCGATGCTTCCCACCAAGGTCTCGGTTGTGTGCTGATGCAACGAGACAAGGTCATTGCTTATGCCTCACGACAGCTGAAAATTCACGAAAAGAACTACACCACTCACGATCTCGAACTTGGAGCTGTCGTTTTTGCTCTCAAAATCTGGAGACATTATCTCTACGGCACTAAGTGCACCATCTTTACCGATCATAAAAGTCTCCAACATATCTTCGATCAGAAGGACCTCAATATGAGGCAACGTCGATGGGTCGAGTTGCTTACCGATTACGATTGCGAGATCAAGTACCATCCAGGGAAGGCTAATGTTGTAGCCGATGCCCTCAGCCGAAAGGAACGACCAAAACCACTTCGAGTCCGAGCCCTCAGTATGACCATTCATAACGATCTTACCATTCAAATTCATACCGCTCAGATCGAAGCCCTGAAACCGGAAAACATCAAAAATGAAGCCTTGCGGGGCATTGACAAACAATTTGAAACCAAACCTAACGGGATTAGGTATTTCTAAAACCGAATCTGGTTACCTAGTTTTGGGAACCTAAGAGACTTGGTGATGGACGAGGCTCACAAGTCTAAATATTCTATTCATCCGGGATCTGATAAGATGTACCACGGTATCAAGGAATTTTATTGGTGGCCAAACATGAAAGCCGAAATCGCCACTTATGTCAGCAAGTGTCTTACTTGCTCGAAAGTCAAAACCGAACATCAGAAACCTCCTGGTTTACTCCAACAACCTGAAATCCCCGAATGGAAATGGGATCAAATTGCCGTGGATTTCATAACCAAACTACCCAAGTCGTCGAGCGGTTGCGATACCATTTGGGTGATCGTCGATCGTCTCACCAGATCTGCTCATTTCCTGGCAATCAAAGAAAACGATAAAATGGAACGCCTTACACAAATCTACATCAAGGAAATCGTTTCTCATCACGGTGTTCCAGTCTCAATCATCTCTGACAGAGATGCCCGTTTCACTTCTCACTTTTGGCAATCACTTCAGAAAGCTATGGGTACCCGTCTCGATATGAGTACCGCGTACCATCCTCAAACCGATGGCCAAAGTGAACGAACCATTCAAACACTGGAAGACATGCTACGAGCCTGCATAGTTGATTTCGGTACAAACTGGGAAAGACATCTACCGTTGTGCGAATTTTCGTACAATAACAGTTATCATGCCAGCATTAAGGCTGCACCTTTCGAGGCACTGTACGGTCGTAAGTGCCGATCACCGATCTGTTGGACTGAGGTGGGAGATAGTCAACTCACTGGTCCTGAACTCATACACGCCACCACTGAGAAAATTGTGGAAATCCAAAACAGACTCAAAGCCGCACGTGATCGTCAGAAAAGTTATGCTGACGTGAGACGCAAACCACTCGAGTTCCAAGTTGGGGATCGAGTTCTCTTGAAAGTATCGCCTTGGAAAGGCGTCATCCGTTTTGGCAAACGCGGGAAGTTGAATCCCAGATACATCGGGTCTTTTGAGATCCTTGAACGGATTGGCCCCGTAGCTTATCGATTGCAGCTGCCATCCGAACTCAGCAGCGTGCACCCTACTTTTCATATCTCAAATTTGAAGAAGTGTCTATATGATGAGACACTTATTATTCCATTAGATGAAATTCGTGTTGACGATAAACTTCATTTCGTTGAGGAACCCGCTGAAATTATGGACCGTGAGGTCAAACAACTGAAACAAAGTCGTATTCCCATCATCAAGGTCAGATGGAATTCGCGGCGTGGTCTGGAATTCACCTGGGAACGGGAAGACCAAATGCGACTCAAATATCCTCAACTTTTCACTGATTCTACATCAAACACGACTTCGAGTTAAATTTCGGGACGAAATTCTTCTAACAGGGGGAGAATGTAACACCCGCCAAATTAGGACTAGTAATTAGTGCCTAATCATATGTTAATACATGTAATTAGTTCCTGGTTAGGCTAATTAATGTATCGAAATATATATATTGTTGAATATATACGAATATGCGATTTGGTTAAATCGTACGCAATTTAAATCGGATGTATTTCGATTCAATTTAATACGGACGTTGGTGACTAATTTTTATTAAATAACATTTTATGTCAAAAATATTATTATGATAATATTTCGTATCCATACGTATCGTACAAACAAACCTTACACAATTTAAATGTAAAACGCGCAAACTAAATAAACAAACTTACATTTTATAATTCAATATATAAATTGATTAGTAAAACATTTAAATAAAATATCGCGTAATAATTTGTATTTTAAAACGTACCTTTAATATTTAAAATAATTACTTACGATTAAACGACGGAGCAAACGAATACCGCACGGGACACGTAGACGGAGACTGAAAGTGGGGATAAAACCCCCACCTCCCATTTTCTTTCTTCATTTTATCTATCTCTTTCTCTCTCTTACTTTCTCTTCCTCTCTTTTTCTCTCAAATTTGGAACCACCAAAAACCTCACAAAATCACCAAATAACAACATCAAACGGCTTTGGATCATACTACTCTTTTGGAATAAAACGACCACCGCATCACTATCTATCATCCTACTTTTTCGGATTTCTCATCCGACACTTTGTAAGTTTCCGACAAATCCCGACATCTCTCGATTTCTAGTGTTTTCACTTTCTAGTTGTTTGTTTATGCTTATAATGTCCCTATAAGGGTTGGGTAAAAATATTGGAACGATCGGAAACCCGAAAACATGATTTTTGCTCGAAATCCGTCGAACAGGCCTTAGTGTCGCATGAATGCCAAAAACAGTACATGCGTCACTTAAGTGCCGCTATCACACACATACCGTCACTTCGGTAGTGACGCGAGCCTATAACTTTCAGCAGAAACCATGCGACACTTCATAAGTGCCGCTATTACCCGTAGAAGCTTACACTTTCGGTAGAAACAAGTGACGTCCGGTGACGTCACTCGAACCTCATACCGTCACTTCCATAGTGACGCATAAACTATTTAACGACACTTCTCTAGTGCCGCCATACTCTTTTACACGACACATCTTAAGTGTCGCTATATTGCACGTCACTTCTTAAGTGACGCCTAAATGTCAGAAAACCATTCTCTTACACGACACTCCTGGAGTGCCGCTATGTTACGGAACCCGTCACTTTCTAAGTGACGCATAAATATGTTACACGACACTATCTCAGTGACGCATACCCTTACACTGACACCAATACCCGACACTTCACAAGTGACGCATAGAACATGTAAGTGACGCATATAGTGTCGCATAAAACAGCAGATTTTCTAACTTAAATTTCACTAAGTGTCGAACTTTTACAACCTCAAATCTTTATACGATACGACTTATAAAACACTTTGGGACACTTTTGTAAGTGCAAAACATCGATAACTTGATAATAATACTTGAAGTTATTATTTCAAACTCGTCATCAACGGGTCGTACACTTTTCAAACACTTAAACATATCAACCAAATAGTGGATATTTGGACATTATAGTTGGACGAACAACTGCAGGGGTGATCTTTTAAGATACCCAATCATATTTATAACCATCGCGTGTCGTGGACACCCTCAGGTTACAAGTCTTTGGACTTCATTTCGGCTAATCAACTTACGTTTGTTTAAACGCATTCAGACTCAGGTGAGTCTCATAGCCCCTCTTTTTACTGTTTTACTCAGGGGTGTGATATACTGCTCAAACTTTTAACATGTGAACGCAAGTACCAAACTTTTCATATACTACATGAGTTTTTCGAAACTAATCATTTGAAAGTCCTCCGTCAGCATAGTTGTTAATACGTTGTAGCGTGAATATTAGTATATGGTACCATATAGGATTGACCCTCCTCGTCCGGGTTAGCAAGCACTAACCGGGTAAACGGACGTACTAATATTTGGGAAGACGAATGTTGATTAGGCATTCGTGGAGGCACCTCGCCCGGAATTCTCTATAGGGGACCCGGCCCTCGAGTTAAGCTCAACTATGTGCTCATGGCTGTATACACCATGATTATCATTAAATTGCTGGATGCAATTCACTATTAAATTGCTGGATGCAATTCATTATTTAATTGCTGGATGCAATTCATTATTTAAATCTTGCGGTTCATACGATATTACTTGATTTTAAACCTGTGAGCTCACCAGCTTTATAGCTGACCTTTTAGCATATATCGCAGGTACCCAGCAGTAGGATGTTTCTGCTTCAGGATTTAGCTCGAGTCAGCATACAGACGATTGAGATTTTATTGCATTAGTATATTTTGTATAAGTACTTATGTACTGAAATCTCATTTTAATTAACTCGAGCTATGTAAAGCTTCAAATGTTGTAAACATTTTAGTTATCAATATATTTTGTTAAAACGACGCATATAGAGTCGTTTGCTATTTATCTTTGTGCTTTGTTATTGATTAGTAACACCCAAATCAAGCTTCCGCAAATCATCAAATTTGGGGGTGTTACAGATATTCAGTATGAAGAGACGGTCAATCCACCGGTCATACGCGCAACGGTTAATCAGCAACCGGTTGTCTTTTATGCTTATGATCTTCGTCATATTTTACAGCTGGGGACTGTAGACCAAGAAGATGGTCCGACTGAGTACCCGAGTGATTTTATTGAGGGTGCTTTAGGCCGTATGGGGTATACGGGTGAGCGACGAGGACGTTAATTCCTCAAGGCTCTAGTTATCAGCCGGTGGAGATTCCTGTGGCACATTATAGTCACAATTTTTGGACCGAAGAAGGGCTGTTTTGACGAGTTGAGCCCTGCTCTTGTATCGGCTGTACTGTCACCGATTTATAATAAACCATACAGTTTTTGTGATTATTTTTAGTGAGCTGGTACGACAGATATCGGGTGCTGTTAGATCACAATTCTTGATCTACCCGAGGTTCTGCATGATGATTATTCGTCATCATCTTCCGGATCTTGTTATTCCTGAGCCGCATCTATGTGTTGATACTATCATGCTCAGAGGATACAATGCTATGTTTCAGCAGACCATCCGAAGGGAAGAGTTTGTCAAGCCGGAGATTCGTGATCTTTTTGGCTTTATCATTGATCCCTTGTATGTGACGCCACCGAACAATGGTTGGCTGGATGTTCCTGCTAGTGCTGTGCCAGAGAGTGTTGCTGATGTGGTTCCACAGCCTGAACCACAAGAGCTTCTTGAGGATGTACTTCTCCAGGCAGATCAACCTGGTCAGCAAGTGGATGCAGAGGTTGCTGCACAGCTAGTGCCAGAGGTGTTAGGGAAAAACGATGATGCTCATGATCCGCTTCTTCAAGCAATTGATCAATATGTTCCATCTGCACAGGTATGATTTAAATTATAAAGATATAGATACTTTGTTAATAGACCTTAGTGTTAATCATAAAGTATAAATATTGTTATATACAAATGTTACTTAAATAGATATTTTGTTGATTGGTTGTATAATTAATCATAAAATATAAATATCATTCTATATAGGAACCTGAGGCTGCAGGCCCAGAGGTCACGAGACCTGAGGGTATGCAGGGACAAGACATTGGACCAGGTGCTGGGACATCTGGTGGTTTTGGCAAAGGTCCTGAGGCTGGACTTTCGGAGGGAGCAGACGGTGAAACTACTTCTGACTTGGATGAAACACCGAGTCCTCCACCTCCTCCTGCTGGTATGATCCGTTACAGATCTCAGCATATACCGGATCCTGCGCTGAAAGAAAAGCGTAAAGCTATTGAGGTTGATCCGGATTTTGATCCGAATGGTGAGGATATTCAGGAAGAGGATTCTTCATTACAGACTCGACGCCGAAAGAGAGCTCGAACTGCAAGTGTTCAGTTAACTATCGGTGATGGTAAGTTTTAATTTTAAGTTAGATAGTTTTAATATGTTGTTTTATCAGGAGTTATAAACTGAGACAGTTAATTCTGTAACAGTTGCTCAAGATAGACCGCAGGTCGAGGCAGTATCACAGGTTGAGACTGAACCGATATCTGTACCTACTGAGGTAAGAGATATAAGTTTAGTTACTACTAGTGTTACTAAATAGATTAGAGATTGAGACAGAGTAATCTGTAACAATTACTAATATCATTTTGTCTAACTTAACAGGAGATGATGATAAGGGATATTGTTCGTCCGGAGACATATCCGACGACAAAGCTCAGCAGAGCTGCAGCGAAAGTTGTCTGAGACTTAGCTACTGCAGCATCTCATATTGCTACATCTTCGCCTCCACGAACCACTACTACCGCTTCATCTCAACCGTTGACTGATGCTGAAAGGATTACATCCTTGGAGTCACGTGTTAGAGAGCTTGAGTCACGATCTTACCATGTCTGAGAGTATGTCTGTTCAGAATGAGGCTTATAATATGCTACTAAAGACCAACAATACTTTGGTTGATGATGTAGCTTCTCAACGACGACAGATTGACAGACTTGATCGTCTAGTTGCTGATCTGCGAAAGGATAAGCCATCTCAAGGGGGAGTGGTTATACTAGATGAGTCTTGCAGAGGTGATGAGCTGGCGATGAAGAGACGTGAAGATACAAATGATGATCCCAGCACACCAAAGGATAGTGAGCTGGCTGGTCCTTCAACGACTGGTCAGCAGACTACACTTCAGGGGGAGTCTGCGGGTGTTGAAGCTAGTGGTTCTGGTGTAGGTACAAGTGCAGATACGATGGTACCGGTTGATACTGAAGATGGTAAGATAGTTTAGTATTAGCTTAGTATTAAGTACTATTTGTAATAATTTGTACTAAATAATTGTAACTTAATATCAAGTAATAAATTCGACTTGTGATATTAAATTACAAGTTAAATATGTTTTGAAATATTTAAGTTATATATGATTAAATATGTTTAGTAGAATAGTGATCGAAAGACTTCCGACTCATTGAGTAGTCGTGCGGCGTGTTCCGATTAATATCAGCGGTCAAAATTTCTTTGATAACATATACATTTTAGACTTGAGAGTTTTCATAACTGACAAGTTAATTATGTAATATTTTATAACTAGGCAAATAATATATAATTTAAAGATATAATTGAAAGTTAAGTTTCTGGTAAAATAACAGTTCAATTAAGTCTTGGAAATTATATAAGTTAATTAATTGTAAACTTGAATGGTTGGTGATTATTCACAATACATTAGAGTTTAAATTTAATTAATATTTGCTAAGTATTCTTGATATAAGACTTTTGAAATCTTAAATTGATTCAGGGTAATTAATAAAAGATTTATAAGTAATATATATTGCGTTTATATTATGGATTATCTACACAAAAGATTTAATAAGGAAATTTTTAGATTAATTCAGGTAAATCAATAAAAGAATTTGTATTATTAATATATTATTTGTATTTGTGTTTTTCTAGGAAAGGAAATGCTAGATCTATCAGACTCTGATGAAGATTTTTTGGATGAGATTGATGAGGAAATCGATTATGATTTAGAAGAAGGAGAATTTGTGCCTCCTGAATATTGGACTTCTATTCCTGAATCTGAGATAAACGAAGGTGCTAATGTAACACCCTCAAATTTCGGTTTGGGGAAGCGGTCGGGTCGGGTGTTACCAAATTAAATATCACAGCATAAGATACATAATGAACGACTCTAAATGAGACATTTGAAAATAATTATACATTTGCCAAAATAGAACGTTTACAACGTTGCGAGTTTAATAGAAATTTCAAATACATAATTTGAAAATACAAATTAAATGCAGAGTAGTCCCAATTGTTTGAAAATATGCGACTCGAGCTAGCATAATCTTGTAGCAATCCTAATCCTGCTGGGCACCTGAGAACACACGCTAAAACGAGTCAGCTATAAAGCTGGTGAGTTCATAGGTACGTTAGTTGAAAACAATAGTATAAACCTTGTATGTTTAAAAAGTAGTTCGAAAACTACGATCTTGATTTGTATTGTTATAAAGTTGCAACATCAATGTGTATACGTCTAACGAGGTATCTAATACCTAAGTAACCGTGGTGTGTACCTAAGAACATAGAGAAAGCGGCAATCTATGCGTAGATACCTATCAGGTATAAGTAAGTCTACAGACGTGAGGCACTACATGCCTAAGTACTATCAAGTATGCGTATCACCACGTTATCTAATAACAAGTAATCATATTACTTAATCAATAGTACAGTGCTAAGGTGCCACTTGGCCTAGTGTGTTGCCTCCAGCAACGTATAAGTGTGGTCCCGCAATAAGTATTTATCCGAATACCGAGCCAACGATCTCGAGTGTAAGCTCGTCGATCCGTTGCTCCATCAACGACCTCAACTGTAATCTCGTAGGTCCGTTGATATGTGTGAATCTCGCGCGTAAGCCCGCAGATCCCGTGTTTGAGCCAACGATCTCGAGTGTAAGCTCGCCGATCCGTTGCTCCACCAATAATCTCGAGTGTAATCTCGCAGATCCCATGTTTTGTATCGCTTTACCACGATATCATTTTGAATCACTGAATCATCTACCGTGATCTCGTTTTGAATCACTTTACCGTGATCTCGAACAACATTGCTCCCACGCAACGTATGTAATCGAGCCAGCTGTACTACGACAAGCCCGACTGTTGAAATGTAGAGCCAGCTGTACTACGACAGACTAGCTAAGTAAATGAGAGCCAGCCGTACTACGACGCGCCTGACTTAAGTAGTTATGTTTGTATGTATGTATGCCAATATGCATATGTAAATTGTAAGAAGCCCCAAGAGCTTGATATAGTGTACGAGTATTTTTATATATATACATATATATAAGTCAAATCTACAAGCACAAGAAATAGTGTATCATGCTACGCATGAAGTCATATATTGTATCTAAATATGTATGTACAATACTTAGATATTAATTGTATCACATTGGGCCTAGGTGTGAGTAGTCATCACCTAGTTGGTTTGTATTAGTATAAAGTTCCTATACTAACGTTTGTCACTAATGTATACTCCTAGCCTCAACTTAGCAAGTATATCTGAAGTCCTTGGTTGTTGTTTACTTGGGTACTATTCCAGTTTAGAAGTCCTGGACTATATAAGCAGTCGTAGTCCCAAAAGGAAAACTAATCCTGTAAGAGTCTAGTCGTTGTCCAGTGTAGGTAGAACTAACCAGTTCTAGTATAAGTGATAGTATTGTCCCGTGACAATATGGTCAATGGATAGTGATAACTTAATCAAGTCATGTAGTGGTAATTGTTTTCCAACAATCTAACAGTGTACGGTTGTAACCTATCTAGGTTAAGTATTTATACTATCTCAAAACAGTATGGTGGGTGTAGTTCCTAAGTATTACACATTTCGTATTACTTCACAGTAATATAGATAAGTGTGTATTATAAAAGTTTATCATTATAATCCGAAAACAGTAATTAAGCATGCGTCTCACCCCGAAAACAGTAAAACAGTTGAAGAGTGGGGCTATGAACTCACCTGTGAGTTGTCAGCGATCCTACGATACGTGTGTTGTCCGAATGATAACCTCCTAGTGTCCTAAACACGCGAGGTTATGTAAGTAAGAGACAAATCATTTTGTCTAAACGAGTTGTGTAATTATTTATTTATCGTTCAGGTTTGGAAACCGTGTACGGGGGTCCGGGGGCAGCGCCCCTGGTAGCGGGGTCCAAGGGGTGGCAACCCCTGGCGGGGTCCAAGGGGCAGAGCCCCTGGTTGGGGTCGAGTGCCAAGTCAGCTTGGAAATTTTTTATTTTTACTACATTGCTTTACTAAGAATCGCATCGAAGATTTAAAATCGGAAAATTTACCAAAGGTTGGCTGCGGACCGAATTAGTGGTGTCAATTGAGTCCGCGAAGCGAACTGAGTTTGAATTCGCAGGACAAGTGGACTCGCGGGTCTCAACTCGCAGCTCAACTCGGTTCGCGGGTCAAGCCACTTCGCAGATCGATTCACAGACAAGTTGGTCCGCAAGTCAACTCGCGACTCAGTTCGACTCGCAAGTCTGTTCGATTCGCGAGTTCAGATAAGGTTTCGCGAGTTGAGTTCGTCTCAACTCGCACGACGAACTGCTGCGATTTTTGAGGTGGGTTTCGAGTTTTAAAACATTTTTGACCGATTTCTTGTTGTTATAATGTTAATACATGATAATATAAGTGTTATAAACTCGAAATAAAGAAGGAAAACGTAAGATTTCTTACAAATCGGAGATGGAACCGAAAATGGGGGTGGAACCAAATGATGATGAAATCGAGATTGAAAATGAAGAAGATGATGTTAGGTGCTTGTTGTTGCTGCTGTTCTTGTTGATGATGGTGGTGGCGGTGGTGGTGACCGGTGGTGGCGACGGCCGGCGGTGGTGGTGGGTGGTGTAAGTGGAGAGAAAAGATGGAGAGAGTTTGGTGTGTGTGTGTATTTTTATGAGATAAAAATGAAAGAATGGGAGGGGATTTGGGTTTTATCCAAAACTCAGATCCCCATTTCGGGGACTATGGTCTCCAACCACAGTACAAAATACCCGTGTTTTTGTACCCGAAGGTAAAATAAATTTAATATTTTAATTTCAAAATTTTGTTTATGTTTCTCGAAACAAATACTATATAAAAATGTTTCACTTGAGTTACATAAATGTAACCTGGTTATAATTGTTTTTAAAAATACAGTTAATCAAAGTTTTAATTGGACGCAAAAATTGACTTTTTGACCGGGTGTTACATTCTCCCCCCGTTAAGAAAATTTCGTCCCGAAATTTCAGATGAAGTCGTGATCGCGTGGGGTCTGGGGAGAAGTGTACGTACAAGTAGTTCGTTAGATAGATAGTAGACGTACCACGTCTATGACGGAGTTGAAGAGCAGTCAATCCATGACTGTGTCGTGGTTTATTATCGTAGTCACATCCTGACTATTTCGTTTGTTCAAATAGTAGTTATATTATGGTTGTAAGGTAATCGTTTACGGGATTGTCAATCCGGGACTAGATGGTTGTCACTAGATGACCGCTTAACGAATAGTCCTATCAGAACTAAATGATTGGTGAACGTTCAGTTGGTCCAATCTGCCGGAAGCAAACTTTGAATTTTATGTTGTCCTAGGCTAACTAGCCCTACGATGCACTCGGCATTAAGTAGATAGAAGTGTGATCGGGAATGAGAAGTACACATTCAGTGTAAATTAAAGTCGAAGTGTTATGTTTTCGAGGAAGAACGTACTTACATTATTGTTGAGGATTTGTCCGGTTCATTCAGAGCCGATCAGGTTAATTTTGCGTTTCTTTGGGCAGTCCTTCTTGTAGTGTCCGGGTTCTTTACATTTGAAGCATATCCTTTGAGAGTCGGGATTGGGGGGAACTCTGCAATCCCAGGTTTTGTGTCCAAATCGTTGGCATCTTTCACAGGGTAAACCACATGAACCATCATGATGACGTTTACAGCCGTGACAAAATGGTTTGTTCCCCGCATAGCCTCGTTTTTCATTAGGTTCGGCGGCGTAGGACCTCAAGGGTTCGGGTTGATTTGTTGGGTTATGACTATTGCTGGAATCTCCATTCCATTTTCCTTGTTGGTTTTCAGTTACAGCTGTTCCGCGTCGAACCACCTGTGCTATGAGTTTATGGGCCATGCGAACGGCATCATTAATAGTGTTGGATTTAGAGGCGGTGACCATCCCCTCAATTTGCATCGGGAGTCCCCCGATGTACCTCTCGATTCGTTTGTTCTCAGGGTTCACCATAGTTGGGCAAAGAAGTGCGAGTTGGTGAAAACGGTTGGTGTATGTCATGATGTCGTTGTCTTTTACAATGAGGTGCCAAAGTTCATCCTCGAGTTTGTGTAATTCCTCACTGGGACAATACTCGTCCCTCATTAGTTGTTTCAGTTCCTCCCAAGGAAGTTTGTGAGTGGTGTCGATCCCTACAGTTTGGGCGTAGAAATTCCACCAGGTAAGGGCATTATCTTGGAGAGTGTAGGTAGAGCATTTAACTTTGTAGTCATCGGGGCAGTTGCAAATGTGGAACACAGATTCCATTCTCTCGATCCACCTAATTAATCCGGCAGCCCCTTCAGTACCAACGAAGTTTGGCGGGTTACAGTTCAGGAATTCCTTATAGGTGCAGGGTCGCGCTCGGTTTCGAGTAGCTAAAGCATCAGCCACTCTTTGTTTAGCAATTTGATCAAGCTCAGCTTGAGTGTATGTTTGTTGTTTAGGCGGCATGATTCTTAAATAAGGATGAAATAACAAAGGGTGAGATCTTTATTCAAAGATTATGATTATCACAGTTGCATACATAGGAGAGTGTCACACAATCATGCAAAGTAACCATCAATGATGTACAATGATGGGATTTCGGGAATTCTTTAAAGTATGTGTTCGAAAGTCCTCGGACTTTTTGGGTTCGTCATGTCGTGAACAGTTCACGCGAGTTTTCAGTGTAGTCAACTAAGACTAGGTTATTATAACTAGTCCAACAGACAATAGTGCAGTACTAGCATACTGTAGGTGTAGTCCTAATAAATCAGTGTGTAGTCACGTACTGTAACGCGGTGCTAATAGCACAGTAATGTAATCGGGTGTGTACGTGTACCTATAGAATAGCGTACATGCAAGTAGTAGTCAAGTGTGGCACCTCGTGCCCAGTAAAGTAGTCGTGTATGCATACAAATGTACAAGTGCCTACAGCAAGTGTACATTCGTAAAGTAATCGAGTGTGGCACTTCGTGCCCAGTAGTGAATTCAAGTATGTATATGATGTGTACACGTAACTATAACAAGTATACATGTATAAAGTAGTCGAGTCTGGCACCTCGTGCCCAGTAGAATAATCGTATATACATATAAAGTGTACATGAAACTCTAAGAAGTCTACATGTATTTCGAAAGTAGCACCTAGTGCCAGGAAGTACCTTATCGAGCCCGAAAGTAGCACAATGTGCCCAGTAGTATCATCAAGTATGCATATAAATGTACATGTACCTATATCTAGCGTACATGCAGTAGTAATCATTTTTGGCATTACGTGCCCAAAAGTGTATGTATATAACCAGTAAGTACAATTATAGTACCGTGTTAAACCAGTGGATCACCCTATGGTACTATAGTAATTGTAGACAAATCGTTTACCTATAGTTGTCACCTGACAGTCAGGTTTTACTTATTGGAACAACATCCCAAGATGCGAGTGTTGCGGTTGACCAAGTTATATAGTGATCGTCTGTCTGACGATGAGGGCGAGTGAAGATAATGTGAGAGAAATAAATGTGACGCGCCTTGGTAACGATTCCTCATAAAATGAGAAATTTGTTGGTTTGTTTTCAGAATTTAAATTCTTCAAGTAGATCTCTTTTGAATAAATTATTTGTAGTAACGTCGTTGTTGGTTTTAATTTCATGAACGATTAGCGTACGTGGGTCCCTGTTCCCATAGGTAATGCTTATGCCTCCTTCCAGAGGTTCGGCGAATAGTATGATGTTCTCATACGCATGCGTGTGGAGAAAGTGTCGAATCGTGATGGTGAGAAAGATGGCGATGTGCCTCTTCGTAAGTATATGATGGTACAGTGGAATTGTGTTATATATACTCAGTATATATATAGATACGTAGAAGTAGTACACATGTAAGGCCTATTCATATATACCTACACTACATATAATAGCCTAGGGTGTCTAGCACATAACAATCAGAGTCAACTACGCATTCCTGATTCAGTATAACCCCTTTCAAATCTTACATCATCTTTATTTAATTGTACATAGTTAGCTACGCTATGTTAAATTAAACTCGTATGATGTCATTCTTGAACCAGTCATACCTAATAAGGAATACTGCCTAACGGTCATAGTCTAGGCCCACTAAATGCAACCTAGTTCACTATAACCTTAGGCTCTGATACCAATCTGTAACACCCTAAAATTGCGGTTTGCTCAAGCGGTCAGGTCGGGTGTTACCAAATTAAATATCACAGCATAAGATACATAATGAACGACTCTAAATGAGACGTTTGAAAATAATTATACATTTGCCAAAATAGAACGTTTACAACGTTACGAGTTTAATAGAAATTTCAAATACATAATTTGAAAATACAAAAGTAAATGCAGAGTAGTCCCAATTGTTTGAAAATATGCGACTCGAGCTAGCATAATCTTGTAGCAATCCTAATCCAGCTGGGCACCTGAGAACACACGCTAAAACGAGTCAGCTATAAAGCTGGTGAGTTCATAGGTACGTTAGTTGAAAACAATATTATAAACCTTGTATGTTTAAAAAGTAGTTCGAAAACTACGATCTTGATTTGTATTGTTATAAAGTTGCAACATCAATGTGTATACGTCTAACGAGGTATCTAATACCTAAGTACCCGTGGTGTGTACCTAAGAACATAGAGAAAGCGGCAATCTATGCGTAGATACCTATCAGGTATAAGTAAGTCTACAGACGTGAGGCACTACATGCCTAAGTACTATCAAGTATGCGTATCACCACGTTATCTAATAACAAGTAATCATATTACTTAATCAATAGTACAGTGCTAACGTGCCACTTGGCCTAGTGTGTTGCCTCCAGCAACGTATAAGTGTGGTCCCGCAATAATAAGTATTTATCCGAATACCGAGCCAACGATCTCGAGTGTAAGCTCGTCGATCCGTTGCTCCATCAACGACCTCAACTGTAATCTCGTAGGTCCGTTGATATGTGTGAATCTCGCGCGTAAGCCCGCAGATCCCGTGTTTGAGCCAACGATCTCGAGTGTAAGCTCGCCGATCCGTTGCTCCACCAATAATCTCGAGTGTAATCTCGCAGATCCCATGTTTTGTATCGCTTTACCACGATATCATTTTGAATCACTGAATCATCTACCGTGATCTCGTTTTGAATCACTTTACCGTGATCTCGAACAACATTGCTCCCACGCAACGTATGTAATCGAGCCAGCTGTACTACGACAAGCCCGACTGGTGAAATGTAGAGCCAACTGTACTACGACAGACTAGCTAAGTAAATGAGAGCCAGCCGTACTACGACATGCCTGACTTAAGTAGTTATGTTTGTATGTATGTATGCCAATATGCATATGTAAATTGTAAGAAGCCCCAAGTGCTTGATATAGTGTACGAGTATTTTTATATATATACATATATATAAGTCAAATCTACAAGCACAAGAAATAGTGTATCATGCTACGCATGAAGTCATATATTGTATCTAAATATTTATGTACAATACTTAGATATTAACTGTATCACATTGGGCCTAGGTGTGAGTAGTCATCACCTAGTTGGTTTGTATTAGTATAAAGTTCCTATACTAACGTTTGTCACTAATGTATACTCCTAGCCTCAACCTAGCAAGTATATCTGAAGTCCTTGGTTGTTGTTTACTTGGGTACTATTCCAGATTAGAAGTCCTGGACTATATAAGCAGTCGTAGTCCCAAAAGGGAAACTAATCCTGTAAGAGTCTAGTCATTGTCCAGTGTAGGTAGAACTAACCAGTTCTAGTATAAGTGATAGTATTGTCCCGTGACAATATGGTCAATGGATAGTGATAACTTAATCAAGTCATGTAGTGGTAATTGTTTTCCAACAATCTAACAGTGTACGGTTATAACCTATCTAGGTTAAGTATTTATACTATCTCAAAACAGTATGGTGGGTGTAATTCCTAAGTATTACACATTTCGTATTACTTCACAGTAATATAGATAAGTGTGTATTATAAAAGTTTATCATTATAATCCGAAAACAGTAATTAAGCATGCGTCTCACCCCTAAAACAGTAAAACAGTTGAAGAGTGGGGCTATGAACTCACCTGTCAGTTGTCAGCGATCCTACGATACGTGTGTTGTCCGAATGATAACCTCCTAGTGTCCTAAACACGCGAGGTTATGTAAGTAAGAGACAAATCATTTTGTCTAAACGAGTTGTGTAATTATTTATTTATCGTTCAGGTTTGGAAACCGTGTATGGGGGTCCGGGGGCAGCGCCCCTGGTAGCGGGGTCCAAGGGGTGGCAACCCCTGGCGGGGTCCAAGGGGCAGAGCCCCTGGTTGGGGTCGAGTGCCAAGTCAGCTTGGAAAATTTTTATTTCTACTACATTGCTTTACTAAAAATCGCATCGAAGATTTAAAATCGGAAAATTTACCAAAGGTTGGCTGCGGACCGAATTGGTGGTGTGAATTGAGCCCGCGAAGCGAACTGAGTTTGAATTCGCATGTGACAACTCTCCAAATTAGGTATTAATTAACATTTAAGCATGTGCATTCTTACGCTAATTTCCTGGTTAAGTTTTAACAAAACTTTTTGTCATGATATAAGCCTAGCAAGCCCAGTACTTTTAAACAAAAAGTAATACATAATACGTAAGTATTTAAAAGTTACGTACAAATATATCGGAACGAACCCGACAAAAATAAATAACAAAAGTTTCGTGATACAAAAATAATTAATAATATAATTATTAATTACGAGTATTTACATATCTATAACATGTAGATATAAAGGTCTAAATATACGTTTAACATAAAACGTATTATAACACGAACAGAAACAATTCTAAAACGCTCATAAAAGGTCGAATCATAAAAATACAAATTTTCTCATTCGTTTGGAGGAAGTTAGAACATTACCTCAAAATATGAAATCCTAAATTAACTGAAATTTGGCGCTCAAATAGTTGAACGCAGTAAAATGTACAAAATTGTACAACTATTTAAAATAATGATAACATCATTATTCTGATTATAAATTACGAACCAGGAGAACACCTACGAAATAAAAATATAAATTGTTCATTTTTATATTGCTAAAATTATACCCGTACTCGAAATTGAGGTACCCAAAATGGGCACCTAACATCAATAATGCAGAGACAAACTCTGTAAATAACCATACTCGTTTGAAATATATCACTCCCTCCGTTCTCTCTGTGATCTCACAAAAACACACACTTCAATAATTCACTATCTCCTTCTTCTTCTTCTTTCATCTGGAACAACAACAAGATCATAACCAGGAAGCAGTAGCTGTAGTAGAACAACAAGGCCAGGAACAACCACCTCATCATCATCATCATCGTTCATCATTTTCATCTTCTTCTCTTTGTAAGGAAACTCCAAATTCTTAATTTCTTTACTTTAAATTCGTGTTCTAACATGTTTATATAACTTAATCTATGTATATAACATATATATATGAAAGATTGAAGGTTTGATCATGAAAATGTTTTTTATAACCCAAAACTTCAAATACAAAATCAATACATGAAAACATGTTATAAAGGTGTAATAAGTTGTTAAAATGCTATATATTGATTGTATAAACGTTTGGGTTTGATGTACAAAGAATTTGGAACCAAAATAATCGAGCATCATTATGGCTCTGTCCGAACAGACTCTGGAAGTAACATGAATCCGGCGGATTCATGCTGAATCCGGCGGATTCCCCTACGAAACTCGCACACCCCGTAATCGGTTAAACATTTGTGAACGAGTAAAAGACACGATCGAATCCGGCGGATTCACCTAAATCCGGCGGATTCCCAAAGCTTCACATGAACGTTTTGTGAACACAAAAGAATCCGGCGGATTCAACTAAATCCGGCGGATTCACTTAATTTTGACCCGACCCGGCGGTTTGACCCGAAGATCCGGCAACACCTTCTCTATTAACGAGAATCCGGCGGATTCAAATAGAATCCGGCGGATTCACATACTGGGCTGGGCTCCAGGCTGGGCCGGTGGTCTTTTGGACCAAAGTAATGGGTTAAACCAATGATTAAATAAATGGGTTATATAAACGAGTTAACGGGTCAAACAAGTTACATTATTATTAGTGGGCCAACGAATCGGGCCGAGCCCAACAAACTATAAAACAATTGACTTTTATTTTAAAACACAAAACGTTTCCGTTAACGATATTATTTGTGCAAGACGTATACGAGACTTGATAAATTGTTAAATGACACTATAAACCGAGACAAACTATGAATACGGACATTGGAATTATTTAATTCGTACGAACAAATGATATATGACCTATATATATATGAACTTTATGAACTATACAATTTGAATACGATTATATTATCGGGATATTCAAGACTTACTAAACAAACGTAGGGATATTAAAAACAAATGACATTCGTTTTATAAAAACAATCTAAGTTTTAAAACAAATAAAACTTGCAACCTTTTTAAAATACGAAACGACGTATTACAATATATATATATATATATATATATATATATATATATATATATATATATATATATATATATATATATATATATATATATATTCGAGAACACACAATATATATAGACACAAACGTATATGTTTTCTTAAACAAATGGAAACTTATATATATTTTAATATACGAGAACAACGTATTGATTAAATAAATATATACGACACTTAAGGAATATATATTCACAAATATATATATACACAATAAACTTCACGTTTAACCAACGTATAATCTAATGATATACAACAAGTATATTACTTAAGTATACATTTATAAAACAAATATGTGTACTTACAATGATTTTGGAATAACATACGTACAACTGTAAGCAAAGTATATGTACAAATGAAACAAAACGACCTTCCGTTAAATAGACAATTACATATTGGTTTGTATACTTACAAGTGTACGACTGAGGAATAATAACAATATTTCAACGATGTGTCACTAACAAAGTTAACAACTTATATTGATAAGAAATCAACCGTTTCTTCAAACAAACAAACCGTTAACACAAATTGATTAAACAAATCAAACATACTTATGTTAATACATTTTGTATATAGGTTAACACACCTTGGGCAAATCTGTCAGCTGCTAGCATTCACACCGAGCAAACTACTGTGAGTTCACAGCCCCTACTTTGCAAATGTTTTATGCTTTTAAACATAGGGGTGTAAACATAGAAACTGCATGCCAACACATGCAGCAAATTATATAAATGCTTTATTGCTTTATATAACTGTTTGATATGAAATAACATTTTCACAACTGTTTTGGGAATTAGACACTGTATCCTAGTACGGACCAGACTTGAGATGTGTGCATGAAAGACCTTATGTCATGCAGACTATAACCATTAGCTAGGTGACTCTAGCCACTGAGTATACGAATAGTACTATTGCCGTGACGACCCTCCTGTGGATGGAGCGTATACTTAACTGTCCTTCAGGCAAGAAACATAAGTTTTGGTTGTGGTTTGGTTATAGGGTTAGGTCGCGTTACTTTAACCTGCGAGGTTTAGCTCACCTTTCAGGGGATTATAGTCTAAGCATTCCCACACTTATTATTTAGGATGAACATATCCTACAACTGCTTTATTTCAGTATACGTACTGATTATATTTATATTCTGGTAAACAACCAGACATATGATTTGGGTAACAACCCACATAAAACTATATTTTAGGGTAACTATCCCTATCATCTTATAATTTGCAAAACCTGCAAACCTTTATTTATTGAATAACATTTCAATAATTTAAACATAAATGGTTTAACATACCACATATTTATACAAAACCTGTGAATTCACTCAACATATTTGTTGACGACTTTCTTTCTATGTTTTACAGGAAATTAGCCATGTAAGTAAGGATCGCATGCATTCAGGATGGACAACCCTGGACTACTTAGGATGCCATTATTTTGGGACAGCTTTTGAGGATTTCCTCTGTATTACTGCAGACATTGCAGTTATACTCATGAAATCTTATCTTAGCATATGTATTGTAAAACTTAAATGTTTTAAACTTTATTATTACTGTACGACTTACATAGTCGTACTACTTTTGTAACAACCGTTTAAACTGGCATCCTTAATATATTATGTTCAGTATGATCATATGCTCTGATACAATGAATGCACAATTGATACGTCATCACCCCGTTGTTAAACTGTTTAAACAAGATGCTTCCGCTAAATTATAACTTGCTTCCGCTAAACATTTAAATAAACAAAATTATGGAATTTGGGGGTGTGACAGACTTGGTATCACAGCCATTGGTTATAGCGAACTAGAAGTCTTTAGGTGACTGAAAACCTTAGAGACCTAGACTATAGCCTTGGCTAGAATATTCATGCATTCATACATACATACATTTGCATACATCTAACATACGACTGACACGTCACACACAATTTCAATTGTCACAGTATGTCTAGTCAATCACTTTACCATGTTTATGCTTCGGATGAGGAGCCGACCGAGGCTACTTTTGAGGGTCCCGCGATCACTGTAGGGGATGAGTCATCTGTTCATTTGAGAGACATGTCAGATGACACTAGTGACGCTTACATCGCGCCACCACCGACAGCACATGAGGTTACCCCTATCACTACAGGTATTCACCATCAGGCCGGTGAGACTTCTCGCAGGCCTGTATCTAGGAGGACACCGAGGATGTGTGTCCGAGATCTTCCTATTGGTCCGTTAGCATCGGCGGACGAGTCTATTGAGTCTCCACAGAGGGCACCCAGGTTTTCTCATCTAGAGTGGATGACTCCTATGTTGAGGCACTGGAGGTCATTAGAGGGTTTTCCCTCCACATTTGAGACAGGAGAGTCCTCACGACCCCCAGCACCACTGCCTACCACTGGAGAGCCGATAGAGCAGACTCTCCCTACATTAGTTGCTGTTATGCGTACATTGTTCTGTATTACCTCTAGCAGGAGTTCTCACCTTGGACAGGTACAGGATGAGGTCTCCCGTCTGTATGGGGACATGGCTGGTATACATGAGCATCATCACTTTCTGTTGAACCATGTGTTTACTGCCCAGGAGATAGATGAGTCCGCAGGTGCTCGTGTGAGGACACTTGAGAGACGTGTTAGGATTGCAGGGCTTGTGGTTGGTGTTTGTGTAGTGATGGCTGTGTTAAGGACAGCCGTGGGATCATTTCTACCGTATTTTCGTTAGACCTATGTAGGGCGGGTTGTGCCTACTTAGGATTGTATATATACTATGTATTAGACTTGGAACTTTGGTTCGACGGGTATAGACAGACCTGTCATGTTTTGTATATCATTTGGATCGACGGTGTGTAGACAGACCCGTCATGCTTTGATTAGTTTCTGGATCGATGGGTATCTAGGATAGATCCATCGTGTTTTGTATAAAAACCTGTGAACTAACTACGATCAGTTATATGATATGACATATGTATTTGGTTTATTATTATTGTTTATGATACTGTGCGTTGTGATTGGATTATATATTGACAATAGAGACTACATAACTGTGGATACTGAAAAATGTCTTTGTAACCTATAGATCTCTTGAAACTGGAAAAATGGCAGAACCAGTTATAAATGAATACTCCTCAGATGAGGTCATAACCATCGACGAGCAGATACAATATGTATATGTCGATACCGAAACAGTTCCGATAGTGGAACTTGTGGAAGAAGAAATTGAAAACCACCAATTCGGCATGGTCAACATAGAGGAGTACGAAAGAGTACAAGATCAGGCTGAAAGATTGGATGGTCAATATTGGGAGCTTGTGTTCAAATGTAGGAACCATGAGCTAGAATTGAGAATCCTAAAGAGGCCTATGATTGTCCGAGTTAAGGATAAAATACGCTTCTGGAAGAAAGTGGCTAATAATCGCAAGAAAAGAGTTAAGTCTTGGATCAAACATTTGTGCAAATGCTCAACTGAGAATGATCTAGACTATTATCCGACTCTGCGATACAAAACTATGCTGGAAACACGCTACTTCTCTCCCAATCTGAATCAGGAGTAAAAGTGAAAGATCTACACTGCGACAGAGAATATAGCTAAAGATAGCTTAATAATGAACTGATGAAGAACTGTCGTAGGAATATAACCATTTTGTTAAGATTTAAGTATAGCTAAGTTTAGCCTAATTAGTACTGTAGCAACTCGTGTTGTATTGGAAACCACTCTTGATGGATATAGAAGATATCATCAAGTTTTGTAATGAAACGATGTAAGAACGTTCTAGTTAATGTATAATATAACCTAGGTTCGATTCGAAATTTCGTGCGAATGATATTCATCTCTATATACATGTGATAGAAAAGTTACCACGTAATAATTGTTGAAACCATTTCTTGCAAACTTTGAAACCTACCATACTTTGAATTATTGATTTTATCTTGAATCCCATAAAACATTGATTGCACTTAAACGATGATGAAAAGAAATATGTATTTGGCATTATATAATGACGCCTGGCCAACGTGATTATATTGTACAAAATACATATGGGTGTTTCAAAGTCGTGCAATATACAATGTGAAACCTTATTCTTTCAAATTCTCCATACTATTCATTTGATAGATAATGTGAAATCTTGTTCATCACATTCATTATTTTGGCATTGACTTCTGCATTTTATTCATCGCAGAACTAAACTATGCCGCCAAAACAACGAATTACTAGGAACAGTCAGAAGACAACTGTACCCCCTACATCTGAAACCATTCCACCCCCTAACACTGAGGAAACTACTGAGCAGTTGATAGCTAGACGCATAGCTGAAGGTATTGCCGAGTATGAGGCAAGTCGAAACCGTGAGAATGGGATTAATAACAGTGGATCGACCCCTGTTAATGCTGAGACTGTTGTGAATACTCGCCGAGGGTGTTCATATAAGACATTTCAGGCTTGTAAACCACCTCCCTTCTGTGGCACTGAAGGTGCTATTGGTATTATACACTGGATAGAAAAGATGGATTCTGTGTTGGACATCAGTGATTGTCTACCAGACACTGTGGTGAAATATGTCGCCTGCACACTGGCTGATAAAGCTTTGACTTGGTGGAACAGTCAAGTCCAGTCGATGGGACGACCAGCTGCTTATTCCATGACATGGGAAACATTGAAGCGTATGATGATGGAAGAATTCTGCCCCCGAAGTGAGATGCAGAAAATTAAGACTGAGCTATGGAACATTGCAATGATTGGTGCTGATATCACTGGTTATACAACCAGGTTCCAAGAACTAGCTCGTCTTGTGCCACATATGGTAACACCTGAGTACAAGCGTATTGAACGCTATGTGTATGGACTGGCACCACAGATCAGGAGTTTAGTTACGTCCTCCAAACCTGACAGCTTCAGGAGCGCTGTTACTCTAGCGCAGAGTTTGACTGATGAAGCAGTTAGAATGGGGACGCTGACACAGAAAACTGTGCCGGCCAAGGTTGAGCCGATCAGTACTGAAGCTGGTAGTTCTGGAGGTAAGAAGCGTAAATGGAATGACCGTCAGGGTCAATCCAACAAGAAGGGATTTGGAAATCCAAAGTCTTACGCTGCCACCATTGTAGAACCAAAGCTATACTTGGGTAACAAACCTAAGTGTGATAAGTGTAGCAAACACCATGAGGGTGAATGTTGGTTTTGCGACAGCTGTAAGGGATGGGGTCACAAAGCCCAAAACTGTAAGGTAAACCCTACCCCTAAGGGAAACACTACTCGTCAAAACCAAGGATGTTTTGAGTGTGGCGACACGAGGCATTATCGGAACCGTTGCCCTCGACTCAATAATCAAAATAGTAACGCCAACAACGCTCGTAACCGCAACAACAATGGAAACAACCGTGGAAACAACAACAACCGAGCCAACAACAACAACCGTACAAACAACAACAACAATCAACCAGCTCGTGGACGCGTGTTCATGTTAGGAGCACCAGAGGCACGTCAGGATCCTAACACAGTCACTGGTACGTTTCTTGTAAACAACCACTTTGCTTCTGTGTTATTTGATTCCGGTGCTGATTTAAGTTTTGTGTCCACTGAGTTTAGACCACTGTTAGAAATCGAATGCCTTAAGCTAGATAACAAATACATTGTAGAGCTAGCCGATGGTAAGTTGATTGAATCAGGAGAAATAGTACCAGGATGTTCCTTAACATTAGAAGGTCATTCTTTCAAAATAGACTTACTACCGGTAGAGTTAGGGAGCTTCGATATAGTGGTTGGTATGGATTGGTTGTCACTAAACCGCTCGGAAATCATCTGTCATGAGAAGATTGTACGGTTACCTTTACCGTTAGGAGAAATGTTGATGATTCAAGGAGAAAAGAGTAATCGTATGGTGAAAACGATTACATGCATGAAGGCAAATAAGTATCTACGAAAAGGGTACCAAGCATTTTTGGTACATGTTGTGGACAAGAAACCCGAGGAGCGACGCATAGACGACGTGGCCGTAGTACGCGACTACCCAGGAGTATTTCCTGACGAGCTACCAGGGTTACCACCTCCGCGGCAGGTTGAATTTCATATCGACCTAGTGCCGGGAGCTGCACCGATTGCTCGTGCGCCTTATCGTCTAGCTCCATCAGAAATGCAGGAACTGTCTGCACAATTGCAAGAACTGTTGGATTTAGGATTCATCCGACCGAGCTTTTCACCGTGGGGAGCTCCGGTTTTATTCGTCAAAAAGAAGGATGGATCAATGCGGATGTGTATCGATTATCGAGAACTGAACAAAGTGACGATTAAGAACCGATACCCACTGCCACGCATTGATGATTTGTTTGACCAGCTGCAAGGGTTAAGTTATTACTCAAAGATCGACTTGAGATCGGGCTACCATCAACTGAAGGTACGGGATGAAGATATCCCTAAGACTGCGTTTAGGACTCGATATGGTCATTACGAGTTCCTAGTTATGCCATTTGGGCTAACGAATGCGCCAGCAGTATTCATGGATCTAATGAATAGAGTATGTAAACCTTACTTGGATAAGTTCGTCCTAGTGTTCATTGACGATATTTTGATATACTCGCGAACAAAGGAAGACCATGAACAACATCTGAGAATGATTCTGGAATTACTGGAGAAAGAGAAGTTTTATGCAAAGTTCTCTAAATGCGAGTTTTGGATGCGTGAGGTTCATTTCCTTGGTCATGTGATTAATAACAAAGGAATTCATGTAGACCCATCCAAAATTGAGGCGATTAAGAATTGGGAAGCCCCAAAAACCCCAACTGAGATACGACAATTCCTTGGGCTAGCCGGTTACTACCGAAGATTCATCGAGAATTTCTCGAAGATAGCTCAACCAATTACTGCCCTAACGCAAAAAGACAAGAAGTTTGATTGGGGCGAGAAGCAAGAGAATGCTTTCCAATTGTTGAAGGAGAAATTGAGCACCGCACTTATCCTGTCCTTACCAGAAGGAGTAGAAAACTTTGTTGTCTACTGTGATGCCTCACATCAAGGATTAGGTTGCGTGTTAATGCAAAACGACAAAGTCATTGCTTATGCGTCTCGTCAATTGAAGATTCACGAGAAGAACTATACGACGCATGACTTAGAGCTAGGAGCAGTCGTTTTTGCACTTAAGATTTGGAGGCACTACCTATACGGTACGAAGTGTACGATCTTTACAGATCACAAAAGTCTCCAACATATATTTGATCAGAAAGAACTCAACATGAGACAGAGACGTTGGGTTGAATTGCTGAATGATTACGACTGTGAAATCAAGTACCATCCAGGCAAAGCTAATGTAGTAGCGGATGCCTTGAGTCGTAAGGAACGAGTAAAACCTCGAAGAGTTCGAGCCTTAGGACTGACAATCCACTTGGATCTGATTTCCCAAATTCGTGATGCTCAACAAGCGGCCTTTACTCCAGAACGTATGAAGGACGAATCCCTCAAAGGGATGGAGAAGCAACTGGAGTCTAAGGAAAATGGAGTATTGTACTTCATGAATCGAATTTGGATTCCTTGTGTTGATGAGCTACGTAGCCTAGTATTAGACGAAGCTCATAAGTCCAATTACTCGATACATCCTGGTGCAGATAAGATGTACCACGATCTGAAAGGATTTTACTGGTGGCCTGGCATGAAAAGAGACATTGCCACCTATGTTAGTAGATGTCTGACTTGTGCAAAAGTTAAGACTGAGTACCAAAAGCCGTCTGGACTTTTACAACAACCTGAGTTGCCCAAATGGAAATGGGAACACATCACGATGGATTTCATTACGAAGTTACCGAAAACATCATCTGGGATGGACTCCATATGGGTGATTGTCGACCGACTGACAAAGTCAGCTCACTTTCTTGCCATTAAGGAAACGGATAAGATGGAAAAGCTGTCTAGAATTTACATAAAAGAAGTTGTTTCTAGACATGGAGTTCCATTATCTATCATCTCTGATAGAGATGCACGTTTCACCTCTCGCTTATGGCAAACACTGCAACAAGCTTTAGGCACTAGACTCGACATGAGTACCGCCTACCATCCACAAACCGATGGTCAAAGCGAGCGAATGATACAAACGCTTGAGGACTTGCTACGAGCTTGCGTGATTGATTTTGGAGGAAATTGGGATGTTCATCTCCCTTTAGCCGAATTCTCGTACAACAATAGTTATCATACGAGTATACAAATGGCACCTTTTGAGGCGTTGTACGGATGCAAGTGCCGATCCCCTCTTTGTTGGGCAGAAATGGACAACAGACAATTATCAGGTCCTGAGATAGTCCAAGAGACAACGGACAAGATAACTCAAGTGCTTAATCGATTAAAAACGGCACGAGACCGACAAAAGAGTTATGCAGACAATAGACGAAAACCTTTGGAATTTCAAGTAGGTGACAAAGTCCTACTTAAAGTATCTCCTTGGAAAGGAGTTGTGCGATTTGGAAAACGCGGTAAATTGAATCCACGTTACATTGGACCTTTTGAGATCCTAGCAAGGATTGGTCCTGTAGCTTATAAGCTTAAACTTCCGCAAGAGCTTAGTAATATTCACGACACGTTTCACGTGAGTAATCTTAAGAAGTGTCTATCCGACGAAGCGTTAATCATACCTCCCGACGAAATTTATGTCGACTCAAAACTCAATTTCGTGGAGGAACCGCTTGAAGTAATGGACACGAAAACACAGAAACTCCGAAACAGTCGGATCAAACTTATCAAAATTCGATGGAACTCGAAAAGAGGCCCAGAGTTCACCTGGGAATGTGAGGATGAAATGCGCAAAAAGTACCCTCAACTATTTGAAACCGTGACCACGACTCAAGACACAAATTAAATCTCGGGACGAGATTTCCCTAACAGGGGGAGAATGTGACAACTCTCCAAATTAGGTATTAATTAACATTTAAGCATGTGCATTCTTACGCTAATTTCCTGGTTAAGTTTTAACAAAACTTTTTGTCATGATATAAGCCTAGCAAGCCCAGTACTTTTAAACAAAAAGTAATACATAATACGTAAGTATTTAAAAGTTACGTACAAATATATCGGAACGAACCCGACAAAAATAAATAACAAAAGTTTCGTGATACAAAAATAATTAATAATATAATTATTAATTACGAGTATTTACATATCTATAACATGTAGATATAAAGGTCTAAATATACGTTTAACATAAAACGTATTATAACACGAACAGAAACAATTCTAAAACGCTCATAAAAGGTCGAATCATAAAAATACAAATTTTCTCATTCGTTTGGAGGAAGTTAGAACATTACCTCAAAATATGAAATCCTAAATTAACTGAAATTTGGCGCTCAAATAGTTGAACGCAGTAAAATGTACAAAATTGTACAACTATTTAAAATAATGATAACATCATTATTCTGATTATAAATTACGAACCAGGAGAACACCTACGAAATAAAAATATAAATTGTTCATTTTTATATTGCTAAAATTATACCCGTACTCGAAATTGAGGTACCCAAAATGGGCACCTAACATCAATAATGCAGAGACAAACTCTGTAAATAACCATACTCGTTTGAAATATATCACTCCCTCCGTTCTCTATGTGATCTCACAAAAACACACACTTCAATAATTCACTATCTCCTTCTTCTTCTTCTTTCATCTGAAACAACAACAAGATCATAACCAGGAAGCAGTAGCTGTAGTAGAACAACAAGGCCAGGAACAACCACCTCATCATCATCATCATCATCGTTCATCATTTTCATCTTCTTCTCTTTGTAAGGAAACTCCAAATTCTTAATTTCTTTACTTTAAATTCGTGTTCTAACATGTTTATATAACTTAATCTATGTATATAACATATATATATGAAAGATTGAAGGTTTGATCATGAAAATGTTTTTATAACCCAAAACTTCAAATACAAAATCAATACATGAAAATATGTTATAAAGGTGTAATAAGTTGTTAAAATGCTATATATTGATTGTATAAACGTTTGGGTTTGATGTACAAAGAATTTGGAACCAAAATAATCGAGCATCATTATGGCTCTGTTCGAACAGGCTCTGGAAGTAACATGAATCCGGCGGATTCATGCTAAATCCGGCGGATTCCCCTACGAAACTCGCACACCCCGTAATCGGTTAAACATTTGTGAACGAGTAAAAGACACGATCGAATCCGGCGGATTCACCTAAATCCGGCGGATTCCCAAAGCTTCACATGAACGTTTTGTGAACACAAAAGAATCCAGCGGATTAAACTAAATCCGGTGGACTCACTTAATTTTGACCCGACCCGGCGGTTTGACCCGAAGATCCGGCAACACCTTCTCTATTAACGAGAATCCGGCGGATTCAAATAGAATCCGACGGATTCACATACTGGGCTGGGCTCCAGGCTGGGCCGGTGGTCTTTTGGGCCAAAGTAATGGGTTAAACCAATGATTAAATAAATGGGTTATATAAACGAGTTAACGGGCCAAACGAGTTACATTATTATTAGTGGGCCAACGAATCGGGCCGAGCCCAACAAACTATAAAACAATTGACTTTTATTTTAAAACACAAAACGTTTCCGTTAACGATATTATTTGTGCAAGACGTATACGAGACTTGATAAATTGTTAAATGACACTATAAACCGAGACAAACTATGAATACGGACATTGGAATTATTTAATTCGTACGAACAAACGATATATGACCTATATATATATGAACTTTATGAACTATACAATTTGAATACGATTATATTATCGGGATATTCAAGACTTACTAAACAAACGTAGGGATATTAAAAACAAATGACATTCGTTTTATAAAAACAATCTAAGTTTTAAAACAAATAAAACTTGCAACCTTTTTAAAATACGAAACGACGTATTACAATATATATATATATATATATATATATATATATATATATATATATATATATATATATATATATATATATATATATATATATATTCGAGAACACACAATATATATAGACACAAACGTATATGTTTTCTTAAACAAATGGAAACTTATATATATTTTAATATACGAGAACAACGTATTGATTAAATAAATATATACGACACTTAAGGAATATATATTCACAAATATATATATACACAATAAACTTCACGTTTAACCAACGTATAATCTAATGATATACAACAAGTATATTACTTAAGTATACATTTATAAAACAAATATGTGTACTTACAATGATTTTGGAATAACATACGTACAACTGTAAGCAAAGTATATGTACAAATGAAACAAAACGACCTTCCGTTAAATAGACAATTACATATTGGTTTGTATACTTACAAGTGTACGACTGAGGAATAATAACAATATTTCAACGATGTGTCACTAACAAAGTTAACAACTTATATTGATAAGAAATCAACCGTTTCTTCAAACAAACAAACCGTTAACACAAATTGATTAAACAAATCAAACATACTTATGTTAATACATTTTGTATATAGGTTAACACACCTTGGGCAAATCTGTCAGCTGCTAGCATTCACACCGAGCAAACTACTGTGAGTTCACAGCCCCTACTTTGCAAATGTTTTATGCTTTTAAACATAGGGGTGTAAACGTAGAAACTGCATGCCAACACATGCAGCAAATTATATAAATGCTTTATTGCTTTATACAACTGTTTGATATGAAATAACATTTTCACAACTGTTTTGGGAATTAGACACTGTATCCTAGTACGGACCAGACTTGAGATGTGTGCATGAAAGACCTTATGTCATGCAGACTATAACCATTAGCTAGGTGACTCTAGCCACTGAGTATACGAATAGTACTATTGCCGTGACGACCCTCCTGTGGATGGAGCGTATACTTAACTGTCCTTCAGGCAAGAAACATAAGTTTTGGTTGTGGTTTGGTTATAGGGTTAGGTCGCGTTACTTTAACCTGCGAGGTTTAGCTCACCTTTCAGGGGATTATAGTCTAAGCATTCCCACACTTATTATTTAGGATGAACATATCCTACAACTGCTTTATTTCAGTATACGTACTGATTATATTTATATTCTGGTAAACAACCAGACATGTGATTTGGGTAACAACCCACATAAAACTATATTTTAGGGTAACTATCCCTATCATCTTATAATTTGCAAAACCTGCAAACCTTTATTTATTGAATAACATTTCAATAATTAAAACATAAATGGTTTAACATACCACATATTTATACAAAACCTGTGAATTCACTCAACATATTTGTTGACGACTTTCTTTCTATGTTTTACAGGAAATTAGCCATGTAAGTAAGGATCGCATGCATTCAGGATGGACAACCCTGGACTACTTAGGATGCCATTATTTTGGGACAGCTTTTGAGGATTTCCTCTGTATTACTGCAGACATTGCAGTTATACTCATGAAATCTTATCTTAACATATGTATTGTAAAACTTAAATGTTTTAAACTTTATTATTACTGTACGACTTACATAGTCGTACTACTTTTGTAACAACCGTTTAAACTGGCATCCTTAATATATTATGTTCAGTATGATCATATGCTCTGATACAATGAATGCACAATTGATACGTCATCACCCCGTTGTTAAACTGTTTAAACAAGATGCTTCCGCTAAATTATAACTTGCTTCCGCTAAACATTTAAATAAACAAAATTATGGAATTTGGGGGTGTGACATCGCAGGACAAGTGGACTCGCGGGTCTCAACTCGCAGCTCAACTCGGTTCGCGGGTCGAGCCGCTTCGCAGATCGATTCGCAGACAAGTTGGTCCGCAAGTCAACTCGCGACTCAGTTCGACTCACAAGTCTGTTCGATTCGCGAGTTCGGATAAGGTTTCGCGAGTTGAGTTCGTCTCAACTCGCACGACGAACTGCTGCGATTTTTGAGGTGGGTTTCGAGTTTTAAAACGTTTTTGACCTATTTCTTGTTGTTATAATGTTAATACATGATAATATAAGTGTTATAAACTCGAAATAAAGAAGGAAAACGTAAGATTTCTTACAAATCGGAGATGGAACCGAAAATGGGGGTGGAACCAAATGATGATGAAATCGAGATTGAAAATGAAGAAGATGATGTTAGGTGCTTGTTGTTGCTGCTGTTCTTGTTGATGATGGTGGTGGCGGTGGTGGTGACCGGTGGTGGCGACGGCCGGCGGTGGTGGTGGGTGGTGTAAGTGGAGAGAAAAGATGGAGAGAGTTTTGTGTGTGTGTGTATTTTTATGAGATAAAAATGAAAGAATGGGAGGGGATTTGGGTTTTATCCAAAACTCAGATCCCCATTTCGGGGACTATGGTCTCCAACCACAGTACAAAATACCCGTGTTTTTGTACCCGAAGGTAAAATAAATTTAATATTTTAATTTCAAAATTTTGTTTATGTTTCTCGAAACAAATACTGTATAAAAATGTTTCACTTGAGTTACAGAAATGTAACCTGGTTATAATTGTTTATAAAAATACAGTTAATCAAAGTTTTAATTGGACGCAAAAATTGACTTTTTGACCGGGTGTTACAGCTAATCCTGATGTAAATATAGAAGAGCACGTCGTCAGTCCATCAAAGATTAAATTTGTTTTTAGAAATGAAGATGGAGAATCAGTTATTGATTTAGAAGTGTGACAACCGTCAAACCTCAGGTCATTATCACACTAGAATCGTAAATTACATTTACCGCATTCCTTAAATCCGAGTGAAATTCCTAGGTTACGACTTCGCAAGCTTATTAAGCCATAGAACGACTTAGAGATTGCTTAGTGAACCATAAGTTCTTTTAGAGATGTTATAATAGGTTACTAAGTGCCAAATTAATCAAAGAAAAGTTCATCCCTTGATGCTTTAATAAAACCCTTAACGGTTCACAAAACTGAAATTTTCGTGACTCGACAACGTAAATTCAATCGGATGGAATCCGACAAAACACGATCATTGATGAAAACATTTCTACAAATATATTAAATCTATTTTTAAAAGTTATTTATCATATATTATTATTTTGTTTTAATAATACGCGAAAAACATAGACGTTTTGCTTAAAACGTCTTAAACGCAACGAAAATGCGTGAATCGAATTCGACAACTAAATGAAACTCAATAAATATTTTGTTAACTCAAAATAAAGTATTTCAATAATAATTCAATGGAAAAATATCCCAAATATATCGATAACAAAAACTACACAAATAAACGTTAGGCGATTTAACGTTTTAACGAAAATAACGGGTAAACGAACACTGTACGTAACATAAACTTAAAAGATAAAATTTAAACTCTCCACCACCCCATGGGCCCCCCAAAAACCGGCCAAAGGGCCACCTCCCCCATTCCCCAATTATTTTTCATGCAATCACCTCTTTTCTATACCCCCATTCACATTACATGCATTCACCCACACACAACTCTCTCATTCAATCTCCATTTGCTCTCACCTCTCACTAGAATCCCCTCTCTCTCTCTAAAATTCCAGAAAACATTCAAGGTATAACAAAAGATTTGAGGGTGTTCTTGCATCAAAGGAACCTTTAAAGGTAAACCAAAGCATCTACATTCATCTTTCTTCCATTTTCTTGCATTATTTCTTCATAATAATCGGATTTTATGCCTTTCCATGGCTAAAATCCTCATGCAAAGCTTGATGTTTGTAGGTTACACCTTAAAACACCTTTTAGGTGTTAATAGAAAGGATAACCCATGATCAAACCGAAAATCAAGTAAAAATCGATTATTGTTTGTAAACTTGTTGATATATTGTTCTTAGTATGTAGAAATCTTGTTTTAATGATAATAATCACCCCTAGCACATCATGGATGTATTTTAATACCATGCATGTGTTAGAATATAGATTTAAAGGTCAAAGGATCAAAAACTTCTTTTATTTCATGATTGGTGTTCTTCACTATGAACAAAACACCCATTATGAGTCTGGAATGCTTCTGTCCAGAAACTTTCATCTACTTCCACGATTTTTCTAAAAATCATTTCTTCATGAAAATGGACGTTTTTATAGTCTAAATTCAAGTTCTGGAAGTTAGCTTTCCAACCCCATAAACCTCATATTGATTTGAGTTTGTTTGATATTTTTAATAATTTGTGGGACAAAAGATATACAAACTGTTGAAAAGGGTCAGAAACTTTTATCTTGGTATTTTAATCATATCTAGAGCCTCACACCTCCAAATAACTTGAAACCAACGCCAAAAGTTTACAAATTTTGTTGGTTACAACGTTTCTGTTGATCACTTTTTCTGGAACCCAATGTATTTTACTCAGATGTAATGATTGCATGCATGTGTCCCTAATTGGACACAGAAGATAAAAGAAAATATTAAAAATATTTTCACTAATTTTTAAATATTGGAAAAATTACAGTAACTATATAACATATTGGGGATAATCTGTGATTTTTTCTATATTTGATTTCAAATCAGAACTATTTTTAATAAATACAACAAACAGAAATAAAATTCTGAAAATAAGAATGTTGACTGATTTTGGTAAAATTGAAAAACCGACACTTGCGGACTTGCTATTTAGTGAAAGACTAACTTTTTATGACATTTGAACATATTTAAGGGTTTGGCAAAAGTCTCGGGTCAAACCGAGTAGGTTTGACCAAGTCAACAAAAACGGATATAGGTTTCGAAAACGGGAAACTTACTATTTTTGGAAAGAATTGGGGTGTCTTATGATGTATTTATCGGTTTATGTGTTGTTAATTATAAATTATGAAGAACCAATATTCCAACACACAAAACGCCATGAAATTTGGACACTAACAATCATGCGACATTATATTACTTGTATAAAGAAATTCGACAATTTAAGAATGTTGTATGCTTATGTATTCAATTAGTAATCAAACGTGATATTGGACGTTAACAAACTACAAAGCAAAAACTACTTATATTGGCACTTGGTAATCTAAATACTTAACTAAGCAATCTTAACAAACCAACTTACCGAGAATCTAACTAGAAACCTCGTGTTCATAGGACTTGGATAGGAGTCTTATTCGACAAGCACATGTATTACATCCATCGGTTTACGCTTACGCTCAACGGTGAGTTCTCACAGCCCCTTTTTCACTTGTTTAATATTTTGGGGTGAAAAGCATGATTCCAAATTTTTACTAAATTGGTTGTACATTTATGAACTTGTTAAACCTTTGCCATGCTACTTATGCGAATTGGTGTGTATACTATTGTAATGCTTGAGTACTATCGTGCTAAAGTCCCCGGAAATACCTTTACACTACTTATTAACTCGTCCGAGAGCCAGAAGAGCCGTTAATATTTATGGATAGCGCTATTTAGGGTAGACCATCCCTCACTCACACTGTAACGTGGGTGCATAGTATTACTTTTACTCATGTTACCGATAGAACATGGAGCTTGGGGCATGTGTCGGTCTAATCGGTTTAGTAGTGGCCTCATTGCATTAACATTCGTATATACTACTTTCCTATTCGCAATAATTACAACCAATCATTTATATTTATATACTTGATGAACAAAGCTTTGATTCATTTATCTATAACATTAAACATGTGAACTCACCAACTATGACCATAGTTGACCGTTTGTTTATCATGCTTTTCAGGAGATCGACAGTAAGACGCATTCTAGGAGTACTTTTGTGTGGATGCATTCTCGCATGCGTTTGCTTTAATTTGGATTATGACTAACTTTTGGAAATTTTTATGAACTTGTTGTAATCACCTTTGGAATTATGTTTTGAACTTGTGGTAACTTGTAATACTTTTGCTAAATTATGTATGGTATTACTTCTATATCTTGTGCGTTTGTTACCCGGTACTGTTACACCTCGTGTTTCCGCTTTAGCGGGGTGTGACAGGTTTGGTATCAGAGCCTAAGGTTATAGAGAATGCCGGTTTTTCCAAACAAAAACCCCAACTATAACCAACATTTTTCTTTAAAATCTTTTCTTAAAACTCCAAAGGTATTACCAATTAAACTAAACCGAGCATAGTACTAGTATAGCTAAACCATGTGTTGCATTATTGGACCTCAATTAGGCATAGCCTGATCACCTATGTTTAATTTAGGTAAGATTATGCGAGACACGGAATATGTATACTACGATTATGTTGATTTTTCTTTCCTGTTTAAACCTTTGGAAAGCAAACGTTGTGTGTGTGCATTGCATATCGTAGGCATCCATAGTAGCACTATTAGTAACTAAGTATATCTTTAGGAACTAAGTTCTCCTTTTTATACAGACTTACCATGTCACACTCATCACTTCACGCTCTTGGATCGGCTGACGATTCTGGCTACTACACTGGTCGCCCTCGCGACAACACCTTGAGTTCCGAGCCAGAGGAGGCCCCCTATGAGGATTCTGAGCCAGAGGAAGCCCCCTATGAGGACCATGAGTCAGAAAACGAAGTTAGTAGCCGAGAGGTCACCCGAGAGAATACGAGGGTGACTCCGACACCCATCTCACCTCAGCCACCTCAAAATGGTGTGCGCTTGAGGGCCACTGCTCGTATGAGCGTTGCCCCACCTGTCAGATTTGCAGTACGAGACTTCCCTCCAGGGACTGGACCTTCAGGAACTGTACCTCCTGAGACTGTTTCTGGGATCCCAATTTCACGAGATCCCAACATGACTTATTGGATTGCACGTAGGGTAGATGAAATAAGTCATGAACTTCATGCTCATAGGACTGGCCTTGCCCAACATGGACAGATGTTGGGTAACATAGCAGACCTAACAGACCGGTTAATTTATCGTGCAAATGATGCCAGGGACACAGCAAGTACAGCGATATTTTGGTGCAGAGTGTTGGCAGGGCTCACGTTTCTTTTGGCTGCGATGCTTATTTGGGTAGTTTGGTTTAGGATGTAGTGCTTGTAGTATGTGTCAACTTTTCAATCCTAGTGAATGTCTTTTGTTTCAGTGAATTATGAAAAATTGTAATGTAATGGTTGATCCAAATTTTCAAATCCTGGTTTATTAATGGAAAAACATTACCTTGTTCATTTTATATGACTATGACAATTACTTACACACTTACTTGAATGTAAAACTTTTACTGCAACTTAGTTTCAATTGATTACTAAAATATTAAAGTTTTAATGATACAAATATACAATACAAGCACTAACCAATAGCTTTTACCTGACTTAGAATCATGCCTCCGAGGAGAAACACAGACAACGTAGCTGAACGAGTAGCACAAGAACTTAACGCGGCACTACCTAACCTCGTTGCTCAAATCACCGCGGGTATCAATGCAGCACAAGGGAACCTGGGAGGACAACCTACTAACAACAATCAAGGATGCAGCTACAAAACCTTCATGTCATGCCGTCCCAAGGAGTTCTTCGGGACAGAAGGTGCTGTTGGGCTGTTATCCTGGATTGAAAGCATGGAGTCAGTGCTCCACATCAGCAAATGCTCACCTGAAAGCCAAGTTGAATATGCGTCATGCATGTTTCAGGGAAGAGCATTGACTTGGTGGAATAACCAAATTCAAACCAGAGGTCGCGAAGCTGCGTATAACCTTTCATGGGAGGAATTGAAGAGGATGTTGATCGAAGAGTACTGTCCAAAAGATGCACTTCAGAAATTGGAATCTGAATTCTGGAATCACGCCATGACTGGAACTGACATCGATAAGTACACTGCCCGATTTCATGAGCTTGCAAGGCTAGTACCCCACATGGTTACCCCAGAGGAGAAAAGAGTGGACAGGTACATATGGGGTTTAGCTCCAGAAATACGAGGGATGGTTACCTCGGCAAACCCATCAACCATTCAGGCGGCTGTAGTCTTGGCTAACCGCCTGACAAATGATGTGATTAGATCAGGTGGATCATCGAAAGGGAAAGATAATGGAAAAAGGAAGCAGGAGAACCAACCAAGGAACAGGGGTGGTGGTAACCCAGATAAGAAACAGATGGTGGCGAAAAATTTTGGTGTGGTTGCCCAAGGACAGAAGCAATACACCGGGCCGCATCCAAAGTGTAACAAGTGCAACTATCACCATTCTGGAAATTGTCCGGTGTGCGACAAGTGTAAACGGACGGGCCACTATTCCAAGTACTGCAAGAGTGGTAATGGGAACAATGGGCAAAAAGCAGCATGCTTCGAGTGTGGAAGCCTGGACCATCTCAAGAACACTTGCCCTAGGCTGAATAGAGCCCCTAATAACAATGCTGGAAATCAAAGGGGCCCAGCACGAGGACGGGCATTTGTCATTGGAACTGAGGAAGCAAGGCAGGATCCGAACGCTGTGACAGGTACATTCCTCTTAAACAATCACTACGCGTCTGTACTGTTTGACTCTGGAGCAGAAAGAAGTTTTGTCTCACTAGAGTTTAGGCCACTGATTAATTTAAAGCCAGACAAACTAAAGGAGATCTATATTATCGAGTATGCTAATGGTCATGAATTTCAGGCTAGGGACATAATTCTAGGTTGTACCTTGAACCTAGCTGATAAGTCATTTAATATCGACCTAATTCCAATCGAACTGAAAAGTTTCGATGTAGTGGTGGGTATGGACTGGCTCACCAAGGTCCGAGCGGAGATTGTCTGTTTTGAAAAGGTTATCCGAATACCTCTCAAAGACGGAGAAACTCTTGCTGTGCAAGGAAATAAACCCGATCGAGAGCTCAAAATTGTGTCTACTATAAAGATGCATAAGTATCTGGAGAAAGAGTGCCGTGCATTTCTGGCTCACGTGGTGGAAAAGAAACCGAAGGAGAAGCGTATCCAAGATATACCTGTAGTTAGAGATCACCCCGAAGTTTTCCCGGAAGATTTACCTGGACTTCCCCCGCCAAGGCAAGTCGAATTTCGAATTGATCTAGTTCCCGGGGCAGCACCTGTAGCTAAAGCACCATATCGCTTGGCACCGGCTGAGATGCAGGAGCTATCAGAACAATTACAAGAACTTCTGAGCAAAGGTTTGATTCGGCCAAGCTCATCGCCCTGGGGAGCTCCCGTTCTCTTCGTCAAAAAGAAAGATGGGTCATTCCGGATGTGTATTGATTATAGAGAACTAAACAAGTTGACTATTAAGAATCGTTACCCTCTTCCCCGAATAGATGATCTATTTGATCAGCTACAAGGCGCATCCTACTTTTCAAAAATTGATCTACGATCTGGATACCATCAAGTGGGTGTGCGCGAGGAAGACGTTCCTAAGACAGCCTTTAGAACTCGATATGGACACTACGAGTTCTTGGTAATGCCCTTCGGACTAACAAACGCACCTGCAGTTTTCATGGATTTGATGAATAGGGTATGCAGACCATACCTAGATAAGTTCGTGATAGTGTTCATCGACGACATATTGATTTACTCACGGAATAAGGAAGATCACGAACATCATTTGAAGTTGATACTAGAACTACTCAAGGACCAAAAATTGTATGCTAAGTTCTCAAAGTGCGAATTTTGGCTCCGAGAGGTACACTTCCTTGGTCACGTAGTCAACGAAAAAGGAATCCAAGTGGACCCAGCTAAGATTGAAGCAATTAAAAAGTGGGAGGCTCCGAGAACCCCTACAGAAATTCGTCAATTTCTGGGATTGGATGGTTACTACCGGAGATTCATTGAGAACTTTTCAAAAATCGCTAAGCCTTTAACAGAATTGACCCAAAAGGCGAAGGAGTTTGTTTGGGGGAAAATGCAGGAGGAAGCATTCCAAACACTGAAGCATAGGCTATGCGATGCACCAATCTTGGCGTTACCTGAGGGAACAGAGGATTTTGTCGTATACTGTGATGCGTCACACCAGGGATTGGGATGTGTGCTGATGCAAAAGAATAAGGTCATCGCTTATGCATCGAGGCAGCTCAAGGAGCATGAGAAGAACTATACAACACACGACTTGGAGCTAGGAGCTGTAGTCTTTGCCCTTAAGATCTGGAGACACTATCTGTATGGTACAAAGTGCACTGTGTTTACTGACCATAAGAGTCTTCAACATATCTTTGACCAGAAAATGCTCAACATGAGGCAAAGGAGATGGGTAGAATTGCTTAGTGACTACGATTGTGAGATCAAGTATCATCCAGGCAAAGCGAATGTGGTAGCAGATGCTTTAAGTAGGAAGGAAAGGTTAAGACCCTCACGAGTACGAGCATTGGGAATGATGGTTCAAACAAGTTTAAAAACTCGAATCCTTGACGCTCAAGGAGAAGCAATGAGACCTGAAAATATAAAGAACGAGACTCTACACAACCTAGACCAGAAATTTGAAATTAAGACTGATGGAGTTCGTTACTTCAAGGAGAGGGCATGGATTCCGAGAACCGACAATCTAAGGGATGTCATCATGGATGAAGCCCATAGATCCAGGTATTCAATCCACCCAGGAGCTGATAAGATGTACAGGGATTTAATGGAATACTATTGGTGGCCGGGGATGAAGAAAGATATTGCCCTATATGTTGGGAAATGTTTAACATGTTCTAAGGTCAAAGCAGAGTACCAGAAACCATCCGGTTTGTTACAACAGCCGGAAATTCCCCAATGGAAGTGGGAGCAAATATCAATGGATTTTATAACCAAGTTGCCCAGGACGGCAAGGGGACATGACTCGATTTGGGTTATAGTGGATCGGTTGACGAAATCCGCACATTTTCTTCCGATCCGAGAAGACTACAAGATGGAAAAGCTCGCACAGGTCTATATTAATGAAATTGTTGCACGTCACGGAATACCTCTTTCCATAATTTCTGATAGGGATAGTCGATTCACGTCGCGCTTTTGGCAATTACTCCAGAAAACCCTAGGTACTCAACTGAACTTAAGTACTGCCTATCACCCCCAAACTGACGGGCAAAGTGAGCGAACCATACAAACTTTGGAAGACATGTTACGAGCCTGCGTGATTGACTTCGGAGGAAGCTGGGATACTCACTTACCTTTAGTGGAGTTTTCCTATAACAACAGTTATCACACTAGCATTGAGTGTGCTCCATTTGAAGCCTTGTATGGGCGTAAATGTCGTTCACCGCTTTGTTGGTTGGAGGCAGGTGATAGACAGTTGACGAGACTCGACATCATACAAGAAACAACTGACAAGATCACGACTATCAGGGAAAGACTGAAGACAGCCAGAAGTCGTCAGAAAAGCTACGCAGATAACCGTAGGAAACCTCTAGAATTTCAAATCGGTGATAAAGTACTCCTAAAGGTGTCACCGTGGAAAGGCGTTATCCGCTTTGGAAGGCGAGGAAAACTAAGCCCGAGATATATTGGACCTTTCGAGGTACTGCAAAGGATTGGTCCGGTAGCTTACCGACTCAAACTGCCGCAAGAGCTCAGTGGCATCCACGACACATTCCATGTTTCTAACCTAAAGAAATGCTTATCGGATGAAACACTCGTTGTCCCTCTCGAGGAAGTTCGAATTGACGATAAACTCCACTTCATAGAAGAACCACTCGAAATCATAGACCGCGAAGTCAAGAGATTGAAGCGAAGCCGAATTCCCATAGTTAAAGTCCGGTGGAATTCGCGACGGGGTCCTGAATTCACTTGGGAGCGCGAGGATCAATTCCGACGCAAGTATCCGCATCTATTCTCGAGTGCTTCGTAGCACAATGGGATGAGTTGAATTTCGGGACGAAATTCATTTCAACGGTGGGATATTGTGACAACCGTCAAACCTCAGGTCATTATCACACTAGAATCGTAAATTACATTTACCGCATTCCTTAAATCCGAGTGAAATTCCTAGGTTACGACTTCGCAAGCTTATTAAGCCATAGAACGACTTAGAGATTGCTTAGTGAACCATAAGTTCTTTTAGAGATGTTATAATAGGTTACTAAGTGCCAAATTAATCAAAGAAAAGTTCATCCCTTGATGCTTTAATAAAACCCTTAACGGTTCATAAAACTGAAATTTTCGTGACTCGACAACGTAAATTCAATCGGATGGAATCCGACAAAACACGATCATTGATGAAAACATTTCTACAAATATATTAAATCTATTTTTAAAAGTTATTTATCATATATTATTATTTTGTTTTAATAATACGCGAAAAACATAGACGTTTTGCTTAAAACGTCTTAAACGCAACGAAAATGCGTGAATCGAATTCGACAACTAAATGAAACTCAATAAATATTTTGTTAACTCAAAATAAAGTATTTCAATAATAATTCAATGGAAAAATATCCCAAATATATCGATAACAAAAACTACACAAATAAACGTTAGGCGATTTAACGTTTTAACGAAAATAACGGGTAAACGAACACTGTACGTAACATAAACTTAAAAGATAAAATTTAAACTCTCCACCACCCCATGGGCCCCCCAAAAACCGGCCAAAGGGCCACCTCCCCCATTCCCCAATTATTTTTCATGCAATCACCTCTTTTCTATACCCCCATTCACATTACATGCATTCACCCACACACAACTCTCTCATTCAATCTCCATTTGCTCTCACCTCTCACTAGAATCCCCTCTCTCTCTCTAAAATTCCAGAAAACATTCAAGGTATAACAAAAGATTTGAGGGTGTTCTTGCATCAAAGGAACCTTTAAAGGTAAACCAAAGCATCTACATTCATCTTTCTTCCATTTTCTTGCATTATTTCTTCATAATAATCGGATTTTATGCCTTTCCATGGCTAAAATCCTCATGCAAAGCTTGATGTTTGTAGGTTACACCTTAAAACACCTTTTAGGTGTTAATAGAAAGGATAACCCATGATCAAACCGAAAATCAAGTAAAAATCGATTATTGTTTGTAAACTTGTTGATATATTGTTCTTAGTATGTAGAAATCTTGTTTTAATGATAATAATCACCCCTAGCACATCATGGATGTATTTTAATACCATGCATGTGTTAGAATATAGATTTAAAGGTCAAAGGATCAAAAACTTCTTTTATTTCATGATTGGTGTTCTTCACTATGAACAAAACACCCATTATGAGTCTGGAATGCTTCTGTCCAGAAACTTTCATCTACTTCCACGATTTTTCTAAAAATCATTTCTTCATGAAAATGGACGTTTTTATAGTCTAAATTCAAGTTCTGGAAGTTAGCTTTCCAACCCCATAAACCTCATATTGATTTGAGTTTGTTTGATATTTTTAATAATTTGTGGGACAAAAGATATACAAACTGTTGAAAAGGGTCAGAAACTTTTATCTTGGTATTTTAATCATATCTAGAGCCTCACACCTCCAAATAACTTGAAACCAACGCCAAAAGTTTACAAATTTTGTTGGTTACAACGTTTCTGTTGATCACTTTTTCTGGAACCCAATGTATTTTACTCAGATGTAATGATTGCATGCATGTGTCCCTAATTGGACACAGAAGATAAAAGAAAATATTAAAAATATTTTCACTAATTTTTAAATATTGGAAAAATTACAGTAACTATATAACATATTGGGGATAATCTGTGATTTTTTCTATATTTGATTTCAAATCAGAACTATTTTTAATAAATACAACAAACAGAAATAAAATTCTGAAAATAAGAATGTTGACTGATTTTGGTAAAATTGAAAAACCGACACTTGCGGACTTGCTATTTAGTGAAAGACTAACTTTTTATGACATTTGAACATATTTAAGGGTTTGGCAAAAGTCTCGGGTCAAACCGAGTAGGTTTGACCAAGTCAACAAAAACGGATATAGGTTTCGAAAACGGGAAACTTACTATTTTTGGAAAGAATTGGGGTGTCTTATGATGTATTTATCGGTTTATGTGTTGTTAATTATAAATTATGAAGAACCAATATTCCAACACACAAAACGCCATGAAATTTGGACACTAACAATCATGCGACATTATATTACTTGTATAAAGAAATTCGACAATTTAAGAATGTTGTATGCTTATGTATTCAATTAGTAATCAAACGTGATATTGGACGTTAACAAACTACAAAGCAAAAACTACTTATATTGGCACTTGGTAATCTAAATACTTAACTAAGCAATCTTAACAAACCAACTTACCGAGAATCTAACTAGAAACCTCGTGTTCATAGGACTTGGATAGGAGTCGTATTCGACAAGCACATGTATTACATCCATCGGTTTACGCTTACGCTCAACGGTGAGTTCTCACAGCCCCTTTTTCACTTGTTTAATATTTTGGGGTGAAAAGCATGATTCCAAATTTTTACTAAATTGGTTGTACATTTATGAACTTGTTAAACCTTTGCCATGCTACTTATGCGAATTGGTGTGTATACTATTGTAATGCTTGAGTACTATCGTGCTAAAGTCCCCGGAAATACCTTTACACTACTTATTAACTCGTCCGAGAGCCAGACGAGCCGTTAATATTTATGGATAGCGCTATTTAGGGTAGACCATCCCTCACTCACACTGTAACGTGGGTGCATAGTATTACTTTTACTCATGTTACCGATAGAACATGGAGCTTGGGGCATGTGTCGGTCTAATCGGTTTAGTAGTGGCCTCATTGCATTAACATTCGTATATACTACTTTCCTATTCGCAATAATTACAACCAATCATTTATATTTATATACTTGATGAACAAAGCTTTGATTCATTTATCTATAACATTAAACATGTGAACTCACCAACTATGACCATAGTTGACCGTTTGTTTATCATGCTTTTCAGGAGATCGACAGTAAGACGCATTCTAGGAGTACTTTTGTGTGGATGCATTCTCGCATGCGTTTGCTTTAATTTGGATTATGACTAACTTTTGGAAACTTTTATGAACTTGTTGTAATCACCTTTGGAATTATGTTTTGAACTTGTGGTAACTTGTAATACTTTTGCTAAATTATGTATGGTATTACTTCTATATCTTGTGCGTTTGTTACCCGGTACTGTTACACCTCGTGTTTCCGCTTTAGCGGGGTGTGACAAGAAGAATTTGAAAAAGATTCTACAGATTCAGAGGATGAAGTTACTGATGAGTTTGATGAAAAGCTTAAACATTTAGTTGGAAATCAAATGTTTATTCAAGAGATGTTAAAGAAGAAAAAGGAAAAGAAGCCACGTGTGATGAAAGAAGTTGATATTATAGGAAAACATGAGCTTAAGACTGGTATTATCGGTTGGTACTATGATTCAGAGTTAAAACTTTTTGCAGTCAAGCGATATGATGGAGTCCAGTACTTTGAAAAGAAGTTGGTTGTATTTAGTTCCTTACCGAGATATGAAGTTCGAGACTTGGCTAGGTTGGAGATGATTAATCCCAGTGATGATGATTATGCAAAGTATGTTGAAAGAATTATCAGGACTGAGGGTCGTTCATTGAAATTTGACAAGATTAAGCCAAGAGTTGGACGAACTATAAAGCTGAAGGAAAAGAGTCAGCGAACTGTAAGAAGACGTAGACAGAAAGTCTGTCCAGCTATCAAGTGTATATAGCAGATTCCTGTGAAGACTATGCCTCAGAATATTTTGGGAAATTTGAAAAGTTAGGGTGTAGATTGTAACACCCCCAAATTTGATTGATTTGCGGAAGCTTGATTTGGGTGTTACTAATCAATAACAAAGCACAAAGATATATAGTGAACGACTCTATATGCGTCGTTTTAACAAAATATATTGATAACTGAAATGTTTACAACATTTAAAGCTTTACATAGCTCGAGTTTAAATAAAAAGGAGATTTCAGTACATAAGTACTTGTACAAAATATACTAATGCAAGAAAATCTCAATCGTCTGTATGCTGACTCGAGCTAATGTCCTGAAGCAGAAACATCCTACTGCTTGGTACCTGCGATATATGATAAAAGGTCAGCTAAAAAGCTGGTGAGCTCACAGGTTTGAAATCAGTTAATATAGTATGAACCGCAAGATTTAAATAATGAATTGCATCCAGTAATTAAATGATAGTAATCGTGTATACAGCCATGAGCACATAGTTGAGCTTAACTCGAGGGCCGGGTCCCCTATAGAGAATTCCGGGCGAGGTGCCTCCACGAATGCCTAATCAACATTCGTCTTCCCAAATATTAGTACGTCCGTTTACCCGGTTAGTGCTTGCTAACCCGAACGAGGAGGGTCAATCCTATATGGTACCATATACTAATATTCACGCTACAACGTATTAACAACTATGCTGATGGAGGACTTTAAATGATTAGTTTCGAAAAACTCATGTAGTATATGAAATGTTTGTACTTGTGTTCACATGTTAAAAATGAGCAATATATCACACCCCTGAGTAAAATAGTAAAAAGAGGGGCTATGAGACTCATCTGAGTCTTGTGAGTTTAACTTAATAAACTTGAGTTGATTAGCCGAGTATGAAGTCCAAAGACTTGTAACCTGAGGGTGTCCACGACACGCGATGGTTATAAACATGATTGGGTATCTCAAAAGATCACCCTTGTAGTTGTTACACAACTATATATATGTCCAAATTACTACGATTTGGTTGATTTGTTAAGTGTTTGAAAACATGTACGGCCCGTTGGTGACGGATTTGTAATAATAATCTCAACTATTATTATTTTGATTTCGTGGCGTTTTACTTGAAAAATGTGTTTTGATTGTGTTTTAGAAGCCGTTACGGAATCTAAGTACGGGGGTCCGGGGGTAGCGCCCCTGGTAGCGGGGTCCAAGGGGCGGCAGCCCCTGGCGGAGTCCAAGGGGCAGAGCCCTTGGCTGGGGTCGAGCTGCCAGGTCAGCTTGGAAAATTTTTATTTCTACAATATTGCTTTGACGAAAAACGCATCTGGGATCCGAATTCGGGTAAAATCGAGTGATGAAATTTGAGTCTCGACACTTAGTAAAAATCTGAGTTTTCTGTGTTTTGCGACACAATATGCGACACAAGGGTTGTTATGCGACACAAGGGTTGTGTCGCATAGAAGTGCGACACAATATCCATACGACACAAAGGTTGTGTCGCATAGATGCGAGATGCTGATTCAACAGCGACATAGTGATTGTGTCGTATGGAGTTTGCGACATAGTATGCGACATAATGGTTGTGTCGCAAGGCTTGCGACACTAATTATTTAGTACGACACAAAGTGCGACATAGCGGATTTTATACGACACAAGGGGCAAAATATGACACAACATGCGACACAAGGCTTGTGTCGCATGGAAGAACACCAGCCCAGAAAGTCAGGCTGTCAAGATTTTTCCGGCCAAAAACCCAAATCAAACCCGTTTTTAAGCTATAAAATCGTGTTCTACACATTGTAATGGACATATATAAGTTATATAAACACTAACAAGTGAAATGTACAAAGAATCCAGAGTTTTCGGGATTTTGTCGAAAACTTATAAATTGCCGAAATGGAAATCCGGAAAGATAGAGATGTAGATCGTCGCGAGGTGGTCCTGAATCTCTAAAAATATTGGTGATACGAGTGCATTTGATTATGTTATTTTGCGATTTTAATGGATTGGTGGTGTTTTCTTTTTAGAGAGAAAATAAGAGAGAGAGAGAGAGAAGAAAGAAAAAGATGAAATGAAGAAAAAGGAAAGATGGAGGTGGAAATGGTGGAAGCCCCACCATTTTCAGTCCACGCAATGTGCTCCGTACGGTTTTCGTTTTCTCCGTCGTTTAACGTTTTTATAAATATTTTGTGCGTTAATTAACCAGTTTAAAATACGAATTTTGTTTTAGTAATTTAATTAAATTGTTTTACTAATTATCTAATAATATAAAGATTTAAAATTATATTTAGATAGTTTGCGTATTTTGTTGTTAATTGGGTAAGTTTTAAATTGTACGACACGAATTGAAATTTGAACATTATTAAAATAATATTTTTAACATATTAGTGTTATTTAATAAAATTGGTCACCAACGTCCGTATTAAATTGAACCAAATTACATTCGATTTAATTTGCGTACGATTTAATCAAATCGCATTTTCGTATATATTCCACAATATATATAGTTCGATACATTAATTAGTCTAACACAGAACTAATTACATGTATTAACATACGATTATGCACTAATTACTAGTCCTAATTTGGCGGGTGTTATATTCTCCCCCTGTTAGAAGAATTTCGTCCCGAAATTTAACTTGAGGTCGCGTTTGATGTAGAATCAGTGAAGAGTTGAGGATACTTGAGTCGCATTTGGTCTTCCCGTTCCCAGGTGAATTCCGGACCGCGCCGCGAATTCCATCTGACCTTGACGATGGGAATACGACTTTGTTTTAGTTGTTTGACCTCGCGGTCCATGATTTCAGCAGGTTCCTCAACCAAATAGAGTTTATCGTCAACACGAATTTCATCGAGTGGGATAATAAGTGTCGCATCAGACAGACATTTCTTCAAGTTAGAAATGTGAAAAGTAGGGTGCACGCTGCTGAGTTCGGATGGCAGCTGCAATCGATAAGCTACGGGGCCAATCCGTTCGAGGATCTCAAAAGGCCCGATGTACCTGGGATTTAACTTCCCGCGTTTGCCAAAACGAATGACGCCTTTCCAAGGCGATACTTTTGTGACAACTGTCAATTTAGGACTAGAACTTTGTGCCTAAACAAGTATTAATACATGTAATTAGTTCTGTGTTAGGCTAATTAATGTATCAATTATTATATATATTGTTGAATATATATCTACACAATTATGCGGTTTGTTTAAATCGTACAAGTTTCAAATCGAATGTAATTCGGTTCAATTTAATACGGACGTTGGTGAACAATTTAATTAAATAACATAAAGATTATTTAATGAAACTATCATATCTCAATAATATTATTTTTATAATATGTCGTATTCATTCCATATCGTACAAGCGAGAACAACGCGATTAAATGTGAACGCGCAAACAAACAAAATCGAGATAACATTTTATAACGCAATTATTAAGTACTTTATAAAATACTTCAACAAAAATATTGAATAATATTTCGTATTTCAAAACGCATAATTAAACGCCTTTAAATACTAATTAACGTTAAAACAATCGAGAAAACAAACACCGCACGGAGCGCTTTGCGTGGACTGAAAATGGAGGAGTTCCACCAAAACCACCTCCTTTTCTTCTTCTTTCTCCATTTCCCTTTTTCATCTTCTCTCTCCCTCTTTCTTTTTTCTCTCTAAATCAAAAACCCACACCAACTCACAAATCACCAAAATAAATATACAAAACGACCTCGGATCATCAAGATTTTTACAAAAACGGAACCACCACGGTACGATCTACAATCCTATCTTTTCGGATTTTCAATCCGACACCGCGTAAGTTTCCGACAAATTCCCGAAACTTCTCGTTTTAGCTCGTTTTTACATATTTACGAGTTATATAACATGTATATGTCCATTACTAAGTATAGAACACGATTTCATAGCTTAAAAACGGGTTTGAAATGGGTTTTTGGCCGGAAAAATCTAAACAGCCGGACTTTCTGGGCTGGTGTTCTTCCATGCGACACAAGCCTTGTGTCGCATGTTGTGTCGTATTTTGGCACTTGTGTCGTATAAAAGCCTCTGTGTCGCACCTTGTGTCGTACCCGATAATTAGTGTCGCAAGTCCTACGACACAACCACTATGTCGCAAACTCCATACGACACAATCACTATGTCGCTGTTGAATCAGCATCTCGCATTTATGCGACACAACCCTTGTGTCGCATAGATATTGTGTCGCACCTATATGCGACACAACCCTTGTGTCGCATAACCACTTTTGTGTCGCATGATTGTGTCGCATAAAACAGCAGGTTTTCAAACTACAATTTTACTAAGTGTCGAGACCAAAATTTTATCACTTGATTTCACCTAAATTCAAGTCCAGATGCGTTTTTCCAGCTCAGCTCGACCCCAGCCAGGGGCTCTGCCCCTTGGACCCCGCCAGGGGCTGCCGCCCCTTGGACCCCGCTACCAGGGGCGCTGCCCCCGGACCCCCATACTTAGATTCCGTAAGCACATTCTTCACCAAGTGTCAAACTTGAACAACTTCAAAACACTTATACGATACAACTTTTCAAACATAATGGAATTTATTTTTCAAGCCTAACACTTCAAACAAATATAGATATGTCGAGATTATTATTTCAACTAAATCACCAACGGGCCGTACACGTTTTCAAAACATACTTTACAATCAAACAAGTCGTTGTAACTTGTATCAATTCAATCAAACAAGTCGTAGTAACTTGTAACAAAACAATCAACCAAATCGTAGTAATTTGGACATATATATATATATATATATATATATATATATATATATATATATATATATATATATATATATATATATATAAATATATATATATATATAGTTAAATAGCAACTTCAATGGTAGTCTTTCGAGATACCAGTACAATTAATAACAAATCAAGTGTCGTGGACACATTCAGGTTTCAAGTCTTTGGACATCAATACACTTCAAGTTTAATTGCTTAAACATTTCAAGACTCAGGTGAGTTTCATAGCCCCATTTTCACTATTTTACAACTAGGGGTGTGATAATACTGCTCTGTTTTGTTTTACAAGTAGAACGCAAGTGCCAAACTTCAAATACTACATGAGTTTCAAGCTAATCAATTTAAAGTCCTCCATAGCATAGTCTCTAGTATTTATAGCGTGAATGTTAGTATATGATATCATATGGGATTGACAATCCTCATCCGGGTTAGCACGCACTAACCGGTCAAACGGATGTATTAGCATTTGGGAAGACGAGTGTGGATTAGACACTCGTAGGAGGCATTTCAAGTTAGGTTTCCTTAATTGGACCTAGCGCTCAAGTTAAGCTCAGACTATGTGCTCATGGATTGTATAACTTTTATTTTGCTTAACTGCAATTTAACTTCAATATAAATCTTGCGGTTCTTACAACTATACATTGACATACAAACCTGTGAGCTCACCAGCGTTTTCGCTGACCCATTTTAGTATGTATCACAGGTACCCAGCAGTAGGTTGGCTGCACAAGCAGGGATTATTAGCTCGAGTCAGCATTCATATAACTAGAGATTTGATTGCATTATTATATTTTATAAAAGTAATTATGCTATGTAATCTCTAAATTTCAGGAACCGAGCTAATGTAACATTATTTTGATGTAATGTTTACTATATTAATGCAAGTTTAAAACGACGCATATAGTGGTCGTTCATTATATCTTATGTGCTTTGTATATTGATTAGTGACACCCAAACCGAGCTTCCGCAAATCATCAAATTTGGGGGTGTTACATATTGGTATCAGAGCCTAAGGTTATAGTGAACTAGGTTGCATTTAGTGAACCTAGACTATGACCGTTAGGCAGTATTCCCTATTAGGTATAACCAGTTCAGAGATTACAGCATACGAATCTAATTTAACATAGCCTGATCAACTATGTACAATTAAATAAAGATGATGTAAGATCTGAAGGAAGTTATGGCTGAACAGGATACACTAGTTGACTCTGACCTCGAGAGAAACGGGACTTAAAACATGTCTGTGCTAGACACTCAATAGGTTATTATGTGATATATATATATATATATATATATATATATATATATATATATATATATATATATATATATATACATAAATAGACCTCACTTACAATCTTAGGCTATATTATATTATATGAATATAGGCCTCATTCTTTCTAACACTCTGTCTCAGAATGGCAAACACACCACCCAACTCATCTCGTTCCCATCCGTACGAATCACAAAGTTCAAGGGTAGCTAGGAGGAACCCCAGGTTGCCTCGAGCGGGCCCATACCCCAATCAATTCACACTAACGGATTTGGCCGCTAGGCTACACCGTCACGAGCAACAATTGCGTGACATGGACATCGAGTTACAAGAGACCCGAGAAACCTGGACACTCACCCTAATGGGACAAGTTGCTCAGGTCTCTGAGGACCATGTAAACACTATCAACAACATGGACGTTCTCGAAAATCGAGTGGGTGAAACCATCGAGACCATGGAGATCGTTCACAATCAAGTGATTGACAATCACAACGAAATCACTGTCCTGCGATCAAGGTTGACTCAGTGTGAGACACGCTTGAGGGAAACCGAGGAGGCACTCAGAATGGTTAGCCGACTTGCAGAGTCCGTTGACCGTCTCACTGCCTTAATGCCACAACTCAATCTTCGTCAGAATTAGCTTAGGCTGAATCTGCACTCCTTAACGCTTTCGTATGACTAATGTAAAAAGACCGAATGAAACAATTCTCGGCACTTTTGGCACAATATCTAAGTCTGTAACCTTTGAATTCAACAAACCCGAAATTGTCTGTAATCATTTAACAACGTAATATCAATTGACAATTTCGATCGATTTAAATCTATATTATAGAACCTTTATGCTTGTGATGTGTATATTGTCGCTTTAATACATACATCCACTGCAATTATCATTCTGGTACAATTTCTTACGTAACTATTGTTTCTTTTCTTGAAGAATCATGCCACCGAAGAAAAAGAGTTACAGTGAAGCCGAACTCGCTGCTGCCGTTAATCGAGCCGTAGCCGACGCCTTGGCCGCTCGGGATCCAATCCGAACGTCCGAGGAAACAGCCGATACCACCGCCACCACTCATACTGTCAAGCCTTGTTCCTACAAGGACTTTCTCAGCTGCAAACCCCTATATTTCAAGGGCACGGAAGGTGCCATTGGCTTGATCCGTTGGATTGAGCGTATGGAATCTGTCTTCAGTCTCTGCGACTGCATTGAGAATAACAAGGTCAAATTCGCTGCTTACACCTTTCAGGAAGGTGCACTCACTTGGTGGAAAACCCACGCAAACTCTGTAGGTCTTGAGGTTGCAAATCGGCTTCCTTGGGCCGAACTGAAGAAGAAACTGACAGAAAAATATTGTCCTGAAGAAGAGCTGCATAGGCTGAAGGAAGAATTCTGGCACCTGGCGGTGCAGGGAAATGATGTTGCTGAATATACCATGAAATTTCAGCAGTTTGCTTTACTATGCCCGAGTTTGGTTGAACCGGAAAGTAAGGGCATTAAGAGATACATCCGCGGACTCCCTGAGAACATCCAGGGAAATGTCGCCTCATCCAAACCAACCACCACTGAGAGTGCCATTCGATTGGCCCACGAACTCATGGCTCTAGTTGTCAGCCGTGAGACCTCCAACACCTCATCCACCAACAACCACAAACGCAAATCCACTTAACACCACCACAACTCAAACAAGAAAAACAACGCCATCCAAGTCTACACCACCAACTCTGAATCCAACCGCAACTACACCGGGGACAGGCCTTATTGTCCCAAGTGTAACTATCACCACTTAGGTCAGTGCAGGACCCCTTGCAACAACTGAAGTAGGTTCAGGCATTCGACTAAGGATTGCCGAGCCCCCAAATCTAACAACAACTCCTCTAACAAAAATGCCCAACAACCTAAGTCCTGCTATGAATGTGGGAACCCAGGACATTTTAGGGATACTTGCCCAAAATTAAAGAATAAGGGCAACAACAACAACAACAACAACAACAACAGCCGCAACAACAACAACGTCAAAAGTAGCGCCTTCGTGATCAACTCAGGGGACGCCCGTCAGGACCCGAATGTGGTCACGGGTATGTTCCTCCTCAACAATTTAACTGCTTCTATTCTGTTTGATACTGGTGCTAATAGAAGTTTTATTTCCGATGAATTTTGCCCTCTACTTGACATCACACATGTTGTATTATACGTTAAGTACACCGTAGAGCTAGCAAATGGCAAATTGATAGAAACCGATAGTGTGATACCTAATTGCACTTTAAACCTAGCCGACGAAATCTTCTCCATAGATCTTATGCCAATCGAGATAGGGAGTTTCGATGTCATCGTAGGCATGGACTGGCTATCCGAACATCGCGCCGAAATCATTTGCTATGACAAAATTGTTCGCATACCTCTCGCCGTCGGTAGAACCTTGGTCATACAGGGGGAGACCGGTGGGACGAGGCTTAACCTCATATCTTGCCTAAAAACCCGAAAATTTCTGAGAAAGGGTTATCCAGCAATCCTCGAGCACATCATGGAGAAAAAGTCGAAGGAGAAGCGACTTGAGGATGTTCCAATTGTTCGAGACTTTCCAGAAGTCTTTCCTGAAGAACTACCTGGTCTACCACCACCAAGACAGGTTGAGTTCTCAATCGACTTTGTACCAGGTGCTGCGCCTGTGGCCCGAGCACCATACCGTTTAGCTCCGTCTGAACTTCAGGAGTTGTCCACCCAATTACAGGAACTCCTGGAACGAGGATTTATCAGGCCGAGTTCTTCACCTTGGGGAGCTCCGGTCCTATTTGTCAAGAAGAAAGACGGTTCTTTTCGAATGTGTATCGACTACCGAGAGTTGAACAAGTTAACTGTCAAGAACCGGTATCCACTTCCTCGAATCGATGATTTGTTCGACCAACTTCAAGGGTCGAGTTGTTATTCAAAGATTGATCTCCGATCCGGTTATCACCAATTGCGTGTTCGCGATGCCGACATTCCAAAAACCGCTTTCAGAACTCGTTACGGGCATTATGAATTTCAAGTGATGCCTTTCGGTCTAACCAACGCACCGGCTGTATTCATGGACCTTATGAATCGGGTGTGTAAACCTTACCTTGACAAGTTTTTCATTGTCTTCATCGATGACATCCTCATATATTCACGAAACAAAGAAGAACACGCGCAACACCTCAAAACCATCCTTGAACTACTTAAACACGAGGAGCTCTATGCCAAATTCTCTAAGTGTGAGTTCTGGATTCAAACCGTCCAATTCCTTGGTCACATGATTGACAGTCAGGGAATTCACGTTGACCCATCCAAAATTGAAGCTATCAAGGGCTGGCAAGCACCCACCACTCCGACCGAAGTACGCCAATTTTTGGGTCTTGCCGGGTATTACCGACGATTCATTGAAAATTTCTCCAAGATAGCCTTACCACTCACGACTCTGACCCAGAAAGACAAAAAGTTTGACTGGACTGATAAACAAGAGTCGGCATTCCAACTATTAAAACAAAAGCTTTGCAGTGCTCCTATTCTATCATTACCCGAGGGCACCGATGACTTCGTGGTATACTGCGATGCTTCTCATCAAGGTCTCGGTTGCGTGCTTATGCAACGAGACAAAGTCATAGCTTATGTTTCACGACAGCTCAAGATTCATGAAAAGAATTACACCACCCACGACCTCGAGTTAGGAGCCGTTGTTTTCGCTCTCAAAATCTGGAGACATTATCTCTATGGCACTAGGTGCACAATCTTTACAGACCACAAAAGTCTCCAACACATATTCGATCAGAAGGATCTCAACATGAGGCAACGTCGATGGGTCGAGTTGCTTACCGATTACGACTGTGAACTCAAATATCACCCAGGCAAAGCAAATGTCGTTGCTGATGCCCTCAGTCGGAAAGAGCGAGTGAAACCACTTCGGGTTCGAGCCCTCAGTATGACCATTCACAACAATTTAAACATTCAAATTCTCACTGCTCAACTCGAAGCCTTAAAACCCGAGAATGTCAAAGATGAAGCCTTGCGAGGCATGGATAAACAATTCGAAGTCAAACCTAACGGGATTAGGTATTTCTAAAACGTAATCTGGTTGCCTAAATTTGGGAACCTACGAGACTTGGTGATGGATGAAGCTCACAAGTCCAAATATTCTATCCATCCGGGATCCGACAAGATGTACCACGGTATCAAGGACTTCTATTGGTGGCCGAACATGAAAGCTGAAATCGCCACCTATGTCAGCAAGTGCCTTACTTGCTCCAAGGTCAAAATCGAATATCAAAAACCTTCTGGTTTACTTCAACAACCCGATCTTCCTGAATGGAAATGGGAACAAATTGCCATGGACTTCATAACCAAACTACCCAAGTCAGCGAACGGTTGCGATACCATATGGGTGATCGTGGATCATCTCACAAAGACTGCTCACTTCCTGGCAATCAAGGAATCCGACAAAATGGAACGCCTCACCAGAATCTATCTGAAGGAAATCGTGACTAAACACGGTGTTCCAATTTCAATTATCTCCGATAGAGATAGTCGTTTCACTTCACAATTTTGGCAATCACTTCAAAGATCACTGGGTACTCGACTTGATATGAGTACCGCATACCATCCTCAAACCGACGGCCAAAGTGAACGAACAATTCAAACACTAGAAGACATGCTACGGGCCTGCGTAGTAGACTTCGGTGTAAACTGGGAAAAACACCTACCATTGTGAGAGTTCTCGTACAACAACAGTTATCATACCAGCATTAAAGCTGCACCATTCGAGGCACTGTACGGTCGTAAGTGCCGGTCACCTATCTGTTGGACCGAAGTTGGGGATAGCCAACTCACAGGTCCAGAAATCATTCACGAGACGACCGAGAGAATCGTCGAAATTCAAAACAAACTCAAAGTCGCGCGTGATCGTCAGAAAAGTTATGCTGACGTGAGACGTAAACCACTCGAGTTCCAAGTTGGAGATCGAGTACTACTCAAAGTATCGCCTTGGAAAGGCGTAATTCGATTCGGCAAACGAGGGAAGTTAAATCCCAGATACATTGGACCCTTCGAGATTCTCGAGAGAATTGGTCCAGTAGCATATCGATTGCAGCTGCCATCCGAGCTCAGCAGCGTGCATCCCACATTTCATGTTTCGAATCTGAAGAAGTGTCTGTCTGATGAGACACTTATCATTCCACTCGATGAAATTCGAGTTGACGAGAAACTTCACTTTGTTGAGGAACCCGCCGAAATTATGGACCGTGAGGTCAAACAACTTAAACAAAGTCGTATTCCCATTGTCAAGGTTAGGTGGAATTCGCGGCGCGGTCCGGAATTCACCTGGGAACGAGAAGACTAAATGCGACTCAAGTATCCTCAACTCTTCAGTGACTCAACCTCAAACACGACTTCAACATAAATTTCGGGACGAAATTCTTCTAACAGGGGGAGAATGTGACAACCGTCAATTTAGGACTAGAACTTTGTGCCTAAACAAGTATTAATACATGTAATTAGTTATGTGTTAGGCTAATTAATGTATCAATTACTATATATATTGTTGAATATATATCTACACAATTATGCGGTTTGTTTAAATCGTACAAGTTTCAAATCGAATGTAATTCGGTTCAATTTAATACGGACGTTGGTGAACAATTTAATTAAATAACATAAAGATTATTTAATGAAACTATCATATCTCAATAATATTATTTTTATAATATGTCGTATTCATTCCATATCGTACAAGCGAGAACAACGCGATTAAATGTGAACGCGCAAACAAACAAAATCGAGATAACATTTTATAACGCAATTATTAAGTACTTTATAAAATACTTCAACAAAAATATTGAATAATATTTCGTATTTCAAAACGCATAATTAAACGCCTTTAAATACTAATTAACGTTAAAACAATCGAGAAAACGAACACCGCACGGAGCGCTTTGCGTGGACTGAAAATGGAGGAGTTCCACCAAAACCACCTCCTTTTCTTCTTCTTTCTCCATTTCCCTTTTTCATCTTCTCTCTCCCTCTTTCTTTTTTCTCTCTAAATCAAAAACCCACACCAACTCACAAATCACCAAAATAAATATACAAAACGACCTCGGATCATCAAGATTTTTACAAAAACGGAACCACCACGCTACGATCTACAATCCTATCTTTTCGGATTTTCAATCCGACACCGCGTAAGTTTCCGACAAATTCCCGAAACTTCTCGTTTTAGCTCGTTTTTACATATTTACGAGTTATATAACATGTATATGTCCATTACTAAGTATAGAACACGATTTCATAGCTTAAAAACGGGTTTGAAATGGGTTTTTGGCCGGAAAAATCTAAACAGCCGGACTTTCTGGGCTGGTGTTCTTCCATGCGACACAAGCCTTGTGTCGCATGTTGTGTCGTATTTTGGCACTTGTGTCGTATAAAAGCCTCTGTGTCGCACCTTGTGTCGTACCCGATAATTAGTGTCGCAAGTCCTGCGACACAACCACTATGTCACAAACTCCATATGACACAATCACTATGTCGCTGTTGAATCAGCATCTCGCATTTATGCGACACAACCCTTGTGTCGCATAGATATTGTGTCGCACCTATATGCGACACAACCCTTGTGTCGCATAACCACTTTTGTGTCGCATGATTGTGTCGCATAAAACAGCAGGTTTTCAAACTACAATTTTACTAAGTGTCGAGACCAAAATTTTATCACTTGATTTTACCTAAATTCAAGTCCAGATGCGTTTTTCCTTAAAGCAATATGTGTAACACCCCCAAATTTACTGTTTCGCGGAAGCATACTTTGGGTGTTACTAATCAATACACAAAGCACATAAGATACATAATGAACGACCACTACATGCGTCGTTTTACAAATACATTGATTAACGTGAAAGTCTACATATTGTTTACAAAAGATGAGTTCGCATAGCTACTTGAGAGATTCTAATACATATCTAATTTAAGCAAAATATAGAAATGCAGGGAAATCTCTTGATGTTTATATGATTGCATGCGACTCGAGCTATAGTATCCTGATGGGCAGTCCAACCTACTGCTGAGTACCTGAGATAACATGCTAAAAGGTCAGCTATAAAGCTGGTGAGCTCACAGGTTTGATATAACAATATATGATTTGTGAACCGCAAGATTTAATGATTTGATTTACAAAGCATGTAAATAATTGATTGATGGGTATCACATGAATATTTGTAATTAAACAAATAAGTAAAGATATATGAAACTGGCATGAGCACATAGTCTGAGCTTAACTGAGGGGTCAGGATCCACCTTTAAGGACCTGAGCGATTTGCCTCTCTATGAGTGCCTAATCTACACTCAATACTGAACAAATGATAATGCGTCCGTTTGAAAGGTTAGTGCTTGCTAACTCGGACGGGGATTGTCAATCCCATATGGTACCATACACTAACATTCACGCTAAATCATATTAACAGAACTATGCTTCAGAGGACTTTGATTGATTAGATGAAAACAACTCATGCAGCATACGTGATAATTTGATACTTGCGTTCACATGTAAAACAAAACAGAGCATGTATCTCACCCCTAGGTAAAAGCATTTAAAATAGGGGCTATGAGACTCACCTGAGCCTATTGAATTGTTAGCCAACAATTTATGATGATTCACAATGATTTGATGTCGTTACAACGACTGAACCTGCAGGGCGTCTGAGACGCGCAAGGTTTTGATAAATGATTAGATTCTTAAAACTTGCCGGGCGTATCAAACGCGCAAGGTTTAATTGATTTGATTATTTGAAACCTGCCGGGCGTATCAAACGCGCAAGGTTTAATTGATTTGATGACACTACGGACCATCTATGCTAGTTATTCCCTTAACTAGTTTTGACCAAATACATTGGTTAATGATTATGTTTTGAGTTTGTGAAAATGGATACGGCCATTGGTGATTGATTTGAAATCGAGATCTTGATAATATAAATATGTTCGTTTTGTATAAATGAACTTTGTTTTGAAAACGTATCGTATCGAATATAAATAATTTGAGTTCGTATAATTATAATACGTTATGAAAATTATTTATAGTCATTGAACTTATAAACGTCATTTGATTTGGTACTTATCTTAATTCGTAATACGAATACATAAGTTTGGATCAAGTCATGAGTTAAAACAGTTGGACTGGTCTGCAGGGAGTACCCGCCGGGTACCCCACTTACCCGCCGGGTAACCGGGTTTGATTTTTAGGACGCGCCGCGTACTACATGTACGCGCCGGGTATAATAAATAAAGGGTAGAACGCGCCGTGTACACTACTACACGCCGCGCCCTTTGGGTTTTTAGATGAACGCGCCGCGTACACTAGTACACGCCGTGTTCTTTTGATTTTTGAAAGGACGCGCCGCGTACAAAAGGACGCACCGCGTGGATCATGTTTTCTGGGCGTCTGTTCGTTCCAAATCATACCCAAACCCGAATTCAAACTCAATTTAACCAACAATCATACATCCTAACCTTATTACATGTTAATATATGCTATTTAAAAACGAAATTACAAAGTTTAAATCAACGATTTCTTACAATGATTTTTAGGACAAAAACGATGGTGATGCACGGATGATGATGATGATCCAACTTGATGATCATGATGAGGATGATGATTATGTTGTTGTTGATTGTTAGTGTTAAAGTTGTTGTTTTTGAAATCAAAGAGAGAGCCGAGAGAGAGCTAGAGAGTGAGATTGAGATTGAGAAATGAAGTGAACGGAGGGTGTGTTTGGTGTTAGCTGCCAACTCCAATTATTGGAGTTGGTTGGCACAATATGAAGTACAAAATACCCGTGTTTTTGTACCCGATCGAAAAGTAGTATAATATTTTAAAACGATAATTTTCTAAGAATGATATCGTACGTATTTCCATTTGAAGTATTTTATAAAAATACATTTAACGAGATATAAACTATATCTTTGTTTTATGTTTGAGAGACGGATGGGATTTAATTTGTTTCGTCGCGTTTGAGTAAAATTGTATAAAACGATATATGTTCTATTTTATCTAATGTAAATAATAATTATTAATTTCAATAATCATTCATTATTTATATATAGTTTTGTCGTGGACGTTTGATTTGTACGATACGAGATACTTGATATATTATCAAAATAATATATAATAATTATGAAGGTATTAAATAACAATTCCATATTACTTAATCACTTGATTTTTACCAACGCCGTATAATTGAATCGGAATTCGACCGATTTAAAAATGAACGATTAAATCTAATCGAGTACTGATATATATATTCATCAATATATATTTTGATACATACAATTAGTCTAATACATAGCACTAACTACATGTATTACATAATGATTAGGAACTAATTTCTAGTCCTAATTTGACGGGTGTCACAATCTCCCCTTGTTAAGAGAATTTCGTCCCGAAATTTAACTCGAAGTTGGCGTGTGAGTGGAGTCTGAAAATAGATGTGGATATTTGAGTCGCATCTGGTCTTCCCGTTCCCAGGTGAATTCCGGACCACGCCGCGAATTCCACCGAACCTTGACGATCGGAATACGACTTTGCTTAAGCTGTTTGACCTCACGGTCCATGACCTCCACTGGTGTCTCGACAAAATGAAGTTTATCGTCGATTTGAATTTCCTCGAGCGGAATGATGAGTGTCTCGTCGGACAGACATTTCTTAAGATTAGAAATGTGAAATGTGGGATGCACGCTACTGAGCTCTGGAGGTAGATGCAATCGATAAGCTACTGGACCAATCCTTTCAAGGATCTCAAAAGGTCCGATGTATCTAGGGTTTAACTTCCCACGTTTACCAAAACGGATGACACCTTTCCAAGGTGATACTTTGAGCAATACTCGATCCCCAACCTGGAACTCGAGATGCTTTCGTCTCACGTCAGCATAACTCTTCTGACGATCACGTGCGACCTTCAGCCGTTGCTGGATACCAACGATCTTCTCGGTGGTTTCATGAATGATTTCAGGACCAGTGAGTTGGCTATCTCCAACTTCTGTCCAACAAATAGGCGACCGGCACTTACGACCGTACAGTGCCTCAAAAGGTGCAGCTCCAATGCTGGTATGATAGCTGTTGTTGTATGAGAATTCGCACAATGGCAAATGATGTTCCCAATTTGCACCGAAATCAATTACGCAAGCGCGTAACATATCTTCCAGTGTTTGAATAGTCCTTTCACTTTGGCCATCGGTTTGTGGATGATAGGCTGTACTCATATCTAAACGAGTACCCAATGACTTTTGTAATGATTGCCAAAAGTTAGATGTGAATCGGCTGTCTCTATCAGAGATAATTGAGATTGGAACGCCGTGCCTTGTTACGATCTCCTTCATATAGATTCGTGTGAGACGTTCCATTTTGTCAGTTGCCTTCATGGCAAGGAAGTGAGCAGATTTGGTTAAACGATCAACTATTACCCATATAGTATCGCAACCGCTTGATGTTTTCGGGAGTTTTGTGATGAAATCCATGGAGATTTGCTCCCATTTCCATTGAGGGATTTCCGGTTGCTGGAGCAAGCCGGAGGGTTTCTGATATTCGGCTTTAACCTTAGAACATGTGAGGCATTTACTGACGTACGTGGCAATCTCAGCTTTCATGCTCGGCCACCAGTACAGTCCCTTGATGCCATGATACATCTTGTCCGATCCAGGATGTATAGAGTATTTGGACTTGTGAGCTTCATCCATCACAAAGTCTCGAAGATTCCCAAACTTGGGTAACCAGATTCGATTTGCGAAGTACTTGACCCCATTGGGTTTGGTTTCAAATTGATTCTCCATATTTCGCAAGGCCTCTTCCTTGATGTTTTCAGGTTTCAATGCTTCGAGTTGAGCAGTGAGGATTTGAATTATTAGATCATTATGAATGATAATACTGAGGGCTCGGACTCGAAGAGGTTTGGTGCGCTCTTTTCGACTTAGGGCATCGGCAACTACATTTGCTTTACCCGGATGATACTTGATCTCGCAGTCATAATCGGTGAGTAACTCTACCCAGCGACGTTGCCTCATATTGAGATCCTTCTGATCGAATATGTGCTGGAGACTCTTATGATCAGTGAAGATGGTACATTTTGTGCCATACAGATAATGTCTCCAGATCTTGAGTGCGAACACTACGGCTCCTAATTCGAGATCATGGGTCGTGTAGTTCTTCTCGTGAACTTTGAGTTGTCGGGAGGCGTAAGCTATGACTTTCTCTAGTTGCATCAATACGCAACCAAGTCCCTGATGCGAAGCATCGCAGTATACCACGAAGTCCTCGTTACCTTCGGGTAGTGATAGGATGGGCGCACTGCAAAGCTTTTGCTTTAATAACTGGAACGCTGACTCCTGCTTATCAGTCCAATTGAACTTCTTCTCTTTCTGAGTCAGTGTTGTGAGTGGTTGTGCTATCTTGGAGAAATTCTCAATGAAGCGCCGATAATAACCAGCCAGTCCTAAGAATTGGCGTACTTCGGTCGGTGTTGACGGTGCTTGCCAGCACTTGATAGCCTCGATCTTTGAGGGATCAACATGAATTCCCTGACTGTCAATCACATGACCAAGGAATTGAACAGTCCGAATCCAGAATTCACACTTGGAGAACTTAGCATATAATTCTTCGCGTCTGAGAAGTTCTAGAATGGTTTTGAGATGATGCGCGTGCTCTTGCTCGTTACGCGAGTAGATAAGAATGTCGTCTATGAAGACAATGACAAACTTGTCAAGATATGGTTTACACACTCGGTTCATTAGATCCATGAATACTGCCGGTGCGTTAGTCAAACCAAAGGCCATAACCTGAAACTCGTAATGACCATAGCGAGTTCGGAAAGCGGTTTTCGGAATATCTTCATCGCGAACTCGTAACTGATGGTAACCTGATCGTAGATCTATTTTTGAATAGATGCTTGACCCTTGGAGTTGATCGAACAGGTCATCAATACGGGGAAGTGGATAACGGTTCTTGATGGTCAATTTGTTCAACTCTCTGTAGTCGATACACATCCTGAATGAACCGTCCTTCTTTTTCACAAACAGGACCGGAGCTCCCCATGGTGAAGAACTCGGTCTTATGAAACCCTTATCCAGAAGTTCCTGTAACTGAACAGACAACTCCTGAAGTTCTGAAGGGGCTAAACGATATGGTGCTCGTGCCACGGGTGCTGCCCCGGGCACAAGGTCAATTGAGAACTCAACTTGCCTTGGTGGTGGAAGACCAGGCAATTCTTCAGGAAAGACTTCTGGAAAGTCTCTGACGATGGGCACATCCTCAAGTCGCTTCTCTTCTGACTTCTTCTCAATAACATGAGCGAGGATTGCCTGATACCCTTTCCTTAGGTATTTGTGAGTCTTCATGCAGGATATGATATTCAATCTCGTCCCACTGGTCTCCCCTTGTATGATCAAAGTACTACCAGTGACGAGAGGAATACGAACGATCTTGTCATGACATACAACTTCAGCTCGATGCTTGGATAGCCAATCCATGCCTACTACTATGTCAAAACTTCCAATCTCGATGGGTATGAGGTTTATGGTAAATAGTTCATTTGCGAGGTTTAGGGTGCAATTTGGTAACACACTATCGGCCTCGATCAACTTGCCATTAGCTAACTCTACAGTGTACTTAGCTTCTAAGGCAACTGGTGAAATGTCTAATAGTGGGCTAAATTCCTCAGATATAAAACTCTTATCGGCACCAGTATCAAACAAAATTGAAGCAGTTAAATTGTTGAGAAGAAACATACCCGTGACCACATTAGGGTCTTCACGGGCCTCTCCAGCATTCAGCACAAAAGCTCTGCCCCTAGCAACGTTGTTGTTGTTACCCTTGTTCTTCAGTTTTGGACACGCATTCCTGAAGTGTCCAGTGTTTCCACACTCATAGCAGGCTCGGGGTTGGTTGTTGTTAGTGTTGATGTTGGTGGTGAGATTGGTTGTAGGTGTTCGACAGTCTTTGGTAAGATGTCCATACCTCTTGCAGTTGTTGCAGGGTGTACCACATGGACCATCATGATGACGATTGCACTTTGCACAGTAGGGTTTACTTCCAGTGTACCCTTTCCTCTCACCAGAACCTGATGTGTCATTCTTGACAATCTCGGTCTTTTTGAAAGTCTGCTGGTTTTGATTCCCAGACCATTTTCTCTTGTTGTTGTTCCCAGAAGATGAGACAGAGTTTCCTTGGCTCTCTTGCATAGCCATGAGCTCATGAGATAATCGAATCGCTCCCTGAATAGTGGTTTTTCCAGAAGAGGCGACGTTCCCCCGGATAGGTTCCGGAAGACCGCGGATGTACCTCTTGACCTTGTCGATCTCAGTGCTTACTAAAGCTGGGCGGAGGGTTGCCAGTTTTTGGAACCTAGTGGTATAACCAACAATGTCGGTTCCTTGAACCTTGAGATGCCAGAACTCCTCATCCAGCTTTTGAAGTTCCTTAGATGGGCAATACTCCTCAGTGAGCATTTTCTTCAGATCTTCCCATGAAAGTAGATAGGCATTGTCTATACCCACAGACTGGGCATAAGAGTTCCACCAGGTGAGGGAACCGTCAGCAAGGGTGCAAGTGGAGAACTGAACTCTATCCCCTTCCGCACATTTACAGATGCGGAAGACGGACTCCATCTTCTCGACCCATCTGATTAGGCCGATGGCTCCTTCAGTTCCTTTAAAACTTAGAGGTTTGTAGTTTTGAAAATCCTTGTAGGAACAAGGCTTGGCAGTGGGAGGGGTATTGGCAGTACCACTATTCCTTTCGGGGGTCTCTGACGAATGTCGCGCCAAGGCTTCAGTCACAGCCTGAGAGATGATAGATGCCATCTGGGCATCAGTGTAAGTCCTTGACTTTGGCGGCATGATTTTCCTGAGAATAGCAGGATAGGTTTCGTGAGAGATTGTCCATAAATGATGATTATCATAGATGTACATATACAAATGCGATAATATACAACATCACAATATGAAAATCAACATTATAGATCAATCAAGAGGAGTTGAATAACCATCTCTACTGACTAGCAACTACGTGCTAACTAGCCTGGTTATTTGAATTGTTTTGAGTTGGGTAAGGTCTCGCTCGAAGTGACTCGGTGGTCCTCCTAGCTACCTATGAGTTTCGTGATTACAATAGATGTTGTCGAGAGTGGGATAAAGTAGAATATGTTTCGATGCGTGTGTGTTGCCATTTCCATGACAAAGTGTTCGAATATGTGAGTGCCTATATATATAATATATAATAGGCTAGCGTACAGTGCTTGAGCGATGACTATCTATGTATATTTACTTATATCACATAATAGTCTTATGAGTGTCTAGCACAAACAATTATAAGTCCCGGTTTCTCTCGAGGTCAGAGTCAACTAACGTACTCCTATTCCAGCATAACCATTTCAAGCCCTACATCATCTTTATTTAATTGTACATAGTTGATCAAGCTATGTTAAATTAAACTTGTATGATGTAACTCTTGAACCAATCATACTTAACAGCAAATACTGCCTAACGGTCATAGTCTAGGCCCACTAATGCAACCTAGTTCACTATAACCTTAGGCTCTGATACCAATCTGTAACACCCCCAAATTTACTGTTTCGCGGAAGCATACTTTGGGTGTTACTAATCAATACACAAAGCACATAAGATACATAATGAACGACCACTACATGCGTCGTTTTACAAATGCATTGATTAACGTGAAAGTCTACATATTGTTCACAAAAGATGAGTTCGCATAGCTACTTGAGAGATTCTAATACATATCTAATTTAAGCAAAATATAGAAATGCAGGGAAATCTCTTGATGTTTATATGATTGCATGCGACTCGAGCTATAGTATCCTGATGGGCAGTCCAACCTACTGCTGAGTACCTGAGATAACATGCTAAAAGGTCAGCTATAAAGCTGGTGAGCTCACAGGTTTGATATAACAATATATGATTTGTGAACCGCAAGATTTAATGATTTGATTTACAAAGCATGTAAATAATTGATTGATGGGTATCACATGAATATTTGTAATTAAACAAATAAGTAAAGATATATGAAACTGGCATGAGCACATAGTCTGAGCTTAACTGAGGGGTCAGGATCCACCTTTAAGGACCTGAGCGATTTGCCTCTCTATGAGTGCCTAATCTACACTCAATACTGAACAAATGATAATGCGTCCGTTTGACAGGTTAGTGCTTGCTAACTCGGACGGGGATTGTCAATCCCATATGGTACCATACACTAACATTCACGCTAAATCATATTAACAGAACTATGCTTCAGAGGACTTTGATTGATTAGATGAAAACAACTCATGCAGCATACGTGATAATTTGATACTTGCGTTCACATGTAAAACAAAACAGAGCATGTATCTCACCCCTAGGTAAAAGCATTTAAAATAGGGGCTATGAGACTCACCTGAGCCTATTGAATTGTTAGCCAACAATTTATGATGATTCACAATGATTTGATGTCGTTACAACGATTGAACCTGCAGGGCGTCTGAGACGCGCAAGGTTTTGATAAATGATTATATTCTTAAAACTTGCCAGGCGTATCAAACGCGCAAGGTTTAATTGATTTGATTATTTGAAACCTGCCGGGCGTATCAAACGCGCAAGGTTTAATTGATTTGATGACACTACGGACCATCTATGCTAGTTATTCCCTTAACTAGTTTTGACCAAATACATTGGTTAATGATTATGTTTTGAGTTTGTGAAAATGGATACGGCCATTGGTGATTGATTTGAAATCGAGATCTTGATAACATAAATATGTTCGTTTTGTATAAATGAACTTTGTTTTGAAAACGTATCGTATCGAATATAAATAATTTGAGTTCGTATAATTATAATACGTTATGAAAATTATTTATAGTCATTGAACTTATAAACGTCATTTGATTTGGTACTTATCTTAATTCGTAATACGAATACATAAGTTTGGATCAAGTCATGAGTTAAAACAGTTGGACTGGTCTGCAGGGAGTACCCGCCGGGTACCCCACTTACCCGCCGGGTAACCGGGTTTGATTTTTAGGACGCGCCGCGTACTTCATGTACGCGCCGGGTACAATAAATAAAGGGTAGAACGCGCCGTGTACACTACTACACGCCGCGTCCTTTGGGTTTTTAGATGAACGCGCCGCGTACACTAGTACACGCCGTGTTCTTTTGATTTTTGAAAGGACGCGCCGCGTACAAAAGGACGCACCACGTGGATCATGTTTTCTGGGCGTCTGTTCGTTCCAAATCATACCCAAACCCGAATTCAAACTCAATTTAACCAACAATCATACATCCTAACCTTATTACATGTTAATATATGCTATTTAAAAACGAAATTACAAAGTTTAAATCAACGATTTCTTACAATGATTTTTAGGACGAAAACGATGGTGATGCACGGATGATGATGATGATCCAACTTGATGATCACGATGAGGATGATGATTATGTTGTTGTTGATTGTTAGTGTTAAAGTTGTTGTTTTTGAAATCAAAGAGAGAGCCGAGAGAGAGCTAGAGAGTGAGATTGAGATTGAGAAATGAAGTGAACGGAGGGTGTGTTTGGTGTTAGCTGCCAACTCCAATTATTGGAGTTGGTTGGCACAATATGAAGTACAAAATACCCGTGTTTTTGTACCCGATCGAAAAGTAGTATAATATTTTAAAACGATAATTTTCTAAGAATGATATCGTACGTATTTCCATTTGAAGTATTTTATAAAAATACATTTAACGAGATATAAACTATATCTTTGTTTTATGTTTGAGAGACGGATGGGATTTAATTTGTTTCGTCGCGTTTGAGTAAAATTGTATAAAACGAAATATGTTCTATTTTATCTAATGTAAATAATAATTATTAATTTCAATAATAATTCATTATTTATATATAGTTTTGTCGTGGACGTTTGATTTGTACGATACGAGATACTTGATATATTATCAAAATAATATATAATAATTATGAAGGTATTAAATAACAATTCCATATTACTTAATCACTTGATTTTTACCAACGCCGTATAATTGAATCGGAATTCGGCCGATTTAAAAATGAACGATTAAATCTAATCGAGTACTGATATATATATTCATCAATATATATTTTGATACATACAATTAGTCTAATACATAGCACTAACTACATGTATTACATAATGATTAGGAACTAATTTCTAGTCCTAATTTGACGGGTGTCACAATATGGTAGAAATAAAAATTTTCCAAGCTGACCTGGCAGCTCGACCCCAGCCAGGGGCTCTGCCCCTTGGACCCCGCCAGGGGCTGCCGCCCCTTGGACCCCGCTACCAGGGGCGCTGCCCCCGGACCCCCGTACTTAGATTCCGTAAGCACATTCTTCACCAAGTGTCAAACTTGAACAACTTCAAAACACTTATACGATACAACTTTTCAAACATAATGGAATTTATTTTTCAAGCCTAACACTTCAAACAAATATAGATATGTCGAGATTATTATTTCAACTAAATCACCAACGGGCCGTACACGTTTTCAAAACATACTTTACAATCAAACAAGTCGTTGTAACTTGTATCAATTCAATCAAACAAGTCGTAGTAACTTGTAACAAAACAATCAACCAAATCGTAGTAATTTGGACATATATATATATATATATATATATATATATATATATATATATATATATATATATAGTTAAATAGCAACTTCAATGGTAGTCTTTCGAGATACCAGTACAATTAATAACAAATCAAGTGTCGTGGACACATTCAGGTTTCAAGTCTTTGGACATCAATACACTTCAAGTTTAATTGCTTAAACACTTCAAGACTCAGGTGAGTTTCATAGCCAAATTTTCACTATTTTACAACTAGGGGTGTGATAATACTGCTCTATTTTGTTTTACAAGTAGAACGCAAGTGCCAAACTTCAAATACTACATGAGTTTCAAGCTAATCAATTTAAAGTCCTCCATAGCATAGTCTCTAGTATTTATAGCGTGAATGTTAGTATATGATATCATATGGGATTGACAATCCTCATCCGGGTTAGCACGCACTAACCGGTCAAACGGATGTATTAGCATTTGGGAAGACGAGTGTGGATTAGACACTCGTAGGAGGCATTTCAAGTTAGGTTTCCTTAATTGGACCTAGCGCTCAAGTTAAGCTCAGACTATGTGCTCATGGATTGTATAACTTTTATTTTGCTTAACTGCAATTTAACTTCAATATAAATCTTGCGGTTCTTACAACTATACATTGACATACAAACCTGTGAGCTCACCAGCGTTTTCGCTGACCCATTTTAGTATGTATCACAGGTACCTAGCAGTAGGTTGGCTGCACAAGCAGGGATTATTAGCTCGAGTCAGCATTCATATAACTAGAGATTTGATTGCATTATTATATTTTGTAAAAGTAATTATGCTATGTAATCTCTAAATTTCAGGAACCGAGCTAATGTAACATTATTTTGATGTAATGTTTACTATATTAATGCAAGTTTAAAACGACGCATATAGTGGTCGTTCATTATATCTTAGGTGCTTTGTATATTGATTAGTGACACCCAAACCGAGCTTCCGCAAATCATCAAATTTGGGGGTGTCACAACTTTTAAGAGTACTCGATCCCCAACTTGGAACTCGAGTGGTTTGCGTCTCACGTCAGCATAACTTTTCTGACGATCACGTGCGGCTTTGAGTCGGTTTTGGATTTCCACAATTTTCTCTGTGGTGGCGTGTATGAGTTCAGGACCAGTGAGTTGACTATCTCCCACTTCAGTCCAACAGATCGGTGATCGGCACTTACGACCGTATAGTGCCTCAAAAGGTGCAGCCTTAATGCTGGCGTGATAGCTGTTATTGTACAAGAATTCGCACAACGGTAGATGTCTTTCCCAGTTTGTACCGAAATCAACTACGCAGGCGCGTAGCATATCTTCCAGTGTTTGAATGGTTCATTCACTTTGGCCATCGGTTTGAGGATGGTACGCGGTGCTCATATCGAGACGAGTACCCAATGCTTTTTGAAGTGACTGCCAAAGGTGAGAGGTGAAACGGGCATCTCTGTTAGAGATGATCGAGATTGGAACGCCGTGTTGAGAAACAATTTCTTTTATGTAGATTTGTGCAAGGCGCTCCATTTTATCATTTTCCTTGATTGCCAAGAAATGAGCAGATTTGGTGAGACGATCTACGATCACCCAAATGGTATCGCAACCGCTCGACGACTTGGGTAGTTTGGTTATGAAATCCATGGCAATTTGTTCCCATTTCCATTCAGGGATTTCAGGTTGTTGGAGTAAACCAGAAGGTTTTTGATGTTCGGTTTTGACTTTCGAGCAAGTAAGACACTTGCTGACATAAGTGGCGATTTCGGCTTTCATGTTCGGCCACCAATAAAATTCCTTGATGCCGTGGTACATCTTATTGGATCCCGGATGGATAGAATATTTAGACTTGTGAGCCTCGTCCATCACCAAGTCTCGTAGGTTCCCGAAACTAGGCAACCAGATTCGGTTTGAGAAATGCCTAATCCCGTTAGGTCTGATTTCGAATTGTTTGTCAACGCCCCGTAAGGCTTCATTTTTGATGTTTTCAGGTTTCAGGGCTTCGATCTGAGCGGTATGAATTTGAATGGTAAGATCGTGGTGAATGGTCATACTGAGGGCTCGGACTAGAAGTGGTTTTGGTCGTTCCTTTCGACTGAGGGCATCGGCTGCAACATTAGCCTTCCCTGGATGGTACTTGATCTCGCAATCGTAATCGGTAAGCAACTCGACCCATCGACGTTGCCTCATGTTGAGATCCTTCTGATCGAATATACGTTGGAGACTTTTGTGATCGGTAAAGATTGTGCACTTAGTGCCGTAGAGATAATGTCTCCAGATTTTGAGGGCAAAAACGACAGCTCCAAGTTCGAGATCATGAGTGGTGTAGTTCTTTTCGTGAATTTTCAGCTGTCGTGAGGCATAGGCAATGACCTTGTCTCGTTGCATCAGCACACAACCGAGACCTTGGTGAGAAGCATCGCAGTATACCACGAAGTCATCGGTGCCTTCGGGTAGTGACAGAATTGGAGCACTGCAAAGCTTTTGTTTCAGAAGTTGGAACACTGACTCTTGTTTATCGGTCCAATCTAACCTTTTGTCCTTCTGAGTCAGTACCGTGAGTGGTTGAGCTATTTTGGAGAAATTTTCGATAAATCGCCGATAGTACCCAGCAAGACCCAAGAATTGTCGTACTTCAGTTGCAGAGGTGGGTGCTTGCCAGTCTTTGATAGCCTCGATTTTTTATGGGTCCACGTGAATTCACTGACTGTCGATCACGTGACCAAGAAATTGAACGGTTTGAATCCAGAACTCACACTTAGAGAATTTGGCGTAAAGCTCCTCGTGTCTAAGTAGTTCAAGGATGGTTTTGAGGTGTTGCGCATGTTCTTGCTTGTTGTGCGAGTAAATGAGTATGTCATCGATAAAGACAATGACAAACTTGTCGAGGTAAGGTTTACACACCCGGTTCATGAGGTCCATGAATACAGCCGGTGCGTTGGTTAGACCAAAGGGCATCACTTGGAATTCGTAGTGCCCGTAACGAGTTCTGAAAGCAGTTTTTGGAATATCGGTGTCACGAACTCGTAATTGATGATACCCTGATCGCAGGTCGATTTTTGAGTAGAAACTTGAACCCTGAAGTTGGTCGAATAGATCATCAATGCGAGGAAGTGGGTATCGGTTCTTGACGGTCAATTTGTTCAACTCTCGATAGTCGATGCACATTCTGAATGAACCGTCCTTCTTTTTAACAAATAAGACCGGAGCTCCCCAAGGTGAAGAACTCGGTCTAATGAATCCTCTATCCAGAAGTTCCTGTAACTGGGCGGACAACTCCTGAAGTTCGGATGGGGCTAAGCGGTATGGTGCTCAGGCCACCGGTGCGGCACCCGGCACGAGATCGATTGAGAACTCAACCTGTCTGGATGGAGGTAGACCGGGTAGTTCTTCCTGAAAGACTTCGGGGAAGTCTCTAACAATTGGCACATCCTCAAGTCGCTTCTCCTCCGACTTCTTCTCTGTGATGTGTGCAAGTATTGCAGGGTAACCCTTTCTCAGAAATTTTCGGGTTTTTAAGCAAGAGATGATATTGAGTCTCGTCCCGCCGGTCTCCCCCTGTATGATCAAGGTTCTACCGACAGCGAGTGGAATGCGGACGATCTTATCGTAACAAACGATTTCAGCTCGGTGTTTGGACAACCAGTCCATTCCAATGATGACGTCGAAACTTCCAACCTCAATGGGTACAAGATTGATTAAAAAGGTTTCGTCAGCTAGGTTTAAAGTGCAATTAGGTATCACACTATTGGTTTCTATAAGTTTCCCATTTGCTAGCTCTACAGTGTACTTAACATCTAAGGCAACATGAGTGATGTCAAGTAATGGGCAAAAGTCATCGGAGATAAAGCTTCTATCAGCACCAGTATCAAATAGAACAGAAGCAGTTAAGTTGTTGAGGAGGAACATACCCGAGACCACATTCGGGTCTTGGCGGGCGTCCCCAGATTTGATGACGAAAGCTCTGCTTCGGGTGTTGTTGTTGTTGTTGCTGTTGCGGTTGTTGTTGTTGTTGTTGTTCCTCAGCTTTGGGCACGTGTCCCTGAAATGCCCGGGTTTCCCACACTCAAAGCAGACTTTGGGTGGTCTGGTGTTGTTGTTGGAATTGTTGTTGGAAGGAGAATTGCAATCTTTGGTGAGGTGGCCGTACCTCTTGCAATTGTTGCAAACGGGACCACAGGAACCTTCATGATGGCGACTGCACTTGGAACATTAGGGTTTGCTCCCAGTGTAGCCCCGTGTGATGTCTTTGGTGGTGTTGTAGGCTTTGATGGTGTCGGTTTTCTTGTTTTGTTGGTTTGAGTGGTTGTTGTGGTAGTCAGACCACTTTCTTTTGTTGTTGTGGGAGGATGAAGTGGGTGGTTCAGAATCTTGGCTCATGGACATCAGGTCTTGGGCCAATAGGATAGCACCGTCAATGGTGGTTTGGTTAGAAGAGGCGAAGTGCCCCCGAACAGGCTCAGGAAGACCAAGGATGTACTTCCTGATTTTATCAGGTTCTGTGCTTACCATGGCTGGGCGGAAGGCAGTGAGTTGCTGGAATCTGGTGGTATAACCATCGATATCACTACCCTGAACCTTTAGGTTCCAGAACTCCTCGTCCAGCTTTTGGAGTTTGGCGATTGAGCAGTATTTGGCAGTGAGTTTTGCTTTCAAGTCCTCCCAAGAGAGTTGGTAGGCAATGTCAGCACCCACTGATTGGGTATAAGAGTTCCACCAAGAGTGGGCGTCATCTTCGAGAGAGCAGGTGGCGAAGTTTACTTTGTCGTTCTCCGCGCATTTGCTGACGCGGAAAACAGTTTCCATCTTTTCGAACCATCTGATCAGTCCGATGGCTCCTTCAGAACCCTTGAAGCTTGAGGGTTTGCAGCTTTGAAAGTCCTTGTAAGAACAAGGTTTAGCAGCAGGGGTTTCAGCGGCATCGCTGTTTCTGGCGGAATTCTGTGGAGTATTCCGAGCCAAGGCTTCAGTCACAGCATGGGTTATGAGTGACGTAATTTGAGCGTCGGTGTATGGTCTTGACTTTGGCGGCATGATTCTTCAATAAAAGAAATGAAGATACATGAGATTTTGTAAGAAAGTTGTATTTATCTCAGATGTACATGTATAAAGGTGGTAATACATAACATCAATATGAAAAAGAATTATGGCAATTAATATGAGTCGAAACAGCAAGGAATATTTGATAGATGATACGAGTTCAAAGGTTCCATCCTACAGATGTATTACAAAAGATGTCGGGAATTGTTACATCCAACCGAATTATAGAGTAGCGCTTAGATAGTTACTAGATTACAGGATAGGTTACAAGACAAAGACTACACTAGTCTTAACGTAGATTAATCTGTTCCATCATTTCGATAAGACGATCCACCGTATTGGCAAGTCGGCTGGCTTGTCGGGCATTGTCTTCAGCTAATGCTAGTCGCTGTACCAATCCACGGGTATATTCTTCCGTTTCTCATGAGCGTTGTTCACACTCTTCTAGCCTGTGTTTCAAAAGAGCGGTTTCCACGCTTATCTCCACTACTTTGTTGAAAAGAACGTCTACATTATTAACAGTGGTTTCGTGATCCTCGGTGACTTGTTCGATGCGTTCAAGGGATGTAAGTCTCCAGTTCTCGTTGGTTTCTTGCAACACGATATCCATGGTGCGAAGTCGCTGCTCGTGTTGGTTCACCCTAGCGGCTAAGGCCGGCAAGGTGAAGTGAGTGGGGTACGGGCCAGCTCGAGGCAACCTGTTGTTCCTCCTTGCTACCCTTGGGTTCTGCGACCCGGATTGAGAGTGAGATGAATTGGATGGGATGTTTGCCATTTCTGAGACAAAGTGTTAGTAAGATTGAGGCCTATATTCATATAATTTCTATATAATATAGCCTATTGAGTGTCTAGCATAAACAAGTTTGAGTCTCGGTTCTCTCGAGGTCAGAGTCTTCTAGTGTACCCTGTTCAGCCATAACTACTTTCAGATCTTACATCATCTTTGCTTAATTGTACATAGTTGATCAGGCTATGTTAAATTAAACTCGTATGATGTAATCACTGAACCAGTTATACCTAATAAGGAATACTGCCTAATGGTCATAGTCTAGGCTCACTAAATGCAACCTAGTTCACTATAACCTTAGGCTCTGATACCAATCTGTAACACCCCCAAATTTGATTGATTTGCGGAAGCTTGATTTGGGTGTTACTAATCAATAACAAAGCACAAAGATATATAGTAAACGACTCTATATACGTCATTTTAACAAAATATATTGATAACTGAAATGTTTACAACATTTAAAGCTTTACATAGCTCGAGTTTAAATAAAAAGGAGATTTCAGTACATAAGTACTTGTACAAAATATACTAATGCAAGAAAATCTCAATCGTCTGTATGCTGACTCGAGCTAAAGTCCTGAAGCAGAAACATCCTACTGCTTGGTACCTGCGATATATGCTAAAAGGTCAGCTAAAAAGCTGGTGAGCTCACAGGTTTGAAATCAGTTAATATAGTATGAACCGCAAGATTTAAATAATGAATTGCATCCAGCAATTAAATGATAGTAATCGTGTATACAACCATGAGCACAGAGTTGAGCTTAACTCGAGGGCCGGGTCCCCTATAGAGAATTCCGGGCGAGGTGCCTCCACGAATGCCAAATCAACATTCGTCTTCCCAAATATTAGTACGTCCGTTTACCCGGTTAGTGCTTGCTAACCCGAACGAGGAGGGTCAATCCTATATGGTACCATATACTAATATTCACGCTACAACGTATTAACAACTATGCTGACGGAGGACTTTAAATGATTAGTTTCGAAAAACTCATGTAGTATATGAAATGTTTGTACTTGCGTTCACATGTTAAAAATGAGCAATATATCACACCCCTGAGTAAAATAGTAAAAAGAGGGGCTATGAGACTCACCTGAGTCTTATGAGTTTAACTTAATAAACTTGAGTTGATTAGCCGAGTATGAAGTCCAAAGACTTGTAACCTGAGGGTGTCCACGACACGCGATGGTTATAAACATGATTGGGTATCTCAAAAGATCACCCTTGTAGTTGTTGCACAACTATATATATGTCCAAATTACTACGATTTGGTTGATTTGTTAAGTGTTTGAAAACATGTACGGCCCGTTGGTGACGGATTTGTAATAATAATCTCAACTATTATTATTTTGATTTCGTGGCGTTTTACTTGAAAAATGTGTTTTGATTGTGTTTTAGAAGCCGTTACGGAATCTAAGTACGGGGGTCCGGGGGCAGCGCCCCTGTTAGCGGGGTCCAAGGGGCGGCAGCCCCTGGCGGGGTCCAAGGGGCAGAGCCCTTGGCTGGGGTCGAGCTGCCAGGTCAGCTTGGAAAATTTTTATTTCTACAATATTGCTTTGACGAAAAACGCATCTGGGATCCGAATTCGGGTAAAATCGAGTGATGAAATTCGAGTCTCGACACTTAGTAAAAATCTGAGTTTTCTGTGTTTTGCGACACAATATGCGACACAAGGGTTGTTATGCGACACAAGGGTTGTGTTGCATAGAAGTGCGACACAATATCCATACGACACAAAGGTTGTGTCGCATAGATGCGAGATGCTGATTCAACAGCGACATAGTGATTGTGTCGTATGGAGTTTGCGACATAGTATGCATAATGGTTGTGTCGCAAGGCTTGCGACACTAATTATTTAGTACGACACAAAGTGCGACATAGCGGATTTTATACGACACAAGGGGCAAAATACGACACAACATGCGACACAAGGCTTGTGTCGCATGGAAGAACACCAGCCCAGAAAGTCAGGCTGTCAAGATTTTTCCGGCCAAAAACCCAAATCAAACCCGTTTTTAAGCTATAAAATCGTGTTCTACACATTGTAATGGACATATATAAGTTATATAAACACTAACAAGTGAAATGTACAAAGAATCGAGAGTTTTCGGGATTTTGTCGAAAACTTACAAATTGCCGAAATGGAAATCCGGAAAGATAGAGATGTAGATCGTCGCGAGGTGGTCGTGAATCTCTAAAAATATTGGTGATACGAGTGCGTTTGATTATGTTATTTTGCGATTTTAATGGATTGGTGGTGTTTTCTTTTTAGAGAGAAAATAAGAGAGAGAGAGAAGAAAGAAAAAGATGAAATGAAGAAAAAGGAAAGATGGAGGTGGAAATGGTGGAAGCCCCACCATTTTCAGTCCACGCAATGTGCTCCGTACGGTTTTCGTTTTCTCCGTCGTTTAACGTTTTTATAAATATTTTGTGCGTTAATTAACCAGTTTAAAATACGAATTTTGTTTTAGTAATTTAATTAAATTGTTTTACTAATTATCTAATAATATAAAGATTTAAAATGTGATTTAGATAGTTTGCGTATTTTGTTGTTGTGACACCCCCAAATTGACGATTTGCGGAAGCATACATTGGGTGTTACTAATCAATATACAAAGCACAAGATTAATAGTAAACGACCTCTAAATGAGACGTTTCGAAAAGGTTTCATAATCTGTGACACCCCCAAATTGACGATTTGCGGAAGCATACATTGGGTGTTACTAATCAATATACAAAGCACAAGATTAATAGTAAACGACCTCTAAATGAGACGTTTCGAAAAGGTTTCATAAATAATAATTGTTTGAAAACCTTTGGTGTTCGTATACAAAAATATAGTTCACTAGAGTCCGCGCGTATAGCGGGAGATTCTATTACATAACCATAGTTACAAAAGATGATGCCAAAGAATCTCCGTTAAATGCAGTTTGTAAATCATGCGACTCTAGCTAGTAATCCTGGAGTGATCCTACTCCGTAAGTGTACCTGAGATACAAAGCTAAAAAGTGTCAACCAAAAAGGTTGGTGAATCTCACAGGTTTAGTAATAAGTAGGTGTTATGAACCACAAGTATGTACCCGTATTGCTATCAAGCAAAGTAAGTAAATCAGTAAATCAGTACAGTGCCATGAGCTCATAAGTTGAAGCTTAACCGTGTAGTGTGAATATATCACGTACCCCCGTGAGTGCTATCCGCACACTCATATGTAACAAATACTAATATGTCTGTTTCTACGTGTAAATCAGTACGTGGTGGCGCTACCACCCCAGACAGGGATTGTCAGTCCCAAATGGATCCATCTATTAGTAATCGCGCTTAAGTCCATAACTAACAACTTACGATTAGGAGGCTTTCAGTGGATAAAAGTAACTCATGCGTTTGTTTGTAATCAGTAATGTTTTCAGTTCAGTACATTGTGTTCATACGTAAAACAGTTGCTAAGTATCTCACCCCAAAGTATAAAACAGTAAAAGTGGGGCTGTAAGACTCACCTGAGTCTGGTAATAAGCCGTAGCAAATAGCAAGTAGTAAATATAGCAAGTAGGTTCTCCGAACCCGTACCCTTCAAATGCCTATTCATATGAAGTTATGTAAGTATGCGTCTCACGAGACGTTTCGTTTAGTTGTACACAACTAGTATAGCCAATGTTTGTCCGTATGTTTGTAATTGTTCGTTTGTTGAGAAACATGTTTGGGCCCGTTGGTGACGGTTTGTAGCAAAATTTCTAAATTGTTGACTTTGCTACAGTAGATTTGCTACAGTACTGCTACAGTAAAATTTGACTTTTTTTGTACAGTAACTTTGACTTTAAAATTCTGGTTTTCTGTGTTTTTTTTTTGCGACACAATCTGCGACACTAAAGTTTGGTATGCGACACAGTGGTTGTGTCGCATAAAGTGCGACACAAGAGCTCTGCGACACAGTGGTTGTGTCGCAAAAACTTGCGATGCTAATTCAATAGCGACAGAACGGTTGTGTAGTATAAAATACGACATAGTATTGCGACATAGAGTGCGACACAATATTGTGTCGCAAAGGTTACGACACTAAAGGATTGGTACGACACAAGATGCGACACAAATGGGTTTATGCGACACAGCATGCGACACAAGGCTTGTGTCGCATGTATGAACACCAGCCCAGAAACTTTCGGGTTTCAAGAATTTTCGTCTAAAAACGCAATTCTAACCCATTTTTGAGCTATAAAATCGTGTATTCTTCATGTATTAGGTTATATCTAAGTTGTGTACACATCAAAGCATCAAAACATTACACCAAATTGAATAGATCTAAGATTTTAGAATTTTCTTACTTTTGCAAATCGAGCTAAATGGAGGATGAGATGATGAAAACGGTCTTGATATTCTTGCTCCACTCGTGATGGTGATTCCGAATATGTAAATTTCGTGTGTCGATTTGTATTCCGAAAATTTAGTGTAGATTGGAGTTGAGAGAGTTTTTGAGGTGTGTGTGTTTTTAGTGATAAAGAAAATGAAAAAGAGAAGTGGGTGGGGGTTGGAGTTGGCTGATCCAAAGGAGGAAGGAGGGGAAAACGCTCCCTAAAACTCAGTGTTTACTCCGTGTCCTAAGCGTTTAATCCTTTGTTTTTAGTATTTTAACCAAACCGTTATATTTAAAAAATGTAACTGGAATATTTAAATAAAAACACTTTGAAATTAATAATAAAAACATTTGTCGCAGTATTTAAATTATTAATTCGTGTTTATTACGTTTTATTGCATTATTTAAAATGTCGTCGCGATAATATATAAATAGTGTTCGTTCGGTTGCGTATTTTATATAACAAAATACGTTCTCATTATTTAAGTAAATTTCTGTCACCAACGTCCAAGTAAACTGTGTCGGACTCCGTCCGGTTAATTCGCACGATTTATCCAAATCGCGTAAGTACACACACATATATATAAATCACCTTATATATATATACAAATAGAGCCTGCAATTAGTCCTATTACATACTAATTACATCTAGTTACAATTAATTAGGCATAATTAATTATCCTAATTTAGCAGGTGTTACATTCTCCCCTTGTTAAAGAAATTTCGTCCCGAAATTAGCTTGAGTGCACGGACGGTGCGTTGTCTGGGAAGAGATGTGGGTATTTCGGTCGCATTTGGTCTTCCCGTTCCCAGGTGAATTCAGGACCACGTCTAGAATTCCACCTGACTTTAACGATGGGAATACGACTCTGTTTTAGTTGTTTGACCTCGCGGTCCATGATTCCCATAGGTTCCTCGACAAAATGAAGTTTATCATCGATCTGAATTTCGTCGAGCGGTGTTATCAGTCTCGTCAGACAGACATTTCTTCAGATTAGAAATGTGGAATGTGTTGTGAACGCTGCTAAGCTCAGCAGGAAGTTGCAGGCGGTACGCCACTGGACCAATCCTTTCAAGGATTTTGAATGGTCCGATGTATCTAGGATTTAGTTTGCCTCGTTTTCCGAATCGAATAACACCTTTCCACGGTGCCACTTTGAGAAGTACCTTGTCCCCTACCTGGAACTCAAGGTGTTTGCGTCTCACGTCACCATAGCTTTTCTGACGATCACGTGCGGCTTTTAGTCGGTTTTGTATGCCGACGATCTTTTCAGTTGTTTCATGTATGATTTCTGGACCGGTGAGTTGTGTATCCCCCACCTCAGTCCAACAGATAGGTGACCGGCACTTACGACCGTACAGTGCCTCGAAGGGTGCAGCCTTTATGCTGGTGTGATAACTGTTGTTGTACGAGAACTCGCACAACGGTAAGTGATTTTCCCAGTTTTTACCGAAGTCAACTACGCAGGCTCGTAGCATGTCTTCCAGTGTTTGTATGGTTCGTTCGCTCTGGCCATCGGTTTGAGGATGGTAAGCCGTACTCATATCCAGACGAGTACCAAGAGATTTTTGCAGTGACTGCCAGAAGCGAGAAGTAAATCGAGCATCTCGGTCGGAGATGATTGAGATGGGCACGCCGTGTCTTGACACGATTTCTTTCAGGTAGATCCGTGTCAAACGTTCCATCTTATCAGTTTCTTTGATGGCTAGGAAATGAGCAGATTTAGTGAGTCGGTCAACGATCACCCAAATGGTATCGCAACCGTTAGAAGTTTTCGGGAGTTTAGTAATGAAATCCATGGTGATCTGCTCCCATTTCCATTGTGGTATTTCGGGTTGTTGTAACAAACCGGAGGGTTTCTGGTGTTCAGCTTTAACTTTGGAACAAGTAAGACACTTGCCAACATAGGTTGCAATGTCAGATTTCATGTTGGGCCACCAGTACATTTCCTTGATGCCGTGATACATTTTGTCGGCACCGGGGTGTATAGAGTATTTAGACTTGTGAGCTTCATTCATCACCAAGTCTCGAAGGTTCCCAAGACTTGGCAACCAGATTCGATTCGAGAAGTATTTGGCCCCGTTAGGTTTGGTTTCAAATTGTTTGTCCATGCCCCGTAAGGCCTCGTTTATCAAGTTTTCTGGTTTGAGTGCTTCGAGTTGAGCGGTGAGAGTTTGATTGATGAGGTCGTTGTGAATGGTCATACCGAGAGCTCGAACTCGAAGTGGTTTCACTCGTTCTTTTCGGCTTAAGGCATCGGCGACAACATTCGCCTTGCCTGGATGATAGCGAATTTCGCAATCGTAATCAGTAAGCAACTCGACCCATCGACGTTGCCTCATGTTGAGATCCTTCTGATCGAAGATATGTTGGAGACTTTTATGGTCAGTAAAGATTGTACACTTGGTACCGTATAAGTAGTGTCTCCAGATTTTCAGAGCGAATACAACAGCCCCCAACTCTAGGTCATGAGTTGTGTAATTCTTTTCGTGGACCTTGAGTTGTCGAGAGGCGTAAGCGATGACTTTGTCTCGTTGCATCAGCACGCAACCAAGACCTTGGTGTGAAGCATCACAGTATACCACGAAGTCATCGTTGCCTTCGGGTAAAGATAAGATAGGTGCACTGCAGAGTTTCTGTTTTAGTAGCTGAAAAGCTGACTCCTGTTTGTCAGTCCAATCGAACTTCTTTTCTTTTTGAGTCAGTGCAGTGAGAGGTAGGGCTATTTTCGAAAAATCCTCAATGAACCGCCTGTAGTATCCGGCGAGTCCTAAGAATTGGCGTACCTCGGTTGGTGTTGTAGGTGCTTGCCAACACTTGATAGCCTCGATTTTTGAAGGATCAACATGAATCCCTTGATTGTCAATGACGTGTCCAAGGAATTGAACGGTTTGCATCCAGAACTCATACTTAGAGAATTTGGCGTATAACTCTTCGTGTTTGAGCAGCTCTAGGATAGTTTTCAGGTGTTGCGCGTGTTCTTGTTCGTTGCGCGAGTAAATCAGAATGTCATCAATGAAAACGATAACAAACTTGTCGAGGTAAGGTTTGCACACTCGATTCATAAGATCCATGAATACTGCCGGTGCGTTGGTTAAGCCGAATGGCATCACTTGGAATTCGTAATGCCCATAACGAGTTCGGAAAGCTGTTTTTGGGATGTCATCGTCACGAACTCGGAGTTGGTGATAACCTGACCGTAGATCGATCTTTGAGTAGAAACTCGACCCCTGAAGTTGGTCGAACAGGTCATCGATGCGAGGAAGTGGGTAACGGTTCTTGACAGTTAATTTGTTGAGTTCACGGTAGTCGATGCACATGCGGAAAGAACCGTCTTTCTTTTTCACAAACAGGACCGGAGCTCCCCAAGGTGAGGAACTTGGTCGAATAAATCCCTTGTCCAGGAGTTCCTGTAACTGAGTAGACAACTCCTGAAGTTCGGATGGGGCTAGTCGGTAAGGGGCTCGTGCCACGGGTGCTGCGCCGGGCACAAGATCAATAGAGAATTCGACTTGTCTAGTTGGCGGTAGGCCAGGCAAGTCTTCAGGAAAGACTTCTGGGAAGTCTCGAACAATAGGCACATCCTCAAGTCGCTTCTCCACCGACTTTTTCTCCATAACGTGTGCGAGGATTGCCTGGTACCCTTTTCTCAAGTATTTTCGGGTTTTCATGCAAGAAATGATATTTATTCTCGTCCCACCGGTCTCCCCTTGTATACTCAAAGTTCCACCGGTGACGAGAGGAATGCGTACAATTTTCTCAAAACAAACGATTTCGGCTCGGTGCTTGGACAACCAATCCATACCGACGATGATGTCAAAGCTGCCGATTTCGACATGTATCAAGTCAATGGAAAAGAGCTCGTTAGCTAGGTTCAAAGTGCAATTAGGTATCACACTGTCGGCCTCAATAAGTTTTCCGTTTGCCAATTCTATCGTGTACTTAGAATCTAAGGCAATAGGTGTGGTGTCAAGTAGTGGATAAAACTCATCAGAAATAAAGCTCTTATCAGCACCAGTATCAAATAATACAGATGCAGTCAAGTTGTTGAGAAGAAACGTACCCGTGACCACATTCGGGTCTTGACGGGCTTCCCCAGATTTCAGCACAAAAGCTCTTCCTCGAGCATTGTTGTTATTCCTGTTGTTGTTGTTGTTCAGCTTCGGGCAGTCTTTCTTGAAATGCCCCGTACTGTTGCACCCATAACAGGTCTTTGGTGCAGAGGTGTTGGTGTCAGTGGTGTTTGATCTACAGTCCTTAGCCAAGTGTCCAAATCTCTTACACTTGCTACAGGGACACGAACCATGGTGGTGTCGTTGGCACTTTGAGCAATAGGGCTTGGTTCCCTTGTACGCTCCCTTGTCATCAGAACTGGAGGTGTAGGCTTTAATGGTTTCAGGTTTCTTGGTTTGGTGGTTGTTGTGGTTGTCGGACCATTTTCTTTTATTGCTGTTGGAGGATGGAGTGGGTGGTTCTGGGTCTTCGTTCATAGCTAGAAGTTCATGGGCCAGCCGAACGGCACCGTGAAGGGTGGTTTGGTTTGATGAGGCGACATTTCCCCGGACGGGTTCCGGGAGGCCGCGGATGTATTTCTTAATCTTGTCGGGCCCAGTACCTGCCATAGCTGGGCGAAGGACGGTGAGTTGTTGGAATCTGGTGGTGTATCCAACGATATCAGTTCCTTGCACTTTTAAGTTCCAGAACTCTTCGTCCAGCTTGTGAAGTTGTTCGGACGGGCAATACTCATCGGTGAGCATTTTCTTCAGATCCTCCCAAGGGAGTAGATAAGCGGTGTCAATTCCCACGGACTGGGTACAGGAATTCCACCACGAGAGGGCACCATCTTCGAGGGTGCAGGTGGAGAATTTGACCTTGTCGTCCTCCGCACATTTGCTGATGCGGAAAACGGATTCCATCTTTTCGAACCATCTGATAAGTCCGATGGCTCCTTCGGTCCCCTTGAAGCTCAAGGGTTTGCAGTTTTGAAAATCCTTGTATGAACAAGGTTTAGCAGCAGAGGTTTCAGCGGCATTGCTGTTTCTTGTGGAGTTTGGTGGAGTATTCCGAGCCAAGGCTTCAGTAACAACCTGGGTTATGAGTGACGTGATCTGAGCATCAGTGTAAGGTCTTGACTTTGGCGGCATGATTCTTCAATAAAAGAAATGAAGATACATGAGATTTTGTAAGAAAATTGCATTTATTTCAGATGTACATGTATAAAGTTGGTAATACATAACATCAATATGAAAAAGGATTATGGCAATTAATATGAGTCGAAACAGCAAGGAATATTTGATAGATGATACGAGTTCAAAGGTTACATCCTGCGGATGTATTACAAAAGGTGTCGGGAATTATTACATCCGACTGAAACATAGAGTAGTGCTTAGATAGTTACTAGATTACAGGATAGTTTACAAAACAAAGACTACGCTAGTCTTAACGTAGGTTAATCTGCTCCATCATTTCGATGAGACGATCCACAGTATTTGCAAGTCTGCTGGCTTGCCGAGCATTGTCTTCAGCTAATGCTAGTCGCTGTACCAATCCACGGGTATATTCTTCCGTTTCCCGTGAGTGTTGTTCACACTCATCAAGTCTGTGTTTCAAAAGAGCGGTTTCCACGCTTATCTCCACCACCTTGTTGAAAAGTACGTCCACATTATTAACGGTGGTTTCGTGATCCTCAGAGACTTGTTCAATGCGCTCAAGTGATGTAAGTCTCCAGTTTTCGTTTGTTTCCTGCAACACGACATCCATGGTGCGAAGTCGTTGCTCGTGTTGGTTCACCCTAGCAGCTAAGGCCGGCAAGGTGAAGTGAGTAGAGTACGGGCCAGCTCGAGGCAACCTGTTGTTCCTCCTTGCTACCCTTGGGTTCTGCGACCCGGATTGAGAACGAGATGAATTGGATGGGGTATTTGCCATTTCTGAGACAAAGCGTTAGTAAGATTGAGGCCTATATTCATATAATTCCTATATAATATAGCCTATTGAGTGTCTAGCATAAACATGTTTAAGTCTCGGTTCTCTCGAAGTCAGAGTCAACTAACGTATCCCCGTTCAACATAATCATTTCAGACATTACATCATCTTTCCTTAATTGTACATAGTTGATCAGGCTATGTTAAATTAAAGTCGTATGCTGCAATTCCTGAACCAGTCATGTCTAATAAGAAAATACTGCCTAACGGTCATAGTCTAGGCCCACTAAATGCAACCTAGTTCACTATAACCTTAGGCTCTGATACCAATCTGTGACACCCCCAAATTGACGATTTGCGGAAGCATACATTGGGTGTTACTAATCAATATACAAAGCACAAGATTAATAGTAAACGACCTCTAAATGAGACGTTTCGAAAAGGTTTCATAAATAATAATTGTTTGAAAACCTTTGGTGTTCGTATACAAATAATATAGTTCACTAGAGTCCGCGCGTATAGCGGGAGATTCTATTACATAACCATAGTTACAAAAGATGATGCCAAAGAATCTCCGTTAAATGCAGTTTGTAAATCATGCGACTCTAGCTAGTAATCCTGGAGTGATCCTACTCCGTAAGTGTACCTGAGATACAAAGCTAAAAAGTGTCAACCAAAAGGTTGGTGAATCTCACAGGTTTAGTAATAAGTAGGTGTTATGAACCACAAGTATGTTGTGACACTCCTCCAAATTAGGTATATAATTATACTTAATTACATGCATTTCTTACGCTAATTCCCTGATTAAGTGAATTCAAACTATTTTGTGTATAAGTTCTGTGTAACTTACTATGCATTATGTGTATATATATATAATTACGCACGAGATAAAATATCAAACTCTATGAATTGAAAACGATAATATTGGTGATACAAAATAATTAATAATTCGAAAATTATTAATTACAACTATTATATAATTATATTATTGATATAATATAACAAATTATACGTTTTATATTAAACGTATTAAATAGCGAATAATAAAGTTTCGAAATGAACTTCAATATACTTTTGAATAATTTTTAGTTTGAAATTATTACATAAAAGTATTACCACGAAAAGAAAACGAAAGATTTAGACGATTTTTGTTACACGTAGTACGAACAGAAACAAATTTAAAACGCGCCTAGAGGTTCTAAATAATAAAAGTATTATTTAGTAAGTTACTGTTTTAATGTGTAGAACATTACCTCAAAATATGATTTCCAAATTTAACTGAAATCTGTCACGCGTTTTACTTGTACAGTACTTTTGCTGTAAATAATTATAAGATACTTTTGACAAAGTATTTCGAATATATGATTATCAATTACTGAGTTTAAAACAATGAGAAACAAAACGCTAAATTTTATTTTGACTAAAGTACCACAAATTTTACCCGTACACGAAATTAACGGGCTAAAATCTACCAATAATACTCCTAACCAAAATATCTGGCGACATTTTATCACACCCTCCATACTCACGTTTGAAAATCTGGAACCAAAACTTCTGCTATACATTTACCTCCATCTCCAATAATTCATTCAAAACCATTTCTTCTTTTTCATCTTGTTTGTGCGTGTGTGTGTACTGGAGCAAGCAGCAGCAGCAAAAGAAAGAAGCTGAGCTTCATCTTCACCACTTCATCATCTTCACAAACATCACACAAACACAAACACTAAACAAAATGGGTTCTTGATCATCCTCATCATCGTTTGTCATCATCATCAACAGGAATCATAATCAGCATCTCCACCTTAACATCATTGTGAGGATCAAACTTTCCATTTTATTTCATTTCTAAAATTTCTTAAGTTATTATGATTGTTGATGATTGTTGTTATAAGTTGTTAAAAACTTGTTATAATAGGTTTATATAACATATTAAGGTGTTAGATCATGTTAAAAGACGGTTACATATATAAACCCGTATGTATTTGAAATAACAGAGACGAACCAGAACATGAAAAACCATTGAATCCGGCGGATTCAATTGAATCCGGCGGATTCCCAGCCGAAACACATGTGAATACGGCGTATTCCATCGAATACGGCGTATTCCCCGCTTAAAACTCGAACACTTTGAAACAACTCCTATGAATCCGGCGTATTCACGTGAATACGGCGGATTCCCAATTTCTAAACTTTGAGTACGGCGTATTACTCCGAATACGGCGTATTCCCACCTGTGACCGCACACAAACCTTCGGCTAAAACGATGAACGAGTAAAAGACACGCTTGGTCCGACGGATCATCGGTGATCCGGTGGATCCTTTTTAAACTCGAATGAATACGGCGTATTCACCAGAATACGGCGTACTCCCCTATTTTCGAATGAATACGGCGTATTCACCAGAATACGGCGTATTCCCATGATTTGGCCCGAATCCGGCGTATTCACCAGAATACGGCGTATTCACCCTTTTTGGTCCAGTCACTGACTTTTGCATTGTAATATAATGTACAAACAATTAATGGTACAGAATGCTACGACATGGGACTTAGAACTAGACGGACATATTATTGAGACATGATACTTCGGACAATTAAAACGACAACTACATTTATATCTATGGACATCAACAACGACGACAACTAATATATATATCAGAATATATATTCAACTATATAAGCATATATGCTTATACATTTCGGACGATTCGACAAACAAACATAACTTGGGAAAAATATTACTTATTTTCCAACAACAAACATCAACGAAATACACAAACTTAAGAAATTGATAATTTCTTCAAACGAATAAACTATTAACATAAGTAAACAAAGTACTTATAGTTAATACATTGTTGTGTATAGGTTGACTACGTTTGGGCTTCGTTATCTTATCTCGCTAGCATTCACATCCGAGCACTCACAGTGAGTTCACAAACCCCTTTTCACTGTTTTAATGCTTTTAGAACTCGGGGTGAAAAACATAGAAATCGTATGTATAACTGCATGCGACAACTGCTTTAAATACTGTATGTATTTACTTGATTGTTTATGAAAGGGTATTTCATACGTGACTGTTTGTGAAAGGGTATTTCACACAACTACTTGAACTATGATTTATGAAATGTTTTCATACTATTTTGGGAATTTAGACAACGAATCTTGGTACAGATCTAGGCTGAACGATGTAGTGCATAAAAGACCTTATGGCTACAGACTATAACCATTAGCTAGGTGACTCTAGCCATTGAGTATACGGATAGTACTATCGCCGTGACGACCCTCCTACGGATTTGGGAGCGTATACTTAATTGTCCAGCATGGCAAACAACAACAGATTAGGGTTGTGGTTTGGTTATAGGGTTAGATCGGGTTACCTTACTTGACAGGTTTAGCTCACCTTTCAAGGGATCACCGTCTAAATATTCCCACAAAACTATTGTTTAGGAAGTGATTTCCTACGTACACTGATTTGGAAATGTTAATCTTTATCTAAGTTAACCTGTGTTTCCTACTAATGACTGAATTAGGAAATGTTATCTCTTGATTGAAATAACCTGTGTTTCCTATTACAACTACAACTGATTTGGGAAATGTTATTTGTTAATAACTTGTGTTTCCTACTTGATAAACAACACTTATTGGAAATGTTATTCTTAAATGTTTAACTTGTGTTTCCTACATAACAAACAAACTTGTGAATTCACTCAACAATTTTGTTGACGTTTTACTCTATGTTTTTCAGGGAATTAGCAGCGTAAGTAAGATCTGCATGCATTATCAGGACGGACTACCCTGGACTTGTTAGGATGCCACTACTTTTGGGACACTTGGATTTCCTCTGTATAACTGCAACTACTGCAGTCATACCTATGAAATCTACTTTTGATATTATGTATTTTATGAAATACTGATTTCAACCACTACTATTACTGTTACTACTTTTCAAGTGGTAATCTTTTGCAAAACTTTAACTAATGGCATCTTAATCTATTTCGTTCTGCGATAATCATATGCTCTGAGTATGTATGTAAATGTTGGTTGTTTTACTGCTCGCACCCCGTCACGTCACTAAGCTTCCGCAAACCACTCTACGTAATCGTAATTACCGTTTGGCGGGGTGTGACATATGTACCCGTATTGCTATCAAGCAAAGTAAGTAAATCAGTAAATCAGTACAGTGCCATGAGCTCATAAGTTGAAGCTTAACCGTGTAGTGTGAATATATCACGTACCCCCGTGAGTGCTATCCGCACACTCATATGTAACAAATACTAATATGTCTGTTTCTACATGTAAATCAGTACGTGGTGGCGCTACCACCCCAGACAGGGATTGTCAGTCCCAAATGGATCCATCTATTAGTAATCGCGCTTAAGTCCATAACTAACAACTTACGATTAGGAGGCTTTCAGTGGATAAAAGTAACTCATGTGTTTGTTTGTAATCAGTAATGTTTTCAATTCAGTACATTGTGTTCATACGTAAAACAGTTGCTAAGTATCTCACCCCAAAGTATAAAACAGTAAAAGTGGGGCTGTAAGACTCACCTGAATCTGGTAATAAGCCGTAGCAAATAGCAAGTAGTAAATATAGCAAGCAGGTTCTCCGAACCCGTACCCTTCAAATGCCTATTCATATGAAGTTATGTAAGTATGCGTCTCACGAGACGTTTCGTTTAGTTGTACACAACTAGTATAGCCAATGTTTGTCCGTATGTTTGTAATTGTTCGTTTGTTGAGAAACATGTTTGGGCCCGTTGGTGACGGTTTGTAGCAAAATTTCTAAATTGTTGACTTTGCTACAGTAGATTTGCTACAGTACTGCTACAGTAAAATTTGACTTTTTTTGTACAGTAACTTTGACTTTAAAATTCTGGTTTTCTGTGTTTTTTTTTGCGACACAATCTGCGACACTAAAGTTTGGTATGCGACACAGTGGTTGTGTCGCATAAAGTGCGACACAAGAGCTCTGCGACACAGTGGTTGTGTCGCAAAAACTTGCGATGCTAATTCAATAGCGACAGAACGGTTGTGTCGTATAAAATACGACATAGTATTGCGACATAGAGTGCGACACAATATTGTGTCGCAAAGGTTACGACACTAAAGGATTGGTACGACACAAGATGCGACACAAATGGGTTTATGCGACACAGCATGCGACACAAGGCTTGTGTCGCATGTATGAACACCAGCCCAGAAACTTTCGGGTTTCAAGAATTTTCGACTAAAAACGCAATTCTAACCCATTTTTGAGCTATAAAATCGTGTATTCTTCATGTATTAGGTTATATCTAAGTTGTGTACACATCAAAGCATCAAAACATTACACCAAATTGAATAGATCTAAGATTTTAGAATTTTCTTACTTTTGCAAATCGAGCTAAATGGAGGATGAGATGATGAAAACGGTCTTGATATTCTTGCTCCACTCGTGATGGTGATTCCGAATATGTAAATTTCGTGTGTCGGTTTGTATTCCGAAAATTTAGTGTAGATTGGAGTTGAGAGAGTTTTTGAGGTGTGTGTGTTTTTAGTGATAAAGAAAATGAAAAAGAGAAGTGGGTGGGGGTTGGAGTTGGCTGATCCAAAGGAGGAAGGAGGGGAAAACGCTCCCTAAAACTCAGTGTTTACTCCGTGTCCTAAGCGTTTAATCCTTTGTTTTTAGTATTTTAACCAAACCGTTATATTTAAAAAATGTAACTGGAATATTTAAATAAAAACACTTTGAAACTAATAATAAAAACATTTGTCGCAGTATTTAAATTATTAATTCGTGTTTATTACGTTTTATTGCATTATTTAAAATGTCGTCGCGATAATATATAAATAGTGTTCGTTCGGTTGCGTCTTTTATATAACAAAATACGTTCTCATTATTTAAGTAAATTTCTGTCACCAACGTCCAAGTAAACTGTGTCGGACTCCGTCCAGTTAATTCGCACGATTTATCCAAATCGCGTAAGTACACACACATATATATAAATCACCTTATATATATATACAAATAGAGCCTGCAATTAGTCCTATTACATACTAATTACATCTAGTTACAATTAATTAGGCATAATTAATTATCCTAATTTAGCAGGTGTTACAGTTGTTAATTGGGTAAGTTTTAAATTGTACGACACGAATTGAAATTTGAACATTATTAAAATAATATTTTTAACATATTAGTGTTATTTAATAAAATTGGTCACCAACGTCCGTATTAAATTGAACCGAATTACATTCGATTTAACTTGCGTACGATTTAATCAAATCGCATTTTCGTATATATTCCACAATATATATAGTTCGATACATTAATTAGTCTAACACAGAACTAATTACATGTATTAACATACGATTAGGCACTAATTACTAGTCCTAATTTGGTGGGTGTTACATAGATTCTGTAACGGGTGAAACTTTTATTGTTGAAGCTGATGATGACTATCCAACTGGAGAAAAGGAGATTCTGCGTATATATGATAAAAGACACTTGATGAACCTCTCCAAGAGTGACTTGATGATGTTATACAAGAACAAGATCATGTCTACTTATGGTTGGGGTGATGCTGTAAGAGATTATCAGAAGATGGTAAAAACATGCATCAAGTTGAAGATTTACGCAGGAAGCAAGATTTACACATAAAGATTAAAGACAAGCGTGAAGATAATGATGCTAGGCTATTGTCAAGGGGGAGTCTGTTGAGACATAGTTTGTGACAACAGATCTAACTTGTAATAGGACTGGTGTAATTATTATCAAGTTTGTATATTGGTTTAGATTTGTAAATATTATGGTATTAGTTTTGTTATTTAATATTCGTTAAATATATTAGTTTGATAAAGTGTTAGATGAATATCGAATACGAACTAAAATCTGATTGGCGAGTCGAGATCTCAAGTCCCAAGGTTTGGCGATACAAGATGAGATCTGAACTCGCAATAATCGTATTGAGCAGAGCTAAGTTATAGGCTTGGGCCGTCTGTGAGTCGAGTCAACTCGCGAGCCTACAGGCTGCGAGTTGAGCTGTGATATTTAAATGATTTCGGTTTATGGAATCATTAACTTTTGCAATCTCATTTTTAGGATTCCGGATTTTTCCAGAGAAAACCTAAATATTCTAACGACTAGGCTTTGACGGTTTTACGTATAAAACAAAGTAATTAGATATTCGTAGTATAAACGCGATATTAATCGTTATATAACTATATAACACATATTGAGGGATTCCGCACGTTAATACTATAGATAACCTCGTTATCGATCCAAGAACTAGGGACTTACACTTGGTTTTCGAATTGAAGTCCCTTTACTATTGCAAATCGTTCTGGTTCCTTCCATTCTTCTTCTCGGATATACCAACAATTGTGTAGCTATCACAATTGATGATTGGAATCAATCTATTTCCATTCAGTTATTTAAGCAATAACAGAATTTTATCCAAAATTGCTAATTATACCTGTCTAAACTTTTCCACAATTTAATAATAATATATAAAATAAATAATTAAACCGAAATTTCATTAAAATATAATAATTCCAAATTCATACAATAATGCATGTCTTAACAGAAACAAATAATAGAAATAATAACTAATAATAAAATGAATATGCTCTTAGAATGAGATGGACTTCTTTAAGCTGGGGAATAATATCCATTCGACAGATCAATAGTAACTGGCTCTGCATGGTTCTCAGGGTAAATACGACGGAAGTGGTGGAGCAATTTATGTGTGATTTCTGGAATGGCTGATGTGTATTCAGCAGAACTTTCATGATGAATTCTTTCAGCATCTTCCACATCAATCAAACTCTTGACTATCTTTTCCACCTTCCTTGCTATTGTTCCATCTTCATCAGTTACTTTGTATCCATTTACTATCTTAGTTTCTCTGGTCTTGTGATTTCGTCTTAAAGCATCAATAAATCCATAAAAACCCAAGTGCAAATCTTCATACCTGTAGGTTCCACTTATACGGACCAAATCGAGTAGTTTTACTTGTGTATTTAAAGCGGAAATCAAACACACAAATATATGCAAGATTAACACGATAAAATAACCAAAACACAAAGTGTATGTTTATATAAATGATAAGCTAGCAATACTACATACACTTGGACACAAACACACAAAGAACAAATAACACCTAGAGAGTATTCAGTGATAGTAGAAGTGTTATGTGTGTGTAAAAATGTCTTACCAAAACAGAAGCTGGCGAGCTTCTATTTATAGCCTGATCCAGACTTTATGCGACACAATTCTTGTGTCGCATAGACTCTTCTGCGACACAATACTTGTGTCGCATGGAATGTTTCTGCGACACAATCCTTGTGTCACATTGAATGCTTCTGCGACACAATGCTTGTGTCGCATGAATATAAAAATTGTAATTAAACTAAATCTAAAACTATACAAAACGTAATTACAATTTCGACACGATTACAGACTGAGACCAACTGACAGACACACATAGATGTACCAACAAACTCCCCCGTGTCTTCAGCTTGGTCTTCAAAAATTCTTCGATTGGCTTCAGTCTTCTAAAATGCAGATCTTCAAACGTCTGGACTTCAAACCCATCCAGGTGGAAAGTTTCCAACAGCGTGTATGCCAAAGGTGAAGCATATATCAACGATTTTCTGAAATCGTTTCGCTAATACAGAGTTGAACTCGTTTCCTGGATTGTAGCGAATCCGATTGTCGAATAGCTTCTTCATTTCACTTCTGGATAGATTAATCAAGCTCATTGGGTCAAATATTCTGAAGTTGGCTTTTCGTAGACCCCACAAAGATCCTGTCTGAGGCTCTGAATCTGGTACATAAACTAAGACGGCTTCGCCAGTGTGAGCATCCAGTTCCCAGTAATGAAAACGTTTCAGTAGATTGAATGGAACTGTTTCCAGAGCGATTTCAGTCAGACATTCAGCACGCGGATAGTGGGCTCTTACAATTGGCTGCTTGGTCTTTGGATCGAGCTTCTTCTTGAACGTGTACCTTGTACCCAGTATTGGTTTGACATAATGATATTTCTTTCGTTTAATTTCCTCACGCATGACCTTTTGAATAACATCTGCTACTCCGTCTTCGTAAGGATTTATCAACTGAAGCTGAGTAAGACGAACGATGTCATGCTTTGGCAATGTACTCAATATCCTCAGTGATCGACGAAAGTACTGGATACCATCAAGTCTCTTAATCATTAACCTCCCTTTACTCACCTTCCAGCTTTTTATCAGTCCTGTATAATCACCACCAACCTGATATTTCTTGCACGTAACAGGAGCAGGTTCTTGATTTTTACCTTTTGGAAACCAGTTATCCCTTTCTCTGATGGGCATTTCCTTGTCAAAAAATACACATTCGGATGTATCCTGAGGGAAAATGTCATTATAATTTGTCGATTCACGAACAGGGACAGGTTTTTCTTGTGAAGAACTGGAGGGTACAGACGGTTCTTGAGCGGGAGCGGCTTGAGAAGTAGATCCTTCTTGAGCGGGAGCGGCTTGAGAAGTAGATCCAGGTACGTACTTGAACGCCGGCCCTGACTCATCGTCTGAAGAATAAGCTGGACGATCAGTATATTCTTCATCAGGACTAAGCTCTTCTTGTTCAACATCAACATCATCATCATTATTTGCAGAGTTGAAGTCAAAAGGTTCTTCAGGCGCACGACCGTCATCGTTAACCGAAGATTGAAAGTAAGTCAAATTACAATATGTGTAATCTACAGCTAGCGGTTTTGGTTGCCCTGGTTGCTCAATAATGTAATCCAAAATAAGAGTTGTTTCATTAATAGCAGAATTAGTTACATCATCGGTATTTACATTTTCTTCGCCCTCGGCGGAAACCCTAGGTGTTGATTCTATGGTTGGTTGGGCTGTCTCCCCCGAAGCAATAGCTTGGGTTTCCAGCTTCAAAATCTTGGATCCCAGCTCTTCATTTTCCTTTTCAACACGGGAGATCCTGGCATCCTGAGCTTCAAATATCGCTGCCTGAGCGGCCATATCTTGCTGCATCTGATTAATCTTGCTCAGGAGCTCTTCAATGACTGTTGGATGAGGAGTGATCGGAGTTTCAGTTCTCGGTAGCTCAGAAGATGTAGAGGTGGAGGTACGAGAGCGTCTGACCAGAGGATTCAGATCAGCATCATCAGAAGTGTCTCTAGGCCTTTTTCCGCGGTTAGAGGATTCAGGAGGTGGAGAAGGTGGTCGATAAGCATCGATCTCACGATCGAGTTCCACCAACTCCGGATCCTCGAGAGCTGGCTGAACTGGCGGTTGCTGAGCCCGAGGTTGTTGAACTGGAGGCTGCTGTACTGGAGGCTGAGGGATAGGTTGTTCAGGTGCTGGAGCATTGAATTGCTCACCAGGAAGAGGAACATAATCAGGATCCACGATGTGGTCAAAAAGAGCAACCTCACGTTCTGGTGCCTGTCCCTGCCTCGCAAAAGTAGTGCAAGTGGTGTATATCCTGGTATTCATCGGTGTCTGCTTGAAAGTGAATGACGCAACCACTGGAAGGTCAGGATGCAGATGATTGAGCTGCAGCTGAGTAAACCGAGGATAGAGAGCCCATTTTTCCTTAGCATCCAAGGCATTGTTGACAAAACCCCTGAAGATATAACCGGAGAAGTTGAAGGGTTTATTGTAGATCAGGGCAAGAATAGCAGAGGCAGTTGAAAATTTCATTCCTTCAAGACCTGCCCTGCGACTGGATAAACAGACGATGACAATGTGAGCCAGATATCTCCAGACCTTTGTCATGTAGGTCTTCTTGTATTGATCAACTGGAATATCTTGATATCCAATCGATCGCATGCCCTGTGCAATTGCACCTGGAGTGAACTGGGTGATCATATCAGAATTATCACTGAACTCAAAGAAATCCCGAATAAGCTGCTCGGAGAAGATAACTTGGTGGCCACAGACAGAAGAAATGATACGAGTAGCCGCTTCATCGTAGTTGACCACCGCATCGTCCCAAAACTCAGTAATATGATTCGTCAAGATCCGAGTGTCAGCGGTGATAGCTTTGTGAATTCGAGAGCGACGAAGAAAGGCTATCATTGGTCGGTACTGGCGCGAAGTCTCGACAGTTGTGTTCATGTACGCCACGATATTGTGACGTGGTTCCCAGAAATATTTGGAGACATCAATCTTTGCGGGTGCTGGAGCAGCTTGAGCAGGTTGTTGTTCAGCCATTTCTACAAAAAATAACAATAATACAGCCAAAACTCGAAATGCGTTAGCGTTAGTACTAAAAATAATTCACGTTTTGATTTTACAAAAGTTCTGCGACACAACAGTTGTGTCGCATGAGGTCCATACGACATAAGGATTGTGTCGTAGAAGGACACTACGACACAAGTCTTGTGTCGTATGACACGTGTCACGCGGACAGCATTTCCCCTGCATTTAGCATTATTTGAGAAATTAATCTCAGATGCGACATAGTCACTGTGTCGTATGTTGTGTCGTATAACATGAGTACGACATAACATTTGTGTCGTATAAAAATACGACATAACCAGCTGTGATCAGTACGACATAAAATCAATAATCTATACGACACAAAAGTTGTGTCGTATGTTATGTCGCAAAGATGAACATCAAATGAAACCCAGATTCGATCAATGAAAAATTTTGGGGTTTTTGAAATATACTCATACCCTAGGGTTCGCAATCAACAGGGGATCAATAAGATGTATTTATCTAACCATAATAACCCCTAAACCCTAAATAATTGAACGAAAAACCGAAACCCTAAAAACGTAGTACGGGTCGATCAAATTAAAGGCATAATATGCGATAAAAACACGAAAGGATTTTACCTAAAGATGCGCAAACAGATGAGGAACAAGAATCGATCAACAAATCGCGGTGAAAAGCCTTCGAAAACACGAATCCGAACGAAAATCGATTGTGTCGCAAAATCGTCTTTGTGTCGTATAAATTGTGTCATGAGATTTTTGAAAACGTAAATGATTTATGTCGTATGGATTGAATAGTTATACACCCGTATACGACACAATATACGACACAATGTACGACACAATTCTTGTGTCGTATAGATGGAATACGACACAATGCTTGTGTCGCACAGAACACAAAGCAGATTTTGAAGACTTAAAAATTTGAATTCGAATCCGATTTCGATTTTGATTTTAGAATTTTTGCAAAGAAGATGACTTGTGACTTAAAAAAAATAAAAATAAAAATAAAAAAAAGGAAAAATACAATTTAAAGAATATTAAAGAGATAAAACTAAATATAAACATAAAAGAAAAGAAACAAATACAACTAAAAGCGTAAAATTTATAAAATCTTTTTGGTGACGGAGTTGAGATTCTGGTTAGGGATCATACCGAAATAACATGCAATTATTAGGAATAGTAAGTGTTATTTCGATTATCAGTATATTTGTCCACTTTAAATTTACGTGGCACATTTAAAACACCTTTTATAAAAATTATTTCAAGACGATTACCGATATTGTTTGTCCACTTAAGCATGTTACATCCGAGTCTGTGAAGTTAACTTTTTATTGTTAGAATGAATAGTTCTCTGTGGCCCCCACCATTGATATACCCCTATAACCCAAACAAAAACATAGTTTCCATATTTAGAAAGAATAAAGAAAGATCATTTTTAAGAATCAAGCTAGAGTTGACAGGTCAGTACGGAAGTACATCAAAGCAACCTAACGTGATTCAAGTATAATCAAAACCAATCGCAGTCAAACTGAAGTTGGAGTTTCCCAAACAGCGACCTTGTTTAGTGTGATTTAAGATTAAGCAAAACCGATCGCAGTCAAACTGAATTTGGAGTTTCCCAAACAGCGACCTTGTTCAGTATCGTCAAGATTTTCAAGTGCATTGACCTGTATTTGCTTAACCCCAAGTTTATACTAACTGTTACCAGTTCTGTACTTACGTACAACAGAGGCAACAACCAGCATAAACTCCCAAATGATTTCAGATAAAAGTTCCAAAGATAGAAATATGTTAAGCTACGCTAAGGAATTAAGACATTGAGTCGTACATCACATGGTGTTTACCACAAGATAGTAGACACGTATTTAAATGATTTCTTAATAACTCAGAGACCGGTGTGTATCATGCCTACCAGTACATCGCATGATGAAGACAATTTTCATAAAAACTGTTTTAAGTGTGTCAGATAAACCTACTGACACATCAAAGATAAACCTTAAAATTCCATTTTGTGCATGTCACCCGATGTACTATCATATCCCAAGTTGTTTACAGACTCTACTTCAACGTCTATTTTAAGAATGTAGCAACCATTGCATTTCCTTGATACTAACGAGTATAAAGAGTGGCGGTTGCCTATTTTTTTTTATTATTTTTTTTTAACCAAAACAATAAAGCAAATAAACTGTACAGAAATTAAGTCACAAATCACTTCTTGAGATCAAGGGAAATCATCCCTATCATATCCACAAGTTTGTCGAAACGAGCACGCGAAAATGCTTTTGTGAATAAGTCGGCCTTTTGCTTAAGGGTATCTATGTGAATGAGGTCAATTAAATGTTTCTCATAGCAATCTCGTATGAAGTGAAACCTAATCTCTATGTGCTTGGTCTTAGAGTGTTGAACGGGATTGCGAATAATAGATATAGCAGCAGTATTATCAATATGAATAGGAGTCAAAGTAAGAAGTAACCCATAGTCACGCAATTGATGTTGAATCCACAAAATCTGTGAACAACAGCTTGCAGCAGCAATGTATTCAGCTTCCGCTGTTGAGGTGGAAACTGTGGTTTGCTTCTTACATTGCCAAGACACCAATCGAGAACCGAGATATTGGCATCCTCCTGTAGTTGACTTTTTATCCGAATTGCAGCCGCCATAATCAGAATCAGAATAGGAAGTGAGAGCGAAATTTTTCTCATTCGAGTACCATAGACCAAGTGATGGTCTATATTTGAGGTAACCAAAAATTCGCTTCACAGCCTTCATGTGAGAAACCTTGGGCTTTGCTTGATATCTGGAACAGATAGACACAGCATACACAATATCTGGTCTGGATGCAGTGAGATACATCAGTGATCCTATCATAGAACGATAGTCCCGCTCCTTGCAATCTTCTTCGTGTTCAGCGGGTCCGAGTTTGTGATCAGTTTCAATGGGAGTACCATATGGCTTACAGTCATGGAGTTCATATCGAGTCAACATGTCATTGACATATTTGGACTGATGAATGTAGAAACCCTTGTCAGACTGCTCAACCTGTACACCTAGAAAGAACTTAAGTTCTCCCATGGCACTCATCTCAAACTCGGACTTCATAATCTTCTCGAAGTCTCTGCACAAAGAATCATTTGTTGAACCAAATATGATGTTGTCCACGTAAACCTGCACAAGTAACAAATCTTTTCCAACCCTTTTTATGAAGAGAGTGCTATCAATTTGGCCTCGTGAGAAGCCATTTCTCGTGAGATGATTTGCCAACCTCGCATACCAAGCTCTTGGAGCTTGATGAAGACCATATAATGCCTTGCCTAACTTGCACACATAATCAGGATGGTTTTGATCTTCAAAACCAGGAGGTTGCAAGACATACACATCCTTCAGAACCTCTCCATACAGAAATGCGCTCTTGACATCGAGTTGATAAACCCGAAAACCTTTAAATGTCGCATAAGCCAGAAAAATGTGAACGGATTCCAATCTTGCAACTGGAGCAAACACATCATCATAGTCTAAACCCTAAATCTGAGTAAAACCTTGAACAACCAGCCGTGCCTTATTCCGAATAACCACGTCTCTGTCATCTTTCTTCACGCGATAAACCCAGCGAGTTCCAATTGGATCGACATCTTTTGGTAAAGGAACCAACTCCCAGACATCAAGCTTTTTGAATTGATTCAGTTCTTCTTGCATAGCCTCAACCCAGTATGGATCTTTCAAAGCTTCAGCTATTTTCTTTGGTTCATGCTGAGACAAGAAGCATTCTTCCAATTCTTCTTCAACACAGGCAAAAGTGGCAGATGAAGATTCTTCACGGACTTCATTAGCAGCAGTTTGATGCCTAGTTAAAACACCTTGTTGAAGCTCACCAATGATATTTTCAGTAGGGTGAGTAGAATGAATTCTAAGCTGAGGAATCGGATCAGGCACAGTGATCGAATCCAAATTTGACTGATCACCTCCTGGATTTTCAATTTCAACTGAGCTATCAGTGGCAGTACCCTCATTGTCAATTGGTATGACAATATCGGTTTCAGTTTGAGGATTAGATTCAGAAGCCACTTGATCAACATCGGAGGGATCGTCATTATTGACAATATTCTCAGGAGGTACTACTCTAGAATTGAAGATTGAGTCGTCAGAAGAAAGATCCAATCCATGAAGTAGAGACACCACCTGTTCTTCTTCACTAAATTTGGGAAGATTGAAAGAGTCCACCAACTTATCATACTCAAACAAGGACTCAGGTCCCTTGCCTTTTGGAGAATCAGTATATTTCATAAACCTTACTTCAAAATGTTCCTCTATTCTCCCGGTAGACTTGTTGAAAACTCTTTTATTTGGCGAGTTCACAGAATATCCCAAAAATAACCCATCGACTGCTTTTTCATCAAATTTGCCTACCGAGTCCTTAGTAATTAAGATTGTGCAAGGACACCCGAAAGGCTCAAGAAACTTCAAATTTGGTTTGCGATTATTCAGCAATTTGTAACATGTTTTCTTTTGCTTTTTAACAATCGAAACCCTATTTAACACATAGCAGGCAGTGTTAACAGCTTCTGTCCAAAAAGTGGTAGGCAGATGCGCATCAGACAACATGGTTCTTGCTGTCTCAATGATTGTCCTAGTCTTTCTTTCAGCAACCCCATTTTGCTGAGGGGTACGAGCAGCACTAAACTGATGAAAGATTCCCTTTCGAAGACAATACATTTCCAAGGTTCTGTTCTTGAATTCGGTTCCATTATCACTGCGCAGTTTCTTGATTTTCAGATTACACAGATTTTCCAGTCTGTCGAACAAGTAAGTTAAAGTATCAGCCGTTTCATCCTTTCCAGCTAAGAAATACACCCAAGAAAACCTTGAGTAATCATCAGTAACAACCAGACAGTACGATTTTCCACCAATACTTTTCTTATTCACAGGACCGAACAAATCCATGTGAAGCAGTTCCAATGGAGATTCAATGGAGTTCACCTGCTTAGACTTATGGAACTTCTTGTGTTGTTTCCCTTTGAGACAGGAAACGCATTCATCATCTGTTACGAATGATTTTTTAGGCACACCTAACACAAGATCATTATTAACAAGATAATTCATTCTGCGAAAATGAATATGTCCCATTCGTCTGTGCCAAAGCAGTGAATCTTTAGAAGATGCTTTTGATAGCAAACAAGTATGCTCCTTGATAACCACAGTTTGCATATCCAAAATGTACGAGTTGCGTACACGGGGTGCTCTCAGTAACACCCATTCCTCGGGAATAACAAATCCCGGTTTCAAAATTAAACATTCAACATCTGTAAATGCGGTAGTGAACTTCTTGTCGTAGACTTGAGAAACACTGATCAGATTGTGTTGCAGTTCCTCGACATAGTTCACTTTATCAAAACTCACTTGCCCATTAGAAAGTGTACACTGACCCGTTATGTTACCACCTGTATCTCCCGCAAAAGCAACATGTCCTCCGCGATATGGTTTAACATCTGATAGAAGAGACATCTCACCAGTCATGTGCCGTGAGCAGCCACTATCCACATACCATCTACTTCTTTGTATATGACCTGACTGCTACAGCACAACATAGAGAGAGTTAGTTAGAAATGGAGACCCAGACCTTTACAGACTTGGGTACTCCAGAGACCTCATCAATAATAACTACATCAGTTAACACTTTGTTTTTCAATAAATCAGGTGCATTTCCTGATGCAGTATTTCTTGATGATGAGTCATTTGACGACTCTTTTGTTCTCCAAATTTTCACAGGAACAATAGTGGGTTGCTTGTTAACATTGTCAGGCTGTTTAACCAGAGGTTTACTTGGCCTAGCAGCATTAACTTTCGGGATAGAAGTATGAGAAAGTGAACCCTTCTTTGAAAAAGATTTAACAGATGAATTTTTGTAAACAGAATTTCTGGGAACACCTTTTGAAAACTTCTTTCTCAAAAGCAACGGGCATTGATTAATCAAGTGACCTTGTTTCTTGCAGTAGAAACATGATCGTCTTTCCTTAAAGGTTCGATCGTTACTGCCTAAAAATTGAGGTGAGACAGGTAACTTATGTGAGCATGTTGAAGTGGATGCCTCAGAATGTGAAACAGAAGGTTTAACAGAATTCTTAATTGATTTGTCATTAGTATTCTGTAAATCTTTCCTTTTATGTACAGCCTTAACCTTAGTATTCATTGGAAAAGTTTCATCATCTATTTCAGTAGTAAGGATGTGATGTTCAGGCTTAATGTTTTTCTTTTCACATTGAGGCACAAACTTACAGGGAACATCCTCAACCTCGACTTCTTCTTCAATAGTTTTTAAGGGAGCAGGCGAAAAACTACCAAAGGGGGTAAACTTGATGGTTCCTGAGGGGGTAAACTTAACAGGTTCAAAAGGCTTCACAGGTTCAACCTTAATTGTCTTAGGTTTCTTCTTATCATGGTTTACTTCTATGTTGGCTTTATAGAATTCAGGCAACTTAAACGGATTCAAACTAACAGGTTCACTTACAGGCATGGCTACTTTCTTAACAACAGGTACATTAACAGATATTTCAACGGGCTTTGCATCTACTAACGCAGTAGGCACAAAATCTTTAATTTCATCCTTAGACGGTCTACACAAATTCACATCTAAAGACGGAGGCGGTTGATGATGATAACCATAACCGGACTTATCTTTAGAACTAGTTCTACCCGTCTGTAGGATATCAGTAAAGACCAAGGTTGAAGTGTTGATATTCTTGAGTTTTCGTTGGAAATCAACAGCTTTGGCTTGAGAGTCAGCCAATTCCTTTTTTAAATGAGCAATCATTTTTAAGTAACTGTCAATTTCATCTTGATTACTGAAAATTAGAGCTTTTAGCTCCTTTTTATCTTCAATAAGTTGATGAATGTTACTTTATTATTTTTTAAAACTTTGTTTGCCTCCATCAAATTCAAGATATCTGACTTCAAGTTGTCATTATGTTCCATAAGCCCATTTACTTTACCAGTTAAACTAATACATGAATCACAAGTAAATTTAGCAAATGGTACCTCATTGTTGATAGCCATGAAGCATTGCTCTTGAGTTTCATGAGCAGAGAAATCATAAGCATCTCCATCCTCAATCAACAATGCTGCCTTAGCAGTAGTATGCTCAATCTGTTTTGGAGCAACAGATGGTTTTGTGAAACCCAAAGCAGGCTGTCGTCCTTTCTCACATTCGCGGGCAAAGTGTCCAAGATTCTGACACTTAAAACACTTGATTTTTCTTTTATCGAAACCCATTGGTGTTCGGTCAGCTGCATCTTCAAGAGATCTCTTTCCAGTTCTTCTTAGATAGTTTTTGGCTCTACGAGTGAGCATAGCCATATTCCATCTAATGTCAATCCTTTCTAACTCATCAGGATAAACTTGATTGAAATTTTCATCAGTCAGTTCCAATGTACTGACTCTTTTAGAAAGAAAGTCTTCATATGATGACAAGAAAGCAGTAAACATGGCTGCATGTTCATCGGTGGTTGCTGAAGAAGGAACATATGACGATGAACATGTACTGCTTGAAGAAGCATTATAAGCTGGTAGGGATGAAAATGTTCCTACAGTAGGATTACTGTAAGAAGAGGATCTCTGAGAATTTGGCTCAACTGATATGAAAGCCGTTCCACCATGACTTGATTCTGATGCACGAGCAGTAGATCTTGTTTCCTTCTTTTCAATATCCAACGCCCTAGCTTTAAGTTTTCCAATGAGATCATCCAGAGACAATTGCTTTGTCTTTGGATCGTTTTCTAATAACAAAACACGTGTTTCCCAACTTGGTGGTAGAGCAGCTAAAGCCTTTTTGTTAATCTCAGAATTTTTGAGATTATATCCGCCAGCTTGCAGCTCATTTACTGTGCGAGTAAATCTGCAAAGCATATCTCTGACAGTTTCATTCTTCTGGATATAGAAATAATCAAATTGAGTTTTGACTAATTCCAATTTGCTTTCGATGTACTCAGTGTTGCCACAAAATCTCTTCTCAATTGCAGTCCAAAGATCATAAGCAATAGTTTGTGGAAACAAATCCAAAACGTCAGTTGGAAGTGACATAGTAATAGCAGAATGAGTCTTCCGTTCAATTTCCCATGCTTTACGTTCTTCGGTAGTGTATGAGCGAATGGGTTTGGGTGGAGGAACACCCATGTGTTCTCCAAGAGCAACAGGCGCAACATATCGTTCAAGAAGAGCCAACTCCATATCAGGATCAGTGAATAAAACAAACGACATGAAACGTTGTTTCCATGCTCGAAATGGCAAACCCGGTGCAAAATAAGGAGGTTTATTTGCACTACCGATCGTAGCATTATGTTGTAAAACTACATCAACGCTTTGAAGAGACATGATGAAAATCTGCAAAAAAATCAGAAAATACACACAAAACAAACTGATTTTTGTCTAAGTCTGGAGTTATGCGACACAGTGTTGTGTCGCAGAGTATCAATATGACACAGGCTTTGTGTCATAGAGTAACAATACGACACAGGTGTTGTGTCGCTAAAGTTAATCAGACAGAAGACAAAAATGCGACACAACCGTTATGTCGTAGGTTATGTTGCAACTTGTGTCGCAGACCAGTCAAGGTCAAAATAAGTTGTGTCGTAGGATTATGTCGTACAATGTGTCGCACGATATGTCGCAGACAAGTTAATGTCGTATGGTGGTGTCGTATGAACAGTGGCTACGACACAAATATTGTGTCGCAAAAGTGCACGTGCAGACAGATTTGAGCCCACAAAAAATTTCAATTTTCAACACAAATCATAACCTACTACACCATGCTTCCTAGCAGACTGAAAATCCAACTTTTTAAGCAAACAAATCACCAACTTTTCACCAAACAAATCAACAAGATTGACTAACACAAATCTTTGAAGATTAACAACCAAAATATGATCAAAAACAACCTTTTTGAACCAAGAACATCAAGAACACCAAGAACATAAAATGTGAAAATAATATTTTTAGACCAAAATCTAGCAAAAACTAACTCGAAACCGCAACTTAAGAGTATGCGGCTCTGATACCAATTGTAGGTTCCACTTATACGGACCAAATCGAGTAGTTTTACTTGTGTATTTAAAGCGGAAATCAAACACACAAATATATGCAAGATTAACACGATAAAATAACCAAAACACAAAGTGTATGTTTATATAAATGATAAGCTAGCAATACTACATACACTTGGACACAAACACACAAAGAACAAATAACACCTAGAGAGTATTCAGTGATAGTAGAAGTGTTATGTGTGTGTAAAAATGTCTTACCAAAATAGAAGCTGACGAGCTTCTATTTATAGCCTGATCCAGACTTTATGCGACACAAGCCTTGTGTCGCATAGACTCTTCTGCGACACAATACTTGTGTCGCATGGAATGTTTCTGCAACACAATCCCTGTGTCGCATTGAATGCTTCTGCGACACAATGCTTGTGTCGCATGAATATAAAAATTGTAATTAAACTAAATCTAAAACTATACAAAACGTAATTACAATTTCGACACGATTACAGACTGAGACCAACTGACAGACACACATAGATGTACCAACAATACCTAGATGTGCTTCTATGCTCTTCGAACATCTCTACTTCCTTAAAGGTACCAATGAGAAATTCTCTTTGGTGATGAGTCAATAGGTCATTAAACTTAAAGATATCTATGAGTCTATAGTAAATGTCAAATAACCCTAAATGAAAAAGATCTATATGGGATTCATATCGGATACCATTGTAAGCTGATTGCAGTTCCTTTTTCACATAGGGTTAATACACACAGAGGGAACTAAAGTATCCCAAAATGTTTGCTTGCAGTACTAAAGTTTACGATTTGACAAAACTATGAATTAACTATACGTATTGTGTTTAAGGGTAACTAAAGTTTATTAATATGTTTACAAGGATAACTAAAGTTTATTAAAATGTTTACAAGGATAATCAAAGTTTATAAAATTATTCAAATTGATGAATCGTTTTCAGCTCATTCTCCTCTTGGGAGAGGTTTTAAAAGTTGGGTTATACTTTTGTCAAATCATAAACTTTAGTACCCCAAGCGAACATTTTGGAATATTTTAATCACCTCCGTGTGTATTAACCCTTTCACATATGTAGCAAGATTTGTCATGGGTTCATCTGCAAAATGCTCCTAGATGCTCCTAGTTGATTCATCATGTATTGCATAGTAGAGCTCAGCAATAATCTCTTGAACATAGTACTCCACTATACTTTCCATATAAAACTTATGAAAGTTAATGTGATCTTTTGTCTTCATCAAGTTAAGAAAATCTTGAAATTCTTCCAGCAATTCCTTATCATAATAATTCTTTACGTTTCCAGTAGCAAATTCCATATTATGCTTAATAACTTCTAACAAATTCAACTGCTTCTCAGAATAGGGAAATGAAGACTTCTCAAAAATGTTGTAAATATAAGCATACGACAACCTTTGTTCTTCACAGAATTCAGGATTAAAAACAGGTTGTACAATCACATCTTCTTTAAATTCTATCACATAATTTTCAAATTGTTCAGTATCCCTCGTTTTATCAGAATTGCACCAAGTAGTATATTCTTGCTCCATCTTACTAATTAATTCCTTTTGGTAGTCCGAAAATTCTAAAGTGGTTTTCCTAATGATTCCCATAATTAGACGAAGGTCTCCTTGATGGTGTTCTAAATAGAAAATCAAATCTTCTGCATCTAAAATTACTGGGGGGTTTTCAACAAAATCTTCTTCGTTATCAGAAAGTTTCATCTTCTTATTTGGCATGAACGAGTTATAATCTACTTCAATGTCCTTGATTTCCATCTCATCTAATTGCATGTTTTCCATTTTACTATTAATTACTTCTTTCTGTACACAAAAAAGTTCACATAGTTTAGAATTTATTAAATTTAAATAAAACATATTATACAAATAATATACAATTAAACATTTATTCATTTTTAAAACTTAGTCAAAAGTCCTCGGTAGCTCCAATGATCATACACAAAAGCGGAGACATAGGTCAGCACGAAGCTTATTAAAAACCTACCTCTTTCGAGAAGCACCTTACTTCTTAATGGAAGCAGGGCTTAACTCTCCTTATACCTTTGTTTTTGTTAGTACTCTCAATGGGTGAGCCGATTTTTCGATTGACTAATAATTTACAAAAATTTATATTTTTACAGGTGAAAAATTTTAAAATTACCGCTTGATCCCCGGCAGCGGCGCCAAAAACTTGATGCCGTGTGATTAGAGTTCAAAATAACAAGTTTTAATAAAGTGGAAATACTTAAATAATAATATCACACAAGCCAGGCAAGAATAACATGTTCGTATAATATAGCTTTTACAAGTAAGTCCAGGTATTGAACACAGGGAAAGTGGAATCTTTAAATTAATCCCTAAACTAATATTGAAATATTAACAATTAATTACAATTAATGTTACAGATAAAAGGGGGGACGTTTTAGCTTCCTAGCCTCCAAATTCGCACCCCAATTCGTATTCTAAACCCTAAAGTCGAATTTAGTACATCAAAATCGTATATGGTTAAGTCTGGCCTAAGGCTCTATTTATAGTTTTACAAACCGCCAGTCTAACTGCCGGTTGGAGTTCTTGGACTCCAAGTCAAAGTCAGTGAATCTTTGCCGACTTATTATTATAATATGCAACCGCTGACTGGGTATTTCAACCGCCGGTTGAGTCTTGTTTCCAGAATATTCCAAAGTCGGGCCAGGCTTCACTTTTGGGCTATTAATCTTCTTAATCCATTTTTCTTCATTCTTTAGGCCCAATTAACTTTATCTTTGGGTTTAGTCTTCAATTTAGGTCCAATTATCTTTAATCTTCAGTCTTCTCTCTATTTTCTTCTTTTAAAACTCTTTTCTCGTTCTTTTCTTCATTTAATTGCTTTCATACCTATATTGCAAATATGAACAAATTAAGTATCTAAATCAATATAAATACGATAAAAAATATATAAAATGTAAGGATTATTAGTATATAAATATAGTATTATTTGATGCTATCAATTTCCTTATGATATAAGTCCTTAAATTAGTTTCATATGTTGTCATAGGTTATTACGAGAGTAGAGAATCTAGAATCGTGCAGATCGGATAAAGAACGAGGGAGATAGGGCTTTCTAAAGTCGAATCGAGAGCATTCTGCACACGCCAGACCTAGAGATATCCAAATTCAACCAATTTGGCATCATTAGAAGCATAACGGAATTACGAGATCATAGGCAAAAGAATCGAAGCAAACGGACAAGAAGCGAAGAATATACGCACAATTTAAGCAATGAGGGAAAGCCGTGTACGGCCTCTAGATGACCGTGTATGGCCCTGCACCCCCATGTGATACCGTTGTGCTTTTGTGGCTTGTATCTTGTTCTTTGGAACTTTTGTTCTTACATTCTTGAGTTGCCTATAAATAGATGGCCTCTCCTCATTTCAACACACTTCTCATTCCATTTTCATTTCCTCTCTTTTTCTTTCTCTCTCACACACTCTTTCTCTCTCTAGAGTCTCGCACTCTAGATTAGGGTTTTAGTTAGTTAGTTCTTGGTTAATATTTAACCAAGACTAACGGAGGGGTTACTTTTGTAATAGTGTAGGGAATATTTCGAGGGGCATATTTATAATATTGTCGAAGATATTTCGTAGGTTTCGTTTGTGTATTCTTACAACATTATTTTATCTACACATTTTATACGGTAACTTCTTTCCTTTTCTATTATAATGATGATTACTATTATTAATATGTTAGATTTAGGATTGTTTGCCATGCGTAGTGAGTAGTTGTCTTATGTGCTTGTTGTGATGTAGTTAGCTTATATATGTTTGGGGTGATGTCACTTTAAACACATTATTGAAAACCGGTGTGATGTTAACTTTACATTTATGAATTTCTAAACCTAATTACTATCGTCTTTCCTCCAATAAACGTGGTTGGAACCTTTATGACAAGGAGTCGCGAACATTGACTAAACAGTCACTAGCTATCTGTGTTTTCAAAATACAAACATGGTATGAATTGTGTAGCTGTGGAAATACTGCTTAAACCTTTTGTATAGTACACCGTTAATCAATCAGGGATTTATTAGGATATAGTGAGGTTTGGTTTATATCATAGATGGTTAAACGTTAATACAAACTTAGTTAAACTAGTCCGGAGTGACCACAAAAGTATGTGATACCAGAAAGACCGTAAAACGGCACAGTACTTCGTATAGCGTTGGAAACACCTAGATTGGAGTACAAATACGTCGAAGCTAAGGAACTGTCATAGGTTGAAGACTGTATCACATCCTGGTTGAACCACACAACTCTGGACTAAACAATGTCCATTAATGTAAAGTTTAGCAGAAACCAAACCTAGTCTTAATCTAAAATGCCTTACCTAGTCTAGGTGTCTTCGTAGTGTTAAGAACGGTTAGAACTACAGTGGGTCTGTTACTCTATCTCATGCACCCAGGAATATTATTCCAAGAAGGGTCACTACTCCGTTACTGGAGAGTGTTGAAGAGTTGAGCAGCCACCTCTTATCAGAATCACCATAACCTAAAACTCAGTGACATGCTGTCTAAGAAATCAAACAGTAGGGTGTTAGTGTTTACACTACGAACACTTAGGCAAAAGTAAGACACAAATCTATAAAAGACGTTTTCATACTTAAACCCTAGGCATCACCCCATGCATAAGCTAACGAAGTCATAACAAGCACTATCTTCCATTCTAGATTACAACCCTATCTTTTATTTACTGCTTTTTTCTGTTTTATTTACTTAGTTTAGTTTAAACGGACCTAAAACCAAATTAAAACTCTTTTCAAAACCCATCTCTAAATTGAATAGTTTGTCTAGACAACTCCGCTTCACAATACGATTGATCTTAAGAATGACCATGAGTTATACTTACCTCTGTAACTAGAATTTAGGTCCCCAGCTCTTTATAAATTTAAAACCTCCACCATTGTTATAACGCCCCTCATTTAATACAACAATATAATATTAAGTCTGGCGGAAGCGACTACTTGAAATACATATTCTATTAAAACCTGCTAGAAATTTTCGCAACCCTTTGTACAATATGTTTAACTACTAAACAACCATAATTAACATGTTTACAAACCCGGGGCATTATATACTATAAAACATTATTTATTACAAACTGGATCAGAGTTGCAAGTTTCAAACATTCCCAGCATCAAAACATCCTTCCTGACTACCCACATAATATACATCACCTGCAGGAAGTAAATTGAGGGATTAGCACGAAGCTAAGTGAATGAATAATCAACTACAATTCAATTTAGCTAGCAATCTGTTCACAATCAATAATGCAACAAATATCGTCAAGAGGAACGGTGGTTCCTAAGGACCCTGTGCCGGGTGGCCCCATCAGAACACTTACATCAACTGTAGGCCAAAACAGTGATTAACCGCTAACTAAATGCTAATCTCCATCAACACATGTACGCAACCCTGTGTTGACCAACATTAGCAATCAAGTCCAACCAACAATCTAGTTGACCTCTGGATTATACATTTCAATTCAATGTTCAACAAACAACCAATCAAATGGCATATCATTTCAAGGTTAACATACTATCAATAGTAATCCTATAATTACTGATTGAAATCAAACTGACACAACCAAATCAAACTGTGAGTTTCAAATCCACTCACCTGATTATCTCGTTTCACTTACTCAGCTGTCTTATCTCGCTGAGCTCTTTGTTTATCTGAGAATCAACAATCAGGTAGAAGTTAGAAATCAAGATCGTAACACTTGAATCACATCAATTTAAATCATTAGGAACTTAACTCAATTAACATTACAAATATCATAAGTTCCTAAATACAACAACTATCATGTATTATTATGTTAATAAGTACAATTTACATTGCAAACAACAAGTTAGAACAAGTCTTAAAAGTTAAACAAAACATTTGCTGGAATACCACACAACCCGCCGGCTGAGGTACATACCCGCCGGCTTCCACATACAACCCGCCGGTTCACATAAATAAGCCACCGGGTGAATTAAAAGTTGCGGTAACAGAACCTAAACACGTTTTAAAGGCTGTAGGAGCCGCCGGGTACGGGTTCTAACCGCCGGATCCTCAGTTTAGGCATACTACCCGCCGGGTACAGGTGAAACCCGCCGGGTTCACCCCCTGCACCAGCAAACCCCCAACAGTTCCAAAACCCTGCTCGAACTAAATTTCTAAAATTCATCAAAACCAGTTCTATGATCACTTTAGACATAACAATTAGTCACTATAACATGTACTATCATAAGTATCAAATCCCAAACATCAAAATCCTCATACAACATCAACTATCATTATCTAGTTAAGTTAATTCAATTCACTTACCACTTAGAAATAGGAACAAGATGATGGTGATGATTAACTAGCTAGGATCAAGATCAAAATCACCTCAAGATCACTATTTGGAATTGATTTCAAGATTTCTAGCTTGTAGGTTCAAGGGTTTTAAAGGGTTTTAGGGTTTTGTTTCTAAAAATGGAAAGTAAAGAAACTTTCCTAAAAAGGAAACTATATAAGTCGGCTCACATTTTACACCGACCCGCATCCACTTAAAACTAGTCCCTTTTCAATCTATTGCTTGGAACCTAAAAACCATTTGCGAGAAACTTCTTTTATTGCACCGTCAACTATAGTAAATTAAAACAAACAATAATTTACTAAGCACAATAAGTCCTGAGGCTTATTTAAATAAGTTTCGCAAATAAACAAATAATATCAAATAATTTCTAATACGATTAAATATATCAATTTAAAATTAGAAATTACCGGACTAAAAGAGAGGATGTTACAACTCTCCCCCCCTTAAAAAGATTTCGTCCCCGAAATCTCATCACGATCAAACAATCCAGGATATCTGGATCTCATAATATCTTCTGTTTCCCACGTTAGGTTTTCACCTAAACTATGTTTCCATTTTACTAACACCATGGGAATCTGTTTCTTCCTAAGTTTGGTAACTTTTCGGTCAAGAAGTTCGACTGGTTCTTCAACTAACTTCTGACTTTGATCAACTTTCAAATCTTTCAAAGGAAGAATCTGAGACTGGTCTTCAACGTTACATTTTCTCAAATAACAAATGTTAAAGGTATCATGAATACCAGCAAGCTCTGGAGGAAGATCCAATGTAACAGACTGATCGTTAACAATCTGACGAATTCTAAACGGTCCAATATACCGAGGAGCCAATTTTCCACGTTTCCCAAACCGAATTACCCCTTTCCAAGGCGAAACTTTCAAGTAAACAAGTTCACCTTCAACAAAAGTAACTGGTCTACGTTTAGGATCAGCATATTGTTTCTGTCTATCACGTGCAGCTTTCAACTTTTCACGAGCCACTGCCACTTTATCAGCTGTCATTTGAACAATATCTGGACCTGCAAACTGTTTCTCACCTGCCTCTAGCCAACAAGTTGGAGTTCTACAACGGCGCCCATAAAGCATTTCATATGGAGGCATGCCAATACTAGAATGATATGAGTTATTATAAGCAAACTCAACCAATGGCAAATGAGAATCCCAAGAACCACCATACTCTAGAATACAAGCTCTTAACATATCCTCAAGCGTTTGAATCGTACGTTCTGACTGACCATCGGTTTGAGGATGATAAGCTGTACTAAGATTCACACGTGTACCCAATTCATGCTGCAAACTCTGCCAGAAATGAGATACAAACCTTGGATCCCTATCAGATACAATCGATAATGGAATACCATGCCGAGTAACAATCTCATTCATATACAATTGTGCAAGTTTAGTCAAAGAAGCAGTCTCATTAGTAGCTAGAAAATGAGCACTCTTGGTCAATCGATCAACAATGACCCAAACCATGTCATTACCACGAGCAGTTCTAGGCAATTTTGTAACAAAATCCATGGTCAAATGTTCCCACTTCCATTCTGGAATCTCAAGCTGTTTCAACGAACCATACGGCTTTTGGTGTTCAGCTTTAACTTGAGAACAAATATGACAAGAACTAACAAACCTTGCTACCTCCATTTTCATTGTAGGCCACCAATACAAAGGTTTCAAATCATTATACATTTTAGTACTTCCCGGATGTACAGACAATCTGGACTTGTGGGCTTCATTCAAAATAACATTGCGAAGATCGCCAAACAAAGGAATCCAAACACGAGACTGAAAGGTTTTTAATCCCCTCGAATCATCTACTAACAATTCCTTTCGATTTAACATAATCTCAGATTTCAAATTATGATCTAACAACGCCTCTAACTGTGCAGCTTTTATCTGAGCCACCAAATCAGAAGAAACTTCTAAACGCATAACATAAACTCGATCAGAAGTTACCTTGCGGCTTAAAGCATCAGCAACCACATTGGCTTTCCCTGGATGGTATTTAATCTCACAATCATAGTCTTTGATTAGCTCTAACCATCGTCTCTGACGCATATTCAACTCTTGTTGCGAAAATATATATTGAAGACTCTTGTGATCTGTACAATTAACACATTTGGTACCATACAAGTAATGCCTCCAGATTTTTAAAGCAAACACAACTGCTGCAAGTTCTAAATCATGGGTAGGATAATTTCTTTCATGAGGTTTGAGCTGACGAGAAGCATAAGCAATCACACGATCTCGCTGCATTAATACACAACCTAAACCAGAAATCGATGCATCACAGTAAACAACAAAATTATCGGACCCATCTGGCAATGCTAATACAGGAGTCTGACATAACAACTGTTTCAGAGTCTGAAAAGCTGTTTCCTGTTGTTCAGTCCATATAAACTTTTCATCCTTACGGGTCAATTTAGTCAACGAACCGGCAATTTTAGAAAAATCTTTAATAAACTTCCGGTAATAACCCGCCAAACCAAGAAAACTTTTTATTTCTGGAGCAGACTTTGGAGCTTTCCAATTCATTACAGCTTCAATTTTTGAAGGATCAACTTTAACACCATCATTACAAATAATATGACCCAAAAACTGTACTTCCCGAATCCAAAATTCACATTTAGAAAACTTTGCATACAAGTGTTCTCTTTTCAGGGTTTCCAATACTAACCTCAAATGCATTCCATGCTCTGATTCGGATTTAGAATATACCAAAATGTCATCGATAAACACAATCACAAATTTATCAAGAAAAGGTCGACAAACACGGTTCATCAAATCCATAAAAACTGCGGGAGCATTCGTCAAACCAAAAGGCATAACCAGGAATTCAAAATGACCATACCTGGTTCTAAATGCAGTTTTAGGAATATCACAATCCCTAACACGAACTTGATGATAACCTGATCTCAAATCAATCTTTGAATAAAATGAAGATCCCTGCAACTGATCAAATAAATCATCTATTCTGGGCAAAGGATACTTATTCTTTACAGTCCGTTTATTCAATTCCCTGTAATCAATGCACATTCGAAAAGACCCATCTTTCTTTTTCACAAACAGAACTGGTGCACCCCAGGGAGAAGAACTAGGCCGAATAAACCCTTTATCTAACAACTCCTGTATCTGATTCATCATTTCACGTATCTCAGACGGAGCTAATCTGTAAGGGGCTTTAGCTATAGGTGAAGAGCCAGGAACAAGATCAATCTGGTATTCAACTTCTCTAATCGGTGGTAAACCAGGTAATTCATCAGGGAATACTTCCGGATACTCAGAAACAACCGGTATTTCAGAAAGAGACTTCTTTTCTAACTTAGCATCAATTACATAAGCTAGATAGGATTCACAACCTTTAGACAAAGATTTCCTAGCTTTCATCATGCTAATCAAAGGTATACAAACATTATCCCGTTCTCCTCGAGCCACGACATATGACCCTTCAGAGATTGGGATTTTAATCAGCTTATTGTGGCAATCTATGCTTGCTTTATACTGACTTAACCAATCCATACCAATAATCACATCAAAACTAGCAATTGGCATCAACAGAAAGGAAATTGGAAAAGTCTGGCTATCTATCATAATACTAGCTCCAATTACCGAGGTGGTAACAGGAACCGATTTGCCACTAGCTATTTCTACCTCAACTGGATTTGTTATCACAGTAGGCATCATTTTCAACTTATCACAGAAGTACATGGATACAAAAGAACAATTTGCACCAGAATCAAACAAAATACGAGCTGGTACAGAATTTACAAGAAAAGTACCCGTGATCACGTCATCTGTATGGACAGCTTCATCCACTGTCATCTGGAATGCCCTACTAACTGCAGATGGTGGAGTCTTCCGCTTCTGACCTGAAGAAGCTGATGAACCAACAACTGTCCCCGAACCCTGTCTCTTAGCCTCAGAACATTGATTTGCACGATGACCTTCCTTATGGCAATTCCAGCACACATAAGTAGGAAAAACACAATCTTTGGCTTCATGCCCAATCACACCACATTTTACACATCTAGTGGTTTGCACAGTACACGGCCCAAAATGTCTAGCTCTACACTTAATACACCAATTGGGACGATCAGAAGTACCACCACGACTTTCTTGTTTCTTACCCTGCTGATTTCCTTGCCACCGTTGCTTACCTTTACCAAAAGATTCACTCTTAGATTTCTGAGAAACCATTTCTTTACTTGGTACTTGTTGAGGTTTCAAATCACTGTCAACAGATCGAGCTAACATGAAAGCTTGAGGAAGAGAGCTCGGTAATCTCACTGAAGTTCGATAATGATTAGGTAAAGTACCCACAAACTGTTCTATCTGAGTTCTCTCATCAGGAACCCACTGCTGAACAAACCTGAGTTTCTCTGTGAACTGATTTATCAAATCATCCATTGACATGTTATCAGTTAATTGTAAATCCATAAACTCTTTTCTAATCTGAGCTATATCATAGTTTGAACAATACTGCTTACAAACTTCATTACGAAAATCAGACCATCGGATAGATGCTTTCTGAAAAGAAGATAATACAGAAGTGATCGAGTCCCACCAATTCATAGCTGCTCCTTTTAAAAGTTGAGTTGCATAAGGAACTTTCAGTTCTTCCTCACATTGACAGACTTCAAATTTCTTTTCAACATCTCTCAACCAATCTAGAGTCACAGAAGGATTCGTACTACCCGAATACACAGATGGATTACTGCTCATAAAGGTTTTAAAAGAACACACCTTTTGCTTTGGCGGTGAAATTGTACCAAACACAGGATGAGAAGATTCAGCCTCTTTTTGTTGTTTATACATTCTAAGCGCTTGGTTTTCCTCTTCCAAATGAAGCAAATACTGATCCCTTTCTGCCTCCTCTCTAGCATAGAAAGAAGTACCAGCATGTTCATTACGGTCATCATGAGTCTCAGCAGCAACTTCAGGCCTTGAGGCATTATTAGGGTTAACAGGTAGTTGCTCGTTATCCGCCATATCTGTAAACACCACAACAGCTTACAAACCATTAGTCGTTAGCACCTATTCTACTAACAGCTTCATATTCAGTACATAATCCCATTTCCAAGAATGTTTGACACAACACAATCAAAGTTTAGGATTGAACATACAATCATATTCAATTGCCCCAAACTATTGCTCTGATACCAACTTATAACGCCCCTCATTTAATACAACAATATAATATTAAGTCTGGCGGAAGCGACTACTTGAAATACATATTCTATTAAAACCTGCTAGAAATTTTCGCAACCCTTTGTACAATATGTTTAACTACTAAACAACCATAATTAACATGTTTACAAACCCGGGGCATTATATACTATAAAACATTATTTATTACAAACTGGATCAGAGTTGCAAGTTTCAAACATTCCCAGCATCAAAACATCCTTCCTGACTACCCACATAATATACATCACCTGCAGGAAGTAAATTGAGGGATTAGCACGAAGCTAAGTTAATGAATAATCAACTACAATTCAATTTAGCTAGCAATCTGTTCACAATCAATAATGCAACAAATATCGTCAAGAGGAACGGTGGTTCCTAAGGACCCTGTGCCGGGTGGCCCCATCAGAACACTTACATCAACTGTAGGCCAAAACAGTGATTAACCGCTAACTAAATGCTAATCTCCATCAACACATGTACGCAACCCTGTGTTGACCAACATTAGCAATCAAGTCCAACCAACAATCTAGTTGACCTCTGGATTATACATTTCAATTCAATGTTCAACAAACAACCAATCAAATGGCATATCATTTCAAGGTTAACATACTATCAATAGTAATCCTATAATTACTGATTGAAATCAAACTGACACAACCAAATCAAACTGTGAGTTTCAAATCCACTCACCTGATTATCTCGTTTCACTTACTCAGCTGTCTTATCTCGCTGAGCTCTTTGTTTATCTGAGAATCAACAATCAGGTAGAAGTTAGAAATCAAGATCGTAACACTTGAATCACATCAATTTAAATCATTAGGAACTTAACTCAATTAACATTACAAATATCATAAGTTCCTAAATACAACAACTATCATGTATTATTATGTTAATAAGTACAATTTACATTGCAAACAACAAGTTAGAACAAGTCTTAAAAGTTAAACAAAACATTTGCTGGAATACCACACAACCCGCCGGCTGAGGTACATACCCGCCGGCTTCCACATACAACCCGCCGATTCACATAAATAAGCCACCGGGTGAATTAAAAGTTGCGGTAACAGAACCTAAACACGTTTTAAAGGCTGTAGGAGCCGCCGGGTACGGGTTCTAACCGCCGGATCCCCGGTTTAGGCATACTACCCGCCGGGTACAGGTGAAACCCGCCGGGTTCACCCCCTGCACCAGCAAACCCCCAACAGTTCCAAAACCCTGCTCGAACTAAATTTCTAAAATTCATCAAAACCAGTTCTATGATCACTTTAGACATAACAATTAGTCACTATAACATGTACTATCATATAGTATCAAATCCCAAACATCAAAATCCTCATACAACATCAACTATCATTATCTAGTTAAGTTAATTCAATTCACTTACCACTTAGAAATAGGAACAAGATGATGGTGATGATTAACTAGCTAGGATCAATATCAAAATCACCTCAAGATCACTATTTGGAATTGATTTCAAGATTTCTAGCTTGTAGGTTCAAGGGTTTTAAAGGGTTTTAGGGTTTTGTTTCTAAAAATGGAAAGTAAAGAAACTTTCCTAAAAAGGAAACTATATAAGTCGGCTCACATTTTACACCGACCCGCATCCACTTAAAACTAGTCCCTTTTCAATCTATTGCTTGGAACCTAAAAACCATTTGCGAGAAACTTCTTTTATTGCACCGTCAACTATAGTAAATTAAAACAAACAATAATTTACTAAGCACAATAAGTCCTGAGGCTTATTTAAATAAGTTTCGCAAATAAACAAATAATATCAAATAATTTCTAATACGATTAAATATATCAATTTAAAATTAGAAATTACCGGACTAAAAGAGAGGATGTTACAATTGTGGTACTAACAACACCGCAATAGGTTTTTTAGTGCTGCTGCCGGGGAATCAATCATAAGACCCATATGCGTCCTGACGAAACTTTTTGTTTAGTGATACCCTTAGTTTAGATTCCGTAGTTTCCTTGTTCCAGCCAAAAATTCCTTCCCACAACACACAACGATATCAGACCAGATCGTCCGAATCTGAACCACTCATTTTTGTACCCGATCCTGAGTCTATTATCCGAACCATCCGAAAACAAAAACATTTCCACTTTCCCGAAATGGCCGGTCGTGTTACTCTTTCTGACAACACCAAGCCATCCATTGAAGGACGAGGAGGACCAATTACCTATCCGGAGATCGAGGGAGCATCTTTGGAGCTGAAACATCACATCACGCAACTCGTCAAAGAGAACTGCCAATTCCATTGGTTTGAGGGACTTGAGACTGGCTCAATCACCTCATTGACAGATATGGGTAAAAAATTCCTTGCCACATATTTCCTTCCATCCAAGCAAACCAAATTCAAGAATGACATCACGCACTTTGAACAAGCTCACGATGAATCAATCTACTCGGCGTGGGAGCGATTCAAAAGTTTGATAAGGATATGTCCAAATCACCTAATGACTAAAACTGACAAATTGTGCACGTTTTATAACAGTTTTGACCCTAATCACGCATTACTCTTGACGCCGCTGCTCAAGGTAATTTTATGAAGATGACCGATGATGAAGCATGGAGCTTAATCGAAGATATGACGATGCATCACCACGATTGGAAGACTGATGGGCAATCCTCATCTTTGCCTCTCTCCGCTCATAACTCAAACCAAGCTGAAGCCAACAAATCTCTAAGTGAGCAATTAGAAACCCTAACGAAGCAGATTAGAGAGCTTAAGAACAGCCGCAACGTGTTCATCAAGTTCAGGCTTTCCAGAACTATACTGTGACAACCCTCAAAAGTCTCAGGTTAGCACTCTTGGTGAACTAAATCATTTTGTGAATAGACCTTGTCATTCTAACAGTAGAAACTGAAAGTGCCCTTGCTGTGGATCTAAGTGATGATCGTTAGTAATAGATTGGCGGAATCAATCAATTACACAAATAACTAATAAACGTTAACCGAAACGAATGATTAATCAAAGAATACTTGTTTATTAGCTTCGAATAGGTATTGGAAACGAATTACAGATTGCTTAGTCGACAAATGGTGCTAGGGTTTCGTCAACCCTAGCCGAAAACCCGTAGGTTTGTATTTATACTAAAACTAAATCGGTAGACATGCGTCACTTGGGAAGTGTCGCATGTCGCCGCCCTCATGCGTCACTTACCTAAGTGACGCTATGCGACACTAAGGTAAGTGTCGCCTTACTCAGAAGCTAAGTGTCGCTATATACTAAAATGACTTTTCTATTGCAATCGACACTTACAACTCGATAGACCAACTGACAGACACACTAAAATGCATCAACAAACTCCCCCGTGTCTTCAGCTTGGTCTTCAAAACATCTTCAGTTCAAACCCAACCTGGTGGAAACACTCCACCAGCATGAATACCCACTCGAACACAAATCTCGACCACCTTCTCGAACTTTGAAGCTTCTTCTTGATCAAAACGATGATACTCCATTTTGCTTTTGTGAAGAGCTTTCAAATCTTTCTTTGTCAGATTAATAAGGCTGATGGGATCAAAAACACGAAGAGTTCTTCCATACTTTGCAGATAGACTCCAATTACCCTTCTCAATCACTGGATCTTCAACTAAAAGATATTCAATAACCGCTTCTTGAGTAACGGAATCAAACCACCAATATCATAATCTTTTAAGAAAATCAAGTGGTAAAGACTGCAATGGCACAGTTTTCTGACTAGCAGCTGGAGGATAATGATATTTCACGATCGGTTGCTGAGTTCTTGAATCCAACTTTTTCTTGTATGAATAACGAACTCCCAGCTCTGGTCTAACCCACAAATACTTCTTGTTGTAGATATCTTTTCTGAGAATCTTCTGAAACATGTTACCACGAAAATCATCAGTGTGGTTAACAATGTTCAGTTGAGCAAGACGATTCAATTCTTCCTTCGGCAGCGTGCTAATACAGTTGAATCTCGGCAGGAAATACTGTACGCCATCTCTTCGTTTAATAAGAATCAGAAAGTTAACTTCATCAAACTTCCAACTTCTGATCAATCCAGTCAAATCACCTCGAACCTGATAAGTTTTGCAAATCTTCAACTCAGGTTTAAGCTTTCGAAACATTGGACGATCTGAAGATGTAGACGGTTGTGCTTGTTCAGGAACAGATTCAGCAGATGGTTGTTCCTGAGTAGGTTCTGTTGAAGGTTCTTGGTCATCATCAGAATCATCGGACTTAATGATTGGTGCATCGAAATCATATGGTTGAGCCGGTTGTTTCTGAACTGGTTCCGATTCTCGCTCAGGTGCCGGTTCCTGATTCGGATTATCCAAATATTCTTCATCCGATCCTGGAAATTCCGTATCCATCTCTATATCATCCGGATCGACTGATCTATCTTCTTCACCACCCGTATTTATCAAACTCTGAATATATGTGAGATTAACATTCGAATAATCAATCGGAATGGGTCTCGGTTGTCTTGGAACATCAACGAAATAATCCAAAGCAATGTTTTCATTAATAGAATCTGGATTTACATTTTCGGGTTCTGGGGGAGGGGTTACATTTGTTTCTAAGGTTCTCTGACCTTCCTCCCCCGAAACAACGGTAACCGCTTCCAACTCTAACAATCTAGACTTAACATCCTTCAATTCAAGCTGCAAGTCCTGCACATGAGCTGCCTTGATCTCCAAATCCTTTATTTGAGCAATTTGAGCTTCAATCACAGCAGCCTGATCATCAAAATGCTTATTCATCTGATTTATCTGATCAAGGAACTGCTGAAGCATCGCTGGCAGCGGTTGTTGTTGTTGAGCTTGCTGACCCGGTTCTTGAATACTTATTCCCGTTCGCTGGCGTCTTCTCAATGGTAGATCAGCATAAGACGGAGAAGACCCAGCTGGTCGCTTTCCATAATTAGGCGGTACATGAACACGCCCCGCAGAAATCCTTCTCAAAATACGCTTAAAGCGTCTAGGATCTGCCAAATGAATTCCATCCAACGCATCCTGAGGTGGTACATCACCTGGAGAGTCAGGTGGTGTGGAACCACCATCAGATTCCTCAACTGCAACTTCTTCAACTTGCTCGATATCTTCTAAATCTTGAGCAACCGCAGCATCAACCAAATCCTCCTCATTCACTGGAGGAGCAACAACATCCTCATAAGCATCCCCAGGCGGCACAACGTAGTTTTCGTTCACTACGTGCCCGAATAGCTCACGATCAGGTAAGACCGCAGAATCTTTCGGCGGCAGCTTGCAGTCGTTGAAAACGCGTAATAACATTGGCGTTTGAACCAATAACGACCTCAGATCAGGATCGATTCTCAAATCCAAGTCATTTAACAATAGCTGAACAAAACGAGGATATAACAGCCACTTATCCTTTCCAGCTCGAACGTTTTCTACCATATTCCCAAAAACATAACCGCTGAAATTGTACGGTTTGTTGTACACCAAAGCCAGCATCAAAGAGAGAGTCGTATGACTCGCAGCATCGTATCCACCTTTACGCGGAGATAAACAGACAATAACAATATGAGCTAAATATCTCCAAACCCTGCAGAGATACTGTTTTCTAAAATCCACAAGCTGATCTGCCGGATAACCCATTCTCTGAAGACCCCCATAGATAAACGCGGTCTCAAAGACGGTTGGTATATTGTTCGCATCATCAAACTGCAAAACACGGCGAACTGAATCTTGTGTAATCTCAATCTCGCGTCCAAACATAGTTGACACAATCCTCGGAGTGTCGTTCACGGTTCTGATAAATGCGTGGTCATAGAACTCTTCGATTTGGTTCATATACACTGGTGCAGAAGCTGTAATAGCGTGATGAATCCTCGAACGTCTGAGAAACTCGATCATCGGCCGAAAAGGCATCGAGTTCTTCTGCTTCGATTCCAAAAATGCAACAATGTTGTGCCTAGAGTTGGTGCGATGATAGTAATCTTGTAAAGCTGCCATTTGTAAGCTAAAATACAAAAGATAACCAGAAACTTCGTTACAGAATAAGCTCACGCAAATAATTGAAAACCTCTGATTTTAGCGTCACTTATAGAGTGACGCATAAAGAAGTACCGATACTCAGAGAGTGTCGCACTAAAATCAGAAATCAAGTGATGCGTCACTTGTGGTAAGTGACGCATTCAATGCGTCACTGGTGTAAGTGCCGTTTCCACAACACATGTCATTCATAGCGTCAGTTAACAAGTGTCGGGTATGCGTCAGTTAGAAAGTGACGGATAGTACTAGCGGCACTGATAGCGTTACTCAAGAAAGTGACGGTGTTAGGCGTCACTTAGTAAGTAATGTACAGAAGTGACACATAAAGGCGTCACTCAGCAAAGTGACGCTTAACCTGTGAAATTACCATTTAGCGTCACTTATGGAAGTGACGCTTGAAGTGACGCAACGATGAAGATCATCGTGTCACTGTTCAAGCCCAGAAATCACAACGAACCAAAATTGGGGTTTTTCGAAAACGAGTTAACCAAAAGGTGCGGCAAGTGAAAACAAGTAAAACACACCGTTTATTAACACAAAACAATAACAAATCGATCCCCAATCTTTTTGATTTCGTAAACCCTAAAAACCCGAAACTTCAATCGACGATTAAATCATGAATACGCAATTATAGAAGATAAAAATGGTACCTAATGATGCGTATGAGTGAGAGAAAGAAGGTCACGGAGGCCGATTGCACGCAAAATACACAAAAATCCACAAATCGATCGGAAATCACGAACAGTCGAAGTGACGCAGCGACAAAGGAAGTGACGCTAGTGCAGAGGAAGTGACGCGTATTGAATAGGGTTGGTGGTGAAAATAAGTGCCGTATACGGAACTATTTATACCAAAACCCTAATCTGCGTCACTTAGAACGACTCTTTAGGCGTCACTTATAGCGTCACTGTCAGCGTCACTTAGGAAGTGACGCATATAGACAGTTTGTGAAAAATTTTAAAAGTTTGTCGATCTTTTGCGTAGTGCTCAAATTGACAGTAAATGTGACTTGGTTAAAAATAAAAATAAAAAGAAAATAAATTCAAACTTACACATAGAAAACCAAACTAAATACATTCTTTTTGGTGACGGAGTTGATTGAGTCTGGTTAGGGATCATATCGGAATAACATGCAATTATTAGGAATAGTAAGTGTTATTTCGATCATCAGTATATTTGTCCACTTTAAATTTACTTGGCACATTTAAAACACCTTTTATAAAAGTTATTTCAAGACGATTATTGGTATTGTTTGTCCACCTAAACATGTTACATCCGTGTCTGTGAGTTAACCTTTATTGTTAGTATGAATATTTCACCGTGGTCCCCACCATAGATATACTCCTGTAACCCAGACATGAACATAGTTTCCAAATTCAGAAAGAATATAAGAGAATCAATTTTAAGAATCAAGCCAGCGGTGACAGGTCTGTACTTGCGTACAACAGAGCAACATACACTTGACTCAGGTTTAAGCAAAACCGATCGCAGTCAAACCAGACTTGATTTATTCAATTGGCGACCTTGATCAGTACCTTAAGTTTAAGACTTTGCAAGTTCATTGACTCACGTTTGCTTAGTTTTGAGAGTAAGCTTAATTGAGACCAGGTCTGTACTTACGTACAACAGAGGAAACAATCAGCATACTCCCCCAAAAGATCTCAGATATGCGATCCAAAAATAGAAGTATGTCAAGCTACGCTAAGGAATTAAGACTTAGAGTCATACATCACAAGGTGTTTACCACAGGATCATAGACATGTATTTAAATTACTTCTTAATAACTCAGAGACCGGTGTGTATCATGCCTACCAACACATCGTATGATGAAGCTAATTTTTATAGAAACTATTTTAAATATGTCAGATAAACCTACTGACACATCCAAGATAAAACTTAAAATTCTATTTTGTGCATGTCACTCGATGTACTATCATATCCCAAGTTGTTTACAGACACAGCTCAACGTCTATTTTAAAAATGTAGCAACCGTGCATTTTCTTTAATACTAAAGAGTATAAAGAGTGGCTGTTGCGAAGTTTTTTTTTTTTTTTTTTTTTTTTTTTTTTTTTTTTTTTTTTGTTTTAAACACACATAAAAGTAAATAAAGTTAACTATCCAAGTCACACATTACTTTTTAGACCCAACGAATCTTAAACCGATCATGTTGACCAGTTCATCAAATCGAGCACGCGAAAAGGCTTTGGTGAATAGGTCGGCATTTTGTTTAAGGGTGTCTATGTGGACCAGGTCTATCAAGTGTTTTTCATAGCAATCCCGTATGAAGTGGAACCTAAGTTCTATGTGTTTTGTCTCAGAGTGCTGTACGGGATTGCGTGTGATAGATATAGCAGCAGTGTTATCTATGTGAATAGGAGTCATAGTAAGAAGTAACCCGTAATCGCGTAATTGGTGCTGAATCCAGAGAACTTGGGCACAGCAGCTAGCAGCAGCAACATACTCAGCCTCTGCTGTAGAAAGAGAGACTGTAGTCTGCTTCTTGCACTGCCACGAGACCAAACGCGATCCCAGAAATTGACATCCACCAGTTGTTGACTTCTTATCGATACTGCAACCTCCATGATCCGAATCTGAATAGGCTGTGAGAGCGAAAGTCTTCTCATTTGAATACCAAACACCAAGAGTAGGTCTAGCTCTGAGATAACCAAAAATTCGCTTCACTGCCTTCATATGTGACACCTTTGGTTTAGCCTGATAGCGCGAGCAAATCGACACGGCAAATACAATGTCCGGTCTAGAGGCAGTCAAATACATAAGAGAGCCTATCATTGAACGATAGTCCCTCTCCTTGCAATCTTCATCTTCCTCAGCAAGTTTAAGATTGTGATTAAGCTCGATGGGAGTCCCATAGGTTTTACAGGTGAGCAGGTCATACCTAGTCAACATGTCATTGACATATTTTGACTGATGTATATAAATACCTTTTGCAAGCTGCTCAACTTGTACACCTAAAAAGAATGTGAGCTCCCCCATCGCGCTCATCTCAAACTCAGACTTCATGATTTTCCAAAAGTTCTTGCACATTGCCTCATTAGTAGAACCGAAGATAATATCGTCCACGTAAACCTGCACAAGTAGCATATCTTCCCTATCCTCTGACTGTTCATGAAGAATGAATAGCGTGCTATCGATGTTCCCTGTCACAAAACCATGCTTAATCAGATGTGTAGTTAGCCTCTCATACCAAAGTCTAGGTGCTTGGTGAAGACCATACAACGCCTTGTTCAATTTACAGACATATTCAGGATGCGCAGGGTCTTCAAAACCAGGAGGCTGCTTAACGTACACATCGGTATCAACTTTTCCATACAGAAACGCACTTTTCACATCAAGTTGATTGACGCGAAATCCCTTGAAGGATGCGTATGCCAGAAAAATGCTTATGGATTCCAATCTAGCAACAGGGGCAAATACATCATCATAGTCCAAACCCTCAATTTGGCTGAAGCCTTGAACTACTAGACGTGCTTTATTACGAATCACAATGCCCCTATCATCCATCTTATTACAATAAACCCAACGAGTGCCAGTCAAGTGGGCACCCTTGGGCAATGGAACTACTTCCCAGACTTGCAACTTTTCAAATTGCTGTAGTTCCTCTTGCATGGCCTCGATCCAGGATGGATCTTTTAAGGCCTCTTCAACTTTCTTAGGTTCATTCTGCGAAAGATAGCATGATTTGATATTGGCTACCAGACCCGAAAGTTGTTCAGTATCAGTCTGCTTCGCTTGATGTCTTGTTTGAACATGGGCATGAGGGTCACCAATGATATTATCAATGGGGTGATCCTTATGTATCCGAGTAACTGGAATTTGATCTGGCACAAGATTCTGTTCCAAGTTGTTCAAATCTCCCTCAGTTGCAGAAATATTCGGAGAAGCATCATCATCTTCATCTCCTTGAGAATAAAAATGAGAATAATTCATATTTTCTGCTTCCTCTCCCTCATTATCTACCTCATCCTCTCCTCCTTCCTCTAATGATGGCATGTTTGGATCATAAGGAAGCTCCTTTGTGTAGTTATAAACTGTTTTAGAGGTAGAAGGAGCATCTTTCGAAGGTGTAACTGGAGAAGTAGATGTTGGATTAGGTGTTGTTGGTGATGGTGTGTGTAACACCCCCAAATTTTGATGAGTTGCGGAAGCTTGATTTGGGTGTTACTAATCAATAACAAAGCACAAAGATAAATAGCAAACGACTCTATATGCGTCGTTTTTACAAAATATATTGATAACTGAAATGTTTACAACATTTAAAGCTTTACATAGCTCGAGTTAAATAAAATGAGATTTCAGTACATAAGTACTTGTACAAAATATACTAATGCAAGAAAATCTCAATCGTCTGTATGCTGACTCGAGCTAAATCCTGAAGCAGAACATCCTACTGCTGGGTACCTGCGATATATGCTAAAAGGTCAGCTATAAAGCTGGTGAGCTCACAGGTTTGAAATCAAGTAATATCGTATGAACCGCAAGATTTAAATAGTGAATTGCATCCAGCAATAAAATAATGAATTGCATCCAGCAATTAAATAATGAATTGCATCCAGCAATTAAATGATAATCATCGTGTATACAGCCATGAGCACATAGTTGAGCTTAACTCGAGGGCCGGGTCCCCTATAGAGAATTCCGGGCGAGGTGCCTCCACGAATGCCTAATCAACATTCGTCTTCCCAAATATTAGTACTTCCGTTTACCCGGTTAGTGCTTGCTAACCCGGACGAGGAGGGTCAATCCTATATGGTACCATATACTAATATTCACGCTACAACGTATTAACAACTATGCTGACGGAGGACTTTCAAATGATTAGTTTCGAGAAACTCATGTAGTATATGAAAAGTTTGGTACTTGCGTTCACATGTTAAAAGTTTGAGCAGTATATCACACCCCTGAGTAAAACAGTAAAAAGAGGGGCTATGAGACTCACCTGAGTCTGAATGCGTTTAAACAAACGTAAGTTGATTAGCCGAAATGAAGTCCAAAGATTTGTAACCTGAGGGTGTCCACGACACGCGATGGTTATAAATATGATTGGGTATCTTAAAAGATCACCCCTGCAGTTGTTCGTCCAACTATAATGTCCAAATATCCACTATTTGGTTGATATGTTTAAGTGTTTGAAAAGTGTACGACCCGTTGGTGACGAGTTTGAAATAATAACTTCAAGTATTATTATCAAGTTATCGATGTTTTGCACTTACAAAAGTGTCCCAAAGTGTTTTATAAGTCGTATCGTATAAAGATTTGAGGTTGTAAAAGTTCGACACTTAGTGAAATTTTAGTTGGAAAACCTGCTGTTTTATGCGTCACTACCTGCGTCACTTATAAGTTCTATGCGTCACTGGTGAAGTGTCGGGTATCATATTTATGCGTCACTTAGGAAGTGACGGGTTCCGTAACATTGCGGCACTCAAGCAGTGTCGTATACGAGAATGATTTTCTGACATTTAGGCGTCACTTAAGAAGTGACGTGCAATATAGCGACACTAAAGAAGTGTCGTGTAAAATAGGTATGGCGGCACTAAGGGAGTGTCGTTAAGTAGTGTCAGGTGACATATAGGGCGGCACTAGATAAGTGTCGTTATATAGTGTATGCGTCACTCTTGAAGTGACGGTATGAGGTTCGGGTGACGTCATCGGTAGTAACCGGACGTCACTTGTTTCTACCGAAGGTGTAAGCTTCTACGGGTAATAGCGGCACTTATGAAGTGTCGCATGGTTTCTGCTGAAAGTACGGGTTTCTACCGATGATAGCGACACTTACGAAGTGTCGCATGGTTTCTGCTGAAAGCTATAGGCTTGCGTCACTACCGAAGTGACGGTATATGTGTGATAGCGGCACTTAAGTGACGCTAGTACTGTTTTTGGCATTCCTGCGACACTTAAGGCTGTTCGACGGATTTCGAGCAAAAATCATGTTTTCGGGTTTCCGATCGTTCCAATATTTTTACCCAACCCTTATAGGGACATTATAAGTTGTTACAAACTACTAGAAAGTGAAAACATGTAAAAACGCGAGATTTCGGGATTTGTCGGAAACTTACAAAGTGTCGGATGAGAAATCCGAAAAGATAGCGTTGTAGATCGGGAAGTGGTGAACGTTTTCTTCCAAAAGAGTAGTATGTTTCACGTGCGTTTAGTGGTAGTATTTGGTGTATTTGTGAGGTTGGAGGTGATGAAGATTTGAGAGAAAAAGTGAAAGAGAGAGAGAGAGAGAAAGCAGAAAATGAAGGAAAAAGGAGGGGGAATGGAGGTTATCTCCCATTTTCGCTCCGCGTTCTTGTTCCGTGTGGTGTTCGTTTGCTCCGTCGTTTGAACGTTAAATAATTATTTTAAATATTAAAGGTACGTCTTAAAATACAAATTATTACGCGAGATTTTATTTAAATATGTTACGATTTAATTTATATTTGAGTTATAAAATGGTAAGTTAATTCGTTTAATTTGCGCGTTTTAATATTTTAAATTGTGTAAGGTTTGTTTGTACGATACGAATGAATACGAAATATTATCATAGTAATATTTTTGACATAACAACGTTATTTAATAAAATTGGTCACCAACGTTCGTATATAATTGAATCGAAATACATCCGATTTAAATTGTGTACGATTTAATCAAATCGCATTTTCGTATATATTCAACAATATATATAATTCGATACATTAATTAGCCTAACCAGGAACTAATTACATGTATTAACATATGATTAGGTACTAATTACTAGTCCTAATTTGGCGGGTGTTACATTCTCCCCCTGTTAGGAGAATTTCGTCCTGAAATTTAGCTCGAAGTCGTGATTGATGTGGAATCAGTGAAGAGTTGAGGATATTTGAGTCGCATTTGGTCTTCCCGTTCCCAGGTGAATTCCGGACCACGCCGCGAATTCCATCTGACCTTGACGATGGGAATACGACTTTGTTTCAGTTGTTTGACCTCACGGTCCATAATTTCAGCGGGTTCCTCAACGAAATGAAGTTTATCGTCAACACGAATTTCATCTAATGGAATAATAAGTGTCTCATCAGACAGACACTTCTTCAAATTTGAAATATGAAAAGTAGGGTGCACGCTGCTGAGTTCGGATGGCAGCTGCAATCGATAAGCTACGGGGCCAATCCGTTCAAGGATCTCAAAAGGCCCGATGTATCTGGGATTCAACTTCCCGCGTTTGCCAAAACGGATGACGCCTTTCCAAGGCGATACTTTCAAGAGAACTCGATCCCCATCTTGGAACTCGAGTGGTTTGCGTCTCACGTCAGCATAACTTTTCTGATGATCACGTGCGGCTTTGAGTCTGTTTTGGATTTCCACAATTTTCTCAGTGGTGGCGTGTATGAGTTCAGGACCAGTGAGTTGACTATCTCCCACCTCAGTCCAATATATCGGTGATCGGCACTTACGACCGTACAGTGCCTCAAAAGGTGCAGCCTTAATGCTGGCATGATAACTGTTATTGTACGAAAATTCGCACAACGGTAGATGTCTTTCCCAGTTTGTACCGAAATCAACTACGCAGGCTCGTAGCATGTCTTCCAGTGTTTGAATGGTTCGTTCACTATGGCCATCGGTTTGAGGATGATACGCGGTACTCATATCGAGACGGGTACCCATAGCTTTCTGAAGTGATTGCCAAAAGTGAGAAGTAAAACGGGCATCTCTGTCAGAGATGATTGAGACTGGAACACCGTGATGAGAAACGATTTCCTTGATGTAGATTTGTGTAAGGCGTTCCATTTTATCGTTTTCTTTGATTGCCAGGAAATGAGCAGATTTGGTGAGACGATCGACGATCACCCAAATGGTATCGCAACCGCTCGACGACTTGGGTAGTTTGGTTATGAAATCCATGGCAATTTGATCCCATTTCCATTCAGGGATTTCAGGTTGTTGAAGTAAACCAGGTGGTTTCTGATGTTCGGTTTTGACTTTCGAGCAAGTAAGACACTTGCTGACATAAGTGGCGATTTCGGCTTTCATGTTTGGCCACCAATAAAATTCTTTGATACCGTGGTACATTTTATCGGATCCCGGATGAATAGAATATTTAGACTTGTGAGCCTCGTCCATCACCAAGTCTCTTAGGTTCCCAAAACTAGGTAACCAGATTCGGTTTGAGAAATACCTAATCCCGTTAGGTTTGATTTCAAATTGTTTGTCAATGCCCCGCAAGGCTTCATTTTTGATGTTTTCCAGTTTCAGGGCTTCGATCTGAGCGGTATGAATTCGAATGGTAAGATCGTTATGAATGGTCATACTGAGGGCTCGGACTCGAAGTGGTTTTGGTCGTTCCTTTCGACTGAGGGCATCGGCTACAACATTAGCCTTCCCTGGATGGTACTTGATCTCGCAATCGTAATCGGTAAGCAACTCGACCCATCGACGTTGCCTCATATTGAGATCCTTCTGATCGAAGATATGTTGGAGACTTTTATGATCGGTAAAAATGGTGCACTTAGTGCCATAGAGATAATGTCTCCAGATTTTGAGAGCAAAAACGACAGCTCCAAGTTAGAGATCGTGAGTGGTGTAGTTTTTTTCGTGAATTTTCAGCTGTCGTGAGGCATAAGCAATGACCTTGTCTCGTTGCATCAGCACACAACCGAGACCTTGGTGGGAAGCATCGCAGTATACCACGAAGTCATCGGTACCTTCGGGTAAGGATAGAATCGGAGCACTGCAAAGCTTTTGTTTCAAAAGTTGGAACGCTGACTCTTGTTTATCGGTCCAATCGAACCTTTTGTCCTTCTGAGTCAGTACCGTGAGTGATTGAGCTATTTTAGAGAAATTTTCGATAAATCGCCGATAGTACCCAGCAAGACCCAAGAATTGTCGTACTTCAGTTGCAGAGGTGGGTGCTTGCCAGTCTTTGATAGCCTCGATCTTTGATGGGTCCACGTGAATTCCCTGACTGTCGATCACGTGACCAAGAAATTGAACGGTTTGAATCCAGAACTCACACTTAGAGAATTTGGCATAAAGCTCCTCGTGTCTAAGTAGTTCAAGGATGGTCTTAAGGTGTTGCGCATGTTCCTGCTCGTTGCGCGAGTAAATGAGTATGTCATCAATAAAGACAATGACAAACTTATCGAGGTAAGGTTTGCACACTCAGTTCATGAGGTCCATGAATACAGCCGGTGCGTTGGTTAGACCAAAGGGCATCACTTGGAATTCATAGTGCCCGTAACGAGTTCTGAAAGCAGTTTTCGGGATATCGGTGTCGCGAACTCGTAATTGATGATAACCTGATCGCAGGTCAATTTTTGAGTAGAAACTTGAACCCTGAAGTTGGTCGAATAGATCATCAATGCGAGGAAGTGGATAACGGTTCTTGACGGTCAATTTATTCAATTCTCGGTAGTCGATGCACATTCGGAAAGAACCGTCCTTCTTCTTAACAAATAAGACCGGAGCTCCCCAAGGTGAAGAACTCGGTCTAATGAATCCTCGATCCAGAAGTTCCTGTAACTGAGAGGACAACTCCTGAAGTTCGGATGGGGCTAAACGGTACGGTGCGCGGGCCACCGGTGCGGCACCCGGCACAAGATCAATCGAGAACTCAACCTGTCTAGGCGGAGGTAGACCAGGTAATTCTTCCGGAAAGACTTCGGGAAAGTCTCTAACAATTGGCACATCCTCAAGTCGCTTCTCATCCGACTTCTTCTCCATGATGTGTGCGAGTATGGCAGGGTAACCCTTTCTCAGAAATTTTCGGGTTTTTAAGCAGGAGATTATATTGAGTCCAGTCCCACCGGTCTCCCCCTGTATGATCAAGGTTCCACCAACGGCGAGTGGGATACGGACGATTTTATCGTGACAAACGATTTCAGCTCGATGTTTGGACAACCAGTCCATTCCAATGATGACGTCGAAACTTCCGATTTCAATGGGTATAAGGTCGATCGAAAAGGTTTCGTCAGCTAGGTTTAAAGTGCAATTAGGTATCACACTGGTGGTTTCTACAAGTTTTCCATTTGCTAGCTCTACAGTGTACTTAACATCTAAGGCAACAGGAGTGATGTCAAGTAATGGGCAAAAATCATCGGAGATAAAGCTTCTATCAGCACCAGTATCAAATAGAACAGAAGCATTTAAGTTGTTGAGGAGGAACATACCCGAGACCACATTAGGGTCTTGACGGGCGTCCCCAGATTTGATGACGAAAGCTCTGCTGCGAGTGTTGTTGTTGTTGTTGCTGTTGTTGCGGTTGTTGTTGTTGTTCTTCAGCTTTGGGCACGAGTCCCTGAAATGCCCAGGTTTCCCACACTCAAAGCATACTTTGGGTGGTCTGGTGTTGTTGTTGGAATTGTTGTTGGAGGGAGAGCGGCAGCCTTTGGTGAGATGGCCGTACTTCTTGCAGTTGTTGCAAAAGGGACCACAGGAACCCTCATGGTGTCGGCTGCACTTGGGACAATATGGTTTGCTCCCAGTGTAACCCCGGATGATATCAGTGGTGGTGTTGTAGGCTTTGATGGTGTCAGGTTTCTTGTTTTGTTGGTTGGAGTGGTTGTTGTGGTAGTCTGACCACTTGCGTTTATTGTTTTGGGAGGATGAAGTGGGTGGTTCAGAATCTTGGCTCATAGACATCAGGTCTTGGGCCAATGAGATTGCACCGTCAATGGTGGTTGGTTTGGAAGAGATGACGTGTCCCCGAACAAAATCAGGGAGACCAAGGGCGTACTTCCTGATTTTATCAGGTTCAGTGCTTACCATAGCTGGGCGGAGGGCAGCTAGTTGTTGAAACCTGGTGGTGTAACCATCGATGTCACCACCCTGAACCTTCAAATTCCAAAACTCCTCATCTAGCTTTTGGAGTTTGGCGATTGAGCAGTATTTGGCAGTGAGTTTTGCCTTTAATTCCTCCCAAGTGAGTTGGTAGGCAATGTCAGCACCCACTGATTGGGTATATGAATTCCACCAAGAGTGGGCATCATCTTCAAGAGAGCAGGTGGCGAAGTTTACTTTGTCATTCTCCGCGCATTTACTAACACGGAAAACAGTTTCCATTTTCTCGAACCATCTGATCAGTCCGATGGCTCCTTCAGAACCCTTGAAGCTCGAGGGTTTGCAGCTTTGGAAGTCCTTGTAAGAACAAGGTTTGACGGCAGAGGTTCCAGCGGTATCGCTGTTTCTTGTGGAGTTTGGTGGGGTATTCCGAGCTAAGGCTTCAGTAACAGCCTGGGTTATGAGTGACGTAATCTGAGCATCAGTGTAAGGTCTTGAGTTTGGCGGCATGATTCTTCAATAAAAAAAATGAAGATACATAAGATTTCGTAGAGAAGTTGTATTTGTTATAGATGTACATGTATAAAAGCAGTAATACATGACATAGTATGGAAAAATGAAAATCAATAGAAGTTGGAACATCAAGGGATATTTGATAGATAATACGAGTCCAAAGGTTACATCCTACAGATGTATTACAAGAGGCGTCGGGAATTGTTACATCCGACTGAATTATAGAGTAGCACGTAGATAGTTACTAGATTACAGGATAGATTACAAGACAAAGACTACACTAGTCTTAATGTAGATTAATTTGTTCCATCATCGTGACAAGACGGTCCACAGTGTTTGCAAGCCTGCTAGCTTGTCGGGCGTTGTCTTCTGCTAGCGCAAGTCGTTGTGTTAGTCCGTGCGCATACTCTTCTGCTTCATGTGAGCGTTGCTCACATTCTTCCATCCTTTGTTGTAGAAGGGCATTTTCCACCCTTATTTCTATAATTTGGTTGCGAAGGACATCCATGTTGTTGTTTGTGGTTTCAAGGTCGTCGGAGACTTGTTCGATGCGTTCAAGGGATGTAAGTCTCCAGTTTTCGTTTGTTTCCTGCAACACAACATCCATGGTGCGAAGTCGCTGCTCGTGTTGGTTTACCCTAGTAGCTAAAGCCGGTAAGGCGATGTGAGTGGGATACGGGCCAGCTCGAGGCAACCTGTTGTTCCTCCTTGCTACCCTTGGGTTCTGCGACCCGGATTGAGAACGAGATGAATTTGATGGAATGTTTGCCATTTCTGAGACAAAGCGTTAGTAATAGTGAGGCCTATATTCATATAGCTCCTATATAATATAGCCTATTGAGTGTCTAGCATAAACATGTTTAAGTCTCGGTTCTCTCGAGGTCAGAGTCTTGTATTGTACCCTGTTCAGCCATAACTACTTTCAGATCTTACATCATCTTTGTTTAATTGTACATAGTTGATCAGGCTATGTTAAATTAAACTCGTATGCTGTAATCCCTGAACCAGTCATACCTAATAAGGAATACTGCCTAATGGTCATAGTCTAGGCTCACTAAATGCAACCTAGTTCACTATAACCTTAGGCTCTGATACCAATCTGTAACACCCCCAAATTTTGATGAGTTGCGGAAGCTTGATTTGGGTGTTACTAATCAATAACAAAGCCCAAAGATAAATAGCAAACGACTCTATATGCGTCGTTTTTACAAAATATATTGATAACTGAAATGTTTACAACATTTAAAGCTTTACATAGCTCGAGTTAAATAAAATGAGATTTCAGTACATAAGTACTTGTACAAAATATACTAATGCAAGAAAATCTCAATCGTCTGTATGCTGACTCGAGCTAAATCCTGAAGCAGAACATCCTACTGCTGGGTACCTGCGATATATGCTAAAAGGTCAGCTATAAAGCTGGTGAGCTCACAGGTTTGAAATCAAGTAATATCGTATGAACCGCAAGATTTAAATAGTGAATTGCATCCAGCAATAAAATAATGAATTGCATCCAGCAATTAAATAATGAATTGCATCCAGCAATTAAATGATAATCATCGTGTATACAGCCATGAGCACATAGTTGAGCTTAACTCGAGGGCCGGGTCCCCTATAGAGAATTCCGGGCGAGGTGCCTCCACGAATGCCTAATCAACATTCGTCTTCCCAAATATTAGTACGTCCGTTTACCCGGTTAGTGCTTGCTAACCCGGACGTCAATCCTATATGGTACCATATACTAATATTCACGCTACAACGTATTAACAACTATGCTGACGGAGGACTTTCAAATGATTAGTTTCGAGAAACTCATGTAGTATATGAAAAGTTTGGTACTTGCGTTCACATGTTAAAAGTTTGAGCAGTATATCACACCCCTGAGTAAAACAGTAAAAAGAGGGGCTATGAGACTCACCTGAGTCTGAATGCGTTTAAACAAACATAAGTTGATTAGCCGAAAAGAAGTCCAAAGACTTGTAACCTGAGGGTGTCCACGACACGCGATGGTTATAAATATGATTGGGTATCTTAAAAGATCACCCCTGCAGTTGTTCGTCCAACTATAATGTCCAAATATCCACTATTTGGTTGATATGTTTAAGTGTTTGAAAAGTGTACGACCCGTTGGTGACGAGTTTGAAATAATAACTTCAAGTATTATTATCAAGTTATCGATGTTTTGCACTTACAAAAGTGTCCCAAAGTGTTTTATAAGTCGTATCGTATAAAGATTTGAGGTTGTAAAAGTTCGACACTTAGTGAAATTTTAGTTGGAAAACCTGCTGTTTTATGCGTCACTACCTGCGTCACTTATAAGTTCTATGCGTCACTGGTGAAGTGTCGGGTATCATATTTATGCGTCACTTAGGAAGTGACGGGTTCCGTAACATTGCGGCACTCAAGCAGTGTCGTATAAGAGAATGATTTTCTGACATTTAGGCGTCACTTAAGAAGTGACGTGCAATATAGCAACACTAAAGAAGTGTCGTGTAAAATAGGTATGGCGGCACTAAGGGAGTGTCGTTAAGTAGTGTCAGGTGACATATAGGGCGGCACTAGATAAGTGTCGTTATATAGTGTATGCGTCACTCTTGAAGTGACGGTATGAGGTTCGGGTGACGTCATCGGTAGTAACCGGACGTCACTTGTTTCTACCGAAGGTGTAAGCTTCTACGGGTAATAGCGGCACTTATGAAGTGTCGCATGGTTTCTGCTGAAAGTACGGGTTTCTACTGATGATAGCGACACTTACGAAGTGTCGCATGGTTTCTGCTGAAAGCTATAGGCTTGCGTCACTACCGAAGTGACGGTATATGTGTGATAGCGGCACTTAAGTGACGCTAGTACTGTTTTTGGCATTCCTGCGACACTTAAGGCTGTTCGACGGATTTCGAGCAAAAATCATGTTTTCGGGTTTCCGATCGTTCCAATATTTTTACCCAACCCTTATAGGGACATTATAAGTTGTTACAAACTACTAGAAAGTGAAAACATGTAAAAACGCGAGATTTCGGGATTTGTCGGAAACTTACAAAGTGTCGGATGAGAAATCCGAAAAGATAGCGTTGTAGATCGGGAAGTGGTGAACGTTTTCTTCCAAAAGAGTAGTATGTTTCGCGTGCGTTTAGTGGTAGTATTTGGTGTATTTGTGAGGTTGGAGGTGATGAAGATTTGAGAGAAAAAGTGAAAGAGAGAGAGAGAGAGAGAAAGCAGAAAATGAAGGAAAAAGGAGGGGGAATGGGAGGTTATCTCCCATTTTCGCTCCGCGTTCTCGTTCCGTGTGGTGTTCGTTTGCTCCGTCGTTTGAACGTTAAATAATTATTTTAAATATTAAAGGTACGTCTTAAAATACAAATTATTACGCGAGATTTTATTTAAATATTTTACGATTTAATTTATATTTGAGTTATAAAATGGTAAGTTAATTCGTTTAATTTGCGCGTTTTAATATTTTAAATTGTGTAAGGTTTGTTTGTACGATACGAATGAATACGAAATATTATCATAGTAATATTTTTGACATAACAACGTTATTTAATAAAATTGGTCACCAACGTTCGTATATAATTGAATCGAAATACATCCGATTTAAATTGTGTACGATTTAATCAAATCGCATTTTCGTATATATTCAACAATATATATAATTCGATACATTAATTAGCCTAACCAGGAACTAATTACATGTATTAACATATGATTAGGTACTAATTACTAGTCCTAATTTGGCGGGTGTTACAGTGTGGGTGTTGATAGTGGTATAGTATTAGTTGGTGGTGGTTCGGGTGTTGCATTAGGAGATGGGTCGGATGGTTTACTAACTGGTGTATCTTGAGAAAGATCAAGTCCATGAAGCATGGAAACTAACTCTTTCGTTTCATCTTCTTCCGGAATATTGAAAGAGTTAAAGAGGTTTCCATAGTTGAAAAACCAATCCGGACCTGTTCCTTGAGGAGGTTTCGTATACCTTAAACATTTCACTTCAAAATGTTCCTCAATCTGATTCGTTGATTTGTTGAAGACTCTTTTGTTTGGAGAATTGACTGAATATCCAAGAAAAATCCCTTCAACAGCTTTATCGCCAAACTTAGAGACCTTATCTTTTGTAATCATGATCATGCATGGACACCCAAATGGTTCTAAAAACTGCAGGTTTGGCTTACGGTTATTGAAAAGTTCATAACACGTCTTATTCTTTTTCTTAACCGTAAGCACTCTATTCAGAACATAACAGGCAGTATTAACTGCCTCAGCCCAGAAGATGATTGGTAACTTGGAGTCAGCTAACATAGTCTGAGCTGTCTCGATGATTGTCCTGTTCTTTCTTTCTGCAACTCCATTCTGTTGTGGAGTCCTCGGAGCACTAAATTGATGCTCAATACCTCTTGTAGCACAAAACAATTCGAGAGTTGAGTTCTTGAATTCAGTTCCATTGTCGCTTCGTATCCTTTTCACCTTTAAGTTGCACAGATTTGCCAACTTATCCAACAAGTACCCCAAAATATCAGGATTTTCCCCCTTTGTGGTCAAGAAATAAACCCACGAAAACCTTGAGTAGTCATCAGTAACTACCAAGCAGTAAGACCGACCACCAATGCTCTTTGTAGAGACTGGACCGAAAAGATCCATATGCAATAGTTCCAACGGAGCAGCAATAGAATTCACAACCTTAGACTTGTGGGAATTCTTGTGGAGTTTTCCTTTGTAACAAGAAATGCAGTCATCTTTTAAAGCAAATGACTGTTTTGGAACTCCCCTCACTAAATCATTATTAATCAGAAAATTCATTTTACGGAAATGAATATGTCCCGTTCGTCTGTGCCAAAGGAGTGATTCCTTTTCAGAAGCCTTTGAAAGGAGACAAGTATAGTCACACGTAGTCTCCACAGTTCGCATATTCATCACATAGGTGTCATTCTTTCTAGGTGCACGCATCAATACCCATTCCTCAGGAATGACATACCCGGGCTTCAATATTACATATTCAGTCTTTGTGAATGACGTGGTGTAGTCCTTATCACAAACTTGTGATACGCTCAGCAAGTTGTGAGTCAGTTCTGCCACATAATTCACATTCTCAAAGCTAACTTTTCCATTTGTTAGCGTTCCCTTTCCCGAAATAGTTCCTCCTGAATCTCCAGCAAAAGCAACGTATCCTCCCGAGTATGGTTTAATATCCGTCAGAAGAGACACATCGCCAGTCATGTGTCGCGAGCAGCCACTATCCATATACCATAAGCTATCCTTCACACGTTCCGAATGCTGCAACACACCAAAGAAAGAGATTAGTGAGAAACGGAGACCCAAGCCTTTACAGACTTAGGTCTTCCTTGGTCATCAACAATAAGCACGTCAGATAGGACTTTATCTTTAAACAAATGAGAATTTTTATCTGATGTGTTATTGTTGACGACTAAAGAGTCAACATCAGACTCTTTTCGTTTCCAAACTTTAGAAGGTTCGGAATTGATAGTAGAAGTAATGTTGGGCTTTTGAATTGGCAAAGGTTTTTGCTCAACATTACTTGTTTTTAAAACAGGCTTGGGAGAGTTTGAGTAACGCCTAGGTGGAGATTTTGAAAAGGAATTTCTATAAACAGATGTCCTAGGCATCTCTCTCCCATAGCGCTGACTTGACAGCTTGGGACATTCACAAATCAAATGTCCTTGTCTCTTGCAGTAGAAACAAGAACGAGTCTCAACAAACGGTTGAGGCTGAGGAATTACCACAGGAGGTGGAGAAACATTTCTAGAACATGAACATTGAGTACACGTCTTAGAAAATGTTTGTTTTAGTTGAGAGGTTGAAGTTGAAGGTTTATCATACGAAACTTTTTCATTTACTGTTTTATGTTGCAAAATCTTCACAGGTGACTGTAAAGTTTGTTGCTTCGAATTTAAAACCTTGGCTTTTCCCTTATTTGGTTGAACCTTAATTTCAGGTTCAACTTTTGAAATCCCTTTTTCAAGTTTAACTTCAACTTTCTTAACTTCAGGATACTCCTGATCCGTAATGTCCTCAATCTCAACGATCTCCTCAAAACAGATTGGAGATTCATTCTTTTGCACAACAATCTCCTCAACACTAACTGGAGATTCATTCATTGGCTTAACAAACTTAGGAGTGGGATACTCTGGCCTCGTGGTTTTCTCCTTCTCCTGTTTGTTAGTTTTAGCCACTTTACCCTTGATACCCAATAACTTAGCATAATCAACTGGAATCTCATCAAGGCCTTCCTTAACAGGTAAAGGAGTATAAGTAGTAGGAGGTGCTATTTCAACAAAACCTATTCCTTTTCCTCCCTTACTTTTCCTATCTTGCTTATGGTTGCTAACAATTTCATTAAAAATCATTGTTGCAGAAAAAGAACCCAAGATTTTATCTTGATAATTTCCATACTCAGCTTTTAAGTCAGAAAGCTCTTTGTTTAACAGTTCAATTTCAGTAAGATAACTTTTAATTGCATCCTGTTGACTAAAAACTTTCGCTTTATAAGTTTGAGTATCTAACTTATGAGCATCAATATGTTTTTCATAGAGTTTTTCATTTTCTTTCAAAAACTTATTTGACTCATTAAGTTTTGCAACTTTGTCCCGCAACTCTTGGTTGTCCTTTTGAAAAGCCTTTAGAGATTCAGTTAGATTAATGCATGAGATACAATTTAAAGGTTCATTAGGTTCATTTTGTACCTCAGGTGTAATGTGAGCCATCAAACACTGTTGAAACTTTGCTGCCTCTGCATTCCAGTCATGAGTAGTTGGCTCAAAAGTGACCAAAGCATTTTCCACAGCTAACGACTTGACCTCTTCTGTTGCTTTTGGAGGATCAGGCTTAGTAAGACCCGATGGTGGCATCTTGGGTTTCTCGCATTCTCTAGCGAAAAGACCCAAATTCTGGCAGTTATAACATCGGACCTTGCTTTTATCAAAACCAAATCCTGACTTCCCATTGCCTTCTAAACTCTTGTGTGCAGTCCGTTGCAAGAATTTTTGAACTCTTCTTGTTATCATAGCAATGTTCCAATTCAAGTCCATTTGCACTAGATCATCGTCATCCAGTTGTCCGTAATCCTCCTTGATCAGCTCCAAAGTTGTGTTTGGTTGTGTAACCAAATCTTTGTAAGAGCTCAGAAAAGCTGTATAAATTGCAGCTTGCTCTTGTATTGCTGGTGAGACTGGAGCCTGTTGTTGCTGATTTCCTTGAGATGTACCAGAGAGATAGTCTGTATATTGACCTCCAGAAGAAGTAGAATATGAAATGGTATCTGTTATAAATGCCACTCCACCATAGCTCTTGCCAGAATTGACTTGTCCACCATAAATTGTGGAATTTTGTACAGATCCACTTGACTTGCATTCCTTCTTCTTCAATTCCATTGCATGAGCTTGTAGAATACCTATCAATTGGTCCAAAGTCATCCGTTGTAATTCTGGATTTTCTTTTAAGAATTGGACCTTCACATCCCAAGCACTTGGCAACACATCCAGCAATTTCTTGTTTACCTCAAGTGCAGGGAGATTGTATCCTCCTTCATTTAACTCACTAACCAGTTGTGAGTATCGGGTGAATAAACTGGAAGTCAGCTCATTAGGAATGATGTCAAATATATCATACTGCTTTTTGATTAATTCTAGCTTGGCCTCCTTGTACTTTTCATTTCCACCGCATCTTGTTTCAATTGCCTTCCATAAATCATAGGTTGTATCATGAGATTTAAAGAGTCTCATAACATCCTTTGGCAAACACATACAAATAGAGGAATGAGCATTTCTTTCTATTTCATACTCCTTTTTCTCTTGAGGTGACATAGCATTGTATGTTTTAGCTGGAGGAACACCACGATAATTTCCTTCAGCCACTGGAGCAACATATCGTTCCTTTAAAGGTCCCCAAAGTTCTGGACAGTGGAAATCTATATACTGTTCATATCTATCTCTCCAATATACATAATCCAAATCTGGTCCAAAGAACGGAGGTTTATTGCTGGAACCAATATCATTGCTCTGTCTAAGCATCTCTCTTATTCCTCTAATATCTTCCTTATCAGACATTGAAACGTACCTGTTAAATCAACTTAAAACAAAAACTAGGAAGCTGATTAGTAACAAAGGCGTCACTTGGTAAGTGACGCACCTTAGTGTCGCAAAGGGTAGCGGCACTTGTCAAGTGACGCTATCAAGTGACGAATAAACAAACAGAACGACACTAGAGATTAGTGTCGTATAACCAAAGAAGTGACGCACTCAAGTGACGGACTTGAGTGTCGCTTAGAAATAACAGGCGTCACTAAGGTAAGTGACGCTTTCAGTGACTCACAGTAGTAACGCGTCACTAGCAGTAAGTGACGGATGACACACAAGTGTCGTATCAAATGATGCAATAAAGTGTCGGAATGAACAGTAGGCGTCACTAAGGTAAGTGACGTATAATCCTCAAGTGACGTTACTGAAAGACGTACTTGAGTGACGTTAAAACCCTAATTACTCCTTACAGAAGTGTCGCTCGAAGTGCCGCATAAAGTGTCGAAGTGACGCTCCGAGTGACGCAGAAACGGCTGTGAATGCCCAAAAACCCCAAAAATTGAATTTTCGTAAACCTAACGAAAATTCTTGATTCCCAATCGTACGAAAACTGTAAAACTTTACTCAAAACACAATAATAGCACCAAATCGATCCTAATCTTGCTAAAATATCTATGATCTTCACAAAATCGAACCGAAAAATCTCCAATACACGAACACACGTCGATCAAATCAACTCTGATGGCTCTGATACCAGTTGAAAGTGCCCTTGTTGTGGATCTAAGTGATGATCGTTAGTAATAGATTGGCGGAATCAATCAATTACACAAATAACTAATAAACGTTAACCGAAACGAATGATTAATCAAAGAATACTTGTTTATTAGCTTCGAATAGGTATTGGAAACGAATTACAGATTGCTTAGTCGACAAATGGTGCTAGGGTTTCGTCAACCCTAGCCGAAAACCCGTAGGTTAGTATTTATACTAAAACTAAATCGGCAGACATGCGTCACTTGGGAAGTGTCACATGTCGCCGCCCTCATGCGTCACTTACCTAAGTGACGCTATGCGACACTAAGGTAAGTGTCGCCTTACTCAGAAGCTAAGTGTCGCTATATACTAAAATGACTTTTCTATTGCAATCGACACTTACAACTCGATAGACCAACTGACAGACACACTAAAATGCATCAACAGAAACAATGCTTGAGCAGCTTTTACACTTGAAATTACACCAGCAGTAGTAACTATGGCTACTAGCAGCATAAACGGTGCTAAGGCAGCACTAATACCAAAAATCTTTTACACGAGCAGTACTAATGTTGCCAATGGGCAGTATTAACCTTAGAAATACACTGGCAGTACTAATGTTGCCAATGGGCACTATTAACTTTAGAAATACACTGGAAGTACTAATGTTGCCAATGGGCAGTATTAACCTTAGAAACATGCCTAACAGTACTAATATGTATATTAGCAGTACTAATACACTAGCAGTACTAAAATCTGCACGAGCAGTACTAACCACTTAAGCATTCTCAAACTTGACACCTGACCTTATGACCACTATTCTTAGGCACTGTTGTGCAACAAAAACACTCGAACCCAAATCTAAATTAGTGTCAATGATATGCTTGATTAGATTCTAAACTCTCCAGTGTCACCACACTTAGAAAAATACACGAGCAGACTCATATTTGGTAATTTATGTACTGTTAGAGTCAAATATTAGATTCCAACCCACTAGAAGTTAATCCTCTCTTGTCCTTTTCAGGAATCTATCCTCGGTAATGAGGAAAGGTATACCAAAAATGTATATTTCAAGATTCTCATCATTTTATCCACATTTACACTTAACCGCCACTTAACCTCTTTTACCACTTATCTCTATTATCATAGATTTTATTTCATTTAACACCCATACTCTCTCCACAATCTGCTCTCCATCTCCAGCTCTATCTCTCACATGAAAACACACACCTTTGAAGATTATCCAAACTCTTTTCAGAAAACACAAAGGTATAATGCTTATCTAACTCATAATCTTTAATATATACTCACTGTTTTAGAATCTTTAAACCTTCGGGTGAGCTGTAATCTTTTATAAAATGAGCTTGATGTTTGTAGGTTATCATCCACACATGTTTATGTGTTTAAATGGAGTGATAATCAATGATCAAACCTATGTCAACTCAACACAAACTATTTTGTTTGTAAACTCATTAAAAACCTAGTTTTCATATGTTTTCATAACTGTTATACCATTCAAAATGCATGGATGATCTTGCATATGATTTCAGACCCAAAATCGTTGATTTGTGGTCTCAAGGTTATATTAGTAGTTAATGACTCAAAATCTTAACTTTGATCAAACATGCAAACTGCCAGATTCTATTGCTCTACTTTGGAGAGCTTTAACTTGTGAAATATTTAACCCAAAACCATGATTCTTTTTCTGGAAGTTAGTTCCAGATGTTAGCTTTCAAACCCAAGTGGTTTCATTCAAAAATAAGGAGATTTCAACCTCCAAACTTAAATTACAAAACTGGTGTGCCTGCAGAATGCCTTTCTGTCACACCCCATCTAAAGCGGAAACAACGGAATGCAACTATGATAGGATCACAACACATCAATATATAGAACTCTAAATGCAATTAAAGATCAATGTGTTGTAATGTCATTAACACGAATAGCGGTTCGTGCCAAGCATACATTCCAACAATGAATCGAAGTTTTTCAAATAATCAATAAATGTGTTCAACAAAGTTAAAGCAAAACACGCCTTCCCAAACAACCAACACGCCAAACCAAATGTTTCTTGTATCTTATAGTGACACTTAATGCAACCTAAACGGTCCACTAAGTTTTCTTGTCCTCAGCCTTAGTTCCACTAGTGCTACCTGAAAATATATGCTCAAAAACGTCAACAATATGTTGGTGAGTTTCATAGGTTTGAAACCAGACACCAAAAAAATAAACATTTTGCTGTGATAATAATAAGTAGGACAATGCAACCGAAATGTACACAAATGTGAAATAATGCAATCAATATGTCTCAATGCATGGCAATTACCTCACGAGGAAGTAAAGCACGAATTTAATCAACAATCCCAATGTACGGCAAATACCCCACAAGGAGGTAAAGCACGAATGTAAACAACCAATCTCAATGTACGGCAAATACTTCACAAGGAAGTACAGCACGGATGTAAACAACCAATCTCAATGTACGGCAAATACTTCACAAGGAAGTACAGCACGGATGTAAACAACCAATCTCAATGTACGGCAAATACTTCACAAGGAAGTACAGCACGGATGTAAGCAACAAGTCTCAATGCATATAAGTCACATAGTGTCACACATTTCAAGCATATGTCCAAAATGAAAATGAATGTAATCACAACATGAAAACAATTGATAAAACATGTGAGCATACTTTTCCCCCAATTTGAAAATATGTAAATGAAAACGGGGCCACGAAAACTCACCTTGATTAGCAAGCAATCCAAGTTCCCAAATAAGTCCCACCGAGTTGTACGTTAATCTATAATCAAATACGTATAGGTTACAATTTAGACAAGATTGTACCCTTATATTGCATCTTATAATGATGTTCCATTCCATCTCTATTAAGTTGCTCATATGATATTATTTTGTAAATAAACTCTCACTTACAAACAAGTTTGAATATATGTTATACCAAATAGTCCATGTCCAGATTCCTTCGTGACACTTTACAATTTTCAAAACATGATCAAAAATCTTTTATAAGAGGTAAAATACTTAAAGACCTTTAAAAATTACAATATTTTTACACAAATCACCTAACACCTTAAAGTTGTTTCAGTAAAATTTTTGTGACCTATCTCAAAGTGTAAACATGAGAATTTCATGACTCAAACCGTACCAAATCATAAACCAAAAACTCACATTTTATTCTATCAGACAACACACCGTACTAAATGAAATATATAAATTAAATCTTACAATTATAGAAATATATTTTTTTTACAGAAAGTCTAACTTGAAACCTACTTTAACACCTCAAAGTAACTAGAAAATAATTTCGATCAAACCGATTTAGGTTTACCAACGTTTTCTAAAAATTCGTCACTCATAACAGCAGGTTACGAAATAATTTTTATAAAATAATATGAAGCGTTTTAGAGGCCGAAACCTCGCGTAGTTACTGAAAATTTCGATATCTACAACTTTCGTGTTTTGGCCGAATTCTGAAAACGAACACAACTAGGTGAAAACAGCCATCGAACTGGACTAAATAATCTGGACAGATTTTTAGACTTTCGATTTGCAATTCACTTTTACTCAATATATTCATACCCCAAACATATAATTCGTTCAACTATATGTATATCTCAGAAAAACTGTAAAGAAAATTTATATATTAGGGTTTATGATTATACCTTTATGCATACACAATTGAACAAGACTTGAATTCGATTTTCATGAAGTTCTTCTTTTGATTTCTTCTTCTTTTTATTTTTCGGTCAATGGGAGCATAAATAAACCACAGGACGATATAAGTCTGATCCAAAATAGTGTTTAGGTTAAATTTTAAGTTTCTATTTATAATTAAAATATTGCTTGATGGATTAAACTTCATGGAATTTAGAAGAATTTGGGCTGGTCGAATTGGATAGCTATCAAGGATGTTGGATCGTTTTTTTTTCTTTCACAAAGTTCCTACATCCCAAACACATAACGAGATCACAAGTTACCTGATCATTATTATATTATTATTACTATATTATCAATATTGTTCATATTATATTGTTAGTTATTATTATTATTTCATTAATATTATCCTAACTTTTAATCTAACCACGTACGAATATTGATTCGAGTTTTTGAATACTATACGAGAATTAACTTTTTCACATAGTTTAAAATATGAAGTACTTAATTAATTTCTCCACATTACCTATGTACATGAATACAAATAAGAAATAAGTATACGAAACGAATCTAAGAATAGAGTTTGGTGACAGATGTCACAGTATCCCCCCGTTTAGGAAATTTCGTCCCGAAATTCAATCAAAATTATTATTGAAAGCGTTATTATGGAATAGACATGGGTTTGAGTTTCTTATGATCGTCTCGTTCCTAAGTGAGTTCGAATTCTCGCTAAACGTTATATCGTATCCTAACTCTAGTGATCGCATTACATTTCTGCTACTTGACTTCTCGTTCCATAGCTCTTACCGGCCCTATGACACAGTGTTGTTTTAAACTCCATATCGATTTTATTTAACTCCTCATTACCACGTTTCTTTTGTGTGATACCATAAGAGGCTCATCACTTGATTATGTAACGCGAATTATGTTTGCTCCATCTGTCCCTTCAATTGATAGGTTATTGAACCTATTTGTTTACGTATACTACGAATTCATTTGGTCCGTTAAGAAAGTGAAAGAAATTTGGTACTTGTAAATGGTGCGTTCTCAACATCAAAAGGCTCTTTCTTGATTCCGAATCTCATGGGTGGTTCATTTCTATGATTTTGTACTAGACTTTGATTTATCGAAGTTCATTTATGTTGTGTAGCAATCCATACATGTGGCTTACACACGTAAGGCTTGTAGCTGAATTATAGGCGCGGAAAGATAAATGACTATTAATGAATGGTCTTAACCAAATAAGTGAAAAATATTTGTTCTTTATACTAGCATACAATTTGTTGCTTCTACAGAGTTTGTATAAGGTTTCCACACTGAAAACTTGGGTTTAACGCGGAACAATCACAGTTAGTTCAACTTGACACAATGAAATATAGACTATACGAAAATGAGTCTCAATGATTTAAACTTCAATAATGTTCTCAATTTTTCCTAAGTGTATTGTATGTCGAATTCTAGTCCCTTACGAATATAAGTGGGCTTGCTAATTGTTCAATCTATTGTATCTTAGATGTTGATTCCATTTTTTTTTATTACATGTTTAGGTGAGAGTAACCATATGTATATGAAAGGGTTGAGTCACCAAGGAAGATCAAATCACAATGTCAACAAAGGAAGGAAAATTCATACCTACCAGAGCGTCTCTTGGTAAGGTTATAACAGTTTATTTGTATAAGGGGGGTGAGTAAGTGTGAACTTAGATTTCATCCTAAAATCTAAGGGAATCTGATTTGGTCTAATCTCACAGTTGTATGTTCTCGCGCATCAAAATTTTATTATTTAAGGACTAGTAAAATTCCCGTGCTATGTCGCGGTAAAAAGTAAGAAGTAAGTACTTGTGATTGATATAGATAGCTGACCATTCTGAGAATGAATGAATGAATGAATAATAATAGTTGTTATTGGTGGTCATCACAAATGTTAAATTTATGATGTGAAATAGTATATAAAAGATTATCTTAATAAGTGGCGCCTTAGGATTTACAGATTGTTTGAATTAATTATGAGAAATTTCTATATACTGACATAGTGTGGAATAACTATTTGGTTATTTGCTCACATTTCAAAGACAATAGCTTCCAAACTTGTAGAATGAATAATTAAAAAAGTTTAAATCTTATACTATTCCAAGCCTTTTTTTTTCTTTTTTTTTTTGTTAATTCATGAGGAAAGTACTGTAATAAATTTTGTTTAATATAGTGAGGGTAGTTTAGTCCTTTCATAGCTTTGAAACTTATAAGTCTACAAAGAAATGGATAAGTAAGTATAGATATAGATGGAAAATAGTCTTTGGGGTGGGTGTTGGCAGGTTAGTGCCGTACCAAGTGTTTCATCGTGTCCACTGGTTCCTCCATGTCGTTTTGTATCATTTCCTGCAAGTTTTCAACTAAGTTTATCCCCCCGTTTAGGCTCGTGCTGTGTTTTTCAGAAATTTTCATAACTATTGGTGAAAGAAATGTGTTGTTTAGCTTAAGCTTTATTGATGTTTAGATGACGACTATAATAAGAGTTTGGTTCCGTTTGAAGACAGAATTGGTTCTTTAGTTTGGAGTAATCCCCTTTTATGTATCAATTTGATAACGCTAGTAATATACCCTCACACAATGTGATGGTCAACGAAAGAACATCGATCAGAGATATCATACGTACATATTTAAATTTAAGGTCGATGCCTTATGTGAACTGTTCTATTGATTCCCTATCAATCCTTTTTTTTTTTTTTTTTTTTGAGATAATATTTAAGATCCACAGTCTCATTTCGTATGGATTAGTAGGGACCCATTCCCATGTTAGTGCACAATATGGCATAAGATACGTGAATTCATGTCAACGTGTCAACAAACGATTTCCTCATGATTTCCTCTCGTCCATTTCATCGGTGAGCTTGTTATACTCGTGGAGGTTATGAACGTTCATTGGTTTTGTATTTCCTTTTGACTTAGTGATAACTAAATGTTATTGTTGATTAAGTTCTCAATGTTAGGTAACACAATAAAATAGTTTCATTATTGGAGCTGGGCATTTGTAAATCTCAAATTCGACGTCTATCTCGTTATTTGAATCTCTCTTAGAATAGTTACAACTAGGAATTTCTTTGATTTTATACCAACATTATGAGTGAATTTTCCCCTTGAGAGTTGATGCGATGATGTGTCATGTAGAAATGAAATATATTACAAAGCTTGAAGAACTAAATTTTTAGTTGTAGACATTAAAGGAAATGGAGGTTATTATGTTATATTGTTTGATTTATTTTTAGATACGGGAGGTTAGTAAATAATAATTGTTACATGTTCCAAGACATAGAGAGTTTCAAAATGGTATAATTTATTTTGGGTACCAACTATTTTAGTAGGAGAATCTTAAGCCATCACTTAAATAGATCATCAATGGTTATATATTTTAGTTGAGAGGGCCATTGAATAGGTTGATTTAACCTTCTTCTTCGTTCAGACCCCTTTCATTAAGTAGTATAGATAATAACGGGTTGGTTGAATATGAGAATCATTGCCAAGTTTTTGAATACCAACACATCAACAAGTGGTTTTAATAAGGTCCTTAGGAAAAAGTTTGATTCACCCGTGTTGCTATAGTGATATTGGCAGAGATTATGGTGTAGGTATGTTTTAGATTCACATTAATTCTTACGGATGTTGTAGTCAAATGGTTTAGAAAACGAGAATATAATGCATGTTAAGAATAGCTTTGTTCAGTTACGTCCTATTGTAAAATGTGGCGTTGGAGACCTTAGGTGAAATTGCCAAGCAATACGGAGAATTCGAATGCATGTCCAAAAGATATCAAGATCTTGGGCAAACTTGCAAAAGAGATTAGAAACTTAGTTGCGATAATGTGAGAGTGGCCCAGTGATGATTACATCACTGACATGAAAAGATTATCGTGTGATTCATGGTTGTAATGTGAAATTTCCCAAGGAAGTTAAAATATATTTATGTCCAAAGAATTTGAGTGATAATGAACCAATTATTTCGATTCCAGTGAGTAATGATTAAATAAAGTTTTCGCACGGTTATTCATTAGTGAGTTATTATCCGCGTCCATTATTCTTACGATACGGTTTTCATGTCTTAGAATGATGTTTACTTAGTACATGATTTACACTTTTATATTTGTTATCCTTCGCTCTCGTTACGTTTTATAGAATTTCGAGTAGAATGTCTTGGTGGCATATTTGATACGATTTTAAGTACATAGGAGTTTAGGATAAATGAGAAATTTAGATAGTGTATGCACCAAACCAATGACCAAGGATTATGATCTCAAAACCTGTAGAGTCGAGATTTGACGTCGTCACGCGACTTTGGAGGCGACACATTGGACACTAGAATGTGGTCATATAAACACATATATGTCGTGATACATTTGCAATTACGTCGGCCGCCATAATTGTTAGGGTATCCTTTCATATATGTACTTATAACCAAATCCTATATCACAATGTTCAACTTCGTTCCTACGGTTTTAATTCTAAATGTGACACGAATATATATGAAAATGATACTAGATTAATATAGTTTTGCTAGATGACATTAATGATCTCATGCCGTTAAGCCTACATAACCCTCTCGGGTACGCGGGCATGTGCAGAAACCACCAACGGAGCATGTCCTGCTCGAGATTCGGAATGCGAATGAGTACATGTCGTCAATGTAGCAAATAAGTATATATCCTAGTGGATAAGTCCATCTTGAGTGACATGTAAGTACACATCGTTTCGAATAAGCACATATAGTTCCATGCACACGTAGTTCCTAATTCATGTTCTATATGCGGGTTCCTTATTTATAGTCTAGGTCAATCCACCTAGATCTCTATAAACAATGGCTCTGATACCAATCTGTCACACCCCGTCTAAAGCGGAAACAACGGAATGCAACTATGATAGGATCACAACACATCAATATATAGAACTCTAAATGCAATTAAAGATCAATGTGTTGTAATGTCATTAACACGAATAGCGGTTCGTGCCAAGCATATATTCCAACAATGAATCGAAGTTTTTCAAATAATCAATAAATGTGTTCAACAAAGTTAAAGCAAAACACGCCTTCCCAAACAACCAACACGCCAAACCAAATGTTTCTTGTATCTTATAGTGACACTTAATGCAACCTAAACGGTCCACTAAGTTTTCTTGTCCTCAGCCTTAGTTCCACTAGTGCTACCTGAAAAGATATGCTCAAAAATGTCAACAATATGTTGGTGAGTTTCATAGGTTTGAAACCAGACACCAAAAAAATAAACATTTTGCTGTGATAATAATAAGTAGGACAATGCAACCGAAATGTGCACAAATGTGAAATAATGCAATCAATATGTCTCAATGCATGGCAATTATCTCACGAGGAAGTAAAGCACGAATTACAATCCCAATGTACGGCAAATACCCACAAGGAGGTAAAGCATGAATGTAAACAACCAATCTCAATGTACGGCAAATACTTCACAAGGAAGTACAGCACGGATGTAAACAACCAATCTCAATGTACGGCAAATACTTCACAAGGATGTACAGCATCCTTGTAAATAACCAATCTCAATGTACGGCAAATACTTCACAAGGAAGTACAGCACGGATGTAAGCAACAAGTCTCAATGCATATAAGTCACATAGTGTCACACATTTCAAGCATATGTCCAAAATGAAAAAGAATGTAATCACAGCATGAAAACAATTGATAAAACATGTGAGCATACTTTTCCCCCAATTTGAAAATATGTAAATGAAAGCAAGCCAAGTTCCCAAATAAGTCCCACCGAGTTGTACGTTAATCTATAATCAAATACGTATAGGTTACAATTTAGACAAGATTGTACCCTTATATTGCATCTTATAATGATGTTCCATTCCATCTCTATTAAGTTGCTCATATGATATTATTTTGTAAATAAACTCTCACTTACAAACAAGTTTGAATATATGTTATACCAAATAGTCCATGTCCAGATTCCTTCGTGACACTTTACAATTTTCAAAACATGATCAAAAATCTTTTATAACAGGTAAAATACTTAAAGACCTTTACAAATTACAATATTTTTACACAAATCACCTAACACCTTGAAGTTGTTTCAGTAAAATTTTTGTGACCTATCTCAAAGTGTAAACATGAGAATTTCATGACTCAAACCGTACCAAATTATAAACCAAAAACTCACATTTTATTCTATCAGACAACACACCGTACTAAATGAAATATATAAATTAAATCTTACAATTATAGAAATATATTTTTTTTACAGAAAGTCTAACTTGAAACCTACTTTAACACCTCAAAGTAACTAGAAAATAATTTCGATCAAACCGATTTAGGTTTACCAACGTTTTCTAAAAATTCGTCACTCATAACAGCAGGTTACGAAATAATTTTTATAAAATAATATGAAGCGTTTTAGAGGCCGAAACCTCGCGTAGTTACTGAAAATTTCGATATCTACAACTTTCGTGTTTTGGCCGAATTCTGAAAACGAACACAACTAGGTGAAAACAGCCATCGAACTGGACTAAATAATCTGGACAGATTTTTAGACTTTCGATTTGCAATTCACTTTTACTCAATATATTCATACCCCAAACATATAATTCGTTCAACTATATGTATATCTCAGAAAAACTGTAAAGAAAATTTATATATTAGGGTTTATGATTATACCTTTATGCATACACAATTGAACAAGACTTGAATTCGATTTTCATGAAGTTCTTCTTTTGATTTCTTCTTCTTTTTATTTTTCGGTCAATGGGAGCATAAATAAACCACAGGACGATGTAAGTCTGATCCAAAATAGTGTTTAGGTTAAATTTTAAGTTTCTATTTATAATTAAAATATTGCTTGATGGATTAAACTTCATGGAATTTAGAAGAATTTGGGCTGGTCGAATTGGATAGCTATCAAGGATGTTGGATCGTTTTTTTTTTCTTTCACAAAGTTCCTACAGCCCAAACACATAACGAGATCACAAGTTACCTGATCATTATTATATTATTATTACTATATTATCAATATTGTTCATATTATATTGTTAGTTATTATTATTATTTCATTAATATTATCCTAACTTTTAATCTAACCACGTACGAATATTGATTCGAGTTTTTGAATACTATACGAGAATTAACTTTTTCACATAGTTTAAAATATGAAGTACTTAATTAATTTCTCCACATTACCTATGTACATGAATACAAATAAGAAATAAGTATACGAAACGAATCTAAGAATAGAGTTTGGTGACAGATGTCACAGTATCCCCCCGTTTAGGGAATTTCGTCCCGAAATTCAATCAAAATTATTATTGAAAGCGTTATTATGGAATAGACATGGGTTTGAGTTTCTTATGATCGTCTCGTTCCTAAGTGAGTTCGAATTCTCGCTAAACGTTATATCGTATCCTAACTCTAGTGATCGCATTACATTTCTGCTACTTGACTTCTCGTTCCATAGCTCTTACCGGCCCTATGACACAGTGTTGTTTTAAACTCCATATCGATTTTATTTAACTCCTCATTACCACGTTTCTTTTGTGTGATACCATAAGAGGCTCATCACTTGATTATGTAACGCGAATTATGTTTGCTCCATCTGTCCCTTCAATTGATAGGTTATTGAACCTATTTGTTTACGTATACTACGAATTCATTTGGTCCGTTAAGAAAGTGAAAGAAATTTGGTACTTGTAAATGGTGCGTTCTCAACATCAAAAGGCTCTTTCTTGATTCCGAATCTCATGGGTGGTTCATTTCTATGATTTTGTACTAGACTTTGATTTATCGAAGTTCATTTATGTTGTGTAGCAATCCATACATGTGGCTTACACACGTAAGGCTTGTAGCTGAATTATAGGCGCGGTAAGATAAATGACTATTAATGAATGGTCTTAACCAAATAAGTGAAAAATATTTGTTCTTTATACTAGCATACAATTTGTTGCTTCTACAGAGTTTGTATAAGGTTTCCACACTGAAAACTTGTGTTTAACGCGGAACAATCACAGTTAGTTCAACTTGACACAATGAAATATAGACTATACGAAAATGAGTCTCAATGATTTAAACTTCAATAATGTTCTCAATTTGTCCTAAGTGTATTGTATGTCGAATTCTAGTCCCTTACGAATATAAGTGGGCTTGCTAATTGTTAAATCTATTGTATCTTAGATGTTGATTCCATTTTTTTTATTACATGTTTAGGTGAGAGTAACCATATGTATATGAAAGGGTTGAGTCGCCAAGGAAGATCAATCCACAATGTCAACAAAGGAAGGAAAATTCATACCTACCAGAGCGTCTCTTGGTAAGGTTATAACAATTTATTTGTATAAGGGGGGTGAGTAAGTGTGAACTTAGATTTCATCCTAAAATCTAAGGGAATCTGATTTGGTGTAATCTCACAGTTGTATGTTCTCGCGCATCAAAATTATATTATTTAAGGACTAGTAAAATTCCCGTGCTATGTCGCGGTAAAAAGTAAGAAGTAAGTACTTGTGATTGATATTGATAGCTGACCATTCTGAGAATGAATGAATGAATGAATGAATAATAATAGTTGTTATTGGTGGTCATCACAAATGTTAAATTTATGATGTGAAATAGTATATAAAAGATTATCTTAATAAGTGGCGCCTTAGGATTTACAGATTGTTTGAATTAATTATGAGAAATTTCTATATACTGACATAGTGTGGAATAACTATTTGGTTATTTGCTCACATTTCAAAGACAATAGCTTCCAAACTTGTTGAATGAATAATTAAAAAAGTTTAAATCTTATACTATTCCAAGCCTTTTTTTTTTCTTTTTTTTTTTGTTAATTCATGAGGAAAGTACTGTAATAAATTTTGTTTAATATAGTGAGGGTAGTTTAGTCCTTTCATAGCTTTGAAACTTATAAGTCTACAAAGAAATGGATAAGTAAGTATAGATATAGATGGAAAATAGTCTTTGGGGTGGGTGTTGGCAGGTTAGTGCCGTACCAAGTGTTTCATCGTGTCCACTGGTTCCTCCATGTCGTTTTGTATCATTTCCTGCAAGTTTTCAACTAAGTTTATCCCCCCGTTTAGGCTCGTGCTGTGTTTTTCAGAAATTTTCATAACTATTGGTGAAAGAAATGTGTTGTTTAGCTTAAGCTTTATTGATGTTTAGATGACGACTATAATAAGAGTTTGGTTCCGTTTGAAGGCAGAATTGGTTCTTTAGTTTGGAGTAATCCCCTTTTATGTATCAATTTGATAACGCTAGTAATATACCCTCACACAATGTGATGGTCAATGAAAGAACATCGATCAGAGATATCATACGTACATATTTAAATTTAAGGTCGATGCCTTATGTGAACTGTTCTATTGATTCCCTATCGATCCTTTTTTTTTTTTTTTTTTTTGAGATAATATGTAAGATCCATAGTCTCATTTCGTATGGATTAGTAGGGACCCATTCCCATGTTAGTGCACAATATGGCATAAGATACGTGAATTCATGTCAACGTGTCAACAAACGATTTCCTCATGATTTCCTCTCGTCCATTTCATCGGTGAGCTTGTTATACTCGTGGAGGTTATGAACGTTCATTGGTTTTGTATTTCCTTTTGACTTAGTGATAACTAAATGTTATTGTTGATTAAGTTCTCAATGTTAGGTAACACAATAAAATAGTTTCATTATTGGAGCTGGGCATTTGTAAATCTCAAATTCGACGTCTATCTAGTTATTTGAATCTCTCTTAGAATAGTTACAACTAGGAATTTCTTTGATTTTATACCAACATTATGAGTGAATTTTCCCCTTGAGAGCTGATGCGATGATGTGTCATGTAGAAATGAAATATATTACAAAGTTTGAAGAACTAAATTTTTAGTTGTAGACATTAAAGGAAATGGAGGTTATTATGTTATATTGTTTGATTTATTTTTAGATACGGGAGGTTAGTAAATAATAATTGTTACATGTTCCAAGACATAGAGAGTTTCAAAATGGTATAATTTATTTTGGGTACCAACTATTTTAGTAGGAGAATCTTAAGCCATCACTTAAATAGATCATCAATGGTTACATATTTTAGTTGAGAGGGCCATTGAATAGGTTGATTTAACCTTCTTCTTCGTTCAGACCCCTTTCATTAAGTAGTATAGATAATAACGGGTTGGTTGAATATGAGAATCATTGCCAAGTTTTTGAATACCAACACATCAACAAGTGGTTTTAATAAGGTCCTTAGGAAAAAGTTTGATTCACCCGTGTTGCTATCGTGATATTGGCAGAGATTATGGTGTAGGTATGTTTTAGATTCACATTAATTCTTACGGATGTTGTAGTCAAATGGTTTAGAAAACGAGAATATAATGCATGTTAAGAATAGCTTTGTTCAGTTAAGTCCTATTGTAAAATGTGGCGTTGGAGACCTTAGGTGAAATTGCCAAGCAATACGGAGAATTCGAATGCATGTCCAAAAGATATCAAGATCTTGGGCAAACTTGCAAAAGAGATTAGAAACTTAGTTGCGATAATGTGAGAGTGGCCCAGTGATGATTACATCACTGACATGAAAAGATTATCGTGTGATTCGTGGTTGTAATGTGAAATTTCCCAAGGAAGTTAAAATATATTTATGTCCAAAGAATTTGAGTGATAATGAACCAATTATTTCGATTCCAGTGAGTAATGATTAAATAAAGTTTTCGTGAGATTAGAAACTTAGTTGCGATAATGTGAGAGTGGCCCAGTGATGATTACATCACTGACATGAAAAGATTATCGTGTGATTCGTGGTTGTAATGTGAAATTTCCCAAGGAAGTTAAAATATATTTATGTCCAAAGAATTTGAGTGATAATGAACCAATTATTTCGATTCCAGTGAGTAATGATTAAATAAAGTTTTCGTACGGTTATTCATTAGTGAGTTATTATCCGCGTCCATTATTCTTACGATACGGTTTTCATGTCTTAGAATGATGTTTACTTAGTACATGATTTACACTTTTATATTTGTTATCCTTCGCTCTCGTTACGTTTTATAGAATTTCGAGTAGAATGTCTTGGTGGCATATTTGATACGATTTTAAGTACATAGGAGTTTAGGATAAATGAGAAATTTAGATAGTGTATGCACCAAACCAATGACCAAGGATTATGATCTCAAAACCTGTAGAGTCGAGATTTGACGTCGTCACGCGACTTTGGAGGCGACACATTGGACACTAGAATGTGGTCATATAAACACATATAGGTCGTGATACCTTTGCAATTACGTCGGCCGCCGTAATTGTTAGGGTATCCTTTCATATATGTACTTATAACCAAATCCTATATCACAATGTTCAACTTCGTTCCTACGGTTTTAATTCTAAATGTGACACGAATATATATGAAAATGATACTAGATTAATATAGTTTTGCTAGATGACATTAATGATCTCATGCCGTTAAGCCTACATAACCCTCTCGGGTACGCGGGCATGTACAGAAACCACCAACGGAGCATGTCCTGCTCGAGATTCGGAATGCGAATGAGTACATGTCGTCAATGTAGCAAATAAGTATATATCCTAGTGGATAAGTCCATCTTGAGTGACATGTAAGTACACATCGTTTCGAATAAGCACATATAGTTCCATGCACACGTAGTTCCTAATTTATGTTCTATATGCGGGTTCCTTATTTATAGTCTAGGTCAATCCACCTAGATCTCTATAAACAATGGCTCGATACCAATCTGTCACACCCCGTCTAAAGCGGAAACAACGGAATGCAACTATGATAGGATCACAACACATCAATATATAGAACTCTAAATGCAATTAAAGATCAATGTGTTGTAATGTCATTAACACGAATAGCGGTTCGTGCCAAGCATATATTCCAACAATGAATCGAAGTTTTTCAAATAATCAATAAATGTGTTCAACAAAGTTAAAGCAAAACACGCCTTCCCAAACAACCAACACGCCAAACCAAATGTTTCTTGTATCTTATAGTGACACTTAATGCAACCTAAACGGTCCACTAAGTTTTCTTGTCCTCAGCCTTAGTTCCACTAGTGCTACCTGAAAAGATATGCTCAAAAATGTCAACAATATGTTGGTGAGTTTCATAGGTTTGAAACCAGACACCAAAAAAATAAACATTTTGCTGTGATAATAATAAGTAGGACAATGCAACCGAAATGTGCACAAATGTGAAATAATGCAATCAATATGTCTCAATGCATGGCAATTATCTCACGAGGAAGTAAAGCACGAATTACAATCCCAATGTACGGCAAATACCCCACAAGGAGGTAAAGCATGAATGTAAACAACCAATCTCAATGTACGGCAAATACTTCACAAGGAAGTACAGCACGGATGTAAACAACCAATCTCAATGTACGGCAAATACTTCACAAGGATGTACAGCATCCTTGTAAATAACCAATCTCAATGTACGGCAAATACTTCACAAGGAAGTACAGCACGGATGTAAGCAACAAGTCTCAATGCATATAAGTCACATAGTGTCACACATTTCAAGCATATGTCCAAAATGAAAATGAATGTAATCACAGCATGAAAACAATTGATAAAACATGTGAGCATACTTTTCCCCCAATTTGAAAATATGTAAATGAAAATGGGGCCACGAAAACTCACCTTGATTAGCAAGCAAGCCAAGTTCCCAAATAAGTCCCACCGAGTTGTACGTTAATCTATAATCAAATACGTATAGGTTACAAATTAGACAAGATTGTACCCTTATATTGCATCTTATAATGATGTTCCATTCCATCTCTATTAAGTTGCTCATATGATATTATTTTGTAAATAAACTCTCACTTACAAACAAGTTTGAATATATGTTATACCAAATAGTCCATGTCCAGATTCCTTCGTGACACTTTACAATTTTCAAAACATGATCAAAAATCTTTTATAACAGGTAAAATACTTAAAGACCTTTAAAAATTACAATATTTTTACACAAATCACCTAACACCTTATAGTTGTTTCAGTAAAATTTTTGTGACCTATCTCAAAGTGTAAACATGAGAATTTCATGACTCAAACCGTACCAAATTATAAACCAAAAACTCACATTTTATTCTATCAGACAACACACCGTACTAAATGAAATATATAAATTAAATCTTACAATTATAGAAATATATTTTTTTTACAGAAAGTCTAACTTGAAACCTACTTTAACACCTCAAAGTAACTAGAAAATAATTTCGATCAAACCGATTTAGGTTTACCAACGTTTTCTAAAAATTCGTCACTCATAACAGCAGGTTACGAAATAATTTTTATAAAATAATATGAAGCGTTTTAGAGGCCGAAACCTCGCGTGGTTACTGAAAATTTCGATATCTACAACTTTCGTGTTTTGGCCGAATTCTGAAAACGAACACAACTAGGTGAAAACAGCCATCGAACTGGACTAAATAATCTGGACAGATTTTTAGACTTTCGATTTGCAATTCACTTTTACTCAATATATTCATACCCCAAACATATAATTCGTTCAACTATATGTATATCTCAGAAAAACTGTAAAGAAAATTTATATATTAGGGTTTATGATTATACCTTTATGCATACACAATTGAACAAGACTTGAATTCGATTTTCATGAAGTTCTTCTTTTGATTTCTTCTTCTTTTTATTTTTCGGTCAATGGGAGCATAAATAAACCACAGGACGATGTAAGTCTGATCCAAAATAGTGTTTAGGTTAAATTTTAAGTTTCTATTTATAATTAAAATATTGCTTGATGGATTAAACTTCATGGAATTTAGAAGAATTTGGGCTGGTCGAATTGGATAGCTATCAAGGATGTTGGATCGTTTTTTTTTTCTTTCACAAAGTTCCTACAGCCCAAACACATAACGAGATCACAAGTTACCTGATCATTATTATATTATTATTACTATATTATCAATATTGTTCATATTATATTGTTAGTTATTATTATTATTTCATTAATATTATCCTAACTTTTAATCTAACCACGTACGAATATTGATTCGAGTTTTTGAATACTATACGAGAATTAACTTTTTCACATAGTTTAAAATATGAAGTACTTAATTAATTTCTCCACATTACCTATGTACATGAATACAAATATGAAATAAGTATACGAAACGAATCTAAGAATAGAGTTTGGTGACATATGTCACAGTATCCCCCCGTTTAGGGAATTTCGTCCCGAAATTCAATCAAAATTATTATTGAAAGCGTTATTATGGAATAGACATGGGTTTGAGTTTCTTATGATCGTCTCGTTCCTAAGTGAGTTCGAATTCTCGCTAAACGTTATATCGTATCCTAATTCTAGTGATCGCATTACATTTCTGCTACTTGACTTCTCGTTCCATAGCTCTTACCGGCCCTATGACACAGTGTTGTTTTAAACTCCATATCGATTTTATTTAACTCCTCATTACCACGTTTCTTTTGTGTGATACCATAAGAGGCTCATCACTTGATTATGTAACGCGAATTATGTTTGCTCCATCTGTCCCTTCAATTGATAGGTTATTGTACCTATTTGTTTACGTATACTACGAATTCATTTGGTCCGTTAAGAAAGTGAAAGAAATTTGGTACTTGTAAATGGTGCGTTCTTAACATCAAAAGGCTCTTTCTTGATTCCGAATCTCATGGGTGGTTCATTTCTATGATTTTGTACTAGACTTTGATTTATCGAAGTTCATTTATGTTGTGTAGCAATCCATACATGTGGCTTACACACGTAAGGCTTGTAGCTGAATTATAGGTGCGAAAAGATAAATGACTATTAATGAATGGTCTTAACCAAATAAGTGAAAAATATTTGTTCTTTATACTAGCATACAATTTGTTGCTTCTACAGAGTTTGTATAAGGTTTTCACACTGAAAACTTGGGTTTAACGCGGAACAATCACAGTTAGTTCAACTTGACACAATGAAATATAGACTATACGAAAATGAGTCTCAATGATTTAAACTTCAATAATGTTCTCAATTTTTCCTAAGTGTATTGTATGTCAAATTCTAGTCCCTTACGAATATAAGTGGGCTTGCTAATTGTTAAATCTATTGTATCTTAGATGTTGATTCCATTTTTTTTATTACATGTTTAGGTGAGAGTAACCATATGTATATGAAAGGGTTGAGTCGCCAAGGAAGATCAATCCACAATGTCAACAAAGGAAGGAAAATTCATACCTACCAGAGCGTCTCTTGGTAAGGTTATAACAGTTTATTTGTATAAGGGGGGTGAGTAAGTGTGAACTTAGATTTCATCCTAAAATCTAAGGGAATCTGATTTGGTCTAATCTCACAGTTGTATGTTCTCGCGCATCAAAATTTTATTATTTAAGGAATAGTAAAATTCCAGTGCTATGTCGCAGTAAAAAGTAAGAAGTAAGTACTTGTGATTGATATTGATGGCTGACCATTCTGAGAATGAATGAATGAATAAATAATAATAGTTGTTATTGGTGGTCATCACAAATGTTAAATTTATGATGTGAAATAGTATATAAAAGATTATCTTAATAAGTGGCGCCTTAGGATTTACAGATTGTTTGAATTAATTATGAGAAATTTCTATATACTGACATAGTGTGGAATAACTATTTGGTTATTTGCTCACATTTCAAAGACAATAGCTTCCAAACTTGTTGAATGAATAATTAAAAAAGTTTAAATCTTATACTATTCCAAGCCTTTTTTTTTTTTTTTTTTTTTTTTTTGTTAATTCATGAGGAAAGTACTGTAATAAATTTTGTTTAATATAGTGAGGGTAGTTTAGTCCTTTCATAGCTTTGAAACTTATAAGTCTACAAAGAAATGGATAAATAAGTATAGATATAGATGGAAAATAGTCTTTGGGGTGGGTGTTGGCAGGTTAGTGCCGTACCAAGTGTTTCATCGTGTCCACTGGTTCCTCCATGTCGTTTTGTATCATTTCCTGCAAGTTTTCAACTAAGTTTATCCCCCCGTTTAGGCTCGTGCTGTGTTTTTCAGAAATTTTCATAACTATTGGTGAAAGAAATGTGTTGTTTAGCTTAAGCTTTATTGATGTTTAGATGACGACTATAATAAGAGTTTGGTTCCGTTTGAAGGCAGAATTGGTTCTTTAGTTTGGAGTAATCCCCTTTTATGTATCAATTTGATAACGCTAGTAATATACCCTCACACAATGTGATGGTCAACGAAAGAACATCGATCAGAGATATCATACGTACATATTTAAATTTAAGGTCGATGCCTTATGTGAACTGTTCTATTGATTCCCTATCGATCCTTTTTTTTTTTTTTTTTTTGAGATAATATTTAAGATCCACAGTCTCATTTCGTATGGATTAGTAGGGACCCATTCCCATGTTAGTGCACAATATGGCATAAGATACGTGAATTCATGTCAACGTGTCAACAAACGATTTCCTCAGGATTTCCTCTCGTCCATTTCATCGGTGAGCTTTTTATACTCGTGGAGGTTATGAACGTTCATTGGTTTTGTATTTCCTTTTGACTTAGTGATAACTAAATGTTATTGTTGATTAAGTTCTCAATGTTAGGTAACACAATAAAATAGTTTCATTATTGGAGCTGGGCATTTGTAAATCTCAAATTCGACGTCTATCTCGTTATTTGAATCTCTCTTAGAATAGTTACAACTAGGAATTTCTTTGATTTTATACCAACATTATGAGTGAATTTTCCCCTTGAGAGTTGATGCGATGATGTGTCATGTAGAAATGAAATATATTACAAAGCTTGAAGAACTAAATTTTTAGTTGTAGACATTAAAGGAAATGGAGGTTATTATGTTATATTGTTTGATTTATTTTTAGATACGGGAGGTTAGTAAATAATAATTGTTACATGTTCCAAGACATAGAGAGTTTCAAAATGGTATAATTTATTTTGGGTACCAACTATTTTAGTAGGAGAATCTTAAGCCATCACTTAAATAGATCATCAATGGTTATATATTTTAGTTGAGAGGGCCATTGAATAGGTTGATTTAACCTTCTTCTTCGTTCAGACCCCTTTCATTAAGTAGTATAGATAATAACGGGTTGGTTGAATATGAGAATCATTGCCAAGTTTTTGAATACCAACACATCAACAAGTGGTTTTAATAAGGTCCTTAGGAAAAAGTTTGATTCACCCGTGTTGCTATAGTGATATTGGCAGAGATTATGGTGTAGGTATGTTTTAGATTCACATTAATTCTTACGGATGTTGTAGTCAAATGGTTTAGAAAACGAGAATATAATGCATGTTAAGAATAGCTTTGTTCAGTTACGTCCTATTGTAAAATGTGGCGTTGGAGACCTTAGGTGAAATTGCCAAGCAATACGGAGAATTCGAATGCATGTCCAAAAGATATCAAGATCTTGGGCAAACTTGCAAAAGAGATTAGAAACTTAGTTGCGATAATGTGAGAGTGGCCCAGTGATGATTACATCACTGACATGAAAAGATTATCGTGTGATTCATGGTTGTAATGTGAAATTTCCCAAGGAAGTTAAAATATATTTATGTCCAAAGAATTTGAGTGATAATGAACCAATTATTTCGATTCCAGTGAGTAATGATTAAATAAAGTTTTCGCACGGTTATTCATTAGTGAGTTATTATCCGCGTCCATTATTCTTACGATACGGTTTTCATGTCTTAGAATGATGTTTACTTAGTACATGATTTACACTTTTATATTTGTTATCCTTCGCTCTCGTTACGTTTTATAGAATTTCGAGTAGAATGTCTTGGCGGCATATTTGATACGATTTTAAGTACATAGGAGTTTAGGATAAATGAGAAATTTAGATAGTGTATGCACCAAACCAATGACCAAGGATTAAGAATAGCTTTGTTCGTTTCAGTGTCTTTTTCTCTCGTTACTAGAGGCGATTAAGGCGATTTTGTACAGATCGGCCTTTTTTTCATTGATTTTCAACCAAGTTCTTCGATTAAACCTTCCAGATCACTGTTTATTTTAATGAATCCATCACAAAACCCCTTTGAATCATCTCCCCGACCTCCTGATCCACCAGATCCAAATGGATCTGAGAATCTTCAATCTCCGGTTGTCTCGTTTTCTGAATATCCACCGATGCCGGTGTTGTCTCCAGCTGAACGTCGTATCAAGCTACGAAGCTCAATTAGAAATTCCATTGATCAGAATAATGATGTTGAGATTAAGATTGCTTCTGGAAAACTGATGAAATCTAAAAAGCGAATGCAGCGCGTCAAAGTTATCAAGAACAAAGGTATTTCTAACTCAAAAACGCAACTGATTCATGAATCCATGACTACTACTGATTCTAAACAGACTGAGGTTATTACTAGTGATGTGCCACAAATTAATCAAACTATCAAGGATGTGATTGGTTTTTTTGAGTCCCATAGTGATAAAAAGGGTGATTCAGGTGTAGGTTTTGATGTTAATCTAATATCTGCTTCTGCTGCTGTTAGTAAAATGATTCATAAGGATGAAAATTATAATGCTAAGGTGAATTGTACAGGAAACGAAATTAGGACTGATTTTGGTTATGGTAATGGATTGCATATAGAATCTGTGACTGATACAAAGCTAAACGAAAATATAATTGTTGATGAAGTTATGGGGCTAAACAAAAGTGAGCAGGAACGTATTTTTGTGGATGTTGGGATAGAAGATAACATTTCGAATGCTGATTTAAATTTAAGTGAAATTGATGTTGAAATGGTTTCAAAACAGCAAGGTGTTATCAAGGAAAATTTGAATGTGTGGGGGTTTACTAGCAGCCAAATTGGAAATGAAGTGAGACAAACAGAGTTAAGTAAACATGATAAGCAGAATGTGTGGTCTAATACCAGAGTTTCTTTTGCTGATCTGCTTAAAAAATCTAATGAATATGAGGAGGTTAAGATGGAATATATCCCACCAATGAAATTACCTAATGGTCAGAAAAGAGTGTTGTTTACTGAAGATGAGGTAAAAAAGGGTGGGAGTCAATTTAGCTTGCAGTTATATGGCTATTTTATTGGGACCTCCATGGATTACCAAGTTGTCAACTCAAACTTAAGAAGAATGTGGAGAGGATATGATATTAAGGAGATCACTAAAACTGCTTCTGGGTTCTATCTGTGCAAGTTTAAGAGTGAGCAGGGAATGAAAGCTGTTCTAGAGAGTGGGCCTTGGTTAGTAGAGGGTGTACCTTTATTCCTCAATCAATGGGAACCTGGAGTATGGCTGGAGAAAGTTGAACCGAAAAAGGTACCACTATGGGTATGTATTCATAACTTACCTATAGAACTTTGGAATGGTAATGGTATAGGAAAGTTAGCAAGCTATATTGGGAAGCCTATTTTAATGGATAGAATTACCATGGATAGATGTATCCATAAGAATGGCAGGTTGGGTTATGCTAGGGTATTGATTGAAATCATGGCTGATGAGGAACTCCCTAATGTAGTAGAATTTGAATACCCTGCAATGAGTATTTTTCCTGCTAAAATTGGTATACTGGAAGTATCATACCAATGGAAGCCACCCCTTTGTACTCATTGCAAAGTGTTTGGTCACACTTTAAAACAATGTAAATTGAGACTAGAAACAGATGAAGAGAAGGCTGCTAAAACAATTAGGGAAGCATTGAAAGTTAATGGAAATGAGAACATTCCTAAAAGTCAAATAGAAACTGATGATGACGGGTATCAGGTTGTTGGAAGAAAAAATACGAATGTTGATAGAATGAATGAGGATTGGAGGCAGAGTTTAAGGAATGGTATCAGCAATATTCAAGGTAATGGAAATCAAAATTATGGTCAACAGGGGTATAATGGGCAGAGTATGAATCAGTCTCAGAATAAGGGAGTTCAAAAGAAGGGCAGTGTTTTTGACAGGATCAGGGGTGGGTATCAAGGAAAAATGCAATATAAAATTGTCAAAGTAAATGAACAGAGTCAGAAGGATAAAACAAGTGATTTAGGGAAGCTAATTAATGAAAGATCAACACCTGTTGAGGTTGTCACTTTGAAGCCAAAAAAGGTATTAGAGGATCATGCCACTTGTTATAGTGATATATCCAAATCAGGTATTGAATTAAATAAAGTTCCAACATCAAATAAGTTTAATGTATTGAATGATGAGAGTGAGAGAATGGAAGAATCTGATTCTGATGATGATTGGGATGTGGAGTACAAAATGTATGGCTACCAAAGGAAGGAAGTTATATCTTTTTTGAGTAAAAAGTTGATACCACCGAAGGATATTAGATCAAAATGGAATGTTGGTCAAGTAGACTTTTTTAATATAGAATGCAGTAAGTATGGTTTATCTCCAATTTCTGAACAGGTAGATGTGGCCTCTGTAATAGATGGTACAACTAAGTTTTTGGGAGTTGATGGAGATGATAATGATGATGTGAATCAGGGGATTAAGAGCAATACATCAAAGGTGTTTTTTAAGTAATGGAGAAAATGGAAGCTGGAAGTGATAGCAAGAGATGGGCTTTTATTTGTAATAGTAATGGGTTGAATGTTAAATTGAATTGGGCTGAAGTTTGTGTAAGTATTGAGAAAGCTGATATAGCAAAGGTCTTGAGCTTATTTGGAGAAACATCAGAGTTGGGCTGGGCTTACATTTCTTTTGGGCTTGATGGATGGTTTAAAACAGAATATAGGCGGGGTTATGCTGCAAAAAATGGAGGGTGAGAATGAGATTATAAAGCATAGTCAGAAGTCTCAGTGTATATGGTTGTCATTTTTGAGTGAAGAGTTGAAGTTTAGAGGTCAAAACGCATTTTTGTATTGTGTAGAGATAGCTGATGATAATTATGTTTTTGGTAGTAGTATAATGATGTTCGGTTTTTGTATCAAAGTTTGGGTGGTACACTAAAAACCACCCCTAGAGGTATGCCTCTAGTTTTTTGTACAAATTTTTTATTTACTTTTAATGCATTTGCCGGGGTACCATCCCCTTTACCAAAAAAAAAAAGAATAGCTTTGTTCAGTTACGTCCTATTGTAAAATGTGGCGTTGGAGACCTTAGGTGAAATTGCCAAGCAATACGGAGAATTCGAATGCATGTCCAAAAGATATCAAGATCTTGGACAAACTTGCAAAAGAGATTAGAAACTTAGTTGCGATAATGTGAGAGTGGCCCAGTGATGATTACATCACTGACATGAAAAGATTATCGTGTGATTCGTGGTTGTAATGTGAAATTTCCCAAGGAAGTTAAAATATATTTATGTCCAAAAAATTTGAGTGATAATGAACCAATTATTTCGATTCCAGTGAGTAATGATTAAATAAAGTTTTCGCACGGTTATTCATTAGTGAGTTATTATCCGCGTCCATTATTCTTACGATACGGTTTTCATGTCTTAGAATGATGTTTACTTAGTACATGATTTACACTTTTATATTTGTTATCCTTCGCTCTCGTTACGTTTTATAGAATTTTGAGTAGAATGTCTTGGCGGAATATTTGATACGATTTTAAGTACATAGGAGTTTAGGATAAATGAGAAATTTAGATAGTGTATGCACCAAACCAATGACCAAGGATTATGATCTCAAAACCTGTAGAGTCGAGATTTGACGTCGTCACGCGACTTTGGAGGCGACACATTGGACACTAGAATGTGGTCATATAAACACATATATGTCGTGATACCTTTGCAATTACGTCGGCCGCCGTAATTGTTAGGGTATCCTTTCATATATGTACTTATAACCAAATCCTATATCACAATGTTCAGCTTCGTTCCTACGGTTTTAATTCTAAATGTGACACGAATATATATGGAAATGATACTAGATTAATATAGTTTTGCCAGATGACATTAATGATCTCATGCCGTTAAGCCTACATAACCCTCTCGGGTACGCGGGCATGTGCAGAAACCACCAACGGAGCATGTCCTGCTCGAGATTCGGAATGCGAATGAGTACATGTCGTCAATGTAGCAAATAAGTATATATCCTAGTGGATAAGTCCATCTTGAGTGACATGTAAGTACACATCGTTTCGAATAAGCACATATAGTTCCATGCACACGTAGTTTCTATTCATGTTCTATATGCGGGTTCCTTATTTATAGTCTAGGTCAATCCACCTAGATCTCTATAAACAATGGCTCTGATACCAATCTGTCACACCCCGTCTAAAGCGGAAACAACGGAATGCAACTATGATAGGATCACAACACATCAATATATAGAACTCTAAATGCAATTAAAGATCAATGTGTTGTAATGTCATTAACACGAATAGCGGTTCGTGCCAAGCATATATTCCAACAATGAATCGAAGTTTTTCAAATAATCAATAAATGTGTTCAACAAAGTTAAAGCAAAACACGCCTTCCCAAACAACCAACACGCCAAACCAAATGTTTCTTGTATCTTATAGTGACACTTAATGCAACCTAAACGGTCCACTAAGTTTTCTTGTCCTCAGCCTTAGTTCCACTAGTGCTACCTGAAAAGATATGCTCAAAAATGTCAACAATATGTTGGTGAGTTTCATAGGTTTGAAACCAGACACCAAAAAAATAAACATTTTGCTGTGATAATAATAAGTAGGACAATGCAACCGAAATGTGCACAAATGTGAAATAATGCAATCAATATGTCTCAATGCATGGCAATTATCTCACGAGGAAGTAAAGCACGAATTACAATCCCAATGTACGGCAAATACCCCACAAGGAGGTAAAGCATGAATGTAAACAACCAATCTCAATGTACGGCAAATACTTCACAAGGAAGTACAGCACGGATGTAAACAACCAATCTCAATGTACGGCAAATACTTCACAAGGAAGTAAAGCACGGATGTAAACAACCAATCTCAATGTACGGCAAATACTTCACAAGGAAGTACAGCACGGATGTAAGCAACAAGTCTCAATGCATATAAGTCACATAGTGTCACACATTTCAAGCATATGTCCAAAATGAAAATGAATGTAATCACAGCATGAAAACAATTGATAAAACATGTGAGCATACTTTTCCCCCAATTTGAAAATATGTAAATGAAAACGGGGCCACGAAAACTCACCTTGATTAGCAAGCAAGCCAAGTTCCCAAATAAGTCCCACCGAGTTGTACGTTAATCTATAATCAAATACGTATAGGTTACAATTTAGACAAGATTGTACCCTTATATTGCATCTTATAATGATGTTCCATTCCATCTCTATTAAGTTGCTCATATGATATTATTTTGTAAATAAACTCTCACTTACAAACAAGTTTGAATATATGTTATACCAAATAGTCCATGTCCAGATTCCTTCGTGACACTTTACAATTTTCAAAACATGAACAAAAATCTTTTATAACAGGTAAAATACTTAAAGACCTTTAAAAATTACAATATTTTTACACAAATCACCTAACACCTTAAAGTTGTTTCAGTAAAATTTTTGTGACCTATCTCAAAGTGTAAACATGAGAATTTCATGACTCAAACCGTACCAAATCATAAACCAAAAACTCACATTTTATTCTATCAGACAACACACCGTACTAAATGAAATATATAAATTAAATCTTACAATTATAGAAATATATTTTTTTTTACAGAAAGTCTAACTTGAAACCTACTTTAACACCTCAAAGTAACTAGAAAATAATTTCGATCAAACCGATTTAGGTTTACCAACGTTTTCTAAAAATTCGTCACTCATAACAGCAGGTTACGAAATAATTTTTATAAAATAATATGAAGCGTTTTAGAGGCCGAAACCTAGCGAAGTTACTGAAAATTTCGATATCTACAACTTTCTTGTTTTGGCCGAATTCTGAAAACGAACAAAACTAGGTGAAAACAGCCATCGAACTGGACTAAATAATCTGGACAGATTTTTAGACTTTCGATTTGTAATTCACTTTTACTCAATATATTCATACCCCAAACATATAATTCGTTCAACTATATGTATATCTCAGAAAAACTGTAAAGAAAATTTATATATTAGGGTTTATGATTATACCTTTACGCATACACAATTGAACAAGACTTGAATTCGATTTTCATGAAGTTCTTCTTTTGATTTCTTCTTCTTTTTATTTTTCGGTCAATGGGAGCATAAATAAACCACAGGACGATGTAAGTCTGATCCAAAATAGTGTTTAGGTTAAATTTTAAGTTTCTATTTATAATTAAAATATTGCTTGATGGATTAAACTTCATGGAATTTAGAAGAATTTGGGCTGGTCGAATTGGATAGCTATCAAGGATGTTGGATCGTTTTTTTTTTTTTCTTTCACAAAGTTCCTACAGCCCAAACACATAACGAGATCACAAGTTACCTGATCATTATTATATTATTATTACTATATTATCAATATTGTTCATATTATATTGTTAGTTATTATTATTATTTCATTAATATTATCCTAACTTTTAATCTAACCACGTACGAATATTGATTCGAGTTTTTGAATACTATACGAGAATTAACTTTTTCACATAGTTTAAAATATGAAGTACTTAATTAATTTCTCCACATTACCTATGTACATGAATACAAATAAGAAATAAGTATAGGAAACGAATCTAAGAATAGAGTTTGGTGACAGATGTCATACTTTCTGCAGCCACTGTTTACCACGCATATTAAACCAGTTACTTTTAACACCAAGAAACATTATTAACACGTTTATGGACTCCTAATATACTAAACTTGTTGAGGTTAAAATCCTACATCATGATAAGATGCACACTTGCTAACAGAAATTCCAGAAAAACACTACCGTCATCTTTTTCTTCTTTAACAGTTTTTGTGGTGACACCACTCTGATATTTCTGTTAATAACCGAAAGTTTGAGACTTAACCTTGTAAGGCATATCTTTGATAATTAAGTTAGTGCTTTATGTGGTCTAGGTCACGAGTAGGGTGGTCAAGCACTTGGACATTTTCTGCCTTGTAACTGCCGAAGCTGAACTCTCAAGGGTGAGTTTTCACAGCCCTTTTTTACTTGTTTTTAAATAATTTGGGGATGTAAAACATGACATTAACTATTTATTAAACCTGGTTGAACATTTATAAAACTGCAAAGCCTGTTTATTTACTGTAGGAATTGGTGTATACTACCTATGTGAATCGAGAACTTATTAACAAAGTCCCCAGAACACCGCTTACACTACTTATTAACTCGTCCGAGAGCCAGACGAGCTGTTGATAATTATGAATACCGTTATTTAGGGTAGACAGCTCTCACGTACATGGCTGTGTGCGTGCATATTATCACCACCCATATCCTTAATTGGATATCAGCAAACCATATGCCCTTTTGGGATGTTGGTACTTTGGGGCATGCAGTCGGAATCGGTTTTGTAGTGGCCTCAATTGCATTAACACTGAGTATACAACCTAACCATTTCACGGTTATCCATACAACCAGTACTTATACTCTGTTCTATTGAACAACGGATTGTTATAAATGATTTGGTATTATTTATGTCTGTGGGCTCACCAACTATGGCCATAGTTGACCCTCATTTTTCATGCTTTTCAGGAAACAGGCACTAAGTAAGAGCCGAAGCTATGCTAATCGTTACTACAGATGTTTATTATTCAGTGCACTATGATGTATTTGGATATGTACAACTGTTACCTAAGATAGGTTAGTTCGAATTAGCCATTATGTGATCTACTTAATTTTGTCTTAATCTCTATGTCATGATTAGCAAACCTACGAGTTTAACTTGTTTGTGCAAAACTTTCTATCAATAGATACTTTCTACTTTTGGAAACATATAGTAATCACGTGATGTATTCATATCGTTAAGGATGTACGCGAGTTGTGTGATTGTGAGCTAGTAAAGAACCGATAAAGAAACGTAGACATTAAAGTGTTGTGATTATCAAGATTTTGATATAATCTCGTTAATAATTATAAACATACATTCGTTTTGGGAATGAAAACATTTTTAATATTCGAATATATAATGAATGCGCGAGTACGGAAAATAATTAAATTGCGATTATTAAATACTAAAACATCGTGACCCGAGTTAGTTTGTGACTTGTTTGTTTTGGCCCAAAGGAAACCAACCCAAAATCCCTCCCCCATGAAGGATTCGGCCGGCCCAGTTGTACCCAAACCCAATCCATTCGAAAACCCTATAACTTGGGCCCCAATCTATCCGAAAAGTTTTAGTTTATGACGACTTAATTTAGCAGACAAATTCAGAGACCGATTCGACCCATTTAGAGTTGTTTTCAGGCTTCGGCCAAAACTAAAAAGTTGTATATCTCGATGTTTCACTTAAATTCGTGAGGTTTCGGCCTCTGAAATGCAGCAGATTATTTTATAAATTTATTTTAGTAAACTGCTGTTGTGAGTTACGAAATTTAAACCCTAAAACTCACGAAAATCATCATCCAAACTATTCTATCAATCGAAAACGCTTGTTTAAGTGTTCGGTGGTAAGTTTTTGATCCTATAATCCTTATATACATTTTGTTTAATCTTAAAACGAATTCTAAGAGTATATATTCTCGTTATTCACAGATATTAAGGAAGGTTCTCATGTGATCATTCGTTAGTTGGTATATTCTTTGTTTAAAATTTGTTCTTTCATACGTATTTTCAATCTATCGTGTTATTTCATATCTTTCGATTCGATCCATTGGTATCCCATCATTATGACCATATGACGGTCTGTAAAATTAGTATTATATTGGTTAGATAGAGTTTTTGTGAACATGTAAATGATTTAGACATGTAGATATGCGAGGAATTGAATTGGAACATAAACCCTAATCTGGACAGATTTATGTGTCGGGTTTGGGGAGTCATAACTTGATCATATTGTGATAGTTTTGGATGAAATTTGGGTCCTAAAACTATGTACAAAGAGTCTACTATCATGTGGCATTGGTTTCATGACGAAATAAGGAGTTTTGATATGTTAAATCAATTTTATAAGATTAAAGGTCAGGTCTGTCTTTTTGGTTTGTATTTTGGTCATGTTGTGGATTTTAAAAACGTATGTTTAACAGTGAATTTGGCCTTGAAAATTTTACTGGAATAACTTCAAAGTGTTAACTAATTTCTGTAAAAATATTGTGATTTTTGAAGGTCTACAGGTATTTTAATTTTTATAAAAGTTTTGTGATGTCAGAAAATGTTTTTGATGTGAGCAGTCCAATTTGAAGAATTTTTAGAAATAGTTAAAACATTGAAATAAATTTTGAGAAAATTGCAGTAAGTTATTAACACATAAGAGGGTCAGTGGTAAAATTTATAGAGTCTAATAATTTCGTTGAGTCATGATTTAGAATTTGTGAAGTGATACTAAATTCTGGACAAAAAAATGAAGTTCATTTGAAAGTGTAAGTTATTATAAGTTTTATACGTGAGAGCTTATATTTGACTCGGTATATGAGATAGGTTTGTGAGAAAATTGAAAGAGATGATGTGACACCCGGTCAAAATAACCCAAAATTGGGTCCAAATTTAAACCTTAATTACTCGTACTTGGTACGTGTTAAAACAAAAGTATTCAGATAATATATATGTGTATATATATATAACGTTGAACGATTATTTAAATAATCACATACAAACAAATCTAAAACCACGCGCAAACTTAAATACGGTCGTTGGTGAAAATATTTTTAAATAATGTATTATTAGCGAGAATAATAATTATTTGCTCGATTAAAGTTTTAAATACATTCTGGACACTGAGAACTATCCGTAAGTTTTAAATAAAACAAAGATACAATTTTATACATCCGTAAAAACATTTTTATAAAACATTTCAATTGAAAACATATACGATCATATTTTTAGAAAATTATCATTTTAAAATATTATACTACATAACGATTGGGTACGCGAACACGGGGCGAAAAATACTACCAAACCTCAATTATTGGAGGCCGGTTATACTCACCCGACCCCCAATAATTCACACACACAACAAACACACGATCCATCTCATTTCTCTCTCGGTCTCTCGCTCTTTTCCTCTCGGTTTCAAATCATCATCATCATTCATCAACAACAACAACATCTGATCATCATCATCTTCTTCTTGGATCATCTTCATCATCATCACGATCATCATCCTCACCACCATCATCATCTTCCGGTTTCCATTTTTAATACGTAAGAACCTTTACTAAATTATTTTAGTTTTGTGATTATTATACTTATAATAGCTTATAGTAACATTGTACGTGCGAAAAATTGGTTAAAACTAAGTTAGAACTGGTTTGGGAATGATCTGATACGAACAGACCCGAAAGAAACAACCCACCCGGACGGGTGGATCAAGTAACCCGAACGGGTAAGGTTGCATACCCGATCGGGTATGGACCTGTACCCGGACGGGTAAGTCCATACACCCGAACGGGTGGTACACACAGACCCGGCCGGATTAGAAAAATCACCCGGACTGCTAACCAAACATACCCGGACGGGTATGGAGCCCCACCCGGACGGGTAACACCTATTTAGCCAACCATCTTTTGTAGTTTTGTAGTCCTCTGAGTCACGGTCGTCTTGGCAGCTTGATCGCCTAAATCCGAGTTCATATGAGAGAGTTATGGCCAAAACGGTGCGACATAGTCAAATCAGCAAAATGCACTATCTTTTCATATTCTTTCCTCAATCTTTAACCTTAACACATGAGATCAATTCCAAGCTAAATAAGTATCTAAAGTACATGAAGTCAACTAGAAACAAGTACAAAAATTGTATTTTGAAATATGATTTCACTTCTGTCACCAACGGGCCGTACACTTTTACAAACTACAAACTTAATTGTTTTCAAACATATAAACAAACACTGGGACACAATTCAACCGAATAAACATTAATATGGATGGTATTTGTATGCCTCCATTTACTTATATATAATCTCGCGTGTTTAGGGTACTAGGAAGTTACACTTGGTACACGCGCGCATATTAGGATTTGCTTGCTCTTCAGGTGAGTCTCACGGCCCCATTTTCAATGTTTACATGTTTTAATAATTGGGGGAGATGCAACACAAAGTGTTTTCGTGATCACTGTTATTCGGTTAGTTAATTTAGTATTAACTCAAGTTATCTGCATTGTTATTTAATTCGGTTAATCACATTGGTTACATTGTTCGGTTATCATTGTCGGTCTTGATTTTCATTGTTCGGTATATGCACGAGTGTTTTAATTCGGTAAAAGTCCTCAACAGTGTATGGTTCATTAACTTAATAAGGCGCGGTTACTAAAGGATAGTACTATCATGGGAGTGACGTCCCCGTCCGGGTTGCTAGCTACAACCAAGATTAAAAACGGGCACTTTAGTAATTGTCATGGGTGTGTCACCAAATCGGGAGGCAAAGATCGGGTTAGGCTTTGAATCATAGCTCAATGCAATACAAGTGTCGGTTATATCATGGGTCGGAAACCTTAATAGGTTTATCATTGTTCGGTTTACATTGTTTAATTATCATCGGATAATCATGTTGATCACATCAATGTTTATTTTAAACTTGTGAGATTCACCAGCTTTATAGCTGACCTTTTAGTGTTGTATTCTCAGGTGCTCATCAACAGTAGGAATGGCCTACAGGATAAGCTAGTTATCACGAGTCGCATACATCCATTTAGATATGAAGATTTTCTTGCATTATATTTTGTACAATGGTTATGTATTAAAATCTTCTGAGATCATTTTGCGAACTCACTACTATGTTTCAAACTTATGACTTAAACTTTGTAATACTTTTGTAATATATATAACGTCTCATGTAGAGTCGTTTGTTGTAATCTTGGTGTTTTGATATGTGATTAGTGGCACCCAAAACTCGCTTCCGCAAAGGTAAAATTTGGGGGTGTCACAGATTGGTATCAGAGCCTAAGGTTATAGTGAACTAGGTTGCATTTAGTGGGCCTAGACTATGACCGTTAGGTAGTATTCCTCATTAGATATAACTGGTTCAGGGATTTCATCATACAAGTTTAATTTAACATAGCCTGATCAACTATGTACAATTAAATGAAGATGATGTGAACTCTGAAAGGGGTTTTGTTGAACTGGAATGCATTAGTTGACTCTGACCACGAGAGAACCGTGACTTGTACTTGTTTTGCGTTAGACACGACTAGGTGGATAATACGTATGTATAGGTTATACATATATGGTTAGGCATATTAATATGTAACACCCCCGAAATTCACTGTTTTGCGGAAGCATAGTTTGGGGTGTTACTAATCAAATATCACAGCACAAAGATAAAGTAAACGATATCTATATGCAACATTTGTAAATTAGTTACATTCCATAGATATATTGTTTGAAAACTTAGTGTTTTCGTATACAAAAATGTAGTTTCCCTAGAGTCCGCGCGTGTAGCGGGAGATTCTATTACATAATCAAAATATACAAAAGATAATGCTAAGAATCTCCGTTAATGCAGTTGTGTTGAAATCATGCGACTCTAGCTAAAATCCTGGAGTAATCCTACTCCATCCGGGTACCTGAGAAAACATGCTAAAAAGTGTCAACCAAAAGGTTGGTGAATCTCACAGGTTTGTAAATAATATCGGCTTTGAACACGAGATTTCATTAGTAATGCCCGTAGGCGTAAAATCAGCAATTTCAATCCAGAAATCGTAAACCAGTATTTGCAATCCCGCAAATGTAAGTAAGTAAGTTTATACCGTTGCCATGAGGCTCATAATCGAAGCTTAACCAGTAAGTAATAAGTTTGCTCCCGTGACATGCTCGTAAATGAGCAAGCATCAGTAACGAATAATTAGTCACCCGTTTCTACGTGTAAATCAGTACGTGGAAGCGCTACTGCCCCGGGTGAGGAGGGTCATTTCCCTAATGGATCCATTAACTAGTGTTCGCGCTTAAGTCCATAACTAACGATATATGATGGAGAGACTTCTGTTTGTAAGTAAACTCATGCAATTTCGTTTGGTATAGTAAACAGTTTAGTACTTGTGTTCAAGAAAATCAGTAGCATGTATCTCCCCCAATAAGATAAAACAGTAAAAGTGGGGCCGTAAGACTCACCTGAGTCTTGTAGTAATCAGTTGCAATTAGCAAGTAGTAAGTAAAGCAAGTAGGTTCTCTGAACCCGTAACCTTCAAATGCCTAATCATATGAAGTTGTGTAAGTATGCGTCTCACGAGACGTTTCGTTTAGTTGTACACAACTAGTATATCCAGTGTTTGTCCGTATGTTTGTAATTGTTTGTTTGTTGGAAAACATGTTTGGCCCGTTGGTGACGGTTTGTAGCAAAAATTCTAAAATGTTGACTTTGCTACAGTAGATTTGCTACAGTACTGCTACAGTAAAATTTGACTTTTTTGTACAGTAACTTTGACTTTTTCTATAGTGAAAATCCTTTAAAATTTCCAAGTTTTCTGTTTTCTGCGACATAATATGCGACACAAGGGTTTATATGCGACACAAGGGTTGTGTCGCATGAGGGATGCGACACAAGAGCTCTGCGACACAGTGGTTGTGTCGCAAAAATCTTGCGATGCTAATTCAATAGCGACAGAACGGTTGTGTCGTATTAAATACGACATAGTATGCGACATAGAGTGCGACACAATATTGTGTCGCAAAGGTTACGACACTAAAGGATTGGTACGACACAAGGTGCGACACAAACGGGTTTATGCGACACAGCATGCGACATGTAACACCCCCAAATTTAACGGTTTGCGGAAGCATACATTGGGTGTTACTAATCAATATACAAAGCACAAGATTAATAGTAAACGACCTCTAAATGAGACGTTTGTAAAATAGTTACATTTCATAATTAATCATCGTTTGAAAACCGTAGGTTTTCGTATACAAAATGTAATTCCCTAGAGCCCACGCGTATAGCGGGAGATTCTATTACATCACCATAGTTACAAAAGATAATGCCAAAGAATCTCCGTTAAATGCAGTTTGTAAATCATGCGACTCTAGCTAGAAATCCTGGAGTGATCCTACTCTGTAAGTGTACCTGAGATACAAAGCTAGCAAGTGTCAACCAAAAGGGTTGGTGAATCTCACAGGTTTAGTAATAAGTAAGTGTTATGAACCACAAGTATGTACCCGTATTGCTATCAAGCAAAGTAAGTAAATCAGTTTATCAGTACAGTGCCATGAGCTCATAAGTTGAAGCTTAACCGTGTAGTGTGAAATGAATCACGTACCCCCGTGAGTGCTATCCGCACACTCATATGTAACAAATACTAATATGTCTATTTCTACGTGTAAATCAGTACGTGGTGGCGCTACCACCCCAGACAGGGATTGTCAGTCCCAAATGGATCCATTTACTAGTACTCGCGCTTAAGACCATAACTAACAACTTACGATAAGGAGGCTTTCAGTGGATAAAAGTAACTCATGCGTTTGTTTGTAATCAGTAATGTTTTCAGTAATGTTTTCAGTTCAGTACATTGTGTTCATGCGTAAAACAGTTGCTAAGTATCTCACCCCAAAGTATAAAACAGTAAAAGTGGGGCTGTAAGACTCACCTGAGTCTTTGCAAGTACGTTTATGTCAATAAACGAGTAAGTAGTATCAACCGTAGGTTCTCCGAACCCGTAACCTTCAAATGCCTAAACACGTAAGGTTAAGTAAGTAGATGTCTCGCAAGACCATCTAGGCTAGTTGTTCATACAACCCGTTGTGTTTAAATGTTGGTTTGTTCGCGTTCGTATCAAAGTATACGGCCCGTTGGTAATTTGTTATAATTAAAGTTTGTCATTTATAACGCACTTTAGAGTAATTGTAATAGGAAAGTATGTTTTATTATATTTGTTAGGTCGTATCGTATAAGGATTTGAGGTTGTAAAAGTTCGACACTTAGTGAAAATGTGAGTTTTCAAAGTTCTGGTTTGTGCGACGTAGCATGCGACGTCGCTAGCGACGTAGAGTGCGACGTGGGCGTGTACGTCGCATGATGCGACCTTCGCAAATCAATGCGACGTAGGGGGCGGCGTCGCTAATGCGACGTTGGTTCGGTTTGCGACGTTAAAGTCTACGTCGCTACATGCGACGTCCGCAAGTTAATGCGACGTAAGGGGCTGCGTCGCTAGTGCGACGTTGGGATCTTTGTGCGACGTAGGCCGCGACGTCGCAGAGGCCCCCGGCCAGGTGCGACGTAGCGGTCTGTTGGCCGGAAAATGTGCCGAAAACGAGTTTCCCGGTTTCCGTTGGGTCCAAATCTTTTACCCAACCCTTATATGAACATATTACGCCTATCAAAACCATAAACTAGTAAAAATGATCAAAAACGAGAGATGTCGGGATTTTTCGGAAACTTACAAAGTGTCGGATTGAAAATCCGAAAAGATAGGAATGTAGATCGTGTGATGGTGAACGTTTTCTTCCAAAGAGAGGCTATGATCCGAGTGCGTTTAATATGTTTATTTATTGATTTTGATGGTGGTGGTGTGTTGGTGAAATAGAGAGAAAAAGAGAGGAAGAAAGAGAGTGAGGGAGAAAGAAATGAGAAAGAGAATGGGGATGGTGGGGTGTTGGTGAAAGCCTCACCTCACCCAGTCCCCGTTCCGTGCCCCGTGTGGTGTTCGTTTTCTCCGTCGTTTAATCCTTCGTTCTTAATATTAAATCAAGCAGTTATATTTTTGAAACGTGCCGGAAATATTTTGATGAATTACCTTGAAGTTAATTATAAAAACATTTGTCCAAATATTAAATTCCTTAACTCGCGTTTAGTACGTATTTGTTAATTTATTTAAAATGTCATCGCGATAATATAAATAATGTTCGTTCACTGTGTATTTTAAATAATAAAATACGTTCTCATTATTTAGGTAAATTTCTGTCACCAACGTCCAAATCAACTGTGTCGGACTCCGTCCGGTTAATTCGTACGATTAATCCAATTTGCGTAAGTACACACATATATATATATAAATCACCTTATATATATATATACAAATAGAGTCTGCAATTAGTCCTATTACATACTAATTACAACTAGTTACAAGTAATTAGGCATAATTAATTATCCTAATTTAGCAGGTGTTACACGACACAAGGCTTGTGTCGCATGTATGAACACCAGCCCAGAAACTTTCGGGTTTCAAGAATTTTCGACCAAAAACGCAAATCTAACCCATTTTTGAGCTATAAAATCGTGTATTCTTCATGTATTAGGTTATATCTAAGTTGTGTACACATCAAAACATTACACCAATTTGAATAGATCTAAGATTTTAGGAATTTCTTACTTTTGCAAATCGAGCTAAATGGAGGATGAGATGATGAAAACGATCTTGATATTCTTGTTCCACTCGTGATGGTGATTCCGAATATGTAATTTTCGTGGGTCGGTTTGTATTTCGAAAATTTGGTAGTATTTTTAGTGAGAGTGTTTTTGGGGTATGTATGTTTTTGGAGATAATGAAAATGAAAGAAGAATGAGGAGGGGAAGGGGTGTTGGCTGATCCAAGAGACTAGGGAGGGGAAAACGCTCCCTAAAATACAGTATTTACTCCGTGTCCTAATTGATTAATCGTTTGTTTTTAGTTTTTAACCAAACATTTATATTTAAAAATGTAACTGGAGTATTTAAGTAAAAATACTTTGAAATTAATAGTAAAACATTTGTCGCAATATTTAAATTATTAAGTCGCGTTTATTACGTTTTGTTGCGTTAGTTAAAATGTTGTCGCGATAATATATAAATAATGCTCGTTCGGTTGTGTATTTTATATAACAAAATACGTTCTCATTATTTAAGTAAATTTCTGTCACCAACGTCCAAATAACTGTGTCGGACTCTGTCCGGTTAATTCGCACGATTTATCCAAATCGCGTAAGTACACACATATATATATAAATCACCTTATATATATATATACAAATAGAGTCTGCAATTAGTCCTATTACATACTAATTACATCTAGTTACAATTAATTAGGCGTAATTAATTACCCTAATTTAGCAGGTGTTACATAATATCCTCCGATACTTGGTAACGAACTTATCGTTCATATACGCCTTAGAACTCGCCAACGGTAAGTTGATCGAGTCAGGAAAATAGTACTGGGATGTGCCCTAGTTCCGAGGGTCATCTCTTCGAAGTAGGCTTACCTTGGCAGATATGAGAAATGTGACATTCAATTCGATACGAACCGGTTAGTAATCAGGATCGACATACACTTAAAGACTACATTCCTTTCTCGCCTCCTTATCACGTTTGCTTATCGATCAACACTTGTCCGGATGTAATATCCCCTTCACTTTTATAAACTTTAATCCTCGTAATCATTTGAACTCGCAAGTTAAGTGATTGCAACCACTGTTATTCTACAGTATTGATTGTCATTTGTGTTGTGGTATAATACCGTTATATATACAACTACGATGATCATATTCTTATACGAAACTCTGACATGTCCCATATCTTCATTGAAGGAACATGCCTCCATGACGCCAAAAATTCACCCAGGCTCAAGTTGATCGACTGGTTGCTGACGCAGTAAGTGCTGAGCGACGACGATCTGAAGGCGCTGAAACACCACCAAGTACCACTGTGGTAAAACCGTGCACCCACAAGGACTTCCTTAACTGCAAGCCTCTGAACTTCAACGGCACTGAAGGTGCCATTGGGTTGTTACGATGGCTGGAAAAGACAGAGGCAGTCTTTCGCATCTGCAGCTGCTCTGAGGACAGTAAGGTCAAGTTCTCCAGCTACACTTTCATGGATGATGCTCTGACATGGTGGAACACTTATGCTGACTCCGTGGGTCAAGACATTGCTTTGGAAATTCCATGGGATGAGCTGAAGAAAATGCTCAAGGACGAGTATTGTCCTAGAGATGAAATCCAACAGCTGGAGGCGGAATTCTGGAATCTCACCACTCAAGGCAACGACCTTGCTTGTTATTCCTCCCGATTTAATCAGTTGGCGCACCTGTGTCCATCTATGGTGGATACAGAATCCAAGCGAATTGAGCGCTATGTCTGGGGACTTCCTCCACAAATTCAAGGGATGGTTACTTCGTCCAACTCTCCTACATTTCATGGTACTGTGCGCATGGCACATAAGCTAATGGCACAAATCGTTCGCCAAGGAACGTCTGTTGTCAAGAGTACTGTAAACCACCCTAGTGATAACAAGAGAAAACCTGAGGGAAATCCTGATAATCAAAGTCCGGCTACCAAAAAGTCTGCAACCATCAAGGCCAACACCTCTGGGTCTGAAAACAATAAAGAGTACACTGGAATCAAACCCTACTGCTCAAAGTGTAAACGTCACCATGACGGGCCTTGTGGCACCCCCTGTGATAAGTGCCAGCGTTATGGTCATTCTGCTAAGGATTGCCGAGCGAAAGCCTGTTTCGAATGTGGAACTGTAGGTCACTACAGAAATGACTATCCAAACCTAAAGGACAAGAACATCGGCCCTGCTCGAGGAAGAGCCTATGTACTCAGAACTAGGGAAGACGACCAGAACCCTAGACTCATTTACTTGCTCAACACGGGTATGGTCACTCATTAATGACCTGATTGCTTTACACTGTTTACATGGGTAGATATTACTTGCTGCTTGATATCTTTTATGTTTTCCCTAGATCCTAAGTGCACAATAGAGTTAGAGAAAAACGACAAGTTAGTTCTATAGTTTCTATAGGAGACTGTTAGAGTCTAGTTTACGCAACAATCCTACTGACTATTACAAATTGTATGAACACAGTACGACTCACTAAATTTGGAGGATTGTAAATACAAATCATAGTGATACTTGTTAAGACGGACCGACCGTTTTACATGGGTAACGGTCGGGTAAAGAATCGGACTTCTCCATTATCATTTGAGATCAGTAGGTTTAAGCCTAACAAGGGGAGAAAGATAAATCGGATGTCTTAGTATTAGACATATCACATAGTCGGCCTTAGAAACACGCGAATCTAGGTTTCACTTGAATTTCGGGACGAAATTCTCCTAACAAGGGGAGAATGTGACACCCGGTCAAAATAACCCAAAATTGGGTCCAAATTTAAACCTTAATTACTCGTACTCGGTACGTGTTAAAACAAAAGTATTCAGATAATATATATGTGTATATATATATAACGTTGAACGATTATTTAAATAATCACATACAAACAAATCTAAAACCACGCGCAAACTTAAATACGGTCGTTGGTGAAAATATTTTTAAATAATGTATTATTAGCGAGAATAATAATTATTTGCTCGATTAAAGTTTTAAATACATTCTGGACACTGAGAACTATCCGTAAGTTTTAAATAAAACAAAGATACAATTTTATACATCCGTAAAAACATTTTTATAAAACATTTCAATTGAAAACATATACGATCATATTTTTAGAAAATTATCATTTTAAAATATTATACTACATAACGATTGGGTACGCGAACACGGGGCGAAAAATACTACCAAACCTCAATTATTGGAGGCCGGTTATACTCACCTGACCCCCAATAATTCACACACACAACAAACACACGATCCATCTCATTTCTCTCTCGGTCTCTCGCTCTTTTCCTCTCGGTTTCAAATCATCATCATCATTCATCAACAACAACAACATCTGATCATCATCATCTTCTTCTTGGATCATCTTCATCATCATCACGATCATCATCCTCACCACCATCTTCATCTTCCGGTTTCCATTTTTAATACGTAAGAACTTTACTAAATTATTTTAGTTTTATGATTATTATACTTATAATAACTTATAGTAACATTGTACGTGCGAAAAATTGGTTAAAACTAAGTTAGAACTGGTTTGGGAATGATCTGATACGAACAGACCCGAAAGAAACAACCCACCCGGACAGGTGGATCAAGTAACCCGAACGGGTAAGGTTGCATACCCGATCGGGTATGGACCTGTACCCGGACGGGTAAGTCCATACACCCGAACGGGTGGTACACACAGACCCGGCCGGATTAGAAAACTCAACCGGACTGCTAAACAAACATACCCGGAAGGGTATGGAGCCCCACCCGGACGGGTAACAACTATTTAGCCCACCATCTTTGGTAGTTTTATAGTCCTCTGAGTCACGGTCGTCTGGGCAGCTTGATCGCCTAAATACGAGTTCGTATGAGAGAGTTATGGCCAAAACGGTGCGACATAGTCAATCAGCAAAATGCACTATCTTTTCATATTCATTCCTCAATCTTTAACCTTAACACATGAGATCAATTCCAAGCTAAATAAGTATCTAAAGTACATGAAATCAACTAGAAACAAGTACAACAATTGTATTTTGAAATATGATTTCACTTCTGTCACCAACGGGCCATACACTTTTACAAACTACAAACTCAATTGTTTTCAAACATATAAACAAACACTTGGACACAATTCAAGCGAATAAACATTGATATGGATGGTATTTGTACGCCTCCATTTACTTATATATAATCTCGCGTGTTTAGGGTACTAGGAAGTTACACTTGGTACACGCGTGCATATTAGGATTTGCTTGCTCTTCAGGTGAGTCTCACGGCCCCATTTTCAATGTTTACATGTTTTAATAATTGGGAGAGATGCAACACAAAGTGTTTTCGTGATCACTGTTATTCGGTTAGTTAATTTAGTATTAACTCAAGTTATCTGCATTGTTATTTAATTCGGTTAATCACATTGGTTACATTGTTCGGTTATCATTGTCGGTCTTGATTTTCATTGTTCGGTATATGCACGAGTGTTTTAATTCGGTAAAAGTCCTCAACAGTGTATGGTTCATTAACTTAATAAGGCGCGGTTACTAAAGGATAGTACTATCATGGGAGTGACGTCCCCGTCCGGGTTGCTAGCTACAACCAAGATTAAAAACGGGCACTTTAGTAATTGTCATGGGTGTGTCACCAAATCGGGAGGCAAAGATCGGGTTAGGCTTTGAATCATAGCTCAGTGCAATACAAGTGTCGGTTATATCATGGGTCGGAAACCTTAATAGGTTTATCATTGTTCGGTTTACATTGTTTAATTATCATCGGATAATCATGTTGATCACATCAATGTTTATTTTAAACCTGTGAGATTCACCAGCTTTATAGCTGACCTTTTAGTGTTGTATTCTCAGGTGCTCATCAACAGTAGGAATGGCCTACAGGATAAGCTAGCTATCACGAGTCGCATACATCCATTTAGATATGAAGATTTTCTTGCATTATATTTTGTATAATGGTTATGTATTAAAATCTTCTGAGATCATTTTGCGAACTCACTACTATGTTTCAAACTTATGACTTAAACTTTGTAATACTTTCGTAATATTTATAACGTCTCATGTAGAGTCGTTTGTTGTAATCTTGGTGTTTTGATATGTGATTAGTGGCACCCAAAACTCGCTTCCGCAAAGCTAAAATTTGGGGGTGTCACAGATGAAATGGACATTATTATGGGATACAATGGAAGGACATAGCCTTGTCTAGATTGTAACATATACGCATTTGAACTGTAGACTAACATACGGATTTGTGGATTCATTTGGGAACAAAATTTTCTTGGCTAATCAAGGTGAGTTTTCGTGGCCCCATTTTAGTATTTACTTTTCCTTTGGGGGAAAAGTATGCTCACATGTTTTATCAACTGTTTTATGATGTGGTTACATTCTTTTCTTTTTGGTCCTATGCCTGAAATGTGTTACATTATGTGGAATTATGTGCATTATTTGAGAACATTGAGATCATTGAGAACATTGAGGTCATTGAGAACACTGAGATCATTGAGGCTATTCGTCTTGCTCCTTTGGGGGTATTGACAATACGCCGGTTATTGTTATGCTATTCGTCTTACTCCGTGGGGTAATGACAACACGCATTTGTTTGTTGAGAACATTTGGATCAATTGATATCAATGGTCATATTCTCTTGAGGGTATTGACTAGATATATCAAGTATCTTGGAAACTTATTAGTTACACTAATTTCATTACGTGCCTTTTCATTGCATTGTCCTAACTAGTTCATTATCACAGCAAACCTATTTTTTTATGTGTCGTTTCAAACCTGCGAAGCTCACCAACATATGTGTTGACGTTTTTGAGCATAACTTTTCAGGTAATACTAGTGGCACAAAGGCTGAGGATAAGAAAGCTTAGAGGACCTGCTATCTTACATTAAGCTTTATTTCAAGACTGTTTTGAGATCGTTGAGTTATTGCATTAGGTTTATTTGGGAAGGCACGTTTTGCCTTGACAATGGTTTAAGAATTATTGTTTGCACAATTTTGTTTCATTGTTGGTATGTATCAATGTATGCATTGCTGAACCGCTATTCATGTTATAGACATCATGGCACATTGAATTTTATATTTCATATAGACTTCTTTATAATAATGTGTTATGATCCTATCTTAGTCGTACCTCGTTGTTTTCGCTTTAGACGGGGTGTGACAGGATATTACTATTTTGTACTTAATTTTGTAAGCGTTGTAACACATGTAAACTATAGCTATAGGTTGATGTAATATGTAATGGATGTACTAAACTACGTAAGGACTAGTTGATCTTTGTGTAATGAAACCGGTTACTATTGCGCCCCGTGTTTCTGCCTTAGGAGGGGTGTGACATGTATCAACCATCCCGCTGAAGAATATGAGATTGAGTACGAAGATCCAACTAACGGCTCTGTCTATTATGCTCAGTTTCCTTCCAGACCTCTGAATCCACCTGGTTTCGTCACCGCCCAGAAATCGAGGAACTCAGTATCATCCACAAAACAATCAACCACCTTACCCATAAAGATTTCAGCCACGATATCCGACATACCAGCAACAACCCCAACTTCCTTATAACCAACCTTTGTCGTTGACTGCACCTGAAGATGTCCAGCGCACTAAACCTGCAAAGACCGCCATACCAATCACCAATGCTGAAGACAATCTTAACAAATTCATCCAGGGTCATAATGCTTTTAACCAGAAGACTACGGCAAGACAAGACCAGACTAATCTGTTCCTTAGAAATTATCTCTCGGTTATAAAAAACCTAGAGAATCAAATTGGTCAGTTAGCCCAACATCTCGATACTCGACCGCAAGGATCTCTACCTAGCAATACCATCCAGAATCCTCACGTCGAAGAAGCAAAAACCCTGAACTCTCCTTCGACCACTTCTACTCTAGTTAAGGAACACACTCTTGTCCCGCCGACAGTTGAGACCCGATCTGTGCCCACTCCAACTCGTAAGGTGCAAGTTCCTTTCCCAAACCACTTATACAAAAATTACAATGCCAAGTCATTCAAACTTGACAGAAAATTCATGGACACCGTGTCTAGAATTCCTTCCAGCACTAAATATATTCGACGAATACTTGTTACAAAGGAAAAGGTACCCGCAACCCCTAAAGTCTCTCAGAAACGTCAAATGCTTAGCCGTCATCCAGAATACCTTACGAGAAAAGCTAGGAGATACTGGACGATTCACCTTGCTCTGTTCCATCTATCACTCAGGCATGATACGCTCCTTGGCTGATCTTGGAGCCAGTATAAATCTCATGCCTTACTCACTTTACACCAGATTGGAATTAGGACCTCTTCAGCCAACTAAGATGAGTCTCCAGCTAGCCGATCAATCCATTCGATACCCGAAAGGCATAGCTGAAAACGTAATGGTTAAAGTTGATAGGTTTTGGTTTCCCTTTGACTTTGTAGTGATGGATATTCAGGAAGACATTAATATCCTCATTATCCTAGGTATGCCATTTATGAATACTGCACGTGCTGTTATTTATGTATATTCTCATGTTATTAGTCTGCGAGCGCATGGACAAACTGTATCTTTCAAGATTGATCAAGACAAGTGCTCACTAGCAGAACAGTAGAGATATACGCAATATCAACAGGCAAAATCATTTCAGATGATGAAACTTCTGACTCAGATCCAGAACCATACAGATCAGATGATCACACATGTCTCATCTCGGCAACAGAAGAGTCAGAATCGGATGAAGAGGAGATGGAGGAATCAGAGCCAGAAGAGGAAGAGGTAGAAGAAGAAATGGATGAATCAGAGGAAGAAACAGCACCTGAATCAGAACCAGAGGAAATGGAAGAATCAGAGGAAGAACATGAAGATGAGGAAGAAGATTCAGAGCCCGAAGAAGAAGAGGATATATACTAGTTTACACCACCACATCAGCACTTACCCGATTCCCGCTTTCTGACAGCTGAGATCATGCAGATTGAAAATTTTATTTCTCTGTCAGATAGTGAGGATACATCTATTGATCATTCACATGATACAGGATTTGGTATTACTATGGAGAAGCTTATAGCATCTATCACAGATCCTTCCAAACCTCTTGTCTCACCTCGTCAACACTCTGCTGAACATCGAAAAAACCATTGCTTTATCAAAGTAACACCCAGAGCTTCGAGACAAACTCCTAAGGAAAATCTCATCATACAAAGCATCCAGACTACCGGAGCTTTGCTCCAGCTTATCTTCCGGAAGGATTTAAACCTTCAATGTTTCTGCATCTCGAACTCAGTTTGAATCAGAAGATACTTCTGGATCCAACCATGATTCCGAGGAGAGAGACATAAAGATGGATTTTTCTCAGCCGATATCTCAGCTCACCGACGATAACCAGCTACCTTATGACATTGTAGAGTATCCAGACTCTCAAAATAGGTATACTCCATCGACGGTCAATAATAGGGATAACGTCGTATACATTGATATTCCGATAGATATCCGCTCTACCCAGCTTCCGACACCTCCAGCTATTCCCATGGTTTCTAATCACGAGGAAATGATTAGTGTAACACCCCCAAATTAAATGATTTGCGGAAGCATACTTGGGTGTTACTAATCAATATACAAAGCACAAGATATACAGTAAACGACCTCTAAATGAGACGTTGTAAAATGATATCATAGAAATAAATGTTTGAAAACTTAATGTTTTCTTATACAAAAGGTAGTTCCCTAGATTCCACGCGTATGGCGGGAGATTCTATTACATAATCAACATGTACAAAAGATAATGCTGAGAATCTCCGTTAATGCAGTTTAGTTGAAATCATGCGACTCTAGCTATGTCCTGAAGTAATCCTACCCCGTATGTGTACCTGAGAATACATGCTAAAAGGGGTCAACACGAATGTTGGTGAATCTCACAGGTTTGTAAGTACGTAATATCAGTTTTGAACACAAGATTTCATCAGTAGTGCCCACAGGTGTAAATCAAGTATTTGAAAATCCAGCAAATGTAAAGTAAATAAGTTATAACGTTGCCATGAGGCTCATAATCGAAGCTTAACCCGTAAGTAATAATTTGCTCCCGTGACATGCTCGTAACTGAGCAAGCATAAGTAACGAATAATAGTCACCCATTTATACAGAACGGTTCGTGGTAGCGCTACTACCCCGGGCGGGGAGGGTCATTTCCCTAATGGATCCATTAACTAGTGTTCGCACTTAAGTCCATAACTAAAGATATATGATGGAGAGACTTCAGTAAAAAGTAAGTACTCATGCAATCCCGTATAGTAAAATGTATAGTTCATACTTGTGTTCAAAAAAAGTAAGCAATGTATCTCACCCCGTATGTAAAACAGTAAAAGTGGGGCTGTAAGACTCACCTGAGTCTTTGCAAGTTACGTTTATACAAATAAACGAGTAAATGATATCAGTCTGTAGGTTCTCCGAACCCGTAACCTTCAAATGCCTAAACACATAAGATCATGTAAGTAGTTGTCTTGCAAGACCACTGAGAATAGTTGTACGCAACTAGTATGCCCAATGTTTGTTTAAGTGTCCGTAATCGTTTGTCTTTAGAAAACATGTTTGACCCGTTGATGACGGTTGGTTTTTGTAATCTCAAAGTATTATCATTGTAATTGAAATGTTTTGTACTGGAACGACGGGGGTCCGGGGGCAGCGCCCCTGGTTGCGGGGTTCCATGGGGTGGCAACCCCTTGGCGGAGTCTAAGGGGCAGAGCCCCTGGTCGGGGTCGAGCTGCCGAGTCAGCTCGGAGGGAAAAATGCACATTTTCTACATTGTTTTACTGAAAATATCTTTCAAAATCCTGATTTCTGCGACGTTGGGTGCGACGTCGCAGGTAGGGATTGCGACGTTGAGTACGACGTCGCTAAGTGCAACATTCTCAAATTAATGCGACGTAATGCAGTGCGTCGCTAAGTGCGACATTGTTTTAGTATGCGACGTTAGGTCTGCGTCGCTATATGCGACGTTGAGGTCTTGTGCGACGTCGGCCACGATGTCACAATGATGAACACCAACCCATAACCCAGCGACCTGACGTGATTTTTCCGACCAAAACTCAAATCTAACACATTTTAAGCTATAAAATCATGTTTTAATCCTTTATTTAGGCATAACTAAGTTGTGTATACAATATTACATCAAAACATTACACCAAATTGAATAGATCTAAGATTTTAGGAATTTTCTTACAAATGCAAATCGGAGCTAAATGAGGCCGAAAATGATGATGTTGCCTTTGTTAATCTTGTTCCTTGTTTGATGGTGATTCCGAAAATGTGAATTTCGTTGGTTGGTTTGCAAAATCCGAAAATTGATGAAATTTTTGGGGAGAGAGTTTGAGAGGTGTGTGTGTGTTTGTTTGAATGAAAATGAAAGAGAAATGGGGTGGGGGTTTGGGTATGGCTGATCCCAAAAGGGCAAAAAGTGGGAAAACACTTCCCAAAATGCAATATTTACTCCGTGTTCTAGTTGGTTAATTGCTCGTTTTTAGTTTTTACCCAAACAGTTGTATTTTTAAAATGTGACTGGAGTATTTTAATAAAAATACTTTGAAATTAATTATAAAAATCTTTGTCTAGATATTTAAATTGTTTGGTTCGCGTTTGATACGTTTTTGTTAAAAATATTCATAATGTTGTCGCGCTAATATAATAGTGTCCGTTCGAATGTGTATTTATATAGTAAAAATGCATTCACATTATTTAAGTAAGTTTGTCACCAACGTTCAAGTAAAATGAATCGGACTCCGTCCGGTTAATTCGTACGATTTATCCAAATCACGTAAGTGCACACATATATATATATATATATAAAAATCACCTTATATATACACATAGAGTCTGTAATTAGTCCTATTACATACTAATTACAACTAGTTACAAATAATTAGGCAAAATTAATTATCCTAATTTGGCAGGTGTTACATTCTCCCATTGTTAAAGAAATTTCGACCCGAAATTAGCTCGAGTGCACGGTCGGTGCGTCGTCTGGGAAGAGATGTGGGTATTTCTGTCGCATTTGGTCTTCCCGTTCCCAAGTGAATTCAGGACCACGTCTAGAATTCCACCTGACTTTTACGATGGGAATACCACTCTGTTTCAGCTGTTTGACCTCACGGTCCATGATTTCAGCGGGTTCCTCAACAAAGTGAAGTTTGTTATCAATGCGAATCTCGTCAAGTGGTATGATAAGTGTCTCGTCGGACAGACATTTCTTTAAGTTAGAAATGTGAAATGTAGGGTGCACGCTGCTGAGTTCGGATGGCAGCTGCAGTCGATATGCCACGGGGCCAATCCGTTCGAGGATCTCAAAAGGCCCAATGTACCTGGGATTTAATTTCCCGCGTTTACCGAACCGGATTACGCCTTTCCAGGGCGATACTTTCAAGAGTACTCGATCCCCAACCTGGAACTCGAGTGGTTTGCGTCTCACGTCTGCGTAACTTTTCTGACGATCACGTGCGGCTTTGATTCGGTTTTGGATTTCAACAATTTTCTCGGTGGTTTCGTGTATGAGTTCAGGACCAGTGAGTTGACTATCTCCCATTTTAGTCCAACAGATCGGTGATCGGCACTTACGACCGTACAGTACCTCAAAAGGTGCAGCCTTGAGGCTGGATTGATAGCTGTTATTGTACGAAAACTCGCACAATGGTAGATGTCTTTCCCAATTTGTACCGAAATCAACTACGCAGGCTCGTAGCATATCTTCCAGTGTCTGAATAGTTCGTTTGCTTTGACCATCGGTCTTAGGGTGGTACGCGGTACTCATATCGAGACGGGATCCCAGTGATTTTTGGAATGATTGCCAGAAGCAAGATGTGAAACGAGCATCCCTGTCAGAGATAATCGAGATAGGGACACCATGTCGGCAAACGATTTCTTTGATGTAGATTTGTGTGAGGCGTTCCATTTTATCGGTTTCTCTGATTGCCAAGAAATGAGCTGATTTGGTGAGACGATCGACGATCACCCAAATGGTATCGCAACCGCTCGACGACTTAGGGAGTTTGGTTATGAAATCCATGGCAATCTGTTCCCATTTCCATTCAGGAATGTCGGGTTGTTGGAGTAAGCCGGAAGGTTTCTGGCATTCGGCTTTGACTTTTGAACAAGTAAGACACTTGCTGACGTACGTGGCAATTTCAGCTTTCATGTTCGGCCACCAATAAAACTCTTTGATGCCGTGATACATTTTGTCGGATCCCAGGTGGATAGAATATTTGGACTTGTGGGCTTCATCCATCACCAAGTCCCGCAGATTTCCGAAATTGGGCAACCAGATTCGGTTGGCGAAGTACCTAACTCCGTTTGGTTTAATTTCGAATTGTTTGTCCATTCCTCGTAAGGCCTCGTTTTTGACATTATCGGGTTTGAGAGCTTCGAGTTCAGCGGTGAGAATCTGAATATTCAAATCGTTGTGAATGGTCATACTGAGGGCTCGGACTCGAAGTGGTCTTGTTCGTTCCTTTCGACTGAGAGCATCGGCAACCACGTTTGCCTTGCCTGGATGATATTTGATCTCACAATTGTATTCGGTGAGTAACTCAACCCATCTACGTTGTCTCATGTTAAGATCTTTTTGGTCGAAGATGTGTTGAAGACTTTTGTGGTCGGTGAATATGGTACTTCGGGTACCATAAAGGTAATGTCTCCAGATTTTGAGAGCGAATACTGATGTGTTGAAAGTATAGCCAATTATAATAACAAGTTTAAATTAAGGAAATACTAAATAATACTATCACACAATTCAGGCAAGATTGACCCGTTCATGTAATATAGCTTAATAAGTAAGTCCAAATTCGAATACAAGGAACACAAGAAACGTTATTCTTATTTATAACTAATTATCTATTTATTGTAATTACAAATATTTACAATTATAGTACAATTAATTACTAGGATCCAATTTACAATAATCTACAAGATAAGGGGGATGTTTTAGTTCCGAACGAACATATTTATATTTATATTTTTGATACAGATTCTAATAGATAAGTTCTAGGAAACAACTTAAGAATACTCAATTGGATAGAAGATTATAACTATTTAAACAATTATTTATTAAACGTATTATAGCAACTTATGTCTATTTGCTTTGTTGGCTATTATTATTGGTGAATTACTAATGTAGAAAATCACAAAGATTAAGATAATTTTCATATAGCAACACTCCCAAAGATTAAGTAAAGTATTACTATTTATTAAGATCTATCAGCAGTTTATTAATACAATTCCAAGATTAGGTTGAATTACAATGTTACTTAACATTAATAATTGACAATCATTAATTAATTTATAAAACTCACAAGATTAGTAAAGATATCTATATAAATTAATTAACTTTTATCAATATTAATATAACACAGACAATTCTTGTATAATAAGCATTCATTAATATAGTTCCAACATAAACATATAATTCATATAATAAATCTAATAAACATACATTTAAACATTCATAATGAAAACCTAATAAGCAATTAATTCAAATAAACAATATCCAAAATAACCCAAAAGATTAATAAAGTTACAAGGGTAAAGAAACCGAACCAATTAGCAAACCAGCTTTCCCTAGGGTTAAAAACCTTGCAACCCTAGCTCCTTGGCCTCCAAAATCGCACCTAAAGTCGTCCTAAAACCCTAACTTTCTGTTTTAATATTCTTGAATCGTATATGGTTTAAGCTAATTTGAGCCTCTATTTATAGTTTTACTGGCCGACCTTCCAACCGCCGGTTGGGTTCTCCAACCGCCGGTTGAAGTTATTTGAATCCGGGTCCAACTCCACGTGTCTGCACCGCCTTAAACCCTAAAGCTCAACCGCCGGTTGGTTAATCCAACCGCCGGTTGAATGTAAATTCCAGAATATTCTATTTTCGGGCTTGGACTTTTAATCTTCATAACCAGACTTCTTTGTTTTCTTGGCCCAATTCTTCATTTTAACTCTTTTAGTCTTCATTTCTTCAAGGTCTTTAATCTTTATTTCTTTAAGTGCTTTAATTTTTCAGTTCTGGTCTCGTTCTTGTTCCTTTTTCTCCATTCTTCAATTAAAATACATTTCTGCAATTATTAACAAAATAAGTATCTAAAATCATATAAATGCAATAAAATGTATATAAATACAGGGTTAAATTACTATAAAATATACTATCTATTTGATGCTTATCAATTATCCCCACACTTAAGTTCTGCTTGTCCTCAAGTAGAAAACTGAATATTAATTTAAAAATAAGCATCAAACTAATATTTAAGAATCAGAATACCAATACTAAAAATCTGTTTCATAAATTAAAAATTTAAACAATTTAATTAACATGGATAACTATAATGTATAAATAAAATTATTATTATTTGTGCAATATATAACTTATGAATGATTACTAATATATTTGTCCACTTTAAACAATCTTTAATCTTATTTCTGAATACCCTTTTATTGTTAGTATGTATATTACTTATGATTTCCATATATGATATACCTTTAAATTTAATTATACAACTTACTTTTATATTCCAATTAAATATATGAAATACATTTTTAAGAATCAAGACATTGGTGACAGGTCTGCATTTTCATGCAACAGAGTGACATAACTTGATTCAGGTTTAAGCAAAACCAGACTTGGTCAAACCATTTTGGCGACCTCATTAGGTATCTTTTATTTTTAAGACTTTTTCAAGTACTTTTGACTTGCGTTTGCTTAATTTTTTTAAGTATATATTAATAGAGACCAGGTCTATATTTTTGTATAACAGAGGAAACCATCAATATATACCCCCAAATGTACTCACATAATTAAAAAGATATAAATTTATTTCATAACAAACTTAAAATTTAAGACTTTTATGTCATACATCATATTATGTATCATAAAATAATAAACAAGTTATATTATTAATTATTTTAAAATTCAGAAATCCTCATATAGATTGCCTATTAGTACATCATATCATATAACTATTTATCACTTCCTTATTAAGTAGCTTACGTTATATATACAAAATAGTTAATCCACATTAAAGTCTAAACCTTTAAATACGAAACAAAACTTTTAACAAAAGTATTCTAACTAGTAAATATTTAGTTATTCACTTAAAATTACAAATTTTCAAAATTTTAGAACAATAGAAACTTAAATGTTTAATTAAAGAAATTCTTTTTCTTACGAACCCTATCCCTACACTTAAATTATACAATGTCCTCATTGTATAAAAATGATAAACAAAAAGTGAGTAAGGGAAAAGAAAAATAGAACAGAAAAACTCCCCTGACTGAAATTATAAATTTCATCATCGGCTGAGACAAATCTTCTTGGTTGATTCCTTCATCTTTTGAAAAATAATATACAACATCCACACTTTCGTAGTTAATCACGATTGCATTTAGCATATGCAATAAGCCTTTAAACCCCTCGGTATCCCAAGTGGACGAGTTATAGTCTCGTGAGGGTTTCCAGTGAACATCTGTATTAATGCATTGTGTAAGAAGAATAATTCATTGTTCATCTGTACTTGTACGCATGCATTGTATCGTACTGTATGCCAACTTTGAAAAATGGCAATGGTAGTCTAAAAATAAACAGGCAAACACATTAAACGTACCAAATATAAAAATGCAAAATAAAATTTAAAGATAATCCAGAAACATATAAACACATGCTATTATCTTCTATGGGCTTATTGTGTATCAAAATCTTTTATTATACTTAATTAGCCCTATTAGCAACGTTTCCTATTTATCACAATTTCTTAAACCTATCCTAAAACTAAAATTAACGTCTACTAAATACCCACTAATTCTTTAATAATTTTAAACTTATTTAACAAACTTCATTTACTTCAAATATTTTATTAAAAGGCTCTTTATCAATGTTTCGTATCATTATCTAGTATGACTTTTTATTATAATCATCTTTATAGCAAAAACATATATACAATTCAGATTCCAAAAATCCTAACTATAAAGAACAATTAAATAAAAATAATTACTGGATCAATGTATCCACACCTTAGTAAGAAAATAACATCAATATTCAAAGAAAAACCAATCATTTACTAAGTTAATGATTAAGAATCTAGCATATAACATAGTTAAATTCCTCATATCTACTTCCATTATATTATCAAAATATTTTAACAATTCTTATAAAATAACTCATACTTATCAAACCAATATTATAAAAATTTTACGATGTCATAAAAAAAACTTATAAAAGTGAGGATAAAATCCAATATGAATCTTAAAATGATTTTTAATGCAGTCATAAAATATGGTTATTCAATTGAAACGTATCATACCTTATATAATATAACCGAGATTAATAATGAAAACATTTAACCACTTAAATAAAACATGAAAATTAGTCCTAAAATAACACATATATTAAAAACTTAATATCCATAAATAAACAAACAACTAAAGTTTAAAAGAAATCGTAACTAATAACAAAATAAAAAAAACCCTAAAATAAAAATAAGAATGTGCGAATATCTTCAAGGTTGATGAACCCATTCTCGAGCTAATGGTGAAACATAGTAACCATTTGGTAGCATAAAGTGTATAGGGATTCTCTGGTCAGGAGGAAAGATTCTTAAAAAGTATCTAAACATGGTTTTAGTGATATCAGGCACTTGAGCAGTAGAATCTTCAAATTGTCGGTAATGTTCATCAGCTGCTATTTGCAATTCATAGAATTCCCTCATTATTTTCTTTATTGTCTTTGCTACCTGTCCTTCCTCATTAATTACCTTATATCCATTTACTTCCTTCACTTCACGTTCTTGATGCTTACGTCTTAACTTATCCATAAAACCATAAAATCCTAAATGTAACATTTCATACTTTCCAGTTGTAGGATTTCTCACTACCTCTTCAACTTCCCATACTATTCCTTTCATTAACTCTCTCTGACGCTCAGTAAACAACAATCCCAAAAATCTAAACATATTTATCATTTTTGTATAAATCTGAGATAATCCTAAATGAAATAGATCATTGTGACAAAAATGATTCCTCCCTTGAAAAATTGATTTAAGCTCCATAATCACATAGTTCGCCACATTAACTAATTCCACTTCAGATATCCCCTCCGGAACTTTCCTTCTTAGCTCTTCTTGTGCGGGATAGTACAAATCATTTATCATTTGAGGCGCATAATATTCCACTGTGCAATCTACATAGTAAGTGCTGCAATTTTTATAATCTTTTTGTTCCAATAAGCTAATCACTTCCTGCAATTCTTCTATCAAACAAATATCTGCCATCTGCGTTGGATTTCCAGTTGCCCAATCCATTTGATGGTTGTTGGATTCCAATAAACTAATTTGTTTATCAGAATATGGAAACGGATATCTAGTCAATGCTCTATAGACACATGAATACAAAATCTTCTGCCCTTCAAAGAAATCTTCCTCTTGAGCTTCTTGCTGATATAGCGTGTCCATTAGTTCAGTCACATACTTATCAAAATAGTTCACCATCCGGGTCTGGTTAGGATTATGCCAATCTTCATATTCTTTTCCAATCTTTTCAATTATGTACTTTTGTTCAGGTGTAAATTCATAAGTAGATGCTCTGATAACAGCCATAATATGATATGTATCATCTTTCCCAACTTCTAAAAGCTGAATCAATCCACCTCTCGTACTAACTACTGGTACAAGTATCCTTCCTAAATTAGTATCTTCAACCTCAGTGTTAATACCTAAATCATTTCCTTCTTCTTCAGACATACTTTCTAAATTCTCTTCTTCAGATATAGTATCTAGTGTAGGGTTATCAAATTTCCTAAGAGAATGTTCATCAACACAGACATCCTTGCATTCCACAGTTTCATTCAAGATTTCCATTTGCTTATTTTCCATTTCAATAACAATTAACGAAGTCTGTATACACAAATTATTACTTAATTTAGAACACATATAGTACAAGTAAAACATATTATACAAATAGAATAAATTTACATAATTATACATATTTAATTAAATTTCTTTTACAAAGCTTAATCAATAGATCTCGGTAGCTCCATTGATAGTACACAAAAGCGGAGAAACAGGTCAGCGCTAAGCTTATTAAAAACCAATTTCTTTTGAGAAGCACCTTACCTCTTATATGAAAATCAATGAGGTAGGGCTTTACTCTCCTTATACCTTTGTTTTTGTCAGTATTCTCAATGGGTGAGCCGATATTTCTTATTGATTTTGCAAAGTATTAGAAATACAGATTATACAAGTAAAATAATTAGTTTAAATAAAATACACCGCTCCCCCGGTAAAACAAAAATTCAACCGGTTAAGTGTTCCCCGGCAGCGGCGCCAAAAACTTGATGTGTTGAAAGTATAGTCAATTATAATAACAAGTTTAAATTAAGGAAATACTAAATAATACTATCACACAATTCAGGCAAGATTGACCCGTTCATGTAATATAGCTTAATAAGTAAGTCCAAATTCGAACACAAGGAACACAAGAAACGTTATTCTTATTTATAACTAATTATCTATTTATTCTAATTACAAATATTTACAATTATAGTACAATTAATTACAAGGATCCAATTTACAATAATCTACAAGATAAGGGGGACGTTTTAGTTCCAAACGAACATATTTATATTTATATTTTTGATACAGATTCTAATAGATAAGTTCTAGGAAACAACTTAAGAATACTCAATTGGATAGAAGATTATAACTATTTAAACAATTATTTATTAAACGTATTATAGCAACTTATGTCTATTTGCTTTGTTGGCTATTATTATTGGTGAATTACTAATGTAGAAAATCACAAAGATTAAGATCATTTTCATATAGCAACACTCCCAAAGATTAAGTAAAGTATTACTATTTATTAAGATCTATCAGCAGTTTATTAATACAATTCCAAGATTAGGTTGAATTACAATGTTACTTAACATTAATAATTGACAATCATTAATTAATTTATAAAACTCACAAGATTAGTAAAGCTATCTATATAAATTAATTAACTTTTATCAATATTAATATAACACAGACAATTCTTGTATAATAAGCATTCAATAATATAGTTCCAACATAAACATATAATTCATATAATAAATCTAATAAACATACATTTAAACATTCATAATGAAAACCTAATAAGCAATTAATTCAAATAAACAATATCCAAAATAACCCAAAAGATTAATAAAGTTACAAGGGTAAAGAAACCGAACCAATTAGCAAACCAGCTTTCCCTAGGGTTAAAAACCTTGCAACCCTAGCTCCTTGGCCTCCAAAATCGCACCTAAAGTCGTCCTAAAACCCTAAATTTTGGTTTTAGTATTCTTGAATCGTATATGGTTTAAGCTAATTTGAGCCTCTATTTATAGTTTTAATGGCCGACCTTCCAACCGCCGGTTGGGTTCTCCAACCGCCGGTTGAAGTTATTTGAATCCGGGTCCAACTCCACGTGTCTGCACCGCCTTTAAACCTAAAGCTCAACCGCCAGTTGGTTAATCCAACCGCCGGTTGAATGTAAATTCCAGAATATTCTATTTTCGGGCTTGGGCTTTTAATCTTCATAACCAGACTTCTTTGTTTTCTTGGCCCAATTCTTCATTTTAACTCTTTTAGTCTTCATTTCTTCAAGGTCTTTAATCTTTATTTCTTTAAGTGCTTTAATTCTTCAGTTCTGGTCTCGTTCTTGTTCCTTTTTCTCCATTCTTCAATTAAAATACATTTCTGCAATTATTAACAAAATAAGTATCTAAAATCATATAAATGCAATAAAATGTATATAAATATAGGGATAAATTACTATAAAATATACTATCTATTTGATGCTTATCAAATACCAATGCCCCTAACTCGAGGTCGTGAGTCGTATAGTTCTTCTCGTGAACTTTGAGTTGTCGGGAGGCGTAAGCAATGACCTTGTCTCGTTGCATCAACACGCAACCGAGACCTTGGTGAGAAGCATCGCAGTATACCACGAAGTCATCGGTGCCTTCGGGTAGGGATAGAATGGGTGCACTGCAAAGCTTGAGTTTCAACAGCTGAAATGCTGACTCTTGTTTATCGGTCCAATTGAACTTCTTTTCCTTCTGAGTCAGTACCGTGAGTGGTTGTGCTATTTTTGAGAAGTTTTCAATGAACCGGCGATAGTATCCCGCCAATCCCAAGAATTGACGTACCTCGGTGGGAGTGGTTGGCGCTTGCCAGTTCTTGATTGCCTCGATTTTTGATGGATCTACATGAATTCCCTGGCTGTCAATCACGTGTCCAAGGAATTGAACAGTTTTTATCCAGAACTCACACTTAGAGAATTTGGCGTAAAGCTCCTCGTGTCTAAGTAGTTCCAGAATGGTTTTGAGATGTTGCGCATGCTCTTGTTCGTTGCGCGAATAGATGAGGATGTCATCAATGAAGACGATGACAAACTTGTCAAGATAGGGTTTACACACCCGATTCATAAGGTCCATGAATACAGCCGGTGCGTTGGTTAGACCGAATGGCATCACTTGGAATTCATAATGCCCATAACGGGTTCTGAATGCGGTTTTTGGGATGTCGGCGTCGTGAACACGCAATTGATGATAACCTGATCGAAGATCAATCTTTGAATAACAGCTTGATCCTTGAAGTTGATCGAACAGATCATCGATTCGAGGAAGTGGGTATCGGTTCTTGACGGTTAGCTTGTTCAACTCCAGGTAGTCGATACACATTCTGAATGAACCGTCTTTCTTTTTGACAAACAAGACCGGAGCTCCCCAAGGTGAAGAACTCAGTCTGATGAATCCTCTATCCAGGAGTTCCTGTAACTGGGTGGACAGCTCCTGAAGTTCGGATGGGGCTAGGCGGTACGGTGCTCGGGCCACCGGTGCGGCTCCCGGTACGAGGTCAATTGAGAACTCAACCTGTCTAAGTGGAGGTAGACCAGGTAGTTCTTCTGGAAAGACTTCGGGAAAGTCTCTAACGATTGGCACATCTTCAAGTCGCTTCTCCTCCGACTTTTTCTTCGTGATGTGCGCGAGAATTGCTGGGTAACCCTTCCTCAGAAATTTCCGGGTTTTCAAACAGGAGATTATGTTTAGTCTCGACCCACCGGTCTCCCCCTGTATGATCAAGGTTCTACCGACGGTGAGAGGAATGCGGACGATTTTATCATAACAAACTATTTCGGCCCGATGCTTGGGCAACCAGTCCATACCCACGATGACCTCGAAACTTCCTAGTTCAACAGGCATAAGATCGATTGAGAAGATTTTGTCGGCCAGGTTTAGAGTGCAATTAGGTATCACACTATCGGTTTCTATGAGTTTACCATTTGCAAGTTCTACGGTGTACTTAACATCTAAGGCCACGGGGGTGATGTCAAGTAGTAGGCAAAACTCATCAGAAATATAGCTCCTATCAGCACCAGAATCAAATAGAATAGAAGCAGATAAGTTGTTGAGGAGGAACATACCCGAGACCACATTCGGGTCTTGACGGGCGTCCCCTGAGTTGATGACGAAGGCTCTGCTTCGTGCGTTGTTGTTGTTGTTCTTGTTGTTGTTGTTGTTGTTGTCATTTTTCAGCTTGGGGTAATTGCTCTTGAAATGCCCAGAATTTCCGCACCCAAAGCAGGTCTTTGTTGCATTGGTGTTGGGGGTAGGAATGATGGCTCGGCAATTCTTGGCTAGGTACCTGAACCTTTTGCAGTTTGTGCAAGGGCAGGAACCGTCGTGGTGACGATTGCATTTGGGACAGTAGGGTTTGTTCCCGATGTACCCTTTCTTTTCTGTAGTCCCCGATGAATAAGCCTTAACAGACTCAAGCTTTTTGTTGGTGATTTGGTTGGATGAGTTGGGGTTTCCTTCCCATTTGCGTTTGTTGTTTGCAGATGGAGTTGATGTTGTGCCACGGCGGACAGAGTTTGTCGTCAGTTCATGGGCCATACGGATGGCGCTCTGAATAGTACCCGGTTTGGATGAAGTCACCAGGTCTTGAAGTCTGTCAGGAAGTCCATCGACATATTTCTCGATCCTCTTGTACTCAGGATCGACCATGGTTGGACACAGAAGTGCCAGTTGGTGAAAGCGGATGGTGTAACCGGTGATGTCATTACCCTGCATCTTGTGGTTCCAAAACTCCACTTCCAGCTGTTTCAATTCATCTCTGGGGCAGTACTCGCCCCTCAGTATCTTCTTCAACTCCTCCCATGGAAGTTTGTAAGCATTAGCAATACCCACAGTCTGGGCATTGGTGTTCCACCAGGTAAGAGTGGTGTCAGAGAAAGTACTGACAGAGAACTTGACCTTGTCTTCCTCCATGCAGTTGTAGATAAGGAATATAGATTCGATTTTCTCGATCCAGTGTACCAGACCGATCGCTCCTTCAGTACCCGCAAAGCTCAAGGGTTTGCAATTCTGAAAGTCCTTGTAAGAGCAGGGTTTGGGTTGTGGCCCATTAGTAGCTGTATCTTCGCTACTAGGAGTTGATGTTCGGGTAGCTAGGGCTTGGACCACACTACGGGCAATCAGACCCGCAATTTCGGCTTCACTAAGGGTGACTTGTCGGCGAGGAGGCATGATGTTGAACAAGAAAAGAACAAGGAAAGAGGAATAAGATATTTGCATGAAATTATGCTATGTCACAAATGTAAATGATGAGATACACGATAACAGTACGAAGTGACAATCACATTCCATTTAGATAAACAAGTTGGATACAAGGTACGGGTTTTCCAAAAGATTACAAAGTAATAGTAGTACAAAAGTGCCAGGAATTGTTACATCCGGTCGAATTACATAGGTCCTAATTAAGTAGTTAACTGGTTACAAGTTACAGACTGATCTAATCTTGATGCAGATTAATCCGCTCCATCAGCGCGACAAGGCGGTCCACGGTTTCTGCAAGTCTTTTGGCTTTCTTGGCATTGTCTTCAACCAAGGCCAGTCGTTGTACCAATGCTCGAGAGTACTCCTCAGTCTCCTGTGAACGCTGTTCACATTCCTCTAGTCTGTTTCTTATGAGTTCATCCGCACCTAATTCAGCGGTCATTGAATCCTGAATTATGCTTACAGAGAGCCTGGTATCTTCTTGTTCTCGCTGGAGTTGGGATATGTGATCCAGTGCTTGGCGGAGTAGGTAGGTCATTCGGTGTTGTTCCCGTTGGAGATTCTCGAGCCTTTGCTCCTGTTGATGGAGTCGGGCAGCTAACACTGGCACTGCGAGGTGTGTCGTGTCCTGGACGTTAGGAGCGGGGTATGGTCTGGCTCGAGGCGATCTGGTGGTTCTCCTGTCTACCCTCTGAGTTCGGGGTCCGCGGGAATAAGAGCGCGATGAATTGGGCGGAGAGTTTGTCATTTGTGGGATAGAACGAAAGTAAGACGAGGCCAATATATATATATATGTATATAATATCCAGCCTAGTGTCTAGCACGTATCAAGTAATGGTCCGGTTCTCTCGTGGTCAGAGTCAACTAACGTATTCGTGTTCAACATAATCGTTTCAGACCTTACATCATCTTTCCTTAATTGTACATAGTTGATCAGGCTATGTTAAATTAAAGTCGTATGCTGTAATTCCTGAACTAGTCATGCCTAATAAGGAAATACTGCCTAACGGTCATAGTCTAGGCCCACTAAATGCAACCTAGTTCACTATAACCTTAGGCTCTGATACCAATCTGTAACACCCCCAAATTAAATGATTTGCGGAAGCATACTTGGGTGTTACTAATCAATATACAAAGCACAAGATATACAGTAAACGACCTCTAAATGAGACATTGTAAAACGATTTCATAGAAATAAATGTTTGAAAACTTAATATTTTCGTATACAAAAGGTAGTTCCCTAGAGTCCACGCGTATGGCGGGAGATTCTATTACATAATCAACATGTACAAAAGATAATGCTGAGAATCTCCGTTAATGCAGTTTAGTTGAAATCACGCGACTCTAGCTATGTCCTGAAGTAATCCTACCCCGTCTGTGTACCTGAGAATACATGCTAAAAGGGGTCAACACGAATGTTGGTGAATCTCACAGGTTTTTAAGTAATATCAGTTTTGAACACAAGATTTCATCAGTAGTGCCTGCAGGCGTAAATCAAGTATTTGCAAACCCAGCAAACGTAAAGTAAATAAGTTATACCGTTGCCATGAGGCTCATAATCGAAGCTTAACCCGTAAGTAATAATTTGCTCCCGTGACATGCTCGTAACTGAGCAAGTATAAGTAACGAATAATAGTCGCCCGTTTATACAGAACGGTTCGTGGTAGCGCTACTACCCCGGGCGGGGAGGGTCATTTCCCTAATGGATCCATTAACTAGTGTTCGCGCTTAAGTCCATAACTAACGATATATGATGGAGAGACTTCAGTAAAAAGTAAGTACTCATGCAATCCCGTATAGTAAAATGTATAGTTCGTACTTGTGTTCAAGAAAAGTAAGCAATGTATCTCACCCCGTATGTAAAACAGTAAAAGTGGGGCTGTAAGACTCACCTGAGTCTTTGCAAGTTACGTTTATACAAATAAACGAGTAACTGATATCAGTCCGTAGGTTCTCCGAAGCCGTAACCTTCAAATGCCTAAACACATAAGATCATGTAAGTAGTTGTCTCGCAAGACCACCGAGAATAGTTGTACACAACTAGTATGTCCAATGTTTGTTTAAGTGTCCGTAATCGTTTGTCTTTAGAAAAACATGTTTGACCCGTTGATGACGGTTGGTTTTTGTAATCTCAAAGTATTATCATTGCAATTGAAACGTTTTGTACTGGAACGACGGGGGTCCGGGGGCAGCGCCCCTGGTTGCGGGGTTCCAAGGGGTGGCAACCCCTTGGCGGGGTCTAAGGGGCAGAGCCTCTGGTCGGGGTCGAGCTGCCGAGTCAGCTCGGAGGGAAAAATGCACATTTTCTACATTGTTTTACTGAAAATCTCTTTAAAAATCCTGATTTCTGCGACGTTGGGTGCGACGTCGCAGGTAGGGATTGCGACGTTGAGTACGACGTCGATAAGTGCGACATTCTCAAATTAATGCAGTGCGTCGCTAAGTGCGACGTTGTTTTAGTATGCGACCTTAGGTCTGCGTCGCTATATGCGACGTTGAGGTCTTGTGCGACGTCGGCCACGACGTCGCAATGATGAACACCAAACCAGAACCCAGCGACCTGACGTGATTTTTCCGACCAAAACTCAAATCTAACACATTTTAAGCTATAAAATCATGTTTTAATCCTTTATTTAGGCATAACTAAGTTGTGTATACAATATTACATCAAAACATTACACCAAATTGAATAGATCTAAGATTTTAGGAATTTTCTTACAAATGCAAATCGGAGCTAAAGGAGGCCAAAAATGATGATGTTGCCTTTGTTAATCTTGTTCCTTGTTTGATGGTGATTCCGAAAATGTGAATTTCGTTGGTTGGTTTGCAAAATCCGAAAATTGATGAAATTTTTGGGGAGAGAGTTTGAGAGGTGTGTGTGTGTGTTTGTTTGAATGAAAATGAAAGAGAAATGGGGTGGGGGTTTGGGTATGGCTGATCCCAAAAGGGCAAAAAGTGGGAAAACACTTCCCAAAATGCAATATTTACTCCGTGTTCTAGTTGTTTAATTGCTCGTTTTTAGTTTTTACCCAAACAGTTGTATTTTTAAAATGTGACTGGAGTATTTTAATAAAAATACTTTGAAATTAATTATAAAAATCTTTGTCGAGATATTTAAATTGTTTGGTTCGCGTTTGATACGTTTTTGTTAAAAATATTCATAATGTTGTCACGCTAATATAATAGTGTCCGTTCGAATGTGTATTTATATAGTAAAAATGCGTTCCCATTATTTAAGTAAGTTTGTCACCAACGTTCAAGTAAAATGAATCGGACTCCGTCCGGTTAATTCGTACGATTTATCCAAATCACGTAAGTGCACACATATATATAAATCACCTTATATATACAGATAGAGTCTGTAATTAGTCCTATTACATACTAATTACAACTAGTTAAAATAATTAGGCAAAATTAATTATCCTAATTTGGCAGGTGTTACAATTAGTGCTACCGAGGCATTCAAAAATGACCTCCATTCAATGATGAACATCATCATTAATTCTACCAATGAGTACACACCGTGCCAAAGGGACCTGATAGAAGAAATCAAGGCCGAATATGACGTTTACCAAGCCAACAACAACAGTCGAGATCCACAGTTCTTTCATAACCGCCTGCATGCCTTCGCCGAAGATCTTGCAACTCAGCTTCAACATCAGAATGACGAACCTACATCTGAGGAGTTAGAGTTCTTTGAAGACCAAAGGGCCATGTATCGAAAGATATATGATTCACTGATCATCTCCGCATTTCCATATTCCGCTCAGCAAAGTGAGTTCTTACATTCATATCGCGGACATATGTACAATGCTACTGGGAATCCTGATGCAGATGCAGACATCCGGCTAATGAATGATCTTCGACGATTAATGAATTCAATGGCTGAAAATGATCATATCGACGACTCTTCTCCCCACGATTTTTACATTGACTGTACCATTGAGTACCATGCTCACAAGATTATCCACGAGCTCGAGTATGAGAGTTAAAATGAAAGAACGCGTGACATCCCTTCCTCCATAGCTGAAGGTTCGATGGTTAACATCGTGAACTTCCTCTCAGACCGAATCAAGGAGATCTTTTGTGAGATCCATCCAGAGGAGCATGGCCAGATCTTTCACTATGGATTACGAGAGGTGTACGATATAGTCAAAAACATTTTACGCGAGTCTGCCCTCACGTTTTCTGATCAGCAGGCCCACCTCATCCAAAGCATTCAAGAGTCTGTCCAAAAATTAAGAGAAACGCTAGCCAAACAGATCATGGAACTATCCACATGAAGTTCCTCGGATTCTTAAACTTGTTGAAACAAGAGCATTCGGAGCAACAGATGATGGAATCAAATGGATTCTCTGTATTTGATCCTTATGGAGTTATCTCCAGATCAGTAAAAGACATCACTTGGGATCTTCTACACAGCAAAAAGTCATTGAAAACCACCTTGAAAGTTTTCCTGACTTTGCATCTCAGATTCCAAACATCATCCAAGTTATCACTCGCCAGTTTCTACAGATCTACCTACGCAACCCCATGGTGCTACTTTCCAGCACTTCCGACCCTGGTGGTTCCAGTTCTCACTAATCTGCAAGAAGGTAAAGTCGAGCTCTCGAGTTTAACAGCAGCGCTTCTCGAGAGGCAACCCGTGCAATAAAAGAGAATATTGAGTGTCAATAAGTGAAGCAGAATCTCCGACTATCCTTCACACTTAGTTATGCCTAAAATATTTTCAAAAACATTTCTCAAAAACAACTCATTTTGCAAACAAACCACTTATCTCAGTTAAAACATGAAGTAAAACAAATAATTCATATGTTTCGAGCATTTGAGGTACTTGCATACTACTCTTATGCATTATGCTTAAACTCATTTAAAAACACATGATTTATAAATGATTAGTCGTAGAAAATATTTCTTTAAAATCTGAGACAGTTATTTCACTTTTATTTGCATAACAAATATTGAGTTTGTAAAAAGGCATAACCGACGTGTTCACACCTATGAGATCATTTCACAAGAAAAGAAAGAAGGAATATGAATAAATGAAGTGGATCCTGGCAATTCATATTTCAGCACTTTTTAAATCTTCAGCTTCTGAGCATCTCGCTATCCAGGGAGTTTCGTTATCCTTTCTTCACTTTTTAAATAACCATAATCTGTTTTGTTTTGATAGCATCAAATAAAGACATACTTATATAACAATATTCCCTAGTTTTTATACACTTTTATTGCATTTATATGAATTTAGATACTCATTTTGTTTATATTTGCAGAAAAGTGTTTTAAATCAAGAATTGAAGAAAAGGAACAAAAATTGGCTCGAAAGTAAAGAAAATAAAGCTAAAATGAAGATCTCAAGAGAATCGGGCCTAAAATGAAGACGAAACCCGTATTATTAAAGTATTGGGCCTTAAAGAAAATTAAATTCGGATTATAAAGTTAATGGAGCCCAAAAGTGAAGACAGCCCGTGCATAGAATATTCTGGAAGTCACATCCAACCGTAGGCTGGATAAACCAGCCGGCCGTTGGAATTAAAGAGAGTAAGGCGGTGGAGCACGCGGGTCATAAACCGGATACTTGGGCCAAAGGTCAACCCAACCCGCGGCTGAAACATTCAGCCGGCGGTTGGAAGGTCGGTTTAGAAAAACTATAAATAGAACCCACATTCAGCTTAAACCATATACGAAATTAATAGTCTAAAATTGATTCTAGGGGTTAAGGGTCGATTAGGGTTACGAATTTGGAGGCTAGGAAGCTAGGGTTTGAAGGTTTTCAACCCTAAGAAGAGTTAGTTCGTCAATTGGTTCCGTTCTTGATCCTTGTAACTTCAATAATGTTTATTAAGTATATTATGGATCTTGTTTACTTGTTTTCAGTTATGAATTAATATTCTTATTATATTTATTTAGATGAATATTACTTGGATTATAATTTGAATTTATGTTTATGTTGGTATTGATTTATTGAATGTTTATTATGCTTAAACTAATTATTGTGTTAATTATATGATTAAGTTGTTCTTAACATGATTAGTTAATTTATATTGCAAATGAAAGTTTTTATTAGTTGATTAGCTGTGTATGATTATTTACTTTCAATAATTGTGGCTTGACAATGTAACTAGTGATAGATTAACAACGTATAACTTATGAATTATAACTAATGTAGTAATTATAAACTCTTGCAAAAGCAAAGTTGCCTAATAAGTCATAATAGATTGTTGATAGGTTTAATAGAATAAGTTATAAGTGAACAATACTTACAGAGTAACTTCTATAGTATATTCGTATCGAATCTTGTGTTTTACTTATATTACTTATAAGAAAGTTAACTTAGATTAGAGACTTTCTATATTTGTTAATTCACTAATAAATCAACCAACAATAAATAAACATAAAGGAAAACTATAATTTAATTAAGACTAATCTAAATAAATACAATCTTCTATTCATTTTATTATCCCTAATTATTCTTAATTGCTTTAATTGATTTTAGTTTGTTTTAATTTAGTATCAATTAAATTACGTTCGCACGGAACTAAAATGCCTCCCTTTTATCTATAATATTAATTGTACATATAGGATTTAATTAATTATTTTAAAACACCATTCCCTGTGGTTCAACACTCGGACTTACCAAAGCTATATTATTATGCGAACGGGTTATTCTTGCCTGTATTGTGTGATAGTATTATTTAGTATTTCCATTATTTAAAACTTGTTATTTCAAAAGACTACTCAACACACATCAAGTTTTTGGCACCGCTGCCGGGGAACGGTTGTATTTAAAACTTTTAATTTTTCCCAAGTAAATATATTTTTGTACATTGTCAGTTAATCGACAAATCAGCTCACCCATTGTGAATACAACACAACAGAGGTATAAGGAGGGTCGCTCTGCTTCCTAAAAGGGCTAGGTTTTTAATACGCTTCACGCTGACCTACTTCTCCGCTTCTGTGTATGATCATTGGAGCTACCGAAGACTTTTGATTAGCTTTGTCAATCAATTTTTATTGGAATTTGTAGTTAGTTTTTATTGTATTTTCATTTCTACTCTTTTTCTTTTTCTTTTAGCTTGACATGTATGTACCAGACCATGGATAACATTCCTGCGAATTTTCAAAACTCAAGAAACGATCCTATGGATGAAGATATTGCTAACATGATGATTGAGGAGTACATGAATCGATTTCCTGATTGTTGGTACATCTCGTGCGACAATCAATTCTAGAAGATTAATGAAGACATTTTAAAGATTAACGAAGACGTCTAGAAGACATCAAGAAGTTATCTAGAAGCTATTGTCAAGGGGGAGTCTGTTGGTGCATTTTGTGTGACAACAACTTTCTAGATAATTAGTAATCGTTAATGTCAAATGTATTGGGCTAAGTATCCAAGCTTGGCTCAATATACATGGTTAGCAATCTTGTATTGGGCCAAAGTTAAAGTTCTAGCAAGTCAAAGTGTCCAAGATAATTCAGGCCCAATTATAATTAAGCATTCAGACCAAAGCTCGTTAAGGTGGTTGATGTACTTGCTGGCCGAACTTGCTAATTGATATTGGGCTAGGCTTAATGGGCCGGCTATTAGCCCATCTACATGATACATGTATATACAGCAACTAGCGATCTTGAGTAGCTTACTGGTCCTAGCTCAAATGCATGTCTGGAGTATATAATTCAGCCGTAGGTTTTGTGAAGAAAAAAAATGACCAGATCATTTCACAAATGAAACACAGCAGTGTGTGTACGAGCGAGAGTTCAATCGGCCGAAGTTTATGTTGTTTTGTGGGCTTCGTCAGAAGCAAACAAAAAAAAACAGAAAATATTATTTGTGTGTGTACGAAACAATTGTTTGTATACGGAGTTATACATGTGTAATCTTAGATTGATTGTAAACGTTATTTATAATCAATAAAAGATTTAGATTGAAAAGTATTCGTTTCAAGTTCATCATTATTAGTTTATATTGAATACACGATCAAAGTAATATTGGAATCCTTGGATTGATTATCTATATATATAATCAATAAAAGGATTTATATTATACGTTTTGATTCGTGTCGTTGTTATTATCGTATTGATAATCATTTATTAATCGTTTGTGTTATTGATTTGTATTTGAGGATTCGGCACCCAAATACTAATATATACCTCGTTATCGATCCACACGAGAACGGGACATATAACTGGTATCTATTCATAATTTAAGTTATCCGCAACTACGTAACATACAGTTTATTACATATTTAAATATTCCCTAGACGACAATCATAGCAGACAATTGAGTTATTTAGCTAATCATGGCAAATCTAACACGCATAATTAAATATTGAAAATAAATAACAAACATAATTTAAATAATAAAAGAAAATAGATTAAAACCTGATACAGCGTACAATAACTCGCAGTTAAAATGTGTCTCGGAGCATCTCCGTACAAGGATAATTAATCCTTTTTAATTAATTAATTAGCTATCCTAATTAATTAAACTAATCTAAAGAGAGAAATTTCAAATTACTTTTTTTGAGAGAAATAATGAGATAGAAATTCTGTTTTTGAATTGTGGATTCAAGCATGCTTTTATAGTTGAAACCCGGCTCACGATAGCAGTATTAGGCTTATTTTAGCGAAAAAGAGCGCGCGGTATGAGTACCGGATGAAAAAGTGGGTGCACGGACCAAAAAGTAAGCTGGTACCGGGTGGCATCGAGCCGGCACCGGCCCGGCTTTGACCCGGCCTGGGTTGGCTGCCAGCCGGCACCGGTTGGCGGCGAGCCGGCCTAAGGCGGCGGTCGGCCGGCGCCGGCCCAAGGGTGTTTGTGCAGTTTTTCGTTCGCGTTTTGCTTCGTATCTCCTTCGTTATGCGTCCGTTTTCGTCGATTCTTTTTGCGTTGGATTCAATTTTTAAAATCGAAGACTTTTATGTAAAGAAATCCCCGATATGATTTTCCGATCTTGAGATGTCTTGTTCCGATTGGTTTGAATCTCTCGTAGCACGTGGAATCTTCTTTTCTCATTTGTTTTTAGTGATTCTTTTTGCGTTTGATTCGGTTTTTGAAAACGAAGACTTCGGAATGGGGAAACCTCTATGGTGATCTTTTTAGCTTGAAATCTTGTCTTGGTTGCTTCGAATCTTTAAACGTGTGTGGAATCTTCGTTTTTCGTCCGTTTTGCTTGATTTTTCTCGTGCTTCCTTATTTTGACCTACTTGACAAAATATCAACGATTAATGTAGTATTGAGCTTATTTTCCAAGTATTGTTCTAAAATGAGAGATAATATCATTAGGATAAACTCGTCAACTCGTTAGTCAGGTTTCAAAACCTTGCCGGAATATCATCCCCGGCAGCAACCAAAAAAACAGTAGAAAAAGAAAACACTAAAAATTCCAAATCAATAAACACAACCGTTCCCCGGCAGCGGCGCCAAAAACTTGATGTCGTGTGACATGTGTTTTAAATTTATAATGATATGGAAAATAATAAAATTATGATTATCACACAAACCAGGCAAGAATACCTGTTCGTATAATATTATAGTTATAGCAATTCCGAGTCGAACATTGGGAACGGTGTTTTTAAATTATGGAATTTAAATTACACTAATAAAAAGTAAATTACAGATAATGGGGGCGTTTTAGTTCCGTACGAACATATTTTAAGAAAACTAATTTTTAAACTAATTAAACAGAAAACAATTAACTTAGGATTGTAAACAATTAGAGATAAATATGTATTCACTTAGATTACTTTCCCTAGATTCCGGTTTTCCTATTTATTTATTTGCTGGTTTGGATTAACTCTATGGTAAATAAGCTAGTGTAGATTAATCTCCTGTCCAGGTTAATTAATTATATAAACATTAGGAAAGACACAAGATTCGATGCGAATATGTTGCACCCCCATATTCATGATTAGCGGAAGCATACATCGGGGGAGACTAATCGGGGTAATCACAGCACATAAGATGTAACACCCGGTCAAAAAGTCAATTTTCACTCCAGATTTAAACTTTGATTAATTGTATCTTTATAAACAATTATAACCAAGTTACATTTTCGTAACTCAAGTGAGATATTTTTATCATTATTAAAAATATTTACAAAATAATATAAACAAAAATTATAAATTTAAAATATTATTTATTTTACGATCGGGTACAAAAACACGGGTATTTTGTACTGTGGTTGGAGACCACAGTCCCCGCATTTGGGGATCTGAGTTTTGACAAAAACCTAAACCCCCACCTCATTTCATCATCTTCTTCTTCTTTTTCACCCATCTCTTTCTCTCTTTTCTTTCTTTCACCAACAAACAACAACAACAACAACTAACAACATCAACAACAATATCATCATCATCAAAATCGGAATCATCACCATCATCTTCAAGGAAAAGGAAGCAACTAACAACATCACTATCATCATCTCCATCTTCATCTTCTTCATCTAGATCACCATCAAGTTCATCATCATCCTCAAACCTTCAATCTTCAAATCGTAAGGAATCACTCACTTTCTTTTGTTATTTCTTGTTAAAAACACTTAATATATCATGTATAAACATTATAACAACAAGATTCGGCCTAAAAATGGGTTAGATTGCATTTTTGGTGGTGAAATTGTCGATCAGATCGAAGTGTCGCCCACAGACCAGCAGTGTAGCGTCACTTCATGCGTCACTTAAGTGACGCACTGAGTGTCACTAAAAACCCTAGTTTTGCTTCACTTGCCTAAGTGCCGCTGATGTTGTAACACCCCCAAATTTAATGATTTGCGGAAGCTTGATTTGGGTGTTACTAATCAATAACAAAGCACAAAGATATATAGTAAACGACTCTATATGCGTCGTTTTAACAAAATATATTGATAATTGAAATGTTTACAACATTTATAACTTTACATAGCTCGAGTTTGAAATAAAATGAGATTTGAGTACATAAATACTTGTACAAAATATACTAATGCAAAGAAATCTCAAACGTCTGAATGCTGACTCGAGCTAAAGGTCCTGAAGCCGAAGCAATCTACTGCTTGGTACCTGCGATACATGCTAAAAGGTCAGCTAAAAGCTGGTGAGCTCACAGGTTTGAAATCAAGTAATATCGTATGAACCGCAAGATTTAAATAATTGAATTGCATCCAGCAATTGATAATGATAATAATCGTGTATACAGCCATGAGCACATAGTTGAGCTTAACTCGAGGGCCGGGTCCCCTATAGAGAATTCCGGGTGAGGTGCCTCCACGAATGCCTAATCAACATTCGTCTTCCCAAATATTAGTACGTCCGTTTACCCGGTTAGTGCTTGCTAACCCGGACGAGGTGGGTCAATCCTATATGGTACCATATACTAATATTCACGCTACAACGTATAAACAACTATGCTGACGGAGGACTTTAAATGATTAGTTGAGAAAAACTCATGTAGTATATGAAATGTTTGTACTTGCGTTCACATGTTAAAAATGAGCAATATATCACACCCCTGAGTAAAATAGTAAAAAGAGGGGCTATGAGTCTCACCTGAGTCTTGTGAGTTTAAGTTAATAAACTTGAGTTGATTAGTGAGTAATGAAGTCCAACGACTTGTAACCTGAGGGTGTCCACGACACGCGATGGTTATAATCATGATTGGGTATCCCAAAAGATCACCCTTGTAGTTGTTACACAACTATATATGTCCAAATGACTACGATTTGGTTGATTTATTAAGTATTTGAAAACGTGTACGGCCCGTTGGTGATGGATTTGGAATAATAAACTTTAAGTATTATTATTTTGTATTTGGCGTTTTGCACTTAAAAGTGTGTCTCAATGTGTTTTATAAGTCGTATCGTATAAATGTTTGAGGTTATATAGATTCGACACTTAGTGAAATTGTAGTTTGAAAACCTGCTGTTTTATGCGACACAATCATGCGACACAAAAGTTGTTATGCGACACAAGGGTTGTGTCGCATAGGAGTGCGATACAATGTCTATACGACACAAGGGTTGTGTCGCATAGATGCGAGATGCTGATTCAACAGCGACATAGTGATTGTGTCGTATGGGGTTTGCGACATAGTGGTTGTGTCGCAAGACTTGCGACACTAATTATTTGATACGACACAAGGTGCGACACTGAGGCTTTTATACGACACAAGGGCCAAAATACGACACAACATGCGACACAAGGCTTGTGTCGCATGGATGAACATCAGCCCAGAAAGTCCGGCTGTTAAGGTTTTTCCGGCCAAAAATCCGTTTTAAACTCGTTTTCAAGCTATAAATTCGTGTTCTATACATTGTAATGGACATATACAAGTTATAATAACATCTACAAATGAAAAATACTAAGAATCGAGAGGTTTCGGGATTTTGTCGGAAACTTACAAATTGCCGAAATGGAAATCCGGAAAGATAGAAATGTAGATCGTTGCGAGGTGGTCGTGAATCTCTAAAAATATTGATGATCCGGTTGCGTTTCGTGGTGTTATTTGCGATTTTTAGTGGATTGGTGGTTTTTGGAGAATGAAAGAAAATGGGGTAAGAGAGAGAGAGTGAGTGGGTGAAATGAGGAAGGAAAAGGAAAGTTGGGAGGTTTAACCTCCAACTTTCCAGTCACCGCAATCGCGGTCCGTGCGGTGTTCGTTTTCTCCGACTTTTAACGTTTAACAATTATTTTTCTTATTAGATGGTAAGTTTTTAAAATACAAATTTATTACGCGATATATTGTTTAAATATTTTACTAATCAATTTATATTTGAGTTATAAAATGTAAGTTAGTTTGCGCGTTAAATATTTTCAAATTGTGTACGTTGTGTAATTACGATACGAGGCTTAATTTGAATATTATCAAAATAATATTTTTGACATAATGTTACTATATAATGTCGCGTTATTTAATAAAATTGGTCACCAACGTCTGTACTTATGGAATCGAAATACATTCGATTTAAATTGCGCACGATTTAATCAAATCGCATTTTCGTATATATTCAACAATATATATAATTCGATACATTAATTAGCCTAACACAGAACTAATCACATGTATTAATATATGATTAGGCACTAATCGCTAGTCCTAATTTAGCGGGTGTTACATTCTCCCCCTGTTAGAAGAATTTCGTCCCGAAATTTAGCTCGAGGTCGCGTTTGATGTAGAATCAGTGAAGAGTTGAGGATATTTGAGTCGCATTTGGTCTTCCCGTTCCCAGGTGAATTCCGGACCGCGCCGAGAATTCCATCTGACCTTGACGATGGGAATACGACTTTGTTTTAGTTGTTTGACCTCACGGTCCATGATTTCAGCAGGTTCCTCAACAAAATGAAGTTTATCGTCAACACGAATTTCATCGAGTGGAATGATAAGTGTCTCATCAGACAGACACTTCTTCAGATTTGAGATATGAAAAGTGGGGTGCACACTGCTGAGTTCGGATGGCAGCTGCAATCGATAAGCTACGGGGCCAATCCGTTCGAGGATCTCAAAAGGCCCGATGTACCGGGGATTTAACTTCCCGCGTTTGCCAAAACGGATGACGCCTTTCCAAGGCGATACTAATAAGAGCACTCGATCCCCAACTTGGAACTCGAGTGGTTTGCGTCTCACGTCAGCATAACTTTTCTGACGATCACGTGCGAATTTGAGTCGGTTTTGGATTTCCACAATTTTCTCAGTGGTGGCGTGTATGAGTTCAGGACCAGTGAGTTGGCTATCTCCCACTTCGGTCCAACAAATCGGTGATCGGCACTTACGACCGTACAGTGCCTCAAAAGGTGCAGTTTTGATGCTGGCATGATAGCTGTTATTGTACGAGAATTCGCACAACGGTAAATGTCTTTCCCAGTTTGTACCGAAATCAACTACGCAAGCTCGTAGCATATCTTCCAGTGTTTGAATGGTTCGTTCACTTTGGCCATCGGTTTTAGGATGGTACGCGGTACTCATATCGAGACGGGTACCCAATGCTTTTTGAAGTGATTGCCAAAAGTGAGAGGTGAAACGGGCATCTCTATCAGAGATGATTGAGATTGGAACACCGTGTTGAGAAATGATTTCTTTGATGTAGATTTGTACAAGGCGTTCCATTTTATCATTTTCTTTGATTGCCAGGAAATGAGCAGATTTGGTGAGACGATCGACGATCACCCAAATGGTATCGCAACCGTTCGCCGACTTGGGTAGTTTGGTTATGAAATCCATGGCAATCTGATCCCATTTCCATTCGGGGATGTCGGGCTGTTGAAGTAAACCAGAAGGTTTTTGGTGTTCGGTTTTGACTTTCGAGCAAGTAAGGCACTTGCTGACAAAAGTGGCGATTTCGACTTTCATGTTCGGCCACCAATAAAATTCTTTGATTCCGTGGTACATCTTATCGGATCCCGGATGGATAGAATATTTAGACTTGTGAGCTTCATCCATCACCAAGTCTCGTAAGTTCCCGAAATTAGGCAACCATATTCGGTTTGAGAAATGCCTAATCCCGTTAGGTTTGGTTTCAAATTGTTTGTCAATGCTCCGTAAGGCTTCATTTTTGATGTTTTCAGGTTTCAGGGCTTCGATCTGAGCGGTATGAATCTGAACGGTAAGATCGTTGTGAATGGTCATACTGAGGGCTCGGACTCGAAGTGGTTTTGGTCGTTCCTTTCGACTGAGGGCGTCGGCCACGACATTAGCCTTCCCCGGATGGTACTTGATCTCGCAATCATAATCGGTAAGCAACTCGACCCATCGACGTTGCCTCATATTGAGATCCTTTTGATCGAAGATGTGTTGGAGACTTTTGTGATCGGTAAAGATAGTGCACTTAGTGCCGTAGAGATAATGTCTCCAGATCTTGAGAGCAAAAACGACAGCTCAAAGTTCGAGATCATGAGTGGTATAATTCTTTTCGTGAATTTTCAGCTGTCGTGAGGCATAGGCAATAACTTTGTCTCGTTGCATCAGCACATAACCAAGACCTTGGTGGGAAGCATCGCAGTATACCACGAAGTCATCGGTGCCTTCGGGTAATGATAGGATTGGAGCACTACAAAGCTTTGGTTTCAAGAGTTGGAATGCTGACTCTTGTTTATCGGTCCAATCGAACCTTTTGTCCTTCTGAGTCAGTACCGTGAGTGGTTGAGCTATTTTGGAGAAATTTTCGATGAATCGCCGATAGTACCCAGCAAGACCCAAGAATTGACGTACCTCAGTTGTAGAGGTGGGTGCTTGCCAGTCTTTGATAGCCTCGATTTTTGATGGGTCAACGTGAATTCCCTGACTGTCGATCACGTGACCAAGGAATTGAACGGTTTGTATCCAGAACTCACACTTAGAGAATTTGGCATAAAGCTCCTCGTGTCTAAGTAGTTCTAGGATGGTTTTGAGGTGTTGCGCATGTTCTTGCTCGTTGCGCGAGTAAATGAGTATGTCATCGATAAAGACAATGACAAACTTGTCGAGGTAAGGTTTGCACACCCTATTCATGAGGTCCATGAATACAGCCGGTGCGTTGGTTAAACCGAAGGGCATCACTTGGAATTCGTAGTGCCCGTAGCGAGTTCTGAAAGCAGTTTTTGGAATATCGGTGTCGCGAACTCGTAACTGATGATAGCCCGATCGTAGGTCGATTTTTGAGTAGAAACTTGAACCCTGAAGTTGGTCGAATAGATCATCAATGCGAGGGAGTGGGTATCGGTTTTTGACGGTCAATTTGTTCAACTCTCGATAGTCGATGCACATTCGGAATGAACCGTCCTTCTTTTTAACAAATAAGACCGGAGCTCCCCAAGGTGAAGAACTCGGTCTAATGAATCCTCTATCCAGGAGTTCTTGCAACTGTGCGGACAACTCCTGGAGTTCAGATGGAGCTAATCGGTACGGTGCGCGGGCCACCGGTGCGGCACCCGGCACGAGATCAATTGAGAACTCAACCTGTCTAGATGGAGGTAAACCAGGTAGTTCTTCTGGAAAGACTTCGGGAAAGTCTCTAACAATTGGCACATCCTCAAGTCGCTTCTCCTCCGACTTCTTCTCTGTGATGTGTGCGAGTATTGCTGGGTAACCCTTTCTCAGAAATTTTCGGGTTTTTAAGCAAGAGATGATATTGAGCCTCGTCCCGCCGGTCTCCCCCTGTATGATCAAGGTACTACCGACAGCAAGTGGAATGCGGACGATCTTATCGTAACAAACAATTTCAGCTCGATGTTTGGACAACCAGTCCATTCCAATGATGACGTCGAAACTTTCAATTTCAACGGGTACAAGATCGATTGAAAAGATTTCGTCAGCTAGATTTAAAGTGCAATTAGGTATCACACTATTGGTTTCTATAAGTTTCCCATTTGCTAGCTCTACAGTGTACTTAACATCTAAGGCAACAGGAGTGATGTCAAGTAATGGGCAAAAGTCATCGGAGATAAAGCTTCTATCAGCACCAGTATCAAATAGAACAGAAGCAGTTAAGTTGTTGAGGAGGAACATACCCGAGACCACATTCGGGTCTTGGCGGGCGTCCCCAGATTTGATGACGAAGGCTCTGCTTAGGGTGTTGTTGTTGTTGCTGTTGCGGTTGTTGTTGTTGTTGTTATTCTTCAGCTTTGGCCACGTGTCCCTGAAGTGCCCGGGGTTTCCACACTCAAAGCAGACTTTGGGTGGCCTAGTGTTGTTGTTGGAATTGTTGTTGGCAGGAGAGTGGCAATCTTTGGTGAGGTGGCCGTACCTCTTACAATTGTTGCAAAAGGGACCACAGGAACCTTCATGGTGACGGCTGCACTTGGGACAATATGGTTTGCTCCCCGTGTAGCCCCTCAGGGTGTCAGTAGTGGTGTTGTAGGCTTTGATGGTGTCGGGTTTCTTGTTTTGTTGGTTTGAGTGGTTGTTGTGGTAGTCAGACCACTTTCTTTTGTTGTTGTGGGAGGATGAAGTGGGTGGTTCAGAATCTTGGCTCATGGACATCAGGTTTTGGGCCAAAAGGATTGCACCATCTATGGTGGTTTGGTTTGAAGAGGCGACATGCCCCCGAACAGGCTCAGGAAGACCAAGGGTGTACTTCCTGATCTTATCGGGTTCTGTGCTCACCATGGCTGGGCGGAGGGCAGCGAGTTGTTGGAATCTGGTGGTATAACCATCGATATCACCACCCTGAACCTTTAGGTTCCAGAACTCCTCATCTAGCTTTTGGAGTTTGGCGATGAGCAGTATTTGGCAGTGAGCTTTGCTTTCAATTCCTCCCAAGTTAGTTGGTAGGCAGTGTCAGCACCCACTGATTGGGAATATGAGTTCCACCAAGAGTGGGCATCATCTTCGAGAGAGCAGGTGGCGAAGTTTACTTAGTCGTTCTCCGCGCATTTGCTGACACGGAAAACAGTTTCCATCTTCTCGAACCATCTGATCAGTCCGATGGCTCCTTCAGTACCCTTGAAGCTTGAGGGTTTGCAGCTCTGAAAGTCCTTGTAAGAACAAGGTTTAGCAGCAGGGGTTTCAGCTGCATCACTGTTCCTCGCGGAATTTTGTGGAGTATTCCGAGCCAAGGCTTCAGTAACAGCCTGGGTTATAAGGGATGTAAGCTGAGCATCGGTGTATGGTCTTGTCTTTGGCGGCATGATTCTTCAATAAAAGAAATGAAGATACATGAGATTTTGTAGGGAAGTTGTATTTGTCACAGATGTACATGTATAAAAGCAGTAATACATGACATCAACATGGAAAAAAAAATGACAATTAATATGAGTTGAAACAGCAAGGGATATTTGATAGGTAATACGAGTTCAAAGGTTACATCCTACAGAGTTATTACAAAAGGTGTCGGGAATTGTTACATCCGACTAATTTATAGAGTAGTGCTTAGATTGTCATTAGATTACGAGATAGATTAAAAGACAAAGACTACACTAGTCTTAACGTAGATTAATCTGTTCCATCATTTCATTGAGGCGATCCACAGTGTTTGCAAGTCTGCTAGCCTGCCGAGCGTTGTCTTCAGCCAATGCCAGTCGCTGTACCAAACTGCCAACATATTCCTCTGCTACCCGTGAGCGTTGTTCACACTCATCTAGTCTGTGTTTCAATAGAGCAGTTTCCACGCTTATCTCCACCACATTGTTGAAAAGAATGTCTACATTATTAACGGTGGTTTTGTGATCCTCGGAGACTTGTTCGATGCGTTCAAGGGATGTAAGTCTCCAGTTTTCGTTTGTTTCCTGCAACACGACATCCATGGTGCGAAGTCGCTGCTCGTGATGGTTCACCCTAGCGGCTAAGGCTGGCAAGGTGAGGTGAGTGGGGTACGGGCCAGCTCGAGGCAACCTGGTGTTCCTCCTTGCTACCCTTGGGTTCTGCGACCCGGATTGAGAGCGAGATGAATTTGATGGTGTGTTTGCCATTTCTGAGACAAAGCGTTAGTAAGATTGAGGCCTATATTCATATAGTTCTTATATAATATAGCCTATTGAGTGTCTAGCATAAACATGTTTAAGTCTCGGTTCTCTCGAGGTCAGAGTCTTCTAGTGTACCCTGTTCAGCCATAACTACCTTCAGATCTTATGTAACACCCGCCAAATTAGGACTAGTAATTAGTACCTAATCATATGTTAATACATGTAATTAGTTCCTTGATAGGCTAATTAATGTATCGAATTATATATATTGTTGAATATATACGAATATGCGATTTGGTTAAATCGTACGCAATTTAAATCGAATGTATTTCGATTCAATTATATACGAACGTTGGTGACCAATTATATTAAATAACGTTATTATGTCAAAAATATTATTATGATAATATTTCGTATTCATTCGTATCGTACAAACAAACCTTACACAATTTAAAATATAGAATTCGCAAACTAAATAAAATAACGTACACTTTATAAAGCTAATATAAATTAAACTATAAAATATTTAAATAAAATCTCGCGTAATAATTTGTATTTTAAAACGTACCATTTAATATTTAAAGTAATTATTTAACGTTTAAACGACGGAGCAAACGAACACCACACGGGGAGCGGAGACTGAAAGTTGGAGGATAACCTCCAACCCACCTCCTCACTTTTTCATTTCATCTCTTTCTTTCCTCTCTCTTCCTCCATTTTCTCTCTAAAAGTTCATCACCACCACATCACAAAAATCGTCAAATACTACCACTAAACGACTTTGGATCTCATCATCACTTTGGAGAAAAACGTTCACCACTTCCCGATCTACAACGCTATCTTTTCGGATTTCTCATCCGACACTTTGTAAGTTTCCGACAAATCCCGACATCTCTCGTTTTTAAGTGTTTTCACTTTCTAGTAGTTTGTAACAACTTATAATGTCCCTATAAGGGTTGGGTAAAAATATTGGACCGATCGGAAACCCGAAAACACGATTTTTTCTCAAAATCCGTCGAACAGGCTTTAGTGTCGCATGAATGCCAAAAACAGTACTAGCGTCACTTAAGTGACGCTATCACACATATACCGTCACTTCGGTAGTGACGCAAGCCTATAACTTTCAGCAGAAACCATGCGACACTTCATAAGTGTCGCTATTGTCCGTAGAAGCCTAACACTTTCGGTATAAACAAGTGACGTCCGGTTACTACCGATGACGTCACACGAACCTCATACCGTCACTTCAAGAGTGACGCATACACTATTTAACGACACTTCTCTAGTGCCGCCCTATATGTTACCTGACACTATTTAACGACACTTCCTGAGTGCCGCTATACTCTTTTACCCGACACTTCCTTAGTGTCGCTATATTGCACGTCACTTCCTAAGTGACGCCTAAATGTCAGAACATCATTCTCTTACACGACACTCCTGGAGTGCCGCTATATTACGGAACCCGTCACTTCCTAAGTGACGCATAAATATGTTACACGACAATATATCAGTGACGCATACCCTTAAACTGACACCAATACCCGACACTCCACAAGTGACGCATAGAACATATAAGTGACGCCTATAGTGTCGCATAAAACTGCAGGTTTTCTAACTAAAATTTCACTAAGTGTCGAACTTTTACAACCTCAAATCCTTATACGATACGACTTATAAAACACTTTGGGACACTTTTGTAAGTGCAAAACATCGATAATTTGATAATAATACTTGAAGTTTATTATTTCAAACTCGTCACCAACGGGTCGTACACTTTTCAAATACTTAAACATATCAACCAAATAGTGGATATTTGGACATTATAGTTGGACGAACAACTACCGGGGTGATCTTTTGAGATACCCAATCATATTTATAACCATCGCGTGTCGTGGACACCCTCAGGTTACAAGTCTTTGGACTTCATTTCGGCTAATCAACTTACGTTTGTTTAAACGCATTCAGACTCAGGTGAGTCTCATAGCCCCTCTTTTTACTGTTTTACTCAGGGGTGTGATATATTGCTCAACTTTTAACATGTGAACGCAAGTACCAACTTTTCATATACTACATGAGTTTTTCGAAACTAATCATTTTAAAGTCCTCCGTCAGCATAGTTGTTAATACGTTGTAGCGTGAATATTAGTATATGGTACCATATAGGATTGACCCTCCTCGTCCGGGTTAGCAAGCACTAACCGGGTAAACGGACGTACTAATATTTGGGAAGACGAATGTGGATTAGGCATTCGTGGAGGCACCTCGCCCGGAATTCTCTATAGGGGACCCGGCCCTCGAGTTAAGCTCAACTATGTGCTCATGGCTGTATACACGATGATTATCATTAAATTGCTGGATGCAATTCATTAATAAATTGCTGGATGCAATTCATTATTTAATTGCTGGATGCAATTCATTATTTAAATCTTGCGGTTCATACGATATTACTTGATTTCAAACCTGTGAGCTCACCAGCTTTATAGCTGACCTTTTAGCATATATCGCAGGTACCCAGCAGTAGGATGTTTCTGCTTCAGGATTTAGCTCGAGTCAGCATACAGACGATTGAGATTTTCTTGCATTAGTATATTTTGTACAAGTACTTATGTACTGAAATCTCATTTTATTTAACTCGAGCTATGTAAAGCTTTAAATGTTGTAAACATTTCAGTTATCAATATATTTTGTTAAAACGACGCATATAGAGTCGTTTGCTATTTATCTTTGTGCTTTGTTATTGATTAGTAACACCCAAATCAAGCTTCCGCAAATCATTAAATTTGGGGGTGTTACAGATTGGTATCAGAGCCTAAGGTTATAGTGAACTAGGTTGCATTTAGTGAGCCTAGACTATGACCATTAGGCAGTATTCCTTATTAGGTATGACTGGTTCAGGGATTTCAGCATACGAGTTTAATTTAACATAGCCTGATCAACTATGTACAATTAAGCAAAGATGATGTAAGATCTGAAAGTAGTTATGGCTGAACAGGGTACAATAGAAGACTCTGACCTCGAGAGAACCGAGACTTAAACATGTTTATGCTAGACACTCAATAGGCTATATTATATAGGAGCTATATGAATATAGGCCTCAATCTTACTAACGCTTTGTCTCAGAAATGGCAAACATCCCATCAAATTCATCTCGTTCTCAATCCGGGTCGCAGAACCCAAGGGTAGCAAGGAGGAACAACAGGTTGCCTCGAGCTGGCCCGTATCTCACTCACATCGCCTTACCGGCTTTAGCCGCTAGGGTAAACCAACACGAGCAGCGACTTCGCACTATGGATGTCGTGTTGCAGGAAACAAACGAAAACTGGCGACTTACATCTCTTGAACGCATAGAACAGGTCTCCGACGACCTTGAAACCACAAACAACAACATGGATGTCCTTCGCAACCAAATAATAGAAATAAGGGTGGAAAATGCTCTCCTGCAACAAAGAATGGAAGAATGTGAACAGCGCTCACTTGAAGCAGAAGAGTATGCGCGTGAACTAACACAACGAATTGCACTAGCAGAAGACAACGCCCGACAAGCTAGCAGGCTTGCAAACACGGTGGATCGCCTCATTGAAACGATGGAACAAATTAATCTACGTTAAGACTAGGGTAGTCTTTGTTTTGTAATCTATCCTGTAATCTAGTAACTATCTACGCGCTACTCTATAATTCGGTCGGATGTAACAATTCCCGACGCCTTTTGTAATACATCCGTAGGGTGTAACCTTTGAACTCGTATTAGCTATCAAATATTTCTTGTTGTTCAACTCATATTAATTGTCATTTTTCCATGTTGATGTCATGTATTACTGCTTTCTACATGTACATCTATAACAAATGCAACTTTCTTACAAAATCTCATGTATCTTCATTTCTTTGATTGAAGAATCATGCCGCCAAAGACCAGACCTTACACCGATGCACAGATTACCTCACTCATAACCCAGGCTGTGACTGAAGCCTTGGCTCGGAATACCCCACCAAACTCCACAAGAAACAGCGATGCCGCTGAAACCTCTGCCGTCAAACCTTGTTCTTACAAGGACTTCCAAAGCTGCAAACCCTCGAGTTTCAAGGGTTCTGAAGGAGCCATCGGACTGATCAGATGGTTCGAGAAAATGGAAACTGTTTTCCGCGTTAGTAAATGCGCGGAGAACGACAAAGTAAACTTCGCCACCTGCTCTCTTGAAGATGATGCCCACTCTTGGTGGAATTCATATACCCAATCAGTGGGTGCTGACATTGCCTACCAACTCACTTGGGAGGAATTGAAGGCAAAACTCACTGTCAAATACTGCTCTATCGCCAAACTCCAAAAGCTAGATGAGGAGTTCTGGAACTTAAAGGTTCAGGGTGGTGACATCGATGGTTATACCACCAGGTTTCAACAACTAGCTGCTCTCCGCCCAGCTATGGTTAGCACTGAACCTGATAAAATCAGGAAATTCGTCCTTGGTCTCCCTGATCCTGTTCGGGGACACGTCATCTCTTCAAAACCAACCACCATTGACGGTGCGATCCTATTGGCCCAAGACCTGATGTCCATGAGCCAAGATTCTGAACCACCCACTTCATCCTCTCATAACAACAAACGTAAGTGGTCTGACTACCACAACAACCCCTCCAACCAACAAAACAAGAAACCCGACACCATCAAAGCTTACAACACCACCACTGACATCATCCGGGGTTACACTGGGAGCAAACCATATTGTCCCAAGTGCAGCCGCCACCATGAAGGCTCCTGTGGTCCCTTTTGCAACAATTGCAAGAGGTACGGCCACCTTACCAAAGATTGCCGCTCTCCCGACAACAACAATTCCAACAACAACACCAGACCACCCAAAGTATGCTTTGAGTGTGGGAAACCTGGGCATTTCAGAGACTCGTGCCCAAAACTGAAGAGCAACAACAACAACAACCGCAACAGCAACAACAACACCCGAAGCAGAGCTTTCGTCATCAAATCTGGGGACGCCCGCCAAGACCCGAATGTGGTCTCGGGTATGTTCCTCCTCAACAACTTAACTGCTTCTGTTCTATTTGATACTGGTGCTGATAGAAGCTTTATCTCCGATGATTTTTGCCCATTACTTGACATCACTCCTGTTGCCTTAGATGTTAAGTACACTGTAGAGCTAGCAAATGGAAAACTTGTAGAAACCACCAGTGTGATACCTAATTGCACTTTAAACCTAGCTGACGAAACCTTTTCGATCGACCTTATACCCATTGAAATCGGAAGTTTCGACGTCATTATTGGAATGGACTGGTTGTCCAAACATCGAGCTGAAATCGTTTGTCACGATAAAATCGTCCGTATCCCACTCGCCATTGGTGGAACCTTGATCATACAGGGGGAGACCGGTGGGACGGGAATCAATATAATCTCCTGCTTAAAAACCTGAAAATTTCTGAGAAAGGGTTACCCTGCCATACTCGCACACATCATGGAGAAGAAGTCGGAGGAGAAGCGACTTGAGGATGTGCCAATTGTTAGAGACTTTCCCGAAGTCTTTCCGGAAGAATTACCTGGTCTACCTCCGCCTAGACAGGTTGAGTTCTCGATTGATCTTGTGCCGGGTGCCGCACCGGTGGCCCGCGCACCGTACCGTTTAGCCCCATCCGAACTTCAGGAGTTGTCCTCTCAGTTACAGGAACTTCTGGATCGAGGATTCATTAGACCGAGTTCTTCACCTTGGGGAGCTCCGGTCTTATTTGTTAAGAAGAAGGACGGTTCTTTCCGAATGTGCATCGACTACCGAGAATTGAACAAATTGACCGTCAAGAACCGTTATCCACTTCCTCGCATTGATGATCTATTCGACCAACTTCAGGGTTCAAGTTTCTGCTCAAAAATCGACCTGCGATCAGGTTATCATCAGTTACGAGTTCGCGACGCCGATATTCCAAAAACTGCTTTCAGAACTCGTTACGGGCACTACGAATTTCAAGTGATGCCCTTTGGTCTAACCAACGCACCGGCTGTATTCATGGATCTCATGAACCGGGTGTGCAAACCTTACCTCGACAAGTTTGTCATTGTCTTTATCGATGACATACTCATTTACTCGCGCAACGAGCAGGAACATGCGCAACACCTTAAGACCATCCTTGAACTACTTAGACACGAGGAGCTTTACGCTAAATTCTCTAAGTGTGAGTTCTGGATTCAAACCGTTCAATTTCTTGGTCACGTGATCGACAGTCGGGGAATTCACGTGGACCCATCAAAGATCGAGGCTATCAAAGACTGGCAAGCACCCACCTCTGCAACTGAAGTACGACAATTCTTGGGTCTTGCTGGGTATTATCGACGATTTATTGAAAATTTCTCTAAAATAGCTCAACCACTCACGATACTGACTCAGAAGGACAAAAGGTTCGACTAGACCGACAAACAGGAGTCAGCGTTCCAACTCTTGAAACAAAAGCTTTGCAGTGCTCCAATTCTATCCTTACCCGAAGGCACCGATGATTTCGTGGTATACTGCGATGCTTCCCACCAAGGTCTCGGTTGTGTGCTGATGCAACGAGACAAAGTCATTGCTTATGCTTCACGACAACTGAAAATTCACGAAAAGAACTACACCACTCATGATCTCGAACTTGGAGCTGTCGTTTTTGCTCTAAAAATCTGGAGACATTATCTCTACGGCACTAAGTGCACAATCTTTACCGATCATAAAAGTCTCCAACATATCTTCGATCAGAAGGATCTCAATATGAGGCAACGTCGATGGGTCGAGTTGCTTACCGATTACGATTGCGAGATCAAGTACCATCCAGGGAAGGCTAATGTTGTAGCCGATGCCCTCAGTCGAAAGGAACGATCAAAACCACTTCGAGTCCGAGCCCTCAGTATGACCATTCATAACGATCTTACCATTCAAATCCATACCGCTCAGATCGAAGCCCTGAAACCGGAAAACATCAAAAATGAAGCCTTGCGGGGCATCGACAAACAATTTGAAATCAAACCTAACGGGATTAGGTATTTCTCAAACCGAATCTGGTTGCCTAGTTTTGGGAACCTAAGAGACTTGGTGATGGACGAGGCTCACAAGTCTAAATACTCTATTCATCCGGGATCCGATAAGATGTACCACGGTATCAAGGAATTTTATTGGTGGCCAAACATGAAAGCCGAAATCGCCACTTATGTCAGCAAGTGTCTTACTTGCTCGAAAGTCAAAACCGAACATCAGAAACCTCCTGGTTTACTCCAACAACCTGAAATCCCTGAATGGAAATGGGATCAAATTGCCATGGATTTCATAACCAAACTACCCAAGTCGTTGAGCGGTTGCGATACCATTTGGGTGATCGTCGATCGTCTCACCAAATCTGCTCATTTCCTGGCAATCAAAGAAAACGATAAAATGGAACGCCTTACACAAATCTACATCAAGGAAATCGTTTCTCATCACGGTGTTCCAATCTCAATCATCTCTGACAGAGATGCCCGTTTCACTTCTCACTTTTGGCAATCACTTCAGAAAGCTATGGGTACCCGTCTCGATATGAGTACCGCGTACCATCCGTAAACCGATGGCCAAAGTGAACGAACCATTCAAACACTGGAAGACATGCTACGAGCCTGCGTAGTTGATTTCGGTACAAACTGGGAAAGACATCTACCGTTGTGCGAATTTTCGTACAATAACAGTTATCACGCCAGCATTAAGGCTGCACCTTTTGAGGCACTGTACGGTCGTAAGTGCCAATCACAGATCTGTTGGACTGAGGTGGGAGATAGTCAACTCACTGGTCCTGAACTCATACACGCCACCACCGAGAAAATTGTGGAAATCCAAAACAGACTCAAAGCCGCACGTGATCGTCAGAAAAGTTATGCTGACGTGAGACGCAAACCACTCGAGTTCCAAGTTGGGGATCGAGTACTCTTAAAAGTATCGCCTTGGAAGGGCGTCATCCGTTTTGGCAAACGCGGGAAGTTGAATCCCAGATACATCGGGCCTTTTGAGATCCTTGAACGGATTGGCCCCGTAGCTTATCGATTGCAGCTGCCATCCGAACTCAGCAGTGTGCACCCTACTTTTCATATCTCAAATTTGAAGAAGTGTCTATCTGATGAGACACTTATTATTCCACTAGATGAAATTCGTGTTGACGATAAACTTCATTTCGTTGAGGAACCCGCTGAAATTATGGACCATGAGGTCAAACAACTGAAACAAAGTCGTATTCCCATCGTCAAGGTCAGATGGAATTCGCGGCGTGGTCCGGAATTCACCTGGGAACGGGAAGACCAAATGCGACTCAAATATCCTCAACTCTTCACTGATTCCACATCAAACACGACCTCGAGCTAAATTTCGGGACGAAATTCTTCTAACAGGGGGAGAATGTAACACCCGCCAAATTAGGACTAGTAATTAGTGCCTAATCATATGTTAATACATGTAATTAGTTCCTTGATAGGCTAATTAATGTATCGAATTATATATATTGTTGAATATATACGAATATGCGATTTGGTTAAATCGTACGCAATTTAAATCGAATGTATTTCGATTCAATTATATACGAACGTTGGTGACCAATTATATTAAATAACGTTATTATGTCAAAAATATTATTATGATAATATTTCGTATTCATTCGTATCGTACAAACAAACCTTACACAATTTAAAATATAGAATTCGCAAACTAAATAAAATAACGTACACTTTATAAAGCTAATATAAATTAAACTATAAAATATTTAAATAAAATCTCGCGTAATAATTTGTATTTTAAAACGTACCATTTAATATTTAAAGTAATTATTTAACGTTTAAACGACGGAGCAAACGAACACCGCACGGGGAGCGGAGACTGAAAGTTGGAGGATAACCTCCAACCCACCTCCTCACTTTTTCATTTCATCTCTTTCTTTCCTCTCTCTTCCTCCATTTTCTCTCTAAAAGTTCATCACCACCACATCACAAAAATCGTCAAATACTACCACTAAACGACTTTGGATCTCATCATCACTTTGGAGAAAAACGTTCACCACTTCCCGATCTACAACGCTATCTTTTCGGATTTCTCATCCGACACTTTGTAAGTTTCCGACAAATCCCGACATCTCTCGTTTTTAAGTGTTTTCACTTTCTAGTAGTTTGTAACAACTTATAATGTCCCTATAAGGGTTGGGTAAAAATATTGGACCGATCGGAAACCCGAAAACACGATTTTTTCTCAAAATCCGTCGAACAGGCTTTAGTGTCGCATGAATGCCAAAAACAGTACTAGCGTCACTTAAGTGACGCTATCACACATATACCGTCACTTCGGTAGTGACGCAAGCCTATAACTTTCAGCAGAAACCATGCGACACTTCATAAGTGTCGCTATTGTCCGTAGAAGCCTAACACTTTCGGTAGAAACAAGTGACGTCCGGTTACTACCGATGACGTCACATGAACCTCATACCGTCACTTCAAGAGTGACGCATACACTATTTAACGACACTTCTCTAGTGCCGCCCTATATGTTACCTGACACTATTTAACGACACTTCCTGAGTGCCGCTATACTCTTTTACCCGACACTTCCTTAGTGTCGCTATATTGCACGTCACTTCCTAAGTGACGCCTAAATGTCAGAACATCATTCTCTTACACGACACTCCTGGAGTGCCGCTATATTACGGAACCCGTCACTTCCTAAGTGACGCATAAATATGTTACACGACAATATATCAGTGACGCATACCCTTAAACTGACACCAATACCCGACACTCCACAAGTGACGCATAGAACATATAAGTGACGCCTATAGTGTCGCATAAAACAGCAGGTTTTCTAACTAAAATTTCACTAAGTGTCGAACTTTTACAACCTCAAATCCTTATACGATACGACTTATAAAACACTTTGGGACACTTTTGTAAGTGTAAAACATCGATAATTTGATAATAATACTTGAAGTTTATTATTTCAAACTCGTCACCAACGGGTCGTACACTTTTCAAATACTTAAACATATCAACCAAATAGTGGATATTTGGACATTATAGTTGGACGAACAACTACCGGGGTGATCTTTTGAGATACCCAATCATATTTATAACCATCGCGTGTCGTGGACACCCTCAGGTTACAAGTCTTTGGACTTCATTTCGGCTAATCAACTTACGTTTGTTTAAACGCATTCAGACTCAGGTGAGTCTCATAGCCCCTCTTTTTACTGTTTTACTCAGGGGTGTGATATATTGCTCAACTTTTAACATGTGAACGCAAGTACCAACTTTTCATATACTACATGAGTTTTTCGAAACTAATCATTTTAAAGTCCTCCGTCAGCATAGTTGTTAATACGTTGTAGCGTGAATATTAGTATATGGTACCATATAGGATTGACCCTCCTCGTCCGGGTTAGCAAGCACTAACCGGGTAAACGGGCGTACTAATATTTGGGAAGACGAATGTGGATTAGGCATTCGTGGAGGCACCTCGCCCGGAATTCTCTATAGGGGACCCGGCCCTCGAGTTAAGCTCAACTATGTGCTCATGGCTGTATACACGATGATTATCATTAAATTGCTGGATGCAATTCATTATTAAATTGCTGGATGCAATTCATTATTTAATTGCTGGATGCAATTCATTATTTAAATCTTGCGGTTCATACGATATTACTTGATTTCAAACCTGTGAGCTCACCAGCTTTATAGCTGACCTTTTAGCATATATCACAGGTACCCAGCAGTAGGATGTTTCTGCTTCAGGATTTAGCTCGAGTCAGCATACAGACGATTGAGATTTTCTTGCATTAGTATATTTTGTACAAGTACTTATGTACTGAAATCTCATTTTATTTAACTCGAGCTATGTAAAGCTTTAAATGTTGTAAACATTTCAGTTATCAATATATTTTGTTAAAACGACGCATATAGAGTCGTTTGCTATTTATCTTTGTGCTTTGTTATTGATTAGTAACACCCAAATCAAGCTTCCGCAAATCATTAAATTTGGGGGTGTTACATCTTACATCATCCTTGCTTAATTGTACATAGTTGATCAGGCTATGTTAAATTAAACTCGTATGCTGTAATCACTGAACTAGTTATACCTAATAAGGAATACTGCCTAATGGTCATAGTCTAGGCTCACTAAATGCAACCTAGTTCACTATAACCTTAGGCTCTGATACCAATCTGTAACACCCCCAAATTTAATGATTTGCGAAAGCTTGATTTGGGTGTTACTAATCAATAACAAAGCACAAAGATATATAGTAAACGACTCTATATGCGTCATTTTAACAAAATATATTGATAATTGAAATGTTTACAACATTTATAACTTTACATAGCTCGAGTTTGAAATAAAATGAGATTTGAGTACATAAATACTTGTACAAAATATACTAATGTAAAGAAATCTCAAACGTCTGAATGCTGACTCGAGCTAAAGGTCCTGAAGCCGAAGCAATCTACTGCTTGGTACCTGCGATACATGCTAAAAGGTCAGCTAAAAGCTGGTGAGCTCACAGGTTTGAAATCAAGTAATATCGTATGAACCGCAAGATTTAAATAATTGAATTGCATCCAGCAATTGATAATGATAATAATCGTGTATACAGCCATGAGCACATAGTTGAGCTTAACTCGAGGGCTGGGTCCCCTATAGAGAATTCCGGGCGAGGTGCCTCCACGAATGTCTAATCAACATTCGTCTTCCCAAATATTAGTACGTCCGTTTACCCGGTTAGTGCTTGCTAACCCGGACGAGGTGGGTCAATCCTATATGGTACCATATACTAATATTCACGCTACAACGTATAAACAACTATGCTGACGGAGGACTTTAAATGATTAGTTGAGAAAAACTCATGTAGTATATGAAATGTTTGTACTTGCGTTCACATGTTAAAAATGAGCAATATATCACACCCCTGAGTAAAATAGTAAAAAGAGGGGCTATGAGACTCACCCGAGTCTTGTGAGTTTAACTTAATAAACTTGAGTTGATTAGCGAGTAATGAAGTCCAACGACTTGTAACCTGAGGGTGTCCACGACACGCGATGGTTATAATCATGATTGGGTATCCCAAAAGATCACCCTTGTAGTTGTTACACAACTATATATGTCCAAATGACTACGATTTGGTTGATTTGTTAAGTATTTGAAAACGTGTACGGCCCGTTGGTGATGGATTTGGAATAATAAACTTTAAGTATTATTATTTTGTATTTGGCGTTTTACACTTAAAAGTATGTCCCAATGTGTTTTATAAGTCGTATCGTATAAATGTTTGAGGTTATATAGATTCGACACTTAGTGAAATTGTAGTTTGAAAACCTGCTGTTTTATGCGACACAATCATGCGACACAAAAGTTGTTATGCGACACAAGGGTTGTGTCGCATAGGAGTGCGACACAATGTCTATACGACACAAGGGTTGTGTCGCATAGATGCGAGATGCTGATTCAACAGCGACATAGTGATTGTGTCGTATGGGGTTTGCGACATAGTGGTTGTGTCGCAAGACTTGCGACACTAATTATTTGATACGACACAAGGTGCGACACTGAGGCTTTTATACGACACAAGGGCCAAAATACGACACAACATGCGACACAAGGCTTGTGTCGCATGGATGAACATCAGTCCAGAAAGTCCGGCTGTTAAGGTTTTTCCGGCCAAAAATCCGTTTTAAACTCGTTTTCAAGCTATAAATTCGTGTTCTATACATTGTAATGGACATATACAAGTTATAATAACATCTACAAATGAAAAATACTAAGAATCGAGAGGTTTCGGGATTTTGTCGGAAACTTACAAATTGCCGAAATGGAAATCCGGAAAGATAGAAATGTAGATCGTTGCGAGGTGGTCGTGAATCTCTAAAAATATTGATGATCCGGTTGCGTTTCGTGGTGTTATTTGCGATTTTTAGTGGATTGGTGGTTTTTGGAGAATGAAAGAAAATGGGGTAAGAGAGAGAGAGTGAGTGGGTGAAATGAGGAAGGAAAAGGAAAGTTGGGAGGTTTAACCTCCAACTTTCCAGTCACCGCAATCGCGGTCCGTGCGGTGTTCGTTTTCTCCGACTTTTAACGTTTAACAATTATTTTTCTTATTAGATGGTAAGTTTTTAAAATACAAATTTATTACGCGATATATTGTTTAAATATTTTACTAATCAATTTATATTTGAGTTATAAAATGTAAGTTAGTTTGCGCGTTAAATATTTTCAAATTGTGTACGTTGTGTAATTACGATACGAGGCTTAATTTGAATATTATCAAAATAATATTTTTGACATAATGTTACTTGTCGCGTTATTTAATAAAATTGGTCACCAACGTCCGTACTTATGGAATCGAAATACATTCGATTTAAATTGCGTACGATTTAATCAAATCGCATTTTCGTATATATTCAACAGTATATATAATTCGATACATTAATTAGCCTAACACAGAACTAATCACATGTATTAATATATGATTAGGCACTAATCGCTAGTCCTAATTTAGCGGGTGTTACAGATGTCGTGTGAATAGAGTACAAAATAACAAGTTTTAAATAAAAGGAAATACTAAAATAACTATCACACAAGCCAGGCAAGAATAACCCGTTCGTATAATATAGCTTTTAAAGTAAGTCCGAGTCGAACACTTGGAATGGTGGTTATAAATAAAATAGAATTTATAATTCAAATAAAATATACAATATACAGATAAGGGGGATACGTTTTAGTTCCGTATGAACGTATTTAAGAATACTAAATTATAACCAATTCAATAGAAAACAACTAACTAAGGATAGTAAACAATTAGAGATAAATATGTATTTACTTAGATTATTTATTGTTGGTTATTATTATTGGTGAATTACTAATGTAGAAGATCACTTAGGGTTAAGTCAAATCTTCATCATAGCAACACAATCATAAGGTTACGCAAACTGTTACTAATTAATAAGATCTATCATCAATTTATTAATACAATTTCTATGGTTAGGCTTGAATCACAATATTTATTTATATTAACTATATTCTTAGTCTATCGCATAATGTTAAGATTAAGACATAAACACAATTACTTAATCTATCATCAATTTATTAATACAATTTCTATGGTTAGGCTTGAATCACAATATTTCTTTATATTAACTATATTCTTAGTCTATCGCATAAGGTTAAGATTAAGACATAAACACAATTACTTAATTTATAAAAACAGTTTATGGTCATCCTAGTTTTGTATAAATCAGTCTAATTATGTCAAGAACTTTCATTAATATATCATAATAGAGACAATTTTTGTATAATAAACATTCAATAATATAATTCCAACAATAATATAAATCTAAGCGAATACAATAAATATTAGTTCATAATTAAGTTAAACATAATCATAATAAATATTTAATAATAAAACACATTCAAAATTAAATAAAGAATAAGATACGCAAACCAAAACCGTGAACTACGCTCCGTACGCTTGATCGTAGACAAACCCTTGCGAACCCGCGACTCTAAATTGCTCCTATAACCCCTAGAAAGTGTTTCTAGTCGAATTTGGGGTTAATAATTCGTAATATACGAATTATTAAGGTTATTGGGCTGTTTTTCGTAGCTGAATGCGAGCCTCTATTTATTGTTTTGCTGGGTCGGTGTCCCAACCGGCGGTTGGTAATTAATCCCAACCGGCGGTTGGTGACTTTAAATCGTGTCCTCCAAGACTTGTTCACCGCCACACATTTGTCTTCCTATTTCTCGAATATTCCACCGTTTGACCAGCTTATTAATTTTCTTTGACTTTAGCTAAAATAATGACTTGGCTTTAGACTTGGAACCTTGACAGGGGTCCCACGAGTTTTGCTTCCTGCGCCAATTCTTGCCTCTCCACGCGAAGATCCTGCAACAAGGACATAGTCATCATCATTCATTATTAATTTAACTTTATTTATATTATATTTATTAATTTGTTTATTATTATTTATAACGTACTAGTTACTTTATCGTTATTATAATATATATTATTATTAAAGTTTATTTACTAACGTAGTACTATGTTGGTACTTAATAATTTATTATTTATTATTATTATATTTATACATATTATGTACTACTATGTAAGAGTATTATTATTATATTATTATTATTTAGCCTTTTTAATTATTTGGTCCAACTCATAAACTCAAATAAATATTCAATCTAAATATCCTCGCTCAATCCATTTTAACTTTTCAAACTCAACTATTCGCAAACTTTATTTATTTTTATAACTTTTTCAACCACTTTGTACCAACTATATTTGGGTACAACTAACTTTTATACAAAATTACTTTATTTGACTTATTTTCGTTCTTTTTCTAATTAAAACTCTATTTTTACCTATTTTACAAATATGAACGAAATAAGTATCTTTTATCAAATATTTATAACAACAGTATATAGAAATAGGGATAAATAGTATATAAATATAGTACTTATTTGAAGCTATCAGCCGCATAAAACCCCTTTTTCCCGACACTTACATCCGTCACTGGTCCAGTGAGGCTCAACACTCCCAACCGACACTTCAAGCGACACTTGTCTAAGTGTAGCCTACAATCAAATTCTGATTCCAACTGACACTAACCCTAGTGTCGTATGCCTCTGATACCCGACACTTATGTCCGACACTTGACTAGTGTCGCCTATAGCGACACTTGCCTAGTGTCGCCTAAAATCAGAAAACACACATTTTTCACTAAGTGTCGAAACTCAAATTTTACCACCTAATTTTACTCCGAAATGGAATTTCGGAGCGTTTTCATTAAAGCAATGTAGTAGAAATAAAAAATTTCCAAGCTGACTTGGCAGCTCGACCCCAACCAGGGGCTCTGCCCCCGAACCCCCGTACACGGTTTCCAAACATGAACGACAAATAAATTATTACACCACACACTTAGACAAACTAATTTGTCTCATACTTATATGACCTCACGTGTTTAGGACACTAGAAGGTTACCTATCGGACGATGCGCGTATCGTAGAATCGCTAACAACTCACAGGTGAGTTTCATAGCCCCACTCTTTCAACTGTTTTACTGTTTTCGGGGTGAGACACATGCACAAATTACTGTTTTCGAATTATAATGATAAACTTTTATAATTCACCATCATCTATATTACTGTATGTAATACAAATGTGTAATACTTAGGAAATTACACCCTTCATATTGTTGTAGAACAATATCATAACATAACCGGGATAGGCTACCAATGTTGAAAACCAACTACCATTACATGACTTGCTTAAGCCATCACTATCCATTGACCATGTTGTCGTGAGACAATACTATCACTTATAATAGAACTGGTTAGTTCTACGTACATTGGACAACGGCCATACTTTTACAGGATTAGTCTTCCTTTTAGGAACTAATACTGCCCATATAAACCAGGATCTCTATATACTTGCTAGGCTGAGGCTAGGAGTATACATTAGTATCATACGTTAGTGTAACACCCCCAAATTTACGGTTTAGCGGAAGTAAGCATTGGGGAGCTACTAATAAAGTAATCAAGCACAAAGATTACAGTAAACGACTCTATATGAGACGTTTGAAAATGTTACATTAATTTAATAAGTATTTCAAAATACATAGCTCAAGTTCGAGTAATATCTAGTGATTCTAATACATAACATCTATTACAAAAGTCATGTAGAAAAATCTCCAAGCGTGTGAATGCATGCGACTCGAGTTAAGAAGTAGTCATGCTGGGCAACCCTACTGTTGCTGTGTACCTGAGAATGCATCACTAAAAAGGTCAACCAAAAGGTTGGTGAATCTCACAGGTTCGTAGTAAATAATCAGTTTGAACACATTCAGTGATAAAAGTATTTGTACAGTTTAACCAAGTACTAAGTAATGATTGCACGAATGCAATCGGGTTGATATACATTGCCATGAGCATCATAGTCGAAGTTTAACACGTCAGTAAAGTACAATCAAGTACCAGTAATTTGCCCCCGTGAGTGCTAATCCAAAAACACTCAGAAGTAACGAGTAAGAAACGCCCGTTTATACAGTACGGTTCGTGGTAGTGCATGCTACCCCGGGCGGGGATTGTCAGTCCCATATGGATCCATATACTAAAACTCGCGCTTATCCTATAATTAACAACTATGATTCAGAGGCCTTCAATGGATTAATCGTAACTCATGCAATTTAGTATATCCGTAAGTCTGTAAGTCTGTATGGTTTGTATAGTCTGTAAAGTTTGTACATGTGTTCAAATAAAACAAGTAATGCATCTCACCCCTGAGTGAAAACAGTAAAAATAGGGGCCGTGAGACTCACCTGAGTCTAGTAAGTATGTCTGGAAAATCAAACAAGTAACGCGGATGTAAGTCCGTAGATCGGTTCTCGGAACCCTGCAACCTTCTGGCGTCCGAAACGCACAAGGTCGTAAGTAAACAAGTAAATTAGTTGGTGTCTTGAAATGTAACACCCTCGAATTTCGGGTCGCGGAAGCAGTCGGGTCGGGTGTTACTAAATCAAATATCACAAGCACAAAGATATATAATGAACGACTCTAAATGAGACGTTGAAAATAGTTATACATTTACCAAATAAAACGTTTACAAAGTTAATAGTGGTTTTCAATTACATAAATTGAAATACAAAAGTAAATGCAGTGTTGTCCCAATGTTTGAAAACATGCGACTCGAGCTAGCATATCTTGTAGTGGTCCTAATCCTGCTGGCCACCTGAGAATACATACTAAAACACGTCAGCTATAAAGCTGGTGAGTTCACAGAGTATTTAATATGAAATCGTGTGATAATACCATCCGTATTATAAAAAGCGGTTATACACCGTGTGTTTAGATTTAATGAGTTTGCAAGGACATTACAAAAGTTATATATCGGGGTGTAGGTTACCCTAACCATATGATTTACTAGATAGTGGAGTTTAGTATGTATCGGCTATTAATCTTTACTTAGGAGTACGGGTTCCTAGAAGTAAGTCACCTACCCATGTAGGAATCACAACATGTGTTGATTAGTTAATAAGTATCCCGAGTCCCAATAATCCAATGGATTATCCTGCAAGTATATAGTTATGAAAGTAGCACTACGTGCATACTTTATGTTCAAGTGCACCACGTGCTTAAACTGGATAAACAATGAAGCACCACGTGCTTAAGGTCAAATGTAGCGAGGCACTCCGTACCTGAGATGCGTAATAGGTATGCATATGTATGAAGCACCACGTGCTTAGCAATATAGTAATGTATACATCAACATGTATAGGTAATCAGTAGTAGCACCACGTGCCAAGTAGTGGTTCAGCGAACCCGGAAGTAGCACAACGTGCCAAGTAGTGGTTCAGCGAACCCGGAAGTAGCACAACGTGCCCGGAAGTAGCGCAACACGCCCAGTGATGGCCCTACAGGCTCGGCAGTAGCATAACATGCCTACTGTGTGATCATATGAAGCATTACATGCTTGTTTAACGTTAATGAAGCACTACGTGCTTAATGGTGTAAATAGGGTGTGTACATGTATATATATATATAAGCGAAGCACCGCGTGCTTGTTAGTGTAAGCGTGTGTACATCATCATGTACATGTAATCGTAAGTAGCACCACGTGCCAAGTAGTGGTTCAACGAACCCGGAAGTAGCACAACGTGCCCGGAAGTAGCGCAACGCGCCCAGTGATGGCCCTACAGGCTCGGCAGTAGCATAACATGCCTACTGTGTAATCAGATGAAGCATTACATGCTTGTTTAATCGTTAATGAAGCACTACGTGCTTAACAGTTTATGTATGCATAAATTAGTGTAAGCTATCCACAGATAAACACTACACTCAATTTATGTGCGTTTATTACCCTACGGTAATGTTGAAGGTGTAATCTAACAATCTACACCTATGAGTAAAGTTTAGTGTTCACAATGCATCTAAGTGTGACTAATCACCACCTAGATGATGGACGTATCATGTCATGTCTAGATGCGTATAAATGTCACCTAGCTATTCGGATTAGTACATAATGCCTAAGTGTGTCATTATATCACTTAGTTGTCGAAAAGTACCTACAGCACTTAAATGATGGATACTATCAGTCGGTTCTATAAATCGTGACTTGATTAGTAAGTGTGGTCTCTAGGTTGTGTTTCACGAGTACTAGCCAAATCTAGTAATACTGAATCGTCGATGTGACGAAGTGTTTAAATGTTGTTCCTTGTATAATTCTAGTTGTTGTCTTGCTAAGGCACACTTAGCTTGCATATGATGTACAGTTGTCTCGAGGGTGTTGGAATCTAATATGTCATTTGCAAACATTTGTAAAGCAGTTGTAAATTCATTTACCAATGAAAAGTAAGTAAATCATGAGTATGTATCTCTCCCGAAATCAGTGAAAACAGTAAAAAGGAGGGGCTATGAACTCACCTGAGGAGCTAGCGTCCTAATGTAACGAGTCGTGTCCAAATATGATCTCCTAGTGTCCTAAACACGAGAGATTTCGTAGGTTTGTAAGTGTGGTTCTTGATTGGGGAAAACGTAATAATAATTCATATTATTATTGGGTTCGAGTTTTCGTATTTAAATTGTCACTTGAAAACGTCTTCCGATACTTAGAAAAATTTGGTTATTTTCTGTTTTCTGCGACATAACATGCGACACAAAAATGTGTCCTGCGACACAATCATTGTGTCGCATAGTGCGACACAGAAGCTTTGCGACACAGTGGTTGTGTCGCATAATGCGTGTCATGCTAAATCAATAGCGACATAAGGGTTGTGTCGCATGGAGTCTGCGACACAAGGTACGACACAAGAATACGACATAAGGGTTGTGTCGCATGAGTAATCCATGCGACACAGTATGCGACACAAGGCTTGTGTCGCACTCAAGAACAGCAGCCCAGAAACTTTCGGGTTTCGCGTTTTTCCGGCCAAAATCGCAAATCAAACTCATTTTCAAGCTGAAAAATCGTGGTTTCTTGGTTGTTTAGGTTATAACTAAGTTGTGTAAACATTATTACACCCAAACATTACACCAAAATGATTAAATCTAAAAATTTAGGAATTTCTTACAATTGCGAATCGAGGTCAAACGAGGAAGAAGATGATGATGTTGCCTTTGTAAATGTTGTTCCTCTCTTGTTGGTGATTCCGAAAATGTAAAATTCGTGGGTCGATTTGTAGTTCCGAAAATTTGTGGTAATTGGGTGGAGAGTGTTTGTGTGTGTAAAATGAAAGAGAATGGGAGAGTGAGGTGGGGTGGAGGTGGGTTTTACCCAATTCCAGATCCCGCTTCGCGGACTGTGGTCTCCAACCACAGTGTCAAATACCCGTGTTTCGTTACCCGTTTGTAAAATAAATAATGTTTTTAAATTTCGTAATATTTATTCGTATAATTAATAATGGTTTCGAGTTGGAACATTTTATAAAAATAAAATGTTTAAGTTTAAGTCGTACGAGTCGTTTTAGTTTTCTAATATATCATTTTTAAATGATACGAAAGTATTTAAGTTTCGTCTAGCTAAATTACGTTTTAAACAAAACGATTTATGTTCTAAAATATTTTAATATTTCCAGTGTAAATAACGTTTATTAAAATAATAACACATTATCTAAAAGTAATACGTACTAAATACGATTGTTTTAAGTTTAAAATAGGCGTGAAAATTGGCCTTTTTGACCGGGTGTTACATTCTCCCCCTGTTATGAAAATTTCGTCCCGAAATTTTAAATGATGTCGTGGTCGCATGGGGTCTGGGGAGCAATGCACGTACGAGAGATTTATCGAGTAGATAGTAGACATATCATGTCTATGACGGAGTTGAGGAGCAGTCAATCCATGACTGTGTCGAAATTTATCGTCGTAGTTACATTCTGACTATATTGCTTGTTCGAGGTATGATTAATTTGTGGTTGTTAGGTAACCGTTTACGTCGTAGTCCATTAAGGACTAGATGGTTGTCACATAGTGACCGTTTTGTGAGTAGTCCTATCAGGACCAAATATCTAGCAGATAATAATTTAACTAGTCTGCTGAAAGCAGACTCTAAGCTTAACTTTGCCCTAAGCGTTTGAATTTTCCAAAATGGTGTGAGGGATGACACCTAGATGTTCAACGAGTTAAAGGATTAAGTTGTTGAGAAAGGACGTAATCTTCCTACCTTAGAGATCCCGCTAGGCGTTGTTGTAAAGTCTCGGGCAGTCTCTTTTGAGGTGTCCCGGGTCTCCGCATTCGAAACAGACCTTCGGGCCGTTCGGGTTTGAGATAGTAGTAGGGACTCTGCAGTTCTTAGTTGGGTGTCCATAGCTTTTGCACCTATTGCATGGCGTGCCACACGCCCCCGTATGATGGCTTTCGCATTTGGGGCAGAAGGGTTTGTTTCCCTTGTATTTCTTTTCTCCGGGTTTGATTATACTGAGTGGTACGGGTTCAGGTCTTAAGGTTAGCTCGTGGCTATTGCTGGGATTTCCATCCCATTTCCTCTTGCTATGGGGATTAGGAGATCGAGGGAGTGTCTCATAGTCGGATTTCATCGCCATCAGTTCATGAGCTAAACGTATGGCTTTCCGGATGGTTGTAGGTGCGGATGAGATGACGTTCCCTCGTATAGGCTCAGGAAGACCTAGAATGTACTTTCTGATACGCGTGGGCTCTGAGTTTACTATGTTTGGGCATAAAGGTGCCAATTGTTGGAATCGAGTGGTGTATGAGGTGATGTCATTCCCTTTTGCAGCGAGGTTCCAGAGTTCAACCTCAAGTTGATGTATTTCCTCGTTAGGACAGTACTCCTCCTTGAGCATTTGTTTCAGTTCCTCCCAGGGCATCCTGTAAGCAACTTCGGTGTTCATGGAATGAACTTGGGTGTTCCACCAGGTAAGTGCACCTTCCTCAAAAGTGCAGGTAGAGAGTTTGACCTTGCGGTCGTCAGGGCATTCGCAGAGACAGAATATGGATTCCATTTTCTCAATCCACCTAGTTAAGCCAATAGCTCCTTCGGTTCCAGAGAAGTGTAATGGTTTGCACCTCATAAATTCTTTATAAGTGCAGGGTCTCGTTTGGAGTGGGTTGTTTAGTGTGGCCTCACCGTCTGTTCGTAAATTTCGTGAGAGTAACGCATCGGTCACTCCTTGAGCAATGTATCGGGCGAGTTCAGCTTCGTCGAAAGTCAGTTGCCTTGAAGACATGTTCCTTTAAGAAAGGCAAATGGGTGTAAGTTGTCGTGATAGTGTTGATTTCTCCAAGTATTTTATCAAAGTGAGATAGGATCCATGAATCATTTAAGGTGTTCGTTGGAAAGTCCTCGGACTTTAGAGTTTTAGATGTGTAGTCGTATTAACGGCTCCGTTGTATTTTATTTGTGATCAATCGAGTTCATGCTGCTGTCGTAGTCTAACAGACTATATAATGTAGTACTAAGGTACTATAGATGTAATCCTAATGAATTAGACTGCACTCATCGTATGAGGCATCACATGCCTTAGTAGTCGTGGTGTGGCACTTCGTGCCTAGTAAGGTAGTCACGTATGCGTATAAATGTACAAATGCTTATGGCGAGTGTTCCTACATAAAGCAATCAAGTGGGACACCTCGTGTCCAGTAGAGCAGTCATATATGCATATATGGTGTACACGTAACTATACAAGTATACGTGCATAGTAAAAGTCAATGGTGGCACCTCGTGCCCAATTAAGTAAATGTATATGTATATATGTAAGTCGTACATGTAACTATAACGAGTCTACATGTATGATTGAAGTAGCACCTAATGCTATAATGCAGTGCTATCAGCACAGTAATTGAAATACTAATGTTTTGTAATTATAGTACCAAAGTACCATGAAACGCAGCACCACATGCTGTAATGAAGTGCCCGCGGCATTTATATTGTAGTACCCATGTACTATGAGTGTGGCATCAACATGCCATGATTGTAGTATCGACGTACTGTGAAGGTTGCACTAACGTGCTCAAGTTGTGGTATCAACATACCTTGAAATCGTAGCACTACGTGCCATGTATTGTTTGATTGTAGCCCCAAGGCCAAAATGTGTTGTAATTATGTGATTTCCCAAATGTAGCACAAAGGCTAGAATGTGAGTGCCCAAAGCACTGAGGTGTTGAATTAATTGATCTAAATGATCAAGTTGTGATTGAGATAATTAATTTGTTGTGGACTTAATCAACACTAATCCAATCGTGACCAGTATGGTCAAAGTCTAGAGATTCGATTAGTTTTAGCATGTGTGGTTTTCCATTCCAATAAATAACGTTTGTACCTCCTCCCCGAGGTTCAGCGATAAAAGTGTCGAGTCGCGATGGTGAGGAAGACGGCGATATGCCTCTTCGCGAGTATGTCTTGGTTCAGCGGAATTAATTGTATATATATACTCGATATATATATAAGTATGTAATAGTAGTACACGTGTAAGGCCTATTCATATATACCTACAGTACATATAATAGCCTAGGGTGTCTAGCACATAACAATCAGAGTCAACTACGCATTCCTGTTTCAGTATAACCCCTTTCAGACCTTACATCATCTTTATTTAATTGTACATAGTTAGCTACGCTATGTTAAATTAAACTCGTATGATGTAATTCCTGAACCAGTCATACCTAATGGGGAATACAGCCTAACGGTCATAGTCTAGGCCCACTAAATGCAACCTAGTTCACTACAACCTTAGGCTCTGATACCAATCTGTAACACCCTCGAATTTCGGGTCGCGGAAGCAGTCGGGTCGGGTGTTACTAAATCAAATATCACAAGCACAAAGATATATAATGAACGACTCTAAATGAGACGTTGAAAATAGTTATACATTTACCAAATAAAACGTTTACAAAGTTAATAGTGGTTTTCAATTACATAAATTGAAATACAAAAGTAAATGCAGTGTTGTCCCAATGTTTGAAAACATGCGACTCGAGCTAGCATATCTTGTAGTGGTCCTAATCCTGCTGGCCACCTGAGAATACATACTAAAACAGGTCAGCTATAAAGCTGGTGAGTTCACAGAGTATTTAATATGAAATCGTGTGATAATACCATCCGTATTATAAAAAGCGGTTATACACCGTGTGTTTAGATTTAATGAGTTTGCAAGGACATTACAAAAGTTATATATCGGGGTGTAGGTTACCCTAACCATATGATTTACTAGATAGTGGAGTTTAGTATGTATCGGCTATTAATCTTTACTTAGGAGTACGGGTTCCTAGAAGTAAGTCACCTACCCATGTAGGAATCACAACATGTGTTGATTAGTTAATAAGTATCCCGAGTCCCAATAATCCAACGGATTATCCTGCAAGTATATAGTTATGAAAGTAGCACTACGTGCATACTTTATGTTCAAGTGCACCACGTGCTTAAACTGGATAAACAATGAAGCACCACGTGCTTAAGGTCAAATGTAGCGAGGCACTCCGTACCTGAGATGCGTAATAGGTATGCATATGTATGAAGCACCACGTGCTTAGCAATATAGTAATGTATACATCAACATGTATAGGTAATCAGTAGTAGCACCACGTGCCAAGTAGTGGTTCAGCGAACCCGGAAGTAGCACAACGTGCCAAGTAGTGGTTCAGCGAACCCGGAAGTAGCACAACGTGCCCGGAAGTAGCGCAACACGCCCAGTGATGGCCCTACAGGCTCGGCAGTAGCATAACATGCCTACTGTGTGATCATATGAAGCATTACATGCTTGTTTAACGTTAATGAAGCACTACGTGCTTAATGGTGTAAATAGGGTGTGTACATGTATATATATATATAAGCGAAGCACCGCGTGCTTGTTAGTGTAAGCGTGTGTACATCATCATGTACATGTAATCGTAAGTAGCACCACGTGCCAAGTAGTGGTTCAACGAACCCGGAAGTAGCACAACGTGCCCGGAAGTAGCGCAACGCGCCCAGTGATGGCCCTACAGGCTCGGCAGTAGCATAACATGCCTACTGTGTAATCAGATGAAGCATTACATGCTTGTTTAATCGTTAATGAAGCACTACGTGCTTAACAGTTTATGTATGCATAAATTAGTGTAAGCTATCCACAGATAAACACTACACTCAATTTATGTGCGTTTATTACCCTACGGTAATGTTGAAGGTGTAATCTAACAATCTACACCTATGAGTAAAGTTTAGTGTTCACAATGCATCTAAGTGTGACTAATCACCACCTAGATGATGGGCGTAGCATGTCATGTCTAGATGCGTATAAATGTCACCTAGCTATTCGGATTAGTACATAATGCCTAAGTGTGTCATTATATCACTTAGTTGTCGAAAAGTACCTACAGCACTTAAATGATGGATACTATCAGTCGGTTCTATAAATCGTGACTTGATTAGTAAGTGTGGTCTCTAGGTTGTGTTTCACGAGTACTAGCCAAATCTAGTAATACTGAATCGTCGATGTGACGAAGTGTTTAAATGTTGTTCCTTGTATAATTCTAGTTGTTGTCTTGCTAAGGCACACTTAGCTTGCATATGATGTACAGTTGTCTCGAGGGTGTTGGAATCTAATATGTCATTTGCAAACATTTGTAAAGCAGTTGTAAATTCATTTACCAATGAAAAGTAAGTAAATCATGAGTATGTATCTCCCCCGAAATCAGTGAAAACAGTAAAAAGGAGGGGCTATGAACTCACCTGAGGAGCTAGCGTCCTAATGTAACGAGTCGTGTCCAAATATGATCTCCTAGTGTCCTAAACACGAGAGATTTCGTAGGTTTGTAAGTGTGGTTCTTGATTGGGGAAAACGTAATAATAATTCATATTATTATTGGGTTCGAGTTTTCGTATTTAAATTGTCACTTGAAAACGTCTTCCGATACTTAGAAAAATTTGGTTATTTTCTGTTTTCTGCGACATAACATGCGACACAAAAATGTGTCCTGCGACACAATCATTGTGTCGCATAGTGCGACACAGAAGCTCTGCGACACAGTGGTTGTGTCGCATAATGCGTGTCATGCTAAATCAATAGTGACATAAGGGTTGTGTCGCATGGAGTCTGCGACACAAGGTACGACACAAGAATACGACATAAGGGTTGTGTCGCATGAGTAATCCATGCGACACAGTATGCGACACAAGGCTTGTGTCGCACTCAAGAACAGCAGCCCAGAAACTTTCGGGTTTCGCGTTTTTCCGGCCAAAATCGCAAATCAAACTCATTTTCAAGCTGAAAAATCGTGGTTTCTTGGTTGTTTAGGTTATAACTAAGTTGTGTAAACATTATTACACCCAAACATTACACCAAAATGATTAAATCTAAAAATTTAGGAATTTCTTACAATTGCGAATCGAGGTCAAACGAGGAAGAAGATGATGATGTTGCCTTTGTAAATGTTGTTCCTCTCTTGTTGGTGATTCCGAAAATGTAAAATTCGTGGGTCGATTTGTAGTTCCGAAAATTTGTGGTAATTGGGTGGAGAGTGTTTGTGTGTGTAAAATGAAAGAGAATGGGAGAGTGAGGTGGGGTGGAGGTGCCACAGTGTCAAATACCCGTGTTTCGTTACCCGTTTGTAAAATAAATAATGTTTTTAAATTTCGTAATATTTATTCGTATAATTAATAATGGTTTCGAGTTGGAACATTTTATAAAAATAAAATGTTTAAGTTTAAGTCGTACGAGTCGTTTTAGTTTTCTAATATATCATTTTTAAATGATACGAAAGTATTTAAGTTTCGTCTAGCTAAATTACGTTTTAAACAAAACGATTTATGTTCTAAAATATTTTAATATTTCCAGTGTAAATAACGTTTATTAAAATAATAACACATTATCTAAAAGTAATACGTACTAAATACGATTGTTTTAAGTTTAAAATAGGCGTGAAAATTGGCCTTTTTGACCGGGTGTTACATGAAAGATCACCCATGCTAGTTGTCCACTCAACTAGTTAATGTCCAAAGTTTGTTTGTTCAGTATTTCGTTTGTAGTTCAAAAACAAGTATGTCCCGTTGGTGACGGTTTTGTAATAATAATCCAAGTATTATTATTATATATCTCGTTGTGTCATATCCTTGTAAGGTATATTTGTAAGCCTGTCATTTGTATCGCGACGTGAAAGTGTTTTTCGAAAGTAAGTTCGAGCGAGTGCATGCTCGTGTGAGTGTGATCTCATATGTATGTAGTGTATACTTTTCAAAGTATAAGTGTTTGTATGTCCCGGTATTATCGTATAAAGTTCGGTTTTCGTATGCGTTCAACACTTAGTGTAAAAAGTATTTACAAGTTCCTGGATGACGGGGGTCCGGGGGCAGCGCCCCTGGCTGGGGTCGAGCTGCCAGGTCAGCTTGCAAAATTTTTATTTCTACTACATTGCTTTATTAAAAACGCATTTGAAATCGAAAGTTGGAAAAATTGACCAAGATTTGTCAAGGGCTGAAACTGTTGTGTGAAGCGGGTTTACGAGGTGAGTTGAGTTTTGGACTCGCAGAACAAGTGGGTTCGTAAATCTCGACTATCCGGTCTCGACTCGTAAGATAGGTCGGTTCGCGGGTCAAGTCAACTCGCAAGTCGGGTCGACTCGCAGTTGGTTTCGGTTCGTTATTCAACTCGTAAGTTAACTCGCTGGTCGACTCGCAAGTCAACTCGGCTCACAGGTCAACTCGACTCGCGGTTTGGCTTCGCGAGTCGAGATCTCGGTTCGACACGCAGGACGGCCGAGATCTGGGATCTCGAATCGCGAGATGAACTGTCAGCGATTTTTAGATGGGTTTCGATTTTTAAAGCATTTTCAACGGAATTTTCGGGCATAATCTTGTTGAGTGGACTCATAAACATGTAGATAAACGTTTTTCAAGTAATTAAAAGATTTCTAGAGCTCCATACCAAGAAATCGAAAATGAGGAAAGTGGAGATGGAGATGATCTTGATGCTTCTTCTTGGTGATGATGATGATTCCGACGGTGGTGGTGGTTCGGCGGTGGTGTGGTGGTGGCTCTTGGAGCCGATTTGTAGAGAGAGAGAGAGAGAGAGAGAGAGGAGAGAAAGGTGCGGTAGAGAGAGGAAGTGATGGTGGTAAATGAAATGAAATGAAGAAGAAATAAGGAATAAAAGGGTGTTTGGGTGGGTCGGTTTGGGTTCGCGGGTGGGCCGACCCATTCGGGTCTCGGTCTCATGAACTCTTCCCTCGAATTTGTGTTACGTTCCGGAGTCAATTAAATGTTATTTCACTATATTGACTAATATAATATGTTTCATCAACGTTTTTAAAACACGATATTTTACATGGAAGTTTTATTCAAAGTGACGTATTTTAAATTACAAAACTATAACTTGGTTTTATTTTGTCTGCCGGCGCGTTTCACATGTTTTCGTCGTGTGTGGTAGTGTTTTAAACAAAATGTGCATTTTTGTTATGTTATATGTTATAAACATAATATGGAGTAATGCTCAATGTTATTAAATAATTCCATATGATTTAATAAAGTTTCACCAACGTCCGTAATGTGTCGTTAGATTTCTATCAGACACTGTTTGTATGATTTGTTCAAGTAGTAAGCGTGTATATATATATACAATCATCATATATATATAATTAAGTAAGTATTGTACTTAGTCCTATTTCGTACTAAATACACGTAATAAGCACATAATTAGGCACATTAATGATAGCCTAAATGCCGGGTGTTACATTCTCCCCCTGTTAGGAGAATTTCATCCCGAAATTTGTTCTAAGTAGTAGCCTGTATGCTCAAGTGATCATCAGTAAGTCATCTAAGAATGGCGGCGAGATGTGTCAGTGATGAAATGTCTGTCTCATGGGGACTTCCTCCCCCTGTTAGGGTAGTGTCCCACCGACAAAGCGTTTCGATGAGTGTCGACCATGTCCAATGAACGGGGTCAGTCGGTAATTAGAGTGTAGCTACAATGTGTACTAGTAGCCTACAGTAATTCATAAAGTCCACAGTGTTTATAATGTCTGTAATAGTTGTAGGGTCATGGAGTAAACTAACTCTATCAATATCGTGTAGAATTTCAGGAGGTGGCGTGGCGACGTACCTATGGTATCGCTACAGTCTGTAGAGGTTCCGGCACAAGTGTTTCCTTTTTTGTTGTTATCCTTCGTAGTCAGTGACGGGCAGTTAGCCTTGAGGTGCCTAGTGTTTCCGCATTCGAAGCAAGCCTTCAATGCTCTAGAGTCGGTATTTTTAGGTGCAAACCTACAGTCCTTGACTTGGTGTCCATAAGTCTGGCATCGGCGGCAAGGAGTACCACAAGGTCCGGTGTGGTGACGATTACATATGGAACAGAGGGGTTTGTCTCCCATATAGGTTTTCCCCTTGGCTCCAGCAGTGTGAGTTTGATTCGTTTTTGTCCTTTTTGTTCGGGGCAGAGTAAAGTCTGTGTTGGAGCTTTCTCCCGGATTCCTTTTGAGGTTTGTCAGTTGGGCTTTGGTATCCTTTTCAACAGGAATACTAGCTTGAGTTGTCTGTGAAACAGAGTTAGAAACCAACTGGAGTACATTTCCTAGAGTTGGGCACAGGAACCTTAATTGTTCCCAATAGAATTCTAGAGTTCGCAGGCGCAATCCCTGCTCGAGGGCGTGTTGGCGCAAATTGCTGATTTCCTCCTGAATAGTAGCTAGCTGATTGCGCAATGCATTCAGTGTTTCGTCTGTATGCTGGGAGTTGTTAGTGTTTACATTGGCAATGATCGGATGGGTAACAGTAGGAGGAGTGGTGACAGTAGGAGAAGCGGTGATAGCGGTAGCTGGGGTATGGTTCTCAGTAGCAGAGTTTGAAGTGGAATTTGCTCTCGTTATTTGAGTAGCTTCTATAGCTACGATTTGAGGTGGAACCTCTCCAATTACTCCTGGGTGTGCCATTTCTTCCAAAGGTTCTTTGATTACTGATCGGTGTCACTTTCGAGAGTACGTAGGTAAGGAAACATTGACTGCTCCTCCTCAAGTTGGTCGTCATTCGACATGTGGCTGTCAGTGGAGTAGATCGTCATTTCCTACGGAATGGGTGTTTTGTTAAAATGATGTTTTAATGATGACATTAGGTATTGTATAATGGCAAGTATGAGTTTTGAAGTATAAAATTTGGATTTCCGATAAGACAATAAAAGTACAAACGGTTCTCTCCGAACAGACAATTTGTGGTGTAAGAATTCGGGCAGATGACGTGTAAAGACAATAGTTCTATGGTTCCCGGTCTCAACCAGCGTGAGATGCATTGGAAAAAGTATGTTTGCTAAGTTCGTAGTGTAATTACGTATTACACCTATCGGCCTATAAGTAGTTTGTTTATCCTAGGTTGTGCCTAAGATCTATAGCAATAAAGGGAACATTGAGCAGTAAGTAGGATTTTATCAATCAAGTAGTATAGAAGTAATTAGGTTGGTTAAGAGTGAATCGTATCCGCATCTAGTTTCGGGTCTTGATGATTGTTGCCAGCGTTGATGATATAAGCTTGTCCCGTGCATTTGGTTTTTCAGTTTTGGGCAGTCCTTCCTGAAAGGCTCGGCACCGTTGCACCCGTGGCAAGTCTTGGATGCACTAGTGTTGGTACCAGTTATGATTGTTCCACAATCTTTGGTTAGATATCCGGATTGTTGTATTTGGTACAAGGACACGAACTGCCATGATGAAGACTACATTCGGAGCAGTAGGGCTTGCTCCCCTTGTACGTCTTCGAGTCGTCAGAACAGGCAGCATAGGCCTTAGTAATTGCAGACTTTCTGTTGGTGTGGTTTTGAAAGTTGAGGTTTCCATCAATTTTCGATCTTGACAGATATGAGATTGACGATGATGAGTTCGTTTGCGAAGTATCTGGTTTCTAGGGTCGGTCAGTACCGAAGTGAGTGGATTAATGTGTAAGGGAAACTGCGGTCTTTCGAAAGGCAGTTGTCAGGTGTTGTTAGCGGTAATATGGGAAAAATGGCGTAAAAGAGTGGTTCACGAAGGTCCGAACGACGTCGTCTTTGGTATCCCGCTACTAGCTAGTTGTTGTTTGTTATGCGGTGAATATGAAGTGACGGAATTTATATGCGAATACCCTAATAAGGGTTGGGTTGTATGCTTGAACTGAAAATTTTTGTTTAGGTATTTCAAATTTGTATATGAATAAATCATGAGAGTTAAATAGATGTATTGCTCGGCAGCAATGGGTGCTGTAGCGAATTTCCAAATCGTAAATTTAGTTAAAAGTAGGCATATCAATGGTCGGATCGTGTTTGAAAAGTAGTCCTGTCGTGGCAAGTCCTTATTGCCGTAATGATCAGAATGATCGATTTGTCGTGAGAATGGTGGTGGACTTATTCGTCGCGAGGGTCCCTAGCGGCACTAATCCAGTTGAAAATTGAACAATTAAATCGCGAATTGAGTCAAATGTTAACCGCTGAGTTTCATCCAATGGTTGGAAAATGTTTCCAGTACGTATAATTGTGGTTGACTAATAACCTTGGTGGGCGTCAATACGATGACGTGTCTTAATGAAAGGTGCATCAGCTGTAATACCGCTAGCGTTGGGTTTTGTTCGTGATGGTACATCTATCCATCTAGTCGTGTATAATACACGTGATTTTTATAGGTCTTAGATAATAGTGCGGTGGAACGCATGAAAGATACAATTATCACAATCGTGTAGATTTTGATAAAGTGTGTCAAAACATGTCATGTCGATAGATTATGCTTAATAGGTTGTTATCCCTTTTCATATCGATCCAAAAGGTTACAAAAGTTAGAGTTTACAAAGGGTACCGGGAATTGTTACATCCGGTCGAATATAAGAAACCTAATACAAAATGTGATGGTATCACTATATAGCCATCAGAATAGAGTTTCTAGTACGATACATCGCGATTACACATCCGCTGTACATGGGTTTAACAAAATTTGATTCTGGTTGTCGTTGGGTCATTCTTAGTTAGGGTTCCTGGCCTTCGGACTCGTCTTCCGACTCCAGGTTCAGGTCGTGTGGGTGGTAGCGTGCCTCAAGCATGTCCTTGTATCTTTGAGTCGTGGAGCGGTACCTAGTCTCCTCCGTTGACTTCCTGCCCAAACGTTTGATCCACGATTTGGTCCTACGGGTTAGGTTGGTGGCCACTTTCTTCCAGTAACGGATCTTATCTTTGATTCGTGTAGGGACAGATCGGTTTGAGATTCTCAATCTTTGTTCATAGTCTATGCACTTACGCTTAAGTGCCCAATTTCGGCCGTCTAGTCCTACGGCCTGATCTCGCACTCTTTCATATTCTTCAATGTTGATGCCAGTCATTTCGAAATTCTGATTTTCGTTTCCCTCCAGTATGATTTCTTCTTCTGGTACGATATCCCCATCGAGATACGTGTACTGAATTTGTTCCTCGTGGACTTGGTCACTATCTGACGTGTAGTCGTCCATTTGGGAGTTCGCAGCTTTGAGTTCTATAGGAATGACAGAGAGAGGATTTTAGTCCTTGGAAGTACGTTGATTTCGGGTGCTAGATGTGATTTTCATAAAATCACTAGAGTGCGCCACAAAGTGGTGTGACGGTAATCAAGTCTGTCGTGGTCGGTGCATACCGATGGGAGAAATTCATATGGGTCACCAGAGGAAAGTTGGCTATCTCTATAGCGAGTGTGTTTACGTGCGATGCCTATTCATATATATTCAATATATAATAGCCTAGTAGTATAGTCAGTGAGTGAGGCCTATATATGTATATACTCGTATATCACATAATAGCCTAGTGTATGTCTAGCACATAACAAGTAAGAGTCTCGGTTCCCTCGTGGTCAGAGTCAGCTAGTGCATTCCTGTTCAACATAACCCCTTTCAGATCTCACATCATTTTCATTTAATTGTACATAGTTGATCAGGCTATGTTAAATTAAACTCTTATGATGTAATCACTGAACCAGTTATACCTAATAGGGAATACTGCCTAACGGTCATAGTCTAGGCCCACTAAATGCAACCTAGTTCACTATAACCTTAGGCTCTGATACCAATCTGTAACACCCCCAAATTTACGGTTTAGCGGAAGTAAGCATTGGGGAGCTACTAATAAAGTAATCAAGCACAAAGATTACAGTAAACGACTCTATATGAGACGTTTGAAAACGTTACATTAATTTAATAAGTATTTCAAAATACATAGCTCAAGTTCGAGTAATATCTAGTGATTCTAATACATAACATCTATTACAAAAGTCATGTAGAAAAATCTCCAAGCGTGTGAATGCATGCGACTCGAGTTAAGAAGTAGTCCTGCTGGGCAACCCTACTGTTGCTGTGTACCTGAGAATGCATCACTAAAAAGGTCAACCAAAAGGTTGGTGAATCTCACAGGTTTGTAGTAAATAATCAGTTTGAACACATTCAGTGATAAAAGTATTTATACAGTTTAACCAAGTAGTAAGTAATGATTGCACGAATGCAATCGGGTTGATATACATTGCCATGAGCATCATAGTCGAAGCTTAACACGTCAGTAAAGTACAATCAAGTACCAGTAATTTGCCCCCGTGAGTGCTAATCCAAAAACACTCAGAAGTAACGAGTAAGAAACGCCCGTTTATACAGTACGGTTCGTGGTAGTGCGTGCTACCCCGGGCGGGGATTGTCAGTCCCATATGGATCCATATACTAAAACTCACGCTTATCCTATAATTAACAACTATGATTCAGAGGCCTTCAGTGGATTAATCGTAACTCATGCAATTTAGTATATCCGTAAGTCTGTAAGTCTGTATGGTTTGTATAGTCTGTAAAGTTTGTACATGTGTTCAAATAAAACAAGTAATGCATCTCACCCCTGAGTGAAAACAGTAAAAATAGGGGCCGTGAGACTCACCTGAGTCTAGTAAGTATGTCTGGAAAATCAAACAAGTAACGCGGATGTAAGTCCGTAGATTGGTTCTCGGAACCCTGCAACCTTCTGGCGTCCGAAACGCACAAGGTCGTAAGTAAACAAGTAAATTAGTTGGTGTCTTGAAAGATCACCCATGCTAGTTGTCCACTCAACTAGTTAATGTCCAAAGTTTGTTTGTTCAGTATTTCGTTTGTAGTTCGAAAACAAGTATGTCCCGTTGGTGACGGTTTTGTAATAATAATCCAAGTATTATTATTATATATCTCGTGTGTTTTTGTAATAATAATCCAAGTATTATTATTATATACTAGATTATAACCCGCAAAATTTGCGGACTAATAAATAGTTGTTAGTAAAAATTAAAGCTACGTTTGTAATTAAATAATTGTATGTTATAATGCTTGAAATGATATAGGTGCATGATCATTGAAACTTGAAAGCTAAAATTATAATTCATAATACGTTATCATGTTAGATGTCACTACAACGTTTTTTTTTAATAGTTTTATGATTGACACAATAACAATGTTTTGATGTTCTATGGGTTGTTTTGTGTAGATAATCTACTATTGCTGTGTGAAATACAGTTATAATTGTCAAACCGGTTTTCTTGTTAATTTGTTAAGAGAATGTTTGGTCCGATAGTTATTAATGTTTTCAATAAAAGGATAAATGTGTTTGTGTATATACCAACTTTGCATATAAACGTATAATAACGATGTATAGCATTTAAAATAGTTCCCCTGTTCTTCGGATACAATTCGATCCTTCTACGGCCAAATCTCAATTTGTGGAAAGCCTTCGATGGTTTCCTTATGAAAACATCCATTTTTATTTGGGTATAGACAGTAAACGTTTAGCATTCCCTCACGCTTGGCGCCAATGAGGCTTTTATTTGACATAAAAAAGAAGACTACGCCTTCGCCATATGAATCAAAGGTCCAACTGATCGCCGCGTCTGTATTGTAAATATGCAGTTACGAATAATCCAGCCAAAAAGTAATAGGAATTAGACGTTGACATCGATGGCTTACTCTTTTGCTGAGCCAAAAAGAGAAAGAATGTCTATGAAAAGAGATTCTCGGAGGAGCAAGAGGAGGCTCGAAAGCCGGAGCGCTCGAGCAAATTTAGATCAAACAAATTCATATGAACAAATAAATAAATAAACAAAGTGCAAACATGATCAATATGAGGTCTATATGCATGGTTGCTGAAATAAGATGAAATGATGTCTTATGGTTGTCATGGTAGTTTTGGGATGTCAGGACGTTGAACTAAATATCAGCATAATCTTATTACAGATTGAGGTTCATTCATCCTACGCTATGGATGTCGAGTTTAGTATCACACTACCACTGTTGCGGTAAGATAAAACATAAGTCTACATAGAGGCAGCATTCCATATATCTGCTAATGTAAATACGTTAGTCTCAATTAAATAAATCATTGATTAATTTCCATGCAGATAATGGTATCCATTGAGTGATCGAAACATCTCTTATATGCTAACCAATTTAGGTCACTAAAGATTTTTTTTTAACTTACAACATTAGTCAGAGCAATTGTTATTGTGATCGAATTAAAAATTAAACTAATGAAGGATCAAATAGAAATGGACAATAATATGCCATAACATTCCATTTTAATAGATCAACATATAACAACCGATGCAAGTGTTACTATCAATGTATAACCATATAAATAACTGATCTATATGTCTATTACACGTGAAATTTGTACACAAAATATATCTTAATCCTTAACCATGACAACAAATCATAACTTCATACAGGTCATTTAGTTGGGGATCAAAGAATCAGTTTGATACCTATTAACCTCTAAGATCTTCCCATTATATTAAATATATATCGCCCAATGCCCATGAATATCCACCAACCATGAACATATCAGACATTCAGACGCTACATATTTCCCAATTCCATCCCTTTCGATCAAGAAACCACAAAACCATTCCATATTAATAATGTTTTGCAATCACAAACTAAAGAGAATAAATCTCGCCAGAATGTCACTGATATCCCACCAGCAGCCATTGAGAGAAAAAAAATAATCACACAAAAAGTAAAAGAAGAGAAGAATTTACTACCCCTGAGATATTCAGGCATGACAACTAATTACAAATGGATACCTTTTTCACCAGTGACGAAACCCAAGGGCTAGCTGGTGCCATTAGGAAAAGACAATTATTATTTTTTTAACTAATCATAGATCAAGCACTATACCTCCATGATATCTTCGCGCAACAAAAGATCAAGCAGCCAAGCTTTCACGCAACACTGATAAAGAAACTTGCATTCAACTTCTTGTCATCATCTATCACGAAAGTCAGAAATAAGAATCAACTTATACTATATACTTCACCTTCAACCAACTCGATCCATGTCAAGCATTTCATTTTTAGTTAACCAAGTGAGATAAATTTCATTTTCACTTCATGCCTTACATTTTCACTACATATGCCACCAATATCCTCGATTATATGTGATACAAAAATGAACACCAAGAAAGAAAAAGAAATTAAGGGCAACTAATTATATGCAATAACTATCATAAACTACACGCTTGATTATTATAGTAATTTCAATTATGAGCCCTCCTTTTAAAGTCATGACCTTCCAATAAAAAGGTAAATCTAGCTACCCAATATTATGCACGACACTAATAAAACTGGCACTCTGTCCATCAACAACAAAATTACACTCATACTTTGGACCAATAAATAAAGGTTGGACTAATGCAAGCACAATAGACATTCAAAAAGGCAACTAATTTAGGACTCGAGTCGGGGCCACATGTATTACTAAGCAGATCCAATTAAATTGAGCAAAAGAAATATTAATGCGAATACATTACACCTGCAAAAGGAAAGATAAAAAGTAACAAACCTTAACAACTCAATTTTGATCTAAGGAGATTTAGGGTCGTTAAATCTCGAGGCACCATAGTTGGATTGTCACCTCTAGTCAAATGGATCACAATTGCCACCTCTAGTGAGCTGTTAAGCTTCGTGACTATGATACACAAACACTAACCCAGACACACACCAAACACATCATCCTCTTTAATTCTAAATCTCGCCTAATATATTTGTCTTAGTGATTTTTACCAAGCAAAAACCGTCCCATTCTTATGCATTTTTTATTGCTCATGTGCTGTTTATGCGGTTATTTTATGTATATATTAATATGTGCAGTTTTTGTGCTGCAAATTTACAGCAAGTTAGCTGTTTTTTAATGCATGTTGGTTGTCCTTCTCACTCTGTTTATGCAATATTTTTTAGTGTAAGTTTGATGCATTTACGTTACTGATTTCTACTTTAAATTTTGCTGCATATGTGCTGCTGTTGTATTTGTGTTTCTGCAAGCCCCGCCAAACAACCAGGTCAACCGATTGAACTGGAACCGGTCAGCTGGTAGGGTCAATCTAAAACTTAGCTTTTAAAACCTTGTAATGTCTGGCATACTACTCTTGATACTGAATATATAATGTGGTAGAATCTAAAAACAAAAGGTAGGACATATACTTTTAAATGAAGTGTGTCTTACCCCAGGATACTGTTTCAAGACTCGCAAGTAATGATCTAAAGCGATATCTTCTCAAGATGGCCTGAAAGTGTACCAACTTAATCACCTATAAGAACGTCCTGGATCCAAAGAATATGTCAACAACTTAATAAAAATTTCTATCAATGTCAATAGCATTTGGTTATTACTCTAATACATATATATTTAAAGGGCACAAATATCATTTTTCCTTAAAAATAGAATCTAATTGCACAATTAACAGTGTGGGAGATGCTTACTAACTGAAAGTTAATAGCAGTTTTATATATAAACATGTGAACATTGAACAACACACAGTACAGGGCATAAAAATATGCTTTGATAAATTCATGATTTAATCTTAATATTGATATTTAATTTCTTCTAAAACAGTAAAAACTTTCAGGTAAACCCCAACCCATCCCCCCACCCCTGCCCGAACAACCCGTGCTAAAGATTGATTTGGTTTTATTTGGCACCCGCCTGACTTGACCATTAAACGAAATTGAAACCAGAACTCAAGTATGTAGCTAATATAGCAAAGATTTACTTTGATGTCGCTAACAAAAACTAAAAGAATGTGAATATAAGTATGTCAGGCATACAATATTGGTTTACCATCACTGTTAAGAGGACTATCACATTATAAGGTCAAACATGATACTCATGAAAAGCTACAAATGTAAGTAAAAATGTATGTTTAATCTCGTCAACCTCAAATTTATACATAATGCCCTAAGCTGTTAGATTATAGTCAGCAAGGGAAATTAAGAAAAAGGTTACCATCAGATTATAGGAGCAAATGCATACTGTCAAAACCTTGAATATAACTGATTCCAAATTTTCTCCAACGTAGACTGCCAACCAGCCAGTTACAAAATGTGTAGTAACACAAACTTAAATCACAATCTGCAGCATGAAAGTGTGTAGAACCCAGTGCCTAAAATGCATTATATAACATAAATATAGATTTTTACAAATTTATAGGAAGTACATGGATGCTAGCTTCCACCATGAGCTCTCTTCTACCAAAAAATAGATAGAATTTTATAAGCAAATACAGTATCAGTTGCAATTTAGTATCTTCATTGGCTTCCCTAAGTTTTCTTAAAGGCATTGAATTCTTTATGATTAGCCTGTTGCAATCAAATAACCTTGATCAAAGTTGACGATCACATATGTTAGTCAGACATAAATTGACCAAAAAATTGAAATAATTTATTAATACAGACATATGATAATGCCTTCAAAGTGAATATTTCATATATTGTTTGCAACACGCAATCTAAAGCAGTCAGATATAGTTCAAGTCTGGTAAGGGCCTTAAAGGATCACTTTTTATCAACAAACCAGTCAACGATTTTTTTACTTTATCCGCTTCAACTGTTCTGATAAATTTTTATTATTCTGTCTGTTGTGCTTCGAGTTAAAATGGGCCGATTCGTTTTTGGTTTTTTATCTAACGGGTTAACCAGGCAAAATAAAAATAAAATGCCACTTATAATAATCTTTTAGTGAAGTTGTAGTTTTTAGCTGGAGTTAATTGTCTTTCAATGTTCTTGCAAAAACTTTCATTTTAGATTTCTGCAGTTATTTATCTTGGATCAACTCAAACCATGAATCAGTATATATAAAACTTGAACATAAGTTGGTAACATAAAGTACCTGAACGAAAATCTTCTCAATATTTTTTCTGGCTTTGTTACTCAAAATTCCTGGGAACGCCAATTGTTTGTCAAAAAAGTTAGATGATCCATGCCTTGTTGTGTATCAACGCAACGCTAATTCACCATAACACTGTCAAAATGAAAATTTTATATTCAATAAAAAGTAGCCATGAAAATAGCTATGATATAATTTAATTATCCGGTCAATAAGTAGCAGCAAGTAGGAGGAGATAAAATTACATCTACTTAAGATAATGAGGAAACCTGTATGGGATTGACAGATTTTTAAAGTAGTATATCATTGAAGTCTATGCTCACCTGCTAAAAGACTTGATGGAAATAAAGCAACTACGAAAGTTACTATATCTTTCTTCTATGTGCTCCGCCGAAAGGTGTAGGACAGTAGACCATTGCTCTGTAGACCTTAAAGGCAGTATCGAATCAAATGTTATTGTTAGTTTTTTTTTTTTGAAATCAAATGTTGATGTCCAGCTTCTGGAACAGAACACTGTTATTAAAAGTCTTGATAGAAAGTTTTGGTACATGACACAAATGGGATTACAAACCCTTTTCCATCTTTCATATAGCATCAAGAGAAGATAATAACATTAGCCCCAAGCCTCATGGTACTTGTCTTGAAACCATTTCCCATCTATTGAAAAATATTACAATGGCAAATAAAACAACCCCATTAAGTACATGCTTATGCTAGTTTACTTCCACAATCAGACATTCATCCGGTGAAATTAGTTAAAAATCGTTCTGAAATTAGTTCACCATATGAACAGTTTATCAAACACTAATAAAGGTGCTTGTAGCAAAACTAATCACTAACCTTCGGGGAGGCCTCTTTTGTATCCTCCCATTCCGGATTTGATTCAAAAAACCAATCACTAACCTGATAGTTAGTGTATTTAATTGCACGTATTTGAATGTTGTCAAGAAAAGTCATAAGGTTAAAATTATATATGTAATATAGAGCAAGGCAATACATTGGGAGATAGCATACAAATTAAACTTACATGTTATTGTTATTCCTTATCTTTAACAACTACTTTGAATATTGATTATTGAGTGCCAAGAAAACCTTTATATCAACATATAAATTAAAATCATGATAAAACATTACTTAGTGAGAGTGTAACTCGCACCAACTTCGTACTAACAACATATAAATTAAAATCATAACCTAGAGCTCTATCACAATGTCAGTTTCAAGATCAAATACTAACAATTTAACAGAATTCAACAACCATATCACTACCAATAATAATGATATCTTTAATATCAACAATTGCTATTTCATAAGTCAACAATCACAATACTATACGTTTTCGATACATCAATGCCAGGGTGATATTAAATTAGATATAGGTTTCAAAACCTAATGTACACAAGACACATATATTTATTTTCGTACGATATATGAAATATGAAAGTGCCGTAAATCATTAGCTAAAGTTTGGTTTTTTATAGATTGAATACCTGATTCGAAGTAAACCATTTGTTGGATTCGACGAAAAACGACGGATTGTAGGCTACGCCGCCGTAGCATAGAGAAGCTTGAGGTTTAGCCATAGATGTGTTCCGCCGTGTCGTGAATGAGGAGAAGCAGAAAGGGTTTGAGGGATGGGTTTGACCCGAAAGATAAATGGGTCAAAATTTGGTGCAAAACGACGTCTAATTTTGAAGAGGTCTTAATGACTATTTAAGTCAAATTTTAAAACGTACAATACAGTTAATTAAGGCTAAATAATAGGGTTAGTATGGTCATTTAGGCTAATAGTAGAATGCTATCTAGGTAGACAACAAAAAATTAGAAGATCAATGGCTCTTAAAATTTGACCTTCAACAATTAAAGGGTGGGATTAACTTATTTTGGTCTTAATTAGGAAGGGAAACCTATATATTTGTTTCTTTTAAATAATAAGAGAGATCTCGTGTGTCATATCCTTGTAAGGTATATTTGTAAGCCTGTCATTTGTATCGCGACGTGAAAGTGTTTTTCGAAAGTAAGTTCGAGCGAGTGCATGCTCGTGTGAGTGTGATCTCATATGTATGTAGTGTATACTTTTCAAAGTATAAGTGTTTGTATGTCCCGGTATTATCGTATAAAGTTCGGTTTTCGTATGCGTTCAACACTTAGTGTAAAAAGTATTTACAAGTTCCTGGATGACGGGGGTCCGGGGGCAGCGCCCCTGGCTGGGGTCGAGCTGCCAGGTCAGCTTGGAAAATTTTTATTTCTACTACATTGCTTTATTAAAAACGCATTTAAAATCGAAAGTTGGAAAAATTGACCAAGATTTGTCAAGGGCTGAAACTGTTGTGTGAAGCGGGTTTACGAGGCGAGTTAAGTTTTGGACTCGCAGAACAAGTGGGTTCGTAAGTCTCGACTCGCCGGTCTCGACTCGCAAGATAGGTCGGTTCGCGGGTCAAGTCAACTCGCAAGTCGGGTCGACTCGCAGTTGGTTTCGGTTCGTTATTCAACTCGTAAGTTAACTCGCTGGTCGACTCGCAAGTCAACTCAGCTCACAGGTCAACTCGACTCGCGGTTTGGCTTTGCGAGTCGAGATCTCGGTTCGACTCGCAGGACGGCCGAGATCTGGGATCTCGACTCGCGAGATGAACTGTCAGCGATTTTTAGATGGGTTTCGATTTTTAAAGCATTTTCAACGGAATTTTCGGGCATAATCTTGTTGAGTGGACTCATAAACATGTAGATAAACGTTTTTCAAATAATTAAAAGATTTCTAGAGCTCCATACCAAGAAATCGAAAATGAGGAAAGTGGAGATGGAGATGATCTTGATGCTTCTTCTTGGTGATGATGATGATTCCGACGGTGGTGGTGGTTCGGCGGTGGTGTGGTGGTGGCTCTTGGAGCCGATTTGTAGAAAGAGAGAAAGAGGGGAGAGAAAGGTGTGGTAGAGAGAGGAAGTGATGGTGGTAAATGAAATGAAATGAAGAAGAAAGAAGGAATAAAAGGGTGTTTGGGTGGGTCGGTTTAGGTTCGCGGGTGGGCCGACCCATTCGGGTCTCGGTCTCATGAACTCTTCCCTCGAATTTGTGTTACGTTCCGGAGTCAATTAAATGTTATTTCACTATATTGACTAATATAATATGTTTCATCAACGTTTTTAAAACACGATATTTTAAATGGAAGTTTTATTCAAAGTGACGTATTTTAAATTACAAAACTATAACTTGGTTTTATTTTGTTATCCGGCGCGTTTCACATGTTTTCGTCGTGTGTGGTAGTGTTTTAAACAAAATGTGCATTTTTGTTATGTTATATGTTATAAACATAATATGGAGTAATGCTCAATGTTATTAAATAATTCCATATGATTTAATAAAGTTTCACCAACGTCCATAATGTGTCGTTAGATTTCTATCAGACACTGTTTGTATGATTTGTTCAAGTAGTAAGCGTGTATATATATATACAATCATCATATATATATATAATTAAGTAAGTACTGTACTTAGTCCTATTTTGTACTAAATACACGTAATAAGCACATAATTAGGCACATTAATGATAGCCTAAATGCCGGGTGTTACAGTTAGTATAGAATCCTTATACTAATACAAACAACTAGGTGATGATTAGTCATACCTAGGCTTATTGCAATGCACTCAATATCTAAATTTCGTATATACGTATTTAGATACAATCAATCATTATCGTGTGCTATATGATATCATATCAGATGTGTTTATTGATTCGATTTATATATATATATATATATATATATATATATATATATATATATATATATATATATATATATATACACATACTTGTACACTATCTCGAGCACTTAGTGCCATCTACGATTTAACTATGTATATAGGTATACATACATTTATACAAACACAATCTACTCAAGTCGGGCATGTCGTAGTACTGCCGGCTCAATCACATACGTTGCTTGCGAGCAATGCGGTCGATGCCTGATTAGGCACAAAACGATGCCATGGTAAAGTAGGCACAAAACGATGCCACGGTATTGCAGTGGGCACAAGTACGATATCGCGATAAAGTGATACACTCGATGGATGGGCGAGCTTATGCTCGTGATCCACACACATTCACGGATGGGCGAGCTTATGCTCGTGATCCGCAATAAGTTAACGGGTCGGTGAGGTTATCGCGCGAGGCCGTTAGCTTAATCATGTTCGGGTTAGCTCACACTAACTGGTCAAACGGACACACTAAACATTTTCAATCATAGTTCTGCGGAACTACAATTATTTGCAATATGTCCGGGTTAGCTTACACTAACTTGTCAAACGGACACACTAAACGTTCAATCATAGATCTACGGGTCTACAATTAACTGTTGCTGATGCAATACACTAGTTACTCAATCTTAGTCTGCGGGACTACAATTTAATTTATGCTGAACACCACATATTATGCCACGGGGGCATCCTCACGTTTTAACACAACATAAGTAACATCATTTACTCGTTAATATATGACGCGGTCATACAATAGCATGATTCATACTTAGGCATGTATTGCCTCACGTCTGTAGACTCAATTATACCTAATAGGTATCTAGGCATAGTATGTCACATTCTTTATGTACTTAGGTACACGTCACCACTATTTGGGTATGAAATACCCCGTTAGAGTTATATACATTGCTATTACAATAACATAACAATACAATTCAAATCGTGGATTTTGAAATCATTTTCTAAACATAAAAGGTTTATAAGTTATGTTTCAACTAACAATCCTATGAACTCACCAGCTTTATAGCTGACTCGTTTTAGCATGTGTTCTCAGGTGCCCGGCAGGATTAGGATTGCTACAAGATATGCTAGCTCGAGTCGCATGTTTTCAAACAACTGGATTTCTCTGCATAACTTTTGTATTACAAATTATGTATTAAAATTATTTTGCGAACTCGCAACTTGTATACACTTTTATTTTGGAAATGTATGACTATTTTCAAACGTCTCATTTAGAGTCGTTCATTATTTACCTTTGTGCTTGTGATATTTGATTTGGTAACACCCGACCCGACCGCTTCCGCAACCTGAAATTTGAGGGTGTTACATAAGATGTATAATGAACGACTCTACATGCATCGTTTACAATTACATTGATATTATAAAAGTTCTACAAGGTTGTATTAGTTACAAAAGCTCGTAAGCCAAATGATAGACATTCTGAGGCATATTGATATCGCGTAAAAAGTCATGTTTTTACCACCGATATCTCTCTCATTCTGGAACAATACTTGACATTCGGACTCAAATAATGAAAAAATCAATGAAACTTTGCCAAGAAGATTAAAATGAAGTGGCACGAGAAAATCAAGCAAAACGGACGAAAAACGAAGATTCCACACACAGTTGAAGATTCAAGGCATCCGAAACAAGATTTAGAGACAAAGTACCCATCACTATTATCCATATTATCCAAGATGTTCTTTTTCAAAATATGAATCCAACAGAAGAAGAATCAACAAAAACGGATGAAGAATGAAGATGCTACGTACACCGGAAGATTCAAACGATTCGCACGAGACATCTAAAGATCAGAAATACTTTTCAAGAATTTCTTTTCTTCAAAGTCTTCGTTTTTTATAAACGAATCCAACGCAAAAAGAATCGATGAAAACGGACGCATAACGAAGAAGATACGCACGAATCAAGAAACGAGCAAAAGACGGCGAACCGGGACGGGTGGCGGCCAGCCGCCGCCGGCCACCCTACCCCCATCCCTCTGGTTCTTTTTTCTTCCTTGCTCATAATATCCTGGTACATGTGCTAGACCTTTACGCGACTTTAGGGTACATGTGCTAGACCTTTCACCGCTTTAGGGTACATGTGCTAGACCTTTTACCACCTTTTGCTAACATGTGCCCCTAGTTGCTAAAGTGCACCAAAATTCAAGTATAAATAGGTGACTTTGATTCATTTGAAACACACACCAAATACACCTTCCACACCTCATATCTTAGATTTCTCATTCTTGTAAAATTAGTTGTAGTTCTTCCTTTAGGCTAGTTTAGTTAATTAGAATAGCTAATTAATTAACTAAGGAAGATTTGTACGGAGGGGCTCCGGGACGCATTTTAGCTACAAGTTATTGTAGACCTTTCCAGGTTTTAATCTATCTTTCATATTTAAATATGTTTGTTCTTTATTTTATAAATTTAAATATGCATGCTAGAACTACCATGATTAATTAAATAACTCAATTGTCTGCTATGATGGTCATTTAGGAAGTTTTAAATATGTAATTATGTTGTATGTTATGAGACTGCGGATGGCTTATGTTACAAATAGATGTAGGAATTAAATCTTTATCGTTTATCTGCCCAACTCATGTTGTGACTACAACCTTATCTACAAATGAACGTAGCTAACTCATAGGGTATGGGTCACTTAGTTATACTATGTTAGGTTGAATCATTGAGCTCGGCATGGCCGATGTTCTCTAGACCAAAATAGGATCCAAGAGGCACGGAATATGGGAATAGAGGTAGATTAAGATTAAATTCATATAGACGATATTTTTTAGACAACTTTCGGAATATTCTCGACTTAAATAATACTTTTGCATGCTTATATTGAACTGTTGCTTTGATCGTCTTATTGGATGTTCTTGTTTGATTGTTGCCTTAAGATTATCATAATAGTGAAATACAAACAGCCTTGATTATCGTGAAATAATATGACAGCCCCTATTCGACTGTTCTTCGATATAGTACTGGAAACGCTTACGGCGGAGTACAAATGTATGGAAGTCAAGAACGATCAAAGGTAGTTATATTATGAATCGAATAACAAACGTATTACTTAGGTTTCCATCTGTAGTATAAATCATCCCTGTTTTCTTGCATACCTGAGTAATGTTGATAATTCGTACGAATAAGTGATGACATATTATCCGGCCGCCTAGACCAGTTAGTCCAGCCTATTCCGGTGAGGGTAAACCCCGTTCATAAGATTGTTTATTCAACAAACTATGCCATGATTCGGACATCTCTGACGACCGAGATTGGGGAATAGGATTCGAGATTAATTGTTGGAAAATATGGGTATATATTTGGGAGAACTTTCGGACATTCTATTTTCCTGGTTGTGGACACCTTCGCGTTAGCATGATAGGAGGATTGTAGTAATAGCTCACATTAATTTACGAACTTACCCCCATTAGAACTCTCCATATTTAACAACTCCTAAACCACTTCACAGTAGACAAGCGCTTTGATCGCTGAACGCTCGAAGTAACCTCCACTTTTTAGTTTAGTTTAGTTTAGTTTAGTTTAGAAAAATCAAAACCAAAACCAACTCTCTTATCCCTAGCTAAATACATAAAAGTTTCTAAATTCCCTAGTTTAAATATGTCACGCTTTGAAGAACGATCCTAGGTCATACTTGTCCTTTGCTAGCCCCTTGATTAGCATAATAGTAACCCTAGGCCCTAACCTTATAAATTTAAAACCCACTGTTACCTCGCATCACCATTAGAAATTAGAATATTCTGGAATTAACATTCAACCGGCGGTTGGATTAACCAACCGGCGGTTGGGCATTAGGTTTAGAGGCGGTGCAGACACGTGGAATTAGATCCGGATACAAATTCCTCCAACCGGCGGTTGGAGAACCCAACCGGCGGTTGGGAGGTCGGTTTTGAAAACTATAAATAGAGGCTCAAATCAGCTAATACCATATACGATTCAAGAATACTAAAAATGAAAGTTAGGGTTTTAGGTCGACTTTAGGTGCGATTTTGGAGGTTAAAGAGCTAGGGTTTGAAGGTTTTTAACCCTAGGAAAAGCTAGTTCGTCAATTGGTTCGATTTCTTTATCCTTGTAACTTTAATAACCTTATTGAGTTATTTATGATATTTTTTGTTTGATTTAATTGTGAATTAGGTTTTCATTATAATTGTTTGAATGAATGTTTATTGAGTTTATTATTTGAATTATATGTTTATGTTGGAACTATATTATTGAATGTTTATTATACAAGAATTGGCATTTTTATGATTATTTAGTAATTATTCTTGACATAATTAGACTGATTTATATTAAACTAGGATGACCATAAACTGTTTATATAAATTAAGTGATTGTGTTTATGTTTTGATCTTAACCTTATGCGATAGACGAAGAATGATTCATTAATATAAAGTAATACTGCGATTCAAGCCTAACCATAGAAATTGTATTAATAAATTGATGATAGATCTTATTAATTAGTAACACTTTGCGTAACCTTATGATTGTGTTGCTATGATGAGGATTTGACATAACCCTAAGTGATCTTCTACATTAGTAAATCACTAGTAATAATAGCCAACAAAGCAAATAGACATAAGTACATTTAATAACTTTAATAAATAATAGTTTGAATAATTATAATCTTTTATCCAATTGAGTATACCTAAGTTGTTCTTAAAACTTATCTATTAGAATCTGTATCAAAAATATAAATATAAATATGTTCGTTCGGAACTAAAACGTCCCCCTTATCTTGTAGATTATTGTAAATTGGATCCTTTTATTTATTTGTATTATAATTGTAAATATCTGTAATTAGAATAAATAGATAATTAGTTATAAATAAGAATCACGTTTCTTGTGTTCCTTGTGTTCGAATTTGGACTTACTTATTAAGCTATATTACATGAACGGGTCAATCTTGCCTGAATTATGTGATAGTATTATTTAGTATTTCCTTAATTTAAACTTGTTATTATAATTGCGTATACTTTAGCACACATCAAGTTTTTGGCGCCGCTGCCGGGGAACACTTAACCGGTTGAACTTTTGTTTTACCGGGGGAGCGGTGTATTTTAATTTAACTAATTATTTTACTTATATAATTTTTATTTCTGATACTTTGCAAAATGGATAAGAAATATCGGCTCACCCATTGAGAATACTGACAAAAACAAAGGTATAAGGAGAGTAAAGCCCTACCTCATTGATTTATCATATAAGAGGTAAGGTGCTTCTTGAAAGAAATAGGTTTTTAATAAGCTTCGCGCTGACCTGTTTCTCTGCTTTTGTGTACTATCAATGGAGCTACCGAGATCTATTGACTAAGCTTTGTAAAAGAAATTTAATTAAATATGTGTAATTATGTAAATGTATTTGTATAATATGTTTTGCTTGTATAATATGTGTTCTAAATTAAGTAATAACTTGTGTATACAGAATTTGTTAACTTTCAGTGAAATGGAAAATAAGCAAATGGAAATTTTGAATGAAACTGGGAAATGCAAGGATGTCTGTGTTGATGAACATTCTCTTAGGATATTTGATAACCCTACACTAGATATTATATCTGAAGAAGAAGAAGAAGAGGACTTAGAAATTATGTCTGAAAAAGAGAATGATTTAGATATTAACACTGAGAGTGAAGATACTGAATTAATAAGGATACCTGTGCCAATAGTTAGTACGAGAGGTGGATTGATTCAGCTTTTAGAAGTTGGGAAAAATGATACATATCATATTATGGCTGTTATCAAAGCATCTACTTTTGACTTTACACTCGAACAAAAGTACATAATTGAGAAGATTGAAAAAGAGTATGCAGATTGGTATAATCCTAACCAAACCCAGATGATGAACTATTTTGATAAGTATGTAACTGAACTGATGGATACGTTATATCAGCAAGAAGCTCAAGAGGAAGATTTCTTTGAAGGTCAGAAGATTTTGTATTCATGTGTTTACAGAGCATTGACTAGATATCCGTTTCCGTATTCTGATAAACAAATTAGTTTATTGGAATCCTACAAGCATCAAATGGATTGGGCAACTGGAAATCCAACGCAGATGGCAGATATTTGTTTGATAGAAGAGTTGCAGGAAGTGATTAGCTTATTGGAAAAAAATATTATAAGAATTGCAGCACTTACTATGTAGACTGTACGCTGGAATATTATGCACAACAAATAATCAATGATTTGTACTATCCAGCACAAGAAGAACTGCAGAGGAAAGTTCCGGATGGGATATCTGAAGTGACATTAGTTAATGTGGCGAACTATGTGATCATGGAGTTTAAGTCAATTTTTCAAGGGATGAATCATTTTTGTCGCATTGATCTATTTCATTTAGGATTATCTCAGATTTATACAAAAATGATAAATATGTTTAGATTTTCGGGATTGTTGTTTACTGAGCGTCAGAGAGAGTTAATGAAAGGAATAGTATGGGAAGTTGAAGAGGTAGTAAGAAATCCTACAACTGGAAAGTATGAAATGTTACATTTAGGATTTTATGGTTTTATGGATGAGTTAAGACGTAAGCATCAAGAGCGTGAAATTAAGGAAGTAAATGGATATAAGGTGATTAATGAGGAAGGACAGGTAGCAAAGACAATAAAGAAAATAATGAAGGAATTTTACGAATTGCAAATAGCAGCTGATGAACATTACCGACATTTTGAAAATTCCACTGCTCAAGTACCTGATATCACTAAAACCATGTTTAGATACTTTTTAAGAATCTTTCCCCCTGATCAGAAAATCCCTATAACCTTTATGCTACCGAATGGTTACTATGTTTCACCACTAGCTCGAGAATGGGTTCATCAACCTTGAAGACATTCGCACATTCTTATTTTTATTTGGGTTTTTTATTTTGTTATTAGTTACGATTTCTTTTAAACTTTCGTTATTTGTTTGTTGACAGTTATTAAGTTTTTAATATATGTGTTATTTTAGGAATAATGGTCAGTTTCATATATATGCTTAAATGTTCTTTATTAGTATTTACGTGGTTAAATGTTTTCATATTAATCTCGGTTATATTATATAAGGTATGATACTTTTCAATTTAATAACTATATTTTATGCCTGCATAATACATCATTTTAAGGTTCATATTGGATTTTATCCTCACTTTTATAAGTTTTTTTTATGACATCATAAAATGCTTATAATGTTGGCTTGACAAGTATAAGTTATTCTATAAGAATTGTTAAAATACTTTGATAAAATAATGGAAGTAGGATTGAGAAATTTAACTATGTTATATGCTAGACTAATAACATACATACCATATAGTGAATGAATGGTTTTTCTTTGAATATTGATATTATTAAGGTGTGGATACATTAATCCAGTGATTGCTCTTATTTAATTGTTCTTTATAGTTAGGATTTTTAGAATCTGAATTGTATATATGTTTTCGCTATAAAGATAATTACTATAATATGTTTTACTAGATAATGATATGAAATATTGATGAAGAGACTTTTAATCAATTATTTGAAGTAAATGAAGTTTGTTAAATAAGTTTAACATTATTAAATAATTAGTGTGTTAATATTGGAAATATTGTGTGGGTATTTAGTAGACATTAATTTTAGTTTTAGGATAGGTTTTAGATACTATAAAATATTGCTAATTGAATTAAATAGGGTTAATGTGATAAAAATCACTGCTATAAACCAACTTGCGGTTGGACACATGTTAGGATCTTGCTAGTATTGAGTTAGGAAATCGATAGTTGTAGGTACCTAACTAGAGATAAGAATAACAGTAGTTTAATAAGTTTTGATACAATAAGCCATAAAAAAAATAAACAAAAATTAGTAGCATATGTTTATGTGTAACACCCCCAAATTTGATGGTTTGCGGAAGCATGATTTGGGTGTTACTAATCAATAACAAAGCACAAAGATATATAGTAAACGACTCTATATGCGTCGTTTTAACAAAATATATTGATAATTGAAATGTTTACAACATTTAAAGCTTTACATAGCTCGAGTTTAAATAAAATGAGATTTCAGTACATAAGTACTTATACAAAATATACTAATGCAAGAAAATCTCAATCATCTTGTGACACCTCGTCAAAAAGTAATTTTCGCGCCAATTTTACAACTTCAAATATTCGTATTTATACGCTACAAATCGTTAGTATCCAAAGATTATATATATATATATATAAATATATATAATAATAAATTGGCCCAAATAACGAAAATTTACGCGTCCAAACTTCGTGTCAAAATTTCAAAACTAATATTTTATTAGTTACAATAAACGTTACACAGTTAGACAAAAACATTAAACGTACAAAATTATCATTAGTTTTGGACTTAAAAACGCGTCCTATTTAGTTGGGACAACGCGAAATAAAGTTATAAAACTTTGTTCCAAAAATATTTTCAAAACATTACGAAACATACAAATGAAATTATAAAAACAAAATAATAAATTTATTTTGCGAACGGGTACGAAAAACACGGGTATTTTATACCGCGAATTGGGGGAAACCAACCCACCAAAAAGGGTGAGCCGGCCTCCCCTTTCCCCATTTCTTTCTTCTCATTTTTTTTCATCTTTTCTCTATCTCTTTCTCTCCTCTCATCACCACCATACAACACCATCCATCATCACCACCATCGGACCATCACCACCACCGCCGCACGTCACCACCATCACCATCGTCATCATCAGCTGCAACATCATCATCTTCATCATCAACATCATCCGATTTCATCATCATTTTCTCCATTTTCGGATCTCATTTTATTTGGTAAGAAAACCTTCGATCTACACCTAAATACATGTTTATATCACTTGTTTCATCATATATCATCATTATATAAGTTTGTTGATGTCGATTTTGGAGTTTTTGAGCTCGATCCGTGGCTTTGGGTGAAAACCCGTCGAACAGATGGGAGTGTCGCCCACAGACCAAAAACAGTACCGCGTCACTTCCTAAGTGACGCTATGTCTATCAGTCGCCCTTATAGCGACACTACCTGAGTGCCGCTAAAACATTTATACCGTCACTTCTATAGTGACGCACTCATAACTTTCGGCAGAAACATGCGGCACTTCTCGAGTGTCGCTATCTTCAGCAGAAACCACCACTTTCGGTAGAAACGAACTGCGTCACTAAGCCCTCTGCGTCACTTCCTAAGTGACGCTATATGCGTCACTAACCTCATAGCGGCACTAATTAAGTGTCGCTAAAATGCTGAATTTTCCAAACTTCTGAGTCACTAGCCTAGTGACGCTATAAACTCCTAAGTGACGCATGAAGTGTCGCTATTATCAGTTTTTAAGCCAAAAACTCATTTTTAAAGTACCAAACTTATCCGGAAACGTATACGCAATTTATATATGAACCGAGACACGTTTATATACACTTTTTATACGAAAACAACTTAATTATATTTTCTAAATATAATTTCAATACGAGACAAACGACACGCAAATTCTTTACGAAATTCAAACGTAAAGATATAACAAACTCGTCAAGTACAAACAACCCAAATAAATAACAAACTTGGATGATTTATATAAATATCCATTCACTTACACGAAATCTCACGTGTTTAGGACACTAGGAGATTATTATCGATACGATTCGCTGCATTAGGACGCTAGCTCCTCAGGTGAGTTTCATAGCCCCACTCTTTCAACTGTTTTACTGTTTTTGGGGTGAAACACATGCACAACAACTGTTTTCGAATTATATTAATAATCTTTTATAATTCACAATCAATTTTATTACTGTATGTAATACAAATGTGTAATACTTAGGAATTACACCCAACACATTGTTTTGGAACAATATCAAGACCTAACCTAGATAGGTCACGATCGTACACTATCAGATTGTTGGAAAACAATTACTTAGGTATAACTGGATATAGTTATTACTATCCATTGGCCATATTGTCGCGGGACAATATTATCAAATACATTAGAACTGGTTAGTTCTACCTACACTAGACGACATACATACATTTACAGGATTAGTTTCTCCTTTAGGAACTAATATTGCCAATACAATTCAGAACCCAAATATACTTGCTAGGCTTTAGGCTAGAAGTATACGATAGCATCATATGTTAGTATAGATCCTTTATACTAATACAATTCAACTAGGTGATGAGTATTCATACCTAGGACCAGCGTACTACTTAATATCTAAATATTTTGCTTATACGTATTTAGATACAATCAATTATTTTCATGCGTGTCATGATTGTTACTTACGTTTACTCATTCGACAAATATATATATTTATATATATATATATATATATATCTACATGTTCATATATTATCATGAGCACTTGGTGCTAACTTCAATATTACTTATGTATATTAGTATACATACAATCATACAAACACAATCATTCAAGTCGGACGCGTCGTTGTACGGTCGACACTTATTTGCAATTACTTAGCATGTCGTAGTACTGCTGGCTCTACATTTCAACTATGCTTTCGAGCACTTCATAAACGATGCCGCGGTATTGCAGCGGGCACAAAACGATACCACGGTAAAGTGGGTACAAAACGATGCCACGGTATTGCAGTGGGCACAACTTCAGCAGACAAGTCGTTGTACTTGTATCATTTTCAGAAGACAAGTCGTTGTACTTGTATCATTTTCAGCAGACAAGTCGTTGTACTTGTATCATTTTCAGAAGACAAGTCGTTGTACTTGTATCATTTTCAGAAGACAAGTCGTTGTACTTGTATCATTTTTCAATCAGACAAGTTGTTGAACTTGTATTATTTTCAAACAAACAAGTCTAGGTAACTTGTAACAATACAATCAACCAAAACGGGGTATTTTGGACTTTAAGTTAGACAAATAATTTCAATGGTAGACTTATAATTCAAACTAATTAGGTATGGAATACCTCGATTAGACTTTTACACATTGGTGTTACAAACTTCAACGTATTACATATCAAAAATCACTGATTTTGGAAACAACTATACAAAACATAAATTGTTTTATTACTTTATGTTTTCAACTAACCATCCTATGAACTCACCAGCTTTATAGCTGACCTGTTTTAGCATGTGTTCTCAGGTTGCCCAGCAGGATTAGGATTGCTTCAAGGCTTAATTAGCTCGAGTCGCATATTTTCAACAATTGGGACTACTCTGCATCTACTTTAGTATTTTCAAATTATGTATTTGGAATTTACTGTCAAACTCATAACGTTGTAAACGTGCTATTTTGGGGAAATGTATAATTATTTTCAAACGTCTCATTTAGAGTCGTTCATTATGTATTTTATGCTGTGATATTTGATTTAGTGACACCCGACCCGACAGCTTCCGCAAACCGAAATTTGAGGGTGTCACAGATTGGTATCAGAGCCTAAGGTTATAGTGAACTAGGTTGCATTTAGAGGGCCTAGACTATGACCGTTAGGCAGTATTCCTCGTTAGGTATGACTGGTTCAGGGATTACATCATACGAGTTTAATTTAACATAGCGTAGCTAACTATGTACAATTAAATAAAGATGATGTAAGGTCTGTAAGGGGTTATACTGAAAAAGGAATGCGTAGTTGACTCTGATTGTTATGTGCTAGACATTCTAGGCTATTATATGTACTGTAGGTATATACTAATAGGCCTTACATGTATACTACTTCTACATATCAAATATATACTGGGTATATACAACTAAATTCCGCTGTACTATCATTTACTCGTGAAGAGGCACATCGCCGTCTTCTTGACTATCACGACTCGACATTTTTCTCCTTATGCACGCATAGGAGAATATCACATTTATCACTGAGCCTCGGGAAGGAGGTACAAACATACTCAATGGGAATGGAAACCCGCACATGCTAAACCTTCACGAAACTTAAAACAAACTGACAACTTTTCAACTTTGACCATATGGGTTACAATTGGATTAGTGTTAACTAGGTCCACAACAAAGTCAATTTCAAATCACAACTTGATCATGTAGATCAATCAATTCAATATTTTGGTGCCTTGGCACTCACATTTTAACCTTTGTGCTACAACTGAGAAATTCGAACTTCAAACACATTTTGGCCTTAGGGCTACAAATCAAACAACACATGGCACGTGGTGCTACGATTTCATGGTATGTTAATACCACAATATGAGCACGTTAGTGCAACCTTCACAGTACGTCGATACTACAATCATGGCATGTTGATGCCACACTCATAGTACAGGGGTACTACAATTTCAATGCCGCGGGCACTTCATTACAGCACGTGGTGCTGCGTTTCATGGTACTTTGGTACTACAATTTCAAAACATTAGTATTTCAATTACTGTGCTGATAGCACTGCATTATAGCACTAGGTGCTACTTCAATTATACATGCGGACTTGTTATAGTTGCATGTACGACTTACATATATACATATACAATTACTTAACTGGGCACGAGGTGCCACACCTGACTTTTATTATGTACGTATATTTGTATAGTTACGTGTACACCTTATATGTATATACGACCAATTAAGCATGTAATGCTTTAATCAATAAATACACTATGATGTCACCACACACATGGGTTGTGTTGGTGGACCCTGCTTCACCACCACCGAGGACACTGTAGTTGTCTCATACCCAGGCATGAATGGCCGTACAATATTCTAGTACTACGATATAGTCCATTGGACTACCCACAACAACATAGTCTTGGATTGACTACATAGAAAACGCAACTCGGTCATGGTACGACCGCACCTAGAAACTACAACTCAACTGGTCACAACACTCGGAAAACATGAGATTCATGATAACTTAACTAAAGAAAACTAGACAACGGTTACTTAAACTGTTGTATCAACAATACAAAAGGGCAGTAATGCGCCTGCCACCTACAATATCAAAAACTTCAACGTCAAGGATCGTAGGATCCCGTGTATCATAAATTCCAACTCAAGTTAGCTACTTATGTCATTGTAATAATCATCATCTTTGATTAAAGATCTCACACTTTGTCATTTCATTCTTGTTCAAGAATCATGCCTCCTAAACGATCAACTTTCACTCGAGCTGAGCAAGATCAAATCATTAATCAAGCAGTGACTACAACCCTAGCTGCTCAGAACCAAGTAAAGCCTTGCACTTTTAGGGATTTCCTGAGGTGCGAGCCACCAAACTTCGTCGGAACTGAAGGAGCTATCGGATTAATTCGATGGTTCGAGAGAATGGAATCTATTTTCCACATGTGCGACTGCCCCGACGACTGCAAAGTCATGTATGCCACATCCACCCTACAGGATGATGCCTCTACCTGGTGGAATTTTCACGCCCGAAATATAGGAATCGGCACTGCTCACGAACTTCCGTGGGAAGACCTGAAACAAATCATGAAGGACAAGTATTGCCCCATCGAAGTACTTCACACACTTGAGGACGAACTTTGGTATCTCACCGTAAAAGGCAACGACATTGAAACATATACCAATCGCTTCCAACAACTAGCATCCCTTTGTCCAAACATAGTAAACCCTGAAAACAAACGAATCGGGAGGTACATTGGTGGACTCCCGTTACTAATTGAGGGAATGGTCACCGCCTCTAAACCCACTACTCTTGAAGAGGCTATTCGCATGGCCCACAGACTCATGGCACAGGTGGTTCGACGCGGGCCACCTGCGGCAGGAAACAATCAAGAAAAAGGGAATGGAAGTTCCAGCTCTAGCCAAATTCCAACGAATCAACCTGAACCCTTGAGGTCCTACGCTGCTGAACCCAACGACAGACAAGGCTATGCGGGTAACAAACCATTTTGTCACGGCTGCAAACGTCATCATGACGGATATTGCGGATTACCCTGCGAAAGATGCCAACGATATGGACACGTAATCCGGGACTGCAGAGTTCCTGCCAATCCCGACTCTCGAAGGATATGCTTCAAATGTAAGGAACCTGGTCATTACAAGAAGGACTGCCCAAAAAGACGCAAAATTCACCTTACTGACTCCGAATAAATCAAATAAATCTCCAACAATAATGTAAGTACAACCTCTCCTCGAAAACATAACTCTTCAATTATAGATTCGTTCAACATGTACTTATTATCCCCAATATTATTTTATCAACCTAATGTTGATTACATTTTAGGGCTAGTTGACCTAGGCCCACATAAGACTCGATGTTTGCTTTCAGCAGACTGGTCTACTGCACGTCCACCAAACATTTAGTCCTGATAGGAAGATTTACCAAACAATCATACACCAAACAGATAATACGGTCAGAATATGCCTACAGCGATAAACCTCGACACAGTCATGGATTGACTGCTCCTCAGCCCGTCATAGACGTGGTATGTCTACAATCTGTTCGACAAACTCCTTATTTCGTACATTGCTCCCCAGACTCCACGCGACCACGACTTCACACGAAATTTCGGGACGAAATTTTATTAACAGGGGGAGAATGTGACACCTCGTCAAAAAGTAATTTTCGCGCCAATTTTACAACTTCAAATATTCGTATTTATACGCTACAAATCGTTAGTATCCAAAGATTATATATATATATATATAAATATATATAATAATAAATTGGCCCAAATAACGAAAATTTACGCGTCCAAACTTCGTGTCAAAATTTCAAAACTAATATTTTATTAGTTACAATAAACGTTACACAGTTAGACAAAAACATTAAACGTACAAAATTATCATTAGTTTTGGACTTAAAAACGCGTCCTATTTAGTTGGGACAACGCGAAATAAAGTTATAAAACTTTGTTCCAAAAATATTTTCAAAACATTACGAAACATACAAATGAAATTATAAAAACAAAATAATAAATTTATTTTGCGAACGGGTACGAAAAACACGGGTATTTTATACCGCGAATTGGGGGAAACCAACCCACCAAAAAGGGTGAGCCGGCCTCCCCTTTCCCCATTTCTTTCTTCTCATTTTTTTTCATCTTTTCTCTATCTCTTTCTCTCCTCTCATCACCACCATACAACACCATCCATCATCACCACCATCGGACCATCACCACCACCGCCGCACGTCACCACCATCACCATCGTCATCATCAGCTGCAACATCATCATCTTCATCATCAACATCATCCAATTTCATCATCATTTTCTCCATTTTCGGATCTCATTTTATTTGGTAAGAAAACCTTCGATCTACACCTAAATACATGTTTATATCACTTGTTTCATCATATATCATCATTATATAAGTTTGTTGATGTCGATTTTGGAGTTTTTGAGCTCGATCCGTGGCTTTGGGTGAAAACCCGTCGAACAGATGGGAGTGTCGCCCACAGACCAAAAACAGTACCGCGTCACTTCCTAAGTGACGCTATGTCTATCAGTCGCCCTTATAGCGACACTACCTGAGTGCCGCTAAAACATTTATACCGTCACTTCTATAGTGACGCACTCATAACTTTCGGCAGAAACATGCGGCACTTCTCGAGTGTCGCTATCTTCAGCAGAAACCACCACTTTCGGTAGAAACGAACTGCGTCACTAAGCCCTCTGCGTCACTTCCTAAGTGACGCTATATGCGTCACTAACCTCATAGCGGCACTAATTAAGTGTCGCTAAAATGCTGAATTTTCCAAACTTCTGAGTCACTAGCCTAGTGACGCTATAAACTCCTAAGTGACGCATGAAGTGTCGCTATTATCAGTTTTTAAGCCAAAAACTCATTTTTAAAGTACCAAACTTATCCGGAAACGTATACGCAATTTATATATGAACCGAGACACGTTTATATACACTTTTTATACGAAAACAACTTAATTATATTTTCTAAATATAATTTCAATACGAGACAAACGACACGCAAATTCTTTACGAAATTCAAACGTAAAGATATAACAAACTCGTCAAGTACAAACAACCCAAATAAATAACAAACTTGGATGATTTATATAAATATCCATTCACTTACACGAAATCTCACGTGTTTAGGACACTAGGAGATTATTATCGATACGATTCGCTGCATTAGGACGCTAGCTCCTCAGGTGAGTTTCATAGCCCCACTCTTTCAACTGTTTTACTGTTTTTGGGGTGAAACACATGCACAACAACTGTTTTCGAATTATATTAATAATCTTTTATAATTCACAATCAATTTTATTACTGTATGTAATACAAATGTGTAATACTTAGGAATTACACCCAACACATTGTTTTGGAACAATATCAAGACCTAACCTAGATAGGTCACGATCGTACACTATCAGATTGTTGGAAAACAATTACTTAGGTATAACTGGATATAGTTATTACTATCCATTGGCCATATTGTCGCGGGACAATATTATCAAATACATTAGAACTGGTTAGTTCTACCTACACTAGACGACATACATACATTTACAGGATTAGTTTCTCCTTTAGGAACTAATATTGCCAATACAATTCAGAACCCAAATATACTTGCTAGGCTTTAGGCTAGAAGTATACGATAGCATCATATGTTAGTATAGATCCTTTATACTAATACAATTCAACTAGGTGATGAGTATTCATACCTAGGACCAGCGTACTACTTAATATCTAAATATTTTGCTTATACGTATTTAGATACAATCAATTATTTTCATGCGTGTCATGATTGTTACTTACGTTTACTCATTCGACAAATATATATATTTATATATATATATATATATCTACATGTTCATATATTATCATGAGCACTTGGTGCTAACTTCAATATTACTTATGTATATTAGTATACATACAATCATACAAACACAATCATTCAAGTCGGACGCGTCGTTGTACGGTCGACACTTATTTGCAATTACTTAGCATGTCGTAGTACTGCTGGCTCTACATTTCAACTATGCTTTCGAGCACTTCATAAACGATGCCGCGGTATTGCAGCGGGCACAAAACGATACCACGGTAAAGTGGGTACAAAACGATGCCACGGTATTGCAGTGGGCACAACTTCAGCAGACAAGTCGTTGTACTTGTATCATTTTCAGAAGACAAGTCGTTGTACTTGTATCATTTTCAGCAGACAAGTCGTTGTACTTGTATCATTTTCAGAAGACAAGTCGTTGTACTTGTATCATTTTCAGAAGACAAGTCGTTGTACTTGTATCATTTTTCAATCAGACAAGTTGTTGAACTTGTATTATTTTCAAACAAACAAGTCTAGGTAACTTGTAACAATACAATCAACCAAAACGGGGTATTTTGGACTTTAAGTTAGACAAATAATTTCAATGGTAGACTTATAATTCAAACTAATTAGGTATGGAATACCTCGATTAGACTTTTACACATTGGTGTTACAAACTTCAACGTATTACATATCAAAAATCACTGATTTTGGAAACAACTATACAAAACATAAATTGTTTTATTACTTTATGTTTTCAACTAACCATCCTATGAACTCACCAGCTTTATAGCTGACCTGTTTTAGCATGTGTTCTCAGGTTGCCCAGCAGGATTAGGATTGCTTCAAGGCTTAATTAGCTCGAGTCGCATATTTTCAACAATTGGGACTACTCTGCATCTACTTTAGTATTTTCAAATTATGTATTTGGAATTTACTGTCAAACTCATAACGTTGTAAACGTGCTATTTTGGGGAAATGTATAATTATTTTCAAACGTCTCATTTAGAGTCGTTCATTATGTATTTTATGCTGTGATATTTGATTTAGTGACACCCGACCCGACAGCTTCCGCAAACCGAAATTTGAGGGTGTCACACATCTGCATGCTGACTCGAGCTAAAATCCTGAAGCAGAATCATCCTACTGCTTGGTACCTGCGATATATGCTAAAAGGTCAGCTATAAAGCTGGTGAGCTCACAGGTTTGAAATCAGTTAATATAGTATGAACCGCAAGATTTAAATAATGAATTGCATCCAGCAATTAAATAATGAATTGCATCCAGCAATTAAATGATAATAATCGTGTATACAGCCATGAGCACATAGTTGAGCTTAACTCGAGGGCCGGGTCCCCTATAGAGAATTCCGGGCGAGGTGCCTCCACGAATGCCTAATCAACATTCGTCTTCCCAAATATTAGTACGTCCGTTTACCCGGTTAGTGCTTGCTAACCCGAACGAGGAGGGTCAATCCTATATGGTACCATATACTAATATTCACGCTACAACGTATTAACAACTATGCTGACGGAGGACTTTAAATGATTAGTTTCGAAAAACTCATGTAGTATATGAAATGTTTGTACTTGCGTTCACATGTTAAAAGTTTGAGCAGTATATCACACCCCTGAGTAAAACAGTAAAAAGAGGGGCTATGAGACTCACCTGAGTCTGAGAGCGTTTAAATAAACGTAAGTTGATTAGCCGAGAATGAAGTCCAACAACTTGTAACCTGAGGGTGTCCACGACACGCGATGGTTATAAATATGATTGGGTATCTCAAAAGATCACCCTAGTAGTTGTTCGCTCAAATAAAATGTCCAAATTTCCACCATTTGGTTGATGTGTTTAAGTATTTGAAAATGTGTACGGCCCGTTGGTGACGGTCTGCAATAATAATCCATAAGTGTTATTACTATTCGTTTCGTTCTACGTTTAGGAAAAGTATATATTTTTGTATGTTAATCATCATTGTAAAAAGTGTAGTTGTCGTTACGCGAGTGACGAATCGTTGAGCAAAAACTCAGTTCGCAGGGCAGAATCTCAGTTCGGCTCGCTCGGCTCGGTTCGGCTCGGTTCGACTCGGTTCGGCTCGCGAGTTCGGTTCGATTCGCAACTCGGCTCGGTTCGCTGTTCGGCTCAATTCGCAGCTCGGTTCGATTCGCAGCTCGGTTCGATTCGCAGCCCGGTTCGATTCGCTGCTCGGCTCGGTTCGCTGCTCGGTTCGATTCGCTGCTCGGCTCGATTCGCTGCTCGGCTCGGTTCGCAGGAAGAACATACCTCAGCTCGCGAAACGGTCTGATCGACGGATTTCGAGCCAAAAACATGTTTTCGGGTTTCCGTTTGGTCCGATTCTTTTACCCAACCCTCCAATGGACATTATAAGTTGTTACAAACCACTAACAAGCAAAAATACTTAAAAACGAGAGATTTCGGGATTTGTCGGAAACTTACAAAATGTCGGATCAAAAATCCGAAAAGATAGGATGATAGATCGAGGTGTCGTGGTTGTTTTGTTCCAAAGAGCCGAGATGATCCAAGCGAGTTTAGTATGTTTATTTTGCGATTTTAACGGGTTTGGGGTGTTTTTCTTTTTAGAGAGGAAAGAATAGAGAGAGAGAGAAGGAATGGATGAAATGAAGAAAGAAAAGTGGGAGGTGGGGGTTTATCCCCACTTTTCAGTTTTCGCCCCGCGTTCCGCGTGGTGTTCGTTTGCTCCGTCGTTTAAACGTTAAATAATTATTTTATATATTAATTGGTAAGTTTTAAAATACTAATTCATTACGCGTTATTTTATTTAAATATTTTACAAATCCATTTATATTTGTGTTAAAAATGTAAGTTTGTTTATTTAGTTTGCGCGGTGTAATATTTTAAATTGTGTAAGTTCTGTTTGTACGATACGAATGAATATGAAATATTATCATAATAATATTTTTGACATAAAAGCGTTATTTAATAAAATTGGTCACCAACGTCCGTATTAAATTGAATCGAAATACATTCGATTTAAATTGCGTACGATTTAACCAAATCGCATTTTCGTATATATTCAACAATATATATAATTCGATACATTAATTAGCCTAACACAGAACTAATTACATGTATTAACATATGATTAGGCACTAATTACTAGTCCTAATTTGGCGGGTGTTACATTCTCCCCCTGTTAGAAGAATTTCGTCCCGAAATTTAGTTCGAAGTCGTGTTTGATGTAGAATCAGTGAAAAGTTGAGGATATTTGAGTCGCATTTGGTCTTCCCGTTCCCAGGTGAATTCCGGACCGCGCCGCGAATTCCATCTGACCTTGACGATGGGAATACGACTTTGTTTTAGTTGTTTGACCTCACGGTCCATAATTTCAGCGGGTTCCTCAACAAAATGAAGTTTGTCGTCAACACGAATTTCATCTAATGGAATAATAAGTGTCTCATCACACAGACACTTCTTCAAATTTGAAATATGAAAAGTGGGGTGCACGCTGCTAAGTTCGGATGGCAGCTGCAATCGATAAGCTACGGGGCCAATCCGTTCGAGGATCTCAAAAGGCCTGATGTACCTGGGATTTAACTTCCCGCGTTTGCCAAAACGGATGACGCCTTTCCAAGGCGATACTTTTAGGAGTACTCGATCCCCAACTTGGAACTCGAGTGGTTTGCGTCTCACGTCAGCATAACTTTTCTGACGATCACGTGCGGATTTGAGTCGGTTTTGGATTTCCACAATCTTCTCAGTGGTTACATGTATGAGTTCAGGACCAGTGAGTTGGCTATCTCCCACTTCGGTCCAACAAATCGGTGATCGGAACTTACGACCGTACAGTGCCTCAAAAGGTGCAGTTTTGATGCTGGCATGATAGCTGTTATTGTACGAGAATTCGCACAACGGTAAATGTCTTTCCCAGTTTGTACCGAAATCAACTACGCAGGCGCGTAGCATATCTTCTAGGGTTTGGATGGTTCGTTCATTTTGGCCGTCGGTTTGAGGATGGTATGCGGTACTCATATCGAGACGAGTACCCAATGCTTTTTGAAGTGATTGCCAAAAGTGAGAGGTAAAACGAGAATCTCTGTCAGAGATAATCGAAATTGGAACGCCGTGATGAGAAACGATTTCCTTGATGTAGATTTGTGCGAGGCGCTCCAGTTTATCGTTTTTCTTGGTTGCCAGGAAATGAGCAGATTTTGTGAGGCGGTCAACGATCACCCAAATGGTATCGCAACCGTTCGATGACTTGGGTAGTTTGGTTATGAAATCCATGGAAATTTGTTCCCATTTCCATTCAGGGATTTCGGGTTGTTGGAGTAAGCCAGAAGGTTTCTGATGTTCGGTTTTGACTTTCGAGCAAGTAAGACACTTACTGACATAAGTGGCGATTTCGGCTTTCATGTTTGGCCACCAATAAAATTCCTTGATGCCGTGGTACATCTTATCGGATCCCGGATGAATGGAATATTTAGACTTGTGAGCCTCGTCCATCACCAAGTCTCGTAGGTTCCTGAAATTAGGCAACCAGATTCGGTTTGAGAAATACCTAATCCCGTTAGATTTGATTTCAAATTGTTTGTCAATACCACGCAAGGCTTCGTTTATGATGTTTTCAGGTTTCAGGGCTTCGATCTGAGCGGTATGAATTTGAATGGTGAGATCGTTGTGAATGGTCATACTGAGGGCTCGGACTCGAAGTGGTTTAGGTCGTTCCTTTCGGCTGAGGGCATCGGCTACAACATTAGCCTTCCGTGGGTGGTACTTGATCTCGCAGTCATAATCGGTAAGCAACTCGACCCATCGACGTTGCCTCATATTGAGATCCTTCTGATCGAAGATGTGTTGAAGACTTTTATGGTCGGTAAAGATGGTGCACTTAGTGCCGTAGAGATAATGTCTCCAGATTTTGAGAGCAAAAACGATAGCTCCAAGTTCGAGGTCATGAGTGGTGTAGTTCTTTTCGTGAATTTTCAGCTGTCGTGAGGCATAGGCAATGACTTTGTCTCGTTGCATTAGCACACAACCGAGACCTTGGTGAGAAGCATCGCAGTATACCACGAAGTCATCGGTGCCTTCGGGTAGTGATAGAATTGGAGCACTGCAAAGCTTTTGTTTCAGAAGTTGGAACGCTGACTCTTGTTTATCGGTCCAATCGAACCTTTTGTCCTTCTGAGTCAGTATCGTGAGTGGTTGAGCTATCTTGGAGAAATTTTCGATGAATCGTCGATAGTACCCAGCAAGACCCAAGAATTGTCGTACTTCAGTTGCAGAGGTGGGTGCTTGCCAGTCTTTGATAGCCTCGATTTTTGATGGGTCAACGTGAATTCCCTGACTATCGATCACGTGACCAAGGAATTGAACGGTTTGTATCCAGAACTCTCACTTAGAGAATTTGGCATAAAGCTCCTCGTGTCTAAGTAATTCTAGAATTGTTCTGAGATGTTGCGCGTGTTCTTGCTCGTTGCGCGAATAGATGAGGATGTCATCGATAAAAACAATGACAAACTTGTCGAGGTAAGGTTTGCACACCCAATTCATAAGGTCCATGAATACAGCCGGTGTGTTGGTTAGACCAAAGGGCATCACTTGGAATTCGTAGTGCCCGTAACGAGTTCTGAAAGCAGTTTTTGGAATATCGGTGTCGCGAACTCGTAACTGATGATAGCCTGATCGCAAGTCGATTTTTGAGTAGAAACTTGAACCATGAAGTTGGTCGAATAGATCATCAATGCGAGGAAGTGGATATCGGTTTTTGACGGTCAATTTGTTCAACTCTCGATAGTCGATGCACATTCTGAATGAACCATCCTTCTTTTTAACGAACAAGACCGGAGCTCCCCAAGGTGAAGAACTCGGTCTAATGAATCCTCTATCCAGGAGTTCCTGTAACTAAGTGGACAACTCCAGAAGTTCGGATGGGGCTAAACGGTATGGTGCGCGGGCCACCGGTGCGGCACCCGGCATGAGATCAATTGAAAACTCAACCTGTCTAGGTGGAGGTAAACCAGGTAGTTCTTCCGGAAAGACTTCGGGAAAGTCTTTAACAATTGGTACATCTTCAAGTCGCTTCTCCTCCGACTTCTTCTCCGTGATGTGTGCGAGTATTGCAGGGTAACCCTTTCTCAGAAATTTTCGGGTTTTTAAGCACGAGATGATATTGAGTCTCGTCCCACCGGTCTCCCCCTGTATGATCAAGGTTCCACCGGTAGCGAGTGGAATGCGGACGACCTTATCGTAACAAACGATTTCAGCTCGTTGTTTGGACAACCAGTCCATTCCAATGATGACGTCGAAACTTCCGATTTCAACGGGTACAAGATCGATTGAGAAGGTTTCATCAGCTAGGTTTAAAGTGCAATTAGGTATCACACTATCGGTTTCTATAAGTTCTCCATTTGCTAGCTCTACAGTGTACTTAACATCTAAGGCAACAGGTGTGATGTCAAGTAGTGGGCAAAAGTCATCAGAGATAAAGCTTCTATCAGCACCAGTATCAAATAGAACAGAAGCATTTAAGTTGTTGAGGAGGAACATACCCGAGACCACATTCGGGTCCTGGCGGGCGTCCCCAGATTTGATGACGAAGGCTCTGCTTCGGGTGTTGTTGTTGTTGTTGCGGTTGTTGTTCTTCAAATTTGGGCACGTGTCCCTGAAGTGTCCGGGTTTCCCACACTCAAAGCAGACTTTGGGTGGCCTGGTGTTGTTGTTAGAATTGTTGTTGGCGGGAGAGCGGTAGTCCTTGGTGAGGTGACCGTACCTCTTGCAGTTTTTGCAAAGGGGACCACAGGAACCTTCATGGTGACGGCTGCACTTGGGACAATATGGTTTGCTCCCAGTGTAACCCCGTATGATGTCGGTGGTGGTGTTGTAGGCTTTGATGGTATCGGGTTTCTTGTTTTGTTGGTTTGAGTGGTTGTTGTGGTGGTCAGACCACTTTCTTTTGTTGTTGAGAGAGGATGAAGTAGGGGTTTCAGAATCTTGGCTCATGGACATCAGGTCTTGAGCCAATAGGATTGCACCGTCAATGGTGGCTTGGTTTGAAGAGGCAACATGTCCCCTAACAGGCTCAGGAAGGCCAAGGATGTACTTCCTGATTTTATCAGGTTCCGTGCTCACCATAGCTGGGCGGAGGGCGGCAAGTTGTTGGAATCTGGTGGTATAACCATCGATATCACCACCTTGAACCTTTAAGTTCCAGAACTCCTCATCTAGCTTCTGGAGTTTGGCGATAGAGCAGTATTTGGCAGTGAGTTTAGCTTTCAATTCCTCCCAAGAGAGTTGGTAGGCAATGTCAGCACCCACTGATTGGGTATATGAGTTCCACCAAGAGTGGGCATCATCTTCGAGAGAGCAGGTGGCGAAGTTTACTTTGTCGTTCTCCGCGCATTTACTGACACGGAAAACAGTTTCCATCTTTTCGAACCATCTGATCAGTCCGATGGCTCCTTCAGAACCCTTGAAGCTTGAGGGTTTGCAGCTTTGAAAGTCCTTGTAAGAACAAGGTTTAGTAGTAGGGGTTTCAGGGGCATCGCTGTTTCTTGTGGAGTTTTGGGGGGTATTCCGAGCCAGAGCTTCAGTAACAGCCTGGGTTATAAGCGATGTGAGCTAAGCATCAGTGTAAGGTCTGGTCTTTGGCGGCATGATTCTTCAATAAAAGAAACGAAGATACATGAGATTTTGCAAGAAAGTTGTATTTGTCACAGATGTACATGTATAAAAGCAGTAATACATAACATCAACATGGAAAAGTGTCAATTAATATGAGTTGAAACAGCGAGGAATATTTAATAGATAGTACGAGTTCGAAGGTTACATCCTACAGAGTTATTACAAAAGGTGTCGGGAATTGTTACATCCGACGAATTCATAGAGTAGAGCTTAAATAGTTATTAAACTACAAGGTAGATTATAAGGCAAGGACTGCACTAGTCTTAACGTAGATTAATTTGTTCCATCATTTCATTGAGGCGATCCACAGTGTTTGCAAGCCTGCTAGCCTGTCGGGCGTTGTCTTCTGCTAGTGCTAGTCGTTGTGTTAGTCCACGCGCATACTCTTCTGCTTCATGTGAGCGCTGTTCACATTCTTCCATCCTTTGTCGCAGAAGGGCATTTTCCACCCTTATTTCTATTATTTGGTTGCGAAGGACATCCATGTTGTTGTTTGTGGTTTCAAGGTCGTCGGAGACTTGTTCTATGCGTTCAAGGGATGTAAGTCTCCAGTTTTCGTTGGTTTCCTGCAACACGATATCCATGGTGCGAAGTCGCTGCTCGTGATGGTTCACCCTAGCGGCTAAGGCTGGCAAGGTGAGGTGAGTGGGGTACGGGCCAGCTCGAGGCAACCTGGTGTTCCTCCTTGCTACCCTTGGGTTCTGCGACCCGGATTGAGAGCGAGATGAATCTGATTGTGTGTTTGCCATTTCTGAGACAAAGCGTTAGTAAGAGTGAGGCCTATATTCATATAGTTCCTATATAATATAGCCTATTGAGTGTCTAGCATAAACATGTTTAAGTCTCGGTTCTCTCGAGGTCAGAGTCTTCTAGTGTACCCTGTTCAGCCATAACTACTTTCAGATCTTACATCATCTTTGCTTAATTGTACATAGTTGATCAGGCTATGTTAAATTAAACTCGTATGGTGTAATCACTGAACCAGTTATACCTAATAAGGAAACCTACCTAATGGTCATAGTCTAGGCTCACTAAATGCAGCCTAGTTCACTATAACCTTAGGCTCTGATACCAATCTGTAACACCCCCAAATTTGATGGTTTGCGGAAGCATGATTTGGGTGTTACTAATCAATAACAAAGCACAAAGATATATAGTAATCGACTCTATATGCGTCGTTTTAACAAAATATATTGATAATTGAAATGTTTACAACATTTAAAGCTTTACATAGCTCGAGTTTAAATAAAATGAGATTTCAGTACATAAGTACTTATACAAAATATACTAATGCAAGAAAATCTCAATCATCTGCATGCTGACTCGAGCTAAAATCCTGAAGCAGAATCATCCTACTGCTTGGTACCTGCGATATATGCTAAAAGGTCAGCTATAAAGCTGGTGAGCTCACAGGTTTGAAATCAGTTAATATAGTATGAACCGCAAGATTTAAATAATGAATTGCATCCAGCAATTAAATAATGAATTGCATCCAGCAATTAAATGATAATAATCGTGTATACAGCCATGAGCACATAGTTGAGCTTAACTCGAGGGCCGGGTCCCCTATAGAGAATTCCGGGCGAGGTGCCTCCACGAATGCCTAATCAACATTCGTCTTCCCAAATATTAGTACGTCCGTTTACCCGGTTAGTGCTTGCTAACCCGAACGAGGAGGGTCAATCCTATATGGTACCATATACTAATATTCACGCTACAACGTATTAACAACTATGCTGACGGAGGACTTTAAATGATTAGTTTCGAAAAACTCATGTAGTATATGAAATGTTTGTACTTGCGTTCACATGTTAAAAGTTTGAGCAGTATATCACACCCTGAGTAAAACAGTAAAAAGAGGGGCTATGAGACTCACCTGAGTCTGAGAGCGTTTAAATAAACGTAAGTTGATTAGCCGAGAATGAAGTCCAACAACTTGTAACCTGAGGGTGTCCACGACACGCGATGGTTATAAATATGATTGGGTATCTCAAAAGATCACCCTAGTAGTTGTTCGCTCAACTAAAATGTCCAAATTTCCACCATTTGGTTGATGTGTTTAAGTATTTGAAAATGTGTACGGCCCGTTGGTGACGGTCTGCAATAATAATCCATAAGTGTTATTATTATTCGTTTCGTTCTACGTTTAGGAAAAGTATATATTTTTGTATGTTAATCATCATTGTAAAAAGTGTAGTTGTCGTTACGCGAGTGACGAATCGTTGAGCAAAAACTCAGTTCGCAGGGCAGAATCTCAGTTCGGCTCGCTCGGCTCGGTTCGGCTCGGTTCGACTCGGTTCGGCTCGCGAGTTCGGTTCGATTCACAACTCGGCTCGGTTCGCTGTTCGGCTCAATTCGCAGCTCGGTTCGATTTGCAGCCCGGTTCGATTCGCTGCTCGGTTCGATTCGCTGCTCGGCTCGGTTCGCTGCTCGGTTCGATTCGCTGCTCGGCTCGATTCGCTGCTCGGCTCGGTTCGCAGGAAGAACATACCTCAGCTCGCGAAACGGTCTGATCGACGGAACTCGAGCCAAAAACATGTTTTCGGGTTTCCGTTTGGTCCGATTCTTTTACCCAACCCTCCAATGGACATTATAAGTTGTTACAAACCACTAACAAGCAAAAATACTTAAAAACGAGAGATTTCGGGATTTGTCGGAAACTTACAAAATGTCGGATCAAAAATCCGACAAGATAGGATGATAGATCGAGGTGTCGTGGTTGTTTTGTTCCAAAGAGCCGAGATGATCCAAGCGAGTTTAGTATGTTTATTTTGCGATTTTAACGGGTTTGGGGTGTTTTTCTTTTTAGAGAGGAAAGAATAGAGAGAGAGAGAAGGAATGGATAAAATGAAGAAAGAAAAGTGGGAGGTGGGGGTTTATCCCCACTTTTCAGTTTTCGCCCCGCGTTCCGCGTGGTGTTCGTTTGCTCCGTCGTTTAAACGTTAAATAATTATTTTATATATTAATTGGTAAGTTTTAAAATACTAATTCATTACGCGTTATTTTATTTAAATATTTTACAAATCCATTTATATGTGTGTTAAAAATGTAAGTTTGTTTATTTAGTTTGCGCGGTGTAATATTTTAAATTGTGTAAGTTCTGTTTGTACGATACGAATGAATACGAAATATTATCATAATAATATTTTTGACATAAAAGCGTTATTTAATAAAATTGGTCACCAACGTCCGTATTAAATTGAATCGAAATACATTCGATTTAAATTGCGTACGATTTAACCAAATCGCATTTTCGTATATATTCAACAATATATATAATTCGATACATTAATTAGCCTAACACAGAACTAATTACATGTATTAACATATGATTAGGCACTAATTACTAGTCCTAATTATGTTTTGATCTTAACCTTATGCGATAGACGAAGAATGATTCATTAATATAAAGTAATACTGCGATTCAAGCCTAACCATAGAAATTGTATTAATAAATTGATGATAGATCTTATTAATTAGTAACACTTTGCATAACCTTATGATTGTGTTGCTATGATGAGGATTTGACTTAACCCTAAGTGATATTCTACATTAGTAAATCACCAATAATAATAGCCAACAAAGCAAATAGACATAAGTACATTTAATAAGTTTAATAAATAATAGTTTGAATAATTATAATCTTTTATCCAATTGAGTATACCTAAGTTGTTCTTAAAACTTATCTATTAGAATCTATATCAAAAATATAAATATAAATATGTTCGTTCGGAACTAAAACGTCCCCCTTATCTTGTAGATTATTGTAAATTGGATCCTTTTATTTATTTGTATTATAATTGTAAATATCTGTAATTAGAATAAATAGATAATTAGTTATAAATAAGAATCACGTTTCTTGTGTTCCTTGTGTTCGAATTTGGACTTACTTATTAAGCTATATTACATGAACGGGTCAATCTTGCCTGAATTGTGTGATAATATTATTTAGTATTTCCTCAATTTAAACTTGTTATTATAATTGCATATACTTTAGCACACATCAGTCGGCAACCGATTTTAGGATTTAGTAACTTTAGTGTTTAGCGATTCTTTTGAGAGATCAACATCGATCAAAAGTTACCTTTTTGCCTTTAGAATTAGCTTAGTTTTAGTTTAACCACTTTTGACCAATCATGTCAACACCCTATTTTGATTGGACTATCCCTACACCAAATGGATCCTTAACCCAACTTTTGGCTGTTTCCTCACCTACAACCCACTTACCTTCCTTAACATTGACGCCATGATAAAAATCTCAGAAAAATTAATCTCTAACATGGAATCTATTTTGAAAAACTTAAGTGTTATTAAGGAAAGTACGTCGGTGATCAGTAATGACACCACTCATCGACCAAGTAATGATGTGTTAATAGTAACTAGAGGAGGAAAAGTAACAAAAGTTAATCCGCCACCACCAGATGATACCCCCGAAAACACTTCTTTGCCCACACCTACACCTAGTGAAGACGTATCAATTGACATCCCTGTCACAACACCTGACCCATCACCAGCCAAAACTCCAGATAACGTACCTCGAACGAGAATACCTTATCCTGGTAGACTTAAAAAGGAAAAGCAAGAAGCCCAATTCGGTAAATATATGGAAATATTTAAAAGCCTACACTTAAATGTTAGATTATTAGATGCTTTAGTAGAAATGCCCTCGTGTGCTAAATTCTTTAAAGAACTCCTTTCAAACAAAGAAAAACTTAGGCAAATAGTTAGTTTACCCTTGAATGCTGAATGTTCTTTAATTGTACAACATGGTCTCCCACCTAAATTAGGCGACACTGGACGCTTTACTATACCCTGTTTTCTCCAGGATATTCAAATTAGTAACGCCTTAGCAGACCTAGGTGCTAGTTTTAATCTTATGCCTTATTCCCTCTATAAGAAATTAGGATTAGATGACCTATTACCTACTCGTATGACCATCCAATTAGCTGACGGATCAGTCAAGCTCCCTCAAGGAATTGCTGAAGATGTCATGGTTAAAGTCGATAAGTTCGTTTTTCCAGTACACTTTATTGTCATGGACATAGAGGAAGACACCCATATCCCGCTCATCCTAGGCAGACCATTCCTGAATACTGCCAAGGCCGTAATTGACGTTAACGAAAAATCTTTAAAATTGAGTGTTGGGAAAGAAGAGGTCACCTTTAATGTCGATCGATCAATGAAGCAACCACTGGAAGGGGACCTTGGTTTGTGTGATACCATGCAGGATATTTTTGATGAACATCTCCATGAAGTACTAGCATTATCCAGCCAGGATCCGATACCCAACACCATAATCACCGTTCGAAAACTATATAATGAGGACCCTGGGCTGCATTTGGCAATCACTTCGCCAACAACATCCGACGAGCTACTATTTCCCCTGTTTGAAAAGAAATTTCTTCGCACCGATGGAAAAACAATCGCTGTTCCATTAGGATGCGGTACACCGATACCTTGGCTAAAGAGAGTTAAACCCATATTCAACGAACCAAACCCATTTCCTTCAATTAAAGAAATCCTAGATTCATTCAAAGGAATGAGTGTTGTGCCACCATCATTTGAACCGCAACTAAACAACTAACCCGTACCACTATCACTTTCAAACCCTGAAATCACCATAAACCAATCTTCATCCGCTCAATTTCAAGAATTCCAGTTCACCAATGATGGAGGGATCATCCTCACCAGAAATGACGAAGTTTCCTCATCATCAGTCAACAAATATGAACTAAAGACGGACGAATTCTCAACTAAAACCGAGTGGGTTGAAATAGCATCAATCTCCACATCTAAACCCGAGACAGACGAGGCACCATTCCAAGCTCAATATGAGAAGCTGAATAGAGACAAGATAGCTAGAATGAAGCCGTCTATTGAAGATCCACCAAACATGGAATTAAAAGAATTACCAGCTCACCTTGAGTACGCTTACCTCCATGGAACATCACAACTCCCGGTGATAATATCAAAAGAGTTAAACCCGAGGAAAAAGCTCAACACATAGATGTTTTGAAATCACACAAAAAGGCAATTGCATGGAAAATTTCTGACATAACTCTTGGATGCTGGATTGATTTACCCAATATCCGACTCACCTTGGGTTAGCCCTGTTCAAGTCGTCCCGAAGAAAGGAAGAATGACGGCCATTACAAACGAAGAAAATGAGCTTATACCAACTCGGATGGTTACCGGTTGGAGGGTTTGCATCGATTACCAGAAGTTAAACAAAGCAACTCGCAAGGATCACTTCCCGCTTCCGTTTATTGACTAAATGCTCGAGAGGCTATCAGGAAACGAATTCTACTATTTCTTTGATGGGTTCTCCGGGTATTTCCAAATCCCGCTCGATCCGAAGGACCAGGAGAAGACAACGTTCACATGCCCATACGGAAACTTTGCATACAAACGAATGCCGTTTGGATTATGCAATGCACCTGCAACATTTCAGAGATGCATGGTTGCAATTTTCCATGACATGATTGAACAATGCATGGAAGTCTTTATGGACGATCTTTTGGTCTTTGGAGACTCTTTCGCATCGTGTCTATCCAACCTTGATAGAATGCTCGCCAAGTGTGAAGAATCAAATCTCATCTTGAATTGGGAAAAATGTCACTTTATGGTGAAGGAAGGAATAGTTTTAGGACATTGGATATCAAGGTAAGGAATCGAAGTAGACAAAGCAAAAGTCGAAACCATTGCCAAACTTCCACCACCAACCAACGTTAAGACCATTCGAAGCTTTCTAGGACACGCTGGGTTCTACTGCCGTTTTATCAAGGACTTCTCCAAGATTTCCTGACCTATCACACACCTTCTGAGAAAAGACATCAAGTTTGTGTTTGATGAGAAATGTTTGAAAGCCTTCAACTACCTAAAAAAGGAGCTAACCAATGCACCAATCATGGTCGCTCCAGATTGGAGTCTACCATTTGAGATCATGTGCGACGCTAGTGATTTCGCAGTAGGGGTAGTTCTAGGGCAAAGGAAGGATAATCACTTTCGACCAATCTACTACGCTAGCAAAACACTCACAGACGCTCAAGAGAACTACAAAACTACAGAAAAGGAGCTGCTAGCCGTAGTGTTTTCCTTTGACAAATTTAGATCCTACCTAATAATGTCCAAAATGATAGTGTACACGGATCACTCAACTCTAAAATACCTCTTCAAAAAGCAAGACGCAAAACCCAGATTGTTACGACGGATTCTACTCCTACAAGAATTCGACATCGAGATAAAAGATAAGAAGGGAGCAGAAAATGTCGCCGCAGATCATTTAAGTCGACTTGAAAATCCATCAATGGAAGAACTTGCAGAAAGAGATATTAAAGATCGATTTCCAGAAGAGTAGTTAATGAGTTTAGGAGAACAAATGCAAGGTTCGCAATTCATCACGCAGACAGAAATTCTTCCGTGACGTCAAGCATTACTTTTGGGATGATCCATATTTGTTCAAGGTCTGTGATGTGCGGAAAGTATATGCAATTATAATAACAAGTTTAAATTAAGGAAATACTAAATAATACTATTACACAATTCAGACAAGATTGACCCGTTAATGTAATATAGCTTAATAAGTAAGTCCAAATTTGAACACAAGGAACACAAGAAACGTGATTCTTATTTATAACTAATTATCTATTTATTCTAATTACGGATATTTACAATTATAATACAAATAAATACAAGGAGCCAATTTACAATAATCTACACGATAAGGGGGACGTTTTAGTTCCGAACGAACATATTTATATTTATATTTTTGATACAGATTCTAATAGATAAGTTTTAAGGAACAACTTAGGTATACTCAATTGGATAGAAGATTATAATTATTCAAACTATTATTTATTAAACTTATTATATGTACTTATGTCTATTTGCTTTGTTGGCTATTATTATTGGTGATTTACTAATGTAGAAGATCACTTAGGGTTAAGTCAAATCCTCATCATAGCAACACAATCATAAGGTTACGCAAAGTGTTACTAATTAATAAGATCTATCATCAATTTATTAATACAATTTCTATGGTTAGGCTTGAATCGCAGTATTACTTTATATTAATGAATCATTCTTCGTCTATCGCATAAGGTTAAGATCAAAACATAAACACAATCATTTAATTTATATAAACAGTTTATGGTCATCCTAGTTTAATATAAATCAGTCTAATTATGTCAAGAATAATCACTAAAATATCATAATAAAGACAACTCTTGTATAATAAACATTCAATAATATAGTTCCAACATAAACATATAATTCAAATAATAAACTCAGTAAACAGTCATTCAAACAAATATAACGAAAACCTAATTCACAATTAAATCAAATAAACAATATCATAAATAACTTAATAAGGTTATTAAAGTTACAAAGATAAAGAAATCGAACCAATTGACGAACTAGCTTTTCCTAGGGTTAAAAACCTTCAAACCCTAGCTCTTTAGCCTCCAAAATCGCACCTAAAGTCGACCTAAAACCCTAACTTTCGGTTTTAGTATTCTTGAATCGTATATGGTTTAAGCTAATTTGAGCTTCTATTTATAGTTTTCAAAACCGACCTCCCAACTGCCGGTTGGGTTCTCCAACCGTCGGTTGGAGTTATTTGCATCCGGGTCCAACTCCACGTGTCTGCACCGCCTTTAAACCCTAAAGCCCAACCGCCGGTTGGTTAATCCAACCGCCGGTTGAATGTAAATTCTAGAATATTCTATTTTTGGGCTTGGGCTTAACTTTTGGACTCTCAATCTTCATATCCGGACTTTATTCTCTTTTTGGCCCAATTCTTCCTTTTAATACTTTTAGTCTTCATTTCTTCAAGGTTTAAGCTCCTTTTTCTTTATTTCTTCATTTTCTTCAGTTTCTTTCAGTTTCGGATTAGTTTTTGCTCCTTTTTCTTCAATCTTCAATTAAAATACATTTCTGCAAATATTAACAAAATAAGTATCTAAAATCATATCAATGCACTAAAATGTATATAAAAATAGGGATAAATTACTATAAAATATACTATCTATTTGATGCTTATCAAATATCCCCACACTTAAGTCCTGCTTGTCCGCAAGTAAAAAACTGAATAAAATTTAAAAATAAGCATCAAACTAATATTTAAGAATCAGAATACCAATACTAAAAATCTGTTTCATAAATTAAAAATTTAAACAGTTTAATTAACATGGATAACTATAATGTATAAATAAATTATTATTATTTGTGTAATATATAGCTCATGAATGATTACTGATATATTTGTCCACTTTAAACAATCTATATTTATATTTCTGAATATACTTTTATTGTTAGTATGTATATTACTTATGATTTCCATATATGATATACCTTTAAATTTAATTATACAATTTACTTTTATATTCCAATTAAATATATGAAATACATTTTTAAGAATCAAGACATTGGTGACAGGTCTGCATTTTCATGCAACAGAGCGACATAATTTGATTCAGGTTTAAGCAAAACCAGACTTGGTCAAACCATTTTTGGCGACCTCATTAGGTATCTTTTATTTTTAAGACTTTTCAAGTACTTTTGACTTGTGTTTGCTTAATTTTTAAGTATATATTAATAGAAACCAGGTCTATACTTTCGTATAACAGAGGAAACCATCAATATATACCCCCAAATGTACTCACATAAGTAAAAAGATATAAAATTATTGCATAAAAAATTTAAAATTTAAGACTTTTTATGTCATACATCATATTATGTATCATAAAATAATAAACAAGTTATTTTATTAATAATTAATTTTTTTTTTTAAATTCAGAAATACTAATATAGATTGCCTATTAGTACATCATATCATATAACTATATATCACTTATTATTAAGTAGCTTACGTTATATATACAAAACAGTTAATCCACATTAAAGTCTAAACTTTTAAATACAAAACAAAACTTTTAACAAAAGTATTCTAACTAATAAATACTTAGTTATTCACTTAAAATTTAAAATTTTCAAAAATTTTAGACAAGACAAACTTAATTGTTTAATTAAAGAAATTCTTTTTCTTACGAACCCTATCCCCACACTTAAATTATACAATGCCCTCATTGTATAAAAATTGATAAACAAAAGTGAGTAAGGAAAAGAAAAATAGAACAGAAAAACTCCCCTGACTGAAATTATAAATTTCATCATTGGCTAAGAAAATCTTCTTGGTTGATTCCTTCATCTCTTGAAAAATAATATACAACATCCACACTTTCGTAGTTAATCACGATTGCATTTAGCATATGCAATAAGCCTTTAAACCCCTCGGTATCCCGAGTGGGCGAGTTATAGTCTCGTGAGGGTTTCCGGTGAAAATACCCACAAAGTTCAATCCTGAAAATAAAAACATAAAAGAAAAACATAACATATAAAAATAACATGGGTTGTCTCCCAAGAAGCACTTTTGTTTAAATGTCGGTAAGTTCGACATTATCTGATAACTTATCCTTCCAAAGTTATATCTGAAATATTTTCAATAACATTATCTTCATAATATTTCTTCAAACGATGTCCGTTAACTGTAAAAATAGTTCCATCGAAAGCTATCAAATCCACACTCCCATTTGCATGAACTTGGTGAATAACAAACGGTCCGCTCTATCTGGATTTTAATTTACCCGGAAATAACCTAATACGTGAATTGTACAAAAGCACACGTTCTCCAGCAACAAATTCTTTATCTTCTCGAAGTCTTGCATCGTGCCATTTCTTCGTTCTTTCTTTATAAAACCTTGAATTTTCATAAGCATTCCAACGAAGCTCATCTAACTCATGTAACTGTAAAAAGCGATGCTTACTAACTTCATCGATATCTATGTTGCATTCTCGAAGTGCCCAATATGCTTTGTGTTCTATTTCCACTGGCAAATGACAAGCTTTTCCATAAATTAATCCATACGGAGTACAACCTGTAGGTGTTTTAAATGCTGTCCTATATGCCCAAAGTGCATCATCTAACTTTTCCGGCCAATCTTTTCTGTTAGAACCAACAGAACGTTCCAAAATACGTTTTAATGCACGATTGGTATTTTCCACCTGTCCACTAGTCTGTGGATGATAAGGTGTAGCGAATCGATGACTAACTTCATACCGTTTTAATACTTTCTCTAATTGAGTATTACAAAAATGAGTACCTCGATCACTAATCAAAGCTCTGGAAGTTCCAAATCTGGAGAATAATTGTTTAAGAAATTTTACCACAACTCTTGCATCATTCGTAGGTAATGCCTTTGCCTCAGCCCATTTAGAAACATAATCCACAGCTACTAATATGTACTTATTACCGTGACTTATAGGAAATGGTCCCATAAAATCAATGCCCTAAACATCAAAAATTTCACAAACCCGTATACTATTTTGTGGCATCTCATCACGTTTAGAAATGTTCCCAGCTCTTTGGCAAGAATCACAATTCTTAACAAATGCATATGTATCCTTAAAAATCGTTGGCCAATAAAAACCTGCATCAAATATTTTCTTTGCAGTGTAACTTGGTCCATTATGTCCTCCTACTAGTCCTTCATGACAATGCTTTATAATCTGTTGAGCTTCTTTACCATCTACACATCTTCTAATTATGCCATCTGCACAGTATCTGAAAAGAAATGGATCTTCCCAAAAATAATACTTTAAATCAGAAAAGAATTTCTTCCTCTTCTGGTAATCCATCCTTGGTAAAATTTTAGTAACCAAATAATTTGCATAATTCGCAAACCAAGGTTTCTCTTTCATTTCTTGTACTGTCATAAGTTTCTCATCAAGAAATGAATCTTGAATTTCCTCTTCATCTAATGCTTCCAACTCTGGATTTTCTAACCTTGACAAATGATCAACTGCGATATTTTCAGCTCCTTTCTTATCCTTGATTTCAATATCAAATTCCTGCAATAAAAGAATCCATCGCAATAAACGAGGGCGTGCATCCTGCTTATTAAACAAATACTTCAAAGCAGAATGGTCAGTATAAACCACAGTTTTAGTTAAGACAAGATATGAACGAAATTTATCAAAAGCAAAAACCATTGCCAGAAGTTCCTTTTCCGTAGTTGTGTAATTTTCCTGAGCATCTGTTAATGTCTTACTGGCATAATAGATTGGCTTAAACTTCTTATCAATTCTCTGCCCTAAAACAGCTCCAACCACATAATCACTAGCATCACACATTAATTCAAAAGGTAGATTCTAATTTGGACCTGTCATAACTGGTGCAGATACTAACTTTTCTTTTAATGTATCAAACGATTGTTAGCATTTGTCTGTAAACTCAAACTTTGCATCTTTTTCCAACAAATGATTCAACGGTCTTGCTATTTTTGAAAAATCTGGTATAAATCTCCGATAAAATCCAGCGTGTCCTAGAAAACTTCTTATTCCTTTTACATTTGTAGGATAAGGTAATTTTGAAATAGCTTCAATTTTCGCTTGATCTACCTCGATTCCTATTTTGGATATTTTATGACCTAAAACAATTCCTTCTCTAACCATAAAATGACATTTTCCCCAGTTAAGAACTAGATTTGCCCATTCACATCTCTGCAACATCTTCTGTAAATTCTTTAAACAAGAATCAAATGAATCACCAAATACCGAAAAATCATCCATAAAGACTTCCATGAAATCTTCTACCATATCATGAAATATTGCGATCATGCAACGCTGAAATGTAGTTGGTGCATTACATAAACCAAACGGCATCCTTCTATAAGCAAATGTACCAAACGGACAAGTAAATGTTGTTTTGTCTTGATCTTCGGCCGCAATTGGTATTTGAAAATATCCTGAAAATCCATCCAGAAAACAATAGAATTCCTTTCCTGCTAGCCTTTCTATCATTTGATCAATAAATGGTAATGGAAAATGATCTTTCCTAGTAGCATCATTTAATTTCCTATAATCAATGCAAACTCTCCATCCCGTTACCGTCCTTGTTGGTATCAAATCATTCTTCTCATTTGGTATAACCGTTATTCCGCCTTTCTTTGGTACAACATGTACTGGACTTACCCATGGACTATCTGAAATAGGATAGATTAATCCTGAATCCAGCAATTTAATGATTTCTTTCCTGACAACGTCTTTAACATTCGGATTTAATCTTCTCAATGGTTGTACGACTGGCTTAAAATCTTTTTCCATCAAAATTTTATGAGTATAGTATGTAGGACTAATTCCCTTAATATCCGTGATCTTCCATGCTATGGCTTGTTTATGCTGTTTAAGAACCTGAACTAATCGTTCTTTTTCTGCTGTTGACAGTTTTGAAGATATTATAACTGGTAAGTCTGATGTGCCTTGTAAATAAGCATATTCCAAATGTGATGGTAGCTCTTTAAGTTCCAATTGTGGTGGTTTTTCAATAGATGTCTTGATCTCAAATATCTCTTCCTTCAAACAAGGAATATTGTTCACAGAATATGGTATCAATTCTTGGTTAATAATTTTAGCAATTGGCTATATTTCTTCCTCTTCAGGATGTTGTTGAATAACCACGGTTGCTTCTTCTAAATCTTCATCTTCCTCTAATAACTTATCAAATTCTGCTAAATCCTTTGCAGTGTCAAACTCTTCGGTCCATCCATTAAGGATTCCTATATCTGCTTGATCTTTTCCTAAAAAATCTTGAAAAGAAGAGTTATCCATATATTCATATAAATTTAAATAATAACAAGTATCATCCACATAATCAGGAAATTTCATGGAATTATTAACATCAAAAACAATTTTATCATTCCCTAATCTCATGGTAATTTTTCTATTATAAACATCTATTAGGGAGTGTGTAGTTGCTAAAAATGGTTTTCCTAATATAATAGGGACTTTAGGGTCTGCTACCATATCTAAGATTACGAAATCACATGGAAAAACAAATTTATCAACTTTAATTAAAACATTTTCGACTATTCCCCTAGGATATTGCACAGATCGGTCAGCTAATTCAATACACATACGAATAGGTTTTGGTTCTCCTAATCCTAATCGCATATAAAGAGTATATGGCATTAATGAAATACTAGCACCTAAATCTGCTAATGCATTTTCAATAGTAATTTTACCAATTTTGCAAGGTATAGTAATACTCCCTGGATCTTTAACTTTTGGAGGTAGCTTATTCTACATTATTGTTGAGCATCTCGCATTCATAGTCACCTTCGTCACATTATCCAGTTTACTTTTGTTAGTCAGCAGCTCCTTAAGATATTTTGCATACTTCGGCATTTGAGCTATAGCTTCAACAAAAGGAATATTAATATGAAGTTGTTTCAGATTTTCCAGAAATTTGTGATATTGTTCATCTTCTTTGTCCTTCCTCAGAGTAGCTGGATATGGAAGTGGGGGTGTATAGTCTTTAATGACTTCTTTAACCTTATTTTCTCCAATGCTCTTTTTATTTGGTTGTATGTCTTCATCGATTGTTTCTTTTTCAACCTGCTCAGACTCAACAATTTTATTAGTTATAACAGGAGATTCAACATTCTTACCACTTCTGGTAATTACTGCTTTAGCTTGCTCCTTTGGATTTGTTTCAGTAAATCCTGGCAATGTTCCTGGAAATCGCTCCTGTAATGTTTTAGCAATTTGATGAACTGATCCTTCAATTTGTTTAATTGATGCTTCATTATTACGCATCCTTGCATCATGATCATCCATTCTTTTATTACTTGCTTCAACCATTTTTCCCAAAATGCCTTCTAACGTATTGATTCTTTCATAATAGGACGGATTTTGTCCCGTTTTGACATAGAAACCTGGTGCTCCTTTTTGATACTGTTGTCCTGGTTGATTAGTTCTTCTAAAGTTTGAAACTTGACGATAATTTGGATTTCCTTGAAAATCCCCATACATAACTTCTTCAGTGCTTATTTCACTATCATTATTAGGACATTCTGTCTTTAGATGATTTCGTCCACATATTTCACAACCAATCCTGATTGCATGAACTTGTTCATTTACTTTCTTAATATCTCTTCCCATACTTTCCAATTTTTGCAGTGATAGCTGCGAGACCATCACTATCTTCAGATATTCTTTTTCTTCCAGATGAACCATCATCCCATAACTGAGAATGCTTAGCTAATTCTTCAATTCCGGCCTTTGCTACTGCTGGAGTTTTCTTAGGTACTGGGCCTTGTGCATCTAACTGTTGTCGTGTTGCTCGATCAACTCCCTTATAGAATACCGTTATTTCCTGTTGGACATTCAAATCATGTTGTGGACATTTATGCAACATTTCCTTATATCTTTCCCAAGCTTGATATCGAGACTCATCGGGTTTCTGCTTAAAATTCCTAATCTCATCGATCATCTTTGAAATTTTGGAAGGTGTACAATACATTTTTAGAAATTTTGTACGAAGATCTTCCCAAGTAGTAATAGATCCGGCTGGTTCATTATTAATCCATCTCTTAGCTCCATCCTTTAATGTTAAAGGAAATACTCGTAACATAACCTGATCTCTTGTAACATTAGGAATATTAAACATATCTGCAATCTCTAAAATTTTCTCAACATGCTCGTTTGCATCTTCTTTATCTTCTCCTCTGAAAGGATTCTCTCTCAATTCCTTCAGAAATTGTCCCTTTAATTCAAACTCTACTTCTCTAGCTATAGCAGGCCTAACCACTCTCGGTCTTGGATCTCCACGAGTTTGAATCGTGTAATCCTCAAGCGTCATGTTGGCTATGTCTGCCATATTTCTTTGTTTTGGTTCAGAATCTCTTGGAAATACTGTATGTTGTCTCGAAGGTACTTTATCTAACTCTGAATCGGAGTAATACCCTCTTTTAGCCGTTTTGACTAAACTGTTATGAAATACCAAATCGTCCTCGTCAGATGAAATTCCTTGTTCTGGCGAATTAGGTGGTGCATACGATAATCGTCTTCTAGAATGAAATTCTCGTTCTGGTTCGTCAAATGGACTAAGTGGATCTAGATGAAGTGTGCGGGTCATACATCCATCTGCAACAAAAACAGAATTTAGTAGTACCTTAAATTCAAAAATAATGTTTATAATAAGTTAGAAATATTCAAGTTGGTGTATATATATCCCGATAATTAATAATAAAACACATTCAAAATTAAATAATCAAAGAATAATACCAAACCCAAAATTTCCTATTTGTTAGTTATGCTTTTTAGTTATTTATACAACAATTCGAAATTACAGTAAGTTTTGCTAAATTTCTTTTACAAAGCTAGTCAATAGATCTCGGTAGCTCCATTGATAGTACACAAAAGCGAAGAAACAGGTCAGCGCAAAGCTTATTAAAAACCTATCTCTTTCGAGAAGCACCTTACCTCTTATATGATAAATCAATGAGGTAGGGCTTTACTCTCCTTATACCTTTGTTTTTGTCAGTATTCTCAATGGGTGAGCCGATATTTCTTATTGATTTTGCAAAGTATCAGAAATATAAATTATACAAGTAAAATAATTAGTTTAATTAAAATACACAGCTCCCCCGGTAAAACAAAAGTTCAACCGGTTAAGTGTTCCCCGGCAGCGGCGCCAAAAACTTGATGTGCGGAAAGTATATGCAATTATAATAACAAGTTTAAATTAAGGAAATACTAAATAATACTATCACACAATTCAGGCAAGATTGACCCGTTCATGTAATATAGCTTAATAAGTAAGTCCAAATTCGAACACAAGGAACACAAGAAACGTGATTCTTATTTATAACTAATTATCTATTTATTCTAATTACAGATATTTACAATTATAATACAAATAAATACAAGGATCCAATTTACAATAATCTACAAGATAAGGGGGACGTTTTAGTTCCGAACGAACATATTTATATTTATATTTTTGATACAGATTCTAATAGATAAGTTTTAAGGAACAACTTAGGTATACTCAATTGGATAGAAGATTATAATTATTCAAACTATTATTTATTAAACTTATTATATGTACTGATGTCTATTTGCTTTGTTGGCTATTATTATTGGTGATTTACTAATGTAGAAGATCATTTAGGTTAAGTCAAATCCTCATCATAGCAACACAATCATAAGGTTACGCAAAGTGTTACTAATTAATACGATCTATCATCAATTTATTATACAATTTCTATGGTTAGGCTTGAATCACAGTATTACTTTATATTAATGAATTATTCTTAGTTTATCGCATAAGGTTAAGATCAAAACATAAACACAATCACTTAATTTATATAAACAGTTTATAGTCATCCTAGTTTAATATAAATCAGTCTAATTATGTCAAGAATAATCACTAAAATATCATAATAAAGACAACTCTTGTATAATAAACATTCAATAATATAGTTCCAACATAAACATATAATTCAAATAATAAACTCAGTAAACAGTCATTCAAACAAATATAACGAAAACCTAATTCACAATTAAATCAAATAAACAATATCATAAATAACTTAATAAGGTTATTAAAGTTACAAAGATAAAGAAATCAAACCAATTGACGAACTAGCTTTTCCTAGGGTTAAAAACCTTCAAACCCTAGCTCTTTAGCCTCCAAAATCGCACCTAAAGTCGACCTAAAACCCTAACTTTCGGTTTTAGTATTCTTGAATCGTATATGGTTTAAGCTAATTTGAGCCTCTATTTATAGTTTTCAAAACCGACCTCCCAATCGCCGGTTGGGTTCTCCAACCGCCGGTTGGAGTTATTTGCATCCGGGTCCAACTCCACGTGTCTGCACCGCTTTTAAACCCTAAAGCCCAACCGCCGGTTGGTTAATCCAACCGCCGGTTGAATGTAAATTCCAGAATATTCTATTTTCGGGCTTGGGCTTAACTTTTGTACTCTCAATCTTCATATCCGGACTTTATTCTCTTTTTGGCCCAATTCTTCCTTTTAATACTTTTAGTCTTCATTTTTTCAAGGTTTAAGCTCCTTTTTCTTTATTTCTTCATTTTCTTTTAGTTTCGGATTAGTTTTTGCTCCTTTTTCTTCAATCTTCAATTAAAATACATTTCTGCAAATATTAACAAAATAAGTATCTAAAATCATATCAATGCACTATATATAAAAATAGGGATAAATTACTATAAAATATACTATCTATTTGATGCTTATCAGTCTGTCCCGACCAAATTGTAAGAAGATGTGTCGATGGGAAAGAAGCATAACACATACTTCACCAAAGCCATCATAGACCCACCAGGGGACATCATGCAGCTAATCTGACAGCAAAGAAATTTTACGACTCAGGATTCTACTGGCCTACTATTTTCAGAGATGCACAAGAATTGGTGAAACGTTGCGATATTTGCCAAAGGTTTGGAAACATCACAACGCGTAACGAAATGCCATTAACGAATATCCAAGCATGCGAGATATTTGACATATGGGGATTAGATTTCATGGGACCATTTCCAAAATCTTACGGAAAAGAATACATCCTAGTAGCTGTCGATTACGTATCCAGATGGGCCGAAGCTCAAGCCTTTCCAACAAATGACTCAAGAGTCGTAACCAAGTTCTTAAAACAGCTATTCTATCGGTTAGGAACCCCTCGAGCGATCATCAGCGATCGAGGCACGCACTTTTGCAATACTCAGTTTATGAAATTATTGCAACAATACGGTGTTACCCACAAGACCTCTACGGTCTATCACCCGCAGACGAATGGGCAAGCGGAAATTACAAACCGGGCACTAAAAAGGATCTTGGAATGAACAGTTGGTCAACACAAGGAGAGATGGGTGGATAAGCTAGACGATGCTTTATGGGCATTCCGGACAGCTTATAAAACACCATTAGGAACAACCCCCTATAGGCTCGTTTATGGAAAGGCATGTCATCTTCCGATTGAACTCGAATACAAAGCTTACTGGGCACTGAAGAAATGTAGCTTAGATCCTACGATAACGGGAACACACCGGAAAATGCAACTAAATGAGCTAGCAGAGTTAAGAAATCAAGCTTATGAAAGCTCCTACAAATTCAAGGAAAGAACCAAGCTGCTCCACGATGTGAAGCTCCGCCCCACACGCTTCAATCCAGGTGATAAAGTGCTACTCTTTAACTCCCGATTTACGAAGTTTTCTGGTAAATTCATGTCGCACCCCCGAAACACGTGGCAGCGGAAACATGAGGTGTCACAGGGGCGCCGACCAAATCAAATATCACAACACAAAGATTAAAGCAAACGACCTCTATATGAGACGTTTGAAAATATTACATTACCATAATTCAAATGTTTACAAAATATCTGGAGTTCGCATAAACCGTTAAGAGATTTCTAATACATTACTGATTTTATAAAATACAGCTAAATGCAATCTAATCTCTTGATGTTTGAAAACAATGCGACTCGAGCTAAGCTTTCCCGAAGCTTCCTACTGTGGCGGGTTACCTGAGAAATACATACTAAAAGGTCAACATAAAGTTGGTGAGTTCATAGGTTTAAACAGTTATCACAAGATTTGTTTGTTTATTAAACAAGTTAATAAAAGTTATACTATTGCAATGAGTCTCATAGTTCGAGCTTAACGTTGTTTGCCTCCGGTAAGTGCCTAATCCATAACACTTCTAATTCACAAATATTACTACGCCCGTGGGTCGGCTAGAGCGACTAGCCCGGACGGGAATTGTCAGTTCCCGATAGATCTATCCAATAACATTCACGCATATATTAACGAACTATGATGGGTAGAGGGCTTAGGGATTATTTTCGGGTCTCATGCAATCCGTATAAAAGTTGTTTACAGTGCTTGTGATCATAAAAACAGTTATAAAACATTTGTATGTATTCTCACCCCTGAGTATAAAAACAGTAAAAAGGGGCTATGAAACTCACCTTAGATTAGCAAGTAGCAAGCAAATATCAAATAAGCAAGTAAGCCGGTGTGCAACCTTCTAACGTCCTAAAAACGTATAAGGTTGGGTATAAGTAGATGTCTCAAAAGACCATCTATAGCGATTGTATAAGTGGGGGTCAATGTCCACTTAAGCCAATCGTGTAGGTGGAGGGTTAATGTCCACCTAGAGCTAGTTCATCAACTAGTATGTCCAAATAAGTTGTTCAAGTTTGTTTATCAAAAACGTGTACGACCCGTTGGTGAAAGTTTGCAATAATAATTCGTTAAGACATTATTATTAGGATGATGTTATACTTTCATATGTATAGTATGTTTCATGAGTTATAGCATTGCATTGTATAAGTATTAACGTTACTTGAAGTTTAACACTTAGTGAGAAAACTAGTTTTTAAAGATTGTGTTTCATGCGACACTTCATGCGTCACTTGCTAGTTAGGGGCGGCACTTAGGAAGTGTCGTTAAAAATAAAGTAGCGTCACTTAAGTCTGTCTCGATTTTGCTAAGTCCAAAAACGTGGTCAACTATGACGGTTTGACCCGAACTTTTTACCCAAGTCATATTTCAGTAAATAAAGCTTATAAAAGGTGTCGGTTCGTGTCGGAGTCATTCGAGATGTCGGTTTTTAATACGCATGTCAAAACTTAAGATTTTCATGTTTTCGGTTTTTGTCGGTTTACTTCGGCACTCGATTTTTAACATGTTCTAATCTGAATTTGATTCCAAAATTTTTACCAGATGTTCATGAGTGTGTCTAGTTTATAACCTGATTTTTCCAAGATCTATAATGTCCATTTAGATAGATAATAAATTTTACGAAAGAACCGTACTCGGTTTTCGGCAAATATCAGGCAGTCGCAAAGATCAGAATATATACAAAAATAAGTACGGATCTGGAAAAAGTGCAAAACACGAAAGTTGTAGCTCTTTTCAATACGCAACTTTTAAAAAAAAATTCGTTGTCTAACCCTTAACAGAGCTCGAGTTATGGCCGATTTTGTGGACAGATTTTCTGGAGACAGATTCTGTCACATTTTGCATGTTTTCGGTTTATGTCGGGTCATTACGCCAACTGATTTCACCTATCTATAGTCCAAATCAAACTTCCAAATTTTTACCAACTGATTTACTAAGTGTCTTAACTAACATATCAGATTTTCAGCTTCTAACAAGTCCATTAACATAGTTAAATAAAGCCGCGTAACAACCGAACACATTTTATCGAAAAACTTCCTGGTCAGTCTTATAAATTGGTTCGTATAGAAAAACGAGTACGTTTCTGGAAAAAGTACAAAACACGAAAGTTGTAGATCTTTTCGATACGCAAATTTTAAAAAAAAATGCATCTTCTAACTCTCAGTATTTGATTTTATACGAATATTTTTGTAAACTGTCGATTTTTAGGCAGATTTCATGCATGTTCTTGTATGTGTTATAAAAACGATTTTTAACAACAATCTTGGACATATTTATGATAGATGAACATTATAACATCATAATCAGTAGATTAAAAGTAAAATAAGTAAAAGGTTTGATGATTTATACCAAGAATTGATGAAGAACAAGAAGAGGTGATGAAAGTGTTGATGATCTTGAGTTTAGCTTCTTCTTTTGTTCTTGATTAATGGTGGTGATTGTGGTGGTTTATGGTGGTTCTAGGGCTGAGAGAACTCCAGAGATTGAGAGAGTATGAGAGAGTTTTTGGAGTGTAAAAATGTGTTTGAGTGTAAAATGAGAGAAGAGGTGTTTGCATGTAGGTGGAGTGGTGAAAGGGGTGAAGAACATCATCATTAAAATGCATGTAATAGGAGAGGGCAAGAAGGGTGGTGATCACATGGGGTGGCCGGCCCCCATGTGGTCCCACAAGGGGTATTTTGGTCATTTCACATCTCTAGCTTAAATCGTTGCGTTTTTCGTTCGTTTACCCGATTGTTTAAACGTTTATTTATACGTTGAACGTTTTATGCGCGTTTTTAAGTGACGACATAAATTTCGATATTTTTGATTGAGACGTTTATTAAAATACTTAAAAACTTTTATAAAAATGTTCCGTTAATTCATCGGCCTCGATTTGCGTGTTTGTTCTACGGCGGTTAAATCGCGTAACGTTATTTTGAGTCGTTTAGATTAACGATATAATTTGGATAAATTTCCATTGAAGTATTATTTAAAATACTTAATTTAGGTTGTCAATTTAATTATTGACGTACGTTTGGTCGTCGAAATAAATTCGCGCGTTATCGTTGCGTTTGAGACGTTTTAACCGAAACGTCTAGGTTTTTCGAGTATCATTTTAGCAAAATAATAAATAATGATAAATGACTTCTAAAAATAGATTATAGTTATTTATAGAAAGTTTTTCACCAACGTCCGTATTTATACTGTGTCGGACTCCGTCCGGTCGTTTTGCACAATTTCACCAAATTGCGTAAGCGTAATTACAACTAATTACGTAAGCGTAATATATATCAATTACGGGAGTGTATATTCACACAAATATACAAATAGTTACAAGTAATTACAAGTATTTAGCCTAATACTAAACTAAACACACGTAATTAGGGTTTCAAGTAGGATTATCAGTAACCCTAAATCGTCGGGTGTCACATTCTCCCCCTGTTAGGAGAATTTCGTCCCGAAATTAGTTTGTTGTCGTGGTCTGTTGGGCATCTAAAAATAGATGTGGATGTTCAACCTTGTTTTACTGGTTTCCCCTGGTTAGACAATCGTTTTCCGATATTGAAAGGTGTACGAACAATTTCCTCGTCGTAGACGTTGTAGGTGCGAAATTAAAAGGAATCAAACGATGGCAATGATGTCATCATGAAGAGAGATAAGGGAGAAAGATTTCAATTTCAGTGGGTGTTAAGTCTTGTATCTTGGATATATCGTTGACGCATAAGTCAAAGTAATGGTTAGTGATTAAGTAATTAGTTTCGTATAAGTGTGACCGGGTCATTTCAACCATGAGTTCGTGTAGACGTAAGTAAATCGTTGAGTTATACCAGATATAGGTCGTTGGAATCTCATTTCAAATACGTAAACTGTTAGAAGACTCGCAGGTGTCTTAAAGTGTAAGCCTTTATCGTGCGTTGGGAAACATAGATTGAATTTTAAAAGTCTATGCGAAAAGGTTTGTTTTGCTAAAAAAAAAAAAACAAGTCGAGGGTTTTCTGTTGGATCAAATCAGTTTGTTAGTTCTGAGTTGCACCTAGTGTCCATGTCGTTCGGGTTCTATTGTGCATAAAGAAATAATTTAATATCGTATGAGTTTCAAAACGTTAAGTCATTGAAAAGGAATATACCCATATCAAAGTCAGGGTTCTGTCCGGCTTCCCCAGTGTTGATCACAATGTTTCCACCATGAGCTTTCTTCTTTCTGTTGTTGTTGATGTTGTTCATGTTTCGCAGCTTCGGACAGTTGTTCCTAAGATGCCTGATGTCACCACACTCAAAACAGACCTTTGGTGTATTAGGGTTGGTGACTGTAATAGGAAGTCTGCAGTTCTTAGCTTGATGACCGAATCGTGAGCACCTCCCACAAGGTGTACCACAGGGTCCTGCGTGATAATAGTCACATTTGGGGCAGTGAGGCCTGAGTCCTTCATGACCTTTCTTTTCTCCGAACCCAGTAGTATAGGCCTTGACTGTTTCTGGCCTCATTGCTAGTTGCTGTCCTGGGTGGTTGTTGGAATTTTCTTCCCATTTTCTCTTATTGTTTAACACCTTTGCTCCGGTTTCTTCTTCAGTAGGGGTATCATGTTGAGCCGTTTGTGCCATGGAGTTGCGAACTAAGTGAACTGTATTTTCAATGGTTGGGCAAAGAAACATCAATTGTCCTAAGGTGGTTTCCATAGTTGTCATGCGTTGTTCGTACTCGAGGATGCGCATGTCGCTCTGCTCAGCACGGTGACGGAGGCCAGTGATTTCTTCCTGGGCATCGGCTAGTTGGGTAAGCATTGTGCTAAGGGTTTCCTTCATGGCATAAGCTATTTCCCCATTTGTGGTAGTAGCAGCAGGGGTAGTAGCAGTGGATGAAGCAGTAGTAGGGGTAGTAGTAGTAAGGTTATGGGTGGGGTTAGCTTGGAGTGTCTCAGCAGTTTTTCCTGTGGTAAACAACATCCGTGCTGCCATAGGGTTAGGTGAGGATTCCTCATGTTCTTCCTCCGGTGTCATCGTCTCCAAGGGTTCATCTTCCAACAGTTCAATATCGTCAGCCAAAGTAAGTAGGTACGGGAATGTCATTGGTTCTTCACATTGTTGGTTGTTGTCAGACACGTGTTTGTCTACAGAGGGACTTGCCATTTTCTACGAGAAAAGTGTTTTATCAAGACAATGGGTTTGTAAAAGAGGTGTTAGCCTCTAAAGTTACATAAATTTCTGGTATACGAAAAGAGTTGTAACTATCTCATGTTTTATTACAAAGCTATCGGTACCATTTCTGGTTAAATTAACGTTATCATTTGTATTACCTACATTGTGATTTGTCTTTAGATAGACTGTATGAAGATTAAGTGCTGTAAAATATAAAATATTCGTCTATCAAAAACGTCAACTTAATTGTTGCTAAAAATTTCAAAATTTGGACTTTGTACAAAATATTAGATAAGTAGTTTATAATTTTCGAAAACTTTTATGAATCGTTTTATGGAGAAGTCGGTGTAAAATTCGTTGAAAATTTTCTATGATGAGAATTTATTTGAAAATTTAATGTTTGCTGAAAACTTGAGTCGGTTGAAATATGTTGGAAACTCTTATTATTAATAAGACGTTTGAAAATTTATGTCTAATAAAGATTAGTTGTATATTAGAAGTTGTCGATAATTCCGGGTAAATGTTTGGTGTAAATTCTTTGAAAGCTTTGAGCTGGTAGAAATCTGTTGAAAATTTTTGTTATTGTAAGAGGTTTAGTTGTTTTCATTGATTCTCGTAGTGGCGTATCGTTAAATGAAAGGAGATAAAAGAATGAATGAGATCCTTATATGAGAACTAAGATTATCGCAGGCATGTTCGGAAATAAATCGCAGTACAACAATAATATGAAATGATTAAAAGTCAGCCGAGGCGAAAGTTTAATAGATTACATGTTTGATGTTTACAAAATGTGTCGGGCATAGTTACATCCGGACGAATACAGAAATCTTATACAAAACGTGATGAGGTTTTCATACCCATCGGGATAGAAGTTTCAGATAGATTGTTAAAGATGATTGGTAATTCTGTAGCTGCAAGTAGCCCGTGCAGAAGTGATTAGAATGCTTCAGTCATAGTTTGAAGCAGTTTGGGGACTTAGTCATTGTGAGTATCACACACAAAACTAATCCCGTGATGTTTGGAGCAGTCAAAGTCGTGAATCAAGTTACGAATCAAGTTATGAGCAAATCTTTTTGACAAGCGTGTCGAAGTGGTGGCTAAACATGATTTAAGAAGTAAGTCTCGAGTTTTGAACGAAGTGTTAACATACAAGTCAAAGAGTGATCAATCGTGATCAGTAGTAGTAGTAGTAGTATGAACAAGATAAATTATAGTTCGAGGCGGTCCTAGCGTTTCCCTTAGTCGTTTGTAACGTACGCGATCCATATATTTACGATGTGAGTGGGAAGGGAGAGTGTGAAGTGACAGAAGTAGGTGTAGTTCGTCTAAGTGATGAAGTATCGTATTGTTCAAGTTTATACGTATTCCCGAATGATTAGGTTGTGAGCGAAAAGTAGAGGGTGAAGTAGGTGTCACTTGTTTAGGTGGTGGATCATTAGGTAGACTCTTATTAAGTGAGTCCTATTCGATTTTACATTGTTGCCCGATTCGGTTGGGCGGGCGGGTACCGTGGAAATCTTCACCAAAGTAAGTCAGGTTTGTGTTTCGTTTTCGATGTCAGGAGACGTAGTTGTGGGAGGGGTTGCCATGAAGAGTGGCAAACCATTTCGATACGTAAGGTTAAGGTTATATATATAAGTACAATAACCTAGCACAAAAGCACGTATAAAGGTTGGTCCCGTTCTATCCTCGGTTTACGTTACTACCGTATTCTCATTCACTATAACCGTTTCAGGTCTTGCATCGATTCTTGTTTAATTGTACATAGTTGATCAAGCTATGTTAAATTAAATTCAAATGATGCAATTGCTGAACCAGTCATAACAAATGAGGAATACTAACCTAACGGTTATAGTCTAGGTCACTAATGCAATCCTAGTTCGCTATAACCTTAGGCTCTGATACCAATCTGTCGCACCCCCGAAACACGTGGCAGCGGAAACATGAGGTGTCATAGGGGCGCCGACCAAATCAAATATCACAACACAAAGATTAAAGCAAACGACCTCTATATGAGACGTTTGAAAATATTACATTACCATAATTCAAATGTTTACAAAATATCTGGAGTTCGCATAAACCGTTAAGAGATTTCTAATACATTACTGATTTTATAAAATACAGCTAAATGCAATCTAATCTCTTGATGTTTGAAAACAATGCGACTCGAGCTAAGCTTTCCCGAAGCTTCCTACTGTGGCGGGTTACCTGAGAAATACATACTAAAAGGTCAACATAAAGTTGGTGAGTTCATAGGTTTAAACAGTTATCACAAGATTTGTTTGTTTATTAAACAAGTTAATAAAAGTTATACTATTGCAATGAGTCTCATAGTTCGAGCTTAACGTTGTTTGCCTCCGGTAAGTGCCTAATCCATAACACTTCTAATTCACAAATATTACTACGCCCGTGGGTCGGCTAGAGCGACTAGCCCGGACGGGAATTGTCAGTTCCCGATAGATCTATCCAATAACATTCACGCATATATTAACGAACTATGATGGGTAGAGGGCTTAGGGATTATTTTCGGGTCTCATGCAATCCGTATAAAAGTTGTTTACAGTGCTTGTGATCATAAAAACAGTTATAAAACATTTGTATGTATTCTCACCCCTGAGTATAAAAACAGTAAAAAGGGGCTATGAAACTCACCTTAGATTAGCAAGTAGCAAGCAAATATCAAATAAGCAAGTAAGCCGGTGTGCAACCTTCTAACGTCCTAAAAACGTATAAGGTTGGGTATAAGTAGATGTCTCAAAAGACCATCTATAGCGATTGTATAAGTGGGGGTCAATGTCCACTTAAGCCAATCGTGTAGGTGGAGGGTTAATGTCCACCTAGAGCTAGTTCATCAACTAGTATGTCCAAATAAGTTGTTCAAGTTTGTTTATCAAAAACGTGTACGACCCGTTGGTGAAAGTTTGCAATAATAATTCGTTAAGACATTATTATTAGGATGATGTTATACTTTCATATGTATAGTATGTTTCATGAGTTATAGCATTGCATTGTATAAGTATTAACGTTACTTGAAGTTTAACACTTAGTGAGAAAACTAGTTTTTAAAGATTCTGTTTCATGCGACACTTCATGCGTCACTTGCTAGTTAGGGGCGGCACTTAGGAAGTGTCGTTAAAAATAAAGTAGCGTCACTTAAGTCTGTCTCGATTTTGCTAAGTCCAAAAACGTGGTCAACTATGACGGTTTGACCCGAACTTTTTACCCAAGTCATATTTCAGTAAATAAAGCTTATAAAAGGTGTCGGTTCGTGTCGGAGTCATTCGAGATGTCGGTTTTTAATACGCATGTCAAAACTTAAGATTTTCATGTTTTCGGTTTTTGTCGGTTTACTTCGGCACTCGATTTTTAACATGTTATAATCTGAATTTGATTCCAAAATTTTTACCAGATGTTCATGAGTGTGTCTAGTTTATAACCTGATTTTTCCAAGATCTATAATGTCCATTTAGATAGATAATAAATTTTACGAAAGAACCGTACTCGGTTTTCGGCAAATATCAGGCAGTCGCAAAGATCAGAATATATACAAAAATAAGTACGGATCTGGAAAAAGTGCAAAACACGAAAGTTGTAGCTCTTTCAATACGCAACTTTTAAAAAAAAATTCGTTGTCTAACTGTAACACCCCCAAATTTAATAAATTGCGGAAGCATACTTGGGTGTTACTAATCAATATACAAAGCACAAGATATACAGCAAACGACCTCTAAATGAGACGTTTTGTAAATTAGTTACATTCCATAGATATAATGTTTGAAAACTTAGTGTTTTCGTATACAAAATGTAGTTTCCCCTAGAGTCCACGCGTAGCGGGAGATTCTATTACATAATCAAAATATACAAAAGATAATGCTAAGAATCTCCGTTAATGCAGTTGTGTTGAAATCATGCGACTCTAGCTAAAGTCCTGGAGTAATCCTACTCCATCCGAGTACCTGAGAAAACATGCTAAAAAGTGTCAACCAAAAGGTTGGTGAATCTCACAGGTTTGTAAATAATATCGGCTTTGAACACGAGATTTCATTAGTAGTGCCCGTAGGCGTATAATCAACCATTGCAATCCAGCAATCGTAAAATCAGTATTTGCAATCCAGCAAATGTAAATAAATAAGTTTATACCGTTGCCATGAGGCTCATAATCGAAGCTTAACCCGTAAATAATATATTTGCTCCCGTGACATGCTCGTAAGTGAGCAAGCATCAGTAACGAATAAGTTGTCACCCGTTTATACGTGTAAATCGGTACGTGGCAGCGCTACTGCCCCGGGTGGGGAGGGTCATTTCCCTAATGGATCCATTAACTACTGTTCGCGCTTAAGTCCATAACTAACGATGTATGATGGAGAGACTTCTGTAAATAGTAATTAACTCATGCAATTCCGTTTGGTATAGAAATCAGTTTAGTACTTGTGTTCAAGAAAAATCAGTAGCATGTATCTCCCCCAATAAGATAAAACAGTAACAGTGGGACCGTAAGACTCACCTGAGTCTTTGCAAGTACGTTTATATCAATAAACGAGTAAGTAATATCAACCGTAGGTTCTCCGAACCCGTAACCTTCAAATGCCTAAACATATAAAGTTAAGTAAGTAGATGTCTCGCAAGACCATCTAGGCTAGTTGTTTACACAACTCATTATGTCCAAGTGTTTGTTTAGTAATTCGTTTGTAGTTTGAAAACAAATATGGCCCGTTGGTGACGGTTTGTAATAATGATTCAAAACGTTATCATTTATAACGCAATTTAGTGTATTTGTAATAGAAAGTATGTTCTATGACGTTTGTTAAGTCGTATGACATAAGTATTTGAAGTTGGGTAAGTTCGACACTTAGTAAAATCTGACTTTTCAAGGTTCTGGTTTGTGCGACGTAGCATGCGACGTAGCATGCGACGTAGGGTGCGACGTAGGTATGTACGTCGCATGATGCGACCTTCGCAAATCAATGCGACGTAGGGGCTGGCGTCGCTAGGCGCGACGTAGCAACTTAATGCGACGTAGTGACGGATTGCGACGTAAAAGTCGACGTCGCTATGTGCGACGTCCGCAAGTTAATGCGACGTAATAGGCTGCGTCGCTAGTGCGACGTTGGGATATTTGTGCGACGTAGGCCGCGACGTCGCTAAATGCGACGTCGGCCACAAAATGCGACGTTTTGAGCTACGTCGCAGATAGCCCAGCGTCTCTGCGACGTAGCGGTCTGATCGGAATATGGTGGCCGGAAAATCGGTCGAAAAGCTTCCGTTCGGTCCAAATCTTTTACCCAACCCATTTTTGGACATTTTAAGCATATATAAACCATAAAAACGTAAAAATGAGTAAAAACGGAGAGTTTCGGGTTTTGTCGGGAACTTACAAAGTGTCGGATTGAAAATCCGAAAAGGTAGGAATGTAGATCGTCGCGAGGTGAACGTTTTCCTCCAAAGGGACGATATGATCCGAGTTCGTTTGGTGGTGTGATTTGGTGATTTAAGTGAATGGTGGAAAGTTATTAGTTGAGAGAAAAGGTGAGAGAAGAGAGAGAGTTAAAGAAAGAAAATGAAAAGGAAAAAGGGAAATGGTGGAGGTTAAATCCCCACCATTTTCAGTCTGCGCACTGCGCCCCCGTGCGGTGTTCGTTTGTTCCGTCGTTTAACGTTAAATAATAATTTTTTTTTTGTACATTTTAATTGGTAGGTTTTAAATACAATTAATTACGCGACATTTCTATTTAAATATTTTACAAATAAGTTTGAATACTTTTGTTTTTAAATCGTGTAATCTTTGATCGAGCGATACGAGACAATTATCATAAAATAGTGTTTCGGTCGTAATTGCGTTATTTCAATTTATAAACATTTGTTCACCAACGTCCGTGTTAATCGAATAGAATTTCATTCTATTTAAGTTGCGTACGATTCATCCAAATCGCGTAAAAACACACATATATATATAAATCAACTTATATATATACAAATAGAGCCTGTAATTAGTCCTATTACATACTAATTACAACTAGTTACAATCAATTAGGCATAAATAATTATCCTAATTATGCGGGTGTTACATTCTCCCCTTGTTAAAGAAATTTCGTCCCGAAATTAGCTTGAGTGCACGGACGGTGCGTTGTCTGGGAAGAGGTGTGGGTATTTCTGTCGCATTTGGTCTTCCCGTTCCCAGGTGAACTCAGGGCCGCGCCTAGAATTCCACCTGACTTTTACTATGGGAATACGACTCTGTTTCAATTGCTTGACCTCCCGGTCCATGATTTCCATAGGTTCCTCGACAAAATGGAGTTTATCATCGATTTGAATTTCGTCGAGCGGTATAATCAGTGTCTCGTCAGACAGACATTTCTTCAAGTTAGAAATGTGGAATGTGTTGTGTACGCTGCTAAGCTCAGCAGGAAGTTGCAGGCGATATGCCACTGGACCAATCCTTTCAAGGATTTCGAATGGTCCGATGTATCTAGGATTTAGTTTGCCTCGTTTCCCGAATCGAATAACACCTTTCCACGGTGCCACTTTGAGAAGTACCTTGTCTCCTACCTGGAACTCAAGGTGTTTGCGTCTCACGTCAGCATAGCTTTTCTGACGATCACGTGCGGCTTTCAGCCGGTTTTGAATACCAACGATTTTCTCAGTAGTTTCTTGAATGATTTCTGGACCCGTGAGTTGGGAATCTCCTAACTCAGTCCAACAGATGGGTGATCGGCACTTACGCCCGTAAAGTGCCTCGAAAGGTGCAGCCTTTATGCTGGTATGGTAACTGTTGTTGTACGAAAACTCACACAACGGTAAGTGATTTTCCCAAGAAGTACCGAAGTCGACTACGCAGGCTCGTAGCATATCCTCCAGTGTTTGAATAGTTCGTTCGCTTTGGCCATCGGTTTGCGGGTGATAAGCAGTACTCATATCCAGACGAGTACCAAGAGATTTCTGTAGCGATTGCCAAAAGTTAGAAGTAAAACGGCTGTCCCTATCCGAGATGATCGAGATAGGTACACCGTGTCGCGAGATGATTTCTTTGACATAGATGCGAGTCAGACGCTCCATCTTGTCGGTTTCCCTGATGGCCAGAAAGTGAGCAGATTTCGTGAGACGGTCCACGATCACCCAAATGGTATCGCAACCACTCGAAGTTTTCGGTAGTTTGGTAATGAAGTCCATGGAAATCTGTTCCCATTTCCATTGAGGAATTTCAGGTTGTTGAAGCAACCCAGAGGGTCTTTGGTGTTCGGTCTTTACTTTGGAACAGGTTAGGCATTTACTGACGTACAAGGCGATGTCAGCTTTCATGTTAGGCCACCAATACAACCCTTTGACGTCATGATACATCTTGTCAGATCCAGGATGTATAGAGTATCGAGATTTGTGAGCTTCAGCCATCACCAGATCTCGCAAGTTTCCGAATTTGGGTAACCACACCCGGTTAGAGAAGTATCGAGTTCCATCGGGTTTGATTTCGAATTGTTTATCCAAGCCTCGCAAGGCTTCATTTTTCAAGTTTTCATCGTTGAGTGCTTCAAGTTGAGCGGTAAGGATTTGAGCAGGAAGCTCGTTATGAATTGTCATAGAAAGTGCTCGAACTCGAAGGGGTTTCACTCGTTCTTTTCGGCTTAAGGCATCGGCAACCACATTAGCCTTGCCCGGATGGTATTTGATCTCGCAGTCGTAGTCACTAAGTAACTCAACCCAGCGACGTTGCCTCATGTTTAGATCTTTCTGATCGAATATGTGTTGGAGACTTTTGTGATCGGTAAAGATAGTGCTTTTCGTACCGTAGAGATAATGTCTCCAGATTTTCAATGCGAAGACCACAGCACCTAACTCGAGGTCGTGGGTCGTATAGTTTTTCTCGTGGATTTTCAGTTGTCGTGAGGCATAGGCAATGACTTTTTCCCGTTGCATCAACACACAACCAAGTCCTTGGTGTGAGGCGTCGCAGTAAACTACGAAATCGTCGGTGCCCTCGGGTAAGGACAAGATTGGTGCACTGCAAAGTTTGTTTTTCAATAGCTGGAAGGCTGACTCTTGTTTATCCGTCCAATCGAACTTCTTATCTTTCTGAGTCAGTGTGGTTAGGGGAACAGCTATTCTTGAAAAGTTTTCGATGAATCGGCGATAATAACCAGCAAGACCTAAGAATTGTCTCACTTCGGTTGGAGTGGTCGGTGACTCCCAGCCCTTGATTGCTTCAATCTTGGCGGGATCAACATGAATTCCTTGGCTGTCAATCACGTGCCCGAGGAATTGAACGGTTCGAATCCAGAACTCACACTTAGAGAATTTGGCATATAACTCTTCGCGTTTCAGAAGTCCTAGAATGGTTTTCAGATGTTGAGCATGTTCCTGCTCATTGCGAGAGTAAATCAGAATATCGTCGATGAACACAATGACGAATTTGTCCAGATATGGTTTGCACACCCGATTCATAAGGTCCATGAATACGGCCGGTGCGTTGGTTAAACCGAATGGCATCACTTGGAACTCGTAATGCCCATAACGAGTTCGGAAGGCTGTCTTTGGGATATCATTGTCACGGACTCGGAGTTGATGATAACCCGACCGTAGATCAATCTTTGAGTAAACACTCGATCCCTGGAGTTGATCAAATAGGTCATCGATTCTAGGAAGTGGATACCGATTCTTTATGGTTAGCTTATTCAGCTCTCGGTAATCGATACACATGCGGAAAGATCCATCTTTCTTTTTCACGAATAAGACCGGAGCTCCCCAAGGCGAGGAACTTGGTCGAATGAATCCTCTGTCCAGGAGTTCCTGTAGTTGGTTAGACAACTCCTGCATTTCGGATGGTGCTAAACGGTAAGGGGCTCGTGCCACGGGTGCAGCTCCGGGCACAAGTTCGATTTGGAATTCAACTTGTCTAGGTGGCGGAAGTCCGGGCAAGTCTTCAGGAAAGACTTCCGGGAAATCCCGCACGATCGGAACATCCTCAAGTCGCTTCTCCTCCGACTTCTTCTCCGTTACATGTGCGAGGATGGCTTGATACCCTTTTCGTAGATATTTTCTAGTTTTCAGACAGGAGACAATATTCAGAGTCCGTCTGCCGGTCTCCCCTTGTAGGACTAAGGTTCCACCGGAGACAAGAGGTATGCGAACGAGTTTGTCATGACAGATGATTTCAGCTCGGTGCTTGGATAACCAATCCATACCGACAATAATATCGAAGCTGCCGATCTCGACAGGGATTAAATCTATGGGAAACGTTTCGTTCGTGAGGTTAAGTGTACAGTTGTGTATGATACTATCAGTCTCAATAAGTTTGCCATTAGCTAATTCAACAATGTATTTAGTATCTAAGGCAGTGGGAGTCATTTCAAGTAAAGGGCTAAATTTCTCAGAAATGAAGCTTCTATCGGCACCGGTATCAAATAACACAGAAGCAGTAAGGTCGTTGAGAAGGAACGTACCCGTTACGACGTTCGGGTCTTGTCTGGCTTCCCCAGCCTTGATAACGAATGATCTGCCGCGAGCAGGGTTGTTGTTATTTTTCAGCTTTGGGCAATCTTTCTTGAAATGCCCTGCATTTCCGCACCCAAAGCAGGCCTTTGGTGCATTAGTGTTGGGGGTGGGAATGTTGGTTCGACAATCCTTGGCTAGATGCCCGAACCGCTTGCAGTTGGAGCAAGGGCAAGAACCGTCATGGTGGCGGTTGCATTTGGGACAGTAGGGTCTGCTCCCGCTGTACCCTTTCTTCTCCGAAGTTCCAGATGAATAAGCCTTAATGTACTCAGGCTTTTTGTTGGAGGTTTGGTTGGATGAGTTGGGGTTACCTTCCCACTTGCGTTTGTTGTTTGCAGATGGGGTTGAAGTTGTACCACGGCGGACAGAATTTGCCGTAAGTTCATGGGCCATACGGATGGCGCTCTGAATAGTACCCGGTTTGGAAGAAGTTACCAGGTCTTGGAGTCTCTCAGGAAGACCATCAACAAATTTCTCGATCCTCTTGTACTCGGGATCGACCATGGTTGGGCACAGAAGTGCCAGTTGGTGGAAACGGTTGGTGTAGCCGGTGATATCATTACCCAGCATCTTGTGGTTCCAGAATTCCACTTCTAGTTGTTTCAATTCATCCCTGGGGCAATACTCGCCCCTCAACATCTTCTTCAACTCCTCCCACGGGAGTTGGTAAGCAGTAGCAACACTCACAGTCTGGGCATAAGTGTTCCACCAGGTGAGTGCGGTGTCAGTAAAAGTACTAACGGAGAACTTAACCTTATCTCCCTCCGCACAGTTGCAGATCAGAAATACAGACTCAACTTTCTCGATCCAGCGTACTAGACCGATAGCTCCCTCAGTACCTGCAAAGTTTAGAGGTTTGCAGTTCTGAAAGTCTTTGTATGAACAGGGTTTTGCAGTAGTGGTTTCAGCGGCATCGCTGTTTCTCGAGGAGTTTGGTGGAGTATTCCGAGCCAAGGCTTCAGTAACAGCCTGGGTTATAAGGGAGGTGATCTGGGCATCGGTGTACGGTCGTGTCTTTGGCGGCATGATTCTTCAATAAAAGAAATGAAGATACATGAGATTTTGTATGAGCTGGTAATTGTCACAGATGTACATGTATAAAAGCAGTAATACATAACATCAACATGGAAAATGACAATTAATGTGAGTTGAGATAACAAAGGATATCTGATAGATAAAGTGAGTTCAAAAGTTACATCTTACAGAGATATTACAAAAGGTGTCGGGAATGGTTACATCCGACTAGTTTATAGAGTAGTGCTAGATAGTCCCTAGATTACTAGATAGATTACAAGACAAAACTACACTAATCTTAATGTAGATTAATTGGTTCCATTAGCGTGACAAGGCGGTCCACAGTTTCTGCTAGTCGGTTGGTTCATTCTTAGTTAGGGTTCCTGGCCTTCGGATTCTTCTTCCGACTCCAGGTTCAGGTCGTGTGGGTGGTAGCGTGCCTCAAGCATGTCCCTGTATCTTTGAGTCGTGGAGCGGTACCTAGTCTCCTCCGTTGATTTCCTGCCCAAACGTTTGATCCATGTTTTGGTCCTACGGGTTAGGTTGGTGGCTACTTTCTTCCAATAACGGATCTTATCTTTGATTCGTGTAGGGACAGATCGGTTTGAGATTCTCAATCTTTGTTCATAGTCTATGCACTTACGCTTAAGTGCCCAATTTCGGCCGTCTAGTCCCACGGCCTGATCTCGCACTCTTTCATATTCTTCAATGTCGATGCCAGTCATTTCGAAATTCTGATTTTCGTTTCCCTCCAGCATGATTTCTTCTTCTGGTACGATGTCCTCATCGAGATACGTGTACTGGATTTGTTCCTCGTGGACCTGGTCACTATCAGACACGTAGTCGTCCATTTGGGAATTCGTGGCTTTGAGTTCTATAGAAATGACAGAGAGAGGATTTTAGTCCTTGGAAGTACGTTGCTTCCGGGTGTTAGATGTGATTTTCATAAAATCATTAGAGTGCGCCACAAGGTGGTGTGACGGAAATCAAATCTGTCATGGTCGGTGCAAACCGCTGAGAGAAATTCGTAAGTGTCACCAGAGAAACGTCGGCTATCTCTATAGCGAGTGGGTTTACGTGCGAGGCCTATTCATATATATTCAATATATAATAGCCTAGTAGTATAGTCAGTGAGTGGGGACTATGTATGTATATACTCGTATATCACATAATAGCTTAGCGTATGTCTAGCACATAACAAGTAAGAGTCTCGGTTCTCTCGTGGTCAGAGTCTACTAACGCATTCCTGTTTGACATAACCATTTCAGACCTCACATCATCTTTCCTTAATTGTACATAGTTGATCAGGCTATGTTAAATTAAAGTCGTATGATGTAATTCCTGAACCAATCATGCCTAATAAGGAAATACTGCCTAATGGTCATAGTCTAGGCCCACTAAATGCAACCTAGTTCACTATAACCTTAGGCTCTGATACCAATCTGTAACACCCCCAAATTTAATAAATTGCGGAAGCATACTTGGGTGTTACTAATCAATATACAAAGCACAAGATATACAGCAAACGACCTCTAAATGAGACGTTTTGTAAATTAGTTACATTCCATAGATATAATGTTTGAAAACTTAGTGTTTTCGTATACAAAATGTAGTTTCCCCTAGAGTCCACGCGTAGCGGGAGATTCTATTACATAATCAAAATATACAAAAGATAATGCTAAGAATCTCCGTTAATGCAGTTGTGTTGAAATCATGCGACTCTAGCTAAAGTCCTGGAGTAATCCTACTCCATCCGAGTACCTGAGAAAACATGCTAAAAAGTGTCAACCAAAAGGTTGGTGAATCTCACAGGTTTGTAAATAATATCGGCTTTGAACACGAGATTTCATTAGTAGTGCCCGTAGGCGTATAATCAACCATTGCAATCCAGCAATCGTAAAATCAGTATTTGCAATCCAGCAAATGTAAATAAATAAGTTTATACCGTTGCCATGAGGCTCATAATCGAAGCTTAACCCGTAAATAATATATTTGCTCCCGTGACATGCTCGTAAGTGAGCAAGCATCAGTAACGAATAAGTTGTCACCCGTTTATACGTGTAAATCGGTACGTGGCAGCGCTACTGCCCCGGGTGGGGAGGGTCATTTCCCTAATGGATCCATTAACTACTGTTCGCGCTTAAGTCCATAACTAACGATGTATGATGGAGAGACTTCTGTAAATAGTAATTAACTCATGCAATTCCGTTTGGTATAGAAATCAGTTTAGTACTTGTGTTCAAGAAAAATCAGTAGCATGTATCTCCCCCAATAAGATAAAACAGTAACAGTGGGACCGTAAGACTCACCTGAGTCTTTGCAAGTACGTTTATATCAATAAACGAGTAAGTAATATCAACCGTAGGTTCTCCGAACCCGTAACCTTCAAATGCCTAAACATATAAAGTTAAGTAAGTAGATGTCTCGCAAGACCATCTAGGCTAGTTGTTTACACAACTCATTATGTCCAAGTGTTTGTTTAGTAATTCGTTTGTAGTTTGAAAACAAATATGGCCCGTTGGTGACGGTTTGTAATAATGATTCAAAACGTTATCATTTATAACGCAATTTAGTGTATTTGTAATAGAAAGTATGTTCTATGACGTTTGTTAAGTCGTATGACATAAGTATTTGAAGTTGGGTAAGTTCGACACTTAGTAAAATCTGACTTTTCAAGGTTCTGGTTTGTGCGACGTAGCATGCGACGTAGCATGCGACGTAGGGTGCGACGTAGGTATGTACGTCGCATGATGCGACCTTCGCAAATCAATGCGACGTAGGGGCTGGCGTCGCTAGGCGCGACGTAGCAACTTAATGCGACGTAGTGACGGATTGCGACGTAAAAGTCGACGTCGCTATGTGCGACGTCCGCAAGTTAATGCGACGTAATAGGCTGCGTCGCTAGTGCGACGTTGGGATATTTGTGCGACGTAGGCCGCGACGTCGCTAAATGCGACGTCGGCCACAAAATGCGACGTTTTGAGCTACGTCGCAGATAGCCCAGCGTCTCTGCGACGTAGCGGTCTGATCGGAATATGGTGGCCGGAAAATCGGTCGAAAAGCTTCCGTTCGGTCCAAATCTTTTACCCAACCCATTTTTGGACATTTTAAGCATATATAAACCATAAAAACGTAAAAATGAGTAAAAACGGAGAGTTTCGGGTTTTGTCGGGAACTTACAAAGTGTCGGATTGAAAATCCGAAAAGGTAGGAATGTAGATCGTCGCGAGGTGAACGTTTTCCTCCAAAGGGACGATATGATCCGAGTTCGTTTGGTGGTGTGATTTGGTGATTTAAGTGAATGGTGGAAAGTTATTAGTTGAGAGAAAAGGTGAGAGAAGAGAGAGAGTTAAAGAAAGAAAATGAAAAGGAAAAAGGGAAATGGTGGAGGTTAAATCCCCACCATTTTCAGTCTGCGCACTGCGCCCCCGTGCGGTGTTCGTTTGTTCCGTCGTTTAACGTTAAATAATAATTTTTTTTTTGTACATTTTAATTGGTAGGTTTTAAATACAATTAATTACGCGACATTTCTATTTAAATATTTTACAAATAAGTTTGAATACTTTTGTTTTTAAATCGTGTAATCTTTGATCGAGCGATACGAGACAATTATCATAAAATAGTGTTTCGGTCGTAATTGCGTTATTTCAATTTATAAACATTTGTTCACCAACGTCCGTGTTAATCGAATAGAATTTCATTCTATTTAAGTTGCGTACGATTCATCCAAATCGCGTAAAAACACACATATATATATAAATCAACTTATATATATACAAATAGAGCCTGTAATTAGTCCTATTACATACTAATTACAACTAGTTACAATCAATTAGGCATAAATAATTATCCTAATTATGCGGGTGTTACACTAACCCTTAACAGAGCTCGAGTTATGGCCGATTTTGTGGACAGATTTTCTGGAGACAGATTCTGTCACATTTTGCATGTTTTCGGTTTATGTCGGGTCATTACGCCAACTGATTTCACCTATCTATAGTCCAAATCAAACTTCCAAATTTTTACCAACTGATTTACTAAGTGTCTTAACTAACATATCAGATTTTCAGCTTCTAACAAGTCCATTAACATAGTTAAATAAAGCCGCGTAACAACCGAACACATTTTATCGAAAAACTTCCTGGTCAGTCTTATAAATTGGTTCGTATAGAAAAACGAGTACGTTTCTGGAAAAAGTACAAAACACGAAAGTTGTAGATCTTTTCGATACGCAAATTTTAAAAAAAAATGCATCTTCTAACTCTCAGTATTTGATTTTATACGAATATTTTTGTAAACTGTCGATTTTTAGGCAGATTTCATGCATGTTCTTGTATGTGTTATAAAAACGATTTTTAACAACAATCTTGGACATATTTATGATAGATGAACATTATAACATCATAATCAGTAGATTAAAAGTAAAATAAGTAAAAGGTTTGATGATTTATACCAAGAATTGATGAAGAACAAGAAGAGGTGATGAAAGTGTTGATGATCTTGAGTTTAGCTTCTTCTTTTGTTCTTGATTAATGGTGGTGATTGTGGTGGTTTATGGTGGTTCTAGGGCTGAGAGAACTCCAGAGATTGAGAGAGTATGAGAGAGTTTTTGGAGTGTAAAAATGTGTTTGAGTGTAAAATGAGAGAAGAGGTGTTTGCATGTAGGTGGAGTGGTGAAAGGGGTGAAGAACATCATCATTAAAATGCATGTAATAGGAGAGGGCAAGAAGGGTGGTGATCACATGGGGTGGCCGGCCCCCATGTGGTCCCACAAGGGGTATTTTGGTCATTTCACATCTCTAGCTTAAATCGTTGCGTTTTTCGTTCGTTTACCCGATTGTTTAAACGTTTATTTATACGTTGAACGTTTTATGCGCGTTTTTAAGTGACGACATAAATTTCGATATTTTTGATTGAGACGTTTATTAAAATACTTAAAAACTTTTATAAAAATGTTCCGTTAATTCATCGGCCTCGATTTGCGTGTTTGTTCTACGGCGGTTAAATCGCGTAACGTTATTTTGAGTCGTTTAGATTAACGATATAATTTGGATAAATTTCCATTGAAGTATTATTTAAAATACTTAATTTAGGTTGTCAATTTAATTATTGACGTACGTTTGGTCGTCGAAATAAATTCGCGCGTTATCGTTGCGTTTGAGACGTTTTAACCGAAACGTCTAGGTTTTTCGAGTATCATTTTAGCAAAATAATAAATAATGATAAATGACTTCTAAAAATAGATTATAGTTATTTATAGAAAGTTTTTCACCAACGTCCGTATTTATACTGTGTCGGACTCCGTCCGGTCGTTTTGCACAATTTCACCAAATTGCGTAAGCGTAATTACAACTAATTACGTAAGCGTAATATATATCAATTACGGGAGTGTATATTCACACAAATATACAAATAGTTACAAGTAATTACAAGTATTTAGCCTAATACTAAACTAAACACACGTAATTAGGGTTTCAAGTAGGATTATCAGTAACCCTAAATCGTCGGGTGTCACAATTCAAAACACGGTGGAGCGGTCCATTCACAATATCTAAAGTATTTCCCTATGGTGCCATCGAAATCGAGGCTCCAGACGGGAACTTCAAGGTAAACGGTCACCGTTTAAAACACTACGTAGAAGACTTTCTCTCAACCGAGGAAGTCTATAACTACGAATCACCCTAATAGAATAGTAGGTATGAAAGAGTCAAGCTACGAGACTCGATAAACAAAGCGCTCTTGGGAGGCATCCCAAGCCTATCTTATATTTTCAGCATTTATTTTTCTTTTACTTTTGTGTTTGATCTAATCCATTCTTATGCAGTACCTTGCCTCATAAAAGACTAATGATTATGTTTAGACCATTAACCTTTTTGTATTTTGCAGGATGAGTTCACAGTTAGCCGGAGCACGAGCCCCTAGTCAGAGACGCTCACGTGCCATGCATCACTCCCGAAGTTCATCATCGGGTAGTAGCATGAGGACCATCAGGGGATCGTAGTCACCGCCCCCTCGATTGGATGAGATCTTGGTAGACTTGGTGGAGGTGAACGTTAAGGAGACATTCGTGTTACGTCCCATCCATGCCAGGTTACCTTCATCTCGCCGATCAGAGGGACAGACCGCAGGGACCTCCAGAGTACCCACCCTTCATCATGGGGTGACTACCACGGACCCTGTTGTCACTTGGTCGATACTGAGAGACCTCGAGGTCCAGCACACTGCCATCACTGAGATCCACACTGCTCTGGACCTTCCTTCCATACATGTGTGCCCCTTTCAGATGGGACCTGATCCCACTCCGCATGTTCCACCGTGGGACCTATTCCCACCTTAGAACACGACTGCGCAGGACCACCCTACTCTAACGGACGCACTAGAGGAGGAGATCGCTGCAGTAGATGCTTGGATTCAGGATCCAGAGGATGGCACTGCATCTCCAGTCTATACCATCTTGGAGTCAGCATCACCTACGTCGGTCGTTGAAAACACGATCTTTATGGATGATGACTTCACCAATTGGGAGGCGCTCTAGGATGATATGGATTAGCTATTATTAGTTATGTTATTTCTGTTTAGTATTAACGTGTATTCACATTTGTGTTTCCTGAAGGGTATTTATTATGCAGAACTCGACATAGGAATTACAGAACAAGTTCATTTTAATGAGCCTGGTCTAGTTCCAGCGAATTCACACACTTGAATCTGGTCCATAAATCCAGTGGCAACGCACGCAACATAAGGAAGTGTCTCTTCTAACCTTACTTTGCTTGATTAAACACACTAAAATTCTTAGTAAAATTCTAAGTAAAACTCTAAGTGTGGGATTATGACTCACAAACAGAGAATGGCTTCGAAAATATTAACCCTCATTCAAAAGTCTAAGTTTGGGATTAACCTAACTTAAAAATAGAACATTAGGGACAATGTTCTTTTAAGTGTGGGATAGTAGTAGTATTCACTACTGAAGTGCAACATCAAATCTTTTTAGCAAACTCGGATTTTCAGCAAAATTTTCAAATTTTTGAATCAAGGAAATTCCAGAAAGGGTAATTCTGGTCAACAAAAGTTCGAAGGTTTGGCAAAGCGACTATGACGGGTAAAACTCTTTTTTAACTTTCAAACTAAGTTTAAAACAAGCAATCGCATGACTAGGCACTAAACCACCAAAATAAGTGAGGAATCTTGAGCCATATAAAAGCATTCATCTTCAATGCTTCACTTTTCGATTATGAGTGTGCCGATGTACGCCTTTTAAGTTAGAACTTGTTCGATCAATACATTTCGAAACTACAAAAATGGGCGTCATACGTGATGAAGGTGCAATTAGAAGATCTTGACATAAAACCCTCTCGTAAAACCCCCGTTTTCAAGCCTGACCCTGCCAATACCCACTTTTGGCATTGAAGTCCGATTACAAAACCTGTTGAGCCTTAGCCTTTTCATTTTGAAAACTCGCTTCAAAAACAATCCTTCCTTTACATCTCTTGGCCATAGCCTAGGTTTCTGTTCTGTCAGAAGAATTACTGCAAGAAACACATTGTTAGAAGGAATCCCCGAAGGATAAAAATATCATCCACAAAAAAGGACTCCAAAGGAAAGCATAAGCAAAGCTTCCAGAAGAATCAAAGAACTAAAAACCCAAGGATCATTTAAAGCCAAAGGAAAGGTTCTTCAAAAGAGGAAAAAGCTACGAAAAGAAGGCTCTCAAAGAGAGAAGTCCAAAAAAAGGTATCACTAAAACGTCAAAGACAAAGTTATCACAGAAAAATTCTTAGGCTATATCAAAACCCTTCTTCTATACACCATCTCTACCCTCTTACAAATGTCTAGGGATAATTAGCACCGTCCCCATTTAAGTATTACAGATTTGATTCTCGTCCAAGCTTATGACAACAAAAGAGCTACATGACTAGCCCCTGAGTGAACTGGAAATTAGAAAACCCAATACACTTGAGTGAATTGAGTGACCACCTATGAGGGCCCCAGTCATGTATATCTTACATCACGAAGATTGAAAAGAGAGCTTGTTAGAACCAGTGTGGAAAGACAGCAAAAGTTAAAACCCCGTTGAAATCTTTTTACCAAGCCTGCAGGAATCAAAGTTCTCCAGGATACGAAGACACCCTTCCAGATTTTCACAGCAGTTTTACTGAAGATTTGCTTGAGGACAAGCAAAACTCTAAGTGTGGGATACTTGATATCGCGTAAAAAGTTATGTTTTTACCACCAATATCTCTCTCATTCTGGAACAATAGTTGGCTTTCGGACTCAAATAATGCACAAATCAATGAAACTTTGCCAAGAAGATCAAAGTGAAGTTGCACGAGAAAAATCAAGCAAAACGGACGAAAAACGAAGATTCCACACACAGTTGAAGATTCAAGGAATCCGAAACAAGATTTAGAGACAAAGTACCCATCACCAAGATTCATCTTATCCAATATGTTCGTTTTCAAAATACGAATCCAACAGAAGAAGAATCAACAAAAACGGATGAAGAATGAAGATTCTACGTACACCGGAAGATTCAAACGATTCGCACGAGACATCTAAAGATCAGAGATACTTTTCAGGGATTTCTTTTCTTCAAAGTCTTCATTTTTGAAAAACGAAGCCAATGCAAAAAGAATCGACGAAAACGGACGCATAACGAAGAAGATACGCGCGAATCAAGAAACGAGCAAAAGACGGTGAACCGGGACGGGTGGCGGCCAGCCACCGCCGGCCACCAGGCAGCCGCTGCTGGCCACCCTACCCCCATCCCTCTGGTTCTTTTTTCGTCCTTGCTCATACTCTCCTGGTACATGTGCTAGACCTTTCCGCGACTTTAGGGTACATGTGCTAGACCTTTCACCGCTTTAGCGTACATGTGCTAGACCTTTTACCACCTTTTGGTAACATGTGCCCCTAGTTTCTAAAGTGCACCAAAATTCAAGTATAAATAGGTGCCTTTGGTTCATTTGAAACACACACCAAATACACCTTCCACACCTCATATCTTAGATTTCTCATTCTTGTAAAATTAATTGTAGTTCTTCCTTTAGGCTAGTTTAGTTAATTAGAATAGCTAATTAATTAACTAAAGAAGATTTGTACAGAGGTGCTCAGGGATGCATTTTAGCTGCGAGTTATTGTACACCTTTCCAGGTTTTAATATATCTTTCATATTTAAATATGTTTGTTCTTTATTTTATAAATTTAAATATGCATGCTAGAACTACCATGATTAATTAAATAACTCAATTGTCTGCTATGATGGTGGTTTAGGAAGTTTTAAATATGTAATTATGTTGTATGTTATGAGACTGTGGATGGCTTATATTACAAATAGATGTAGGAATTAAATCTTTATCGTTTATCTGCCCAACTCATGTTGTGACTAAAACCTTATCCATAAATGAACGTAGCTAACTCATAGGGTATGGGTCACTTAGTTATACTATGTTAGATTGAATCATTGAGCTCGGCATGACCAATGTTCTCTAGACCAAAATAGGATGCAAGAGACACGGAATATGGGAATAGAGGTAGATTAAGATTAAATTCATATAGACGATATATTTGAGACAACTTTCGGAATATCCTTGACTTAAATAATACTTTTGCATGCTTATATTGAACTGTTGCTTTGATCGTCTTATTGCATGTTCTTGTTTGATTGTTGCCTTAGGATTATCATAATAGTGAAATACACCTTGATTATCATGAAATAATATGACGGCCCCTATTCGACTGTTCTTCGATATAGTACTGGAAACGCTTACGGCGGAGTACAAATGTATGGAAGTCAAGAACGACCGAAGGTAGTTATATTATGAATCGAATAACAAACGTATTACTTAGGTTTCCATCTGTAGTATAAATCATCCCTGTTTTCTTGCATACCTGAGTAATGTTGATAATTCGTACGAATAAGTGATGACATATAATCCGGCCGCCTAGACCAGTTAGTCCAACCTATTCCGGTGAGGGTAAACCCCGTTCATAAGATTGTTTATTCAACAAACTATGCCATGAGTCGGACATCTCTGACGGCCGAGATTAGGGAATAGGATTCGAGATTAATTGTTGGATAATATGGGGATATAAATGAGAGAACCTTCGGTGTATGCTTTAATATATTCTGCAACCAACGTGACATTCTATTTGCCTGATTGTGGACACCTCCGCGTTAGCCTGATAGGAGGGTTGTAGTAATAGCTCACAATTACTTACGAACTTACCCCCCTTAGAACTCTCCATATTTAACAACTCCTAAACCACTTCATAGTAGACAATCGCTTTAATCGGTGAACGCCCAAATTAACCTCCACTTTTTAGTTTAGTTTAGTTTAGTTTAGTTTATATTAGTTTAGAAAAATCAAAACCAAAACCAACTCTCTTATCCCTAGCTAAATACATAAAAGTTTCTAAATTCCCTAGTTTCAATTTGTCACGCTTTGAAGAACGATCCTAGGTCATACTTGTCCTTTGCTAGCCCCTTGATTAGCATAATAGTAACCCTAGGCCCCAGCCTTATAAATTTAAAACCCACTGTTACCTCGCATCACCATTAGAAATTTCAACAACCGGTGTGTGAGATAACACATATCTAATTATACAAAATGTAGAAATGCAAAAGAATCTCTTGATGTCTGTATGCAACTCGAGCTAAGTATCCTGATAGGGTAGACCTATTGCTACTGAGAACCTGAGAATACATGCTAAAATGGTCAGCTAAAGCTGGTGAGCTCACAGGTTTGTAATATGATAAGATATAATTTATGAACCGCAAGATTTAAGTATATTAATGATTTGCAACCAAGCAAATAAATAATTGAGTGTATATCACTGCCATGAGCACATAGTCTGAGCTTATCTGAGGTGTCAGGATCACAATCAAGTGCCTGATCGAGGGTGCCTCTCTGCGAGTGCCTAATCCACACTCGTATGAACAAATGATAATGCGTCCGTTTGACCAGTTGGGGCTTCCAACCCGGACGAGGATTGTCAATACCATATGGTACCATACACTAACATTCACGTTACAAAAGTATTACCAAACTATGCTAGAGGACTTAAATTGATTAGAGAAAAATAACTCATGCAGTATATAGCGATATTTTGATACTTGCGTTCACATGTAAAATAAAACAATCATGTATTCCCACCCCTGGGTTAAAACAGTAAAATGAGGGGCTATGAGACTCACCTGAGTCTGATGAATTTCTATCGAGCAATTAATGATGGAGCACAAGGTAATGATGTCATCCAAACGACTGTAACCTGCCGGACGTCCTAAACGCGCAAGGTTATAATGATTAGATGTCTCAACAGATCATTAATGCTAGTTGTTCACTCAACTGATTATTTCCAAATGATTTGGTTTGATTGTTTGTGTTTTGAAAACTTGTACGGCCCGTTGGTGATACTAATTTCCGAAAACATTATTAGTATGTTTGTTTTATTGTAATTTTATGATTTATGAATTAGTGTACGGGGGTCCGGGGCAGCGCTCCTGGTAGCGGGGTCCAAGGGGCAGAGCCCCTGGCTGAGGTCGAGCTATATTGCTTTAGTATTTGTCCAAGGGGCAGAGCCCCTGGCGTGTTACTATATTGCTTTAGTAAAAACACATTTGAAATTTGAATTCGGAGTAAAATCAAGTGGCAAAATCTTAGTTTCGATACTTAATAAAAATTGTGCCCGTTTGAAGTTAACACGCGGTCGGGTGAGCTCCTGATACGCGATCAGGTGAAGATACATACCCGTTCGGGTGGGGATGCATACCCGTTCGGGTACCATGGTAAAAGGGTTGATATGCTATCGGGTGAGGATGTATACCCGATCGGGTGAGATCTGATACGCGATCGGGTGAGGATGTATACCCGATCGGGTATCAGTCGTATCTTGGACTGTTCTAAGTCCGGTCATGCGATTTACAGTGTAAAGAGTTTGAAATCAAATTTTTCGGACATAAACTAGTTGATAGAAGTCTAAACATAATGTAATAAGCTTTCTAAACACGAAATCAAAGAAAAGTTGAAGATTGCTTACGGATGAAGATGGGAACCGAAAGTGATGATGATGGTGCCGAGATGATGAAGATGATGATGATGTGTCTCCTCCTTTCCTTCTATTCTCTGATTATGATGATGATTCCGAAAAAGATGATAATGATGGTGGAAGTTGTGTGTGTGAAGCGAGAGAGAGAAAAAGATAGATGAAAATGAAAATGAAATGGGAAATGGAAATGAGGTTGTGTTTGTTCTGCTATGTAGTCACAGGCAAGATCCACAAAATGTGGATCTTGTCCGGCTCCAACAAATGGGTGGGTACGATTTGTCTCCAATTTATAGTGTTAAAGCCCGTGTTTTTTAGTCGTGTATTATTTAAAGTTTTAAAATTTCTTTATATGTATTCGATATATTTTTAGTCGAAGTATTTTATCGAAATACTTTAATTGAGTTATAAAATTAATACTTAGTTTTAATTCAGTTTGACAGATTTGTTTCGCGTGGTTTCGTCGAGTACGATTTGTCTTATACGATACGAAATACTTGTTAAATATTATCGACATAATATTTAGTAAATAATAATGTTATTAAATAATTTCATATTATTTAATAATTTTGTTCACCAACGTCCATATAAATGAATCGGAATTCGGCCGATATAAAATGACACAATTTAATTAAACCGTGTTGTAGATCCCACGTACCGGATCTAATCGAATCCAAAACAATCAATCAGGTGCGGAATCCAATAATTGATTATATAAATGTTAAACAATTAAAACGAAACAAACACAAGTATATTAATTGAATACCAAAAGTCGATCAGCTTATATTGAATAGAATGATTACAATATGCTCTCTGATCTCCCAAATTCGTCAACCATTGCAAATGAACCGTTCTCGTCAATTTATACTCTAAACCTAAACTGACCCTTGCGACACAAGTTGTGTTGCCAGACCGACTCATGCGACACAAACTATGTCGCCAAGTTGACTCTTGCGACACAAATCCTTGTGTCGCCAGAACAGAAAATGTAATTACTTAATAATACAAACGTCTGAACTATAGTAATTACATAACTAACACATTACAGACTGAGACCAATTGATAGACACACTAAGATGCATCAACAAACTCCCCCATGTCTTCAGCTTGGTCTTTGAAAGTCTTCAATCATGCCCAGCCTGCAGGAAATTTGCCACCGGCGTGAATCCCGTGTGTAACACATATCTTAACAATCCTCTGAAACTGAAGCGCCAGTTTTTTGTTGAAGAGATTTTGTTCATTGTATCGAATCCGATTCTCGAAGAGTTTTCTCAAATCCTTCTAAAATAGATTCATCAAACTCATTGGATTGAATACTCTGAACTCAGCTTTCTTTAAGCCCCACAAACCTCCAAACTCTGGCTCTGGCTCTGGCTTTGACTCCGGTACAAAAATGAATACAGCTTCGCCAGTATGAGGATCAAGTTCCCAATGGTGAAATCTACGTAGAAACTTGTAGGGAACTTTTTCCAGAGGAATTTCAGTCAAACAATCAGCAGGCGGATAATGAACTTTAACGATCGGCTGCTTTGTGACTTGATCAAGCTTTTTCTTGAAAATGTATGATGTAGCGTAAAAAGTCACGTTTTTACCTACATTATTGACCCCATATTTAGGCCTTTTATAACAAAAACATCCTTAAAACAGCATTATTTATCATATTTTGTTATAAAGGTGAAAACTTGACGGACTTTCCAAAAGTATACAAAAAGGACTGAAAATACACTGAAATGGGCACCAAATTGAGCCAAACCCTAAATCTACTGTAAACTCCATACCAAGACCTCACATTTACCTTATTTTGTAGCTATGGAGATTACGAGAACGTGGATATAAGGATTGCTCAAAACGGATCAAGGACGAAAAAGTTATGCAAGTTACAGCGCAGCCAAAAGCTACAAAACGTATTCTAGACACGCCCTGGCCCCACACATCCAATTTCTATCAAATTGGCATCATTAGAATTGTAACAGAATTACGAAGCCGTAGGCAAAAGAATCAAGTCAATCGGACGCGAAACGAAGAAGATACGGCCTTCCGAAGTTGCGAGAAAAGTCAGAAAAATCACACGGCCAAGCACACGGCCACCACAGGGCCGTACATGGCCTCCATAGAGCCGTACACGGCCTGTTTAGAGCCGTACACGGCCTCTACAGGGCCGTACATGGCCTGTTTTGGTCTCACACGGCCTCATTTTTGCTTCGTTGGCTTGTACGTGTGCTTGTGGACTTGTACTCTTGGATCCATGGCTTGCCTATAAATAGTGGCCTCATTCACCTCATTCCGCACACCAATTCTTCATAAGAATTTTCACTTTCTCTCTCACACACACTCTCTCTCTCTACTTTCTCTCTCTAGCACTACTCTTAGGAGTTAGAGGAGAAATAGAAAGAGTAGCTAGTTAGCGTAGCGGTAGTTGTAGCGTCTGTACGGAGTTACTCCGAGACTTTGGGTCACGAGGATTTGTCTGTAATACTTATTCAGGTTATATTTATTTCTCTTTTCTTTATTTCGTAAATATGATTTGCTTATATTATGTTTGCGTTGTACTGCTTACTAGAGATGCCATGCTAGGCTAGACAAATCTGTGTTTGCTATGATAATGGTTATGCTTAAGTAGTTATGATTTAATAGGAAATTGGGATGACACCATTATGAAACAACGGAGGTAACGTTATACGGCTTTCATTTGTATAGCGCCGGAACCATCACGAATGTGTGTAGTACGGAACGTGGAAGCTATGAAAGTCGTGGGCACAATCCGTTGTGGAAATAATGATCCCAATTGTAACATGCTGTTACTCTGTCTGTGTGAATATTAAACTGTATCTGAATTTATGAATTGAATCTCAATTGTTTACCTATCCAACTTATGCTGTGGTTAGAAACTTCCTGCTAAAACCTGGCCAGTTATTAGTGGTACGTACTCTACCTATTCTATGCATGATGAAGCATTTGAACTCGACATGGCTGTATTCTCTAGATTGAAACTATATCATAAGAGATACGGAGCATAGGATTAGAGATAGGTTAGATTCAAGCTCATATATTAAATATCTTTGAGAGACCTTTCGGGATATTTATGATCCGATCATCTGGTTATGTGAAATGGTATGAAATAGGAATAGTTATCTGTGTGCCTTTCTATTGCATGTTCTTGTTTGATTGTTGCCTTAGGAATGCTGCATGCTAGAACTGAACCTCCGATTACTATATGTAACTGCATGATTAGGGTTTTCAAATATAAGTTGATATTTATACAGTAAAGTGATACGCATGTAATAGTTAAGGTGATTTATATGATTAATGATGAACAATTCAATTGACCGTTAGACAAGTTAATCCAACCTATTCCGTAGGGTAACTCCTGTTTACATTATTGTTTATTCAACAATTCGTGCCATGATACCGACACACATTTGTCAGAGATTGGGGAATAGGATTAGAGAATAACTGTTGATTGAAGTGATCAGTACATTTGGGAGAACTTCCGGTGTATCTGACACTATATAATTGCTATCCATGTGACATATTATTTATCTGATTGTAGAGACCTTTACGTTAGATATTTGATAGGATCGTAATTATACATCATTAATAATATAGAGTATCCAATGAGCAAACTGGTAATTTGAATCAATGCTAAGGAAAAACCATAAAATGGCACAATACTTCGTATAGCGTTTAAATACGTGGGAAAAGCTAAGGAACTGCCTTAGGTATAATACTTCGTGTTAATTTAAGTTCTGGTTACTCAACGGATTAATCATCATAACTAGTGGCTTTAACACCTATAACTACCTATCCAAAGCATATACCGGCATCATAGTAAACACTCTCGTATCCACTATTCTCTGAGCCTCCGTACAAACATCCTTTCCTTTTTCTGCATTTATTTTCCGTAGATTAGTTATAAAACCAAACCGAATCCATTTTAGTTAAACCCTAGCTAGATTACAAAAGATAATTAGAACGCCTAAGATCCCATGCCCGTTGTAGTGTAAGAACGACACCTGAGTCAACATACCGCTTACTACCCTAGTAACCTAATTAGGGCTGAAAGTAGTATTAGCTTAGGATTTCCCCAGCTCTATAAATTTAAAACACCCCACTGTTGTGCCCGCTTCGATAACGACCGTTGCGGACGTAACAATGTACCTAGTACCCAGCGTCGGTTTGATAAAGTTATATCTTTTGGTTTTAACTTCGCGACGCAGAATAGTTTGAATATGTTCAGCATCGTCATCGTCATGTGGATTGATCAATTTCAATTGAGCTAGACGATTTATATCTCCTTTCGGCAAAGTACTTAATCTTTTGAGTGAACGCTTAAAGTACTGAACGCCGTTGATTCGCTTGATCATAAACTTAGCTTTATGCACTTTCCAGCTCTTGATAATTCCTGTGTAATCTCCACGCACCTTGTATGATTTGCAAGTAGCAGGTGCAGGTTTAGCAGTTCTACCATGAGGCCACCAGGAAGCATATCTCGCAGCTTTTTCTTCAGCTGTTTCACTAACTGGTATCTCAGGTTCTGGAATAGACTCTGAATATTCAGTCTCTTGTGCAGACTCTTCTTGAGAAGTTGTCGTCTGAGAAGTACTAGCAAGCTCTGCCTCATCCTCAGAAGAATCACTCTAGATAACTGGAGCATCATCAACAGGAGTATCGTCATAAAATTCATCGGAATTCAGCTCCTCCTCCTCAACAAATACATCCTCATTTGTTTCGATATTGAAATCAGGTTCAGCCGTCGAACTTTCCTCATTAACCATACGCTGGATAAATAAAAGATCTGTGTGAGAGTAATCCATAGCTAACGGTCTCTGCAGACCTGGAATATCAGTAACAGAAAAATAATCCAAATGTAAAGGTTCATTATCATCAGAAATAGGTACATCATCTGTTACATCATCTGTTTGTGTTCCGGCGGAAGTCCTAGGTGTTGTTTCAATGGCACGCAGGCCAGACTCCCCCGGAACAACAGCTAAGGACTCTAACTCTAAAACCCTATTTTGTAACTCCGGAACCAAAGCTGCGGTCTTCTCCAGATACTTGATTTGAGCAGCTTGAGCTTCCAGAACTGATGCTTGAAAATCCAGAGTATGCTGCATTGAGTCCAATCTCTTCAACAAATCATCCAGAACTGAAGGGTGAGGTTGAATAGGAACTTCAACACATGGGACCTCAACCATTGGCTTTGAGCTAGAAGTTGCAGCAGCAGCAGAAGAAGAAGTACAACGAATAGTCTGGGGAGGAACCCAATCTTCATCAAGAGGGTCATCATCTCTAACCCTTTTACCAGTCTCAGGGAGTACATACACCATACCTGCACGCTGGCGACGCTGAATACGCTTGAAGCGTCGTGGATCCGAGCTTTGAATATTATCCAGCTGGTCCGGTCTTGTGTTGAGACATAGATTGTGACAACAGATCTAGCTTGAAATAGGACTGGTGTAATTATTATTACGTTTCTACATTGGTTTAGATTTGTAAATAAATATTTGTTTTGTTAGTAATATTCGTTAAACATATTATTTTGTTAAGTTAGACGAATTATTAAATACGAAATAAGTATATACGTTTTGTGCAAGGCGAGTCGAGATCTCAAGTCGCAGCGAATCGAGCTGAGAGATGAGATCTGAACTCGTATGGTAATAGTTTGGCGAGCCGAGTCCTATAGTGGGCTTGGGCTGCGAGTTGGACCGAACTCGCAGGCCCATGCGAGCCGAGCCGAGACCAGATTATATATATGTTTTTCTAACGTGAAAAACAAGACACTTTTGCCATATTATCAGATCTGCGAATTGTTGCGCCGTCAGAGTGCTGACTCAGCCGCGGTCGTTTTCCAAGGGGGTTGGCAGGGCGGTCCTGCAGGCAACGACGCAACAACGTGTGAGCGTGTTAGGTTTTAAATTTATATGAGCTGGGGCTCAAACTATAAGTACTACCTACTTTTGGGGAGTAAGCAGTAAGTATAACTCGAGTGTCGTTCTTAAAATCGGAGCGAATGGAACCAAAAGGGACTTACCGTAAATGAGCTTTCTGATAGGATGGGTTTATAAAAGCAGGTAGGTTTTGGTTGGTTATCTAAGCTAATACTAAATAAAACAAGTAAATTAAATAGAGAGTAGGCAACAGGTAGAGCGTGATTGCTGAAACTTCGATAATTAGGGTTTCTGGATGATATTCATTAGACAGATGATTGGAGACTACCTTGGGCAAATCATCAGACGGATAGTCGGTGTAAACACTAGGACCCTACGTTTTAGTCTAAAAGCCTAAAAGCATATGTCACTGAGTCGTAGGTTATCCTGATGCTGATCAGAAACAGGTTGTTCAAACCCTCCTCACTTGCCTTGTAAGACTAAGCGACCTCTACGGATGATATATCCTGGGTGTAGGCATAAGGTAACAAACTGCAATTTTCTATCTGACATTTCTTAACACCTAAATCTATCTGAGTTTATCTAGGTAAGTACTAATTGTATGATGTATACGTTGAGCTGTCGGTTATGTTGAGTTAAGCGGTTTAAGCATCTTATTACAGCCGAATACTTGCTTTCTTTTCAAAACTCATTTATTACTGGTTTAAGCATAATTAACTCCGTCATGAATTAGACCCTCCTTTGCTATCAGGCGTTCATCCCTAGGAATACTCACGGTGTATAGTGTATTTGGCATATCCACAGTGTTCCGGACTCAAGGTATACTCACGGTGTACAGTGCATTTGGCATATCCACAGTGTTCCAGACTCAAGGCATACTAACGGTGTACTGTACATTAAAGTAGTTCCACAGCTGTATTTTAACCTTGGTGTACTAACGGTGTACGGTGCAGCGAGCATTTCCACAGCTGTATTTTAACCTTGGTGTACTAACGGTGTACGGTGCAACGAGCATTTCCACAACTTTATTGTTCCTAGACCCATATTCTAAAAGGGTGACTTCTAGGTATTCCACGATGAAATAAACCTACGGCAGTTCCTTAGCTTTTCCCACGTATTTAAACGTTATACGAAGTACTGTGCCATTTTACGGAATATTCATAGCTTCATACTGTAATATGAGATAACTATATCTACGTAGTATTAGGGTTGATCAGATCCTATCCTAAGGCAATAGTCACGTGAAAGACTGGAAAGGGTGGACACTTTATTAAGTCTATATTCATGTAAAACTCAACCAGATACACAGCAAAACAATCACCAATCATAATACTGGGGACATTATTCCACAACGGATTGTGCCCACGACTTTCATAGCTTCCACGTTCCGTACTACACACATTCGTGATGATTCCGGCGCTATATAAATGAAAGCCGTATAACGTTACTTCCGTTATTTCATAATGTCTATCCCACTGAATTAAATATCATCCATAATCCTAATATCTACATTTCAACAATCACAGTATTAAACTACGTAAATAGCATGGCAATATTCGCAACACAAACAAAGATATCATGCAAACAAAACATAATAACCGTAAGTAAAGGAATAAGTAATAACCAGTATTTAAGCAGCGTAACACTGAGTAGTACAAGCTAGAATCTTGAAAACTTTAATACAATAAAATTCCCAAGCTACAGCTATCTTCCCCACTCGAACCGTGCCTACATCTCTCTAGTTCTCTAGAGAGAGAAACTAGAGAGAGAAGCTAACCTAATCTAATTCTCCTCTAACTCCTAAGAGTAGTGCTATAGAGAGAATGTGTGTGAGAGATAAAGTGAGAGAATTCTATGAAGAATGGTGTGTGAAATGAGGTTACATGAGGTCTCTATTTATAGGCAAGCCTTGGATCCAAGAGTACAAGTCCACAAGCACACGTACAAGCCAACGAAGCAAAGAAGAGGCCATGTGAGACCAACAGAGGCCGTGTACGGCCTAAAAAGGGCCGTGTACGGCTTGTTTATGGCTGTGTACAGCTATAGCAAGGCCGTGTATGGCCTGGTGGTGGCCATGTGCTAGGCCGTGTGATTTTTCTGACTTTTCTCGCATCTTCGGAAGGCCGTATCTTCTTCGTTTCGCGTCCGATTGACTTGATTCTTTCGCCTACGGCTTCGTAATTCCGTTACGCTTATAATGATGCCAATTTGGTATAAATTGGATGTGTGGGGCCCGGGCGTGTTCAGAATACGTTTTGTAGCTTTCGGCTGCGCTGTAACTTGCATAACTTTCTCGTCCTTGATCCGTTCTGAGCAATCCTTATATCCACGTTCTCGTAATCTTCATAGCTACAAAATAAGACTATTATGAGGTTCTGGTATGAAGTTTACAGTAGAATTAGGGTTAGGCTCAGAATAGTGCCTATTTAGGTCAGTTTTCTGCCCTTTTTGCTTGAATTTCAAAAGACCGACAAGTTTATAGCTTTCTAACAAAAGTTAATGAATAATGATGATTTTAAGATGTATTTGTTAGAAAAGAGCTAAATATGGGACAATTAATGCATGTAAAAACGTAACTTTTTGCGATACATCAAATATCCCACACTTAAGCTTTTGCTTGTCCTCAAGCAAACCTCATTTGGAAAATAGTTTTTGAAAAATTATTTTGGATGCTTAGAGTATCTTCTGCAGAAAGTCACTTTCTTCAAAGTAGATAAATCTTTTCGGAAAGTAAGCATCAACAAAAATTAACTATACTTAAACATAAAACTGTTCAACCCTTTTTGGCATGCTTTGCAACTCTCGAGAAGTAGATGTACATGACTGGGCGATTCTCACAAGTGGGTCACTCAATTCACTCAAAGTGTATCGGGTTACCTATAATCTATAGAAACGAAATCGCTCATTGCCAGTCATGCAGTACTTATCGTCATAGGCTTGGTCGAGAATCGAATCTCCACCACTCCTTTGAGAACGGTGCTAATTATCCCAAGTCATTTTAGTGGGTTGTGTGAGTAAGGGTAAAGTGGGTAAGGATAGGGGTAGTTTAGTCAATGGTTTTAGGGTTTTTGAACTTCAGACTCGGAGCTTTCAAAGATCAAAGCAAGTTTCTCTTGAGATAACTTCTAGAGTAGACTTATCTCCTAGAGGAATAATCTCTTCTCTTGATGTTTCTTTTGAGTTCTGATAGATCTTTCTTCTTTGGAGAGTAGTCTTCTTCTTCTAGGAGTTCTCCAAGGTCTGTTTTTTCTTTTCTTTTTCTCTTTTTCTTTTCTCTTTTTTTTCTTTTTCATTTTCTTATTTTTATGACCTTGGAGATCCTTCGTATAGTGAGACATCTTTGACTTCTCTTTTGACAAGTACCAATTTTTCGTACTGTCTTTGGCGGATAATATCTTCGTGATGAGTAATCTTCACTTTTGTACCGTATCTTCACTTTGGATTTCTTTCTTTAAACTCTTGATAGGTACGGAGAGATGTTTGAAGATGAGACACCAATAGAAAGATATCTCAAGCAGCCCTCACCTATGAGCTATGAAGTTTCACGAGCTGGAATGGTGTTTGGTGGGAAAGTGTTTGTGTTGTGGGGAAGTGTTTTAGGGTTTAGAGAAATGAAATGGCTAAGGCGCAAAGGGTTTTCTAATCGGATCATCAACAATCTTAGAAAGAAAGTTGGAAGGGTTGGCTTGAAAAGATATGAAAGAAATGGGTTAATCCTAAAAAATTCCAAGATCATCTAATTGCACCTATACCGCGTACGGCACTCATTGGTATGGTCTCGAAACGCATTCAGGAGCAAGTTCTAATTCAAAGACACATGCATCGGCGCACACTTAGAAACGAAAGTGAAGCATTAAAAGTGAATGCTTATTAAAGGCTCAAGTACATCACAATCAAAGGGTCATATGCACCAAGTCATGCGATGCCTAGAGGATATCTCAGTTTTAGTTTAAGATACGTTCTTATCTTTGCCTTATCTTACTTTCCAAAGCAATTTATTTATTTTGACAGAAGGTTTATCTCTTTAAAAGAATATTCTAAGACTAAAATCCTTTAAAAATATTCGAAATCAACCGAATGGATGTCGAACACCGTCGAGGTTGGGTTTTCGAATGTTTTGGTGATTAAAAATCTCAACCTTTTGGGTTGGTTTTGCGAAAAATTTTGAAAAAGTTTGAATGAAAACGGAGGTATTACTTTGGACAGGCAAATATAAACTTGCGGTATATATATACCGTGTATCCCACACTTAAAACAACATTGTCCTCAATGTTCATTGCTAAGACGTAGGATTTTCTTCGGGAAAAATCCCACACTTAGGTTTTGAAATAGTGGAACAATTTTAAGTGTTTTGAAAAATTTGGTGGGATGGAATCCCACACTTAGAATTTAGGCATATTTGGATATGTGGTAATGGTGAAAATCATGACAAAAAGAAAGGAACTTCCCTACGATAGAGACGGGGAGATGGTTTTAAGAAAGAAGCGACGGTCTGCAGGTGTTTGAAATTCCTTGGTTGAATCCATGCAGAAAGCAGTTTCTTCGTGAATGATCGGCATCTCCTTTCCTCAATTCTCATTTGCACAAACACAATTCACTTATTCTAACTAAGAAGAAAAACAGAAATAAAACATAATAAGTAAACTAAATAACTGATAACTAAATACTAAAAGATAAAGAAACTAAACAGACTGTGTCTGATAGTTCATGTTCCAAAAATATAACAAAGTAAAGTTCCACAACCACGCAATAAGTCAAAAGTATGGAATAGAGGAAATAGTAAGTATGTAGATATGGGTGCACAGATCTAGGGTGCTGGAGAACCCTGATCAGAATCCTGAATAGAAGGCTGAACCGGTGGAGGAACTGAGGGTGGTCCGGCAACTGACTGCTGACCACTGGAGACTCTCTGCTCCTCTGACCTCACCTGCCTATACTGCATCAATACATCTCTAAGGGAGCAAGCATGTAACTTCATCGGATCATCTAATGCCAACTGTCTAAAATCCTCAAAAGTCATCCCCTCTCGCTCCATCTTGGATCTGTAGATGTGCCTAAGTATCTCCTCTGAAGGAAGCTGATCAGAAGGTATAGGGTCTAATGCCAACAATCCCTGAAACTCTGATAAAGTGAATGGATCAGTGCCCAAATGAACAACATCTGGTCGGTAGGAACCAACAGCCTCTCCTCCTGCGGACTGCTGAGAAGAACGGGCTCTATGGGCTGACACAGTAGGATGTGGGAATGCAGCATCAACCGATAAACTGTGCTCGACTGACTGTGTGGGTGGAATGGTAGTGGTGGGTGGTATGTGGGTAGTGTATGGTGGTATGGTAGTAGGTGGTGGAATGGTAGTGGATGGTGGAATGGTAGTGGATGGTGGAACTGGTGGTAGTGGCACACACTCGTACAGGAGTGGCTCGGGAGCTGAAATACCTAAAGCCCTAGCTATAAGTGCCTGATGCGCGTTGTTGGCAGCCAACGCGTGCAATATGAAGTACTGAGTCAAGGGAGTGACTGGATCTGTATGTCGTATCTGAGCTCGGGGACCTGATGTCCCAACCCCAGCATCCCTGACTGGTGTCCTGGTACTCCTAGGCACAGCCGGTACTCTATCCACTCTATCAACAACCGGAGTCTCAACATCCTCCTCTCTGACCCTCTTCCTGGTCATGAAACATCCAGAGATAAGCTCATCAGTGCCTTCCAGTAACACTGTCTCTCAGAACCCTCAGTGATCAAATGGATCTGCTTGCAGTAGTCCAAGTCACATGGTAATGAAGTGGAAGACACTCTATACTCGGCCTCATGACTCTCTTTCAAGAGTCGCATCCCTTTCAACAATTTGGTGATGAAAGCTCCCATAAAAACATGCTTCGTCAGGTCCAAGTTCTTCTCCTTCGCCATCCTCTCAGCAATAATGCAAGCCACATTAATATTCTGGCGGCTCATGATAGCATCAATGATATACAGCTCATCCCCATTTATCGGCCCGGTCTCCTTCTTTCCCATAATAGATGTAACAATCAGCTTGTGTAGGAGACGTAACTGAGGTAGAATCAAAGCCGAGGACTTGGCACCACAAGTATAATGTGTGCCTGTCAGCTCACTCCAAATGAATCTATGGCTCCTCTCGGGAAGATGAGGAATCGTCTGATGACTATGTAAGAACCAATCTGAGCTAATCTGATCCGTTGAATACAATCCCAAGTGCCTAGCTAAGCTCGAAATAGAGACACTCTGGCTCTTCCCTCGGTATCTGAATGCTATCTTCTTGTCATCTCCAATCCCTAACTCTGGGTTAAGCTCAAATGTCATCAGAAACTCAGTGACAACCTCGGGGTATATGGGCTCACGAATGCTAAAAAGCTAGATCCACGAGTCGAACTTAAGTCCCTGAACCTCGTATCCTATCAAATTCCTCAACCTGTCCTCAATTCCAAGTTTCCCCATGTCTTCCCAAACTATGTACCGATTACTTCCAAATGCCCTTTTTAGCCATTTCCGAATCAAAGTCTTTTCTTGTGTAGTCTTGGCCAAATAAGCAAGAGTAGGTGGAATCGGGTCCATCTGTTTAAGAAAAACAAGGAAACAAATCATATAATAATAATTGGACAATATAATATTTATTCCAAATTTTTCAGAAAAAATTCGAAATGTAGGCTTTATATTTTGCAATTATCCCATTATTATTATTTTTATGAATACCCTAAAAACCGCAATCATCAATCCGCAATTTATCCAAATAAACAAAATCGCAACTTTCCTATTTTCTAAGCTTACTTAAAGATGAATATTTCTAAACATGCTAAGTAAACAAATAATCAAGCAAACATCATGATTATAAATCATATAATTACCTTACTATGATTAAAATAAGCAAGCAAAGCGATTTTATTTATCATCCATCATTTTGGTTAAGCATAAGACTTTTAATTAGAGGATAATTAATTCGAAATCTCACTAACTTTATTAATTAAAGTAGTGCTACTCCAAATATATTTAATTGCATTTTCATGAAGCAAATTATACAAAGTTTAAAATAAATACCATTTAAAAGATAATGATTTTAATTAAAGTAATGGTTTTTAAATAATTTTGCATAAAAAGCCTTACTTTAATTCATAAGCATGCAATTAAATTAATCCTCTAATCCTTAACAATCAATTACTCATGTAAACTAATCATTTTAAGCGCAAATTAATCACCGAAAAGTCAATCATAAGCAAATAATCATTCAAGAAAGTCAAAATTGCTAAAAACCTAACAAAAGGTCAACATCCAAAATCAAAACATCAAATCTAGCCATGGAAACCTCAAATTACTTCCGCAAACATGTTTACAATCAAGAATATAGCACTTTGCAAGCAAAAAGCATGAAACTTGATGATCAAAACTCAAGATCTAAGCATAAACCCTAACTTTATAAAAGTATTCAAAATCATGATTTTAGGTTAGAATCATACCTCAACCTTGATGTAAAGATGTTCTAGATGCAAAAGAGATGAAGATATTGAAGATTTGAAGCTTGATTTGAAGAAAAATGATAGAAAAATGGAGAAATGGAGATGGTGATGGTGGGTGACGGTTTTGGAGAAGAAAAGAGGAAGAAGAAGTTGCTTTTTACCTTTTGTAAAAAGTGGTGGAAACTTCCTTTGCTTTATACATTTTTAAATTGCATTTTTAATATGCAATTTTAATTTAAATGCGAACGAAACGAAACGTATACTTGGGTTTTTAAAGTTAAAATATTTTTTTTATGAAAATCAACCAAAATACGCACGAAACTTTCGTATTTAAATTCGTATATTAAAAACGTAACATTAATTCGCGTGCGAAAACATTTTCGTTTTTAAATACGTTTTATTAAATCTTTTTTGTGTTCTTTAAAATTCAAAAACAATCCAAATAAAATTCTTCAAAATTTAAATTAAAACTTTGTCAAATTTTTGAAACGTTTGGACCGTTCGCGAAAATTCGTTTAAAAACTTACGCGTTTAAACTTTAAAGAACGTTTTTCTTCGTTTTTATAAAAGTAAATTGAAAGAAAATTTAATTAAAATTATTTTTGTCCTAATTAACAAAATATTCAAACTTTATTTACATTAGACCATCACCATTTATCTGTTAGTGCTTGTGACGGCACTTTCAGATAAGCCTGAAACATGCGAGAAAGTGTGGCGAAGAACGAACGTACCTTGAAGCGTTTTAATGATACTATGAATTAGGTCAGCGGGATTTATATAATAACGCTCAAATTCTCGTAAGAATTCTCTTTCTTCTTGACCTAATGCTAGTAACGCATCAATGAATTGGTTAAATGCTCGTCTTACCTTCCTCGGATTCGAAATACCGTCCCTGAATCCTGTGTCTATAAAACATAGATCAAAGAGCAATTCTCCGACGACATGCTGAAATTCCTTTTCTTCTTCTGAATCAGGGTTTCCAGTAGTAGAGTGAACTACTCGGGAAATTTCTCTGATGTAAATCCTTTGTTGCTCAGTAAAAGGGAATTTAGATGTTAGTAACAACTGAGTAAGCTTAACATGGATTTCTTTTCTCTTTTGAAAGAAAGCGGAATCCATGGCCCCCTTAGTAGAATCAGGGAAAATTGATCTTAGTTCATTAATCAGATAAGTGACAGGATCAACAAAGAACAGTTTAACGCATGGAATCAAAGTATAAGTGATAGGGGCTCTCTCAATCCAAAATTCGAGCTCGTCATTCAGGGCAGCAACATAACGATTAATCTTAATCTGTGAAACAGATGGATACTCGGTGCTTGCTATTAGATCCATTAGTAGGTCTAACTCTGATTTTAGTGATAACTCGTCTTTTTGATCGTAATTAGCACGTAGACATGTTATTATCCTATCAATCACTACAAAGGTCTTCCTCTGCTCAGTTGAAAAGGGAAAATCGGATATCTTAAGGTTCCTAAGAAAATCAGTACAGATATCTATTCTCCTACTGGCTTGTGAAAGTTTCCTAAGTGATGCTTATTACTTGATTCTGGTGGGTTATTACTTGGTTCAGTGTTGGGTAAGGTTGTTGTTTCTAGTTCAGGATCCTCCGGACACTGGAGACGCTCATCCACTTCTACACTTTGGAAAAGAGTAGTAGGGTAGGCTCGCAATATATCTGGAAGATCATACCTGAAGTATTCATCTAAGCAATGAAGTCGCTCATTTAAATCCATCCAAGGCATTGGTGGATAGAAGAAAACTTCAATACCGAAAGGAACGTCTTCTGGTAGGGTGGCAGGTCTAAGGTAATGTGGATATCTAGATAAGATTGATAAAATCTCAGGGTCAAGTGTGGGTTGACCACTTAATTCAATAGTGACAGAAGGTGGAATCTTCTGCTGAGATATATCAAAACCTAGGTCTAAGGATGAATATTCGTCAATCTCAACTTCCTGGTTAACACAGACCTCTTTGTGGGAAGACACAAAGAATTCCGCATCGTCCATGATCGTTATCTCATCCATGGGAGAAATAAGATTGGAAGGAGAATTAGGGTTTTCTAGGGTTTTCTGATTTTTTTGTATTTTCTAAATAACTAAATTAACTAACTACTAAAGCAAATAACTTCCTAAAGTAATGAAAATCTTAAGGAAAGGTCTCCTAAAAGTCAACTATCTACGGTAATCTTAAAGTTCACTACGCTCAACCGATCCCCGGCAGCGGCGCCAAAAACCTGTTGCGCCGTCAGAGTGCTGACTCAGCCGCGGTCGTTTTCCAAGGGGGTTGGCACGGCGGTCCTGCAGGCAACGACGCAACAACGTGTGAACGTGTTAGGTTTTAAATTTATATGAGCTGGGGCTCAAACTATAAGTACTACCTACTTTTGGGGAGTAAGCAGTAAGTATAACTCGAGTGTCGTTCTTAAAATCGGAGTGAATGGAACCAAAAGGGACTTACCGTAAATGAGCTTTCTGATAGGATGGGTTTATAAAAGTAGGTAGGTTTTGGTTGGTTATCTAAGCTAATACTAAATAAAACAAGTAAATTAAATAGAGAGTAGGCAACAGGTAGAGCGTGATTGCTGAAACTTCGATAATTAGGGTTTCTGGATGATATTCATTAGACAGATGATTGGAGACTACCTTGGGCAAATCATCAGACGGACAGTCTGTGTAAACACTAGGACCCTACGTTTTAGTCTAAAAGCCTAAAAGCATATGTCACTGAGTCCTAGGTTATCCTGATGCTGATCAGAAACAGGTTGTTCAAACCCCCCTCACTTGCCTTGTAAGACTAAGCGACCTCTACGGATGATATATCCTGGGTGTAGGCATAAGGTAACAAACTGCAATTTTCTATCTGACCTTTCTTAACACCTAAATCTATCTGAGTTTATCTAGGTAAGTACTAATTGTATGCTATATACGTTGAGCTATCGGTTATGTTGAGTTAAGCGGTTTAATCATCTTGTATTACAGCCGAATAATTGCTTTCTTTTCAAAACTCATTTATTACTGGTTTAAGCATAATTAACTCCGTCATGAATTAGACCCTCCTTTGCTATCAGGCGTTCATCCCTAGGAATACTCACGGTGTACAGTGCATTTGGCATATCCACAGTGTTCCGGACTCAAGGTATACTCACGGTGTACAGTGCATTTGGCATATCCACAGTGTTCCAGACTCAAGGCATACTAACGGTGTACTGTACATTAAAGTAGTTCCACAGCTGTATTTTAACCTTGGTGTACTAACGGTGTACGGTGCAGCGAGCATTTCCACAGCTGTATTTTAACCTTGGTGTACTAACGGTGTATGGTGCAACGAGCATTTCCACAGCTTTATTGTTCCTAGACCCATATTCTAAAAGGGTGACTTCTAGGTATTCCACGATGAAATAAACCTACGGCAGTTCCTTAGCTTTTCCCACGTATTTAAACGTTATACGAAGTACTGTGCCGTTTTACGGAATATTCATAGCTTCATACTGTAATATGAGATAACTATATCTACGTTGTATTAGGGTTGATCAGATCCTATCCTAAGGCAATAGTCACGTGAAAGACTGGAAAGGGTGGACACTTTATTAAGTCTATATATATTCATGTAAAACTCAACCAGATACACAGCAAAACAATCACCAATCATAATACTGGGGACATTATTCCACAACGGATTGTGCCCACGACTTTCATAGCTTCCACGTTCCGTACTACACACATTCGTGATGATTCCGGCGCTATACAAATGAAAGCCGTATAACGTTACTTCCGTTATTTCATAATGTTTATCCCACTGAATTAAATATCATCCATAATCCTAATATCTACATTTCAACAATCACAGTATTAAACTACGTAAATAGCATGGCAATATTCGCAACACAAACAAAGATATCATGCAAACAAAACATAATAACCGTAAGTAAAGGAATAAGTAATAACCAGTATTTAAGCAGCGTAACACTGAGTAGTACAAGCTAGAATCTTGAAAACTTCAATACAATAAAATTCTCAAGCTACAGCTATCTTCCCCACTCGAACCGTGCCTACATCTCTCTAGTTCTCTAGAGAGAGAAACTAGATAGAGAAGCTAACCTAATCTAATTCTCCTCTAACTCCTAAGAGTAGTGCTAGAGAGAGAATGTGTGTGAGAGAGAAAGTGAGAGAATTCTATGAAGAATGGTGTGTGAAATGAGGTTACATGAGGTCTCTATTTATAGGCAAGCCTTGGATCCAAGAGTACAAGTCCACAAGCACACGTACAAGCCAACAAAGCAAGGAAGAGGCCGTGTGAGACCAACAGAGGCCGTGTACGGCCTAAACAGGGCCGTGTACGGCTTGTTTATGGCCGTGTACGGCTATAGCAAGGCCGTGTACGGCCTGGTGGTGGCCGTGTGCTAGGCCGTGTTATTTTTCTGACTTTTCTCGCATCTTCGGAAGGCCGTATCTTCTTCGTTTCGCGTCCGATTGACTTGATTCTTTCGCCTACGGCTTCGTATTTCCGTTACGCTTCTAATGATGCCAATTTGGTAGAAATTGGATGTGTGGGGCCCGGGTGTGTTCAGAATACGTTTTGTAGCTTTCGGCTGCGCTGTAACTTGCATAACTTTCTCGTCCTTGATCCGTTCTGAGCAATCCTTATATCCACGTTCTCGTAATCTTCATAGATACAAAATAAGACTATTATGAGGTTCTGGTATGAAGTTTACAGTAGAATTAGGGTTAGGCTCAGAATAGTGCCTATTTAGGTCAGTTTTCTGCTCTTTTTGCTTGAATTTCAAAAGACCGACAAGTTTATACCTTTCTAACAAAAGTTAATGAATAATGGTGATTTTAAGATGTATTTGTTAGAAAAGAGCTAAATTTGGGACAATTAATGCATGTAAAAACGTGACTTTTTGCGATACATCACGAATTCACCAAACCAGAGAAAGAATAACCTACGGCTAGGCTTTGACGATTCATCGTTTAAAGTTAAGCTTTATTAAAATGCAATTCGAACATATTCATTGTTAGTAAGATAACATCGTATTGAGGGATTCCGCACATTAATACTACAGATAACGAAGTTATCGATCCTAAGAACTAGGGACTTACATCTGGTATCAGAGCTTTCGGGCTAAATACGAGATTGTTCGAGAGTTTTAGTGATAATTGCGTTGTGATTCGGATCGTTTATACGTGCATTAGTACATATTAACGATCAAAATCATTCTCTGGACGTTTTAGGGTTAGTTTACGGTCGAAATTTACTGTTTAAATCGTAAAAATACCTTGAATTTTCGTTTTTTCGGGTTTTCCAGCCGTTTCGCGAGTCGATATTAGGGTTTCAGCGTAGCCTGCAAACCGAGTTGAACTTGCGAGTCGAACTGTGACTTGCGAGTCGAACCGAGATCTCTCGCGAATTGAAATTGCTTGCGAATCGACATCACAGCAATCCGAACTGAGACTTGCGAGTCGAGCTGAGATTGCGAGTTGAACTGAGTCTTGCGAATCGAGTTGTTCTGAATTCGCGAAACAGTTTTACTTTACGTTTTTTAGATGTCTGATCTTAGTAGAATGATCGAGATGGAACATGAGGTGGGAAAATCAAACGTTCCACCTAAGTTGTTGAAAATCGAAGATTACTATAACTGGAAGGACAGATTTGAATCTTACTGTAGATTCCATGATTTGTCAATCTGGATGTGTATAAAGAATGGATACACTACACCTACTCAAACGGTTAATAATGCAACTGTTACTCTTGCTTATAACCGGATGAGCGATCATAAAAGAAGGACTATGAATTGGAAAATAAATCCCATTCTGCAATTAAGATGAGTTTACCAAAGGAGATAAATCATCAACTCAAGTCTTTTCAAACTACTAGAACGCTCTGGGAATCGTTAGAGAAAAGATGTGAGGGAAGTCCTCAAGTGAAGGCAGGCAGGAAGAATCTTCTTAAGAAACAGTTTACGGTTATAAAAGCTTTAAAAGGAGAAGATCTTGATGCTTATATCACTAGATTCTACCACTTGTTAAGTGAGCTTGATAACCATGATATTGTTACTACTGAGACTGAAAGAACCGACAAATTTATTGAGGGTTTACCGTCTAAGTGGGAAATGTATGGTGTAATGCTCAAAGACAACGATGAAAGGTATGCAACCATGACCTTAGAGCAGGTCATTGACAAGCTAAAAGGTTATGATTTCACAAAGAAATCGAGAGAAACTAATTCTGATCAGGTTCAGAATCCTGGGCTATATCATGGAAAAACAAATCTCTCAACTTCTTCATCTAGTTCGACCACTGCACTTTTAGTGGGTAATACTGATGAAAATGGTGAAATGATAACGGATGACGTGTGCCTTCTTACCTCATCAGGTAATGAAACTAAAGGTACATCTGCTGAGAAGTCAACTCAAGGACATCAAAAGATGCCAATGAGTGTGAAATCGGCTGAGCAACAGTTATATGTCCTTGCATCCTTTGTTGCTTCTTATGAAAACTACATTCAGGGTAAAATCAATGATCCGATTATGTTTGATGAAGACTATGATCAGATAGACCCTGATTATCTTGAGGAAATAGATCTCCAAGATCAACTTGCAATGTTATCAAGGAGAGTCAAAAATTTCTTGAAGAAAACTGGTAGAAAAGTGGTAGGAAATCGATCAGGGTTTGATAAAACCAAGATCAAGTGTTTCAACTGTCAAGGTTATGGACACTTTGCTCGTGAGTGTCAAAGACCTAAGGTTGAAACTGGCAATAGCAAACAAGGTTCGGGAAGTACCTTAGCTTCCAAAGCCTTAGTTGTGAAACAGTTGGATGGATCTTATGATTGGCAAGCTCAGTCTGAGGAAGCTCTCATGGCTGAGATTGAAGATCAAGAGATAGCTGATGAGTCTAATAGCTATATGCCTATTGATGTTGAGATAAAGGTGCCAGAGATTCATGAGAAAGCAAGTGATGATGACGTGCTGTATATGGATTCAACTGCTGATATGAGTCCAGATGACTTTGTAGCACGCATGGCTGAAGTACAAACTGACAAGAAAAGGGTATGTTTGGATATTCTTACTCTTGCTGATGTTTGTTATCTAGTTACTGATCTACAATCTCAATTAAGTGTTTTAATTGTGTCGAATCAGAATTTGTCATCCCAAGTTAGCACTTTTAATGATTCTAATAAGACTATAATATCTGAACTTGAACAAGCTAAAAGTGATGTCCTTAGGTTAAGTACAAATAAGGTAGATCTTAAGAATAAGATTAAGTCTGATAGTTCTGATAAGATTGCACTTAGAGATACCATAAATGAAAAGGCAATAATCATAGATGGTCTCTATATGAACATTGATGACTTAAATCGAACTATAGCTGATAGGGATAGAGAGTTAGCTGAGCTGAAGCATAAGTTAGTAGAACAAAATCGTAAGATTGAGTCCTACAGAACTTTAGAAATGGATAAAATGCTAGATGCTCAACGCAGTGTAAAGGACAAGACTGGGATAGGATACAATGATGTACCTCATCCTTTTAATGCCAATTACACTAGTAACTCGATAGATTCTGAAATGACAGATGCTAATCCTGAGATTTTAGTAACTAATGACCCGGAAAAGTTAGAGGCACAAAAGGAGGTTGTTAAGAACCAATCATCAGATAATAGTAAGGTGTCTCATTTCACCAAAATACAGTTTGTATCGGGTGGAGTGATTAACGATGCTAAGACTGATGATAAGGTTAATAAGGAACAAATACTTGAACCTTTAGTGCCTAAGACTCCGAGTAGTAATGCAAAAGTTCCTAAATAACGCAAGCAGATGTCATGCTTCAAGTGTCGCCAAAAGGGACATGTGGCTTCGTGTTGTCCTAACAAAAAGCCTGAAACACCACATAAGCTTGTGATTGATGAAAAGACACAGACCGACTCTAGTATGACTGTAGATAGGTTAGATACCAAACCTAAGTTAGGTAATAAACCTGTTAACATTCTTAAAAGAGACGGTAAACATAGTGTCTCCCCACCTAAACCTAAAAGGACATATACTCAAAGTGATAATTCTGTCTATAATTCTAAAGATGTGACACCGTCAAGGTTTAGAACTCTAAGTAGAGGCCATAGTCATTATGAGAGTGGTACTACTTCGCGATCACATGAGTTTAATTATAATTATCATAATAGAGCTCATAATTATGTGCCTAGGAGGTTATCCTCAAATTCACCTCTTAAGGCTGATCGTCCACAAACTCAAGCTACTTCGAAAGTAACCAAAGCTCCTGATGGGAAGGATGGTTATTTTAAAGAGCTTAAGTTTGATGATGATAAGGGACAAACCAAGACCGTAATGGCTTGGGTCCCTCTTAATAACTGATCGTATTTTGTGTTATGTGCAAGAGCATGCTGTGAACAAGGACAGCTGGTGGTATGTAGACAGTGGATGCTCGAGGCACATGATCGGAGAAAGAAGTCTACTGAAGGACTTCAAGGAGAGTCTCAAGCAAAAGGTAAATTTTGCAGGAGATAAAGGAGGAGTAATTTCTGGAAAAGGAAAAGTTTCAAATGGAAATTTGACTCTTGAGGATGTGAACTATGTTGAAGAACTAACTCACAACCTAGTGAGTGTTTCCCAAGTCTGTGATAAAGGTCATCCGGTTTATTTTAATGAAAAGGAGGCCTTAGTCCTGAAGCCAGGTTTCAAAATTCCTGATGAATGGATATTGATGAGGGTGCCAAGGAAGAAGGACATCTATGCTATCAACATGGGTGTTCCTAACTCTTCAATGGTGTCTACTTGTTTATTATCTAAGGCTTCAGAAACAGACGCTTTGTTATGGCATAGGAGAATGGCACACCTGAACTGGAGAAAGATGAATTATATAACCAAAAATGGTTTGGTGCTAGGTGTACCACAAAAAAGTTTCGAGTCTGAAGATAAGTGTGTTCCTTGCATGAAAGGAAAGCAGCATAAGAAACCACACAGATCTAAGACTGAAAACTCAATCTCCTCGCCATTTGAATTGCTACATATGGATCTCTTCGGCCCTATAAGCAAGAGAAGTCTAGGTGGCAAATGGTATTGTTTGGTTGTCACATATGATTATTCTAGATTCTCGTGGGTATTCTTTTTGGGATCAAAGGATGAAACTCCAGGAATTCTAATTGAGTTCTTTGATCTAGTAGAGAATGTCTATAAAAAGAGAGTGAAGCGTATTCGTAGTGACAATGGAACAGAATTTAAGAATTCAACGTTGAATATCTATTTCTTAAGCAAAGGGATATTACATCAATTCAGTGCACCTAATGAACCTCAACAGAATGGTGTTGCTGAAAGGAAAAATAGAACGTTGATTGAATCTGCAAGAACAATGCTTGCTGATTCAAAGCTTCCGGTCATCTTTTGGGCAGAAGCAGTGAATACAGCATGTTATGTTCTCAATAGAGTTCTTACGGTTAAGAGACATAACAAGACTTGTTATGAGCTTTTGAACAATAAGAAACCTAATTTAAAGGGGTTTGAACCCTTTGGAGTTTCATGCACCATATTAAAGATTGGACATCAAGCAAAATTTGGTGAGAAGGCTGACGAAGGATTTTTCCTAGGTTATATGCCCAATTCTCCAATGTTAGTCCCTGTTTAACTTAATAAACAATCTTACGTAATAAGCCTTGAATATATTATTGAGAAGTTGCGGAATCACACTCAATAATATTAAGAAGATCAACGAATATTAATTAAAATGATGAACACAATAATATACCGAAAGCTTTAATCTTATTAATGATATAAGACGAATACACTTGATGTATTAGGGTTACAGAAAACCTTGAAGCTGCGCAATTATCATCTTTCAATCTAGGTCTAAAGGATCTCTATTTATATCACATAGAGTCCTATACAATCTCCTACATATATGGAATATAATAACTTCCATAACCGACTCAAACTTATCACAAAATCATAAACAGTTGAAACTACCATTCTGAAGTAAACAGTTGTAACTGTTACACATTCAGTGGTAACTGCTTCAATTGTAATATAAGACTAAGTACAAATATATAATCAGTGTTAACTGTTTCATATATAACTAACTGTTACAAATACATAAGCAGTTTTAACTACTTACAGACACATAACTATCAGTTGTAATCTATCTTCAATCAGTTGTAACACTAGTCTTCTCGTCGGTTTTCTTCTATCAGTTGTAACTTCGTAAAGACAGTTTTAACCTTCAAAACAAACAGTTTTAATCACTTATACTCTGTCTTCATCAACAACTTCAATTCAGACCTGAAACAGTTTTGACCCAACAATCTCCCCCTAAACTTAATATGTCCTTCACAGCATGAAGTTTCTTCTAATCCTCCATTATAAGCTTCACAAAATTCTTTCAAAACTGTTAGTCTTTTCTTCTCTTCCTCCTATCAATCTCCTCCTTCTTATGAATCTGATTTAACACCATATATACCAATTCCAGAGCTACATCATCTAAAACTGCAGCTTGTAGCCTTGCATTTCTCAAGCCCATCAAAAATCTCAGATTTATATCATAAAATCTATCTGTCAATAACCACATAAACACTGCATCATCCATAACAATCTGATGTACTCCAGGTTTGGCATGATAAATCCAATTTCCGACCTTGCTAAAAGTAGCAAACTGAAATGGAAACTCTTCTGGCTCAAACATAGCCTTAATCCAATGCCATGTAACTTTTTCAACCAGATTATCAAACCTTTTCAAATCTAAATTCTTTTCCATCCCAATCTCATACATTCTCACCAAATCAGTCCTACTGATCCTCTTTATCAAATCCCTAAAAGATCTCCACCAAGATACATTTCCATCTGCTCTTTCAACTTTAATCTTGTGAATCTTAACAGGATTGACAAATTGCTCAATAGACCAATCAATGATACCAGGTAATTCAACATTAATTACCTCAGATTCCATAGGCTGTAACAGAATAAACTCCTTCAATTCATCAATATTCCTTTCTCTATCAGGAATTTCATCTAACTCTCTCTTCTTTCTTTCAAGTTCATCTTTCTTCCTCTTCTCAGCTTCTATCTTTTCTTTTTTTTCCTTTTCTTCCTTTTCTTTCAATTTCCTTTCTTTTTCAGCCTTTTTTCTTTCCTTTTCAGCTTCTATCTTTTCTCTTTCTTTCTTTTCAATCACATCAGGATTCAAATCATCCTTATCCCATAACTCCTGCAATCTCTCTAAACTCATCTGTTTCAATGCATTCAAAGGAATATACCCACCTTTCAGCTTTGCAATTAAATTCTTTTTCATTTGAGCTTTTGTTGGTGGTTTTGCATTCTTTTTCTTTCTTGCTTCTTCTGCTTTCTTTTTCTTAACCTGATCAACAAGATATTCAATATCATCCTGTCTCTGTTCTTTCAGCAAATATTCATCCCATTCTGCCACTTGCTCTTTTGTCATTTTCACAAACTTTCCTTCCTCAATCTCAACATCAATCAATCCCTCTGCATTTAGCTCAGCCTGTAACCTTTGAGCATATTCAGTATCATGAGCAGTTACTTCTGGTGGCACTGGTTTTTGCTTTTTCTTCTTTGGTTCTTCTACCAGTTTTCCCTTGCCTTTATCTTTTGGATCAATCTTTGGCAACTCTTTCTTCTGTTGAACAGGAGCAGCAGCAGGTTCTCTAATCTGAAATCCAGGCAAAGATGGTTGTTGTGTAGATTTCTTCTTTGGAGTTTCAACTTTCTTTCCTGTTCCAGTCATCTTAGCAGTCTTAACTGGAATGCTCTTCTTCCTAGTCTTTTCAACTTGTTGAGCATCAGTTTTTACTTTTTCTTTTTCCACTGCTATCTCTGGTTTACTCACCTCATCACCATCATCACCATCAATTTTTAACTCCTCAGTCTTTTCATCCAAATCAACCTCTACATTCTGCTCCACTTACCCAACAACCTCAGTATGTTCAGAGTTATTTTCATCTGCCACTGAGTCATTCATCTCTATTTCCACTGTCTCATATACTGACTCATTAATCTCTGGCTCTGTAGGTGGTGTTGGAGGTGTATGCACAAATTCATCATCCACTGGTTGTTCCATTTCAATCTCTTCATCAACTTTGTCATCATCAGACACAACCTTATCCTCCTTATTCATCTTATCACCCAAATTTGTCCAGATCTTCTCCCCCTTTTTGAAAGCATTTTGTGGAAACTGATAAGCATCCTCAGGTGCAGAAGTATCATGAACCACATATTTCCTTCCTTTCTTCAAACATTTAATAACAATCTTCTCCAACTGCTGCACTCTCCTCTGCAACTGAGTGATAATATCATCCTTAGCCTTATTCTTCTTCCTCTCCTTTACAAACTCAGCCCATACATAATCAACCATTTTCGTCAATTCCAAGTTAGTTCTAGCCTCAACACCTTCAGGATGTGAATCCTTTGGTGAATCATTGACATCATCAAACTCTGACTCATGCCTAGCATGATCATCAAAGTCCCCTTGGTTCTTGGTACTGGGACCACTAGGATCATCTACAGGTGTAGAATCATATCCATGTGTTGCCTCTGATGGGGTCTTATTAATGTTACTTCTGTCCTGCTCTGCCAGTGGGCTAGAAGCAGTAGAAGCAGCCCTCTCAGAATGATCATCCTCCTCCTCATTGATCATCTGCTGTGATGAATCATTTGACTGAGACACCTGAGCAGCAGCAGCCTCAGATGCCTGTGTTCTAGCCTTTTTGGCTTTAGTAGATTTAGTTGTTTTGGTCCCTTGTTTTCTTTTATTACCCCCAACTACTGTGGGTTGAGAAGTGGTGGGTGGAACCATTCTCTCAGTAGTTGGTTCAGCATCAGTTGGTGGTACTGATGCTGTGGTGGAAGGTGCAGGAAGCATTGTAGAAAATAATGCTGTAACCTTCCCAGAAAATTTAGTATGTCTCTTCATATTTACAAAAACTTTTGGTTTAAAAGAGACAATACCAATAACTTTCTCAAGTGCAGTTAAGTTAGAAATTTGTTCATTTAAGAACAACTGCACAAAACGTGGATACATCAAAAATTTAATCTTTGGTTGCTCAATGTTTCTAAGCATACCAGAAAATATCAGATTTGAAAAATTAAACCTTTGACCATTTGCAAGACAAGCAATTGCATAAGCAATGTTGCTTCCAAACTGCTCAAAAGATGATCTCTTAGATGATAAGCAGTGTAAAATCGTATGTATTAAAAACCTCCACTGATGAGAAAATAAGGTTTTCTGAAAAGTAAAAACTTTAAAAGAACCCTCATAACCCATCAATCGTAAAGTATTATACATAACAGTATCATCTAAAGAAGTTATACCTGCCTCATCATCTAGTTGTAATGAAGCTCTAACAGTAGCTTCTGTAACTACAACACGTGTATCCATAACTTCTGAAACGATTCTTTTAATCCCCTGTTCCTCTTCTATTGATGCATTTACCCAGAAATTGTTGATATGATCGTGAGATATCCTGGGTGCTACAGTGAGAGCATGACGAATATGTGAAGCACGAAGGAAATCAATGATTTCCACATACTCGTTTGCCTCTGCAGGTTTCATTAAGAATGCAATCATATTGTGATCTTTTCCAATCGGTAGTTGAACAGTAGACGAAGTCGATGCCATGATAAGAAATCAAGTAATCGAGAAGAATCGAAGATGATTTTACAGAATTGAGAATCGATAAGACTTAGCGCAGTTGTTTGTATGTGTAATTTTGAAAGCGTAATGAGAAACCCTAAGTGTTGAGAGTTAAGTACTGAAATTAAATCAGTTGTAAGCCCTAATTTGATCAGATCCCCATTTATAACTAAAACAGTGTTAATTAAGTAAAATAACACGTTCAGTGATAATTGTGAAAATAACCATCAGTGGTAATCAACACTTGGTTTCTCAAATGCATTATTTACATAATAAAGCTAGCAGTGCTAACTTGTACAAGCAGTACCAACCGACCAAGGCAGTGCTAACTTAATACAAGTAGTACTTCAGTTCTAGCAAAATCATATAAACAAAGCAGTGGTTGATGTTTTTTTTTTTTTTTTTTTTTTTTTTTTTTTTTTTTTTTACCGAAAATTAAACTCCACAAGCAGTAAAACTTCATAAACACCTGCATAAGTTAGACTCCAAGACATAGCAATATAACCTGCAGTGGTAATTCCAAACAATAATACAAGTATACAGTGTTAACTATACACTAACAGTGGTGAAGTGATTATTACCACTGTTTATACTAAAAGTAGGAAACAGTGATAACAAAACACAATACACACAATCAGTGTTTAATTAACAAATCAGTATTAACCCAATATTGAAATCACAGTAGATATTATTCACAGAAAGCAGTGATAAGAAAAATAACTTATGACAAATTAATCATTCCAATACTAGTAACCAAGAATGTGAATCTGCCTACATCAAAAGCTTTTGTAAACAGATCAGCAAACTGATTATCAGTATGAACTTTCAAAATTTGAATAAGTCTTTTCTCATTACAATCTCTAATGAAATGATATCTGATTTCAATGTGCTTTGTTTTAGAATGTTTAACTGGGTTATTAATAATACTGATTGCAGAGCTATTATCAATAAAAATAGGAGTATTAAGAAAGGTAAAACCATAATCTAGCATCTGATTCTGAATCCATAGCACTTGAGCACAGCAACTTGCAGCTGCTACATATTCTGCCTCTGCTGTAGATGTAGATACAGTGGTTTGTTTCTTGCATTGCCATGAAACCAATCTTTCTCCCAAAAATTGACAACCTCCTGATGTAGATTTTGTGACACCCGTCAAATTAGGACTAGAAATTAGTTCCTAATCATTATGTAATACATGTAGTTAGTGCTATGTATTAGGCTAATTGTATGTATCAAAATATATATTGATAAATATATATATCAGTACTCGATTAGATTTAATTGTTCATTTTTAAATCGGCCGAATTCCGATTCAATTATACGGCGTTGGTAAAAATCAAGTAATTAAGTAACATGGAATTGTTATTTAATACCCTCATAATTATTATATATTATTTTGATAATATATCAAGTATCTCGTATCGTACAAAGCAAACGTCCGCGACAAAACTATATATAAATAATGAATTATTATTGAGATTAATAATTATTATTTACATCAGATAAAATAAAACATATTTCGTTTTATAACATTTTACTCAAACGCAACGAAACCACTCGAATCGTATCCGTCTCTCAAACGTAAAACAAAGATATATTATTATATCACATCAAAGGTATTTTTATAAAATACTTCCAATAAAAGCATAAACGAATTCATTTTTAGAAATTTATCGATTTAAAACATTTTACTACTTTTCGATCGGGTACCAAAACACGGGTCAAAATACCACGGTGCGGATCGAAGATCGGATCAACCACCTCCAATAATTGGAGATGGCCGATCCATTTCATTCCATTTTCTATCTATCTCTCGGCTCTATCTCTCCCTCTCATTTCTCTCTATCTTTTCAAAAATCAAACGACAACAACAACAATATTAACATCACGATTAGCAGCAGAGATCATCACCATCATCATCGTCATCTTCGTTTTCATCATAATCGCCATCCCACCTCCATTTTTAGATTGTAAGGAAATCTTTGATTTAAACTTTGTAATTTCGTTTTTAAATAGCATATATTATCATGTATTAGTGCTAGGATTGATGATTTCTAGTTAATTTGCGGATTTGATATGGATTTGGGTAATTTTAGAACGACAGACTCGTTACAGACCTTTGAATCCGGCGGATTCATGGTGAATCCGGCGGATTCCCACCCAGAACCAAGAACAACCCGGCGGGTGCAGTTTGTACCCGGCGCGTCCTTTAAATTATCATGAATCCGGTCGGATTCATGGGAATCCGGCGGATTCCCGCCCAGAAAACATGAATCCGGCGGATTCAATAGAATCCGGCGTATTCCCCACAAATGCCACCAATCCGGCGGATTCAAGGGAATCCGGCGGATTCCCCCCTTATATTTCATGACCCGACAAATCAACAAACTAACCCTGCGAATACTAGCTAAAACAGAACGAATAATTTTTCGAAAACGTCGACGATTTCACAAAACAGGGTAGCTTCTCGATGAAAAATTTATTATAACGGATTGAGCTCAAATTCGCACGGTTATTCGAAAACAGCCAAATGATCAAAGCTAAGTACCTTAGCCTAGCCAGTTTTAGGCCATCCGGGGTCGTTTAAGGGCCGAAAATGGCAGATTACTGTTTTCAAACTCGTACCAAATTTTGTAAATTATGAGATAAAGTGTAACGGATATAATGAACTTGATTAACAACTAAACCTATACGATACGACTTATATATGAAACACATACACTTTTATAAGCCCAACTAATCATGTATAATAATAATAGTTTGAAATTATTATTACAAACCGTCACCAACGACCCGTATACATTTTCAAAACTCAAACATAATCGACAACCAATGTATTTGGTCAAAACTAGTTAAGGGAATAACTAGCATAGATGGTCCATAGTGTCATCAAATCAATTAAACCTTGCGCGTTTGATACGCCCGGCAAGTTTTAAGAATCTAATCATTTATCAAAACCATGCGCGTCTCAGACGCCCTGCAGGTTCAGTCGTTGTAACGACATCAAATCATTGTGAATCATTATAATTGTTGGCTAACAATTCATTAGGCTCAGGTGAGTTTCATAGCCCCTCTTTTACTGTTTTTACTTGTTTTAAACTGTTTTGGGGTGGGATACATGCTCAAACTATTTTATGGAAACCGTTTTTGAAAACATTTCTACATATTGGCATGAGTTGTTTTCAAAATCCTTTAAAGTCCTCTGAAGCATAGTTCTGTTAATATGATTTAGCGTGAATGTTGGTGTATGGTACTATATGTGATTGATGAATCCCGTCCGGGTTAGCAAGCACTAACCTGTCAAACGGACGTATTATGGTACCATATGGGATTGACAATCCCCGTCCGAGTTAGCAAGCACTAACCTGTCAAACGAACGCATTATCATTTGTTCAAACGTATGTTGATTAGGCATACGCATAGAGGCACCCTCGATCAGGCACTTGATTGTGATCCTGACCCCTCAGTTAAGCTCAGACTATGTGCTCATGTTAGTTATATCAATCTTTACTTATTTGTTTAATTACAAATATTCATGTGATACCCATAAATCAATTATTTACATGCTTTGTAAATCGAATCATTAAATCTTTCGGTTCACACATCATATATTATCATATCAAACCTGTGAGCTCACCAGCTTTATAGCTGACCTTTTAGCATGTTATCTCAGGTACTCAGCAGTAAGTTGGACTGCCCATCAGGATACTGTAACTCGAGTCGCATGCAATCATATAAACATCAAGAGATTTCCCTGCATTTCTATATTTTGCTAAAATTAGATATGTATTAGAATCTCTCAAATATCTATGCGAACTCGTCTTTTGTAAAACATATGTAGACTTTTACGTTAATCAATGTATTTGTAAAACGACGCATGTAGTGGTCGTTCATTATGTATCTATGTGCTTTGTGTATTGATTAGTAACACCCAAAGTATGCTTCCGCGATTCATTAAATTTGGGGGTGTTACAGATTGGTATCAGAGCCTAAGGTTATAGTGAACTAGGTTGCATTAGTGGGCCTAGACTATGACCGTTAGGCAGTATTTGCTGTTAAGTGTGATTAGTTCAAGAGTTACGTCATACAAGTTTAATTTAACATAGCTTGATCAACTATGTACAATTAAATAAAGATGATGTAAGGCTTGAAATGGTTATGCTGGAATAGGAATACATTAGTTGACTCTGACCTCGAGAGAAACCGGGACTCATAATTGTTTGTGCTAGACACTCATAAGATTATTATGTGATATAAGTATATATACATAGTTAGTCATCGATCAAGTACAGTACGCTAGTCTATTATATATTATATATATAGACACTCACATATTCAAACACTTTGTCATAGAGATGGCAACACACACCCACCGAAACATCTTCTATTTCATCCCGCTCTCGACAACATCTCTTGTAATCACGAAACTCATAGGTAGCTAGGAGGACCACCGAGTCACTTCGAGCGAGACCTTACCCAACTCAAAACAATTCAAATAACCAGGCTAGTTAGCACGTAGTTGCTAGTCAGTAGAGATGGTTATTCAACTCCTCTTGATTGTTCTATAATGTTGATAGTCATATTGTGATGTTGTATATTACCGCATTTGTATATGTACATCTATGATAATCATCATTTATGGACAATCTCTCACGAACCCTATAATTCTATTCTCAGGAAAATCATGCCGCCAAAGTCAAGGACTTACACTGATGCCCAGATGGCATCTATCATCTCTCAGGCTGTGACTGAAGCCTTGGCGCGACATTTGTCAGAGACCCCCGAAAGGAATAGTGGTACTGCCAATACCCCTCCCACTACCAAGCCTTGTTCCTACAAGGATTTCCAAAACTGCAAACCCCTGAGCTTTAAAGGAACTGAAGGAGCCATCGGCCTAATCAGATGGGTTGAGAAGATGGAATCCGTCTTTCGCATTAGCAAATGTGCGGAAGGGGATAGAGTTCAGTTTTCCACATGCACCCTTGCTGACGGTGCACTCACCTGGTAGAACTCGTATACCCAGTCTGTGGGTATAGATACCGCCTATCTACTTCCCTGGGAAGATCTGAAGAAAATGCTCACAGAGGAGTATTGCCCATCTGAAGAACTCGAGAAGCTAGATGAGGAGTTCTGGCATCTTAAGGTTCAAGGAACCGACATTGTTGGTTATACCACTAGGTTTCAACAACTAGCAACCCTCCGCCCAGCCTTAGTAAGCACTGAGACCGACAAGGTCAAGAGGTACATTCGCGGTCTTCCGGAACCTGTCCGGGGGAACGTCGCTTCTTCCGGCAAAACCACCATTCAGGGAGCAATTCGTTTAGCTCATGAGCTCATGGCTATGCAAGAGAGCCAAGGAAACCCTGTCTCATCTTCTGGGAACAATAATAAGAGGAAATGGTCTGGAAATCAGAACCAGCAGACCTTCAAAAAGACTGAGATTGTCAAGAATGACACATCAGGTTCTGGTGAGAGGAAAGGGTACACTGGAAGTAAACCCTACTGTTCAAAGTGCAATCGTCATCATGATGGTCCTTGTAGTACACCCTGTAACAACTGTAAGAAATATGGACATCTTACCAAAGACTGTCGAGCACCTGCAACCAACCCCACCGCCAACACCAACAACAACCAACCCCGAGCCTGCTATGAGTGTGGAAACACTGGACACTTCAGGAATGCGTGTCCGAAGCTAAAGAACAAGGGTAACAACAACAACGTTGCTAGGGGCAGAGCTTTTGTGCTGAATGCTGGAGACGCCCGTGAAGACCCTAATGTGGTCACGGGTATGTTTCTTCTCAACAATTTAACTGCTTCAATTTTGTTTGATACTGGTGCTGATAAGAGTTTTATATCTGAGGAATTTAGCCCACTATTAGACATTTCACCTGTTGCCTTAGAAGCTAAGTATACTGTAGAGTTAGCTAATGGCAAATTGATCGAGGCCGATAGTGTAATACCAAATTGCATCCTAAACCTCGCAAACGAACTTTTTCCCATAAACCTCATACCCATCGAGATTGGAAGTTTTGACATAGTAGTAGGCATGGATTGGCTATCCAAGCATCGAGCTGAAGTTGTATGTTATGACAAGATCGTTCGTATTCCTCTCGTCACTGGTAGTACTTTGATCATACAAGGGGAGACCAGTAGGACGAGATTGAATATCATATCCTGCATGAAGACTCGCAAGTACCTTAGGAAAGGTTATCAGGAAATCCTCGCTCATGTTATTGAGAAGAAGTCAGAAGAGAAGCGACTTGAGGACGTGCCCATCGTCAGAGACTTTCCAGAAGTCTTTCCTGAAGAATTGCCTGGTCTTCCACCACCAAGACAAGTTGAGTTCTCAATTGACCTTGTGCCTGGGGCAGCACCCGTGGCACGAGCACCATATCGTTTAGCCCCTTCAGAACTTCAGGAGTTGTCTGTTCAGTTACAGGAACTTCTGGATAAGGGTTTCATAAGACCGAGTTCTTCACCATGGGGAGCTCCGGTCCTGTTTGTGAAAAAGAAGGACGGTTCATTCAGGATGTGTATCGACTACAGAGAGTTGAACAAATTGACCGTCAAGAACCGTTATCCACTTCCTCGTATCGATGACCTGTTCGACCAACTCCAAGGGTCAAGTGTTTATTCAAAAATAGATCTACGATCGGGTTATCATCAGTTACGAGTTCGCGATGAAGACATTCCGAAAACCGCTTTCCAAACTCGTTATGGTCATTATGAGTTTCAGGTTATGGCCTTTGGTTTGACTAACGCACCGGCAGTATTCATGGATCTAATGAACCGAGTGTGCAAACCATATCTTGACAAGTTTGTCATTGTCTTCATAGACGACATTCTAATCTACTCACGTAACGAGCAAGAGCACGCGCAGCATCTCAAAACCATTCTAGAACTTCTTAGACACGAAGAGTTATATGCAAAATTCTCCAAGTGTGAGTTCTGGATGCAAACTGTTCAATTCCTTGGTCATGTGATTGACAGTCAGGGAATTCACGTAGATCCATCAAAAATCGAGGCTATCAAGTGCTGGCAAGCACCGTCAACGCCGACAGAAGTACGCCAATTTTTAGGATTGGCTGGTTATTATCGGCGCTTCATTGAGAATTTCTCCAAAATAGCACAACCACTCACAACACTGACTCAGAAAGAGAAGAAGTTCAATTGGACTGATAAGCAAGAGTCAGCATTTCCGTTATTAAAGCAAAAGCTTTGCAGTGCGCCCATCCTATCACTACCCGAAGGTAACGAGGACTTCGTGGTATACTGCGATGCTTCGCATCAGGGACTGGGTTGCGTGTTAATGCAACGAGAGAAAGTCATAGCTTACGCCTCCCGACAACTCAAAGTTCACGAGAAGAACTACACGACCCATGATCTCGAATTAGGAGCCGTAGTGTTCGCACTCAAGATCTGGAGACATTATCTGTATGGCACAAAATGTACCATCTTCACTGATCATAAGAGTCTCCAGCACATATTCGATCAGAAGGATCTCAATATGAGGCAACGTCGCTGGGTAGAGTTACTCACCGATTATGACTGCGAGATCAAGTATCATCCGGGTAAAGCAAATGTAGTTGCCGATGCCCTAAGTTGAAAAGAGCGCATCAAACCTCTTCGAGTCCGAGCCCTCAGTATTATCATTCATAATGATCTAATCATTCAAATCCTCACTGCTCAACTCGAAGCATTGAAACCTGAAAACATCAAGGAAGAGGCCTTGCGAAATATGGAGAATCAATTTGAAACCAAACCCAATGGGGTCAAGTACTTCGCAAATCGAATCTGGTTACCCAAGTTTGGGAATCTTCGAGACTTTGTGATGGACGAAGCTCACAAGTCCAAATACTCTATACATCCTGGATCGGACAAGATGTATCATGGCATCAAGGGACTGTACTGGTGGCCGAGCATGAAAGCTGAGATTGCCACGTACGTCAGTAAATGCCTCACATGTTCTAAGGTTAAAGCCGAATATCAGAAACCCTCCGGCTTGCTCCAGCAACCGGAAATCCCTCAATGGAAATGGGAGCAAATCTCCATGGATTTCATCACAAAACTCCCGAAAACATCAAGTGGTTGCGATACTATATGGGTAATAGTTGATTGTCTAACCAAATCTGCTCACTTCCTGGCCATGAAGGAAACCGACAAAATGGAACGTCTCACGCGAATCTATTTGAGGGAGATCGTATCCCGACATGGCGTTCCAATCTCAATTATCTCTGATAGAGACAGCCGATTCACATCTAACTTTTGGCAATCATTGCAAAAGTCATTGGGTACTCGTTTAGATATGAGTACAGCCTATCATCCACAAACCGATGGCCAAAGTGAAAGGACTATTCAAACACTGGAAGATATGTTACGCGCCTGCGTAATTGATTTCGGTGCAAATTGGGAACATCATTTGCCATTGTGTGAATTCTCGTACAACAACAGCTACCACACCAGTATTGGAGCTGCACCTTTTGAGGCACTGTACGATCGTAAGTGCCGATCGCCTATCTGTTGGACCGAAGTTGGAGATAGTCAACTCACTGGTTCTGAAATCATTCATGAAACCACCGAGAAGATCGTTGGTATCCAGCAACGGCTAAAGGCCGCACGGGATCGTCAGAAAAGTTATGCTGACGTGAGACGAAAGCATCTCGAGTTCCAGGTTGGGGATCGAGTATTGCTCAAAGTATCACCTTGGAAAGGTGTCATTCGTTTTGGTAAACGTGGGAAGTTAAACCCTAGATACATCGGACCTTTTGAGATCCTTGAAAGGATTGGTCCAGTCGCATATCGATTGCAGCTACCTCCAGAGCTCAGTAGTGTGCATCCCACATTTCACGTTTCTAACCTTAAGAAATGCCTGTCCGACGAGACACTCATTATCCCGCTCGAGGAAATTCAAATCGACGACAAACTTAATTTTGTCGAGACACCAGTGGAGGTCATGGACCGTGAGGTCAAACAGCTTAAGCAAAGTCGTATTCCAATTGTCAAGGTTCGGTGGAATTCGCGGCGTGGTCCGGAATTCACCTGGGAACGGGAAGACCAGATGCGACTCAAATATCCACATCTATTTTCAGACTCCACTCACACGCCAACTTCGAGTTAAATTTCGGGACGAAATTCTCTTAACAAGGGGAGAATGTGACACCCGTCAAATTAGGACTAGAAATTAGTTCCTAATCATTATGTAATACATGTAGTTAGTGCTATGTATTAGGCTAATTGTATGTATCAAAATATATATTGATAAATATATATATCAGTACTCGATTAGATTTAATTGTTCATTTTTAAATCGGCCGAATTCCGATTCAATTATACGGCGTTGGTAAAAATCAAGTAATTAAGTAACATGGAATTGTTATTTAATACCCTCATAATTATTATATATTATTTTGATAATATATCAAGTATCTCGTATCGTACAAAGCAAACGTCCGCGACAAAACTATATATAAATAATGAATTATTATTGAGATTAATAATTATTATTTACATCAGATAAAATAAAACATATTTCGTTTTATAACATTTTACTCAAACGCAACGAAACCACTCGAATCGTATCCGTCTCTCAAACGTAAAACAAAGATATATTATTATATCACATCAAAGGTATTTTTATAAAATACTTCCAATAAAAGCATAAACGAATTCATTTTTAGAAATTTATCGATTTAAAACATTTTACTACTTTTCGATCGGGTACCAAAACACGGGTCAAAATACCACGGTGCGGATCGAAGATCGGATCAACCACCTCCAATAATTGGAGATGGCCGATCCATTTCATTCCATTTTCTATCTATCTCTCGGCTCTATCTCTCCCTCTCATTTCTCTCTATCTTTTCAAAAATCAAACGACAACAACAACAATATTAACATCACGATTAGCAGCAGAGATCATCACCATCATCATCGTCATCTTCGTTTTCATCATAATCGCCATCCCACCTCCATTTTTAGATTGTAAGGAAATCTTTGATTTAAACTTTGTAATTTCGTTTTTAAATAGCATATATTATCATGTATTAGTGCTAGGATTGATGATTTCTAGTTAATTTGCGGATTTGATATGGATTTGGGTAATTTTAGAACGACAGACTCGTTACAGACCTTTGAATCCGGCGGATTCATGGTGAATCCGGCGGATTCCCACCCAGAACCAAGAACAACCCGGCGGGTGCAGTTTGTACCCGGCGCGTCCTTTAAATTATCATGAATCCGGTCGGATTCATGGGAATCCGGCGGATTCCCGCCCAGAAAACATGAATCCGGCGGATTCAATAGAATCCGGCGTATTCCCCACAAATGCCACCAATCCGGCGGATTCAAGGGAATCCGGCGGATTCCCCCCTTATATTTCATGACCCGACAAATCAACAAACTAACCCTGCGAATACTAGCTAAAACAGAACGAATAATTTTTCGAAAACGTCGACGATTTCACAAAACAGGGTAGCTTCTCGATGAAAAATTTATTATAACGGATTGAGCTCAAATTCGCACGGTTATTCGAAAACAGCCAAATGATCAAAGCTAAGTACCTTAGCCTAGCCAGTTTTAGGCCATCCGGGGTCGTTTAAGGGCCGAAAATGGCAGATTACTGTTTTCAAACTCGTACCAAATTTTGTAAATTATGAGATAAAGTGTAACGGATATAATGAACTTGATTAACAACTAAACCTATACGATACGACTTATATATGAAACACATACACTTTTATAAGCCCAACTAATCATTTATAATAATAATAGTTTGAAATTATTATTACAAACCGTCACCAACGACCCGTATACATTTTCAAAACTCAAACATAATCGACAACCAATGTATTTGGTCAAAACTAGTTAAGGGAATAACTAGCATAGATGGTCCATAGTGTCATCAAATCAATTAAACCTTGCGCGTTTGATACGCCCGGCAAGTTTTAAGAATCTAATCATTTATCAAAACCTTGCGCGTCTCAGACGCCCTGCAGGTTCAGTCGTTGTAACGACATCAAATCATTGTGAATCATTATAATTGTTGGCTAACAATTCATTAGGCTCAGGTGAGTTTCATAGCCCCTCTTTTACTGTTTTTACTTGTTTTAAACTGTTTTGGGGTGGGATACATGCTCAAACTATTTTATGGAAACCGTTTTTGAAAACATTTCTACATATTGGCATGAGTTGTTTTCAAAATCCTTTAAAGTCCTCTGAAGCATAGTTCTGTTAATATGATTTAGCGTGAATGTTGGTGTATGGTACTATATGTGATTGATGAATCCCGTCCGGGTTAGCAAGCACTAACCTGTCAAACGGACGTATTATGGTACCATATGGGATTGACAATCCCCGTCCGAGTTAGCAAGCACTAACCTGTCAAACGGACGCATTATCATTTGTTCAAACGTATGTTGATTAGGCATACGCATAGAGGCACCCTCGATCAGGCACTTGATTGTGATCCTGACCCCTCAGTTAAGCTCAGACTATGTGCTCATGTTAGTTGTATCAATCTTTACTTATTTGTTTAATTACAAATATTCATGTGATACCCATAAATCAATTATTTACATGCTTTGTAAATCGAATCATTAAATCTTGCGGTTCACAAATCATATATTATCATATCAAACCTGTGAGCTCACCAGCTTTATAGCTGACCTTTTAGCATGTTATCTCAGGTACTCAGCAGTAAGTTGGACTGCCCATCAGGATACTGTAACTCGAGTCGCATGCAATCATATAAACATCAAGAGATTTCCCTGCATTTCTATATTTTGCTAAAATTAGATATGTATTAGAATCTCTCAAATATCAATGCGAACTCGTCTTTTGTAAAACATATGTAGACTTTTACATTAATCAATGTATTTGTAAAACGACGCATGTAGTGGTCGTTCATTATGTATCTATGTGCTTTGTGTATTGATTAGTAACACCCAAAGTATGCTTCCGCGATTCATTAAATTTGGGGGTGTTACAGATTTCCTGTCCAGATTAGCTCCTCCATAATCACTATCTGTGTAAGCTATCAGATCAAAGGAAATAAACTTTGGATACCAAAGGCCCAATTTTGGTTGACCCTTTAAATATCTAAATATTCTTTTGACTGCAAGAAGATGTGACAGCTTTGGATTAGCTTGAAATCTAGCACATAAGCACACAGCAAACATGATGTCAGGCCTTGATGAAGTGAGATACATAAGAGACCCGATCATTGATCTGTAAAGATGTTCATCCACACTCTCCCCCTCAAGATCTGCATGTAATTTCTTGTTTGTCTCCACTGGTGTGCTTGCTACTTTAGCATCTTTGTACCCAAACCGATCCAGTATATCATTAACATACTTACTTTGATGAATAAAGATTCCTTCGTTCTGTTGCTTTACTTGCAGCCCCAAGAAAAATGTTAATTCCCCCATGGAGCTCATCTTGAACTTTTCATGCATCAATGATTCAAACTCCTTGCAAAGACTATCCTTTGTTGAACCAAAAATGATATCATCTACATAGACTTGAACCAATAGTATATCATTCTTAATTCTTTTAGTAAACAAAGTTTTATCTATTGCACCCCTTTTGAATCCATTATGCAACAGATAATCTGAAAAAGTATCATACCAGGCTCTAGGTGCTTGATGTAAGCCATAAAGAGCTTTATCCAATTTGAAAACTTTATCAGGAAACTTAGAATCTTCAAACCCTGGTGGTTGACAAACATATACCTCTTCCTGTATAGTGCCATACAGAAAAGCACTCTTAACATCCATCTGATACACAATGAATCCCTTAAATGAAGCATAAGCCAAAAACAATCTAATAGCCTCTATTCTTGCAACAGGTGCAAAAACCTCATCATAATCAATCCCCTCTTCTTGTGAATACCCCTGTGCAACCAATCTAGCCTTGTTTTTGATCACTATACCTCTTTCATCCTTCTTGTTTTTGAAAATCCATTTAGTACCAATTGCCCTCTTCCCTTTAGGCAAATCAACCAATGTCCAGACTTCTTGAATCTTAAACTGAAGCAACTCCTCTTGCATAGCTTCAATCCAACTAGGATCTCTCAAAGCTTCAGTAACCTTCTTTGGTTCTGTTTGAGACAGAAAACAAGCAAACAAAGAAGTATTAACAGCTTCTGTATCAAGATTTACTTCTTCCTCATTTGCTGAAGCTTCAAACACCTGACTTTGATTTCTTGTTTTAACAGCAGATTCAATATCTCCTATTACATTCTCAAGTGGATGATCTTTATGAGTAATGTATTTAGATGCTGCTGTTTCTTGAATCCTCTCCTCCAAGTTGGTAAAATTCCCTTCTTGTCCAGACTCACTACTTGACACTTCTCTTGCAATTCTCTTTGACACAGGAGTAGAGCTCATCAAATGTAGATAATTCAATTGTTCCTGCCCCTTGTCAGGATGCTTTGTAGGTGTCTGATCAACATTCACACTTGCCTTTGTATACTTCTGTACTGGACTCATATCACTGTCTTCTGTACTGTCTTCAATAACGGGTCTATCAGAATCATCAACATGAGAAAATGATGTTTCATCTGATTTTCCTGTTTCCACATCCTGTGATGTCTTTGGTTGATCAGTATCAAACACTTCTGGGGGATCAGGAGACCAAATTGGAAATAATATATATTCCAATGAATCCTTCTTCATTCCAGCTGATATTCCTGAGTCTGACCTACCTTCTCCATCACCTGTTCCTGTATTTGTACCTGTACTTGTACCTGCACTAGTATCCACATTTGTATATCTAAAAGCAGTATTAAGTGCATCAATATCAAACAGTGATTCAGGACCTTTTCCTTCAGGATTAACAGTGTTTTCATTAAAAGTGATCTGCATTGATTCTTCTATGATTCTGGTCCTTTGATTGAATACCCTATAAGATTTACTTTGAATAGAATAACTAACAAATATCCCCTCATCAGCCTTACTTTGAAACTTACCTAAATGATCTTTGGTATTCAAGATAGTACAAGGACACCCAAAAGATTTTAAGAAACTAACCAAAGGCTTTCTCTTAAATAACAGTTCATATGGTGTCTTGTTATGAGGCTTAACAACTAATACTCTATTCTGAACATAGCAAGCTGTGCTAACTGCCTCTGCCCAAAAAGACATAGGTAGCTTTGCATCAGATAGCATGATTCTAGCAGCCTCAATCAGTGTCCTATTCCTCCTTTCAGCTACTCCATTTTGTTGAGGAGTTCTAGGTGCACTAAATTCTCTCTTAATACCTTTAACTTCACAGAATTTATCCATCTCATGATTTTTAAATTCTATTCCATTATCACTTCTGATGATCTTTACTCTTTTATCCAATTGATTTTCCATCTTAGTTATAAATGATCTAAGTATTTCACCTGTCTCATCCTTTGTCCTAAGAAAGAAAACCCATGTAAATCTAGTATAATCATCAATAATCACAAGACAGTAAGACTTTTTCCCCATACTACTTATACTGGTTGGTCCAAATAAGTCCATATGCAATAAGTGTAAGGTTGTGCTATTTGTGTTCACAGATTTGGACTTAAATGAGGATTTGTGTTGCTTTCCCTTTTGACAAGAAACACAATGATCATCACATGAATAGACCTTTTCAGGCAAACCTCTAACAAGCTTGTTTTTGACAAGTTTATTAATGGTTTTGAAATTCATGTGACACATCCTCCTATGCCACAGTTCAGATTCATTCACACTTGCTCTAGAAAATAAGACAGTTTAAATCAGGTTGAGGTGTCATATTTACTAAGTCACACTTATATACATTATCTTGCCTTGGAATTCTCATCAAAATCATGTTTTCTGGTATTTTGAATTTCTTGGACAAGATAAGGCATTCAGTGTCAGTAAAAAGAACTGGGTTCTTTTTATCTGTGATTTGACTCACACTTAGTAAATTATACCTCAGTTGTTCCACAAAATAAACATTATCAAAACTTAATTTTTCACTCTGAACTGTTCCTTTCCCTGTGATCCTTCCTCCTTTTGGATTACTTCTAAAAGCTACATATCCACCATCAAAAGATTTGAAATCCTGCAGCTTTTCTTTGTCTCCAGTCATGTGCCTTGAGCATCCACTATCAATATGCCATAAGCTCTTTGGCTTGCCCTACACAACCAGTCAAAAAGAGAATTAATTTCTCTTGGGAACTTAAACCAATTTGGCTTTGGGTTTCCCATGTGCATTCACATATTCAACTTTCTTGAAGATTATTGATTGTGAAGCACTGTTGGTATTTGGATCTGTTAATTTATCAGACTTAATAGGTGTCCAAATCCAACTTATTTTAGACTTAACAGTGTTCTTTGGCTTAACAGTTTTAACTGTTTTACCAATCGAAGAGTCAGTGTTAATTTTGTTAACACTGTTTTTGTATTTGGTTACCACTGTTTTAGTCTTTAAACTTTTGGCTAAATTTGTTATTACTGCTGCAGTAGATTTACCTGTAACAGTGTTTAACATGGTAGCCTTTGAGTTTATCTTCTGAACTCTGGCAGTATGATTAACTTTTGATTGAAAATTTTGTTTGTTACTCATATTTGCTTTTGTCCATGACTGTTTTCTAATCCTTTGAATATTCTCAGGATTATGATAGCAGTCATATTGAAGATGACCCATTTTTCCACATATAAAGCAAGACATTTCTTTAATCACGGTAACATTATTACCCAGTTTTTGTGAAACCATTTGATTCCAATTTCTTTGATTACCTCTGGGTTTTTGATTTTGAAAATTCTGTGAAGAAGAAGTACTTGCTTTACATGTACAATTAACACAGTTATTCACAACAGATTTAACAACAGGTTTAGTAACTGAATTAACTGTATTACTAACATATTCTAACCCATGTTTAGATTTGTTAGTATTCAAGCTCACCTTCTCTAAGTCCAGTTTAACCTTTTCCTTAAACATTTTCTTACCCTCTTCTAGTTTATCAGTTTTAAGATTAGTAACTAGATCAGTAATTACTCTCCTCACATTCTCACATGTTGATTCAGACTTAGATGATTCAGATTTCACACTCTTCTCACTATCAGATGTCCTATCACTCTGATCATCTTCTTCAGTCCAGTCACTAACTTCACCTTTTACAAACAGTTCATCATCAGATAAACTTTTAATTGGATCAGCCTTTTTAACCTCATCTACCATTCCTCTTTTAAGTGAATTGATATCAATTTCACTTTTAGGAGGAAAGTAGGTGTGATTATAAGGTGGAGGTACATTATTGTACCCTAATCCAGTCTTAAGTTTATCATGAATCTGTGAATTAATAAGTTTATTTACACTCTTTGAAGCATGTTCTAATTTACTTACATCAAGCCTTATACTATCTCTTTCACATGTGACCTCAGTAAGTTTCTTAGATAACAACTCAACTTTATCTTTAAAAGTGTCTCTCTCCCACCTAGCATATTCAATGTCATATTTAAACTGTGTTGCATTGACTTCATATGCCTTTATTTGATTTTCCAGATTTTCAATGACTGCTATGGTGTGTTTACTTTTGATTTCCCATTGTTTTAGTTCCTTACACACTTTTATATTATGATCCCTGTAGTGTTTAACAGTTTGTTTACAAACAGCAGAACATAATTTATTTTGTACCTCAGAAGGAACTTCTGACTTTTTTTCAGATTCTGCAATGGCCATGAGACATTGATTCTTCACAACATGCTCTTCTTGATCACTCCAGTCCCATCCACATCCATCTATAGACACCAAAGCATTTGCTGAAACCCCCTGAATTGGAATGTTTCTTGTCTGTGTTCCAGTGCTTCCAGATCTCTGACCATTACTATTCTGCTCTTGCCTAGGGTTTCTGCATTCTCTGGCAAAATGTCCCATCTTGTGACAGTTGAAACACTCAATCTTGCTCTTATCAAACCAATTAGCATCATTCCTCTTGTATGCAAAGTTATTTCTACCAGTCCTTTGCATGAACCTTTTTGCTCTCTGAGTAATCAATGCAATTTGCCACTTGATGTCCATCTCCTCTAGATCATCACCATCAAATTGTTCCAGATCTTCATTAGTAAGTGAAGAATTCACATTACTTGCAAAGAAAGATTCTAATATCTGATCATTAGAACTATTTGATGATGATCCTGCTCCTCCTGAAACATAAGTAGAACCCATTTGACTTGATTCTACCTTTGTTCCCGCCATAGACATAAAAGCAGCATTATAACTATATCCAGTTGCTTGCTTCTTACTTTCCACCTCAGACTCAAAGTTCCTCAGATCATTGTATATATCTTCTAGTTCCTTAACTTCAATGTCTGAACTCTGCCTCAATCCAACAGTATAGATTGTCCATTCATCACCTAATGATCTCAAGAACTTTCTGTTAAGATCTTCTTTGTCAATCTTAACCTTGTGATTTTCCTATTCTCCAACTAGTTTAGTAAACCTATCAAAGGTTTGAGTTAGAGTTTCAGTTTTCACATGGCTAAAATTTTCAAATTGTTGCTTTAACAGAGATCTTTTATTCTTTTTGGTGTTATCATTACCACCAAACCTCTTTTCAATCGCCTCCATTAGTACCTTGGGATCTTCACAATTATCAAATCTGCTCTGATGCTCATTCGGAATGGATAACAACAGAGTACTAAGTGCCTTGTACTCAGTAGATCTGATTTTCCTCTCTGCTTCAGATGTTGGTGGTGCTCTTGGTTGCTTTACTCCATCACCATCAAGCGTTACTGGAATACCATTAACAACAACTTCCCACATCTGATAATCCGTGAGAAGCATATATTGCCTGATTCTGACCTTCCATAGGTCAAACTCATCAGGTTTAAGCATTGGAATCTTTGTAGCTTGAATTCCTTCATTACCTTCAGTCGCCATTGAAATCAAAACTTAATATCTGAACTAAAACTCAAATACTAATACTAATAATCCCAGATCTTCCTATCTTCAAAGCTTCACAGGCTCTAATACCACTTTGTTAGTCCCTGTTTAACTTAATAAACAATCTTACGTAATAAGCCTTGAATATATTATTGAGAAGTTGCGGAATCACACTCAATAATATTAAGAAGATCAACGAATATTAATTAATATGATGAACACAATAATATACCGAAAGCTTCAATCTTATTAATGATATAAGACGAATACACTTGATGTATTAGGGTTACAGAAAACCTTGAAGCTGCGCAATTATCATCTTTCAATCTAGGTCTAAAGGATCTCTATTTATATCACATAGAGTCCTATACAATCTCCTACATATATGGAATATAATAACTTCCATAACCGACTCAAACTTATCACAAAATCATAAACAGTTGAAACTACCATTCTGAAGTAAACAGTTGTAACTGTTACACATTCAGTGGTAACTGCTTCAATTGTAATATAAGACTAAGTACAAATATATAATCAGTGTTAACTGTTTCATATATAACTAACTGTTACAAATACATAAGCAGTTTTAACTACTTACAGACACATAACTATCAGTTGTAATCTATCTTCAATCAGTTGTAACACTAGTCTTCTCGTCGGTTTTCTTCTATCAGTTGTAACTTCGTAAAGACAGTTTTAACCTTCAAAACAAACAGTTTTAATCACTTATACTCTGTCTTCATCAACAACTTCAATTCAGACCTGAAACAGTTTTGACCCAACATCCAAACAAGAGAGTCTTTAATAAAGTCACAGGGCGTTTGGAAGTAGTTTATAATATTGAGGTTACGAGCTACTCACCTGATGTTCATAAGGGATTAGATTGGCAATTTGATTATTCTGATCTTTTTGCATCATTTAAAGTTCCTATTAGTGACTATGTCAGTGATTCAGAGATAGCTGAACATTTATTGTCTGAAGATGTGGATACTGGCCATACTTCAACATCGAGTGTTCCGAATTCTAGAATCAAGACAAATGTTGATCCAAATCAAACATCTACTAGTGGATCTCAAAAATCCAAAGTAAATACACCTCTAAATGAAGAAGAGCTGACTGACAAATTAGTGGACGAAATTCTCACACCACTAAGAGAGTTAAGAATATCTATGGGTATTGATAACTCACAGCTATCTAGAGAGGGTGTACCAGATTTGGAAGACATTCCTGAACAACACAGTGTTTTTGAAGAAATCGGTACTAACTTTGGAGATGAGATTCCAGTTGAACCTGTTGTTTCAACTAGAACGAGTAAGAATCATCCAGTTGAAAACATCATTGGTGATATTAATACTCCGGTTCAAACAAGGACTCAATCAAAAGCTAGTACGTCTGAAAATTTGGAATACCAAAGCTTGTATACTGCAATGAAAGAGACAGGGATTCCTAATCAATGTCTATATTCATGCTTTATCTCACAAGTCGAGCCTAAAAATGTTCAAATGGCTTTAAAAGAAAGCTCGTGGGTAGAAGCAATGCAAGAAGAACTATCTCAGTTCTCTAAATTACAAGTATGGGAGTTGGTTGACCTACCAAAGGGAGAATATCCAATTGGAACTAGATGGGTATTTAAGTGCAAGAGATGATAAAGGAATCATTACTCGTAATAAAGCTCGTCTGGTGGTTCAAGGTTTTAATCAACAAGAAGGTATTGACTACAATGAAGTGTTTGCACCAGTTGCTAGGCTAGAAGCAATTAGAGTATTCTTAGCATTTGCATCATATTTTGGTATAAAAGTTTATCAGTTGGATGTTAAGAGTGCCTTCTTGTATGGCAAAGTGGAAGAATTGGTGTATGTTTCACAACCGCCAGGGTTTGCTGATCCTGAGTATCCAGATAGAGTATATCGTTTGAATAAGGCTCTATATGGATTACATCAAGCACCTAGGGCATGGTATGGAACACTATCAACGTATCTACTTGAGAATGGATTTACAAGAGGATCGATTGATAGTACACTGTTTGTGAAGTGGAAAAATAAAGACTTTCTTCTCGTGCAAGTTTATGTTGATGACATTATCTTTGGATTGTCTGATGAAAAGATGTGTCAAGAATTTGAGAAAGTTATGAGGAAAAGGTTTGAAATGTCTGCAATGGGAGAGTTGAATTTCTTCTTAGGATTACAAGTTGATCAAAAGAAGGATGGATTCTTTATTCATCAATCTAAATATACATATGAGCTATTAGAACGCTTTAAGATGGATGAAAGTAAGGTCTACAATACTCCAATTCCAGTCAATCATGGACTAGGTCCAGATACATCGAGTGATAGCGATGTGGATCCAACTCTTTATAGAGCCATGATCGGATCACTAATGTATCTAATAGCCTCTAGGCCTGACATAATGTTTGCTGTCTGTTTATGTGCAAGATATCAGGCTAATCCGAAAGAGTCACATATGCAAGCTGTTAAACGAATCTTTTGTTACCTCAAAGGGAAACCTAAGCTGGGTCTTTGGTATCCGATTGATGGAAACTTAGATCTCGTCGCTTATACTGATTCGGATTATGGAGGATGCAATCAGAATAGGAAATCTATGACCGGAGGATGTCAATTCCCAGGAGGTAAAATGTATCCTTGCAGTGCACGAAGCAAACCTCGGTAGCCATTTCTACATGTGAAGCTGAGTATGTTGCAGCTGGCAGCTGTTGCTCTCAAGTACTTTGGATTCAACAGCAACTGCGGGATTACGGGTTAAATATAACCAATACTCCTATGATGATTGATAACGAATCTACTATGTCGATCACCAATAATCCAGTGAAGCACAGTAAAACTAAGCATATTGATATTCGACATCATTTTATTAGAGATTGTGCTGAAAAGAAAATGATAAGGTTAGTTAAGGTTCCGACTGCGGATAACTTAGCAGACCTCTACACAAAGGCATTCGACAGAGCAAGATTTGAGACGTTGGTTCAACTAAACGGAATGAGAAATCCAGAGTGATTAGTCTTCCAAGGGTATTTGTTGTAATAGTTAGTATTTCCATATGTTAAAAAAAAAAAAAAAAAAAAAAAGGCGTATGGCATTCATTTGCTTGTTACCTAAGGGGAATCGCCTTCATTAAAGAATTTAAACATAATATTCTTTAAAATGGTTAAGTTTTTATTTGCAAAAACTAAGGGAAATGATAGTACATTAAGAGAATAAGCTTCACAATAATAAGCTTAAGTCCTAAGTATGATATGGTAGTAGGTTCAAATAAAGTTGCTTTAGAACTACAGCGGTTCTATCAGGTATGTGATTATATTTATTTCATTATACACCTATATCCACAAGTTATAATTTGTCTATTTTTAGTGAAAACTTTAGATGGCTTCATCATATGATGTACTGGTAGGCAAATTATATGAAATTTTCTAAGCCTTAAGAAGTTAATTAACTACTTGTTTATTATCTTGTGTTACTATTCTATGATGTATGACATAAATCTTAATTGTTAAATGATGGTATTGCCATACACTGTTATCATGCATTTTTAATTGACAAATAGTAGTAATATGGGTATTAACTTAATTACTGGTAACTTTGTTGTACTAAGTACATATCTGAAACCTTTAATTAAATTAATATTCTCAAATATATTTTGAATTATGCTAGAAGGGATTCTCTGTTGTACTATGTACAGACTTGGATAACATAGCATATTCAAAGTATCTCTGATATTTGTCTAACCTTAAAAATTCAAGTGTATGTTATATGTTTCGAAAAGATACATCATTTAGTAACCGCTACCTTGAAATTTAATGATGCAGTGTTATGAGTTTTACTTGAATTCTTCAGTATGTCATATAATAGGAAGCACTTGATAATATTCATACTTACAATAAAGTGTTTGCTTAGAAAATTGAGTATCATTTGTTTATGTGGATCATAATACCGGTAATCGTCTTGGACTGTCTATAAATAAACTATTCACGTTATGTGAGTAATGCATTTATTAATTATGCTATGTGGATAAAGGTACCTAAGATATAGTTTTATAAATATAAATGTATAAATGATAAATTTAGTTGTAATTTTATAGTAATTTACTTGAATTTCATGAGGTATGTATACTACCAATCTGCTTAGACTTTTAAATATATACTTAATTACTTATTCTTTCTAATATGATCCCTAAAGCAGATAAATTCTTATTCATTTTGTTTATGTATTGTGTTTTACTCAAGTGTTTAATAAAATGGTACTTGATACCAATGTTTATGTTGGGTCAAAACTGTTTCAGGTCTGAGTTGAAGTTCTGATGAGAAGACAGAGTGCAAGTGATTAAAACTGTTTGCTTTGAAGGTTAAAACTGTTATTTATGAAGTTACAACTGATAGAAGAAAACTGATGAGAAGACAAGTGTTACAACTGTTTGAAGATAGATTACAACTGATAGTTATGTGTCTGTAAGTAGTTAAAACTGCTTATGTATTAGTAACTGTTAGTTATATATGAAACAGTTAACACTGATTATGTATTTGTACTTGGTCGCATATTACAATTGAAGCAGTTACCACTGAATGTGTAACAGTTACAACTGTTTACATCAGAATGGTAGTTAAAACTGTTTATGATTTTGTGATAAGTATGAGTCGGTTATGGAAGTTATTTTATTCCATATTTGTAGGAGATTGTATAGGACTCTATATGTTATAAATAGAGATCCTTTAGACCTAGATAGGTTAATGATTTTTGCGCAGCTTCAAGGTTTTCTGTAACCCTAATACATCAAGTGTATTCGTCTTATATCATTAATAAGATTGAAGCTTTCAGTATATTATTGTGTTCATTAAATTAATTAATATTCATTGATCTTCTTAATATTATTGAGTGTGATTCCGCAACTTCTCAATAATATATTCAAGGCTTATTACGTAAGATTGTTTATTAAGTTAAACAGGGACTAACAAAGTGGTATCAGAGCTTGTGAAGCTTTGAAGACAGGAAGATCTGGGATTATTAGTATTAGTATTTGAGTTTAGTTCAGATATTAAGTTTTGATTTCAATGGCGACTGAAGGCAATGAAGGAATTCAAGCAACTAAGATACCGATGCTTAAACCTGATGAGTTTGACCTATGGAAGGTCAGAATCAGGCAATATATGCTTCTCACGGATTATCAGATGTGGGAAGTTGTTGTCAATGGTATACCAGTAACGCTTGATGGAGATGGAGTAAAGCAACCAAGAGCACCACCAACATCTGAAGCAGAGAGGAAAATCAGATCTACTGAGTACAAAGAACTTAGTACTCTGTTGCTTTCCATTCCGAATGAGCATCAGAGCAGATTTGATAATTGTGAAGATCCCAAGGTACTGATGGAGGCAATTGAGAAGAGGTTTGGTGGTAATGATAACACCAAAAAGAATAAAAGATCTCTGTTAAAACAACAATTTGAAAATTTTAGCCATGTGAAATCTGAAACTCTAACTCAAACCTTTGATAGGTTTACTAAATTAGTTGGAGAATTGGAAAATCACAAGGTTAAGATTGACAAAGAAGATCTTAACAGAAAGTTCTTGAGATCATTAGGTGATGACTGGACAATCTATACTGTTGGATTGAGGCAGAGTTCAGACATTGAAGTTAAGGAACTAGAAGATATATACAATGATCTGAGGAACTTTGAGTCTGAGGTGGAAAGTAAGAAGCAAGCAACTGGATACAGTCATAATGCTGCTTTTATGTCTATGGCTGGAACAAAAGCAGAATCAAGTCAAATGGGTTCTACTCATGTTTCAGGGGGAGCAGGATCATCATCAAATAATTCTAATGATATCAAATATTGGAATCTTTCTTTGCAAGTAATGTGAATTCTTCACTTACTAATGAAGATCTGGAACAATTTGATGGAGATGATTTAGAAGAGATGGACATCAAGTGGCAAATTGCATTGATTACTCAGAGAGCAAAAAGGTTCATGCAGAGGACTGGTAGAAATAACTTTGCATACAAGAGGAATGATGCAAATTGGTTTGATAAGAGCAAGATTGAGTGTTTCAACTGTCACAAGATGGGACACTTTGCCAGAGAATGCAGAAACCCTAGGCAAGAGCAGAATGGTAATGGTCAGAGATCTGGAAGCACTGGAACACAGACAAGAAACATTCCAATTCAGGGGGCTTCAGCAAATGCTTTGGTGTCTATGGATGGCTGTGGATGGGATTGGAGTGATCAAGAAGAGCATGTTGTGAAGAATCAATGTCTCATGGCCATTGCAGAATCTGATAAAAAGTCAGAAGTTCCTACTGAGGTACAAAATAAATTATGTTCTGCTGTTTGTAAACAAACTGTTAAACACTACAGAGATCATAATATAAAAGTGTGTGAGGAACTAAAACAATGGGAAATCAAAAGTAAACACACCATATCAGTCATTGAAAATCTGGAAAATCAAATAAAGGCATATGAAGTCAATGCAACACAGTTTAAGTATGACATTGAATATGCTAGGTGGGAGAGAGACTCTTTTAAAGATAAAGTTGATTTGTTATCTAAGAAACTTACTGAGGTCACATGTGAAAGAGATAGTATAAGGCTTGATGTAAGTAAATTAGAACATGCTTCAAAGAGTGTAAATAAACTTATTAATTCACAGATTCATGATAAGCTTAAGACTGGATTAGGATACAATAATGTACCTCCACCTTATAATCACACCTACTTTCCTCCCAAAAGTGAAATTGATATCAATTCGCTTAAAAGAGGAATGGAAGATGAGGTTAAAAAGGCTGATCCAATTAAAAGTTTATCTGAGGATGATCTGTTTGTAGAAGGTGAAGTTAGTGACTGGACTGAAGAAGATGATCAGAGTGATAGGACATCTGATAGTGAGAAGAGTGTGAAATCTGAATCATCTAAGTCTGAGTCAACATGTGAGGATGTGAAGAGAGTAATTACTTGTGACACCCGACCAATTAGGGCTAGTGTTAGTTCCTAATCATTGTGCTAATACATGTAATTATGGTGAATTATGTGTATCATTATGTGTATTAATATATGTTATTATATTTGCACACATTTACGATTTGTTTAAATCGTACATTTTATTATCGGACGGATTCCGACACAGTTTAAATGCGACGTTGGTGAAAACATTTCTATAAATAACTTTAATCTATTTTTAGAAGTTATTTATCATTATCTATTATTTTGCTAAAATAATACTCGAAAAACCTAGACGTTTCGGTTAAAACGTCTAAAACGCAACGATAACGCGCGAATTTATTTCGACAACCAAACGAACGTCAATAATTATTTTGGCAACATAAATTGAGTATTTTGAATAATACTTCAATGGAAATTTATCCAAATTATATCGTTAATCTAAACGACTCAAAATAACGATACGCAATTTAACCTCCGTAGTACGTGCACGCAAATCGAGGCCAATAATTTAACGAAACATTTTTATAAGTGTTTCCAAGTACTATATTAAATATTTCAAGTAGAAATATCGAAACTCAAATCGTTAAATAAAAACGTCAACTAAACATTTAACGTACGAATAAACGTTTAAACAATCGGGTAAACGAACGTAAAACGCAACGATTTAAGCTAGAAATGTGAAATGACCAAAATACCCCTTGTGGGGCCACCATGAGGGCCGGCCACCCCATGTGGTCACCACCCCCATTGCCCACTAAAAATGCCATGCAAATTAATGATCACTTATTCCTTACAAGACCATTCCAAACTCATGCATTTCTCACTTTTCCTTCAAACACACCACCCCATTGCTCTCACCTCTCTCTATAATCCTCCTCTCACTAAAAACCTGATGAAATCCCAGCCCTAAAACCACCATACTACCACCATAATCCACCACAAGACACCACCATCATCCTCATCTTTTTACAAAGGAGATTCAAGAATACAAGGCATCAAGACTTCCTCATCTCAATTCTTTCCTTCTTTCTTCAAACCACCATTGTGAGGATATATCTCTACTTTCATTCATGTTTATTTACATGTTTTAAGGTTCATCTAACAAGATTATGTCCAAATACCATGTTAAAATACGTTTTTATAACTTATACTTTAACATGCATGAATCTGCCTAAAAATCGACAGTTCACGAAAATATTCGTATAAAATCATCTGTTAAGAGTTAGAGGTTGAATTTTTTTTTAAAATTTGCGTAACGAAAAGATCTACAACATTCATGTTTTACACTTTTTCCAGAAACGTACTCATTTTTCTCTACGAGCCGACTTATAAGACTGACCAGGAAGTTCTTCGATAAAATGTGTTCGGTTGTTACGCGGCTTTATTTAACTATGTTAATGGACATGTTGGAAGCTGAAATTTTGACATGTTAGTATAGACTCATTGTAGATCAGTTGGTAAAAATTTGAAAGTTTGATTTGGATTATAGATAGGTGAAATCAGTTGGCGTAATGACCCGACATAAACCGAAAACATTAAATCTTGAAGTCTAAGGTGTAAACTTGAAACCGACATCTCGAAACGACTACAATATGAAATAATAACTTTTATAACCTTTATTTACTGGAATATGACTTGAGTAAAAGGTTCGGGTCAAACCGTCATAGTTGACCACGTTTTTGACTTAGCAAAATCCAAACAGACTTAAGTGACGCATGACCCCAGGATTTATAGCGACACTCGATAAGTGACGCCTTTGTTATAAAAACTTTATTAATACCGACACTACCTAAGTGACGCCTGAAGCGACTGAACTATTATATTAGCGGCACTTACCCTTAGTGCCGCCATGCCTTAGTGACGCCCCATATTCGACACTTCTTAAGTGACGCTATTTAAATCTGAAAACGCATATTATGCGGCACTTCCTAAGTGCCGCCCCTAACTAGCAAGTGACGCATGAAGTGTCGCATGAAACAGAATCTTTAAAAACTAGTTTTCTCACTAAGTGTTAAACTTCAAGTAACGTTAATACTTATACAATGCAATGCTATAACTCATGAAACATACTATACATATGAAAGTATGACATCATCCTAATAATAATGTCTTAACGAATTATTATTACAAACTTTCACCAACGGGTCGTACACGTTTTTGATAAACAAACTTGAACAACTTATTTGGACATACTAGTTGATGAACTAGCTCTAGGTGGACATTAACCCTCCACCTACACGATTGGCTTAAGTGGACATTGACCCCCACTTATACAATCGCTATAGATGGTCTTTTGAGACATCTACTTATACCCAACCTTATACGTTTTTAGGACGTTAGAAGGTTGCACACCGGCTTGCTTGCTTATTTGATATTTGCTTGCTACTTGCTAATCTAAGGTAAGTTTCATAGCCCCTTTTTACTGTTTTTCAACTGGGGTGAGAATACATACAACTGTTTTATACAACTGCTTATATGATCACAAGTAACTTGAAACATTTTCGTACGGATTGCATGAGACCTGAATAATCCACTAAAGTCCTCTACCCATCATAGTCATTAAAATATGTGCGTGAGTATTATTGGATAGATCTATCAGGGTTTGACAAACCTCGTCCGGGCTAGTCGCTCTAGCCAACCCACGGGCGCAGTATTACTTGTGATTTAGAAGTGTATCGGATTAGTACACTTACCGGAGGCAAACAACGTTAAGCTTGACTATGAGACTCATGTAAATGGTATACTTATATTGCATTATGCAATACTTTTACTTATCGTTGAATAACGATACTTTTAACTGTCATTTTTGAATGATACAACTTGAAATCTTGTGGATCATAACTAAACGATTGTTTACAAACCTATGAACTCACCAACTTTATGTTGACCTTTTAGTATGTATTTCTCAGGTAACCCGCCGCAGTAGGAAGCTATGGATAGCTTAACTCGAGTCGCATATTTTTCAACATCTCAGAATCTAGATTGCATTTTACTATATTTAGTAACTTTGTAATTCAACTTATATTATGCGAACTCCAAATGTTTCGTACAACTATTGTAAACAAAATTTGAATTATGGAATGTAATATTTTCAAACGTCTCATATAGAGGTCGTTTGCTTTAATCTTTGTGTAATGATATTTGAATTGGTCGGCGCCCCCATGACACCTCACGTTTCCGCTACCACGTGTTTTGGGGGTGTGACAGATTGGTATCAGAGCCTAAGGTTATAGCGAACTAGGATTGCATTGGTGACCTAGACTATGACCGTTAGGTTAGTATTCTTGTTTGGTATGACTAGTTCAGTAATTGCATCATTTGAATTTAATTTAACATAGCTTGATCAACTATGTACAATTAAAGGAGAATCGATGCAAGACCTGAAATGGTTATAGTAAGCGAGGGTGCGGTAGACAACGCGAACCGAGGATAGAACGGGACCAACCTTATACGTGCTTATGTGCTAGGTTATTGTATTTATATATAACCTTAACCTTACGTATACTTAAACTCCTTGCCACTCTATATGGCAACCACTCCCACAACTATGTTGCGTGACATCGAACACGAAACACAAACCTTACTTACCACTGTGGAGACTTTCGCGGTACCACTCGCTCAACCGAATCGGGCAACGATATAATTGAATCGAACTCACTTGGGGAGAATCCATCTTTGGATTCGCCACCCAAACAAGTGACACCTATTTCACTTTCTTCTTTCCGCTCACAACTAAATCACTCGGGGAAAACGATATAGAACTTAGACCATACGATACTCCGTCACCTCAACGAACTTACTCCTGTTAGTACGCACTCATCATTCCCACTTATATCGTAGACCCATAAGGCATGCGTGCTACACACGACTAGAGGAACAGACACACCTACTTATCGGAAATGATTCTTCCAACAATTGAATGAACTTCAACAATCCACTCAACTCTTTACTTGATCATGATTGATCACTCTTTGACTTGTATGTCAACAATCCTTTCAAACACGAGACTTACTACTTGATCATGTTTGGTCACCATTTTGACACGTTTGTCAAACGATTTACTCATAACTTGATTCGCGACTTTGTCTGTTCCAAACATCACTGGATTAGTATTGCGAGGGATACTTACAACGACTAAATCTATAAACTACTTCAAACTATTTCAAACTATGACTTGAACATTCTAATCACTACTGCATGGACTACCCGCAACTATGAATCTATCAACTATCTAATCACCTTCACCAAGCATTTGTTCATTTCAAAACAACATAGTCATGGTTGACTACTTTGAAAACACTACCCTGTCATTTTTGTGACTACTCTTTGAAACTACGACATTGACTAAACCTTCTTATTGTTGATTCATTGTCTTGATAGAACGCCCTCCTGAAAGAGATGGCAAACTCCCCTAAGAACGACTACTCGTCAGACGACGACCTAATCTGCGAAGAACAGATTCAGTACACATACCTAAATGAGGAAATAGCACCAATGGGAGAAATCGTGATGGAGGAAAATGAGCAACCAAATTTCGGAACGATTGGCATCGAGGAATACGAAAGAGTGAGAGATCAGGCCGAAGATTTAGATGGCCGCAATTGGGAGCTCAAGCTTAGGTGTAAGACCTACGAGCAAGAATTGAGGATTCTGAAAAGGTCTATTCCCGACCGAATCAGGGATAGGATTCACTACTGGAAGGAAGTGGCCACTCATTTTAAGCAAATAACAAAAACGTGGATCAAAGGGATGTGCCAACACTCAACAGACAATATCTTACTCCACTCTGCACTCCCGCGATACAGTGACATGCTCGAAGCACGTTACTATCCACACGACCTGAACTTAGAATAGATTAGAAGTAGACTCGAACAACGGTGAACATAGCTAGTGTTAGCTCGATGATCTATCGATGGGTGTATAAAACCCCATCACATTTTGTATAAGACTTATGTATTCGTCCTGATGTAACGATGCCCGGCATGTTTTGTAAACTTTGAATTCTATGAACTATCAACCTATTAACCTTGCGCCTTATTAGTTACAAATCATATTACATTGTACTGATTTACCGTCGTACTATGAAGCCACATATTGCTCTTAATCATGAATGTGACAATCTTAGCTCTCATACTAAGATCTAATTCATTCTTCTGTCCCCCTTTCGTTTAAGGAGACACCACTATAAGAATCAACTAAAACTTTCAACACTTTACAATAACAAGAGTTTTCAAGAGATTTTTTTCAACAGATTTCTACCGATTCAAGTTTTCAAAGAATTTTCACCAAACAACTACCAGGAACTATTTACAACTTCTAACGTTCAATTAAATTGGCTAGACAGAAATTTTCAACGTCTTATTGACAACCAGATTTTTCCAACATATTTTGAATTTCTCAAGTTTTCAACGGACTTAATAGTTCCAAGCAAACTATTATCATAGAAATTTATCGACTGATTTTACACCATCGCAAGCGAACATTTCCCACATAGATCTCATAACCGTCAAAATCGATTATCCATATCATCATAAGCATGGACCGATTATCCATATCATCATAAGCATAGACCGATTGTCCAAACACTGTTCCTAAATGAATGGTCTCTAGAAAACCGCTAGTGTTCCCATAATTACCGGTGGAACTTTGATCAAACAAGGGGAGACCGGTAGACCGAGAACTAAATAAATCAACCATCGAGAATCGATACCCACTTCTTAGAATCGATGACCTGTTTGACCAACTGCAAGGTTCGAGCTTTTACTCGAAGATCGACCTTCGGTCTGGTCATCACCAACTTCGCGTTCGAGACGCCGACATCCCGAAAACCGCCTTCCGAACCCGCTACGGGCATTACGAATTCCAAGTGATGCCTTTTGGCTTAACCAACGCACCGGCTGTATTCATGGACCTTATGAATCGGGTGTGCAAACCATATCTAGATAAGTTTCTCATTGTGTTCATTGATGACATCTTGATCTACTCTCGCAACGAAACAGAACATGGCCAACACCTGAAAACTATCTTGGAATTACTCAGACACGAGGAGTTATACGCCAAGTTCTCCAAGTGTGAATTCTGGATGCGAACAGTACAGTTCCTAGGGCATGTCGTTGACAGCCAAGGGATACGTGTTGATCCAGCAAAAATCGAGGCCATCAAGTGCTGGAAAGCACCAACTACTCCAACCGAGGTACGACAATTCTTAGGTCTTGCTGGGTATTACCGGCGATTCATTGAGAACTTCTCCAAAATAGCCCTACCTTTAACCTCACTGACTCAGAAAGATAAGAAATTCGATTGGACCGACAAACAAGAGTCAGCCTTCCAACTTCTGAAACAGAAACTCTGCAGTGCACCAATCCTGTCCTTACCCGAAGGCACCGATGATTTCGTAGTTTACTGCGACGCCTCACATCAAGGACTAGGTTGTGTGTTAATGCAACGTGATAAAGTCATCGCTTATGCCTCTCGGCAACTGAAAATCCATGAGAAAAACTATACCACTCACGATCTCGAATTAGGAGCCGTTGTCTTTGCGCTCAAAATATGGAGACGCTACCTATATGGTACAAAATGTACTATCTTCACTGACCACAAAAGCCTTCAACATATCTTTGATCAGAAGGACCTAAACATGAGACAACGTCGTTGGGTCGAGTTACTTAGTGACTACGACTGCGAAATCCGATACCACCCGGGTAAGGCTAACGTTGTTGCCGATGCCCTAAGCCGAAAAGAACGAGTGAAACCCCTTCGAGTTCGAGCCCTTGGTTTAACCATCCACAACGATTTCATTTCTCAAATCCATTCCACTCAACTCGAAGCACTCAACGAGAAAAACATCAAAAAAACGAAGCCTTGCGCGGCATGGAAAAACAATTCGAAACCAAATCCGATGGAACCCGATACTTCTCCAACCGAATTTGGTTACCTAACTTTGGGAACCTACGAGAATTGGTCATGGATGAAGCTCACAAATCCCGGTACTCCATACATCCTGGTTCTGACAAGATGTATCATGACGTCAAACAACGGTATTGGTGGCCCAACATGAAAGCTGACATAGCCACGTATGTTAGTAAGTGTCTAACCTGTGCCAAGGTTAAGGCCGAATACCAGAAACCTTCTGGGTTACTTCAACAACCCGAGATACCTCAATGGAAATGGGAAAACATAACTATGGACTTCATTACTAAACTACCAAAGACACCGAGCGGTTGCGATACCATTTGGGTGATCGTTGATCGTCTCACAAAATCCGCCCATTTCCTAGCCATCAAAGAAAACGACAAGATGGAGCGATTGGCTCGCATCTACATCAAAGAGGTTGTGGCACGACACGGCATACCTATTTCAATCATCTCCGACCGAGATAGCCGATTCACCTCTCGGTTCTGGCAAACACTTCAACGAGCCCTTGGTACTCGCCTTAATTTGAGTACTGCTTATCATCCGCAAACCGATGGTCAGAGTGAACGGACCATTCAAACTCTTGAAGATATGCTGCGCGCGTGCGTAGTTGACTTCGGCAAAAACTGGGAAAACCACCTACCCTTGTGTGAGTTTTCCTACAATAACAGTTACCACACCAGCATTGATGCTGCACCCTTTGAGGCACTTTATGGGAGAAAGTGCCGATCACCCATTTGTTGGACCGAAATCGGCGATAGCCAACTCACTGGTCCTGAAATCATTCATGAAACGACCGAGAAAATCGTGACCATTCAAAACCGGCTGAAAGCCGCACGTGATCGTCAGAAGAGTTACGCTGACGTAAGACGCAAACCACTCGAGTTCCAGGTTGGGGACCGAGTACTTTTAAAAGTGTCACCTTGGAAAGGTGTCATTCGTTTTGGTAAACGCGGCAAACTAAACCCTAGGTACATCGGACCTTTTGAAATTCTTGAAAGAATTGGTCCGGTGGCATATCGACTGCAGCTACCACCACAACTCAGTAGCGTGCACAACACTTTTCACATTTCTAACCTGAAGAAATGTCTGTCTGATGAGACACTTGTTATTCCTCTCGACGAAATCCATATCGACGATAAACTCCACTTTGTAGAGGAACCGATAGAAATCATGGACAGTGAGGTCAAACGATTGAAACAGAGTCGTATTCCCATCGTTAAAGTCCGGTGGAATTCTAGGCGCGGTCCTGAATTCACTTGGGAACGGGAAGACCAAATGCGACTGAAATACCCACATCTATTCTTAGATGCCCCTCAGACCACGACAACAAGCTAATTTCGGGACGAAATTCTCCTAACAGGGGGAGAATGTGACACCCGACCAATTAGGGCTAGTGTTAGTTCCTAATCATTGTGCTAATACATGTAATTAGGGTGAATTATGTGTATCATTATGTGTATTAATATATGTTATTATATTTGCACACATTTACGATTTGTTTAAATCGTACATTTTATTATCGGACGGATTCCGACACAGTTTAAATGCGACGTTGGTGAAAACATTTCTATAAATAACTTTAATCTATTTTTAGAAGTTATTTATCATTATCTATTATTTTGCTAAAATAATACTCGAAAAACCTAGACGTTTCGGTTAAAACGTCTAAAACGCAACGATAACGCGCGAATTTATTTCGACAACCAAACGAACGTCAATAATTATTTTGGCAACATAAATTGAGTATTTTGAATAATACTTCAATGGAAATTTATCCAAATTATATCGTTAATCTAAACGACTCAAAATAACGATACGCAATTTAACCTCCGTAGTACGTGCACGCAAATCGAGGCCAATAATTTAACGAAACATTTTTATAAGTGTTTCCAAGTACTATATTAAATATTTCAAGTAGAAATATCGAAACTCAAATCGTTAAATAAAAACGTCAACTAAACATTTAACGTACGAATAAACGTTTAAACAATCGGGTAAACGAACGTAAAACGCAACGATTTAAGCTAGAAATGTGAAATGACCAAAATACCCCTTGTGGGGCCACCATGAGGGCCGGCCACCCCATGTGGTCACCACCCCCATTGCCCACTAAAAATGCCATGCAAATTAATGATCACTTATTCCTTACAAGACCATTCCAAACTCATGCATTTCTCACTTTTCCTTCAAACACACCACCCCATTGCTCTCACCTCTCTCTATAATCCTCCTCTCACTAAAAACCTGATGAAATCCCAGCCCTAAAACCACCATACTACCACCATAATCCACCACAAGACACCACCATCATCCTCATCTTTTTACAAAGGAGATTCAAGAATACAAGGCATCAAGACTTCCTCATCTCAATTCTTTCCTTCTTTCTTCAAACCACCATTGTGAGGATATATCTCTACTTTCATTCATGTTTATTTACATGTTTTAAGGTTCATCTAACAATATTATGTCCAAATACCATGTTAAAATACGTTTTTATAACTTATACTTTAACATGCATGAATCTGCCTAAAAATCGACAGTTCACGAAAATATTCGTATAAAATCATCTGTTAAGAGTTAGAGGTTGAATTTTTTTTTAAAATTTGCGTAACGAAAAGATCTACAACATTCATGTTTTACACTTTTTCCAGAAACGTACTCATTTTTCTCTACGAGCCGACTTATAAGACTGACCAGGAAGTTCTTCGATAAAATGTGTTCGGTTGTTACGCGGCTTTATTTAACTATGTTAATGGACATGTTGGAAGCTGAAATTTTGACATGTTAGTATAGACTCATTGTAGATCAGTTGGTAAAAATTTGAAAGTTTGATTTGGATTATAGATAGGTGAAATCAGTTGGCGTAATGACCCGACATAAACCGAAAACATTAAATCTTGAAGTCTAAGGTGTAAACTTGAAACCGACATCTCGAAACGACTACAATATGAAATAATAACTTTTATAACCTTTATTTACTGGAATATGACTTGAGTAAAAGGTTCGGGTCAAACCGTCATAGTTGACCACGTTTTTGACTTAGCAAAATCCAAACAGACTTAAGTGACGCATGACCCCAGGATTTATAGCGACACTCGATAAGTGACGCCTTTGTTATAAAAACTTTATTAATACCGACACTACCTAAGTGACGCCTGAAGCGACTGAACTATTATATTAGCGGCACTTACCCTTAGTGCCGCCATGCCTTAGTGACGCCCCATATTCGACACTTCTTAAGTGACGCTATTTAAATCTGAAAACGCATATTATGCGGCACTTCCTAAGTGCCGCCCCTAACTAGCAAGTGACGCATGAAGTGTCGCATGAAACAGAATCTTTAAAAACTAGTTTTCTCACTAAGTGTTAAACTTCAAGTAACGTTAATACTTATACAATGCAATGCTATAACTCATGAAACATACTATACATATGAAAGTATGACATCATCCTAATAATAATGTCTTAACGAATTATTATTACAAACTTTCACCAACGGGTCGTACACGTTTTTGATAAACAAACTTGAACAACTTATTTGGACATACTAGTTGATGAACTAGCTCTAGGTGGACATTAACCCTCCACCTACACGATTGGCTTAAGTGGACATTGACCCCCACTTATACAATCGCTATAGATGGTCTTTTGAGACATCTACTTATACCCAACCTTATACGTTTTTAGGACGTTAGAAGGTTGCACACCGGCTTGCTTGCTTATTTGATATTTGCTTGCTACTTGCTAATCTAAGGTGAGTTTCATAGCCCCTTTTTACTGTTTTTCAACTGGGGTGAGAATACATACAACTGTTTTATACAACTGCTTATATGATCACAAGTAACTTGAAACATTTTCGTACGGATTGCATGAGACCTGAATAATCCACTAAAGTCCTCTACCCATCATAGTCATTAAAATATGTGCGTGAGTATTATTGGATAGATCTATCAGGGTTTGACAAACCTCGTCCGGGCTAGTCGCTCTAGCCAACCCACGGGCGCAGTATTACTTGTGATTTAGAAGTGTATCGGATTAGTACACTTACCGGAGGCAAACAACGTTAAGCTTGACTATGAGACTCATGTAAATGGTATACTTATATTGCATTATGCAATACTTTTACTTATCGTTGAATAACGATACTTTTAACTGTCATTTTTGAATGATACAACTTGAAATCTTGTGGATCATAACTAAACGATTGTTTACAAACCTATGAACTCACCAACTTTATGTTGACCTTTTAGTATGTATTTCTCAGGTAACCCGCCGCAGTAGGAAGCTATGGATAGCTTAACTCGAGTCGCATATTTTTCAACATCTCAGAATCTAGATTGCATTTTACTATATTTAGTAACTTTGTAATTCAACTTATATTATGCGAACTCCAAATGTTTCGTACAACTATTGTAAACAAAATTTGAATTATGGAATGTAATATTTTCAAACGTCTCATATAGAGGTCGTTTGCTTTAATCTTTGTGTAATGATATTTGAATTGGTCGGCGCCCCCATGACACCTCACGTTTCCGCTACCACGTGTTTTGGGGGTGTGACATTACTGATCTAGTTGTTAATCTTAAAACTGATAAACTAGAAGAGGGTAAGAAAATGTTTAAGGAAAAGGTTAAACTGGACTTAGAGAAGGTGAGCTTGAATACTAACAAATCTAAACATGGGTTAGGATATGTTAGTAATACAGTTAACTCAGTTACTAAACCTGTTGTTGAATCTGTTGTGAATAACTGTGTGAATTGTAAATGTAAAGCAAGTGCTTCTTCTTCACAGAGTTTTCAAAATCAAAAACCCAGAGATAATCAAAGAAATTGGAATCAAATGATTTCACAAAAACTGGGTAATAATGTTACTGTGATTAAAGAAATGTCTTGCTTTATATGTGGAAAAATGGGTCATCTTAAATATGACTGTTATTATAATCCTGAGAATGTTCAAAGGATTAGAAAACAGTCATGGATGAAAGCAAATATGATTAACAAACAAAATTTTCAATCAAAAGTTGATCATACTGCCAGAGTTCAGAAGATAAACTCAAAGGCTACCATGTTAAACACTGTTACAGGTAAATCTACTGCAGCAGTAATAACAAAATTAGCCAAAAGCTCAAAGACTAAAACAGTGGTAACTGATTTTAAAAACAGTGTTAACAAAATTAACACTGAATCTTCAATTGGTAAAACAGTTAAAACTGTTAAGCCAAAGAACACTGTTAAGTCTAAAATTAGTTGGATTTGGACACCTATTAAGTCTGATAAATTAACAGATCCAAATACCAACAGTGCTACACAATCAATAATCTTTAAGAAAGTTGATTATGTGAATGCACATGGGAAACCCAAAGCCAAATTGGTTTGGGTTCCCAAGAGAAATTAATTCTCTTTTTTGACTATTTGTGCAGGGCAAGCCTAAGAGCTTATGGCATATTGATAGTGGATGCTCACGGCACATGACTGGAGACAAAGAAAAGCTGCAGGACTTTAAATCTTTTGATGGAGGATATGTAGCTTTTGGAAGCAATCCAAAAGGAGGAAGGATCACAGGGAAAGGAACAGTTCAGAGTGAAAAGCTAAGTTTTGATAATGTTTATTTTGTGGAACAACTGAGGTATAATTTACTAAGTGTGAGTCAAATCACAGATAAAAAGAACCCAGTTCTTTTTACTGACACTGAATGCCTTATCTTGTCCAAAGAATTCAAAATACTGGAAAACATGATTTTGATGAGAATTCCAAGACTAGATAATGTATATAAGTGTGACTTAGTAAATATGACACCTCAACCTGATTTAAACTGTCTTATTTCTAAAGCAAGTGTGAATGAATCTGAACTGTGGCATAGGAGGATGTGTCAAATGAATTTCAAAACCATTAATAAACTTGTCAAAAACAAGCTTGTTGGAGGTTTGCCTGAAAAGGTCTATTCATGTGATGATCATTGTGTTTCTTGTCAAAAGGGAAAGCAACACAAATCCTCATTTAAGTCCAAATCTGTGAACACAAATAGCACACCCTTACACTTATTGCATATGGACTTATTTGGACCAACCAGTATAAGTAGTATGGGGAAAAAGTCTTACTGTCTTGTGATTATTGATGATTATACTAGATTTACATGGGTTTTCTTTCTTAGGACAAAGGATGAGACAGGTGAAATACTTAGATCATTTATAACTAAGATGGAGAATCAATTGGATAAAAGAGTAAAGATCATCAGAAGTGATAATGGAACAGAATTTAAAAATCATGAGATGGATAAATTCTGTGAAGTTAAAGGTATTAAGAGAGAATTTAGTGCACCTAGAACTCCTCAACAAAATGGAGTAGCTGAAAGGAGGAATAGGACACTGATTGAGGCTGCTAGAACCATGCTATCTGATGCAAAGCTACCTATGTCTTTTTGGGCAGAGGCAGTTAGCACAGCTTGTTATGTTCAGAATAGAGTATTAGTTGTTAAGCCTCATAACAAGACACCATATGAACTGTTGTTTAAGAGAAAGCCTTTGGTTAGTTTCTTAAAATCTTTTGGGTGTCCTTGTACAATCTTAAATACCAAAGATCACTTAGGTAAGTTTCAGAGTAAGGCTGATGAGGGGATATTTGTTGGTTATTCTATTCAAAGTAAATCTTATAGGGTATTCAATCAAAGGACCAGAATCATAGAAGAAACAGTGCACATTACTTTTAATGAAAACACTGTTAATCCTGAGGGAAAAGGTCCTGAATCACTGTTTGATATTGATGCACTTAATACTGCTTTTAGATATACAAATGTGGATACTAGTGCAGGTACAAGTGCAGGTACAAATGCAGGAACAGGTGATGAAGAAGGTAGAGCAAAATCAGGAATATCAGTTGGAAAGAAGAATGATTCATTGGAATATATATTATTTCCAATTTGGTCTCCTGATCCTCCAGAAGTGTTTGATACTGATCAACCAACGACATCACAGGATGTGGAAATAGGAAAATCAGATGAAACATCATTTTCTCATGTTAATGATTCTGATAGACCTGTTATTGAAGACAGTACAGAAGACAGTGATATGAGTCCAGTACAGAAGTCTACAAAGGCAGGTGTGAATGTTGATCAGACACCTACAAAGCATCTTGACACAGAGCAGGAACAATTGAATTATCTACATTTGATGAGTTCTACTCCTTTGTCAAAGAGAATTGCGAGAGAAGTGTCAAGTAGTGAGTCTGGGCAAGAAGGAAATTTTACCAACTTAGAGGAGAGTATTCAAGAAACAGCAGCATCTAAATACATTTCTCATAAAGATCATCCACTTGAGAATGTAATAGGAGATATTGAATCAGCTGTTAAAACAAGAAATCAAAGTCAGGTGTTTGAAGCTTCAACAAATGAGGAAGAAGTAAATCTTGATACAGAAGCTGTTAATACTTCTTTGTTTGCCTGTTTTCTGTCTCAAACAGAACCAAAGAAGGTTACTGAAGCTTTGAGAGATCCTAGTTGGATTGAAGCTATGCAAGAGGAGTTGCTTCAGTTTAAGATTCAAGAAGTTTGGACATTGGTTGATTTACCTAAAGAGAAGAGGGCAATTGGTACTAAATGGATTTTCAAGAACAAGAAGGATGAAAGAGGTATAGTGATAAAAAACAAGGCTAGATTGGTTGCACAGGGGTATTCACAAGAAGAGGGGATTGATTATGATGAGGTTTTTGCACCTGTTGCAAGGATAGAGGCAATTAGATTGTTTTTGGCTTATGCTTCATTCAAGGGATTCATTGTGTATCAGATGGATGTTAAGAGTGCTTTTCTGTATGGCACTATACAGGAAGAGGTCTATGTATGTCAACCACCAGGGTTTGAAGATTCTAAATTTCCTGATAAAGTTTTCAAACTGGATAAAGCTCTTTATGGCTTACATCAAGCACCTAGAGCCTGGTATGATACTTTTTCAGATTATCTGTTGCAGAATGGATTCAAAAGGGGTGCAATAGATAAAACTTTGTTTACTAAAAGAATTAAGAATGATATACTACTGGTTCAAGTTTATGTAGATGATATCATTTTTGGTTCAACAAAGGATAGTCTTTGCAAGGAGTTTGAATCATTGATGCATGAAAAGTTCAAGATGAGCTCCATGGGGGAATTAACATTTTTCTTGGGGCTACAAGTAAAGCAACAGAAAGAAGGAATCTTTATTCATCAAAGTAAGTATGTGAATGATATACTGGATCGGTTTGGGTACAAAGATGCTAAAGTTGCAAGCACACCAGTTGAGACAAACAAGAAATTACATGCAGATCTTGAGGGGGAGAGTGTGGATGAACATCTTTACAGATCAATGATTGGGTCTCTTATGTATCTCACTTCATCAAGGCCTGACATCATGTTTGCAGTGTGTTTATGTGCAAGATTTCAAGCTAATCCAAAGCTATCACATCTTCTAGCAGTCAAAAGAATTTTTAGATATCTGAATGGTCAATCAAAATTGGGCCTTTGGTATCCAAAGTTTAATTCTTTTGATCTGATAGCTTACACAGATAGTGATTATGGAGGAGCTAATTTGGACAGGAAATCTACAACAGGAGGTTGTCAATTTTTGGGAGAAAGATTGGTTTCATGGCAATGCAAGAAACAAACCACTGTATCTACATCTACAGCAGAGGCAGAATATGTAGCAGCTGCAAGTTGCTGTGCTCAAGTGCTATGGATTCAGAATCAGATGCTAGATTATGGTTTTACCTTTCTTAATACTCCTATTTTTATTGATAATAGCTCTGCAATCAGTATAATTAATAACCCAGTTAAACATTCTAAAACAAAGCACATTGAAATCAGATATCATTTCATTAGAGATTGTAATGAGAAAAGACTTATTCAAATTTTGAAAGTTCATACTGATAATCAGTTTGCTGATCTGTTTACAAAAGCTTTTGATGTAGGCAGATTCACATTCTTGGTTACTAGTATAGGAATGATCAATTTGTCATAAGTTATTTCTCTTGTTACTGCTTTCTGTGAATAATATCTACTGTGATTTCAATTTGGGTTAATACTGATTTGTTAATTAAACACTGATTGTGTGTCATGTGTATCGTTATCACTGTTTCTTAATTTTATTATAAACAGTGGTAATAATCACTTCACCACTGTTGGTGTATCGTTAACACTGTATACTTGTATTATTGTTTGAAATTACCACTGCAGGTTATATTGCTATGTCTTGGAGTCTAACTTATGCAGGTGTTTATGAAGTTTTTACTGCTTGTGGAGTTTTGCTTTCGGTAAAAAAAAAAAAAAAAAAAAAAAAAAAAAAATTCAACCACTGCTTTGTTTATATGATTTTGCTAGAACTGAAGTACTACTTGTATTAAGTTAGCACTGCCTTGGTCGGTTGGTACTGCTTGTACAAGTTAGCACTGCTAGCTTAATTATGTAAATGATGCATTTGAGAAACCAAGTGTTGATTACCACTGATGGTTATTTTCACAGTTATCACTGAACGTGTTATTTTATTTAATTAACACTGTTTTAGTTATAATTGGGGATCTGATCAAATTAGGGCTTACAACTTATTTAATTTCAGTACTTAACTCTCAACACTTAGGGTTTCTCATTACGCTTTCAAAATTTCACATACAAACAACTGCGCTTAGTCTCATTGATTTTCGATTCTGTAAAATCATCTTCGATTCTTCTCGATTACTTGATTTCTTATCATGGCATCGACTTCGTCTACTGTTCAACTACCGATTGGAAAAGATCACAATATGATTGCATTCTTAATGAAACCTGCAGAGGCAAACGAGTATGTGGAAATCATTGATTTCCTTCGTGCTTCACATATTCGTCATGCTCTCACTGTAGCACCCAGAATATCTCATGATCATATCAACAATTTCTGGGTGAATGCATCAATAGAAGAGGAACAGGGGATTAAAAGAATCGTTTCAGAAGTTATGGATACACGTGTTGTAATCACAGAAGCTACTGTTAGAGCTTCCTTACAACTAGATGATGAGGCAGGTATATCATCTTTAGAGGATACTGTTATGTATGATACTTTACGATTAATGGGTTATGAGGGTTCTTTTGAAATTTTTACTTTTCAGAAAACCTTATTTTCTCATCAGTGGAGGTTTTTAATACATACAATTTTACACTGCTTATCATCTAAAAGATCATCTTTTGAGCAGTTTGGAAGCAACATTGCTTATGCAATTGCTTGTCTTGCAACTGGTCAAAGGTTTAATTTTTCAAATCTGATTTTTTCTGGTATGCTTAGAAACATTGAGCAGCCAAAGATTAAATTTTTGATGTATCCACGTTTTGTGCAGTTGTTCTTAAATGAACAAATTCCCAATATAACTGCACTTGACAAGATTATTGGTATTGTCTCTTTTAAACCAAAAGTTTTTGTAAATATGAAGAGAGATACTAAATTTTCTGGGAAGGTTACAGCATTATTTTCTACAATGCTTCCTGCACCTTCCACCACAACATCAGTACTACCAACTGAAGCTGAACCAACTACTGAGAGAATGGTTCCACCCACCACTTCTCAACCCACAGTAGTTGGGGGTACTAAAAGAAAACAAGGGACCACAACAGCTAAACCTTCTAAAGCCAAAAAGGCTAAAAAACAGGCATTTGAGGCTGCTGCTGCTCAGGTGTCTCAGACAAATGATTCATCACAGCAGATGATCAATGAGGAGGAGGATGATCATTCTGAGAGGGCTGCTTCTACTGCTTCTAGCCCACTGGCAGAGCAGGACAGAAGTAACATTAATAAGACCCAATCAGAGGCAACACATGGACATGATTCTACACCTGTAGATGATCCTAGTGGTCCCAGTACCAAGAACCAAGGGGACTTTGATGATCATGCTAGGCATGAGTCAGAGTTTGATGATATCAATGATTCACCAAAGGAGTCACATCCTGAAGGTGTTGAGGCTAGAACTAACTTGGAATTGACAAAAATGGTTGATTATGTATGGGCTGAGTTTGTACAGGAGAGGAAGAAGAATAAGGCTAAGGATGAAGTTATTACTCAGTTGCAGAGGAAAGTGCAGCAGTTAGAGAGGATTGTTGTTAAATGTTTGAAGAAAGGAAGGAAATATGTGGTTCATGATACTTCAGAACCTGAGGAGACTTATAACTTTAAACAAAATGCTTTCAAAAAGGGGGAGAAGGTCTGGACAAATTTGGGTGATAAGAGGAATGAGAATGATAAGGTTGTGTCTGATGATGAAAAAGTTGATGAAGAGATTGAAATGGAACAACCAGTGGATGATGATTTTGTGCATACACCTCCAACACCACCTACAGAGCCAGAGCCAGAAATAAATGAATCAGTATATGAGACAGTGGAAACAGAAATGAAGGAATCAGTGGCAGATGAAGATAAGTCTGATCATACTGAGGTTATTGGGTCAGTGGAGCAAACTGAAGAGGTGAATTTGGATGATAAGACTGAGGAGTTAAAGATTGATGAGGATGATGGTGAAGAGGTGAGTAAACCTGAGATAGCAGTTGAAAAAGAAGAAGTAAAGACTGATGTTAAAACTGATGCTCAACAAGTTGAAAAGACTAGAAAGAAGAGCATTCCAGTTAAAACTGCTAAAATGACTGGTACAGGAAAGAAGGTTGAAACTCCAAAGAAGAAATCTTCACAACAACCATCTTTGCCTGGATTTCAAATTAGAGAACCTGCTGCTGCTCCTGTTCAACAGAAAGAATTGCCAAAGATTGATCCAAAAGATAAAGGCAAGGGAAAACTGGTAGAAGAACCAAAGAAGAAAAAGCAAAAACCAGTGCCACCAGAAGTAACTGCTCATGATATTGAGTATGCTCAAAGGTTACAGGCTGAGATAAATGCAGAGGGATTGATTGATGTTGAGATTGAGGAAGGAAAGTTTGTGAAAATGACAAAAGAGCAAGTGGCAGAGTGGGATGAATATTTATTGAAAGAACAGAGACAGGATGATATTGAATATCTTGTAGAGCAGGTTAAGAAAAAGAAAGCAGAGGAAGCAAGAAAGAAAAAAGCTGCAAAACCACCAACAAAAGCTCAAATGAAGAAGAACTTAATTGCAAAGTTGAAAGGTGGGTATATTCCTTTGAATGCATTGAAACAGATGAGTTTAGAGAGATTGCAGGAGTTATGGGATAAAGATGAGTTGAATCCTGATGTGATTGAAAAGAAACAAACAGAAAAGAAAGAAGCTGAGAAGAAAAAGCAGGAAGTTGAAAAGGAAAATGTTGGGTCAAAACTGTTTCAGGTCTGAGTTGAAGTTCTGATGAGAAGACAGAGTACAAGTGATTAAAACTGTTTGCTTTAAAGGTTAAAACTGTCTTTACGAAGTTACAACTGATAGAAGAAAACTGAAGAGAAGACAAGTGTTACAACTGTTTGAAGATAGATTACAACTGATAGTTATGTGTCTGTAAGTAGTTAAAACTGCTTATGTATTAGTAACTGTTAGTTATGTATGAAACAGTTAACACTGATTATGTATTTGTACTTAGTCGCATATTACAATTGAAGCAGTTACCACTGAATGTGTAATAGTTACAACTGTTTACATCAGAATGGTAGTTAAAACTGTTTATGATTTTGTGATAAGTATGAGTCGGTTATGGAAGTTATTTTATTCCATATTTGTAGGAGATTGTATAGGACTCTATATGTTATAAATAGAGATCCTTTAGACCTAGATAGGTTAATGATTTTTGCGCAGCTTCAAGGTTTTCTGTAACCCTAATACATCAAGTGTATTCGTCTTATATCATTAATAAGATTGAAGCTTTCGGTATATTATTGTGTTCATTAAATTAATTAATATTCATTGATCTTCTTAATATTATTGAGTGTGATTCCGCAACTTCTCAATAATATATTCAAGGCTTATTAAGTAAGATTGTTTATTAAGTTAAACAGGGACTAACAAAGTGGTATCAGAGCTTGTGAAGCTTTGAAGACAGGAAGATCTGGGATTATTAGTATTAGTATTTGAGTTTAGTTCAGATATTAAGTTTTGATCTCAATGGCGTCTGAAGGCAATGAAGGGATTCAAGCAACGAAGATACCAATGCTTAAACCAGATGAGTTTGACCTATGGAAGGTCAGAATCAGGCAATATATGCTTCTCACGGATTATCAGATGTGGGAAGTTGTTGTCAATGGTATACCAGTAACGCTTGATGGAGATGGAGTAAAGCAACCAAGAGCACCACCAACATCTGAAGCAGAGAGGAAAATCAGATCTACTGAGTACAAAGAACTTAGTACTCTGTTGCTTTCCATTCCGAATGAGCATCAGAGCAGATTTGATAATTGTGAAGATCCCAAGGTACTGATGGAGGCAATTGAGAAGAGGTTTGGTGGTAATGATAACACCAAAAAGAATAAAAGATCTCTGTTAAAACAACAATTTGAAAATTTTAGCCATGTGAAATCTGAAACTCTAACTCAAACCTTTGATAGGTTTACTAAATTAGTTGGAGAATTGGAAAATCACAAGGTTAAGATTGACAAAGAAGATCTTAACAGAAAGTTCTTGAGATCATTAGGTGATGACTGGACAATCTATACTGTTGGATTGAGGCAGAGTTCAGACATTGAAGTTAAGGAACTAGAAGATATATACAATGATCTGAGGAACTTTGAGTCTGAGGTGGAAAGTAAGAAGCAAGCAACTGGATATAGTCATAATGCTGCTTTTATGTCTATGGCTGGAACAAAAGCAGAATCAAGTCAAATGGGTTCTACTCATGTTTCAGGGGGAGCAGGATCATCATCAAATAATTCTAATGATATCAAATATTGGAATCTTTCTTTGCAAGTAATGTGAATTCTTCACTTACTAATGAAGATCTGGAACAATTTGATGGTGATGATCTAGAGGAGATGGACATCAAGTGGCAAATTGCATTGATTACTCAAAGAGCAAAAAGGTTCATGCAGAGGACTGGTAGAAATAATTTTGCATACAAGAGGAATGATGCAAATTGGTTTGATAAGAGCAAGATTGAGTGTTTCAACTGTCACAAGATGGGACACTTTGCCAGAGAATGCAGAAACCCTAGGCAAGAGCAGAATGGTAATGGTCAGAGATCTGGAAGCAATGGGACACAGACAAGAAACATTCCAATTCAGGGGGCTTCAGCAAATGCTTTGGTGTCTATGGATGGCTGTGGATGGGATTGGAGTGATCAAGAAGAGCATGTTGTGAAGAATCAATGTCTCATGGCCATTGCAGAATCTGACAAAAAGTCAGAAGTTCCTACTGAGGTACAAAATAAATTATGTTCTGCTGTTTGTAAACAAACTGTTAAACACTACAGAGATCATAATATAAAAGTGTGTGAGGAACTAAAACAATGGGAAATCAAAAGTAAACACACCATAGCTGTCATTGAAAATCTGGAAAATCAAATTAAGGCATATGAAGTCAATGCAACACAGTTTAAGTATGACATTGAATATGCTAGGTGGGAGAGAGACTCTTTTAAAGATAAAGTTGATTTGTTATCTAAGAAACTTACTGAGGTCACATGTGAAAGAGATAGTATAAGGCTTGATGTAAGTAAATTAGAACATGCTTCAAAGAGTGTAAATAAACTTATTAATTCACAGATTCATGATAAACTTAAGACTGGATTAGGATACAATAATGTACCTCCACCTTATAATCACACCTACTTTCCTCCCAAAAGTGAAATTGATATCAATTCACTTAAAAGAGAAATGGTAGATGAGGTTAAAAAGGCTGATCCAATTAAAAGTTTATCTGATGATGATCTGTTTATAGAAGGTGAAGTAAGTGACTGGACTGAAGAAGATGATCAGAGTGATAGAACATCTGATAGTGAGAAGAGTGTGAAATCTGAATCATATAAGTCTGAGTCAACATGTGAGGATGTGAAGAGAGTAATTACTGATCTAGTTGTTAATCTTAAAACTGATAAACTAGAAGAGGGTAAGAAAATGTTCAAGGAGAAGGTTAAACTGGACTTAGAGAAGGTGAGTTTGAATACTAACAAATCTAAACATGGGTTAGGATATGTTAGTAATACAGTTAACTCAGTTACTAAACCTGTTGTTGAATCTGTTGTGAATAACTGTGTGAATTGTAAATGTAAAGCAAGTGCTTCTTCTTCACAGAGTTTTCAAAATCAAAAACCCAGAGGTAATCAAAGAAATTGGAATCAAATGATTTCACAAAAACTGGGTAATAATGTTACTGTGATTAAAGAAAAGTCTTGCTTTATATGTGGAAAAATGGGTCATCTTAAATATGACTGCTATCATAATCCTGAGAATGTTCAAAGGATTAGAAAACAGTCATGGACAAAAGCAAATATGATTAACAAACAAAATTTTCAATCAAAAGTTGATCATACTGCCAGAGTTCAGAAGATAAACTCAAAGGCTACGATGTTAAACACTGTTACAGGTAAATCTACTGCAGCAGTAATAACAAAATTAGCCAAAAGCTCAAAGACTAAAACAGTGGTAACTGATTTCAAAAACAGTGTTAACAAAATTAACACTGAATCGTCAATTGGTAAAACAGTTAAAACTGTTAAGCCAAAGAACACTGTTAAGTCTAAAATTAGTTGGATTTGGACACCTATTAAGTCTGATAAATTAACAGATCCAAATACCAACAGTGCTTCACAATCAATAATCTTTAAGAAAGTTGATTATGTGAATGCACATGGGAAACCCAAAGCCAAATTGGTTTGGGTTCCCAAGAGAAATTAATTCTTTTTTTTTACTATTTGTGCAGGGCAAGCCTAAGAGCTTATGGCATATTGATAGTGGATGCTCACGGCACATGACTGGAGACAAAGAAAAGCTGCAGGACTTTAAATCTTTTGATGGAGGATATGTAGCTTTTGGAAGCAATCCAAAAGGAGGAAAGATCACAGGGAAAGGAACAGTTCAGAGTGAAAAGCTAAGTTTTGATAATGTTTATTTTGTGGAACAATTGAGGTATAATTTACTAAGTGTGAGTCAAATCACAGATAAAAAGAACCCAGTTCTTTTTACTGACACTGAATGCCTTATCTTGTCCAAAGAATTTAAAATACCAGAAAACATGATTTTGATGAGAATTCCAAGACAAGATAATGTATATAAGTGTGACTTAGTGAATATGACACCTCAACCTGATTTAAACTGTCTTATTTCTAAAGCAAGTATGAATGAATCTGAACTGTGGCATAGGAGGATGTGTCACATGAATTTCAAAACCATTAATAAACTTGTCAAAAACAAGCTTGTTGGAGGTTTGCCTGAAAAGGTCTATTCATGTGATGATCATTGTGTTTCTTGTCAAAAGGGAAAGCAACACAAATCCTCATTTAAGTCCAAATCTGTGAACACAAATATCACACCTTTACACTTATTGCATATGGACTTATTTGGACCAACCAGTATAAATAGTATGGGGAAAAAGTCTTACTGTCTTGTGATTATTGATGATTATTCTAGATTTACATGGGTTTTCTTTCTTAGGACAAAGGATGAGACAGGTGAAATACTTAGATCATTTATAACTAAGATGGAGAATCAATTGGATAAAAGAGTAAAGATCATCAGAAGTGATAATGGAACAGAATTTAAAAATCATGAGATGGATAAATTCTGTGAAGTTAAAGGTATTAAGAGAGAATTTAGTGCACCTAGAACTCCTCAACAAAATGGAGTAGCTGAAAGGAGGAATAGGACACTGATTGAGGCTGCTAGAACCATGCTATCTGATGCAAAGCTACCTATGTCTTTTTGGGCAGAGGCAGTTAGCACAGCTTGTTATGTTCAGAATAGAGTATTAGTTGTTAAGCCTCATAACAAGACACCATATGAACCGTTGTTTAAGAGAAAGCCTTTGGTTAGTTTCTTAAAATCTTTTGGGTGTCCTTGTACAATCTTAAATACCAAAGATCACTTAGGTAAGTTTCAGAGTAAGGCTGATGAGGGGATATTTGTTGGTTATTCTATTCAAAGTAAATCTTATAGGGTATTCAATCAAAGGACCAGAATCATAGAAGAAACAGTGCACATTACTTTTAATGAAAACACTGTTAATCCTGAGGGAAAAGGTCCTGAATCACTGTTTGATATTGATGCACTTAATACTGCTTTTAGATATACAAATGTGGATACTAGTGCAGGTACAAGTGCAGGTACAAATGCAGGAACAGGTGATGAAGAAGGTAGAGAAACATCAGGAAAATCAATTGGAAAGAAGAATGATTCATTGGAATATATATTATTTCCAATTTGGTCTCCTGATCCTCCAGAAGTGTTTGATACTGATCAACCAACGACATCACAGGATGTGGAAACAGGAAAATCAGATGAAACATCATTTTCTCATGTTGATGATTCTGATAGACCTGTTATTGATGATAGTACAGAAGACAGTGATGTGAGTCCAGTACAGAAGAATACAAAGGCACGTGTGAATGTTGATCAGACACCTAAAAAGCATCTTGACACAGAGCAGGAACGATTGAATTATCTACATTTGATGAGTTCTACTCCTTTGTCAAAGAAAATTGCAAGAGAAGTGTCAAATAGTGAGTCTGGTCAAGAAGGAAATTTTACCAACTTAGAAGAGAGTATTCAAGAAACAGCAGCATCTAAATACATTACTCATAAAGATCATCCACTTGAGAATGTAATAGGAGATATTGAATCAGCTGTTAAAACAAGAAATCAAAGTCAGGTGTTTGAAGCTTCAGCAAATGAGGAAGAAGTAAATCTTGATACAGAAGCTGTAAATACTTCTTTGTTTGCCTGTTTTCTGTCTCAAACAGAACCAAAGAAGGTTACTGAAGCTTTGAGAGATCCTAGTTGGATTGAAGCTATGCAAGAGGAGTTGCTTCAGTTTAAGATTCAAGAAGTTTGGACATTAGTTGATTTGCCTAAAGAGAAGAGGGCAATTGGTACTAAATGGATTTTCAAGAACAAGAAGGATGAAAGAGGTATAGTGATCAAAAACAAGGCTAGATTGGTTGCACAGGGGTATTCACAAGAAGAGGGGATTGATTATGATGAGGTTTTTGCACCTGTTGCAAGGATAGAGGCAATTAGATTGTTTTTGGCTTATGCTTCATTCAAGGGTTTCATTGTGTATCAGATGGATGTTAAGAGTGCTTTTTTGTATGGCACTATACAGGAAGAGGTCTATGTATGTCAACCACCAGGGTTTGAAGATTCTAAATTTCCTGATAAAGTTTTCAAACTGGATAAAGCTCTTTATGGTTTACATCAAGCACCTAGAGCCTGGTATGATACTTTTTCAGATTATCTGTTGCAGAATGGATTCAAAAGGGGTGCAATAGATAAAACTTTGTTTACTAAAAGAATTAAGAATGATATACTACTGGTTCAAGTTTATGTAGATGATATCATTTTTGGTTCAACAAAGGATAGTCTTTGCAAGGAGTTTGAATCATTGATGCATGAAAAGTTCAAGATGAGCTCCATGGGGGAATTAACATTTTTCTTGGGGCTACAAGTAAAGCAACAGAAAGAAGGAATCTTTATTCATCAAAGTAAGTATGTGAATGATATACTGGATCGGTTTGGGTACAAAGATGCTAAAGTTGCAAGCACACCAGTTGAGACAAACAAGAAATTACATGCAGATCTTGAGGGGGAGAGTGTGGATGAACATCTTTACAGATCTATGATTGGGTCACTTATGTATCTCACTTCATCAAGGCCTGACATCATGTTTGCAGTGTGTTTATGTGCAAGATTTCAAGCTAATCCAAAGCTATCACATCTTCTAGCAGTCAAAAGAATTTTTAGATATTTGAAGGGTCAATCAAAATTGGGCCTTTGGTATCCAAAGTTTAATTCTTTTGATCTGATAGCTTACACAGATAGTGATTATGGAGGAGCTAACTTGGACAGGAAATCTACATCAGGAGGTTGTCAATTTTTGGGAGAAAGATTGGTTTCATGGCAATGCAAGAAACAAACCACTGTATCTACATCTACAGCAGAGGCAGAATATGTAGCAGCTGCAAGTTGCTGTGCTCAAGTGCTATGGATTCAGAATCAGATGCTAGATTATGGTTTTACCTTTCTTAATACTCCTATTTTTATTGATAATAGCTCTGCAATCAGTATTATTAATAACCCAGTTAAACATTCTAAAACAAAGCATATTGAAATCAGATATCATTTCATTAGAGATTGTAATGAGAAAAGACTTATTCAAATTTTGAAAGTTCATACTGATAATCAGTTTGCTGATCTGTTTACAAAAGCTTTTGATGTAGGCAGATTCACATTCTTGGTTACTAGTATTGGAATGATCAATTTGTCATAAGTTATTTCTCTTGTTACTGCTTTCTGTGAATAATATCCACTGTGATTTCAATTTGGGTTCATACTGATTTGTTAATTAAACACTGATTGTGTGTAATGTGTATCGTTATCACTGTTTCTTACTTTTATTATAAACAGTGGTAATAATCATTTCACCACTGTTGGTGTATAGTTAACACTGTATACTTGTATTATTGTTTGAAATTACCACTGCAGGTTATATTGCTATGTCTTGGAGTCTAACTTATGCAGGTGTTTTTGACGTTTTTACTGCTTATGGAGTTTGCTTTCGGTAAAAAAAAAAAAAAAAAAAAAAAAAAAATAAAAAAAAAAAAATAAAAATTCAACCACTGCTTTGTTTATATGATTTTGCTAGAACTGAAGAACTACTTGTATTAAGTTAGCACTGCCTTGGTCGGTTGGTACTGCTTGTACAAGTTAGCACTGCTAGCTTAATTATGTAAATGATGCATTTGAGAAACCAAGTGTTGATTACCACTGATGGTTATTTTCACAGTTATCACTGAACGTGTGATTTTGTTTAATTAACATTGTTTTAGTTATAATTGGGGATCTGATCAAATTAGGGCTTACAACTGATTTAATTTCAGTACTTAACTCTCAACACTTAGGGTTTCTCATTACTCTTTAACATACAAACAACTGCGATAAGTCTCTTTGATTTTCGATTCTGTCAAATCATCTTCGATTCTTCTCGATTACTTGATTTCTTATCATGGCATCGACTTCGTCTACTGTTCAACTACCGATTGGAAAAGATCACAATATGATTGCATTCTTAATGAAACCTGCGGAGGCAAATGAGTATGTGGAAATCATTGATTTTCTTCGTGCTTCACATATTCGTCATGCTCTCACTGTAGCACCCAGAATATCTCACGATCATATCAACAATTTCTGGGTGAATGCATCAATAGAAGAGGAACAGGGGATTAAAAGAATTGTTTCAGAAGTTATGGATACACGTGTTGTAATCACAGAAGCTACTGTTAGAGCTTCATTACAACTAGATGATGAGGCAGGTATATCTTTTTTAGAGGATACTGTTATGTATGATACTTTACGATTGATGGGTTATGAGGGTTCTTTTGAAATTTTTACTTTTCAGAAAACCTTATTTTCTCATCAGTGGAGATTTTTAATACATACAATTTTACACTGCTTATCATCTAAGAGATCATCTTTTGAGCAGTTTGGAAGCAACATTGCTTATGCAATTGCTTGTCTTGCAACTGGTCAAAGGTTTAATTTTTCAAATCTGATATTTTCTGGTATGCTTAGAAACATTGAGCAGCCAAAGATTAAGTTTTTGATGTATCCACGTTTTGTGCAGTTGTTCTTAAATGAACAAATTCCTAATATAACTGCACTTGAAAAGATTATTGGTATTGTCTCTTTTAAACCAAAAGTTTTTGTAAATATGAAGAGAGATACTAAATTTTCTGGGAAGGTTACAGCATTATTTTCTACAATGCTTCCTGCACCTTCCACCACAGCATCAGTACTACCAACTGAAGCTGAACCAACTACTGAGAGAATGGTTCCACCCACCACTTCTCAACCCACAGTAGTTGGGGGTACTAAGAGAAAACAAGGGACCAAAACAGCCAAATCTTCTAGAGCCAAAAAGGCTAGAACACAGATGTCTGAGGATCATGTTGCTCAGTCATCTCAGTCTATGGACAGTGGTCCAGAACAACATGTGGTCCATAAGGAGAGGGGTGACCATTCTGAGAGGGCTGCTTCTACTGCTTCTAGCCCACTGGCAGAGCAGGACAGAAGTAACATTAATAAGACCCAATCAGAGGCAACACATGGACATGATTCTACACCTGTAGATGATCCTAGTGGTCCCAGTACCAAGAACCAAGGGGACTTTGATGATCATGCTAGGCATGAGTCAGAGTTTAATGATGTCAATGATTCACCAAAGGATTCACATTCTGAAGGTGTTGAGGCTAGAACTAACTTGGAATTGACGAAAATGATTGATTATGTATGGGCTGAGTTTGTACAAGAGAGGAAGAAGAATAAGGCTAAGGATGAAGTTATAACTCAGTTGCAGAGGAAAGTGAAGCAGTTAGAGAAGGTTGTTATTAAGTGTTTGAAGAAAGGAAGGAGATATGTGGTTCATGATACTTCAGAACCTGAGGAGCATTATAATTTTAAACAAAATGCTTTCAAAAAGGGGGAGAAGGTATGGACAAATATGGGTGATAAGAGGAATGAGAATGAGAAGGTTGTGTCTGATGATGAAAAAGTTGATGAAGACATTGAAATGGAACAACAAGTGGAAGATGAATTTGTGCATACACCTCCAACACCACCTACAGAGCCAGAGGTTAATGAGTCAGTGTTTGAGACAGTGGAAACAGAAATGAAGGAATCAGTGGCAGATGAAGATAAGTCTGATAATACTGAGGTTGTTGGGTCTGATCATACTGAGGTTATTGGGTCAGTGGAGCAGACTACAGAGGTGATTTTGGATGATAAGACTGAGGAGTTAAAGATTGATGAGGATGATGGTGAAGAGGTGAGCAAACCTGAGATAGCAGTTGAAAAGGAAGAAGTGAAAACTGAAGTTAAAACTGATGCTCAGCAAGTTGAAAAAACTAGAAAGAAGAGCATTCCAGTTAAAACTGCTAAGATGACTGGAACAGGAAAGAAGGTTGAAACTCCAAAGAAGAAATCTTCACAACAACCATCTTTGCCTGGATTTCAAATTAGAGAACTTGCTGCTGCTCCTGTTCAACAGAAAGAATTGCCAAAGATAGATCCAAAAGCTAAGGGCAAGGAAAAACTGGTAGAAGAACCAAAGAAGAAGAAGCAAAAACCAGTGCCACCAGAAGTAACTGCTCATGATACTGAATATGCAGAAAGATTACAGGCTGAGCTAAATGCAGAGGGCTTGATTGATGTTGAGGTTGAGGAAGGAAAGTTTGTAAAAATGACAAAAGAGCAAGTGGCAGAATGGGATGAGTATTTGTTGAAAGAGCAGAGACAGGATGATATTGAATATTTAGTTGATCAGCTTAAGAAGAAGAAAGCAGAAGAAGCAAGAAAGAAGAAAGTTGCAAAACCACCAACAAAAGCTCAAATGAAGAAGAATTTAATTGCAAAGCTAAAATGTGGAATTATTCCTTTGAATGCATTGAAACAGATGAGTTTAGAGAGATTGCAGGAGTTATGGGATAAAGATGAGTTGAATCCTGATGTAATTGAAAAGAAAGAAACAGAAAAGAAAGAAGTTGAGAAGAAAAAGCAGGAAGTTGAAAGGGAAAGGAAAAAGGCTGAAAAAGAAAGAAAATTGAAGGAAAAGGAAGAAAAAGAAAAAAGAGAAAAGATAGAAGCTGAAAAGAGGAGGAAAGATGAGCTTGAGCAAAAGAAGAGAGAGTTAGATGAAATTCCTGATAGAGAAAGGAATATTGATGAATTGAAGGAGTTTATTTTGTTACAGCCTATGGAATCTGAGGTAATTAATGTTGAATTACCTGGTATTATTGATTGGTCTATAGAGCAATTTGTCAATCCTGTTAAGATTCACAAGATTAAAGTTGAAAGAGCAGATGGAAATATATCTTGGTGGAGATCTTTTAGGGATTTGATAAAGAGGATTAGTAGAACTGATTTGGTGAGGATGTATGAGATTGGAATGGAAAAGAAGTTAGATTTAAAAAGATTTGATAATTTGGTTGAAAAGGTTACATGGCATTGGATTAAAGCTATGTTTGAACCAGAAGAGTTTCCATTTCAGTTTGCTACTTTTAGCAAGGTCAGAAATTGGATTTATCATGCTAAACCTGGAGTACATCAGATTGTTATGGAGGATGCAGTGTTTATGTGGTTATTGACAGATAGATTTTATGATATCAATCTGAGATTTTTGATGAGCTTGAGAAATGCAAGGTTGCAAGCTGCAGTGTTAGATGATGTAGCTCTAGAACTGGTATATATGGTGTTAAATCAGATTTATAAGAAGGAAGAGATTGATAGGAGGAAGAGAAGAAAAGACTAACAGTTTTGAAAGAATTTTGTGAAGCTTATAATGGAGGATTAGAAGAAACTTAATGCTGTGAAGGACAGATTAAGTTTAGGGGGAGATTGTTGGGTCAAAACTGTTTCAGGTCTGAGTTGAAGTTCTGATGAGAAGACAGAGTACAAGTGATTAAAACTGTTTGCTTTAAAGGTTAAAACTGTCTTTACGAAGTTACAACTGATAGAAGAAAACTGAAGAGAAGACAAGTGTTACAACTGTTTGAAGATAGATTACAACTGATAGTTATGTGTCTGTAAGTAGTTAAAACTGCTTATGTATTAGTAACTGTTAGTTATGTATGAAACAGTTAACACTGATTATGTATTTGTACTTAGTCGCATATTACAATTGAAGCAGTTACCACTGAATGTGTAATAGTTACAACTGTTTACATCAGAATGGTAGTTAAAACTGTTTATGATTTTGTGATAAGTATGAGTCGGTTATGGAAGTTATTTTATTCCATATTTGTAGGAGATTGTATAGGACTCTATATGTTATAAATAGAGATCCTTTAGACCTAGATAGGTTAATGATTTTTGCGCAGCTTCAAGGTTTTCTGTAACCCTAATACATCAAGTGTATTCGTCTTATATCATTAATAAGATTGAAGCTTTCGGTATATTATTGTGTTCATTAAATTAATTAATATTCATTGATCTTCTTAATATTATTGAGTGTGATTCCGCAACTTCTCAATAATATATTCAAGGCTTATTAAGTAAGATTGTTTATTAAGTTAAACAGGGACTAACAGAAAAGAAAGAGGCTGAAAAGGAAAGAAAATTGAAAGAAAAGGAAGAAAAAGAAAAAAGAGAAAAGATAGAAGCTAAGAAGAGGAGGAAAGATGAACTTGAGAAAAAGAAGAGAGAGTTAGATGAAATTTCTGATAGAGAAAGGGATATTGATGAATTGAAGGAGTTTATTCTGTTACAGACTATGGAATCTGAGGTAATTAATGTTGAATTACCTGGTATCATTGATTGGTCTATTGAGCAGTTTGTCAATCCTGTTAAGATTCACAAGATTAAAGTTGAAAGAGCAGATGGAAATGTATCTTGGTGGAGATCTTTTAGGGATTTGATAAAGAGAATTAGTAGGACTGATTTGGTGAGAATGTATGAGATTGGGATGGAAAAGAATTTAGATTTGAAAAGGTTTGATAATCTGGTTGAAAAAGTTACATGGCATTGGATTAAAGCTATGTTTGAGCCAGAAGAGTTTCCATTTCAGTTTGCTACTTTTAGCAAGGTCAGAAATTGGATTTATCATGCCAAACCTGGAGTACATCAGATTGTTATGGAGGATGCAGTGTTTATGTGGTTATTGACAGATAGATTTTATGATATCAATCTGAGATTTTTGATGGGTTTGAGAAATGCAAGGCTACAAGCTGCAGTTTTAGATGATGTAGCTCTGGAATTGGTATATATGGTGCTGAATCAGATTCATAAGAAGGAGGAGATTGATAGGAAGAAGAGAAGAAATGACTAACAGTTTTGAAAGAATTTTGTGAAGCTTATAATGGAGGATTAGAAGAAACTTAATGCTGTGAAGGACAGATTAAGTTTAGGGGGAGATTGTTGGGTCAAAACTGTTTCAGGTCTGAGTTGAAGTTCTGATGAGAAGACAGAGTGCAAGTGATTAAAACTGTTTGCTTTGAAGGTTAAAACTGTTATTTATGAAGTTACAACTGATAGAAGAAAACTGATGAGAAGACAAGTGTTACAACTGTTTGAAGATAGATTACAACTGATAGTTATGTGTCTGTAAGTAGTTAAAACTGCTTATGTATTAGTAACTGTTAGTTATATATGAAACAGTTAACACTGATTATGTATTTGTACTTGGTCGCATATTACAATTGAAGCAGTTACCACTGAATGTGTAACAGTTACAACTGTTTACATCAGAATGGTAGTTAAAACTGTTTATGAATTTGTGATAAGTATGAGTCGGTTATGGAAGTTATTTTATTCCATATTTGTAGGAGATTGTATAGGACTCTATATGTTATAAATAGAGATCCTTTAGACCTAGATAGGTTAATGATTTTTGCGCAGCTTCAAGGTTTTCTGTAACCCTAATACATCAAGTGTATTCGTCTTATATCATTAATAAGATTGAAGCTTTCAGTATATTATTGTGTTCATTAAATTAATTAATATTCATTGATCTTCTTAATATTATTCAGTGTGATTCCGCAACTTCTCAATAATATATTCAAGGCTTATTACGTAAGATTGTTTATTAAGTTAAACAGGGACTAACAGTTTATACAATTGTGTTTTTATCTTATTTTAGTTTATGCTTAATTTAAGTTTTTGTGTTTATTAGGTTTTACCCTTCTGAATTAATATATATATATATATATATATATATATATATATATATATATATATATATATATATATATATATATATATATATATATATATATATATATTTGAGTTGAACAAACGTAACAAATACAAGTGAAAAATAATTTTATTTTAGACTTGTACAAATGATGGGTTTTTAATTTATACTTAGCATTTAATTCGCGTTTTTATTTCATTCTGCGAGTTTGACTAGTCAAACTTGCGGATCCACTTGAAATCTCGCGAATCGGATACAGAGTATAAAAGGGGAGGTCAAACGAGTCAACAGACCACCGGATCCACAACACTCGCGAGTTCACTTATACTTTGCGAATCCGCTTCTTGGCGAAAACGAGACGAAACGTAATTTTCGTTTGATTTCGATTTTACGAGTACGAAGAATGAGTTTTTGATCCATAGTTTTTATTCATCTTTAGATTGCGAACATTTTGAGGTAAAATACAACGGATTTCACCGTTTAATTAACGAGAAATCGAAGTTTTTATGCACTTAGGGTTTCGGTTTCAATTTTGATCGATTCATGTAGATTAAAGGCTTGTTAGAACAAGAATCCTTAGGATTAATGTTAAACGAACCTTAATAAATGTGAATGTATCGTTTGATCGTGTCAAAACTAACAAAATCATCGATTTTAAGTTTAAACTCGCGACGGCTGTTCATCGAACGAGTTGAACCTTCGATTCAACTCGCAGCGAGTTGACTAGCGAATCGAGTTGATTAGCGGATCGACCAACGAGTTGATCTGCGGATCGACATGGTTAGCGAGTTCACTTGGCTGCAGATCCAATTGCGAGTTGATAAGCGAAACGAGTTGAACTCGATTCGCTTAGGTGTCTTATGTGAATCCAGAACTTAGAAATTTTTTTTTTAAAAAGGGGTTTTTTTTTTATAAGAGTTACGACTTTTTAAGTAATAACTAGTATATTTTTGGATTCCTATGACAATGTATATATATATATATCGAAAGTCTACCGCTTCAAAACGTAATCTAGTAGCGTGTCCTAATTTTATATTAGCAGTATATTATATATATTGATTTATATATGTATACGACTTGAGACATTTATGTAACGAGTTATATATATAAGTTTACATTTAAACTAGGATGTAAGATGAATTACGATTCATAATACGTTATAGTTTAAAATCTATTACACGTGCATTTAATCTGTTATTTGTGTTTATTATACAGATATGGCGAGACAATTTGATAAAAGCCACAATATTCTGGTAGATCTGAATCTACAGTCCAAGAGGGCTGATAGGGTGGCCGATGTTCTACGCTTTTTTGCACGGTCGCGTATTAGATATGCTATTACGGCCAATCCACCTATTTCTCAGGCTATTCTGAACGATTTCTGGACGGATATCGTGCATGACCAATCTGTCAATCCACCAGAGATTAGGGCAACGGTTAATGGTCAAACGGTTGCATTTACTGCTGGATATCTTCGTGAGGTATTACTGCTGGGGACTGAAGAACAAGAGAATGGGGATTTGGAGATGCCCATGGACTTTATTGAGGGGGCAATCGGCCGTATGGGATATACGGGAGATAGGCGCGGGAACCAGTTTCAGAAGCCTCTGGTAATCGGACAGTGGAGGTTTCTATGGCATGTGATGAATACAGTTTTTGCACCGAAGAAGGGTGGCTTCGATGAGTTAAGCCCTACTATTCTATCGGCTGCACTGTCCCTGGTTTATAATAAACCATACAGTTTCTGTGATCTCGTTTTTGGAGAGATTGCAAGACAGATATCGGGTTCTGTTAGATCTAGATTTATGATCTACCCGAGGTTCTGTATGCTTATCATTTGCGCGCGTCTACCGAATTTTACTATCCCTGAGCCACATTTAGTGGTAAATACGATTGATCAACGTGGGTATAATGCCATGTTTATGCAGAAAATCAGGAAAGAAGGTGTGGTGAAACTGGAGGAACGAGCACTCTTTGGATATATTATTGACCCAAACCACGTTCCACCACTAAATAATGGGTGGTTGGACGTTGCTCCTGCTGATGTTGCTGCTGCTGCTATTGCACAACCTCCAGCTGATGTGGTTCATGCTGAAGATCCACAAGAGCTGCTTGAGGATGTCTTGGAACAACCTGCACATGCTGGGGAACAGGTGAACCCAGATGTTGCTGCTCAGATTGTTCAGGAGGTGTTGGAGCACAATGATGATGCGACGAATCCCTTGCTCCAAGATATTGATAGTTATTTTGCACCACCTGAGGTAATATTCTATTTATATAATAATATAGATACTTAGTTGATAGATTGTTTTTATTAATCATAAATGCATAATATTATTATATAATGATTATGATATAGATATTTAGTTGATTAGGTAACATCTCTAATTATAAAATATGAATATCATTATATACAGGAAGCTGAGATTGCAGACCCAGAGGTCACTAGACCTGAGGGTGAGCAAAGACAGATTGATAGTTCAGCAGTTTTACCTGCTAAGGTATTAAAGCTGAATAATCTTAAATATATATTTATCTAGTTTGATAGAGTTTTATGTTAATCATAAATGGTAAATATATTTAGAAACCAGTTGGTCCATCTGGCAAGTATGATGGACATACAACTGACGATTCCAGTGATACCGAGGATGATCTTGTTGATCTGTCTACGGGTATTCCGGCTGGAATGACCAAGCAACGATCAAGGCTTGAGGTTGATCCTGCTCAGAAGCTGAAGCTCAAGCGTAAAGTCAATGAACCAGATCCAGATTTCATTGTTCATGATTTGGATGCTGAGGAGACTGTTACTCCGTTGATGAAACGTCCGAGGACGTTGACTATTAGAGAAGGTTAGTATTTGTTATGAAGTTAAATAATCTTAACTTGTTGTTTATCAGGAGTTAAACTGAGACAGTTAATTCTGTATACAGTTGCTCAAGATACACCATAGGTGGAGAAGGATACACCGGTGGTTTCTGAACAGATATCTGTACCGCTTCAGGTAAGAGATATAAGTTCTATAACTATAAGTGTTATGCAATTAATTAGAGTTTGAGACAGAGTAATCTGTAACAATAACTGATTTTAATTGTGTTTAACTTCGGCATGGGGTTGCTGATCTAGTTCGTGCTGCAAACTTTCCGAAGAATAAAGGAGCTAGATTTGTGGCAAACTTGCTTACGCAAGCTTTGTCTCAACCTCATACACCACTGACAAGAGACTGGCATATTGAGTCTCTTACACCGCCTGGACCTAGAACGATACCTGTTACTCTGACGAATGATGCTGAAAGGATTACGTCCTTAGAGTCGAGAGTAAAGGATTTAGAGAAGCTTACTTCTCAGATTCCAGAGCTGGTGTCGAATAATCTTCTTCTTGGTCAGCAGATGCTCAAACAGAGTGAATCTTACAATCTACTGATGAAGACTCATGATACTTTGCGGACTTCAATGTTCAGAGACTTAAATTATCTTCCTTGGAGAGTTTGGTTTTGAGAGCGCATTCAGGACAGTCTACTCAGGAGGAGATATTGGTATACTTGGAGTCTTGCAAAGAAGATGAGCTGAGGAGAAAGAGAGATTCAAACAAAGACGATGATTCCAATGCACCGAGTGGTGAGCAGACTGGTCCTTCAAAGACTGGTGAGCAAGCTACAATTCAGGGGGAGTCTGGTGGTGATACAGGTGGTTCTGGAGCTGGTACAAGTGCAGATAAGACCGTACCGGGTGATACTGAAGCTGGTAAGATAGCTTAGTATTATCATAGTACTGTAATATTTGTAATAGTCTGTAGTGAACAAATGTAAACTTAATTTTATTGTGTAAATATATTCGGCTTAAGGTTATTATTATTTTAAGTAAAATATGTTTGATGTAATTTAAGTTTATATAATTATATGTTAAGATAAAATTGTGATCGAAAGTCTTCCGACTCATTGAGTAGTCGAGCGGCGTGTTCCGATTAATATCGGCGGTCAAAATTTTATAATAACATATGCATTTTAGACTTGAGAGTTTGTATACTGACAAGTTAAAAATGTTATGTATTAGTATTAACTAGACAAATGATATATAATTTAAAGGTTAAATTGATAATGAATTAGATCAATTAATACTTGGAAATTGTATAAGGTAATTAATAGCAAATTTAAATGTTTGGTGATTATTCACAATGCATTAGAATTTAGAATTAATTATTATTTGTTAAGTAGGTTATAAGACTTAAGAGATTTTGGATTGATTCAGGGTAATCAATAAAAGATCTTATAAGTTATATATAAATTGCGTTTATATTTTACGTTATAATATACAAAAGAATTAATAAAGAAAATCTTAGGATTGATTCAGGGATATCAATAAGAGAGTTTTAATTATTAATGTTGATTTGTATTTGTGGTTTTTCTCTTAGGATTGGAAATGTTTGATCTATCTGATTCGGAAGATGAAATTTTTGATGAGATAGATGAAGATATTGATATTGATCTTGAGGATGGAGAATTTCTACCACCTACTGATTGGACTGCTGTACCTGAGATTGTGCAAGACATTGGTGTAGATCCAGATGCAAATATAGATGAACACCATGTGAACCCATCTAGGACAGAAGTTATCATTGAAAATGAACAAGGTCCAATGGTTGTCGATGTAGATGAAGAAATCGATGACTCAACTAATTCTGAAAATGATGAAACTTTGATTCCTACCAAGAATCCTGCTGTTTTTCTTAGGAAACTTCCAAAACAGAAGAAGAAGATTGGAGTTTCAGAAGTAGATATTACGGGAAAACGTGTTCCTCGTAAAGGGATTGTTGGATGGTACTTTGACTCTGAGCTGAAGCTTTTTGCTATTAAAAGGTTTGATGGAGTTCAATATTTTGAGCGAAAGCTTGCAGTATTTAGTTCCTTACCACATTATGAGATACGTGACTTGGCTAGATTGGAGATAAATAATCCAAGTAATGATGATTATGCTAAACGTGTTGAACGGATTATTAGAACTGAAGTTGGTTCAAATAAGTTTGTTCAGATTAAGCCAAGAAAAGGAAAGACTGTGAAATTACAAGAGAAAAGTCAAAGAACTGGAAGAAGAAGAAGAAGGAAAAAGATATATCCAGTTGTTAGATGCATACAGCAAATTCCACTGAAGACAATGCCACAGGATATTCTGGGAAATATGAAGAGTTGGCATGTGGATTCAGGAACTGGAGAAGCTGTTATGGTTGAAGCTGATGATGAGGTTGAAGGTGGTGAAAGAGAAATCTTCAGAGTTTATGATCATCGACACCTGATGAATATGTCGAGAAAGGATCTGTTAAAGTTAAACGAGAACAGGATTTTGACGACTATTGAATGGGCTGATTTATCAAGAGATTATCAGTTGATGGTTAAAACTTGTATCAAGATGAAGATTTACGCATGTAGTAAGATTTACAAATGAAGACCAAAGACAAGCGTGAAGATAAAGACGCTAGAGCTATTGTCAAGGGGGAGTTTGTTGAGACATAGATTGTGACAACAGATCTAGCTTGAAATATGACTGGTGTAATTATTATTACATTTCTACATTGGTTTAGATTTGTAAATAAATATTTGTTTTGTTAGTAATATTCTTTAAACATATTATTTTGTTAAGTTAGACGAATTATAAAATACGAAATAAGTATATACATTTTGTGCAAGGTGAGTCGAGATCTCAAGTCGCAGCGAATCGAGCTGAGAGATGAGATCTGAACTCGTATGGTAATAGTTTGGCGAGCCGAGTCCTATAGTGGGCTTGGGCTGCGAGTTGGACCGAACTCGCATGCCCATGCGAGCTGAGCCGAGACCAGATTATATATATGTTTTTCTAACGTGAAAAACAAGACACTTTTGCCATATTATCAGATCTGCGAATTCACCAAACCAGAGAAAGAATAACCTACGGCTAGGCTTTGACGATTCATCGTTTAAAGTTAAGCTTTATTAAAACCCAATTCGAACATATTCGTTGTTAGTAAGATAACATCGTATTGAGGGATTCCGCACCTTAATACTACAGATAACGAAGTTATCGATCCTAAGAACTAGGGACTTACATCTTGGTACATTACCCGGAGAGGTAGGTGGAGAAGAGCCACCATCCGAATCATTATCACCTGCTGGTTCTTCCTGATTAGGCTGATCAGCCTGTCCACCAGCAGGTTCTTCAATGTGATCAAAATTTTCAATATCGAGCAAGATATCATCTACAGGATCCTCAACAATAGGAACTTCAACAAAAGGTTGCTCCGGTTGTTGCGGAGCTACAGCAGCAGGAGCGTCTAAGTACCCGTCATTGGGCGGAGGAACATAAGCCTCGTTGATGATATTCCCAAAGAGTGGAAAATTTGCTGCCGCATGTCTCCCAGAAGCACACACCGTACAATTTCGAACGTTCATCGGTGTCGGACGAAGAAATTCCCGAGGATCAACCGGAAGATCAGGAAGAAGAACATCTAAAAACAACTCAACAAAATGAGGATACAAGTTCCAGTGCTTGTCCCCCGCTCGTACATTCTCGACCACAGCCAGAAAGATATAGCCCGAAAAGTTGAAGGGCTTATTGTAGACCAGTGCTAACATTGCAGAGGTCGTAGAATAACTCATTCCTTCGAGTCCAGCTTTGCATGCTGATAAACAAACGATCATGATGTGCATGAGATACCTCCAGACTTTAGGCAGATTCGCCTTTCGTTATTGGGTGGTCGGAACTCCAGGATAGCCGAGACGATTCAGACCACCAGTAATAAATTGATTTCCGAAGAGAACTGGCATATTAGTAGTATCTTGAAAACCAAAGAAATCCCAAATATACTGTTCCGAAATGATTATCTCGCGATCATTGACCGTAGAAATAATACGTGGAAACGGAAGGTCGTCATTGATCATAGCATTATCCCAAAACGCGCTTACGTGATCTTTGTAAATCATAGTAGTTCTTGTGATTGCCTGAAAAATACGTGAGCGTCGAAGAAACGCCACCATCGGCCTATAATCAGCAGCTGAGTCTTTGAAGTCATCCAGATGGGCCACAACATTGTGGCGAGGCTCCCACAGAACACCAGCATCTGCCATTTCTATAAACAAGATCACATTAAAATTTGACAAACGTTAGCGTTAACAGCACAAAAATATCAAAACAAATTAGTAACACAAACGAAAGGTTTCATTGATATTATCATAAATATATACATTTTGTTAAGTACATTATATCAAATCATAAACCCTAAAGCTAAAATACAAGTTCCAATGCATCTGAAGACATCAGATGCCATTGTATCAAAAAGGATCATGTCCCAATGATCGGGCATCATGTCCCAATGATCGGACATGGACTTTGAGGGGCTTGATCGACTAATGAAGCTCTCAAAGCACCAGAAAGCACAAAAGACTCCACGACTGGAAGGTATGCCTTGAAGTCGTAGAGTGGAGTGTCATAGTATCCTTTGGGTAAAAGCAGTGAACACAGGCATATCAAAAGCCGTTTCGGACTGAAAGAAATCTCCTGCCATTGTTGTATAAAAGTTGATAAGAAGAGCTTGACAACAGTTAGCAGTAGCAACATGCAGTTCTAAACAAAGTAATCAATTTAAAAATCTATTGTATGCGACACAGAAACTTGGGTCGCAGAAGGTAGGCGACGTAAAGAATTGAGTCGCGTATAGATTCAAAATTGATTTTGAAGTCTATGCGACATAGACTATTGTGTCGCAAGATAATCTAGCGACGGACAGAGTTATGTCTCATTTCGCAATAAATTCGAATTTAATCAATTTATTTGAGAGAAGCGACATAAAAATTGTGTCGTAGGACTTATGTCGCAGGTATGAAGCGACTTGAAAATTGAGTCGCAGTAGCAAGCGACATAAATAAATTTCGTGAAACTTGCGACATAAAATTTTATGTCGCAGGCTATGTCGCAGCGAAGAACATCAACGCGAACCCAGGAACCCTGATGAACACATGTTGGGGTTAATCAAAACGAGCCACACCATGTGGTGCGGCTAACCACCAGGAACACGAAAAAATAACTTTTAACATGTAAAACACTTGTTTTCGTTCCCAATTTTACCAAAAAAGTAAACCTCAAAAACCGTAACCCTTAAACGATGATTAAATGATAAATACAGGGTGAAAAGGGGGTAAAATTAGTACCTATCGATCGAGTAGAAGTATGGGAACAAGAATCTAGTGGCCGATTATCAAGAAAAACACCGAACGATCGAGATCAAAAATCAAAAACCACGGCCGAGCGTTGTGTCGCAAATAGCTTATTAAAGTGCGACACAAACTCACGACATAAGCCTTTAGCAGAAGGTAGGCTAAAAATATTCGCGACTTTTCCCGCCAAAAAACTTCTTCTTTTTTTCTAGAATCTAGCGACACAAGGTTGTGTCGCAAATGTAATGTTGCGTGTAATGTCGCTACTTGTGTCGCCTAGTTAAAGGCTTATGTCGCGAGTTTGTGTCGCACTTTTATGTCGCAATCAGAAAAACCCTAATTAGCGACACAAAGCTTATGTCGCAGCTTGTGTCGCAAAACGGCGCTGGGCAGATTCCAAAACCCAAAAATCGAAAATTTTTAAAACCCTAACGAATTTCGAACCATGAATGACGAACAAACCCAGAAAATAGCTTCAGAAATCGAAATCTTCAAGCAAACTAACCTAGAAATGAAGATTAATCGATAAAACCTTCGCGAATCAAACCGAAAACATTCAAATCACAATCCAAAACCGTTAAATAACTGATTCACGTCTCTGATACCAATTGTAGATCCCACGTACCGGATCTAATCGAATCCAAAATAATCAATCAACGTGCGGAATCCAATGATTGATTATATAAATGTTAAACAATTAAACCGAAACAAACAGAAAGAATATTAATCGAATACCAAAAGTCGATCAGCTTATATTGAATAGAATGATTACAATATGCTCTCTGATCTCCCAAATTCGTCAACCCTTGCAAATGAACCGTTCTCGTAAATTTATACTCTAAACCTAAACTGACCCTTGCGACACAAGCTGTGTCGCCAGACCGACTCATGCGACACAAACTGTGTTGCCAAGTTGACTCTTGCGACACAAATCCTTGTGTCGCCAGAACAGAAAATGTAATTACTTAATAATACAAACGCCTAAACTATAGTAATTACATAACTAACACATTACAGACTGAGACCAACTGACAGACACACTAAGATGCATCAACACGTGTATGTGTATATATAATAATATACATAATGATACATACAATTAGCCTAACTTAGCACTAATTACATGAATAAACTGAGTGATTAGGAACTACTAACTAGCCCTAATTTGGCGGGTGTCACATTCTCCCCTTGTTAAGAGAATTTCATCCTGAAATTTAACTCTGAGTCGCGGTTTGAGTAGGGTCTGAGAATAGATGTGGATACTTAAGTCGCATCTGGTCTTCCCGTTCCCAAGTGAATTCCGGACCATGCCACGAATTCCACCGGACCTTAACGATGGGAATACGGCTTTGTTTCAGTTGTTTGACCTCACGATCCATGATTTCCACTGGTGTTTCGACGAAGTGTAGTTTGTCGTCAATCTGAATCTCGTCGAGAGGAATAATGAGTGTCTCATCAGACAGGCATTTCTTAAGATTAGAAATGTAGAAAGTGGGATGCACGCTACTGAGCTCGGGTGGTAGCTGCAATCGATATGCCACTGGACCAATCCTTTCAAGGATTTCGAAAGGCCCAATGTATCTGGGATTCAATTTCCCACGTTTTCCGAATCGAATGACACCTTTCCAAGGTGATAATTTGAGCAATACTCGATCCCCAACCTGGAACTCGAGATGCTTGCGTCTCACATCAGCGTAACTCTTCTAACGATCACGTGTGGCTTTCAGCCGGTTTTGGATACCAACGATCTTCTCGGTGGTTTCATGAATGATTTTAGGACCAGTGAGTTGGCTGTCTCCCACCTCGGTCCAACAGATAGACGATCGGCACTTACGACCGTACAGTGCCTCGAATGGTGCAGCTCCAATACTGGTATGGTAGCTATTGTTGTACAAAAATGCGCATAATGGCAGGTGATGTTCCCAATTTGCACCGAAATCAACCACACAAGCTTGTAGCATATCCTCCAGTGTTTAAATTGTTCGTTCACTTTGGCCGTCGGTTTGTGGATGATATGCGGTACTCATATCCAAACGAGTACCCAATGACTTCTGTAATGATTGCCAAAAGTGAGATGTGAAACGACTATCTCTGTCAGAGATAATTGAGATTAGAACGCCATGTCAGGATACAATCTCTTTCAAATAGATCCGTGTGAGGCATTCCATTTTGTCGGTTTCCTTGATGGCAAGGAAATAAGCATATTTTGTGAGACGATCAACGATCACCCAAATGGTATCGCAACTGCTCGATGTTTTTGGGAGTTTAGTGATGAAATCCGTAGTGATTTTCTCCCATTTCCACTAAGGGATGTCCGGTTGTTGGAGTAGACCGGAAGGTTTCTTTCGCGCACCCAGCGGTCGGTCGGGTTTTGTGACACCCGTCAAATTAGGACTAGTAACTAGTGCCTAATCAAGCCTTAATACATGTAATTAGTTCTGTGTTAGGCTAATTAATGTATCAATATATATATTGTTGAATATATACAAGAATACGATTTAATTGAATCGTACCAGTTTCAAATCGAATGCATTTCGGTCAAATTAAATACGGACGTTGGTGAACAACTATATTAAATAATACAATATTATTTAATAACACAATTATATCCAAAATATTATTTTTATAATATTCCGTATTCATTTCGTGTCGTACAAATAACGTATACGCGATTAAAAATACTAAGCACGAAAACAAAACAAAGCAAATTAAAGTTATATTTCATAACGCAACCATCAAGTATTTGGTAAAATACTTCAACAAAAATGGAGGGAAATTATCCGTATTTTGAAATGTATAAATAAATATTTAACGTTTTAAACGATCGGGAAAACGAACACCACACGGAGCGCGAATACGCAGGAATGAAGTTTGGAGCCAACCACACATGGGTGGGGCCCATGTGGGCCGGCCCCCTCTCACCCCAAAAAGGATTTTCCCTTTTTCTTTTTTTCATAATCACCATCATCCTCACCTTTTCTTCTTCTTTTTCTCTCTAAACCAAAAACCCACACAACTCACCAATCATCAAAATAAACACCCAAAACGACCTCGGATCATCAAGGTTTTTAGAGATTAACGACCACCACGCAATGATCTACACTTCTATCTTTTCGGATTCTCATTTTGCCACTTTGTAAGTTTCCGACAAAATCCCGAAATCTCTCGTTTTAGCTTATTTTTACATATTATTGGGTTATTCAAGTATATATATGTCTATTAAACAAGTGAAACACGAATTTACAACTTAAAAATGGGTTAAATTTGAGTTTTGGGTTGGAAAACGTCATCAGTCGCTGGGTTCTGTTTTGGTGTTCATCTTTGCGACACAAGCCTTGTGTCGCAGGTTGTGTCGCATAAAAGCCCTTGTGTCGTATCTTGTATCGTAAAAACCTTGTTGTGTCGGACCTTTTGCGACACGATGTTATGTCGCACCTTATGTCGCAAATCCCATGCGACACAATCACTATGTCGCTGTTGAATCAGCATCGTACGCTTATGCGACACAATCCTTGTGTCGCTAAGCTCTTGTGTCGCACTCCTATGCGGCACAACCCTTGTGTCGCATAACAAATTATTGTGTCGCATATTGTGTCGCAGAAAGCAGAAAGTTTAAAAACTCACATTTTCACTAAGTGTCGAGACCCTAAATTTTATCACTTGATTTCACCCAATTTCAAATCGAGATGCGTTTTTCCTTAAAGCAATATAGTAGAAATACAAAATTTTCTAAGCTGACCTGGCAGCTCGACCCCAGCCAGGGGCTCTACCCCTTGGACCCCGCTAACCAGGGGCGCTGCCCCCGGACCCCCGTACTTAGATTCCGTAAGCACATTTTTCACCAAGTGTCAAACTTGTACAACTTCAAAACACTTATGCGATACAACTTTACAAACATAATGGAATTTGTTTTTCAAGTATAACGCTTTGAAATCAATGTAGTAACATCAAGACTATTATTACAATTAATCACCAACGGGCCGTACACATTTTCAAACATACAATTCAATCAACCAAATCATAGTAATTTGGACAAACAACTACAAAGGTAGTCTTTCAAGATGCCTAAACAATTAATAACCATCGCGTGTCTTGGACACCTCCAGGTTACAAGTCTTCGGACCACACTTCAAGGCAAATCAATCCAAGTTATTAATTCAAACTTTCAAGACTCAGGTGAGTCTCATGGCCCCTATTTTACTGCTTTACAATCAGGGGTGTGATATTATTGCTCGCTTTGTTTTACACGTTGAACGCAAGTACAAATCAAATCAAATACTACATGAGTTTCAAGCTAATCAATTTAAAGCCCTCCATAGCATAGTCTAGTAATACGTAGTAGCGTGAATGTTAGTATATGATATCATATAGGATTGACAATCCTCGTCCGGGTTAGCACGCACTAACTAGTCAAACGGACGTATTAGCATTTGGGAAGACGAGTGTAGATTAGGCACTCGTAGGAGGCATTACAAGTTAGGTTTCCTTAAGTGGGCCTGACAACTCAAGTTAAGCTCAGACTATGTGCTCATGGCTGTATAACTTTTATTTTGCTTAATTGCATTTTAAATTCAATTATAAATCTTGCGGTTCATACAAATATGTGTTGACATACAAACCTGTGAGCTCACCAGCGTTTCGCTGACCAATTTTAGCATGTATCACAGGTGACCAGCCGTAGGTTGGACTGCTCAAGTAAGGATCTATTAGCTCGAGTCATCATGCAAACAATCAGAGATTTAGCTGCATTATTATATTTTGTATAGATTAATTATATATTTAAATCTCTCAATTTCAACCGAGCTAATGTAAACAATATTTTTGATGTAAACTTTTGGTTTTATCAATACAAATGTAAAACGAAGCATATAGTGGTCGTTCATTATATATCTTCGTGCTGTGATTATTGATTCGTAACACCCAAATCGTGCTTCCGCTAATCAATAAATTTGGGGGTGTTACAGATTGGTATCAGAGCCAAAGGTTATAGTGAACTAGGTTGCATTTAGTGGGCCTAGACTATGACCGTTAAGTAGTATTCCTCATTAGGTGTAATCGGTTCAGAGATCACATCATACTAGTTTAATTTAACATAGCCTGATCAACTATGTACAATTAAATGAACATGATGTGAGATCTGAAAGGGGTTATGACTGAACAGGATACGTTAGTTGACTCTGACCAAGAGAGAACCGGGACTTAAAAACTTGTCTGTGTTAGACACTCAATAGGCGGTTATGTGATATATCTATATACATAAGTAAGCCTCAATTCAAGCTTAGGCTATATTATATACGTATTATATGAATATAGGCCTGACATTTGCTAACGTTCCGTCTCAGAATGGCAAACACACCACCCAACTCATCCCGTTCTCATCCGTATGAATCACAAAGTTCAAGGGTAGCTAGGAGGAACCCCAGGTTGCCTCGAGCGGGCCCATACCCCAATCAATTCACACTAATGGACTTGGCCGCTAGGCTACACCGTCACGAGCAACAACTGCGTGACATGGACATCGAGTTGCAAGAGACCCGTGAAAACTGGACACTCACCTTAATGGGGCAAGTTGCTCAGGTCTCTGAGGACCATGTAAACGCTATCAACAATATGGGCGTTCTCGAAAATCGAGTGGGTGAAACCATCGAGACCATGGAAACCGTCCACAATCAAGTGACTGACAATCAAAACGAAATCACTGTCCTGCGATCAAGGTTGACTCAGTGCGAGACACGCCTGAGGGAAACCGAGGAGGCACTCAGAATGGTTAGCCGACTTGCAGAGTCCGTTGACCGTCTCACAGCCTTAATGCCACAACTCAATCTTCGTCAGAATTAGCTTAGGGTGAATCTGCACTCAATAACGCTTTCGTAGGATTAATGTAAATTGACCGGATGAAACAATTCCCGGCACTTTTGGCACAATATCTAAGTCTGTAACTTTTGAATTCAACAAACTCGAAATTGTCTGTAATCATTTAACAACGTAATACCAATTGACAATTTCATTCGATTTAAATCTATATTATAGAACTGTTACACTTGTGATGTGTATATTGTCGCTTTAATACATACATCTACCACAATTATCATTCTGGTACAATTTCTTACGTACCTATTGTTTCTTTTCTTGAAGAATCATGCCGCCAAAGAAAAAGAGTTACAGTGAAGCTGAACTCGCTGCTGCCGTTACTCGAGCCGTAGCCGATGCCTTGGCTGCTCGGGATTCAACCCGAACGACTGAGGAAACAGTCGATACCATCACCACCACTCCTGCTGTCAAGCCTTGTTCCTACAAGGACTTTCTCAGCTGTAAACCACTATATTTCAAGGGCACGGAAGGTGCCATTGGCTTGATCCGTTGGATTGAGCGTATGGAATCTGTTTTCAGTCTCTGCGACTGCACTGAGAACAACAAGGTCAAATTCGCTGGTTACACCTTTCAGTAAGGTGCACTCACGTGGTGGAAAACTGTGACACTCCTCCAAATTAGGTATATAATTATACTTAATTACATGCATTTCTTACGCTAATTCCCTGCAATTGTTTTAAACTAAACTTATGATGTGATGTCAGTCTAGCGAGCCCTAAACAATAATACTAAAAGTATTACATGATACGTAGTTATTTATAAATTACGTACGAACGTATCGGAACGAAGCCGACAAATAAATAACAAAAGTTTCGTGACACAAAAATAATTAATAATGAAATTATTAATTACGAGTACTTATATATCTATAACGAATAGACAAAAGGGTTTAAATATACGTTTAACATAAAACGTATTATAACACGAACAGAAACAATTCTAAAACGCGCATACGACGTCGAATCATAAAAATACAAATTTTCTCGTTCGTTTGGAAGAAGTTAGAACATTACTTCAAAATATGAAATCCTAAATTTACTGAAAATTGGCGCTCAATTAACTGCGCTCAGTAAAATGTACAAAAATGTACAACTATCAAAAATAATGATAACCTCATTATTCTGAAAACATATTTCGAACCAGGAGAGCATCTACAAAATAAAAATATAAAATGTTAAATTTTATATTGCTATAATTATACCCGTACTCGAGATTGGTGGGACTAAAATCCCACCAACCTTCAATAATGCAGGAGACCGATTGATTTTAAACCCATACTCCCTCCCTCACTTCGATCATTCTGCAAAACACACAACCATTATTAATTTTCTTTCTCTCAAAAATTTTAACAAGATCAAAGGCAGCAGAAGTGGTAGAACACAAGGCCAGAAGCTTCATCATCATCATCATCATCATCGATCATCACCACCTTCACATTTCTCATTGTAAGGAAACTTTCATTTCCTTGATTTCTTTGCTAAAATTTCGTTATACAACTTGTTTATACATCATAATCTAGCTACATAACATCACAAACTCGAAGATTGATGAGTGATTCTTGAAAATGGTTTTAAAACCCAAAACTTCAAATGCAAAATCGATGCATGAAAACATGTTATAATGATGTAATAAGTTGTTAAAATGCTAAATATTGATAGTATAAACGTTTGGGTTTGATGTACAAATGATTTGAAACCCAAAACATTCGAGCTTATTATTGCTCTGCACGAACCAGAACCTGCAAAACCTTTGAATCCGGCGGATTCAAGCGAATCCGGCGGATTCCCAGACCGAAGCTCAGATGAATCCGGCGTATTCACGGGAATACGGCGGATTCCCATTACTAAACAAGTCGAATACGGCGTATTCCGTTGAATACGACGTATTCCCACCTTTGACCCGCACACAAACCTTCGGCTAAAACGATGAACGAGTAAAAGACACGGGTGAATACGGCGGATTCAAATGAATCCGGCGTATTCCAAAGCTTCACACGAACTATCTGATGAACACACACGAATCCGGCGTATTCGATTCAATCCGGCGGATTCCCCCGAACTTGATTGAATACGGCGGATTCACTCGAATCCGGCGTATTCCGATTTTTGACTTAAATCCGGCGGATTCTTTTAAATCCGGCGGAATCCCGTGTCTGGTCAACAACTTGACTTTTAACTTAAAACACAAAACAATTCCGTTAACGACTACAATTGTACAAGACATATACGAGACACGATAAATTGTTGAATGACATTATAAAACGAGACAAACTATGATTACGGACATTGGACTTATTTAATGCGTACGAACAATAATATATATATGCGAGAATATATATATGCAACTATATAAGTATATATGTATATATGCTTACACATTTTGGACGATTCGACAAACAAACATAACTTGGGAAAATATTATTTATTTTCAAACAACAATCATCAACGACATACACAAACTTAAGAAATTGATAATTTCTTCAAACAAACGAACTATTAACGTAAGTAAAATATAGTACTTATAGTTAATACATTATTATGTATAGGTTGACTACGTTTGGGCTACGCTATCTTATCTCGCTAGCATTCACATCCGAGCACTCACAGTGAGTTCACAAACCCCTTTTTCACTGTTTTAATGCTTTTAAAACTCGGGGTGGAAAACATAGAAATCGTATGTATAACTGCATGCGACAACTGCTTTAAATACTGTATGTATTTATTTGATTGTTTATGAAAGGGTATTTCATACGTGACTGTTTGTGAAAGGGTATTTCACACAACTACTTGAACTATGATTTATGAAATGTTTTCATACTATTTTGGGAATTTAGACAACGAATCTTGGTACAGATCTAGGCTGAACGATGTAGTGCATAAAAGACCTTATGGCTACAGACTATAACCATTAGCTAGGTGACTCTAGCCACTGAGTATACGGATAGTACTATCGCCGTGACGACCCTCCTACGGATTTGGGAGCGTATACTTAATTGTCCAGCATGGCAAACAACAACAGATTAGGGTTGTGGTTTGGTTATAGGGTTAGATCGGGTTACCTTACTTGACAGGTTTAGCTCACCTTTCAAGGGATCACCGTCTAAATATTCCCACAAAACTATTGTTTAGGAAGCGATTTCCTACGTACACTGATTTGGAAATGTTAATCTTAATTTAGGTTAACTTGTGTTTCCTACTGATAACTGATTTGGGAAATGTTATTTGTTAATAACTTGTGTTTCCTACTACAACTACAACTGATTTGGGAAATGTTATTTGTTAATAACTTGTGTTTCCTACTACAACTACAACTGATTTGGGAAATGTTATTTGTAAATAACTTGTGTTTCCTACTACAACTACAACTGATTTGGGAAATGTTATTTGTTAATAACTTGTGTTTCCTACTTGACCAACAACACTTATTTGGAAATGTTATTCTTAAATGATTAACCTGTGTTTCCTACATAACAAACAAACTTGTGAATTCACTCAACAATTTTGTTGACGTATTACTCTATGTTTTTCAGGGAATTAGCAGCGTAAGTAAGATCTGCATGCATTATCAGGACGGACTACCCTGGACTTGTTAGGATGCCACTACTTTTGGGACACTTGGATTTCCTCTGTATAACTGCAATTATTGCAGTCATACCTATGAAATCTACTTTTGATATTATGTATTTTATGAAATACTGATTTCAACTACTACTATTACTGTTATCACTTCTCCAGTGGTAATCATTTGTAAAACTTTAACTAATGGCATCTTAATCTATTTCGTTCTGCGATAATCATATGCTCTGAGTATGTATGTAACTGTTGGTTGTTTTCACTGCTCGCACCCCCGCCACGTCACTAAGCTTCCGCAAATCACTCTACGTAATTGTAATTACCGTTTGGCGGGGTGTGACAGACTTGGTATAAGAGCCATTGGTTATAGCGAACTAGAAGTCTTTAGGTGACTGAAAACCTTAGAGACCTAGACTATAGCCTTGGCTAGAACATTTGTGCATTCATGCATACATACTTTACATACAACTAACATACGACTGACACGCCACACTCAATTTCTTTTGTCACAGTATGTCTAGTCAATCACATTACCATGTTTACGCTTCGGATGAAGAGCCGACCGAGGCTACTTTTGAGGGTCCCGCGATTACAGTAGGGGATGAGTCATCAGTTCATGTGAGAGCTATGTCTGATGACACTAGTGATGCGTACTTAGTACCACCTCCGACCGCACCTGAGGTCACTCATACCTCTACACCACCTGTTGCGAGTACTCCTCGTGTGCCTGTACCTAGGATGACAGCTAGGATTTGTGTTCGGGATTTTCCCAGGGGACCACTCGCGCCGCGCGATAAGGCCCCAGTGACTGAGTCTGAGGTTCCAGTTGTCGAGCCGCCTCAGAAGAGGCTCCGACCTTCTCATCTGGACTGGATGCCTCGAGTATTGAGAGAGTGGAGATCACTAGAGGGTATCCCCTCGACCTTTGAGTTTGGAGAGTCCTCCCACTCACCACCATCTGCATATCTCACAGGTGAGCCTCTGGAGCTCACTGTGCCTACCCTTGTGGCTGTGGTCCACACCATGTTTAGGATATCATCTAGCAGGAGCAGAGATTTGATGGAGCTACTGAGTGATGCCTCCCGCACTGACATGGATATGGCTATGCTCCATCAGAGGATGGATTTTGTGGAGACTCACCGTCTGACAGACTGGCAGAGTCTAGCATCCACCCGTGCACGCGTTGCAGCTTTAGAGAGGCGTGCTAGGGTGTCAGAGATTGTTGCTAGTGTTTGTGTGATGACTGCAGCAGTGATGGTTGCGGTTAGGATGTATTTACCCTGGTTCCGTTAGGTTTGTGTATGGCGGTTGTGCCTACACCATATTAGACTATTACTTTTGGGGAGATATATGTATGTATTCGTTATGGACTAGCTGTATGTTGGATGAAACTTTGTTAGTAAAATGGGTATATGTATAGGAAACCCATCACCTTTTGTATAACGCTAACCATCGATGGGTATATTAGAAATCCCATCTCATTTTGTACTAAACTCATGTAACAGCGTTTTGATCTCTAATATATAATGAATGCTTGGTTTACATCTCGTATTCATTATGCTTATTATCAACCATATTATTTCCTCTTACAACTGTCGACTTGGGATTAAACCTATACTTTATCGACACTTTGTGACCAACTCTTGTAAACCCTGAAACATTTTACAGCTTGATGATTGATTATTCTTGAGAACCTCTAAAATTTACAGTGTTAAACGACAATGAAAAGAAATATGTATTGGACATTATATAATGACGCCTGGCCAACGTGATTATATTATGCTAGATACATGTGGGTGTTTCAAAGTTGTATGGCACGTGTTGTAAAATTCTATTCATTCATCTTTTCATGTCATTCATTTCTATCAAATGTGAATCTTTGATCTATTCACATTCAATACCTCAACATTAACACTCTGCATTTTATTCATCGCAGAGCTGAATCATGCCTCCCAAACGACGAGTCACTAGAACAAGTCAAAAGACGACTACGCCTCCACCACCACCACCCACCGAAACCACTGAACAAATGATCGCACGAAGAATAGCTGAAGGTATTGCTGAATATGAGGCAAGCCGTAGTCGTGAACCTGGAGCAAACAACAGTGGATCTACCCCTGTTAATACTGAGACAATCGTGAATGCTGGCCGAGGGTGTTCATACAAAACATTTCAGGCTTGTAAGCTGATTTCCTTCCGTGGCACCGAGGGTGCAATTGGTATGATTCATTGGATAGAGAAAACTGAATCAGTATTGGAAATTAGTGATTGTTCACCTGACTGTATGGTGAAGTATGCTGCTTGCACTTTGGCTGACAAAGCGCTCACTTGGTGGAACAGTCAGATCCAATCACTTGGTCGACCGGCGGCTTATTCAATGTCATGGGGGACATTCAAGAATTTGATGTTGGAAGAATTCTGCCCTCGCAGTGAGATGCAGAAAATAGAAACAGAATTGTGGAACATCACCATGATTGGTGCTGATATTACTGGGTACACCACTAAGTTTCAAGAACTTGCACGTCTAGTGCCACATATGGTGACACCCGAGTATAAGCGTATCGAGCGCTACATATACGGTCTGGTACCGCAAATCCGCAGTCTGGTAACATCATCTAAACCGGACTCATTCAGGAGTGCTGTTACTCTGGCACAAAGTTTGACCGAGGAGGCAGTCAGGATGGGAAATCTGACTAAGAAAGCTGTGTCGGGAAAAAGTGAACCGAACAGTACTGATGTTAGTAGTTCTGGTGGTGCAAAGCGAAAGTGGAACGGTAGTGGTACTGATCGTCAGGGTCAGCAGAACAAGAAATCTTCTGGAAATGCGAAAGCATATGTTGCCACTACCACCGAATCGAAACCATACCTGGGTAACAAACCCAAATGTGGTAAGTGTAATCGACACCACGAAGGTGGGTGTGGGTATTGTGGAAACTGTAGGGCATGGGGACATAGAACCCGAGAATGCAAAACTAACCCTCCCCCACGAGCAAACACTGAGCGTCAAAACCAGGGATGTTTTGAATGTGGTGAGCAAGGACACTACCGTAACCGATGCCCTAAGCTCAACAACAACAACCGCGGTAACAACAATAACCGAGCCAACAACATCAACAACCAACCGGCTCAAGGAAGGGCATTCGTGATCGGGGCACAAGAGGCACGCCAGGACCCTAACACCGTCACTGGTACGTTTCTTGTAAACAATCATTATGCCTCTGTGTTAATTGATTCGGGTGCTGATTTAAGTTTTGTGTCTACTGAATTTAGACCACTATTAGAACTTGAATCCCGTAAGTTAGACAACAAGTATACCATAGAATTAGCCGATGGTGAGTTAATCGAATCAGGAGAAATAGTACCGGGATGTACCTTGGAGTTAGAAGGTCATCTCTTCGTAATAGACTTACTACCGGTTAAGTTGGGAAGTTTTGACGTTGTAGTCGGTATGGATTGGTTATCTAAGAACCGCGCTGAGATCATATGTCATGATAAACTGGTACGATTACCACTGTCAACAGGAGAAACACTTGTGGTTCAAGGTGAGAAACGAAAAAGTACCACAAAAATGATTTCGTGCTTGAAGGCCAGTAAGTATCTCCGAAAGGGGTACCAAGCATTTTTGGCACAAATTGTAGAAAAGAAAACTGAGGAGCGACGTATAGACGATGTGCCCATTGTACGCGACTATCCAGGAGTATTTCCTGATGAGTTGCCGGGATTGCCACCCCCACGACAAATTGAGTTTCACATTGATCTGGTGCCAGGAGCCGCACCTATCGCGTGAGCACCTTATCGTCTAGCTCCCTCGGAAATGCAAGAGCTGTCTACGCAACTGCAAGAACTTCTAGACTTGGGATTCATCCGACCGAGCTTTTCCCCTTGGGGAGCTCCGGTCCTATTTGTCAAGAAAAAGGATGGATCTATGCGGATGTGCATCGATTATCGAGAACTGAACAAGGTAACTATCAAGAACAGATACCCGTTACCACGCATTGACGATCTGTTTGATCAATTGCAAGGGTCGAGTTATTATTCAAAGATTGACCTACGATCTGGTTACCACCAACTCAAGGTACGAGAAGAGGATGTACCGAAAACTGCGTTTAGGACTCGTTACGGTCACTACGAGTTTCTAGTCATGCCTTTTGGGCTGACCAACGCACCAGCAGTATTCATGGATTTGATGAACAGAGTGTGCAAACCCTATTTGGATAAATTCGTCATTGTGTTTATTGACGACATCTTGGTATACTCACGATCGAAAGAGGATCACGAGCAACATCTGAAGCTTGTTCTCGAACTACTACAAAAAGAGAAGCTTTATGCAAAGTTCTCTAAGTGCGAATTTTGGATACGAGAGGTCCAATTCCTTGGTCATGTGATAAATGACAAGGGAATTCACATGGACCCATCCAAAATTGAGGCAATCAACAACTGGGAAGCACCGAAAACCCCAACTGAAGTACGACAATTTCTTGGTCTAGCTGGCTATTACAGGCGATTCATCGCAAACTTCTCAAAGATAGCTCAGCCACTTACCACATTAACTCAAAAAGACAAGAAATTTGAGTGGAATGAGAAACAAGAGAATGCATGCCAACTACTGAAGCAGAAACTGAGCAGCGCACCTATACTATCACTACCCGAAGGAGTAGATAACTTTGTTGTTTACTGTGATGCGTCGCATCAAGGATTGGGTTGCGTACTGATGCAAAACGAAAGGGTCATTGCTTATGCATCACGACAACTAAAAGTGCATGAGAAAAACTATACGACTCATGATCTGGAATTGGGAGCCGTTGTTTTTGCACTAAAGATCTGGAGACACTACCTATACGGTACAAAGTGTACGATCTTCACTGATCATAAGAGCCTACAACATATATTCGACCAAAAAGAACTTAACATGAGACAACGACGTTGGGTCGAATTACTTAACGATTACGACTGTGAAATAAAGTATCACCCGGGTAAAGCTAATGTAGTAGCAGATGCCCTGAGTCGTAAGGAACGAATCAAACCTCGAAGAGTTCGAGCCTTGGGATTGACAATCCACTCGAATCTCATTACTCAAATTCGCGAAGCACAAGAACTTGCTTTCCCATCCGAACGCCTTAAGGATGAATCCTTGAAAGGGATGGAAAAACAACTCGAGAAAAAGGACAACGGAGTGTTATACTTCATGAACCGAATTTGGGTACCATGCGTAGATGAGTTACGCAAGCTGATTTTGGACGAGGCGCACAAGTCCAATTACTCGATACATCCTGGTGCGGACAAGATGTACCAGGACTTGAAAGGCTTTTACTGGTGGCCTGGAATGAAACGTGACATTGCCACCTACGTGAGCAAATGCTTAACTTGCTCAAAGGTAAAAGTTGAATACCAAAAGCCGTCTGGACTTTTGCAACAACCTGAACTGCCCAAATGGAAATGGGAGCAGATAACAATGGACTTCATTACGAAGTTACCTAGAACGGCATCTGGAGCAAATGCCATATGGGTGATTGTCGATCAACTGACGAAATCAGCCCACTTTCTTGCTATTAAAGAAACGGATGGAATGGAGAAACTAGCAAAAATCTATATTAAAGAGATTGTTTCTCGGCATGGAGTGCCACTATCCATTATCTCTGATAGAGATGCACGATTCACTTCTCGCTTTTGGCAAACATTACAACAGGCAATGGGTACTCGACTTGATATGAGTACTGCCTACCACCCGCAGACCGACGGCCAAAGCGAGCGAACGATACAGACGCTCGAAGACTTGTTGCGAGCATGTGTGATAGACTTCGGAGGTAACTGGGATACACACCTACCTCTAGCTGAATTTTCTTATAACAATAGCTATCACACGAGTATACATATGGCACCATTTGAGGCGTTATATGGACGCAAGTGCCGATCACCACTCTGTTGGGCAGAGTTGGACGACAGACAACTATCTGGACCCGAACTTGTCCAGGAAACCACTGACAAAATAACTCAAGTATTGAGCCGACTGAAAGCGGCACGAGATCGACAAAAGAGTTACGCTGATAACCGCCGTAAACCTCTTGAGTTTCAAGTAGGGGACAAAGTCCTACTCAAAGTATCTCCCTGGAAAGGAGTAGCACGATTTGGCAAACGAGGAAAGCTGAACCCACGATACATCGGACCGTTTGAAATCCTTGCTAGGATTGGTCATGTCGCTTACAAGCTCAAACTACCGCAAGAGCTTAGTAGCATACACGATACTTTCCACGTTAGCAACCTCAAAAAGTGTCTTTCTGATGAAACACTTATCATTCCTCCTGACGAAGTCTTCATTGACTCAAAACTTAACTTTGTGGAGGAACCTGTTGAAGTTATGGATTCTAAAACTCAGAAACTTCGACACAAACGAATCAAACTGGTTAAAGTTCGTTGGAACTCGAAACATGGCCCAGAGTTTACCTGGGAACGAGAGGATGAAATACGAAAGAAATACCCTAACCTATTTGAGAGCGTGACCGAGACTCACGGCTCGACTTAAATCTCGGGACGAGATTTCACTAACGGGGGGAGAATGTGACACTCCTCCAAATTAGGTATATAATTATACTTAATTACATGCATTTCTTACGCTAATTCCCTGCAATTGTTTTAAACTAAACTTATGATGTGATGTCAGTCTAGCGAGCCCTAAACAATAATACTAAAAGTATTACATGATACGTAGTTATTTATAAATTACGTACGAACGTATCGGAACGAAGCCGACAAATAAATAACAAAAGTTTCGTGACACAAAAATAATTAATAATGAAATTATTAATTACGAGTACTTATATATCTATAACGAATAGACAAAAGGGTTTAAATATACGTTTAACATAAAACGTATTATAACACGAACAGAAACAATTCTAAAACGCGCATACGACGTCGAATCATAAAAATACAAATTTTCTCGTTCGTTTGGAAGAAGTTAGAACATTACTTCAAAATATGAAATCCTAAATTTACTGAAAATTGGCGCTCAATTAACTGCGCTCAGTAAAATGTACAAAAATGTACAACTATCAAAAATAATGATAACCTCATTATTCTGAAAACATATTTCGAACCAGGAGAGCATCTACAAAATAAAAATATAAAATGTTAAATTTTATATTGCTATAATTATACCCGTACTCGAGATTGGTGGGACTAAAATCCCACCAACCTTCAATAATGCAGGAGACCGATTGATTTTAAACCCATACTCCCTCCCTCACTTCGATCATTCTGCAAAACACACAACCATTATTAATTTTCTTTCTCTCAAAAATTTTAACAAGATCAAAGGCAGCAGAAGTGGTAGAACACAAGGCCAGAAGCTTCATCATCATCATCATCATCATCGATCATCACCACCTTCACATTTCTCATTGTAAGGAAACTTTCATTTCCTTGATTTCTTTGCTAAAATTTCGTTATACAACTTGTTTATACATCATAATCTAGCTACATAACATCACAAACTCGAAGATTGATGAGTGATTCTTGAAAATGGTTTTAAAACCCAAAACTTCAAATGCAAAATCGATGCATGAAAACATGTTATAATGATGTAATAAGTTGTTAAAATGCTAAATATTGATAGTATAAACGTTTGGGTTTGATGTACAAATGATTTGAAACCCAAAACATTCGAGCTTATTATTGCTCTGCACGAACCAGAACCTGCAAAACCTTTGAATCCGGCGGATTCAAGCGAATCCGGCGGATTCCCAGACCGAAGCTCAGATGAATCCGGCGTATTCACGGGAATACGACGGATTCCCATTACTAAACAAGTCGAATACGGCGTATTCCGTTGAATACGGCGTATTCCCACCTTTGACCCGCACACAAACCTTCGGCTAAAACGATGAACGAGTAAAAGACACGGGTGAATACGGCGGATTCAAATGAATCCGGCGTATTCCAAAGCTTCACACGAACTATCTGATGAACACACACGAATCCGGCGTATTCGATTCAATCCGGCGGATTCCCCCGAACTTGATTGAATACGGCGGATTCACTCGAATCCGGCGTATTCCGATTTTTGACTTAAATCCGGCGGATTCTTTTAAATCCGGCGGATTCCCGTGTCTGGTCAACAACTTGACTTTTAACTTAAAACACAAAACAATTCCGTTAACGACTACAATTGTACAAGACATATACGAGACACGATAAATTGTTGAATGACATTATAAAACGAGACAAACTATGATTACGGACATTGGACTTATTTAATGCGTACGAACAATAATATATATATGCGAGAATATATATATGCAACTATATAAGTATATATGTATATATGCTTACACATTTTGGACGATTCGACAAACAAACATAACTTGGGAAAATATTATTTATTTTCAAACAACAATCATCAACGACATACACAAACTTAAGAAATTGATAATTTCTTCAAACAAACGAACTATTAACGTAAGTAAAATATAGTACTTATAGTTAATACATTATTGTGTATAGGTTGACTACGTTTGGGCTACGCTATCTTATCTCGCTAGCATTCACATCCGAGCACTCACAGTGAGTTCACAAACCCCTTTTTCACTGTTTTAATGCTTTTAAAACTCGGGGTGGAAAACATAGAAATCGTATGTATAACTGCATGCGACAACTGCTTTAAATACTGTATGTATTTATTTGATTGTTTATGAAAGGGTATTTCATACGTGACTGTTTGTGAAAGGGTATTTCACACAACTACTTGAACTATGATTTATGAAATGTTTTCATACTATTTTGGGAATTTAGACAACGAATCTTGGTACAGATCTAGGCTGAACGATGTAGTGCATAAAAGACCTTATGGCTACAGACTATAACCATTAGCTAGGTGACTCTAGCCACTGAGTATACGGATAGTACTATCGCCGTGACGACCCTCCTACGGATTTGGGAGCGTATACTTAATTGTCCAGCATGGCAAACAACAACAGATTAGGGTTGTGGTTTGGTTATAGGGTTAGATCGGGTTACCTTACTTGACAGGTTTAGCTCACCTTTCAAGGGATCACCGTCTAAATATTCCCACAAAACTATTGTTTAGGAAGCGATTTCCTACGTACACTGATTTGGAAATGTTAATCTTAATTTAGGTTAACTTGTGTTTCCTACTGATAACTGATTTGGGAAATGTTATTTGTTAATAACTTGTGTTTCCTACTACAACTACAACTGATTTGGGAAATGTTATTTGTTAATAACTTGTGTTTCCTACTACAACTACAACTGATTTGGGAAATGTTATTTGTTAATAACTTGTGTTTCCTACTACAACTACAACTGATTTGGGAAATGTTATTTGTTAATAACTTGTGTTTCCTACTTGACCAACAACACTTATTTGGAAATGTTATTCTTAAATGATTAACCTGTGTTTCCTACATAACAAACAAACTTGTGAATTCACTCAACAATTTTGTTGACGTATTACTCTATGTTTTTCAGGGAATTAGCAGCGTAAGTAAGATCTGCATGCATTATCAGGACGGACTACCCTGGACTTGTTAGGATGCCACTACTTTTGGGACACTTGGATTTCCTCTGTATAACTGCAATTATTGCAGTCATACCTATGAAATCTACTTTTGATATTATGTATTTTATGAAATACTGATTTCAACTACTACTATTACTGTTATCACTTCTCCAGTGGTAATCATTTGTAAAACTCTAACTAATGGCATCTTAATCTATTTCGTTCTGCGATAATCATATGCTCTGAGTATGTATGTAACTGTTGGTTGTTTTCACTGCTCGCACCCCCGCCACGTCACTAAGCTTCCGCAAATCACTCTACGTAATTGTAATTACCGTTTGGCGGGGTGTGACAAAAACCTACGCAAACTCTGTAGGCCTTGAGGTTGCAAATCGGCTTCCTTGGGCCGAACTGAAGAAGAGGCTGACAGAAAAATACTGTCCTGAAGAAGAGCTGCACAGGCTGGAGGAAGAATTCTGGCACCTGGCGGTGCAGGGTAATGATGTTGCTGGATATACCACCAAATTCCAGCAGTTTGCTTTACTATGCCCGAGTTTGGTTGAACCGGAAAGTAAGGGCATCAAGAGATACATCCGCGGCCTTCCTGAGAGCATCCAGGGAAATGTCGCCTCATCCAAACCAACCACCACTGAGAGTTCCATTCGATTGGCCCACGAACTCAAGGCCCTAGTTGTCAGCCGTGAGACCTCCAACACCTCATCCTCCCACAACAACAAACGCAAATCCACCGAACACCACCACAACTCAAACAAGAAAAACAACGCCATCCAAGTCTACACCACCAACTCTGACTCCAACCGCAACTACACCGGGGACAGACCTTATTGTTCCAAGTGTAACTACCACCACGTTGGTCAGTGCAGTACCCCTTGCAACAACTGCAGGAGGTACGGGCATTCGACTAAGGATTGCCGAGCCCCCAGATCCAACAACAACCCCTCTGACAAAAATGCCCAACAACCTAAGTCCTGCTTTGAATCTGGGAACCCAGGACACTTTAGGGATACGTGCCCAAAATTGAAGAATAAGGGCAACAACAACAACAACAACCGCAACAACAACAACAACAACAACAACAACAACAACGCCAAAAGTAGAGCCTTCGTGATCAACTCCGGGGACGCCCGTCAGGACCCGAATGTGGTCATGGGTATGTTCCTCCTCAACAATTTAACTGCTTCTATTCTGTTTGATACTGGTGCCGATAGAAGTTTTATTTTCGATGAATTTTGCCCTCTACTTGACATCACACCTGTTGCTTTAAACGTTAAGTACACCGTAGAGCTAGCAAATGGCAAATTGATAGAAACCGATAGTGTGATACCTAATTGCACTTTAAATCCAGCCGACGAAATCTTCTCCATAGATCTTATGCCTGTTGAGATAGGAAGTTTCGATGTCATCGTGGGCATGGACTGGTTGTCCAAGCATCGCGCCGAAATCATTTTCTATGACAAAATTGTTCGCATACCTCTCGCCGTCGGTAGAACCTTGGTCATACAGGGGGATACCGGTGGGACGAGGCTTAACATCATCTCTTGTCTAAAAACCCGGAAATTTCTGAGAAAGGGTTACCCAGCAATCCTCGCGCACATCATGGAGAAAAAGTCGGAGGGGAAGCGACTTGAGGATGTTCCAATTGTTCGAGACTTTCCAGAAGTCTTTCCCGAAGAACTACCTGGTCTACCACCACCAAGACAGGTTGAGTTCTCAATCGATCTTGTACCAGGTGATGCGCCTGTGGCCCGAGCACCATACCGTTTAGCTCCATCCGAACTTCAGGAGTTGTCCACCCAATTACAGGAACACCTGGAACGAGGATTTATCAGGCCGAGTTCTTCACCTTGGGGAGCTCCGGTCCTATTTGTCAAGAAGAAAGACGGTTCTTTTCGAATGTGTATCGACTACCGAGAGTTGAACAAGTTAACTGTCAAGAACCGGTATCCACTTCCTCGAATCGATGACCTGTTCGACCAACTTCAAGGGTCGAGCAGTTATTCAAAGATCGATCTTCGATCATGTTATCATCAATTACGTGTTCGCAGTGCTGATATTCCGAAAACCGCTTTAAGAACCCGTTATGGGCATTACGAATTTCAAGTGATGCCATTCGGTCTAACCTACGCACCGGCTGTATTCATGGACCTTATGAATCGGGTGTGCAAGCCTTATCTCGACAAGTTCGTCATTGTTTTCATCGATGACATACTCATATACTCACGAAACGAGCAAGAACACGCGCAACATCTCAAAACAATTTTAGAACTACTTAGACACGAGGAGCTGTATGCCAAATTTTCTAAGTGTGAGTTCTGGATTCAAACCGTTCAATTCCTTGGGCATGTTATCGATAGTCAAGGAATCCATGTCGATCCATCAAAAATCGAGGCAATCAAGTGCTGGCAAGCACCAACCTCTCCAACCGAAGTACGCCAATTCTTGGGTCTTGCTGGGTACTACCGGCGATTCATCGAGAACTTCTCCAAGATAGCTCAACCACTCACTACCCTGACTCAGAAAGATAAAAAGTTTGATTGGACTGATAAACAAGAGTCAGCATTTCAACTTCTCAAACAAAAGCTTTGCAGTGCCCCTATTCTATCATTACCCGAAGGCACCGATGACTTCGTGGTATACTGCGATGCTTCCCATCAAGGTCTCGGTTGCGTGTTGATGCAACGAGACAAAGTCATAGCTTACGCCTCACGACAATTGAAAATCCACGAAAAGAACTACACCACCCATGACCTCGAGCTTGGAGCTGTCGTTTTTGCTCTCAAAATTTGGAGACACTATCTCTACGGCACTAAGTACACAATCTTTACCGACCACAAAAGTCTCCAACACATCTTCGATCAAAAGGATCTCAACATGAGGCAACGTCGATGGGTCGAGTTGCTTACCGATTATGACTGCGATATCAAGTATCATCCGGGCAAGGCAAACGTTGTTGCCGATGCCCTCAGTCGAAAAGAACGAACCAAACCACTTCGAGTCCGAGCCCTTAGTATGACAATTCACAATGATCTAAACATTCAGATCCTCACTGCTCAACTCGAAGCTCTCAAACCCGATAACATCAAAAATGAGGCCTTGCAAGGCATGGACAAAAAATTCGAAATCAAACCTAACAGGATTAGGTATTTCTCAAGCCGAATCTGGTTGCCTAGTTTTGGGAACCTGCGAGACTTGGTGATGGATGAAGCTCACAAGTCAAAATATTCAATTCATCCGGGGTCCGATAAAATGTACCACGGAATCAAGGACTTCTATTGGTGGCCGAACATGAAAGCCGAAATCGCCACCTATGTCAGCAAGTGCCTTACTTGCTCGAAAGTCAAAGTCGAATATCAAAAACCTTCTGGTTTACTTCAACAACCCAGCATTCCTGAATGGAAATGGGAACAAATTGCCATGGACTTCATAACCAAACTACCCAAGTCAACGAGCGGTTGCGATACCATTTGGGTGATCGTCGATCGTCTCACAAAGTCTGCTCACTTTCTGGCAATCAAAGAAACCGACAAAATGGAACGTCTCACTCAAATATATCTCAAGGAAATTGTAACCCGTCATGGCGTTCCAATCTCGATTATCTCTGATAGGGATAGTCGTTTCACATCTCAATTTTGGCAATCGCTTCAAAAGTCATTGGGTACCCGTCTCGATATGAGTACCGCATATCATCCTCAAACCGATGGCCAAATTGAGCGAACAATTCAAACACTGGAAGACATGCTATGAGCCTGCGTAGTTAATTTCGGTGTAAACTGGGAAAGGCACCTACCCCTGTGCCAATTCTCGTACAACAACAGTTATCACTCTAGCATCAAGGTCGCACCTTTCGAGGCACTTTACGGTCGTAAGTGCCGTTCACCAATTTGTTGGACCGAAGTGGGAGACAACCAACTCACTGGTCCTGAAATCGTTCACGAAACAACCGAGAAAATCTTTGAAATTCAAAACAAACTCAAGGCCGCACGTGATCGTCAGAAAAGTTATGCTGACGTGAGACGCAAGCCACTCGAGTTCCAGGTTGGGGACCGAGTATTACTCAAAGTTTCACCTTGGAAAGGTGTTATTCGATTTGTCAAACGGGGTAAATTGAACCCAAGATACATTGGACCATTTGAGATCCTTGAGAGGATAGGTCCGGTGGCATACCGATTACAACTGCCCGCTGAGCTTAGCAGCGTGCACCCCACTTTTCACATTTCAAATCTGAAGAAGTGTCTGTCTGATGAGACACTTATCATTCCACTCGATGAAATTCGGGTTGACGAGAAACTTCACTTTGTCGAGGAACCCGCTGAAATCATGGACCGTGAGGTCAAACAACTCAAACAAAGTCGTATTCCCATCGTCAAAGTTAGGTGGAATTCGCGGCGCAGTCCGGAATTCACCTGGGAACGGGAAGATCAAATGAGACTCAAGTATCCTCAGTTGTTTGCTGACGCTACTTCAAACACGACTCCAAACTAAATTTCGGGACGAAATTCTTCTAACAAGGGGAGAATGTGACACCCGTCAAATTAGGACTAGTAACTAGTGCCTAATCAAGTCTTAATACATGTAATTAGTTTTGTGTTAGGCTAATTAATGTATCAATATATATATTATTGAATATATACAAGAATACGATTTAATTGAATCGTACCAGTTTCAAATCGAATGCATTTCGGTCAAATTAAATACGGACGTTGGTGAACAACTATATTAAATAATACAATATTATTTAATAACACAATTATATCCAAAATATTATTTTTATAATATTCCGTATTCATTTCGTGTCGTACAAATAACGTATACGCGATTAAAAATATTAAGCACGAAAACAAAACAAAGCAAATTAAAGTTATATTTCATAACGCAACCATCAAGTATTTGGTAAAATACTTCAACAAAAATGGAGGGAAATTATCCGTATTTTGAAATGTATAAATAAATATTTAACGTTTTAAACGATCGGGAAAACGAACACCACACGGAGCGCGAATACGCAGGAACGAAGTTTGGAGCCAACCACACATGGGTGGGGCCCATGTGGGCCGGCCCCCTCTCACCCCCAAAAAGGATTTTCCCTTTTTTTTTTTCATAATCACCATCATCCTCACCTTTTCTTCTTCTTTTTCTCTCTAAACCAAAAACCCACACAACTCACCAATCACCAAAATAAACACCCAAAACGACCTCGGATCATCAAGGTTTTTAGAGATTAACGACCACCACGCAACGATCTACACTTCTATCTTTTCGGATTCTCATTTTGCCACTTTGTAAGTTTCCGACAAAATCCCGAAATCTCTCGTTTTAGCTTATTTTTACATATTATTGGGTTATTCAAGTATATATATGCCTATTAAACAAGTGAAACACGAATTTACAGCTTAAAAACGGGTTAAATTTGAGTTTTGGGTTGGAAAACGTCATCAGTCGCTGGGTTCTGTTTTGGTGTTCATCTTTGCGACACAAGCCTTGTGTCGCAGGTTGTGTCGCATAAAAGCCCTTGTGTCGTATCTTGTATCGTAAAAACCTTGTTGTGTCGGACCTTTTGCGACACAATGTTATGTCGCACCTTATGTCGCAAATCCCATGCGACACAATCACTATGTCGCTGTTGAATCAGCATCGTACGCTTATGCGACACAATCCTTGTGTCGCTAAGCTCTTGTGTCGCACTCCTATGCAGCACAACCCTTGTGTCGCATAACAAATTATTGTGTCGCATATTGTGTCGCAGAAAGCAGAAAGTTTAAAAACTCACATTTTCACTAAGTGTCGAGACCCTAAATTTTATCACTTGATTTCACCCAATTTCAAATCGAGATGCGTTTTTCCTTAAAGCAATATAGTAGAAATAAAAATTTTCCAAGCTGACCTGGCAGCTCGACCCCAGCCAGGGGCTCTACCCCTTGGACCGCGCTAACCAGGGGCGCTGCCCCCAGACCCCCGTACTTAGATTCCGTAAGCACATTTTTCACCAAGTGTCAAACTTGTACAACTTCAAAACACTTATGCGATACAACTTTACAAACATAATGGAATTTGTTTTTCAAGTATAACGCTTTGAAATCAATGTAGTAACATCAAGACTATTATTACAATTAATCACCAACGGGCCGTACACATTTTCAAACATACAATTCAATCAACCAAATCATAGTAATTTGGACAAACAACTACAAAGGTAGTCTTTCGAGATGCCTAAACAATTAATAACCATCGCGTGTCTTGGACACCTCCAGGTTACAAGTCTTCGGACCACACTTCAAGGCAAATCAATCCAAGTTATTAATTCAAACTTTCAAGACTCAGGTGAGTCTCATGGCCCCTATTTTACTGCTTTTCAATCAGGGGTGTGATATTATTGCTCGCTTTGTTTTACACGTTGAACGCAAGTACAAATCAAATCAAATACTACATGAGTTTCAAGCTAATCAATTTAAAGCCCTCCATAGCATAGTCTGGTAATACGTAGTAGCGTGAATGTTAGTATATGATATCATATAGGATTGACAATCCTCGTCCGGGTTAGCACGCACTAACTAGTCAAACGGACATATTAGCATTTGGGAAGACGAGTGTAGATTAGGCACTCGTAGGAGGCATTTCAAGTTAGGTTTCCTTAAGTGGGCCTGACAACTCAAGTTAAGCTCAGACTATGTGCTCATGGCTGTATAACTTTTATTTTGCTTAATTGCATTTTAAATTTAATTATAAATCTTGCGGTTCATACAAATATGTGTTGACATACAAACTAGTGAGCTCACCAGCGTTTCGCTGACCAATTTTAGCATGTATCATAGGTGACAAGCAGTAGGTTGGACTGCTCAAGTAAGGATCTATTAGCTCGAGTCATCATGCAAACAATCAGAGATTTAGCTGCATTATTATATTTTGTATAGATTAATTATGTATCTAAATCTCTCAATTTCAACCGAGCTAATGTAAACAATATTTTTGATGTAAACTTTTGGTTTTATCAATACAAATGTAAAACGACGCATATAGTGGTCGTTCATAATATATCTTCGTGCTGTGATTATTGATTCGTAACATCCAAATCGTGCTTCCGCAAATCAATAAATTTGGGGGTGTTACAGGTTTTCACCCGGTCGTTGGTCCGGCAAACCGAGATGCACGACGGGGGTTTAGTTTTAAAATTTATAAAATGTTGGGGACCTAAGTTCTACTAAAGCTGTATAGCAGTAGCATGACCTAGGGTCGTTCTAAAGAGTTGATTGTATTGTGAAACGACTTGTCGAGATGAACAGTTCAGTTTAGCGATGGGTTTTAAAATACTTTTGAGTGGGGGTTTATACTTAGGTCCTAATTAAAATTAAACTAAATAAAATAGGAAATAAAAGTAGGTTTAAATCAGTTAAGGAGGAAAGTGCTTGTTATGACTTCGTTAGCTTTTACGTGGGGTGATGTTGTATTAGGGTTTAAATATTTGAAAACGTCTTTTAAAGGTTTGTGTCTTGCTTTCACGTAGATACCTTGTGGTGTAAACACTAGTACCCTACTAATCAGGTAAACTGATCAGTATGTCACTGAGTACTAGGCTGTCAAGATTCTGATCAGATCGGACTGCCTTGAAATCCTCCTCACCGTCTCTTGTGACGAGACCAAGTGACCCTCCAGATGGGGTGCAGGAATAAGGCGACAGTCCGCAATTTATCCAATGATCTTTCTTAACACAGACAGAAGTATCTAAGCTCGGCAAGGCATTTATGGTTTAAGACAGGTGATGACTGATTAACATATACATTCATGGTTGTGATTGAGTTCAGAGATATTTGGCTGTGAAACTGTAACACCCTCAAATTTCGGTTGCGGAAGCGATCGGGTCGGGTGTTACTAAATCAAATATCACAAGCACAAAGGTACATAATGAACGACTCTAAATGAGACGCTTGAAAATAGTTATACATTTCCAAAATAAAAGTGTACACAAGTTGCGAGTTCGCAAAATAATTTCATTACATAATTGTAGTACAAAAGTTATGCAAGAAATCCAGTTGTTTGAAAACATGCGACTCGAGCTAGTGTAGCTTGTAGTAGTCCTAATCCTGCTGTCACCTGAGAACACATGCTAAAACAGGTCCGCTATAAAGCTGGTGAGTTCATAGGTTAGTTAAGTAAAACATCGAGTATAACCTGTTTATAATTCAAAAGTAGTTTGTAAACTTGAATTGATAATTGTAATGTATTAAGATTGTGTCCCCTTTGTGAAAACGGTATCAAGGTTACCATAACCTTATAACCTAAACCGATAAGTAAATTTCTAAGTGTTCTCCAAGTGATTTCGTAATACTTGTACTACTTGTCGGAGTAGTGCACTACATGACCCCATGGTAGTAATTCATGGTAATTCCTAGAGACCGTCTTATGTACTCAAGGACCTGTCATATCATAATGTATAGGTATAAGTATTAAGTATGACGCTACGTGTCTAACTATGTAACTATGTATATATAAGGATGTCATGTATAACATCCCGTGTTCGGTAGTGTAATCGAGTGTGTGCGAGTACCTATAAAATAGCGTACAAGTAAATAGTAGTCGGGATAGCACTTCGTGCTCAGTAAGTAATTGTACAAGTATTCATGCAAGGGTACGTGTAATCATACTAGGTGTACGTGTAATCGTATCTAATGTACGTGTAATCGTACTAAGTGTACGTGTATCTATCACTAGTAATCGGAAGTAGCACAACGTGCCCGGAAGTAGCTCACAAGGCCCATAAGTAGCACAGCGTGCCCGGAAGTAGCGATAAGCGCCCAGAAGTAGCACATCGTGCCCGGAAGTAGCACAACGTGCCCGGAAGTAGCACAACGGCCAGACAGTGTATATAAGTAATTTAGTAAATACAGTACATCATACAGCTTAAACAGTAAATTACCCCAGGGTAATATAGTAATCACAAGTAAATCAAATACCTATAGTTATCACATAACAGTCAGGTATAGTACAGTGTATCTAAGTATGTGTAACTCCTACTTAGATATGGAGAGTAGCATAACGTTCCTAAGTATGGATAGTCATCACTTAGTTGTTCGCGAGTCAATCCAATGTATTCAACTAGTCTATGCTACTATGTAATCAAAGTTCTCAACATAATAGGCAGGTCAATGCCCCTTGGCATTACTTACTCTATTGCTAGTATGAATCTAGTAATCCTAATTCATAGGTGTAAAGAGACTAAAAGTCCCTAACGAGTCGTACTAGTCTAATTCCCTGTGTTTACTAGCCTGGGGATACTTAATACATTTAAGTAATTTTAGAAAAGTAATTCGATATTAAACATAACATGTTTATCAAATAAATCAGTCAATTGTTTTGTTTAATCATTAAACAATGAAAAGTAAGTAATTTAAGAGCATGTGTTTCACCCCGAAAACAGTAAAAACAGTGAAAGAGTGGGGCTATGACTCACCGTAGAGCGTAAGCGTGAATCGATGGATGTAATACGTGAGCTTGTCGAGTATGACTCCTATCCAAGTCCTATGAACACGAGGTCTCTAGTTAGATTCTCGGTGAATTGGTTTGTAAGATTGCTTTGTTAAGTATTTAGATTACAAAGTGCCAAAATGGTTTGTTTGCTTTGAAGTTTGTTAATGTCCGATTATCGCGTTTGTGTACAATAATGAATACACAAGTATATAATGTCTCGCAATTATTTCTGTCCAAATTTTATAGTGTTTTGAGTGTTTGAACTTTGGTTCAACAAAGTTTATGATTAAAAACACACAAATCGATTAATACATCATAAGACACCCAAAACCTTTTTGTTACCATTCCTTCCAAAGATAGAAAGTTTGACGTTTTCGAAACCGAAGTCCTTTTTTCGTTGACTCGGTCAAACCTTCTCGGTTTGACCCGAGACTTTTACTCAATCCTTAGATATGTTTATAAGTCATAAAAACTTAGTCTTTTCCTAATTAGCAAGTTCGTAAGTGTTGGTTTCAACTTTTACCAAAAATCAGTCCATAATCTTAATTCCAGAAATCATACTCCTGTTTGTTGGATTTATTAAAAATACTTCTGGTCCAAATTGAAATAAGGGAAAAATCACAGATGTTCTAAAATATATTATCTACTTTGTGTAATCTTTACAAAACCAATAGAGAAGTACAAGTATTTTTATATTTTACTTTTATCTTCTGGAGTCGGATTTAAACACTTGCATGCAATCATTGTTTCTGAGAAAAATGTACATGGAATCATTAAAAATGGTCTTCTTGAAAGTTGTAGCCAATGAAATTTGTAAACTTTTGGCGTTGGTTTCAAGTCATTTGGAGGTGTGAAGCTCTAGTTATGATTAAAACACTAAGAGAAAAGTTTCTGACTTTTTCTAACAGTTTGTATATCTTTTCTTACAAAAATTATTAAAAATACCAAACGAACTCAAATAAATATGAGACTTGTGGGGTTGGAAATTTTACTTCCAGAACTTGAATTTAGACTATAAAAACGTCAATTTTCATTAAGAAAATATTTTTATAAAAATCGTGGAAGTTCAATAAAAGTTCTGGACATAAACAATTAAGACTCAAAATGGTGTTTTGTTCATAGTGAAGAACACCAATCAAGAGTTAAAAGAAGATTTTCAGATTTTGATCTTTAAATCCATGTTCTAACACATGTATGGTGTTGAAATACATCCATGATATGTTAGAGATGATTATTAACATATAAACAAGCTTTTTACACAAGATGAACAAGATCTTACTAGTTTACAAGTAATAACATGATTTTTCACTTGATTTTCGGTTTGATTATGGATCACTCTTTCTTTTAACACATAAAGATGTGAAAATAGATAATCTATAAACATCAAGCTTTGCATGAGGATTTTAGCCAGGGAAAAGGCTTAAAATCCGAATTTTTATGAAGAAAAACACAAGAAAATGGAAGATAGATATGTATAAATGATTTAGTTTACCATTATGTTCTTATTTGGTGATGAACACTTTCAAAACCTTGAATTCTTGTGATTTTGGGGGCTGGAATTTGTGGAGAAAATAGAGAGAGTTTAGAGAAATTTTTAGAGAGAGAAATGGAGAGAAGAATGAGAGGAGATTGTGTGTTTAAAATGGAGTGAATGATGGTGTTGTCTTGGGAAAAAGGAGGGCAGATTTTTGAAGGAAAAGAGGGGAGGGGATTAATTATTTTGGGTAGTTGAAATATTTATAAAAATGTAGGGCTTAATTTTTATAAATTTATATAAGTTTTTACATAATATAAAGGTTATTTTTAAGGTATTTGTGATTATTATTTGATTTATAAAAATTCAACTCTAATTGATATAAACAAGGCTTCTAATTATGATTTAATCAAGTTAAAGTTTAATTATACATGATAGTGTTACTAGCTAAACACTTAATTGATTTAACTAAGGAATTACGATTATTCAATTAATTCCGATTTTGCAAATTTGATAAGGATTTTGTGAAGGTATAAAGAGATGGATTTTTATTTGTTTAATTTGGCACTTAGTAGTCTAATTAACATGTCTAAAAGAACTTATGGTTTACTAAGCAATCACTAAGACGTTCTACTGTTGGTGCATTTTGTGTGTCAGTCAGTTGGTCAAACGTTTGTAATTGTCAAAGTCAATTAGTCTGCGTATGTATAGTGTTTAGTGTGTATATGCGAGTCTGTAAACGAATAGTGAAATAGAAAATATACACAAATTAGTGTTTAGGCGAACACTTGGTCAGTGTCGCTATTAGCGACACTTGGCCAGTGTCGCATTAGTGTTTGGACAGCCTATAAATAGGCGTGTTATATTCAGTTTTAGGGTTAGACATTTGTGAGAAGTGTGTGAGCCGTTTTTGTGTGTGAGGAGGAGAGAAAACGAGTGTGTGAGATTGTATCTTGTAATCTTGATTATTCAATTGTGAATATATACAAAGATTATAGAGAATTGCGTGTTTGATTCGATTAATACATTCATATATTCAATCAAACGATCCGATCAGATCCAAGATCAGAAACGGGACTTTCAACTGGTATCAGAGCTAGAGAATCAAGGATTCGTCGGTTTCGGATCGTTATTTTGAGCGTTTTCGGTTGATTCGCGAAGGTATTAATTGTTATTAATCGTTTATGTGTTGATTTGCTTGATTAGATCCTTTTTCTGGAGGTGTTTTGGTGTTAGTTCGACGTTCGGTTTCAGAAAATTCGTTAGGGTTTCAAAAAAAATTCATTTTTGGGGTTTTTGCGGCTGCTGGCCGCGACTTAGCGTCACTTACCAGCGTCACTTCCTTACTAGCGTCACTTCCTTACTAGCGTCACTTCCATAGCGACACTTACTTGAGTGTCGCCAATTAGGGTTTCAGCGACACTTGATAGCGACACTTGTCTTTTAGCGACACTACTTAGCGACACTTAAATGAGTGTCGCCATTTGACTTTCTGCGGTACTTCTGTGCGTCACTACAGTGCGTCACTTCAGTGCGACACTTCCTAGCGACACTAACCTAGTGTCGCACTAGATTCGGAAGAAAAAAAAAAGAAAAAAAAAAGTTTTTTGGCGGGAAATCCCTAAAATTTTTTGCGTTTTCAAAATTTTCCATAGGCTTAAAACTGTTCAATTTTAGCCAGGAAAAAGTTTCATTTTACCCGACCAGTTTTTGACGTTTTCGGACGAAATTTTGGCGGCAAAAACGCGGAAAAATTTGTAATTTCAAATTTCGTTTTTAAGCTTAAAAGAGCTTAATTTTAGTGTCGAATAAGTTTCGCTATACTCGGGTATTTTTCGAAAATATTCAAATTCAGTTTTGGAGGGAAAAGTCGCAAGAGGCCGTATCGACGTTCTGGTTGAAAGATGTCTTCTAAAGCTCTTATGCATTACAATAGTGGAGCTGTTAGTGAGATAGAACCCCCCATGCTTACATTTGATACTGATTATGCTGAATGGAGATTTGAGTTCGAAGCCTTCATATCGTTAAAAAATCCAGATATGTGGAACTCATTGGTTGAAAGATATGAAAAACCAAACAGAGGCATGACTCTCGATGAGAGAAAAGCTTGGGATATTGAAAAGAAAACCCATGCTACAATATTAAAATGTATGTCAAATGAAGTTAAACAATTGTTTAAACATTATGATATTGCATACGACCTATGGCATGCAATTGAGAAACGATGTGGAGGATATGAAAAATATAGGAGAAATAGAGTGGAACTCGTTAAGGAACAGTTTGACACATTTGATTTACTATCAAATGAATCTTTAGAAGAACTCTTCAAAAGATATTCCCAACTCGTAGATGAAGTGGCTGATGGAGGAATGGTACTTAATAATGGAGAAGTAAACAAGAAGTTATTGGGTGCATTACCTAAGGATTGGGACGCCAGGGTATCAGCTATGGAAAAAGATCCAGAGATTGAAATCATGGATTTGGAAGAACTCATCGGAAAGTTACAGGCAGATGCTCTTGACATGAAGAAGACAGAAAAGATGTCAGAGGCTTCCACTCAAAATCCTAGTCTCAATGAAACTTCTAGATCTAATTCCAAGTCAGCTACATCTCCTTCTAGTAGCACTTCATATGCTTCCTATATCTCTCATACAGCTCCTTCAAAAGCTACTGAGGATCATGTCATAATCTTTGCAGCTTTCCTCAACTCTTATGAGACTTTTCTTTCAAAGAAGGCTAGTACTTTGCAGCTTACTGAGGAAGACTTTGAACAGATCGATTCTGACGATCTCGAGCAGATGGACATCAAATGGAGTATGGCCATGATAACCCAAAGAACCAAGAAGTTTCTTCAAAGAACGGGTAGAAAAGACCTGGATGATGACGGTGATACAGGTCTTGGTTTTAATAAAAGTAAGGTGAAATGCAAAATCTGTCAGACTCATGGACACTTTGCTAAGGAATGTCTGAAGGAAAAGTATCCTCCATCTGGATTCACTACAACTTCAGCACCCACGACTCCAGAGAAGAACACAACACCACAGGCGATGGTGGTGTTTAATCCAGGAACGTTTGATTTTTGTGCACTTCAAGGAGAGGTTCAACACAGTGCGCTTTTGGCAAAAATACATGAGGTACATGATGAACCTGAGGTACCCATAAACTGTGTTTCCTGTTTTACATTGACTGAATCTCTTGAGAATTATCAATATGACAATTTAGAGTTGCGAAAAAAGGTTGTCAAACTTACTGAAGCAAACAATTTTCTTAAAGCTAATGAGAAACTTTATGATAAGAAAATTGAGGCATATAAGTTAGACACACAAACTTATAAAGCAAAAGTCTTTAGTCAACAAGATGCAATTAATAGTTATCTTGCTGAAATTGAATTGTTGAATAAAGAGCTTTTTGATTTAAAAAGTGAGTACGATAACCATAAAATCAAAATTTTAGGTTCTTCATCCGCAACTTTTGTCTTTAATGAAATCGTTAATAAGAAAGGGACAGGCGGTAAAAAGAAGGCAGGACTTGGTTATAATCAAGTACCACCACCTTCCCACGCCGAATACTGTCCTACGCCTGTTAAGGAAGGTCTTGAAGAGATTCCAGTTGATTATATGAAGCTTTATGGTATTAAAGCTAAAGAAGCTAAGCAAAACAAACAGGCAAAGGAGAAAACCATAAGACCAGAGTATCCTTTACCTAAGTTTGTTAAGTCTGATAGTGCACCTCCAGTTCGTGTTGAGGAGGTCGTTGAGGTAGAAGATATACCTGAAGAGTCTACCATTAAGGTTGAGAAAATAAATGTCAAACCTGAAAATTTCATCATTACAACTGAAAATGATGATTGTTTTAAATGCAAAGGCAAAGCTAAGGTTGACAATGAATCCTCAAAAGTTGTAGTTGATAAATCTCAAAAGAATAAACCTTCAAAATCAACTAACTCAACCTCAGGAACATCTACTTCAACATGTCCACCTAAGAGTGCATGTTCAACAAATGTTCCTGTTAATAGACCTTCTGTGTATTGTCCTCCACCGAAACGATTTGAGGGAACTCATTGGAATCAATCATATGTTGAGAGACGTTATTGCTTTCGTTGTGGTCAACAGGGCCATATAATTAGGGACTGTCGGTTATTATCCCTTGATAGGTTTGGTAGATGGATGCCAAGAACTTCCTCTTTCAGGAATTCTTTTTCAAAATCTTTTTCAAGGCGTCGTTCGTATTCGCCTGTATCTTGTTGTGCATCAAACTCTCCAAAATCAATGGCAAGAGTAAACAAAGTTGTGCCTAGTAGACCTCAAGTTCAACAGCACAACATTGTTGAAAACAAATCATCTTAACCTAAACAGGTTTGGACACCCAAATCCACAAACAACGCATCAATGAAATCTTCTGAGTTTTTAAAATATCATAAACTCATTGATGTGATGATTATGGATGACCATGGACAACCCAAGTCAATTAAGGCTTGGGTGTCCCATAAGTACTAACGTTTAATTGTTTGTGGTGGTGCAGTCAGGTTTTTTATAGCTAATATTTTAGTGACTGCGTGGATGTGAATATTTTTGGAAGATTGTTTTCAAAGTGCTCATATGTGATGATTTTGATTGGATGGATGAGATTTTCGATGTTACGAGGTGGTAACAGTGCTAAAAGGCATTTGACTTGACTTGATATGTGATTTTGATAATTATCTACTTTTATTTGTTAGTAATGCAACAGCCATTCTTTGTACTTTTTAGTATCAAAGAAATGCAATGTTGCGAAATTTGTTAAAATTAAAAAATACAAAAATATATGTTTTAAGGTTTAAGGGGATTGCCTTTGAACTTAGAATTGCGATAAGAATTTGCTGTTCAGGGGGAGTAATTTTAAAAGTTAAAAATTCTGATTATTTGTATCAGAAATGTGAACAGCAAGATTCTTATTTCTTGAAAAGATGTTGGATTGTGTCTGTAAACAACTTGGGATATGATAGTACATCGGGTGACATGCATAAAATTTGAAATTTTAAGGTTTATGTTTGATGTGTCAGTAGGTTTATCTGGCATATTTAAAATAGCTTTTATAAACATTGGCTTCATCATATGATGTATCGGTAGGCATGGTACACACCGGTTTGTGAGTGAGTAAGAAGTAATAATTAAAACTTGTCTATTACTTTGTGAAAAATGTTATATGATGTATGACATAAGTCTTAATTGATAAATGAAGGTACTACCATACGCTGTCATAATCATTATGTAAATGCAAAATTGGCATATAGTATTAATATGATTATTAGTCTAACTAATGGTGACTATTGTTGTACTCACGTACAAACCTGAATCCATTAGTTATGCAAATAGTCTCAAACTTGTTATGTTCATACTAAGGGACCCTCTGTTGTACTAAGTACAGATCTGGGGCCACTAGTATCTTCATTATAGGTTTGATGTATACCTAAATTTAAAGGTCAAGTGTATGTTACGAGAAAGCCGAGATAAACATGGTCCTGTAATCTCCACCTTGTCTGTAAAATTTGCAGCGTTATGCGTTTTACTAAAATTTATCAGTATATCATATAATAAGTTTCACTAAATTAATATTCATACTAACAATAAAGGTTAGCTCACAGATACGGATGTAATATGTTTAAGTGGACAAACAATACCGATAATCGTATTGAACTAATTTTTATAAAAGGGGCTTTAAATATGTCAAGTAAATTTAAAGTGGACAAATATACTGGTGATCGAAATAACACTTACTATTTCCTAATAATTGCATGTTGGCCTGATATGATCTCTAAGCAGACCTAAAACAATCCTATCCCCAATTTATTTTAATCTTTATTCTTTACTTTTTATTTATAAAGAAAAATACAAAAAGATTTTATTTCTATGCTATTTTCTTCAAATATCACATATCTTGTTAAAGTCAAATATTGAAGATGTAAAGGATGTCGGTTATTCTCCAAAGACTGTGAAGATAAATTCTATTGGAGAAGCTGCTGATGATTGAGAAATGGTCACCAAGTTTGAAGATCTTAGTGTATGATAAATGTGTGTCAGTCACATGAATCTGGACATCAAGATTTTATTTGAAGACCATGCTATCTCAATGGGGGAGCTTGTGATTGTTGAAGACATGAAAGAGTTTGTTGATGAAGACTAATTGAAGACTTATTTGACCAAGCTGCTGACATGGGGGAGTTTGTTGGTGCATTTTGTGTGTCACTCAGTTGGTCAAACGTTTGTAATTGTCAAAGTCAATTAGTCTGCGTATGTATAGTGTTTGGTGTGTATATGCGAGTCTGTAAACGAATAGTGAAATAGAAAATATACACAAATTAGTGTTTAGGCGACACTTGGTCAGTGTCGCTATTAGCGACACTTGGCCAGTGTTGCATTAGGGTTTGGACAGCCTATAAATAGGCGTGTTATATTCAGTTTTAGGGTTAGACATTTGTGAGAAGTGTGTGAGCCGTTTTTGTGTGTGAGGAGGAGAGAAAACGAGTGTGTGAGATTGTATCTTGTAATCTTGATTATTCAATTGTGAATATATACCAAGATTATAGAGAATTGCGTGTTTGATTCGATTAATACATTCATATATTCAATCAAACGATCCGATCAGATCCAAGATCAGAAACGGGACTTTCATCTACGACTTTAGTAGACCTAAGGAGTCATAACCTAGAACTTTCACTAAGATTTAATGTTGGGACATAGATTGTGACAACAGATCTAGCTTGAAATAGGACTGGTGTAATCATTATTATGTTTGTATATTGGTTTGGATTTGTAAAAGAATATTTGTTTTGTTAGTGATATTCGTTAAACATATTGTTTTGTTAAGTTAGACGAATAATTAAATACAAAATAAATATATACGTTTGATGCGAGTCGAGTTCTCAAATCGCTGCGAGTTGAGAAGCGAGATGAGAACTGAACTCGTGGACACAGATAGGCATAACGAGCCGAAGCATAATGGGCTTGGGCTTGCAGAACGAGTCGAGTCAACTCGCAGGCCCAGCGGCAGCGAGTTGAGACGACATATTTAATGTTTTTCAATCGTGAAAAACATAACACTTTTGATACTTTTACATTCTGCGATTCCAGCAAACCAGAGAAAACATAACCTACGACTAGGTTTTGACGATTTATCGTTTAAAGCTAAGTCTTAAAAAACGCAATACGAACATATTCATTGTTAGTAAGATAACACCGTATTGAGGGATTCCACACCTTAATACTATAGATAACGAAGTTATCGATCCTAAAACTAGGGGACTTACATCTGGTATCAGAGCTTTCGGGCTAAATACGAGTGTGTTCATATGTTTTAGTGTTATTGCGTTTTTGATTCGGGTCGTTTTTACGTGCATTCTTGCAATACTAACGATCAAAATCATTCTCTGGACATTTTAGGGTTTGTTTACAGCCGAAATTTTAAGTTTCAGTCGTAAAAATACCTTAAAAATTCGTTTTCGGGTTTAACAGCCGTTTCGCGAGTCGAGATTACGGTTCCAGCGTCGCCTGCGAACCGAGTTGAACTAGCGAGTCGAACTGAGGCTTGCGAGTCGAACCGAGATCCCTCACGAATCGACATCACTTGCGAATCGACATCTTTTAGCAATCCGAACTGAGGCTTGCGAATCGACGAGATTTTGCGAGTCGAGCTGAGATTGCGAGTTGAGCTGAGTCTTGCGAGTCGAGTTTTCTGAATTCGCTGAAACAGTTTAATTTTACGTTTTAAGATGTCTGACTTAAGTAGAATGATCGAAATGGACCACGAGGTGGGAAAGTCAAACGTTCCACCTAAGTTGTTAAGAATCGAGGATTACTACAATTGGAAGGACAGATTTGAATCTTACTGTAGATTCCATGACCTGTCAATCTGGATGTGTATCAAGAGTGGATACACCCCACCTACTCAAACTGTTCAAAATGCTACTGTGGTTCTTACCTATGCGAACATGAGTGATCAAGAGAAGGAAGCTTACAGAAATGAAAATAAATCACATTCTTGCATAAAGATGTGTCTTCCTAAAGAGATTGCTCATCAACTGAAATCTTTTCATACTGCTAGAACGCTCTGGGAAGCTCTAGAGAAAAGAGGTGAGGGAAGTCCACAAGTAAGAGCTGGCAAGAGGAGTCTTCTTAAAAAGCAGTTTACTATGTTTAAAGCTTTAAAAGGAGAAGATCTTGATGCCTATGTCACGCGTTTCTACCATCTGCTAAGTGAATTAGAATACCATGAGATTGTTGAAGAAGAAGTATCTAAAACCGACAAGTTTCTTGAGGGTTTGCCTTCTAAATGGGAAATGTATGGTGTTATGATTAAGGATAATGAAACTAGGTATTCTACTATGACCTTAGAGCAAGTCATTGACAAGCTGAAAGGTTATGATTTCTCCAAGAAGTCAAGAGATAGTGATTCTGATCAGGTTCAGAACCCTGGGTTGTATCATGGAAAGTCAAGTCTTTCGACTGCGTCATCTAGTTCGACCACTGCACTGTTTGTAACATCCTCGAAACGGACTTAGTTGTTTTGTATTATTTCTTGATTTAAATTAATATTTAAATGTGTTTGGAAATAATATTGTTTGAAATAGTTGAAATAATTGAAATAGGAGTCGAATATTCCAATGTGATAAGTGAATTATTAATTGTTGTAAATTAATATGGTTGACGGTGCAATAAAATGTTTGGACTCGCAAATGGTTTTCGGGTTCCAGACAATAGATTGAGATGGGGTATTAAATTATACCCGTATATTGAAGGCGGTTTGGGTGAACCGACTATATATCAACTTTCCTCTTTAGGAAAGTTTATTTAGAAACTTTAGAAACTCTCAGAAAACCTTCAAATCAAACTAGAAATCAAATCAGGAAGTGGTGATTCTCGTGAAGCTTCATTATCATCAGATTATCATCGATATGTTCTTCAATCAGTAAGTGTTCTTAAGTATTTAAGAAGTTGATTTTGATTGAAATTAGGTAAATTAATGATTTGAGAGATATGAATGTTAGAAACATGCTAGAAGTGTTACATATTGATTATGTAATGATATTTGTGGTTTATAACCGTTTGAAAACGAGTTTGGAGTGATTTAGGTATAAATTTCGAGGGTTAGGGTTTTGATCAGCGCGCAGAGGGCTGGGACGAAGGGAGTACCCGGCGGGTACTTCCCTTACCCGGCGGGGATGGGTACGGATTGGGAAGCCGGCGGCTTCTGAGCCAAGCCGGCGGCTTGTGAGGAATAATGGGTACCCGGCGGGTACGGGTCTTACCCGGCGGGTAAGGCTGATTTCCAGCAACATTCGTTTTAAGTTTAAATACATATGAATTGTATATTTAAACATGATATAGTATAGAGTGGTAAGTGCCATTTAATGATTGTTTATCATGATTAAAGTGGTACTTTGTGTGATGTACTATTGTAATATGTTATATGATTATAACATAGACTTATTGTTATTAATAAGTTACTAACTTATTGTTTAATTGATTGTATTCTCAGATGTGGAGAAGGCTCAGTAATATTAGACTTCTGAGCTTGCTGCTGAGGTAGTCGGTGAGTGGATCTGTAACCTCAGTGTGATTTAGTTGTAATGATTTGATTTACAACGAGTAATTTATTATATTACTGTGATATGATGCATCTGTTGTGTTACTTTGCCATGATAGTCGGGCGTGTTTACTTGCTTGGCTGAGACTATGCCAATGTGTGGTATTCAGAGGTCAACTTGATTTGATAGTTGGACTTGTTGTTGTTGTTGTAGACGACAGGAGATCTCGGAAACTTGAAATGTCGGTTTAGAGATCTAGGTCGTGTGTGATCGACAACAAGTTATCGGTAGTGCTGTATAGGCCAAATGCAGTTAAACTATAAGTGTTCTTGGGTGCCAAACCGGTATATGGTTGCTCAGGGACCACCGATCCTCTTGACGTAGCTTAAATGACATTGTGTGAATGTCGGCTAGTGATTAAGTGATTAAGTGATTTACATTCTGTTTAATGTGTGATATGCAAACAGATTGTTATGCTAGGTTGGACTGTTGTTATAGTTCCATTCACTTAGCGTTGTGCTAACCCCACCACAGTTCTTCCTGCAGGTTGAAATAGATGGGACATATTGGGCAAGGCAGGAAGTGTTTTGACTGGATGGAATGTTTGACAGGCTGTTACTCTGATGTTATTTTTATAATTGTAAAAATGTTTTAAATATACGCTTCCGAGTCACCAATATTAAATTATTGTTTATAATTAACGAGGGGTGTTTTACTGTTAGTTGGTGATACTAGTGAAAATGGAGAAATGATTACTGAAGATCTGTGTTTTATTTCCTCCTCTGGTGATGAGACAAAGGGAAAGAATTCTGAGAAGTCACCTCAAGAGCATCAGAAGATGCCGATGAGTGTGAAATCTGCTGAACAGCAACTGTCTGTTCTTGCTTCCTTTGTGGCATCATATGAGAACTACAAAAAGGGAAAGATCAATGATCCTATTCTGTTTGATGAGGATTATGAGCAGATAGATTCTGATTATCTTGAGAAATTGGAGCTTCAAGATCAACTAGCGTTGATATCTATAAAGGTGAAGAATTTTTTCAAGAGAACTGGTAGAAAGGTGTTGGGCAATAGATCAGGGTTTGACAAAACCAAGGTCAGATGCTTTAACTGTCAGGGTATTGGTCATTTTGCTAGAGAATGCCAAAGACCTAAAGTAGAAGCACAAGGAAAACAAGGTTCGGGAAGTACTCTCGCTTCCAAAGCCTTAGTGGTGAAGCAGTTGGATGGCTCTTATGATTGGCAAGCTCATTCTGAGGAAGCCTTGATGGCCGAGATCGAAGAAACAACTGCTGGATCAGTTTTCTACATGCCCACTGATATGGAACAGAGAGTAGAGGTGCCTAAGTCTGAAGTGAAGGCAAGTGATGATGACGTGCTATATATGGATTCAGCTCCAGATATGAGTCCTGAGGAATTCGTGGCACGCATGGCTGAATTACAAACTGACAAGAAGAAGGTATGTTTAGATATTCTTAATCTTGCTGATGTTTGTTACTTAGTTACTGATTTACAATCTCAGAATAGTGTCTTAACTGTGTCAAATAGCAATTTGTCATCTCAATTGAATATGGATAAGGAATCTTATAAGACTGTTAGATCTGAACTCGATCAAGCCATTATGGATATTCGTAGATTAAGTGATGATAAACATGTCTTAAAAGATAAAATTAAGTCTGATGCTTCGGATAGAACAAAACTTAGAGATACCATAAGTGAAAAATCTGTGATCATAGATGGTCTCTATATGAATATTAAAGACTTAAATTAGACAATTGCTAGTAAGGATCAGGAAATAGTGAACCTTAACTTAAGGTTAATTGAGCAAAACCGTAAACTTGAGAACTATAGGACATCTCAAATGGATAAAATGTTAGATGCTCAACGTAGTGTAAAGGACAAGACTGGGTTAGGTTACAATGATGTATCCCCGCCTTTTAATGCCAATTACACTCCTATTCCTGAAGATTCTGAGATGACTGAAGTTAATCCCGAGATTTCAGTAGCTGATAAACCTGAACAGTCAGAGGCACAGAAAGATGTTATTAATAACGTATCATTAGGTAATAGCAAGGCTTCTCAGTTCACCAAAATACAGTTTGTATCGGGTGGAGTGATTAACAATGCTAAGACTGATGATAAAGTTGATAAGGAACAGCTTAAACCTTTAGTGCCTAAGACTCCGGATGAGAAAGCAAAAGTGAGTAAACCACGCAAGCAGATGTCATGTTTCAAGTGTCATCAAAAGGGACACGTGGCTTCGTGTTGTCCTAACAAAAAGCCTGAAACACCACATAAGCTTGTGATGGATGAAAAGACACAGACCAACTCTAGTATGACTGTAGATGGGTTAGATGCCAAACCTAACTTAGGTAATAAACCTGTTAACATTCTTAAAAGAGATGGTAAGCATAGTGTCTCCCCACCTAAACCTAAACGGCCATATACTCAAGGTGATAATTCTGTCCATAAGTATAGGGATGTGACTCCGTCGAGGTTTAGAACTCCAAGTAGAGGCCATAGTCATTATGAGAGTGGTACTACTTCACGATCACATGAGTTTAATTATAATTATCATAATAGAGCTCATAATTATGTGTCTAAGAGGTTCTCCTCAAACTCACCTCTTAAGGCTGATCGTCCACAAACTCAAGCTACTTCGAAAGTAACCAAAGCTCCTGATGGGAAGGATGGTTATTTTAAAGAGCTTAAGTTTGTTGATGATAAGGGACAAACCAAGACCGTAATGGCTTGGGTCCCTCTTGATAACTGATCGTATTTTGTGTTATGTGCAGGAGCATGCTGTGAACAAGGACAGCTGGTGGTATGTAGGCAGTGGATGCTCAAGGCACATGACCGGAGAAAGAAGTCTACTGAAGGACTTCAAGGATAGTCTCAAGCAAAAAGTAAACTTTGCAGGAGATAAAGGAGGAGTAATTTCGGGAAAAGGAAAAGTTTCAAATGGAACTTTGACTCTTGAGGATGTGAACTATGTTGAAGAACTAACTCACAACCTAGTGAGTGTTTCCCAAGTCTGTGATAAAGGTCACCCAGTTTATTTTAATGAAAAGGAGTCCTTAGTCCTGAAGCCAGGTTTTAAAATTCCTGATGAATGGATATTGATGAGGGCACCAAGGAAGAAGGACATCTATGCTATCAACATGGGTGTTCCTAACTCTTCAATGGTGTCTACATGTTTATTATCCAAGGCTTCGGAAACAGACGCATTATTATGGCATAGGAGAATGGCACACCTGAACTGGAGAAAGATGAATTATATAACCAAAAATGGTTTGGTTCTAGGTGAGTTTCGAGTCTGAGGATAAGTGTGTTCCTTGCATGAAAGGAAAGCAGCACAAGAAACCACACAGACCTAAGACTGAAAACTCTATCTCCTCGCCATTTGAATTGCTACATATGGATCTCTTCGGCCCTATAAGCAAGAGAAGTCTAGGTGGCAAATGGTACTGTTTGGTTGTCACAGATGATTATTCTAGATTCTCGTGGGTATTCTTTTTGGGATCAAAGGATGAAACTCCAAGAATTCTAATTGAGTTCTTTGATCTAGTAGAGAATGTCTATAAAAAGAGAGTTAAGCGTATTCGTAGTGACAATGGAACAGAATTCAAAAATTCAACGTTGAATATCTATTGCTTAAGCAAAGGGATATTACATCAATTCAGTGCACCTTATGAACCTCAACAGAATGGTGTTGCTGAAAGGAAAAATAGGACGTTGATTGAAGCTGCAAGAACAATGCTTGCTGATTCAAAGCTTCCGGTCATCTTTTGGGCAGAAGCAGTGAATACAGCATGTTATGTTCTTAATAGAGTTCTTATGGTTAAGAGACATAACAAGACTTGTTATGAGCTTTTGAACAATAAGAAACCTAACTTAAAAGGGTTTGAACCCTTTGGAGTTTCATGCACCATATTAAAGACTGGACATCAAGCTAAATTTGGTGAGAAGGCTGACGAAGGATTTTTCCTAGGTTATATGCCCAATTCGCCAAACAAGAGAGTCTTTAATAAAGTCACAGGACGTTTGGAGGTAGTTTATAATATTGAGGTTACAAGCTATTCACCTGATGTTCATAAGGGCTTAGATTGGCAATTTGATTATTCTGATCTTTTTGCATCATTTAAAGTTCCTATTAGTGACTATGTCAGTGATTCAGAGATAGCTGAACATTTATTGTTTGAAGATGAGAATATTGGTTCTGCTTCAACATCAAGTGTTAAGCAATCTGGAATTAAGACTAATGTTGACTCAGATAAAGCTTCCACAAGTGAGTCACAACAACCTTCAGAGGATAAGTCTCAAGAAACAGAAGATCCTGATGATCTTTCTACAAAGTTTGATGATATACTTACTCCTTTGAAACATTTAAGGATATCTTCAGCACGTACGGAAGATATACCTGAATTGGAAGAGATTGGTACTAATTTGGAAGATGAGATACCAGTTGAACCAGTTACTACAACTAGAACGAGTTGAAAACATCATCGGTGATATTAATACTCCGGTTCAAACTAGGCATCAATCCAGAGCTAGTACGTCTGAGAATTCTGAATACCAAAGCTTGTATACTGCAATGAAAGAGACAGGGATTCCTAATCAATGCCTATATTCATGCTTTATCTCACAAGTCGAGCCTAAAAATGTTCAAATGGCTTTAAAAGAAAGTTCGTGGGTAGAAGCAATGCAAGAAGAACTATCTCAGTTCTCTAAATTACAAGTATGGGAGTTGGTTGACCTACCAAAGGGAGAATATCCAATTGGAACTAGATGGGTATTTAAGTGCAAGAGAGATGATAAAGGAATCGTTACTCGTAATAAAGCTCGTCTGGTAGTTCAAGGTTTTAATCAACAAGAAGGTATAGATTACAATGAATTGTTTGCACCAGTTGCTAGGCTAGAAGCAATTAGAGTGTTCTTAGCATTTGCATCTTATTTTGGTATAAAAGTGTATCAGTTGGATGTTAAGAGTGCCTTTTTGTATGGCAAAGTAGAAGAATTGGTGTATGTTTCACAACCGCCAGGGTTTGCTGATCCTGAGTATCCAGATAGAGTATATCGTTTGAATAAGGCTCTATATGGATTACATCAAGCACCAAGGATGTGGTATGGAACACTATCAACGTATCTACTTGAGAATGGATTTACAAGAGGATCGATTGATAGTACACTGTTTGTGAAATGGAAAAAGAAAGACTTTCTTCTCGTGCAAGTTTATGTTGATGACATTATCTTTGGATCATCTGATGAAAAGATGTGTCAAGAATTTGAGAAAGTCATGAGAAAAAGGTTTGAAATGTCTGCAATGGGAGAGTTGAATTTCTTCCTAGGATTACAAGTTGATCAAAAGAAGGATGGATTCTTTATTCATCAATCTAAATATACATATGAGCTATTAGAACGCTTCAAGATGGATGAAAGTAAGGTCTACAATACTCCAATTCCAGTCAATCATGGACTAGGTCCAGATACATCGAGTGATAGCGATGTGGATCCAACTCTTTATAGAGCCATGATCGGATCACTAATGTATCTTACAGCCTCTAGGCCTGACATAATGTTTGCTGTTTGTTTATGTGCAAGATATCAGGCTAATCCGAAAGAGTCACACATGCAAGCTGTTAAACGAATCTTTCGTTACCTCAAAGGGAAACCTAAGCTGGGTCTTTGGTATCCGATTGATGGAGACTTAGATCTCGTAGCTTATACTGATTCGGATTATGGAGGATGCAATCAGAATAGGAAATCTATGACCGGAGGATGTCAATTCCTAGGAGGTAGATTAGTATCCTGGCAGTGCAAGAAGCAAACCTCGGTAGCCATTTCTACATGTGAATCTGAGTATGTTGCAGCTGGCAGCTGTTGCTCACAAGTTCTTTGGATTCAACAGCAACTGCGGGATTACGGGTTAAATATAACCAATACTCCTATGATGATTGATAACGAATCTACTATGTCGATCACCAATAATCCGGTGAAGCACAGTAAAACTAAGCATATTGATATTCGACATCATTTTATTAGAGATTGTGCTGAGAAGAAATTGATAAAGTTAGTTAAGGTACCATCATTGGATAACTTAGCAGACTTATACACAAAGGCGTTCGACAGAGCAAGATTTGAGACGTTGGTTCAACTGAACGGAATGAGAAATCCAGAGTGATTAGTCTTCCAAGGGTATTTTGTAATAGTTAGTATTCCAGTGTTCTTTAAAAAAAAAAAAAAAAAAAAAAAAAAGGCGTATGGCATTCATTTGCTTGTTACCTAAGGGGAATCGCCTTCATTTAAGTTTTTATTTGCAAAAACTAAGGGAAATGATAGTACATTAGGAGAATAAGCTTCACAATAATAAGCTTAAGTCCTAAGTATGATATGGTAGTAGGTTCAAATACAGTTGCTTTAGAACTACAGCGGTTCTATCAGGTATGTGTTTATATTTATTTGATTATACACCTATATCCACTAGTTATAATTTGTTTATTTCTATTAAAACTTTAGATGGCTTCATCATATGATATACTGGTAGGCAAATTATATGAAATTTTCTAAGCATTAAGAAGTAAATTAACTACTTGCTTATTATTTTGTGTTACTATTCTATGATGTATGACATTAAGTCTTAAATGTTGAATGATGGTATTACTATACACCGTTATCATGCATCTTAATTTAAAGTGACAAATAGTAGCAATATGGGTATTAACTTAATTACTGGTAACTTTGTTGTACTAAGTACAGAACTGAAACCTTTAATTAAATTAATATTCTCAAATATATTTTGAATTATGCTAGAAGGGATCTTCTGTTGTACTAAGTACAGACTTAGATAACATAGCATATTCAAAGTATGTTTGATATTTATCTAACCTTAAAAATTCAAGTGTATGTTATATGTTTCGAAAAGATACATCATTTAGTAACCGCTACCTTGAAAATTTAATGATGCAGTGTTATGTGTTTTACTTGAATTCTTCAGTATGTCATATAATAGGAAGCACTTGATAATATTCATACTAACAATAAAGTGTTTGCTTAGAAAATTGAATGTAATTTGTTTATGTGGATCATAATACCGGTAATCGTCTTGAACTGTCTATAATAAAATATTCACTTTATATGAGTAATGCATTTATTAATTATGTTATGTGGATAAAGGTACCTAAGATATAGTTTTATAAATATAAATATATCAATGATGAATTTAGTTGTAATTTTATAGTAATTTATTTGAATTTCATGAGGTATGTATACTACCAATCTGCTTAGACTTTTTAATATATAATTAATTGCTTATTCTTACTAATATGATCCCTAAGCAGATAAAATCTTATTTACTTTGTATATGTACTTTGTTTCAAATAATTAATAAAATGGTACTTGATACCAAAGTTTATATAGTTGTATTTTTATCTTATTTTTATTTGTTTTTTAAGTTTTTATGTTTATCTGAATTTACCCTTCGGAATTAAATTATACTGTATATTTTTGAGTTGAACAACGTTACAAATACAAGTGAAAATTAATCATAATTTAGACTTGTAAAATATCGGGTTTTTATTTATACTTAGCATTAAATTCGTGTTTTTAATTGTTTCTGCGAGTTGGCAACAACTTGCGAGTCCACTTAAATCTCGCGAATCGGATACAGAGTATAAAACAGGAGGTCAAACGAGTCAATAGATCTCCGGATCCACAGCATTCGCGAGTTCACTTCAACTTGGCGAATCCGTTTCCAGGCGAAACGAGGCGAAATATAGTTTTCGTTTGATTTCGATTTTACGAGTACGGGAACGAGTTTTTGAATCCGTAGATTATATTCAAGACTTCTTTGCGAACATCTTGAGGTATAATACAATGGATTTCACCGTTTAAATTGCACGAAATCGAAGTTTTAATAAACTTAGGGTTTCGGTTTATAATTCGAACGATTCACGTATATTAAAGGACTATTAGAACACGAATCTTTGTGGTTTATGTTAAATGGACGTTAATAAACGTAAATCAATCGATAGATCATGTTAAAATCAACAGATGAATCGATTTTAAGTTTAAACTCGCGACGGCTGTTCATCGAACGAGTTGAATCTTCGATTCAACTCGCAGCGAGTTGACTAGCGGATCGACCAGCGAGTTGACCTGCAGATCGACATGATTAGCGAGTCCACTTGGCTGCATATCCAATCGCGAGTTGATAAGCGAAACGAGTTGAACTCGATTCGCATAGGTGTCTTATGCGAGTCCCGAACTTAGCTAATTTTTTAAAAAAAGGGGGATTTATAAGAGTTAAGACTTTTTAAGTAATAACTAGTATATTTTGGATTCCTATGACAATGTATGTATATATATATCGAAAGTCTACCGATTCACAATGTAATCGAGTGGCGTGTCCTAATTTTTGTTAGCGGTATAATATATATATTGGTTTTATAAAACGTTAACGACTTGAGGATTTCTTATTAACAAGTAATTAACGGATTTTACATATTGGACTTACGACTTATTAGTTATAAGTTATATATGTGTTTAATATGTTAAGAACTAAGATGTTAGATGATCATTTTGATTCATAAACATTATAGTTTATAACTTACTAACGTGCATTAACTGTTTTTGTCATTTGTGTTTCTTGTACAGATATGGCGTGACAATTCGATAAGGGTCACAATATTCTTGTGGATCTTGATCTATCAGCAAAGGGAGCTAGCAAAGTAGCTCAAGTGCTGACCTTCTTTGCACGTTCACGTATTAGATATACGCTTACAGAGTCTCCACAGATCTCTCAGACTATACTGAACGATTTTTGGATGGACATTCAGTATGATGAATCGGTTAACCCACCGGTTATTTGCGCATCGGTAAATCAACAACCGATTATTTTTGCTGCTTCTGACCTTCGTCAGATTTTACATATGGGTACAGTAGACCAAGAAGATGGTCCTACTGAGTACTCCAGTGATTTTATAGAGGGTGCGTTAGGTTGCATGGGTTATACTGGTGAGAGAAGAGGACGTCAATTCCTCAAGGCACTCGTTATTGGGCAATGGAGATTCTTATGGCACGTTATAGTCACAGTTTTTGGACCGAAGAAGGGCGGTTTTGATGAGTTGAGCCCTGCTCTTGTATCGGCGGTACTGTCACTGGTTTACAATAAACCATACAGTTTTTGTGATTATATTTTTGGCGAGATGGTAAGACAGATATCGGGTTCTGTTAGATCTAGATTTATGATCTACCCGAGGTTCTGTATGATGATTATCCGTGCTCATCTTCCGGATATTGTTATCCCTGAGCCGCACTTACGTGTAGATACTATCGCGCTCAGAGGATACAACGCGATGTTTCAGCAGACTATTCGGCGGGAGGAATATGTCAAGCCGGAGACTCGTGATCTCTTTGGCTATATTGTTGATCATGCTTATGTGACACCGCTAAATCATGGGTGGTTAGATGTAGCTCCTGCTGCTGCTGTTGCTCCTGCTGAGGCTGATGTTGTACCAGAACCTGTAGCTGAGGAAGCTCAACCTGAAGATCCACAAGGGCTCCTTGAGGATGTTTTTATTCAGGTTGGTCAGGTTGATCAGCAGGTGAATCAAGATGTTGCTGCACAAGTAGTGCAAGAGGTTTTGGAGCAGAATGATGATGCGACAAATCCTTTGCTTCAAGACATTGAGAGTTATTTAGCACCACCTGAGGTAATCTTTTATTTATGAAATAATATAGATGCTTAGTTGATAGATTGTTTTATTAATCATAGATGCATATTATTATTATATAATGATTCTGATATTAGATATTTAGTAAATTGGATATTATTTCTGATTTTAAAATATAAATATCATTACACGAACAGGATGCTGAAGCTGAGGCTGCAAATCCCGAAGTTATATTACTTGAGGATGAGCAGATAAAGCTTGATAGATCAGTTGTTGTACCGACTGAGGTATTATATCTGATTAATCTTAAATATATAGAACTTGTATGATAGAGCTTACGCTAATCATAAATGTTGAATATATTTAAACTTTAGGAGACTGTTAGATCATCTAGAGGTCGTGATTGTGAGACGGCGTCAGATGAAGATTCAGACAATACACCTTCTCCTCCTCCATCTGTTTCTGAAAGGAAGAGAAAAGGTAAGAGTGTTATGGAGGAAGGTACTGAGGAAGTTGAGATTCCTTTGATGAAGCGTCCGAGAACGCTTACTATTCGAGAAGGTTAGTATTGATTATAAAAGTTAAATGATCTTAACTTGTTGTTTATCAGGAGTTAAACTGAGACAGTTAATTCTGTATACAGTTACTCAGGATACACCACAGGTGGAGATGGATGCACCGGTGGTTACTGAATCGATATCTGTGACACCCCACCCCTCGCGATGGCCCTATGGGCTCGAGGGAGGCGGTGAGCCTGCCACCAGCTGAGGCTTATTGGGCCCTAGGTCTGCAGCCCAATGCACCCCAACCCATCACTATTGCTGAGGCCCACCCCTCTATTAGCCAATAGTAGGTTGTTGTGAGGCTTGAACTCAAGACCTCACCTTTAATACTAAGTGTTACCACTTAGTATCACCAATTGAGCTGCAGCTCAATTGGTGATACTAAGTGGTAACACTTAGTATTAAAGGTGAGGTCTTGAGTTCAAGCCTCACAACAACCTACTATTGGCTAATAGAGGGGTGGGCCTCAGCAATAGTGATGGGTTGGGGTGCATTGGGCTGCAGACCTAGGGCCCAATAAGCCTCAGCTGGTGGCAGGCTCACCGCCTCCCTCGAGCCCATAGGGCCATCGCGAGGGGTGGGGTGTCACAGAAAAAGTGCAATCTGTCGCACCCCCAAAACACGTGGCAGCGGAAACATGAGTTGTCATGGGGGCGCCGACCAAATCAAATATCATTACACAAAGATTAAAGCAAACGACCTCTATATGAGACGTTTGAAAACATTACATTCCATAAGTTTAAATGTTTACAAAATATCTGGAGTTCGCATAAACCGTTAAGAGATTTCTAATACATTACTGATTTTACCAAATACAGATAAATGCAATCTAATCTCTTGATGTTTGAAAACAATGCGACTCGAGCTAAGCTTTCCATAAGCTTCCTACTGCGGCGGGTTACCTGAGAAATACATACTAAAAGGTCAACATAAAGTTGGTGAGTTCATAGAGTTGTTTAAATGTTGGTATCAAACCAATTGTTATGAAACACGAGTTATGAAACACAAGATTTTAATCGTTGTATCATTCAACAATGATAATTAAATGTATCGTTAACAAACGATAAGTAAATGTGTTGAATAAATGTATCGTTAACAAACGATAAGTAAATATGTAATTGCACGAATGCAAAAAGATGTATCGTTAACAAACGATAAGTAAATATGTAGTTGCACGAATGCAAAAAGATGTATCGTTAACAAACGACAAGTAAATATGTAATTGCACGAATGCAAAAAGATGTATACCATTTGCCATGAGCTCATAGTCCGAAGCTTAACAATGTGTGCCGTGCCTCTTTCGAGTACACGATCGTGGGTGCCCCAATGCAAGTGTCTAATCCGGTACACTCGTTATGAACAAATATTAATACGTCCGTTTGACTGGTTAGCGCGACTAACCCGGACGGGGATTGTCAGTCCCAAATAGATCTATTTACCAATATTCACGCTTTAGCAAAACTAACAAACTATGATGTGTAGGGCCTTTGTGGATTAGTGTGTAACTCATGCAATCCGTATAGCGTTGTTTATGGTACTTGTGTTCATAAAGCAGTTGTGTAATTCAAATGTATACAAAGCAGTTGCAAAGCAATTGTATAAAACAGTTGTAGTATGTATTCTCCCCCAAAATAGTTATAAAACTGTAAAAAGAGGGGCTATGAAACTCACCTGAGTTCTAGCAAATAGCAAGCAAGCAATATCAATTAGCAAGCAAAGTGTGATCCAATGTGTAGCCTTTTAACGTCCTAAACGTATAAGGTTGTATGAGTAGATGTCTTAAAAGATCATCTATGTAAGTGGATGGTTAATGTCCACTTAATTCACAATGTAGGTGGAGGGTTAATGTCCACCTAGAGCTAGTTCATCTAACTAGTATGTCCATATAAGTTGTTCAAGTTCGTTTACTAAAAATGTGTACGACCCGTTGGTGAAAGTTTGTAATAATAATTCAAAGTATTATTATTGTTAAGTTCATCGTGTTGTATACTTCTCGAAGCACCTGTGTTTCATATATGAATCTACATCATAAAGGTTTGATCTTTGTAGGTGTTTATTGCTTTTATATATGTCCGAATGTGTTAAGGCTCGGAATTTAGAGTCTAAAATGTGATTTTATGAGAATTAACTAAGGGTTAAAAAGTCAACTCTCAAGGTCAAAAAGTCAACTGAAAAAGGTCAACTCCTAAGTCAAAGTCAACTCGGAAGTCTTCAGTTCGCAAGTCAAACTGAACTCGCAAGTCTTCAGTTCGCAAGTCAAACTGAACTCGCAAGTCAAACTGAACTCGCAAGTCAAACTGAACTCGCAAAGTCAAACTGAACTCGCAAGTCAAACTGAACTCGCAAGTCAAACTGAACTCGCAAGTTAAACTGAACTCGCAAGTCAAACTGAACTCGCAAGTCAAACTGAACTCGCAAGTCAAACTGAACTCGCAAGTCAAACTGAACTCGCAAGTCAAAGTCAACTCGCAAAGTCAAACTGTTGTGTTTTTGCTTTGTAAACATGGTCAAACGGGCTCGGTTTGACCCAAAATTTTTAGGGAAGCCTTAGATATGTTCAAAGAGTCTCCAGAAATTTTGGTTCGAGTCGGGGTCGTTTCGAGATGTCGGTTTTTAAGTTTACACCTTAAACTTCAAGATTTAATGTTTTCGGTTTATATCGGGTCATTACGCCAACTGATTTCACCTATCTATAGTCCAAATCAAACTTCCAAATTTTTACCAACTGATTTACTAAGTGTCTTGACTAACATATCAAAATTTCAGCTTCCAATATGTCCATTAACATAGTTAAATAAAGCCGCGTAACAACCGAACACATTTTATCGAAAAACTTCCTGGTCAGTCTTATAAATCGGCTCGTATAGAAAAATGAGTACGTTTCTGGAAAAAGTGTAAAACATGAAAGTTGTAGATCTTTTCGATACGCAAAATTTAAAAAAAAATTCGACCTCTAACTCTTAACAGATGATTTTATACGAATATTTTCGTGAACTGTCGATTTTTAGGCAGGTTCATGCATGTTCATGTGTTTGCTTTAAAAACGATTTTTAACAACAAGTTTGGACATATTCATGTTAGATGAGCATTATAACCTCTAAATCAGTGTATTAAAAGTAAAATAAGTGAAAGGTTCATGATTCTTACAAAGAGATGATGAAGAAGAACAAGAGGGGATGATGATGATGTTGATCTTGAGTTTAGCTTCTTCCTTTGTTCTTGATTAATGGTGGTGATTAATGGTGGTTTATGGAGGTGGTTGTGGTGGTGTAAGGGCTGATTTTCTCCAGAAAATTGAGAGAAAATGAAATTGAGTTGAGTGAGTGGAATGAGAGGTTGCATGTAATGTAAGTGGATGTATGAGGGAAAGAGGTGATCATCACTTTGCATGTATTTTGAGAGGGAGAGGGAGGAGGTGGCACATGGGGTGGCCGGCCCCCATGTGGTCCCACCAAGGGCATTTTGGTCATTTTCCATTTCTAGCTTAAATCGTTGCGTTTTTCGTTCGTTTACCCGATTGTTTAAACGTTTATTTATACGTTAGATGTTTAGTTGACGTTTTTATTTAACGATTTGAGTTTCGATATTTCTACTTGAAATATTTAATATAGTACTTGGAAACACTTGTAAAAATGTTTCGTTAGATTATTAGCCTCGATTTGCGTGCACGTTCTACGGCGGTTTAATCGCGTAACGTTATTTTGAGTCGTTTAGATTAACGATATAATTTGGATAAAATTTCCATTGAAGTATTATTTAAAATACTTAATTTAGGTTGTCAATTTAATTATTGACGTTTGTTTGGTTGTCGAAATAAATTCGCGCGTTATCGTTGCGTTTGAGACGTTTTAACCGAAACGTCTAGGTTTTTCGAGTATTATTTTAGCAAAATAATAGATAAATAACTTCTAAAAATAGATTTAAGTTATTTATAGAAATGTTTTCACCAACGTCGTATTTAACTGTGTCGGAATCCATCCGATAATAAAATGTACGATTTAAACAAATCGCAAATGTGTGCAAATATAATCACATATATTAATACACATAATGATACACATAATTCACCCTAATTACATGTATTAGCAAAATGATTAGGAACTAACACTAGCCCTAATTGGTCGGGTGTCACATTCTCCCCCTGTTAGGAGAATTTCGTCCCGAAATTAGCTTGTTGTCGTGGTCTGAGGGGCATCAATGAATAGATGTGGGTATTTCAGTCGCATTTGGTCTTCCCGTTCCCAAGTGAATTCAGGACCGCGCCTAGAATTCCACCGGACTTTAACGATGGGAATACGACTCTGTTTCAAGCGTTTGACCTCACGGTCCATGATTTCTATCGGTTCCTCGACGAAATGGAGCTTATCATCGATATGGATTTCGTCGAGAGGGATAACAAGTGTCTCATCAGACAGACATTTCTTCAGGTTAGAAATGTGGAATGTGTTGTGCACGCTACTGAGTTGTGGTGGTAGCTGCAGTCGATATGCCACCGGACCAATTCTTTCAAGAATTTCAAAAGGTCCGATGTATCTAGGGTTTAGTTTGCCGCGTTTACCAAAACGAATGACACCTTTCCAAGGTGATACTTTCAAGAGTACTCGGTCCCCAACCTGGAACTCGAGCGGTTTGCGTCTCACGTCAGCATAACTTTTCTGACGATCACGGGCAGCTTTCAGCCGGTTTTGAATGGTCACGATTTTCTCGGTCGTTTCATGGATGATTTCAGGACCAGTGAGTTGGCTATCGCCGATTTCGGTCCAACAAATGGGTGATCGGCACTTTCTACCATAAAGTGCCTCAAAAGGTGCAGCATCAATGCTGGTGTGGTAACTGTTGTTGTAGGAGAACTCACACAAAGGTAGGTGGTTTTCCCATGTGTTTCCAAAGTCGATTACACATGCTCGAAGCATATCTTCGAGAGTTTGAATGGTCCGTTCACTCTGACCATCGGTTTGCGGATGATAAGCAGTACTCAAATCAAGGCGAGTACCGAGAGCTTTCTGAAGTGTTTGCCAAAATCGAGAGGTGAAGCGGCTATCTCTATCGGAGATGATCGAGATGGGTATGCCATGTCGTGCTACAACCTCTTTGATGTAGATGCGAGCCAAGCGCTCCATCTTGTCGGTTTCTTTGATAGCTAGGAAATGGGCGGATTTCGTGAGACGATCAACGATCACCCAAATGGTATCGCAACCGCTCGGTGTTTTTGGTAGCTTGTTGATGAAGTCCATGGTTATGTTTTCCCATTTCCATTGAGGTATCTCGGGTTGTTGAAGTAACCCAGAAGGTTTCTGGTATTCGGCCTTAACCTTGGCACAGGTTAGACACTTACTAACATACGTGGCTATGTCAGCTTTCATGTTGGGCCACCAATATCGTTGTTTGACGTCATGATACATCTTGTCAGAACCAGGATGTATGGAGTACCGGGATTTGTGAGCTTCATCCATGACCAAATCTCGTAGGTTCCCAAAGTTAGGTAACCAAATTCGGTTGGAGAAGTATCGGGTTCCATCGGATTTGGTTTCAAATTGTTTTTCCAGGCCTCGCAAGGCCTCGTTTTTAATGTTTTTCTCGTTGAGTGCTTCGAGTTGAGCGGAATGAATTTGAGCAATAAGATCGTTGTGGATGGTTAAACCAAGGGCTCGAACTCGAAGGGGTTTCACTCGTTCTTTTCGGCTTAGGGCATCGGCAACAACGTTAGCCTTACCCGGGTGGTATCGGATTTCGCAGTCGTAGTCACTAAGTAACTCGACCCAACGACGTTGTCTCATGTTTAGGTCCTTCTGATCAAAGATATGTTGAAGGCTTTTGTGGTCGGTAAAGATAGTACACTTGGTACCATATAGGTAGTGTCTCCAAATTTTGAGCGCAAAAACAACGGCTCCTAATTCGAGATCGTGAGTGGTATAGTTTTTCTCATGGATTTTCAGTTGCCGAGAGGCATAAGCGATGACTTTATCACGTTGCATTAACACACAACCTAGTCCTTGATGTGAGGCGTCGCAGTAAACTACGAAATCATCTGTGCCTTCGGGTAAGGACAGGATTGGTGCACTGCAGAGTTTCTGTTTAAGGAGTTGAAAAGCCGACTCCTGTTTGTCGGTCCAGTCGAATTTCTTGTCTTTCTGAGTCAAGGAGGTTAATGGTTGAGCAATTCGGGAAAAGTTCTCGATGAATCGCCGGTAATACCCAGCGAGACCTAAGAATTGTCGGACCTCGGTTGGAGTAGTTGGTGCTTTCCAGCACTTGATGGCCTCGATTTTTGCTGGATCAACACGTATCCCTTGGCTGTCAACGACATGCCCTAGGAACTGTACTGTTCGCATCCAGAACTCACACTTGGAGTACTTGGCGTATAGCTCCTCGTGTTTGAGTAATTCCAAGATAGTTTTCAGGTGTTGACCATGTTCTGTTTCGTTGCTAGAGTAGATTAGAATGTCGTCAATGAAGACGATGACAAACTTATCCAGGTATGGTTTGCACACCCGATTCATAAGATCCATGAATACAGCCGGTGCGTTGGTTAAGCCAAAAGGCATCACTTGGAATTCGTAATGCCCGTAGCGGGTTCGGAAAGCGGTTTTCGGGATGTCGGCGTCTCGAACGCGAAGTTGGTGATAACCAGACCGAAGGTCGATCTTTGAATAAAAGCTTGAACCTTGAAGTTGGTCAAATAAGTCATCGATTCTAGGAAGTGGGTATCGGTTTTTGATGGTAAGTTTGTTCAGTTCACGGTAATCGATACACATTCTGAAGGATCCGTCCTTCTTTTTAACGAATAGGACCGGAGCTCCCCAAGGTGAGGAACTTGGTCGAATGAATCCCTTGTCCAGGAGTTCCTGTAATTGAGTGGATAACTCCTGCAACTCGGATGGGGCTAATCTGTATGGGGCTCGTGCCACGGGTGCAGCACCGAGCACAAGGTCGATTTGGAACTCGACTTGTCTCGACGGGGGAAGGCCTGGCAAGTCTTCGGGAAAGACTTCAGGAAAGTCCCGTACAATGGGTACATCTTCAAGTCGCTTTTCAGCCGACTTCTTTTCGGTTACGTGAGCAAGGATTGCCGGGTACCCTTTCCTCAGGTACTTTTGGGTTTTCATACAAGAGATGATGTTTAAGTTTCGCCTATCAGTCTCCCCCTGTATGATCAAGGTTCCACCGGTAGCGAGAGGTATACGCACAATCTTTTCAAAACAGACAATTTCAGCATGATACTTGGACAACCAGTCCATGCCTACGATGACATCGAAGCTCCCGATTTCAACAGGGATGAGGTTTATGGGGAAAATTTCGTTGGCTAGGTTTAGAGTGCAATTAGGTATCACACTATCGGCCTCTATCAGTTTTCCATTTGCTAATTCTACTGTGAACTTAGCATCTAAGGCAGTGGGAGTAATGTTGAGTAACGGACAAAACTCATCAGATATGAAACTTTTATCAGCACCAGTATCGAATAAAACTGAAACGGTTAGATCGTTGAGGAGAAACATACCCGTAACAACGTTGGGATCTTGACGGGCTTCTCCGGCATTGAGTACAAAAGCTCGACCGCGAGGGTTGTTGTTGTTATTGTTTCTGTTGGCGTTGTTGTTGTTGTTTCGTTTCGGGCAATTTTTCCTGAAATGGGCAGTGCTGCCACACTCGAAACAAGCCCTTGGTGCGTTGAGTTGGTTGTTTGGGTTGGCATTTGTGGGTGGAGTTCGGCAATCTTTGGTTAGATGTCCGTAGCGTTTGCAGTTACCGCATTGGTTACCACACGGACCATCGTGGTGTCGATTGCAAGAGGAACAGTAAGGTTTCTTTCCGATATAAGCTTTCTTATCCCCAGATCCTGAACCAGAAGTGTAGGCCTTTACAGTCTCGGCCTTTTTGTTGGTTTGTTGTTGTTGGTTGCTGTTGTTCCCAGACCATTTTCTTTTGTTGTCCCCTGGGGTTTTCACGGTGGGTGCCCCACGGCGGACAATTTGAGCCATAAGCTCGTGTGCCATTCGGACGGCACTCTGGATGGTCCCGGGTTTGGAGGAGATGACATTGCCTTGGATGGAATCAGGTAGTCCCCAAATGTATCTTTCGACACGTTTGGATTCAGGGTCCACCATAGATGGACAAAGAAGAGCAAGCTGGTGAAATCTGGTTGTGTAGCCAGTAATATCGTTTCCTTGAACTGTGAGGTTCCAGAATTCATGTTCGAGCTGTTGGAGTTGCTCGCGGGGACAATATTCTTCCCTCAGCAAGTTCTTGAGTTCGTCCCAAGATATTTGATAGGCAGCATCAATACCCTGGGTTTGGGCGTATGTGTTCCAGAAAGTGAGTGCACCCTCAGCTAGGGTGTAGGTAGAGAATTTGACCTTGTTCTCTTCTTGGCAGTTACTTATTCGGAAAACAGACTCCATTTTCTCAATCCATCTCATGAGACCGACGGCTCCTTCGGTTCCTTTGAAATGGAGAGGTTTACAATTCATGAAATCTTTGTGGGTGCAGGGCTTTGGCACAGGTGGGTTGTTGCCTGTCCCTCCAGGGTTTCCTTGGTTCGGATTGGGATTGTTTCTGGCAGCTTCTAGAGCTGCTTGGACCCTCTGATTGACGAGTTGCTCAATGTCAGCGGAGCTCATTTGACGTTTTGGTGCCATGATTCTGAGATAAAGAGAATACGAGGTACATAAGATTTCAGTGAGTAAGATCTTAAAATCTTTGTAGGTGTACACAAGAAGATAAAACAAATATGTACAGCAAGATATTCAATAACACAAGGAAGAAAATTTTATAACCACACCGAGGCGCAAGTTTAAACGATTACAAATTTTAGGGAGTTTACAAAACATGCCGGAAATTGTTACTTCCGGACTTAATACTAGAGTTTACAAAAGACAACCTAAGATAGATTAGTCGGGCATATCCAGCCTCGATAGGTTACAAGATGAAGATCAAACTAGTTCTAACGCAAGTTTATTCGTTCCATTAGTGTGACAAGTCGGTCCACGGTTCCTGCAAGTCTGCCAGCTTGTCTGGCATTATCCTCAGCCAAGGTTAGTCGTTGTTCTAGTACTCGGGCGTACTCTTCAGCTTCCCGTGAACGTTGTTCACATTCTTCTAACCTTGCTTGAAGAAGATCAACCGCGCCTCTGTCGTCAATGACGTGTTGGTGCATCATTTCTAGAGTATTTGTCATGTTTTCTTGGTCTTGAAACAGTTGTGCAACGCGGTCATGTGATTGGCGCAGCCAGTACATTTGCACTATGTATTGTTCTCGTTCCAGGCTTTCAAGTCTTGCCTCGTGGCGGTGAAGTCTGGCAGTCAACACGGGTACAGTGTGGTGTGTTGGTTCTTGGGTATAGGGAGAGATGTCCATGGGATCATCGGAAACCTCCATGTTTTCCTCAGACCTCCAAATATTGAGAGTTGTGGGTAGCCAGTCCCATCTACGGGGGTATGATGGACGGCGAGTGGTATTAGCAATGGAGTTTGAGTAAGGGCTGGCTCGAGATGATCTGGTACCCCTTGGGTGAGTACGTAACACTCGGGCTTCGCCAGTGATGTAGTAAAGTCGTTCAGGAGAGTTTGGTGCTGAAGACATAGTAACGATTCCTTCAGTAGCAGTTCGTGTTTGGGCTTCGTTCTCAGAGTTGGGAGACGTAGCGGTGGGAGTGGTTGCCATTTTCTGTGGCAAGGAGTTTTAGTATACGTAAGGTTAAGGTTATATATAAATACAATAACCTAGCACATAAGCACGTATAAGGTTGGTCCCGTTCTATCCTCGGTCAAAGCCTTCTAATGCATTCCCATCCATCATAACCATTTCAGGTCTTGCATCGATTCTTGTTTAATTGTACATAGTTGATCAAGCTATGTTAAATTAAATTCAAATGATGCAATTGCTGAACCAGTCATAACAAATGAGGAATACTAACCTGACGGTTATAGTCTAGGTCACTAATGCAATCCTAGTTCGCTATAACCTTAGGCTCTGATACCAATCTGTCGCACCCCCAAAACACGTGGCAGCGGAAACATGAGTTGTCATGGGGGCGCCGACCAAATCAAATATCATTACACAAAGATTAAAGCAAACGACCTCTATATGAGACGTTTGAAAACATTACATTCCATAAGTTTAAATGTTTACAAAATATCTGGAGTTCGCATAAACCGTTAAGAGATTTCTAATACATTACTGATTTTACCAAATACAGATAAATGCAATCTAATCTCTTGATGTTTGAAAACAATGCGACTCGAGCTAAGCTTTCCATAAGCTTCCTACTGCGGCGGGTTACCTGAGAAATACATACTAAAAGGTCAACATAAAGTTGGTGAGTTCATAGAGTTGTTTAAATGTTGGTATCAAACCAATTGTTATGAAACACGAGTTATGAAACACAAGATTTTAATCGTTGTATCATTCAACAATGATAATTAAATGTATCGTTAACAAACGATAAGTAAATGTGTTGAATAAATGTATCGTTAACAAACGATAAGTAAATATGTAATTGCACGAATGCAAAAAGATGTATCGTTAACAAACGATAAGTAAATATGTAGTTGCACGAATGCAAAAAGATGTATCGTTAACAAACGACAAGTAAATATGTAATTGCACGAATGCAAAAAGATGTATACCATTTGCCATGAGCTCATAGTCCGAAGCTTAACAATGTGTGCCGTGCCTCTTTCGAGTACACGATCGTGGGTGCCCCAATGCAAGTGTCTAATCCGGTACACTCGTTATGAACAAATATTAATACGTCCGTTTGACTGGTTAGCGCGACTAACCCGGACGGGGATTGTCAGTCCCAAATAGATCTATTTACCAATATTCACGCTTTAGCAAAACTAACAAACTATGATGTGTAGGGCCTTTGTGGATTAGTGTGTAACTCATGCAATCCGTATAGCGTTGTTTATGGTACTTGTGTTCATAAAGCAGTTGTGTAATTCAAATGTATACAAAGGAGTTGCAAAGCAATTGTATAAAACAGTTGTAGTATGTATTCTCCCCCAAAATAGTTATAAAACTGTAAAAAGAGGGGCTATGAAACTCACCTGAGTTCTAGCAAATAGCAAGCAAGCAATATCAATTAGCAAGCAAAGTGTGATCCAATGTGTAGCCTTTTAACGTCCTAAACGTATAAGGTTGTATGAGTAGATGTCTTAAAAGATCATCTATGTAAGTGGATGGTTAATGTCCACTTAATTCACAATGTAGGTGGAGGGTTAATGTCCACCTAGAGCTAGTTCATCTAACTAGTATGTCCATATAAGTTGTTCAAGTTCGTTTACTAAAAATGTGTACGACCCGTTGGTGAAAGTTTGTAATAATAATTCAAAGTATTATTATTGTTAAGTTCATCGTGTTGTATACTTCTCGAAGCACCTGTGTTTCATATATGAATCTACATCATAAAGGTTTGATCTTTGTAGGTGTTTATTGCTTTTATAAATGTCCGAATGTGTTAAGGCTCGGAATTTAGAGTCTAAAATGTGATTTTATGAGAATTAACTAAGGGTTAAAAAGTCAACTCTCAAGGTCAAAAAGTCAACTGAAAAAGGTCAACTCCTAAGTCAAAGTCAACTCGGAAGTCTTCAGTTCGCAAGTCAAACTGAACTCGCAAGTCTTCAGTTCGCAAGTCAAACTGAACTCGCAAGTCAAACTGAACTCGCAAGTCAAACTGAACTCGCAAAGTCAAACTGAACTCGCAAGTCAAACTGAACTCGCAAGTCAAACTGAACTCGCAAGTTAAACTGAACTCGCAAGTCAAACTGAACTCGCAAGTCAAACTGAACTCGCAAGTCAAACTGAACTCGCAAGTCAAACTGAACTCGCAAGTCAAAGTCAACTCGCAAAGTCAAACTGTTGTGTTTTTGCTTTGTAAACATGGTCAAACGGGCTCGGTTTGACCCAAAATTTTTAGGGAAGCCTTAGATATGTTCAAAGAGTCTCCAGAAATTTTGGTTCGAGTCGGGGTCGTTTCGAGATGTCGGTTTTTAAGTTTACACCTTAAACTTCAAGATTTAATGTTTTCGGTTTATATCGGGTCATTACGCCAACTGATTTCACCTATCTATAGTCCAAATCAAACTTCCAAATTTTTACCAACTGATTTACTAAGTGTCTTGACTAACATATCAAAATTTCAGCTTCCAATATGTCCATTAACATAGTTAAATAAAGCCGCGTAACAACCGAACACATTTTATCGAAAAACTTCCTGGTCAGTCTTATAAATCGGCTCGTATAGAAAAATGAGTACGTTTCTGGAAAAAGTGTAAAACATGAAAGTTGTAGATCTTTTCGATACGCAAAATTTAAAAAAAAATTCGACCTCTAACTCTTAACAGATGATTTTATACGAATATTTTCGTGAACTGTCGATTTTTAGGCAGGTTCATGCATGTTCATGTGTTTGCTTTAAAAACGATTTTTAACAACAAGTTTGGACATATTCATGTTAGATGAGCATTATAACCTCTAAATCAGTGTATTAAAAGTAAAATAAGTGAAAGGTTCATGATTCTTACAAAGAGATGATGAAGAAGAACAAGAGGGGATGATGATGATGTTGATCTTGAGTTTAGCTTCTTCCTTTGTTCTTGATTAATGGTGGTGATTAATGGTGGTTTATGGAGGTGGTTGTGGTGGTGTAAGGGCTGATTTTCTCCAGAAAATTGAGAGAAAATGAAATTGAGTTGAGTGAGTGGAATGAGAGGTTGCATGTAATGTAAGTGGATGTATGAGGGAAAGAGGTGATCATCACTTTGCATGTATTTTGAGAGGGAGAGGGAGGAGGTGGCACATGGGGTGGCCGGCCCCCATGTGGTCCCACCAAGGGCATTTTGGTCATTTTCCATTTCTAGCTTAAATCGTTGCGTTTTTCGTTCGTTTACCCGATTGTTTAAACGTTTATTTATACGTTAGATGTTTAGTTGACGTTTTTATTTAACGATTTGAGTTTCGATATTTCTACTTGAAATATTTAATATAGTACTTGGAAACACTTGTAAAAATGTTTCGTTAGATTATTAGCCTCGATTTGCGTGCACGTTCTACGGCGGTTTAATCGCGTAACGTTATTTTGAGTCGTTTAGATTAACGATATAATTTGGATAAAATTTCCATTGAAGTATTATTTAAAATACTTAATTTAGGTTGTCAATTTAATTATTGACGTTTGTTTGGTTGTCGAAATAAATTCGCGCGTTATCGTTGCGTTTGAGACGTTTTAACCGAAACGTCTAGGTTTTTCGAGTATTATTTTAGCAAAATAATAGATAAATAACTTCTAAAAATAGATTAAAGTTATTTATAGAAATGTTTTCACCAACGTCGTATTTAACTGTGTCGGAATCCATCCGATAATAAAATGTACGATTTAAACAAATCGCAAATGTGTGCAAATATAATCACATATATTAATACACATAATGATACACATAATTCACCCTAATTACATGTATTAGCAAAATGATTAGGAACTAACACTAGCCCTAATTGGTCGGGTGTCACAATATCTTTACCGCTTCAGGTATGAGATATAAGTTCTATAACTATGAGTGTTATGCAATTAATTAGAGTTTGAGACGGAGTAATCTGTAACAATAACTGATTTTAATTGTGTTTAACTTTACAGCATGAGGTTGCTGATCTAGTTCGTGGAGCTAATTTTCCGACGAACAAAACAGCTAGATTTGCGACAAGTTTGCTTACGCAAGCTTTGTCTCAACCTCATACACCGCTTACCAGAGACTGGCATATTGAGTCTCTTACACCGCCTGGACCAAGAACGATACCTGTTACTCCAACGACTGATGCAGAAAGGATTACATCCTTAGAGTCTAGGGTAAAGGATTTAGAGAAGCTTACTTCTCAGATTCCAGAGCTGGTGTCGAGCAATCTTCTTCTTTCACAGCAGATTCTCAAGCAGAGTCAATCGTACAATTTGTTGATGAAGACTCATGAGACTTTGCTTGCGGACTTCAATGTACAGAGACTGAAGTTATCTTCTTTGGAGAGTCTGGTCTTGAGATCGCATTCAGGACAGTCTACTCAGGGGGAGATATTGGTATATCTGGAGTCTTGCAAAGAGGATGAGCTAAGGAGGAAGAGAGATTCAGACAAAGACGATGATCCCAATGCACCGAGTGGTGAGCAGACTGGTCCTTCAAAGACTGGTGAGCAAGCTACTATCCAGGGGGAGTCTGATGCTGGTGCTAGTGGTTCGGGTGCTGGTACAAGTGCTGATAAGACTGCACAGGTTGATACAGAAGCTGGTAAGATAGCTTAGTATTAGCATAGTGTAGTAATTATTGGTATTAATAGCTTAGTATTAGCATAGTGTAGTAATTATTGGTATTAATTTGTACAGAATAATTGTAACTTAATATTTTGGTAATATATTCGACTTGAGATTGTAATTACAAGTTAAATGTATTAGATATTATTAAGTTATTTGATTTTATATAATTATGTTAAGATAAAATAGTGATCGAAAGACTTCCGACTCATTGAGTAGTCGAGCGGCGTGTTCCGATTAATATCAACGCTTGATTTTATCTGCGGTCAAAATTTTATGATAACATATGCATTTTAGATTTGATTATGGACTTAAGACCGTAAGGTATATAAGTAATTAACAAGTTAAAAAATGTATTCGTATTAACTAGACAAATGATATATAATTTAAAGGTTAAATTGATAATGAATGAGATCAATTAACACTTGGAAATTATATAATGTAATTAATAGTAAATTTAAATGTTTGGTGATTATTCACAATGCATTAGAATTTAAAATTAATTAATATTTGTTAAGTAGACTTAAGAAATTTTGGATTGATTCAGGGTAATCAATAAAAGATTTTATAAGTTGTATGTAAATTGCGTTTATATGTTAGGTTAAAATATACAAAAGAATTAATAAAGAAATTCTTAGATTGGTTCAGGGAAATCAATGAAGAATTTGAATTATTAATATACTTGTATTTATGTTTTTCTCTAGGAATGGAGATGCTTGATCTATCTGATTCGGAAGATGATATTTTTGATGAGATAGATGAAGACATTGATTATGATCTTGAGGATGGAGAATTCCAACCACCTACAGATTGGACTGCTGTACCTGAGAATGTGCAAGACATGGGTGTAGATCTAGATGCAAACATTGATGAACACCATGTGAGCCCATCTAGGACAGAAGTTGTTATAGAAAATGAACAAGGTCCAACAATTGTCGATATAGATGAAGATATTGATGATTCAACCTCTGATGAAGAAGAAGAAGTTCTTGTTCAAACCAAAAATCCTGCTGTTGTACTTAGGAAACTTCCAAAGAAAAAGAAGAAGATTGGAATTTCTGAAGTTGATGTTACGAAAAAGCGTGTACCACGTAAAGGGATTATTGGTTGGTACTTTGACTCAGAACTAAAGCTTTTTGCGATCAAAAGGTTTGACGGAGTTCAATATTTTGAGCGAAAGCTTGCAGTTTTTAGTTCTCTACCACGTTATGAAATACGTGATTTGGCTAGATTAGAGATTAACAACCCAAGTCGTGATGATTATGCTGATCGTGTTGAAAGAATCATTAGACATGAGGTTGGTACGAATAAGTTTTTCAGATTAAGCCAAGAAAGGGAAAAACTGTGAAACTACAAGAGAGAAGTCAAAGAACAGGAAGAAGAAGAAGGAAGAAGATATATCCAGCTGTTAGATGCATACAGCAGATTCCACTGAAGACAATGCCACAAGATATTCTGGGTAATATGAAGAGATGGCATGTAGATTCAGGAACTGGAGAAGCTGTTATGGTTGAAGCTGATGATGAGGTTGACGGTGGTGAAAGAGAAATCTTCAGAGTCTATGACCATCGACACCTAATGAACATGTCGAAGAAAGATTTGATTAAGTTGAATGAAAATAGAATCTTGATGACAGACGCATGGGGTGATTTAGGACGAGATTATCAGATGATGGTTAAGACGTGTATCAAGATGAAGATTTACGCTGGCAGTAAGATTTACAAATGAAGACCAAAGACAAGCGTGAAGATAAAGACGCTAGAGCTATTGTCAAGGGGGAGTCTGTTGGGACATAGATTGTGACAACAGATCTAGCTTGAAATAGGACTGGTGTAATTATTATTATGTTTGTATATTGGTTTGGATTTGTAAAAGAATATTTGTTTTGTTAGTGATATTCGTTAAACATATTGTTTTGTTAAGTTAGACGAATAATTAAATACAAAATAAATATATACGTTTGATGCGAGTCGAGTTCTCAAGTCGCTGCGAGTTGAGAAGCGAGATGAGAACTGAACTCGTGGACACAGATAGGCATAACGAGCCGAAGCATAATGGGCTTGGGCTTGCAGAACGAGTCGAGTCAACTCGCAGGCCCAGCGGCAGCGAGTTGAGACGACATATTTAATGTTTTTCAATCGTGAAAAACATAACACTTTTGATACTTTTACATTCTGCGATTCCAGCAAACCAGAGAAAACATAACCTACGACTAGGTTTTGACGATTTATCGTTTAAAGCTAAGTCTTAAAAAACGCAATACGAACATATTCGTTGTTAGTAAGATAACACCGTATTGAGGGATTCCGCACCTTAATACTATAGATAACGAAGTTATCGATCCTAAAACTAGGGGACTTACATTTAAGGAATGCTTAAAACGTAAATTGAGATTTGAGTGCGGTAATGACCTGAGATTTTGCGGTAATAGTATTTCGCGAGTTATCAAATAATTAGAATTTGATTGTAATTAAAAACGACTCGCATTTTTGAACGTTTGATATTGTTCCCCAAATGTACTTTGTTTATTTTAACTAATAAAATATTAGTTATGAAATTTGTTACTGAAATTTGGACACGTTATCCCGCGTTCTATCAGATTATTTAAAGTTTAAATTTGGCGTGAAAATTGGCCTTTTTGACCGGGTGTTACAGATACAGTCTTTGACCCACAGGGTTTTCCACAGTTTGTACTTAATTGTACTTCACAAGAGGTGTTTCCAATGTGATACTATGTATTCACCCGTATTACGGTCTTTTCTGGATCACAGACTACGCTAGGATGTAATACAGTATACAACCTACGATGTAACACCCCCGAAATTCACTGTTTTGCGGAAGCATAATTTGGGGTGTTACTAATCAAATATCACAGCACAAAGATAAAGTAAACGACATCTATATGCAACTTTTGTAAATTAGTTACATTCCATAGATATATTGTTTGAAAACATAGTGTTTTCGTATACAAAAATGTAGTTTCCCTAGAGTCCGCGCGTGTAGCGGGAGATTCTATTACATAATCAAAATATACAAAAGATAATGCTAAGAATCTCCGTTAATGCAGTTGTGTTGAAATCATGCGACTCTAGCTAAAAATCCTGGAGTAATCCTACTCCATCCGAGTACCTGAGAAAACATGCTAAAAAGTGTCAACCAAAAGGTTGGTGAATCTCACAGGTTTGTAAGTAATATCAGCTTTGAACACGAGATTTCATCAGTAATGCCCGCAGGCGTAAAATCAGCAATTTCAGTCCAGAAATCGTAAACCAGTATTTGCAATCCCGCAAATGTAAGTAAGTAAGTTTATACCGTTGCCATGAGGCTCATAATCGAAGCTTAACCCGTAAGTAATAAGTTTGCTCCCGTGACATGCTCGTAAATGAGCAAGCATCAGTAACGAATAAGTAGTCACCCGTTTCTACGTGTAAATCAGTACGTGGCAGCGCTACTGCCCCGGGTGGGGAGGGTCATTTCCCTAATGGATCCATTAACTAGTGTTCGCGCTTAAGTCCATAACTAACGATATATGATGGAGAGACTTCTGTTTGTAAGTAAACTCATGCAATTTCGTTTGGTATAGTAAACAGTTTAGTACTTGTGTTCAAGAAAATCAGTAGCATGTATCTCCCCAATAAGATAAAACAGTAAAAGTGGGGCCGTAAGACTCACCTGAGTCTTGTAGTAATCAGTTGCAATTAGCAAGTAGTAAGTAAAGCAAGTAGGTTCTCTGAACCCATAACCTTCAAATGCCTAATCATATGAAGTTATGTAAGTATGCGTCTCGCAAGACGTTCCATTTAGTTGTACACAACTAGTTAAGTCCAATGTTCGTTTGTATGTTCGTAGTTGTTTGTTTTGAGAAAACAGTTTTGGACCATTGGTGACGGTTCATCAAAATAATTATAAATTGTTGACTTTGCTACAGTAGATTTGCTACAGTACTGCTACAGTAAAATTTGACTTTTTTGTACAGTAACTTTGACTTTAAAATTCTGGTTTTCTGTGTTTTTTTTTTGCGACACAATCTGCGACACTAAAGTTTGGTATGCGACACAGTGGTTGTGTCGCATAAAGTGCGACACAAGAGCTCTGCGACACAGTGGTTGTGTCGCAAAAGCTTGCGATGCTAATTTAATAGCGACATAAGGGTTGTGTCGCATAAAAGTGCGACACAATAGTGCGACATAACGTACGACACAAAATACGACACTAAATGGTTTATGCGACATAGCATGCGACACAAACGTTGTGTCGCAAAGATGAACACCAGCCCAGAAAGTTGCGGCTGTCGCGATTTTCCGATCAAAACCCAAATCAAACGTATTTTTAAGCTGTAAAATCATGTTTCCTTTGTTGTTTTGGTCATAACTAAGTTGTGTACACCTTATAACACCAAGATAATACACCAAAACGAATAAATCTAAGTTTTTAGAAAATTCTTACTTTTGCAAATCGAGACCAAACGAGAGCGAATTTGATGGTGCGGCTTTTATTAATCTTGTTCCTTTAGTGATGGTGATTCCGAAAATGTAATCTTTGTGGGTCGATTTGTGAATCCGAAAATTGGTGAAGATTTTTAGAGAGGGTTTTGAGTTTGTGTGTGTGTGTTTAATGTAAATGAAAAGAAAGAGATGGGGATGGGTGGTCCTTTTGGTTGGTTCCAAAAGGGGAGGGAGAGAATACACTCCCTAAAATACAGTATTTACTCCGTGTCCTAATTGACTACCTTGCTCATTTTAGTAATCGTGTAAAATATTATTTAGATAATATTCTAAAATGTGAATCCTTACTGAAAATCATTCGCTAATATTTATTCAAAATATTAGTTTGTTAGTTTAATTTGTGTCGTCGCGTTTGATACGTTTACTTGCTAATATACAGAACGTAATGTATAATACTTTGATAATATGTATAAATAATGTCCGTTCCAATATATATCAATATATCCTCATTATTTAAGAAAAGTTTTGTCACCAACGTCCAAATAAGTTGTGTCGGACTCTGTAACACCCGGTCAAAAAGGACCAAAAATTCGGGTCCAATTTAACTTTTCAAATCGCATATTACATATGCGTAACAACGAAGTATTTGAGTATTACATATATATAATTATGTATTAGTTATATATGTGTCGCGAACGATTATTTATATATCGCATTTGGGAATAAAATAAAAACATACAAAATAAAGTTATAAAAACTTTATTCCAAAACATTTCATTTTTTTTTTAAAAATGTTCCAACTCGAAACCATTATTAATTACACGGATAAATATTACGAAATTAAAAACATTATTTATTCTACGAACGGGTACGAAAACACGGGTATTTTATACCGCAAATTGGGAGAAACCAACCCACCTAAAAGGTGAGCCGGCCTCCCTCTTTCCCACATTTCTTTCTCTTTTCATTTTTCATCACCAAACACACCCTCACAACTCTCTCTATTTCATCTACTCACCACCACCATCGGTTCATCACCACCGCCACCGTCGGACCACCGCCGCCGCCACCAGCAAGAACAACAACAACACGAGCAACAACATCATCATCTTCATCACGAATCATCATCATCTTCACCATTTTCGGATCTCATTTTGATTGTAAGAAAACTTCCGATCTACACTTAAATACATGTTTATATCACTTTATACATCATATATTATCATTATACAAGTTTATCATTGTCGATTTTGTGGTTTTTGGCTTCGATCCGTGGTTTTGGGTGAAAACCCGTCGAGCAGACGGAAGTGTCGCCCACAGACCAAAAACAGTGTAGCGTCACTTCCTAAGTGACGCTATGTCAACGAGTCGCCCTTATAGCGACACTACCTGAGTGCCGCTAAAACACTTATACCGTCACTTCTATAGTGACGCGGTCATATAACTTTCGGCAGAAACAGGCGACACTTCTCAAGTGTCGTTATCTTCAGCAGAAACCACAACTCTAGGTAGAAACGAACTGCGTCACTAAGCCCAATGCGTCACTTCCTAAGTGACGCTATATGCGTCACTAACCCTATAGCGACACTTCTGAAGTGTCGCTAAATGCCTGAAATTTCCTAACCTTTGAGTCACTTGCCTAGTGACGCTATAAACCTCATAGTGACGCATGAAGTGTCGCTATTATCAGTTTTTGAACTAAAAACTCACTTTTAAAATGTCAAACTTATCCGGAAACATATACGCAATTATATATGAACTGAAACGCGTTTAAACGAGGTTATTTATACGAAAAACACTATGATTATATTTTCAAAATATAATTACAATACGCCGCGAACGAACCGAACTTTCTTACAAACTTTGAAACGGAAACGCATGTCGAACACATTGAGTACGATTTAATCGATTAAGCGAACGAATTGGATAATCTATTTCTATATACTTATACGGAACCTCACGTGTTTAGGACACTAGGAGGTCTTCATTTCACTCGCGCGTAACTTAAGGGTTGCTAGCTCTCCAGGTGAGTTCATAGCCCCTCCTTTTTACTGTTTTCACTGATTTTGGGGGAGATACATACTCATGAATTACTTACTTTTCGTTGATAAACGAACTTACAACTGCTTTACAATTGTTTGCAAAGGACATGTTAGACCCCAACGCCTTTGAGACAACCGTACATACTATGCAAACTAAGTGTGCCTTAACAAGACAACAACTAGAATTATACAAGGAACAACATTTAAACACTTCGTCACATCGGCGATTCAGTATTACTAGATTTGGCTAGTTTACTCGTGAAACACAACCTAGAGACCACACTTACTAATCAAGTCACGATTTATAGAACCGACTGATAGTATCCATCATTTAAGTGCTGTAGGTACTTTTCGACAACTAAGTGATGTAATGACACACTTAGGCATTATATACTACTCAGAATAGCTAGGTGGCGTTTATACGCATCTAGACATGACCTGCTACACCCATCATCTAGGTGGTGATTAGTCACACTTAGATACATTGTGAACATTAAATGTTATTCATAGGTGTAGATTGTTAGATTGCACCTTCAACATTACCGTAGGGTAATAAACGCACATAAATTGAGTGTAGTGTTTATCTGTAGATATCTTACACTAATTTATGCATACATAAACTGTTTAGCACGTTGTGCTACTATCGAGCCCGTGGGGCCATCACTGGGCGCGTTGCGCTACTTCCGGGCACGTTGTGCTACTTCCGGGTTCGTTGAACCACTACTTAGCACGTGGTGCTACTTACGATTACATGTACATGATGATGTACACACGCTTACACTAACAAGCACGCGGTGCTTCGCTGATATATATATATATACATGTACACACCCTATTTACACCATTAAGCACGTAGTGCTTCATTAACGTTAAACAAGCATGTAATGCTTCATCTGATTACACAGTAGGCATGTTATGCTACTGCCGAGCCTGTAGGGCCATCACTGGGCGCGTTGCGCTACTTCCGGGCACGTTGTGCTACTTCCGGGTTCGCTGAACCACTACTTGGCACGTTGTGCTACTTCCGGGTTCGCTGAACCACTACTTGGCATGTTGTGCTACTTCCGGGTTCGCTGAACCACTACTTGGCACGTGGTGCTACTACTGATTACCTATACATGTTGATGTATACATTACTACATTGCTAAGCACGTGGTGCTTCATACATATGCATACCTATTACACATCTCAGGTACGGAGTGCCTCGCTACTTTTGAACCTAAGCACGTGGTGCTTCATTGTTTATCCAGTTTAAGCACGTGGTGCTCTTGAACATAAAGTATGCACCTAGTGCTACTTTCATTACTTATATATTTGCAGGATAATCCGTTGGATTATTGGGACTCGGGATTACTTATTAACTAATCAACATATGTTGTGGTTCCTACATGGGTAGGTGACCTACTTCTAGGAACCCGTACTTCTAAGTAAAGACTAATAGCCGATACATACTAAACTCCACTATCTAGTAAATCATATGGTTAGGGTAACCTACACCCCGATATATAACTTTTATAATGTCTTTGCAAACTCATTTAATCTAAACACACGGTGGATAACCGCTTTTTATAATACGAATGGTATTATCACACGATTTCATATTAATTACTCTGTGAACTCACCAGCTTTATAGCTGACCTGTTTTAGTATGTATTCTCAGGTGGCCAGCAGGGTTAGGACTACTACAAGCTATGCTAGCTCGAGTCGCATGTTTTCAAACATTTGGGACAACTCTGCATTTACTTTTGTATTTCAAATTATGTATTTGAAAATCATTATCAACTTTGTAAACGTTTTATTTGGCAAATGTATAACTATTTTCAACGTCTCATTTAGAGTCGTTCATTATATATCTTTGTGCTTGTGATATTTGATTTAGTAACACCCGACCCGATCGCTTCCGCAAACCGAAATTTGAGGGTGTTACAGATTGGTATCAGAGCCTAAGGTTATAGTGAACTAGGTTGCATTTAGTGGGCCTAGACTATGACCGTTAGGCTGTATTCCCCATTAGGTATGACTGGTTCAGAAATTACGTCATACGAGTTTAATTTAACATAGCGTAGCTAACTATGTACAATTAAATAAAGATGATGTAAGATCTGAAAGGGGTTATACTGAAACAGGAATGCGTAGTTGACTCTGATTGTTATTTGCTAGACACACTAGGCTATTATATGTACTGTAGGTATATATGAATAGGCCTTACGTGTATATTATTCCTACATATCTGTATACATGTAGGTACGATTACATCTGACATGATTCCACTGTAGTACTGATATATACTTTCGAAGTGGCATATCGCCAGCTTCCCAACCTTTACAACTTGACCTCAAATTTTGACCAGGATTGGTCACGACTGATTAGTATTGCGAGGGATGATCGTAATGACTAAGTCCACGAATTACCTTCAAACTTACTGACGGCCCGAGGGCTATACTTGTGTAACACAACGGCACGTGATGCCACGATTTCACGGTATGTTAATACCACGATTTGAGCACGTTAGTGCAGCTTCCATTGTATGTCTATACTACAAATCATAGCATGTTGATGCTACACTCACAGTACATGGGTACTGCAATTACGGTGCTGCGGGCACTTCATTACAGCACGTGGTGCTGCGTTTCATGGTACTTTGGTACTACAATCACAATACATTAGTATTTCAATTACTGTGCTGATAGCACTGTATAATAGCACTAGGTGCTACTTCAATTATACATGTAGACTTGTTATAGTTGCATGTACGACTTACATATATGCATATACACTTAATTAACTGGGCACGAGGTGCCATACCTGACTTTTATTATGTACGTATACTTGTATAGTTACGTGTACACCATATATGTATATACGACCAATTAAGCATGTAATGCTGTAATCAATAAATACACACCCAGTTTAAACCTGGTGCTACGTATAGAAATCCCATGACTTATACACATACAGCCTTGGAGGCTACGTGCAAGAAAATATACGATCCCTACCTACCTACAGTACTTTGAGTACTGCATTTATGGTACAGTTAGTACTACACTTATAGCACATGGTGCTACACGCACGGTAGGTTATAAATACATTATGATCTGTAGGATCATCACCATAGCATAACCTTGAAACGACTATGAGGAATAATACTACTTGGTCATGATTATGACTGCCAATCAAAACTACTTAACTAAATCCCATCATTGGGAAGGTGAACCAATAAACATAACGATTTGGGTAACTCGATAAGAACAAAAATCATCACTTCAAAAATCACGTAACGCGGGACAATGTCCGCCACACACAAAACTGGAAACCTCAACTCAGATACGGATATAGAATCCTATCTCATTCTTATGAAATACTTGGAGAAACCAACACTGTCACGACAACTTATACGCTTTTGCCTTTTCTTAAAGGAACATGTCTTCAAGGCAACTGACTTTCGACGAAGCTGAACTCGCCCGATACATTGCTCAAGGAGTGACCGATGCGTTACTCTCACAAAATTTACGAACAGACGGTGGGGCCACACTAAACAACCCACTCCAAACGAGACCCTGCAATTATAAAGAATTTATGAGGTGCAAACCACTACACTTCTCTGGAACCGAAGGAGCCATTGGCTTAACTAGGTGGATTGAGAAAATGGAATCCATATTCTGTCTCTGTGAATGCCCTGACGACCGCAAGGTCAGACTCTCTACCTGCACTTTTGAGGAAGGTGCACTTACCTGGTGGAACACCCAAGTTCATTCCATGAGCACCGACGTTGCTTACAGGATGCATTGGGAGGAACTGAAACAAATGCTCAAGGAAGAGTACTGTCCTAATGAGGAAATACATCAACTTGAGGTTGAACTCTGGAACCTCGCTGTAAAAGGGAATGACATCACCTCGTACACCACTCGATTCCAACAATTGGCACCCTTATGCCCGAACATAGTAAACTCAGAGCCCACGCGTATCAGAAAATACATTCTAGGTCTTCCTGAGCCTATACGAGGGAACGTCATCTCATCCGCACCTACAACCATCCGAAAAGCCATACGTTTAGCTCATGAACTAATGGCGATGAAAGCCGACAATGAGACACACCCTCGATCTCCTAATCCCAATAGCAAGAGGAAATGGGATGGAAATACCAGCAATAGCCATGAGCTAACCTTAAGTCCTGAACCCGTACCACTAAACATAATCGAACCCGGAGAGAAGAAATACAAGGGAAACAAACCCTTCTGCCCCAAATGCGAAAGCCATCATACGGGGGCGTGTGGCACGCCATGCAATAGGTGCAAAAGCTATGGACACCCAACTAAGAACTGCAGAGTCCCTACTACTATCTCAAACCCGAACGGCCCGAAGGTCTGTTTCGAATGCGGAGACCCGGGACACCTCAAAAGAGACTGCCCGAGACTTTACAACAACGCCTAGTGGGATCTCTAAGGTAGGAAGGTTACGTCCTTTCTCAACAACTTAATTCTTTAACTCTTTAAACATCTAGGTGTCATCCCTCCCATCATTTTGAAAAATTCAAACGCTTAAGGCATCATCGGAAAGAGACGACTAGGTCAAGTTAAGCTTAGAGTTTGCTTTCAGCAGACTAGCTAATTTATTATCTGCTAGGTATTTGGTCCTGATAGGACGACTTACAAAACGGTCACTATGTGACAACCATTTAGTCCCGAATGGACTGCGACGTAAACGGTTACCTGGTAACCAAGACTTAATTATATCATGAACAAACAACATTGTCCGAACGTAACTACAATAATAAAACACAACACAGTCATGGATTGACTGCCTCCGAACTCGATATAGACATTGTATGTCTACTACCTATTTGGCAAACTTCTCGTACGAACATTGCCCCCTAAAACCTACGCGACTATGACTTCACACAAAATTTCGGGACGAAATTTAATTAACAGGGGGAGAATGTAACACCCGGTCAAAAAGGACCAAAAATTCGGGTCCAATTTAACTTTTCAAATCGCATATTACATATGCGTAACAACGAAGTATTTGAGTATTACATATATATAATTATGTATTAGTTATATATGTGTCGCGAACGATTATTTATATATCGCATTTGGGAAAAAAATAAAAACATACAAAATAAAGTTATAAAAACTTTATTCCAAAACATTTCATTTTTTTTTTTTAAAATGTTCCAACTCGAAACCATTATTAATTACACGGATAAATATTACGAAATTAAAAACATTATTTATTCTACGAACGGGTACGAAAACACGGGTATTTTATACCGCAAATTGGGGGAAACCAACCCACCTAAAAGGTGAGCCGGCCTCCCTCTTTCCCCCATTTCTTTCTCTTTTCATTTTTCATCACCAAACACACCCTCACAACTCTCTCTATTTCATCTACTCACCACCACCATCGGTTCATCACCACCGCCACCGTCGGACCACCGCCGCCGCCACCAGCAAGAACAACAACAACACGAGCAACAACATCATCATCTTCATCACGAATCATCATCATCTTCACCATTTTCGGATCTCATTTTGATTGTAAGAAAACTTCCGATCTACACTTAAATACATGTTTATATCACTTTATACATCATATATTATCATTATACAAGTTTATCATTGTCGATTTTGTGGTTTTTGGCTTCGATCCGTGGTTTTGGGTGAAAACCCGTCGAGCAGACGGAAGTGTCGCCCACAGACCAAAAACAGTGTAGCGTCACTTCCTAAGTGACGCTATGTCAACGAGTCGCCCTTATAGCGACACTACCTGAGTGCCGCTAAAACACTTATACCGTCACTTCTATAGTGACGCGGTCATATAACTTTCGGCAGAAACAGGCGACACTTCTCAAGTGTCGTTATCTTCAGCAGAAACCACAACTTTCGGTAGAAACGAACTGCGTCACTAAGCCCAATGCGTCACTTCCTAAGTGACGCTATATGCGTCACTAACCCTATAGCGACACTTCTGAAGTGTCGCTAAATGCCTGAAATTTCCTAACCTTTGAGTCACTTGCCTAGTGACGCTATAAACCTCATAGTGACGCATGAAGTGTCGCTATTATCAGTTTTTGAACTAAAAACTCACTTTTAAAATGTCAAACTTATCCGGAAACATATACGCAATTATATATGAACCGAAACGCGTTTAAACGAGGTTATTTATACGAAAAACACTATGATTATATTTTCAAAATATAATTACAATACGCCGCGAACGAACCGAACTTTCTTACAAACTTTGAAACGGAAACGCATGTCAAACACATTGAGTACGATTTAATCGATTAAGCGAACGAATTGGATAATATATGTCTATATATTTATACGGAACCTCACGTGTTTAGGACACTAGGAGGTCTTCATTTCACTCGCGCGTAACTTAAGGGTTGCTAGCTCTCCAGGTGAGTTCATAGCCCCTCCTTTTTACTGTTTTCACTGATTTTGGGGGAGATACATACTCATGAATTACTTACTTTTCGTTGATAAACGAACTTACAACTGCTTTACAACTGTTTGCAAATGACATGTTAGACCCCAACGCCTTTGAGACAACCGTACATACTATGCAAACTAAGTGTGCCTTAACAAGACAACAACTAGAATTATACAAGGAACAACATTTAAACACTTCGTCACATCGGCGATTCAGTATTACTAGATTTGGCTAGTTTACTCGTGAAACACAACCTAGAGACCACACTTACTAATCAAGTCACGATTTATAAAACCGACTGATAGTATCCATCATTTAAGTGCTGTAGGTACTTTTCGACAACTAAGTGATGTAATGACACACTTAGGCATTATATACTACTCAGAATAGCTAGGTGGCGTTTATACGCATCTAGACATGACCTGCTACACCCATCATCTAGGTGGTGATTAGTCACACTTAGATACATTGTGAACATTAAATGTTATTCATAGGTGTAGATTGTTAGATTGCACCTTCAACATTACCGTAGGGTAATAAACGCACATAAATTGAGTGTAGTGTTTATCTGTAGATATCTTACACTAATTTATGCATACATAAACTGTTTAGCACGTTGTGCTACTATCGAGCCCGTGGGGCCATCACTGGGCGCGTTGCGCTACTTCCGGGCACGTTGTGCTACTTCCGGGTTCGTTGAACCACTACTTAGCACGTGGTGCTACTTACGATTACATGTACATGATGATGTACACACGCTTACACTAACAAGCACGCGGTGCTTCGCTGATATATATATATACATGTACACACCCTATTTACACCATTAAGCACGTAGTGCTTCATTAACGTTAAACAAGCATGTAATGCTTCATCTGATTACACAGTAGGCATGTTATGCTACTGCCGAGCCTGTAGGGCCATCACTGGGCGCGTTGCGCTACTTCCGGGCACGTTGTGCTACTTCCGGGTTCGCTGAACCACTACTTGGCACGTTGTGCTACTTCCGGGTTCGCTGAACCACTACTTGGCACGTGGTGCTACTACTGATTACCTATACATGTTGATGTATACATTACTACATTGCTAAGCACGTGGTGCTTCATACATATGCATACCTATTACACATCTCAGGTACGGAGTGCCTCGCTACTTTTGAACCTAAGCACGTGGTGCTTCATTGTTTATCCAGTTTAAGCACGTGGTGCTCTTGAACATAAAGTATGCACGTAGTGCTACTTTCATTACTTATATATTTGTAGGATAATCCGTTGGATTATTGGGACTCGGGATTACTTATTAACTAATCAACATATGTTGTGGTTCCTACATGGGTAGGTGACCTACTTCTAGGAACCCGTACTTCTAAGTAAAGACTAATAGCCGATACATACTAAACTCCACTATCTAGTAAATCATATGGTTAGGGTAACCTACACCCCGATATATAACTTTTATAATGTCTTTGCAAACTCATTTAATCTAAACACACGGTGGATAACCGCTTTTTATAATACGGATGGTATTATCACACGATTTCATATTAATTACTCTGTGAACTCACCAGCTTTATAGCTGACCTGTTTTAGTATGTATTCTCAGGTGGCCAGCAGGGTTAGGACTACTACAAGCTATGCTAGCTCGAGTCGCATGTTTTCAAACATTTGGGACAACTCTGCATTTACTTTTGTATTTCAAATTATGTATTTGAAAATCATTATCAACTTTGTAAACGTTTTATTTGGTAAATGTATAACTATTTTCAACGTCTCATTTAGAGTCGTTCATTATATATCTTTGTGCTTGTGATATTTGATTTAGTAACACCCGACCCGATCGCTTCCGCAAACCGAAATTTGAGGGTGTTACAGACTCCGTCCGGTTAATTCGTACGATTTAGCCAAATCGCGTGCGTATATATATATAAATCACCTTATATATACAAATAGAGCCTGTAATTAGTCCTATTACATACTAATTACAACTAGTTACAAACAATTAGGCATAATTAATTACCCTAATTATGCAGGTGTTACATACGACCTTTCCATGGCTTCCACGTGTTTGTACTCCACCAGAGATGTTTCCAACGCTATACCGGATACTCAGTTGTTTTATGGCATTTCCTGTATTACATACTTTACGGCCATCTGAACTTAATATATCTAAGCTTGTATTACAGTAAAACCATCTATGATAGCTAAACAACCCGTTCACTTTAATAATTCAATCCCAATAAATCCCTGATTAATTCACGGTGTACTATACGATAGGTTAAGCAGTATTTTCATTAGTTACAGAATCAGACCATGTTTACTTTGGAAAACATAGATAGGTAGTGATCGTCTGAACAAGGTTAGCTACTCCTTGTCATAAAGGTTCTAACCACGTTTATTGGAGGAAAGGCGATAGTTTAGTTTAAAATCATAAATGTATAGTTAAACACTACACCGAGTTTTCAATATGTAACAATAGGGAACATTATTCCACAACGGATTGTGCCCACGACTTTCATAACTTCCATGTTCCGTACTCCACACATTAGTGATGTTTCCGGCGATATACAAATGAAAGCTGTATAACGTTACCTTCATTGTTTCATAACGATATTATCCCTAATTGTATATTTAAAGTAGCATCACCCCAAATATTAACAAGCTAACTACATCGTAACAAACACAATAGCTAATCTACTCACCAATCATGGCAATGTATCCTAAATCAGACATAATAACAGCATGCAACATTATGAAAGATAAGGATAGAAATAACCGAAAGTAATGCGTAGATTGAATAGTAGCTGAAAGATTACACGGATAGAGCTCCAAAATATCTCGAACTATATTACATAGGAGATCCTTCAAGAGTTCCAACTCTATTACAAAAGCTACCCTCCGTTAGTCTTGGTTAAATATTAACCAAGATCGAACTTGAAACTAACCTAAAACTAACAAACTAACTAACTAAATAAACTAGAGAGAGAAAGTAGAGAGAGAGTGTATGTGAAAGAGAGAAAATAGAGAATGAGGTGTGTTGAAATGGTGGAAATGAGGTTAGTATTTATAGGGAAATTCTAGGGCTTGAGGTACAAGTCTTTAAGCATCAAGAACAAGCACCAAATCATCGAACGGGGCAAGCAAGCAACAGGGGGGGTCAAATGGTACCTGAAGTACCATTTACAAGGCAAAAGAAGGCATAAATGGTACCTAGGGTACCGTATACGGCACCTAGGGTACCGTATACGGTACGTAGGAGGGGGGGTTGGTGGTCCATTTGCCTTCCGCTGACTTCCTGTGTTTCTTGGTTCGTCCGTATCTTCTTCGTTTTAAGCCCGATTTGCTTGATTCTAACGCCGTTGGCTTCGTTTATCCGTTACGCTTCTATTGATACCAAATTTTCTACACTTGGAGATGTTTGACTTTTGCGTGTTCCGGATGACGATCGGCGGACTTCTAGACTGCATATATTTTCTATCTTTCGTCCGTTTCTTCTTATTCTTTCACCTCCGGTCTTGGATTTCCCTATGGAATCATAAAATATGAATTAAGATTCAATTCCATAAGTAATTTAAGAAGGGTATATTTAAGGTGACATTATTTGTCTTGTTTTGCGTGATTAACGGATGTTTTTAGTGATTTTAACAGCAGTATCTATAATTGGACCACTTTGGTGATTTTAAGTAAATAATAGATGTTTTAAGATGTTTTCACCAAAAATAAGTCCAATAAGTGTAGAATAATGTGCCTAAAAATATGACTTTTTAGGTCACATCAAGTATCCCACACTTAGACGTTGCTTGTCCTCAAGCAACACATTCATGCCCTCGTGAAAAAATATTTTTAAAACCTGGTTTTGGGGTGAGTCAAGAAATTTCCAAAAGTTATCATTTTCTCATACTCATATAATTGTTCTAAAAACATCAGGAAAGATAAGATAATTATTTCCGAAACAAGTAATGATTCTCTTTTAAGCATACTTCCAAATCTTGTGATCTTAGAGTATACATGACCAGGCGATCTCACTAAAGTGGTCACTCAATTCACTGAAGAGTGTTTCGGGTTACCTAACATTCTAAACAAAGAAATCGCTCAAATAGCCAATCATGCAATACTCATCGTCATAAGCTTGATCTAGAATCGGATCTCCACCACTTAGGTGAGAACGATGCTAATTATCCCAAAACATTCAGGGGTTGTAATGTTTGTGAGGGTTAAGGGGTATGGATAGTGGAAATTTTTGGTTGTAAGGTGTTGCTTATCTTAGGTCTCCTAAGGTCACAGAAAACTTTTTATTTTAGAAACGGATGAAAGGACAGTAGCTTTTTGTCTTCTATCGGATCTTCTTCTTTTAGGGCGATACTTCGAAGCACTAAGCTTTATTTATTTATTTATTTACTTTAACTATTTTTTCTTTTTCTTTTTCTCTTTTTTTTTTTATTTTTTTTCTTTTCTTTTTCTAATTTTCTCTTTTTCTCTTTTCTTTTTCTTTCAGAACTTCTCTGCCAGAGAATTTCCAAGGATTATTAAATGTAGAAATCCTTCTTCTCATCTTTCTTCTTCGAGTCTTCTCATGGTGCCCATTTTTCAAGGATACTTCTTTTTCGGAGAACACGAGAAAGTGGGACAATTTGAAGGGATGTTCCACAAAGCGTTTTTCATAACCTTAGAAATTCGAAGATAAGTTTAGGAATATTTGGGAAAGTAGGGGTTTAAACATGTGGGTTTTATGAAACGAAAAGGTTTAGGTTCAACAGGGTTTACTAAGAGGATCATCGATACTAAAAATGAGCATCGGAAAGGGTTTTGGGGTTGAAAGAGAAGGCTGAAAAGTGGGTTAAATCCTAAGGAATGTCAATGTCATCTAATTGCACCTATACCGCGTACGGTACTCACCAATGTGGTCTCAAAGCATATGTCAAGAGCAAGTTCTAATTCAGATATACATGCATCGGCACAAAATGAATACTTTTAAGGCACAAGTCATCACTGCAAATGGGTTGTATGTGCCTAGTCAGGTTCTTATTAGATTTTCATTTTTTGCTTTAAGCAATTATTAACTTATTTTCCGTAGATTTTAAAGCAACTTATTTATATTTTGAAAATGACTTCTCTTATAAACTTTAAGACTCAAAAATTCGGAGTTAATCGGGCAATTAAACTCGTTTTCCTTTTGAAAAAGGTTTTAAAATTGGAAAAATTGTGTTAACTATTATTTTGAACTAAAATCATAAATACAAACCAAGGTATTCTATACCTGCTATCCCACACTTAGAGAAACATTGTCCCTAATGTTCTTTTGAGTTGAGATTGTATAATCCCTGACGCGCGTCCAACGGTCGGATCAGGAATCTCTTCCCGTCGTTGCGGACCTTTCCGCTGGGCACGGCGTCAGTGGGTAGTTTTAAATTTATATTTTGTCGGGGGAGCCTAATCCTCCGTACTATCTACTGATACTTGGTACGAATACCTGATACTAGTATATGGTAAGGATGATCCAGGGTCGTTCCTCACGACGGCAGAATTGAAACAGAGCTCGTTCAGATAACTTAGTGATCAAGCTAGGGTTTAGATAGTTTGATAGGTATTTGATTTGATTTTTTATCTAATTAAAACTACTAAAACTAATAAAACATAAAAGTAAAAGGAAGCTAGCACATATGTAACACTTAAACATAACAAAGACGTGGTTCACCATGATTTAGGATAGCATATAGTTAGGATGATGTTTATTGGGGACACAGTCAGTTAACAGACAGATAAACTTAGTTGTAAACACTAGGACCCTACCTAGGCTATCATGAACCCTGATCAGATCAGACTGTTTTCAAACCCCCCTGAACTTTTGCTTGAATAAGACAAAGTCACCCTTGATTTATCTAGGGAGCAGGCATAAGGCAACTGGCCGCAATTGTATTTACTGACCTTTCTTAACCCCTAAGTCTATTTGTTATTATCTAACTGTGTAATGGTTGTTAACTGTTGTTATTCTAAACTATCGGTATTGTAGAGTTAAGCAATGTTTATGGAGCATTAAGCCCTCTTGACAGAACCCTGTATTCATTCATTGAAGCATATATTCTACCGTCATAAACATAGACCCTCCTTTACATTCAGGCGTTCATCCCTAGGAATACTCACGGTGTACAGGGCAATTAGGCATTTCCACAGTGTTCCTGATCCTAGATGTACTAACGGTGTACCGGGCATTTAAGCATTTCCACAGCTTTCCAGATCTTAGGTGTAATAACGGTGTACAGGGCAACGAGCATTTCCACAGCTTTAATTCCTAGACCCGAGTTCTAGAAGGGTCACTTCTAGGTATTCCACGATGAAACAGTCCTACGGCATTTCCTTAGCTTCCACGTATTTGACGCTATACGAAGTACTGTGCCGTTTTACAGAAAGTTCATAGCTTCCTACTGTAACTGGAGATAACTGTATCTACGTAGTATTAGGGTTTGCAAAGTCCTATCCTAAGGGCAACAGTCACGTGAAAGTCTGGAAAGGGTGATGAGACACTAGATCTATATTCAGGATAAGCTTAGACAGATAACAAAGTATAACAACTCCTAGTTATATAATGATCGGGAACATTATTCCACAACGGATTGTGCCCACGACTTTCATAGCTTCCACGTTCCGTACTCCACACATTAGTGATGTTTCCGGCGCTATACAAATGAAAGCCGTATAACGTTACCTCCGTTGTTTCATAATGTTGTTATCCCAATATCATATATTTGAAGTAACATCATCACTACTATTTAAATCATGACAAACATATAAGCACACTACTCACAATGCATAACAATAAACATTTCTAATATTAATAAATCACATATATCAAACAAGAACAATATGACAAATTAATAATAGAAAGGATAAATGATACCGATACGAATTGCGAGCAGAATAACAACTTGTATTTCTTCATTTAAATCCAAGCATTACATAAGCTAGCCTCTTTATTAACTACATAACTAATCTCTCTCTAGTTCTCCTCTAACTCCTAAGAGTAGTGCTAGAGAGAGAAACTAGAGAGAGGAACTAACTACAAGAATAATTCTCCTCTAACTCCTAAGAGTAGTACTAGAGAGAGAATGTGTGAAAGAGAAAGTGATAAATGAGAAATGAGAATGGTGTGTGAAATGTGGAGGTGATGGGCTCTATTTATAGGCAAAGATCAACTTGGAGCCAAATCAATGAGCCATGGAGCCAAACTTGGAGCCAAAGTTGAAGCCATTCTTGGAGCCAAAGAAATAATGCTTGGAGCCAAAGGAGAAATACGTATAATCATCAAAGCGCATCGTACAAGCGAACCAAGCATGAAGGGGGATGACCGGATGGACCCAAGCCTTGCCAAAACAGCATATGGGGTTAGAAGGGCCGTATATGGCCTTAAAAGGCCGTATACGGTCATGTGGGGCCGTATATGGCTTGCCAAGGCCGTATACGGGGTGTTTCGGCTTTCCTTCGTTGCTTAAAACGCCCGTGTCTCCTTCGTTACATGTCCGTTTGACACGATTCTTTTGCTCACGGTTTCGTAATTCCGTTACGCTTCTAATGGTACCAATTTCACAGAAATTGGATGAGTGTAGCTCAAGCATGTTTGGAATGACTTTTAACGATCTGTAGAAGCCGTATCTCTTCCGTTTTTCACCCAATTTGCATGATTCTTGATTCTCCCGTCTTGTTTTTACCTATTGCAACATATCATAAGGTTAGAATGTGCTTATCATAAGGTAAATGAGGGTTTGAGAATTGGTTGTTGTTTATTCGCTCTGTTTTGCTCGTTATTTGGACGTTTTTAGTGGTTTTTGTAGTAACGCCTATATTTGGAACACTTTAGTGAATTTTAGTAAATAATGATTGTTTTGGAATGTTTTCACTAAAGATGTGCCCAAAAAGTGTGGAATATCGTACTTAAAAACATGACTTTTTGTGTCACATCAAGTTATCCCACACTTAGACGTTGCTTGTCCTCAAGCAACACTCAGTTTTTGAAAACATTTTAAAACATTTTAGGGCGAGTCACAACATGTTTTAAGAGTTACCACTTTCAGATGTAAGTAAGATAATTTCAAGAATATAAGGAAAGATAAGATGATCCTTTCATAAACAAGAAAAGATTCTCTTAGGCATACTTCCAAATCTCATGATCTTGGAGTACACATGACTAGGTGATCTCACTAAAGGTTGGTCACTCAATTCACTCAAAGTGTATCGGGTCTCCTATCAATCTAGAACAAACGAAATCGCTCAAATAGCCAGTCATGCAGCACTCATCGTCATAGGCTTGATCGAGAATCGGATCTCCACCACTTAGGTGAGGACGGTGCTAATTATCCCAAGACATTCATGAGGGTTGTAGTGTTTGGTGAGGGTAAAAGGGTATGGATAGTGGTATTTTTGGGTGTAAGGGTGGCTTATCTTAAAAACAACTGAGATCATGAAAAACTTTATTTTAGAATGGAAATGAGATAGCTATTCGTCTTCTTATCAGATTCTTCTTGAGAGGATGATACTTTGAAGGACTTAGCTTTATTCTTGCGGAACTATTTTTCTTTTCTTTTCTGCTTTTTCTTCTTTTTATTTTCTTTTTCTGCTTTTTTTTTTTCTTTTTCTTCTTCAGAACTTCTTTGCCAGAGAATTTCCAAGGATGTTTTTCTTTTGATTCTTTCAGAAATCCCTTATCTTGAACATTTCGAGTCTTTCTATGGTGCCAATTTTACGCACCAAGGATTCTCAAGAGAGATGACTTTTGGAGAACACGAAAGGGTAAGACAAGTGAAATGGATATTCTAAAAGATGTTCTTCATAACCTCAGAAATTCTAAGATAAGTTTGGGGATATTTTGGGAAATAGGGGTTAAAGATGGGGTTTAATGAAATGAAAGGTTTAGGCTCAACAGGGTTTACTAGGCGGATCATCGATACTAAAAATGAGTATCGGAAGGGTTTTGGGCTTGAAGAGATATGTAAAAAGTGGGTTAAATCCTTGGGAATATCAAGGTCATCTAATTGCACCTATACCGCGTACGGTACACACCAATGTGGTCTCAAAGCGTATGTCAAGAGCAAGTTCTAATTCAGAGATACATGCATCGGCACACACAAGAAATGAATAGTGAAGCATTAAAGATGAATGCTTTTGGGCTCAAGATACCTCACTGCAAATAGGGTTGTATGTGCTTCGTCATGCTCCTATTAGATTATCATTTCTTGCTTAAAAAATTTCTACCTTATTTTCCCTAGATTCCGAAATATATTACTCATATTTGAAGATAGCTCCTCTCAAAAGATATTATGACTCAAAATAGTAGAGTTAATCGAGAGATTAGGCTCGTACTTTTTAGATTTTCTTGAAAAATTTTGAAAAAAAAAAAAATGAGGAACATTTTCTGAGTTTACTATTTCGGACATTAAAGATCAGAAAAACTAACCAAAGTATTCTATACCTGCTATCCCACACTTAGAGGAACATTGTTCCTAATGTTCTCTTGAGTTGAGATTTACTGGAAGTAAAATCCCACACTTAGAGTTTGAACATGTAAGAAAATGTTTCTCAAGTGTTTGTTTTGGGCTGGAATCCCACACTTAGTGATAAGCTTAGGATAGAGTATAGACTACTTTAACAAACTTAACAAGGCAAATAGTATACAGAATCATAAACAAAAGAGGGTAAAGGGTTAAGACACTTCCCAGATAGCGAGCTGCACTGAAGCTGAGAGTCTGAATTTGCTGAAAAGAGATGTTGCCAAGATCCTTTTCTGCATCCATGAAGATCGGCTCTGCTTCAAGCATCTTGCTATTGGTTTAATTCATTCATCATTCTCTTGTGAATTAATCTCGTAAGTGTGAACACATTGGACGTACCATTTTACAAACTCGGTTTTTATTGCAAATGGAAAGAGAAATCACTGTCTCAGAATTTGAAAAGATGTTTTCTATTGCAAATCAGTTTTATAAAACATGTGTTTTTAAACGAGTTCGAGCATAATGCATAAAAGTAGTATGCGAGTACCTCGAATGCTCGAAACACATGAATTATCAGTTTTCAAAGTGATTTCCTATTTTCTGAGACCAGTTATTTATTTGCAAATGAGTTGTAATTCCGGAGAAGTTTTCATAAAGCATTTTGGGTATGTTCAAGTGTGAAGGATAGTCAGAGATTTTCTTCACTTATTGACACTTTCTCTCAACACGTCTTATTCCAAGGGTTGCCTCCCGAGAAGCGCTGCTGTTAAAGTCTAGAGATTGACTTCCAAAAGGATAGATTATAGAAAATAATGCGAAGTGATGCCATCATCCAGACACAAGTAGAGTCAATCAAGAAACTAAATGGTTACGTTTCTGAAAGAGCCATCTCTTCCCCTGCAAAGCAATGCTCAAGAAGTTCTCAAATTCAATGAACTGTGAGCTCCCCTTGTTGTCTTTCCATTATACTCAATGATTCTTTATCCATAGGCGTCAGTCCCTGCTTGCTAGGCATTTGTACAAAACTAACAAACATGATCTAACAAACAAGAGATTATTTTCCAAATCATAGACTCACTGGTTTGCAAAAAGAACTATCAAAGTGAGAACTTTGAAGATGAAACAAACCAATGTATGACTTGGAATTTAATCTTACACCAAAAGTGTTAGTTGCCTATAATTTCACCGTAGCACAAACAACAGATATGGAAATACTAGCATGAGTAATTTAAATCAGGCAACCAAGTATAAAGATTTTCAAAGCACACATTTTTAAACGAGTTCGAGCATAATACACATATTGACATACAAATCAGGTTATCAGATAATTCAGTTAAAGATCTTTTATGTATGTTCACAGAAATATATGTAAGTACCTCTAATGCTCGAAATATGTGACCGGGTATATAAGATGACTAAGGTTCCTAATTCTCATTCTAGTAGGATTCCATGTTAGTGAGTGAAAATGGATATTAAGAACTAAAGATCTTAGATTATGGTTAAAAACAGATGTTGCAATGAAGTTCAAACAAACGGGAGTAGGAAGTTTTAAGGTTTTGATAAAAATCTGACTTTCAATGAAGTAATTTCGCAAACCATCCTTTTTGTTCATAGAAATAAAGAAAACTTGGAACATTAATCTTAGGGTTTCATGTTCTACTTATTGGGTTAGCATATTACTATTACCAAAACTATGTTAGACACGGGTTGCCTCCCGAGAAGCACTTGTTTTTGTTCGAGTCTCTAGCTTGACTCTAGCACTATTTGTCAGGCAATCCTAGAGGCTTCCTTGCATCCATCAGTAGACACAAGGGGTAATATTGGTACATACCTAAGAGTATAAAGCAAGTGAAGGCTAGGGTATGTCCAATATAAGGAGATGGTTTAAAGTGAGGGAATTGTTTTACCGGAGGTATGACAAATCTCTCAACTTCTAATACCCCCTTGTCGTGAGCCCGATCAGTCACGGTCGTCAACGCAACGGAAGGAGGACACGGCAGTGGAGTTTTAAATTTATAAGAGCTGGGGACCTAAGTTTTACTACGGCTGTATAGCAGCAGTATGACCTAGGGTCGTTCTTCACGCTAATCGTATTGTGAAACGAGAGTATCAAGACAAGTTGTTTATTTTAGTGATGGGATTTTTAAAACAGAGTTTGAGTGGGTTTTTGTTACTTAGGTCCGTAATTTAAAGCAATTAAGTAAAAAGTAAATAAATGGAAAATAGAAATAGGGATGAAATCAGTATGGAGGGTATGTGTCTGTTATGACTTCGTTAGCTTATGCGGGGGTGATGCTAGAGTTTTGATATGAAAACGTCTTTTAAAGGTTTGTGTCTTATCTAAGCTTAATTGTTCGTAGTGTAAACACTAGTACCCTACTGATTGGGGAAACCAATCAGTATGTCACTGAATACTAGGCCAAATTGAGTCTGATCGGAGGAGGATGCTCAACTCTTCAACGTTATCCAGTGATAGAGTAACGACCCTTCTTGGAGTGTTAGTTCCTGGGTGCATGAGATAGAGTAACATACCCACTAAGGTTCCGACCTTTCTTAACACTACGAGGACAACGAAGTCAAACAAGTCATTTAAGATTAAGACTTGGTTTGGTGACTATTAACTTTATATTAATGGTTTTATTTTAGTCTAGAGCTTTCATTACGGTGTACCATATGATTATGCATTTCCACAGTTTTCCAGACCCAAGATGTACTAACGGTGTACAGTGCATCTAAGCATTTCCACAGTGTTCCTGATCTTTAGGTGTACTAACGGTGTACAGTGCGATCAAACATTTCCACAGCTTTGAAGTCAAACCAGGATGTGACACAGTCTTCAACCACCGACATTTCCTTAGCTCCTACGTATTTGTACTTCACCAAAGGTGTTTCCAACGTTACACGAAGTACAGTGCCGTTTACCGTGGTCTTTCCGGGGTCACATACTTTATGGTCACTCTAGACTAGTTTAAACTACGTTTGTATTAAAGCCCAACCATCTATGATATAAACCAGCCCTCACTATTTCCCAATAAATCCCTGATTGATTCACGGTGTACTATATGAAAGGTTTTAAATAGTATTTCCACAGCTACGCAATTCAGACAATGTTTACAGTTTCAGAAAACATAGATAGGTAGTGACCGTTTGATCAAGGTTCGCGACTCCTTGTCATAAAGGTTCTAACCACGTTTAATTGGAGGAAAGGCGATTTGGTTTAGAAATTCATAAATACAAGATTAATAGATCACCGGTTTTCATTTATATAATATAACTGGAAACATTATTTCCACAACGGATTGTGCCCACGACTTTCATAGCTTCCACGTTCCGTACTACACACATAAGTGATGATTCCGGCGCTATACAAATGAAAGTCGTATAACGTTACCTCCGTTATTTCATAATGTTATCCAATTATATGTTTTAAAGCAGCATCACCCCACACATATATAAACTAACTACATCATAACAAACACACAAGGAAACTACTCACTACGCATAATAACAGATCCTAAATCTAGCATAATAACAATAGCAATTATCATTATAACAGATAAGGAAAGAAGTAACCGTTAATAAAGCGTAGATTGAATAAGCGTTTAGAGAGAGAGTACAAGCAGAACTTCCGCAATATCCTTGACAATATTACAATAAAAGCCCCTGAACTATTCCCTACGCTATTACAAAAGTAGTCCCTCCGTTAGTTTCAGTTAAATACTAACTGAGAACTAACTGGATCAAACCCTAATTTCTATAGAGAGAAAGAAAGAAAGAGAGTTTAGAGAGAGAGAGAGAGAGAGAGAGTGTGTGAGAGAGAAAGTGGAAATGGAGAAATGAATGAAATGTTGAAGTGTGTGGAATGATGGAGGGGTGGCCTCCTATTTATAGGCAAAGCTTGGAATCAGCCGTACAACTCGCGAAGCACGCACGTACAAGCAAACGAAGCACAAACGGGCAGCATATGGGGGACACAGGGCCATATACGGCCTTCATAGGGCCGTATACGGTGTGTTATGGGCCGTATACGGTCTATGAAGGGCCGTATACGGTGGCCAAGGCCGTATACGGCTTCCGTCTGATTTCGTTCGTTGCTTAAAACGTCCGCATCTCCTTCGTTATGTGACACCCCCAAATTTAATGATATGCGGAAGCTCGATTTGGGTGTCACTAATCAATATACAAAGCACATAAGATATAATGAACGACCACTATATGCGTCGTTTTAAACTTGTATAGATAAAGTAATTGTTTACATCAAAATATAGTTACATTAGCTCGATTCCTGAAATTGAGAGATTACATAGCATAATTACTTTTACAAAATATAATAATGCAATCCAATCTCTAGTTGTATGAATGCTGACTCGAGCTAATAGTTCCTGCTTGTGCAGCCAACCTACTGCTGGATACCTGTGATAAATACTAAAATGGGTCAGCGAAAACGCTAGTGAGCTCACAGGTTTGTATGTCAATGTATAGTTGTCAGAACCGCAAGATTTATATTGAATTTAAAATGCAATTAAGCAAAATAAAAGTTATACTGTCCATGAGCACATAGTCTGAGCTTAAATTGAGCGCTAGGTCCAATTAAGGAAACCTAACTGGTTTGCCTCCTACGAGTGTCTAATCCACACTCGTCTTCCCAAATGCTAATACATCCGTTTGACCGGTTAGTGCGTGCTAACCCGGATGAGGATTGTCAATCCCATATGATATCATATACTAACATTCACGCTATAAATACTAGAGACTATGCTATGGAGGACTTTAAATTGATTAACTTGAAACTCATGTAGTATTTGAAGTTTGGCACTTGCGTTCTACTTGTAAAACAAAATGAAGTAGTAATATCACACCCCTAGTAAAAGTAGTGAAAATGGGGCCATGAAACTCACCTGAGTCTTGAAGTGTTTAATTTAATGAACTTGAAGCAATTAACTGTGAATTGATGTCCAAAGATTTGAAACCTGAATGTGTTCACGACACTTGATTGTTATTAATTGTACCGGTATCTCGAAAGACTACCTTTGTAGTTGTTATACAACTATATATATATATGTCCAAATTACTACGATTTGGTTGATTGAGTAGTTACAAGTTACTGCGACTTGTTTGACTGAATTGATACAAGTTACAACGACTTGTTTGATTTTAAGGAAGGTTGTGAAAATTTGTACGGCCCGTTGGTGGTCGTTGAAATTTAAATATTTCAATGTTCTCATTATGATTTGAAATGTTAACCTTGAAAAGTATGTCTCATAGTGTTTGAAAAGTCGTATTGTATAGCGGGTTGAAGTTGTATAAGTTCGACACTTAGTGAAATTGTATTTTGAAATCCTGCTGTTTTATGCGACACAATAATGCGACACAAAAGTGGTTATGCGACACAAGGGTTGTGTCGCATAAGAGTGCGACACAATATCTATGCGACGCAAGGGTTGTGTCGCATAGTTGCGAGATGCTGATTCAACAGCGACATAGTGATTGTGTCGTATGGGGTATGCGACATAGTGGTTATGTCGCAAGACTTGCGACGCTAATTATCTGATACTACATAAAGTACGACACAATGAATTTTATGCGACACAAAAGCCAAAATGCGACACAACATGCGACACAAGGCTTGTGTCGCATGGATGAACACCAGCCCAAAAAGTCCGGCTGTCACGATATTTCCGGTAAAAAATCCGTTTTAGACTCGTTTTTAGGCTATAAATTCGTGTTCTATACATTGTAATGGACATATACTAGTTATAATAACAACCACAAATGAAAAATACTAAGAATCAAGAGATTTCGGGATTTTGTCGGAAACTTACAAAGTGATGAAATGAAAATCCGAAAAGGTAGAAATGTAGATCGTCGCGAGGTGGTCGTTTATTTCCAAAGGGGCTTGAAGATCCGAGGTCGTTTAGTATGTTTATTTTGCGATTTTCGTTGATTTTGGTTTGTGGTTTAGTTGAGAGAAAAGTAAGAGAGGAGAGAGAGATAGAAGATGAGAAATGAAAGAAAATGAAAAAGGGAGGGGGTTTTGGTTGGGAGTTCCACTCTCAGCCTGAACCCCCGCGCTCCGTGCGGTGTTCGTTTTCTCCATCGTTTAACGTCAAATAATTATTTACATTTTTATTATAAGTTTTAAAATACGATTTATTACGCGACATATTGTTTAAATATTTTACAAGTAAATTTTTATTTGAGTTATAAAATGTAAGTTTGTTTATTTAGTTTGCGCGTTTTTAATCTTTTAAATTGTGAAAGTTCGGTTTGTACGATACGAATGAATACGAAATATTATCACAATAATATTCTAAATAAAATTGAGTTATTAAATAATATTTGTATTACTGAATAAAATTGTTCACCAACGTCCGTATTTATTGTATCGAAATTCATTCGATTTGAAACTTGTACGATTTAAACAAACCGCATAATTGTAGATATATATTCAACAATATATATATAATAATTGATACATTAATTAGCCTAACACAGAACTAATTACATGTATTACACTTGATTAGGCACTAAATTATAGTCCTAAATTGACGGTTGTCATATTCTCCCCCTGTTAGAAGAATTTCATCCCGAAATTTATGTTGAAGTTGTGTTTGACGTTGAATCAGTGAAGAGTTGAGGGTACTTGAGTCGCATTTGGTCTTCCCGTTCCCAGGTGAATTCCGGACCGCGCCGCGAATTCCACCTAACTTTGACGATGGGAATACGACTTTGTTTAAGTTGTTTGACCTCACGGTCCATGATTTCAGCGGGTTCCTCAACAAAGTGAAGTTTTTCGTCGACTCGAATTTCATCGAGTGGAATGATAAGTGTCTCATCAGACAGACACTTCTTCAGATTTGAAACATGAAAAGTGGGATGCACACTGCTGAGTTCGGATGGCAGCTGCAATCGATATGCCACTGGACCAATCCTTTCGAGGATCTCGAATGATCCAATGTATCTGGGATTTAACTTCCCTCATTTTCCAAACCGGATTACGCCTTTCCAAGGCGATACTTTGAGTAGAACTCGATCCCCAACCTGGAACTCGAGTGGCTTGCGCCTTACGTCAGCATAACTTTTCTGACGATCTCGCGCGGCTTTGAATTTGTTTTGAATTTCGACGATTCTCTCGGTCGTCTCGTGAATGATTTCTGGACCTGTGAGTTGGCTATCCCCAACTTCAGTCCAACAGATAGGTGACCGGCACTTACGACCGTACAGTGCCTCGAAAGGTGCAGCTTTGATGCTGGTATGATAACTGTTGTTGTACGAGAACTCGCACAATGGTAGGTGGTTTTCCCAGTTTACACCGAAGTCTACTATGCAGGCCCGTAGCATGTCTTCCAGTGTTTGAATGGTTCGTTCACTTTGGCCGTCGGTTTGAGGATGGTATGCGGTACTCATATCAAGTCGAGTACCCAGAGATTTTTGAAGTGATTGCCAAAATTGTGAAGTGAAACGACTATCTCTATCGGAGATAATTGAGATTGGAACACCGTGTTTGGTCACGATTTCCTTCAGATAAATGTTGGTGAGGCGTTCCATTTTGTCGGATTCCTTGATTGCCAGGAAGTGAGCAGACTTTGTGAGACGATCCACGATCACCCAAATGGTATCGCACCCGCTCGACGATTTGGGTAGTTTGATTATGAAGTCCATGGCAATTTGTTCCCATTTCCATTCAGGAAGACTGGGTTGTTGAAGTAAACCAGAAGGTTTTTGATATTCGATTTTGACTTTGGAGCAAGTAAGGCATTTGCTGACATAGGTGGCGATTTCAGATTTCATGTTCGGCCACCAGTAGAAGTCCTTGATACCGTGGTACATTTTATCGGACCCCGGGTGGATAGAATATTTAGACTTGTGAGCTTCATCCATCACCAAGTCTCGTAGGTTCCCAAATTTAGGCAACCAGATTCGGTTTGAGAAATACCTAATCCCGTTAGGTCTGATTTCGAATTGTTTATCCATGCCCCGCAAGGCTTCATCTTTGACATTTTCGTGTTTTAAGGCTTCTAGTTGAGCAGTGAGAATTTGAATGTTTAAATTGTTGTGAATGGTCATACTGAGGGCTCGAACCCGAAGTGGTTTCACTCGCTCTTTTCGACTGAGGGCGTCAGCAACAACATTTGCTTTGCCTGGATGATATTTGAGTTCGCAGTCGTAATCGGTAAGCAACTCGACCCATCGACGTTGCCTCATGTTGAGATCCTTCTGATCGAATATGTGTTGAAGGCTTTTATGGTCGGTAAAGATTGTACATCTGGTACCGTAAAGGTAATGTATCCAGATTTTGAGGGCAAAAACGACAGCTCCTAGCTCGAGGTCGTGGGTGGTGTAATTCTTTTCATGAATCTTGAGCTGTCGGGAAGCATAAGCTATGACTTTGTCTCTTTGCATGGGCACACAACCGAGACCTTGATGAGAAGCATCGCAGTATACCACGAAGTCATCGGTGCCTTCGGGTAATGATAGAATAGGAGCACTGCAAAGCTTTTGCTTTAAGAGTTGGAATGCCGACTCTTGTTTATCAGTCCAGTCAAACTTTTTGTCTTTCTGGGTCAGCGTCGTGAGTGGTATGGCTATCTTGGAGAAATTTTCAATGAATCGTCGATAGTATCCGGCCAGTCCTAAAAACTGCCGTACTTCGGTCGGAGTGGTTGGCGATTGCCAGTCTTTGATAGCCTCGATTTTTGACGGGTCGACGTGAATCCCCTGACTGTCAATCACGTGACCAAGGAATTGAACGGTTTTAATCCAGAACTCATACTTAGAGAACTTGGCATAGAGCTCCTCGTGTTTAAGTAGTTCAAGGATGGTTTTGAGATGTTGCGCGTGTTCTTCTTTGTTTCGTGAATATATGAGAATGTCATCGATAAAGACAATGACAAACTTGTCAAGGTAAGGTTTACACACCCGATTCATAAGGTCCATGAATACAGCCGGTGCGTTTGTTAGTCCGAATGGCATCACTTGAAATTCGTAATGCCCGTAACGGGTTCTGAAAGCGGTTTTTGGAATATCGGCATCGCGGACACGCAGTTGGTGATAACCGGATCGGAGATCAATCTTTGAATAACAACTCGACCCTTGAAGTTGGTCGAACAAATCATCGATTCGAGGAAGTGGATACCGGTTCTTGACAGTTAACTTGTTCAACTCTCGATAGTCGATACACATTCGAAAAGAACCATCTTTCTTCTTAACAAATAGGACCGGAGCTCCCCAAGGTGAAGAACTCGGCCTGATAAACCCTCGTTCCAGGAGTTCCTGTAACTGGGTGGACAGCTCCTGAAGTTCGGATGGAGCTAAGCGGTATGGTGCTCGGGCCACCGGCGTAGCACCTGGTACAAGATCGATTGAGAACTCAACCTGTCTTGGTGGTGGTAGACCAGGTAGTTCTTCAGGAAAGACTTCTGGAAAGTCTCGAACAATTGGAACATCCTCAAGTCGCTTCTCCTCTGACTTTTTCTCCATGATGTGCGCGAGGATTGATGGATAACCCTTTCTCAGAAATTTTTGGGTTTTAAGACAAGAGATGATGTTAAGCCTCGTCCCACCGGTCTCCCCCTGTATGATCAGGGTCCTACCGACGGCGAGAGGTATGCGAACAATTTTATCGTAGCAAATGATTTCGGCGCGATGTTTGGATAACCAGTTCATGCCCACGATGACATCGAAACTTCCTATCTCAACAGGCATAAGATCTATGGAGAAGATTTCGTCGGCTAGATTTAAAGTGCAATTAGGTATCACACTATTGGTTTCTATCAATTTGCCATTTGCTAGCTCTACGGTGTACTTAACGTCTAAAGCAACAGGTGTAATGTCAAGTAGAGGGCAAAATTCATCGGAAACAAAACTCCTATCGGCACCAGTATCAAACAGAATAGAAGCAGTTAAATTGTTGAGGAGGAACATACCCGTGACCACATTCGGGTCCTGACGGGCGTCCCCTGAGTTGATCACGAAGGCGCTACTTTTGGCGTTGTTGTTGTTGCGGTGGTTGTTGTTGTTGCTGCCCTTATTCTTCAATTTTGGGCAAGAATCCCTAAAGTGTCCTGGGTTTCCACATTCGTAGCAGGACTTAGGTTGTCGGGCATTTTTGTCAGAGGGGTTGTTGTTGGATTTGGGGGCTCGGCAATCCTTAGTCGAATGCCCATACTTCCTGCAGTTGTTGCAAGGAGTATTGCACTGACCAAAATGGTGATAGTTGCACTTGGGACAATAAGGCCTGTCCCCGGTGTAGCTGCGGGTGGGTTCAGAGTTTGAGGTGTAGACTTGGATGGCGTTGTTTTTCTTGTTTGAGTTGTGGTGGTGTTCAGTGGATTTGCGTTTGTTGTTGTTGGAGGATGAGGTGTTGGAGGTCTCACGGCTGACAACTAGAGCCATGAGTTCGTGGGCCAATCGAATGGCACTCTCAGTGGTGGTTGGTTTGGATGAGGCGACGTTTCCCTGGATGTTCTCGGGGAGTCCACGAATGTATCTCTTAATGCCCTTACTTTCTGGTTCGACCAAACTCGGGCACAATAAAGCAAACTGCTGAAATTTGGTGGTATATTCAGCAACATCATTTCCCTGCACCGCCAGGTGCCAGAATTCTTCCTCCAGCCTGTGCAATTCTTCTTCAGGACAGTATTTTTCTGTCAGCTTCTTCTTCAGTTCGGCCCAAGGAAGTCGATTTGCAACTTCAAGACCTACGGAGTTTGCGTGGGTTTTCCACCACGTGAGTGCACCTTCCTGAAAGGTGTAAGCAGCGAATTTGACCTTGTTGTTCTCAGTGCAATCGCAGAGACTGAAAACAGATTCCATGCGCTCAATCCAACGGATTAAGCCAATGGCACCTTCCGTGCCCTTGAAGTATAGTGGTTTACAGCTAAGAAAGTCCTTATAGGAGCAAGGTTTGGGTGGTGGAGTATTGGTTGCTGTGTCCTCGCTACTGGGTGGTGTTCGGGTAGCCAAGGCTTCGGTCACACTGCGGGCAATTATTCCCGCAATCTCAGCTTCGCTAAGGGTAATTTGACGACGAGGAGGCATGATACTGAGTAAGAAAGAACAAAGAAAGGAAGTGAGATACTCGTCCGAGTGCGATGAATTTGGTGGTGTGTTTGTCATTCCGAGATAAAACGTTAGAGAGAAAGAGGCCAATATTCATATAATATAATATAGCCTAAAGTTGTAATGAGGTCTATTCATGTAAATATATGTATATCACCTAATAACCTATTGAGTGTCTAGCACAGACGTGTTTTGAGTCCCGTTTCTCTCGAGGTCAGAGTCAACTAATGCATTCCTGTTCAACATAACTCTTTCAGGTCTCACATCATCTTTCTTTAATTGTACATAGTTGATCAGGCTATGTTAAATTAAAGTCGTATGATGTAATCCCTGAACTAGTCATAACTAATAAGGAATATTGCCTAACGGTCATAGTCTAGGCCCACTAAATGCAACCTAGTTCACTATAACCTTAGGCTCTGATACCAATCTGTGACACCCCCAAAGGTTCCGACCTTTCTTAACACTACGAGGACAACGAAGTCAAACAAGTCATTTAAGATTAAGACTTGGTTTGGTGACTATTAACTTTATATTAATGGTTTTATTTTAGTCTAGAGCTTTCATTACGGTGTACCATGTGATTATGCATTTCCACAGTTTTCCAGACCCAAGATGTACTAACGGTGTACAGTGCATCTAAGCATTTCCACAGTGTTCCAGATCTTTAGGTGTACTAACGGTGTACAGTGCGATCAAACATTTCCACATCTTTAAAGTCAAACCAGGATGTGACACAGTCTTCAACCACCGACATTTCCTTAGCTCCTACGTATTTGTACTTCACAAAAGGTGTTTCCAACGTTACACGAAGTACAGTGCCGTTTACCATGGTCTTTCCGGGGTCACATACTTTATGGTCACTCTAGACTAGTTTAAACTACCTTTGTATTAAAGCCCAACCATCTATGATATAAACCAGCCCTCACTATTTCCCAATAAATCCCTCATTGATTCACGGTGTACTATACGAAAGGTTTTAAACAGTATTTCCACAGCTACGCAATTCAGACCATGTTTACAGTTTCAGAAAACATAGATAGGTAGTGACCGTTTGATCAAGGTTCGCGACTCCTTGTCATAAAGGTTCTAACCACGTTTAATTGGAGGAAAGGCGATTTGGTTTAGAAATTCATAAATACAAGATTAATAGATCACCGGTTTTCATTTATATAATATAACTGGAAACATTATTTCCACAACGGATTGTGCCCACGACTTTCATAGCTTCCACGTTCCGTACTACACACATAAGTGATGATTCCGGCGCTATACAAATGAAAGCCGTATAACGTTACCTCCGTTATTTCATAATGTTATCCAATTATATGTTTTAAAGCAGCATCACCCCACACATATATAAACTAACTACATCATAACAAACACACAAGGAAACTACTCACTACGCATAATAACAGATCCTAAATCTAGCATAATAACAATAGCAATTATCATTATAACATATAAGGAAAGAAGTAACCGTTAATAAAGCGTAGATTGAATAAGCGTTTAGAGAGAGAGTACAAGCAGAACTTCCGCAATATCCTTGACAATATTATAATAAAAGCCCCTGAACTATTCCCTACGCTATTACAAAAGTAGTCCCTCCGTTAGTTTCAGTTAAATACTAACTGAGAACTAACTGGATCAAACCCTAATTTCTAGAGAGAGAAAGAAAGAAAGAGAGTTTAGAGAGAGAGAATGTGTGTGAGAGAGAAAGTGGAAATGGAGAAATGAATGAAATGTTGAAGTGTGTGGAATGATGGAGGGGTGGCCTCCTATTTATAGGCAAAGCTTGGAATCAGCCGTACAACTCGCGAAGCACGCACGTACAAGCAAACGAAGCACAAACGGGCAGCATATGGGGGACACAGGGCCATATACGGCCTTCATAGGGCCGTATACGGTGTGTTATGGGCCGTATACGGTCTATGAAGGGCCGTATACGGTGGCCAAGGCCGTATACGGCTTCCGTCTGATTTCGTTCGTTGCTTAAAACGTCCGCATCTCCTTCGTTATGTGACACCCCCAAATTTAATGATATGCGGAAGCTCGATTTGGGTGTCACTAATCAATATACAAAGCACATAAGATATAATGAACGGCCACTATATGCGTCGTTTTAAACTTGTATAGATAAAGTAATTGTTTACATCAAAATATAGTTACATTAGCTCGATTCCTGAAATTGAGAGATTACATAGCATAATTACTTTTACAAAATATAATAATGCAATCCAATCTCTAGTTGTATGAATGCTGACTCGAGCTAATAGTTCCTGCTTGTGCAGCCAACCTACTGCTGGATACCTGTGATAAATACTAAAATGGGTCAGCGAAAACGCTGGTGAGCTCACAGGTTTGTATGTCAATGTATAGTTGTCATAACCGCAAGATTTATATTGAATTTAAAATGCAATTAAGCAAAATAAAAGTTATACTGTCCATGAGCACATAGTCTGAGCTTAACTTGAGCGCTAGGTCCAATTAAGGAAACCTAACTGGTTTGCCTCCTACGAGTGTCTAATCCACACTCGTCTTCCCAAATGCTAATACATCCGTTTGACCGGTTAGTGCGTGCTAACCCGGATGAGGATTGTCAATCCCATATGATATCATATACTAACATTCACGCTATAAATACTAGAGACTATGCTATGGAGGACTTTAAATTGATTAGCTTGAAACTCATGTAGTATTTGAAGTTTGGCACTTGCGTTCTACTTGTAAAACAAAATGAAGTAGTAATATCACACCCCTAGTAAAAGTAGTGAAAATGGGGCCATGAAACTCACCTGAGTCTTGAAGTGTTTAATTTAATGAACTTGAAGCAATTAACTGTGAATTGATGTCCAAAGACTTGAAACCTGAATGTGTTCACGACACTTGATTGTTATTAATTGTACCGGTATCTCGAAAGACTACCTTTGTAGTTGTTATATAACTATATATATATATGTCCAAATTACTACGATTTGGTTGATTGAGTAGTTACAAGTTACTGCGACTTGTTTGACTGAATTGATACAAGTTACAACTACTTGTTTGATTTTAAGGAAGGTTGTGAAAACTTGTACGGCCCGTTGGTGGTCGTTGAAATTTAAATATTTCAATGTTCTCATTATGATTTGAAATGTTAACCTTGAAAAGTATGTCTCATAGTGTTTGAAAAGTCGTATTGTATAGCGGGTTGAAGTTGTATAAGTTCGACACTTAGTGAAATTGCATTTTGAAATCCTGCTGTTTTATGCGACACAATAATGCGACACAAAAGTGGTTATGCGACACAAGGGTTGTGTCGCATAAGAGTGCGACACAATATCTATGCGACGCAAGGGTTGTGTCGCATAGTTGCGAGATGCTGATTCAACAGCGACATAGTGATTGTGTCGTATGGGGTATGTGACATAGTGGTTATGTCGCAAGACTTGCGACGCTAATTATCTGATACTACATAAAGTACGACACAATGAATTTTATGCGACACAAAAGCTAAAATGCGACACAACATGCGACACAAGGCTTGTGTCGCATGGATGAACACCAGCCCAGAAAGTCCGGCTGTCACGATATTTCCGGCCAAAAATCCGTTTTAGACTCGTTTTTAGGCTATAAATTCGTGTTCTATACATTGTAATGGACATATACTAGTTATAATAACAACCACAAATGAAAAATACTAAGAATCGAGAGATTTCGGGATTTTGTCGGAAACTTACAAAGTGATGAAATGAAAATCCGAAAAGGTAGAAATGTAGATCGTTGCGAGGTGGTCGTTTATTTCCAAAGGGGCTTGAAGATCCGAGGTTGTTTAGTATGTTTATTTTGCGATTTTCGTTGATTTTGGTTTGTGGTTTAGTTGAGAGAAAAGTAAGAGAGGAGAGAGAGATAGAAGATGAGAAATGAAAGAAAATGAAAAAGGGAGGGGGTTTTGGTTGGGAGTTCCACTCTCAGCCTGAACCCCCACGCTCCGTGCGGTGTTCGTTTTCTCCGTCGTTTAACGTCAAATAATTATTTACATTTTTATTATAAGTTTTAAAATACGATTTATTACGCGACATATTGTTTAAATATTTTACAAGTAAATTTTTATTTGAGTTATAAAATGTAAGTTTGTTTATTTAGTTTGCGCGTTTTTAATCTTATAAATTGTGAAAGTTCGGTTTGTACGATACGAATGAATACGAAATATTATCACAATAATATTCTAAATAAAATTGAGTTATTAAATAATATTTGTATTACTGAATAAAATTGTTCACCAACGTCCGTATTTATTGTATCGAAATTCATTCGATTTGAAACTTGTACGATTTAAACAAACCGCATAATTGTAGATATATATTCAACAATATATATATAATAATTGATACATTAATTAGCCTAACACAGAACTAATTACATGTATTACACTTGATTAGGCACTAAATTATAGTCCTAAATTGACGGTTGTCACACGTTATGCGTCCGTTTGACCTGATTCTTTCGCCTGTGTATTCGTAATTCTGTTACGCTTCTAATGGTGCCAATCTCACTGAAATTGGATGTGTACAACTTTAGCATAGCCGAAATCACTTTATAGGAGTTTGTAATCGTCCAGTCTTTTCCGTCCTTTGTCCGATTTGCATGATTCTTGATTTTCTCGTCTCGATTTTACCTATTACATCATATCATAAGGTTAGAATATGTTTATCATAGGATAAATGAGGGTGCGAGAGTTTGTTGCTGCTTATTTGCTCCGTTTTGTTCGTTATTCGGATGTTTTTACTGATTTTTGTAGCAACGTCTATATTTTGAGCACTTTAGTGAATTTTAGTATATAATGATTGTTTTGGAATGTTTTCACTAAAGATGTGCCCAAAAAGTGTAGAATATTGTACTTAAAAACATGACTTTTTGCGTCACATCAAGTTATCCCACACTTAGACGTTGCTTGTCCTCAAGCAACACTCAGTTTCTGAAAACATTTTAAAACATTTTTAGATCGAGTCAAGACATTTTTTTTTTTTTTTAAAGTTACCACTTCCAGATGCAAGTAAGATAATTTCAAGAATATATGGAAGGATAAGATGATCCTTCCTTAAACAAGAAAAGATTCTCTTAGGCATACATCCAAATCTCATGATCTTGGAGTACACATGACTAGGCGATCTCACAAAATGTGGTCACTCAATTCACTCAAAGTGTATCGGGTTTCCTATCAGTCTAAAACAAAAGAAATCGCTCAAATAGCCAGTCATGCAGCACTCATCGTCATAGGCTTGGTCGAGAATCGGATCTCCACCACTTAGGTGAGGACGGTGCTAATTATCCCAAGACATTCATGAGGGTTGTAGTGTTTGGTGAGGGGTAATGGGTATGGATAATGGTATTTTTGGGTTGTAAGGGTCGCTTATCTTAAAACAACTGAGATCATGAACAACTTTATTTCAGAACGGAGAGAGAGGCAGCTTTTGGCTTTCTATCAGAATCTTCATGATACTTCAAAGGACTTTAAGCTTTATTCTTGCGGAACTATTTTTTCTTTCTTTTCTTCTTTTTCTTCTTTTTATTTTCTTTTTCTGCTTTTATATTTTTCTATTTTTCTTTTCTTCTTCAGAATTTCTTTGCCAGAGAATTTCCAAGGATATTTTTCTTCTTTTGATTCTTTCAGAAATCCCTTATCTTGAACGTTTCGAGTCTTTTCGCGGTGTCAATTTTACACACCAAGGATTCTTCAATCTTTTTGAGAGCACGAAAGGGGTAGGATAAGACATTCTAAAAGATGTTCTTCATAACCTCAGAAATTCTAAGATAAGTTTGGGAGTATTTTGGGAAGTAGGGTTTATTGGGGGTTTTATGAAACGAAAGGTTTAGGCTCAACAGGGTTTACTAGGCGGATCATCGATACTAAAAGTGAGTATCGGAAGGGTTTTGGGCTTGAAGAGATATGTGAAAAGGGGTTTAAATCCTAGGGAATGTCAAGGTCATCTAATTGCACCTATACCGCGTACGGTACACACCAATGTGGTCTTGAAGCGTATGTCAAGAGCAAGTTCTAATTCAGAGATGCATGCATCGGCACACACAAGAAATGATTAGTGAAGCATTAAAGATGAATGTTATTAGGCTCAAGATACCTCACTGCAAATAGGGTTGTATGTGCTTCGTCATGCTTCCATCAGATTATTATTTCTTGTTTAAGCAATTTCTACCTTATTTTCCCTAGACTTCGAAATATATTACTCACATATGAAAATAGCTCCTCTCAAAAGATATTTTGGCTCAAAATTAGCAGAGTTAATCAATAGATTTAGCTCATACTTTCAATTTTCTTTGAAAAATTTTGAGGAACATTTTCTGAGTTTACTATTTCGGACATTAAAAATCAAAGAAAACTAACCAAGGTATTCTATACCTGCTATCCCACACTTAGAGGAAGTAAAATCAAAGAAAACTAATGTTCTCTTTAGTTGAGATTTACTGGAAGTAAAATCCCACACTTAGAGTTTGAACATGTAAGAAAATGTTTCTCAAGTGTTGGAATCCCATACTTAGTGATAAGCTTAGGATAGAGTATAGACTACTTTCACAAACTAACAAAGCAAATAATAAACAGAATCATAAACAAAAGAGAGTAAAGGTTAAGACGCTCCCCAGATAGCGAGCAGCAAAGAAGCTGAGAATCTGAATTTGCTGAAAAGAGATGTTGTCAAGATCTTTTTCTGCATTCATGAAGAGCGGCACAGCTTCAAGCGTCTTGCTATTTGGTTTTCTTCTCCATCCATTATTCCCTTTGTGAATCAATCTCGTAAGTGTGAACACGTTGGTCGTACCAGTTTACAAACTCAAAGTATTTGCAAATGAAAAGATAAATCATCGTCTCAGAATTTGAAAAGATATTTTCTACTACAAATCATTTTTATAAAACATGTGTTTTTAAACGAGTTCGAGCATAATGCATAAAAGTAGTATGCAAGTACCTCAAATGCTCGAAACACATGAATTGTCATTTTTCAAATTGATTTCCTTATTTCTGAGATGAGTGGTTTATTTGCAAATGAGTTGTAATATCAGAAAATGTTTTGGTGACGACCAAGTGTGAAGGATAGTCAGAGATATATCTTCACTTATTGACACTGTTCTCTCTACACGTTTTATTACACGGGTTGCCTCCCGAGAAGCGCTGCTTTTAGAGTCGAGAGCTCGACTTTGCCTTCCTTCAGATTAGTTGGTGCTGGGACCACCAGGACCGGAAGTGCGCAGAAGTGGAATCCTGGGGTTACGTGGGTATATTCTCAGAAAATGGCGAGCGATGATATCGACGATGTTTGGAATCTCAGATGAAAATATGGGGAAACTCTGCAGATGCTGCTTTGTAATATTTTTTATGTGCAGCAGGTCCCAAGTGATCTCCTTTACTGTGCTGGAGATAATTCCGCGGGAATTTACAAAAGAGAATCCATCAGCTTCAATCATCTCTCATTCAGGATGGTATTGTCTGAGCGAGTCCATAAATCCAAAGAACTGCAGGTGTAAAGTCTCGTGATCTGCAATACTGGAGTTTACTCCAAGTTCTCGGATAGATTCATGAATACCCTGGATGAGACTGGTCTGGTAGTGGGAAAACGTGAGGTCGGAGTTCCTAAAGGTATTGTTCATCATGTCGTAAACCTCACGTAATCCGTAGTTGAATACTTGACTGTGCTCTTCATCAGGTACTTCAGCGAAGATTTCCTTGATTCGATCAGTGAGGAAGTTCGTGATGTTAACCATCGAACCTTCAGGTATAGAAGAAGGGATGACACGCGTCCTCTCGTCAGAACTCTCGTACTCGAGATCTTCGGCAATCTTGTGAGCGTGGTACTCGATGGTGCAGTCAATGTAGAACCGATAAGGAGAAGTCTCGTCGATATGATCATTCCTAGCCATAGAATCTAGAAGTCCCCTAAGATCATTCATCAACCGGATGTCTGTGTCTGCGTCAGGATTCCCAGTAGCATTGTACATATTGCTGCGATAAGAATTTAAGAACTCGTGTTGCTCAGCAGAATATGGAAATCCGGATCTGAATAGCGTGTCATAGATCTTCCTATACATGCTTCTCTGGTCTTCAAAGAACTCTAGCTCCTCAGGCGTTGGTCCAGCAGTGTGGTGCTCTCGTAGCAGTTGAGCAGCGAGGTCTTCGGCAAAGGCATTTAGGCGGTTGTGGAAGAATCTGTAATCTTGGGAATTCTCGGCTTGGTTGTCCTCAGATTCGGCTATGATTTCCTCAATCAGGTTCCTTTGGTGTGGAGTGTAATCATTGGTGGAGTTAATGATAATGCTTGTCATCATAGGTATATCGTTTCCGAATTCTTCAATAGCACTTATCATTTTCTCATGGTTGGAGATAGTCGGAATTTGAGGAGAAGCGGGAACAGTCGAAGATGCAAGAAGTCGGACAGACCGAATATCTATTGGAATATCAGTATAGAAGATGTCATCGTCATCACTCTCCTCAGCTGGAGTATCCCTAGCCTGGAAATCAGGGAACTCAACAGTATCGGATGGTGGAAGGGTGTCATCAGTAATCTGAGATATCGGCTGAGAGGAATCCATCTCGATGTCTTTTTCCTCCTGAGAATCAGAATTACGGCTAGATCCGGACGTGCTTCCCTTCTCGAATTGACTTCGAGGTGCAGATGCGTCAAAGGTTTGAATCCTTTGGGGAAGTCGGGATGCTTTATATGCTGCAATCTTTCTCAAGAGTTTGTCTCGAAGCTCCGGGTGCTGTGCGGATAAAGCTATAGTCTTCTCAATATTCAGCAGAGCGTCAAGTCGGGGAGACACGAGAGGTTTGGTGGGATCAATAGCTGATGCAATGAGTTTCTCCATGGTGAGACCAAATTCTGCATCGTGAGAGTAATCAGTCGGTGGGTCTTCATCTGATTCATCTTGACAGAGGGATGAAGTTCTCGAGGTTCTCGATTTGCATAATCTCTGCTGTCGGTAAATATGAGTCAGGAAGGTATTGATGAGGTGGTGTGGACTGATATACTTCCTCGGGCTCTGATTCTTCCTGTTCTTCCTCGGATTCTTCCATTTCTTCTGGTTCCGTTTCTTCCATCTCTTCTTCCTCTGGTTCTGTTTCAGGTTGTTCCTCTTCTTCTTCATCCTGCTCTGAATCTTCCTCCTCTTCTATTTCTTCTTCTGGTTCAGATTCTTCCATTTCCTCGTCTTCTGATTCTGACTCTTCAGTAGCTGAGATAAGACAAGTATGCTCGTATGGCCTGTATGGTTCTGGCTCTGAATCAGAAGTGTCATCATCCGAAGTAATTCTGCCCATGGATATTGCGTATATCTCTGCATGCTCCATTATTGAACAGTCGGTCTGATCAATCTTGTATGATATTGTTTGTCCATGTGCTCGTAGACTGATAACCTGAGAATATACCTCAATAATAGCACGTGCAGTATTCATGAATGGCCTACCTAGGATAATGGGTATGTTAATGTCTTCCTGTATATCCATCACTACAAAGTCAGTGGGGAAATAAAACCTGTCAACTTTTACCATGACGTTCTCAGCAATGCCTTTCGGGTATCGGACTGATTGATCGGCAAGCTGGACGCTCATTTTAGTGGGCTGGAGAGGTCCTAATTCTAATCTGGAGTAGAGCGAGTAAGGCATCAGATTGATACTAGCTCCAAAATCGGCCAAGGAGCGTATCGTGCCTGAGTGATAGATGGAACAGGGCAAGGTGAATCGACCCGTGTCTCCTAGCTTTTCCGGTAAGGCATTCTGGATGACGGCTGAACACTCGGCGTTCAGGGAGACTTTAGGAGTGGAAGGAATCTTGTCCTTAGTTGCCAGCATTCGTCGGATGTACTTCGTACTAGAAGGGATTCTAGACACGGTGTCTAAGAATTTTCCATCAAGTTTGAATGACTTGGCATTGTACTTCTTGTGCAGGCGGTTAGGGAAAGGAATCTCAACTTCACGATTCGGCGTGGGAATTGATTTGGTCTCAACTGTCGGCGGGACAGGAGAATGTTCCTTTGGAGAAGCAGTCATAGAAGGAGTTGGTTTATCAGAGTTTAAGGTCTTGGCTTCCTCGACGTGGGGGTTCTGAATGGTATTGCTTGGTAAGGTCCCTTGCGGTCGGGTATCGAGACGTTGGGCTAACTGACCGATCTGGTTCTCAAGGCTTTTCAGGACCGAGAGTTGATTTCGAAGGAATAGATCAGTTTGGTCTTGTCGAGCCGTAGTCTTTTGGTTGAAAGCGGTCTGACCTTGGATGAATTTGTTGAGGTTGTCATCAGTACTCGTGACTGGAATGATGGTCTTTGCAGGCTCAGCAGGCTGGGTATCCTCAGTGGCGGTTAATGGAAGTGGTTGATTGTATGGAAGTTGTGGTTGTTGGGGGTACGTCGGATATCGTGGCTGAAACCTGGGCTGGAAAGGGGGTTGGTTGTTCCGTGGAGGATATTGGTTTCCTCGAGTTCGTGGTGGTGAAGTTCTAGCGAAGCCGGGCGGATTTTGAGGTCTGACAGGAAACTGGGCATAGTAGACTGAACCGTCAGTAGAATCTTCGTACTCAACCTCGTATTCTTCAGCGGGATGGTTGGTACAGTTCTGGCAAGCCTGAACTTGGTGGATCTGCTGTGGTTGTTTTTTCAGATCTGCTATTTGTTTTGTCAGAGTCTCAATTTGATCACTCAGAGACTTAATGGCTTCAGTTTGGCGGGTGTTGTTTGCGGAGAGGGGTAATGATGAGGATTGCTCATCAGACTTCCAATCGTGGTGATGCATCGTCATATCCTCAATCAAGCTCCATGCTTCATCATCAGTAAGTTTCATGAAGTTTCCTTGAGCTGCTGCGTCAAGATTGATGCGATGGTTAGGATCAAGACCTCGGTAGAAGGTGCACACCTTGTCAGTCTTCGTCATTTGGTGGTTTGGACATTTCCTCAGTAAACTCTTGAATCGCTCCCATGCTGAGTAGATAGATTCATCGTGGGCTTGTTGGAAGTTTGCGATGTCATTCTTTGCCTGAGTTTGTTTGGACGGGGGAAAGTATCTAGCGAGAAACTTATTACCCATGTCGGTCCATGAGGTGATTGAGCCGGTCTCAAGTCCCTCAAACCAGGTAGAAGCATGTAAAGCGAGAGAATAGGGGAACAAGTATAAGCGGATGATATCCTGCTCAACCCCATTCTGCTTATAGGAGTTTGAAACCTGAATGAATTTGTCGATATGAGGGTTGGGATCATCACGGGGTAGACCGTGGAATTGGCAGTTATCTTTTATGAGTTGTACGATGTGGTGTTTAAGCTCAAAAGAAGCTCCGTCAATCACTGGATAGCTAATGGGTCCTCCTCGACCTTCGATGGATGGTTTGGTGTTATCGGCGAGGGTAACACGAGCGGCCATTTGTGGAAAACGGGAACGTCTTTCTTTGCGAATGGTACGGATAATCGACTCAGGATCGGGTACGAAAATGAGAGATTCAGATCCGGATGATCTGGTCGAATATCGTTGTGGGATATGGGAAGATATTGTCGGTTGGAACAAGAAAATAAGAATGGGAAAGAAGTATCACTAAATAGAAAACTCGTCTGGATGCTTCAGAGTCTTACGATTAACTCCCCGGCAGCGGCGCCAAAAACTTGTCGTGAGCCCGATCAGTCACGGTCGTCAACGCAACGGAAGGAGGACACGGTAGTGGAGTTTTAAATTTATAAGAGCTGGGGACCTAAGTTTTACTACGGCTGTATAGCAGCAGTATGACCTAGGGTCGTTCTTAAAGCTAATCGTATTGTGAAACGAGAGTATCAAGACAAGTTGTTTATTTTAGTGATGGGATTTTTAAAACAGAGTTTGAGTGGGTTTTTGTTACTTAGGTCCGTAATTTAAAGCAATTAAGTAAAAAGTAAATAAATGGAAAATAGAAATAGGGATGAAATCAGTATGGAGGGTATGTGTCTGTTATGACTTCGTTAGCTTATGCGGGGGTGATGCTAGAGTTTTGATATGAAAACGTCTTTTAAAGGTTTGTGTCTTATCTAAGCTTAATTGTTCGTAGTGTAAACACTAGTACCCTACTGATTGGGGAAACCAATCAGTATGTCACTGAATACTAGGCCAAATTGAGTCTGATCGGAGGAGGATGCTCAACTCTTCAACGTTATCCAGTGATAGAGTAACGACCCTTCTTGGAGTGTTAGTTCCTGGGTGCATGAGATAGAGTAACATACCCACTAAGGTTCCGACCTTTCTTAACACTACGAGGACAACGAAGTCAAACAAGTCATTTAAGATTAAGACTTGGTTTGGTGACTATTAACTTTATATTAATGGTTTTATTTTAGTCTAGAGCTTTCATTACGGTGTACCATGTGATTATGCATTTCCACAGTTTTCCAGAACCAAGATGTACTAACGGTGTACAGTGCATCTAAGCATTTCCACAGTGTTCCTGATCTTTAGGTGTACTAACGGTGTACAGTGCGATCAAACATTTCCACAGCTTTGAAGTCAAACCAGGATGTGACACAGTCTTCAACCACCGACATTTCCTTAGCTCCTACGTATTTGTACTTCACCAAAGGTGTTTCCAACGTTACACGAAGTACAGTGCCGTTTACCGTGGTCTTTCCGGGGTCACATACTTTATGGTCACTCTAGACTAGTTTAAACTACGTTTGTATTAAAGCCCAACCATCTATGATATAAACCAGCCCTCACTATTTCCCAATAAATCCCTGATTGATTCACGGTGTACTATATGAAAGGTTTTAAATAGTATTTCCACAGCTACGCAATTCAGACCATGTTTACAGTTTCAGAAAACATAGATAGGTAGTGACCGTTTGATCAAGGTTCGCGACTCCTTGTCATAAAGGTTCTAACCACGTTTAATTGGAGGAAAGGCGATTTGGTTTAGAAATTCATAAATACAAGATTAATAGATCACCGGTTTTCATTTATATAATATAACTGGAAACATTATTTCCACAACGGATTGTGCCCACGACTTTCATAGCTTCCACGTTCCGTACTACACACATAAGTGATGATTCCGGCGCTATACAAATGAAAGTCGTATAACGTTACCTCCGTTATTTCATAATGTTATCCAATTATATGTTTTAAAGCAGCATCACCCCACACATATATAAACTAACTACATCATAACAAACACACAAGGAAACTACTCACTACGCATAATAACAGATCCTAAATCTAGCATAATAACAATAGCAATTATCATTATAACAGATAAGGAAAGAAGTAACCGTTAATAAAGCGTAGATTGAATAAGCGTTTAGAGAGAGAGTACAAGCAGAACTTTCGCAATATCCTTGACAATATTACAATAAAAGCCCCTGAACTATTCCCTACGCTATTACAAAAGTAGTCCCTCCGTTAGTTTCAGTTAAATACTAACTGAGAACTAACTGGATCAAACCCTAATTTCTATAGAGAGAAAGAAAGAAAGAGAGTTTAGAGAGAGAGAGAGAGAGAGTGTGTGAGAGAGAAAGTGGAAATGGAGAAATGAATGAAATGTTGAAGTGTGTGGAATGATGGAGGGGTGGCCTCCTATTTATAGGCAAAGCTTGGAATCAGCCGTACAACTCGCGAAGCACGCACGTACAAGCAAACGAAGCACAAACGGGCAGCATATGGGGGACACAGGGCCGTATATGGCCTTCATAGGGCCGTATACGGTGTGTTATGGGCCGTATACGGTCTATGAAGGGCCGTATGCGGTGGCCAAGGCCGTATACGGCTTCCGTCTGATTTCGTTCGTTGCTTAAAACGTCCGCATCTCCTTCGTTATGCGTCCGTTTGACCTGATTCTTTCGCCTGTGTATTCGTAATTCCGTTACGCTTCTAATGGTGCCAATCTCACTGAAATTGGATGTGTACAACTTTAGCATAGCCGAAATCACTTTATAGGAGTTTGTAATCGTCCAGTCTTTTCCGTCCTTTGTCCGATTTGCATGATTCTTGATTTTCTCGTCTCGATTTTACCTATTACATCATATCATAAGGTTAGAATATGTTTATCATAGGATAAATGAGGGTGCGAGAGTTGGTTGCTGCTTATTTGCTCCGTTTTGTTCGTTATTCGGATGTTTTTACTGATTTTTGTAGCAACGTCTATATTTTGAGCACTTTAGTGAATTTTAGTAAATAATGATTGTTTTGGAATGTTTTCACTAAAGATGTGCCCAAAAAGTGTAGAATATTGTACTTAAAAACATGACTTTTTGCGTCACATCACCCCTTAGGTAGGATTGTCGGAATGGGTTGGTCAAAGGAATCCATACTACTCCAGGATGTATACGTCATTATGTGGTGGAGAGAAGGTTTTTAGGGAAACCATGACGTAGAACCCGCCTTACTTCCTTTGGTCTTTGGGTCAATGAGAATGTTGTACACTGGGCATGGAGGTGGGACAGTATCCGTTATGGTCTCCAATCTTGTAACAACATTCTCATCGACAACTTCGGTAGTGGGCTCTATATCAATAGAAGGTTCAACTAGATCAATGAATGGGTGATTCATCCGGAAAGATATGTGGGATATCATCAACCATAACTTGTTGTGGGATAGTATCAACCACGTCGGTTTGAATTAGAATGAGATCACTACTCAAAGTTGGTGTGCATTCCTCTGGTCCTTCTGAAGCTGAATCTTCTTTGTAAATCTCCACATCCGGGTTCTCCATTTCTATTTCTTCGTCTACCTCGTCATACTCGTCACCCTGGCCAGTAGTTTCGAGTTGCAGTGGTTCGGAAAGTTCCTCTAGAATGAACTCTTCGTCGGTCTCGGACGTAGATAGGTTAAGAATGGATGGAAATGAGGATTTATAAGATTGGGTAGGTGTAGGATTTGGAGAAGTTTTGCAACCAAACTCATGAGAACGAAAGTCTATGTCAAGTGATGTAGATGTGGTGTGTGGGTGCCTCTCATCTTCCTGTAGCCTATAATCAGTTGTAACTTGATTCCTAATTCTCTCACTTCTCACTTGGACTAGTGTTTTTATTTTAGACCGCTTATCAGTACATCTTCTAAGCATGTCTACTTGTTCTTTAAGTAAATGTTCAAGTGGGTCGTGAGAAGGCGAAGGAGTAGCATTACTGCTAAGATAAGCTATGGGCATATCTCTCAAGTTAGAACTTTCATACGGTTGTGGTTCGTATACAGGGAAAGATGAGTGTGGATAGACTCTGAATGGTTCAGGATAGTAAGGTTGGTATTGATGTTGTTGGAAAGCATAAGGGTCATAATGATGTTGTAATTGAGGATTTAAGTACCCTATGTTTTCCGAATAATTCATACTATACCTTTGACATTCATTATCTAAGTGGGCATCACTCCTACGTCTATCTTGGTTTAAATTAATCAGACTTTCCAATTGATCACTTAGTTGTTGTACAGCTACCATTGCCAAGTTATCAGTAAAGACAGCACAAGAATAAGGTTTTAGAATTAAAGTTGGGGTGAGAAGGGAAATTAATTTAAACTACGCTACGCTAACTTAATCTAACTAATCTACGGGCAGAAAGTAACTTCGGATAGGGATGGTGAATCCGAATCCAAAAGGATCGCTTAAAAACTAAATTTGTCTAAACAGGCTCCGAATCGTACTACTGTCCCCTGCAGCGGCGCCAAAAACTTGACGCGCGTCCAACGGTCGGATCAGGAGTCGCTTCCCATCGTTGCGGACCTTTCCGCTGGGCGTGGCGTCAGTGGGTAGTTTTAAATTTATATTTTGTCGGGGGAGCCTAATCCTTCGTACTATCTACTGATACTTGGTACGAATACCTGATACTAGTATATGGTAAGGATAATCCAGGGTCGTTCCTCACGACGGCAGAATTGAAACAGAGCTCGTTCAGATAACTTAGTGATCAAGCTAGGGTTTAGATAGTTGGATAGGTATTTGATTTGATTTTTTATCTAATTAAAACTACTAAAACTAATAAAACATAAAAGTAAAAGGAAGCTAGCACATATGTAACACTTAAACATAACAAAGACGTGGTTCACCATGATTTAGGATAACATATAGTTAGGATGATGTTTATTGGGGACACAGTCAGTTAACAGACAGATAAACTTAGTTGTAAACATTAGGACCCTACTTATTTAGTTCCAGATCTAAATACGTATGTCACTGAGTACCTAGGCTATCATGAACCCTGATCAGATCAGACTGTTTTCAAACCCCCCTGAACTTTTGCTTGAATAAGACAAAGTCACCCTTGATTTATCTAGGGAGCAGGCATAAGGCAACAGGCCGCAATTGTATTTACTGACCTTTCTTAACCCCTAAGTCTATTTGTTATTATCTAACTGTGTACTGGTTGTTAACTTTTGTTATTCTAAACTATCGGTATTGTAGAGTTAAGCAATGTTTATGGAGCATTAAGCCCTCTTGACAGAACCCTGTATTCATTCATTGAAGCATATATTCTACCGTCATAAACATAGACCCTCCTTTACATCCAGGCGTTCATTCCTAGGAATACTCACGGTGTACAGGGCAATTAGGCATTTCCACAGTGTTCCTGATCCTAGATGTACTAACGGTGTACCGGGCATTTAAGCATTTCCACAGCTTTCCAGATCTTAGGTGTAATAACAGTGTACAGGGCAACGAGCATTTCCACAGCTTTAATTCCTAGACCCGAGTTCTAAAAGGGTCACTTCTAGGTATTCCACGATGAAACAGTCCTACGGCATTTCCTTAGCTTCCACGTATTTGACGCTATACGAAGTACTGTGCCATTTTACAGAAAGTTCATAGCTTCCTACTGTAACTGGAGATAACTGTATCTACGTAGTATTAGGGTTTGCAAAGTCCTATCCTAAGGGCAACAGTCATGTGAAAGTCTGGAAAGGGTGATGAGACACTAGATCTATATTCAGGATAAGCTTAGACAGATAACAAAGTATAACAACTCCTAGTTATATAATGATCGGGAACATTATTCCACAACGGATTATGCCCACGAGTTTCATAGCTTCCACGTTCCGTACTCCACACATTAGTGATGTTTCCGGCGCTATACAAATGAAAGCTGTATAACGTTACCTCTGTTGTTTCATAATGTTGTTATCCCAATATCATATATTTGAAGTAACATCATCACTACTATTTAAATCATGACAAACATACAAGCACACTACTCACAATGCATAAAAATAAACATTTCTAATATTAATAAATCACATACATCAAACAAGAACAATATGACAAATTAATAATAGAAAGGATAAATGATACCGATACGAATTGCGAGCAGAATAACAACTTGTATTTCTTCATTAAAATCCTAGCATTACATAAGCTAGCCTCTACTAATTAACTACATAACTAATCTCTCTCTAGTTCTCCTCTAACTCCTAAGAGTAGTGCTAGAGAGAGAAACTAGAGAGAGGAACTAACTACAAGAATAATTCTCCTCTAACTCCTAAGAGTAGTGCTAGAGAGAGAATGTGTGAGAGAGAAAGTGAGAAATGAGAAATGAGAATGGTGTGTGAAATGTGGAGGTGATGGGCTCTATTTATAGGCAAAGATCAACTTGGAGCCAAAGCAATGAGCCATGGAGCCAAACTTGGAGCCAAAGTTGAAGCCATTCTTGGAGCCAAAGAAATAATGCTTGGAGCCAAAGGAGAAATACGTATAAACATCAAAGCGCATCGTACAAGCGAACCAAGCATGAAGGGGGATGACCGGATGGACCCAAGCCTTTGAAAAACAGAATATGGGGTTAGAAGGGCCGTATATGGCCTTAAAAGGCCGTATACGGTCATGTGGGGCCGTATATGGCTTGCCAAGGCCGTATACGGGGTGTTTCGGCTTTCCTTCGTTGCTTAAAACGCCCGTATCTCCTTCGTTACATGTCCGTTTGACACGATTCTTGTGCTCACGGTTTCGTAATTCCGTTACGCTTCTAATGGTACCAATTTCACAGAAATTGGATGAGTGTAGCTCAAGCATGTTTGGAATGACTTTTAACGATCTGTAGAAGACGTATCTCTTCCGTTCTTCACCCAATTTGCATGATTCTTGATTCTCCCGTCTCGTTTTTACCTATTGCAACATATCATAAGGTTAGAATGTGCTTATCATAAGGTAAATGAGGGTGTGAGAATTGGTTGTTGTTTATTCGCGCTGTTTTGCTCGTTATTTGGACGTTTTTAGTGGTTTTTGTAGCAACGCCTATATTTGGAACACTTTAGTGAATTTTAGTAAATAATGATTGTTTTGGAATATTTTCACTAAAGATGTGCCCAAAAAGTGTGGAATATCGTACTTAAAAACATGACTTTTTGCGTCACATCAATCCCACACTTAGAGTTTGAACATGTAAGAAAATGTTTCTCAAGTGTTTTGTTTTAGGTTGGAATCCCACACTTAGTGATAAGTTTAGGATAGAGTATAGATTACTTTATTATCACACTAACAAAACAAATAAGCACGAATCATGATAAGAACGGATAAAAGAGGAAAGGATCAGATACTCCCCAGATAGTGAGTTACATAGGAGCTGAGTTTCTGAATTTGCAGAAGGAGATGTGGCCAAGATCTTCTTCTGAGTTCTTTGTGAGGCTCTGCTCGGTTCCAAGCGACTTGCTTATTTCCGTTCTTTTATATTCTCAATTTCATTTTCTTGAAGTGATCTCTAAAGTGTGAACACGTTGGATGTACCCCTTTTTACAAACTCGGATTTGTTTTTGCAAATGAAAAGAAATCACTGTCTCAGATTTTGAAAGATGTTTTCTACTATCAATTTTTATAAATCATGTGTTTTTAAACGAGTTCGAGCATAATGCATAAAAGTAGTATGCAAGTACCTCAAAGACCCGAAACATATGAATTATTAGGTCATTTCAAAATGATTTCCTATTTTCTGAGACGAGTGGTTTATTTTGCAAAATGAGTTATATTTCAGAGTACGTTTTGAAAATAGTTTGGGTATATCCAAATGTGAAGGATAGTCGGAGATCTTCTTCATTTCTCAGATTCTCTCTCTTTTTATTCCATGGGTTGCCTCCCAAGAAGCGCTTCTTTTATAGTCGAGAGCCTGACTTTGCCTTCCTTCAGTCTAGTTGGTGCTGGAACCTCCAGGGTCGGAAGTGCTGGATAGTGGAGCCCTGGGGTAACGTGGATAGATCCTTAGAGAGCGGCGAGTGATGGTTTGGATGACGTTTGGAATCTCAGATGCAAAGAAGGGGACACTTTGCACAGTAACTCTTTGTATGTGCAGAAGATCCCCGGGTAATGTTCTTTATTGCTCTGGAGATAGCTTCTTTGGGATCAACTACAGAGAATCCATTCGATTCCATCATTTCTTGCTCGGGGTGCTGCTTTGATAAAGCAGGAGGTTTTGAGGAGTCTATGACCGAGGCTATAAGCCTTTTCATAGTTATGCCAACTCCTGCATCATGTGATTCATCAGTTGGTAGATTATCATTTGATTCGTTGTCTGACAGAGAGATGATATTTATAGTATTCTCAATCTGCATGATCTCTGTTGTCGGAATGTGGGAATCAGGTAAGTGGTGATGCAGTGGTGTGGACTGGTATATATCCTCCTCTACTTCCTTAGGTTCATCTTTCATTTCTTCTTGTTCTGACTCTTCTGGCTTGGAATCTCCCATCTCTTCTTTTGACTTCGATTCTTCTGTTGATGATATAAGACAAGTGTGTTCGTCTGATACGTATATGTCTGGTGGTTCTGAATCAGAAGTATCATTGTCTGAAGTGATCCTGCCCATTGAGATTGCATATATTTCTGCTTGCTCTGTTAGCAACTCATCAGCCTGGTTGATCCTGAATGCAATAGTTTGTCCATGTGCTCTAAGGATGATAGTCTGCGAGTAAACATCAATAATAGCATGAGCAGTATTCATGAAAGGCCTTCCTAGGATAATGGGTATATTAATATCTTCCTGTATATCCATCACTACAAAGTCAGTAGGGAACCAAAACCTGTCAACCTTTACCATGACATTCTCAGCTATGCCTCTGGGATATCGAGTTGTTTGATCGGCAAGCTGGACGCTCATCTTAGTGGGTTGCAGAGGTCCTAGTTCAAGTCTAGAGTAGAGTGAGTATGGTATGAGATTGATAATGGCTCCAAGATCAGCCAAGGAGCGTATCGTGCCCGAGTGATAGATGGAACAGGGCAAAGTGAAGTGGCTTGTGTCTCCTAGTTTTTCCGGAAAGGAATTCTGAATGACAGCTGAGCATTCATCATTGAGAGAGATTTTAGGTACTTCGGGTACCTTTTCTATAGTGGCCAGCATACGTCGGATGTATTTAGATCCGGAAGGGATTCTAGACACGGTGTCTAAGAATTTTCCGTCGAGTTTGAAAGATTTGGCGTTGAATTTTTTTCCGATACGATTTGGGAAGGGGACTCGAACTTCATGAGTAGGGGTAGGCACGGATTGAGTCATAACTGTCGTCGGGACAGGAGAAGGGTTCTTCACCGGAGAAGAAACATTAGAGTGGCTCGGTGCCCTCTGAGTATCCGTGGAGTTCAAAGTCTTAGCCTCCTCAATGTGTAAGTTGTGAACGGTGTTGCTAGGTAAGTTTCCTTGGGCTATTTGACCAATTTGATTCTCAAGGCTATTCAAACGGTTTGTCAGGAGGAGGTTAGACTGGTCTTGCCTATTTATAACCCCTTAAATGAGTTGTATAAGGGTGTCGTTTGAACTAGTGACTGGTGTGGCAGGTTCACGAGGTTGGGTCATACCAGGTGTAGGTCTGTTGGGTGAAACTGGTTGATTGTAGGTAAGTTGGGGTTGTTGTGGGTAAGATGGGTATCTAGGTTGGTGTTCTTACAATTGAGGTGGTTGGTTGTTCCAAGGTGGGTATTGAATGGGTCTACCAGTAGGTGGAGTGGTTTGAGCAAAGCCAGGTGGATGATTTTGGGCGTAGTAGACGGCAGGGTCCTCGTACGCCACCTGATATGGGTAGGTATGGTTCCGAAAGGATTGGATTTGGTGGGCCTGCTGAGGTTGCTGCTTCAGCTCTTCAATCTTCTTTGTTAGGGTTGCGATCTGTTCTGCCATACATTTGACCATCTTAGTTTACGCCGGATTGGAGACTGCTAGCGATGCCGATGATGAGGAATGTTCATCGGTATTCCAGTCATGATGATGCATCGTCATATTCTCGATCAACTCCCAAGCCTCATCTACGGTGCGTAGCATAATACTTCCTTGTGCGGCAACTTCAAGAGTGATGCGATGATTTGGGTCAAGACCGGTATAGAACATGCACAATTTGTCAGTCTTTGTCATTTGATGGTTTTAAAATTTCCTCAGTAAACTCTTGAATCGCTCCCATGCCGCGTAGATTGATTCACCGTGAGCTTGTTTAAAGTTCGCGATGTCATTCTTGAGTTTGGTTTGTTTAGACGGAGGAAAGTATTTTGTAAGAAATTTGTTACCCATATCCGTCCATGAGGTGATTGTGCCGGTCTCAAGTCCCTCAAACCATGAAAGAGCATGAGAAGCGAGAGAGTAGGGGAACAAGTATAGGTGGACTATATTCTGCTCAACCCCATTCTGCTTATACGAGTTTGAGACGTGAATGAATTTGTCAATGTGGGCATTAGGATCCTCATGGGGTAGACCATGGAATTGACATTGGTCTTTGATGAGTTGAACGGTATTGTATATAATTCCGAAAGATGCTCCGTAGATCACGGGATAGCTAATCGGTCCTCCTCGTCCTTAGATGGATGGTTTGGTGCTATCAGCGAGAGTAACACGAATGGCCGTTTGTGGAAAACGGGAACGTCTTTCTTTGCGGATGGTTCGGATAATCGACTTAGGATCGGGTTCCAAAATGAGAGGTTCGGATCTGGATGATCTGGTCGAATATCGTTGTAGTATAGTAGTAAGTATTCCCGCCTGTCACGCGGGTGACCCGGGTTCGATCCTGGGCAACGATGCCAAAAACTTGTCGCGCACTCAGCGGTCGGTCGGGTTTTCACCCGGTCGTTGGTCCGGCCAACCGAGATGCACGACGAGGGTTTAGTTTTAAAATTTATAAAATGCTGGGGACCTAAGTTCTACTAAAGTTGTATAGCAGTAGCATGACCTAGGGTCGTTCTAAAGAGTTGATCGTATAGTGAAACGACTTGTCGAGATTAACAGTTCAGTTTAGCGATGGGTTTTAAAATACTTTTGAGTGGGGGTTTATACTTAGGTCCTAATTAAAATTAAACTAAATAAAACGTGAAATAAAAGTAGGTTTAAATCAGTTAAGGAGGAGAGTGCTTGTTATGACTTCGTTAGCTTTTACGTGGGGTGATGCTGTATTAGGTTTTAATATTTGAAAACGTCTTTTAAAGGTTTGTGTCTTGCTTTCACGTAGATACCTTGTGGTGTAAATACTAGTACCCTACTGAGCAGGTAAACTGATCAGTATGTCACTGAGTACTAGGCTGTCAAGATTCTGATCAGATCGGACTGCCTTGAAACCCTCCTCACCGCCTCTTGTGACGAGACCAAGTGACCCTCCAGATGGGGTGCAGGAATAAGGCGACAGTCTGCAATTTATCCACTTATCTTTCTTAACACAAACAGAAGTATCTAAGCTCGGAAAGGCATTTAAGGTTTAAGACAGGTGATGACTGATTAACATATACATTAATGGTTGTGATTGAGTTCAGAGATATTTGGCTGTGATACAGTCTTTGAACCACGGGGTTTTCCACAGTTTGTACATAATTGTACTTCACAAAAGGTGTTTCCAATGTTATACTGTGTATTCACCTGTATTACGGTCTTTCCTGGATCACAGACTATGCTAGGAAGTAATACAGTATACAGCCTACGACCTTTCCATGGCTTCCACGTGTTTGTACTCCACCAGAGGTGTTTCCAACGTTATACCGGATACTCAGTCGTTTTATGGCATTTCCTGTATTACATACTTTATGGCTATCTGAACTTAATATATCTAAGCTTGTATTACAGTAAAACCATCTATGATAGCTAAACAACCCGTTCACTTTGATAATTCAATCCCAATAAATCCCTGATTAATTCACGGTGTACTATACGATAGGTTAAGCAGTATTTCCACTAGTTACAGAATCAGACCATGTTTACTTTGGAAAACATAGATAGGTAGTGACCATCTGAACAAGGTTAGCTACTCCTTGTCATAAAGGTTCTAACCACGTTTATTGGAGGAAAGGCGATAGTTTAGTTTAAAATCATAAATGTATAGTTAAACAGTACACCGAGTTTTCAATATGTAACAATTGGGAACATTATTCCACAACGGATTGTGCCCACGACTTTCATAGCTTCCACGTTCCGTACTCCACACATTAGTGATGTTTCCGGCGCTATACAAATGAAAGCCGTATAATGTTACCTCCGTAGTTTCATAACGATATTATCCCTAATTGTATATTTAAAGTAGCATCAACCCAAAGATTAACAAACTAACTACATCATAACAAACACAATAGCTAATCTACTCACTAATCATGGCAATGTATCCTAAATCAGACATAATAACAGCATGCAACATTATGAAAGATAAGGATAGAAATAACCGAAAGCAATGCGTAGATTGAATAGTAGCTGAAAGATTACACGGATAGAGCTCTGAAATATCTCGAACAATATTACAAAGGAGATCCTTCAAGAGTTCCAACTCTATTACAAAAGCTACCCTCCGTTAGTCTTGGTTAAATATTAACCAAGATCTAACTTGAAACTAACCTAAAACTAACTAACTAACTAAATAAATAAACTGGAGAGAGAAAGTAGAGAGAGTGTGTATGTGAAAGAGAGAAAATGGAGGATGAGGTGTGTTGAAATGGTGGAAATGAGGTTAGTATTTATAGGGAAAGTCTAGGGCTTGAGTTACAAGTCTTTAAGCATCAAGAACAAGCACCAAAGCATCAAACGGGGCGAGCAAGCAACGGGGGGTCAAATGGTACCTGAAGTACCATTTACAAGGCAAAAGAAGGCATAAATGGTACCTAGGGTACCGTATACGGCACCTAGGGTACCGTATACGGTACCTAGGAGGGGGGGTTGGTGCTCCATTTGCCTTCCGCTGACTTCCTGCGTTGCTTGGTTCGTCCGTATCTTCTTCGTTTTAAGCCCGATTTGCTTGATTCTTGCGCCGTTCACTACAACAAAATTGGGTTAATAGGACGGCCATAAGTGTCCTAAAAGGGTACTTTATAGGACCTTTTAGCTAATAGGACCAATAATATAAGTGTCCTATATATTAATGTTGTAATAAGTTACAGGCGTCCTAATATACCTTATGAGACGCTTTTTTGTGAGTCATATAAAGTGTCTAATACAACACAACTAGCGTCCTAACAAACCGCAATATGTGACGCTTTTTAGTGTTCTTAATTGTAATAGTTACTTGAATATTACTAGGTCTCGAGACACATAGAAGTGTCCTAAAAAATTTTCTAATAGGATTAATCAATATTTTGCAAAATTGTTTCTCCTAACAAGAAAGTAATTAGTAGATTTGTCTCCGCTCATCAAGAGTATTTGGCAGAATTTGATTCTCCAGAAGTTTTTAGTAGCCATTTCACCAACCATATCAAACAAATCATGTAACCAATTGAATCTAATAGCGAAAACATGAATGCAAACCAATTTATCCATAGAATCAAGTCAACACAGTAATTTGAATACCGATAAAGCTAATCAAACTAAAACTAATTACACCCAAATTCACAAGATTGAATCCAACCAGTTAATCATTATAAGAGACATTAATGAAAAATATAGTCTGAGCAAGCTTGATATCACTCGAAATCCAAAACCGTGCAAATATGTTCCCATCATCATATATCCTACATAATATGAAATTCATATCATTAATGACGTATGTGAAGAATGATTTTTGCTAAATTTATAAAATAGAGACATAGTGTAATGTTGAAGTACTACCTATCAGAGTGTTGGTGACGTGCAGAATTCATCCGTCTTGAACATTGACCATATACATGATAATCATCTATAATGAAAACAAAATGACTTAAAGCACCATGTCTTCGAATTACGCTTGTGCTATTGTGAATCATCCTTATACCTCATCTACAATAACAAAGCACGTACATAAGCATTATAAGCAGCATCTTAGTAGTTCACACACAAGTAGAAATATCACAACTATAAATGAGTAGTTGAACTAACATCATTTAGATATAAATGATGAATATTTAATAAATCAAAGATCTTATATGATAAATAGGATAAATAGGATACAAAGTTTCAAGTCGTTATGATTTTTCGGTGATTTTATAAGAATTATTGAACAGAACTGGATTCCTGGAATATCTAATACTACGTATCATATAATCATACCGCATTTCGTTTGATTTCTTAATCAATTTGCGAGAACCTTAAATAACAATTTACAGAGATACTTACCATTAAATTGATGATCCTTGAAGCCCTTTAGGCACTCCTTGTTGTAATATGTGAATAATCTCGATGATTCAATCAAACGACTATGTACGTTGTGAAAATCGAACAACGATTTCTTTCAGTTAGAACCGCCCCACTTTTCTCTTCCTTGGTCGATCTTGTGCTCCTGCAGATTTGAGACTTGAGAGTAATATTAGGTTTTGAACCCTTACGGAGTATATTATTATAGTTTTGTTTTTGATCATCATTAGTCCCCAAACTTCTTATGTTTCTATATTAACCTTAAATAGACTATTTATTTACATAATTCATCCATATTGAATTAAATTAACTTACAAAGTTTATTTAAACTTAATTTTTTACAAAGTTTATTTAAAATTTATCTTTTCACGTACTGTTCTTCTACTACTAATTATTTAGATAGGTTATCGTTAAACTTAACACATACAGGATGTAACAATAAGTGTCCTATAACATTTCAAATAATAAAACTCACACATATGTTCTTTTAGCCTATCCCTAATAAGACCAAACAATTAAATGTCCTATAAAACTCAACGTAATACGACTCACATATAGAGTGTCCTATTAGGGTCTAGTATAATACGAATTTAACCACTAAATGTCCTATAATGTCAATGTAATAGGACTTACATATAAGGTGTCCTATTATATATTTACAATAATATGAACAAAAAGTGGCAGCGTCCTATTAGATATTTTATAGGACACTATTTTAGAAGTGTCCCCTGAAAAATGTCCTAAAAAGTCAGTTTTGTTGTAGTGGTTGTCTTCTTTTTTCCGTTACGCTTCTAATGATACCAAATTTTCAAAACTTGGAGATGTTTGACTTTTGCGTGTTGTGGATGACGATCGGCGGGCTTCTAGACTGCATAACTTCTCCATCTTTCATTCGTTTCTTCTGATTCTTTCACCTCCGGTCTTGGATTTCCCTATGGAATCATAAAATATGAATTAAGATTCAATTCCATAAGTAATTTAAGAAGGGTGTATTTAAGGTGACGTTATTTGTCTCGTTTTACGTGATTAACGGATGTTTTTAGTGATTTTAATAGCAGTGTCTATAATTGGACCACTTTGGTGATTTTAAGTAAATAATAGATGTTTTAAGATGTTTTCACCAAAAATAAGTCTAATAAGTGTAGAATAATGTGCCTAAAAACATGACTTTTTAGGTCACATTAGTTTCTGATATTCGACTTTGACTTTTGAGCATGTGAGGCACTAGCTGACGTATGTCGCAATTTCAGCTTTCATATTTGGCCACCAGTATGATTATCAGATCCAAGATGTATAGAATATTTGGACTTGTGAGCTTCATCCATCACCAAGTCTCGAAGGTTTCCGAATTTAGGCAACCAGATCCGGTTCGTGAAGTATTTGACCCCATTGGGTTTGGTTTCGAATTATTTCTCCATGTTGCGTAAGAACTCATTTTTGATGTTTTTCGGCTTCAATGCTTCGAGTTGAGCAGCAAGAATTTGAATGATAAGATCATTGTGAATGGTTATACTGAGAGCTCGGACTCGAAGTGGTTTTGAGCGTTCTTTTCGGCTTAGGGCATCAGCAACTACATTCGCCTTGCCTGGATGATATTTGATTTCGCAATCATAATCAGTAAGCAACTCGACCCAGCGACGTTGCCTCATATAGAGATCCTTCTGATCGAATATATGCTGGAGACTTTTGTGATCGGTGAAGATGGTACATTTTGTGCCGTACAGATAGTGTCTCCAGATTTTGAGTGCTAACACTACGACTCCCAGTTCAAGATCATGAGTGGTGTAGTTATTTTCGTGAACTTTGAGTTTTCTGGAGGCGTAAGCAATAACCTTGTCTCATTGCATTAGTACGCAACCTAGACCTTGGTGTGAAGCATCGCAGTATACCACGAAGTCATCGTTGCCTTCGGGTAATGATAGAATAGGAGCACTGCAAAGCTTTTGTTTCAATAGCTGAAATGTTGACTCTTGCTTATCAGTCCAATCGAACTTCTTTTCCTTCTGAGTCAGTGTCGTGAGAGGTTGGGCTATTTTTGAGAAATTCTCAATGAAGCGCCGATAGTACCCAGTGAGACCCAAGAATTGGCGTACTTCGGTCGGTGTTGACGGTGCATGCCAGCACTTGATAGCCTCTATTTTAGATGGATCGACATGAATTCCTTGACTGTCAATCACGTGTCCAAGGAATTGAACGGTCTACATCCAGAACTTACACTTAAAGAATTTGGCATATAACTCCTCGTGTCTAAGTAGTTCCAGGATGGTTTGAGATGTTGTGCATGTTCTTGTTCGTTACGCGAGTAGATAAGGATGTCATCGATGAAGACAATGACAAACTTGTCGAGATAAGGTTTGCACACTCGGTTCATGAGGTCCATGAATACAGCCAGTGCATTTGTCAACCCAAAGGGCATCACTTGAAATTCGTACCCATAGCAAGTTCGGAATGCGGTTTTTGAAATTTCGGTGTTGCGAACTCGTAACTGATGATAACCTGATCGTAGATCAATCTTTGAGTAATAACTTGACCCCTGAAGTTGGTCAAATAGGTCATCGATACGGGGAAGTGGATAACAATTCTTGACGGTTAATTTGTTCAACTCTCGGTAGTCGATACTCATTCTGAATGAACCGTCTTTCTTCTTCACAAATAAGACCGGAGCTCCCCAAGGTGAGGAACTTGGCCTGATGAATCCCTTATCCAGGAGTTCTTGTAACTGAGTGGATAACTCCGGAAGTTCGAACGGGGCTAAACGATATGGTGCTCGTGCCACAGGTGCTGCTCCAGGCACAAGATCGATAGAAAATTCAACTTGTCTCAGTGGCGGAAGGCCAGGAAAGTCTTCAGGAAAGACTTCTGGAAAATCTCGAACAATGGGCACATCCTCAAGTCGCTTCTCCTCCGACTTTTTCTCCATGACGTGTGCGAGGATTGCCTGATAACCCTTTCTTAAATACTTTCAGGTTTTCATGCAGGAAATGATATTCAATCTCGTCCCACCGGTCTCCCCTTGTATGACTAAAGTACTACCAGTGGCGAGAGGAATGCGGACAATTTTATCAAAACAGATGATCTCGGCACGATGCTTAGACAGCCAATTCATGCCAATGATGATGTCGAAACTCCCAATCTCGACAGGTATAAGATCAATAGAAAACAACTCATCGGCGAGGTTTAAAGTGCAATTGGGTATCACACTATCAGTTTCAATGAGTTTGCCATTTGCTAGTTCTACAATGTACTTAGCATCTAAGGCAACAGGAGTGATATCAAGCAGTGGACAAAATTCATCAGATATAAAGCTCCTATCAGCACCAGTATCAAATAGAACAGAGGCAGTTAAGTTGTTGAGGAGGAACGTACCCGAGACCACATTTGGGTCTTGACGGGCTTCCCCTGAGTTCAGAACGAAGGCTCTACCTTTAGTAGTGTTGTTGTTGCCCTTGTTCTTCAGCTTCGGACACTCATTCCTGAAATGCCCTGTGTTTCCGCACTCAAAGCAGGATTTTGGTTGGTTGGCGACGGTGTTGACATTGGTAGACCTGCAGTCCTTGGCCAGATGCCCATACCTTTGACACTTTTCACAAGGAGTAACGCAAGGACTTTCATGATGTCGGTGGCACTATGAACAGAAGGGTTTATTCCCAGTATAACCCTTTTTGGATTTAGAACCAGAAATGTAGGTCCTATCAGTATTAGACCTCTTGGATGACTGTTGGTTTTGATTGGGGTTCCCAGACCACTTTCTTTTGTTATCCCCAAAGTTGTTTCCAGTAGGTTTGGAGGCAGATGTTCCCTGACGGACTATCTGAGCCATGAGATTGTGCGCCATACGCACCGTACCTTGAAATGTGGGGGAATTAGAGGAAGTGACCATTCCCTGTACCTGTGGGGGAAGTCCCCAGAGGTAACGTTCGATCCGCTTAAATTCCGGATCAACCATGGACAGGCACAGGAGTGCCAATTGGTTAAATCGAGTGGTGTAGCCGGCAATATCATTGCCTTGAGTAGTGAGGTGCCAGAATTCAGCCTCGAGTTGTTGTATTTCATCTCTCGGACAATACTCGTCCTTTAGCATTTTCTAAAACTCTTGCCAGGGAGTTTGATACGCAGTATCAATGCTCACAGTCTGAGCATGAGTGTTCCACCATTTCAGAGCACCATCCATGAAGGTGCAGGTAGAGTATTTGACTTTGCAGTCCTCTGGGCAGTTACATATTCTGAAGACTGACTCCATCTTTTCCATCCATCATAGCAGGCTAATGGCACCTTCAGTGCCCTTGAAGTTCAGTGATTTGCAGTTGAGGATGTCCTTGTATGAACAGGGTTTCGTCTGACGTGTGTTGTTTATCGTATCATCACTGCCCCGATTTGGGCGCGAGCCACTATTTGGCGGCGTATTTCGAGTAGCTAGGGCTTCATTCACCCTCTGGGAAATCAGTCGTTCCAGTTCAGCAGCGGTGAACGATTGTCGTTTTGAAGGCATGATCTTTTAATAACAAGATAAAGGACATGTGAGAGTTTATACGAAAAATATGATTGTCACAGTTGTATAAATACTGAGAAAGTATGCCAATTCATGACGTGTCGATAGACAATAAAAGTAATAGGATTGTAATTATTTAACATAGGGGTTCAAAAGATTACAAGAGTTAGAGTTTACAAAGGTGTCGGGACTTGTTACATCGAGATTCAGAATTCGTCCGGATAAAAGTGATGCTATCAACAGTGTGTGCGGGATGAGGCTTAGCTTATGGAGACCTAGAAGTTCTTCTAGCAATGGGTTTCAATCGTGATTCCGAAGGATAAAAATGGTGGGAAGAAAACGAAATGATATCTTCCTCGTGAGTACATGACGGTACAGCGGAGTGTGTTGTAAATTGCTATGTGTGTATAAATAGATAGACGGTAGTAGATGAGAACAAAGTCTCGTTCTTTATATCGAGTGATGATGTAGTAGCTATACTTGTCATTTTCGGTGGTGTGAACGTTAGCGAGTGTATTATCGTGTGAGGTCCATGTATATATTCAATATATATAATAGCGTAGAAAGTACTACACAGATAAGGCCTATTCATATATACCTGCAGTACATATAATAGCCTAGAGTATCTACCACAAAACAAGTTAGAGTCTCGGTTCTCTCGTGATCAGAGTCAACTAATGCATTCCGGTTCAGTATAACCCATTTCAGATCTCACATCATTTTTATCTAATTGTACATAGTTGATCAGGCTATGTTAAATTAAACGTGTATGATGTAATCCTCGAACCAGTTATACCTAATAAGGAATACTGCCTAACGGTCATAGTCTAGGCCTACTAGATTGTGACAACCGTCAATTTAGGACTATAATTTAGTGCCTAATAAAGTTTAATACATGTAATTAGTTCTGTGTTAGGCTAATTAATGTATCAATTATTATATATATATTGTTGAATATATATCTACAATTATGCGGTTTGTTTAAATCGTACGAGTCTCAAATCGAATGAATTTCAATACAATAAATACGGACGTTGGTGACCAATTTTATTAAATAACGCTTTTATGTCAAAAATATTATTATTATAATATTTCGTATTCATTCGTATCTTACAATCAGAAAGTTACACCAGTTAAAATGTAGAACGCGCAAACAAATTAACTTACCTTTTTATAGTTCAAATATAAAATGATTAGTAAAATATTTAAATAAAATATAACGTAATAATTCGTATTTTAAAATATACCAATTAATATTTAAAATAATTATTTAACGTAACTTTGGGGAAACAATTTAAACACCAAGTGGGGGTGGGACCCATGAGATTTCTTCTGAAATCTTCCCTCCCATACCTTTTCCCCCTTTTTCCTTTGATGATCTACTCACTCCATCCACCATACCTCATTTCATCTACTCCCACACTCCATCCAACTCTCTCCAATCTCTCTCCCTCCCTCCCCCTGCGATTTTAATCAGTCCAAGACCACCACCATCATCCACCACAAGCCACCACACTCATCTCCCTCATCCACCATCGGTTTTTGAAGCTCCAAGCAAGGAAACGAAGCTAGTCACCTCCTCATCACGTTTTCGACTCTAGATCTTTGATCTCGCTGTAAGGATCTCTTTTCCTTTGCTAGATTTACTTGGTTACTACTTATTAACATGTTTAGTTGCTTACTTAACAAAGAAATGTCCAAATCTTTGGTTAAAACTCGTTTTTAAAACACTTATGTACATACCACTTCCTGGCCAGAAAAACCGTCGCACGAAAACAACCATAACTCGAGTTGTAGGTTAAATAAACGTGTGAGACCACTTGGAAAAGTTTGGTATTTTCGTCTTGAACAAAAAGTTCTTCTTTAGCTACTTCCAGAAATACACCCATTTTCGGCTATTACTTGATCTTTGGACATAGGTCTGTTCTGGACCGAATCCGACCCCTCGACATATTTATTTTTGTTTAAAATATTAAACGGACATATGAAAATACCATAAAATGCAGAAACTATAACCTTCGGCAGAAACTATAACCTTCGGCAGAAACTATAACCTTCGGCAGAAACTATAACCTTCGGCAGAAACTATAACCTTCGGCAGAAACTATAACCTTCGGCAGAAACTATAACCTTCGGCATAAACCTTAACCTTCGGTAGAAACTATTCGGCAGACCCTTACGTCGCAGAAATCAACTACGTCGCCTATAGCGACGTCACGTACAACGTCGCATTAAATTGCGAAAGTCGCACATAGCGACGTTATGCCCAACGTCGCAGTCCGGATCTGCGACGTAGCACCCTACGTCGCACAACACAGAATCTTCAAACCTCAAAATTTTGAAGTCAAATTTACTGTAGCAGTACTGTAGCAGTACTGTAGCAAAGTCAACATTTTAGAATTATTATTATTTCAACTAAATCACCAACGGGCCGTACACATTTTCAAATACACAATTGAATCAACTAAGTCATAGTAACTTAGATAATTTATTCAAACAAGTCGTTGTAACTTGTGTCAATTCAATCAAACAAGTCGTAGTAACTTGTAACAATACAATCAACCAAATCGGAGTAATTTGGACATTAAGTTAAACAAACAATTTAAATGGTAGTCTTTCGAGATACCGGCACAATTAATAACAATTCAAGTGTCGTGGACACATTCAGGTTTCAAGCCTTTGGATATCAATTCACCGCTAATTACTTCAAGTTTACTAAATTAAACACTTCAAGACTCAGGTGAGTTTCATAGCCCCATTTTTACTGCTTTACAACTAGGGGTGTGATATTACTACTCGATTTTGTTTTACAAGTAGAACGCAAGTGCCAAACTTCAAATACTACATGAGTTTCAAGCTAATCAATTTAAAGTCCTCCATAAGCATAGTCTCTAGTATTTATAGCGTGAATGTTAGTATATGATATCATATGGGATTGACAATCCTCATCCGGGTTAGCACGCACTAACCGGTCAAACGGATGTATTAGCATTTGGGAAGACGAGTGTTGATTAGGCACTCGTAGGAGGCACTCCAAGTTAGGTTTCCTTAATTGGGCCTGACAAATCAGTTAAGCTCAGACTATGTGCTCATGGACAGTATAACTTTTATTATGCTTAATTGCATTTTAAATTCAATATAAATCTTGCGGTTCTTACAACTATACATTGACATACAAACCTGTGAGCTCACCAGCGTTTTCGCTGACCCATTTTAGTATTTATCACAGGTACCCAGCAGTAGTTTGGCTGCACAAGCAGGAATTATTAGCTCGAGTCAGCATACATACAACTAGAGATTGGACTGCATTATTATATTTTGTAAAAGTAATTATGCTATGTAATCTCTCAATTTCAGGAACCGAGCTAATGTAACAATATTTTGATGTAAACATTTACTTTATCTATACAAGTTTAAAACGACGCATATAGTGGTCGTTCATTATATCTTATGTGCTTTGTATATTGATTAGTGACACCCAAATCAAGCTTCCGCAAATCATTAAATTTGGGGGTGTCACAGATTGGTATCAGAGCCTAAGGTTATAGTGAACTAGGTTGCATTTAGTGGGCCTAGACTATGACCGTTAGGCAGTATTCCTTATTAGTTATGACTAGTTCAGGGATTACATGATACGACTTTAATTTAACATAGCCTGATCAACTATGTACAATTAGAGAAAGATGATGTGAAATCTGAAAGAGTTATGTTGAACAGGAATGCATTAGTTGACTCTGACCTCGAGAGAAACGGGACTCAAAACACGTCTGTGCTAGACACTCAATAGGTTGTTAAGTGATATACATATATACATGAATAGACCTCATTACAACTTTAGGCTATATTATATTATATGAATATAGGCCTCTTTCCTTCAAACGTTTTGTCTCGAAATGACAAACACACCACTAGTTCATCATACTCGGACTAGTATCTTATTTCATTTCCTTGTTCTTTCTTACTCAGCATCATGCCTCCACGTCGTCAAATTACCCTTAGCGAAGCTGAGATCGCGGGAATCATTGCCCGCAGTGTGACCGAAGCCTTGGCTACCCGAACACCACCCGGTAGCGAGGACACAGCAACCAATACTCCACCGCCCAAACCCTGCTCCTATAAGGACTTTCTTAGCTGTAAACCGCTATACTTCAAGGGCACGGAAGGTGCCATTGGCTTAATCCGTTGGATTGAGCGCATGGAATCTGTTTTCAGTCTCTGCGACTGCACTGAGAACAACAAGGTCAAATTCGCTGCTTACACCTTTCAGGAAGGTGCACTCACGTGGTGGAAAACCCACGCAAACTCTGTAGGCCTCGAGATTGCAAACCGACTTCCTTGGGTCGAACTGAAGAAGAAACTGACAGAAAAGTACTGTCCTGAAGAAGAATTGCACAGGCTGGAGGAAGAATTCTGGCATCTGGAGGTGCAGGGAAATGATGTTGCTGAATATACCACCAAGTTTCAGCAGTTTGCCCTATTATGCCCGGGTTTGGTCGAACCAGAAAGTAAGGGCATTAAGAAATACATTCGTGGACTCCCCGAGAACATCCAAGGAAACGTCGCCTCATCCAAACCAACCACTACTGAGAGTGCCATTCGATTGGCCCACGAACTCATGGCTCTAGTTGTCAGCCGTGAGACCTCCAACACCTCATCCTCCAACAACAACAAACGCAAATCCACTGAACACCACCATAACTCAAACAAGAAAAACAACGCCATCCAAGTCTACAACACCAACTCTGAAACCACCCGCAGCTACACCGGGGACAGGCCTTATTGTCCCAAGTGTAACTACCACCATTTTGGTCAGTGCGGTACTCCTTGCAACAACTGCAGGAGGTACGGGCATTTGACTAAGGATTGCCGAACCCCCAAATCCAACAACAACCCCTCTGACAGAAATACCCGACAACCTAAGTCCTGTTATGAATGTGGAAACCCAGGACACTTCAGGGATTCTTGCCCAAAATTGAAGAATAAGGGCAACAACAACAACAACAACCACCGCAACAACAACAACACCAAAAGTAGCGCCTTCGTGATCAACTCAGGGGACGCCCGTCAGGACCCGAATGTGGTCACGGGTATGTTCCTCCTCAACAATTTAACTGCTTCTATTCTGTTTGATACTGGTGCCGATAGGAGTTTTATTTCCGATGAATTTTGCCCTCTACTTGACATTACACCTGTTGCTTTAGACGTTAAGTACACCGTAGAGCTAGCAAATGGCAAATTGATAGAAACCAATAGTGTGATACCTAATTGCACTTTAAATCTAGCCGACGAAACCTTCTCCATAGATCTTATGCCTGTTGAGATAGGAAGTTTCGATGTCATCGTAGGCATGGACTGGTTATCCAAACATCGTGCCGAAATCATCTGCTATGACAAAATTGTTCGCATACCTCTCACTGTCGGTAGAACCCTAGTCATACAGGGGGAGACCGGAGGGACGAGGCTTAACATCATATCTTGTCTTAAAACCCGGAAATTTCTGAGAAAGGGTTATCCATCAATCCTCGCGCACATCATGGAGAAAAAGTCAGAAGAGAAGCGACTTGAGGATGTTCCAATCGTCCGAGACTTTCCAGAAGTCTTTCCTGAAGAACTACCTGGTCTACCACCTCCAAGACAGGTTGAGTTCTCAATCGACCTTGTACCAGGTGCTGCGCCTGTGGCTCGAGCACCATACCGTTTAGCTCCATCCGAACTTCAGGAGCTGTCCACCCAGTTACAGGAACTCCTGGAACGAGGATTTATCAGGCCGAGTTCTTCACCTTGGGGAGCTCCGGTCCTATTTGTTAAGAAGAAAGATGGTTCTTTTCGAATGTGTATCGACTACCGAGAGTTGAACAAGTTAACTGTCAAGAACCGGTATCCACTCCCTCGAATCGATGACCTGTTCGACCAACTTCAAGGGTCGAGTTGTTATTCAAAGATTGATCTCCGATCCGGTTATCACCAATTGCGTGTTCGCGATGCCGATATTCCAAAAACCGCTTTCAGAACCCGTTACGGACATTACGAATTTCAAGTGATGCCATTCGGCCTAACCAATGCACCGGCTGTGTTCATGGATCTTATGAATCGGGTGTGCAAGCCTTATCTTGACAAATTTGTCATTGTCTTCATCGACGACATCCTCATATATTCACGAAGCAAAGAAGAGCATGCGCAACACCTCAGAACCATCCTTGAACTACTTAAACACGAGGAGCTCTATGCCAAGTTCTCTAAGTGTGAGTTCTGGATCGAAACTGTTCAATTCCTTGGTCACGTGATTGACAGGCAGGGGATTCACGTTGACCCGTCAAAAATCGAGGCTATCAAAGACTGGCAATCGCCAACCACTCCGACCGAAGTACGGCAGTTTCTAGGACTGGCCGGATACTATCGACGATTCATTGAAAATTTCTCCAAGATAGCCATACCACTCACGACTCTGACCCAGAAAGACAAAAAGTTTGACTGGACTGAGAAACAAGAGTCGGCATTCCAACTCTTAAAACAAAAGCTTTGCAGTGCTCCTATCCTATCATTACCCGAAGGCACCGATGACTTCGTTGTATACTGCGATGCTTCTCATCAAGGTCTCGGTTGTGTGCTCATGCAACGAGACAAAGTCATAGCTTATGCTTCCCGACAGCTCAAGATTCACGAAAAGAATTACACCACCCACGACCTCGAGCTAGGAGCTGTCGTTTTTGCCCTCAAAATCTGGAGACATTACCTTTACGGTACCAGGTGTACAATCTTTACCGACCATAAAAGCCTTCAACACATATTCGATCAGAAGGATCTCAACATGAGGCAACGTCGATGGGTCGAGTTACTTACGGATTACGACTGCGAACTCAAATATCATCCAGGCAAAGCAAATGTTGTTGCTGACGCCCTCAGTCGAAAAGAGCGAGTGAAACCTCTTCGTGTTCGAGCCCTCAGCATGACCATTCACAACAATTTAAACATTCAAATTCTCACTGCTCAACTCGAAGCCTTAAAGCCCGAAAATGTCAAAGATGAAGCCTTGCGAGGCACGGATAAACAGTTCGAAATCAAACCTAATGGGATTAGGCATTTCTCAAACCGAATCTGGTTGCCTAAATTTGGAAACCTACGAGACTTGGTGATGGATGAAGCTCACAAGTCCAAATATTCTATTCATCCAGGGTCCGATAAAATGTACCACGGTATCAAGGATTTCTACTGGTGGCCGAACATGAAAGCTGAAATCGCCACCTATGTCAGCAAGTGCCTTACTTGCTCCAAAGTCAAAATCGAATATCAGAAACCTTCTGGTTTACTTCAACAACCCAGTCTTCCTGAATGGAAATGGGAACAAATTTCCATGGACTTCATAACCAAACTACCCAAATCCTCGAACGGTTGCGATTCCATTTGGGTGATCGTGGATCGTCTCACAAAGTCTGCTCACTTCCTGGCAATCAAGGAATCCGACAAAATGGAACGCCTCACTAACATTTATCTGAAGGAAATCGTGACCAAACACGGTGTTCCAATCTCAATTATCTCCGATAGAGATAGTCGTTTCACTTCACAATTTTGGCAATCACTTCAAAAATCTCTGGGTACTCGACTTGATATGAGTACCGCATATCATCCTCAAACCGACGGCCAAAGTGAACGAACCATTCAAACACTGGAAGACATGCTACGGGCCTGCGTAGTAGACTTCGGTGTAAACTGGGAAAAACATCTACCATTGTGCGAGTTCTCGTACAACAACAGTTATCATACCAGCATCAAAGCTGCACCCTTCGAGGCACTGTACGGTCGTAAGTGCCGGTCACCTATCTGTTGGACTGAAGTTGGGGATAGCCAACTCACAGGTCCAGAAATCATACACGAGACAACCGAGAGAATCGTAGAAATTCAAAACAAACTCAAAGCCGCGCGTGATCGTCAGAAAAGTTATGCTGACGTGAGACGCAAACCACTCGAGTTCCAAGTTGGGGATCGAGTACTACTCAAAGTATCGCCTTGGAAGGGCGTAATTCGATTTGGAAAACGAGGGAAGTTGAATCCCAGATACATTGGGCCATTCGAGATCCTCGAAAGGATTGGTCCAGTGGCTTATCGATTGCAGCTGCCATCCGAACTCAGCAGCGTGCATCCCACGTTTCATGTTTCAAATCTGAAGAAGTGTCTGTCTGATGAGACACTTATCGTTCCACTCGATGAAATTCGAGTTGACGAGAAACTTCACCTTGTTGAGGAACCCGCTGAAATCATGGACCGTGAGGTCAAACAACTTAAACAAAGTCGTATTCCTATTGTCAAGGTTAGGTGGAATTCGCGGCGCGGTCCGGAATTCACCTGGGAACGGGAGGACCAAATGCGACTCAAGTATCCTCAACTCTTCACTGATTCAACGTCAAACACGACTACAACATAAATTTCGGGACGAAATTCTTCTAACGGGGGGAGAATGTGACAACCGTCAATTTAGGACTATAATTTAGTGCCTAATAAAGTTTAATACATGTAATTAGTTCTGTGTTAGGCTAATTAATGTATCAATTATTATATATATATTGTTGAATATATATCTACAATTATGCGGTTTGTTTAAATCGTACGAGTCTCAAATCGAATGAATTTCAATACAATAAATACGGACGTTGGTGACCAATTTTATTAAATAACGCTTTTTTGTCAAAAATATTATTATTATAATATTTCGTATTCATTCGTATCGTACAATCAGAAAGTTACACCAGTTAAAATGTAGAACGCGCAAACAAATTAACTTTCCTTTTTATAGTTCAAATATAAAATGATTAGTAAAATATTTAAATAAAATATAACGTAATAATTCGTATTTTAAAATATACCAATTAATATTTAAAATAATTATTTAACGTAACTTTGGGGAAACAATTTAAACACCAAGTGGGGGTGGGACCCATGAGATTTCTTCTGAAATCTTCCCTCCCATACCTTTTCCCCCTTTTTCCTTTGATGATCTACTCACTCCATCCCCCATACCTCATTTCATCTACTCCCACACTCCATCCAACTCTCTCCAATCTCTCTCCCTCCCTCCCCCTGCGATTTTAATCAGTCCAAGACCACCACCATCATCCACCACAAGCCACCACACTCATCTCCCTCATCCACCATCGGTTTTTGAAGCTCCAAGCAAGGAAACGAAGCTAGTCACCTCCTCATCACGTTTTCGACTCTAGATCTTTGATCTCGCTGTAAGGATCTCTTTTCCTTTGCTAGATTTACTTGGTTACTACTTATTAACATGTTTAGTTGCTTACTTAACAAAGAAATGTCCAAATCTTTGGTTAAAACTCGTTTTTAAAACACTTATGTACATACCACTTCCTGGCCAGAAAAACCGTCGCACGAAAACAACCATAACTCGAGTTGTAGGTTAAATAAACGTGTGAGACCACTTGGAAAAGTTTGGTATTTTCGTCTTGAACAAAAAGTTCTTCTTTAGCTACTTCCAGAAATACACCCATTTTCGGCTATTACTTGATCTTTGGACATAGGTCTGTTCTGGACCGAATCCGACCCCTCGACATATTTATTTTTGTTTAAAATATTAAACGGACATATGAAAATACCATAAAATGCAGAAACTATAACCTTCGGCAGAAACTATAACCTTCGGCAGAAACTATAACCTTCGGCAGAAACTATAACCTTCGGCAGAAACTATAACCTTCGGCAGAAACTATAACCTTCGGCAGAAACTATAACCTTCGGCAGAAACTATAACCTTCGGCATAAACCTTAACCTTCGGTAGAAACTATTCGGCAGACCCTTACGTCGCAGAAATCAACTACGTCGCCTATAGCGATGTCACGTACAACGTCGCATTAAATTGCGAAAGTCGCACATAGCGACGTTATGCCCAACGTCGCAGTCCGGATCTGCGACGTAGCACCCTACGTCGCACAACACAGAATCTTCAAACCTCAAAATTTTGAAGTCAAATTTACTGTAGCAGTACTGTAGCAGTACTGTAGCAAAGTCAACATTTTAGAATTATTATTATTTCAACTAAATCACCAACGGGCCGTACACATTTTCAAATACACAATTGAATCAACTAAGTCATAGTAACTTAGATAATTTATTCAAACAAGTCGTTGTAACTTGTGTCAATTCAATCAAACAAGTCGTAGTAACTTGTAACAATACAATCAACCAAATCGGAGTAATTTGGACATTAAGTTAAACAAACAATTTAAATGGTAGTCTTTCGAGATACCGGCACAATTAATAACAATTCAAGTGTCGTGGACACATTCAGGTTTCAAGCCTTTGGACATCAATTCACCGCTAATTACTTCAAGTTTACTAAATTAAACACTTCAAGACTCAGGTGAGTTTCATAGCCCCATTTTTACTGCTTTACAACTAGGGGTGTGATATTACTACTCGATTTTGTTTTACAAGTAGAACGCAAGTGCCAAACTTCAAATACTACATGAGTTTCAAGCTAATCAATTTAAAGTCCTCCATAAGCATAGTCTCTAGTATTTATAGCGTGAATGTTAGTATATGATATCATATGGGATTGACAATCCTCATCCGGGTTAGCACGCACTAACCGGTCAAACGGATGTATTAGCATTTGGGAAGACGAGTGTTGATTAGGCACTCGTAGGAGGCACTCCAAGTTAGGTTTCCTTAATTGGGCCTGACAAATCAGTTAAGCTCAGACTATGTGCTCATGGACAGTATAACTTTTATTATGCTTAATTGCATTTTAAATTCAATATAAATCTTGCGGTTCTTACAACTATACATTGACATACAAACCTGTGAGCTCACCAGCGTTTTCGCTGACCCATTTTAGTATTTATCACAGGTACCCAGCAGTAGTTTGGCTGCACAAGCAGGAATTATTAGCTCGAGTCAGCATACATACAACTAGAGATTGGACTGCATTATTATATTTTGTAAAAGTAATTATGCTATGTAATCTCTCAATTTCAGGAACCGAGCTAATGTAACAATATTTTGATGTAAACATTTACTTTATCTATACAAGTTTAAAACGACGCATATAGTGGTCGTTCATTATATCTTATGTGCTTTGTATATTGATTAGTGACACCCAAATCAAGCTTCCGCAAATCATTAAATTTGGGGGTGTCACATAGATGCAACCTAGTTCACTATAACCTTAGGCTCTGATACCAATCTGCCGCACCCCCAAATTCATGATTAGCGGAAACATACATCGGGGACGACTAATCGGGTAACCACCGCACATAAGATGTATAATGAACAACTCTACATGTGTCGTTTACAATTACATTGATATTATAAAAGTTCTACAAGGTTGTATTAGTTACAAAAGCTCGTAAGCCAAATGATAGAGATTCTAGGGCATATCTAATTATACAAAATGTAGAAATGCAAAAGAATCTCCTGATGTCTGTATGCAACTAGAGCTAAGTATCCTGATAGAGCAGACCTATTGCTACTGAGAACCTGAGAATACATGCTAAAATGGTCAGCTAAAGCTGGTGAGCTCACAAGTTTGTAATATGATAAGATATAATTTATGAACCGCAAGATTTAAGTATATTAATGATTTGAAACCAAGCAAATAAATAATTAAGTGTATATCACTGCCATGAGCACATAGTCTGAGCTTAACTGAGGTGTCAGGATCACAATCAAGTGCCTGATCTAGGGTGCCTCTCTGTGAGTGCCTAATCTACACTCGTATGAACAAATGATAATGCGTCCGTTTGACCAGTTGGGGCTTCCAACCCGGACGAGGATTGTCAATCCCATATGGTACCATACACTAACATTCACGCTACAAAAGTATTTCCAAACTATGCTAGAGGACTTAAATTGATTAGAGAAAAACAACTCATGCAGTATATAGCGATATTTTGATACTTGCGTTCACATGTAAAATAAAACAAGCATGTATTCCCACCCCTGGGTTAAAACAGTAAAATGAGGGGCTATGAGACTCACCTGAGTCTGATGAATTTCTATCGAGCAATTAATGATGGAGCACAAGGTAATGATGTCGTCCAAACGACTGTAACCTGCCAGGCGTCCTAAACGTGCAAGGTTATAATGATTAGATGTCTCAACAGATCATTAATGCTAGTTGTTCACTCAACTGATTATTTCCAAATGATTTGGTTTGATTGTTTGTGTTTTAAAAACTTGTACGGCCCGTTGGTGATACTAATTTCCGAAAACATTATTAGTATGTTTGTTTTATTGTAATTTTATGACTTATGAATTAGTGTACGGGGGTCCGGGGCAGCGCTCCTGGTAGCGGGGTCCAAGGGGCAGAGCCCCTGGCGTGTTACTATATTGCTTTAGTAAAAACGCATTTGAAATTTGAATTCGGAGTAAAATCAAGTGGCAAAATTTTTGTTCCGATACTTAATAAAAATTGTGCCAGTTTGAAGTTAACACGCAGCCGGGTGAGCTCCTGATACGCGATTGGGTGAAGATGCATACCCGTTCGGGTGGGGATGCATACCCGTTCGGGTGGGGATGCATACCCGTTCGGGTACCATGGTAAAAGGGTTGATATGCGATCGGGTGAGGATGTATACCCGATCTGGTGAGATCTGATACGCGATCGGGTGAGGATGTATACCCGATCGTGTATCATTCGTATCTTGGTCTGTTCTAAGTCTGGTCATGCGATTTACAGTGTAAAGAGTTTGAAATCAAATTTTTCGGACATAAACTAGTTGATAGAAGACTAAAACATAATGTAATAAGCTTTCTAAACACGAAATCAAAGAAAAGTTGAAGATTGCTTACGGATGAAGATGGGAACCGAAAGTGATGATGATGGTGCCGAGATGATGAAGATGATGATGATGTGTCTCCTCCTTTCCTTCTATTCTCTGATTATGATGATGATTCCAAAAAAGATGATAATGATGGTGGCGGTTGTGTGTGTGAAGCGAGAGAGAAAAAGATAGATGAAAATGAAAATGAAATGGGAAATGGAAACGAGGGTGTGTTTGTTCTGCTATGTAGTCACAGGCAAGATCCACAAAATGTGGATCTTGTCCGGCTCCAACAAATGGGTGGGTACGATTTGTCTCCAATTTATAGTGTTAAAGCCCGTGTTTGTTTAGTCGTGTATTATTTAAAGTTTTAAAATTTCTTTATATGTATTCGATATATTTTTAGTCGAAGTATTTTATCAAAATACTTTAATTGAGTTATAAAATTATAACTTTGTTTTAATTCAGTTTGACGGATTTGTTTCGCGTGGTTTTGTCGAGTACGATTTGTCTTATACGATACGAAATACTTGTTAAATATTATCGACATAATATTTAGTAAATAATAATGTTATTAAATAATTTCATATTATATAATAATTTTGTTCACCAACGTCCATATTAATGAATCGGAATTCGGCCGATATAAAATGACACGATTTAATCAAACCGTGTATGTGTATATATTATAATATACATAATGATACATACAATTAGCCTAACTTAGCACTAATTTACATGTATAAACTGAGTGATTAGGAACTACTAACTAGCCCTAATTTGGTGGGTGTCACAGAATATACTATAGAAGTTGTAGGTCCTGTAGGTCAGGATCTATCGAATCGTTAATTGATTACGAGTGTGGAATACAAGTAATCAAAGTATTGAACGTTTAATCGAACACGAACACAATCGAATATCAAATTTTCTGTATATATTGATTGAATAAATGAATAAGCTTTACAGAATTGTTCTATCTGTCGACACACAGAAGTTAGGGTTTCGTCAACCCTCACAATGAACCCCTAACGACCTATTTATACGCATCCATCCAGACCCTTGCAACACTTGACTTGGCCGCCAATAGCGATACTAGCCAAGTGTCGCATCCAGCGACACTAGTTAAGTGTCGCACTCTAACACTTGGTCACTTCTACTTTCACTATATTTACTTTACATATACAAATCTATCTATTACATATCAAACCATCTCTAACTCTATACATCACAGACTTTGACCAACTGACTTTCACATGTACAGACTTTGACAAACTGACTGACACACTTTATGCACCAACAAACTCCCCTTTGTCAGCAGCTTGGTCAAGATTATTAATTTGTACCAACAAACTCCCCCTAAGACAATAGCTTGGTCTTAAATATCTTTGAATCAGCTTCAGTCTGTGTCTTCGATTTCACATAATGATCTTGTATACATGAACATCTTCTAAATGTTGATAAGACTGAGCAGATTATGAACATATGTATCTACAATCTTCAACTCTTTCCACTTATTAGCAACTTGGTCATTCAAACTCATCTTCAACAAAATTTGTCTTCACAATCCTTGAAGCATAACCAACTCTCTTTATATCTTTGAATAAGAGATTTAAGCATGATATGTAACTTAGAGAAATTAACATAGAAATAAAATCTTTTTGTATTTTCTTTATAAATGAATAGTAAAGAATACTTAAAATAAAAAACCAAAATAAATTTGGGGATAGGATCGTTTTAGGTCTACTTAGGGATCATATCAGACTGGCACGCAATTATCAAGAAATAGTAAGTGTTATTTCGATTACCGGTATATTTGTCCACTTTAATACTTAGCATATTTAAATCAGTTTTTCCAAAAATTAGTTCAAAATGATTATCGGTATTGTTGTCCACTTAAACATTTTATACTTAAGTTTCAAGAACCTTAAAAGTTCTTAAATCTTATTATTAGCATGCATATTACACTATATAACACATATTAGGATATACATTTTAAATCAAAACATGTTAGTACTTTCTATGTAAAAGGTGAGAATACAGTACTATCTTTAGAATCAAGCCAGCGGTAACAGGTCTGTACAAAGTACAACAAAGTCACATAAACATTGATTCTGGTTGAACAAACACCAGTTTGAACAATTAAACTAGAGGATACGGGTCTTTACAACGTACAACAGAGTATCATAGTTTAACACAAACCAGTACCAGGCAATCTTATAAAATAATTTCTTGTACATATGTACAATATTTAAGATTAAGATTATCACGGGTGCATAATATTTATCTGCAATTTAACAAAGACTACGTACCTATGTCTTTTTCAAAAGTATATCAGTTGAAGCCAGGTCTGTACATCGTAAAACAAAGGAGTCAACCACTATATTTCCCCAGATAAAACCATATTAAGACCCTAGACATAGATCATAACATGTTTTATCATCCAAATATTAAGACTACGTGTTAAAATATTGTAGACTTAATCTCTTATTTCAACTTAATGTCATACATAATAATATGTTTTATATAAAATAATATGCAAGTTTGACATTATGCTTTTTAGAAACTTAAGTACAAATGCCTACCAATACATCACATGATGAAGCTAATATTTAGAAAAATTATTTCAAATATGCTAGATAAACCTACTGACACATCAAACATAAACCTTAAAATTTCCATTTTTATACATGTCGTCTGATGTACTATCATTTCCCAAGTTATTTACAGACACAACCCAATGTCTTTTCAAAAATTTAGAATCTTGCTGTTCACATTTCTGATCCAAATAATCAGAAATTTTAAATTTTAAAATTACTCCCCCTGAACAGCAAATTCTTTTCGCATTTCCAATCCAAAGATACTCCCTTTAAACATTAAATAAATATATATATATATATATATATATATATATATATATATATATATATATATATATATATATATATATAGAGGTGGGTTAAAATAAGAAGGCTAATTTTCGTGAGAACGTAGGAAATCATTCAAAATCACTTTTTAACTATCCGAAACACATTATTCTTCAAAACTTTTTCAATGATTACTATTAAAATAACTTTTAGAAGCTATGATATAAATATAAATAAAAGATATTAACCTTTTTTTTTTGAACTTTTTTTACAGTCGTTACTGTTTTGATTATTTAAGATAATCACAAAATATAATATGATAATCATATGTGGTTATTCTCTATTATAATGTGATTATCATGTGTTCGAGATAATCACAAGATATGACATAATAATCACATATTATTCATGTGATTATCAAGTTATAAAATGTGATTATTGTGAATAAAAAATTTAATAAAAAATAATTAAAAAATAAAAAAACGTTGAAATTTTTTTTATTTGAAAAATAGATTCTAAAAGTTATTTGAAAAAGAAGCTACGAAGAAAATTTTGTAAAATAACGTGTTTTAGATAGTTAAAAAGTGATTTTAAAGTGTTTCTCATGTTCTCACGAAAATTAGTCTTCTCATTTGAACCTGGGACTATATGTGTGTATATATAGATATATATATATATATATATATATATATATATATATATATATATATATATATATATGTATATATATTTTTAATTTAACAAATTTGGCAACATTGCATGTCTTAATGTTCATTAAAGAGAACATAAGCACTGGCTATTGCCTTATTAAAAGGAAATAAAACAAATAATGTTTAAAAGAATGTTCAAAGTTACAAATCATAGCTCATCAATTAAGTCCTGTAACCCACTTTGTATACGAATTCACCTTCATCACCACTCTGTAAACATTCTCTTTCCTACTAAAACTTCCACCTTTATCTTCAACAAACACAATATATCCCCCATGAATGGATTTCACTTTAGTGAATAGGGATAAATTGCCATCATGTGCCACTTGCAGCCGGCAATACATAAACCTGTCATATTCTTAACCTGACTATAACAGCACAACAAACAAAAACATTAATTTTCATGTGACGCCCAAGCCTTAATAGACTTGGGTCGTCCGAGGTCATCCAAAACCACCACATCAATAAGTTTATGATTTTGCAAAAACTCAGAAGATTCTATTGATGTGTCATTTTTGGATGAGGGTTCATCAGCCTTTTCACTTTTTACTTTCCTAACCCACTGAGGTTCAGATGATTGTTTAATTACTAATGTTGTGCGTTGGTTTTGGCTATAGATTTTGCACAACATTATTTTGTTTCTCGACTTGTTTGGGAGAGGGAGAACTATGCCTTGACATTGGTTTAGAAAAGAATTTCTATAAAATGAAGTCCTAGGCGTATACCTCCCAAACCTTTGTCGAGAAAGTAATAAGCAATCTCTAATCACATGTCCCTGTTGTCGACAGTAAAAACAGGAACGTCTCTTAACAAATTGTTGATTCCAACGATGCTCCACAAATTGTTTAGGCGGAGGATGAACCGTAGGAGGCTTATAAAATGAGGCATTTACTAAACATGAACACTTATATGTACACGGTGAAGTAGAAGCCTCTGAAGTTGAACTAGTTGATGTTGAAGGTTTTTCATTTTCAGATTGTTCAACTGATTTCTCTTTCTTCAAATTGTCACAGATGACTGTGGATTATTTGAAGATTTTTCTTTTGTATCCTTCTTTTGATTTTTAACCTTTTTAGATTCATTATTAACCTTACCCTTACCCTTGTTTTTCAAAACATCATATTCAGTGGTAATTATGAAGTTTTCAGGTTTTACATCAACTTTCTTAACTTTAACTTCAGCCTCTTCTGGTAGATCCTCTACCACAACAACCTCCTCAACACTAACTTAAGGTTTACTAACAGGCTACTTAACTGGTTTAACATCAAATTTTGTGTCTTCTTTTGATGAAGTAGAAGGCACAAAATTCTTCATTTCATTCTGATTAGGCATTGGCGAATAGTCAGCAGGAGGAGGTACTGAGTTATACCCAAGACCTGCCTTGCTTTTCGTATTCATCCTCTGCTTATCCAGGATTTGATAAAAAAACAATGGATGATGTTGAAAAGTTTGAAATTTTCCGTTTAAGATCAACAACTTCTGACTGAGAGTCAGCAAGTTCCTTCCTAAGTAAAGTTATTTCTTTGAATTTTAGCTTTCTATAGCATCTTGCTGACTATAAATTTTAGCTTTCAACTCTTTAACCTCAGTTTGATGGGCTTTTAACTTATTTTAAAAAGTTTTTCATAATTTTTCAAAATTTTATTTGCCTGCATTAAATTTTCAAGATTTAGATTCAGGCGTTCATTATCATCCCAGTATCTGTTGTTTGAACCAGTTAATTTAATACAAGATAAACATTTAAAAGCATCTAGATCAACCTCATATATTTGAGCCACGAGTGTAGTGTGTTGAACCTCTTCTTTATTTACCAACATTTCCTCCCTGGCCAGCACGTATGGTCTTTTCTTTGATTTTTCATTTTGTTCGTAAACCTCTATAATTGCATCCCACAAATCTGTAGAGGTTGCTTGATTTTTGAAATAATTAATCACTACTTTTGGCAAGCACATGGTGATCATCTCATACGCTCTGTTGTCTTTGTCAAATTCTTCCCGTTCCTTGACTGACATTTGTGTTCTTGACTTAAACACCCCTTCGAGTCTTGGTTTCTCATATCGATCAATAGTATTAAACTAATTCCACAACTTTGGATCTTTGTATTCAATGAAATTACATAGCTTAATCTTCCAATTAGAAAAATCAATATAGAACAAAGATGTAGAAGGAGGCATTTTCGCACCAAAAACCATTTCTGAGATTTCCCACAAAAATTTCGTCCAAAAATGTTCGGGTAAAAGAAACTTTTTCCAAGCTTAAATTAAGCACTTTTAAGCTCAAAAACAAATTTTGGTAATGCAACAATGTCGCACCCCCAAAACACGTGGCAGCGGAAACAAGAGGTGTCACGGGGGCGCCGACCAAATCAAATATCACAACACAAAGATTAAATCAAACGACCTCTATATGAGACATTTGGAAATATTACATTACCATAATTCAAATGTTTACAAAATATCTGGAGTTCGCATCAACCGTCAAGAGATTTCTAGTACATTACTGAGTATACAAAATATAGCTAAATGCAATCTAATCTCTTGATGTTTGAAAACCATGCGACTCAAGCTAAGCTTTCCATAAGCTTCCTACTGCGGCGAGTTACCTGAGAAATACATACTAAAAGGTCAACATAAAGTTGGTGAGTTCATAGGTTTGTAAACAATCGTTTAGTTATGATCCACAAGATTTCAAGTTGTATCATTCAAAAATGACAGTTAAAAGTATCGTTAGCCAACGATAAGTAAAAGTATTGCATAAAGCAATATAAGTATACCATTTGCAATGAGTCTCATAGTCGAGCTTAACGTTGTTTGCCTCCGGTAAGTGTACTAATCCAATACACTTCTAAATCACAAATAATATTGCATCCGTGGGTTGACTAGCGCGACTAGTCCGGATGGGGATTGTCAATCCCCGATAGTACTATCCAATAATATTCACGCATATATTAACGAACTATGATAGGTAGAGGGCTTTAATGGATTATTCAGGCCTCATGCAATCCGTACGAAAAGTTGTTTACAGTTACTTGTGATCATATAAACAGTTGTATAAAACAGTTGTATATATTCTCACCCCAGTTGAAAAACAGTAAAAAGGGGCTATGAAACTCACCAGAGTTAAGTAGGTAGCAAGCAATAATCAAATAGCAAGCAAAGTCCAAAGCGCAACCTTCTAACGTCCTAAACGTATAAGGTTGTGTAAGTAGATGTCTTATAAGACCATCTATAGCGATTGTATAAGTGGGGGTCAATGTCCACTTAAGCCAATCGTGTAGGTGGAGGGTTAATGTCCACCTAGAGCTAGTTCATCAACTAGTTATGTCCAAATAAGTTGTTCAAGTTCGTCTATCAAAAACGTATATGACCCGTTGGTGAAAGTTTGTAATAATAATTCATTTAGACATTATTATTAAGTTTGTTTTGTTGTATACAATTCAGCAGTACAAATCGAGTGTTGCAAATAGATTATTTTAGTTTGCATAAGCCTTAAACCGTAGGTCAAAGCTGGTCAAACCTGGTCACCTGGTCAAACTAGTCAAACCTGGTCAAACCTGGTCAAACTAGTTAAGGTTGGTCAAACTATGAGTCACTTCTCAATTTATGAGTCACTTATAGAGTCACTTATGATTTATGAGTCACTTATAGAGTCATTTATGATTTATGAGTCACTTATAGAGTCACTTCTCAATTTATGAGTCACTTATAGAGTCACTTATGATTTATGAGTCACTTATAGAGTCACTTATGATTTATGAGTCACTTATAGAGTCACTTCTGATTTATGAGTCACTTATAGAGTCACTTATGATTTATGAGTCACTTATAGAGTCACTTATGATTTATGAGTCACTTATAGAGTCACTTCTGATTTATGAGTCACTTATAGAGTCACTTATGATTTATGAGTAACTTATAGAGTCACTTATTATTTATGAGTCACTTATAGAGTCACTTATGATTTATGAGTCACTTATAGAGTCACTTCTGATTTATGAGTCACTTATAGAGTCACTTATGATTTATGAGTCACTTATAGAGTCACTTATGATTTATGAGTCACTTATAGAGTCACTTATGATTTATGAGTCACTTCTCAATTTATATGTCGGTTTCTAATTCGGGAACCTTTCTAAGTTTAGTTTTTGGTCCAAGTTACTAATTAAGTCACCCAAAACCATTTTTGTTACCACTTTCCAAAAATAGTAAGTTTTGTCGTCTTTAGCCACAGAGCCGTTTTTGTTGACTTGGTCAAACCTACTCGGTTTGACCTGAAACTTTTACCCAACCCATATATCAGTTTATAGAGTCCAAATAATTTGTCGGTTCGTGTCGAAGTCCATCCAAAGTGTCGGTTTCTAACATGCAACCTAAAAATTCAAGATTTCATATTTTCGACTTTTGTCGGTTTGGTTCGCCATTTAATTTCCACCACTTCTGGTCCAAACTAGGGTCTGATATTTTTACCAACTGATCATGTATGTATCTAGTCTAACATATAATTTTCACAGAAACTATAGAGTCCATTTACATATTTAAATAAATTCGCGAAGGAACTGAACTCGGTTTTCGAAAACTTCCAGACCAGACTCAAAGATCAGATTATACCCAAAAATACGTAGAGATCTGGGAAATGTGTAAAACACGAAAGTTATATCCCTTTTCAATACTCAACTTTTAAAAAAAAAATTCGTTGTCTAATTCTTAGTAAAACTCAAGATATGACCATTTTAGTACACTGACTTTTCTGGGACAGAATCTGTCTTTTTACATATGTGTTACAAAAACGTGTTTTAGCTATGATTTTGGACATAAACATGTTAGATGAACAATATAACATGTAAATGAACATATATGAGAGTATAGATGAGTCTCCTTACACAGATTTTGATGGAGATGAGATGAGAGGATGATGCTAGAACTCTTGAACTAATTATTATTACAAAAAGTTAAGGAATTACTTGGTGGTTAATGGTGGTTTATGGTGGTGGTTTATGGTGGTGAAAATGGCTGAGTTTTCTTCAGGGTTTTTAGAGAGAGAAATTTGAGAGAGTGTGAAGTAAGTTGGTAAATGGAAATGAAAGTGAGTGGAGTGCATGTGTGTAGAGTGTTGTAGCAAAAATGAAGTCTCATCATGCAATTGCATGAAGGATGAGTGGGCAAAGAAGGGAGGTGGCACATGGGGTGGCCAGCCCCCATGTGGTCCCACAAAGGGCATTTTGGTCATTTTTCTTTTCCCCAATTTAATTCGTTACGTTTCCCGTTCGTTTACCCGATTGTTTAGACGTTTATTTAGACGTTAAACGCTAAATGTGCGTGTTTTAAATGACAAATTTAATTTCGATATTTTCACTTGAAATGTTTAATATAAATACTTGAAAGCACTTATAAAAATGTTCCGTGAATTTATAGGTTTCGATTTGCGCGTTCGTTGTACGGAGGTTTAATCGCGTAGCGTTTTCAAATGTTATAATTGTATACGTGCGTTTCTAATACTTTCACTAGAAGTATTTTACCAAAATACTTAAATATGAGTTATGAAATTATAACTTTGGTTTATTTCGATTGTCGGGCGCGTTCCGTGCGTTTTCGTTGCATTTGAGACGTTTTAGCCAAAACGTCTAGGTTTTTCGTGTATTATTTTAACAAAATAATAATAAGTGATAAATAACTTCTAAGAATGGATTAAAGTTATTTATAAAAAGGTTTTCACCAACGTCGTATAGTCTGTCAGACTCCGTCCGGTTATTTCGCACAATTTCACCAAATTGCGTAAGCGTAATACAAAATAATTACGGAAGTGTATATTCACATAAATATACAAATAGTTACAAGTAATTACAAGTATTTAGCCTAATACTAAACTAAACACACGTAATTAGGATTTCTAGCAGGTTAATCAGTAACCCTAAATCGTCGGGTGTCACATTCTCCCCCTGTTAGGAGAATTTCGTCCCGAAATTAGTTCGTTGCCGCAGTCTGAGGGGTATCTAAAAATAGATGTGGGTGTTTCAGTCGCATTTGGTCTTCCCGCTCCCAAGTGAATTCAGGACCGCGCCTAGAATTCCACCGGACTTTAACGATGGGAATACGACTTTGTTTCAAGTGTTTGACCTCACGGTCCATAATTTCTATCGGCTCCTCGATGAAATGGAGTTTATCATCTATGTGGATTTCATCGAGCGGGATTACAAGCGTCTCATCAGACAGACATTTCTTCAAGTTAGAAATGTAAAATGTGTTGTGCACGCTACTGAGTTGGGGCGGTAGCTGCAGTTGATATGCCACCGGACCAATTCTTTCAAGAATCTCAAAAGGTCCGATGTACCTAGGGTTTAGTTTACCGCGTTTACCAAAACGAATAACACCTTTCCAAGGTGACACTTTTAGAAGTACTTTGTCTCAGACCTGAAATTCGAGGGGTTTGCGTCTCACGTCAGCGTAACTCTTCTGACGATCACGTGTGGCTTTCAGCCGGTTTTGAAGGGTCATGATTTTCTCGGTCGTTTCATGGATGATTTCAGGACCGGTGAGTTGGCTATCACCGATTTCGGTCCAACAAATGGGTGATCGGCACTTTCTACCATAAAGTGCCTCGAAGGGTGCAGCACCAATGCTGGTGTGGTAACTGTTGTTGTAGGAGAACTCACACAAAGGTAGGTGGTTTTCCCAGTTTTTGCCGAAGTCAACTATGCACGCGCGCAGCATATCTTCTAAAGTTTGGATGGTTCGTTCACTCTGACCATCAGTTTGTGGGTGATAAGCAGTACTCATATCTAGACGAGTACCGAGATCTTTCTGAAGTGTTTGCCAAATTCGAGAGGTGAAGCGGCTATCTCTATCGGAGATGATCGAGATGGGTATGCCGTGTCGGGCTACAACCTCTTTGATGTAGATGCGAGCCAAGCGCTCCATCTTGTCGGTTTCTTTGATAGCTAGGAAATGGGCAGATTTTGAGAGACGATCTACAATCACCCAAATGGTATCGCAACCGCTCGGTGTCTTTGGTAGTTTAGTAATGAAGTCCATAGTTATGTTTTCCCATTTCCATTGAGGTATTTCGGGTTGTTGCAGCAACCCAGAGGGTTTCTGGTACTCGGCCTTAACCTTGGCGCATGTTAAACATTTGCTAACATAGGTGGCGATGTCAGCTTTCATGTTGGGCCACCAATACCATTGTCTGATGTCATGATACATTTTGTCGGAACCAGGATGTATGGAGTATCGAGATTTGTGAGATTCATCCATCACCAAATCTCGTAGGTTTCCAAAGTTTGGTAACCAGATTCGGTTAGAGAAGTGTCTAGTTCCGTCGGGTTTGATTTCAAATTGTTTTTCCATGCCGCGCAAGGCTTCGTTTTTGATGTTTTTCTCGTTGAGTGCTTCGAGTTGAGTGGAATAAATTTGAGAAACAAGATCGTTGTGGATGGTTAAACCGAGGGCTCGAACTCGAAGGGGTTTCACTCGTTCTTTTCGACTTTGGGCATCGGCAACAACGTTAGCCTTACCCGGGTGGTATCGGATTTCACAGTCGTAGTCACTAAGTAACTCGACCCAACGACGTTGTCTCATGTTTAGGTCCTTCTTATCAAAGATATGTCGAAGGCTTTTGTGGTCGGTAAAGATTGTACATTTGGTACCATACAGGTAGTGTCTCCAGATTTTGAGGGCAAAAACTACAGCTCCCAATTCGAGGTCATGGGTGGTGTAGTTCTTTTCGTGAATTTTCAGTTGTCGTGAGGTGTAGGCGATGACTTTTTCACGTTGCATTAACACACAACCTAGTCCTTGGTGTGAGGCGTCGCAGTAAACTACGAAATCATCGGTGCCTTCGGGTAAGGACAGGATTGGTGCACTGCAGAGTTTCTGTTTCAGAAGTTGGAAGGCTGACTCTTGTTTATCGGTCCAATCGAATTTCTTATCTTTCTGAGTCAGTGAGGTTAAAGGTAGGGCTATTTTAGAGAAGTTCTCAATGAATCGCCGGTAATACCCAGCAAGGCCTAAGAATTATCGTACCTAGGTTGGAGTAGTAGGTGCTTTCCAGCACTTGATGGCCGCGATCTTGGCTGGATCAACATGTATCCCTTGACTGTCAACGACATGCCCTAGGAACTGTACTGTTCGCATCCAGAACTCACACTTGGAGAACTTGGCGTATAACTCCTCGTGTCTGAGTAATTCCAAGATAGTTTTGAGGTGTTGGCCATGTTCGGTTTCGTTGCGAGAGTAGATCAAGATGTCATCAATGAAGACAATGACAAACTTATCTAGATAGGGCTTGCACACCCGATTCATAAGGTCCATGAATACAGCCGGTGCGTTGGTTAAGCCAAATGGCATCACTTGGAATTCGTAATGCCCGTAGCGGGTTCGGAAGGCGGTTTTCGGGATATCGGCGTCTCGAACGCGAAGTTGGTGATAACCAGACCGAAGGTCGATCTTTGAGTAAAAGCTCAAACCTTGTAGTTGGTCAAATAAGTCATCGATTCTAGGAAGTGGGTATCGGTTCTTGATGGTAAGTTTGTTTAGTTCACGGTAATCGATATACATTCGGAAGGATACGTCCTTCTTTTTAACGAATAGGACCGGAGCTCCCCAAGGTGAAGAACTCGGTCGAATGAATCCCTTGTCCAGGAGTTCCTGTAATTGGGTGGACAACTCCTGCAACTCGGATGGGGCTAATCTGTATGGGGCTCGTGCCACGGGTGCAGCACCGGGCACAAGGTCGATTTGGAATTCGACTTGTCTAGGCGGGGGAAGGCCTGGCAAGTCTTCGGGAAAGACCTCTGAAAAGTCTTTGACGATAGGCACATCCTCAAGTCGCTTTTTAGTCGACTTCTGTAACACCCCCAAATTTAACAGTTTGCGGAAGCGATGTTTTGGGTGTTACTAATTAATAATCACAAGCACAAAGGATACAGTGAACGACTCTAAATGAGACGTTCGAAAAGTTATTACATTAATACATAAGTAGTTTCAAAATACAAGCTCGAGTTCAGTAATATCCTAGAGATTCTAATACATAACAACTAGTACAAAAGTAATGTAATAAAATCTCCAAGCTTGTAATGCATGCGACTCGAGCTAAGTAAGCTTATCCTGCTGGGCATCCCTACTGATGCTGTGTACCTGAGAAGCATTACTAAAACGGTCAACCAAAAGGTTGGTGAATCTCACAGGTTTGTAAATAAGTAAACAGTTTGAACACACAAGTAGTATTTGTAAATCATAGCCAGCCAGTAAGTTTTAATAAGTGGGTGGTTGCAGTTTATGCAAACCGTTTGATACAATCGCCATGAGCCACCATAGTTGAAGCTTAACGTACAGTAAATATCGGTACCCCCTCATGAATGTAATCCAAAACATTCATACGGAACGAGTAAGAAACGCCCGTTTCTACAGGAACGGTTCGTGGTAGTGCTTGCTACCCCGGGCGGGGATTGTCAGTCCCATATGGATCCATATACTAAAACTCGCGCTTATCACATAACTAACAACTATGATTCAGGAGGATTTCATTGGATTAGTCGTAAACTCATGCAATTGGCGTATCGTTACTCTCATACAGTATGTAAATCATGGCAGCAAGTAAGTTTTGTGTGTTCATGTAAAACAGTAATGCATCTCACCCCTGAGTATAAAACAGTAAAGTAGGGGCTGTAAGACTCACCTGAGTCTGGCAGACGATGTAATAAGTAAGCAAGTAGTAATCCCAAACTAGCAACCCTTAGCGTCCTAATACGCATAAGGTTTAGTAAGTAAATGGAATACTTGTAAAGTATCCATGCTAGTTGTTCCCAAACTAGTTAATGTCCATTAGTTTGTTTGTAAGTTTGTAATCGTTTGTAAATCGTAGTTTGTATAAAAGTTGTACGGTTCGTTTGTTATCGGTGTATAATAATAATTCCATCCATTATTATTATGTGTTTCATAGTAGTGGTACAGTTGTAAAGTATACTCGTATGATCGTTTGTTTGTATTACAACATGTATCGTTTGTGTACGTTCCAATGGGCTTAGTCCCCAAAGGGTACGAGAGAAACCTCGTAAGTATTCGTATGTATGTTCGTATCAGTTAACGTGTAATCCAGCACGTAACTAGTGAGTGAACTTGTAAGTTCGTATCGGATGTAATCCCGTGTATGTACAAGTGTAAGTTCGTTGTAGTGTAATCTCCTAAGTAATTCGAGTGTAATTTCGTACGCGTGTGTGAGTGAAATCTCACGTTTAGTTTCGTATAGACTTGTACGTATTCAAGTATCGTTGTATACTTTCAAAAGTATAGTATTTTCATGTATAAGAAACGCCGAGTAAAGTACGTTTACGTTTTAAGTATATTCCATACTTGTATAAAATGTAAGTTTCAATCAGCCTGTTATAGCGTCACTTGTATGCGTCACTTCCATGTATCATGCGACACTTAGGTAGTGTCGTGTTATGTTATCTGTTTCAAGATGTATGCGACACTTAAGTAGTGTCGGTATTTAGACAGTGCGTCACTTATATGTGGTATGCGGCACTTAAGTAGTGTCGTGTATTCAGTGTCTGTGTAACCATGTATGCGGCACTTAGATAGTGTCGTTATTTAGATGGTGCGTCACTAGGTAAGTGACGTTAATAAGTCTTAAGGTTCATCACTGCGTCACTAGAATAGTGACGGTATTAAGTGCCGTGTTCAAACAGGGCGTCACTTATGAAGTGACGGTATAAGTGAGTAATTCAGTTTATGGGGCGACACTCGGCAAGTGTCGGTATAAGCATTTATGCGTCACTAATGAAGTGACGGTATGAGGGTCAGTGACGTCATCGTTAGTAACTAAGTGTTATTCGTTTCTACTGAAAGTTATAAGTTTATACTGATAATAGCGACACTAACGAAGTGTCGGTATACATGTTCTAGCGTCACTATGTAAGTGACGTATTTGTTTCTGCCGAACGTTATAGGGTAGCGACACTTATGTAGTGTCTCGTTGTTTCTGCCGAAGGTGTTAAGACTGCGTCACTTATGGAGTGACGGTATAAGTGTTTAGCGGCACTAACGAAGTGTCGCGTATGGCGAGTCGTGACCTATGCGTCACTAAGGCGAAGTGTCGCATAACTGGCGTGAGCCATGCGACACTTACCTCTGGTCAGATTTTGAGTCGTGTCGAAAACGTGTCTAACGAGTTCCGTTCAAGTTGAAACTTTTACACAAGTTATATTATGTTATGATGAGTTCATAAAAATTGTTGGATGTCGTTTTTAACGTTTGTAGTGTCGTTTTATTTAAAATGACCAAAACCGACATTTTCGTAAACGTGTTCGAAAACATGTTTTAGTTACATATTTGGACATCACTAATCTAGGGGAACATTTATCTAGCAAAATAAAAGTAATCGGAAAAGTTTCGGGTCGCCGGAAAACTTACAAAGTTGTCGAAACGAAAATCCGAAAAGATGAGATTGTAGCCCTCGTTCTCGCGATTGCTTTTCTTCAAACGGGTATAGACCTCCGAGGTGTTTTAGTGGTGCTTTTGTGGTGTTTTGAGGGTGGTTTTAGAGAGAGAGAGTGAGAGAGCCGGTTGGGGAGAGAGAGAGGGAGAGAAATGATGGGGTGTGGTGTGTTTTGTGTGTGTAAGTGGAGAAAGAGGTGAGGCTTGAAGCCCCTCACCTTGGGCCGGTTGGGTGGGGTCCACCAAGTGTGGATCTCACCAAATTTCGTTCCTCCGTGTTTGCGCTCCGTGCGGTGTTCGTTTCCCCGGTCGTTTAAACGTTAAAATAGTTTTATACGCGATTTAATATACGTTTGAAAATACGAAATAATATCCGATGATTAATTTGTAGTATTATACTAAAATACTAGTTTTTAAGTTATAAAAATATAACTTTGTTTGTTTTGTCGGTTGGTCGAGTTTTCGGAGAGTTCGGTGACGTTTTGGTTAAAACGTACGTTTTTGTTATATTATAACCATAATATATGTAATAATCAAAGTAATTAAATAATTTCACATTATTTAATAATTGTTTTATCAGTGTACACAAGTTTGTACGATTGTAGTTTTATACGATATTGAACGAATCGTATACGCGTATATATACATATATTCCATCCATATATATATATATAGTAAGTAGATAATGTATATAATCCTATTTCATATTATATACAAGTAATAATCACGTAATTAGGAAAATTTTAAATTGGTCCTAATTTTGGGGTTGTTACAACTTCTTCTCGGTTACATGAGCAAGGATTTCCGGGTACCCTTTCCTCAGGTACTTTTGGGTTTTCATACAAGAGATGATGTTCAGGTTTCGCCTACCAGTCTCCCCCTGTATGATCAAGGTTCCACCGGTAGCGAGAGGTATACGCACGATCTTCTCAAAACAGACAATTTCAGCACGATGCTTGGACAACCAGTCCATGCCTACGATGACATCGAAGCTTCCAATTTCAACAGGGATGAGGTTTATGGGGAAAAGTTTGTTGGCGAGGTTTAGAGTGCAATTAGGTATCACACTATTGGCCTCTATCAGTTTGCCATTTGCTAATTCTACTATGAACTTAGCATCTAAGGCAGTGGGAGTAATGTTGAGTAACGGACAAAACTCATCAGATATGAAACTTTTATCAGCACCAGTATCGAATAAAACTAAAACGGTTAGATCATTGAGGAGAAACATACCCGTAACAACGTTGGGATCTTGACGGGCCTCTCCAGCATTGAGTACAAAAGCTCGACCGCGAGGGTTGTTGTTGTTATTGTTATTCCTGTTGTTGTTGTTGTTGCTTCGTTTCGGGCAGTTATTCCTGAAATGGGCAGTGCTGTCACACTCGAAACAAGCCTTTGGTGCATTGGGGTTGGTATTTGGGTTGGGGGTTTTGCAATCTTTAGCAAGATGTCCCTGCCGTTTGCACTTGGTACAGGTACAGGGGCCTTCGTGGTGTAGAGTATACTTGGAACAGTAAGGTTTGCTCCCAACGTACCCTTTCTTGCCCCCCGACCCTGAACCGGAGGTGTAGGCCTTAACAGTCTCGGCCTTCTTGGTTTGCTGCTGCTGCTGATTCTTGTTATTCCCGGACCATTTCCGTTTGTTGTCCTCGGTGGATTTCACTGCGGGTGTCCTACGGCGGACGATCTGAGCCATAAGCTCGTGTGTCAAGCGGACGGCACTTTGTATGGTCCCGGGTTTGGAAGAGATGACATTGTCTTGGATGGAATCGGTAGCCCCCAAATGTATCTTTCGACACGTTTGGATTCAGGGTCCACCATGGATGGACAAAGGAGAGCAAGCTGGTGAAAGCTGGTTGTGTATCCAGTAATGTCGTTTCCTTGAACTGTGAGGTTCCAGAATTCATGTTCGAGCTGTTGGAGTTGCTCGCACGGACAGTATTCTTCCCTCAGCAAGTTTTTGAGTTCATCCCAAGACATTTGATAGGCAACATCAATACCATGGGTTTGGGCGTATGAGTTCCAGAAGGTGAGTGCACCCTCAGCTAGAGTGTAGGTAGAGAATTTGACTTTGTTCTCTTCTTGGCAGTTACTTATGCGGAAAACGGACTCCATTTTCTCAATCCATCGCATGAGACCGACGGCTCCTTCGGTTCCTTTGAAATGGAGAGATTTACGATTCATGAAATCTTTGTGGGTGCAGGGCTTTAGCACAGGTGGGTTGTTGCCTGCCCCTCCAGGGTTTCCTTGGTTTGGATTGGGATTGTTTCTGGCAGCTTCTAGGGCTGCTTGAACCCTCTGATTGATTAGTCTTTCGATATCAGAGGAGCTCATTTGACGTTTTGGTGCCATGATTCTAAAAGGAAAAAAATAAGAGGCACATAAGATTTCGTTGAACAAGATCTAAAGTTATTGCAGATGCATAAAAGAGAGTATGATAAGTATCTACGGCAAGTCGAGACAATCAATAAAGCAAGGAAGCAACTTTTATAACCAAATTGAGGCGCAAGATAAACAATTACAGAGTTTGAAGTTTACAAAACATGCCGGGCATTGTTACATCCGGACTTAATACGAGAGTTTACAAAAGCTAACTAGTTGAGCACATCCTGCCTCAATAGGTTACAAAATAGAGTATCGTACTAATCTAATCCTGACGTGGATTCGGTGGTGGATTTGATGGCGGGAGTAGTGTGATGACTCGTTCCATGTTTGCAGTAAGTCGGCCAATCATTCCGACAGCTTCTCCCAGTTGTTGCTCTAGCAAGCGCACATAGTCCTCAGTTTCTCGTAAGCGTGTCTCACATTGTTGCAGCCTCGATTGTATGACAGAGATTTCATTTTGGTTACCGATCACTTGGTTGTGAACAGTTCCCATGGTTTCGGTGATGTCCTCCTGGTTTAGGTACATTTGTGCAACCCGGCCTTGAGCCAAGTGCATCCAATTTTGGTAAGTTTCGTGCTGCTCAGCTTCCACATCATCCAGTCGCCTTTCGTGACGATAGATTCTGGCAGCGAGCACAGGTATGGTAAGGTGAGGAGGTTCATCGGTGTGTAAGGTGTGTTCTGGGTCTAGATCCTGTGAGGGAATTGGTATGTCCTCATCGGATCTCCAGGCACAGAGAGTATAAGGTAACCAGTTCCGTCGAGGGGTATCGGTCCGACGGCGGGCTTGGTTAGGTGTGGAAGTGGTTGTGTTACGAGGAGGGTAAGGGCTAGCTCATGCTAGCCTAGTGGTTCCCCAACCTAAGCGAGAGTTGCGTGATCCCGAACAAGAGCAGGAGGAAGGTGTAGTTGAGTTGGGATTTGTTGCCATTTCTGTGGCAAGGAATTTTGTATACGTGAGGTTGTATATAGAAATAAAGTAAACTAGCACATAAGCACGTATAAAGGTTGGTCCCGTTCTAGCCTCGGTTTACGTTACTATCGTATTCTCATTCACTATAACCATTTCAGGTCTTGCATCGATTCTCCTTAATTTGTACATAGTTGATCAGGCTATGTTAAATTAAATTCAAATGATGCAGTTGCTGAACCAGTCATACCAAAAGAGGAATACTAACCTAACGGTCATAGTCTAGGTCACTAATGCAATCCTAGTTCGCTATAACCTTAGGCTCTGATACCAATCTGTCGCACCCCTAAAACACGTGGCAGCGGAAACAAGAGGTGTCACGGGGGCACCGACCAAATCAAATATCACAACACAAAGATTAAAGCAAACGACCTCTATATGAGACGTTTGGAAATATTACATTACCATAATTCAAATGTTTACAAAATATCTGGAGTTCGCATCAACCGTTAAGAGATTTCTAGTACATTACTGAGTATACAAAATATAGCTAAATGCAATCTAATCTCTTGATGTTTGAAAACCATGCGACTCAGGCTAAGCTTTCCATAAGCTTCCTACTGCGGCGGGTTACCTGAGAAATACATACTAAAAGGTCAACATAAAGTTGGTGAGTTCATAAGTTTGTAAACAATCGTTTAGTTATGATCCACAAGATTTCAAGTTGTACATTAAAAAATGACAGTTAAAAGTATCGTTAGTGTTAGTACATGTTTAGTGTCTGTCAGTTGGTCTAGCTCGTAGTTTGTAATTAGAAATAGTGTTTCTGACTCCTGCGACGTAGCGCACAACGTCGCAGGTGCGACGTCAGGTTTTGGGCCTGCGACGTAGCAGACGTCGCATGGGCTTGGGCCTGCGACGTAGCGTGCTACGTCGCAGGTGCCAGTTTTTGTATAAAAACGATTTGTGTTTTCTGTTTTAGGGTTGACGAAACCCTAAACGCAATTTGTCGAAATTCTCTGTAATCTGATCGACTATAAGCAATAATATTACGTTCGTTTGATATTGATTGCGTATTGATTGTTCGTGTGATTATTCGTGATCTAATTGTTATTTCCGCTAGCAATTAGAGTGACTCGGTTCGTTCTAGATCCAAAGTAAGGGACAAACAACTGGTATCAGAGCAGTGAGGCTCGTTTTTGGCGATTCGGATCGAGTTTGGGTTTTAAAAGGACGTGATATTCGTGAGTTTTCGTGTTTATTACGTTTGTTTTGTGTTTTTACAGGTTTTCGATCAGTATTATTGGGATTCTTGAAGGTTTCAGTCGTTCGACATTCGTGGTTTTGATTTTAGGGTTAAAAATTCGTTTTTAGGGTTTTTGGCCGCTGCTCAGCGCGTTTTGCGACGTAGCATAGCGACGTAAGCTGCGACGTCGCGTGCGACGTAGTGTTTTTGAACTTTAATTAGTTCGTGCGACGTACCGTTGCGACGTACCTCTCTACGTCGCTATTTTGACTTTAATTAGTCTTCTGCGACGCTGCGTTGCAACGTAGCCTGATACTGCGACGTCCTCTGCGACGTACCTCTCAACGTCGCATTTTCTGATTCTTAATTGAATCCTTTGCTTTTTGCGACGTACCCATCTACGTCGCATATTCTTTGTGCGACGTACCCCTCTACGTCGCTAAGATCAGAAGTTTGATTTTTTCGTTTAAGTAATTAAAATGGCAGCTGATAAAGAGGATATTAGAGGACTTCGGGAGATGATTAAACAAAGCAATGACATAGGTTCAAGTAATAAACCTCCACTTTTTACTGCGGACATGGATTACGTGTACTGGAGAGACCGAGTTGAGCAATATATTGATTTCCATTGTCCAGAATTATGGGGACCATTACGTGAGCGTTATGTAGCTCCATTAGCTGAAGGAGAATACCGGGGTATTCGTCCTGCTAAGCCCTATAAAGCCATGTCTCCCGAGGAGAAGAAAGATTTTGATACTGAACGAAAATCTTTTTCAATGATTAAAATGTGTTTAACCAAGGATGTGCTATGGCTTTTCCGAACTCATGAAACAGCCTTTGATTTGTGGAAGGCTATTGAAACTCGTTGTGGAGGGAATGATAAGTACAAGGAAGCAAAGCTCGAACTGATTAAGAAACAGTACGATATCTTTGACATCCTTCCTGATGAAGACACGACTTCTTTATTTACTAGGTACTCACGGTTAGTTGGTGAGTTGTTTGAAGGGGGTTATACTTTTCCTTCAATTGAAGTAAATAAGAAGCTACTGGATGTGTTGCCGAGTTCTTGGGATATTAAAGTTCAATTTTTAAAGGAAAATGAAGAACTTGCAAACATGTCTTTGGATGCGTTGATAGGGGATCTTCAAGCTCACGCGATGGAGATTAAGAAGAAAGAAACTAGGTCTGGTTCTGCTGTTCAGAATCCTAGTGTGTATGGTGTTAAGATCAACTCTGGAAAGACTTATGGATCAGGAGTTGCCTTTGTATCAAATACAAATGCTTCATCGACTTCTTCTTCTTCTGATGGGATTCATTCTGTTTTCATGACTGGACCTTCTTCAAATCAACAACAGGTTCAAGTCTCACCTGCTATTCAGGAGCAAGCTGCCATCTACACAGCTTTCTTAACTCTTACAAGGATTTGGTTACTCAACCGAATCTAACTTTGGAGTTGACTAAGGAGGACTATGCTCAGCTTGATGAAGACGATTTGGAGCAAATGGATTTAACATGGAATGTGGCGATGATCACCAGAAGAATTCAAAAGTTCTTGCAGAGAACAGGGCGTAAAAGCTTGGAGGGTGATGGAAAGACTGGCTTCGGATTTGACAAGAGTAAGGTCCGTTGTTATAATTGTCAAAATTTGGGTCACTTCGCCAGGGAGTGCGAGAAACCCAAAATGCCAGCTTCGGGATTCACAACACCTTCTACTCCTCCAAAGGCCAAAGAACCGGAAGTTACTAAGAAAGGGATTGCTGATAATGCCCTGATTGCTTTTGAGCCTACAAGTCAAGATTGGACGCCTGTCTCCCAGCATTACCAACAGTGTCTGATGGCTCACATTGTGAATGAGGTACATGATGAACCGTTAAATTGTATTTCATGCATTAAGTTAACTGAATCTCTAAAGGCATATCAGACAGAGACCGCTGAGTTGAGGAAAAAGAATGAAAAACTAACCGACTCAAATAATTTTTTAAAAGCTAATGAGAAACTTTATGAAAAACATCTTGAGGCTCATCGGTTAGATACTCAAAAATATAAGTCTAAAGTCTTTAGTCAAGAAGATGCGATTAAAAGTTATCTGATTGAAATTGAACTTTTAAATAAAGAACTTACAGATTTAAAAGCTGAGTATGAAAATTATAAGAGTAAAATCTTAGGTTCAAATTCCTCAACAGTTGTCTTTAATGAAATTCTTAGCAAGCACGGTACTAAAGGGAAGAAGAATGAGGGATTGGGATACAACTCAGTTTCTCCTCCTACTACTCACTGTCCCCTGCCTGTTAAGGAAGGCTTTGAAGAGATTCCAGTTGACTGGTCCAAGCTTTATGGTTTAAAAGCTATAGATGCTAAAGAGACCAAACATAACAAACCGGCAAAGGAGAAAACCAAGCGGCCAGAGTACCCCTTGCCAAAGTTTGTTAAGTCTGTGCATGAATCTCCTGTTAGTGTTAAGGAGAATGTTGAGGTAAAGAGTGAATCTCCTGTTAGTGTTAAGGAGAAAGTTGAGTTAAAAAGTGAATCTTCTGTTATTATTGAGGAGATTGTTGAGATTGAGGACATTACGGATCAGGAGTATCCGGAGGTTAAGAAGGTTGCATTTAAACCTGAAAAAGTGATTTCAAGGGTTGAACCTGAAATTAAGGTTCAACCAAATAAGGGAAAAGCTAAGGTTTTAAACTCGAAACAACAAACTTTACAGTCACCTGTAAAGATTTTGCAAAGAAAATTAGTAAATGAAAATGTTTCGTATGATAAACCATCAACTTCAACCTCTCAACCAAGACAAACATTTTCTAAGACGTGTACTCAATGTTCATGTTCTAGAAATGTTTCTCCACCTCCTGTGGTAATTCCTCAGCCTCAACCGTTTGTTGAGACTCGTTCTTGTTTCTACTGCAAGAAACAAGGACATTTAATCCGTGAGTGTCCAAAGCTGTCAAATCAGCGATATGGGAGAGAGATGCCTAGGACATCTGTTTATAGAAACTCTTTTTCAAAATCACCACCTAGGCGTTACTCTACCTCTCCCAAGCCTATTTTGAAGCCTGTTTCGAAACTAAGTAATGTTGAGCAAAAACCTTTGCTAATTCAAAAGCCCAACATTACTTCTAATATCAATTCCGAATCTTCAAAAGTTTGGAAACGAAAAGAGTCTGATGTTGACTCTTCAGTCGTCAACAGTAACTCATCAGATAAAAATTTTAATTTGTTTAAAGATAAAATCCTATCTGACGTGCTTATTGTTGATGACCACGGTCGACCTAAGTCTGTAAAGGCTTGGGTCACCGTTTCTCACTAATCTCCTTCATTTGTGTGTTGCAGCAGTCAGAACGTGTTAAAGATAGTGAATGGTATTTGGATAGCGGCTGCTCGCGACATATGACAGGCGATGTATCTCTTCTTGTTGATATTAAACCATACGCAGGAGGATATGTTGCTTTTGCTGGAGATACTGGGGGAACCATTTCTGGAAGAGGAACGTTAACTAACGGCAATGTTAGTTTTGAAAATGTGAACTACGTGGAACAGCTTACGCACAACTTGCTAAGTGTTTCACAGGTCTGTGATAAGGATTATACAACTGTGTTCACAAAGACAGAGTGTGTGATACTGAAGCCTGGGTATGTCATTCCGGAAGAATGGGTGTTACTGAGAGCACCAAGAAAGAATGACACATACATTCTGAATATGAGAACTGTTGCGACATCGAACGAGTATACGTGTCTCTTGTCTAAGGCTTCTGAAAAGGAATCACTGCTTTGGCACAGACGAATGGGACATATTCATTTCCGAAAAATGAATTTCTTAACCAAAAATGATCTAGTGCTAGGAGTTCCGAAACAGTCATTTGCTCTAAAGGATGACTGTATCTCCTGCCAAAAAGGAAAGTTACGTAAGAAGTCCCATAAGTCTAAGCAGATGAATTCTATAAATGCTCCATTGGAACTACTGCATATGGATCTTTTCGGTCCAGTGTCTACAAAGAGCATTGGTGGTCGGTCTTATTGTTTGGTAGTTACTGATGACTACTCAAGGTTTTCGTGGGTTTACTTTTTGACCACAAAGGGGGAAACTCCTGAGATTCTGGTGTATTTGTTGGACAAGTTGGCAAATCTGTGCAACTTGAAGGTGAAAAGGATACGAAGTGATAATGGAACTGAGTTCAAGAACTCAACTCTCGAATTGTTTTGTGCTACAAGAGGTATTGAGCATCAATTTAGTGCTCCGAGGACTCCACAACAGAATGGAGTTGCAGAAAGGAAGAACAGGACAATAATCGAGACAGCTCGGACTATGTTAGCTGACTCCAAGTTGCCAATCATATTCTGGGCTGAGGCAGTTAATACTGCCTGTTATGTTCTCAACAGAGTACTCACGGTTAAGAAAAGGAACAAAACGTGTTATGAACTTTTTAATAACCGTAAGCCTAATCTACAGTTCCTAGAACCATTTGGGTGTCCATGCCTGATCATGATTACAAAAGATAAGGTCTCTAAGTTTGGTGATAAGGCTGTTGAAGGGATTTTTCTTGGATATTCAGTCAACTCTCCGAACAAAAGAGTCTTTAACAAATCATCGAATCAGATTGAGGAGCATTTTGAAGTGAAATGTTTAAGGTATACGGAACCTCCTCAAGGAACGGGTCCGGATTGGTTTTTCAACTATGGAAACCTCTTCAATTCTTTCAATATTCCGGAAGAAGATGAAACGGAAGAACTGGTTTCTATACTTCATGAGCTTGATCTTAATCAAGATACACCTGTTACTAATAAACCATCCGACCCATCTCCCAATGCAACACCCGCACCTCCACAAACTACACCTACACCTTCACCAACACCCACACAACCACCCACACAACTACAAACAACTACCAAATCACCACCATCAACACCATCTCCTACTCCATCATCTTCGGCTGCTCCTTCTAAAACAGTTTATACCTATACAAAGGAGCTTCCATATGATCCGAATATGCCTCCTTTAGAGGAACCACAAGAAGAAGATGAAATGGAGGAAACAATGGCCTACTCTCACTTATTTTCTACTGAAGATGAAGAACAAGAAGAAGAGATAGCCATTCCTGAGTCTGCTGCTACTCCCGAAACTGAGGGAGATTTGAACAATCTAGGTGTGAATCTAGTGCCAGGTGCCATACCAGAAACTCGTATACATAAGGATCACCCCATTGATAATATCATTGGTGATCCTCATGCATCTGTTCAAACACGACAGCAAGCAAAGCAGACTTCAGCTCAGCAGCTTTTGGGACTTATAGCACATATTGATTCATGTCATTTGTCTCAAATTGAACCTAAAAAGGTTGATCAAGCCTTAAAGGATCCATCTTGGGTCGAGGCTATGCAGGAGGAACTACAGCAAATAAACAAGATGAATGTGTGGGAAATTGTTCCTCTACCCAAGGGTGCTCACATGACGGGTACTCGTTGGGTTTTCCGTAACAAAATGGATGATCGTGGGGCTGTTATTCGAAACAAAGCCCGTCTAGTAGTTCAAGGATATAGTCAATTAGAGGGTATTGACTATGATGAAGTTTTCGCTCCTGTTGCTCGTTTGGAATCAATTCGGATTTTTCTAGCTTATGCTTCTTTTAAAGGATTCCGCGTGTATCAACTTGACGTGAAGTGTGCCTTTCTTTATGGAGATGTCGACGCAGTGATTTATGTGTGTCAACCTCCAGGTTTTGAAGACCCATAGCATCCTAATCATGTTTGCAAACTGAAGAAAGCTTTGTATGGTCTTCATCAATCTCCTCGACTTTGGTATGAGCGACTTGCCAAGTATTTGCTGAAGAATGGTTTTGACAGAGGACAGATTGATAGCACGCTTTTCATCAAAAGGGAAGGAGCGGATTTGTTACTTGTGCAGGTCTATGTGGACGACATTATTTTTGGATCCACTAATGATCAGTTGTGCAAAGATTTTGAAGGACTGATGAAATCTGAGTTTGAAATGAGTGCTATGGGGGAACTCACGTTCTTTCTGGGGCTACAGGTTGAGCAATCTGTCGCACCCCCAAAACACGTGGCAGCGGAAACATGAGTTGTCATGGGGGCGCCGACCAAATCAAATATCATTACACAAAGATTAAAGCAAACGACCTCTATATGAGACGTTTGAAAACATTACATTCCATAAGTTTAAATGTTTACAAAATATCTGGAGTTCGCATAAACCGTTAAGAGATTTCTAATACATTACTGATTTTACCAAATACAGATAAATGCAATCTAATCTCTTGATGTTTGAAAACAATGCGACTCGAGCTAAGCTTTCCATAAGCTTCCTACTGCGGCGGGTTACCTGAGAAATACATACTAAAAGGTCAACATAAAGTTGGTGAGTTCATAGAGTTGTTTAAATGTTGGTATCAAACCAATTGTTATGAAACACGAGTTATGAAACACAAGATTTTAATCGTTGTATCATTCAACAATGATAAGTAAATGTATCGTTAACAAACGATAAGTAAATGTGTTGAGTAAATGTATCGTTAACAAACGATAAGTAAATATGTAATTGCACGAATGCAAAAAGATGTATCGTTAACAAACGATAAGTAAATATGTAGTTGCACGAATGCAAAAAGATGTATACCATTTGCCATGAGCTCATAGTCCGAAGCTTAACAATGTGTGCCGTGCCTCTTTCGAGTACACGATCGTGGGTGCCCCAATGCAAGTGTCTAATCCGGTACACTCGTTATGAACAAATATTAATACGTCCGTTTGACAGGTTAGCGCGACTAACTCGGACGGGGATTGTCAGTCCCAAATAGATCTATTTACTAATATTCACGCTTTAGCAAAACTAACAAACTATGATGTGTAGGGCCTTTGTGGATTAGTGTGTAACTCATGCAATCCGTATAGCGTTGTTTATGGTACTTGTGTTCATAAAAGCAGTTGTGTAATTCAAATGTATACAAAGCAGTTGCAAAGCAATTGTATAAAACAGTTGTAGTATGTATTCTCCCCCAAAATAGTTATAAAACTGTAAAAAGAGGGGCTATGAAACTCACCTGAGTTCTAGCAAAATGTAAGCAAGCAATATCAATTAGCAAGCAATGTGTGGTCCAAAGTGCAACCTTCTAACGTCCTAAACGTATAAGGTTGTATGAGTAGATGTCTAGAAAGATCATCTATGTAAGTGGAGGGTTAATGTCCACTTAATTCACAATGAGGGTGGAGGGTTAATGTCCACCTAAGGCTAGTTCATCCAACTAGTATGTCCAAATAAGTTGTTCATGTTGTTTATCAAAAACGTGTACGACCCGTTGGTGAAAGTTTGTAATAATAATTCGTTAAGACATTATTATTAGAATGATGTTATACTTTCATATGTATAGTATGTTTCATGAGTTATAACGTTGCATTGTATAAGTATTAACGTTGCTTGAAGTTTAACACTTAGTGAGAAAACTAGTTTTTAAAGATTCTGTTTCATGCGACACTTCATGCGTCACTTGCTAGTTAGGGGCGGCACTTAGGAAGTGCCGCATGATATGCGTTTTCAGATTTAAATAGCGTCACTTAAGAAGTGTCGGGTACGGGCGTCACTAAGGCATGGCGGCACTAAGGGTAAGTGCCGCTAATATAATAGTTCAGTCACTTTAGGCGTCACTTAGGTAGTGTCGGTATTAATAAAGTTTTAATAACAAAGGCGTCACTTATCGAGTGTCGCTATAAATCATATTCAGAAAAGTAAGGGCGTCACTATGGGAGTGTCGCTATAAATCATATTCAGAAAAGTAAGGGCGTCACTATGGGAGTGTCGCTATAATTCATATTCAGAAAAGTAAGGGCGTCACTATGGGAGTGTCGCTATAATTCCTGGGGTCATGCGTCACTTATGTCTGTCTTGATTTTGCTAAGTCCAAAAACGTGGTCAACTATGACGGTTTGACCCGAACTTTTTACTCAAGTCATATTCCAGTAAATAAAGGTTATAAAAGTTATTATTTCATATTGTAGTCGTTTCGAGATGTCGGTTTTTAATACGCATGTCAAAACTTAAGATTTTCATGTTTTCGGTTTTTGTCGGTTTACTTCGGCACTCGATTTTAACATGTTCTAGTCTGAATTTGATTCCAAAATTTTTACCAGATGTTCATGAGTGTGTCTAGTTTATAACCTGATTTTTCCAAGATCTATAATGTCCATTTAGATAGATAATAAATCTTACGAAAGAACCGTACTCGGTTTTCGACAAATATCATGCAGTCGCAAAGATCAGAATATATACAAAAATAAGTACGGATCTGGAAAAAGTGCAAAACACGAAAGTTGTAGCTCTTTTCAATACGCAACTTTTAAAAAATAATTCGTTGTCTAACTCTTAACAGAGCTCAAGTTATGGCCGATTCTGTGGACTGATTTTCTGGAGACAGATTCTGTCACATTTTGCATGTTCAAATGTGTTGTATAAAAACGATTTTTAAGCTTATTCTTGGACATAAACATGTTAGATGAGCTATATAACATATAAATCAGTAGCTTAAGATCAAGAAAAGGGTTTTCTTACAAAGAGATGGTGAAGATAAGATGAGATGATGATGAGGAACTCTTGGGGTCTTGTTTTCTTGAATCTCCTTTGTAACTTGATGAAGATGAAGATGGTGGTTGATGGTGATTTATGGTGGTGATATGGTGAGGTTATGGGCTGAGATCACCAGAATTTTGAGAGAGAAGAAGAGTGTGTTGAGAGAGTAAAATGAAAGAGTGTTTGAGTGGTGAATGAGAAGTGTGTACATGGTGAAGTATCTCATCATGCCTTTGCATGTAACAAGAGAGGATGAGGAGGGTGGTGGCACATGGGGTGGCCGGCCCCCATGTGGTCCCACAAGGGGTATTTTGGTCATTTTAACTTCCTAGCTTAAATCGTTGCGTTTTACGTTCGTTTACCCGATTGTTTAAACGTTTATTCGTACGTTAAATGTTTAGTTGACGTTTTTATTTAACGATTTGAGTTTCGATATTTCTACTTGAAATATTCAATATAGTACTTGGAAACACTTATAAAAATGTTTCGTTAATTTATTGGCCTCGGTTTGCGTGCACGTTCTACGGAGGTTAAATCGCGTAACGTTATTTTGAGTCGTTTAGATTAACGATATAATTTGGATAAATTTCCATTGAAGTATTATTTAAAATACTTAATTTAGGTTGTCAATTTAATTATTGACGTTCGTTTGGTTGTCGAAATAAATTCGCGCGTTATCGTTGCGTTTGAGACGTTTTAACCGAAACGTCTAGGTTTTTCGAGTATTATTTTAGCAAAATAATAGATAATGATAAATAACTTCTAAAAATAGATTAAAGTTATTTATAGAAATGTTTTCACCAACGTCGTATTTAAACTGTGTCGGGATCCATCCGATAATAAAATGTACGATTTAAACAAATCGTAAATGTGTGCAAATATAGTAACATATATTAATACACATAATGATACACATAATTCACCCTAATTACATGTATTAGCACAATGATTAGGAACTAACACTAGCCCTAATTGGTCGGGTGTCACATTCTCCCCCTGTTAGGAGAATTTCGTCCCGAAATTAGCTTGTTGTCGTGGTCTGAGAGGCATCTAAGAATAGATGTGGATATTTCAGTCGCATTTGGTCTTCCCGTTCCCAAGTGAATTCAGGACCGCGCCTAGAATTCCACCGGACTTTAACGATGGGAATACGACTCTGTTTCAATCGTTTGACCTCACGGTCCATGATTTCTATCGGTTCCTCTACAAAGTGGAGTTTATCGTCGATATGGATTTCATCGAGAGGAATAACAAGTGTCTCATCAGACAGACATTTCTTCAGGTTAGAAATGTGAAAAGTGTTGTGCACGCTACTGAGTTGTGGTGGTAGCTGCAGTCGATATGCCACCGGACCAATTCTTTCAAGAATTTCAAAAGGTCCGATGTACCTAGGGTTTAGTTTGCCGCGTTTACCAAAACGAATGACACCTTTCCAAGGTGATACTTTCAAGAGTACTTGGTCCCCCACCTGGAACTCGAGTGGTTTGCGTCTTACGTCAGCGTAACTCTTCTGACGATCACGTGCGGCTTTCAGCCGGTTTTGAATGGTCACGATTTTCTCGGTCGTTTCATGGATGATTTCAGGACCAGTGAGTTGGCTATCGCCGATTTCGGTCCAACAAATGGGTGATCGGCACTTTCTCCCATAAAGTGCCTCAAAAGGTGCAGCATCAATGCTGGTGTGGTAACTGTTGTTGTAGGAGAACTCACACAAAGGTAGGTGGTTTTCCCATGTGTTTCCAAAGTCGATTACACATGCTCGAAGCATATCTTCGAGAGTTTGAATGGTCCGTTCACTCTGACCATCGGTTTGCGGATGATAAGCAGTACTCAAATCAAGGCGAGTACCGAGAGCTTTCTGAAGTGTTTGCCAAAATCGAGAGGTGAAGCGGCTGTCTCTATCGGAGATGATCGAGATGGGTATGCCGTGTCGTGCTACAACCTCTTTGATGTAGATGCGAGCCAAGCGCTCCATCTTGTCGGTTTCTTTGATAGCTAGGAAATGGGCGGATTTTGTGAGACGATCTACGATCACCCAAATGGTATCGCAACCGCTCGGTGTTTTTGGTAGCTTGTTGATGAAGTCCATGGTTATGTTTTCCCATTTCCATTGAGGTATCTCAGGTTGTTGAAGTAACCCAGAAGGTTTCTGGTATTCGGCCTTAACCTTGGCACAGGTTAGACACTTACTAACATACGTGGCTATGTCAGCTTTCATGTTGGGCCACCAATATCGTTGTTTGACGTCATGATACATCTTGTCAGAACCAGGATGTATGGAGTATCGGGATTTGTGAGCTTCGTCCATGACCAATTCTCGTAGGTTCCCAAAGTTAGGTAACCAAATTCGGTTGGAGAAGTATCGGGTTCCATCGGATTTGGTTTCAAATTGTTTTTCTATGCCTCGCAAGGCCTCATTTTTGATGTTTTTCTCGTTGAGTGCTTCGAGTTGAGTGGAATGAATTTGAGCAATAAGATCGTTGTGGATGGTTAAACCAAGGGCTCGAACTCGAAGGGGTTTCACTCGTTCTTTTCGGCTTAGGGCATCGGCAACAACGTTAGCCTTACCCGGGTGGTATCGGATTTCGCAGTCGTAGTCACTAAGTAACTCGACCCAACGACGTTGTCTCATGTTTAGGTCCTTCTGATCAAAGATATGTTGAAGGCTTTTGTGGTCGGTAAAGATAGTACACTTGGTACCATATAGGTAGTGTCTCCAAATTTTGAGCGCAAAAACAACGGTTCCTAATTCGAGATCGTGAGTGGTATAGTTTTTCTCATGGATTTTCAGTTGCCGAGAGGCATAAGCGATGACTTTATCACGTTGCATTAACACACAACCTAGTCCTTGATGTGAGGCGTCGCAGTAAACTACGAAATCATCTGTGCCTTCGGGTAAGGACAGGATTGGTGCACTGCAGAGTTTCTGTTTAAGGAGTTGAAAAGCCGACTCCTGTTTGTCGGTCCAGTCGAATTTCTTATCTTTCTGAGTCAAGGAGGTTAATGGTTGAGCAATTCGGGAAAAGTTCTCTATGAATCGCCGGTAATATCCAGCGAGACCTAAGAATTGTCGGACCTCGGTTGGAGTAGTTGGTGCTTTCCAGCACTTGATGGCCTCGATTTTTACTGGATCAACACGTATCCCTTGGCTGTCAACGACATGCCCTAGGAACTGTACTGTTCGCATCCAGAACTCACACTTGGAGTACTTGGCGTATAGCTCCTCGTGTTTGAGTAATTCCAAGATAGTTTTCAGGTGTTGGCCATGTTCTGTTTCGTTGCGAGAGTAGATTAGAATGTCGTCAATGAAGACGATGACAAACTTATCCAGGTAAGGTTTGCACACCCGATTCATAAGATCCATGAATACAGCCGGTGCGTTGGTTAAACCAAAAGGCATCACTTGGAATTCGTAATGCCCGTAGCGGGTTCGGAAGGCGGTTTTCGGGATGTCGGCGTCTCGAACGCGAAGTTGGTGATAACCAGACCGAAGGTCGATCTTTGAATAAAAGCTTGAACCTTGAAGTTGGTCAAATAAGTCATCGATTCTAGGAAGTGGGTATCGGTTTTTGATGGTAAGTTTGTTCAGTTCACGGTAATCGATACACATTCTGAAGGATCCGTCCTTCTTTTTAACGAATAGGACCGGAGCTCCCCAAGGTGAGGAACTTGGTCGAATAAATCCCTTGCCCAGGAGTTCCTGTAATTGGGTGGATAACTCCTGCAACTCGGATGGGGCTAATCTGTATGGGGCTCGTGCCACGGGTGCAGCACCGGGCACAAGGTCGATTTGGAATTCGACTTGTCTAGGCGGGGGAAGGCCTGGCAAGTCTTCGGGAAAGACTTCAGGAAAGTCTCGTACAACGGGTACATCTTCAAGTCGCTTTTCAGCCGACTTCTTTTCGGTTACATGGGCAAGGATTGCCGGGTATCCTTTCCTTAGGTACTTTCGAGTTTTCATACAAGAGATGATGTTTAAGTTTCGCCCACCAGTCTCCCCCTGTATGATCAAGGTTCCACCGGTAGCGAGAGGTATACGCACAATCTTTTCAAAACAGACAATTTCAGCATGATGCTTGGACAACCAGTCCATGCCTACGATGACATCGAAGCTCCCGATTTCAACAGGGATTAGGTTTATGGGGAAAATTTCGTTGGCTAGGTTTAGAGTGCAATTAGGTATCACACTATCGGCCTCTATCAGTTTGCCGTTTGCTAGTTCTACTGTGAGCTTAGCATCTAAGGCAGTGGGAGTAATGTTGAGTAACGGACAAAACTCATCAGATATGAAACTTTTATCGGCACCAGTATCGAATAAAACTGAAACGGTTAGATCGTTGAGGAGAAACATACCCGTAACAACGTTGGGATCTTGACGGGCTTCTCCGGCATTGAGTACAAAAGCTCGACCGCGAGGGTTGTTGTTGTTATTGTTGTTCCTGTTGTTGTTGTTGTTGTTGTTTCGTTTCGGGCAATTATTCCTGAAATGGGCAGTGCTGCCACACTCGAAACAAGCCCTTGGTGCGTTGAGTTGGTTGTTTGGGTTGGCATTTGTGGGTGGAGTTCGGCAATCTTTGGTTAGATGTCCGTAGCGTTTGCAGTTACCGCATTGGTTACCACACGGACCATCGTGGTGTCGATTGCAAGAGGAACAGTAAGGTTTCTTTCCTACGTATGCTTTCTTATCCCCAGATCCTGAACCAGAAGTGTAGGCCTTTACAGTCTCGGCCTTTTTGTTGGTTTGTTGTTGTTGGTTGCTGTTGTTCCCAGACCATTTTCTTTTGTTGTCCCCTGGGGTTTTCACGGTGGGTGCCCCACGGCGGACAATTTGAGCCATAAGCTCGTGTGCCATTCGGACGGCACTCTGGATGGTCCCGGGTTTGGAAGAGATTACATTGCCTTGGATGGAGTCAGGTAGTCCCCAAATGTATCTTTCGACACGTTTGGTTTCAGGGTCCACCATAGATGGACAAAGAAGAGCAAGCTGGTGAAATCTGGTTGTGTAGCCAGTAATATCATTTCCTTTAACTGTGAGGTTCCAGAATTCATGTTCGAGCTGTTGGAGTTGCTCGCGGGGACAGTATTCTTCCCTCAACAAGTTTTTGAGTTCGTCCCAAGATATTTGATAGGCAGCATCAATACCCTGAGTTTGGGCGTATGTGTTCCAGAAAGTGAGTGCACCCTCAGCTAGGGTGTAGGTAGAGAATTTGACCTTGTTCTCTTCTTGGCAGTTACTTATTCGGAAAACAGACTCCATTTTCTCAATCCATCTCATGAGACCGACGGCTCCTTCGGTTCCTTTGAAATGGAGAGGTTTACAATTCATGAAATCTTTGTGGGTGCAGGGCTTTGGCACAGGTGGGTTGTTGCCTGTCCCTCCAGGGTTTCCTTGGTTCGGATTGGGATTGTTTCTGGCAGCTTCTAGAGCTGCTTGGACCCTCTGATTGACGAGTTGCTCGATGTCAGCGGAGCTCATTTGACGTTTTGGTGCCATGATTCTAAAAGAAAGAAAATAAGAGGCACATAAGATTTCAGTGAGTAGGATCTTAAAGTCTTTGCAGGTGTACACAAGAAGGTAAAACAAGTATGTACAGCAAGATATTCAATAAAAACAAGGAAGCAAATTTCATGACCATACAAAGGCGCGAGTTCAAATGATTACAATACTTGAGAGTTCACAAAACATGCCGGGCAGTGCTACGTCCGGTCTTAGTTCAAGAGTTTACAAAAGACCACATAAGATAGATTAGTCGGGCATATCCCGCCTCGATAGGTTACAAGATAAAGATCAAACTAGTTCTAACGCAAGTTTATTCGTTCCATTAGTGTGACAAGTCGGTCCACGGTTCCTGCAAGTCTGCCAGCTTGTCTGGTGCTATCCTCAGCCAAGGTTAGTCGTTGCTCTAGTACTCGGGTGTACTCTTCAGCTTCCCGTGAACGTTGTTCACATTCTTCTAACCTTGCTTGAAGAAGATCAACCGCGCCTCTGTCGTCAATGACGTGTTGGTGCATCATTTCTAGAGTATTTGTCATGTTTTCTTGGTCTTGAAACAGTTGTGCAATGCGGTCATGTGATTGGCGTAGCCAGTACAATTGCACTATGTATTGTTCTCGTTCCAGGCTTTCAAGTCTTGCCTCGTGGCGGTGAAGTCTGGCAGTCAACACGGGTACAGTGTGGTGGGTTGGTTCTTGGGTATAGGGAGAGATGTCCATGGGATCATCGGAAACCTCCATGTTTTCCTCAGACCTCCAAGTATTTAGAGTTGTGGGTAGCCAGTCCCATCTACGAGGGTATGATGGACGGCGAGTGGTATTAGCAATGGAGTTTGAGTAAGGGCTGGCTCGAGATGATCTGGTACCCCTTGGGTGAGTACGTAACACTCGGGCTTCGCCAGTGATGTAGTAAAGTCGTTCAGGAGAGTTTGGTGCTGAAGACATAGTAACGATTCCTTCAGTAGCAGTTCGTGTTTGGGCTTCGTTCTCAGAGTTGGGAGACGTAGCGGTGGGAGTGGTTGCCATTTTCTGTGGCAAGGAGTTTTAGTATACGTAAGGTTAAGGTTATATATAAATACAATAACCTAGCACATAAGCACGTATAAGGTTGGTCCCGTTCTATCCTCGGTCAAAGCCTTCTAATGCATTCCCATCCATCATAACCATTTCAGGTCTTGCATCGATTCTTGTTTAATTGTACATAGTTGATCAAGCTATGTTAAATTAAATTCAAATGATGCAATTGCTGAACCAGTCATAACAAATGAGGAATACTAACCTAACGGTTATAGTCTAGGTCACTAATGCAATCCTAGTTCGCTATAACCTTAGGCTCTGATACCAATCTGTCGCACCCCCAAAACACGTGGCAGCGGAAACATGAGTTGTCATGGGGGCGCCGACCAAATCAAATATCATTACACAAAGATTAAAGCAAACGACCTCTATATGAGACGTTTGAAAACATTACATTCCATAAGTTTAAATGTTTACAAAATATCTGGAGTTCGCATAAACCGTTAAGAGATTTCTAATACATTACTGATTTTACCAAATACAGATAAATGCAATCTAATCTCTTGATGTTTGAAAACAATGCGACTCGAGCTAAGCTTTCCATAAGCTTCCTACTGCGGCGGGTTACCTGAGAAATACATACTAAAAGGTCAACATAAAGTTGGTGAGTTCATAGAGTTGTTTAAATGTTGGTATCAAACCAATTGTTATGAAACACGAGTTATGAAACACAAGATTTTAATCGTTGTATTATTCAACAATGATAAGTAAATGTATCGTTAACAAACGATAAGTAAATGTGTTGAGTAAATGTATCGTTAACAAACGATAAGTAAATATGTAATTGCACGAATGCAAAAAGATGTATCGTTAACAAACGATAAGTAAATATGTAGTTGCACGAATGCAAAAAGATGTATACCATTTGCCATGAGCTCATAGTCCGAAGCTTAACAATGTGTGCCGTGCCTCTTTCGAGTACACGATCGTGGGTGCCCCAATGCAAGTGTCTAATCCGGTACACTCGTTATGAACAAATATTAATACGTCCGTTTGACAGGTTAGCGCGACTAACTCGGACGGGGATTGTCAGTCCCAAATAGATCTATTTACTAATATTCACGCTTTAGCAAAACTAACAAACTATGATGTGTAGGGCCTTTGTGGATTAGTGTGTAACTCATGCAATCCGTATAGCGTTGTTTATGGTACTTGTGTTCATAAAAGCAGTTGTGTAATTCAAATGTATACAAAGCAGTTGCAAAGCAATTGTATAAAACAGTTGTAGTATGTATTCTCCCCCAAAATAGTTATAAAACTGTAAAAAGAGGGGCTATGAAACTCACCTGAGTTCTAGCAAAATGTAAGCAAGCAATATCAATTAGCAAGCAATGTGTGGTCCAAAGTGCAACCTTCTAACGTCCTAAACGTATAAGGTTGTATGAGTAGATGTCTAGAAAGATCATCTATGTAAGTGGAGGGTTAATGTCCACTTAATTCACAATGAGGGTGGAGGGTTAATGTCCACCTAAGGCTAGTTCATCCAACTAGTATGTCCAAATAAGTTGTTCATGTTGTTTATCAAAAACGTGTACGACCCGTTGGTGAAAGTTTGTAATAATAATTCGTTAAGACATTATTATTAGAATGATGTTATACTTTCATATGTATAGTATGTTTCATGAGTTATAACGTTGCATTGTATAAGTATTAACGTTGCTTGAAGTTTAACACTTAGTGAGAAAACTAGTTTTTAAAGATTCTGTTTCATGCGACACTTCATGCGTCACTTGCTAGTTAGGGGCGGCACTTAGGAAGTGCCGCATGATATGCGTTTTCAGATTTAAATAGCGTCACTTAAGAAGTGTCGGGTACGGGCGTCACTAAGGCATGGCGGCACTAAGGGTAAGTGCCGCTAATATAATAGTTCAGTCACTTTAGGCGTCACTTAGGTAGTGTCGGTATTAATAAAGTTTTAATAACAAAGGCGTCACTTATCGAGTGTCGCTATAAATCATATTCAGAAAAGTAAGGGCGTCACTATGGGAGTGTCGCTATAAATCATATTCAGAAAAGTAAGGGCGTCACTATGGGAGTGTCGCTATAATTCATATTCAGAAAAGTAAGGGCGTCACTATGGGAGTGTCGCTATAATTCCTGGGGTCATGCGTCACTTATGTCTGTCTTGATTTTGCTAAGTCCAAAAACGTGGTCAACTATGACGGTTTGACCCGAACTTTTTACTCAAGTCATATTCCAGTAAATAAAGGTTATAAAAGTTATTATTTCATATTGTAGTCGTTTCGAGATGTCGGTTTTTAATACGCATGTCAAAACTTAAGATTTTCATGTTTTCGGTTTTTGTCGGTTTACTTCGGCACTCGATTTTAACATGTTCTAGTCTGAATTTGATTCCAAAATTTTTACCAGATGTTCATGAGTGTGTCTAGTTTATAACCTGATTTTTCCAAGATCTATAATGTCCATTTAGATAGATAATAAATCTTACGAAAGAACCGTACTCGGTTTTCGACAAATATCATGCAGTCGCAAAGATCAGAATATATACAAAAATAAGTACGGATCTGGAAAAAGTGCAAAACACGAAAGTTGTAGCTCTTTTCAATACGCAACTTTTAAAAAATAATTCGTTGTCTAACTCTTAATAGAGCTCAAGTTATGGCCGATTCTGTGGACTGATTTTCTGGAGACAGATTCTGTCACATTTTGCATGTTCAAATGTGTTGTATAAAAACGATTTTTAAGCTTATTCTTGGACATAAACATGTTAGATGAGCTATATAACATATAAATCAGTAGCTTAAGATCAAGAAAAGGGTTTTCTTACAAAGAGATGGTGAAGATAAGATGAGATGATGATGAGGAACTCTTGGGGTCTTGTTTTCTTGAATCTCCTTTGTAACTTGATGAAGATGAAGATGGTGGTTGATGGTGATTTATGGTGGTGATATGGTGAGGTTATGGGCTGAGATCACCAGAATTTTGAGAGAGAAGAAGAGTGTGTTGAGAGAGTAAAATGAAAGAGTGTTTGAGTGGTGAATGAGAAGTGTGTACATGGTGAAGTATCTCATCATGCCTTTGCATGTAACAAGAGAGGATGAGGAGGGTGGTGGCACATGGGGTGGCCGGCCCCCATGTGGTCCCACAAGGGGTATTTTGGTCATTTTAACTTCCTAGCTTAAATCGTTGCGTTTTACGTTCGTTTACCCGATTGTTTAAACGTTTATTCGTACGTTAAATGTTTAGTTGACGTTTTTATTTAACGATTTGAGTTTCGATATTTCTACTTGAAATATTCAATATAGTACTTGGAAACACTTATAAAAATGTTTCGTTAATTTATTGGCCTCGGTTTGCGTGCACGTTCTACGGAGGTTAAATCGCGTAACGTTATTTTGAGTCGTTTAGATTAACGATATAATTTGGATAAATTTCCATTGAAGTATTATTTAAAATACTTAATTTAGGTTGTCAATTTAATTATTGACGTTCGTTTGGTTATCGAAATAAATTCGCGCGTTATCGTTGCGTTTGAGACGTTTTAACCGAAACGTCTAGGTTTTTCGAGTATTATTTTAGCAAAATAATAGATAATGATAAATAACTTCTAAAAATAGATTAAAGTTATTTATAGAAATGTTTTCACCAACGTCGTATTTAAACTGTGTCGGGATCCATCCGATAATAAAATGTACGATTTAAACAAATCGTAAATGTGTGCAAATATAGTAACATATATTAATACACATAATGATACACATAATTCACCCTAATTACATGTATTAGCACAATGATTAGGAACTAACACTAGCCCTAATTGGTCGGGTGTCACACAATCTGATAATGGCATATATATCCACCAGTCAAAATATGTCACTGACATGTTAAAGCGATATGAATTGCTCAACTGTAAACACTACGGCACTCCAATTGAAGCAAAACACAATCTTGGACCTAATGAGGACGATGAAGACTGCAAGGAGAAAGACTATCGCTCAATGATAGGCTCTCTCATGTACCTGACTGCCTCAAGACCAGATATAGTGTTTGCTGTTTCTCTCTGCTCACGATTTCAGGCAAATCCGAAGGTGTCTCATATGAAGGCAGTAAAACGCATTTTTGGATATCTCGCTTTTAGGCCATCTCTGGGTCTATGGTATTCAAACGAGAAAAACTTCGAGTTAACTGCCTATTCGGATTCGGATCTTGGTGGCTGCAAGATAGATATGAAGTCAACTACTGGAGGATGTCAGTTCCTTGGATCGCGCTTAGTTTCTTGGCAGTGCAAAAAGCAGACTGCGGTTGCTATTTCCACAGCTGAAGCCGAGTATGTTGCTGCTGCAAGTTGCTGTTCTCAAGTTCTCTGGATTCAGCATCAGCTGCGTGATTACGGGTTCAATCTCTCTATGACTCCTATTTATATAGATAATACAGCTGCTATATCTATAACTCACAATCCCGTACAGCACTCTAAGACCAAACATATTGAACTTAGGTTCCACTTTATACGGGATTGCTTTGAGAAACACCTTATAGATGTCGTACATATAGAGACCCTTAAGCAGTGTGCGGACCTTTTCACAAAAGCCTTTTTGCGATCACGTTTTATTGAACTGGTCAATCTGATAGGTTTAAGGTTCTTTCAGTCAAAGAAATGATTTGTGACTTGGATTTTTAAGTTTTTAAATTCAGTTAAAAAAAAAAAAAAAAAAAATCGCATCAGCCACTCTTTATGCTCTTTAGTATTAAAGAAAACGCAAGGTTGCTACATTTTAAAAAATAGACGTTGAAGTTGTGTCTGTAAACAACTTGGGATATGATAGTACATCGGGTGACATGCACGAAATGGAATTTTAAGGTTTATCTTGGATGTGTCAGTAGGTTTATCTGACACACTTAAAACAGTTTTTATCTAAATTATATTCATCATACAATGTATTGGTAGGCATGCTACACACCGGTTTGTGAGTGAGTAAGAAGTAATGATAAAACTTGTCTATTACTTTGTGTAAAATGTTATATGATGTATGACATAAGTCTTAATTGATAAATGGAAGTACTATCATACACTGTCATAATTATGTAAATGTAAAATGGGCATATAGTAATAATATGATTATTCGCCTAACTAATGGTGACTATTGTTGTACTCACGTACAGACCTGAATCCATTAGTTATGCAAATAGTCTCAAACTTGTTATGTTCATACTAAGGGACCCTCTGTTGTACTAAGTACAGATCTGGGGCCACTAGTATCTTCATAGTCAGTTTGATGTATGCCTACATATAAATATCAAGTGTATATTACGAGAAAACCGAGATAAACTTGGTCTTGTAATCTCTACCTTGTGTGAATATGCAGTGTTTGTTTTACTAAAGTTTATCAGTATATCATATAATAGGTTTCACAAAATTAATATTCATTCTAACAATAAAGGTTAGCTCACAAATACGGATGTAACATGTTTAGGTGGACAAACAATACCAATAATTGTCTTGAAATAATTTTTATAAAAGGTGTTTTAAATGTGCCACGTAAATTTAAAGTGGACAAATATATTGATGATCGAAATAACACTTACTATTCCTAATTAATGCATGTTATTCCGATATGATCCCTAATCAGACAACGCAACTCCGTCACCAAAAATAGAGTGTTAGTAATTTTTATTTTTTGTAAAATTTAAGAAAATACCAAAAAGAATTTTTAGTTTTATGTTTTATTTTTATTCTAATTTATTTTTCCCGAGTCACGAGTTATTTGATTTTATTTGCTAAAATAACGAGTAAACGGTTTAAAAATTCAAATTTGGATCACAACTGTTTTATGCGACGTCCGGCTCTACGTCGCCTGCGACGTCCCAGCCTACGTCGCACATAGGGTTAGACTTTAAATAGTATCCACTGCGACGTAACTCGTCACACTATTCACTATTCACGTGCGACGTAGCCTGCGACGTACGAGAGGCGATTTGCGACGTAGCATTTTTACGAGCATATTTGTGATTTGTTGCTGTTTTCTTTCCGATCTATTCACGTAGTTTTGATCTACTCGTTATTCCGCACACTTAGGTACCGATTTTACCCATTTTCACCGTGTATATTGTGTTTAATTGCTATGTATATATTACGGGTTAAAGGGTTTCGGTTTTGGGATAAATTTGATGGTATATCGTGTAAATCACTGGTTATAAATTATGTTTTCGTGATCACCATCTTTAGCCGCACGTTGTAGTGCCTTTGATTTTGAAAACCCCTAAATTCGAGGGTTAGGGTTTCTGAGTTGGGGATGAATGTTCGTCAGTGCGACGTACGATGCGACGTAGTGGCCTACGTCGCTTGTATTATTTATTGTTCATTTCCTACGTCGCCCTTCCCTACGTCGCTTTTTCTGCGACGTCCGATGCGACGTACCACGCTACGTCGCTCTTTTTATTAAAGTGATTAAATTCACAATAAATTGCAAAATGCGACGTCCCCCTTGACGTCGCTCGAATTTTATGCGACGTCAGGCCTTACGTCGCTTTTCAATTTATTTTGAATTTTAGCGACGTACAGTTCTACGTCGCTCTGTGTTCATGCGACGTACGTTGCTACGTCGCTACTTCCAGGGAATTTGAAAGGTTCTGTTTAAAAAAAATATAACATTTTTCTAACCTTTTTCGAGTTGCAATCTGTTTCTGTTTGTGCAGATATGGCTTTGATTTTTGAAGCTCGTCACAATACGGCTGCTTTCCTTACTGACACTTCTGACAAAGCTGCTCCGTATCGTCAGATGATCGCGTTTTTGAGACGCTCAAGGGTATTTCACGCCATTTCTGATAACACTATGGCGTTTGGGAATCTGATCAATCCTTTTTGGAGAAACGCAACTGTCGTTACTGAAAACGACGTTACACGATTGGTCTCTACTGTTCTGGGTACGGAGATTACTATTACAGAACAAAGCATTCGGGAACTATTACAGCTGAATGATCAACCGGATATGCCTGTCGGTTTTGATCATATTTTCGTTACCGGAGCTATGCAACGGTTAGGATATCCCGGGATTCCCTCTGATCAATATCGAAAGGCGAATCTCACACGCGTCTGGAGATATTTGATGCATGTGATTATAGTTTGCTTAGGGAATAGGAAAGGTGGAACGGATGGGATGAGCCGAAGTCTGGCTTCTGCTATGTTGGTTTTGGTATACAACAAGCCGTTCAATTTCTCCGGATTTATCTTCAGGGCTATGGTTGATAATGCGAATGCTGGGGATCAGAAATGGATTTTATATCCAAGATTTGTACAGTTGCACATCAATCGTCATCATCCGGAGCTTCAGGCACAGGGTGATATCGATCATCCGCTAAAGATTTCACCGATGATGAGTCGGATTTTTACTATCTGTGCAGGGTTTGAGAAAGGGGTCGAGGCACCAAGGGATGTTCCTTTATTCGGTGCTATTATTGATGAAAATTATGTTCCGCCCCCAGATCCTCAGTATATGGATGTTCCAGCACCTCAGCAACCGCAGCAACCGTTTGTGAACATTCCAGTTCAAGCTGCGGGGGAGAACATTCCTGCTCAAGCTGCGGGGGAGAACGTGGATGCTCTTTTGGAGAACATTGAGCAGTTCGGGCATGTGGATTCGGACAATCCAGCATCGCATGATACGGTTGAGAATTCCGATTCTGAAGATACTGTGAATGTAGGACCTCAGGATGGGGGTCCGACGCCTGAGCATTCTGATGGTACTGTTCCGCATCCCTCTGAGATGGAACGTATCAGGCTTTCCGATTCATTCCGATATCTGAGGATTAAGCGTCGAATCAGACAAGGACGCAAGTATGTACCTCCAAGGGATACTGGAAAACGTACACGCGACGGTGATGATCCTGCTGATGAGACTTATCGACCGCCTCGTCGTGTTCGTCGCTCTTCGTCAACACGAGCTCCAGTCAATCCACAGCAACAGGATGTTTTTGAGATTCAACCGACTCCAGCTTTCATGCAAAAGATCATGGAAGATATGCAGCAAATGAAGCAAAAGCTGGAGGCTCAGGATGAGAAGATTGCTGAACAAGCTGCTTTGATCGAGGTTCAATCTAAAGAGCTTGAGGAAACGAAGAATAGGGTTAACGTTTTGGAAGGCAGGTTACTTGCCTCGGGGGAGTCTGGGTCTGGGATACCCACTTTAGAGTCAAGTGAACCTGCGTCTGTAAATCCCAACCCTGTAATTGAAAATATTAATGAAAACATTTCTCTTTTGGATTATTTCTCTGTTGATGATATTCCAGGGCAACCAAGACCGCTGGCAGTTGATTACTCATTCGCTGACTTGTCATTTATTCAAAGAATGGCCAGTGGAGTTGGCTCTGAGGAAGAAACAGAGAATGTGTTTGAAATGAACGAGGATGTCTCGATTGAAGAGGAGCAGTTGAATGCAGATGAAACATATGATGATGCACAATCTGGGGAAGCTTATGATGGTGCACCAATTATAGAATCTGATTCAAGTGAAGACGAGAGTCCTGATAAAGCGCAACATGGAGAATCTAGTTCTGCTGCAACTCCAGCTTCAGAGACACAGGCACCGGATTCAGCAGCAAAGAAGTTATCTGCTGAAGAAAAGAGAGAGATAAACAAGAAATGGTGGCCTAAGGGACGAAATCCAGTTCCTATTCCAGTGAAATGTCAAGTGTACCGGGTTAGTCGGAATTATACCGGTGTTATTAAAAGCTGGAAGTGTCAGAGGAATTTGTTTATGATCAAGAGAGAAGATGGAGTTCAGTATTTTAGAATGCGTTTTGATAGATTGAGCACGTTGCCAAAAGGAGAGATTAATCGATTAGCTCAGCTTAAGTTGATTAATCCTTTCGAGAATGATTATGCTGAGTTCAATCAGAGAAGTCTACGTCGGGAAGTATTATCGAAGACTTATTCGAAATTGAAGCCGACGTTGGGAACTCGGTATACGTGGAAGAAAAAGATTGATCCAGTCACCAGGAAGCCTTTGGTTAAAGTTCACTATTCGCCGGCTAAATGTTTGACTGAGATACCTCTGGAATCAGTTCCTTATTATTTTCTGAGAAGACTTGTAAAATGGGAACTTGATCCACAGACTGGTGAAGCGGTTATTACTTTCGTTCCAGATTCTGAACCGTGGCCAGAAGTTGCAGGTATATGGAATCTGAGGCAAGCAACGTTTAGACTGTATGATCCGATGAGTTTGATTAATTTTCATGAAAAAGATTTAAGAAAACTCTATGATAATCGGATTCGAGTTGGTCAGAAGAATGAATTCAACAGACGTTTAGCACAACAGTTTTACAATGTTGTTACTGTTTGTGTAGCTAATGGAATTCATGCCGACGGCCAGTTTCCTGCGGGCTGGGTTTAAAGAAGATTTTTGAAGACCAAGCTGAAGACACGGGGGAGTTTGTTAGTACATGTTTAGTGTCTGTCAGTTGGTCTAGCTCGTAGTTTGTAATTAGAAATAGTGTTTCTGACTCCTGCGACGTAGCGCACAACGTCGCAGGTGCGACGTCAGGTTTTGGGCCTGCGACGTAGCAGACGTCGCATGGGCTTGGGCCTGCGACGTAGCGTGCTACGTCGCAGGTGCCAGTTTTTGTATAAAAACGATTTGTGTTTTCTGTTTTAGGGTTGACGAAACCCTAAACGCAATTTGTCGAAATTCTCTGTAATCTGATCAACTATAAGCAATAATATTACGTTCGTTTGATATTGATTGCGTATTGATTGTTCGTGTGATTATTCGTGATCTAATTGTTATTTCCGCTAGCAATTAGAGTGACTCGGTTCGTTCTAGATCCAAAGTAAGGGACAAACAGTTAGCCAACGATAAGTAAAAGTATTGCATAAAGCAATATAAGTATACCATTTGCAATGAGTCTCATAGTCGAGCTTAACGTTGTTTGCCTCCGGTAAGTGTACTAATCCGATACACTTCTAAATCACAAATAATATTGCATCCGTGGGTTTACTAGCGCGACTAGTCCGGATGGGGATTGTCAATCCCCGATAGTACTATCCAATAATATTCACACATATATTAACGAACTATGATAGGTAGAGGGCTTTAATGGATTATTCAGGCCTCATGCAATCCGTATGAAAAGTTATTTACAGTTACTTGTGATCATATAAGCAGTTGTATAAAACAGTTGTATGTATTCTCACCCCAGTTGAAAAACAGTAAAAAGGGGCTATGAAACTCACCAGAGTTAAGTAGGTAGCAAGCAATAATCAAATAGCTAGCAAAGTCCAAAGCGCAACCTTCTAACGTCCTAAACGTATAAGGTTGTGTAAGTAGATGTCTTATAAGACCATCTATAGCGATTGTATAAGTGGGGGTCAATGTCCACTTAAGCCAATCGTGTAGGTGGAGGGTTAATGTCCACCTAGAGCTAGTTCATCAACTAGTTATGTCCAAATAAGTTGTTCAAGTTCGTCTATCAAAAACGTGTACGACCCGTTGGTGAAAGTTTGTAATAATAATTCATTTAGACATTATTATTAAGTTTGTTTAGTTGTATACTATTCAGTTGTACAAATCGTGTGTTGCAAATAGATTATTTTAGTTTGTATAAGCCTTAAACCGTAGGTCAAAGTTGGTCAACTCGTTGGTCAAACCTAGTCAAACCTGGTCAACTGGTCAAACCTGGTCAAACTGGTCAAACCTGGTCAAACTGGTCAAACCTGGTCAAACCTGGTCAAACCTAGTCAAACTTGGTCAAACCTGGTCAAACTGGTTAAGGTTGGTCAAACTATGAGTCACTTATAGAGTCACTTATGATTTATGAGTCACTTATAGAGTCACTTATGATTTATGAGTCACTTATAGAGTCACTTATGATTTATGAGTTACTTATAGAGTCACTTCTCAATTTAAGAGTCACTTCTCAATTTATGAGTCACTTATAGAGTCACTTATGATTTATGAGTCACTTATAGAGTCACTTATGATTTATGAGTCACTTATGATTTATGAGTCACTTATAGAGTCACTTATGATTTATGAGTCACTTATAGAGTCACTTATGATTTATGAGTCACTTATAGAGTCACTTATGATTTATGAGTCACTTATGGAGTCACTTATGATTTATGAGTCACTTATAGAGTCACTTATGATTTATGAGTCACTTATAGAGTCACTTATGATTTATGAGTCACTTCTCAATTTATATGTCGGTTTCTAATTCGGGAACCTTTCTAAGTTTAGTTTTTGGTCCAAGTTACTAATTAAGTCACCCAAAACCATTTTTGTTACCACTTTCCAAAAATAGTAAGTTTTGTCTTTTTTAGCCACCGAGCCGTTTTTGTTGACTTGGTCAAACCTACTCGGTTTGACCTGAAACTTTTACCCAACCCATATATCAGTTTATAGAGTCCAAATAATTTGTCGGTTCGTGTCGGAGTCCATCCAAAGTGTCGGTTTCTAACATGCAACCTAAAAATTTAAGATTTCATATTTTCGACTTTTGTCGGTTTGGTTCGCCATTTAATTTCCACCACTTCTGGTCCAAACTAGGGTCTGATATTTTTACCAACTGATCATGTATGTATCTAGTCTAACATATAATTTTCACAGAAACTATAGTGTCCATTTACATATTTAAATAAATTCGCGAAGGAACCGAACTCGGTTTTCGAAAACTTCCAGACCAGACTCAAAGATCAGATTATACCCAAAAATACGTAGAGATCTGGGAAAAACACGAAAGTTATATCCCTTTTCAATACTCAACTTTTAAAAAAAAATTCGTTGTCTAATTCTTAGTAAAACTCAAGATATGACCATTTTAGTACACTGACTTTTCTGGGACAGAATCTGTGTTTTTACATATGTGTTACAAAAACGTGTTTTAGCTATGATTTTGGACATAAACATGTTAGATGAACAATATAACATGTAAATAAACATATATGAGAGTAGAGATGAGTCTCCTTACAAAGATTTTGATGGAGATGAGATGAGAGGAGGATGCTAGAACTCTTGAACTAATTATTATTACAAAAAGTTAAGGAATTACTTGGTGGTTAATGGTGGTTTATGGTGGTGGTTGTGGTGTTTATGGTGGTGAAAATGGCTGAGTTTTCTTCAGGGTTTTTAGAGAGAGGAAGTTGAGAGAGTGTGAAGTAAGTTGGTAAATGGAAATGAAAGTGAGTGGAGTGAATGTGTGTAGAGTGTTGTAGCAAAAATGAAGTCTCATCATGCAATTGCATGAAGGATGAGTGGGCAAAGAAGGGAGGTGGCACATGGGGTGGCCAGCCCCCATGTGGTCCCACAAAGGGCATTTTGGTCATTTTTCTTTTCCCCAATTTAATTCGTTACGTTTCCCGTTCGTTTACCCGATTGTTTAGACGTTTGTTTAGACGTTAAACGCTAAATGTGCGTGTTTTAAATGACAAATTTAATTTCGATATTTTCACTTGAAATGTTTAATATAAATACTTGAAAGCACTTATAAAAATGTTCTGTGAATTTATAGGTTTCGATTTGCGTGTTCGTTGTACGGAGGTTTAATCGCGTAGCGTTTTCAAATGTTATAATTGTGTACGTGCGTTTCTAATACTTTCACTAGAAGTATTTTACCAAAATACTTAAATATGAGTTATGAAATTATAACTTTGGTTTAATTCGATTGTCGGGCGCGTTCCGCGAGTTTTCGTTGCGTTTGAGACGTTTTAGCCAAAACGTCTAGGTTTTTCGTGTATTATTTTAACAAAATAATAATAAGTGATAAATAACTTCTAAGAATGGATTAAAGTTATTTATAAAAAGGTTTTCACCAACGTCGTATAGTCTGTCAGACTCCGTCCGGTTATTTCGCACAATTTCACCAAATTGCGTAAGCGTAATACAAAATATTTACGGAAGTGTATATTCACATAAATATACAAATAGTTACAAGTAATTACAAGTATTTAGCCTAATACTAAACTAAACACACGTAATTAGGATTTCTAGCAGGTTAATCAGTAACCCTAAATCGTCGGATGTCACAAACAATTTTCCCGCGAAATAATTTTTCTTTTAAAAATTTTTTTTTCTTTTTTTTAGTGACACTAGGGAAGTGTCGCTGAAGGAAGTGTCGCTGGAAGGAAGTGTCGCTGGAGGAAGTGTCGCTGAAGGAACTGTCGCTGGACAAGAAGTGTCGCAGAAAGCCCAAGTGTTGCTGGTAAGTGTCGCTGATCGCGATTTTCAGCCGCCTAAAACCCTAATTTTCGAAAAACTTCGAAACCCTAACAAATTTTGACGAACGAAACACCAAAATTCCCAGAAAATAACTTCTGAAACGATCTAAGCAATCCCCAAGGTACAAAAACACGTAAATCTCTCACGTACCTTCGTTTTTAACCCGAAAACACTTTTAAAAACGATCTGAAACCGTCGAATAACTGATTTACGGCTCTGATACCACTTTTTAAGTCCTCAATCTCAGGATCTATCGGATCGTTCACAGATTACAAGTGCGGAATCCAAGTAATCAATGTATTGAACAAACACACGAATCGAATATATATAATTTTTTGTATATTGAATGAATTAACGAATAAGCTTTACAGAAGTTAGGGATTCGTCAATCCTCACAATGAACCCCTAACGACCTATTTATACACATCCATCCAGACCTTTGCGACACTTGACTTGGCCGCCAGTAGCGACACTAGTTAATTGTCGCATCCAGCGACACTAGTTAAGTGTCGCACTCTATCACTTAGTCACTTCTACTTTCACTATTTTCACTTTTCATATACATATCTATCTATTACATATCAAACCATCGCTAACTCTATACATCACAGACTTTGACCAACTGACTTTCACACGTACAAACTTTGACCAATTGACTGACACACTTTATGCACCAACACTTAAGAAATGTTCACCTAATCTTTATTTATATTAAGAACCTCACTATTTATTATGATTTATTCTAACAATTTTACGTCAACGATAATCTAATAATTATCCTAAGACAATTATCATGCTCATTATAGATTAACTGATTGCTATTGTTCTTAACCTATCTCCAGTCATAGTATCTAGCCATAATTATTTAATAAGTTAAACAATTGTAAATAAATAATTAATCTAAACAAACGTCAGTTATATCTTAGATTAACTAATCATGTTAAGTAACAATCAATAATCAGAAATAATCATGGTTCAACGAATAAACATAATAAACTTCATAAAATTAAATATTCCAAACATAAATAAATAATTAAATCTTCATCTAAGTAATCTAAGAAAATACACAATATAATTAGTTCATGACTATGCTAAACAAAACTAGAAACAATATCAAATAAAGCATTTATATTGATACAATACTAGCTTTTGCAAACCGAATCGTGAACCGCGTGTGGAAAGCTTGATCGTAGACAAACCCTTGTGATCCCGCGCCTCTAATTCGTTCCTAATACCCCTAGAAAAAGCCTTCACTCGAATTGGGGTTAAACAATTCGTATATGGTATCTTGGTATATTAGCCGTGGGGTTTAATGGTCGTATATATAGCTTTCTTGACAGACCCTCTCCAACCGTCGGTTTAATGATCCAACCGACGGTTGGATATGTTTAGCGTGTTCTCCAAGCAGTCCGTTAACCGACTCATATACAAACATTCCCAACCATCGGCTGAAAAACCAATTGGCGATTGGGCCTTGGTCAATGATGACACGCAAAAAGTCAAGTTTTTATGTGTCATTATCTCACCTTTTTAGCCCAAATCATGATGAATACACCTAAAATTAATACTTTATCATTAAAACTCATCATTTGGGCTAAAATATAGACAACGTTTCAAAAATCATCTTAAATGGTCAAAAAACACGATAAATGTAACGAATACGATCATAAGCATTCTCGTTCACGCTTTTAAGCACTTTTGAGTTCTACTTAGAATTATGACCTCTAATTTATGTCATTTTCTTCGTTAGGAAATTACGAACGCGTGGATATAAACAACGCTCAAAACGGATAAACGACAAAGAAGTTACGCCCAAACGAAGAATCCAAGCAACCGAAGACCAACAATACGGGAGAGCCAAGCCGTATACGGCCAAGCCCAGCCGTATACGGCCAAGACAAGGCCGTATGATCCCTTGCCCAGCCGTATACGGCCTGTCTTGCCCATATACGATTGGGTCTCTCCCGTATCGCCCCCATTCTCTCCCGTATACTACCAATCTTGCCCGTATAGTATTCGATGTCTTGGCCGTACAAAGTAGGATTTTGATACGGTTGGGAAATACGGCTGAGATTTTGGAGGTAGGAATACGGTTGAGGAATACGGTGAGCCAAGCCTATAAATACTCATCACCACCATCTCATTTTCATAATCCAACAATCCATTCTTCATTTCTTTCTTTCATTTCTCTCTCTACTCTCTCTCTCTCTCTAGAAATAATTAGATTAGGTTAGTATAATTAAGCTAGTAGATTAGCTTCTAGCTTAGTTGTAATGGAGGTGCTCCGAGACTGCGATTGCGCGAGATTTGTAGTAACGCTTTGTGAGGTTCTATTATAATCTCTATCTTGTTATTTTTAAATATGTTGTACCGTTGCCATGATTATTTAGAAATGCTTGCTATAATTATTGCCATGCTTAGCTGAACAAATCTGTGTTTGCTATGATAGTCGTTATGCTAGGATAGTTATGCTTTAATAACATCGTTACTCTGTCTGTATGCTGTTGATATATATTTGAATATGTGAATTGAGTCTCCAATGTTTATCTATCCAACTTATGTTGTGGTTTGTAACTTACTGCTAGAACTTAACTAGTGGTACGCCACTTATTATTCTGTGTCTGATGATCGTTGAACTCTAGATGGCCGGTGTTCTCCTGGTTGAAATACACCGGAGGGAGACACGGAGTGTAGGATTAGAGATAGATTAGATTCACTTCATATAACAAATGTTTTAGAGAGAACTTTCGGAATATTTGAGACTTAACCATTTGTCCAGTTACTCTGCACGAATAAACTGATCCCTGTATGCTGCTCTGCTGCATGTTCTTGTTTGATTGTTGCTTTAGGGTTTGCATGCTAGTATCACTTGTGCTGTTGGATAAATGATTAGGTTTTCGAATATAAATTGACTGCATACATCAGTTTAACATGCGTAGAATAGTTATGCTGATTTATATGAAATAATGATGAATAATTTAATCAACCGTTAGACCCGACCATCCCAACTTGTTCCGGTGGGAAACCCCTGTTCATGTTTTTGTTTATTCAACAATTCATGCCATGATTCGGATATCTCAGATGTCCGAGATTGGGGAACAGGACTCGAGGATGGTTGTTGGTTAAATTGGTTGCTACATTTGGGAGAACTTCCTGTGTAGTGTACATTCCATAGCTGTTATCCATGTGACATGTTATTTATCTGATTGCGGACAACTCTACGTTAGATAGATAATAGGCTAGGAGCTACGGCTCATTAGGACATATATACCCAGTCAAGGATAGACAACAAGGAACTTTTAATGTAGCAACGGAAATATCGTATAACAGCTGAATACATGGTATAGCGTTGAAAACACCACTGGTGTAGTACAAACACGTGGAAGCCATGGAAAAGCTGTAGGTATTACTTTGTTATCATTGATTGTTCCAAATACGTCTGTTAAATCCTGATCCCGTCATCATAACTAATACTTTAACTAAAATAACTACCCCTGAATAGCATATATAATTATCATAGTAAACACTCGCGTTAATCTGTAGTTCTCGTAGCCACCTCACCTCCATCACTTTAGATTAATTTTAAATTAATTAGGTAGAACATAAAAGAAACAAAACCCCTATCAAACTCTTGATAAACCAGCTAAATTACAAAAGATAATTAAAAGTCTAGATCCCATGCCCGCTGTAGTTTGAAGAACGACCCTAGGTCATAGTTATCGCTGTACTCACCCATAGCTTTAGTATACTAAGGCTCAACAAACATAAATTTTAAAAACCCGCTGACTGTGCCCCGGTACTGTTCGGTCAGTCCTTCGACGACGAGGACGGTTCTGCCCTTCGCAGGAAAGGTGGAATTTCAAACCTGACCTATCGGGGCGCGTCAAGTTTTTGGCGCCGCTGCCGGGGACTACAACGACCGATTTAGGATTTTAGTTATCTTAGTTATTTAGCGATCCTTTCGGAAGATCAATATCATCGGAAAGTTCCTTTTTCGTTCTTTCCTTTTCAGTACCCTTTCCTTTCCAAAACTCTCTTTTTTACCAAACCCAAACTTCCATCAGCCATGACAAATCGTATCACTCTCGCATCAACCTGCACACCACTACTGGAGGGAAGAGGAGGACCTATCGTACTACCGCCTGACGGAAACTTCGAAATTAAGCCGACCATTATCAAATTACTTAAAACCTTCTGCCAATTTCACGGTTTTCCGCTTGATGATCCAAACTTACATTTGGACAGATTCATCAATCTTTCTGACTCCTATGAACAATTAGGAACTACTAGAGATGTCATTCGACTCTATCTTTTCCCCTACTCTTTATCTTCACGTGCTCGAGCATGGTTTGATGAACTTGAACCCAATTCGATTCATACTTGGGATGAGTTGGCTACTAAGTTTAAGGCTAAGTTTTTCCCTCCTTCCAAACAAACCAAGATTAAAGATGACATCATCAACTTCCACCAAGGAAATGATGAATCATTATCCTCAGCATGGGAACGATTTAAGAAGTTACTTCATAGATGTCCGAATCATCAGATGGTTAAAACGAATCTTATTTGCATATTCTATAACGGTCTAAATCCTCACCACAAATCAACCCTCGATGTTGCTTCATTAGGAAACTTCATGTCACTCACTTCAGAAGAAGCATGGGAGCTAGTTGAGACGATGACGATGCATCAACGTGACTGGGAGTCTTGCGAACCCACTTAGGAAGTAAGAAGTACTTCTGATCCAACCTTAGAAGCTTTGCAAGCTCAAGTTGATAATCTTACCAAAGTCTTCAAAGGTCTACAAGACTCTTCTAAATCTTAACGAAGGAATGATTTCCAAAGATCATCCACTAGTAAAGGTAAGGAAAAAATTCTTGTTACAACCATCAAAAGCCTTGAATCAGACTTTCATTCTACATCTTTTATTCAGTGGCCAACCAAAACCCCACCTATTCAACCTCTGTCCACTCTACCATCCCCTCTATCCGATTCCCCTATCAACTCTCAGCAACAATATAACGAAACTTTGACTAACTTCATGATTGAACAAAATAACGTTAATAGACAAGTAATAGCTTTCCAAGATAAAATTGATGCTTTACTTATAATTTCCGAAGATTTAATTAAAAACCTGGAAGTTAGCTTTAAACAAATATTTTCAAAAGTTGAGGAGAGCCAAAGAGAAATCGCGATCGGTAATGACATCCTAGTTGTTACTAGAGGAGGTAAAGAAACCAAAGTTGAACAATCCTTAGATAATCCTTCAGACAAACCTTCTACTTCTACTGAACCATCCACTAATCCAGTGCCTAGTGACACCCCTGTCACTACACCAGATCCAGTGTCCACTCAAGCTCCAGAAATCATTCCGCGTACTCGAATTCCATTTCCTGGTAGGCTTAAGAAGGAGAAGCAAGAAGCACAGTTTGGGAAATATCTTGAGATGTTTAAAAGCATGCACTTAAACGTTAGACTATTAGATGCTTTAGTAGAAATGCCTAGTTGTGCAAAATTCTTCAAAGAACTTATTTCAAATAAGGAAAAATTAAGGCAAATAGTTAATATACCCTTAGATACTGAATGCTCTGCAATCATGTTACATGGCCTTCCACCAAAACTAGGAGATACTGGCCATTTCACTATTCCTTGTTTTCTTCAAAATACCCAAGTTAGTAATGCCTTAGCTGACCTAGGTGCTAGTGTCAACCTTATGCCTTACTCACTATATAAGAAACTAGGATTAGGTGAACTGCTACCCACTCAGATGACCATCCAATTAGCTGATAGATCAGTTAAACTCCCACGGGGGATTGCTGAGGACATCATGGTTAGAGTAGGTAAATTTATCTTCCCAGTTGACTTTGTCATTATGGATATTGAGGAAGATGCCCACATTCCCCTCATCCTTGGCAGACCTTTCCTAAACACTGCCAAGGCTGTTATTGACGTAAACGAAAAATCTTTAAAACTGAGGGTCAGAACGGAGGAAGTCACCTTTAATGTCGATAAACTGATGAAACAACATGTGGGAGAGGATCTTGGTCTTGTGGATTCCATGTAGGAAATATACGACGAGCATTTGGAGGAGATTCTAGCAGTCAGTAGTCACGACCCTCTTCCCAACACAGTCATCACTACAAGAAGACTATGCCAGGACGATGTTGGACTCTGCTCAGCTATCTCTAACAAACCAGCACACTCTGAGGAGCTGCTATTTCCTTTATCTGAAATGAAGTATCCTCTTGCACCGCCTGACAGCTCTCCCACGAACAACTCTTTTGCTGCTGTTCCCTTAGGCGAAGGCATCCCTCTACCAATCTTACAAAGGGGTCAAACTGATTCATCTCTTTCAGTAGCTGAAATTCTCAAATCTTTTGAGGAGATGGAATCAGGAATCTCAGCTGAGCCACAACTATCAGAAGGTTGTGCGCCACAAAATCCAGAAATCACCATAAGTACATCTTCAATGGCTCAATTTCAGAGGTTTGCATTCACCGACAACAACGATATCATCTTTACTGAAGATAATGTAACCTCCTCATCATCTACAAGTAAATACGAGCTGAAGAACAACGCACTCTCTAATAAGACAGAATTAGTAGAAATAGCATCAGCCACCGCAGCCGACTCATCTCCAAACAAATCAGAATTCCAAACGGGGTATGATGAGTTACGAAGAGACGAGATCGCTCGAATGAAGCCTTCCACTGAAGAACCACCAGAGTTGGAGCTGAAGGAACTACCCTCTCATCTGGAGTATGCTTTTCTTGAAGGAACCTCACACTTACCTGTTATAATTGCAGAAGGTCTTACACCCGAAGAGAAAGAAAAACTCATTCAAGTGTTGAAGTCACATAAGAAGGCGATTGCATGGAAAATCTCTGATATACAAGGGATCGGTCCAAACTACTGCACGCACAAGATACTCATGGAAAACGACTTCAAAACTTTTGTACAGAGACAGAGGAGAGTCAACCCAAAGATTCAAGATGTGGTCAAGAAGGAGGTTATTAAAACTCTTGGATGCTGGCTTGATCTATCCTATTTCAGATTTCCCATGCGTCAGCGCAGTTCAGGTTGTCCCCAAGAAAGGAGGAATGACGGTTATCACTAACGAAGATAATGAACTTATTCCAACACGGACCGTCACCGGATGGAGGGTGTGTATCGACTATCGGAAGCTGAACGAAGCCACTCGAAAAGATCATTTCCCTCTACCGTTCATCGATCAATTGTTGGAGAAATTGTCTGGGAATGAGTTCTACTGTTTCCTTGATGGTTTCTCTGGCTATTTTCAGATTCCTCTCGATCCTAAGGACCAAGAAAAGATGACCTTCATATGTTCTTATGGAACATTCGCTTACCGACGCATGCCTTTTGGGCTATGTAACGCACCTGCTACATTCCAGAGGTGTATGGTGGCGATATTCCACGACATGATTGAACAGTGTATGGAAGTATTCATGGACGAATTCTCTGTCTTTGGAGACTCCTTCACTTCTTGTCTTTCCAACCTCGAACGAATGTTAACCCGGTGCGAAGAATCGAATCTTCTCTTAAACTGGGAGAAGTGCCACTTTATGGTGAAGGAAGGAATAGTTTTAGGACACCGAATATCAAAGTCTGGAATTGAAGTTGACAAAGCTAAAGTGGAGGCTATTGCCAAACTTCCGCCACCTACCTCTGTTAAAGCCATTCGCAGTTTTCTAGGTCACGCCGGATTCTACCGTCGCTTTATTAAGGATTTCATTAAGATTTCTCGACCTATGACACACCTTCTCGAGAAGGACACTCCGTTAGTCTTTTCAGATGATTGCCTGAAAGCTTTCAACATTCTAAAGGATCAGCTCACACATGCACCGATCATGGTTGCTCCTAACTGGAGTCTCCCATTTGAGATCATGTGCGACGCCAGTGACTTTGCTGTTGGATTCGTTTTAGGGGAAAGGAAGGATAAGCATTTTCAACCAATATACTACGCCAGCAAGACACTCACCGACGCTCAAGAGAATTACACTACTACAGAAAAGAAGCTGCTTGCAGTAGTATTTGCTTTTGATAAATTTCGTTCTTACTTAATCTTGTCCAAAACTATTGTATATACAAATCACTCAGCCTTGAAGTATCTTTTCAAAAAGAAAGACGCTAAACCAAGACTACTTCGATGGATAATGCTTCTCCAAGAATTCGACATAGAAATCAAGGATAAGAAGGGAGCAGAAAACGTCGCAGCAGATCATCTTAGTCGATTGGAGAACCCATCGATGGAAAAGCTTAATGAAAAAGAAATTCAAGATCAGTTTCGTGAAGAACAACTCATGAATGTCGGAGGCCACCAGAAGGGATCACAATTCACTTATAACCCTTGGTACGCAGACTATGCTAATTATCTGGTTGGAGGAATTGTGCCAAAAGGAATGCCCACCTCTAGAAAGCGCAAATTCTTCAGAGACATTAAAATTTACTATTGGGACGATCCATACTTGTTCAAAGTATGTCCGGACCAAATCATTAGAAGATGCGCAGACGAGAGGGAAGCACGGAACATTCTCCACCAGAGTCATCATGGACCTACTGGAGGACATCATGGAACAAGCATGACAGCAAAGAAGGTATACGATTCCGGCTTTTATTGGCCGACCATTTTCAGAGACGCTCACAACTTGGTAAAACGTTGTGATGCTTGCCAAAGGTTTGGAAGTATCTAGCGGAGGAGTGAAATGCCACTTACTAACATCCAGGCCTGCGAGATCTTTTATATATGGGGTTTGGATTTCATGGGACCATTCCCAAAGTCCTTCAAAAAAGAATACATTCTAGTGGCAGTCGACTATGTCTCCAGGTGGGCCGAGGCACAAGCATTTCCTACCACTGACTCACGAGTAGTGACCAAGTTTCTCAAGCAACTCTTTTCTCATTTTGGAACTCCAAAGGCGATCATCAGTGATCGAGGCACGCACTTCTGTAGTGCTCAGTTTATGAGGACATTACAGTATTATGGTATCACCCATAAGACCTCTACGGCCTATCACCCGAAGACGAATGGGCAAGCCGAAGTGACGAACAGAGCGCTCAAAAGGATCTTAGAAAGAACAGTGGTTAATCATAGGGAAAGATGGGCCGATAAATTAGACGATGCTCTGTGGGCGTTCAGAACTACATACAAGCACCATTAGGGACCACGCCTTACAGACTAGTCTATGGGAAAGCGTGTCATCTACCGATAGAGTTGGAATACAAGGCTTACTGGAGGCTGAGAGATTGCAATCTAGACCCTTCCACAACAGGATTACATCGCAAGATGCAGCTGAACGAACTAGCCGAATTGAGAGACCAAGCCTATGATAGTTCTCTACATTTAAAGGAGCGAACCAAGAATACTCACGATGCTAAACTTAAGTATTCTAAGTTCCAACCTGGAGATAAATTTCTTCTCTACAATTCGCGCTTCAAAAAATTCTCAGGCAAATTCAGAGCAAGGTGGAGCAGACCATTCATGATATCAAAGGTATTTACCTTCGGGGCAGTCGAACTAGAGGCACCGGACGGTGATTTTAAAGTCAACGGCCACCGCTTAAAGCATTACATCGAAGACTTTCCTTCCAGTGAGGAAGTCTATATCTTTGAACCACCTTGAGCCGACAAGTAGGTAAAAGAGTCAAGCTAATGACTCGTTAAACAAGCGCTCTTGGGAGGCACCCCATTGCTTATCTTAGAATAGCCTTATTTTTCATTTCTTAATTATTTTTTGCTTAGTATTATCATCCCTAAACTAATAATGCAGGATAAGCTAGAAATCTGACGGCACCGCACTCTTACATTTTCATCGGAGATAAGTTTTATTTGACTTATGCTAATGCACACAATCAGATTGCTCGGACTTTTATATAAACATATTTTAAAAGTCATCCGATTCTGTTACATTTGTATAATCTTATAAACTATAGCATTACATGTTTTCTTTATATTTCAGGATGGACGCTTCAGCTGATACCTCAGGACACGCTGCTCAAACTCAACAGAAACGGAAGAAGAACCGCAGAGGAAAGAAGAAGTTGACCACTACCTCAGAGGAGCATACTACAGATGTGACGAGCACTCTAGTTTTCGACTATGGGATCACCACAGCAGATCCAGCTGTGACTTGGGCGATTCTCTGAGAGCTCTCCATCCAGCATGACTCTCACTCTGACATCAGGGAGATGGTTGGACTCCCGAGACTTCCCGACCAGTCCTTCAGACTTGGTTGAGGTCCTGGACCATCTCGCCTGTAACACCCCCAAATTTAATGATTTGCGGAAGCTTGATTTGGGTGTTACTAATCAATAACAAAGCACAAAGATATATAGCAAACGACTCTATATGCGTCGCTTTAACAAAATATATTGATAATTGAAATGTTTACAACATTTAAAGCTTTACATAGCTCGAGTTTAAATAAAAGGAGATTTCAGTACATAAGTACTTGTACAAAATATACTAATGCAAGAAAATCTCAATCGTCTGTATGCTGACTCGAGCTAAAAGTCCTGAAGCAGAAACATCCTACTGCTTGGTACCTGCGATACATGCTAAAAGGTCAGCTAAAAGCTGGTGAGCTCACAGGTTTAAAATCAGTTAATATAGTATGAACTGCAAGATTTAAATAATGAATTGCATCCAGCAATTTAATGATAGTAATCGTGTATACAGCCATGAGCACATAGTTGAGCTTAACTCGAGGGCCGGGTCCCCTATAGAGAATTCCGGGCGAGGTGCCTCCACGAATGCCTAATCAACCTTCGTCTTCCCAAATATTAGTACGTCCGTTTACCCGGTTAGTGCTTGCTAACCCGAACGAGGAGGGTCAATCCTATATGGTACCATATACTAATATTTACGCTACAATGTATTAACAACTATGCTGACGGAGGACTTTAAATGATTAGTTGTGAAAAAACTCATGTAGTATATGAAAATGTTTGTACTTGCGTTCACATGTTAAATTGAGCAATATATCACACCCCTGAGTAAAATAGTAAAAAGAGGGGCTATGAGACTCACCTGAGTCTTGTGAGTTTAACTTAATAAACTTGAGTTGATTAGTCGAGTATGAAGTCCAAAGACTTGTAACCTGAGGGTGTCCACGACACGCGATGGTTATAATCATGATTGGGTATCTCAAAAGATCACCATTGTAGTTGTTACACAACTATATATATATGTCCAAATTACTACGATTTGGTTGATTTGTTAAGTGTTTGAAAACATGTACGGCCCGTTGGTGAAGAATTTGTAATAATAATCTCAACTATTATTATTTTGATTTCGTGGCGTTTTACTTGAAAAATGTGTTTTGGTTGTGTTTTAGAAGCCGTTACGGAATCTAAGTACGGGGGTCTGGGGGCAGCGCCCCTGGTAGCGGGGTCCAAGGGGCGGCAGCCCCTGGCGGGGTCCAAGGGGCAGAGCCCCTGGCTAGGGTCGAGCTGCCAGGTCAGCTTGGAAAATTTTTATTTCTACTATATTGCTTTGACGAAAAACGCATCTGGGATCTGAATTCGGGTAAAATCGAGTGATAAATTTCGAGTCTCAACACTTAGTAAAAATCTGAGTTTTCTGTGTTTTGCGACACAATATGCGACACAAAAGTTGATATGTGACACAAGGGTTGTGTCGCATAGAAATGCGACACAATATCTATACGACACAAGGGTTGTGTCGCATAGATGCGAGATGCTGATTCAACAGCGACATAGTGATAGTGTCGCAAATACTATGCGACACAAGGTACGACACAGTATTGTGTCGCATAGGGTACGACATAACTGGTTTCATACGACACAATATACGACATAAGAGGCAAAATACGACACAACATGCGACACAAGGCTTGTGTCGCATGGAAGAACACCAGCCCAGAAAGTCCGGCTGTCACGGTTTTTCCGGCCAAAAATCCGTTTTAAACTCGTTTTTAAGCTATGAAATCGTGTTCTATACTTAGTAAGGGACATATATATGTTATATAAACAACCACAAGTGAAAAATACTAAGAATCGAGAGATTTCGGGATTTTGTCGGAAACTTACAAATTGCCGAAATGAAAATCCGAAAAGATAGCGTTGTAGATCGTCGTGAGGTGGTCGTGAATCTCTAAAAATATTGATGATACGAGTGCGTTTGATAGTAGTATTTTGCGATTTGTGTGATGTTGGTGATTTTCAAGAATAGAAAGAAAAGAGAGTAATAGAGAGAGAAAGGTAAGAAAGAATGAGAAAGAAAAGTGGGAAGTGGGAGGTTATCCCCACTTCCAGTATTCGCCCCGCGTTCCGCGTGGTGTTCGTTTTCTCCGTCATTTAACGTTTTAAATAAATATTTCGCGCGTAATTTATTCATTTTAAATACGAATTTTGCTTAATAATTAAATTAATTTGTTTTACCAATTATCTAAAAATTTAAAGATTTAAAATGTTATTTAAATAGTTTGCGTATTTTGCTTTTAATTGCGTATGTTTTAATTGTACAAAACGGGACAACTTTGGGAATAACGTTTAAATAGCAGTTTGGACTCAGTAATGTTTTCAGATAATGTTTTATACTTAAATACAACTTATGTCACCAACGTCCGTATTAAATTGAACCGAATTACATTCGATTTAAATTGCGTACGATTTAATCAAATCGCATTTTCGTATATATTCAACAATATATATAATTCGATACATTAATTAGCCTAACACAGAACTAATTACATGTATTAATATATGATTAGGCACTAATCGCTAGTCCTAATTTGGCGGGTGTTGCTCAATTGGTGATATCAAGTGGAAACACTTGATATTTAAGGTGAGGTCTTGAGTTCAAGCCTCACAACAACCTACTATTGGCTAATAGAGGGGTGGGCCTCAGCAATAGTGATGGGTTGGGGTGCATTGGGCTGCAGACCTAGCCCATTGGGCCTCAACTGGTGACGACTCTGGCCCAGGATGTAATCCAACCAGGGATGGACCCCCGACCCAGGATGTAATCCAACCGTGGGGGTGTCACATCGCCCACCATGGTCATTCTTCCCAGCTGCCCCTACTACAGAGCCTACTCTTCATGCTGCTGCTGAGACACATCTTGATCTCTTTGATGCATCCATGATGCCTGGGCCCACTGTTGCCGCGTCACCTACTTCCGTTCCGGATCGTGACGCACTCGCAGCATTTGACCCAGACATGGATGATTTGCTAGATGACTTTTAGTTTATTTTATTTGCTTTATGTTTTATTTTAGACTTTTATGATGTTGAAATGTTGAACTGGTGATTGTGATTGTATTTATGGTATTGCAGAACTTAGCTTCGTAAGTAATTGATGAGCTTTAAATAGAGACTGGTCCACAATCCAGCAGATCACTAGCACCACTCCTTCACGAATCTGGTCCTGGTTCCAGTGCTCACCAACCGTAGGGAAGTACCTCTCCTAAACTCTTCTAGTTTCTACGTAACTTAGATATGCTTATGCCCACTTAAATCTTTAAGTGTGGGATCCTCCTTGCTTAAAACTTCTTAAATTCACATTTTTCCTAAGATAAAACCCTAAGTGTGGGATTCTCCCTACTTAGTGTAGAAACATTGGGGACAATGTTTATTTTTAAGTGTGGGATAGCAGTATATCTCTCGTCTAAATATCCGTAAAGTTGATTTAGAAACAAGCACGTCCTCAAAATAATTTTCAATCCTTATTTTTGCCAAAATTTTCAAAAATTTAAAACTTTTTTGAGTCACAAATGTAAGAAAGAGTACAGACTTTTTTTACAAGTATTCAAAAGTTGGTAAAAAGAGGTCGACTCATGTCGGATTCCAAATAATTTAAGATGAGGATCTAAGAGGGGCATCGCACGACTGGACACATATAACCTATTTTTGCGGTGAGAAATTTTGAGCCTTATAAGCATTCATTTTAAATGTTTCACTGTTCGTTTGTTGTGTGTGACCAGTGCATGCATTTCTGAATTAGAACTTGCCCTGGGTATACGTTTCGAGATCACAGTGACGGGTGTCATATGTGACATAGGTTCAATTAGAGGACCTTGACATTCCCTAGGATTAAACCCCATTTCAACATATCTCTTTCAAACCCAAAACCCTTCCGACACTTATTTTCAGTGTTGATGATCCGCTTAGAAAACCATGTTGAGCTTTAGCCTTTCATTTCTTTCAACACACATTTTAAACCCACTTATCCCCATACCTACCAAAAAGCTTATCTTAGAATTTTTAAAATCTTTTTGAAAAATGCTATTTGGGTAATCTTTTTGTTTCCACCCCTAAATCACAAATTTCGTGTTTACTTAAAGCTTCTCGTGTGCGTTTCCATGATTAATATTCAAAAGAAATCGAGAGTCCTTTAGTGTGAAAAATTGACACCAAGTAAAGTTCAAAAGTGACAAAGGATCAAGACAAAAATGAAAGAAAGAAAGGATTTCAAAAAGGCGAATAAATAAAAATAAAAATCCCTTAGAAGCTCCCTGGCCAAGAAATTCTAAGCCAAAAATAAAATAAAGCTAAGTGCTTAAATCTCCCGAAAACTCCGATTCTTAAAAATTATAATATCTTCCGTGCGTTTTCAAAAGATAGAAGACAAAATAGCTATCGTCTTCCCTTATCGTTATCCGTTGCCGTTTTCATTAAAAAGAATGTCTAAATAGAATTTTTCATGAGTCTTTAAAGGTCCTGAGATAAGTAAAACCCTTAAAAATCTTTTTACCCTTATCCATGCCCTTTAACCCTCTCACCACACTTTACAACCCACTCGAGTCTCCTGAGATAATTAGTACCGTCCCCGTCTAAGTGGTGGAGATATGATCCTTGGGCAAGCCTATGACGATGAATGCTGCACGACTGGTATTTGAGCGATTTTTCATTTGACTTAGGATAATAGGAAACCCGATACACTTGTGTGAATTGAGTGACCACCGGTGAGATCGCCCAGTCGTGTATATTCCATATCCCGAGAATTGAAAGTTTGCCTAAGTGAATCATCTTAAAAATCTTAGGATACTTCATGTGAACATCTCTTCTTTGTCTAACTAGCGAAATACTTGTCTTCACTCTGTATGACTTCTTCTTTGAGGCGCAAAAAAGTTTAAAAACAGAAAGTTTCGGCGGGTCATATTGAAGTTTGCTTGAGGACAAGCAAAAGTCTAAGTGTGGGATATTTGATGACACGTAAAAAGTCAAGTTTTTATGTGTCATTATCTCACCTTTTTAGCCCAAATCATGATGAATACACCTAAAATTAATACTTTATCATTAAAACTCATCATTTGGGCTAAAATATAGACAACGTTTCAAAAATCATCTTAAATGGTCGAAAAACACGATAAATGTAACGAATACGATCATAAGCATTCTCGTTCACGCTTTTAAGCACTTTTTGAGTTCTACTTAGAATTATGACCTCTAATTTATGTCATTTTCTTCATTAGGAAATTACGAATGCGTGGATATAAAAAACGCTCAAAACGGATAAACGACGAAGAAGTTACGCCCAAACAAAGAATCCAAGCAACCGAAGCCCAACAATATGGGAGAGCCAAGCCTTATACGGCCAAGCCCAGCCGTATTTACGGCCAAGTCTTAGCCGTATACGGCCTATCTTGCCCGTATACGGTTGGGTCTCTCCCGTATTGCCCCCATTCTCTCCCGTATACGGCCAATCTTGCCCGTATTCGATGTCTTGGCCTTACAAAATAGGATTTTGATACGGTTGGGAAATACGGCTGAGATTTTGGAGGTAGGAATACGGTTGAGGAATACGGTTGAGCCAAGCCTATAAATACTCATCACCACCATCTCATTTTCATAATCCAACAATTCATTCTTCATTTCTTTCTTTCATTTCTCTCTCTACTCTCTCTCTAGAAATAATTAGATTATGTTAGTATAATTAAGCTAGTAGATTAGCTTCTAGCTTAGTTGTAACGGAGGTGCTCCGAGACTGCGCTTGCGCAAGATTTGTAATAACGCTTTGTCGGGTTCTATTATAATCTCTATCTTGTTATTTTTAAATATGTTGTACTGTTGCCATGATTATTTAGAAATGCTTGCTAGAATTATTGCCATGCTTAGCTGAACAAATCTGTGTTTGCTATGATAGTCGTTATGCTAGGGTAGTTATGCTTTAATCATGTCGTTACTCTGTCTGTATGCTGTTGATATATATTTGAATATGTGAATTGAGTCTCCAATGTTTATCTATCCAACTTATGTTGTGGTTTGTAACTTACTGCTAGAACTTAACTAGTGGTACGCCGCTTATTATTCTATGTCTGATGATCGTTGAACTCGACATGGCCGGTGTTCTCCTGGTTGAAATACACCGGAGGGAGACACGGAGCGTAGGATTAAAGATAGATTAGATTCACTTCATATAACAAATGTTTTAGAGAGAACTTTTGGAATGTTTGTGACTTAACCATTTGTCCAGTTACTCTGCACGAATAAACTGATCCCTGTATGCTACTCTGCTGCATGTTCTTGTTTGTTTGTTGCTTTAGGGTTTGCATGCTAGTATCACTTGTGCTGTTGGATATATGATTAGGTTTTCGAATATAAATTGAATGCATACATCAGTTTAACATGTGAAGAATAGTTATGCTGATTTATATGAAATAATGATAAACAATTTAATCAACCATTAGACCCGACCATCCCAACTTGTTCCGGTTTGTTTATTCAACAATTCATGCCATGATTCGGATATCTCAGATGTCCGAGATTGGGGAACAGGACTCGAGGATGGTTGTTGGTTAAATTGGTTGCTACATTTGGGAGAACTTCCGGTGTAGTGTACATTCCATAGCTGTTATCCACGTGACATGTTATTTATCCGGACAACTCTACGTTAGATAGATAATAGGCTAGGAGCTATGGCTCATTAGGACATATATACCCAGTCAAGGATAGACAACAAGGACCTTTTAATGTAGCAACGGAAATACCGTATAACAGCTGAATACATGGTATAGCGTTGGAAACACCACTGGTGTAGTACAAACACGTGGAAGCCATGGAAAAGCTGTAGGTAGATTACTTTGTTATCATTGATTGTTCCAAATACGTCTGTTAAATCCTGATCCCGTCATCATAACTAATACTTTAACTAAAATAACTACCCCTGAATAGCATATATGATTATCATAGTAGACACTCGCGTTAATCTGTAGTTCTTGTAGCCACCTCACCTCCATCACTTTAGATTAATTTTAAATTAAGTAGGTAGAACATAAAAGAAACAAAACCCCTATCAAACTCTTGATAAACCAGCTAAATTACAAAAGATAATTAGAAGTCTAGATCCCATGCCCGTTGTAGTTTGAAGAACGACCCTAGGTCATACCTATCGTTGTACTCACCCATAGCTTTAGAATACTTAGGCCCCGCAAACATAAATTTTAAAAACCCGCTGACTATGCCCCGGTACTGTTCGGTCAGTCCTTCGACGACGAGGACGGTTCTGCCCTTCGCAGGAAAGGTGGAATTTCAAACCTGACCTATCGGGGCGCGTCAGTCCACATCCTTTACGATTTCCATCGATCCAGTTCACCTCTTTTACCTTATTGGGCCTAATCCCAATATGTTTCTGCGGTCCACTCTATCCTTAGGCCTAAGCCCACACACTTCCAGCCTTTTTATAATCCTTAGCCCAATTCAGTTACCAAATTAAATTGAGCCCAATCAGCTTCTTAATATTTGACTAACAACTCAACTTATACCCAATTACCTTGAATTCCGGGTTTAATCTCCATTTTAGCCCGATTAGCTTGAAATCTGGGAGTTTTTGCTCCATTTTCTTCAGTTTAAAGCCCATTTTCGTTCCGTTTTACCAAATCTTGATTTTAAACACCTTTTTGCAAATATGATCGAAATCAGTACCAAAAATCAATTAATTGCAATAAAAATGCCTAAAAATGAGGGAATATAACTAAATAAATATGATATAATTTGATGTTATCATCTTTGTTTTACACCATCACCATCAACGGTATACTTTGGACCATTGACAACTATATCCCACATTTGATAATCGGTAAGCAACATGTACTGCTTGATCCGGTTCTTCCACAAATCATCCTCATCGGGTCTGAGCATGGGGATCTTTGTGACTTGAATTCCTTCAATGTTTTCTGTAGTCATCTTGAAAATGATTTGATTTTACCTTTAATTATCAATGAAACAGTGCTCCCAGATCTTCTTGTATTCAAAGCTATACAAAGCTCTGATACCACTTGACAATCCCGATTAACAGTCTAAATAACTAGCTTTTAATAGTTATTAACAAGTTACGGAATCACACTTAATAACTTCTGAAAGATTTAATAACAACAACAACTATAACTTGTAGAGCACGAATTAATAATCAAAAGCTTCAATATTATTAAATTAATAATACGAATACAAAGACTTGTATTAGGGTTTTTACCTTGAAGATATGAATACTTTCGTTAACCTAATCTAGGTTCTAGGAATCTCTATTTATACTTGTATAGAGTTCCATACAAATCTCCTATAATTATGGAAGTTATCACATTCCATATCAAACTCTAACAACTAGCCAACCTTAGTAAATAACATAAGCAGTCATAATATTGACATTTGCACTAACAGTAGTAACTGCAATACTTACAATATTTCACTAAGTCTTTTGACTAGACAGTACTAACTAATACATTTACTACTAATAGTATTAACTTTGTAACATTACTAACTCTTTACATTTGCAGTAGTAACTCTGATAAGCTTGACATTAGTAATCATGTAATCTTCACTAGCAGTACTAACCATGCATAACTAGCAGTAATACTCACTTGAACTCTTCAACTCTTCAACCCTTCAACCAGCAGAACTAACAAATTTATAACTAGCAGTAGAAACTTCAATACATGCAGTAATAAACATTTGAGCATATCCAGACCTAACACAAACTAGTAGTCTCGAACTGACTGAAGAGGACTTTGACCAGATCCATGCTGATGATCTGGAACAGATGGACATTCAATGGAACATGGCTATGCTTACTCGCAGAACCAAGAAGTTTTTGCAGAGTACCTGTCGAAAGAGCTTAGAAGGTGATGGCAAGACTGGTTTGGGTTTCGACAAAAGCAAGGTTAGATGCTATAATTGTCAGAACTACAGAAATTTCGCCAGAGAATGTGAGAAGGCGAAACAACCTACATCTGGGTTGACCAAACCAAGCGCTCTGAAGCCTCAGTACCAGAAAGTGCAAGATAAGGAGGCAAACAAGAGAATCGTCTCCACAGCTTTGGTAACTACAGGAGATGGAACTATGATTGGGGTGCTCATCTGGAAGAGCATCAGAACAACGCATTCATGGCCATACAAGAGGTAGATTATGATGCATTTACTTGTTTATCATGTTGTGATTTAACTAATAAAATCGCTAGATACTGAGAAGATAATCTCAAATTAAACACTAATCTAGATAAATTAACTTAGGCTAACAAGGTGTTGAAAGAAAATGAAAGACTTTTTGAAAATAAACTTGAATCTTACCGCACTGAGATCAAGGATTTAAAAATCAAAATTTATAATCAGCAAGATGCAATTGACAGTTATCTGACTGGAATTAAATTGCAAAAGAATGAATTTGCCGAAGCTCACGCGGAGATTTTGGACTATAAATGAAAACTTTCTAATCTTTCAACTTCTTCAATAGTATTTGATCAAATCTTTCATGCTCAACGTACTGATACGAAGAGCAAGGCAGGTATTGGGTATCACTCAGTACCTCCTCCAAAGGATTATCTACCTATGCCTGATCAGGATGAGATTAAGAATTTTGTGCCTACAACTACCTCAGTTGTAGAATCTGATGATCAGTCAGTTAAAAATACTGATTTGGATGCACCAATCAGTATTGGGGATGTTAGTGAGGAGTGTAAAGTCAAGGTTGATAAATCAGCTGCTAAACCCGAAAACTTCATAATCATTACTGAATATGAAGAAGCATATAAAAAGAAAGGAAAATCTAAGGTTGGGTCTGACGATAAGAATCTGAAATCTGATGTTAATAAAAAGGATAAAAATTGTTGATGCATAAATGAAGTGTGTCAGTCAGTTGGTCATAGTATGTACGAGTCAAAATTGTAAAATCAGTTTTGTAATGAAAAAGTATACTTAGAAAACTATAAGTGTCATTCTGCGACACTTGCTTAGTGTCGCAATTGCGACACTAGCCTAGTGTCGCAAGAGTCGCCTAGGGAAAGTGTCGCAAGGATCAGATTGTGTATAAATAGTAGGGGTGAACACAAAAATCGAATCCTGAAAGATATAACCGAATTAATCGAATTGAAAAAATCGAACGGATGGGAAAATCGACGGTTTGATTTTTGATTATACAAAGTTTTTGGTTCGATTCGGGTATTACCTAAAAACTAAACCAATAATAACCAAACAGATGCTTAATTACTAATTAATGATATATTTTTTATTTTATATATACTATACAAATTCACTGATTATACTAAGTTTTTGAATAATATTATCAATCCACAAACTTTAGAAATACGTACAACGTCTACTATTTCAACTGTAAATACCCTTAATATTATCATATCCATCAATCAAATTGTTAGACCTAGATTTAGGCATACATTTGAGGTTTAAGAAATATTTCCCCGTATAAATTATAAAACTCATATTTAAAATATATTATTGTATACCTTCACTAAAGTTTACACCTATATTTTAAAGGTTCAAGTTATTAGCATTAATAATTTTAAGATCATGTTAAGTAAAAAGCTATACATATTAAAGAGCTATTAAAACTAGCTTTTATACGAGTAGAGCCTATAAAATATAACATTACTTAAAAGTCCCTTGTTATATTTTTTTTATTGAGTTTTGTTAACGGAAGCTCTTAGAGTTTTTGTTAAGGTTTTCAGACATGCATAAAGGATTTGTATATTTCTCAAAATTCAGGGGGTCAAATAAATTCAATAGAGACAAAAAAATTTTATGGTTATTTTACAATATTTAATGCATATTTGAAAGTATTAACGAAAGACCTAAGGACTTCCATTATCAAAATCCTATTTTATATTAGTATTATAATTTTACATTTTAGGTGGGTATCTTTTTATGTCGTTCTATAATTTTTACTTGCTTTAACTATTTTGTAAAACACTTATAAAAGCATATAATTTACAAGTTCATATATAAGCTCAAACTCCGAACATTCTACTTCAGCTAGGGTGTGCATGGGTCGGTTCGGTTCAATTTTTGGCTAAAACCGAAAATCGAACGGTAAGTTCGGTTTTTGAAAAATCAAAAACCATAACCATTCGGTTTTTTCGGTTTCGGTTTTGTTTGATTTTGGTTTTTTCGGTTCGGTTTTTCAGTTTATCCATTTCGGCGTTTTTATCGAATAAATTTGATAAAATATACATTGTATATACGTATATGTATGTTAAGAATGAACTTACACTTAGAATTTATATTAGGAAAACTACTAACAATGAATCAATGTTGAAATATACAATATACAATATAAGATATGTAACTAATAGCCTTACAAATGTAGTAATAAGTGAGTATTTCGAATATAAAAATGAAACGCTTCATATTACTCGTTATATTCATATGTTTTATTTATTGAGTTGCACATATTAAATACATAACTTTTATATAAATAAAAAGTAATATATATAACATAAAGACTTCGGTTCGGTTCGGTTTTTATGGTCGGTTTTTGAGGTGAAAACCAAAAACCGAACCGATGGTTTCGGTTTTTCAAAAATCAAAAACCAAACCATCGGTTTTTGATTCGGTTCGATTTTTTCGTTTTGATTTTTTCGATTTTTTCGGTTTTTTGGTTTCCGGTTCGGTTTCTAAAATTAAATTTCACCATTCTCGTAAACATTCTTAGTGAACATAAGTATATTTTTATGATTATATATATAGAGGTGGGTTCTTTTAAGAATACAAAAAAAGTAGCAAACGGGAGAACCAATAGGACTGCTCCATTTGTCTACAAAACCCAATTATATTTTTACCCCCATAATTAATTATCTCACAAACCGTAAGTCCATAAATTATAAAAATTATATATTCGGAACCAGCGTCTTTTTCTCTTCGATTAGAGATGTCATAAGCTATACTTTCGAAGAATTTTTTTTTCTTCGTTTTTTTACCCAATTCTACAATATAATCATATGTGATTTATTATGAAAAACAAAATATTTGTTCACGATTATTTATTCATGGTATATGTTATTTAACACGTGATTACAACTTAATATTCATCCACATTAATAGTTAAATAAAAAATAAAAAATTGATTAGTTTTCATTAGAAATCACATGTGATTGTTGTTTGTACATTTAATCACATGTGATTTGTTATATAATCACATATGATTTTGTATATAATCACATATGATTTTCATCTAAAAATTGATATTTGATGAGAAATTTACTGATGTATGATAATTTATATATGATTTCAACTTGATTTTTACTTAATTATATAACTATAGTCAATGATTTAAAAATTCGTATTTTATTACCCTTTTATCACATGTGATTGCTACTTTGATATTCCATCGCATGTGATTACAACTTAGTTTTTCATGTTTTAATCTCCTTAAATCATCAATGATTTGAATTTAAAGTTTAATCGGAGATATAAGCGGGTGTGAATTTTTTTAGTGTAAAATCACATGTGATTTCACATTAAAACCCAATAAAAATGAAGAAAAAAAAACTTTGTCGGAAGTATATGTTGTTGGATCTAGAATCGAAGAGAAAAAGACGCTGATTCCGAATATGTAATTTTTATAATTTATAGACATATGGTTTGTGAGATATTTAACTTTGGAAAAAAAAGGTGAAAATAAGTTTTTGAAATTGAGCAATCCTATTGGTTCCTCCCTTCTTCATTTTTTTACCATTCTTTGTTAAACTTTCATATATATATATATATATATATATATATATATATATATATATATATATATATATATATATATATATTGGGATCAAGGGAGAAGGTTATTTAAAGGGAGAAGATGGAGAAGCAATCTTGGCCATCAAATCGGTGATTCAATGGTTGAGATCAGTCAATGGGTTTACTTACAATTTTTTAGGCGTGAAGGGCATTTTCGTCTATTGCCTTTGTTCAATCTAAAAGGAAACTACTCACATTTAATTTAGAAAATAAAAACCGATCGGCATGCAGAATCAAGAACGAAAAAAACTCTTCCGCTTCAATATGCATCGTCGATTATCAAGAGAGTAAACCCTAATTCTGATTCCGCAAGCCCAAACACACAACGATTCAACACAAAAAAATAGATAATTTCGAAATTGAAGTTCAAGAGAAAGGAGGATAAGTTCGAGGGCCACAGTGGTTTGATTCATATTGGAAGATGGTTAGACCTGAAGGAGTAAAACAATCGACCATGAAAGGTAGTGTATCTCGTTTCGCTTATGCTAACTCCAATCGTTTTCTGAACGGTTGATTCACTTTCTAGGTTTTTAGTTTCTTAAAATTGGTTGTCGATCATTAACTAGCGTAAAAATTGGGGGTTTGTCGCAGGGGTAGTAGCGATTTCTGTTTAGTGTTTATGATTTTCTAGCGAAAAATGTTAAACTTGATTGGAATGCATGTTATTCGTAAATGTGAACTGGTTTTTTGGAGGTTTGAAGAGCTCAAAATCAGTAATGATTCAGCGGAGTATTTTTCTAAACGTTTATACACCTGATATAGTCGGTGAAAGTTACTCGCAAATTTGGAATGCTTGTTTCTGTTTTAGTAAGTGGTTGTGTTTAGGTTTTAGGCTCGGTAAAAGGATTTTGAGAATTTAAAATTTGCTTGAAGCTAAGTTGAATCAAGGCTATTATCTAGTCTGAAAGATAAATGATATATACGTTTAGAAGGTAATAATATAGATGGACTCCAATAGGCAATGGTTACGTTAAAGCATCGAATCATTGTGTTTTGCAGAATCATATTTGTAAGTTGTTAATCTAAAATGTTTTGCTTAATCATGCTTAGTTAGTAGTGTGTATAAAGAAGAATTGGATTTGAGAGTATTTTGGATGTGCGTTAGGAAAGCTACCGTTGTAATTTAGTATGTGGTTGAATCCTGTAGCTGAATCAAAGATGCCGAAGTACTGAATCAATGTGTAAATTTACTTTAGCATATGATGAAAAGCACTGATTCAGTATGTTAAATCACTGAATCAGTGTGCTGTGGTTATTTAGGCATGGTATGGTAATGGGTAACTATGTTATAGCTAATGTTGCACCATGCTATTGTAATTACATTGCAACATAGTTGTCATAACTAGCGTCTTTGTTGTTGTACTTAACTCATGAAGCCTTTCTTTACTGTAGATCATGCAGTTAGTTCGCTGACTCCCGAATCTAATGGAGTGTGATGGGATGTTTATTTGATCTTCTGAAAGTTTGGGTTGACGGATTGATGGAAGTATACAATTGGTCCGATGCGCTTCAGTTATCTGTTTTTAGAGTTGTAATGGAAAGGTGTTGATTATGTGTGTGAAACACGGATCTGAATCAAAAATGCCAAATGTTTGAATAACTATGTTACTTTACTTGAGCAGATTGTGAAAAGCAATGAATTAATTGTTGATACATCATAGTTTATGTAATGCTGAATGATATTATGGTTACTGGTAATAATAATGTATGCAATAACTATTTATAGGTGTGTCTAGAAAAAGGTATGATCATGCTGAATCATAGTGTTACTATTGCTGAATCATGTCAGGCGTTTGTCAAATCATAGTTTATTTATTGTTGAATCACATAATAGTTACTACTGAATAGTTCGAATCACTGATATTGGTTACTGAATCAAATTTATTTTTTTGGTCAACGAACATGGGTAACTACCCAAACACATTAATATCGCTACCAACAATATGAAACAAGCACTTGCAATTTGCAAGAGGCTAAATTAAAAAATCGTCATTGAACCAACAACACACCGAAACCGGCAGTACGCACGTTTTCAAGACATATTCACGATAACTTACTCGGTTAAGATGTGCTTGCAATATCATCGGATTCATCCGTTGAATACATATCTACAAGTTCCATCGCTTGATCGCCGTCCGCCATTACGATTAACCGCAACTAAATAAGTAATACAATCACTTATAGATTGCTCCCAAGCTTCGTCACTTGGATCCTTGTTCAATATAACTCCCAAATTCGACACCAGGAATCGTTTGCGAGATGGTTTATTGTAGGAAAATATGGACCGAATGAAGAATACTCGATATCATAAGATCTGCACGTATAAGCTTTCTTTTGCGATGAAGATTTAACAATACGTGATTCTCAATCAAAAAATAAGAAGTAATTGAAATGATTTTGGTTGATAGTAAACAATACACGATATCATATGATATGCACGTATCCACTTTCTTTTTGGATGAAGATTTAGCAATCCTTGATACAGTCTCTAAACGTGAACAATAATTGAAATAATTTTGGTTACTAGTTTCCTAAAATGATGGAGTTTGATACGTGCAAAAAAAACCTGCCCATAATTAATGTATTTAAATTACAAGAAATTAAATAAAAGAATCAAATTAGAAAAGACTAAAATACCCTTTAACCTAAAAATGAAATGAATGGCTAGGATTCCTTCTCTCCCTTCTCCATGAAATTTCCCTTCTTTTTAGATCCTTCAACTATATATATATATATATATATATATATATATATATATATATATATATATATATATATATATATATATAATATACTTTAAATCAAATCACATGTATGTTAAATACTCACTAGTCATTATTATAATTTAATTACTGAACTTTATTTATACTGTATTAAATTTTAAATTATTATTGCATACATACATTGATACATACATAAAATTCCATGATATTAATGGAAAGGAAACAGGATTTAGAAAAGAAAAAGGAAAAAGGTAGATAGATATCAAAGGAAAAAGGGGGGAAATTGAAACAGTGTCCCTGTTTTCTCCTTTAAATTAGGGTTTTGTTTTCTGCGTCAACAACCCCATTTCAATTACTATATTATCTTCCATATAATTCCATTCCGTTTCATCATCATCATCATCATCGTCCCAGTAAGTATACTCACTTCAATTTTATTTTTACTTCAATTTTCATTAAATCTCTATGCACATATATAATTTGTATGCAGTATGTACTGTACTGTTTCCCCCCCTTTGCTAATATGTTATTTGTTTTCTCTAATTTTGTATGGGGGCAGTTATTTTATTAAGTTGCAAAATATTGTGTTATTTTGAGTTTTATGTTAGTAGATTGAACTTGTATGAACAAATTAAGCTTAAATTTTGTATCTTTAAATTGAAGTGAAATTAACTAATGGAGTATAAAGATTGATGGTCTATATGGTTCTTTTTTTTTCTTTTTCTTTTTTTTTTGTCTGAGTAGTAGCTTTTGAGTGTAGTGCATGCCATTTCTTTGGTTGTAAAATAAGTTGTTCTGTCATGATTAAAGTTTTGCTTAGACTTTGGGTAAAGTTTTATTAAAGTATTAAAGATCCTGTGTAGCTCAATATCTTGTTTGAACTTCGATTTTGCGATTTCAAATTGTGTAGCTCAATGTCCCGTTGATGTCAGCTCCGTGAAACAGTTACATCTTTTTGCGCTTGTTGAATGTTGTATTTATTACATTATGATATTTTTCCTTGCATAATGTCGAAATAGGATATGTATAGTTGTGCTCGGTTCTTTGGAGACGCCTGGTAAGCAAAATCGAGTTTGGTGACGTAGTTCGAGGTTTGATAAAGCACGCGGTAGGGCGGTTGAATAATTTAATTAGTATTATAAAAGATAGCTAAGACGGGGTCCCTTTGTTGCGTGGCTGCGAGGCCACATGGGTCTAATGCAGCTAGCCGTGATTGGTCCATGGGTCCACACGAGCCTTACTGGAGAACCAACACTAGCTTTTCACCTCCACCGCCGAGGTGGGATATGCGGTACAACTCTGATAGTCAATCGTTTGGTTCTCAAGAGGGTAGTCAGTTGTATGGATCGTCAACATCCTCAAACAGTAGAGGTAATTATCTACCCAATCATCGACATTCTGCTTCTGATGGAGTTGGGACTTTTATTAGCAGTCCATCTGACTTTTCACCAGCTCAGCAGTGGACCCATCCGACAATACATGAAATTAGCGCTGATGAATTTGGAAGCTCGTCAAGGAGAGGTATATATTTTTATTCATGTGTGATTCTTTGTAGTTTGAATTGTTAAATTCAGAGTGGGTTATTGATTCTTGATTGATAAGAGCCTATGATAGACTTTTTTCTTGGTCTTCTTTGGATGCATCTAGCTATTAAGTCCTACGGTGCAGTGGCTATATACTTGAATCTTTGTGTTAATTACCACTTGGTGTTAACCTCTAGGTAGCTTAATTGTTGAAGTATTTATGGTGTCATGGTACTGGCTTGTGCAAATGACGTTATATGACCAAAATACACGTGTGTGTTTCTTTGCATCTCAAGCAATCATTTACTTGATTGTCTCAAATAGATTCACGCGTTCTACCATCGGATAGAATAAAAAATGCTAGTTTGTTCCTCTTTGTACTATATATCTGTTTATTTAGAGGTGACAATCTTCCCTTATTTACGTATGGATGGATGGTTTGGCTGATTTTTATATTTAACTGGTTAATCAAGTAAATGATTTTTAATAATTTTCTTTTTACAAAAAAGCTCCCTAAGAAATGTGTCGAAAATCTCCCAAAGTGTTCTCTCAACTCTCAAGTCTCTACCTATATTGACACATACCAAAACCATCCTTTGTTTTTTGACCCTTGTGCAACCTGCCTGGCCCACCCATTTTGCCACCTGCAGTATATGGAGTATATCTTTCTAGAGTTTATGATACGTTCCACACGTGTTTAAATATTCCTTTTAGCCTCAATTATTTGCATGACATGTAAATCTTAATTCATGCATATTTTTGTGCACTAAATTATATCAGCGACATTTTATTTGCATACTACAGATTATTAAACAACACTGGAATTCTGTTACGATAATAAATTACTCAAGGAAGTCCATTGTTTGGATGTTCTGTTATGATGACATGAGGTGGTTGTTGGCTTGCAAGGGGCAGCTTTTCTCGATTAAATACAATTTTATCACAAACTAGTTTGTTAATAAGCTACAGTGACATGTTAGATTTATCAAAGATCCAAGTTTATCGAAAATTGTGATATCGCATATGCTAATATGTTATATATTACGTTTATTTTTGCAGTTTTGGGGCCTTTATCTTTTTCACCGACTATTGAGGTGCGCTATTATTATCTTGAGTAAAACCTTCATTCATGTTCTATGGTTTTTGCTCTAATTGGAGTCGGTTTCACTTTTCAGAGAGATTCAATTTCATCCCGCTCAGACAATAGTGATTATGAAGCAATGGTCAAATCACAATCCTCACAGCGTAACTTCACAAGCCGTCATTGTTTCATGTCCAAACCAGTCCACCCTGTGACTTTTCCACCCGAACAAGATGGGCCGGTGTTTGCAGATTTCAACGAGCTTCAAAGAGACAGACAACGCTTTAGCACCGCTAGCTGTGATCTCGATTCTACCGATGTTTCTGAACCTATTGAACCCGATTCACTTAGCCGACCATCTGTTACCCAATCGTCTGTTTACAAATGTGGTTTGTGTGAGCGATTTCTCTCCCAGAGATCACCCTGGAGTTCTCGTCGGATTGTTCGAAGCGGTGACATGCCGGTCACTGGAGTTCTTTCATGCCGTCATGTCTTCCATGCTGAGTGCTTAGACCAAACAACACCAAAAGTGCGAAAAGGCGATCCTCCGTGTCCCGTATGTGCTAAATCTGATGAAGAAACATCTCCGGATCACCGAGTTTTTTCGAAATTGAGAAATGGGTTTCCTAGACTTAAACCTTTTCGCGAAGATGGACCGTCCAGACCATGGGGGTGTGCTCAGGCTGGCAATTGTGTCGAAGGTGCTCTAAGCGCACCTTCAAGAAATGCCATGCTGTTACTTAACCGGAATCGTGTTAAAAAGAGCCTTTCTGTGAAAAGTAACTCTAGTAAGAAAAGTGGATCGTGTACTTCAGGTGACACAGGTGCAGTTGGTTCTTCAAAGACAGCTTCAGGTTCAAATAAGAAGTCGTAGAAGTGGTAAGTTGTGTGTATGTGTACATACCTGCAAATGTGGTTAAGTGGTTGTTATGGAATATGGAAAATGTGGTTCAGACTTGTTAACATTGGTAGAAAGATTTTTGTAGGATGTATATCATCCAAGATGGTATGTAAAATATCAGTCTAATTGCTGACGCGAAGGTAAACTATTTGTTGGATCTATGTTCAGTTAGCTTGGCTTGTTTTGGCTTTATTTTTTAGTTGTACTCCTTGGTGGTTGTGACTGGATGGTTATGAATCCAGTTTGGTGATTCTGGGTTTAGGTTTTCGTTACAGCTCAAGCTTGACTCAAAGAGAAACTGGATCTTGAAAGAATAAACCATTAGAACCCTTGTTCGATAAAGTTGTTTGATTCAAAAGTTTCAGAAAGTTTGATTTGGATAAGCTCAGCTTGAATTTGAGCTCAAATCTCTCCGTAAGAGTTTGACACTTTTATATCCCTTTTTATTATCCAAATTTGTATACTGTTCTCATTTCAAATCAAGTATTTTTAATTATTTCACCTTAACATTGAAAGGTCTGCTATATCAATACTTTAGGAATACATTTTTTTTTTGAAACTGCGTGATTAAGCGTAGATTATTACTAATTTAGAGTGGACGTTCTTTTCTGAATTGATAAATATAATTGAGTAAGACATTTATTTTGATACGCTGGGAGTAATATTGAAGGCTCGAAAGTTTGTTGAGATTCAAGCCCAGTCCTGACATTGAAGCGTGATATATTTTGAGCTCTCCAATTCCTTTCTCTTTTTCTATTTGAACCGAAACTTGACAGGTTCAACTTGAACTTGGCTTGATAACTCAAGATTCGTTTGTAGTCCTAAGTTATAACATGGTTAAGATTCGTTTGTAGTCCTAAGTTATAACGTGGTTAACGTAACTTTTATGATGCCTATCTCAAGGAAATAATTATTTGCTATAACGGTTTTATTATCTATCATGGTCTCTTAAGATGGATTGCACCAATATCAACGGTACGACTGAGAACACAAAAAAGGGACATTATTCAGTTCGGACTACGTAAAGCCTATTTTGTACCTCTTTCGACGAGGAACAAAAAATAGGCACGTCGTGATCTTACTAAAAATGCCTGCAGTTGTAGACTTGTAGTAAGAGTTCCATTTGAAATTTTCAATTTGTGGCTTCTGCATCTTGAGATTCTTGTAAGTCAGGAAGTTTAGTTTCTGTTGTTTCACACAAATCTTAGGGGCTTCCTTTATTTTCAAAGTTATGTTACCAAAAAGTGTCAATGAATGATATAATAAAACACATTCCGTACGTCCCAATTTATTTGTCCACCTTTTCATTTTGATTTGTCTCAAAATAGTTGTCATTTTTCAAATCGACAAATTGAAATGCATGAAAATGGTAAAAATGAAATTCTATTGGTGGTCAACATTAATAAATATACAATTCTTAAACTGTGTGTTATAATAATTTTGAGACGGGGGAAGTAATATAGCATACACTAACAACAAAATTGATAAATTTATAGGATCATCATGATTTATTAACTTTTATGTACCGTTGATGTAACTAAATATAGAATACAACAACCGACATCCCCATTTAGTATGATACTCCGTAGATTAGACCAAATAAATAAAAAAGTGATCCTTTTTTTTCTGATAAATTTGTTGGCTTCATAAATACGAGACCAAAAAATGTTTCATTTAATTTTTGTTACAACCGGGGACAAGAATCTCTTAATACACATGGTGCTTAAAGAAGCTGTCACTTTCTTTTGAAACAGAAGTGTGTCTACAAGGCCCACATTATTTATTACTCTATAAGCCCATTGGGCTTCCATTTTGTTGGGACCAAACACATACGGTCCAAAACAGCATTTAATACTGTATGTATGTTTTAGTTATTAGGCATATAATTAATTAAGATTAAGATGGTATATATAAGGATTTCATTAAACAGACATCTAAGAGCTCTGAATATTAATCAATAAATATATGGTTGATATTCAACATTTAAGTATATACTCCGTATGGTTAAAGGTATTAGAAAAATTGTATTCTTAATTATAGTTCTAATGGTTACGTTTAACAAACTACGAACGTACTAAGCATAAAAGAGGGAAGACATGTTGATAAATTAAATTTATGCTTATTTCTCCATTGTTGGTAAAATGTTGTATATTTGTCCCTTAGTATTTCGCTGTACTATATTCACGATTATTATACTTTAATATATATGATTCGATTTTTTTTAATGATAATGAATTAGAAATATATATGACAAACTCAAATATCAGTTGCAAATACATTAATAAAACGTTTTAGATTAGATGAAAGGGATGATATATATCCATGATGTCTATACTACTTGTGATATTAGTAAAATGGGAAGTCAAAAAGGGGCACTTAGGCCTAAATGATAGATGAGTGCACTATGTTTTGCTAATGCAAGTCCATGTGAGGTGAGGACCCATTTATAAACATGTTTTGTTTTCCTTGGTGTACATAAGGTATGTTTGAAAAGCTAAACAAAAAGTCATTAATTTGAATCTTTAAAATCAAATTTGGCTAGTTTTGGGATACAAATAAATACAGATTTAAGTCGACTCTTACAAGTCGAGTCACAAATTTATAAAACGAGTCGACTCAAATCTTGATTTGTAAGAGCATATACTTATCCATTGAGAAAAGATGGAGACAAAATAAATATGTTGAAAGAACAATTTGGACCAACCATGTGGGTTTGTCAACCAAAAAAAACCTAACTTCCTCTTTCAATCCATTGGTTTTTTTGAGTTGTCACCCCATTCACATTTCAAACAATACAACTTGTTGATTGGATAGTTGTATCAATAGTGCCCTCTACCTCATGCCCTTGTCATTTGGTCATTGATTCATATCATAAGTTAGGGCATCCCTTCTTGTGATGCAATGGTAACTATATATCAATTCTCATCATTTGTTTATTGTAGTCAATATTAAATATTCTATGTGCGTAACAAGGGTAAGGTTCAAATGAAATTAAAAATTTGTGTGAGAATAGAGGAACCAATGATATGGTGCCATGTGTACAAAGAGAATACAAAACTCATTTACCCCTTAAGTTAAATATCTCACAAACGACAAATCGAAAAATTATGAAAATTGCACCATTAAATTCAGCGTTTGATCCTCTTCGATTTGCCGTCCATTAAGGCATACTTTCGACGAGTTTTTTTTCTTCATTATTTTTAGTGGGTTTCACATTACTAACACGTGTGTTACAGTGTTGCGTTTAGGGTTTAGGGTTTGGGGTTTAGGGGTTAGGGGTTAGGGTTTAGGGTTGGGAGTTTGGGGTTTCGTCTCGAAATCATAAACCCTGCTAAACCCTAACACTAAACCCTAAATCATACTAAACCCTAAACCCTAAACCCTACTAAACCCTAACACTAACATGTGTTACTAATATGTAAAACCCACCAAAAAAATGAAAAAAAAAAGTTCGTCGGAAGTATGCCTTGATGGACGGCAAATCGAAGAGGATAAAACGCTGAAAAATATGGTGCAATTTTCATGATTTTTCAACTTGTCGTTTGTGAGATATTTAATTTTTAAAAACGTGGATGAGAGAGAAAAAAGTGACACATGACATATTATGGTTGGTTCCCCATTCTCACACAAAATAAATGGTCTCATATGAACTCTTCTCTACTTAACAATTAAATGTAAACTATTTTATTTTAACAATTATCATTTGTGAAAAACATATTTCTACTACTATTTCATTCACAAGAAACACTTGCATGTGAATTGCACTATTATATTTGGAAACAAACTATTTCATGGGAATTTCCTTAAATTTGTCATTTCAAGAAGTAATGTGTTACATTTTTATCTTTTTATATATGTTGTTACATCAACCAAAAAGTTAGAAGGTACCCATGTGATCTGCGAGATGAGGCCAAGAGTGTTGTGGACACTTTTAACCACTATCATTTACTTTCTACCATATACTTAACCTTTTCATTCATGTGTACATGACATATTTGACTTGGTTAACCAGAAAGTTTAAAACAAAATCAATTTGTATTCTTATATGATTCAATTACGTTAATTTCCAACGTATCATTAACTTTCAATGTCGCATGTTAGACTTGCAATGTACGTACGTGAACATAATATGATAATTAGTTGATTAAAATCGTTGATTCATTTAAACGCGGTACACATCGTTGATTGTATACAATCATGCATATATGTTTCAAGTGTGATTCACTAATTTGTACTTACTAACAACCTTTCTATTGATAATTTGATATGATGTCAATGTATTTGAAATACGAAAGGTTTTTGGGAAAAAAATAAAACATATGAGTAGTGTAATAAAACAAAAATTAGGATTGTACAAGTAACATGGGTATGTGGTTGGTAGGTCCAAAGTAGCCCATGGTTGCATTCATGGAACCCTATGTTGCATGTTTTGCTACTTTTAGTATCAAAGTTGATCTTTGCATTGTCTTGATGGAAGACACCAAACCCCTGTTTAATTCTTGCTAATTTTGGTGTATCGTGCTTTGAAACAAATGAAAATATTATTGTAATTTGCGTTAACCTGGATGTAACTAAACACACACATACACAAAAGTAAAAATCATTAATTTGTACATATAAATATTTTAATTCTTAACAAAGCCAAATAAACCTACAATAAAAAAAGGTGTGATATCATTGGAGCAGCTGCATTTTTGAGGAGAATGAATAACAAACGATTTCAAGTGTTAATTTTGGTTAGGCCTAGATACACAATACTGCATTTTACATAAAATGAAGTGTTATTGAGATGCAGCGAATCCAAACCGTTATCACAGAAATCTACGATCGAGATCGTACTTTTCCTCCCTTCAAAACGCAGCGAACTTAACCATAATGAAACAATTTTTAAGAAACAGGTCACTTCCTCGCAATGTAGTGGTAGTGTTGGCCTCTTTTGTTTATTAATTAGTCTCTATTCTCTAGAACTTTCTCCACTACAATTAGAGAAAGTTGTGATATACTACGTAGAGTAAGGTTCAAATGAGTACATCAATTTTGAGTGAGAATGAGGGAACCAACAGATTTCTGCCATGTGTCACTTTATTCTCTCTCCTCCACACTTTATTCTCTCTCCTCCACATTTTTAAAAATTAAATATCTCACAAACGGTAAGTCGAAAAATCATGAAAATTGAACCATAAAATTCAGCGTTTTCTCCTCTTCGATTTGCCGTCCCTCAAGGCATACTTTTGACAACTTTTTTTTTTCTCATTTTTTGGTGGGTTTCACAAATTAGTAACACATGTGTTAGTGATTATTTGTACATTTAATTTGTGGTTAAGGTTAGGGTTTAGGGTTAGGTTTAGGGTTTAGTAGGGTTTATGGTTTAGGGTTTATAAGGGTTTAGGGTTTAGAAGGGGTTCAAGGTTTAGGGTTTAGAAAGATTTAGGGTTTAGCGTTTTGTAAAGCGTTTAGGGTTTAGGGTTTGGGGTTTAGGGGTTAGGGTTTAGGGTTTAGGGTTTGAGGTTTGGGGTTTCTGGGGAGAAACCCCAAACCTCAAACCCTAAACCCTAAACCCTAACCCCTAAACCCCAAACCCTAAACCCTAAACGCAACACTTTAACACATGTGTTAGTAAAAAACCCACCAAAAAAATGAAAAAAAAAAACTTTTCGAAAGTATGTCTTGAGGGACGGCAAATCGAAGATGAGAAAACGACGAATTTAATGGTGCAATTTTCATAATTTTTCGATTTGTCGTTTGTGAGATAATTGATGTTGGGGGTAAAAGGGTTTTGTACATGTGGAACATTCTCTTTGTACACATGGCTTGATATTATTGGTTCCCTCATTCTCACACAAATTCCTATTCTCATTTGAACCTTACCCATACTACGTATTATATTGTAAGTATTATTTATCATAAGTTTTTTTCATAATACATTAACATTTTCTTTATACTAATCTTTCTAATACGAGCTATCACATAATCTTGACATTGTTGTACATGTATTTGGTTTATTTAATTACCTCATCTTTTTTATTACTGTATGTCAAATATTTATACATAGAAATAGAATGATAGTAGTTCGGCATGAAAAGTTAGAAGCACTATCGAGTACTTTACTTTCATAAACCGTTGCAAATTACACCAGCTGAATACTACGGAGTATAATAATTCGATTTAATTTGGTCAAGTGAGGAATGAAGTTTGCATTAAAGTTTTAGGTACTTCCGTCCCATTACAAGTATTCACTTTTGATTTTTTGAAGTCTTTCTTTTTCAACTTTGATCTTAAATATTTTTGTTTGTGTTATATATATAATACCTTATGAAAATTATATCAATGAAAATACATTTAAAACATATTCCACATATATATTTTGCATCAGGTATTATATAATACAAACAAAAATATTTAAGGTCAAAGCTGTAAAAGAAGGACTTTCAAAAGTCAAAAGTGGACACCCATAATGGGACGGAGGAGTATAATAATTTGATTTAATTTGGTCAAGTGAGGAATGAAGTTTGCATTAAAGTTTTAGGTGAGACGTACATGCAGCATCCTATAGTACCGACACACCGGAGCCGGTCAAGTGTAGATGACATTGATTAATTTCCCAGCCAAATTTTATGTACCATGAACCATCCTCCTGACCGGCCCTTACCTTGTCAGCCTCAAATGGACGGCTCATATTCCCTCCGGCCAGGCCTCCAACATAAAACTTACTCTACAGATGCCACGTATATATATGTCCAAATAAATGCGGACTTCCAAAAATAACATCACAACTATACTAGTAACAATATACATATGAACCTTAATAAATAAATAAATTTATACGGAGTAATCCGGTGTTTATTCATCCTAGATTCCTCCTAGCTAATACAAGTGTTCATAATATATAGTCCTTGTTAGTTTGTTCATAAAAGTATATATGTTCACTTGTAGGAGTAGATGGATTTTTTGTTTATTTTTTCTTTAAATTTACTAACGTTCTTGTTCACAAAAGTCTATAGTCTATAGTAGATAATTAAAGCATAGAGTAAAAGAAAATTTGAACGGTTAAGACGAAGGACATACTTAAGACTTCTTCATTTTATATCATTAGTAACATCTTATCTTAAAAGGGTAATTTTGAGGCTAACCCTGACTCCCGTACCATATTTCAATGGTACGCGTCTGCCCCACCCGCAAGGACCATCAATGTTGGGCAAATCACATGTTCATAAATCAACTACATGTGTCTTGTGCTGAAGAACCGATTTTAACCCCTGACCTGCTATATGTAACACATGTGAAGTATGGGTGATGGCGGTACCACTTGAGCTAAGCTCAACTAGTGTAACATCTTATCTATGTGTATTACGTAGTACTTCAATTGAAAAGAGCTAAAATGATACAAATGGAAAAACCTTAATTTGCAACCGATTCACTCTTGGAATAGGGACATTGTGAAATTACCTATTATAGAACAGTAAATCATGAGTTGTTGGATGTTTATGGCAAAAAATGTGATGAAAATGCGCCAAATTGCGACAATGATTGCAACAATATATTAAACTTGATATCAAGTGAAGAAGACAACAAACTGTCACCATAAGGACACATGCATGCTTGTATAGTAACGGAAATATATGAGTTTGAGCTAAGCTAGCTAGATTTTATGAGTTTGAGCTAAGCTAGCTAGATTTTATGTGATAACGATGTTATTTTCGGCCTGAAGAGGTGTCATTATCATCGTTATACTTGAACATATCGTGCGTAAAATTGGTCTAAGGGAGACCAGATTTTATTGTTGTTAATGGTTCAAGTTAATCAAGTTGCCCATATAAATATATAATAAAAAAACCGGATTAAACACAACAAAATGATTCCGATTTGATACTTGAGTAGACGCATCATCTAACTCTGTTGTACGGTAGGTCAAATAATTAACAAGAATTAACATATACTATCTGATCACTAGGTTGAAATGTCAAATACAGCGTTCAGTCAATTGTACCTAGTATATTTTTATTGATCAAGAGTATATTGCATTATAAATTAAAAATATTTCAATCTTGATTCTTGAACGTTATACGAGTATCAAAATGACAATTTTAACCCTTTATCCTTATTTATATATATTCATACTAGATGCCTGTGCGATGCACGGCAATTTACATTTTACGGTTATGATAATAACATTACTCGATTTGATAACAAATAAGATAGACAAATATATGCCATTGTAACAATAAATAATGATAAAAACATATGCAAATATAGTACTCCAAACAACATAACTTATTACCTCATCAAGAAATGCACTACCATTTATAAATATTTATTCAAACAACAATAATTCATTTGCCATTTACATATATTACTGTAAACAAATAATTAAGTTAAGAAAACCAATTAGGTTACTAATATAAAACATAAACAAAGATAAACTGATATCGATTGCATATTGCATATATTAAGGTAATAAGAATACAATAACGACAACAAAAAGATGAAAGCAATCCATGAAACTCAAACATCATATGTTAAATTTTTGAATAATGATGTAACACCCCCAAATTTAATGATTTGCGGAAGCTTGATTTGGGTGTTACTAATCAATAACCAAGCACAAAGATATATAGTAAACGACTCTATATGCGTCGTTTTAACAAAATATATTGATAATTGAAATGTTTACAACATTTAAAGCTTTACATAGCTCGAGTTTAAATAAAAGGAGATTTCAGTACATAAGTACTTGTACAAAATATACTAATGCAAGAAAATCTCAATCGTCTATATGCTGACTCGAGCTAAAGTCCTGAAGCAGAAACATCCTACTGCTTGGTACCTGCGATATATGCTAAAAGGTCAGCTAAAAGCTGGTGAGCTCACAGGTTTGAAATCAGATAATACAGTATGAACCGCAAGATTTAAATAATGAATTGCATCCAGCAATTAAATGATAGTCATCGTGTATACAGCCATGAGCACATAGTTGAGCTTAACTCGAGGGCCGGGTCCCCTATAGAGAATTCCGGGCGAGGTGCATCCACGAATGCCTAATCCACATTCGTCTTCCCAAATATTAGTACGTCCGTTTACCCGGTTAGTGCTTGCTAACCCGGACGAGGTGGGTCAATCCTATATGGTACCATATACTAATATTCACGCTACAACGTATTAACAACTATGCTGACGGAGGACTTTAAATGATTAGTTTCGAAAAACTCATGTAGTATATGAAATGTTTGTACTTGCGTTCACATGTTAAAAGTTGAGCAATATATCACACCCCTGAGTAAAACAGTAAAAAGAGGGGCTATGAGACTCACCTGAGTCGTTGAGTTTATGAAAATAAACTGAGAATGATTATCCGAGAATCGAAGTCCAAAGACTTGTAACCTGAGGGTGTCCACGACACGCGATGGTTATAATATGCGAAGGTATCTAATAAGACTACCTTGTAGTTGTTCGTCCAACTATAATGTCCAAATGTTCCCAATTCGGTGGATAGTTTAAGTGTTTGAAAACGCGTACGGCCCGTTGGTGATTATTGGTAATAATGATCTTGATGTTATTTTGTTAGTTTCAAAGTGTTATACAAGTTTGATGTTTGGTGTGAAATGTGTCTACGAAATCTAAGTACGGGGGTCCGGGGGCAGCGCCCCTGGTAGCGGGGTCCAAGGGGCGGCAGCCCCTGGCGGGGTCCAAGGGGCAGAGCCCCTGGCTGGGGTCGAGCTGCCAGGTCAGCTTGGAAAATTTTTATTTCTACTATATTGCTTTGACGAAAAACGCATCTGGATCCGAATTTGGGTAAAATCGAGTGATAATTTTTGAGTCTCGACACTTAGTAAAAATCTGTGTTTTTGAGGTTCTGGTTTGTGCGACGTTGGGTGCGACGTCGCAGATCCTGACTGCGACGTTGAGCATGGCGTCGCTAAGTGCGACTTTCGCAATTTAATGCGACGTAGGGCGTTGCGTCGCTAATGCGACGTAAATTTGGTCTGCGACGTTACGGTCTGCGTCGCTATTGGCGACTTCGCAAATCAATGCGACGTAAGAAGCTGCGTCGCTATAAGCGACGCTGAGAGATATTAGCGACGTTGCAACTGACGTCGCAATCGGGCCAAGCCAAGTGCGACGTCGGGGTCTGTTACGATTTCGGTGGCCGGAAAAACGGCCGAGAGGCTTCCGTTTGGTCTAAATCTTTTACCCAACCCATTTTTGGACATAATAAGTTGATACAAACCATAAAAACGTAAAAATGAGTAAAAACGGAGAGTTTCGGGTTTTGTCGGAAACTTACAAAGTGTCGGATCAAAAATCCGAAAAGATAGGATGATAGATCGTGATTCGGTGAACGTTTTCTTCCAAAGTGGTGATAAGATCCAAGGCCGTTTGATAGTAGTATTTTGCGTTTTAGGGAGGGTGGAGGTGATGAACTTTTGAGAGAAAAATGAAAGAGAGAGAGAGAGAAAGAAAAAGAGAAATGAGAAAGAGATAAGGAGGTGAGTGGGGTTTATCCTCCAACCTTCGGTCTCCGCTCTCCGTGCGGTGTTCGTTTGCTCCGTCGTTTAAAATAATTATTTTACATATTAAATGGTACGTTTTAAAATACAAGTTATTACACGTTATCTTATTTAAATATTTTACTAATCACTTTATATTTGAGTTATAAAAAGGTAAGTTAGTTTATTTAATTTGCGCGTTTTAATATTTTAAATTGTTTAAGCTTTGTTTGTACGATACGTATTGAATACGAAATATTATCATAATAATATTTTTGACATAAAAACGTTATTTAATAAAATTGGTCACCAACGTCCGTATTAAATTGAATCGAAATACATACGATTTAAATTGAGTACGATTTAACCAAATCGCATTTTCGTATATATTCAACAATATATATAATTCGATACATTAATTAGCCTAACACAGAACTAATTACATGTATTAACATCTGATTAGGCACTAAATACTAGTCCTAATTTGGCGGGTGTTACAAATGACAACTTGAATTATGAATGAGATTACATGATATTAAAGTTGAAGTGATAAGTAGAGTTTCTTAGTCGGAGACGTCATGGATCTCTATATTTTAGGATATATAGGCTCTCTTTTTTCAAATATGTTCTAACGTTATATATTTAGAGAAGAGTTCAAACGAGACCATCTATTTCTTGTGAGACTGGGGGAACAAATTTGAGCCATTGGATCTCACAAATCAAGGGCCTGCATTAATTCCTCATTATTTAATTAAAAAAATAGTGAATAAATAAGATTTTGGGCGGAGGGGCAAAATGGTCATTTAACCAATCAATTAATTTTTTTTCCTCACTTTTGTTTCAAAAAAGCCCGTCAGTCTCATCGTTCCCAAATCAAAAAACCCATATCTCTGCAATTGGCGATTATCACTTATCAAACCCTAAAATCGACAAATCCGTTCATCATACTAGCGAATCGTTGTTGTTTTTTGTTAACATCATCGTTTTCTTCACCTACATTCTTCGTTTCATCTTCGTATCCGGTTAGTTTTAATTGAAATCTGATTTTGTGAAACCCTAATTCTTCAAAAGGAGGTTAAAATTATCATCGATTCTTATAGGGTTCGTACAATGGATATTCGTAATGAGATTCCTCAAAATGCAGTATCATCCGAACCGATTCAAGCTAATCCGCTTCGTTCAGTTCCGACACGTAAGTTTTTTCCGATGTTTTATGTTCGCTTATTGTTTGATTTGATCTTGTTTCGTTGTATATTATTTGCGTTTTTGTGTTTTTGTTTGATTCTAGGGTTTTGTACCACATGTGTTGCTGTTTGATTCTAGGGTTTTAGTAACACATGTGTTGTTTGTTAATCATGTATGTTGTTGTGGCTAGTTTGTAGTATAGTGAATGTGTGTTTGGATGTAGATGTTTGTACTCTATTTACACATGTGTCATTAGTGTAGTTTACTTTTTTGATGTGGTTATTTAACTAATTGGCATATCACATGTGTATATGGATTGTGTATATGTGATGTTTAGGTGATATATTATACTCGCGTTGATATATATTTCATTTTTCCCCCTGTTTTTTGGTTGTGCTATTTTTTTAAGATTTTTTTGTATGTTCGTTTGTTTTTGTGTTTCATTAGATGGTGAAGGTTCTATGATTTCGGAAACTGATGAGGCTGTACTTAGGTCACTAGAAGGTTATTTTTCCTGTTTTTTGTTACTGTGTTATCATATGTGTTGTTCACTATTACATGATGTTTGTCATCTATTTGGTTTGAAGCTTTATGTGTGCTGTCTTTATTTTTTCAGTTGTGCAGTCATTACCCTTTTTGGCTGAAAATCCTTTAAAGGTTTATAATAGAAACAGGACCAAAAAACAAAAAATGTCTCATGTTGATGTTGAAGGTAAATGTCTCTTCAATTAACATGATGCTTTTTGATACTTTGTTTGATTTATTTATTTGTTTAGTCTTTTTTTTTTTTTTTTTTTACTTTTGTATTTTATGAGATGTGATTTAACCACTAGTATCACATTTTTTGGTTTATTAGCATATTTGTTGTTTAGTATGCATTACCACATGTGTAAATATGTGTATTACATATGTTAAGAATTTGTATAACATTTTGTTACTAAGAATTGACAAATTTTTCCTTTTAGAAATTCTGTTTTTGTACTAATTGTTTATCACATGTTTTAGAAAGTATTGACACATGTGGTTTTCAGTCTTGCTAATCTTAGACTATTATATTGTGTATTTTTTTATTTATTTTTATATTTTTTTCAGGTGCCGGTAATCCACCACGTTCACCTACAGTTGCTGAAATTTTGCAAAAGAAAAAGAATGACGCTTTGCGTCAGCGTAGAGAAGCCCGCAAGGAAGCTGAAAATAAAAAGAATGCGGAATCTGCAAGTCCAACAAAGGTTCCCCTGACAAAAGGTACCGCTGCGAGGTTGTTGTTCCCAAGGTTGCAACTAACAAAAAGGAAACCGCTGGTCAACTCAAAAAAAGGAAGCTCGCTGAATCAAGGAATCAAACTCAATCAGGGGAGAGAAAGGAAGCTGATGTGGATGCTCTAAATCAGACAGCTGTGCTTAGTGAGGATGATAAAAGAAGGTTGGCATTTCTTGAAGAAGAAATAGCACATTTGAAGCAGGCTGAGGCGAAGAAGAACTCTTCAGCGCAAAAGAAGGCTGAAGCTGCAGAGAATAAGAAGAGGGGAGAAGCGCAGAAGAAGGCTGTAGATGTGTCGATGACGACTGCTGAAGATGAGGAGAATAAGGCGGAAAAAGATGCGAAGAAGGATGTGAATGTGAAGAAAGAGGAGAGGAAGAAGACTGTTAGGAAAGCTGTTGGGAGAAAAAGTGTACGAGTTAAGGATGAGGAAGAGAAGGAGACGAAGCCTACAAAGCGTTTGAAAGTAGAGGAGGCGACCACAAAATGTGAATCGATTTGCATCCGGACTACGGTTAAACGTTTGTGGGATGCTGGGTGTACTCTATCGACTGAGCAGCAGGATTGGCTGCATGACGTTGGATTTGGTGCGTTTATTGACGTCCCGATCAGTGTTCTCCCAGGTAATATCTTCATACTTTTTATTTATTTATTTTTTCCCTGTACATTTAAGATTATTTTTTCCATACCTTTTATTTAACACTTGTGATACTACTGACTAACATATGTGTTACTATTTTTTATGACGTGTGCTAGTAGTTACTCAATAACGTTTACTGTGTTTAATACCTGAATGACATGTGCTAGTAGTTACTATTTTTTATTGTATATTTTGGCAGGACAATTAGGATATTTTCTTGTTGAAAATTTTGATCCGGATACAATGGAGATTAAGGTTGGTGATAAGAGTATAAAGGTGACAGCAGATGCTGTGCATGATGTTTTTGGGATACCCAATGGGGGTATCAATATAATGGAACTTCCAGATTTACCACGTGATGATCCATGTTTTGTTTCGTTTAGGAATGAATTTCCCGATTTTCCAAACAGCTATCTCAGTCCCACGGACGTGGTGTCTAAGATTGTTGCAAACAAAGCTGCTGATTTTTGTTTTAAGTTGAAATTCCTCTTGTTGTTTGCAAACACGATGGGTACATGCTACAGTAATGGGAAGTTTTTGCTGCTTTTTGCGTTCAAGTTCACAGAAGCTAGTGATTTTAAAAAGCTTGATTGGTGTGGTTTTATCGTTGATTGTTGGAGAAGCCTACGTTGAGTTGGAAAGCTGATAGAAGTACGCATTATCATGGCCCAATCACTTTACTCACTGTGAGTTACTTCTATGTTTTCCTTTTTAATTTTTTTTTAAAAATATTTTAATGTTAGTTATACAAATTGAGACATCATGTTGTCTGAAAAATACTGCAGTTGCTGTATCTCGATGCCGTGAAGTCGAAAAGATGCACTGTTATTCGTCAACGACCAATTATTCGTAGTTGGAGTAACAGGTTGATGAAGATTGTTCAAGACGAGGAGTTAGCTAATGGAGGTTTCGGTATGTTGGATTTTGCTGGTGAATACAATCCGGAGGATGCATGTCAAGAAGAAGGATTTATTAACCTTACATTAGCCAAAGAAGCTGGTGCAAGTGTAAGTATTACCTGGTTGTTTTTTATTGTTTCACAGCATGTGTTACCCCCATTGTATCACATGTGTTACCTCCATTGTATCACATGTGTTACAACATGTATCACATGTGTTACCTTCATTGTATCACATGTGTTACAACATGTATCACATGTGTTACCTTCATTGTATCACATGTGTAACCTACATGTATCACATGTGTTACCTTCATTGTATCACATGTGTAATATGGTTTTATTTTTTACATTTACAATTGCTTTTTTTTTTAAGTTTTTTATTTCTGTTTTGTATACAGGATTGCATTGATAACATATTGAAGTTGATTGATTCTGTCAAGAAGACCCAATTGCTTATCGAAAAGGCAATACATGATGGAATCAAGAAATTTCCCGGTGACAATCGTTTTGAGGAAGTTGGTTTGAAGTTTGATGAAATTTTTAAGAGTCGTGTTTATAAGCCAGAGGTTGCTGCTGCTGATTACAAGGAATCTGATGGTGGTATTGAGAACAAGGAAAATAGAGGGAAAGGGGATGGTGGTGCAGAGGGTAACGGTGAGGACAATGTTCTTGGTGGAAAAAAGGATTCAGAAGGTAATGTGAAAGATGGAGGTGGCAAGAATTTTGAAAGAGATAAAGCTGATGACGGCGAAGTTGAAGAAAGTTTGACGAATTACTTCATGATGGAGGACGAGATAGTTTAGGTTTTTGACATGACTACCTTTTTCTTTTTTAATCCTTCACAATTTCAACTTGTAGACCCCCATGTATCACCTATTTTACCTACCTCTGTTGACTTACCTACCTCAATGACGTTACCTAGTTCTGATTGTCCTAATTTCTCACTTGGTCTAACTCAGGAGTTTGATGAGGGTGTACCTGCCGTAGATGGTGCTGCTAGTATTAGGGTTGGTGATACATCTAAGTCGTCTGTGGTCGATTTCTCGCCTTACATGAACAAGAAAACTGATGTGACTACGCATATTATGGTTCATGAATTCAGACTTTCTAACTGGCTTTTTGCGATGTCAGGGGATAAATCGTAAGTTTTGCTTCCTTTATTTTTAATGATATTACTTTATTTTATAAAATTTTTGTTCTGACACGTTACATTTTTTTATTTTTTTTTTAGTGAAACACTCTTTGAAACTGATTTCGGGATGAAGGTTTCATGTGAAGATTTCGAAACTCTTGCACCGGGTCTGTGGGTCAGTGGTAACACGGTTGATGTTTGGGCTTATATTCTCAATCATGAAGAATCGTCTCATCTTGAAGCTACAAAAAGACTATTTTTCCCAACTTCAATTTTCGTAAGTTATTTTAAAATTATTATATGTCCAGTGTTTATTGATTAGCTTTTTTTATATATTTTCATTTGTGTATAATTTCCTTTTGTTAGCCTGAGCATATGTTTAGACTTACAAAGGAACAGAAGGTTGAGGCTTTTAAAACATCGCTGTCTGCTTGGTTGCGTGATGATGATCAATTGTTGTCGTTGAAAAATGTTGATATGGTAACACTATTTTTTAATTTCTTTTTATATACCATTTTTTTAAAAGTATCACATGTGATATAAATAAATCAACACATGTGGTATTATTAAAGTAACAAATGTGATAACAGTTTTGTAACACATGTGGTACAAAATCAGTAACATATGTGGTACAAAATCAGTAACACATGTGTTTCAAATGCAATAACACTTGTCATATTTGTTGACAGGTTTTCTTCCCCATTTTCCGTTCTAGTCACTTCTACTTGCTTGTGTTTCATTTGACGAAGAAAACCTTTCATGTTATTGACAATAGTTCTGATTTTGATTATGATTTGAAGTATAAGGAAACCTGCAACCTAGCCGTGAGTAACTATACTTGATATGTAATATTTTAGGTTCTTGTTCATATTCAAAGTAGTAAATTATTACAAATGTTTTGTTACTGTTTTTATTTTTTGTAGAAATCTTTGTTTGTACAACATCTCAAGGATGTTGGGCATCCTGCTTTTGATAAACTTAAAAAGTTAGAGAGGGCTACCGTTATGCAGTTGAAGTGGAAGACCAAAAAAAATCATTGTGATTGTGGAATTTTTGTTATGATGCATATGGATCAGTACTTAGGTCAGCCCTCTTCAAAATTTGATTGTGGTCTTAGTGTTGAAGGTCGTGATCAGAAGTTGCAGATTATTCGTCTGCGTATAAAGTATGCTGTAAAGATGTTACTTCATGAGGTAAACATTCACAGAAACTGCATTCGGACGTTTGTTGATCGGTTTATCAATGAGCGGACACGTGAAGTGATTGAGAATGAAATCAAAGAAGCCATTGGAAACCGCCAAATGCTGGACATCGAGCGTATGAATGAAGAAGAAAACATTGTCGAAGGAAAGTAAAGTTAGGATGTGGAATGTTTTCTGATGTTTGTTTTTTGGGGAATTTGTATAACAAAACACTGTTGAAGCATAAGTAGTCTCCTTGATGTGTTTTTTTGTAATGGATTTGTACTTCTGGGATAAGATAGTTGTGGATTTTATATATATCTTTATGGGTTTTATCAGATGATTTTTAATGTGTGTAATTTTGTTATTTTTTACCCAGGTAACACATGTGGTACTACCTGTGTAACACATGTGGTACAACCCATGTAACACATGTGGTACTAATCAAGTAACACATGTGGTACTATTCATGTAACACATGTGATACTAGGCGATAAAAATTTGTTTAACTGTTAATTTACAATTTGTATTTATGCACCAACACTTGTGTTAATAACCAATCAGGTAACACATGTTTTACTAATCATGTTACACATGTGGTACTAATCTTATAACCCATGTGATAGTGAAATTGTTATTTGTCGATACCAATTTGTTTAACTATCACTTTTACACTTGAGTAAACCTGATTAATCTGAACGAGAACCTCCATAATCATGTGAGACAGTTAAATATAAGGTGTCTGGTTAGAGTAATTTGAAACTAGTAAATTCAGTTTCTAGCAACAAACAAAACATTTTTCACTATTACATTTTGTACATGACATCCTTAATTCACGGTTACATTGGATTTAAACATCCACATTTGACAATTACAGCAAGACATGTGTTAAATACCACACAACTACCACATGTGTTCGATGAAATGCTTATGTCTAATTTTAAACCCTCAAGATTAGCGTGAATTGACGATTAGAAAGTAGTTGAACTTATGTTACTTTACACTTGGTACCATGCACTAACACTTGTGTTAACTACCAATCAGGTAAAAGATGTGGTAACTACCAATAAAGTAACACATGTGGTACTAATCAAGTAACACATGTGGTACTAATCATGTAACACATGTGTTAGAAACTAGCAACAAACATATTCTTTAAAAATTAGATATCATCATATCAAAAATGAGTATCAAAAATGTAACATTCAACAATGAGTATCAAAAAATGTAAACATTCAACAATGAGTATCAAAAATGTAAACCAAAATTTAAAGTCATCAACTTTATATCATATAGTAAGTAACACACGTGATACTAAACATGTAACACATGTGTTAGCATTCACTGTCCACTTTGTGTAGTCTGCTTTTCTGCTATCATTCTCGCATGTGCTTCCTCTTTCTCCTTCTCTCTAGCTTCTGCTTTCGCCTTAGCTTCTGCAGCCTTTCTTTCACATGACGTTGCGTTATGGCCTGGTTTTCCACACTTCCCACAATTATTTTTCCTCTTTCCTGCAGCCCTAATTGCCTTTTCTTTTTCGCTCATTAAACGTTTGTCCCTCCCGCATCCCTTGTATCTTAATACATCTGGATTCTGAATTTCAACCGCATCCGGTTTCTTAAACCCATGTAGTTCTTCAATTACATCATTCTTACTTTGAGGTTGAGCCTCGGATGTTGAAGCTTCGATATCCATCTTCATCTTCTTCAAGTTTGTAACAAAATCAGCCATTTTTTGTTGATTTTTTCCTATGAGCTGCAAACATTCTTCAAAGCAGGAAGCCGCCTCGCTCGACAATTGATCACACTCTGTTGCTATTCATTTTCTTTTACGAACTTCAACAGGAATCAAATTCTTCATCCATCTTCTTGAGTAAACCTGATTAATATTACGGTTTTTGAGCACACAAAAAATGTGCCTACATAAGAATCCACGCCTTGTGAACTTCTTGCAGCTACAATCCACGGTTCCATCCTTGAACCGGTAAAGCACCTTAATTCAAATAAACCAAAATACTGGCAGTAGTGAGTATCACGTGTGTAACTAGTTCACAGACTGGTTCCTAACACATGTGTTACTATGCATTAACACACTGGATAGCACAAGTGTTAGTCATGAATATCACATGTGTTATTAGACAGTAATACACTAGATAGCAACTTTAACACATATGTCAGTCATTAATGTCAAATGTGTCTTTAGGCAGTAATACAGTGGATAGAAACTTTAACACATGTGTTAGTCATCACTATCACACGTGTTAGTAATGACAGACTTACAGAATCACGTAAACAAAATTTTACAGCATTTTAATTTGTTTAGATCCCATACCTTGTAGTCATATGTCCGTGTCTTTTTGTCTTCAGGCCAAAATTCCAACTCCCAGTCTTCATTTGAAGCTCGTTCATCGTCCGTATACATCTGTAACACCCGCCAAATTAGGACTAGTAATTAGTGCCTAATCATACGTTAATACATGTAATTAGTTCTGTGTTAGGCTAATTAATGTATCGAATTATATATATATATTGTTGAATATATACGAAAATGCGATTTGATTAAATCGTACGCAATTTAAATCGAATGTATTTCGATTCAATTTAATACGGACGTTGGTGACCAATTTTATTAAATAACGCTTTCATATCAAAAATATTATTATGATAATATTTCGTATTCATTCGGATCATACAAACGAAACTTACATAATTTAAGATATTAAAACGCGCAAACTAAATAAACAAATTTATATTTTATAATTCAAATATAAATTTATTTGTAAAATATTTAAATAAAATATCGCGTAATAATTTGTATTTTAAAAACGTACCATTTAATATGTAAAATAATTATTTAACGTTTGAACGACGGAGAAAACGAACACCGCACGGAGCGGAAACGCGGGGCGAAAAATGGGAACTTAACCTCCCATTCCCCTCCCTTTTTCCTCATTTCTTTCTCAACTCTCTCTCTCTTTCTCTCTTCTTTTTCTCTTTCATTTTTTCCTCAAACAAATCACCACCTCCATCCATCCAAATCGCAAAATAAACATATCAAACGGCCTCGGATCTCACTACTCCTTTGGAAGAAAACGACCACCGCATCACGATCTATCATCCTATCTTTTCGGATTTCTCATCCGACAATTTGTAAGTTTTCGACAAATCCCGAAATCTCCCGTTTTCAAGTGTTTTTGCTTGTTAGTAGTTTATATCAACTTATAATGTCCAAATATGGGTTGGGTAAAAGTTTTGGACCAAACGGAAACCGAAAAACTCGTTTTCGACACATTTTCCGGCCAACAGAACGCTACGTCGCTTTTGGACCCAGATTTATGCGACGTCAGCTGCGACGTCGCAAAACCCCTCGTAACGTCACATAGTGCGACGTCAGTCACAACGTCGCACGAATCCTCGATGTCGCATATAGCGACGCAGCCTATTACGTCGCATTGACTTGCGAATGTCGCACATAGCGACGCAGACCTTAACGTCGCCAACTTAACCAACGTCGCATTAGCGACGCAGCACCCTACGTCGCATTAAATTGCGAAACGTCGCCTTTAGCGACGTCATGCTCAACGTCGCAACCCTACCTGCGACGTCGCACCCAACGTCGCACAAATCAGAACCTCAAAAACATAGATTTTTACTAAGTGTCGAGACTCGAAATTTATCACTCGATTTACCCAAATTCAGATCCCAGATGCGTTTTTCGTCAAAGCAATATAATAGAAATAAAAATTTTCCAAGCTGACCTGGCAGCTCGACCCCAGCCAGGGGCTCTGCCCCTTGGACCCCGCCAGGGGCTGCCGCCCCTTGGACCCCGCTACCAGGGGCGCTGCCCCCGGACCCCCGTACTTAGATTCCGTAACGGCTTCTAAAACACAATCAAAACACATTTTTCCAAGTAAAACGCCACGAAATCAAAATAATAATAGTTGAGATTATTATTACAAATCCGTCACCAACGGGCCGTACACTTTTCAAATACTTAAACTTATCAATCAAATAGTGGAAATTTGGACATTATAGTTGAACGAACAACTACAAGGGTGATCTGTTGAGATACCCAAATCATGATTATAACCATCGCGTGTCGTGGACACCCTCAGGTTACAAGTCTTTGGACTTCATACTCGGCTAATCAACTTACGTTTGTTTAAACGCTTTCAGACTCAGGTGAGTCTCATAGCTCCTCTTTTACTGTTTTACTCAGGGGTGTGATATATTGCTCAACTTTTAACATGTGAACGCAAGTACAAACATTTCATATACTACATGAGTTTTTCGAAACTAATCATTTTAAAGTCCTCCGTCAGCATAGTTGTTAATACGTTGTAGCGTGAATATTAGTATATGGTACCATATAGGATTGACCCACCTCGTCCGGGTTAGCAAGCACTAACCGGGTAAACGGACGTACTAATATTTGGGAAGACGAATGTGGATTAGGCATTCGTGGAGGCACCTCGCCCGGAATTCTCTATAGGGGACCCGGCCCTCGAGTTAAGCTCAACTATGTGCTCATGGCTGTATACACGATGACTATCATTTAATTGCTGGATGCAATTCATTATTTAATTGCTGGATGCAATTCATTATTTAAATCTTGCGGTTCACACTATATTAACTGATTTCAAACCTGTGAGCTCACCAGCTTTTAGCTGACCTTTTAGCATATATCGCAGGTACCAAGCAGTAGGATTTTTCTGCTTCAGGATTTTAGCTCGAGTCAGCATACAGAAGATTGAGATTTTCTTGCATTAGTATATTTTGTACAAGTACTTATGTACTGAAATCTCATTTGATTTAAACTCGAGCTATGTAAAGCTTTAAATGTTGTAAACATTTCTATTATCAATATATTTTGTTAAAACGACGCATATAGAGTCGTTTACTATATATCTTTGTGCCTTGTTATTGATTAGTAACACCCAAATCAAGCTTCCGCAAATCATCAAATTTGGGGGTGTTACAGATTGGTATCAGAGCCTAAGGTTATAGTGAACTAGGTTGCATTTAGTGGACCTAGACTATGACCATTAGGCGGTATTCCTTATTAGGTATAACTGGTTCAGTGATTACATCATACGAGTTTAATTTAACATAGCCTGATCAACTATGTACAATTAAGCAAGGATGATGTAAGATCTGAAAGTAGTTATGGCTGAACAGGGTACAATAGAAGACTCTGACCTCGAGAGAACCGAGACTTAAACATGTTTATGCTAGACACTCAATAGGCTATATTATATAGGAGCTATATGAATATAGGCCTCAATCTTACTAACGTTTTGTCTCAGAAATGGCAAACACACCATCAAATTCATCTCGCTCTCAATCCGGGTCGCAGAACCCAAGGGTAGCAAGGAGGAACAACAGGTTGCCTCGAGCTGGCCCGTACCCCACTCACTTCACCCTTCCGGCCTTAGCCGCTAGGGTGAACCAACACGAGCAGCGACTTCGCACCATGGATGTCGTGTTGCAAGAAACAAACGAAAACTGGAGACTTACATCCCTTGAACGCATCGAACAAGTCTCCAACGACCTGGAAACCACAAACAACAACATGGATGTCCTTCGCAACCAAGTAATAGCGATAAGCGTGGAAAATGCCCTCCTGCGTCAAAGGATGGAAGAATGTGAACAGCGTTCACATGAAGCAGAAGAGTATGCCCGTGGACTAACACAACGACTAGCACTAGCAGAAGATAACGCCCGTCAAGCTAGCAGACTTGCAAACACTGTGGACCGTCTTGTCACGATGATGGAACAAATTAATCTACGTGAAGACTAGTGTAGTCTTTGTCTTGTAATCTATCCTGTAATCTAGTAACTATCTACGCGCTACTCTAAAATTCGATCGGATGTAACAATTCCCGACGCCTTTTGTAATAACTCTGTAGGATGTAACCTTTGAACTCATATTAGCTATCAAATATTCCTTGTTGTTCAACTTGTATTAATTGTCATTTTTCCATGTTGATGTCATGTATTACTGCTTTTATACATGTACATCTATAACAAATACAACTTTCCTACAAAATCTCATGTATCTTCATTTCTTTTATTGAAGAATCATGCCGCCAAAGTCAAGACCATACACCGATGCTCAGCTTACATCGCTTATAACCCAGGCTGTTACTGAAGCCTTGGCTCGGAATACCCCACAAAACTCCACCAGAAACAGCGATGCCGCTGAAACCACTACTGCTAAACCTTGTTCTTACAAGGACTTTCAAAGCTGCAAACCCTCCAGCTTCAAGGGTTCTGAAGGAGCCATCGGACTTATCAGATGGTTCGAGAAAATGGAAATTGTTTTCCGTGTCAGCAAATGCGCGGAGAACGACAAAGTAAACTTCGCCACCTGCTCTCTTGAAGATGATGCCCACTCTTGGTGGAATTCATATACCCAATCAGTGGGTGCTGACACTGCCTACCAACTCTCTTGGGAGGACTTGAAAGCAAAACTCACTGCCAAATACTGCTCAATCGCCAAACTCCAAAAGCTAGACGAGGAGTTCTGGAACCTAAAGGTTCAGGGTGGTGATATCGATGGTTATACCACCAGATTCCAACAACTTGCCGCCCTCCGCCCAGCTATGGTGAGCACTGAACCTGATAAAATCAGGAAGTACATCCTTGGCCTTCCTGAGCCTGTTCGGGGGCATGTTGCCTCTTCCAACCAAACCACCATTGACGGTGCAATCCTATTGGCCCAAGATCTGATGTCCATGAGCCAAGATTCTGAACCACCCACTTCATCCTCCCAAAACAACAAGCGAAAGTGGTCTGACCACCACAACAACCACTCCAACCAACAAAACAAGAAACCCGACACCATCAAAGCCTACAACACCACCACTGACATCACACGGGGCTACACTGGGAACAAACCCTATTGTTCCAAGTGCAGCCGTCACCATGAAGGCTCCTGTGGTCCCTTTTGCAACAATTGCAAGAGGTACGGCCATCTCACCAAAGATTGCGATTCTCCTGCCAACAACAATTCCAACAACAACACCAGACCACCCAAAGTCTGCTTTGAGTGTGGGAAACCCGGGCACTTCAGGGACACGTGCCCAAAGCTGAAGAATAACAACAACAACAACAACAACAACAACAACCGCAACAGCAACAACAACAACACCCGAAGCAGAGCCTTTGTCATCAAATCCGGGGACGCCCGCCAAGACCCGAATGTGGTCTCGGGTATGTTCCTCCTCAACAACTTACATGCTTCTGTTCTATTTGATACTGGTGCTGATAGAAGCTTTATCTCTGATGACTTTTGCCCACTACTTGACATCAATCCTGTTGCCTTAGATGTTAAGTACACTGTAGAACTAGCAAATGGCGAACTTATAGAAACCGATAGTGTGATACCTAATTGCACTTTAAACCTAGCTGACGAAACCTTTCCAATCGATCTTGTACCCGTTGAAATCGGAAGTTTCGACGTCATCATTGGAATGGACTGGTTGTCCAAACACCGAGCTGAAATCGTTTGTTACGATAAGATCGTCCGCATTCCACTCGCTGCCGGTGGAACCTTGATCATACAGGGGGAGACCGGTGGGACGGGACTCAATATCATCTCTTGCTTAAAAACCTGAAAATTTCTGAGAAAGGGTTACCCTGCAATACTCGCACACATCACAGAGAAGAAGTCGGAGGAGAAGCGACTTGAGGATGTGCCGATTGTTAGAGACTTTCCCGAAGTCTTTCCGGAAGAACTACCTGGTTTACCTCCGCCTAGACAGGTTGAGTTCTCAATTGATCTCGTGCCGGGTGCCGCACCGGTGGCCCGTGCACCGTACCGTTTAGCCCCATCCGAACTTCAGGAGTTGTCCTCTCAGTTACAGGAACTTCTGGATAGAGGATTCATTAGGCCGAGTTCTTCGCCTTGGGGAGCTCCGGTCTTATTTGTTAAAAAGAAGGACGGTTCATTTCGAATGTGCATCGACTACCGAGAGTTGAACAAATTGACCGTCAAGAACCGTTATCCACTTCATCGCATTGATGATCTATTCGACCAACTTCAGGGTTCAAGTTTCTACTCAAAAATCGACCTGCGATCAGGTTATCATCAATTACGAGTTCGCGACACCGATATTCCAAAAACTGCTTTCAGGACTCGCTACGGGCACTACGAATTCCAAGTGATGCCCTTTGGTCTAACAAACGCACCGGCTGTATTCATGGACCTTATGAATCGGGTGTGCAAACCTTACCTCGACAAGTTTGTCATTGTTTTTATCGATGACATACTCATTTACTCGCGCAACGAGCAAGAACATGCGCAACACCTCAAAACCATCCTTGAACTACTTAGACACGAGGAGCTGTATGCAAAATTCTCCAAGTGTGAGTTCTGGATCCAAACTGTTCAGTTCCTTGGTCACGTGATCGACAGTCAGGGAATTCACGTTGACCCATCAAAGATCGAGGCTATCAAAGACTGGCAAGCACCCACCTCTGCAACTGAAGTACGACAATTCTTGGGTCTTGCTGGGTACTATCGGCGATTTATCGAAAACTTCTCTAAAATAGCTCAACCACTCACGGTACTGACTCAGAAAAACAAAAGGTTCGATTGGACCGATAAACAAGAGTCAGCATTCCAACTTCTGAAACAAAAGCTTTGCAGTGCTCCAATTCTATCCTTACCCGAAGGCACCGATGACTTCGTGGTATACTGTGATGCTTCTCACCAAGGTCTCGGTTGCTTATTGATGCAACGAGATAAAGTTATTGCCTATGCCTCACGACAGCTGAAAATTCACGAAAAGAACTACACCACTCATGATCTCGAACTTGGAGCTGTCGTTTTTGCTCTCAAAATCTGGAGACATTATCTCTACGGCACTAAGTGCACCATCTTTACCGATCATAAAAGCCTCCAACATATATTCGATCAGAAGGATCTCAATATGAGGCAACGTCGATGGGTCGAGTTGCTTACCGATTACGACTGCGAGATCAGGTACCATCCAGGGAAGGCTAATGTTGTAGCCGATGCCCTCAGCCGAAAGGAACGACCGAAACCACTTCGAGTCCGAGCCCTCAGTATGACCATTCACAACGACCTTACCGTTCAAATTCATACCGCTCAGATCGAAGCCCTGAAACCTGAAAACATCAAAAATGAAGCCTTACGGGGTATTGACAAACAATTTGAAGTCAAATCTAATGGAATTAGGTATTTCTCAAACCGAATCTGGTTGCCTAATTTCGGGAACCTACGAGTCTTGGTGATGGATGAAGCTCACAAGTCTAAATATTCTATCCACCCGGGATCCGATAAGATGTACCACGGAATCAAGGAATTTTATTGGTGGCCAAACATGAAGGCCGAAATCGCCACTTATGTCAGCAGGTGTCTTACTTGCTCGAAAGTCAAAACCGAACATCAGAAACCTTCTGGTTTACTCCAACAACCTGAAATCCCTGAATGGAAATGGGAACAAATTGCCATGGATTTCATAACCAAACTACCCAAGTCGGCGAGCGGTTGCGATACCATTTGGGTGATCGTCGATCGTCTCACCAAATCTGCTCATTTCCTGGCAATCAAAGAAAATGATAAAATGGATCGCCTTGCACAAATCTACATCAAAGAAATCGTTTCTCATCACGGCGTTCCAATCTCAATCATCTCTGACAGAGATGCCCGCTTTACCTCTCACTTTTGGCAATCACTTCAAAAAGCATTGGGTACTCGTCTCGATATGAGCACCGCGTACCATCCTCAAACCGACGGCCAAAGTGAACGAACCATCCAAACCCTGGAAGATATGTTACGCGCCTGCGTAGTTGATTTTGGTACAAACTGGGAAAGACACCTACCGTTGTGCGAATTCTCGTACAATAACAGCTATCACGCCAGCATTAAGGCTGCACCTTTTGAGGCACTGTACGGTCGTAAGTGCCGATCACCGATCTGTTGGACTGAAGTGGGAGACAGTCAACTCACTGGTCCTGAACTCATACACGCCACCACTGAGAAAATTGTGGAAATCCAAAACCGACTCAAAGCCGCACGTGATCGTCAGAAAAGTTACGCTGACGTGAGACGCAAACCGCTCGAGTTCCAAGTTGGGGATCGAGTACTCTTAAAAGTATCGCCTTGGAAAGGCGTCATCCGTTTTGGCAAACGCGGGAAGTTGAATCCCAGGTACATCGGGCCTTTTGAGATCCTCGAACGGATTGGCCCCATAGCTTATCGATTGCAGCTGCCATCCGAACTCAGCAGCTTGCACCCACTTTTCATATCTCAAATTTGAAGAAGTGTCTGTCTGATGAGACACTTATTATTCCACTAGATGAAATTCGTGTTGACGATAAACTTCACTTCGTTGAGGAACCCGCTGAAATTATGGACCGTGAGGTCAAACAACTGAAACAAAGTCGTATTCCCATCGTCAAGGTCAGATGGAATTCGCGGCGCGGTCCGGAATTCACCTGGGAATGGGAAGACCAAATGCGACTCAAATATCCTCAACTATTCACTGATTCTACATCAAACACGACTTCGAGCTACATTTCGGGACGAAATTCTCTTAACAGGGGGAGATCGTAACACCCGCCAAATTAGGACTAGTAATTAGTACCTAATCATACGTTAATACATGTAATTAGTTCTGTGTTAGGCTAATTAATGTATCGAATTATATATATATTGTTGAATATATACGAAAATGCGATTTGATTAAATCGTACGCAATTTAAATCGAATGTATTTCGATTCAATTTAATACGGACGTTGGTGACCAATTTTATTAAATAACGCTTTCATATCAAAAATATTATTATGATAATATTTCGTATTCATTCGGATCATACAAACGAAACTTACATAATTTAAGATATTAAAACGCGCAAACTAAATAAACAAATTTATATTTTATAATTCAAATATAAATTTATTTGTAAAATATTTAAATAAAATATCGCGTAATAATTTGTATTTTAAAAACGTACCATTTAATATGTAAAATAATTATTTAACGTTTGAACGACGGAGAAAACGAACACCGCACGGAGCGGAAACGCGGGGCGAAAAATGGGAACTTAACCTCCCATTCCCCTCCCTTTTTCCTCATTTCTTTCTCAACTCTCTCTCTCTCTTCTTTTTCTCTTTCATTTTTTCCTCAAACAAATCACCACCTCCATCCATCCAAATCGCAAAATAAACATATCAAACGGCCTCGGATCTCACTACTCCTTTGGAAGAAAACGACCACCGCATCACGATCTATCATCCTATCTTTTCGGATTTCTCATCCGACAATTTGTAAGTTTCCGACAAATCCCGAAATCTCCCGTTTTCAAGTGTTTTTGCTTGTTAGTAGTTTATATCAACTTATAATGTCCAAATATGGGTTGGGTAAAAGTTTTGGACCAAACGGAAACCGAAAAACTCGTTTTCGACACATTTTCCGGCCAACAGAACGCTACGTCGCTTTTGGACCCAGATTTATGCGACGTCAGCTGCGACGTCGCAAAACCCCTCGTAACGTCGCATAGTGCGACGTCAGTCACAACGTCGCACGAATCCTCGACGTCGCATATAGCGACGCAGCCTATTACGTCGCATTGACTTGCGAATGTCGCACATAGCGACGCAGACCTTAACGTCGCCAACTTAACCAACGTCGCATTAGCGACGCAGCACCCTACGTCGCATTAAATTGCGAAACGTCGCCTTTAGCGACGTCATGCTCAACGTCGCAACCCTACCTGCGACGTCGCACCCAACGTCGCACAAATCAGAACCTCAAAAACATAGATTTTTACTAAGTGTCGAGACTCGAAATTTATCACTCGATTTACCCAAATTCAGATCCCAGATGCGTTTTTCGTCAAAGCAATATAGTAGAAATAAAAATTTTCCAAGCTGACCTGGCAGCTCGACCCTAGCCAGGGGCTCTGCCCCTTGGACCCCGCCAAGGGCTGCCGCCCCTTGGACCCCGCTACCAGGGGTGCTGCCCCCGGACCCCCGTACTTAGATTCCGTAACGGCTTCTAAAACACAATCAAAACACATTTTTCCAAGTAAAACGCCACGAAATCAAAATAATAATAGTTGAGATTATTATTACAAATCCGTCACCAACGGGCCGTACACTTTTCATATACTTAAACTTATCAATCAAATAATGGAAATTTGGACATTATAGTTGAACGAACAACTACAAGGGTGATCTGTTGAGATACTCAAATCATGATTATAACCATCGCGTGTCGTGGACACCCTCAGGTTACAAGTCTTTGGACTTCATACTCGGCTAATCAACTTACGTTTGTTTAAACGCTTTCAGACTCAGGTGAGTCTCATAGCCCCTCTTTTACTGTTTTACTCAGGGGTGTGATATATTGCTCAACTTTTAACATGTGAACGCAAGTACAAACATTTCATATACTACATGAGTTTTTCGAAACTAATCATTTTAAAGTCCTCCATCAGCATAGTTGTTAATTCGTTGTAGCGTGAATATTAGTATATGGTACCATATAGGATTGACCCACCTCGTCCGGGTTAGCAAGCACTAACCGGGTAAACGGACGTACTAATATTTGGGAAGACGAATGTGGATTAGGCATTCGTGGAGGCACCTCGCCCGGAATTCTCTATAGGGGACCCGGCCCTCGAGTTAAGCTCAACTATGTGCTCATGGCTGTATACACGATGACTATCATTTAATTGCTGGATGCAATTCATTATTTAATTGCTGGATGCAATTCATTATTTAAATCTTGCGGTTCACACTATATTAACTGATTTCAAACCTGTGAGCTCACCAGCTTTTAGCTGACCTTTTAGCATATATCGCAGGTACCAAGCAGTAGGATTTTTCTGCTTCAGGATTTTAGCTCGAGTCAGCATACAGAAGATTGAGATTTTCTTGCATTAGTATATTTTGTACAAGTACTTATGTACTGAAATCTCATTTGATTTAAACTCGAGCTATGTAAAGCTTTAAATGTTGTAAACATTTCTATTATCAATATATTTTGTTAAAACGATGCATATAGAGTCGTTTACTATATATCTTTGTGCATTGTTATTGATTAGTAACACCCAAATCAAGCTTCCGCAAATCATCAAATTTGGGGGTGTTACAACATCCTCGTTTCCTTGATTATATATTCTTGTAAATCATCTTTGCTTCTTAAAGTTTCTATCGAGCATTCCCATAGTGATTTCACTATCTCTATTTGCACGAGATTAAAGATCGTTCTCGTGTACACCTTAGCCGCATGTTTTTCAATCTTAAGTTTTGTCTTGTACTTTGGAATCATTTGCGTGGTTTGGTGGTCAAGTACATCCTGATTGTACCTCTGTTTCTCCATTGCATTCTCAAAACACAACATAAAATTCACTAGAGTTGATCTTTTGTTATTGAAGTTCCCGAAGAATGAATTCTCGCTCTCCGATCTCGAGGTTGTCCTCATCAGCCCACACAGTTCAACGTCTGAAAAGTATGCCGGTATCCACGTAGACCTAATATCATATATCTTCTTGAGCCATTTGTGGTCGTGTGTGTTATACTCGTCCATTAGCTTTGACCACTCTTCCTCAAACTGCTCCGGCGTAATCCACATGTTCCATATAATCCTATTGAACTTTTTCTTAAACTCTTTGTCATCAGGAACATCATAAACAATCTGCAAGCACAAAGACATGCAGTAAGATATATTTCTAGCATTCAGTAACACATGTGTTAGCATTCAGTAACACATGTGTTATCAATCAGTAACACATGTGTTAGAAATCAGCAACACATGTGTTACCAAGCAGCAACACATGTTTCATCAAGCAAGCTGCATTTGTAACACATGTGATATAAAAGTACAACAAACATACCTTCCCCGGTAGCTTATTTGTGATGTGCCACATACACAGTATGTGCTTTGATTCGGTTAGGACTGTTTCCACGGCCTTTTTCATGGATTTGTCCTTATCTGTCACAATTATCCTTGGCTGAACTCCAAACGTATTTACAAAGGCATTTAGCAGCCAAATGTAACTATCAGCGCCTTCATTGTTTAGCAAGCCTGCACCAAGTGTCACACTCCTCCGGTGGTTGTCTATTCCTGTGAACGGTACGAACATCATGTTGTACCTGTTGTATGAATTATGGTTAATGTCTTATTTTCCACAGGAGACCAATCCAAGTGTACACTCAATATGAAACTGACTTTGAAACACATGTGTTACTCAATGGTAACACATGTGTTAATCAATGGTAACACATGTGTTACTCAACTGTTAACACATGTGTTACTTACTGTTAACACATGTGTTTCTCCAATCCAAGTGTTACTTACAGTAATATAGTATATTATATGAAACGCTTGTTTAATTTTTGGTTAGTACGTACTTGTTGGTTGAGTAAGTGGCATCAAAAGAGACGATGTCGCCAAATTCTCTGAAGTTAGCCTTAGCGACTTCATCAGCCCAAAACAAAGATGCTAGCTTTCCCTTTTCGGTTTTGTACTCAAATGAGAAGTCGGGTACGTATGCTTTTCTGTTCAGCATCTTGTTCACAAGGATTTGTGCGTCACTGCCTCCAATATACACATTAATGTCTCTCCTAAAGTTCTTGAAGTCCACCACAGTTCCGTTTGTCAAATCATAAGACCCTTTGAGAGTCTTGTATATGTTGTGTGCCTTAGTTGGTCCAATGTTCATTGTCCCGAGCTTGAAAATGAACTCTCGCTGCTGGAAGGTTAGCTTCCTTGCCTTTTTCATCAGATACTCATGCTCCTTTTGGCACATCATATGATTGTGTGTCTCCATAAACGAGATAATTCTGAATTTTCCATCGTGAGTTCTCTTTAATATTATTTTTGCATTGCACCCGGTGACTGAGGTGTTGGATACCCTATCATTTATTTTGCCTTTTTTTGCCTTTTTTCGGGTTCTTTCAACGTGTCTTTATCATTTCTCTCGGGGTATCCAGCCTTGTTGCATATATAGTACTTCTCGTACACCACTTTATTCCTTAGTCTCTTTTGAGTGGAGCTTCTCACTCCGAATTTACCCTGAAACGCGTATCTCATGTAATACACGTAAGCGTCTTCAAGTACATCAAAAACTTGCCCGATATATGGTTTTACGTCTTCTGCCACTTGTGGTATCCATAGGGTAGTCCCACCTGGTGTTTCAATCTCATTTGAAACAACCGGCAAGGTGTTTGGTGTACCGATTGATTCTGTAAAAGATTTCAGAGAAATATAAGATTCATTTACAAGCAGTAACACATGTGTTATCAAATTGTAACACATGTGTTAATTAGTTAGTAACACATGTGTTAAGCAATTACTAACACATGTGGTAATGAATTACTAACACATTTTTGATTAACAAATGTTATGTGTCCCTGTGAGTTTTTTAAGAGTAGCAAGTATGTAAGATTCTTTTTTAACAAGCAGTAACACATGTGGTAATCAATTACTAACACATGTGTTATTAACACATGTGTTAGTAAATTTTGTCATCAGATAGCATGTGTTTATTAGGCAGCATGTCTTTTAGTACCTGTAGCTTTTGTGTTTGTCTGTTGTTCGATTTCGCTAGCTTCTTTAATTTCCTGTATCATAGCCATCACGTCGGTACTGCAACATAATACGTTTCAAATTTATCAGCTACCACAGATGTTAATTCAAATTTGTTTGAGTACTTTTGACATCTAACACAGGAAACATATGAGTTACATAGAAGACTGTAGATAAATTAGCTAATAGTATCACTTATGTTACCGCAATTTCAATTTTCATTGAGTAACACATGTGTTAATTAATTTAAAATTTTCACAATCTGGAAAAAAAAAATTTCAAGCCTTTTGAGGATTTTTTGACAATTTCTGTCGAAACATACAGTTAACAGGTATTGAAACGCTGCTATTACCACATGTGTTAGTAACACATAATTTTGATAATCATGTTACGAGTTTTCTGCGTGATGATAATGCCGTTTTTTAAGAAATTGATTGTTGAATCAGCGAAAATCACACTGTTTTTTCAGTTTTCGTCAATCGAATCGTAGATTAATGATGTTAAAATTGCGCAAAAAACATCACGTTAAAATCGCGAAAAACACGGTCTCGTAGAATCGCGTTAATGTAAAACCTAATCGATTTATCACCAATGTAACGTTCGTTTGTTGAATTGAAGTGTTTTAGAGTATGATTCTTACCTTCGTTTTTGATTTTTGCGTCGATTAGAAAATCCCTGCGCCGTTTGTTCTTTGTTCCTGCGTATGTATCTATATATCTGTGTGTTTTATTTTTTGTTTTTAAGTAATTGTTTAATTAGAATTAAATATGATGCAAAAAGACTGAAGTACCCTCCCACCCCTAAATGAAATGGTGCATTTTGATTGGTTCCCACAGTCTCACTTAAAATGGTGGTCTCATTTGAACCTCACCCTATATATTTATAAATAAATTTTAGCATGATGTTTGTCACAAAAAGTTACGTTGGATAAGAGATCTAATATTTTTATAATATTTATATCAATTTATGAAATCCCATTAAACTCAATGATTAATAATAATTTGATAATAAAGGAGTATCTATATTAATTAACAATAATAGAATAAAATAATAATATATTAAATAATTTTGTTAAGTGAGACACTTTGTATTCGTATGAAACTCTTTTGATTTATTTATATACGGAGTCCTTATTTTATTAATAATAATTAATATTTAATATAATAGATTTAAATTAATTATATTAAATAATAATATATTATTAATTATTAATTAAATAATTTGATAACTGAAACTAAAAGGTTGACACGTGGCATCATTGTTTACGTGGCAAATTCTGGGGCAATCTTTACTACTCGTTCAGTATATACACATAGATATTGATATTGATATATATATTATATTAAGAAGAATTAAGATGAAAATATAAATAATAAACTCCCCTTTGAAAAGTGGTCAGATTTTGGTGTGTGTTTTGGATTTTGTACACATATGTTTGATTTTTTGGAGTGATGTAAATTGGATGTATATATGCATCATGTGCAATTGCTGAGTTACCGGCGTTATAACCGGCTCTCATCCGTCACTTTCATACCCAAAATTACTTCACTCAATTATAATACTAATAATGAAAAAAAAAAAAAAGCGAGTAATAGTATTTTTTTAGAAGAAAATAAAATATGTGACGAATAATAAATTGTTTTTACAATATTAAATATGATATTTTTAGGTGCGTGCGAGCATAAGTTATTGTTTTAATTATGTTAATTAGTGATCTAAAGTAGATATGATTTGCTGCTTGCTTTTAAGTGAAATCATTTTCACGTACGTGTCTTTGCTTAATCCGTGATGAAGACGTACATTAATCCCGTAAATCTCGGGCATCTTTATTAGTTTCCTCTAATCAAGTCTCAACTATTTTACGGTAGTAAAAAGACTTTTAGCGCCATCATTTTCATGATGACGTGGCCAATCCAAGATTAACAATGACTCACCATTTCGAATTTGGATCCACTGATACCCTCAATTTATATCAAGACACGATTTGTAATGGACGGGAAGGTAAGAAAACGTTTTATATGTACAAATAGCAACATTATTTGTGGAGAGTTCGTTAACACCACTTACATCACGCCCGTTTTGAAAAGGGTTCTGCCACCACGATACCACAACGCTCGCGGTGGATGTTGTTGTGGAGAGACGTTGTGATTGCAAGAATGGAGAAAATGACGCCCCTTTGTGGGGCCAATGCCACTTTTTTTTATCTTTTTTCCTTTTTATTAGTTAGTTTAATTCCGGATAATTTTATTAGTGAGACATACCCTCTAGTCTCCACAACCCCCCATAAAGTTGAGTTACTACTTAAAAGGTTGTGAGATAACACAACGTTGTGATGATATGACACTTATAACGCCCCTAGCTACAACCCTTATTACCATTGCAATCGGTCTAAGTGTTGGATCCTAATCACTACCCATGAACAAAATTTTGTTTTGTCTTTTTATTTATGATTTATATTCATATTATATCAAAAGCTGGACATATAAAAGTGTGCAAGCTAACCACGAGCTTCTAGCTGAAGTGGTTACCAGGGTCCCACCTGGGGGAGGTTTTACTCTCCTAGGCAAGGTCTCAAGTTCGAGCCTTGTCTGGGGCGGTAGAGGTTTCCTCTTGCGTGCGTAAAGGGAAGGGCGCCATTGCTTACTGGGTTGGGCCTGACCTGGTTGTGTGGGCTTGCTACGCCTTCTGGGCTAGGGGTCATGTAACCACAATTGCCGTTTCAAAAAAAAAAGTGTGCAAGCTAACAAGGATCGATAAGCTTAAATAAGATGTGGTCAAATTACTGAATCGAATTCACGTTACATACCCATTTTAGGCTTCAATCCAAGTAATGCTACTTTTTTAATCCTTAAGGGGAGAGTTGACATCCTCTCAAAAGTTTCGCTACAAGTAATTATAATAGAGCAATGCCAGGGGGTCGGGCTTCTAAATTCGACGTCCCAAAGCTCGTCCATGGTGGGTGGGCATACCACTCCCCATCATTATGGACTTCGACGCGAAACAATTAGTGTTGGCAACTCAACATCGGATGAACAAGTTGTGTAATTTGTTTTAATTTTTTAAATATTTTCTTCTTTTCAACCTTATAGTCAAAACAAAAAAAAATAGATTGTTTTTCACACTAAGCTTCACATTTTAAATAACTCTCACATCAATAGTTTATTAGTTCACTACAATAAATTTGATGTTAAAATTCACAACAAATTTCACACTCCACAACTCCGTGCGTGTGCTCTTCCAACAAAATTAGTTACTTATAGAGAGCATTACAAATTATCGGAAGTCCAAATATTTTGTTATCACGATAAATAAGGGATAACTTATGCCAATCCCAATGGTTGACGCGGTCACTTGCCCGTCAGTTGTGTCAATTTAGCACCAACTCAAACTTCCCAAACCGACTAACAACTAACACAACGGTGCCAATAGTGACATCGTTACTTTAATTTTTGGGCCTCACATTTACCAGTATATCTTTATTTATATACACTAAACAAAAACAAAAACAAAATAAAATATTTACTCCCTCCTTTCTCAAAATAATCATCACTGCTTTATCTTTCTTACCTTTTACAGAATGATAATTTTACCCTTAACTAATTAATTGGTGTTTTCTTTAAAGTGTGTAATAATAATTTCAATTAAGGGTAATATGATAATCATGATCAAACTTCTACATCTATTTTTGAACGTGCACAATTAATTTGGGATATTCGAAAACGGGAACATGGACTATAAATTAGGGACGCATAGAGTATATAATGTTGCTGCCCCACATCTCTGTTGCTTCACTCGTCGGATATCTGAACGAACCAACCAACTTGGCCGTGCCAAAGCGTCGGTTGGAACCGATGGCGTCGATGGCCCAACTAACGAACCGTTGACACCATTCTTACATGTTTATAATAAGATATCAAGTTAATCTTGAATAATAACAAATACTCTAATAAAAGTGTTTACACTTTAAACTCTTTAAATTTTGTTACACAATAACCCCCATGTAACTTTTAAAATCATCATGCCGTCTTATGTGACCTTAGAAGCAGAAATCATTTATTTTAATCAAAATGTACAAATTTTGTCTACTTATCGACATTTAAAATACCTTTCATTCTTTTGCTGTGAGCCGATAAGTCGACAGTTATGTACATCACTTGTATATTTTAATTGTTCATTGTTAATTGCTCATTGTTAATTCCGGTTGAAAAAACATACCTAACATAAGGTTAATTTTGGAGTAATAATTGATACGTACTTGGATAGGTTTGCTATATAGGTTGAGCCATGTGATGGTCGTACCATGCTCCAACCTCACTATCTTGAAAATCTCTGTTCATATATATCACATATTTATATTTATATATTTATATTTATTTTATAATAAAAAAATAAAACACAAGGTATAATTTAAACATGGGAAGTTAATGATACTAAATAATGGGAAGGTAGCTTCTTGTACATCTTTATTAAGAGATTTAAAATATTATTCAAGTCAATTTAATGTCACAACGTTTTTCCTCAACTCGACATTAAGTTCCATGAAGTCCATATAAACGGCTCTGGATTGCACATGCTTTACAAATGCAATCCTAGCAATAAAGTTTGATCATAATCAATGAGTGTGTGGCGCTCACATTTGAGTAACCACCTAGCTACTTTGATTTCAATGGTTTACAATAATGTTAACATGATTGAAATTTGAATTTGTAAAATTTATCTTGATGATTCAATTGGTCCAGTTCACGTAATGCAGTCATTATTATAAAAATAATATGCAATGTACGTTTATGATGTAGTGAATTCGAACCGTAGTTTAAAATAATCAAACGTTGAAATTGCATGCATTTCCTTTTATCTCTGTGTCACATGACCCTATGATCTCAATTCTAATTCAATTTCTTGATAACTAAATCTTAACAATAAATTGTTATATGTCACTACTTATTTAAGTCGGATCTGACATCATAATGGTTTAATCACACTTTAGATACATGCCTTCTATTGTATTATAAACTAGTAAACCTACAGGGTCGTGCGATCCAGTCCCACGTCTACAAATGTATATGTTTTTTAATCGTAATGTTAGCTATGATGATACGTTGAAATTTAAAAGCAAAAACAAAGAAAAAGAAAATGTCATTAGTCTTAAGGTTAATTCAATGACTTATAATGTTAGTAACAATAGATCATTTGTAATGTCCAATTTAGTTATTAGATGTGTCTCATTAATAGCTTTTCGATTGTCCGTCTTCATCATCGGTGATGATATTGTCACAATTAATTAATATTTAAAATTCTTTTAATTACCTATAAAATCATATATGTATATAAAACGTTATAGCATTTAAGCATTTAACATCGAAAAGTAGTTCTTGAAAAAATGAACTCTACAATAATTAAATAGTACTCGTACGTAAAAGGATATTAGATGCATTATGTAACTAACTTAGATGCAATGAGAAATTTTTATATTTTTGGCATATATATTTAGAAAACGAAAAATGTTTGATAAAATAAATTGCAAAATAAATATGCACATGGCGAAATAGTAAACTGAATATAGCAAAATTTGAAGGAACTTAAATAACATTTTCTAAAGAAGTTAAATTATAAATTCAAACAGTAAAAGCGTTTGACGGCACTAAAAAAGATGTGTACGTGTCAATGAATAAAACTGAAAAATGTCAAATTTTAAAGTATGTTTGCTAATAATTGCAAAAGATTTTGAATGTGAAAACAAACCATTTTAACAAATATCAATGCCGTTAAATAAACTTTTTTTTGGAAAAGTGCAATATTAATTAAAAATAAAATTGTTTGGTAAGAAATATAAAGTAAGATATGTACGTCTCGAGAGATAAAATTGAATATGACAACTTTTAAAGTAGGTTAAACGAAGTTTGATAAATAAATTGCAAAAATATAGAATGAGAAAACAAAAGTGTTTAATAAAAAATGTAAAGACGTAGATGTATCAAAAGTACAAAAGTAAAATGAAGATGCTACTTGATTATTTAATAATAATAATAATAATAGTGATAAACAATAATAATAATAATAATAATAATAATAATAATAATAATAATAATATAGAAAAATAAAAAAGAAAGGAATTTTTTTTGTGATGTGTCAATGCTACTTGATTATTTAAGATAATAATAATAATAATAATAATAATAATAATAATAATAATAATAATAATAATAATAATAGTAGTAGACTAGTAGTAGTAAAAATAATAATAATAATAATAATAATAATAATAAGTTTGATAAAGAAAAATGAAAAAGAAAAAAAAAATTGGTGATGTGTCACCACAAGAAGGAATTAGGTTTTCTTTATATATATGTTAAGATAAGATAAGATAAGATAAGATATAATTTTAATTATAGTAAATATAAATATGATGAATATATCAATTATTTGAAAACCTTTTATGTCAGAAGAAATAGTACTCCGTATTAAAAAACATCATATCTCTAGTGAAAAATACCTTTTTCGTTTTAGTTAATTACACTAGTCGTCCCTATGGTTTGTTCAAAATTTCACTGGTCGTCCTTGTAATTTTTTTTTTTTTGCACTGGTCGTCCCTGTGGTTGCTAGTTGTTGCACTCGTAGTCCTTGTCACTAACGGCCGTTAGTTTTCTTCGTTAAGGATCATCCGTGTAATTTTTTTTTCCAAATTTTAAGTTTATTTAAATTTCATATTATTTTTAATTGTACTTAGCTAATTTATTTTTTGAATGATATAATCAATTTAATTTAATTATTTTAATCAACATTTTTAGTGACAGTTAATTCATTCTATTTTTTTAAGTGTCCTGATCTATATAAACCCACTAAAAATATAATAGTTTTTTAAATAGTTTATACTCTTAATTATGCATATCATCGTCAATTTTATGACTCCGTATAGAAAATTCTACATGCCTACATATATATTGTTAATAGTTTTGTATATTATGAACGTACTCAAACTGCACATTATCAACATGTAACATTTGTTTTTGAGTTAATTGAAGAAAAGATTGTAAAATACTAAATTGCAATAACTACGTAGCGTATAGTATTATTATACTCCATATGTTGAACATTATGTGTTTTTTCCTTTCAAATAACCGACACATATTAAATTATGTAAATTAGTAGAAAAATTATACGGATAGTACCTGACAATTTTTTACATTGTTTTTTTAAAAAAAAAATTATGGTAGTCTTAATGGGTCGATGGAGATTATGACACTTACAAAAATTAGAATAAAGAAATATTTAAATTAATCATTTTAATTGTCAAAAATAATATAACCGTTACTAAAAAAGAAAATTAACTAAATACAGTTATTTAATACTATAAGCTACGTAGTTATTGCAATTTAGTATTTTACAATTTTTTCTTCAATTAACTCAAAAACAAATGTAACATGTTGATAATGTGCAATTTGAGTACGTTCATAATATACAAAACTATTAGCAATATATATGTAGGTGTTGCGCCGTCAGAGTGCTGACTCTGCCGTGGTCGTCGTCCGGAGGGGGCACGGCGGTCCTGCAAACAACGGCGCAACAACGCGAACGTGTTGGGTTTTAAATTTATATGAGATGGGGCTCAAACTATAAGTACTACCTACTTTTGAGGAGTAAGCAATAAGTATAACTCGAGTGTCGTTCTTAAAATCGGAGGGAATGGAACTAAAAGAGACTTACCGTAAACGAGCTTTCTGATAGGATGGGTTTATAAAAGTAGGTAGGTTTTGGTTGGTTTATCTAATACTAAATAAAACAGGTAAATAAAATAGAGAGTAGGCAACAGGTAGAGCGTGATTGCTGAAACTTCGATAATTAGGGTTTTTGAATGATATTCATTATAAAGATGATTGGAGACTACCTTGGGCAAATCATCAGACGGACAGTCGGTGTAAACACTAGGACCCTACGTTTTAGTCTAAAAGCCTAAAAGCATATGTCACTGAATCCTAGGTTATCCTGATGCTGATCAGAAACAGGTTGTTCAAACCCCCCTCACTTGCCTTGTAAGACTAAGCGACCTCTACGGATGATATATCCTGGGTGTAGGCATAAGGTAACAAACTGCAATTTTCTATCTGACCTTTCTTAACACCTAAATCTATCTGAGTTTATCTAGGTATGTACGAATTGTATGCTATATATGTTGAGTTGCCGGTTATGTTGAGTTAAGCGGTTTAAGCATCTTGTATTACAGCCGAATACTTGCTTTCTTTTCAGAACTCATTTATATCAGGTTTACGCATAATTAACTCCGTCATGAATTAGACCCTCCTTTGCTATCAGGCGTTCATCCCTAGGAATACTCACGGTGTACAGTGCAATTGGCATATCCACAGTGTTCCAGACTCAAGGTATACTCACGGTGTACAGTGCATTTGGCATATCCACAGTGTTCCAGACTCAAGGCATACTAACGGTGTACTGTACATTAAAGTAGTTCCACAGCTGTATGTTAACCTTGGTGTACTAACGGTGTACGGTGCAGCGAGCATTTCCACAGCTGTATTTTAACCTTGGTGTACTAACGGTGTACGGTGCAGCGAGCATTTCCACAGCTTTATTGTTCCTAGACCCATATTCTAAAAGGGTGACTTCTAGGTATTCCACGATGAAATAAACCTACGGCAGTTTCTTAGCTTCCACGTATTTGTACTCCACACGAGGTGTTTCCAACGCTATACGAAGTACTGTGCCAAATTACGAAATATTCATAGCTTCATACGGTAATATGAGATAACTATATCTACGTAGTATTAGGGTTGATCAGATCATATCCTAAGGCAATAGTCACGTGAAAGACTAGAAAGGGTGGACACTTTATTAAGTCTATATTCATGTAAAACTCAACCAGATATACAGCAAAACAATCACCAATCATAATATTGGGAACATTATTCCACAACGGATTGTGCCCACGACTTTCATAGCTTCCACGTTCCGTACTCCACACATTAGTGATGTTTTCAGCGCTATACAAATGAAAGCCGTATAACGTTACCTCCGTTATTTCATAATGATTATCCCGATGAATTAAATATTATCCATAATCCTAATATCTACATTCCAACAATCACAGTATTAAACTACGTAAATAGCATGACAATATTCGCAGCATAAACAAAGATATCATGCAAACAAAACATAATAACTATAAGTAAAGGAATAAGTAATAACCAGTATTTAAGCTACGTAACACTGAGTAGTACAAGCTAGAATCTTGAAAACTTCAATATAATAAAATTCCCAAGCTACAACTATCTTCCCCACTCGAACCGTGCTTACATCTCTCTAGTTCTCTAGAGAGAGAAACTAGAGAGAGAAACTAACCTAATCTAAACTAGAGAGAGAAAGAGTGTGTGAGAGAGAAAGTGAGAGATTTCTATGAAGAATTGGTGTGTGAAATGAGGTGAATGAGGCCTCTATTTATAGGCAAGCCTTGGATCCAAGAGTACAAGTCCACAAGCATACGTACAAGCAAACGAAGCAAAAACGAGGCCGTTTGAGAGCAAACCAAGCCGTACACGGCCGTACACGGCTTCATGGTGGCCGTGTGCTAGGCCATGTGATTTCTTCGGCTTTTCTCGTTGCTTCGGGAGGCCATATCTTCTTCGTTTCGCGTCCGTTTGACTTGATTCTTTTGCCTACGGCTTCGTAATTCCGTTACGCTTCTAATGATGCCAATTTGGTAGAAATTGGATGTGTGGGGCCAGGGCATGTTCAGAATACGTTTTGTAGTCTTCGACTGTGTTGTTTGTTGTGTATCTTTCTCGTCCTTGATCCGTTCTAAGCAATCCTTATATCCACGCTCTCGTAATCTCCATGGCTACAAAATAAGACAATTATGAGGTCCTGATATGGAGTTTATAGTGGAATTAGGATTAGGCTCAGAATAGTGCCTATTTAGGTCAGTTTTCTGCCCTTTTTGCTTGATTTTCTAAGGACCGCAAAGATTATACCTTTCTAACAAAAGTTGATTAATAATTATTATTTTAAAATGTATTTGTTAGAAAAGAGCTAAATATGGGACAAATAATGCATGTAAAAACGTGACTTTTTGCGATACATCATTAGGCATGTAGAATTGTCTATACGGAGTCATTAAATCGACGATGATATGCAAAACTAAGAGTATAAACTATTTAAAAAATTATTATATTTTTAAAGTATTATATTTTTAGTGAGTTTATAAAGATCAGGACACTTAAAAAAATAGAATAAATTAACTGTCACTAAAAAAGTTGATTAAATTAATTAAATTAAATTGATTAGATTATTCAAAAAATAAATTAGCTAAGTACAATTAAAAATATTATTAAATTTAAATGAACTTAAAATTTGAAAAAAAAATTACACGGATGGTCCTTTAACGAAGAAAACTAACGGTCGTTATTGACAAGGACTACGAGTGCAACAACTAACAACCACATGGACGACCAGTGCAAAAAAAAACTTACAAGGACGACCAGTGAAATTTTGGACAAACCACAGGGACGACCAGTGTAATTAACTCTTATCGTTTTGCCATATAATATTCCACTAATTTATTCTATCTCCGTATAAATCCTTCACACTAATTTATTCGCCCCGAAACCCCAAACCCCCAACCCTAAACGCTAACCCCTAAACCCCAAACCCTACACGCTTTACAAAACTCTAAACCCTAAATCATACTAAACCCTAAACCCTTCTAAACCCTAACCCCAAACCCTGCTAAACCCTAACCCTAAATCCTAAACCCTAAACCCTAGCCCTAAGCCCTAGCCCTAACCACAAATCAAATATACAACCAATCACTAACACATGTGTTACTAATTTGTAAAATCCGCCAAAAAATGAAAAAAAAAAGTTGTCAAAAGTATGCCTTGAGGGACGGAAAATCGAAGAGCAGAAAACGTTGAATTTTATGGTGCAATTTTCATGATTTTTCGACTTACCGTTTGTGAGATATTTGAGTTTCAAAAATGTGGGTACACCAATTTTGAGTGAGAATGAGGGAACCAATAGATTTATGTCATGTGTCACTTTATTCTCTCTCCTCCACATTTTTAAAAATTAAATATCTCACAAACGGTAAGTCAAAAAATCATGAAAATTGCACCATAAAATTCAGCGTTTTCTCCTCTACAATTTGCTGTCCCTCAAGGCATACTTTCGAAAACTTTTTTTTCCTTCCATTTTTTGGTGGGTTTTACAAATTAGTAACACATGTGTTAGTGATTGGTTATACATTTAATTTGTGGTTAAGGTTAGGGTTTAGGGTTAGGGTTTAGTAGGGTTTAGGGTTTATTAGGGTTTAGGGTTTAGGATTTAGTAGGGTTTAAGGTTTAGAGTTTAGTATGATTTATGGTTTAGAGTTTTGTAAAGCATTTTGGGTTTAGGGTTTGGGGTTTAGGGGTTAGGGTTTAGGGTTTAGGGTTTGAGGTTTGGGGTTTCGGGGAGAAACCCCAAACTTCAAACCCTAAACCCTAACCCCTAAACCCAAAACCATAAACCCTAAACGCAACACTGTAACACATGTGTTAGTAAATGTGAAACCCACCAAAAAAATGAAAAAAAAAAAATTTTCGTCGAAAGTATGCCTTGAGGGACGGCAAATCGAAGAGGAGAAAACGCTAAATTTAATGGTGCAATTTTCATTATTTTTGGATTTGTCGTTTGTGAGATAATTGATGTTGGGGGTAAATGGGTTTTGTACATGTGGAACATTCTCTTTGTACACATGGCTTGATATCATTGGTTCCCTCATTCTCACACAAATTCCTAGTCTCATTTAAACCCTACCCTTACTTTGAATTATTGTGAACTAAGTTTGTGATGTTATTTTCTCAATACAGATGAGATCATGAGAGTACATGAATTATGAAAAGTATGGAAGTACCAATGGGAGGGTGTCATTTGTACAAAGAGAATACAAAACTCATTTACCCCCTAACTTAAATATCTCACAAACGACAAATCGAATAATTATGAAAATTGCACCATTAGATTCAGCGTTTGATCCTCTTCGATTTGCCGTCCATCAAGGTATACTTTTGACGAATTTTTTTTCACGTTTTTTGGTGGGTTTTACAATTTACTAACACATATGTTAAAGTGTTGCGTTTAGGGTTTAGGGTTTGGGGTTTATGGGTTAGGGTTTAGGGTTTAGGGTTTTGGTTTTGGGGTTTCGCAACCCCAAAACCCAAACCCTAAACCCTAACCCCTAAACCCCAAATCCTAAACGATTTATATAACTCTAAACCCTAAATATTACTAAACCCTAAACCCTACTAAACCCTAAACCTATTAAACCCTAAACCTTAATAAATCCTAAACCCTAATCCTTAAACTCTACACTTAAATTAAATGTTTAACCAAATATTAACACATGTGTTAGCAATTAGTAAAGCCCACCAAAAAAAGGTGAAAAAAAAAAATTCATCGAAAGTATGCCTTGACGGACGGCAAATCGAAGAGGATCAAATGCTGAATCTAATGGTGCAATTTTCATAATTTTTCGATTTGTCGTTTGTGAGATATTTAAGTTAGGGGGTAAATGTGTTTTTAACATGTGGGTATTCTCTTTGTACACATGACACCCTTCCATTGGTACTTTCATTCTTTCCAAAATCCTTGTACTTTCCTGATCTTTTTTCTTTCTCCATAATCTTTAGCACATTTTATATTATAAAATCATTAGATGGATGACATATAGTTCGTAATTATTTTACAAACTTGATCATCTCTGTGTTCTATCCTTTTCAAGAAAAGTGCAAGGGATACGCTACATATGTTATGGCTGACACAAAATTGAACAACAGTACTCCTTACGTTAAGTATAACGATGTCGCATCCGATGCAATCAGTATGGCAATGAAATGCCGTCAGTTTCAAAATTAAACAACCCTCCTTATCTTAAGTACAACGGTGATGCATTCAACGTAATCGATATCATTATGGCAATGAAAATGTTGTCAGTTTCAAAATTGAACAATCCTCCTTACGTTAAGTACAACGATGTTGCATCCGATGCAATCATTATGGCAATGAAAATGTCGTTAGTTTACTTCTTAGAAATGGACATCCATGCAGGCAAGAGTATGAAGTTGCACTTAAGCAAAGATGCAACCACAACAACTCCATTTGTACCTTGTCAAGTAGCAGATTCGTTGCCCTTTTCATCAGACAAGTTGGACGATATCTATAACGAATTCAAAGTCACTTCTGACTCTCTTGAAGCAAATTTAATCAAGAAAACCATCAACGACTGTGAGAAGGCTTCTAACCAAGAACAAGATGAATATTGTGCGACTTCTTTGAAGTCAATGGTGGATTTTGCTGCTTCAAAGGTAGGGAAAAAAGTTAATGTGATTTCAACACAAGTCAATGGTACCGAGAACACACCATTACATGGATACAAGATAAAAGATGTGAGTAAATTGAATGGAGATGATGTTCTTGTGTGTCACCGTGAATTTTATGCATACGCTGTCCATTATTTCCATAAAGCATCTAAGATTAATGCGTATATAGTAATTTTGATCGGAGAAAACAATCTACGAGCCAAGGCAATATCAATTTGCCATAAAGATACTGCATCATGGAACCCAAAACATATCGCATTTCAAGTACTAAATATAAATCCAGGAACTGATTCCGTTTGTCATTTTCTTATTGAAAATGAAGTAGCTTGGGTTCCTTACTAAATTGTAGTATGTTTTATCCAACAATCTAGAACATTGTTGTTGATCATATCAATAAAATATTTTGTTACAAATTGATGTTAAGTATGCTTCTTCATTCACAAATATTTCTACTATATTTAAATATATTCAAATCAGATTTAGTTATAGGGTTTATGGACCAGATTGCCAACGTACTTTACTTTTTGTCCCAATGTCACCAATGAACCGGTTTTATTACCAAAGTCGATACCAAACTTTTTACTTTTGTCTCAATGTCACCAACGAACTAATTTTATTACCAATGTCGACAACGAACTTGTTAAATATGTTTTGAGATCACCAAAATACCTTTTTTAACGAGCTACGTTTTGAATTTGTTGATGTGGTGTTGCCATGCATTTCATTTATGTGACCAGGCTTCCACGTAAGCTAAACTTGTACATGTATGGTTAATTCTTTTTCTCCTGCCGAATAACATGTAATTTTTGATTGATTTACGATAATTACCACTTTTCCAGTGAATTTAAACGCAATTACTACTTTTTTTTATCAAAAACGTAACCCAAAAGTACATGTTAGTCGGTCGGAGAAGATGAAGTTAACCCTACGTGTACATGTTTAGCTTACATGGAAGTCTGGTCACATAAATAAAATGCATGGAAACACCACATCAACAAATTCAAAACGTAGCTCATTAAAAAAAATATTTTGGTGACCTCAAAACATATTTAAGAAGTTCGTTGTCGACATTGGTAATAAAATTAGTTCGTTGGTGACATTGAGACAAAAGTAAAAAGTTTGGTGTCGACCTTGGTAATAAAACCGGTTCATTGGTGACATTGAGACAAAAAGTAAAGTTCGTTGGCGATCTAGTCCATAAACCCTTAGTTATAGTGCTACATTAACAATATAAATATAAATATAATTAAATTATAGGTGAGGTTCCTGGAAGAAGAGGTAAAAGTAAAGGAAGATAGAAAATCCAATGAGAAGGTGATAAGTGTCTCCTCATCTTTTCACATTATTTATACATTTCCCCATCCCCTTCTTCCACCTTTATTATCAAATTCTCTCATTTCTTTATCTCTCCACTTTTTTTATTTCCCTTTTTCTAATTTTCTTTTTGTTAAAAATTTTCACTATAAAAAAATATTTTAAACTTAAAAAAAATAATTTTTTAACGGTAAAACTTCTATAACACTTTTATGAAAAAAAAATCTAATAAATAATTAAATAAAATTTGTTAACTTTTTTTAGAAAAAATTATCTCTTTTAAAATCTAAAAATTAGTTTTTAACATTTTTTCCTGTTTTTTTTTTATATATATATCATGTTCAAATTTGTGATGTACCAGATATTATATATAACGATGCAGATGAATATAAAAAACATGATGCAATAAAAGTAAATTATTATTTTGTTCACCAACATTATAACTATGATACATTGATTTTCTCTTAATATGATGCATCGAGTGTTTAAATATAATGCATCGACTTTCAAAATATACTATAAAACATCATTATTGAATTAAAAAGTGGTGGATCATAGTTATAAATCATAGTGCATTACTGTTATAATATATGTTGCATCATAGTTTTAATATATGACGCTCCGACTTTTAGATATACGATAAACATCATTAGTGTATAAATTTTGGTGCATCATAGTTATAAAATATGGTGCATCACATTTTTAAATTTACGGTGCATTGAAGTTATAATTTTGTTATACCAATTCAATTTATTCAAGGTATAAATATGGTGCATCACATAAATATATATATATTTTTTTGTATACTTCGTATAAATTTGTATTTAAATATAACAACGTGAGGTAAACCAACAGAAAAAATGTTGAAAACGCGAAAAAAACAAATGATAAACAAGTCATGAAAAAATATTAAATGAAAAGGTTGAAAAACGCAAAAAAAATAATAATAATAATAAAATAAAATGATAATAAGAACTTTAAAAAAAAAAAAAAAAAAAAAAAAAAACGAAAAAAATAATATAAAAAAATATTAATAACAAAAAATAAAACATAAATTTTTTTTAAAAAAAAAGGTAGAGAAATGAAGATGGTGGAAAAATGAAGAAAGTGAAGAAATATAGAAAGACACTTGTCACCTACTAATTTACTTCTCTCCTGTTCCTTACATGAACCACTACCTTAAATATATATTTTTTTTAATATTATTATCGTTTTATCTGTTAAAGACATCATAGTATAACACGGAGTTTAATAGAAACTTTTGATTATACGTTTTGTTATAAAATTCTCAAAATTTACAAAGAGGTAAACTTAAAATCTATAAATGATTTAAAAAATAGAGGGATTGAAAATATTACAATGTATCTAATACAATTGATTAATTAGCTTAAATAGTTAGTTCCGAGTGATTGAGGATTTTATAAGACATTTTATAAATGATTTCACATAGCAAGGAGGGACTTTCAAGAGTGATCCATTTAAGCTAATTAATCAATTGTATTAGATACATTGTAATATCATATCACATTAAACGAATATATTTTTTGTGATACTTATTTTAAAGTAGAATGGTTTGATTGTTGTGAGAAAATTACATGTAAAGTTCAGAAAGAGTAACTAAATGATGCATCTAAAAGATGTTTATTTTTTTAACAATTTAAAAAGAAATGTAGATTAAAAAGCTTGAAGCTATGAGAAATAATTTTTATTTATAGGGAGTGATGAAAACGTTAGGAGCATGACGTGGGTTAGTTGGAAACATTGCATGGCTCCAAAGAATATGGGCGGTCTTGGTGTTGGTAGTATTTATGCGTTTAATGTTGCATTGATTTTTAAGTGGATTTGGCGATTCAAGAGTGATCCAAATGCTCTTTGGAGAAAGGTGATTGTGTCTTTGTATGGATCTAAAGGAGGTATAGGAGACGACATTCGTGTTAATGGTGGATGGTCTACGTGGGGGGCTATCCTCAAAGGGATTCGGAATTTAGCTAGTAAAGGAGTCAATCTTCTTGAGTTTTGTGTCAAACATGTGGGCAAAGGTGACGACACTAGCTTTTGGTTTGATAGGTGGTGTGGAATTTCATCTCTTGCATCAAGGTTTAATCGTGTGTTTGCTTTGGATAGGCGTAAGTTTGATTCTGTGGCAAACGTAGTGAATCGATTTGCAAATGATGGGTGGTCTACTGCGCTTCGTCGGTTGCCGCGTGGGGGTGTAGAGGCTGTGCAGTTCCATAAGATGAAGATGGATATTCAATCGGTTAATTTTTCTAATACCCCGGATAGATGGGTTTGGACCTTGAACGATAATGGGTTCTCTGTGGCTTCGGCTAGAAAAGTCATTGATGAACATTTGCTTCATTCGGTATCGAGTATCGACTGTCACTAGGTGGATCAAGTGGTTGCCTATTAAACTTAATGTGTTTTTATGGCGTCTTAGGTTGGATAGGTTACCTACTTTGGTTAATATTGATCGGAAAGGGATTGATGTTCCGTCAATTTTATGCCCCGTATGTAGTAATCATCCTGAGTCGATGAAGCACTTATTCTTCGAGTGTTCGGTAGCTAAGCAGTTGTGGGGTAATTTGGCGAGATGGATCAATAAAGATGTTCCGGTATGCTCTTCGTATGCCGATATTATTGATTGGATTAACTCTTTGGGTTGTTCGAAGAAGGTGAGGGTGTTGATCGAGGCTATCATCATTGCTTTGTTGTGGGCTATCCGGAGATTCAGGAATGATATGGTTTTTGCAAACATTAAACCAAAAAAGATGTTTATATGGGATGGTATTATGTATTCGTCTTTTAAATGGATTTCATCTAGAAATCCAAAGTTTAAGTGTTCTTGGATAGGTTGGTTAGATAATCCAGTTGTTAATGCTACTTTCTTGTAATCTTTTATTTGCTAGCTTGTGTTATTTTCTATATAATCGTTGCCGTTCAAAAAAAAAAAAATTGAAAATGATTACTAAAAAAGAGTGTAAAAGAAGATATAGTTGTGTCGAAAGAGTTAATATAATTCAAGTGAACGTCCAAAAAAAATCTTATTTTCTTTATAATTCAAAAAGAAAAGTCTAAGTTTGACTATCATTTATTTTCATGCAATTTAAAAAATAAGTTGTTGCATTTACATAAAAATATTCATACACTTTGGTTGGATGAACGATCTATCTAATCTCTATATTATACATATATTAATTGATGGCATGATTTTACTGTTCATGGGGAGTTTTCATTCCCGTTAATCATTTTGTTCTTTTACAACGTACATCCAGCCAATCAATGTGCTAGCTCCAGGATATTTAGAAACTTTTAATTTAATTGTTTTATATGTAAGGAGCTCAACAATTTAGAATGGGACTTGATAGATACAACATAAAAAGTGTTTACTATAACACACTGTACAACACTTACAGCTCACAATACAACCTATCATAAAATAATTTTGGTGTTTGAATCAAATTGTTTGGTATATTTATCACCTTCCATTTACACTGAACCCACAACTATTATTCATCCTTTTAGTTTTTACTTTAACAAAATTACAAGCTAGCCCCTTTACTTTATGATAGTAACTATTAATGGTGTGTTTGGCAAAACTAGCTGGTAGCTGGAGCTGGAAGCTTATAGCTGGAGCTGGTAGCTGGAGCTGGTAGCTGGAACTTATATTATAAGCCAGAAGCTGAAGCTTATGTGTTTACAAGTTTTGGTAAAACTAGCTGGAGCTTATTGATGTAAATTGACCTAAAAGGACAAAAAATATATGGTAAATAATGATATAAGGGGTATTTATGTAATTTCTCATATCATAAGCTTGGAGCTTATTTTTATAAGCTACGTCAAGTAGCTTCTTTTTTCAGAGCTACTAAAGTTTTGTCAACCAAACGATGCTAAAAGTTTAAGCTTGTGAAAAAAAATAAGGTTAAGCTCCAACAAGCTCCCATAAGCTCGCGTGCCAAACACACCCTAAGTTTTAAGCTAACAAGTAACAAGTGATCCCAAGTTCCCTGCACTGACTCTATGTAAGTGAAGTGTCACTGTTAGAAATATGTTTAGAAATATTTGTATACAATGTGATTATAGTTTTTAAATACGGTAATACACATATATGTACTTATGTCTATATAAATAACTAATTTAATGCAAAAAATCTAAACTTCAACTAAATTTATCCAAGTCCAATTTTTTTTTATACATTCAAATATGTTTTAAATGGATGATCGAGTACCAATTTATACATTTTTCATTTATTATATATATATATATAATAAATATATAAACATTATTGTTAATAATATAATTCACGTTACGTACATTCTCTTTTTAGTTTTCATAACTTTGAAAATTGAAGAATCGCAACGAAGTGCGGTTAACAATCCTTGTTAAGTATATATATATAAGTTTTTAGAAATGACACTATCTGTGTTGAAAGTAAATGTTCAGTATATAATACTTTAGATTTCAACTAAAATTCGTAGATTCAAGGTATCTAAAACATCACAACTTCACTCGATTAATGCACATGGTACAATATTTATATATGCATAATTATGATGCAATGATGTATTTATCAGTTTCTTCACTTTTAGAAGGTGTCACTCGATCACTTTTTTGGCACCAATTTTTTTCCCTTTTCAATAATTCACAAGTAAATATAAAATTAAATTGTATACTTTGGTGGTTAATTATAACAAAAACCGTAATCACATTTAACAAGCGTGAGTTAAAAAGCAAATTAAATATTATACGCACCATATATGTTGTATTGTTATGAATGTGTCATTATGATAATTAAGAAGGTGATGCATAATTAATTATTATTAATTAATATTTGAGTAAAGTGAAAAATTGTAGTTAATACAAGTATGAGTTTAGCCATCATGTTAATAGCCTGGTGGTAAGGGGTTTCCCTGATGAAGGAGAGGTCTCGGGTTCGAGCCTCTCCTGAGGGTTTCCTCTTTGGTTGCAGCTGGATGTGGTTGGTAGTGGTGGCACGATGATACTCCATTACTGGCCCGATGGATTTGCTTTTCTAAAAAAAAAAATAAAAGTATGAGTTTGCCTTGTATAATAGTTAAAGATAAAAATTAAAAATAAAATATAAAAAGATAAAAATAAAATATAAACTTTAATAATTTTAATACAATTTATTTTAGAATACAAGGGAAAATAATGCGATATGTAAATAAGCATAGGTGGTTAGTTGCATGTGGAAATAGTCGTTAGCGGACCCCACGAAGATTTACCCTCCCAGATCTTCCCCTACAACGACCACACACATCCAGGGAGCGTTTGGTTTAAAGTGAGGAATGAAAATAGAAAATGGAAAGGGTATATTAAAAGAATACTAAGCAATGCAATGATCATTTCTTAGTAACAAATTTATTATTGATGTTGCTTGATTTATTAGAATTAATCATCATGAGTAAAGTGATAAATTGGGTCAAGTTGACGGATTTAAAGTACTCAACTCGAACCCGACATGATTTGATAAACGGGTTGGCGGGTCAAATGTACTCAACCCGAACACAATCTTAATATCGATTGGTGGTTAATTCCGCGTCAAACGGGTCAAATTTAATGGGTTACCTTTCGATTAGTGGTTTGACCCGTTAACCCGAACCTTGGCAGGTTGGTGGGTTGAATTCGTGTCAAACGGGTCAAGTTTTCTTTGGATTGGCGCGTTGACCCGTTAGCCCGAGCCCAACTCGAAAAATTAAACGGGTTGGCGGGTTTCAAGTTAATTTTGGTTGGTGGAATGGTTTCGCGTCAAACGAGTCAACTTCCATGGGTTACTTTTGGGTTGATGAGTTGACCCGTTTACCTAAACCTTGACCCGAGTCCAACCCAAAAATTAAATGGGTTGACGAGTATCGGGTTGACAAGTTGAGATACATATATAAACGTCATATGTCAGCATAATGATAAGTAATGATATCCATTACCCCCAATTTGGTGGGGAATGAGTGATTACTCACTAATGGCTAATGAAGAATTGCATTATAGAATACCAAGAACCATCATTCTTTACCTTTCTAAGAGCACAAGGAGTGGGCATCGTGTTTTCAACGTTTTCCGACGAGAACGCCGTCGGACGGCGTTCCGCCGCACCTGGACGGCATTCTCGTTGCCGTTCACCGATCACCGTCCGAAATCAGACGCCGAGCAACCCAACGTTTTCCCTTTTTTTCTTTCTTTTTCTTTTTTCTTTTTTCTTTAAGTAAAACCATAATATGTGTGTATTTTTTGTAATATGTGTGTGTATATATGGTGGTAGAAGAAGCAGCAACAGTATGTGTTTACAGAGGAAGAAGAACTTTTGTCAATGAGGAAGAAGAACTTTTGTGTTTGTTGTGGGCCAAGTCTATTTTAATATTAATTTCCTTTTTAATGAAATATTTTTGTGAAGTGTACTCAAGCATTAAATATTATTTTTTTTTTCTTTTTCCTTTGTGTTGTCTTCAATGAAAAAAAAAAAGTGTGGCTTTATTTGATTTATTTGTTTTTAAATTTCATTTATACATTTAATTACATTAAAAAAAAACAAATAAAACAAATAATAAAAATTTTCCAGAACACTGTTCAGAACACAGTCACCACACCACAGAATCCTCACTCACAACATTCTCCAGAACACTGTCCTGAACACTATGGTGACAGTGTCACCACTCCTTGTGTTCTAATTCCCCACCTCCTAATACCCTCAACCAAATTACTGCGTACAATTTATTATTTCTGAATATTTATATTTTATATATATTTAGCGCTAATACTCGGATTATAGAACAACAAAATTAGTTAATAACTTGATGTTTTGGTTCTTTTAGCACTAATATAATATTAATATCAACTTAATGACACATGTTTTCGAGCTATTCAACCCAATACCCCAAATGCATAATTAGGCTATTGAGGTAAATTCGACCTTCACATATGGTCCTCGAGCTCGAGTTTATACCAACAAAACAGCGAATAGCAAAAGCAAACATCAAACTGTTGTGACTTCTGGTGAAGTAGCTTATTCTGAGACACATTTAATTTTGTCAATATACATATATTATATATTTCTTTATATCGAGGTATCTTTGCCAGAATAAGAATAAGGTCAGAGGTTCAAGCCCTTATACTTCCATAGTCACAACCGCTAAGTAAGTCAAGTATGTCGCCATATTATGAATAAGAAGTCGATTATGAGTCGGTTTGAATTACTGGTTATCAACCTTTTACCGTAGTATATCTTTATAAAATGGTTTTCTAATCTAAAGAAGAAAGAAAAGCAGCCCCACCTAATTACGGTCCAAAATCATAAATATAGTAAAACCAATACTGTTGTTGGTCCCCAACAACCTATGTCAGTTAGTTGCGAGGCTTCACTGTGCCCCAAACACCTTAAATTCCCTTATATATACACCCCCTCCTCATTCCCCTTCCCATATCACCACAAATTCCATTCTTCACCCAATACAACAAACTAACCCATGTCTCTTTTACCTATTTTCTTGCTTGGTTTCCTCACACTCCTCTCCCCTGTTCACGCCGCCGGCGGTTGGGTCAATGCTCACGCCACCTTCTACGGCGGCGGTGATGCCTCCGGAACAATGGGTATACACCATTACCCCTTAATCTTTTTCATTTTAATTTTAATATTTATTCATAAGTGTTACCTGTTTATTGCTTAGTTTTACGTAAACTAAATTATACTCCCTACATCTCAAATCCTAGAATAAGTATCCAACTTTTCACTTTAATTTGTCTCAAAATAGGTGTTTTTCAAATGGTATATTAACCTTACCATTTAAACTTTAATATATTTTTTCACAAAACTGATAAATAGAAGTCTGTGAAAAAGTAAGGGTAAAAGTCATCTTCACTATAGACAATCTAATTTTCTACATTATGTGAAAACCGAAAATGAAGACCTTATTTTGAGACGGAGGAAGTATAGACACTTTTTAAAGAAAGTTATTGCCTTTTTTTGGAACTAAATGTCTACTAAACAAGTGTCACACCACATTCTTAAAAATGTTATGTACTGAATTTTGAGTATTATATTATAAACAGGTGGAGCATGTGGGTATGGGAATTTATATAGTCAAGGGTATGGTACAAACACAGCTGCATTAAGTACAGCTTTGTTCAGCAATGGTTTAAGCTGTGGTTCTTGCTTCGAAATTAAATGTGTTAACGACGGAAAATGGTGTTTGCCGGCCACCATCTTAGTGACTGCCACCAACTTCTGCCCACCAAACAACGCCTTACCTAACAACAATGGTGGTTGGTGCAACCCTCCAAATCATCACTTTGATCTTTCTCAACCTGTATTTCAACACATTGCACAATACAAAGCCGGAATCGTCCCTGTTGCTTACAGAAGGTACTAAAAGTTACTAAATAAACTATTTTCAGTGTTGATTTGAAATTTGGCTAACTACAGGGGTAGTTTTGGTAATGCAACCGAGACAGGGGTATTTTAGTAATTAACCATCTCAAAAAGGTGTTGTCTTTACTTAACTTTATCAGGGTGTATTTGGTCATTTAAGTATTCCAAAAGGGTATTATGGTAATTTACGAATATTAGGCCAGGGGTACTTTGGTCATTTACACTACCTATCGGGCGGTGTTTGAATAAGCTTAAGCGTTTTAGTTTACGAGACCGAAAGCTTTTAGCTTTGTTATAGAACACCTTTAAGGTTCCTATATACTTAGACAACATAATGAAATAAATTAAACTACTAGCACCTTTTGTTTTGGATATATAAATTTAAGTTATATTAATCTATCTAGCTTTATTTATATGTAGGGTACCTTGCAGGAGAAGGGGTGGGATTAGGTTCCAAATCAACGGTCATTCGTACTTTAATCTTGTTTTGATTACGAATGTGGGTGGTGCTGGTGATGTGCATGCGGTGGCTATCAAAGGTTCAAGGACCGGGTGGCAACAAATGTCGCGAAACTGGGGTCAAAATTGGCAATCTAACTCTTACCTAAATGGGCAATCTCTGTCTTTCAAGGTCACCACAAGTGATGGAAGAACCGTGGTGTCGTATAATGTTGCACCTGCTAGATGGTCTTTCGGGCAAACCTTCAGTGGTGCGCAATTTCGTTAAAATGACTTTTCTATCCTTGATTATTGTGGCAAAATGATAAGATAATATGGTAGCAGTATTCATATTTTGTTACTGCTAGTACTGTAGTATTTAGTGACCTAATGACTTATTTTATACAGGTCATTTTGGTAGTTAGGGTAGCCTTTAATGTAAGGGTTGGCACCTTTTTATTAGTAAAAATTTAATATTACTAGTAATTTAATATTACTAGTAATGGAGGGGAAGGGCAGTGGTGGAAGTTAACCACCCGCTAGTTAAACATGTGGACTTAATTGTAATGCTATTTATTTTGGAGGTAGTAAGTTGTAAATTCAAGTATTTTTGTATTGGTAATGGAAGGTGACGATTATTAATTTATTATCATGGTAAATTAATTAATAGTTATGTTGGTGTGCTAGTTATGAATTATAAATAATTGTCGGTATACGATATTTAGGGGTTGTTTGAAATTTCGTTTTGTAGAGATCATCTGATTATTGTGTTTGCAATATGCAAATATCTGGAAGAAAAAAAATTGTTAAAAAATGATTATTTGCGTTTTGTTAGAGAGAAAATGCAGTTTTGAAAAAACAAGTCGGGACATACTTCTTTACAACGTCGTTTAGTATTGAAAAAAAGTTTTAAAAACGTAATTCTAAAACACTCTAAATAGTATGGGGTTCATGTAATTACTAATGACTTGCTAAATACCTAATTTATGGGGTCTTTACTCTTAAGTTGTAAACTATGGTATGAAGTGGAATACAGAAATGAGTAATGACATTAAGAAAGTTTAAAATATATGGAGTAGTTGTCTAAGCTATTGGTATAGTCACTAAAATATTGCAATTTTGGTGGTAGGCATTAGGAAATCGTATATAAGTTGTTGTGACTTGTGAATGTGTATTGTGGACCCGTAACTTCACGAGTTTACTCTATTAAAGATCTTTTTAAAACCTAAATCCAAAACGTACGAAAAGATTTGGTGTTTTTGCGCATTTGGGCTGAAAAGTATAATGAAAAGGACTCCTAATTAATGACATCTAGACATTTAAAACTAACAACTTTCATCATTAAGCATTAACCAAATTGTATTACTCATAGACTTTTTTCATAAAACAATGGTTAATTGCATAATTGATTCAAGAGCCCACTATTTGTATCTTCTATTTAATCACTATTAACTACATTATTTTTTTACAGCCTCATTTCATAAAACTGCCAAGATATTTTATAAACCAAACCTTTTTATAAAGATAAGCTCAAATTCGAATAAACTCTTAGGCCATTCCCAACCCAAAATGCAACTGACTAAAACTGACAGAGCCACGTCAGCGCCACGTCATCTTTTTCAAAAAACTGACCGAAACCGACTGAAACTGACAGACCCCTCCCATCCCTACTCCGTCACTTTAATTTTTGGGTCCCGCATTTACCAATTTACCTTTCATTTTATACACACAAAATAAAAAAAACAATTGTTTGGGCCCACAAAAAAACCGACGGACAACTTCGGTTTACCGATGGACGAAAACCGACGGGAGCAACCGACGGACCGGTGCCATCCCTGTCGGTTCGTCGGTTGGGAGCCGACGTGAAGCGACGGGCTCGGTTGGGAGGCGTCTTACGTTGCGTTTGGTTCGCCGAATGTTTTTGATGGAGTTCTAATTTATCAAAGGAATTGGATTTCAAGGAATGTAAATTCTATTGAGTGAAGGAATTTGATGACCTACGTATAGATTTCTTCGTGAACCAAATACTCTTGTGGAATAGAATTTAGATTTTAATTTCAATGAATTTTCCGAACCAAACGCAACCTTATTATTAGTTTATCATAATAATTTATTGATCATATATAATTGGCAAACAATTCATATTCTCACATAAAATAATATAATGCAGACTCCCTTACAAATGATTTATAACTGAACTACAAATTATGAAACCATACATAAGTATTGGTACTATACAGTATACACTGATACGGAGTATTTCTGTCGTCCAATTCCGATGTGGGCCTGGTGTGTAATGTGGCTGATATTGGGTCATGACGTCCAAAAACTATGATGCAGGGTTGAGATCATTTTCCAAGCCCACTTCTTATATTGAACCCACGTAATCTTTGGATTGTAATTCCAAGTTAACTTATCTCACCAAGCCCAGCCCATAAAAATTAGTAAAATAGGCCTGTTGGAGTTTCTACTGGATCCATTGAACCTAGAGATGCACATCGAAACCGGGTTCGACAACCCGACCCGATTTGAAACCGGTTTGAAACCGGTCAAAACCGGGTTTGACCAAAACCGGTTCGGTTTGGGTTCAAACCGCCGGTTTGAAACCGGTTTGGGGTTATATCCGTTGAAACCGGGTTGGAACCGGTTTTACCCGACCCGATTTGAAAAACCGGTTTTCAAACCGGTTTGAAACCGGTTTTTATTTTTTGAACTTTAATATATCCGTTGGTACTCCATATAGCCGTTTTTTTTGCCATTTAATTACGTTTTTGCCATTATGATTCAAGTATATATATATCATATCATTTAGGAACCAAAACACACATTTACACACTCATATTTATATACAAATACTCAAAAACGCATATATATTTTCGTTTCGAAAATGGCAACTCAATCTTCTTCGGCTTCCCATGGTGTTGGTTCTTCAAATGCACCAACGATTGTGAAACAATTGCCCAACAAAAGAAATCCGGAGATTTGGAGTGCTTACGACAAAGTGTTGTTGTCGGATGGTTCGATTAAAGCGCATTGTAAACGTTGTAAGTTGTTCTTCAAACCCGACTCCAACACCACCTTGAAAAATCATACCGAGAAGCATTGTGCGGGACTCAAAGGTAATCCGGAAGCAAGTGGGCAATCATCGATGGCACGAGATGGTTCTATATTTACATACGATGTGGAACGGTGTCGACAAGCTTTTGCGGGTTATGTAATTCAAGAAGCTTTGTCTTTCAACCACTTCGACAACCCTCGGCTTACTAGGGTGATTCAAACCACTCTTCAACCGCGATATAACAATGTAAGTCGTACTACTCTTAAATGCGATGCCCTTAAATTGTGGAAAGATGCTAAAAAACAACTAAAAATCGGTTTTGAAAATTTAAATACATGTGTATCATTAACAACCGATGTTTGGTCGGCTCCTCATGGTTTGCCCGGTTCGTACCTTTGTGTAACCGCACATTGGGTTGATCCCGCAACTTGGCAAATGATGAAACGTACCATTGCTTTTGAAGACTTTGAGTATCCTCACACGGGTCAAAACTTATTTTACATGTTACGAAGTGTGATTAAAATGTTTAAATTGGAAGAAAAGGTTTTTTCAATATCTTTTGACAACGCTAGTAATAATACACTTGCCGTTTCAAAATTAATACTAAAATACGCACCACCATTGAAGGGCATTTTTTATCATAGTCGATGTGTTGCACACATCATTAACTTGGTTGTACAAGCCGAACTAGCGGTTGAAGATGTAGACGAAGTAAAAACGAGGTTTAAATCTATGTTGCAAGACGTTTTTCAAAAGGGTAAAGCTAGATACAAATCTTATATGAAATTGTGCAAGGATACGAATTCTATTTTTTTAACCCCTAATTGGGACATGCCCGTTAGATGGAATTCGACCTACCATATGTTTGTATGTGGTTTACGCCAACGCGATACTTTACAAGTTTTCCATGATCATCTTGTTACAAAAGGTCTTGTAACACCATTTCCAATCATATATTGGGAGTATATTAAAAAGATGGTCGAATTGCTCAAACTTTTCAAAACCGCGACTACTTTATTATCGGGTGTTTATTATCCAACTAGCCATTTGGTGCTTAATCAAATTTGGTTAATGACTACAAAATTAAACGACTACTTGTATGAAGGTCCTATATTTGAAGAAATGGTGGCTCCCATGAAAGAAAAACTAAAAAAATATTTTCAAGAAATGCCACCGGTAATTACTTGTTCCGCCGCAATGAACCCTTGTTTAAACGTTACCGGGGTGGAAATGCTTATCGATAACATTTGTCACAATTTGGATTTGAATGAGGCCGACCCATTGTTTTCACATAATGCAAAAACGGATTTTAACAAATATTTAGGAGATTTATTTGGCGTATATTTTCAAAAATATAGTTCAACCACACATGTGTCCGGTAGTACGGCTAACCCAATGTTTTCTTCATCTTCTTCTAGCAATCCAATGCTAAACTTTTATAATAGTTTAAGACAAGAAAACAATAAACGGGCAAGAGGTGATGGTAACCAAAATACCACTAACGAATATGGGAGATATACGACCACGGATTTTTTGGCCACTATTCTACCCAATAAGTTCGAACAATTTGATATTTTGGCTTGGTGGAAAGAGAGGGAATCTCAATTTCCCATTCTAGCCATCATGGCCCGAGATTTACTAACCGTCCAAGCTTCTACGGTAGCTTCGGAATCCGCTTTTTCTCTTAGTGGCAGGGTATTATCTATACGAAGAACAAGACTCACACCGGCCTCCTTAGAGATGTGCATTTGCTTGAAGGATCACTTGGACGCCGCGGAACGCATACAAAATGTATCAAGTCTTGAAGGTGAAATGGAATACGAAGAAGACATACACAATATCGAGGTGGAAGAAGGTGTAACAATATCACTTTCCGACGAAGAAATTGCTCTTGATCAAGCTTCGCGCGAGGCTACCTCCGAAGAAGATTTCGACTTTTGAAGATTAATACAAGTTGAAGATTACTACTCGATTACATTTTCGGGTGATGGCCATGCCGAAGCTCGAAATGTATTCGTTGGTATATTTTATATTTTTAGTTGTAATTGTATTATGAAGACTTAGAAGACTTTTGTTTAAGTTATTGTTCAATTACGTTTGTATTACTAATGTTCTACCAATTCAATAAAAAAAAATTTGCTCCAAACATTGTTTATCCTTAAAAAGCCTAACGCTAAAACGTGTTTGATAAATGCAAGGAAGTTTTTACTAAACACACGGAAATGTACAACTCTTTATGCATACAGTATCACTTTTTATGCACATGTTTCCTTGCATTTAGTAAAACATTCCTTGAAAGTATCAACTCACTTTGAATTATATAGAATTTTCGGATTCAATAATATTTTTAAGGAGATTTAGAAGCCTTTTGGTTATGTTATTGATCAATTATGTTTCCATTACTAATGTTCTACAAAGTTAATGAAAAAAATTTGGCCCAAACGTTGCTTTTCATTAAAACGCTTAACGCCCTAACGTTTATGAATTATATAGAATTTTCGGATTCAATAATATTTTTAAGGAGATTTAGAAGCCTTTTGGTTATGTTATTGATCAATTATGTTTCCATTACTAATGTTCTACAAAGTTAATGAAAAAAATTTGGCCCAAACGTTATTTTTCATTAAAACGCTTAACGCCCTAACGTTTATGAATTATATAGAATTTTCGGATTCAATAATATTTTTAAGGAGATTTAGAAGCCTTTTGGTTATGTTATTGATCAATTATGTTTCCATTACTAATGTTCTACAAAGTTAATGAAAAAAATTTGGCCCAAACGTTGTTTTTCATTAAAACGCTTAACGCCCTAACGTTTATGAATTATATAGAATTTTCGGATTCAATAATATTTTTAAAGAGATTTAGAAGCCTTTTGGTTATGTTATTGATCAATTATGTTTCCATTACTAATGTTCTATAAAGTTAATGAAAAAAATTTGGCCCAAACGTTGCTTTTCCTTAAAACGAAGACGTGCGAGCGAAAATACGATTTTTATAAAAAAAACCGGTTTGAAACCGGTTTTGAACCCGAACCGGTTTGGACCCTACCCAAACCGGTTTGGGTCGGGTTGGGGTTTTGGGGTGCCCAAATCGGGTTGAACCCGAACCGGTTTTGGGCCAAACCGGTTTTGACCAAGTTTGACCAAAACCGGTTTCGGGTCGGGTCGGGTCGGGTTTGATCAAAACCGGTTTTTGCGCATCACTAATTGAACCATTTCTTTGTGCAATTCATATTTCAAGATTGAATTGATGTACAGGTATAAATTGAAATATTGTAACTAGATCCACATTGTTGACGTGGCAGAATCAGTAACATGGAAAGAATTTTGTAGACATATATGGAAGGAGTTGGTTTGGCTCAAACATCATTTGAAATTCTATTAAGTTAGATATAACTTTGCCTTCATTATTGCAACGCTTGTCGTCTCGTCTTTCCTACCCCCTCTTCCCATTTGGCACGCAACACAATGTACGTTAGCCTTTCTTCAACAAGTATGTGTATCTACGACGAACCACGAGATCAAGTTTCAAGTATTCGTTATAGAAAAATTAGAATAACCGCTGACTCTATAACTTTCCGCAACCTTGCTCCTGATGTTCTATTTATGGTAGCATTTGATATGGATGTTAATCAGTAATATGTCCGATGTTTTAGTCACTGTGCATTTATGATTACTTAGAGAAGATAATAGATTTTAGATTTTGAACTATTGAGTATGAAATACTAGGTTACATACAATAAGATGTTCGAGGTACACTTTGATATGTGTATAATACAAAATTTTGTACCAATATTACGATTTTATAAATATATGCGGAGTACAATATTAACTCAAATGGAGTCGATTAATGGTAGTATTAGTCAATTTAATAGAGGGCCATGTAACTAAAAGTTGGTTAAAAGCGGCAATGAAATCTAGCAATCAAAGTAACGTGTGTAAATATAACCAAAAAATGTAACAGAAAAACGAAAAATAAAATATTAATTATAATTATAATTACTATATGATGTCGATGACAATAAATTCATACTTGTACTAAAAATGGCAAAATAGGAAACTTGTCTTAACTTCAAGAGTTTTTAACATCTTTAAAGACTAGTTATGACATATAATTTAATTTCATGAAGATTGATCAGAAACTTATAACTATGACAATTTATTAATTTCAAGAAGATTGATCCTTATATTATTACACTAGTATTTAAACCCGTGTATACACACGTGCCATCTAAATTTTAAATCTCAAAGTATTATTAGGTAGTTATGCATGTAATCGTGTTAGAATATTAGTTGATCAGAATTTGGAGATAAAAATTTTTATCACATTATAATTGATGTGTTTGTTAGGAAATTAGTTGATTAGGATTTGGAGATAACAAATGTAATCACATTATAATTAACGTCTTTAATTTTGAAAAAAAAGGAAATATATATGGGTTATAACAAGTATCCTAATAATTAAAGTATAGATTATAGTAATAGTATTTCATAAATAGTAATTATATAATTACATAGATTATTTTATATAGTTTAGATTTGGATTAAAAATAATGAATTGGGCTTTTGTTTCAAAAATTAAGTATAATAAATTAGTGTTCGGTTGAACTTTAATTTTAAATAAGAGTTAATTACGTCTGTCGTCCTTATGGTTTTATGCAAAATACTCGTTTAATCCTTTTAATTTTTTAATTACGTTGATAGTCCTTATTTTTGAAACTTGTTGCGTAGATGGTCCTTTAAGCTAACGACCGTTAAACAACTCCGTTACATGTGACTTGCACATGAGGGTACTCTGGTCATTTTATCCTTCTCCTTTTACTCTTTAATTTGCATCTCTTCATTTTTATTTGTATTAGAGAATTAAACAATAATAAATATTGTAAAATGTCTAGATTACCCTCACGTGCTTTGCACATGATACGATTTAACGGAGTTGTTTAACGGTCGTTAGCTTAAAGGACCATCTACGCAACAAGTTTCAAAAATAAGGACTATCAACGTAATTAAAAAGTTAAAAGGATTAAACCAGTTTTTGCATGAAATCATAAGGACGAACGGCGTAATTAACTCTTTAAATAATGATGTCATAAAGGCGTTTACTAAATTATATATATATAAGATAAGATGTTTTGAAGATTTAGTGTTAAAAAGAGAATGATAATTCAACAAAAGTGAGTAATCATGATAATAGTAATAACATAAATAAAGTTAGGATTTCAAACAATTGATATCGAATATGTACATCATAATCATTTAAAATGAACAGAAAAGTGAGGAGAATGTTTTAAACCATTAAATGTGCCACGTGTCACATAATCAAATTTCATTTTTACCCCCTTCAAATTTCATTAAACCTGATGTGGCATAACGTGACATTGCTATAGTCATGGTGAAGTCCATAACATTGTGGATGGTCTAACCATTGATCTAAACAAAAAGATGATCCAATGATCACAATTTTTCATCTTCTCTTTCCCCTCAAATACCCACTTCTCCTATGATCATCCACCTTATAATAAAATAATTATAAGTGGAATAAATATATATGCTTAATCAAAAAAGATATATTAGATGACATCAATGAATCGTTTCCTTACTAAAAGGTTACCTAAAAATCAATTTTATGATAGGAACATAAGTTATAGATTTAAAAAATTGACCTCATCCTTACTACTCGTATATTATATGGACAGATGTTATGATATTATGAAAATAGTTAAAACGCATGTCATCAAACTAAATGCTACGTTAATTATTAGGTATTAAAAGTTATTAAATTTATTTACGTTTAAGTGTTATAAGTAAATATTAAACACTTGAATTGATAACCCTTTTGACAAAAATTGTACTTTAAACCGAATACTGAATATCTTAATTTAATATAAAACTAAACAATATGATAGCAAATAAATAGGCAAAGGTGAATATATTAATAATTAATATTAATATTAAAAATCATTAAAAAAAAGTATACGGCAATTATTTTAATAGCAAATAAATAGGCAAAGGAATTCTTATAAAACTTCCATCACCGGCTAACAATAAGATGATATCAAAAACTTAAACCACGCAACGCACGACATCTTCGTATTACTTTAACATGTTTTGTGTCAATTTTCTCAACCTTATTTTCCATGAATATGTGAGATGATTTCTTTCAAAATTAAACTTTGACATATAAGTTTATCATTATATATTGTGTTTTCTTGACATGTTCATCAATTGATATTGATTAGGGTTTTCAATTTTTGGTATCATCACCTCTCTTACTTTGTTGGATATTTTGTTAAGGTTTTATTTTCGTTAATCTATCGATTTTGTTCGTGATTTGTGCAGGTTATATTGTTTCGATATATGGTTTACAGTTTTTATAAGTATTCTGGATGATCCATTTACATTATGATATTCTCTTCAAGCTGTATGATTTTTATCTTTATGGACTTTGTTTTGCAGTTTGATTGTATTATTATAATCATGATGGAAAGGTTTGATTTACATTAAGTTTGTATCAACATGTCTTTTTTACTGATTCAATTTTTGCATATTAAGTTTCCCTCAAATACGCCTTTAATTTTCACACTCATGTATTAATAAAGTGACTGAATTTAAAGTGTATAATAAGGCAGTCTTTCACATTCAATCTCAAGTATTTTGTTGCTACGGCTATTTCTAAGATCAATATTCCATGTTTTTTTTATTAGATCAGATGTAGATATGACATGTGACATTCAAATGGTGATTATGCAAGTGCATGAAAGGCGTTTGATGAAATATCTTAGAAAAATAGAGCTACATTGGTATGGTTTCATTACACTTGCTTTTATTTTACTGAATAGTATTTTAATTTTCTTTTGGTTTATAATAGGTTTGTACCTTTTGCTTTCTTGGTTTCTTTATTCTCTTGAAGAGGTTATATAAAAATCTTAGTTTGTTAAATTATGGGTGATTAAACTTTGACATTACGACTTTTTAAGCTAATATTTATTTCTGTAAATAGCAGTGGGAGGATCAAATTTAGATAGGACTTTTTCACTACGATGTTACCCTGCAAAACCAAGGTTGTCCAAAATTTTGTTGCTATTTCATAAAGTATATAACAAAGTATAAACAAAATAAAAATAAAAAATAGATGTTACAATACAATGTAAATTTAACATCATCCAATATGAAAGTTATGTCAATTAGCTTAATTATTATATTCTAAATTTAACAAAACAAATCAAAACATCATTTGACTTGACAAAAATATAATTACAAATGAAAATAACAAATCCCGCGTTATCGCGGGTCCTTCGTCTAGTCTTAATTTAATATAAAACTAAACAATATGGAGTATAATAATATCTCAATTTGATCACGATTAAATAAATTATAAAATATTAAGTTATATTTGGATTCCTAGATAAAAAAATGATCCTTTTTTTTGTAAGGGTACTATCTAAAATTATTTTTTAATATGTTTATCTTATTAATAATTAATAATTTATTATGTCACTAGATCCTATAATTTAGTTAATTGGACAAAATTAAGTAATTCTATTAGTTGATTAGATTTTTCATGACCTCATCGAGACTTTCTTATATTATACGGAGTATTTAAGATAAGATGTTCAAGATTTCATAAAACTAGAAAGTTGAAACAAATTAAGGTAGATGGATGCATTCATTAAATCAATGGTACATTGGCAGACAACTCAAAATCTTTGACCAAATATGAATTAGTACTACTATTAGAAGTGTCATTAACACCCATACCACTCAAAGGCTTACGTACGCTATGACTTGTTCAGATCTGTAGATAAACAAACTTAAAGTGGAGAGACAAAAGAGTTGAAATTGAGGAATTTTAACAGTAATTTACACTGTTTATTTATGGTATAACAGTAAAAACATATACTCGTATATACTACATCCGTCCCAATTTTATTATCCATAGACAAAAAACAGCAGTTTAAGAAAACATAATCATCATTCTTATCTATTTATGGAAGTGGACAATTAATTTGGTACAACCCAAAAAGGAATACTGGACAATAGATTAGGGACGGAGGGAGAGTATATATACAGAGATGAACTTGAAATTCAAAGTGTTACATTTTTAACTACAAGAGTCTCACATAGTGGTTTCAACAGTACTGCTGGTAATCTAACTGTCTAAAGTGATACAAATGATATCAACTTATACGGACTAGGTTTTTTGTAACAACCGTCAAATTAGGGCTAGTATTAGCGCCTAATTCTTTGTTAATACATGTAATTAGTTCTGTGTTAGGCTAATTTATGTATCGGATTATATGTTGGTAAATATATACAACTTTGCGATTTGATTAAATCGTACGCAACTTAAATAGAATGAAATTCTATTCGGTTAATACGGACGTTGGTGAACAAATGTTTAAAAACTAAAAATAACGCAATTATAACCAAAATGCTATTTTATAACAAATAGTAATTATCTCGTATCACCCGATAAAAACTTACGCGATTTAAAAACAAAAGTGACTAAATTTAATTTAAACTATTAAAGATTTACGGAAATAATTTAGGTAAATTATTTAACAAGATCCGTGATTTTATAAATATAATTAAACGCGTAAAATAAATATTTAACTCCTAAACGACGAAGAAAACGAACACCGCGCGGAGCGCGAGGGGAGACCGAAAATGGGAGGATAAAACCTCCCACTTCTTTTCTTTCTTCCCACTTTCCATTTTCCTTCTCTCTCTCTTCTTTTCTTTCTCTCTAATCACCAACCACACCACCACCCAAAATACTACCAAAATCGACAAATAAACGTACTAAACGAGCTTGGATCACACCTCTCCTTTGGAAGAAAACGTTCACCATCACACGATCTACATTCCTATCTTTTCGGATTTTCAATCCGACACTTTGTAAGTTTCCGACAAATCCCGACATCTCTCGTTTTTGATCATTTTTACTAGTTTATGGTTTAAATAGGCTTATTATGTTCATATAAGGGTTGGGTAAAAGAATCGGATCAAACGGAAACCGGGAAACTCGTTTTCGACTAAATTTCCGGCCATCAGACCGCTACGTCGCACCTGGCCAGGGGCCTCTGCGACGTCGCGACCTACGTCGCACAAAAATCTCAACGTCGCACTAGCGACGCAGCCTATTACGTCGCATTAACTTGCGGACGTCGCACGTAGCGACGTAGACCCTAACGTCGCAAACCGAACCAACGTCGCATTAGCGACGTCGCCCCCTACGTCGCATTGATTTGCGAAGGTCGCATCATGCGACGTACCTGCCTACGTCGCACCTTACGTCGCTTGCAACGTCGCATGCGACGTCGCACAAACCAGAACCTTGAAAACTCACATTTTCACTAAGTGTCGAACTTTTACAACCTCAAATCCTTATACGATACGACCTAACAATCATAATAAAACATACTTTCCTATTACAATTACTCTAATTTGCGTATTGAATGATAAACTTTAAATATAACAAATCACCAACGGGCCGTATACTTTGATACGAACGCGAACAAACCAACATTTAAACACAACGGGTTGTATGAACAACTAGCCTAGATGGTCTTGCGAGACATCTACTTACTTAACCTTACGTGTTTAGGCACTAGAAGGTTACGGGTTCGGAGAACCTACTTGCTTTACTACTACTTGCTATTTACCACTGCTCGACTCAGGTGAGTCTTACAGCCCCACTTTTACTGTTTTATACTTGGGGTGAGATACTTAGCAACTGTTTTACGTATGAACACAATGTACTGAACTGAAAACATTACTGATTACAAACAAACGCATGAGTTACTTTTATCCACTGAAAGCCTCCTAATCGTAAGTTGTTAGTTATGGACTTAAGCGCGATTACTAATAGATGGATCCATTTGGGACTGACAATCCCTGTCTGGGGTGGTAGCGCCACCACGTACTGATTTACACGTAGAAACAGACATATTAGTATTTGTTACATATGAGTGTGCGGATAGCACTCACGGGGGTACGTGATATATTCACACTACACGGTTAAGCTTCAACTTATGAGCTCATGGCACTGTACTGGTTTACTGATTTACTTACTTTGCTTGATAGCAATACGGGTACATACTTGTGGTTCATAACACCTACTTATCACTAAACCTGTGAGATTCACCAACCTTTTTGGTTGACACTTTTTAGCTTTGTATCTCAGGTACACTTACGGAGTAGGATCACTCCAGGATTACTAGCTAGAGTCGCATGATTTACAAACTGCATTTAACGGAGATTCTTTGGCATTATCTTTTGTAACTATGGTGATGTAATAGAATCTCCCGCTATACGCGTGGGCTCTAGGGAATTACATTTTGTATACGAAAACCTACGGTTTTCAAACGATTATTAATTATGAAATGTAACTATTTTACAAACGTCTCATTTAGAGGTCGTTTACTATTAATCTTGTGCTTTGTATATTGATTAGTAACACCCAATGTATGCTTCCGCAAATCGCTAAATTTGGGGGTGTTACAGATTGGTATCAGAGCCTAAGGTTATAGTGAACTAGGTTGCATTTAGTGGGCCTAGACTATGACCGTTAGGCAGTATTTCCTTACTAGGCATGATTGGTTCAGGAATTACATCATACGACTTTAATTTAACATAGCCTGATCAACTATGTACAATTAAGGAAAGATGATGTAAGGTCTGAAATGGTTATGTTGAGCCGGAATAAAATAGAAGACTCTGATCTCGAGAGAACCGAGACTTAAACATGTTTATGCTAGACACTCAATAGGCTATATTATATAGGAACTATATGAATATAGGCCTTAATCTTACTAACGCTTTGTCTCAGAAATGGCAAATATCCCATCCAATTCATCTCGTTCTCAATCCGGGTCGCAGAACCCAAGGGTAGCAAGGAGGAACAACAGGTTGCCTCGAGCTGGCCCGTACTCTACCCACTTCACCTTACCGACCTTAGCAGCTAGGGTGAACCAACACGAGCAACGACTTCGCACCATGGATGTCGTGTTGCAGGAAACAAACGAAAACTGGAGACTTACGTCACTGAAGCGCATCGAACAAGTCTCTGAGGATCACGAAACCACCGTTAATAATGTGGACGTTCTTTTCAACAAAGTGGTGGAGATAAGCGTGGAAACCGCTCTTTTGAAACACAGACTTGATGAGTGTGAACAACGCTCACGGGAAACGGAAGAATCTAACCGCGGATTGGTACAGCGACTAGCATTAGCTGAAGACAATGCTCGACAAGCCAGCAGACTTGCAAATACTGTGGATCGTCTCATCGAAATGATGGAGCAGATTAACCTACGTTAAGACTAGCGTAGTCTTCGTTTTGTAAACTATCCTGTAATCTAGTAACTATCTAAGCACTACTCTATGTTTCAGTCGGATGTAACAATTCCCGACATCTTTTGTAATACATCCGTAGGATGTAACCTTTGAACTCGTATCATCTATCAAATATTTCTTGCTGTTTCGACTCATATTAATTGCCATAATTCTTTTCATATTGATGTTATGTATTACCACCTTTATACATGTACATCTGAAATAAATGCAACTTTCTTACAAAATCTCATGTATCTTCATTTCTTTTATTGAAGAATCATGCCGCCAAAGTCAAGACCTTACACTGATGCTCAGATCACGTCTCTCATAACCCAGGCTGTTACTGAAGCCTTGGCTCGGAATACTCCACCTAACTCCACAAGAAGCAGCGATGCCGCTGAAACCTCTGCTGCTAAACCTTGTTCATACAAGGATTTTCAAAACTGCAAACCCTTGAGCTTCAAGGGAACCGAAGGAGCCATCGGACTTATCAGATGGTTCGAAAAGATGGAATCTGTTTTCCGCATCAGCAAATGTGCGGAAGACGACAAGGTCAAATTCTCCACCTGCACCCTCGAAGATGGTGCCCTCTCGTGGTGGAATTCCTATACCCAGTCCGTGGGGATTGACACCGCTTATCTACTCCCTTGGGAGGATCTAAAGAAAATGCTCACGGATGAGTATTGCCCGTCCGAACAACTTCACAAGCTGGACGAAGAGTTCTGGAACTTAAAAGTGCAAGGAACTAATATCGTTGCATACACCACCAGATTCCAACAACTCACCGTCCTTCGCCCAGCTATGGCAGGTACTGGGCCCGACAAGATTAAGAAATACATCCGCGGCCTCCCGGAACCCGTCCGGGGAAATGTCGCCTCATCAAACCAAACCACCCTTCACGGTGCCATTCGGTTGGCCCATGAACTTCTAGCCATGAACGAGGACCCAGAACCAATCACTCCATCCTCCAACAGCAATAAACGAAAATGGTCCGACAACCACAACAACCACCAAAACAAGAAACCTGAAACCATTAAAGCCTACACCTCCAGTTTTGATGACAAGGGAGCGTACAAGGGAACCAAGCCCTATTGCTCAAAGTGCCAACGACACCACTATGGTTCGTGTCCCTGTAGCAAGTGTAAGAGATTTGGACACTTGGCTAAGGACTGTAGATCAAACACCACTGACACCAACACCTCGGCACCAAAGACTTGTTATGGGTGCAACGGTACGGGGCATTTCAAGAAAGACTGCCCGAAGCTGAACAACAACAACAACAGGAATAACAACAATGCTCGAGGAAGAGCTTTTGTGCTGAAATCTGGGGAAGCCCGTCAAGACCCGAATGTGGTCACGGGTACGTTTCTTCTCAACAACTTGACTGCATCTGTATTATTTGATACTGGTGCTGATAAGAGCTTTATTTCTGATGAGTTTTATCCACTACTAGACACCACACCTATTGCCTTAGATTCTAAGTACACGGTAGAATTGGCAAACGGAAAACTTATTGAGGCCGACAGTGTGATACCTAATTGCACTCTAAACTTAGCTAACGAGCTCTTTTCCATTGACTTGATACCTGTCGAAATCGGCAGCTTTGACCTCATCGTCGGTATGGATTGGTTGTCCAAGCACCGAGCCGAAATCGTTTGCTTTGAGAAAATTGTACGCATTCCTCTCGTCACCGGTGGAACTTTGAGCATACAAGGGGAGACCGGTGGGACGAGAATAAATATCATTTCTTGCATGAAAACCCGAAAATACTTGAGGAAAGGGTACCAGGCAATCCTCGCACACGTTATGGAGAAAAAGTCGGTGGAGAAGCGACTTGAGGATGTGCCTATCGTTCGAGACTTCCCAGAAGTCTTTCCTGAAGACTTGCCTGGCCTACCGCCAACTAGACAAGTCGAATTCTCTATTGATCTTGTGCCCGGCGCAACACCCGTGGCACGAGCCCCTTACCGACTAGCCCCATCCGAACTTCAGGAGTTGTCTACTCAGTTACAGGAACTCCTGGACAAGGGATTTATTCGACCAAGTTCCTCACCTTGGGGAGCTCCGGTCCTGTTTGTGAAAAAGAAAGACGGTTCTTTCCGCATGTGCATCGACTACCGTGAACTCAACAAATTAACTGTCAAGAACCGTTACCCACTTCCTCGCATTGATGACCTGTTTGACCAACTTCAGGGGTCGAGTTTTTATTCAAAAATCGATCTACGGTCAGGTTATCACCAACTCCGAGTTCGTGATGAAGATATTCCAAAAACGGCTTTCCGAACTCGCTACGGGCATTATGAATTCCAAGTGATGCCATTCGGCTTAACCAACGCACCGGCTGTATTCATTGACCTTATGAATCGGGTGTGCAAACCTTACCTTGACAAGTTTGTTATCGTCTTTATCGATGACATCATGATTTACTCGCGCACTGAACAAGAACACGCGCAACACCTGAAAACTATCCTAGAGCTGCTCAAACACGAAGAGTTATACGCCAAATTCTCTAAGTGTGAGTTCTGGATGCAAACCGTTCAATTCCTTGGACACGTCATTGACAATCAAGGGATTCATGTCGATCATTCAAAAATCGAGGCTATCAAGTGTTGGCAAGCACCTACTACACCGACCGAGGTACGCCAATTCTTAGGACTCGCCGGATACTACAGGCGGTTCATTGAGAATTTTTCGAAAATAGCCCTACCTCTCACTGCACTGACTCAAAAAGAAAAGAAGTTCGATTGGACTGACAAACAGGAGTCAGCTTTCCAGCTACTAAAACAGAAACTCTGCAGTGCACCTATCTTATCTTTACCCGAAGGCAGCGATGACTTCGTGGTATACTGTGATGCTTCACACCAAGGTCTTGGTTGCGTGTTGATGCAACGAGACAAGGTCATCGCTTACGCCTCTCGACAACTCAAGGTCCACGAAAAGAATTACACAACTCATGACCTAGAGTTGGGGGCTGTTGTATTCGCTCTAAAAATCTGGAGACACTACTTATACGGTACCAAGTGTACACTATTTACTGACCATAAAAGTCTCCAACATATCTTCGATCAAAAGGATCTCAACATGAGGCAACGTCGATGGGTCGAGTTGCTTACTGATTACGATTGCGAAATTCGCTATCATCCAGGCAAGGCGAATGTTGTCGCCGATGCCTTAAGCCGAAAAGAACGAGTGAAACCACTTCGAGTTCGAGCTCTAGGTATGACCATTCACAACGACCTCATCAATCAAACTCTCACCGCTCAACTCGAAGCACTCAAACCAGAAAACTTGATAAACGAGGCCTTGCGAGGCATGGACAAACAATTTGAAACCAAACCTAACGGGGCCAAATACTTCTCGAATCGAATCTGGTTACCAAGTTTTGGGAACCTTCGAGACTTGGTGATGAATGAAGCTCACAAGTCAAAATACTCTATACACCCCGGTGCCGACAAAATGTATCACGGCATCAAGGAAATGTACTGGTGGCCCAACATGAAATCTGACATTGCAACCTATGTTGGCAAGTGTCTTACTTGTTCCAAAGTTAAAGCTGAACACCAGAAACCCTCCGGTTTGCTACAACAACCCGAAATACCACAATGGAAATTGGAGCAGATCACCATGGATTTCATTACTAAGCTCCCGAAAACTTCTAACGGTTGCGATACCATTTGGGTGATCTGTAACACCTCGTCAAAAAGTCAATTTTCGCGCTGAATTTAAACTTCAAATAAACGATTTAACTTTTATTCCCAATTAGTATTTTTATAAAATACTTTCATTAGAAAACATTTTTAAATAATATAAATAAGATTTTATTTTATATTATGACTGGACAAATAAAACACGGGTATTTTGTACTGTGGTTGGAGACCACAGTCCGCGCACTGGGGATCTGTGTTGGACAAAACCCAACCCTCTTCCCATTTCATCTCATTTTCATCATCTTCTCCATCTCATTTTTCTCTCTAAAAATAATCACCACCAAACACCACCACCGCCGGCCGATCACCACCACCACCATCACCATACATTTTCGGAATCACCATCAAGAGAGGAACAACATTAACAAAGACGACACCCTCGTTTTCTTCCTCGTTTGGCCTCGATTCGCAATTGTAAGAAATTCCTAAATTTTTAGATTTAATCATTTTGGTGTAATGTTTTAGTGTAATAATGTTTACCTAAGTTGCTTATAACCTAAACAACCAAGAAACCACGATTTTACAGCTTGAAAATGCGTTTGATTTGCGATTTTGGCCGGAAAAACATGAAACCCGAAGGTTTCTGGGCTGGTGTTCTTGAGTGCGACACAAGCCTTGTGTCGCATACTGTGTCGCATAAACTATCTATGCGACACAACCCTTATGTCGTATCCTTGTGTCGTACCTTGTGTCGCAGACTCCATGCGACACAACCCTTATGTCGCTATTGATTTAGCATCGCACACATTATGCGACACAACCACTGTGTCGCAGAACTCTTGTGTCGCATTATGCGACACAACCCTTGCGTCGCACGACACATTTTTGTGTCGCATGTTATGTCGCAGAAAACAGAAATTTGCCAAATTTTTCTAAGTGTCGGAAAACGTTTTCAAAAGACAATTTAAATACGATACGACTTGTACTCCAAAACAAATATACTTTATGAAGTATACGAAAACTCAAACCTAATAATAATATGAATTATTATTACGAACATCCATAACGAACCGCACTTACAAACGTACGAAATCTCTCGTGTTTAGGACATTAGGAGATTTCACTTGGCACGACTCGTTACGCTAGGACGCTAGCTCCTCAGGTGAGTTCATCACCCCACTCTTTTACTGTTTTCCAACTGATTTCGGGGTGGGAATGCATACTCCTGTTTTACTACTTTCAACTGTTCAAACCGTTACAAACGTTTTACTATAGTTTATGGTAACGGTGCTAGACCGCGACAGCTACGAACCATTTGACCATACTTAGGGATATTAAGTATGACTGTGACAGTAACACCTAGAATTATATTACATATGATATCTTGGGAATAGACGCCTCACTACATCAGTGACTTGCTAAGTACTAATAATGATTAGTGAACTTATGAACACCAACTATAGGCACCGACTTGCTAGTTAGCATTGACTACTTTTACGAACTAGCGGATGACTTTGACTAAGTACTGTAAGTACTTCCTTACAGTTAAGTGACGTGTTAACGTACTTGACTTTACACATTATTTCAGACAAACTAGGTGACGTAGATACGTACCTACCTATTGATTACGATTATCCCTTACATCCAGATGACGCTCCTACATTTCTTAGTATGATATACTACTGTGAATCACGTAACAACTTGAGGTACTGTTGAGTGCCTGTAACATTTTACTAGCTTTGGGCTAAACTTACTTACGGGCATGTCGTGTACTGCCAAAACGATTACTTGCATCTCCTGCGGGAGAATAACGGACGCTGTCACTATATGTGAAGCAAAACGATGCCACGGTGGGTGGTACAAACACGATACCAATGTGATTGGTATTACGGATTTACAAACGAGCTCACGATACCACGGTGGGTGGTACAACTTACTTGCGAGCTGGATTGCTCACGATACCACGGTGGGTGGTACAACTTACTTACGAGCTAAATGCTCACACTCAGCAACGGACCTACGAATTATTACGGTCGGGGTCGTTGGCTCAGCATGTGGATTCATGCTCTATCGTAGTCCTGCGGGACTGCACGGTTACTCATTCCAGCATATGGACTTATGCTTTACTTACATTCAGCAACGGACCTACGAATTATTACGGTCGGGGTCGTTGGCTCTATAACTGGTTAATTTACTGAAACGTGGTCCTGCGGGACGTAACTTGACACTTCCCTTGGGGGATAATCATTACATCACTGTAGGTGATTACTAGATGCTTACGAGTCGGAGACTCAGGAAATTATGAGCTTTTGCTCATTTGACCGTAATTGTGAACCCATTACCATCACTATAGGTGATTACTAGATGCTTACGAGTCGGAGACTCAGGAAATAACGAGCTTTTGCTCACTTGACTGTAATCACAAACTGTACCGATATGACACAATCACAAAACAGATAACTTGATCACGTTGCCGGGGTGCAACCTTTCATGCCAGGTGGCATCGTGACCTATTAGTAACCACAGTACTAATACTTGAAACCGTACAAACTATCCGTACCGTATTGCCGGGGAGCAATACCGACTGCCTAAGACTTTCTTGCTTGATTTCTTGCGGCCAGTAGCACGACAGATAGTCACCTTACGCTACTCTCGTATACATATTGCCAGGTGGCAATATCTTACCGGATAACACCCAGGCTGGGGATTGGTCCCCTTTACTTGATTAGAAACCTATTGATTAGGTTCACCTGCTTACCATAAATTACTTATAACTGCCTCGAGGGGCAACTGTTGTTATTTAAACTGCTAAACTTGATTGATATTTCTGAATGAAACATTTATTACTCGAACTACTTGTTTCTACAAATTACTTGTGAACTCACCAGCTTTCCAGCTGACCCTTTTAGTGTGCATTCTCAGGTACACTGCTGTAGTAGGATTGGACTACAGGATTCTAGCTCGAGTCGCATGTTTTCAATACTCAGGATATTTATTGCATTTACTCAGTACTAGTAGAATGTAATATTACTTTTATGCGAACTCGCAACTTGTAAATACTTAAATTTCATAAATGTATAATTATTTTCAAACGTCTCATTTAGGGTTGTTCATTATGTATCTTATGCTGTGATATTTAATTTGGTAACACCCGACCCGATCGCTTCCGCAAACCGAAATTTGAGGGTGCGACAGATTGGTATCAGAGCCTAAGGTTGTAGTGAACTAGGTTGCATTTAGTGAGCCTAGACTATGACCATTAGGCAATATTCCTCATTAGGTATGACTAGTTCAGGGATTACATTATACGAACTTAATTTAACATAGCGTAGCTAACTATGTAAAATTAAGCAAAGATGATGTAAGATCTGAAAGGAGTTATATTGAAAGGGAATGCAGTAGTTGACTCTGATTGTTATTTGCTACTTGCTATACACCTTAGGCTATTATATGTACTGTAGGTATATATGAATAGGCCTTACATGTATACTATTCCTGCATACCTATATACCGGTAGGTATGATTATACCTGACATGATTCCGCTGTACAAACTGATACACACTTTCGAAGTGGCATATCGCCAGCTTCCCAACCTTTACGACTTGATCTCAAAACTTTGACCAGGTTGGTCACGACTTACTGGTATTACGAGAGATGCTCGTAATGACTAAGTCCACGAATTACTTTCAAACTTACTATCGGCCTGAGGGCCATACTTGGATAACATGTGGCACGTGGTGCTGCATCGTGCTTTTGGCACAATACTACTCCAGCACGTGGTGCTGCAACTACACAGTATGTTTATACTGCATTCGGCACGATGGTGCTACACTCACTGTACAGGGGTACTGCAACTACGGTGCCGCGGGCACTACATTACGGCACGTGGTGCTGCGTTTCATAGTACTTTTGTACTACAATCATAATATATTACGGTGCTTCGGGCACTACATTTTGGCACGTTGTGCTACACCCAGGCTCGATGAGCTACTATCCAATATGCATGTGGACTTGTTATAGTTACATGTACGACTTATTTATACATATACACTTACTTAACTGGGCATGAGATGCCACACCTGATTCTTTGCTACTGCGCACTTATACTTGTATAGTTACGTGTACATCACATATGTATATACGACTACTCTACTGGACACGAGGCGTCCCACTCGATTTCTTTGCGTAGGAACACTCGCTATAGGCACTTGTACACTTATACGCATACGCAATTTCCTTAGTGGGCTCGAAGTGCCACACCACGACTACTCAGGCATGTGATGCCTCATTCGATGAATACACTCTAAGTTATTGGGATTACATTTATAGTACTTTAGTACTACATTATAGTCTGATAGACTACGACGATACCATAGTTCTGGTCGAACTACATATAATACACAACTAGGTCGTTAGTACGACTACACATTTAAAATTTCAAAGCCCGAGGACTTTCATACAGACACCTTAAGTGGTTTCTGGATCATTATCACTTTATATCCGTGGGCAACGGTGTAATACCGATTTACATATACAGCTGTAATAATCACAATTCCTGAATAAGGAATCTCACGACTGTTGTTTCATTCTTGTTTAAGAATCATGCCACGTGGACGACAAACGTACACTCAAACAGAACGCGACCAATACGCGGAACAAAGAGTAGCTGAAGCTCTGGCTGCACAAAACCTAACGCGCCTCTGCACCTATAAAGAATTTCTGAACTGTAACCCGCCAATCTTTGTTGGTACTGAAGGGGCTGTCGGACTGATCCAATGGATCGAAAGGATAGAAGCTGTTTTCCGCATTTGCAACTGCCCCGATGGATACAAAGTCAAATACTCCACCTACACCCTTCGAGATAATGCTCTAACCTGGTGGAATGCTCACGCCCACACCGTAGGGGTCGACACCGCCTATGAACTTTCGTGGGAGGAACTGAAACAACTGATGAGGGACGAATATTGTCCTAGCGAGGAACTACACCGACTCGAGAATGTACTCTGGCATCTTACCGTGAAAAACAACGACATCATGACCTATACCAATCGTTTTCACCGACTAGCACTCTTTTGCCCATCACTAGTAAACCCGGAAAGCAAACGGATCGAAAAATACATTGAAGGACTTCCAACACAAATAGCGGGCATGGTTACCTCCTCTAGACCCAACACTATTCGCGACGCCGTTCGCATGGCCCATAACCTCATGGCGCGGGTGGTTCAACGCGGAACCCTCACCACTGAAAACCATACACAAAAGTGGAATGGCGATTCCAGCACTAGTCATAATCCAACAAATCAACCCGAACCCTTGAAATCTTACCCTTCTGAATACAAAGGAAAGCGGGGCTATGTGGGGGATAAACCCTTCTGTCACAGCTGTAAACGTCATCACTCTGGCCCTTGTGGCTCACCTTGCGAGAGATGTCAACGATTCGGACACCAAATCTGGGACTGTAGAGTTCCTGCTAACCCCGACAAACAACAAACGTGTTTCAAATGTAACACTCCTGGACATTTCAAGAAAGATTGCCCAAATCAGAAACGAAAAATCCTCATGATCAACTCCGGAAGGACCGGACGAAACCGCGACAATATCACGGGTATGTCCCTATCCAATACTAAACTTCCAAATCAAACACAACGTTTCGATCGGCGGGAAAGTCGATTCCAAAATGATACCGATTACATAAATTAATACCGACTACACGAATTAAGCCAAACTTAAAATCTAGAGTTTGCTTTCAACAGACTAACCGACTGAAAGTACACAAAACACTCAGTCCTGATAGGACTACTCATCGAACGGTCACGTGGTGACAACTATCCAGTCCCGTATGGACTACAATGCAAACGGTCTCTTAGTGACTACGAATCAACGATAACTTGAACAAAACCATATAGTCAGGATGTGACTACAACGATAAACCGCGACACAGTCATGGATTGACTGCCCTTCAACCCCGTTATAAGACATGATATGTCTAAAACCTACTCGACAAACAACATGTACGTACATTGCTCCCCAGACCTCACATGACCACGACATCACTTTTAAATTTCGGGACGAAATTTTCTTAACAGGGGGAGAATGTAACACCTCGTCAAAAAGTCAATTTTCGCGCTGAATTTAAACTTCAAATAAACGATTTAACTTTTATTCCCAATTAGTATTTTTATAAAATACTTTCATTAGAAAACATTTTTAAATAATATAAATAAGATTTTATTTTATATTATGACTGGACAAATAAAACACGGGTATTTTGTACTGTGGTTGGAGACCACAGTCCGCGCACTGGGGATCTGTGTTGGACAAAACCCAACCCTCTTCCCATTTCATCTCATTTTCATCATCTTCTCCATCTCATTTTTCTCTCTAAAAATAATCACCACCAAACACCACCACCGCCGGCCGATCACCACCACCACCATCACCATACATTTTCGGAATCACCATCAAGAGAGGAACAACATTAACAAAGACGACACCCTCGTTTTCTTCCTCGTTTGGCCTCGATTCGCAATTGTAAGAAATTCCTAAATTTTTAGATTTAATCATTTTGGTGTAATGTTTTAGTGTAATAATGTTTACCTAAGTTGCTTATAACCTAAACAACCAAGAAACCACGATTTTACAGCTTGAAAATGCGTTTGATTTGCGATTTTGGCCGGAAAAACGTGAAACCCGAAGGTTTCTGGGCTGGTGTTCTTGAGTGCGACACAAGCCTTGTGTCGCATAAACTATCTATGCGACACAACCCTTATGTCGTATCCTTGTGTCGTACCTTGTGTCGCAGACTCCATGCGACACAACCCTTATGTCGCTATTGATTTAGCATCGCACACATTATGCGACACAACCACTGTGTCGCAGAACTCTCGTGTCGCATTATGCGACACAACCCTTGCGTCGCACGACACATTTTTGTGTCGCATGTTATGTCGCAGAAAACAGAAATTTGCCAAATTTTTCTAAGTGTCGGAAAACGTTTTCAAAAGACAATTTAAATACGATACGACTTGTACTCCAAAACAAATATACTTTATGAAGTATACGAAAACTCAAACCTAATAATAATATGAATTATTATTACGAACATCCATAACGAACCGCACTTACAAACGTACGAAATCTCTCGTGTTTAGGACATTAGGAGATTTCACTTGGCACGACTCGTTACGCTAGGACGCTAGCTCCTCAGGTGAGTTCATCACCCCACTCTTTTACTGTTTTCCAACTGATTTCGGGGTGGGAATGCATACTCCTGTTTTACTACTTTCAACTGTTCAAACCGTTACAAACGTTTTACTATAGTTTATGGTAACGGTGCTAGACCGCGACAGCTACGAACCATTTGACCATACTTAGGGATATTAAGTATGACTGTGACAGTAACACCTAGAATTATATTACATATGATATCTTGGGAATAGACGCCTCACTACATCAGTGACTTGCTAAGTACTAATAATGATTAGTGAACTTATGAACACCAACTATAGGCACCGACTTGCTAGTTAGCATTGACTACTTTTACGAACTAGCGGATGACTTTGACTAAGTACTGTAAGTACTTCCTTACAGTTAAGTGACGTGTTAACGTACTTGACTTTACACATTATTTCAGACAAACTAGGTGACGTAGATACGTACCTACCTATTGATTACGATTATCCCTTACATCCAGATGACGCTCCTACATTTCTTAGTATGATATACTACTGTGAATCACGTAACAACTTGAGGTACTGTTGAGTGCCTGTAACATTTTACTAGCTTTGGGCTAAACTTACTTACGGGCATGTCGTGTACTGCCAAAACGATTACTTGCATCTCCTGCGGGAGAATAACGGACGCTGTCACTATATGTGAAGCAAAACGATGCCACGGTGGGTGGTACAAACACGATACCAATGTGATTGGTATTACGGATTTACAAACGAGCTCACGATACCACGGTGGGTGGTACAACTTACTTGCGAGCTGGATTGCTCACGATACCACGGTGGGTGGTACAACTTACTTACGAGCTAAATGCTCACACTCAGCAACGGACCTACGAATTATTACGGTCGGGGTCGTTGGCTCAGCATGTGGATTCATGCTCTATCGTAGTCCTGCGGGACTGCACGGTTACTCATTCCAGCATATGGACTTATGCTTTACTTACATTCAGCAACGGACCTACGAATTATTACGGTCGGGGTCGTTGGCTCTATAACTGGTTAATTTACTGAAACGTGGTCCTGCGGGACGTAACTTGACACTTCCCTTGGGGGATAATCATTACATCACTGTAGGTGATTACTAGATGCTTACGAGTCGGAGACTCAGGAAATTATGAGCTTTTGCTCATTTGACCGTAATTGTGAACCCATTACCATCACTATAGGTGATTACTAGATGCTTACGAGTCGGAGACTCAGGAAATAACGAGCTTTTGCTCACTTGACTGTAATCACAAACTGTACCGATATGACACAATCACAAAACAGATAACTTGATCACGTTGCCGGGGTGCAACCTTTCATGCCAGGTGGCATCGTGACCTATTAGTAACCACAGTACTAATACTTGAAACCGTACAAACTATCCGTACCGTATTGCCGGGGAGCAATACCGACTGCCTAAGACTTTCTTGCTTGATTTCTTGCGGCCAGTAGCACGACAGATAGTCACCTTACGCTACTCTCGTATACATATTGCCAGGTGGCAATATCTTACCGGATAACACCCAGGCTGGGGATTGGTCCCCTTTACTTGATTAGAAACCTATTGATTAGGTTCACCTGCTTACCATAAATTACTTATAACTGCCTCGAGGGGCAACTGTTGTTATTTAAACTGCTAAACTTGATTGATATTTCTGAATGAAACATTTATTACTCGAACTACTTGTTTCTACAAATTACTTGTGAACTCACCAGCTTTCCAGCTGACCCTTTTAGTGTGCATTCTCAGGTACACTGCTGTAGTAGGATTGGACTACAGGATTCTAGCTCGAGTCACATGTTTTCAATACTCAGGATATTTATTGCATTTACTCAGTACTAGTAGAATGTAATATTACTTTTATGCGAACTCGCAACTTGTAAATACTTAAATTTCATAAATGTATAATTATTTTCAAACGTCTCATTTAGGGTCGTTCATTATGTATCTTATGCTGTGATATTTAATTTGGTAACACCCGACCCGATCGCTTCCGCAAACCAAAATTTGAGGGTGCGACATGATCGTTGACCGACTCACTAAATCTGCTCATTTCCTAGCCATCAAAGAAACTGATAAGATGGAACGTTTGACACGAATCTACCTGAAAGAGATCGTGTCAAGACACGGCGTGCCCATCTCAATCATCTCCGACCGAGATGCTCGATTTACTTCTCACTTCTGGCAATCACTGCAAAAATCTCTTGGTACTCGTCTGGATATGAGTACGACTTACCATCCTCAAACCGACGGCCAGAGCGAACGAACCATACAAACACTGGAAGACATGCTACGAGCCTGCGTAGTTGACTTCGGTAAAAACTGGGAAAATCACTTACCGTTGTGCAAGTTCTCGTACAACAACAGTTATCACACCAGCATAAAGGCTGCACCCTTCGAGGCACTGTACGGTCGTAAGTGCCGGTCACCTATCTGTTGGACTGAGGTGGGGGATACACAACTCACCGGTCCAGAAATCATACATGAAACAACCGAAAAGATCGTCGGCATACAAAACCGACTAAAAGCCGCGCGTGATCGTCAGAAAAGCTATGCTGACGTGAGACGCAAACACCTTGAGTTCCAAGTAGGGGACAAGGTACTTCTCAAAGTGGCACCGTGGAAAGGTGTCATTCGATTCGGAAAACGAGGCAAACTAAATCCTAGATACATCGGACCATTCGAAATCCTTGAAAAGATTGGTCCAGTGGCATACCGCCTGCAACTTCCTGCTGAGCTTAGCAGCGTTCACAACACATTCCACATTTCTAATCTGAAGAAATGTCTGTCTGACGAGACACTGATTATACCGCTCGACGAAATTCAAATCGATGATAAACTTCATTTTGTCGAGGAACCTATGGAAATCATGGACCGCGAGGTCAAACAACTAAAACAGAGTCGTATTCCCATTGTAAAAGTCAGGTGGAATTCTAGACGTGGTCCTGAATTCACCTGGGAACGGGAAGACCAAATACGACAGAAATACCCACATCTCTTCCCAGACAACACACCGACCGTGCAATCGAGCTAATTTCGGGACGAAATTCTTTTAACAAGGGGAGAATGTAACAACCGCCAAATTAGGGCTAGTATTAGCGCCTAATTCTTTGTTAATACATGTAATTAGTTCTGTGTTAGGCTAATTTATGTATCGGATTATATGTTGGTAAATATATACAACTTTGCGATTTGATTAAATCGTACGCAACTTAAATAGAATGAAATTCTATTCGGTTAATACGGACGTTGGTGAACAAATGTTTAAAAACTAAAAATAACGCAATTATAACCAAAATGCTATTTTATAACAAATAGTAATTATCTCGTATCACCCGATAAAAACTTACGCGATTTAAAAACAAAAGTGACTAAATTTAATTTAAACTATTAAAGATTTACGGAAATAATTTAGGTAAATTATTTAACAAGATCCGTGATTTTATAAATATAATTAAACGCGTAAAATAAATATTTAACGCCTAAACGACGGAGAAAACGAACACCGCGCGGAGCGTGAGGGGAGACCGAAAATGGGAGGATAAAACCTCCCACTTCTTTTCTTTCTTCCCACTTTCCATTTTCCTTCTCTCTCTCTTCTTTTCTTTCTCTCTAATCACCAACCACACCACCACCCAAAATACTACCAAAATCGACAAATAAACGTACTAAACGAGCTTGGATCACACCTCTCCTTTGGAAGAAAACGTTCACCATCACACGATCTACATTCCTATCTTTTTGGATTTTCAATCCGACACTTTGTAAGTTTCCGACAAATCCCGACATCTCTCGTTTTTGATCATTTTTACTAGTTTATGGTTTAAATAGGCTTATTATGTTCATATAAGGGTTGGGTAAAAGAATCGGATCAAACGGAAACCGGGAAACTCGTTTTCGACTAAATTTCCGGCCATCAGACCGCTACGTCGCACCTGGCCAGGGGCCTCTGCGACGTCGCGACCTACGTCGCACAAAAATCTCAACGTCGCACTAGCGACGCAGCCTATTACGTCGCATTAACTTGCGGACGTCGCACGTAGCGACGTAGACCCTAACGTCGCAAACCGAACCAACGTCGCATTAGCGACGTCGCCCCCTACGTCGCATTGATTTGCGAAGGTCGCATCATGCGACGTACCTGCCTACGTCGCACCTTACGTCACTTGCAACGTCGCATGCGACGTCGCACAAACCAGAACCTTGAAAACTCACATTTTCACTAAGTGTCGAACTTTTACAACCTCAAATCCTTATACGATACGACCTAACAATCATAATAAAACATACTTTCCTATTACAATTACTCTAATTTGCGTATTGAATGATAAACTTTAAATATAACAAATCGCCAACGGGCCGTATACTTTGATACGAACGCGAACAAACCAACATTTAAACACAACGGGTTGTATGAACAACTAGCCTAGATGGTCTTGCGAGACATCTACTTACTTAACCTTACGTGTTTAGGCACTAGAAGGTTACGGGTTCGGAGAACCTACTTGCTTTACTACTACTTGCTATTTACCACTGCTCGACTCAGGTGAGTCTTACAGCCCCACTTTTACTGTTTTATACTTGGGGTGAGATACTTAGCAACTGTTTTACGTATGAACACAATGTACTGAACTGAAAATTATTGATTACAAACAAACGCATGAGTTACTTTTATCCACTGAAAGCCTCCTAATCGTAAGTTGTTAGTTATGGACTTAAGCGCGATTACTAATAGATGGATCCATTTGGGACTGACAATCCCTGTCTGGGGTGGTAGCGCCACCACGTACTGATTTACACGTAGAAACAGACATATTAGTATTTGTTACATATGAGTGTGCGGATAGCACTCACGGGGGTACGTGATATATTCACACTACACGGTTAAGCTTCAACTTATGAGCTCATGGCACTGTACTGGTTTACTGATTTACTTACTTTGCTTGATAGCAATACGGGTACATACTTGTGGTTCATAACACCTACTTATCACTAAACCTGTGAGATTCACCAACCTTTTTGGTTGACACTTTTTAGCTTTGTATCTCAGGTACACTTACGGAGTAGGATCACTCCATGATTACTAGCTAGAGTCGCATGATTTACAAACTGCATTTAACGGAGATTCTTTGGCATTATCTTTTGTAACTATGGTGATGTAATAGAATCTCCCGCTATACGTTTGGGCTCTAGGGAATTACATTTTGTATACGAAAACCTACGGTTTTCAAACGATTATTAATTATGAAATGTAACTATTTTACAAACGTCTCATTTAGAGGTCGTTTACTATTAATCTTGTGCTTTGTATATTGATTAGTAACACCCAATGTATGCTTCCGTAAATCGCTAAATTTGGGGGTGTTACATTTTTCTTCTTCTTCTTTCCTTTTTCTTTTTTATTTTTTTAAAGAAATTAAAACACCTTTTATAAATGTTAAAAAATCACTTAATTAAGTCTTTGTGTTGCCTCTTACAAAGCAAACAAGTAGTGAATATTATGTGCAGAAAGTATACCAATTCAAATATAAATCTAAACATACACTAATTCCCACAAGAGTTGAACTCAAACATCTAAATCTAAATTGATATATATACGAATATGCTAAATACACCTTCCATTTTGGATGAGAAATCGGGTTGGGTTGATTTGACGAGTTCTGGTTGAAAGGTCAAAACCAGCCTACCCGAATACAACCCGATTATATTTTTTTTTAACGGTGTATATATTAGAGATAACTAGCAAGAAGCTAGAGAAAGAAAATCTGTTACCCCAACCCAAAATCTGTTAACCCGATTATATAAACGGGTTGACTATTTCAACCCAATCCAAAATCTGTTAACTTGAATCCGCCCCAAAACTTATTGGGTAACATTAATTCGACCCGATAAAACAACATTGTGGCGGGTAAAAACCGGCCCCCGACCCAAATATGTTTATTCTTGAGTTGGTTTCGTATTGGGTTTCAGGTCATGTCGAAAATTATCTGCACTACCGTTTATATATAAGTTAGTTTTGCTAATTTTTTTCTTAATATATTAAGATTACAGTACTCTTTGTATACTACAGTACAAAATTAGTTGAGTGTTCATCGATCACAACTCACATATTAAATTTTCTTGAATGTTTGAGAACAAAGTTAGTTCACTTGTACGGCCCTCTACACAGGGCACACAAAATTTCTTGAAAATTAATAATGAATACACTACTTGGTCCCTATAGCTTTAGACTAGTTCTAATCATATCTATTCAAAACCGGAAACCCATCATATTTCCTGTTTAAAGTTAGAATCTTTTTAAGTACTTCAGTTTAGTTAACTAAAAAATAGAGTCATGGGTTAGTTGGTTACACATTGGCACCCAAGAATTCTTCAAATTAAAGATTAAACCATCACTTTATTATAATTACGTTTTAATCAAATCAAAACCCATAATGAGTAGTCTTTTACTAGTATAAATTTTTTTAACCAAAGTTGGTATCTTTTAAAGTTTTTGGTTTAGTCACTTGAAGATTGAGTCATGGATGTGTATACACTATACACATAGTATAACATACACACACGTGCACATGAAACAGTAGCCAATTTGTCGTAATTCCAAAACACTAGCGAGTGAAGAATCCAAACACAAATGTAACCCAAACACTTTCTCCACCAATGACTGAACAAACCTAAGCTTTGTCCTTTCTCTTTTTCACACACACGTAACCTAAAATATTAAATCATTTTCAACAGAAAAAAACAGATGCCAGCCAGCCAGCCTGCAGTTTACATACTGACAAACACCAGTCAAGCAGTCAGCAGTCAAACAGGCCCTCTCTATACTATACTATCTCATGTACAGTTACATAACTTCCACCACCTTTAACTTACTGTTTACACCCCTTTTTTGAAAATCCCATTTTTACCCCTTTGCTTTCTTTCAAGTTTTCCCCAAATATGACTAATTTACGTGACTAAAATATGCCTAAAGATTTTATATATTAACATAAAGACATTGGGTGTGTTTGGAACCTCTATTTTCGGAGCTCATAAGAGTTTGGGCTTCTAGTTTTTAAAAGTTCAAGACCCTATCTATATTAATCATTGTTGGCAAACTAAATTTGGTGGAGCTTCTTATAAAAATAAACTCTTAGTAACATTTAAAATAGAAGCTACTTCAAGTGGCTTATAGAAGCCCTTAACGACTTCTCCAGCTCTAGCTACAAACCTCAGCTCCAGCTTCAGCTAGTTGTTACAAAACACACCCAATGAGATAAGTGAAATTCGTGTATCATTTATGGTAAAGATTATGCAAGTTTATAGAAATGTATATTTAGGCGTATAAAATGATGTACACCCATTTATTTTTTACTCATATGTACATTTTTTGGACTATATAGAAGACGTTGGGTGTGGTGGTGGGGTATTAAGTAATGAAAGATTCGAAAGTAGGGTTTGATAGTAGGTATACCGTAATCATGATATCCATGGGTTTGGATATGATGGTACTAATGCTCATGTGTGGTTAACATCTTCCTACCAACTCATAACAAACACAAGAATAGCCAAACTTTAACGCTCAGGTGCAAGTCCCACAGATTTGATCCGTTTACCGACCCATTTTTAACAAAGTAATCCGTTGACTTTCATTTATCACAAACTAATCCACCGATTGGCGCCGCCCCGGCGCCCCGGCGCCCCTGACACAACCCACCACCCAAATAATGCCACGTGTACGAGGATTTCGCCAAAAAAAAAACCATTGGCGCCAAGGAAAAAAAAGTGGGGCGCCGATCACCTGCAAAAAATAGGGGTGGGGCGCCATTTTTTTTTTTTTTTTTGGTTGATTGGCGCCAAAATGAAGAGAGAGAGGGGCGCCAAAAAATGCATGGGGCGCCGGTTTGGTTTTTTTTTGGCGAAATCCTCGTACACGTGGCATTATTTGGGTGGTGGGTTGTGTCAGGGGCGCCGGGGCGCCGGGGCGGCGCCAATTGATGGATTAGTTTGTGAAAAATGAAAGTCAACGGATTACTTTGTTAAAAATGGGTTGGTAAACGGATCAAATCTGTGATTTTTCCGTCAATAATTCACATGGGAAACTACATGCATTACCTGACTAGTTTTTGGTTACCATATATAAAATTCATTTAACGTTGGTGTTCATTAAATAAGTTGCATAAATATATTGTTCAATGTTCAATTTTAATTATTTCCTTCATTATATCTTTATAGAAATTAAAAGCTATACTATTTCTTCTTAAATGTATTTGACTGAATGGTTAAAATGTTGTTATTTATGAGACAAGTTAATATTCTTTAGTTTGTTACTATTACTATTAATGTTGTTGCATATCATTAAATGTATTTGACTCAATGTCTTAAGAGGTAACAGGTTAAGGAAAGAATCCCATGTTTCCTAAAGTTGGCATTGCAACAAACTACTTAGAAGATAAACATATTAATTATCATGTCGAATCGCTCTAAACATGGCTATATATATATATATATATATATATATATATATATATTTGCATCCGGAGTAATGAAAAATCAAGTAGATGAAACATCATCTCTTATTGCATTCTCCAATACTATCATTAGATATTTGGAGGTTAATTATTTACACTTTTATGGTACACAACCTCAACAACGTTAAGTTGTATTTATTTACACTTTTATGGTACACAACCTCAACAACGTTGTACTAAGTAGTAAGTACTAACAGTTTATAAGCAGTAGTTAAACTTAACTAGTTTTTGTTCAGTCGTTTTAGCTAGGTACCAAATAGATTAATATCATCTAAACCAATGTGCGCCTACCTAACGATATAATGGTGAATATCTCAAATCAAGTCTACGATCAAGAGTTTGCGGTAAACATTGAATATAAAATTGAGACCATAACAACGTTAGATATAAATTCATACTTAATTAGTATAGACACTTTAATTTCCATAGTTAAACTAGAAAGGAATAATAAAATAATGAATATTTAAAAACCATAACAACATTGAAATATTAGATTATGTTCTCCGGTTCTCGGCATGTAGTCAGGCATTGTTAGGCAACCTCATTGGTCTGATCTTAAACATCTGCGCGCGGCCCGTGTTTGAGCACTTGAGGTTGAAGTCTCTATGGTTTCCCCTCATTAAAATACTACTAGTATTACATATTAACATATGTAATCTCAGTTACCATGCACGATTGCACGGTCATCAGTCAAAGATTTATACAAGAGGATGTATTCTTAGAAAAACACAAACAATCATCAAACATTACATTCTTGACTTCTTGGTATGGTGTCGGACATTGCTAGGCAACCTCACGAGTCATGATCGATCTTAAACATCCCGTGTTTGTGCACTTGGACTTGAAGTCCCTACGGTTCCACCTCATTAAAATACCAAGTACTCCCCTAATTAGTATGTAATCTTAGTTACTAGTTACCATGCACGGTCATCAGTCAAAGATTTATACAAGAGAACGTATTCTTTGGAAAACACAAACAATCATCAAACATTATCTACATTCCGGTTATTGTTGAAAAGTATAAACAGAAAGTAGACGTTGCAATAATTTTGGAATTAATAAAAAAAGATAAAATAAAATGTTCTGGTAAGTAGTTTACGTATTTGACTGGGTTAGTAGCCTAGCTATAGGGTGACAGAATAATAGTGTAGTACATGTAGTTGGGAAAACATTGAATGCGTTTTTATTTGATAATTGAATAAAAGTATCTATTTATAGCATAATTTGAAGCTACAAGATCCATCTCAGCTCGTGTGTTTGGATTGGATCATCAAATCGATCAATCTTTCTTTCTTTATATCTTCTTCCTCCTCGTGACTGTGCAGGTTTTGATTGTACTGTACCACATATTGTCCAAGCTTTTGTAGACCTACCTACTTTAATTTCATACCTAGCTACACCTATCTATCGTGCATTGGTGTTACATATCTTTTTGTTAATTGTACCAAACTACCAATATATATGTATATGTTGTCATGTCCATGATAACATCTGAAATGAAATTTCATCAAGGATTTTTGTATAATTGACAAGAACAAAGAATAATACGTACGTACTCCTATTTGTTAAGTTGACAAATATTTGTTTATTAATCGACAAGACTTGATTACTATAAAAACGAGTCTCCTTGTGAGATTAGGGTTTAATACTTTAATTGAACAATTCATTCATTGAACATATATTAATTAAAGGTACGGTTCAATTTCACCTTTGAAAAGCATATAGGGTAATTTTTTAGTCCTTTGACTAAATTCTTGAGTACAAGAGTTAATAAGTTTAATAGTTATTTGGATTTTGTGGTCCATGTATTGGTTTATATATATATTATTATTATTATACAATACATAGGGTACGTTTTTGTTATCGAATAAACAACGATTGACGGATTAATTAGTACATCTCACGTGAATATATTGAAATAGCTTGACATAGGTTGGTCATGATTCAAAGAAATGCAACATTACATGTAGAAGTGGGTTAAAATGAGAAGGCTAATTTTCGTGAGAACGTGAGAAACACTTCAAAATTACTTTTTAACTATTCGAAACACATTTTCCTATGAAACTTTTTTAATGATTACTATTAAAATAACTTTTGGAAGCTATGATATAAATATAAATAAAAAATATTAACTTTTTTTTTTCAAACTTATTTTACAGTCGTTACTGTTTTGATTATTTAAGATAATCAGAAATTATAACATGATAATCACATGTGATTATTCTCTATGATAATGTGATTATCATGTGTTCGTGATTAATCACAAAATATGGCATGATAATCACATATTATTCATGTGATTATCAGGTTATAAAATGTGATTATTATGAATAAACAATTTAACAAAAAATAATTTAAAAAAATAAAAAGTCGAAAAAAATTTTATTTGAAAAACAACTTCTAAAAGTTATTTAAAACATAAGCTACGAAGAAATTTTTGTAAAAACATGTTTTGGATAGTTAAAAAGTGATTTTAAAGTGTTTTTCACGTTCTCACAAAAATTAGCCTTCTCATTTGAACCTGAGACTATATATATATATGGAGTAATATATATCTATATATATAGGTTGCAAGAACACATTTAATAATTAAAACTAAAAATAGTCTTTGAGAGACTGTAATCATTTGAACAAATTAAATAGTCGTTGATTCTGTAAGAAAAAGATCTTGAATCTGTTCATGGGAAAGAATATCATGTTCACGCATCATGCACCGTTGTCAAATAAATAGTTTTTGAATCTGTAATATAAACGTACTGGGATTGATAAAGGGTGTTAATTTACATACCATTTTCTTTCATATTTTATTTTAAATATCATGATTACCGTACTTTTTCTCATCATTATTTCTTATTATTCTGTACTTTTCTGTACTTTTTTAATCACAAAATGGCAATGTTTTAAGACCCGGTTCAACCGGCCCGGTCGGACCGTATTTTTAAGGATTTCCGGGCCATTTAAAACCGGTTTTTTCAAAAAGTTGACTAGTCAACGACCCGTTGACCCGGCCGGTCGGACCTGGACCCGGAAAAGCACATTGACCCGGGTTTCATGTTTTTTTTTTTTTTTTTTTTTTTTTAATTTCTATGTACATTTAATCATTTATATTTAGGGAATGTTTACCGATTGTGTATTTCAAGAATAATAAGAGTAATAAATGAATATTTGACTGATGTGTCATCACCATTTATTACTCTATGAATTATATAATTATTATATTGATGTGTATTCCAAGAATAACAAGAGAATCGATGTATCATCACCCTTTATTACTCTACGGATTATAATTATTATACATGATATAATTAATAATTATATTTATAATTATAAAAAAATAAAAAGTTCACTAAATATTACTATTTTATACTATTATTAAATCCGGTCCGACCTTCCGGCCCAACCGGTCCGACCGATCCGACCAAAAAATAACAATTTTCCGGGTCGACTAAAAATCCGGGTTTTAAAACATTGCAAAATGATATATTAATTGGATTTCTTTGGTATATAAAGAGGATCCCTTAATAAATAAACAAATACTCCGTAGTAGTGGAGTATAATAGTACGTACTACGTAGTAGTAATTTAATTAATGTCAATAGGCCAAGTTATACGTATTAAAGAGGTCAAAGTGAGGCCATCATTCTGATGTTATGTTATGAAAGTAAGAGATATCTGTTGATGATTTAATAGGTGTTGTAAATCAATCACAATTATTTTCAAAGTTTTCACTGTTTCAACTTGTCTTCACACTGTTTCAACTTTTTTTTTTTTAACTTACAATATTCAATCTCGTTTTTTCTTATGAACGGGTGTGTTTATAGGGAGCGAAGAAAGGGATAAAAGAGAAGGGGATAGGGAAAAGACGGATATACCCTCACGTGCAAGTCACGTGGTAAGATTTAACGAGATAAATAAACGAAAATAGACGGAGATACCATTTGCGAGCAAAACTAAAACTTATTGTATTGAAAACGTGAAAAAAAAGTTCAGGTATAAACTGTGAAAAAGTGTGTAAACCACATGTATCATTTATGGAATTTTCTCTTTTCTTTTTTACATATCTTGTTTCAATTTCACAACAAAACTTGTAAATTGGTCTAATATTTTCAATGGAGTTTGTTTTGTAAGTTTAAGCACACTTTTAGTGCATTAAATACAACAAAAACATCATATGTATATAGCATAGTTAGTACGAAATGCGAATGATATGTAATCCAAATCTATAGCCGTGTGCGACATGTTAAAAGTTAAAGATTTAGCATGATATAGTAACTATAGATAATTCAAGTATGTTTTACACAAGTGTGACTAAACTAAAATAAAATGACATTGGTATGACATTCACAATAAGAAAATGACGCTAGAATTCAGGGGCAAAGCTAGAATATAACGATTGAGAGAGCAATTTTTTTTCGTTTAAATTCTATTTTCATTTTTTAAGCAGTCAAACGTCATAAAAAATTTATTTTTAATATATTTATTATTTGATGAGGCAGATGCCTACGCTGCTCGAACACTGAGTGTGCCACGGTTAAAATCTAAATGATTTAGTTAGAAATGACATTAACAAATTTGTCTTTAATGTGTTGGCCGGCCTTGCTTAAGATAATTTATAAGATCTAGTTGTTGACTTGGATCACTATTTGTATGGGTTAAATTAGTTTTACATTAATTTGTTCAAAAAAGGAGGAAAGCTAGTCCTGTAACCTAACCCTGAGCTGAGGGTGTCCTGTGGCATGTATAACTGATAAGATAAACAATGGGACCTACTTTATATAACACCTTTTTTTATTTTTTATTTTAAACACAATCATTACTGTACTTTTTCTGTACTTTTTTCATCACTTTTTCTTAACATTATGTACTTTTCTGTACTTTTTATATTTTTTTAATAATAAAAGTGGTATAAAAATTAGATTGTGGTGGTATAGAAAGAAAATCCCTAAACAATAAATGAGTGGTGTTTGAGTTTAATTTTAGCTAAGGCAGACACCCACTTTCTAACTATGTGATTGATGGATGGATGTATCAATTGCACAGAAATTGATAAGTATTTTGCAACAAATAAAGGAGTTGTAGTATTTTACTATTTTTTATATTCTTATTGCTTTGAAGTTTGAAGTAGGGTGAGCATTCGTACCCGATTTCTCGATCCTGTATTCGTATCGTATTGAATCGGTACCAACCGATTTCAAACGGTCCGGTATTTGGTATTCATTTTAGGGTAAAAAAGATAACCGGTACCAACCGGTTCGGCACCGATATTTTTCCATTTTTCCCGCTTTGGTAGCATATCCGAAATATACATGTTTTTCTTTGTTATAGGTCGGTATGTTATTTCTATATTTTAAAAAGATTTTGTTGAAGCCTCATTTCTTTGATCATATGATATGTCTATGAATCCAAAATTGATACTTTTTAGGTGATTAAGAAGTATAAATATAGAGTTAGACCCTCGCGTATGAATACAATTGTAATTTTATAGAAGTCTAGCTACTCTTTGCCACACAAACAATCACGTTCTTAGCACCCCAGTTAAATCTAATTCCAAACATATTGCTTGTTAATTTAAAGGTAAGGATCGTGACTTGTGTCATTACTGAATCACTTAACACGGTACAATAACGTTGTTGTACATATTTGTTTTTCTTTATCAATATCCATCTATGTCACTTAATGATGTTTTTTTATATTTGAGATTCATTAATATTTATCTTCTTTGAATTTTATCGAGTACAAAATACGTAGATAGGTTTACTTATTATTCTACTATTCTTTTGTACAAAAGCGGTATAGTACCACTTTTACCGGAACCGTACTGATACCTTCCAGTTTTAAACAGTCCGGTATACAGTTTTCACTTTAGGGCCAAAATATAACTGGTACCAACCGGTTCGGTACCAGTTCCGTCCAATGTTCACCCTACTTTATAGTACTCAATACCCAATTGTTTTCAAATCGTGTTGATATTTTTTCCATTGATTTTGATAATTTCGCCATAACTGTGCATTAAGTATTTGTACAATACACACAAGTGATATACAATTATGATGGATTTATCAAAATTCATAGTTAAAATATAACTAGCCTCTTTTAAATGTTATATACAGACTAGTGTTTATCAAAACTCATTACTAGTCGATTTAATAAATTAGTATAATCTAATATGTTGACTAAAACAAGTTAATAGTATGTTTTTTAATATTTTAGTTTGAAATTTAATTTATGTAACATTAATATGCATTTTAAACAGCAATTCGTTAATTTTAATTCCTGTTGCGCACTTGCACATGTTGGGTTCTAAATAATAGTAGTACATTAGTTTCGATTATTCATATGTTGGCCATATGTTCATTTCCATTTATTTAAATGCCTTACAATGATAATAGATGATTTGACCTGGATAATTAATATAGTACAGTAACAATTAAACGCCCGATTTTGTTTTTTTAAAGACATTACTTCTTTAAATGAATTGTTGACTCGACAACTCGATCTAAGTTGACTGAACAACATAACCGATCATTCATCGTTGACTCAATTTAATAACATTTTTTACTGTACCGTTACAGGTATGATGAAATGCATCACGGCTTTGATGGACACCATCACACGCTTATCACAGCTGTGAAGCGCCTATATGAGAACCCACGCAAAATGATCAAATTCCATCCTAGGCTTGTCACAGCTAGGGGTGTCAAAAAATTCAACCCGACCCAACCAAAACCATATTAAGCTTATTAAAGTTGGGTTTAATAGGGTTTAAAAACTTAATCGGGTTATGCGGGTCAACCCGATTAACCCGAATACTTATTAGGGTCGGATAACGGGTTAAAAAATAGAATTATAATCGGGTGCTACTATTCAAATATCACAGCGCAAAGATAAAGCGAACGACATCTATATGCAACGTTTGTAAATTAGTTACATTCCCATAGATATAATGTTTGAAAACTTCATGTTTTCGTATACAAAAATGTAGTTTCCTAGAGTCCACGCGTATAGCGGGAGATTCTATTACATAATCGAAATATACAAAAGATAATGTTAAGAATCTCCGTTAATGCAGTTGTGTTGAAATCATGCGACTCTAGCTAAAGTCCTGGAGTAATCCTACTCCGTCCGGGTACCTGAGAAAACATGCTAAAAAGGTCAACACGAATGTTGGTGAATCTCACAGGTTTGTAAGTAATATCAGTTTTGAACACACGATTTCATCAGTAGTGCCCGTAGGCGTAAAATCAGTATTTGCAATCCAGCAAATGTAAAACCAGTATTTGCAATCCAGCAAATGTAAAACCAGTATTTGCAACCCAGCAAATGTAAGTAAGTAAGTTATACCGTTGCCATGAGGCTCATAATCGAAGCTTAACCCGTAAGTAATAAGTTGCTCCCGTGACATGCTCGTAACTGAGCAAGCATATGTAACGAATAATAGTCGCCCGTTTATACAGAACGGTTCGTGGTAGCGCTACTACCCCGGGCCGGGAGGGTCATTTCCCTAATGGATCCATTAACTAGTGTTAGTGCTTAAGTCCATAACTAACGATATATGATGGAGAGACTTCTGTAAATAGTAAACAACTCATGCAATTCCGTTTGGTATAGTAAACAGTTTTAGTACTCGTGTTCAAGGAAGAGTAGTAGCATGTTTCTCCCCCAATAAGATAAAACAGTAAAAGTGGGGCCGTAAGACTCACCTAAGTCTTGTAATAAGCCGTAGCAAATAGCAAGTAGTAAATATAGTAAGTAGGCTCTCCGAACCCGTAACCTTCAAATGCCTAAACATATGAGGTTATGTAAGTATGTGTCCCGCAAGACGTTTCGTTTAGTTGTACACAACTAGTATGCCCAATGTTTGTTTGTATGTTCGTAGTCGTTTGTTTTGAGAAGACAGGTTTGGCCCGTTGGTGACGGTTTGTAATAATAATTTTAAAATGTTGACTTTGCTTCAGTAAATGTGCTACAGTGAATTGCTACAGTAAAATTTGACTTTGCTACAGTAACTTTGACTTTTCTATAGTGAAAATCTTTCAAAATTTCTGATTCTGCGACACAATTTGCGACACAAAAACTTCGTATGCGACACAGGCGTTGTGTCGCATAAAATGCGACACAAGAGCTATACGACACAAGGGTTGTGTCGCATAAGCTTCCGATGCTAATTTAATAGCGACATAAGGGTTGTGTCGTATAAGGTTTACGACACAATGGTGCGACACAATGTACGACATAAGCTACGACACAAAATACGACGCAAATGGATTTATGCGACACAACATGCGACACAAGCGTTGTGTCGCAAAGATGAACACCAGCCCAGAAAGTTTCGGCTGTCGTGATTTTTCGACCAAAAATGCAAATCTAACCTATTTTTAAGTTGTAAAATCGTGTTTTATCCATACATATGGACAATACTAAGTTGTATAAACATTATTACATCGAAACATTACACCAAAATGAACAGATCTAGGAATTTAGATATTTTCTTACAATTGAAAATCGAAGCCAAACGGGGAAGAAAACGAGTATGGTGCCTTTGTAAATCTTGTTCCTCTCGTGATGGTGATTCCGAAAATGTAATCTTTGTGGCTCGGTTTACACCTCCGAAAATTGATGGAGATTTGGTTGGAGAGAATATTAGGGTGTGTGTGTGTTTTGGTTAGTGAGAAATGAAAGAGGGAATGGGGTGGGGGTTTGGGTTTTGGCTGATTCCAAAAGGCAAAAGGGGAAAATCACTTCTCAAAACGCAGTGTTTACTCATTGTCCTAACTGATTAGTCTTTCGTTTTTAGTATTTAACCAAACAGTTGTGTTTTAATAATGCTATCCGAATATTTTTATGAAAAATACTTGTAAATGTTTATTAAAAATACTTGTCGGGATATTTAAATTATTTGGTTCACGTTTGATACGTTTTTGTTAAGATATTCGTACTGTTGTCGCGCTAATATGATAGTGTCCGTTTTAATGTATTTATACAGTAAAATACGTTCCCATTATTTAAGTAAGTTTTGTCACCAACGTCTAAGTAAAATGTATCGGACTCCGTCCGGTTAATTCGTACGATTTACCCAAATCGCGTAAGTACACACACATATATATAAATCACCTTATATATACAAGTAGAGTCTGTAATTAGTCCTATTACATACTAATTACAACTAGTTACAAATAATTAGGCATAATTAATTATCCTAATTAGGCAGGTGTTACTATAACACCACAAGATTTCAAGAGACATTTTTTTATTATTATATATATACTCTTCGGAAGCGATTAAAACAAATCATGCGTTATAGATTGCGTATAACATAGTTCCCAAAACACAATCTATGCATGCATGATGAGTACAAACATTAAGTTAGGTGTTATTTAAATTCAAAACATAAGTTTAGCAATGACGACATGTCAAATAGTCAGAGTAGGAAGTCAAACATTCTTCAAAACAACTTCTTGCCCACCCACATCAAAAGTAATCTGCAAGAAGTGAGGAGAGGGGTTAGCACGAAGCGAAGTGAATAGATCACAACTATCAATCTAAACTAGCATAGCAATTGATCACCACAAAGCATCACAACAAATACATCAACGAGGATCGGTGGTCCTTGAGGTACCCTCATGCCGCGGTGGTTCCCCAAGTAACACTTAGCACCACTGAAGGCCAAACAGTGGTTTTACCGATAGTTTAGTACTATTACTACATACGACATAACTTCAATAAACAACACATGTACAAATTCATCATGTCGTCCAAAGTAATAGTACCCAAACCCAATATCATATTGACCCCTGACAAAATAGCACATTCCATAATCATCATGGCAATATGCACTTATACAAAGCTTAACAGTAGAACCAGGTTTACCCGTTGTAACCAGATTGTTACAACTAATTCAAGCTGAGAGTCAATGATCCACTCACCTTAGTAATCACAATCTCCACTCAAAGTTCTAATATTATTGAGTCTTCGGTTTATAATCAAGATGATAATCCGTTAAAGATGAAGATGATCACGTGTTAGCACCAATCCAAAGCCTCAAAATGATTTCTAGTTGTTAATCTTTGATCCCTTAGTTGCTAGGTGTGTTTGGGTGGAGTTGGAATAATTTGGGGAAAACAAATGAGCCGATCCACCACTAAGGGTGGGTATAAGTTGGTACAAAATTATACCCGCTCTAAACCTATTGTCTGGAACCTAAAAACCGTTTGCGCGAAAATATACTTTATTATACCGTCAACTAAATTTATTTAAAACAAGTAATAATTTATGTATCACAATAAATCTTTTGACCATTTACCCTATTAATTTCAATTAGGCAAATAATACGAATTATTTCTAAACTTAATTAAATAATTAAATGAATTAAGTAATTTACCAAATTTCTCCTAGGCCGGTAATGAGGATGTTACAAATCTTCCCTCCTTAAGAAGATTTCGTCCCCGAAATCTCGCCACGCTCAAGGAGATTAGGATAACACAATCTCATGCTTTCCTCCGTTTCCCACGTAAGATTAGCACCCAAACTATGTCGCCACTTAACCAAAACCATTGGTATCTCCTTCTTTCGAAGTTTAGTCACTTTTCTATCTACAAGCTCTATGGGTTCCTCTACAAGTTTTTGACTTAAGTCGACACGCAGGTCTTGTAAGGGAAGGATTTGTGATTGGTCCTCCACCTTACACTTCCTTAAGTAGCAAACATTAAAAGTGTCATGAATACCCGCTAATTCAGGAGGAAGATCTAACGATACCGTTTGATCATTAACTATTTGGCGAATTCTAAATGTCCCAATAAACCTAGGAGCAAGTTTACCACGTTTACCAAACCGAATCACACCCTTTCAAGGGGAAACTTTTAAATAAACCAATTCACTTACTACAAACGAAATCGGACGGCGCCGCGGATTGGCATACTGTTTCTGTCTATCCCGAGCAGCTTTCAACTTCTCACGAGCTATAGCTACTTTATCAGCAGTAATCTGAACAATGTCTGGACCCGCAAATTGTTTCTCACCCGCTTCCAACCAACATGTGGGTGTTCTACAACGACGCCCATAAAGCATTTCATACGGAGGCATACCTATACTCGAGTGATAAGAATTATTATACGCAAACTCGATCAATGGCAGGTGTGAACCCCAAGACCCACCATATTCCAACACACAAGCACGCAACATATCCTCCAAAGTTTGAATGGTGCGCTCTGATTGACCGTCCGTCTGAGGGTGATAAGCCGTACTCAAATTAATTCTGGTACCCAATTCCTTCTGTAAACCCTGCCAAAACCCGGACACGAATCGTGGATCTCTATCCGACACGATAGATAGTGGAATTCCATGTCGCGAAACAATTTCATTGACGTACAATTGGGATAATTTACTCAAGGAAGCCGTCTCACTAGTAGCAAGGAAGTGAGCACTCTTAGTCAATCGGTCCACAATCACCCAAATCATGTCATTTCCTTTAATGGTTCGCGGAAATTTTGTTACAAAATCCATCGTAATGTGTTCCCATTTCCACTCGGGGATCTCAAGTTGTTTCAACGACCCATACGGTTTTTGGTGTTCGGCTTTCACTTGAGAGCATATATGGCACGATTCCACCAAACGAGCAATATCCGTTTTCAAAGTAGGCCACCAATACAAAGGTTTCAAATCATTATACATTTTTTTGCTCCCGGGATGAACCGACAATCTGGACTTATGAGCTTCCATCAATATTACATCACGAATCCCACCAAGCAAAGGAACCCAAACACGCGATTGGAATGTTTTTAATCCACGAGAATCGTCACATAACAGTTCTTTTCTTTTCAATAGAATCTCGGCTTTCAAATTTTGATCCAACAATGCTTCCATTTGTGCCATTCTCAATTTGTCAATCAAATCTGAGGAAACTTCTAATCGCATAAAACCAACTTTCTCGAATTTCCCTTTTCTACTCAACGCATCGGCGACCACATTCGCCTTACCCGGATGGTAACGAATTTCACAATCATAATCTTTTATCAACTCCAACCATCGCCTCTGACGCATATTCAGTTCCTTCTGAGAAAACATGTACTGAAGACTCCTGTGATCCGTACAAATAACACATTTAGTACCGTACAAGTAGTGTCTCCAAATTTTCAAAGCGAAAACTACAGCCGCGAGCTCCAAATCATGGGTAGGATAATTCTTCTCATGAGGTTTAAGCTGTCGAGACGCATATGCTATGACTTGACCACGTTGCATTAGAACACCGCCCAAACCCACATGTGAAGCATCACAATACACAATGAAATCATCGGACCCGTCAGGCAGAGTTAAAATTGGAGCCTGACACAATAACTGTTTCAAAGTCTGGAAAGCCGACTCTTGTTGATCATTCCATTGAAACTTAACATCTTTTCGGGTCAATTTCGTCAAAGGACCCGCGAGCTTAGAGAAATCCTTGATGAACTTTCGATAGTAACCCGCCAGACCAAGAAAACTCTTAATCTCTGAAGCAGACTTAGGTGCTTGCCAACTCATAACTGCCTCAACCTTAGATGGATCTACCTTAACTCCATCCTCACAAATAAAATATGCCCCAAAAACTGGACTTCACGCAACCAAAACTCGCATTTGGAGAACTTAGCATACAACTTCTCCTGCCTCAAAGTATCAAGTACTAAACGCAAGTGTACTTCATGATCGGACTCAGTCTTAGAGTAAATCAATATATCATCAATAAACACAATAACGAACTTATCAAGGTAGGGTCGGCACACTCTATTCATCAAATCCATGAAGACCGCCGGAGCATTAGTCAACCCAAAAGGCATAACAAGAAATTCATAATGACCATATCTAGTGCGAAAAGCCGTCTTAGGAATATCCTCCTCGCAAACCCGCACTTGATGATAACCCGACCTCAAGTCAATCTTAGAAAAATAGGAAGACCCTTGCAATTGATCAAACAATTCATCTATTCGGGGCAAAGGGTACTTATTCTTTATGGTTCGCTTATTCAACTCTCTATAATCAATACACATCCGAAGGGTGACATCCTTCTTTTTAACAGACAACACAGGTGCACCCTAAGGAGACGAACTAGGCCTGACGAAACCCTTATCTAATAGCTCCTGGATTTGGGTCATCATTTCACGAATTTCGGAGGGAGCTAGTCTATAAGGAGCCTTAGCTACAGGAGTAGAACCCGGAATCAAGTCAATTTTATATTCCACCTTTCTAATGGGAGGCAACCCAGGCAATTCATCAGGAAAGACGTCGGGGTAATCAGAAACCACCCGGACATCGGAAACAATTTTCTTTTCTAATTTTGCATCAATTATATAGGCCAGGTAGGATACATAACCCTTAGCTAGAGATTTACTAGCTTTCATCATAGAAATCATAGGGATACTACCTCTCTCCCGTTCCCCTAGAGCCACAACATATGACTCATCCGAGATTGGAATCCTAATTAGTTTCTTATGGCACTCTATACTTGCTTTATTCCTACTTAACCAATCCATGCCTAAAACCGCATCAAAACTGGGGATAGGCATCAATAGAAAAGAAATTGGGAAACTATGATCCTCAATCAATATGCTAGCTCCAGTCACCGATGTGGTAACTGGAACTATCTTGCCATTTGCTACCTCAACCTCAATAGGATTTGTAATACAAGTGGGAGTCAATTTCAGTTTATCGCAGAAAAGTATAGATATAAATGAGCAATTGGCTCCCGAATCAAACAGAACAGTAGCTGGTACAGAGTTGATGAGAAATGTACCAGTTATAACATCTTCAGTCCTGACAGCATCATCAGCTGTCATTTGGAATGCCCTGCCGGTTGCCGTTGGGGGATTCTTTCTTTTCTGGCCAGAAGATGAAGACCCTCCGACCACACCCATCTTTTGTTTTCTAGCCTCCGGACACAATCCCGAACGATGACCTTCCTTTTTGCAATTCCAACATACATGCCTAGGAAACACACAATCCTTAATGTCATGACCCAGTTGTCCACATTTAATACACCTAGCAGTTTGTAGAGTACAAGGACCCGTGTGCCTCGATTTACAGTTGTGGCACCAATTGGTTCTATCCAATGATTTACTATCCGAACTTGGCTTCTTAGGTTGATGGAATCCCTACCATTTCTTCTTTACAGGACTACCCGAAGAATCGCCTTTGGGTTTAAATAGAGATTTTTCCTTAACTTCCAAGCCCTGGGCCCTAACATCTCCATCCACAGAACGGGTAAGATCAAAAGCTTGGGAAAGAGTTCCCGCCAGTCTCACGGTCGTCCGATAAGTATGCGGTAACATTCCCACAAAATGGTCAATCTTCATACGTTCATCCGGTACCCATTGTTGCACGAATCTCAGCTTGTCAGTGAATTGGGAAATGAGATCATCCATCGTCATCTTATCCGTTAATTGCAAATCCAAAAACTCACGTCGAATCCGAGTCATGTCAAATCCCGAACAATACTTCTTACAAACCTCATTGTGGAAATCAGACCAACAAATTGATGCTCTCTGCTGTGGGGTAAAATGTGATGTAATGGAATCCCACCAAACCATAGCTGGACCCTTAAGAAGTTGCACCGCAAAAGGAACTTTGACTTCCTCTTCACATCGACAAACCTCAAACTTTCTCTTCACATCTCTCAGCCAATCCAAGGTAACCGATGGGTTTGAACTACCCGAATAATCGGATGGTCCACAAGACTTGAAAGTCTTAAAAGAGCATAGCTTAGGTTGACCCTGAGCTTGAAATATCGGAGTCTGATAACCCGTAGGTCCGGAAGAGAACGGAACCGTAGTCTGATAGGTTCCATGGTGTTGTGGATGATGATAATAAGGCTGAGATAATGGAATCTGCGAGGTCACCAAAGGTGGTGGCACAACGCTAACATTTGGTGGCAAAGATTGCAAGATTTGTTGAGAAGACCGGGTTTGTTGTTGTTGCAAAAACTGTTGTTCAATTGCCTTAAGTCTCAGATTTTCTTTCTCTAGATGAATCATATAGTCATCATGATCAAAGTCCCCTGCGGAAAAGGAAGTACCAGTTTGACCCTGGCTAACATTTTGAATCATATAGTCATCATGATCATGTCGTAAACCTCACGTAATCCGTAGTTGAATATTTGACTATGCTCTTCATCAGGTACTTCAGCGAAGATTTCCTTGATTCGATCAGTGAGGAAGTTCGCGATGTTAACCATCGAACCTTCTGGTATAGAAGAAGGGATGACATGCGTCCTCTCGTCAGAACTCTCGTACTCGAGATCTTCGGCAGTCTTGTGAGCATGGTACTCGATAGTGCAGTCAATGTAGAACCTATGAGGAGAGGTCTCGTCGATATGATCATTCCTAGCCATAGAATCTAGGAGTCCCCTAAGATCATTCATCAACCGGATGTCTATGTCTGCGTCAGGATTCCCAGTAGCATTGTACATATTGCTGCGATAAGAATTTAAGAACTCGTGTTGCTCAGCAGAATATGGAAATGCGGATCTGAACAGCGTGTCATAGATCTTCCTGTACATGCGTCTTTGGTCTTCAAAGAACTCTAGCTCCTCAGGTGTTGGTCCAGCAATGTGGTGCTCTCGTAGCAGTTGAGCAGCGAGGTCTTCGGCAAAGGCATTTAGGCGGTTGTGAAAGAATCTGTAATCTTGGGAATTCTCGGCTTGGTTTACCTCAGATTCGGCTATGATTTCCTCAATCAGGTTCCTTTGGCGTGGAGTGTAATCATTGGTGGAGTTAATGATAATGCTTGTCATCATAGGTATGTCGTTTTCGAATTCGTCAATAGCACTAATCATTTCCTCATGGTTGGAGATAGTCGGAATTTGAGGAGAAGCGGGAACAGTCGAAGATGCAAGAAGTCGGACAGACCGAATATCTATTGGAACGTCAGTATAGATGATGTCATCGTCATCACTCTCCTCAGCTGGAGTATCCCTAGCCTGGAAATCAGGGAACTCAACAGTATCGGAATGTGGAAGGGTGTCATCAGTAATCTGAGATATCGGCTGAGAGGAATCCATCTCGATGTCTTTTTCCTCCTGAGAATCAGAATCACGGCTAGATCCGGATGTACTTCCCTTCTCGAACTGACTTCGAGGTGCAGATGCGTCAAAAGTTTGAATCATTTGGGGAAGTCGGGATGCTTTATATGCTGCAATCTTTCTCAAGAGTTTGTCTCGAAGCTCCGGGTGTTGTGCGGATAAAGCCATAGTCTTCTCTATATTCAGCAGAGCGTCAAGTCGGGGAGACACGAGAGGTTTGGTGGGATCAATAGCTGATGCAATGAGTTTCTCCATGGTGAGACCAAATTCTGCATCGTGAGAGTAATCAGTCGGTGGATCTTCATTTGATTCATCTTGTGACAGAGGGATGAAGTTCTCGAGGTTCTCGATCTGCATAATCTCTGCTGTCGGTAAATATGAGTCAGGAAGGTATTGATGAGGTGGTGTGGACTGATATACTTCCTCGGGCTCTGATTCTTCCTGTCCTTCCTCGGATTCTTCCATTTCTTCTGGTTCCGTTTCTTCCATCTCTTCTTCCTCTGGTTCTGTTTCAGGTTGTTCCTCTTCTTCTTCATCCTGCTCTGAATCTTCCTCCTCCTCTATTTCTTCCTCTTGTTCAGATTCTTCCATTTCCTCGTCTTCTGATTCTAACTCTTCAGTAGCTGAGATAAGACAAGTATGCTCGTATGGCCTGTATGGTTCTGGCTCTGAATCAGAAGTGTCATCATCCGAAGTATATCTGCCCATGGATATTGCGTATATCTCTGCATGCTCCATTATTGAACAGTCGTTCTGATCAATCTTGTATGATATTGTCTGTCCATGTGCTCGCAGACTGATAACCTGAGAATATACGTCAATAACAGCACGTGCAGTATTCATGAATGGCCTACCTAGGATAATGGGTATGTTAATGTCTTCCTGTATATCCATCACTACAAAGTCAGTGGGGAAATAAAACCTGTCAACTTTTACCATGACATTCTCAGCAATGCCTTTCGGGTATCAGACTGATTGATCGGTAAGCTGGACGCTCATTTTAGTTGGCTGGAGAGGTCCTAATTCTAATCTGAAGTAGAGCGAGTAAGGCATCAGATTGATACTAGCTCCAAGATCGGCCAAGGAGCGTATTGTGCCTGAGTGATAGATGGAACAGGGCAAGGTGAATCGACCCGTGTCTCCTAGTTTTTCCGGTAAGGCATTCTGGATGACTGCTGAACACTCGGCGTTCAGGGAGACTTTAGGAGTGGAAGGAATCTTGTCCTTAGTTGCCATCATTCGTCGGGTATACTTCGTACTAGAAGGGATTCTAGACACGGTGTCTAAGAATTTTCCATCAAGTTTGAATGACTTGGCATTGTACTTCTTGTGTAGGCGGTTAGGGAAAGGAATCTCAACCTCACGATTCGGCGTGGGCATTGATTTGGTCTCAACTGTCGGCGAGACAGGAGAATGTTCCCTTGGAGAAGCAGTCATAGAAGGAGTTGGTTTATCAGAGTTTAAGGTCTTGGCTTCCTCGACTTGGGGGTTCTGAATAGTATTGCTTGGTAAGGTCCCTTGCGGTCTGGTATCGAGACGTTGGGCTAACTGACCGATCTGGTTCTCAAGGCTTTTTAGGACTGAGAGTTGATTTCGAAGGAATAGATCAGTTTGGTCTTGTCGAGCCGTAGTCTTTTGGTTGAAGGCGGTCTGACCTTGGATGAATTTGTTGAGGTTGTCATCAGTACTCGTGACTGGAATGATGGTCTTTGCAGGCTCAGCAGGCTGGCTATCCTCAGTGGCGGTTAATGGAAGTGGTTGATTGTATTGAAGTTGTGGTTGTTGGGGGTACGTCGGATATCGTGGCTGAAACCTGGGCTGGAAAGGGGGTTGGTTGTTCCGTGGAGGATATTGGTTTCCTCGAGTTCGTGGTGGTGAAGTTCTAGCGAAACCGGGAGGATTTTGAGGTCTGACAGGAAACTGGGCATAGTAGACTGAACCGTCAGTAGGATCTTCGTACTCAACCTCGTATTCTTCAGCGGGATGGTTGGTACAGTTCTGGCAAGCCTGAACTTGGTGGATCTGCTGTGGTTGTTTCTTCAGATCTGCTATCTGTTTTGTCAGAGTCTCAATTTGATCGCTCAGAGACTTAATGGCTTCAGTTTGGCGGGTGTTGTTTGCGGAGAGGGGTAATGATGAGGATTGCTCATCAGACTTCCAATCGTGGTGATGCATCGTCATATCCTCAATCAAGCTCCATGCTTCATCATCAGTAAGTTTCATGAAGTTTCCTTGAGCTGCTGCGTCAAGATTGATGCGATGGTTAGGATCAAGACCTCGGTAGAAGGTGCACACCTTGTCAGTCTTTGTCATTTGGTGGTTTGGACATTTTCTCAGTAAACTCTTGAATCGCTCCCATGCTGAGTAGATAGATTCATCGTGGGCTTGTTGGAAGTTTGCGATGTCATTCTTTGCCTGAGTTTGTTTGGACGGGGGAAAGTATCTAGCGAGAAACTTATTACCCATGTCGGTCCATGAGGTGATTGAGCCGGTCTCAAGTCCCTCAAACCAGGTAGAAGCATGTAAAGCGAGAGAATAGGGGAACAAGTATAAGCGGATGATATCCTGCTCAACCCCATTCTGCTTATAGGAGTTTGAAACCTGAATGAATTTGTCGATATGAGCATTGGGATCATCACAGGGTAGACCGTGGAATTGGCAGTTATCTTTTATGAGTTGTATGATGTTGTGTTTAAGCTCAAAAGAAGCTCCGTTAATCACTGGATAGCTAATCGGTCCTCCTCGTCCTTCGATGGATGGTTTGGTGTTATCGGAGAGAGTAACACGAGCGGCCATTAGTGGAAAACGAGAACGTATTTCTTTGCGTATGGTACGGATAATCGACTCAGGATCGGGTACGAAAATGAGAGATTCAGATCCGGATGATCTGGTCGAATATCGTTGTGGGATATGGGAAGATATTGTCGGTTGGAACAAGGAAATGAAAATAAGAATGGGAAAGAAGTATCACTAAATAGAAAACTCGTCTGGATGCTTCAGAGTCTTACGATTAACTCCCCGGCAGCGGCGCCAAAAACTTGTCGTGTGCCCGATCAGTCACGGTCGTCAACGCAACGGAAAGAGGACACGGCAGTGGAGTTTTAAATTTATAAGAGCTGGGGACCTAAGTTTTACTACAGCTGTATAGCAGCAGTATGACCTAGGGTCGTTCTTCAAGCTAATCGTATTGTGAAACGGGAGTATCAAGACAAGTCGTTTATTTTAGTGATGGGATTTTTAAAACAGAGTTTGAGTGGGTTTTTGTTACTTAGGTCCGTAATTTAAAGCAATTAAATAAAAAGTAAACAAATGGAAAATAGAAATAGGGATGAAATCAATATGGAGGATATGTGTCTGTTATGACTTCGTTAGCTTATGCGGAGGTGATGCTAGGGTTTTAGTATGAAAACGTCTTTTAAAGGTTTGTGTCTTATCTGAGCTTAATTGTTCGTAGTGTAAACACTAGTACCCTACTGATTGGGGAAACCAATCAATATGTCACTGAATACTAGGCCAAATTGAGTCTGATCGGAGGAGGATGCTCAACTCTTCAACGTTATCCAGAGATGGAGTAACGACCCTTCTTGGAATGTTAGTTCCTGGGTGCATGAGATAGAGTAACATACCCACTAAGGTTCCGACCTTTCTTAACACTACGAGGACAACAAAGTCAAACAAGGCATTTAAGATTAAGACTTGGTTTGGTGACTATTAACTTTATATTAATGGTTATATTTTAGCCTAGAGCTTTCATCACGGTGTACAGTGCGACTATGCATTTCCACATTTTTCCAGACCTAAGATGTACTAACGATGTACAGTGCATCTAAGCATTTCCACAGTGTTCCTGATCTTTAGGTGTACTAACGGTGTACAGTGCGATCAAACATTTCCACAGCTTTGAAGTCAAACCAGGATGTGACACAGTCTTCAACCACCGACATTTCCTTAGCTCCACGTATTTGTACTTCACCAAAGGTGTTTCCAACGTTACACGAAGTACAGTGCCGTTTATCGTGGTCTTTCCGGGGTCACATACTTTATGGTCACTCTAGACTAGTTTAAACTACGTTTGTATTAAAGCCCAACCATCTATGATATAAACCAGCCCTCACTATTTCCCAATAAATCCCTGATTGATTCACGGTGTACTATACGAAAGGTTTTAAACAGTATTTCCACAGCTACGCAATTCAGACCACGTTTACAGTTTCAGAAAACATAGATAGGTAGTGACCGTTTGAACAAGGTTCGCGACTCCTTGTCATAAAGGTTCTAACCACGTTTAATTGGAGGAAAGACGATTTGGTTTAGAAATTCATAAATACAAGATTAATAGATCACCTGTTTTCATTTATATCATATAACTGGAAACATTATTTCCACAACGGATTGTGCCCACGACTTTCATAGCTTCCACGTTCCGTACTACACACATAAGTGATGATTCCGGCGCTATACAAATGAAAGCCGTATAACGTTACCTCCGTTATTTCATAATGTTATCCAATTATATGTTTAAAGCAGCATCACCCCACACATATATAAACTAACTACATCATAACAAACACACAAGGAAACTACTCACTACGCATAATAACAGATCCTAAATCTAGCATAATAACAATATCAATTATTATTATAACAGATAAGGAAAGAAGTAACCGTTAATAAAGCGTAGATTGAATAAGCGTTTAGAGAGAGAGTACAAGCAGAATTTCCGCAATATCCTTGACAATATTACAATAAAAGCCCCTGAACTATTCCCTATGCTATTACAAAAGTAGTCCCTCCGTTAGTTTCAGTTAAATATTAACTGAGAACTAACTGGATCTAACCCTAATTTCTAGAGAGAGAAAGAAAGAAAGAGAGTTTAGAGAGAGAGAGAGATTGTGTGAGAGAGAAAGTGGAAATGGAGAAATGAATGGAATGGTGAAGTGTGTAGAATGATGGAGGAGTGGCCTCCTATTTATAGGCAAAGCTTGAAATCAGCCGAACAACTCACGAAGCACGCACTTACAAGCAAACGAAGCACAAACGAGCAGCATATGGGGGTCATAGGGCCGTATACGGCCTTCATAGGACCGTATACGGTGTATAAAGGGCCGTATACGGTCTATGAAGGGCCGTATACGGCCTCCGTCTGATTTCGTTCGTTGCTTGAAACGTCCGTATCTCCTTCGTTATGCGTCCGTTTGACCTGATTCTTTCGCCTGTGTCTTCGTAATTCCGTTACACTTCTAATGGTGCCAATCTCACTGAAATTGGATGTGTACAACTTTAGCATAGCCGAAATCACTTTATAGGAGTTTGTAACCGTCCAGTCTTTTCCGTCCTTTGTCCGATTTGCATGATTCTTGATTTTCTCGTCTCGATTTTTCCTATTACATCATATCATAAGGTTAGAATATGTTTATCATAGGATAAATGAGGGTGCGAGAGTTGGTTGCTGTTTTATTTGCTCCGTTTTGTTCGTTATTCGGATGTTTTTACTGATTTTTGTAGCAACGTCTATTTTCTGAGCACTTTAGTGAATTTTGGTAAATAATGATTGTTTTGGAATGTTTTCACTAAAGATGTGCCCAAAAAGTGTGGAATAATGGCCTTGAAAACATGACTTTTTGCGTCACATCAAACACTTAACCCATGCTCAATTCACCCAAACCTAGGCTCTGATACCAATTTATAACACCACAAGATTTCAAGAGACATTTTTTATTATTATTATATATATACTCTTTGGAAGCGATTAAAACAAATCAGGTGTTATAGATTGCGTATAACATAGTTCCCAAAACACAATCTATGCATGCATGATGAGTACAAACATTAAGTTAGGTGTTATTTAAATTCAAAACATAAGTTTAGCAATGACGACATGTCAAATAGTCAGAGTAGGCAGTCAAACATTCTTCAAAACAACTTCTTGCCCACCCACATCAAAAGTAATCTGCAAGAAGTGAGGAGAGGGGTTAGCACGAAGCTAAGTGAATAGATCACAACTATCAATCTAAACTAGCATAGCAATTGATCACCACAAAGCATCACAACAAATACATCAACGAGGATCGGTGGTCCTTGAGGTACCCTCATGCCGCGGTGGTTCCCCAAGTAACACTTAGCACCACTGAAGGCCAAACAGTGGTTTTACCGATAGTTTAGTACTATTACTACATACGACATAACTTCAATAAACAACACATGTACAAATTCATCATGTCGTCCAAAGTAATAGTACCCAAACCCAATATCATATTGACCCCTGACAAAATAGCACATTCCATAATCATCATGGCAATATGCACTTATACAAAGCTTAACAGTAGAACCAGGTTTACCCGTTGTAACCAGATTGTTACAACTAATTCAAGCTGAGAGTCAATGATCCACTCACCTTAGTAATCACAACCTCCACTCAAAGTTCTAATATTATTGAGTCTTCGGTTTATAATCAAGATGATAATCCGTTAAAGATGAAGATGATCACGTGTTAGCACCAATCCAAAGCCTCAAAATGATTTCTAGTTGTTAATCTTTGATCCCTTAGTTGCTAGGTGTGTTTGGGTGGAGTTGGAATAATTTGGGGAAAACAAATGAGCCGATCCACCACTAAGGGTGGGTATAAGTTGGTACAAAATTATACCCGCTCTAAACCTATTGTCTGGAACCTAAAAACCGTTTGCGCGAAAATATACTTTATTATACCGTCAACTAAATTTATTTAAAACAAGTAATAATTTATGTATCACAATAAATCTTTTGACCATTTACCCTATTAATTTCAATTAGGCAAATAATACGAATTATTTCTAAACTTAATTAAATAATCAAATGAATTAAGTAATTTACCAAATTTCTCCTAGGCCGGTAATGAGGATATTACAGTTACATTCTCCCCTTGTTAAAGAAATTTCGTCCCGAAATTAGCTCGAGTGCACGGACGGTGCTTTGTCTAGGAAGAGATGTCGGTATTTCTGTCGCATTTGGTCTTCCCGTTCCCAGGTGAATTCAGGACCACGTCTAGAATTCCACCTGACTTTTACGATGGGAATACGACTCTGTTTCAATCGCTTGACCTCACGGTCTATGATTTCCATAGGTTCCTCGACAAAATGAAGTTTATCATCGATTTGGATTTCGTCGAGCGGTATTATTAGTGTCTCGTCAGAAAGACATTTCTTCAGGTTAGAAATGTGAAAGGTGTTGTGAACGCTGCTAAGCTTAGCAGGAAGTTGCAGGCGGTATGCCACTGGACCAATCCTTTCAAGGATCTCGAATGGTCCGATGTATCTTAGGTTTAGTTTGCCTCGTTTTCCGAATCGAATGACACCTTTCCACGGTGCCACTTTGAGAAGCACCTTGTCCCCTACCTGGAACTCAAGGTGTTTGCGTCTCACGTCAGCATAGCTTTTCTGACGATCACGTGCGGCTTTCAGCCAGTTTTGAATGCCAATGATTTTCTCAGTAGTTTCGTGAATGATTTCCGGACCCGTGAGTTGGGAATCTCCTAACTCAGTCCAACAGATAGGTGATCGGCACTTACGCCCGTAGAGTGCCTCGAAGGGTGCAGCCTTAATGCTGGTTTGGTAACTGTTGTTGTACGAGAACTCGCACAACGGTAAGTGGCTTTCCCAAGAAGTACCGAAGTCCACTACGCAGGCTCGTAGCATATCCTCCAGTGTTTGGATGGTTCGCTCGCTTTGACCATCGGTTTGCGGGTGATAAGCTGTACTCATATCCAGACGAGTACCGAGAGATTTCTGTAACGATTGCCAAAAGTTGGAAGTGAAACGGCTGTCTCTATCCGAGATGATCGAGATAGGTACACCGTGTCGCGAAACAATTTCTTTGATGTAGATGCGAGCCAAACGCTCCATCTTGTCAGATTCCTTGATGGCCAGAAAATGAGCAAATTTTGTGAGACGGTCCACAATCACCCAAATGGTATCGCAACCACTCGAAGTTTTCGGTAGTTTGGTAATGAAGTCCATGGCAATTTGCTCCCATTTCCATTGAGGAATTTCAGGTTGTTGGAGCAATCCCGAGGGTCTTTGGTGTTCGGCCTTGACTTTGGAACAGGTTAAGCATTTACTGACGTACATGGCGATGTCAGCTTTCATGTTAGGCCACCAATAAAACCCTTTGACGTCGTGATACATCTTGTCAGAACCAGGATGTATGGAGTATCGAGATTTGTGAGCTTCAGCCATCACCAAATCTCGCAAGTTTCCGAATTTGGGTAACCACACCCGGTTAGAGAAGTATCGAGTCCCATCGGATTTGATTTCGAATTGTTTATCCAAGCCTCGTAAGGCTTCATTTTTCAGGTTTTCATCGCCGAGTGCTTCAAGCTGAGTGGTAAGGATTTGAGCAGGGAGCTCGTTATGAATTGTCATAGAAAGTGCTCGGACTCGAAGGGGTTTCACTCGTTCTTTTTGGCTTAAGGCATCGGCAACTACGTTTGCCTTGCCCGGATGGTATTTGATCTCGCAGTCGTAGTCACTAAGTAACTCAACCCAACGACGTTGCCTCATGTTTAGATCCTTCTGATCGAATATGTGTTGGAGACTTTTGTGATCGGTAAAGATAGTGCTTTTCGTACCGTAGAGATAATGTCTCCAAATTTTCAATGCGAAGACCACGGCACCTAACTCAAGGTCGTAGGTCGTATAGTTTTTCTCGTGGATTTTTAGTTGTCGTGAGGCATAGGCAATGACTTTTTCCCGTTGCATTAACACGCAACCAAGTCCTTGGTGTGAGGCGTCGCAATAAACCACGAAGTCATCGGTGCCCTCGAGTAAGGACAAGATTGGTGCACTGCAAAGTTTGTGTTTCAATAGCTGGAAAGCTGACTCTTGTTTATCAGTCCAATCGAACTTCTTATCTTTCTGAGTCAGTGTTGTTAGGGGAACAACTATTCTTGAAAAGTTTTCAATGAATCGGCAGTAATAACCAGCAAGACCTAAGAATTGTCTCACTTCGGTTGGAGTGGTCGGTGACTCCCAGCCCTTGATTGCTTCAATCTTGGCGGGATCAACATGAATTCCCTGGCTGTCAATCATGTGTCCGAGGAATTGAACGGTTCGAATCCAGAACTCACACTTAGAGAATTTGGCATATAACACTTCGTGTCTAAGGAGTCCTAGAATGGTTTTCAGATGTTGAGCATGTTCCTGTTCATCGCGAGAGTAAATCAGGATATCATCGATAAACACAATGACGAATTTGTCAAGATATGGTTTACACACCCGATTCATAAGGTCCATGAATACGGCCGGTGCGTTGGTTAAACCGAATGGCATCACTTGGAATTCGTAATGCCCATAACGAGTTCGGAAAGCTGTCTTTGGGATATCATTGTCGCGGACACGGAGTTGATGATAACCTGACCGTTGATCAATCTTTTAGTAAACACTCGATCCCTGGATTGGTCAAATAGGTCATCGATTCTAGGAAGCGGGTACCGATTCTTTATGGTTAGCTTATTCAGCTCTCGATAGTCGATACACATGCGGAAAGATCCATCTTTCTTTTTCACGAATAAGACCGGAGCTCCCCAAGGCGAGGAACTTGGTCGAATAAATCCTCTGTCCAGGAGTTCCTGTAGTTGGTTAGACAACTCCTGCATTTCGGATGGTGCTAGACGGTATGGGGCTCGTGCCACGGGTGCAGCCCGTGGCACAAGTTCGATTTGAAATTCAATTTGTCTAGGTGGCGGAAGTCCGGGCAAGTCTTCAGGAAAGACTTCCGTGAAATCCCGCACGATTGGAACATCCTCAAGTCGCTTCTCCTCCGACTTCTTCTCCGTTTCATGTGCGAGGATGGCTTGATACCCTTTTCGCAGATATTTTCTAGATTTCAGGCAGGATACAATATTCAGATTCCGTCTACCGATCTCCCCTTATAGGACTAAGGTTCCACCGGAGACAAGAGGTATGCGAACGAGTTTGTCATGACAGATGATTTCAGCTCGGTGCTCGGATAACAATCCATACCGACAATGATATCGAAGCTGCCGATCTCGACAGGGATTAAATCAATGGGAAACGTTTCGTATGTAAGGTTAAGTGTACAGTTGCGTATGATGCTATCAGTCTCAATCAGTTTGCCGTTAGCTAGTTCTACAATGTATTTAGCATCTAAGGCAGTGGGAGTTATATCAAGTAAAGGGCTAAATTTCTCAGAAATGAAACTCCTATCGGCACCGGTATCAAATAATACAGAAGCAGTAAGGTCGTTGAGAAGGAACGTACCCGTCACAACATTCGGGTCTTGTCTGGCTTCCCCAGCCTTGGTAACAAATGCTCTACCGCGAGCAGGGTTGTTATTGTTTTTCAGCTTTGGGCAATCTTTCTTGAAATGCCCTGAATTTCCGCACCCAAAGCAGGCCTTTGGTGCATTAGTGTTGTGGGTAGGAACATTGGTCCGGCAATCCTTGGCTAAATGCCCGAACCGTTTGCAGTTGGAGCAAGGACAAGAGCCGTCATGATGGCGGTTGCATTTGGAACAGTAGGGTTTGTTCCCGATGTACCCTTTCTTTTCCGAAGTTCCCGATGAATAAGCCTTAACAGACTCAGGCTTTTTGTTGGGGGTTTGGTTGGATGAGTTGGGGTTCCCTTCCCACTTACGTTTGTTGTTTGCAGATGGGATTGAAGTTGTGCCACGGCGGACAGAATTTGCCGTTAGCTCATGGGCCATACGAATGGCGCTCTGAATAGTACCCGGTTTGGATGATGTCACCAGGTCTTGGAGTCTCTCGGGAAGTCCATCAACGTATTTCTCGATCCTCTTGTACTCAGGATCGACCATGGATGGGCACAGAACTGCCAGTTGGTGGAAACGGTTGGTGTAACCGGTGATGTCATCACCCTGCATTTTGTGGTTCCAGAATTCCAATTCCAGCTGTTTCAATTCATCCCTGGGGCAGTACTCGCCCCTCAACATCTCCTTCAACTCCTCCCACGGGAGTTTGTAAGCATTAGCAATACCCACAGTCTGGGCATAGGTGTTCCACCAGGTGAGTGCGGTGTCATTAAAAGTACTAACGGAGAACTTAACCTTGTCTCCCTCCGCACAATTACAGATAAGAAATACAGATTCGACTTTCTCGATCCAGCGTACTAGACCGATAGCTCCCTCAGTACCTGCAAAGCTCAGAGGTTTGCAGTTCTGGAAGTCTTTGTAAGAACAGGGTTTGGGTTGTGGTGCATTGTTAGCTGTATCTTCGCTACCAGGGTTTGAGGTTCGGGTAGCTAAGGCTTGGGCTACACTGCGGGCAATCAGACCCGCTATTTCGGCTTCTCTGAGGGTGACTTGTCGGCGAGGAGGTATGATGCTGAACAAGAAAAGAACAAGGAATAAAGAATAAGATAATTGCAATGAAATTATGATATATCACAAGTGTATATGATGAGATACACGATAACAGTACGAAGTGATAATCATATTCCATTTAGATAACCTGTTGGATACAAGGCACGAGTTTTTCCAAAATATTACAGTGTAGTAGTAGTACAAAAGTGTCGGGAATTATTACACCCGGTCGGATTACATAGATTCCTACGAAGGCATAAGAGAATACAGATTCAGCCTAAGCTAATTCTGGCGCAAGTTGAGTCGTGGCAGCAGTGCGTTGAGGTGGTTTACAGATTCTACAAGTCTGTTGGCAGTTCGGAGGGCATCCTCGGTTTCCCTTAGACGCGTCTCGCACTGGTGCAATCTCGATTGTAAGACAACGATCTCATTTCGATTACAGATCACTTGGTTGTGGACAGCCTCCATGGTTCCGACTGTTTCCCCTACTTGGTTTTGAAGGGTCTCCATAGTGGGGACAGTGTTCTCGTGATCTTCGGAGACTTGTTCGATTCGTTCCATCGCCGTGAGTCTCCAATGTTCGCGGGTTTCTTGTAGTTCAATGTCCATCTCGTGGAGTCGCTGATCGTGGTGATGTACCATGGCGGCTATCTCCGATAAAGTGTGGTAAGTGGGGTACGGGCTAGCTCGAGGCGACCTGCTGTCTCTCCTAGCCACCTTTGGGTTTCGTGATCCATGAGTGCGTGACGAACTGGGTGGTGTGTTTGCCATTCTGAGACAAAGTGTTAGAGAAAGTGAGGCCTATATCTATATAACACGTATATAATATAGCCTAAGATTGTAACGAGGCCTATCTATGTATACTTAGTATCACATAATAGCCTATTGGGTGTCTAGCACAGACATGTTTGAGTCCCGGTTCTCTCGAGGTCAGAGTCAACTAGTGTATCCCCGTTCATCATAATCGTTTCAGACCTTACATCATCTTTCCTTAATTGTACATAGTTGATCAGGCTATGTTAAATTAAAGTCATATGCTGTAATTCCTGAACCAATCATGCCTAGTAAGGAAATACTGCCTAATGGTCATAGTCTAGGCCCACTAAATGCAACCTAATTCACTATAACCTTAGGTTCTGATACCAACTTGTAACACCCCCAAATTCACTGTTTGGCGGAAGCAAGTTTTGGGGTGCTACTATTAGAATATCACAGCGCAAAGATAAAGCGAACGACATCTATATGCAACGTTTGTAAATTAGTTACATTCCCATAGATATAATGTTTGAAAACTTCATGTTTTCGTATACAAAAATGTAGTTTCCTAGAGTCCACGCGTATAGCGGGAGATTCTATTACATATCGAAATATACAAAAGATAATGTTAAGAATCTCCGTTAATGCAGTTGTGTTGAAATCATGCGACTCTAGCTAAAGTCCTGGAGTAATCCTACTCCGTCCGGGTACCTGAGAAAACATGCTAAAAAGGTCAACACGAATGTTGGTGAATCTCACAGGTTTGTAAGTAATATCAGTTTTGAACACACGATTTCATCAGTAGTGCCCGTAGGCGTAAAATCAGTATTTGCAATCCAGCAAATGTAAAACCAGTATTTGCAACCCAGCAAATGTAAGTAAGTAAGTTATACCATTGCCATGAGGCTCATAATCGAAGCTTAACCCGTAAGTAATAAGTTGCTCCCGTGACATGCTCGTTACTGAGCAAGCATATGTAACGAATAATAGTCGCCCGTTTATACAGAACGGTTCGTGGTAGCGCTACTACCCCGGGCGGGGAGGGTCATTTCCCTAATGGATCCATTAACTAGTGTTAGTGCTTAAGTCCATAACTAACGATATATGATGGAGAGACTTCTGTAAATAGTAAACAACTCATGCAATTCCGTTTGGTATAGTAAACAGTTTTAGTACTCGTGTTCAAGGAAGAGTAGTAGCATGTTTCTCCCCCAATAAGATAAAACAGTAAAAGTGGGGCCGTAAGACTCACCTGAGTCTTGTAATAAGCCGTAGCAAATAGCAAGTAGTAAATATAGCAAGTAGGTTCTTCGAACCCGTAACCTTCAAATGCCTAAACATATGAGGTTATGTAAGTATGTGTCCCGCAAGACGTTTCGTTTAGTTGTACACAACTAGTATGCCCAATGTTTGTTTGTATGTTCGTAGTCGTTTGTTTTGAGAAGACAGGTTTGGCCCGTTGGTGACGGTTTGTAATAATAATTTTAAAATGTTGACTTTGCTACAGTAAATGCGCTACAGTGAATTGCTACAGTAAATTTGACTTTGCTACAGTAACTTTGACTTTTCTATAGTGAAAATCTTTCAAAATTTCTGATTCTGCGACACAATTTGCGACACAAAAACTTGGTATGCGACACAGGCGTTGTGTCGCATAAAATGCGACACAAGAGCTATACGACACAAGGGTTGTGTCGCATAAGCTTCCGATGCTAATTTAATAGCGACATAAGGGTTGTGTCGTATAAGGTTTACGACACAATGGTGCGACACAATGTACGACATAAGCTACGACACAAAATACGACGCAAATGGATTTATGCGACACAACATGCGACACAAGCGTTGTGTCGCAAAGATGAACACCAGCCCAGAAAGTTTCGGCTGTCGTGATTTTTCGACCAAAAACGCAAATCTAACCTATTTTTAAGCTGTAAAATCGTGTTTTATTCATACATATGGACAATACTAAGTTGTATAAACATTATTACATCGAAACATTACACCAAAATGAACAGATCTAGGAATTTAGATATTTTCTTACAATTAAAAATCGAAGCCAAACGGGGAAGAAAACGAGTATGGTGCCTTTGTAAATCTTGTTCCTCTCGTGATGGTGATTCCGAAAATGTAATCTTTGTGGCTCGGTTTACACCTCCGAAAATTGATGGAGATTTGGTTGGAGAGAATATTAGGGTGTGTGTGTGTGTTTTGGTTAGTGAGAAATGAAAGAGGGAATGGGGTGGGGGTTTGGGTTTTGGCTGATTCCAAAAGGCAAAAGGGGAAAATCACTTCTCAAAACGCAGTGTTTACTCATTGTCCTAACTGATTAGTCTTTCGTTTTTAGTATTTAACCAAACAGTCGTGTTTTAAAAATGCTATCCGAATATTTTTATGAAAAATACTTGTAAATGTTTATTAAAAATACTTGTCGGGATATTTAAATTATTTGGTTCACGTTTGATACGTTTTTGTTAAGATATTCGTACTATTGTCGCGCTAATATGATAGTGTCCGTTTTAATGTATTTATACAGTAAAATACGTTCCCATTATTTAAGTAAGTTTTGTCACCAACATCCAAGTAAAATGTATCGGACTCCGTCCGGTTAATTCGTACGATTTATCCAAATCGCGTAAGTACACACATATATATAAATCACCTTATATATACAAGTAGAGTCTGTAATTAGTCCCATTACATACTAATTACAACTAGTTACAAATAATTAGACATAATTAATTATCCTAATTAGGCAGGTGTTATACAACTGTTATTGGCTAATTGTAAAATTATATGGGTTAACCCGACTTAACCCGACCCGATCAACCCGTAACCCGTGTAACCCGAACCCGAACACCCGATTGCTTAATAGTGTCAGGTTAAGGGTAAATTTTTATGTCTAAAAAACCCAACTAACCCAACACGACTAACTTAACCCTTATTAGGGTCGGGTAAACCCGATTAACACCCCTAGTCACAGCCGTGACGCAGAGACTCAATTTTTTTTTTTACTAAACGAGAACCAAGCTAACTTTCAACTTGATAATATTGGGACTACCAAAATGTGCAGATTTATATTTCATTCGACGCTTTTCCAAATCTTGCAACAAAAGATAGTTTTGTACCTTAAACCGAAATTTGACCATTTGAACGCTTTCTACAACCACACTTGCAACAAATTCAACTAATTCATTGTTGACACATTCCAGGAATTGCATCTACACATATTAACACAATGACACTCAACAAAATCGTCCAAACCATCATTTCGACTAGTTTAACAAAACGACCCATTTGGGTAACACAATTTGACCCATTTTGAAAACCAACATAAATTTGAAACTAGACTTTTAAATTCATCACAATAACCACCTTTAACGTTACAAAATCATTTATGGACTTCATGTAACACCCCGCAAATTTCGATATAATTACGTACTTTATACATGTGCATACTTAGAGCTAATTCCCTACTTAAATGAATTTACACTATTTTTATGAGATAAGTCTAGAAAAGCCTAACTATTTAATACGTGAGGTATTACTATTTTCGTAGTTATTTATAATTACGCGCGAAACTATTGGATCGAGTCCGCCACAGTTAACTTTGGACGTTGGTGACCACTTTTATAAATAACGAGGATATTTTCCCAAACAAACATTTTTTTACCTTATATTATTGAAATAATATACTTTACGTAATACATTTTGATGAAAATGTAACGGAACAAATTAAACGAACATTAAACGAAACCCGACAAAACACTTTACATATTATTCATTTATTTCTAAGTATTTTTAATAAATACTTCATTATAAATCGACACAGAAAAATTACGTTTAAATGATAGAACAAATTATAAAAACGAGATGTTAAACGAGCGGGACACGGGACAAAACATTCGGGAACGAAAATGGGTGAAGCCCACACCTTGGTGGACCCCACCTAACTGGCCACACCAAAACCCCCTCACCCCCTCACTTCTTCTTCCATTTTCACTCAACCTCACCAATTCAAAACCCTCTCTTTTTCTCTCTTTTCTGCGAACCAAAAACAGCCCCAAAGATCACGAATTTCGTCATAAAAAACGCACCGAATCACTAAGCCACTTTACGAAGAATTGATCACCATCTCGAGCTCTACACTTCTACCTTCTTCGATTTTCATTTCGTGGTACAAAACATCTTAACACTTTTAAAATACTTGTAAAGCTTGTATTTACATACTAGAATGTTTACATAACGAGATTATGCCCAAAAACCGACTTAAAATGTGTTTTAAAACTTGATTTGCTCAAACAGCTGCGTCTGCGAACTGAGCTGCGTCTCAGTCCGCAGATCATGCTGCGAACCGAACTGACTTGCAAGTCGACCTGCGAACTGGACTGCGAGTCGAGACCTGCGGGTCGAGACTTGCGAACCGACCGACCTGCGAACTGAGTTGAGCTGCGAGACGAGACTTCCAAGTCGACAATGTCTTGCGAGCTGACTCTGCGGACTGACCTCGCGAATTGAAATCTGCGAGCTGAAACTTGCGCATTGAAATTTTCCAATTCATTTTTATTAAAACAATATAAGCCAGGGGCTCTACCCCTTGGACCCCGCCAGGGGTTGCCACCCCTTGGACCCCGCTACTAGGGGCGCTACCCCCGGACCCTCGTCATCCATGTATACAACAATTCGAACATAATAACAATACTTTGAAATTATTATTTCCACCGTCACCAACGGGTCAAACATGTTTTCTAAAACAAACGATTAAACAAACCTTGGACATAACTAGTTGTGTAGACAACTAGCCTAGATGGTCTTGCGAGACATCTACTTATATTACTACTTCTTACGTTTAGGACGTTAGGAACTTTAATTGGGCACACGCTTTGCTAGCTCTCACTACTTAGCTCACGAGGTGAGTTCACAGCCCCTACCTTTTTACTATTTTTACTTCTTTCAAACAGGGGTGAAAAACATAGTCAATGCTTTTGCATAACATGAAACTATTATATAATTGCTTTTGTGCTTTTATACAAATTGTTTATGATTGCGATCATACTATTACCAACTGCTTATAAATGCTTTTAGGCTTTATACAAACCGCATGTTTATGAAATAACATTTTCATACTATAAACTATTACAAATGTGTTAAACAATACGGGAACTCGCCGGAAAACAACCGGTGCTAACTTGTGAACTCGCCGGAGAACGACCGGTGCTAACTTGTAAACTCGCCGGAGAACGACCGGTGCTAACTTGTGAACTCGCCGGAGAACGACCGGTGTTAACTTGTGAACTCGCCGGAGAACGACCGGCACTATTTTGGAAACTGCTGGAGAACGACCAGCAGCATATTTTTAACTTATACTCTGGGTAACATCTCACAAAACATATATTTTAGGTGACATCCCAACCAAACCTATATTTTGGATAACCTTCCAACTTAACTTCATTTGACTTTTAGGTCAACAAACTTTCAATGTGACTAGTTGAATAAACTGTACTTATAAAACCTGTGAATTCACTCAACAACTATTTTGACTTTTTACTATGTTTTTTAGGGAATTAGCTGTACCAGTAAGAATGCACGCATTATGGAGTTAAGCGACCCACGACGATTTAGGATGCCATCTTTTGGGACAAATAGGATTTCCTTTGTATAATTAATGTTTATTAGTTATACTTATGAAATCTTCTTTTGAATTATGTATTTTTTAACTGGTTGTATTTTATAACACCGTTTCTACGACTTTGACGAGTCGTAGCTTTTTGTAACAAACTACTTATTAAATGGCATCTTAATTTATTTGTTCTGCAATAATCATATGCTGTGATATGCGTGAATGTCCAAAGTTTACGTCAGCACTCCCACTCGATCTAATGCTTCCGCTAAACACCTAACAACCACGATTACCGTATTTGGGGGTGTGACACTTCATAACATTCCAACTACACAACTAACTAATAGTTTGACTTCATACCGTTTAAACACAACTAATTCAACACCATGATCAAAACCAAACGTTTTCACCAAAAGACATCAAAATGGGCGATTTACACAACAAGGCATTCAAAACGATAATTTAAAAGTAAGTAACTTGCCAAACCTGTACTTAGTAAATTCCAATCCACGCTACATCCTTGCCATTGCCTTGCCCTCCCTTTTGCCACTTGGTTCAACCGAACCACTCACACCTACAACATTAAATAACTTAAAAGGGTAAGCATTAAAGCTTAGTGAGTTTATGAGCAATTAAACAAGCCACAACAAAACAACTTTAGCAACTTATGCACTTCAAGATCATGTACTTAACCACTTTAACAACTTGTACCACTTAACAATTTAAACAACTTATGCACATAAGAATTTGGCATATAACTGAAACAACTTATGTACATAAGATTTTGGCATACAACTTAAACAACTTATGCACACAAGAATTATGTACACCACTTTATCAACTAACGCACATGAGGATTGTGCATACAACTATATCAACTTGTGCATTCGTGCACACTACTTTATCCACTTATGCACGTGAGGATTGTGCATACAACTACATCCACTTGTGCATTCGTGCACACTGCTTTACCCATTGATGCACATGAGAATTGTGCATAAAACTACATCCACTTGTGCACTCGTGTACACTGCTTATTCGCATCCGAATCAACTTGCAACTTCACAAAACAACTAAAGCTAGCACAAGGCTAAAAACCTTCACTTTGCAAACAACTTGAAATTTAATAATTAACAACTTGTAATTATAAACACCACTCGGTTATGTGAATTATCTTACACGTATGTAATCTGAAATCACATAACCTTTACCCGTTTAACCCCCATAAATCTTACCTTAGCCTTGACTACCCGAAAGCATAAGATATGTAAGCGCCATTTCCTTTTGTACCTAAACAATCATCACACATCACATAAACATTCACATATATAATATTACTCATACTCTCGTTTAATTTTTATTAAATACAATTTTAAACTCCAAATTTGTGCATTTTAGTACAGTCTCAACTAGCAGTTTTGGACCCCACTTTTGGACCTTCTAGACCTTTTCAAAACAAACATATAATATACCATTACGAAGGTATTACAACATACTTCAATGTACAACTTTTACCTTTTTATAAAACACAATACATGTTAAATTATAGTCTTTTAAAAACAGCAAAAAGTCATTTTCTGATGCTAAAATTCAGCAAACAGCACCAAGTGGCCGAATTCTTGCAAAACGTTGATAACTGGCAACGCTAACCAGCCCACACGCACCAAGTGGCTGAATTGCAACTCACTTTTGAACTACTTAGACATATCCATTTTCAGGAAACTTTATATCGATTTATAGATCTTCAACCATACTTTCGTTCCCTATTTTCAGAATTTTCCAAAACAATACACACACAAAGTTACAGCCTCTCAAAGATTGTCAAAAACACTTTATTTCAACTTTTCTCCCAATCTACACAATTATAATCATAACTCTATATATAGTTTAATTACTCTTTCCACTACGCTAAACATCATTAGTAGCAATAATTTAACTAATTTAAGCTAACCCTAGGGTAGGTTAACCTTAATTTGCAAGAATCCATCAAAACCCAACTTTGACCATATATGAACACCTATCAAATTTGAATTCTTTTGTTTGATTTAGGTTATAAACAACAATTTCTATGCTTAACTAACATCAATCAAACATATTCTACTCTAAATTTCGTTTTAGCCATCACCCTCGTTCAAAACCCCCATTTTCCCAATCCTGGGTTAAAAGAAATTGAAGAACAACACTTACCTTGCGTTAGTGATGATCAATAGATGACATATTTAGCTTCTATGGGTTTAATTTAATGATTTGGGGGCTGATTTATGTTTTCTCTTTTCTCCCTCGCTCTTTCTTTCTTTCTTTCACTTTCTGGAACAATTTTTTGGATATGTATGTATGCATGTATATGAATATAGTGTTTTAATTTAATTAGTTACGCTTCTAGTCCCCTAATTATAATTGTCTAGAAACTTAAAACAATTTACAACAATTGATATTTATTTAGAAAACTTAAAATACTTTCGCGACTCCCAACAGTGAACACAAACTGAACACTTCAGTTTGTGCCACATCAGCACCACATCAACAGTTCACAAAACTGACACAAACTGAACATTTCACTGCCAACAGTTTCATCACTTCAGTTTTTAATGGACCCCGCACATTATTTACTTTAATTATTTAAACTACAAAATAAATAATTAAAATTTAAAAAATATAATAATTAAAAATAAAACATTAAATTAATTAAAAAGAAAACATTAAATAATTAAAAAAATTAAAACCCATTTATTTGATTTGACATTTAATGCCCATTTATTTTATAAAAAAAAACCCATTTAAAAGCCCATTTCTAAATTAAATTTTAAACCCTATTCCCAAACCTAAAAAGCTAAAAGCAATCATCATCATTATCAACATCTTCTTCTTCCTCTGCAACTTCCATTTCTTCTTCTATTTTTTTATTCCGAAACAAAATCAACAAAAGTGAAATGGGAAAAAAAAACGAAATTGAAGCAAAAAACAACACAGGCCCACGCTTCTCACTTCCGAACCCGTCGAAATTCTGACGGTGTCCACCGACGTCCTCAACCGACGGTCCAACAATTGATCCATTGGCACAGTCGGTAAAAACCGACGTCCCAACAGTTCAACCGTTGGGAGCCGTCTTAGAACTCGTCCGTGGACCACACTTCCCCCATTCGCATTTTTATACTCTTGAATAGGGGTGTCACTTTTATCTTAATCCAAATAATTCATTCGATCCAAATCCGAATTAGGTTAAATGGACAGGATTATTCGGATTACGGATTGCTTAAACGGATTATGGATTACTTAAATGGATTACACGGATATGATAAATGATCTAAATTAAAATGTTTGGATATATCCGAATAATCCAAATAGGGATTAAGTAATTAAATAATATATTTTTGATAATATATTAATGTTTACCATATAAGAATTAATTACAAATAAAATCTTTAATTACACTATATACTACTCCGTAATAGTTTTGAACCATCTAGAAGTTTATTTAATTTAGAAACTACGAATCTGTTTTGGATTGAGTTGTATGTTAGAAGTTGAAATTAGAATTTGAATCTTATAATATGATCTACCGTTACATCTTATGTTTGTTTATATAACTATTTTAAACATAAAATTACTCTTACTTGATATCACACTCCCAACTTGAGCTTATTCGGATGAAATCGTTTAATCCGAACACTAATCCGAACCGTTTAACCCGTATCCGATTAATCCGTTTCTTATTTGGATCGGATTAAGGATTAACTTGAGATTGTCTAAAATCCGAATAATCCGATCCGAATAATCCAAAATCCGAATAATCCGTCCGAATAACACCCCTACTCTTGAATATGTTAGATTACTCCACTATACTTCTATTACTAAATATAAAAATTTGGGAAGAAACAGTACCGAAGTGTGAACTTACATTATTACACTATTTATTTAATGAAATAATTTATAAAAGTTGGTATTCTAATAGAACTTATATAATCTTTATAAAATATTTTTATTTTTTATATATAAATTATTGATCGATAATTATTTCATATAATATTAGAATGTTTAATATATATATATATATATATATATATATATATATATATATATATATATATATATATATATATATATAGACACACACACATACATATTTAGTGATTGAAAGATAGTACGATAAAGTGATAGTCTATTGAATAGCTAAAGTTTAATGCATTATAAGATTTTATCTAAAAGTGTAAGATGTTGACGTGTCAGTGATGTGACAATGCATTATACTATTTAGAGTATAATGCATTGGAGATGCGCTGTAACACCTTAAATTTTGAGGTATTATTTTAGTACGCGAAAATATAATTATTTTAAAGTATTTCTATTTAAGTGATATAAAATAATAGAAATCGTAAATGGTTTCTCAGTTCTAGACTGTACGATATAAAAAGAAATGAATTTTAATATACATACACGTACACAGCTCCATTCTTATTTCATTTCACTTCTAAAACATTCCAGAACCCATACGCGAAGAGCCAAAATCGCAGAGGCAAAATTAAGGGCCAAAGATCATTTCTAATCTTCAAATTCAATCTTCTAGTGTTCAATTAATCACTTCCTTCATCTTCTTCAATTCTTTGTAAGTGATTTTCTTTATAAACTTGACCTAGAAAGTGGGTTTAATGGGTTATGTGTGATTAGTGGAATCAAATACGAAATTAGGGTTTTAATTAGATGAAATTAGTGTTAGTTAATGTTATTACGATTGTTGATATTTATAATACAACCTAAAAGTGATGAAATTCTCATTAGCGTTCTTGAATGATTTTAAGGGTTTTGCTAAATCCTTATGGGTTGATGTAAATCAACTAATTATGTGATTAAAAGTGTTAATATAGTATGAATATCGTATCTGAACAAGAATTTAACTATAAGTTTAGTAACCAAGTGTTAGAAGTGATTATGATTATTAGTGGGAATCAATCCAAGTGGGGGATGATTGATTGTAGTTGTTGTTTAAACTTTGATGATTAGTAAGTTCTAAATATGTTGTTATATTGTCATGTCGCATCCCCAAATTCAGGTTGCGGAAGCGAATTGGGTCGGGGCGCGACTAATCAAATATCACAAGCACATAAGATATATAATGAACGACTCTATATGCGTCGTTTACTGATTACATTGATATAATAAAAGTTTACAATGTAATAATAGTTACAAAAGCACGTAAGCCAAAATGAGAGATTCTATGGCATAACTATGTTACAAAATATAGTAATGCATGGGAATCTGCTGATGTCTGTATGCGACTCGAGCTAAGTATCCTGAATATGGGCAGACCTACTGCTGCTGAGTACCTGAGAATACATACTAAAAAGGTCAGCTAAAAAGCTGGTGAGCTCACAGGTTTGTATAATGATGAATCATAGTTGTGTCAACCATAAGATTTAGTACAATGATTTACAACCAAGCAAATAAAATAGATGTATATTACTGCCATGAGCCCATAGTTTGAGCTTAACTGAGGTGTCAGGATCACAACCAAGTGCCTGAGTGAGGGTGCCTCCCTGCGAGTGCCTAATCTACACTCGTATGAACAAATGCTAATGCGTCCGTTTGACCAGTTAGTGCGTGCTAACCCAGACAGGGATTGTCAATCCCATATGGTACCCTACACTAACAATCGCGCTAAATCCATATAAACAAACTATGTAGTGGAGGTCTTTAAAATGATTAGCAAAACAACTCATGCAGTATATATCGAGGTTTAGTACTCATGTCCACATGTAAAACAAAACGAGTATGTATTCCCACCCCGGGAGTAAAAATTGTAAAAAGTCGGGGCTATGAGACTCACCTGAGTCTGGTGTGTTGCTAACAAGCAAGTATGATGTTGCACAAGGTGATGTTGTCCGAAGACTGTAACCTGCCGGACGTTCAAAACGCGCAAGGTTATAAGTATATGTAGACGTCTCAAAAGACCGTCCATGCTAGTTGTTCATCCAACTAGTAATGTCCAATTGATTTGGTTATTTGTTGATTAGTTTGAGTTTTGAAAACATGTACGGCCCGTTGGTGAGTTTTGTAATAATGATTATTAAAAGCATTATTATTATGTTGGTCTCGTTGTATACTTACGAAAGCATATGTGTCATATGTTTCCGAGTTATTCCAAATATTGTATTGACGTGAAATCAAGTATATTGTGATATTGTCTTGTTTGAAAAGTCGTTTACGCAAAGTTAGTGTTGAACACTATTTATGAGACAATAAGGATTGTCGGGAATTACTATTCATGAGACAATAGCAAGTTACTATTCATGAGACAATAGTGATTATCGGGAATCACTATTCATGAGACAATAGCAAGTTACTATTCACGAGACAATAGCAAGTTACTATTCATGAGACAATAGCAAGTTACTATTCATGAGACAATAGCGATTATCGGGAATCACTATTTATGAGACAATAGTAAGTTACTATTCATGAGACAATAACGATTATCGGGCGGTTTCAAGTATGAAAGTGTTAGTTTTTTTTTTGCGACAATAGTTATTACGACAATATGGTGCGACAATAGGGTTTCGGTTACTGTTCATGCGACAATCATGATTCCGATAATAGGGCAATGCGACAAAGGATTCTCGGAACACTGTTCATGCGACAATGGGTATTCTCGGACACTGTTCATGCGACAATGGTATTGTCGCAGGTATGAGATTTTCCGTTTTCGTTTTTGTTGACTAGGTCAAACGTGTTCGGTTTGACCCGAAACTTTTAGGGAAGTCTTAAATATGTTAAATAAACTTTAGAAAATTGTCGTTATGTTTTATGGTTGACCTGAAGTGTCGGTTTTGTAAAATGTCTAAAACAGTCCCTAAGTTAAATAGTTCCATATTTTTACTTGGTTACGACTCGCGATTTCACCCGTTTCTATTCCAATTCAAACCTAACCAAAAATCACAAATGTTCTTCTAGATGTCTAGTTCATTTCTGCACTTTATGATACTTTTATATGTTGGTTTACTATTTTTAACAAAAATGGAAATGAACAGTGGTCGGATTAGGTCCAAGAACAGCTACAGTCTAAAGATTGAGCTCTACACAAAAATTCGTAGATTTCTGGAAATGGTCAAACAAGAACTTTTTGTAGATGACATCCATACGGTGATTTCGGTATAAAATTTATGTGTTGATTCATCGTAGGACTCAAGTTATGGTCGTTTTCGTGAGATGATTTTTAGAGACAGAAAACTGTCATACGTATATACTTATGAAAAACGTTTTTAAGATTTCGTTTTGGAAATTAACAAGTTGTATGAACAATATATCATCTATATAAATATAATACAAGTATTTTACGAAAGTTTCGGGATTCTTACAATGAGTGTTTGAAGAATCCGAAAAAATAGGAATGTTGCTCTCGTCGTGGTGATCGTCTTTGCTCCAATCGGTTTGATGATCCAAGATGGTTTGATGTGGTGATTGTGGCGTTTTCTTGACTGATTTTTGGAGAGGAAAAGAGGGTTTTAGAGAGAGGAAATTATAGAGAGATGGAGTGGTGTGTGAAATGATGCATGAACATGTATGTGTATGTTTGTAGGTCAAAAACAAGATCCCCAAAACATGGGGGTGTGTTTAGGGCTGAATAAATCGGCCCAAGGGGGCCCCACACAAGGTGTGGTGTCTCCAATTTTTGTTCCTCGAGTTTGCGTTCCGTGCGTGTTCGTTTCCCCGGTCGTTTGAACGTATACTTAGACGTTTAACGTTATACGTACGTATTTTAAATAACGATTAAAGTTCGATATTTTTAACTTCAAGTAATACTTATTATTACTTAGAAACATTTATTAAAATGTTTGGTACGGTGCCGGTAATGATTTACGAGTTCGTTGTATAATTTAAATAATCGTGACGTTTAAACTAAACGTTTTTGTTATCGCTATAAATTACAATAATTTTACTGAAGTATTTTATCAAAATACTTTTTGATGAGTTATAAAAATATAACTTAGGTTTGTTTCGACTGTCAGGCGCGTCTCGTGCGTTTTTGGTCGTTTCTGAGCATTTTGCAAGTTACGAACTACTTATGAAATATTATCAAAATAATATTTGAAAATAATTATACTTCTCAAATAATTTTATATTATTTAATATATTGAATTCACTAACGTCCGTATTAATGTATCGGGATCCGACCGATATGAAAATGCACGATTTAAATTCAATCGCGTACGTGTATTTATATACCAATATATATAATGATACATACAATTAGCCTAACATAGAACTAATTACATGTATTAAAAAGTGATTAGGTACTAATAACTAGTCCTAATTTGTTGGGTGTCACTTTCTCCCCTTGTTAAGAGAATTTCGTCCCGAAATTTAGCTCTGAGTCGGGAGTGGAGTGGAGTCTGTGAATAGCTGTGGGTACTTGAGTCGCATTTGGTCTTCCCGTTCCCAAGTGAATTCCGGACCACGCCGCGAATTCCACCGGACTTTAACGATGGGAATACGACTTTGTTTCCAGTGTTTGACCTCACGGTCCATGATTTTCACTGGTGTCTCGACGAAATGAAGTTTATCATCGATATAAATTTCGTCAAGAGGAATGATAAGTGTCTCATCAGACAGACATTTCTTCAGGTTAGAAATGTGAAATGTGGGATGCACGCTGCTGAGCTCGGTTGGCAGCTGCAAACGATATGCCACTGGACCAATCTTTTCCAGGATCTCAAAAGGTCCAATGTATCTGGGGTTCAGTTTCCCGCGTTTACCAAAACGGATGACACCTTTCCAAGGTGATACTTTTAAGAGTACTCGATCCCCAACCAGGAACTCGAGATGTTTGCGTCTCACGTCAGTATAACTTTTCTGACGATCACGTGCAGCTTTCAGCCGGTTTTGAATACCAACGATCTTCTCGGTGGTCTCGTGTATGATTTCAGGACCAGTGAGTTGGCTGCGTCCCACTTTGGTCCAACAGACAGGTGATCGGCACTTACGACCGTACAGTGACTCGAAAGGTGCAGCTCCAATACTAGTATGGTAGCTGTTGTTGTACGAGAACTAGCACAAGGGTAGATGATGTTCCTAGTTTGCACCGAAGTCAACTACGCAGGCTCGTAGCATGTCCTCCAGCATTTGAATGGTTCGTTCATTTTGGCCGCCGGTTTGAGGATGATATGCAGTACTCATATCCAGACGAGTACCCAATGATTTTTGAAGTGACTGCCAGAAGTGAGATGTGAAACGACTATCTCTGTCAGAAATAATCGAGATTGGAATGCCATGTCGTGATACAATTTCCTTGAGATAGATTCGTGTGAGGCGTTCCATTTTATCTGTTTCTTTGATGGCTAGGAAATGAGCAGATTTTGTGAGACGATCGACGATCACCCAATTGGTATCGCAACCGCTCGATGTTTTCGGGAGTTTTGTGATGAAATCCATGGAGATCTGATCCCATTTCCACTGAGGGATTTCCGGTTGTTGTAGCAAGCCGGAAGGTTTCTGATATTCGACTTTGACTTTAGAGCAAGTGAGGCATTTGCCGACATATGTGGCGATGTCAGCTTTCATGTTTGGCCACCAATACAACTCTTTGATGCTATGATACATCTTGTCAGATCCAGGATGTATTGAATACTTGGACTTGTGAGCTTCGTCTATCACCAAGTCTCGTAGGTTCCCAAAACTAGGCAACCAGATTCGGTTAGAGAAGTATTTGGCCCCAGTAGGTTTAGTTTCAAATTGTTGGTCCATGCCACGCAAGGACTCGTTTTTGATGTTCTCAGGTTTGATTGCTTCGAGTTGAGAGGTGATGATTTGAATGATAAGATCATTATGAATTGTCATACTGAGGGCTCGGACTCGAAGGGGTTTTACACGTTCCTTTCGACTGAGGGCATCGGCAACAACATTTGCCTCGCCTGGATGATAACGGATTTCGCAATCATAATCGGTAAGCAACTCGACCCATCGACGTTGCCTCATGTTGAGATCCTTTTGGTCGAAGATGTGCTGGAGACTTTTATGATCTGTGAAGATTGTACATTTGGTGTCATACAAATAGTGTCTCCAGATTTTGAGTGCAAAGACGACAGCTCCAAGTTCAAGATCATGAGTGGTGTAATTCTTTTCATGGATTTTTAGCTGTCGGGAAGCGTAAGCGATAACCTTGTCTCGTTGCATCAACACACAACCAAGACCTTGGTGTGAAGCATCGCAGTATACCACGAAGTCATCGTTGCCTTCGGGTAATGATAGAATAGGTGCACTGCAAAGCTTTTGTTTGAGCAGTTGGAAAGCTAATTCTTGCTTATCAGTCCAATCGAATTTCTTTTCTTTTTGAGTGAGCGTTGTGAGTGGTTGGGCTATTTTTGAGAAATTCTCAATGAAACGCCGATAGTACCCGGCCAATCCCAAAAACTGTCGTACTTCGGTTGGAGTTGTTGGCGATTGCCAATTTTTGATAGCCTCGATTTTAGATGGATCAACATGAATTCCTTGACTATCAATTATGTGTCCAAGGAAGTGAACGGTTTGCATCCAAAACTCACACTTGGAGAATTTAGCATATAACTCCTCGTGCTTAAGTTGCTCTATGATGGTTTTGAGATGTTGCGCATGTTCTTGCTCGTTGCGCGAGTAGATCAAGATGTCATCAATGAATACAATGACAAAATTTGTCGAGATATGGTTTGCACACTCGGTTCATAAGGTCCATGAATACAGCCGGTGCGTTTGTTAAACGGAATGGCATTACTTGAAACTCATAATGCCCGTAGCGAGTTCGGAAAGCTGTTTTCGGGATATTTGAGTCACGAACTCGGAGTTGATGATAACCCGACCGTAGATCGATCTTTGAATAAAAACTCGATCCCTGAAGTTGGTCAAACAAGTCATCAATGCGGGGGAGAGGATAACGGTTCTTGACAGTTAACTTGTTCAGTTCTCTGTAGTCGATGCACATGCGGAAAGAACCGTCCTTCTTTTTGACGAACAAGACTGGAGCTCCCCAAGGTGAAGTACTCGGTCTAATGAATCCTTTGTCCAGGGTAATTGAGTAGACAACTCCTGAAGTTCGGATGGGGCTAACCGATACGGAGCTCGTGCCACGGGTGCTGCACCGGGCACAAGATCGATAGAGAACTCGACCTGTCTTGTTGGTGGAAGACCAGGCAGTTCTTCGGGAAAGACTTCCGAAAAGTCTCGGACAATAGGCACATCCTCAAGTTGCTTCTCCTCCTACTTTTTCTCCATTACATGTGCAAGGATTGCCTGGAACCCTTTTCTCAAATACTTTCTGGTTTTCATACATCATATGATATTTAGTCTCGTCCCACCGGTCTCCCCTTGTATGATTAAAGTACCACCGGTGACGAGAGGAATACCAACAATTTTATCAAAGCAGACGATCTCGGCTCGGTGTTTGGATAACCAATCCATTCCAACAATGATGTCGAAACTACCGATCTCGACAGGTATAAGATCAATGGTGAAAAGTTCATCGGCTAGTTTTAAAGTGCAATTAGGTATCACAGTATCGGTTTCAATAAGTTTTCCATTAGCTAGTTCTACAATATACTTAGCTTCTAAGGCAACAGGAGTGATGTCAAGTAAGGAACTAAATTCATCAGATATAAAGCTCCTATCAGCACCAGTATCAAACAGAACAGAAGCAGATAGGTTGTTGATGAGGAATGTACCCGAGACCACATTCGGGTCTTGGCGGGCTTCCCCTGAGTTAAGGACAAAGGCTCTACCTCTTGGGTTGTTGCTGTTGCCCTTGTTCTTCAGCTTTGGGCAGTTATTCCTGAAGTGCCCAGTGTTGCCACACTCAAAACAGGCTTTTGGTTGGCTGGAGCTGGTGTTGGTGTTGTTGTTGGTATTGGTACTGGTGGACCTGCAGTCTTTGGCCAGATGTCCATACCTTTGACACTTGTTGCATGGTGTACCGCAGGGACCATCATGATGGCGGCGGCATTTAGAGCAGAAAGGTTTGTTTCCAGTGTAACCTTTCTTAGATTCAGAACCAGAAGTGTAAGCTTTGATAGTTTCAGGCTTCTTTGATGATTGCTGACGTTGGTTGGAGTTTCCGGACCACTTTCTCTTGTGACCCCCAGAGTTATTACCAGTGTTTGTGGAAGTAGGTGTTTCTTGGCGAACCACCTGAGCCATAAGATTGTGTACCATACGGATGGCACCTTGAATGGTAGGAGAGTTGGAAGCAGTGACCATTCCCTGAATGTGTGGGGGAAGTCCCCATATGTAACTTTCGATCCTCTTGTATTCAGGATCGACCATAGATGGGCACAGCAGTGCCAGCTGATGAAAACGGGTGGTATAACCGGAAATATCGTTGCCCTGAACCTTGAGATTCCAGAACTCAACCTCGAGTTGTTGCGACTCTTCTCTCGGACAGTATTCATCCTTCAACATCCTTTTCAGTTCTTCCCAGGGAGTTTGGTAAGCTATATCGATGCCCATTGTCTGAGCATGAGTATTCCACCAGGTCAAGGCACCATCCATGAAGGTGCAGGTGGAGTACTTGACCTTGCAGTCTTCTGGGTAGTTACAGATCGGGAAGACTGATTCCATTTTCTCGATCCACCTTAGTAGACCGATGGCTCGTTCGGTGCCTTTGAAGTACAGAGACTTGCAATTGAGGAAGTCCTTGTACGAGCAAGGTCTGGCTGGTGGGGTGTTGTTTGTGGTGTCTTCAGTGCCTGAACTTTGTTGCCGAGCAGCTAGAGCATCTGCTACCCTTGGGCAACTAGTCGATTGACGTCAGCTTGGCTAAACGTACGTCTTGGAGGCATAATGCTTGAATCAACAAAGAGAAAGAGATAAGTGAGATGTCTTGTACAAAGATTATGATGTATCACATATGTATATATAGGGAGGTAATATACAACACCACAAAGTGATAATCATATTTCATTAGGCAACATGATTTAGTACAAGATACGAGTTTCCAAAAGGTACATGATCACAAGGATTACAAAAGATGTCAGGAATTTATACATCCGTGTGAATTATCAGAGTCCTACATAGCTAGTTAGATAGATTACAAGATAGGTGCTATTCTAATTTCGGTGCAAGTTCATTAGTGACATGAGGGTGATAAGGTGGTCCACGGTGGTTGCAAGTCTGCTGGCTTGTCTAGCATTATCTTCTGCCAAAACTAGTCGTTGCACCAATTCTCGGGAGTAATCTTCAGCTTCTTGTGAGCATTGTTCACATTCTTCTAGTCTGGCCTGCAGGAGATCAACTGCACTCCTGTCATCTATCACTTGTTGATGAATCATGTTCACAGTTTGGGTCATGCTTTCCTGTTCCTGGAAAAGTTGTGCAATTCGGTCGTGTGATTGGCGTAACCAGTACATTTGTACTATGTATTGTTCATGTTCCAATCTCTAAAGTCTTGCCACATGACGGTGTAGTCGGGCAGCTATCACAGGAACAGTGTGATGGATAGGTTCTTGTGTATACGGAGAAATGTCCATGGGGTCAGCAGGAACTTGTATCGCTTCCTCGGACCTCCACGTGTTCAGAGTTGTGGGTAGCCAATCCCACTTTCGTGGATAGGTTGGATGGTCTGCCCTGGTTGAGGGGTTACTAGTGTGGTAAGGGCTAACTCGAGCTGAACTGTTACCCCTTCGTTGATGTCGTGTGACTCTTGCCTCCCCAGTGGAATAATAGAGAGGTTCAATTGAAGTTTGGGGTAATGCGGTTAACTCCTCAACAGTTGGGTAAGTTTGAACTTCTACATTCATGTCAGTCGGTGCTAGAGAAGGGATGTCTGGCATGTCTGTGGCAAGAACGTTTAGTAAGTATCGTAAGGCCTATATATATATATATATATATATATATATATATATATATATATATATATATATATATATATATAACATATAATATAGCCTAGAGTGTCTAGCACTAACAAGTATATATCTGGTTTCTCTCGAGGTCAGAGTCAACTAGTGTATTCCTGTTCAACATAACCGTTTCAGCTCTCACATCATCTTTTTTTAATTGTACATAGTTGATCAGGCTATGTTAAATTAAAGTCGTATGATGTAATCCCTGAACCAGTCATACCTAGTAGGGAAATACTGCCTAACGGTCAAAGTCTAGGCTCACTAAATGCAACCTAGTTCACTATAACCTTAGGCTCTGATACCAATATGTCGCACCCCCAAATTCGGGTTGCGGAAGCGAATCGGGTCGGGGCGCGACTAATCAAATATCACAAGCACATAAGATATATAATGAACGACTCTATATGCGTCGTTTACGGATTATATTGATATAATAAAAGTTTACAATGTAATAATAGTTACAAAAGCTCGTAAGCCAAAATGAGAGATTCTATGGCATAACTATGTTACAAAATATAGTAATGCATGGGAATCTGCTGATGTCTGTATGCGACTCGAGCTAAGTATCTTGAATATGGGCAGACCTACTGCTGCTGAGTACCTGAGAATACATACTAAAAAGGTCAGCTAAAAAGCTGGTGAGCTCACAGGTTTGTATAATGATGAATCATAGTTGTGTGAACCATAAGATTTAGTACAGTGATTTGCAACCAAGCAAATAAAATTGATGTATATCACTGCCATGAGCCCATAGTTTGAGCTTAACTGAGGTGTCAGGATCACAACCAAGTGCCTTAGCGAGGGTGCCTCCCTGCGAGTGCCTAATGTAACACCCCCAAATTTAATGATTTGCGGAAGCATACTTGGGTGTTACTAATCAATATACAAAGCACAAGATATACAGCAAACGACCACTAAATGAGACGTTGTAAAACGATTTCATATGAAATAGATGTTTGAAAACTCAATGTTTTCGTATACAAAATGTAGTTCCCTAGAGTCCACGCGTATAGCGGGAGATTCTATTACATAATCAAAATGTACAAAAGATAATGCTGAGAATCTCCGTTAATGCAATTTAGTTGAAATCATGCGACTCTAGCTATGTCCTAAAGTAATCCTACTCCGTCTGGGTACCTGAGAATACATGCTAAAAGGTCAACACGAATGTTGGTGAATCTCACAGGTTTGTAAGTAATATTAGTTTTTGAACACAAGATTTCATCAGTTGTGCCCGCAGGCGTGAATCAAGTATTTGCAATCCAACAAATGTAAAGTAAGTAAGTTATACCGTTGCCATGAGGCTCATAATCGAAGCTTAACCTGTAAGTAATAATTTGCTCCCGTGACATGCTCGTAACTGAGCAAGCATAAGTAACGAATAATAGTCGCCCGTTTATACAGAATGGTTCGTGGTAGCGCTACTACCCCGAGCGGGGAGGGTCATTTCCCTAATGGATCCATTAACTAGTGTTCGCGTTTAAGTCCATAACTAACGATATATGATGGAGAGACTTCAGTGAAAAGTAAGTAACTCATGCAATCCCGTATAGTAAAATTTATAGTTCGTACTTGTGTTCAAGAGAAGTAAGCAATGTATCTCACCCCATATGTAAAACAGTAAAAGTGTGGCTGTAAGACTCACCTGAGTCGAGTAGTAAGCTGCAATAAACAGTGGGTAGTGTGTAGGTTCTCCGAACCCGTAACCTTTAAATGCCTAAACATATAAAGTTAAGTAAGTAGATGTCCCGCAAGACCATCTAGGCTAGTTGTCTACACAACTCGTTATGTCTAATGTTGGTTCGTTATCGTTTGTTCTTAGAAGAACATGGTTGGCCCGTTGGTGACGGTTTGTATTAGTGATTCCAAAGTGTTACTCTTGAAAAATATGTCCCAATTTGTTTATAATGTCGCATCGTAATAAGGTTTGTAGTTGTTTAAGTTCGACACTTGGTGTGAAATGTATTTACAAACTTTAAGTGACGGGGGTCCGGGGACAGCGCCCCTGGTAGTGAGGTCCAAGGGGCGGCAGCCCCTGGCTGGGTCCAAGGGGCAGAGCCCCTGGTTGGGGTCGAGCTGCCAAGTCATCTTGGAAAATTTTTATTCCTACTACTTTCCTTTAGTGAAAACGTATCCGAAATTTGAATTTGGAGTAAAATTAGGTGGTAAAATCTTGGTTCCGACACTTAGTAAAAATCTGAGTTTTCAGGGTTCTGTTTTATGCGACGTTGGGTGCGACGTCGCAGGTCCTAACTGCGACGTTGATCGTGGCGTCGCTATGTGTGACATTCGCAATTCAGTGCGACGTTGTAGGTGGCGTCGCTATATGCGACGTTGTGGTTCTTGCGACATAAGGGTCGATGTCGCTATGTGCGACGTCGGCCGATTAAGGCGACGATAGGGATGACGTCGCTATATGCGACGTTGTGAGGGGTATTGCGACATAATGGTCTACGTCGCAGATAGCCCAGCGTCTCTGCGACGTTGCGGTCTGATCGGAAAGTGGTGGCCGGAAAATCGGTCGAAAAGCTTCCGTTTGGTCCAAATCTTTTACCCAACCCATTTTTGGACATTTTAAGCATATATAAACAACAAACAAGTAAAAAAACGAGTAAAAACGGAGAGTTTCGGGTTTTGTCGGAAACTTACGCGGTGTCGAAATAAAATTTCGAAAAGATGAAGTTGTAGATCGTAGCGTGGTGGTCGTTTTTCTCTAAATGGGTCTTGAATTTCGGTGGCGTTTGACGGTAGTTTTTGGGGATTTAGTGAGGTGGTGGTGTTGAAATTTTGAGAGAGAAATGGATTGAGAGAGAGAAAGAAAGATGGTGAGAATGAGATGGGGAGGGGGTTTCCCTCCCTTTTGGCTGATTCGGTGGGGGCCCACCGGGGTATGGGTCTCCACTTTTAACTCCGTGTTTGCGCTCCGTGCGGTGTTCGTTTTCCCGGTCGTTTAAACGTTTAAATAGTTTTATACACGTTTAATTATATGTTTTAAAATACAAATATTTATTTGATATTACAGTTGAAGTATTTCACCCAAGATACTTAATATTGGGGTCATAGAATATACTTAACTTGTTTCGTTTGTTTTGCGCGTTAAATCTTTTTATCGCGTAAATTTTATTTGTGCGATACGAGTTTGCATTGAAATATTATAAAAATAATATTTTTGGAGATAATAGCATTATTAAATAATGTTATATTATTTAATTAAATTGTTCACCAACGTCCGTATTTAATTGAATCGAATTACATCGATTGAAATAGTGTACGATTTAATCAAATCGCATAATTGTATATATTCATCAATATATATTTCGATACATTAATTAGCCTAAAACCGAACTAATTACATGTATTAACAAATGATTAGGCACTAATCACTAGTCCTAATTTGGCGGGTGTTACATTCTCCGCCTGTTAGAAGAATTTCGTCCCGAAATTTAGCTTGAGGTCACGTTTGATGTAGAATCAGTGAATAACTGTGGATACTTGAGTCGCATTTGGTCTTCCCGTTCCCAAGTGAATTCCGGACCACGCCGCGAATTCCACCTGACCTTAACGATGGGAATACGACTTTGTTTGAGTTGTTTGACCTCACGGTCCATGATTTCAGCGAGTTCCTCAACGAAGTGAAGTTATTTATCGATGCGAATCTCGTCAAGTGGTATGATAAGTGTCTCGTCGGACAGACATTTCTTTAAATTAGAAATGTGAAAGATAGGGCGCACGCTGCTGAGTTCGGGCGGTAGTTGAAACTTGTACGCAACGGGGCCAATTCTTTCGAGGATCTCAAAAGGCCCAATGTACCTGGGATTTAATTTCCCGCGTTTGCCAAATCGGATTATGCCTTTCCAAGGCGATACTTTCAGGAGTACATGTCGCACCCCCAAAACACGTGGCAGCGGAAACATGAGGTGTCATGGGGGCGCCGACCAAATCAAATATCATTACACAAAGATTAAGGCAAACGACCTCTATATAACACGTTTGAAAACATTACATTACCATAATTCAAATGTTTACAAAATATCTGGAGTTCGCATAAACCGTTAAGAGATTTCTAATACATTACTGATTATACAAAATACAGATAAATGCAATCTAATCTCTTGATGTTTGAAAACAATGCGACTCGAGCTAAGCTTTCCATAAGCTTCCTACTGCGGTGGGTTACCTGAGAAATACTAACTAAAAGGTCAACATAAAGTTGGTGAGTTCATAGGTTTGTAAACAATCGTTTAGTTATGATCCACAAGATTTCAAGTTGTATCATTCAAAATGACAGTTAAAAGTATCGTTATTCAACGATAAGTAAAAGTATTGCATAATGCAATATAAGTATACCATTTACATGAGTCTCATAGTCAAGCTTAACGTTGTTTGCCTCCGGTAAGTGTACTAATCCGATACACTTCTAAATCACAAGTAATACTGCGCCCGTGGGTTGGCTAGAGCGACTAGCCCGGACGAGGTTTGTCAAACCCTGATAGATCTATCCAATAATACTCACGCACAAATTTTAATGACTATGATGGGTAGAGGGCTTTAGTGGATTATATCAAGTCTCATGCAATCCGTATAAAAAGTTGTTACAGTTACTTGTGATCATAAAATAGTTGTATGTATTCTCACCCCAGTTGAAAAACAGTAAAAAGGGGCTATGAAACTCACCTTAGATTAGCAAGTAGCAAGTAAGTATCAAATAAGCAAGCAAACCGGTGTGCAACCTTCTAACGTCCTAAAAACGTATAAGGTTGGGTATAAGTAGATGTTTCAAAAGATCATCTATAGCGATTGTATAAGTGGGGGTCAATGTCCACTTAAGCCAATCGTGTAGGTGGAGGGTTAATGTCCACCTAGAGCTAGTTCATCAACTAGTATGTCCAAATAAGTTGTTCAAGTTCGATTATTAAAAACGTGTACGACCCGTTGGTGAAAGTTTGTAATAATAATTCATTTAGACATTATTATCAAGTTTGTTTTGCTGTAAACTATTCATTAGTACATATCGTGTGTTGCAAACCAATTATTTTAGTTTGTATAAGTCTTAAACCGTAGGTCAAAGTTGGTCAACTCGTTGGTCAAAGCTGGTCAAACCTGGTCAAACCTAGTCAAACCGGTCAAACCTGGTCAAACCTGGTCAAACCGGTCAAACCTGGTCAAACCTGATCAAACCTGGTCAAACCTGGTCAAACTGGTCAAACCTGGTCAAACTGGTCAAACCTGGTCAAACTGGTCAAACCTGGTCAACCTGGTCAAACTGGTCAAACCTGGTCAAACTGGTCAAACCTGGTCAAACTGGTCAAACCTGGTCAAACTTAGCATCACTAGCAAAATGTAGCATCACTAGGTTAGTGTCTCTACTTGAGACTAAGGATATTTTCAGAAAATGTGGCATCACTAGCAAAATGTAGCATCACTAGCAAAATGTAGCATCACTAGGTTAGTGTCTCTACTTGAGACTTAGGATATTTTCAGAAAATGTGGCATCACTAGCAAAATGTAGCATCACTAGCAAAATGTAGCATCACTAGGTTAGTGTCTCTACTTGAGACTTAGGATATTTTCAGAAAATGTTCTAAGTGTCGGTTTCTAATTCAGGAAACTTTCTAAGTTTAGTCTTTGGTCCAAGTTACTAACTAAGTCATCCAAACCCATTTTTGTTACCACTTTCCAAAAATAGTAAGTTTTGTCGTTTTTAGAAACCGAGCCGTTCTTGTTAACTTGGTCAAACCGACTCGGTTTGACCCGAAACTTTTACCCAACCCACATTTCAGTTAAATAAGCTTATAAAATATGTCGGTTCATGTCGGGATTATTTCGAGGTGTCGGTTTTAAATTCGCATCTTAAAACTTCAAGATTCAACTTTTTCGGTTTATGTCGGGTCATTACGCCAACTGATTTCGCCTTTCTCTAGTCCAAATCAAACCTCAAAACTTTTACCAACTGATCTACTAAGTGTCTAGACTAACATGTCAAATTTCTAGCTTCCAATATGTCCATTTACATAGGTAATTAATTTCGCGAAAGTTCCGAACAGATTTATCGAAAACTAACAGGTCAGTCCTATAAATCGGCTCGTAGAGAAAAATGAATACGTTTCTGGAAAAAGTGTAAAACACGAAAGTTGTAGATCTTTTCGAGACGAAGATTTCAAAAAAAAAATTCGTCTTCTAACTCTCAATATTTGATTTTATACGAATATTTTTGTAAACTGTCGATTTTTGGGCAGATTATGTATCTTTTTAGATGTTTCATAAAAACGTATTTTATCAAAGATTTTGGACATAAACAACTTAGATGAGTAACAAAACAAGTAAAAGTTTATCATGAAAGTAAATCTAATGAAGAGTTTAGGTGATTTATACCAAGAAAGTAATGGAGAAACAAGGATGATGATGATGGTGCTCTTGAGTTTGGTTCCCTCTTCTTCTTGTTCCTTGATTCCTTGTGGATAATGGTGATTGAATGGTGGTTTGGGAGGTGAATAACAACTGAATTTTCAGTTGTTCTTGGTTGAGAGAAAATGGTGGAGTGTTGAGTGTGAGAATGAAAGTATGCATGAGTTGTGGATGGTTGTAGTGTTCAAGGGTAATGATCACATTTTGCATGAAGAATTAGTGGGCAAAGGAGGAGGTTGGCACATGGGGGAAGGGGGCCCACACAAGGGTATTTTGGTCATTTTCATTGCTAGCTTATTTAGTTGCGTTTTACGTTTGTTTGCTCGGTTGTTTAGACGTTTATTCGTACGTTAAATATTTAGTTGACGTTTTTATTTAACGATTTATATTTCGATACTTCCACTTGAAATATTTAATATAATACTTGAAAACTCTTATAAAAATGTTCCGTTAATTCGTTGGCCTCGATTTGCGTGTATGTTCTTCGGAGGTTTAAATCTAGTAACGTTTTAAATAGACGTTTTTTATTGACGAATCATAATACGATGTTTTCAATAATAATTTCATACAAAATAATATATTTTAATTTATAAATATATATATTTTGACTTTCGTTCGATTGTCGGGCGCGTTCCGTGCGTTTCTGTTGCGTTTGAGACGTTTTAGCCAAAACGCCTTAGTTTTTCGTGTATTATTTTAACAAAATAATAATATATGATAAATAACTTCTAAAATTATATTAAAGTTATTTATAGAAACGTTTTCACCAACGTCGTATTTATACTGTGTCGGACTCCTTCCGGTTGTTTTGCACAATTTCACCAAATTGCGTAAGTGTAATTACAACTAATTACATAAGCGTAATATAATCAATTACGGGAGTGTATATTCACATAAATACACAAATAGTTACAAGTAATTACAAGTATTTAGCCTAATACTAAACTAAACACACGTAATTAGGATTTCTAGTAGGTTAATCAGTAACCCTAAATCGTCGGGTGTCACATTCTCCCCCTGTTAGGAGAATTTCGTCCCGAAATTAGGTTGTTGCCGCAGTCTGTGGGGTATCTAGGAATAGATGTGGATGTTTCAGTCGCATTTGGTCTTCCCGTTCCCAAGTGAATTCAGGACCGCGCCTAGAATTCCACCGGACTTTAACGATGGGAATACGACTCTGTTTCAAGCGTTTGACCTCACGGTCCATGATTTCTATCGGCTCCTCGATGAAATGGAGTTTATCATCTATGTGGATTTCATCGAGCGGGATTACAAGTGTCTCATCAGACAAACATTTCTTCAAGTTAGAAATGTGGAACGTGTTGTGCACGCTACTGAGTTGGGGCGGTAGCTGCAGTCGATATGCCACCGGACCAATTCTTTCAAGAATCTCAAAAGGTCCGATGTACCTAGGGTTTAGTTTGCCGCGTTTGCCAAAACGAATGACACCTTTCCAAGGTGACACTTTTAAGAGTACTCGGTCCCCGACCTGGAATTCGAGTGGTTTGCGTCTCACGTCAGCATAACTCTTCTGACGATCACGTGCGGCTTTCAACCGGTTTTGGATGGTCACAATTTTCTCGGTCGTTTCATGGATGATTTCAGGACCGGTGAGTTGGCTATCGCCGATTTCGGTCCAACAAATGGGTGATTGGCACTTTCTACCATAAAGTGCCTCGAAGGGTGCAGCACCAATGCTGGTGTGGTAACTGTTGTTGTAGGAGAATTCACACAAAGGTAGGTGGTTTTCCCAGTTTTTGCCGAAGTCAACTACGCATGCGCGCAGCATATCTTCTAAAGTTTGGATGGTTCGTTCACTCTGACCATCAGTTTGTGGGTGATAAGCGGTACTCATATCCAGACGAGTACCTAGAGCTTTCTGAAGTGTTTGCCAAAATCGAGAGGTGAAACGGCTATCTCTATCGGAGATGATCGAGATGGGTATGCCGTGTCGTGCAACAACCTCTTTGATGTAGATGCGAGCCAAGCGCTCCATCTTGTCGGTTTCTTTGATAGCTAGGAAATGGGCAGATTTCGTGAGACGATCAACGATCACCCAAATGGTATCGCAACCGCTCGGTGTCTTTGGTAGTTTAGTAATGAAGTCCATAGTTATGTTTTCCCATTTCCATTGAGGTATTTCGGGTTGTTGCAGCAACCCAGAGGGTTTCTGGTACTCGGCCTTAACCTTGGCGTAGGTTAAACATTTGCTAACATAGGTGGCGATGTCAGCTTTCATGTTAGGCCACCAATACCGTTGTCTGATGTCATGATACATTTTGTCAGAACAAGGATGAATGGAGAATCGAGATTTGTGAGATTCATCCATCACCAAATTTCGTAGGTTTCCAAAGTTTGGTAACCAGATTCGGTTAGAGAAGTGTCTGGTTCCGTCGGGTTTGATTTCGAATTGTTTTTCCATGCCTCGCAAGGCCTCATTTTTGATGTTTTTCTCGTTGAGTGCTTCGAGTTGAGTGGAATGAATTTGAGAAATAAGATCGTTGTGGATGGTTAAACCAAGGGCTCGGACTCGAAGGGGTTTCACTCGTTCTTTTCGGCTTAGGGCATCGGCAACAACGTTAGCCTTACCCGGGTGGTATCGGATTTCACAGTCGTAGTCACTAAGTAACTCGACCCAACGACGTTGTCGCATGTTTAGGTCCTTCTGATCAAAGATATGTTGAAGGCTTTTGTGGTCAGTGAAGATAGTACATTTTGTACCATACAGGTAGTGTCTCCAGATTTTGAGTGCAAAAACTACAGCTCCCAATTCAAGGTCATGTGTGGTGTAGTTCTTTTCGTGGATTTTCAGTTGTCGTGAGGCGTAGGCGATGACTTTTTCACGTTGCATTAACACGCAACCTAGTCCTTGGTGTGAGGCGTCGCAGTAAACTACGAAATCATCGGTGCCTTCGGGTAAGGACAGGATTGGTGCACTACAGAGTTTCTGTTTCAGAAGTTGGAAGGCTGACTCTTGTTTATCGGTCCAATCGAATTTCTTATCTTTCTGAGTCAATGAGGTTAAAGGTAGGGCTATTTTGGAGAAGTTCTTAATGAATCGCCGATAATACCCAGCAAGGCCTAAGAATTGTCGTACCTCGGTTGGAGTAGTAGGTGCTTTCCAGCACTTGATGGCCTCGATCTTGGCTGGATCAACATGTATCCCTTGACTGTCAACGACATGCCCTAGGAACTGTACTGTTCGCATCCAGAACTCACACTTGGAGAACTTGTCATATAACTCCTCGTGTCTGAGTAATTCCAAGATAGTTTTGAGGTGTTGGCCATGTTCGGTTTCGTTGCGAGAGTAGATCAAGATGTCATCAATGAACACAATGACAAACTTATCTAGATATGGTTTGCACACCCGATTCATAAGGTCCATGAATACAGCCGGTGCGTTGGTTAAGCCAAAAGGCATCACTTGGAATTCGTGATGCCCGTAGTGGGTTCGGAAGGCGGTTTTTGGGATATCGGCGTCTCGAACGCGGAGTTGGTGATAGCCAGACCGAAGGTCGATCTTTGAGTAAAAGTTCGAACCTTGAAGTTGGTCGAATAAGTCATCGATTCTAGGAAGTGGGTATCGGTTCTTGATGGTAAGTTTGTTTAGTTCACGGTAATCGATACACATTCGAAAGGATCCGTCCTTCTTTTTAACGAATAGGACCGGAGCTCCCCAAGGTGAAGAACTCGGTCGAATGAATCCCTTGTCCAGGAGTTCCTGTAATTGGGTGGACAACTCCTGCAACTCGGATGGAGCTAATCTGTATGGGGCTCGTGCCACGGGTGCAGCACCAGGCACAAGGTCGATTTGGAATTCGACTTGTCTAGGCGGGGGAAGGCCTGGCAAGTCTTCGGGAAAGACTTCTGGAAAGTCTTGGACGATAGGCACATCCTCAAGTCGCTTTTCAGCCGACTTCTTTTGGTTACATGTGCAAGGATTGCCGGGTACCCTTTCCTCAGGTACTTTTGGGTTTTCATACAAGAGATAATGTTCACGTTTCGCCTACCAGTCTCCCCCTGTATGATCAAGGTTCCACCGGTAGCGAGAGGTATACGCACGATCTTCTCAAAACAGACAATTTCAGCATGATGCTTGGACAACCAGTCCATGCCTACGATGACATCAAAGCTTCCGATTTCAACAGGGATGAGGTTTATGGGGAAAAGTTCGTTGGCGAGGTTTAGAGTGCAGTTAGGTATTACACTATCGGCCTCTATCAGTTTGCCATTTGCTAATTCTACTGTGAACTTAGCATCTAAGGCAGTGGGAGTAATGTTGAGTAACGGACAAAACTCATCAGATATGAAACTTTTATCAGCACCAGTATCGAATAAAACTGAAACGGTTAGATCGTTGAGGAGAAACATACCCGTAACAACGTTGGGATCTTGACGGGCCTCTCCGGCATTGAGTACAAAAGCTCGACTGCGAGGGTTGTTGTTGTTATTGTTGTTCCTGTTGTTGTTGTTGTTGTTGTTGTTTCGTTTCGGGCAATTATTCCTGAAATCGGCAGTGCTGCCACACTCGAAACAAGCCTTTGGTGCATTGGGGTTGGTATTTGGGTTGGGGGTTCTGCAATCTTTAGCTAGATGTCCCTGCCGTTTGCACTTGGTACAGGTACAGGGGCCTTCGTGGTGTAGAGTACACTTGGAACAGTAAGGTTTGTTCCCAACGTACCCTTTCTTGTCCCCCGACCCTGAACCGGAGGTGTAGGCCTTAACAGTCTCGGCCTTCTTGGTTTGCTGTTGCAGCTGATTGTTGTTATTTCCGGACCATTTTCTTTTGTTATCCCCGGTGGTTTTCACTGTGGGTGTCCCACGTCGAACAATTTGAGCCATGAGCTCGTGTGCCATTCGGACAGCACTTTGGATGGTCCAGGGTTTGGAAGAGATGACATTGCCTTGGATGGAATCAGGTAGCCCCCAAATGTATCTTTCGACACGTTTGGATTCAGGGTCCACCATGGATGGACAAAGGAGAGCAAGCTGGTGAAATCTGGTTGTGTAGCCAGTAATGTCGTTTCCTTGAACTGTGAGGTTCCAGAATTCATGCTCGAGCTGTTGGAGTTGCTCGCGTGGACAGTATTCTTCCCTCAGCAAGTTTTTGAGTTCATCCCAAGACATTTGATAGGCAGTATCAATACCATGAGTTTGGGCGTATGAGTTCCAGAAGGTGAGTGCACCCTCAGCTAGAGTGTAGGTAGAGAATTTGACTTTGTTTTCTTCTTGGCAGTTACTTATGCGGAAAACGGACTCCATTTTCTCAATCCATCACATGAGACCGACGGCTCCTTCGGTTCCTTTGAAATGGAGAGGTTTACAATTCATGAAATCTTTGTGGGTGCAGGGCTTTGGCATAGGTGGGTTGTTGCCTGCACCTCCTGGATTTTCTTGGTTGAGATCGGGATTGTTTCTGGCAGCTTCTAGGGCTGCTTGGACCCTCTGATTGACAAGTCTTTCGATATCAGCGGAGCTCATTTGACGTTTTGGTGCCATGATTCTAAAAGAAAGAAAATAAGAGGCACATAAGATTTCAGTGAGTAGGATCTTAAAGTCTTTGCAGGTGTACACAAGAAGGTAAAATAAGTATGTACAGCAAGATATTCAATAAAACAAGGAAGCAAATTTCATGACCATACAAAGGCGCGAGTTCAAATGATTACAATACTTTGAGAGTTCACAAAACATGCCGGGCAGTGCTACATCGTGTCTTAGTTCAAGAGTTTACAAAAGACAACATAAGATAGATAAATGGGCACATCCCGCCTTAGTAGGTTACAAGATAAAGATCAAACTAGTCTTAACGCAAGTTTATTCGTTCCATTAATGTGACAAGTCGGTCCACGGTTCCTGCAAGTCTGCCAGCTTGTCTGGCATTATCCTCAGCCAAGGTTAGTCGTTGCTCTAGTGTTCGGGTGTACTCTTCAGCTTCCCGTGAGCGTTGTTCACATTCTTCTAATCTTGCTTGTAGGAGGTCGACCGCGCCTCTGTCATCAATTACTTGTTGGTGAATCATCTCTATAGTACGCGTCGCGGCCTCCTGTTCTTGAAAAAGTTGTGCAATGCGGTCGTTTGATTGGCTCATCCAGTATGTTTGTACCACATATTCCTCCCGCTCTAAGCTTTCGAGTCTTGCCTCGTGGTGGTGAAGTCGAGTGGCTAACACGGGTACAGTGCGGTGTATTGGTTCCTGGGTGTATAGAGAGCTGTCCATGGGGTCATCATGAATTTGTATGTTCTCCTCAAACCTCCAAGTGTTGAGAGTCGTGGCTAGCCAGTCCCATCTACGGGCGTATGCGGGACGGCGTGTGTTATTTGAAATGGAGTCTGAGTAAGGGTTGGCTCGAGATGATCGGGTACTCCTTGGGCGAGTACGTAACACTCGGGCATCGCCAGTGATGTAGTAAAGTCGTTCAGGAGAGTTTGGTGCTGAAGACATAGTAACGATTTCCGCAGTGGCGGGTAGTGTTTGGGCTTCGTTTTCAGAGTTGGAAGACGTAGCGGTGGGAGTGGTTGCCATTTTCTGTGGCAAGGAATTTAGTATACGTAAGGTTACATATAAAATATATTAACCTAGCACATAGGCATGTATAAGGGTTGGTCCCGTTCTATCCTCGGTTTTTGTTACTACTGTACCCTCGTTCACTATAACCATTTCAAGTCTTGCATCGATTCTCCTTTAATTGTACATAGTTGATCAGGCTATGTTAAATTAAATTCAAATGATGCAATTGCTGAACCAATCATATCAAACAAGGAATACTAACCTAACGGTCATAGTCTAGGTCACTAATGCAATCCTAGTTCGCTATAACCTTAGGCTCTGATACCAATCTGTCGCACCCCCAAAACATGTGGCAGCGGAAACATGAGGTGTCAGGGGGGCGCCGACCAAATCAAATATCATTACACAAAGATTAAGGCAAACGACCTCTATATGAGACGTTTGAAAACATTACATTACCATAATTCAAATGGTTACAAAATATCTGGAGTTCGCATAAACCGTTAAGAGATTTCTAATACATTACTGATTATACAAAATACAGATAAATGCAATCTAATCTCTTGATGTTTGAAAACAATGCGACTCGAGCTAAGCTTTCCATAAGCTTCCTACTGCGGCGGGTTACCTGAGAAATACATACTAAAAGGTCAACATAAAGTTGGTGAGTTCATAGGTTTGTAAACAATCGTTTAGATATGATCCACAAGATTTCAAGTTGTATCATTCAAAATGACAGTTAAAAGTATCGTTATTCAACGATAAGTAAAAGTATTGCATAATGCAATATAAGTATACCATTTACATGAGTCTCATAGTCAAGCTTAACGTTGTTTGCCTCCGGTAAGTGTACTAATCCGATACACTTCTAAATCACAAGTAATACTGCGCCCGTGGGTTGGCTAGAGCGACTAGCCCGGACGAGGTTTGTCAAACCCTGATAGATCTATCCAATAATACTCACGCACAAATTTTAATGACTATGATGGGTAGAGGGCTTTAGTGGATTATATCAAGTCTCATGCAATCCGTATAAAAAGTTGTTACAGTTACTTGTGATCATAAGAGCAGTTATAAAACAATTGTATGTATTCTCACCCCAGTTGAAAAACAGTAAAAAGGGGCTATGAAACTCACCTTAGATTAGCAAGTAGCAAGTAAGTATCAAATAAGCAAGCAAGCCGGTGTGCAACCTTCTAACGTCCTAAAAACGTATAAGGTTGGGTATAAGTAGATGTCTCAAAAGACCATCTATAGCGATTGTATAAGTGGGGGTCAATGTCCACTTAAGCCAATCGTGTAGGTGGAGGGTTAATGTCCACCTAGAGCTAGTTCATCAACTAGTATGTCCAAATAAGTTGTTCAAGTTCGATTATTAAAAACGTGTACGACCCGTTGGTGAAAGTTTGTAATAATAATTCATTTAGACATTATTATCAAGTTTGTTTTGCTGTAAACTATTCATTAGTACATATCGTGTGTTTCAAACCAATTATTTTAGTTTGTATAAGTCTTAAACCGTAGGTCAAAGTTGGTCAACTCGTTGGTCAAAGCTGGTCAAACCTGGTCAAACTGGTCAAACTGGTCAAACCTGGTCAAACTGGTCAAACCGGTCAAACCTGGTCAAACCTGATCAAACCTGGTCAAATTGGTCAAACCTGGTCAAACTGGTCAAACCTGGTCAAACTGGTCAAACCTGGTCAAACTGGTCAAGGTTGGTCAAACTTAGCATCACTAGCAAAATGTAGCATCACTAGCAAAATGTAGCATCACTAGGTTAGTGTCTCTACTTGAGACTTAGGATATTTTTAGAAAATGTGGCATCACTAGCAAAATGTAGCATCACTAGCAAAATGTAGCATCACTAGGTTAGTGTCTCTACTTGAGACTTAGGATATTTTCAGAAAATGTGGCATCACTAGCAAAATGTAGCATCACTAGGTTAGTGTCTCTACTTGAGACTTAGGATATTTTCAGAAAATGTTCTAAGTGTCGGTTTCTAATTCGGGAAACTTTCTAAGTTTAGTCTTTGGTCCAAGTTACTAACTAAGTCATCCAAACCCATTTTTGTTACCACTTTCCAAAAATAGTAAGTTTTGTCGTTTTTAGAAACCGAGCCGTTCTTGTTGACTTGGTCAAACCGACTCGGTTTGACCCGAAACTTTTACCCAACCCACATTTCAATTAAATAAGCTTATAAAATATGTCGGTTCATGTCGGGATTATTTCGAGGTGTCGGTTTTAAATTCGCATCTTAAAACTTCAAGATTCAACTTTTTCGGTTTATGTCGGGTCATTACGCCAACTGATTTCGCCTATCTCTAGTCCAAATCAAACCTCAAAACTTTTACCAACTGATCTACTAAGTGTCTAGACTAACATGTCAAATTTCCAGCTTCCAATATGTCCATTAACGTAGGTAATTAATTTCGTGAAAATTCCGAACAGATTTATCGAAAACTAACAGGTCAGTCCTATAAATCGGCTCGTAGAGAAAAATGAATACATTTCTGGAAAAAGTGTAAAACACGAAAGTTGTAGATCTTTTCGAGACGAAGATTTCAAAAAAAATTCGTCTTCTAACTCTCTATATTTGATTTTATACGAATATTTTTGTAAACTGTCGATTTTTGGGCAGATTATGTATCTTTTTAGATGTTTCATAAAAACGTATTTTATCAAAGATTTTAGACATAAACAAGTTAGATGAGTAACAAAACAAGTAAAAGTTTATCATGAAAGTAAATCTAATGAATATTTTAGGTGATTTATACCAAGAAAGTAATGGAGAAACAAGGATGATGATGATGGTGCTCTTGAGCTTGGTTCCCTCTTCTTCTTGTTCCTTGATTCCTTGTGGATAATGGTGATTGAATGGTGGTTTGGGAGGTGAATAACAACTGAATTTTCAGTTGTTCTTGGTTGAGAGAAAATGGTGGAGTGTTGAGTGTGAGAATGAAAGTATGCATGAGTTGTGGATGGTTGTAGTGTTCAAGGGTAATGATCACATTTTGCATGAAGAATTAGTGGGCAAAGGAGGAGGTTGGCACATGGGGGAAGGGGGCCCACACAAGGGTATTTTGGTCATATTCAATGCTAGCTTATTTAGTTGCGTTTTACGTTTGTTTGCTCGGTTGTTTAAACGTTTATTCGTACGTTAAATATTTAGTTGACGTTTTTATTTAACGATTTATATTTCGATACTTCCACTTGAAATATTTAATATAATACTTGAAAACTCTTATAAAAATGTTCCATTAATTCGTTGGCCTCGATTTGCGTGTATGTTCTTCGGAGGTTTAAATCTAGTAACGTTTTAAATAGACGTTTTTTATTGACGAATCATAATACGATGTTTTCAATAATAATTTCATACAAAATAATATATTTTAATTTATAAATATATATATTTTGACTTTCGTTCGATTGTCGGGCGCGTTCCGCGCGTTTCTGTTACGTTTGAGACGTTTTAGCCAAAACGCCTTAGTTTTTCGTGTATTATTTTAACAAAATAATAATATATGATAAATAACTTCTAAAAATATATTAAAGTTATTTATAGAAACGTTTTCACCAACGTCGTATTTATACTGTGTCGGACTCCGTCAGGTTGTTTTGCACAATTTCACCAAATTGCCTAAGTGTAATTACAAATAATTACATAAGCGTAATATAATCAATTACGGGAGTGTATATTCACATAAATACACAAATAGTTACAAGTAATTACAAGTATTTAGCCTAATACTAAACTAAACACACGTAATTAGGATTTCTAGTAGGTTAATCAGTAACCCTAAATCGTCGGGTGTCACAGTACACGATCCCCAACCTGGAACTCGAGTGGTTTGCGTCTCACGTCAGCGTAACTTTTCTGACGATCACGTGCGGCTTTGAGTCGGTTTTGGATTTCAACAATTTTCTCGGTGGTTTCGTCTATGAGTTCAGGACCAGTGAGTTGGCTGTCTCCCACTTCGGTCCAACAGATCGGTGATCGGCACTTACGATCGTACAGTGCCTCAAAGGGTGCAGCCTTAATGCTGGCATGGTAGCTGTTATTGTAGGAAAATTCGCACAACGGTAGGTGTTCTTCCCAGTTTGTACCGAAATCAACTACGCAGGCTCGTAGCATGTCTTCCAGTGTCTGAATAGTTCGTTCACTTTGGCCATCGGTTTGAGGGTGGTACGCGGTACTCATATCGAGACGGGTACCCAATGATTTCTGAAGTGATTGCTAAAAGTGAGAGGCAAAACAGGCATCTCTATCGGAGATAATCGAGGGAGGAACACCGTGTCGAGAAACAATTTCTTTGATGTAGATTTGTGCGAGGCGTTCCATTTTTTCGGTTTCCTTGATTGCCAGGAAATGAGCAGATTTTGTGAGACGATCGACGATCACCCAAATGGTATCGCAACCGCTCGACGACTTGGGTAGTTTGGTTATGAAATCCATGGCAATTTGTTCCCATTTTCATTCTGGGATGTCGGGCTGTTGAAGTAAACCAGAAGGTTTTTGATGTTCGGTTTTGACTTTCGAGCAAGTAAGACACTTGCTGACGTAAGTGGCGATTTCAGCTTTCATGTTCGGCCACCAATAAAACTCTTTGATCCCGTGATACATTTTATCGGACCCCGGGTGGATTGAATATTTGGACTTGTGAGCCTCATCCATCACCAAGTCTCGTAGGTTCCCAAAACTAGGCAACCAGATTCGGTTTGAGAGGTACCTAATCCCGTTAGGTTTGGTTTCGAATTGCTTATCCATGCCCCGCAAGGCTTCGCTTTTGATGTTATCAGGTTTCAAGGCTTCGAGTTGAGTGGCGAGGATCTGAATGTTTAGATCGTTATGAATAGTCATACTGAGGGCTCGGACTCGAAGTGGTTTCGGTCGTTCCTTTCGGCTGAGAGCATCGGCAACAACATTTGCCTTGCCCGGATAGTACTTGATTTCACAATCATAATCGGTAAGTAACTCGACCCATCGACGTTGCCTCATGTTGAGATCCTTTTGATCGAATATGTGTTGGAGTCTTTTGTGATCAGTGAAAATAGTACACTTGGTACCGTACAAGTTGTGTCTCGAGATTTTGAGTGCAAACACTACGGCTCCAAGTTCAAGATCATGGGTTGTATAATTCTTTTCGTGTATTTTCAGCTGTCGGGAGGCGTATGCGATAACTTTGTCCCGTTGCATTAGTACGCAACCGAGACCTTGGTGAGAAGCGTCACAGTATACCACGAAGTCATCGGTGCCTTCGGGTAACGATAGTATCGGTGCACTGCAAAGTTTTCGTTTGAGCAGTTGGAAGGCTGACTCCTGTACATCAGTCCAGTCGAACTTCTGTTCTTTTTGAGTCAGGGCAGTGAGGGGTTTGGCAATTTTTGAGAACTTTTCAATAAACCGGCGATAGTACCCCCGCCAATCCCAAGAATTGGCGTACCTCGGTGGGAGTGGTTGGCGCTTGCCAGTCCTTGATTGCCTCGATTTTTGATGGGTCTACATGAATTCCCTGGCTGTCAATCACGTGTCCAAGAAATTGAACGGTTTTTATCCAGAACTCACACTTAGAGAATTTGGCGTAAAGCTCCTCATGTCTAAGTAGTTCCAGAATGGTTTTGAGATGTTGCGCATGCTCTTGTTCGTTGCGCGAATAGATGAGGATGTCATCAATGAAGACGATGACAAACTTGTACACTCGATTCATAAGGTCCATGAATACAGCCGGTGCGTTGGTTAGACCGAATGGCTAAACTTGGAATTCATAATGCCCATAATGGGTTCTGAATGCGGTTTTTGGGATGTCGGCATCGCGAACACGCAATTGATGATAACCTGATCGAAGATCAATTTTTGAATAACAGCTTGATCCTTGAAGTTGATCGAATAGATCATCGATTCGGGGAAGTGTGTATCGGTTCTTGACGGTTAGCTTGTTCAACTCTCGGTAGTTGATGCACATTCTGAATGAACCGTCTTTCTTTTTGACAAACAAGACCGGAGCTCCCCAAGGTGAAGAACTCGGTCTGATGAATCCTCTATCCAGGAGTTCCTGCAACTGAGTAGACAACTCCTGAACTTCGGATGGGGCTAGGCGGTACGGTGCTCAGGCCACCGGTGTGGCACCCGGCACGAGATCAATCGAGAACTCAACCTTTCTAGGTGGAGGTAAACCAGGTAGTTCTTCTGGAAAGACTTCGGGAGAGTCTCTAACGATTGGCACATCTTCAAGTCGCTTCTCCTCCGACTTTTTCTTCGTGATGTGTGCGAGAATTGCTGGATAACCCTTCCTCAGAAGTTTTCGGGTTTTGAAATAGGAGATTATGTTTAGTCTCGACCCACCGGTCTCCCCCTGTATGATCAAGGTTCTGCCGACGGCGAGAGGGATGCGGACGATCTTATCATGACAAACAATTTCGGCCCGATGCTTGGACAACCAGTCCATACCCACGATGACGTCGAAACTTCCTAGTTCAACAGGCATAAGATCGATTGAGAAGATTTCGTCGGCTAGGTTTAAAGTGCAATTAGGTATCACACTATCGGTTTCCATGAGTTTACCATTTGCAAGTTCTACGGTGTACTTAACATCTAAGGCCGCGGGGGTGATATCAAGTAGTGGGTAAAACTCATCAGAAATAAATCTCCTATCGGCACCAGTATCAAATAGAATAGAAGCAGATAAGTTGTTGAGGAGGAACATACCCGAGACCACATTCGGGTCTTGACGGGCGTCCCCTGAGCTGATCACGAAGGCTCTGCTCCAGGCGTTGTTGTTGCGGTTGTTGCTGTTGTTGTTCTTCAGCTTGGGGCAGTTGCTCTTGAAATGCCCAGAATTTCCACACCCAAAGCAGGTCTTTGGTGCATTGGTGTTGGGGTTAGGAATGTTGGCTCAGCAATCCTTGGCTAGGTGCCCGAACCGTTTGCAGTTGGTGCAAGGGCAGGAACCGTCATGATGACGATTGCATTTGGGACAGTAGGGTTTGTTCCCGATGTACCCTTTCTTTTCCGTAGTGCCCGAGGAATAAGCCTTAACAGACTCAGGCTTTTTGTTGGTGGTTTGGTTGGATGAGTTGGGGTTTCCTTCCCATTTGCGGTTGTTGTTTGCAGATGGGGTTGATGTTGTGCCACGGCGGACAGAGTTTGCCATTAGTTCATGGGCCATACGGATGGCGCTCTGAATAGTACCCGGTTTGGATGAAGTCACCAGGTCTTGAAGTTTGTCAGGAAGTCCATCGAAATATTTCTCGATCCTCTTGTACTCAGGATCGACCATGGCTGGGCACAAAAATGCTAGTTGATGGAAACGGTTGGTGTACCCCGTGATGTCATCACCCTGCATTTTGTGGTTCCAGAATTCCACTTCCAGCTGTTTCAATTCATCCCTGGGACAATACTCGCCCCTCAACATCTTCTTCAACTCCTCCCACGGAAGTTTTTAAGCATTAGCAATACCCACAGTCTGGGCATAGGTGTTCCACCAGGTGAGAGCGGTGTCAGAAAAAGTACTGACGGAGAACTTGACCTTGTCCTCCTCCGTGCAGTTGCAGATAAGGAACACAGATTCGATTTTCTCGATCCAGCGTACTAGACCGATCGCTCCTTCGGTACCCGCAAAGCTCAAGGGTTTGCAGTTTTGGAAGTCCTTGTAAGAGCAGGGTTTGGGTTGTGGCCCGTTAGTAGCTGTATCTTCGCTACCAGAAGTTGGTGCTCGTGTAGCTAAGGCTTGGGCCACACTGCGAGCAATCAGACCCGCAATTTCGGCTTCACTAATGGTGACTTGTCGGCGAGGAGGCATGATGCTGAACAAGAAAAGAACAAGGAAAGAGGAATAAGATATTTGCATGAAATTATGATATATCACAAGTGTATATGATGAGATACACGATAACAGTACGAAGTGATAATAACATTCCATTTAGATACACAAGTTGGATACAAGGTACGAGTTTTCCGAAAGATTACAGAGTAATAGTAGTACAAAAGTGCCGAGAATTGTTACATCCGGTCGAATCACATAGGTCCTAATTAAGTAGTTAATTGGTCACAAGTTACAGACTGATCTAATCTTGATGCAGATTAATCCGCTCCATTAGCGCGACAAGGCGGTCCACGGTTTCTGCAATTCTGTTGGCTTGCCTGACGTTGTCTTCAACCAAAACCAGTCGTTGTACCAGTGCTCGAGAGTACTCTTCGGCTTCCTGTGAACGCTGTTCACATTCCTCTAGTCGGTCTCTTATGAGTTCATGTGCACCTAATTCAGCGGTCATTGAATCCTGAATTATGCTTACAGAGAGGTTGGTATCTTCTTGTTCTCGCTGGAGTTGTGATATATGATCAAGAGCTTGGCGGAGTAGGTAGGTCATTCGGTGTTGTTCCCGTTCGAGATTCTCGAGCCTTTGCTCCTGATGATAGAGTTGGGCAGCCAACACTGGCCCCGTGAGGTGTGCCGAGTTCCGAGGGTTATGAAAAGGATAGGGGCTGGTTCAAGGTGACCTAGTGGTCCTCCTGGCTACTCGCGGGTTTCGAGATCCTTGCGGATGAGAGCGTGACGAATTGGGTGGTGTGTTTGCCATTCCTGTGGTAGAGTGTAAGTAAGACGAGGCTAATATATGGGTAAGTACATAATATCCAGCTTAGTGTCTAGCACGTATCAAGTAATGGTCTGGTTCTCTCGTGGTCAGAGTCAACTAACGTATCCCCGTTCATCATAATCGTTTCATACCTTACATCATCTTTCCTTAATTGTACATAGTTGATCAGGCTATGTTAAATTAAAGTCGTATGCTGTAATTCCTGAACCAGTCATGCCTAATAAGAAAATATTGCCTAACGGTCATAGTCTAGGCCCACTAAATGCAACCTAGTTCACTATAACCTTAGGCTCTGATACCAATATGTAACACCCCCAAATTTAATGATTTGCGGAAGCATACTTGGGTGTTACTAATCAATATACAAAGCACAAGATATACAGCAAACGACCACTAAATGAAACGTTGTAAAACGATTTCATATGAAATAAATGTTTGAAAACTCACTGTTTTCGTATACAAAATGTAGTTCCCTAGAGTCCACGCGTATAGCGGGAGATTCTATTACATAATCAAAATGTACAAAAGATAATGCTGAGAATCTTCGTTAATGCAATTTAGTTGAAATCATGCGACTCTAGCTATGTCCTGAAGTAATGCTACTCCGTCTGGGTACCTGAGAATACATGCTAAAAGGTCAACACGAATGTTGGTGAATCTCACAGGTTTGTAAGTAATATTAGTTTTTGAACACAAGATTTCATCAGTTGTACCCGCAGGCGTAAATCAAGTATTTGCAATCCAGCTAATGTAAAGTAAGTAAGTTATACCGTTGCCCATGAGGCTCATAACCGAAGCTTAACCCGTAAGTAATAATTTGCTCCCGTGACATGCAAGTTACTATTCATGAGACAATAGCAAGTTACTATTCATGAGACAATAGCGATTATCGGGAATCACTATTCATGAGACAATAGCAAGTTACTATTCATGAGACAATAACGATTATCGGGAATCACTATTCATGAGACAATAGCAAGTTACTATTCATGAGACAATAGCGATTATCCGAAATCACTATTCATGAGACAATAGCAAGTTACTATTCATGAGACAATAGCGATTATCGGGCGGTTTCAAGTATGAAAGTGTTAGTTTTTTTTTTTTTTTTTGCGACAATAGTTATTACGACAATATGGTGGGACAATAGGGTTTCGGTTACTGTTTATGCGACAATCATGATTCCGACAATAGGGCAATGCGACAAAGGATTCTCGGAACACTGTTCATGCGACAATAGGTATTCTCGGACACTTTTCATGCGACAATGGTATTGTCGCTGGTCTGAGATTTTCCGTTTTCGTTTAAGTGTTCGTTTTTGTTGACTAGGTCAAACGTGTTCGGTTTGACCCGAAACTTTTAGGGAAGTCTTAAATATGTTAAATAAACTTTAGAAAATTGTCGTTACGTTTTATGGTTGACCCGAAGTGTCGGTTTTGTAAAATGACTAAAATAGTCCCTAAGTTTAATAGTTCCAGATTTTTACTCGGTTTCGACTCGCGATTTCACCAGTTTCTAGTCCGATTCAAGCCTAACCAAAAATCACACATGTTCTCCTGGATGTCTAGTTCATTTATGAACTTTATGATACTTTTATATGTTCGTTTATTATTTTTAACGAAAATGGAAATGAACAGTGGTTGGATTAGGTCCAAGAACAGCTACAGTCCAAAGATTGAGCTCTACACAAAAATACGTAGATTTTTGGAAATGGTCAAAGAAGAACTTTTTGTAGAGGACATCCATATGGTGATTTCGGTATAAGATTCATGTGTTGATTCATCCTAAAACTCAAGTTATGGTCGTTTTCGTAAGACGGTTTTAGAGACAGAAAACTGTCATACGTATATACTTATGAAAAACGTTTTTAAGATTTAGTTTTGGACATTAACAAGTTGTATGAACAATATATCATCTATATAAATATAATACAAGTATTTTACGAAAGTGTCGGGATTCTTACAATGAGTGTTTGAAGAATCCGAAAAGATAGGAGCGTTGCTTTCGTCGTGGTGATCGTCTTTGCTCCAATCGGTTTGATGATCCAAGATAGTTTGATGTGGTGATTGTGGCATTTTCTTGACTGATTTTTGGAGAGGAAAAGAGGGTTTTAGAGAGAGGAAATTGTAGAGAGATGGAGTGGTGGGTGAAATGATGCATGAACATGTATGTGTATGTTTGTAGGTAACAAGATCCCCAAAACATGGGGGTGTGTTTGGGGCTGAATAAATTGGCCCAAGGGGGCCCCACACAAGGTGTGGTGTCTCCAATTTTTGTTCCTCGAGTTTGCGTTTCGTGCGGTGTTCGTTTCCCCGGTCGTTTGAACGTATAATTAGACGTTTAACGTTATACGTATGTATTTTAAATAACGATTAAAGTTCGATATTTTTAACTTCAAGTAATACTTATTATTACTTAGAAACATTTATTAAAATGTTTGGTACGGTGCCGGTAATGATTTACGAGTTCGTTGTATGATTTAAATAATCGTGACGTTTAAACTAAACGTTTTTGTTATCACTATAAATTACAATAATTTTACTGAAGTATTTTATCAAAATACTTTTTGATGAGTTATAAAAATATAACTTAGGTTTGTTTCGATTGTCAGGCGCGTCTCGTGCGTTTTTGGTCGTTTCTGAGCCTTTTGCATTTTACGAACTACTTATGAAATATTATCAAAATAATATTTGAAAATAATTATGCTTGTCAAATAATTTTACATTATTTAATATATTGAATTCACCAACGTCCGTATTAATGTATCGAGATCCGCCCGATATGAAAATGCACGATTTAAATTCAACCGCGTACGTGTATATATACCAATATATATAATGATACATACAATTAGCCTAACATAGAACTAATTACATATATTAGAAAGTGATTAGGTACTAGAACCAATTACATGTATGAGGAAGGGTAATATGGTAAATTCATAATTAGGAGATGGAGATGCTATCTAGAAGCTACTTTAAAGGGATTCTTTTTTAAGATATTTTTTTTAGAAGAACTATATTTTACCATGTGCCAAACATGGATTGTAAAACTTATAGGGATTAAATTTCTTTAAGTGAATCTCAATCTAGTAGAATCCCTTACAATTCACAAAAAAACTATGCATTACTAATGTGTATAATTCAATTTCAGATTTCTAAATGAAAGTACGATATAAATTAATTACTGTTTTTCTTTATGCAAAAGAATTTTACCAGGGCAAACTTTTTTATATATATTTACGTCATTTACATCGTAAACATTATTTATCTTTACGATATATATTAATTTTTTTTGGATAAACGAATTCTACTTGGGCAAACCTGTATAAATGTTTAACTTTGTTTACACGAGAACATTATTTACCTTTACAATTAAATGTTAGTTTTAATATTATACACCGTTAAAATTATAAGTTGTAAACTGAGTGGGTCGGGTCAGGTTGGGTCATTGGTATAGATTTGTTTTGATTTAAAGGGGGTTGGGTATAGATATTTAGAAGGACGGGTCTAAAGGGGTCTGGGTCAAACAGGTTTCTAGTCAGGTTGACCTATCAGGTTTCCATCAACCTTTTTTTTAGTGAAAAATGAAATGAAGTGTTAACAAAAAATTTTATCAGCTAGACCCGTTGGTTAATTGTTATACAATTATAGGTTATATCAAATACTTATTTAGATTAGATGTGATAATTTTAAACTCATTAGTTATTTATGGGTCAAGTTGGATAATATTTATGAGGTGGTGGGTTTGTTGGGTCTCCCTCTTTTTTTAGATGGGTCTCTAATATAACCTCTAATTGTATAACAATTAACCAACGGGTCTAGCGGAACCGTGTCAGCTAAAAAAATCCTAAAATTATATCGAAAAACACAAAAAAACAAATATATGTTCACATGTGAACAAATCAGGTAAAACGTGTTTAAGACGTAATTTTAGGATTTTTTTTTACTTTTTTCTTTCTAATTTAAATGTAAATCAATGTTCACATATGATTGAAGGTAATCACATGTGAACAAACACATGATCTAGTAGTTCTCACAGTTCTCTACTTTTAGTTAGTTCTCATTTGAACCCTCCACTATAATATATAATATAATATAAAGAAATAAATGAAGACATATACGGAGTATTAGTTAAGTTTTTTTTTTTTTGTTAACAAAAAAACTAGATCATTCGGTAATATTTTATTTAAAAGTCATCAATCGTCAAAATGTTTACTAGTTACCAACTTCAAGGGACTGGATATAAATTATCTAGTAGTGTAGGGATGATATTTTAAAACTGAAAGAAACGACCAAAACGAGAATCTTTTGTCAATGATGCCAAGTTATTTCTAACAGTAGACAAAAACGTCCACACAAAAACTTTCCCAAAACTAATTACTATTATTATTGTTTTTCTGCAACGCAACTTGTAATCTTTAGTACATTAAATTAAATCAAATTATATATATATATATACACACACACGCATGTACAATATCTATCTGATTCAACCACACATACAGAACTCATTTTAAAGAAACTAGGAATTCCCACAACAAATGTTCTGATTATGTTTAGCAAATATATATATATATATATAGACTAAATAATATAATGATGAGAGTAAGCTTATGATTGGTTGGTGTAAGTTGACAAAGTGTAACTAAATTAAACTACTTAAGTATGTTTAGCCTACTCTCACAACCCACTAAATTTTAATAATTCGCCGGAAAAGGTCATCAATTCAACATTCGAGAGACGGTACAAATAACGTATAAGCATGGCCCTTTCAAGGCGATAGAACGGATGGATGACTTGGAGTGCAAATAGAGTTTCATGTATATATTCTAGAGTAGGAGTATTGTATATATGAATGATCTAGCTTAGATAGATCTCTTAGTGGGAGAACTTCAAGTATAGATAGCATGTTCATCACTCTCTCATTTGTACAAATCCTAGACTTGTGCATTCTTTTCCTTGTTTACGAATACGACATGAATCAGGCTGACTTAGATCGAGATGCAAGTGTCGCACATGAGCTTAGAGATCGAGACAACTTCATAACATTAGCTACTCAAACTTATAAGTATTAGCTTCTTAACTAAGTTAGCGTCAACTTAAACAAACTAAACTGAGTTGAGCCTACACGTACTACAGTTGGTCATTTATGTTTTTTCATAATGTTGCCTCAAACCCCACACCAAGTCCTCTAGTAGGGGTTCTAGTGCTCTACCCTAGATCACAATATTTTTGTCACTTTATTAGAAATATACTAGTAACTTAAATGTGTATATACGCTACTCATGTGAATTTAATTCTCAATTCCAATAACTTATAAACACATTATATGTGGGTGGGCACGTGTTAGTTTGTGTATTTGAAACCTAGATTGTACATTAGGTCACTTTAACGAGGTGACACTGAAATTAACTGATCAGTTTGTAGCACCTCAACATCAAATCAGCTAATCGGTACCGTTTATATTGATTTAAAGTAAACAAAAAACGTATTATTCATATATAAGGGTTCTGTAATTGGACGTCGCATATTCAAACATCGGCTAGTACAAAGAAAAAAAAGGACAATTAAAAAGATAATCCTTGTGTGACCAATCTCCCAAACAAAGAGTTTAATCCGATTTGAGTTTATGTGACACTGGACTCCGATCTCGTGAATTAGTCGGTAAATATTGAACACTACAATTATAAAGAAAAAGAATAATAATAAAAACAAATATACTACGTATATAATTATTGAAACTACATTATTTCCCCATCCCATCCAATTCAACCCCACCCCAACCCACCCCACGAGTGTGTTCAGAAAAAATTGAGACTTCTGTTAAGAATGCTTTTCCTGTTTCTATTTGTTGCTCCAAATTTCACACACAAAAAAGCTCTCTCTTCTCAATTTCAAGATTTCTTTAACCAGAATATATGACGTTTTTGTAGCTGTAGCACTACCCGCACGCACGTCTCTACTACTTCTCTCTCTCTCTCTCTCTCTCTCTCTCTCGTACAAACACAAACTCAAACATCTACACATACATCTATCTCCTTCTCCTTTCTCCTTTATATATATACCAGAAAACTTCAACTTCAACTACAACAACCAAGAAACAACTATTACTACTCCTTGTTGTTCTTGTTATCAAGCGTCAATGGGCATGCTTTTTTCAGACTCTTTTCGGTCCCTTTCTCTGAACACTCACAACCCTTCAAACCCTAATCATCATTTCATCACTACTACTTCACCATCATTTCCAAACCAAGATGATGAAGATGATGATGAAGAACAAGAAGAACTTGACTTAAATCTCAGTGGGAATAACATTAATGGTAAAATCAGACCAACTAAATCATGTGCAAGAGGTCACTGGAGACCAGCTGAAGATGCTAAACTTAAAGAGCTTGTTTCTCTTTATGGTCCTCAAAACTGGAACCTCATTGCTGAAAAACTTGAAGGGAGATCAGGTACTACTTAACTTAATTACTATATCTTGATTTCCACTTTGTTTTATTTTTCACTGTTCATTCTGACATGGGTACCAATTAAATTTTTGGTCACATATTCAGGCCTATATATTAGGCATATATACCAGTTAATCATCTTTTATTATGGATTTAATATGTGTTTTTGGTTTTTTGAACTTTTAGGAAAGAGTTGCAGGTTGAGATGGTTTAACCAATTGGATCCAAGAATCAACAGAAAAGCTTTTAGTGATGAAGAAGAAGAGAGGTTGATGACTGCTCATAGAATGTATGGTAACAAATGGGCATTGATTGCAAGGCTATTTCCTGGTAGAACTGATAATGCTGTCAAGAATCATTGGCATGTAATCATGGCTAGAAAATATAGAGAACAATCTAATGCTCATAGGAAAAGGAGAATGCTCATTACCACTCAAAATAGCTCAAGATCAGACACTGGCTCCGGCACACCACCGCCGGCGCCGCCGATCTTAATCTCCACCGATGCTCCGCTGCCACCTTATAATGGATTTTTTCCTCTTCAACCACCGTCTGGTCTTGTCTCCGGTTAGTTCTTTTATGTTATTTTTTTTACGAGTCTTCGATTAATGTGCCGTTTTAGGGTTTTCAAATTAAAAAACTTATATTAGAAACACATTTTTTTGAGTGTTTTTCTTGTAGTGAGTAATATTTAGTGTAATAAAATTACCATCATCATTTGAAAAAATATTCTTTTATTTTTATTTTCCTTCATCAACAAAAATTTTTGTGATAAAGTAATGTTGTTTTCAAAGGACCATTCGTGTACAATAAAGTGGTGAAATGACAAGACCGACGTATAAGCTTTAATGCATGATGTACAAGTTAGTATAGCATGAAAGTACTGGGACCCTTGTTGGCATTTTTGTTATCTTTTTGTGTCCAAGATATAGCTTACCATTTCCGTTTACAAAATGGGGATATTTTCAGGTGTCAAGAACAAGAATAATATGATGATGATGATGGACATCTTCAGTAACAAAAACACATGTTGGGATAAATCATCATCATCATCCAACACATCATGGATGATGGGTACAAATAGTACTAATACTACTTCTTCCTCCAATTTCTATGATCATGATCAACATGGAGTTCCATTGATGATGATGACATCTACCATAAACCATCATCCATATTACCATCAACATCATCATCATCATCATCATCAACATCCATACAACAGTAGTAGCAGCTCCTTCTCATCAGGTGCAGATAATTCCACAATTGGTACTACCCTTTCATCAGTATCAGCAGTAACACCATCACCACAAGTTTTTCAAAGCCAGCAGTTTTCTGAGGCTAATATTGACATTTCACCACCACTTATTGACTTCCTTGGAGTTGGAGCCACTTGAATAATTTAATCATATTTAGCAAGAGGGTTAAGTTAATTAGTTTCTTAATTTAGTTTTTTTTCTTTTTACTTTCTTTTAAATTAGTTAATGTTACTCTTTGTCAATTAATTAAATTAGTTACTTCCATTTATTTTCCTTCTCATTTGGCATTTTTGACCATATATCAATATTGTTGATGTGCAAATTAGTACATACCCGGTCTCATTATTAAGGCTACTTCTTGCAACCTTCAAAATACATAATTTTGTCTAGTAGTGTATTATTTATGTGTAATTACTTCTCTTAAAAGTTCCATCAATGATATACTCCGTAGAAGGTTTTTATAACTAGTGGATGCATCATGTATATGTTAATTAAGTTAGGTATATATCTTTACATATTTATAAGTAACAATTAAAGAACAATATATTAGTATGCATCATAAATATAAACATTGTATGTGGTGTTGTGACAATGAAATTCATTTATAAGACGAGTAACGGCCAAACATCATATCCTCAGCAGGATCTTCGCAGGTTCATGATATTCACATGGGAGTGGACATCTAACAATTTAACAACATTGTCATCATCAAACATATGTTTATGTGGGAACATAACAGAAATAAGTTACATGAGGTTGGCCCCATTTTTGGTATGCATCACCCCCTTCATTATGTTACGCAATAAATTATATTTGTAGTTAAAATCTTAGAAATTTAAGACACTATAGTTTATATTGTAACTTTATTTTCCAAATTTGGCATACTATATAATTTAGGATCAAAAAAGATGACTAAAAGCTCATAGTATATATTAAATGAAGGGTAAACTGCATTTTTCATCCCTGTGCTTGACCACTTTCGCTAATTTTGTCCTTTAACTTTTTTTTTCCTGTATTTTTTGTCCTTCTGACTAACTGGTGTTAAAATTCTCCGTTATTTCATGTGAAATGACCAAGATACCCTCATCTTCTTTTTTCCTTCCAATCTTTAAAACCCTAATCACTATCTCTTCAAGAGCCACTGCACCCACTACTCTATTTTACCTTGCATGTATCAAGTCCAATTACTTTCAACAAAAATTTCAACCATCAATAAATCATCTAAATAGTACATTTTCAATATAAACATCTACCTACAATATACACACCACACTAACATAATCCAAGTTCAATAATTGATGAAACCTGAAAATGAAAATAAAAAAGGAAGAAGACGGATTTGAACCCCATCACCCACCACCGCTGTAATCCGGGTACACGTTCACTACCGGCGATTTATAACCACCACAACCGCCATTAAACCATCGTTTTCTTTGAACCACTGTGGCTGGATTAACACAATCATTGTGGTGTTACACCGCCGTACACACATGTTACCACCATAACCATCGTCGATCACCACGACAATCAAAGCTTCTCACCAAAAAAGAAACCTACCACGAGTTTCTCGTCGCCGAATCAGTTATACAACACTGGTGCCTAGATCCGGCCATACGAAGAAAAAACGGCGGCTAATCTGAAGCATTATAGCTTAAATCCGTCACGAAGTCCATTTTCCGACATATGAACGACACTAACAAAACTGATGTCTAGATCTGTGATACGAACCTAGACCATACTAGGCCAATACCGAGCCGTAAGTCCAAGTGTAGAACTCACTCCTAAAAGCTAGCTTGAAGGAGGATGGAACACCTAGACTTATAAGCCACCAACCAATCCCATACTTGGCCAATGTGGGATCATAACATTACCCCGCGCTTTGAAGAGCCAACGTCCTTGTTGGTCACGGCTATGTTGGTCACGGTTGGCACCCTTATTTCGGGTCTAAGCCACCATTCCATAGGCCACTACTCCGAGGCCTCGTTGGTCACGGCTATGTTGGTCACGTTTGGCACCCTCTTTTGGGTCCAAACTACCACTCCATAGGCCACCATTCCGAGGTGTTAGAACCTCCAAAGATGGGGCTGACTCTGATACCAATTGATATGAACCTAGCCCATACTAGGCCAATACCGAGTCATAAGTCCAAGTGTAAAACTCACTCCCAAAAGCTAGCTTGAAGGAGGAGGTAACACCTGGACTAATAAGCCACCAACCAATCTCATACTTGACCAATGTGGGATCATAACAATCTGTGTTTCCAATAATTTTGTGAAGTGATTGTTTTAAGCTAAGAAATTTATGGTTTAATATGTATGTTTATGCAAATTTGTATATGTATGTATGTGTATTTTAGGGATTTTGGTTTTGATTTGGTATATTCTCACGTGGTTTTAGAATTAGAAGGAAATTAAGAATTAAAAATTATGGTTGTAATTTTTGGGGATGGGGAAGGTGTACTGGTAGTGAATGTTCGATGATAAAGAGGAGACTATTTTGCAATGAGGGTATCTTGGTCATCTCACATGATTTAACAGAGAAATTTAACACCAGTTAGTCAAAAGGACAAAATTTGCGAAATTAGACTAATTCAAGGATGAAAAATGCGAGGAAAAAAACAGTTAAATGATAAAATCAACAAAAGTGGTCAACCACAAGGACGAAAAATGCAGTTTACCCTTAAATGAAATAATTTTAGACCCTATTTGGAAATTGATATATATCTCTGAAAGAATAATTCCAATACAAAATACGAATACACCCATATGCTATATATTGTCTTGTTAAACTGAAACAACACGGAGATAATTGAGGCTTATGCGCGTTAGTAAAGGTGCAACCAATAATTCAATCCAACTTGATCGTGAAACTAATAGATCGGTTGCCTGATGCTAGAATAATCATCAATATATATATTGTCTAGCGTTGCGATTACTTATTTGATCTCCTGTCATGAAATTTTCAACAAATCTCATCGATACATGATCAGTCTTATTTGTATATATTACTTGATCCGTAGTTGTATATTTTGTGCAAAAACAAAATTTAATTGCTCTACGATAAACAAATTAAAGTACTTCGGGGAAAAAGAGAAGTTTAGTTTAGACTATTTTATTAGACACACAAAAAGAGTCACTGTAAAATTCAATTCTTTGCTTATGGAGTAGACATGTCCTTCAGGGGCAGATCTGTGTAGGCCACAGTGTATGCACTTGCGTACCCTGTGAAAAATAATGACAGTGTAAAAATTTCGACTTTCCCAACTTGTTAGCAACTATAATACAAAGGTGCATACCTTAAGAAAACCTTGTGTATACCCTGTTTTGTAAGATAAACTACAAGATTGAACTTGAAAATACTTACATAATTGAAGCTTGTTGTAATTTTAAGTCTGTAGTATTCACACCAGAAGCATCATTCAATTCCATCTTCTATTTCAAAGAATCTATATTTTCACATTTTTCTTTGGAAAACACAGAGCCAGCTTAAGCCTTGAGGAAAGACAAGGGTGATGTTTATATTAAATGTTAACCCTTTCGTTTGCCTTAAAAGTTAACTCCTGGAGTAAAATTAAATGTATATCTTTATATTTATAATTTATTTGGTATAAACACATACCGTAGTAAAACAGTTAATTGTATCCATAAATCGGCATGCTTAAGATATCATGCTAATGTGATTTTTTCTATAGCTAAAAGTGAGTTTTGTATCTCTTATGCTTAAGATATATTATGGTTAATTGTAAATTTCTAGATGTTATGTTCTAATATAGATGAAGTTCTTGTATGGTGATATAAACAAACTAAGAGTTGGGTAGAATTCCAATAGCATATTCTCTTTGGACTATGATTTAAGTAAACAAATATATGTGTGTTCATGTGATTAATTTAAATATCAAATTAACATGTTAATATAAGTTCACCGTATGTATAAAGTTATAAAGTTGCATAGTGAAATCGATATCGATATGCATATATATAGTTAACCCAAAATTCAAACCATATTTGAATTTATATATGAACCAACCCAAAAACCGAAAACAAAAACCCGACCCGGACTAAACCTAAATTACAAGACAGTCATTGTCACTATGATTATATTTTTGCATACCCAATCTTAAATTTCTAAATCCGCCACTGATGTCCTTTGTGTCAACATACACGGGATGTTACATAGTGTTTTTGCAATTAAGCCTTTAGGTACTTCACAAAAAATTATATATGGAAAAACATTCTTCATGACTTATCTTGAACAATATATAAAGTTAATGAGGTATCTTGTAGAAGTTAGAGCACACGGTGTGGTAATACTGTATTTAGTGTTAATGTTGTTGCTGAGGATTATGTGGTGTGGTGGACAGTGTTCTGGACAGTATTCTGAAGTTTTTTATCATTATTATTTTTATCTTTTAATGTAAATAATTGTATAAATTAATATTTAAAAAAAATAAATTAAATAAAACAACATTTAATTCATTAAAACAAAATAAAAAAAAATTACAAATCCTAAAAATTAAAATACATAATTTAAAAAGTCCTAAAAATTTAAAATACAATACAAAATAAAATCAATCATCTCTGGCCCCCGATCCCGAACCCGAAGCACCACCTCCTGTTCCCATTATGTATAGCCTTCCCATTGTCTCGCAAATCTTCATCTTCTCCATTTCCAAGATGAACCTCGCTTGCTCCGGTAAATGCTCGGTCGGCATGGCCAAAATTCTAAGTTTGGCCTCGAAATTCTTTATCTTGTAGTAGCCTTGTTTGTCGATTCGGATGCCTTTAAAGGTTGTTGCGAGTGATTCATCAAACGAAGCACGAGCGGAAGCAGCCGAACTAGAAGACGTGATTTTTTGGGACTTTGATTTCCTTGACTTTCCAACCGGACGTGGATGCAGATCGTCACTAAATAAACCCTCGGGTTTTGCGTTTCTTGCTCTGGTTGTTCATCAAAGATCAAGTCATCCAAATCCACCATCTCGCGACGCTTGGGACATTTCGTTTACCGACGACAAATGGATCTGGATGTAGCCACTTTTGTTTATCCTTCAAAAAGTTCCACACCATCAAATTATGGAAACTTTTTTGGTCGTTTTCCGCCCGGTATTGATTTCACACCGTATCATTAAATCTTCATCGGCTTCACCACTCCTTGTTTGATCCGAAAGCCTTAATCCGTGTTGAGTTTGTTCCATTTTGACGACAACGCGTCTTTTCCCCGTTAGAATGGTGGATTGCGGGCGTTGTACGAATCCATAACAAGATACCAAAATGAAGACCCTTGTTGGTCAATTCCACAGTTGGAATTTTCGGATACCGAAATTCAACTTTTCGCCAAACGAAGCTCGTCCTCCGGTAGCCTAACGTTACGGTTTGGAATGACTTTTTTTGTTTTGGCCGGTAAATCTTTTTTGGACTTTTTCCTTTGGTTTTTTTGGATGAAGATGGTGTCGGTTTGGTTTCTTCAACGGATTGGACGTCGGGTTGTTGTTGACTTTGAAGCCACATTTGAAATTGAGAATAATCATCGGGTGACATTTGCGGTGGTGGTTGCATCGGTTGTGGTTGTTGATTGTATACGAGAGTGTATGGTCTTGGTGGTGGTTGGTTGTAAGCGTATGACGCGAAACCTTGGATTTGTTAGTTGGAAGATGATGGAATTTGTTGCTGTTGTGAGGATTGCCACTCGCTCGTGAACGGATTCCAAGTGGATTGTAAATGGTACGTGTTGTTTTGGTTGTTCGACATGATGAAGAAAGTGGGAAGAGTTTTTGAGTTTTTGAATGTGTTTATGTGAAAGAGTTTTTTAGTAGTGTGTTTGAATTGTGGTTTGAAGTGTGGGATATATTGTCTTTAAATAGGTAAATATATATGTTTAAAAATTAATTAATTTTTTTTTTCCGAAACGGCCTCAAAGGCTCCTTTTTTAAAAAATTTAATTTTTTTTTACAAGCAGCCTTTAAACGACTCTTTTTTAATTTTTTTTTTGTTTTACTTTTGTACCTTGGGGGAAAGAAAACAAAAAAAAAAAAGGAAAACGCTGCATCGATCGGCGTCGGATTTTGGACGCTACGCGAAAACGGCATCGAGAACGCTGTCGGGAACGCCGTCCCGGTGTGGCAGAACGCCATCACGGTGCAGCAGAACGCCATCCGACGAACGTTCTCATCGGAAAACGGCAAAAAAAATCAACCAACACCCTTTGCTCTTAGGACTTAAGAGAATACATGTAACTGATTTCACATGTGATAAACAAAAGGTTTGTTCAAATTAAATTAAATGAAGCATTAAAATAGATAAATAAGAAAAGAAAGCGTGAATTAAGATTTTGATATGGATAATATAATATTTATGGAATAATACAACCATACATCATTTGTGGCATAGTGTATAGGCCACATGTATGGCTTCCGAATATTAGTGCTTAAAGAGAATTAGCATATGTAAATAACCAACGAAGTAACTACGCATATATGTTTCAGAAAGAACATGTTTCCATAAGCTTAACAAACTCATCGAAATCAATGAGTCCATCACCATTGACATCAAAACCTTCGATCATATTTCGGCATTCCTCTAACCTCGCCTTTTCGGGTTGTCCAAACTTGGACAGCATTCTCTGCAACTCAAATTCATCGATGAACCCATCCGAGTTCTCGTCAAACACATCAAAAGCCATCTTCACTTCACCCAAACTCGGTTCTTCGTCATCAAACACTGACAAAATGTCAATACTTTCATCATGACCGCAATAATGTTGCAACCCTAGTTCACCCATGACTATATTTATCTCTTCAAAGGTCACAAACTCTTTGCATGTCATCAAACCACGGTTTGGTAGGGATTGAATGGAAGCTTGAAGGGGTTTCAACGAAAAATCACAATGTTTAAGCTCACAAAACGATTTTTTCAAGCTTAGAAGAATGGAAAATGAAAATCTCTTCAAGGGTGTCACGTTCATCTTGGAGGGATCGAGTTAAGTGAGCCGACCTTTAGTATTTTTTTTTTTATACCCGAAGCGTATGTACGTGAGTCGTTAATTATAATAAACCTGAATGGGATGTGATTATTGATATCGAGAAAGAATGCTTAACTAGGATATAAGATGTACAGGTTCGATCGAGTGTTGAGTATGCTTTGATGTGAACGTATGTTGTAGATATATATATGTGCATGGTAGCATAATAGCATATGCATGTACTGTTTTTCTCTTTCCACATGATTTCTTAGAAATTATGCAGGAAAATACTTGAGAACGACTATGTACAGTCTTGAAAGTGTTCATGCAGTGCCAGACAGTTTTTAAGAAAATAGAATTAAAGGGTACGTGTTAGAAAGGCAGGGTAGTGAGGTAACTTACTCAATTATAGCTCGATCGGTATTAAAATAAATAAAGAAATGAGAAAAAAGATAGTGAGCTAACACAGCGTTGACCGATTGACTTGAAGTCCAACACCAGAACCACTATGAAGTTTCTTTGAAATTGAGTGAATCATGCACCACAAAATCATGCACATTACATTAGCTAGCTAGCTAGCTTGTAAATTGGTTTTAGGTGGAAAAGATAAAAAATAAATAAATTTATTTTTATTTGTTCTCCACTAAATATATGTTTAATTTAGTTATAATGTTATAGAGAAAATGTATAACATCAAAAATATATACTTAGCTTGTAGTGGTACATTAATAAAGATGTACAATTAAATAATCACCCGAATGGATTGAGTTTAATATAATTATGTCAAATTTATAATCATGCATGGAAGCCAACTAAAATTTTGAAATAAGATGATGATCTAATGGTAGTTTTCACCCATAATAACGAGTCTTTATCCAACTTGATTTTTATTTCTTTTAGACGACATACATTGAATACGTAGATTTATATTGATTAGGGTTACTGGTTTTTCATATTTATGCGTTCGATCGGGCACACGGACAATATTCCCAATACTTTAAATTAATAGATATATAAAAATGTTTTCTAATAGAAACCATTTTATTTTATTTTTTGTTTCTTATTTAATTTTTATGTAGGTGAAAATGTGAAATTAATTCGCAATGAATAGCATTTTCAAAGAAACTTCATAACACTCCATTGATAAGATAAGTTCAAATATATAAATGTATAAATTATATAACAACGGATTAAGTATCGATTAGTGGCAAAGCAATGAAGCATACAAATACAAATAAACTAGCAAATTACCCGCGCATTGCAGCGGTAACAAATGAGAAATAGGTACCAGTGGTCGACGGTGATAATTGACAATAATATTAATGAAAAATATAGTGATAGTTGTTGGCGTTGATTGTTAGCAATATTGGCTTGTATCGACTGGGGCGGCTTGACGTGGGCCGGTTTGCGTGTCCGGAACAACACGTTGATTATCAATTGTTACGTTTTATCATGATTGATTCATTAAATTCATTCAAATTTTTTTTTAAGTATTTTTAACAAGTATGAAATTTTAAATGCGCTTATAATGATCTTTATATTATCTTGCATCATTTGTTAATTTTTATAAAATTTATAGAAAATTTTTAATAATTATTGAAGAAACTTAAAAGGCTTATGCAAAAGAAGAAGGTGAGCATTATAAATGTGTTATTACGTTGATAATTGATTTCCATTTTATCCAATCAATCAGTATGTGTCATTTGGAAATGCCTTTTTAGTTTTCACATATAGTAAATTAATGATAAGGGTATAATTGACCTTTCGCATTTTTAAAAGAGTACGTTTGTTAAGGAAAGGTGGAAACCATAATTACGAGTATGAGGTATATTTTTAATGACAGAATCCTAAGCATCAAGATACTTACTTATTAAGCTTTAAGAGGTTTTCTTTATTTATAGATGGAAAGTAAGATGTGATTCAGTGTTTGCTTTATGTTTGAAGGTTCTAAGAAATGATAGACAACACGTTAATTAGGAGCATAGATATGATGTAGTCAGTAGTCGTCAAGTCTAAAAGACCTTGACTTTATAAGTGCACACTTATTAATAATGACACACACCACTTTTATCCCAATTAATAATTACACATTTATATTATATATGTACGTAGTTCGATTAACTCTTTATACTAATTAACAATTAATAACTCAGAAACACACACCGTACATGTATCGATTAACTCTTAATCATTAGAAGTTTAGAATAAAAATGGGGATTTATACGTCACTTAATTTTAGCCGTACATCACTAAACATTTTACAGTGTTCATCTTGACTTATAGCATGCATGTTTGGTTGTGTATGGTTAAAAATAGTGATCTATAATTTAGGGACGGAGCTAGGATATTTCGTATAGGGGGCAATTTTTATTTTTTTCCTTTTTTCAATCATTTTTTTTTTTTTTGGGGAGGGGGCAAAACTCCAAAACTGTCACTAATAACCTTAAAAAATTTATTTTTTCCACAATTCTAGATTTTTAGGGGGGACGACTGCCCCCCATGCCCCCTTTAGCTCCGCCCCTGGTATAATCACCCAACAAACATGGGATTAACCTTTTTATTTATAATATTTGACTACACTACAAGAATAAAGGGTTTTAGCGACGGACAAAAGTCGTTTCTAAAGCCCATAAAATCGTCGCTGTAGAGCTTAAGAGAGGACATGTCGTCGCTATAACCTCGTCTGTGTTACTCTACTGCGACGACTTTATGGGCTTTAGCGACGACTTTGGATCAACATTGTAACTTTTAGGGGCCTTTAGGGAGGACTTGTGTCGTCTCAAAAGGGTTTTGTCTTATTAGGTCTTTTTTCTTGTAGTGCTACTAGCCAAAAACTTAGAGCTTAGAATGTTATCTTTAGCAATATAACCATCGATATCATCGTCGATCTCATATTCGAGGTAATAATATTTGTGACTTAATAGATATTTAACAAACGGTTACAGCTAATTCGTGTTTTTGAGCAACAAAATTAAGCTATTTCTTCCCCGATCTTTATGTTTCTTTTGCATGAAACGAAATTGAAAATTAATTATAATTTTATTAACATGTAGCTACAAAAGTTAAAGTACCAAAAAGTTGTTCATCTTAATTAGACAGATTTATCAGTGTATCACATTGTAATTCAAATCCTTTATTATACTAGTAGAACTAGAAAACCACAAACACAATATCATATTCTTACTTTAGGCGGTCTGGGCTCACCAGACTCAAAACTTACAAATACAAGCCCAAATGCACATGAAAATGTTTAATTCAAGCCTGGTCCAATTGCATGAGAATGTTCATCTATTTAGATTGGTGAAGGCGTGAAGCTAAGGTCACACGTATCAGTCATTTAATATAAAGATATTATATTATTTATGATATATAATAATATATAATATATAATCCTTTAGAATTAGGTAATGCTAAATGTATAAAATTTTCAAGGTTATGATATTTTAGAAAATTATATCTACTTTTGGAAAGAAAAGAACGAAATAATACGAGAATAAACACAAAAGACGATTAAAGAAATATGAAAGCATCACATGACATGGGGTCCTAAACAATTCCACAAAAATATTTTGTGGCTAACAAATGTCGATAATGTTGGGATATGACCACGTAATAAATAAATGCATGTCCGAAAATATTTAAGCCTACGGGGTCACACGTATTGACACTTATGCTCAATATAATTAATTAATATAAATGTGAGATATATTAATTAATCCGTTCACGAAATAATTAATAAACGTTTATTAAAATGTTAATTGTACGTTTATTAAAAGGAGAGGGACTTAAATGTAATTAGAAAACTTATTTACCAAGTTACATATACCCTATAAATAGAGAGGTAATTAATACTGAAAAGAATGAATTAATAATCAATTTAACTCTCTCTCTCTTTCTTGTAATCGTACGAAAGAAAAAAAAAACCCCAAGGATTTTCTTTTGGTTTTCGTCCTTTTGTGGTTTGACCAAGTACAAGAGTTGTAAGCTTGTGAACGGAGTACTAGCATACGTATTGAAGCTGCTGTCGTGTGTGCGATCGTAGAGGGGTTTTACTTTAAACCCTATAACTATTTATTATAGTTTATTGGAGCTTTGCTAAAAGGTACAATTCTATCTTAACTAATTACATGTACGTGTTTATTCGCTTCCGCAATTGTGTGACAATTTGAATATATTATATTTGCTATAATCTAACAGTGGTATCAGAGCCACACGTATGTGATGTAATTAGTTAGATTTGTTAAACATAAATTTTGTGGGGGTTTGGTTGGTCGACGAACACAAAGGAAAAAAAAAATTGTTTCGGGTTGTGCGTTTCTCTTCGACGAACAAAGAAAAAAAAAATTGTTGTTTGTAGTCTCATGCGAACAGGAAGTTTCGTGGTCAACATAAAGCACAAGGAAATTATGGTTTTGTGGTTTGTTTTGGTCTACAGAAACGACAAGAAAAAAACAATAGTTTATTTTGTTGTCAAGTTTGACTAGAAAAAGGAAGAACTTTTTTTTTTGTGTTTTGGTTGTAAGATTGTAACAGAGGCGCCAAAATAAAGTAAGAAAAAAAAATTGTTTTTTTTAATTAAACCTTTTAAGTTAATTGTTAATTCCAATACAAATTTATGTTTAACAAGAATAATAACATGTTTAGTGTAAATTGTTTGTTATTATTAATGTACCTATTAAATTAGCAAATAAAGGGTATCCATGAAATTCATGCATAATTTGTCATGGATATCACTTTTTACATGATATGCTACTTAAAAATTAATTGTTAATAGTGAGAGATTGATTATGTGTTACTTGTTTAAATTGTTTAATTGACAAGTTGTCCCTAGTTTACCATGCTTTAGGGTTCCACTCACCAATGGTTGCATGAAAATTAATTGTTAATTGTTTAATAGTTTTAGTAGTTTAAATGATACATACTAAAACATAGTGGCCATAGGATCAATGCCCCTTAAGCTAGTCTATTAGTTTAGTTTAATTATTTGCCAATTGTTGACTTGTGACGCAAAATTGTTTTTAGAAAATAAAATTAAACTTGACTAATAACTATGAAATAAGATTTATTATTTTCTTGCAAATCTTATTGTCAACTCGGGTTGGGCTCACATACCGTAATTTTCTCCCACGACGAGATTTGCAAGTTAATAATTTGTTTTAAACCACGACTAGGAGCTTGTATAAGAGAGGTATCTTCGACTTGGTGTCTAAGATGACGGGTTGGATAAACGATGTAAAGATCCTAGCCCCTCCTCTGGCCTCTTCATGGCCTCTTTTATACATGGCCGAAAAGGTTTAAAACATGTTGAATCGTCAATTTTAATAAAAGTGCAATCTCTAATTTAATATAAATATTAAATTAGACATCTTGACGCACGTTAATAAGTGGATTAACTGGAAAATTTTATTAAAATCTATGATACGAAGATGTGTGCATGCTTCTTCGTACATATTTGATACACATTATCAAATTATTACCCATTTAAATTAAGTCATATGCCATCCAATTTGTAAGAACACTTGTACTTGCTTTTTGCTCTGCGTGAGACGTAGGTGAATTGTATCCAAGGTAAATTACCACTCATCGTGAGACGGTGGTGGACTATTTACAGTTCTTAATTGGACGACTTAAAACGAGTTAAGCGGTGAGATCCTTAAGCCCGTGGCATACGATGGGATGAAACATGCTTAATGAAACTTACTGCTTGATCACTAAGTACACATTAAGTCCCATAATTCTAGGAATTGCACTTGTAATGCAATTATTGATCGTCACTTACCTTTTTGAGTACACCATTGCTAGCAGATCAACTGATGTGATGGTGGTATGTCAATTAGGATCCTAGCCTTAAGAAAATTAATTGTTTATTTATATAAACATTTGGGTATTTAATTTTCTAAGGATTTATTATCGAAAATACTAAATTTGAACTTTAATCTATTGTAGATGGCAAATCCTGCACCGAACTCGAATTATTCGGCTTTCAGGCAAATGCTAGAAAGAGAAAAACTTTCTGGAAGTAATTTCAATGATTGGTTTCGTCAACTAAGGATTGTACTTCGTGTTGAGAAGAAAACTGACATCATTGAAAAGCCGTTGGGACCTGCTCCTGCTGTTACTGCTCCTGCTGAGGAATTAGCAGCATGGAACGCTCTTTATGATCGTCATAATGAAGTTGCTTGTTTGATGCTCGGCAGCATGACTCCCGAACTTCAAAAGCAATTTGAAAATCATAGTCCGCTTGATATGATTACAGAGCTTCTTCCAAAGAAATTGGCTACTCCACAAATCCTTGGGATTAGAAGTGGAAAGATCCAGAAAGATAAGAAACCGCAAGCTAAGGGTAAGGCTAAGGGCAAGGGAAAGCAAGGTGCTTATGTCCCTAAACCTAAGAAAACCCCTCCAGCGAAGAAAGAGCATCCGGCTAAGAATGAGGCGTGTCACCACTGTTCTGAAGTGGGACACTGGAAGAGGAGTTGTCCTGCCTATCTTGCTGAGTTGATAAATATGAAGAAGAAGCAAGCCGGTTCGACCGGACCTTCAAGTGTCTTCACGATAGAATTATATTCTTTCTCTAATTCAAAATCCTGGGTATATGACACTGGTTGTGGTACTCACATTTGTAATACCCTACAGGGATTTAGAGGAAAGAAGAAACTGAAACATCGGGCACTCTACTTGTACGTGGGCAATGGTCTACGTGCAGCTGTAGAAGCCATTGGAAGTTTTGACTTAGTTTTGCCTTCGGGCTTAATCATTGTATTAGACAATTGTTATTATGCACCTACTATTACTAGAGGTGTTGTTTCAGTTTCACTTTTGAAAGATAATGGATTTATCAATGTTTTTACTGATTATGGTATTTCAGTTTCTAAAGATAATGTTCATTATTTTAATGCTATTCCTTGTGATGGTATTTATGAAATTGATATGCATGATCATGTTTCAAAAGTAAATTCTATGTATTCAGTTAGCAACAAAAGAGCCAAGCCTAACTTGGACTCTACCTATCTTTGGCACTGTCGTCTTGCACACATTGGAAAGAAACGCATTGAAAGGCTTCAACGTGAAGGGCTTTTAAAATCAAATGATGATGGATCCTTTGATAAATGCGTATCTTGTGTTTCGGGTAAGATGACAAAGAAACCCTTTCCGCATCAAACGCAAAGGGCTACTGATCTACTTGGAATCATACATACTGATGTTTGTGGTCCATTTAGACATGTGTCAAGACAAGGTGCTAACTACTTCATCACTTTTACTGATGATTTCAGTCGTTATGGTTATGTTTACTTGCTTAAACATAAACATGAAGTCTTTGAAACATTTAAAGTGTTTAAAAATGAAGTAGAAAATCAACTTGGTAAGACCATCAAGATCCTTCGTTCGGATCGAGGTGGTGAATACTTAAGCCAAGAGTTTAAGGATTATCTGAAAGCGTGTGGAATTGTCCAACAGCTTACTCCTCCATACACACCACAACATAATGGAGTGTCTGAGAGGAGGAATCGAACCCTGTTAGACATGGTGAGATCCATGATGAACCTTACAACTCTCCCATTATCATTTTGGGATTATGCTCTAGAATCTGCTGTACGTATTTTGAATATGGTTCCATCCAAGAAGGTTGATAAGACACCACATGAACTGTGGCATGGAAGAGTCCCTAATTTGTCTTACTTAAAGGTCTGGGGATGTGAGGCGCTTGTGAAGCGGGATACGCCTGACAAACTCGAACAAAGATCTGTTAAGTGCATCTTTGTAGGATACCCAAAGGAAACAATGGGTTACTATTTTTACTTTCCTTCTGAAAATACTGTTAAAGTTGCTCGATATGCTGAGTTCTTTGAAAAGAATCTCATATCTCAAGAAAACAGTGGGAGGATAGTAGAACTTGATGAGACTCAAGAGGAAGATGTATCACCTTCTTCAAACACTAGCGAACATCAACTTGGGGGGGAAAGTGGTCAAAGTGTTGAACCTCAAGTCGATGTTGTTCCAATTCGTAGGTCCGCAAGGACTATACGTGCTCCAGAGAAGTTGTGTCTAAATGTAGAATCTGAGGAACACGTGTTAGGGGATCTTAATGAACCTCCTAGTTTCAAAGCTGCATTATCAGATCCAGAATCTGAAAAATGGCTTGAAGCTGCGAATTTGGAAATGAAATCCATGAAAGATAATCAAGTCTGGCGCTTGGTTGATCTTCCACCCAATGCTAAAACCGTTGGCTGCAAGTGGCTCTTCAAGAAGAAGACCGACATGGATGGAAATGTACACACCTATAAAGCTCGTCTCGTAGCGAAGGGTTATACTCAAGTCTACGGAGTTGACTATGATGAAACCTTCTCTCCTGTAGCGGACATTAGGGCTATTAGGATTCTCTTAGCCATAGCGGCGTACTATGACTATGAGATTTGGCAAATGGATGTCAAGACTGCCTTCTTGAATGGTTACTTAGACGAGGATGTCTATATGGTTCAACCTGAAGGTTTTATTGATCCAAAACATCCCAGCAAAGTATGTAAGCTTCAAAGGTCCATTTATGGACTAAAGCAAGCATCAAGAAGCTGGAATAAGAGGTTTGATGAGGAAATCAAAAAGTTTGGATTTACTCAAAACCCTGATGAGCCATGTGTATATCAAAAAGCTAGTGGGAGTAATGTTACTTTCCTTGTCTTATATGTTGATGACATATTGATCATAGGAAATCACATTCCAATGTTACAAGATGTAAAATCCTACCTTGGAAAGTGTTTCGCTATGAAAGACTTGGGAGAAGCAGCATTTATTCTTGGAATCAAGATCTATAGAGATAGAACAAAGCGGTTAATTGGACTAAGTCAAAGTGCTTATATTGATAAGATCTTAAAGAGATTTAAGATGGAAAATTCTAAGCGTGGAAATGTTCCGATGCAAGAAAGACTTGACTTGAATAGCAAACAGTGTGCTTCTACACCTGCCGAGGTGGAGCGTATGCAAAGGGTTCCTTATGCTTCAGCTGTGGGATCTATCATGTATGCGGTTAGATGCACTAGACCTGATGTGGCGTTCGCACAGAACATAACCAGCCGATTTCAACAGAATCCAGGTGAAAGTCACTGGACTGCTGTGAAAAATATTCTCAAGTACCTGAGGGCTACTAGAGATATGTTCCTAGTTTATGGTGGAAATCCTGAAGCTGAGCTCAAAGTGACTGGATATTGTGATGCTGGATTTCAGACCGATAGAGACGATATGAAGTCTCAGACAGGATACGTCTTCGTCTTGAATGGAGGCGCAGTGGATTGGAAGAGCAAGAAGCAATCCACAACTGCCATGTCTGCAACAGAATCAGAGTACATAGCATCTTCGGAAGCTGCGATGGAAGCTGTCTGGATTAGAAAATTTATTTTTGGGCTTGGCGTGGTTCCCACAAATAAAAACCCCATAGAGTTATACTGCGATAACTCAGGAGCAATTATCATTGCCAATGAACCTGGAGTTCAGAAAGGGGCCAGACATTATCCTAGGAGATATCACTATGTTCGGGAGCAGATCGAATTAGGTGAAATCAATCTACTCAAAGTTCACACAGATGATAATCTAGCTGATCCGTTTACGAAGGCTTTACCTAAGGGAAAGCTTAATCAACATGCCGAGGGCATAGGACTTCGTTATGCTAGTTATTTCATGTAACTCTGTGTTTTATTATTTGGATAAAGGATGTTAGACAATTATTATCTAATAAATGAATTAAAGTACTTGGTATGTTTGTTTTCATTTAATAATTAATTGTATCCGATATTTGCATGTTTAATCCATGAATAATTTATATTATTCTAAAATGTCCATTATCGATCAACTATGTGGGAATATAGTTGAACTAAGATAAATCTGAGTGATTGGTATGGATGGTCCCTCCAAACTCACATGGTATTCATAAGATGCATATCGGACTACCCCAACTGACAAGTTATCATTTTATGGATCGGCGTCATTAAGTGAAACTTGTAAATGGTTGCTTTACTTATCCTTAGACTTGAGATGCAAGCAGGTCTTGCATGTATGGATTGCATCTTCTTGATATAGTTCTAGCTATCCTGAATAAGGTAGTAATAAAGGGCTATTTTCAGAAGTGTAGTGAAGTACATGACTGACACGTGTAGTCAAGATAGGATTTGTTCCTTTAATTAGCTGTTGAAGTATGATACCACTGGGCCCCTCATTAGAATTAATTAAGATGTGTGTACGGCCGTACCCAAATGAATACTAGATTGTCTCGATTGATTTGGTAATCTTGATTGATTAAAGGAATGAGAAACAGAATCGTTAACTTATGGAATGACATTGATCCATATCCATAATTAACAAGGTATCTGAAACAAAGGGATAGTAAAGACTAAAATCATTTTCTTGAGAAGCTTGATTATATATTTTAAGAAACTATACTTAAATATTTTCGGGGGCATTGGCGTGTTGCTAGACGCTTACCAATGTCATTGTTTTTATTAATGACATGCTCAAGTGGGAGCTGTTGGGATATGACCACGTAATAAATAAATGCATGTCCGAAAATATTTAAGCCTACGGGGTCACACGTATTGACACTTATGCTCAATATAATTAATTAATATAAATGTGAGATATATTAATTAATCCGTTCACGAAATAATTAATAAACGTTTATTAAAATGTTAATTGTACGTTTATTAAAAGGAGAGGGACTTAAATGTAATTAGAAAACTTATTTACCAAGTTACATATACCCTATAAATAGAGAGGTAATTAATACTGAAAAGAATGAATTAATAATCAATTTAACTCTCTCTCTCTTTCTTGTAATCGTACGAAAGAAAAAAAAAACCCCAAGGATTTTCTTTTGGTTTTCGTCCTTTTGTGGTTTGACCAAGTACAAGAGTTGTAAGCTTGTGAACGGAGTACTAGCATACGTATTGAAGCTGCTGTCGTGTGTGCGATCGTAGAGGGGTTTTACTTTAAACCCTATAACTATTTATTATAGTTTATTGGAGCTTTGCTAAAAGGTACAATTCTATCTTAACTAATTACATGTCGTCGCTATAACCTCGTCTGTGTTACTCTACTGCGACGACTTTATGGGCTTTAGCGACGACTTTGGATCAACATTGTAACTTTTAGGGGCCTTTAGGGAGGACTTGTGTCGTCTCAAAAGGGTTTTGTCTTATTAGGTCTTTTTTCTTGTAGTGCTACTAGCCAAAAACTTAGAGCTTAGAATGTTATCTTTAGCAATATAACCATCGATATCATCGTCGATCTCATATTCGAGGTAATAATATTTGTGACTTAATAGATATTTAACAAACGGTTACAGCTAATTCGTGTTTTTGAGCAACAAAATTAAGCTATTTCTTCCCCGATCTTTATGTTTCTTTTGCATGAAACGAAATTGAAAATTAATTATAATTTTATTAACATGTAGCTACAAAAGTTAAAGTACCAAAAAGTTGTTCATCTTAATTAGACAGATTTATCAGTGTATCACATTGTAATTCAAATCCTTTATTATACTAGTAGAACTAGAAAACCACAAACACAATATCATATTCTTACTTTAGGCGGTCTGGGCTCACCAGACTCAAAACTTACAAATACAAGCCCAAATGCACATGAAAATGTTTAATTCAAGCCTGGTCCAATTGCATGAGAATGTTCATCTATTTAGATTGGTGAAGGCGTGAAGCTAAGGTCACACGTATCAGTCATTTAATATAAAGATATTATATTATTTATGATATATAATAATATATAATATATAATCCTTTAGAATTAGGTAATGCTAAATGTATAAAATTTTCAAGGTTATGATATTTTAGAAAATTATATCTACTTTTGGAAAGAAAAGAACGAAATAATACGAGAATAAACACAAAAGACGATTAAAGAAATATGAAAGCATCACATGACATGGGGTCCTAAACAATTCCACAAAAATATTTTGTGGCTAACAAATGTCGATAACAACACTACACATATCCCCCACTCGATCCCAACATACGCATCTGTTTTTGTATATATACCACACAAAAAAAACCTAAGTTTGGGTACTTGTCCAATCATGTTTGCTTAATTAATTGACACTATAATAATGTGTCAAAACTGTTAATTATTTGGATTTGATGTATTCATCAAGTGTGTAGCAATTCGTTTTTGTACAACAAATGGCTAACTTTTATGGATGACAAACCATACATTATATGAAAAGAGTACGTTCATGAGCTAGTCGTAACACACATATATAACCACATTTCGTATATTATCAAGTGAGAACCTTTTAGTTGTTGTATTACCCCAATGCTACAAAGCAATAGGCCAACACTTTGGTAGTTTGAGATTATTTAGTGTTAGCTCCATGGATATGAAGTAGTGTTCATAATGGCTGAAGGGCGCTTCTTGATTGAAGGGGACATCAAGATTAAGGGTCCTTCAGGATGAAGGGATCCTTCGAAACATTCTCTACGAGAGGTTTCGAACCGAAGAGTTATTTATCTCTTCGATTGGCGATTCCCAGCTGGTAACCCACACCACATTCACGTAGGTGCGAGTTATACGCCACAAAGTCGAGAACCTCCTTTGGTATGGGAGTGAAAGTGTCTTTATTGAAGTAGAGTGGATGTGAACCGAACGAATTCCATCCATTTGCCTTGTGGCTCTTGAATTGTATTTATAGTGTCTCCATTTTGGAGTCTTGTGGATTCTACTTATGGGAAAAATGCTTTGTGACGTAATCCTGAATCTCGTCTGTCTCTCTGGGGTCTTTCTCTTTTAGGATGGTCATTGTTGATAGGTGTACAGCGGAATCAAACAACCAACAACTATTAGTTGATCACTTTAATACTTGTTGATAATTAACCAACCCAAACAACACTCGTGTAAACGAGGTTACACCCACAAACAATAAACGAATAAGCAAACAAGATAAACGAGACAATAAAGACGCAAGGATTTAACATGGTTATATCCAATCTCCAACTTGGAGATTGGTTTAGTCCACGGGACCAAACAAGAGAGTTTTTACTATAATTTTCGGAGTCCAAGGATTACAATTACATAGGCTTTAATTATATAGGGAAACACAAACTTGTTGAACAAGAAAACACGTTTTCTGCCGCCTCAAGATCGCGTCGCGATCTACCCACAATCGAGTTGCGATCTACCATATTTCACAACGTGATCTACACAAGATCGTTGCGCGATCCAACCCAAATCGCCGCGCCATCTACCATGGATCGCTGCGCTATCTATGCCATTTCGCTGCTTGATTTGTCTTCGTTTTCCCAAATTTAATCTTCATTCCCAACAATATCCCACTTGAAGATTAAACAAACCCCAAACTAGTAATCCTTCACAAATCACGTCCCTTCACAAATGTCACCCGTTCAAACTTCACACCGCCGAAATACCATTCGGGACACGCCGCTCGACCACACAGAGTCGGAAGACTTTCGACACGAAGCTACCAGAACACTCACATCATGAGACTGTGACCACTCTCTAACCACCACCATCATCTTCTAGGCCCAAGAAGATTCGTTGAAGCGTGCGAAACTCCAACCACAGGATTCTATCAAGAGACACATATCTCTTCAACTCGTCGATTACTGCCACGTCTAATCCTGCCGCCGACATGTCAACGATCATCCGTACAGAATTTCGACCATCCGATTTTCCTTCCGAGCAATCAGAAAATCGCCGATAAAACTAACACATAGATCATCATCAAGGCTTATCAGTGAGAAAGCAATCACAACCTTGACATCTACTTCTTTATCATTCGCTTTCCCGCTAGTTTACTGACCCAAAAAACATACGTATGATTTCTATGAACACATCTTCTCCAACTCAGCCCGCTCCCACTGTACGAATCAAAATAACAACCGCGGCTCTCTGAGAAGACTCTGGTTCATAACACCCGGTCAGTCGCAAATTACTTTGCCATTTGAGAGTAACAACGAAGTCCGAATGCTCTAGTCTTGCCGGAATCCGATCCGCACACTAAACCTGTAGAAACTCGAGATCCATCAATCGCACAACCGTCTCAGGACTACCACTAGTTGTCAAACACCCACTAGCTTCGACACTTCCCTCGGTTTCCAAACTCCCTAGAGTTCCCATCACTCTCAACAATATTCGAAAGCTCAACAGGACTTACAAGATTATCCGCCTTTAACCCACAAGAAAATTCCCAATTGATTCCTCCAAAAATTTTGCTCTATCGTTAAACCAAACATCAATCGATACCCGAGCCCAGTCGAACACGTTCTATTCGACATCTTCAACAACCAATATCTCCAAGTGTAGAAGCTCTAACCTGCCTAATCATTCCAAACCTATGGAATACCCGACCAAAGAAACATGGTCTTCCGTTTCAACCCTGCGAGCAACAACAAACTCCCTCTATAACTCCCAATGTTGATTACCAAACAGATGTGGTATCGTGTATTACCCAAATACCCAAACTGAGAAAACTATCCTCTTAAACTCCGTAACAAACCTTACATCTTTGAGAATCCAGCCGTATCAAGTAAGTCTCAAAAATCACATCTCACACTCGCAACATCAAACGCCTAGTCCGATAACGTTCATATATTCTTTTGCATGGGATCGCAAAAAAAAAAAAACTCGAATCCAAAACCTAGTATTCCAAAAAACTCTCTCCGCAACAAATCACCAATCAAAACTGAACACCGACCCTATTACCGCTGCAACTAATCACCATTATAAACGCAACCGACTACCAGCCGTATCGTCACGTCTCAATCCAAAAAAAAACTTTCTGACCCATAATCGCATCGCAAAACCCTGGAATCGCGCCGTCATTTCCTAACCAGATCGCGCCTCGATCTTCCACAATCCCGTCGCGATTAAAAACTCAGATTGCGTCGCGATCTTAACCAGTCGCGTCGCGATTTTCAACCTGCCAGCAACTTCGTTTTTCTTTCGTCAATTAGTCGTTGCCCGAGCCTAACAATTTCGATAACCTGTTGCAAAACACAATCCTAAACCGTGTCTATCAATTGCTCCCCTGATGATTCTCTCTTTTCTTCCGGATCAAGATCTATCCCAGATCTATATCTTCCAAACAAAACAGAAACCCTAACCATCAAAACCTAATCTTGATCGTGCTCACATCCGCAATTGTTCTCGAATATTCAAACCATGAAGCTTTGATACCAGTTGATAGGTTTACAGCGGAATCAAACAACCAACAACTATTAGTTGATCACTCTAATACATGTTGATAATTAACTAACCCAAACAACACTCGTGTAAACGAGGTTACACCCACAAACAATAAACGAATAAGCAAACAAGATAAACGAGACAATAAAGACGCAAGGATTTAACGTGGTTATGTCCAATCTCTAACTTGGAGATTGGTTTAGTCCACGGGGCCAAACCAGAGAGTTTTTACTATAATTTTCGGAGTCCAAGGATTACAATTACATAGGGTTTAATTATATAGGGAAACACAAACTTGCTGAACAAGAAAACACGTTTTCTGCCGCCTTAAGATCGCGTCGCGATCTACCCACAATCGAGTCGCGATCTACCATATTTCACAACGCGATCTACACAAGATCGCTGCGCGATCCGACCCAAATCGCCAAGCCATCTACCATGGATCGCTGCGCTATCTATGCCATTTCGCTGCTCGATTTGTCTTCGTTTTCCCAAATTTAATCTTCATTCCCAACAATTGTGATGTACAGGGTTTATTGAGATGTCCTTGTCGAATATGATCTTGAGCGTTGACGTCTACTAATCAATATTGATGTGGTCTTCCGGTTTGGGACATCATCCATAGACATATAGATCTGGGACATCATCCACAGGCATCATAGATTTGGGCCTTCATTCATGGGCGTTGTGGATTTAGGACATCATCCATGGGCATTGTGGATTCGGGTCATCCACCATGGGCATTGTGTATCTGGGAAATCATCCATGGGCATTGTGGATTTGGGTCATCCACCATGAGCATTATGTATTTGGGAAATCATCTATAGGTATGGTACGTCATCATTTAGCGTGATGAATGTAGTTAATTATCCCTTAAAATCTAATTACCTTAGTCAAAGGTTATCTAAATATTGTATCCTTCTCAATACTTGTAACTTATTATCCCTAAAAATCTAATCACAGGACAAATAGAGTACTAGTAAGGAAAAAATTGATGTGTAGTGAATTTGAAACATTTATGATAACTTTCTTTTTCCAGCTTATTGGTTGAAAGAGATGTGTCTATTTTTGTTTGGTCTTTTCTTGAATTGGATTCATCCTCAGCCAGGACATGAGCAATGTTTTAAAAACCGGTTTTTTAGCTGAACCGGGCATATCTCCGATTCCGGTTCAACCGGTTCAACCGGTCCAACCGGATGGTTTAACCGGATAGTTAAAGCATGCAAGATGACAGCTATTAGTTTGACAAGACTATTCAACATCTCTGCAAAAGTCAAAAAGTGGTTTGCATAGAAGGAGTTTTGTACAAACATGAGACATCTACATTTAATATTGTATTCTCCCAAGGCTGTGATTTTTTTAATAATATCTCTCCCTTAGTCCTCGTGGCTCCATCTCTTCCATTTATTCCATTCTCTTCAAAGTTAAAAACCTACCTATATCAAAATGAAGATCTCTTCCATTTCTCTGTCTCCATCTCTTCCTTATATCTTCAAAATTAAAAGACTACGTACATTAAAATGAAAGATTTCTTTTTTACCTCATGGTTTTTAACACCTTCAAAATTTTCTTCAAACCACCTTTCTTTCCTCCGCCACCATCGACGGCGTTCCTTCGCCAGCTTTGCCGTCGCCGTCGGCCTCATATCAAACCCATAATTAGCAAACTGAAAGGAATTATAAAGATGTATCTCTAGAACATATTATACATGTTTCAAAGTAAATCGAGATACTTGTTTCTGTTTTCGCGACGCCCGGAGAAGGCTTCAGGTGGTCGGAGTTGGTCTCGATTTCAAATGATTTTGTAAACTTTTTTTAAATAAAGTAAATAATAATAATAATATTAGTTATTAAAAACTGAAAAAAAAAAAAACAAACATAAAAACCGATTCAACCGGTTTGGCGATTTTCGGTTGAACCGGAAAAGTCAACGGTCTGATCCGATTCTCAAACTAGTCAAAAACCGGTCCATTCTCACTCGGTCTCTCTTCCGGATCCGATCGAACCGGTCGAACCGGCCGGTTCGAACCGGTTTTCAAAACATTGGACATGAGGCCCTAACTCACATATTCTCTTCTTTTTGTTTATCAATTTTACCCCTCCTTCTATTATATAATTCCAATTCTTACCCTCCTACAAATATTATTCCATACATAGTTGATTAGTTGGCACAAATGACAATATATATTGTTATTTTACAAGACAATTGATCAACATAATATAGAGATTGACTTACAAATTAAGATTGTGTATTTTTATCTACCTAACAAATGAAATATTATAGCTTTTCTAAAACCAATATATTTGTCTACAGGGAAAACTAGAGGTGCTACTAACAGCACGTAATGTTAGGTGCAACCACTTACATAACTGGGTGCGATTAATCGATTACGCATAAGTAAGTAGGAGATCAAGTTCAGAGTTATAACCAATCGAAATGCAAATCATATCCAACGTAATCAAGCATTTATCATCGCTATTGAACTGTTGATTGATACATTTTTATTTTTAATAGTTTATAAACAAAACAAAAAAAAATACAAATATTATAGTAGAATTCAAGATTATTTCTCTACATTGTCATCCATACATCAATTCGATTTAAATCTTTCAAAGACATATTTGCTACTTTTGGTGTTCAAATTGTAGGATTTAGATAAAAAGTTCAAGACATATAAAGCACTAGCAACAGAAGAACATCCATGATAAATTCTTGAATTAGATTCACTTATTCATGATAATCATCGTCACCTTGCACTTTGGCACATTCAAGAATCTTTCTTTCTCTATCTCATTCCCCTTTGTTTAACACATTTATATGTTTATCATGTACAATAAAACATGCATACTTTACAACCCTATGGTCATCCCCCCCCCAATTGCCTCTAACCTTGGTCAAAATTCATCTTGAATTTCTATTGTAAGTTATAACTATGAAGATTCGCGAAAGTTAAGTGATCTTGACAACGCCGCAGGGTTAGCTTGCAAATTGACCAAAGAACTAGCAGCAACCACTTCATTCTTCTCATCACTTTTGTATTGAAACGCCTTATGAAGATTACCCCCATTGTTTGAATTATCACAATTTTCTTGCTTTGAGATCCCAAGAGTTGACCATAACGAGCTTTTTGCAGCCTCATTTGGTTCGTTCATTCGCAAAGTCTTGGGGATCAGAACACTACTCTCTAAATCTTTATCTCTAGAATGCTTTCCCAACGGACAACTAGGTGTGATCTGGTCATTAGGATGCCTTACACATGGCATACGCCATGGGGTTGGTTGTACTTGTACGGTACAACCCCAATATGGAGGTGTTGGATAGAAGGAAACTAGACTATATGGAGCCGAATTCCACGGATATGGCCATGGAGGAGTAGGAAAACATGGTATTTGAAGAGGATACTTTTGTAAATTCACTATACTATCCTTCCCTCCTTTTTCTACCAAATTTGAAGCAACACCAGACTTATCATCTTCGCGTTTTTGTGATTTGTCAGAAAAATTTAGAGCTTGATTCATTGATTCACAAAGAGGAACATCCGAACCAAAGTTAAGAACACTCCCATTGCTTTTCAAAGAAGGGTCTGAAATAATGAGGTGTCGATAGTAAGAAGCCGATAATGAACTTTTGTTCTTTCGTCTACCCGAACCCACAGGTGTGTTTCTCATGGTTCCACCTGCAGTCCAATATCTTTGACAATTTTTGCAAAAATGGCGAGGCTGGTTCACGTTGTAGTTATTGTAGTAACAGAATTTGGTGTCCATGCTATTGCACCTTGGGCATGGTAGAATCTTGTCGGGTTTTTGTGGTTTTTCTTCTGAGTTTGGGTTCGTGATTGGGGAATCCTTTTTGGTGCTGTTCTTGGACAAAGTTTCCTTTTCGGTTGTTGGTGTTTTAGGATCATCATTGTTGGTTCCTAAAGACGTTGAATTAATTGAGCATGTGTCTTCTATTTGAGTTGTAGTATGTTGTTTCTCCAATGTTTTCTGAAATTAAAATTCGAATCGTTAATGAAATATTGTACATTTTTTTCAAGATTATTAAGATTATCAGTAAGATTTGTTTGCAAAAGTTGAACAACATCAAAAGTAGCAAAATTTAATCATGCAGATTGCATCTTAACTTTTAATAACCATATATATTATATAAACCATAGACTTTAAGATCTTGCTCATAATTACAGGCCAACTAATTCTGTTTTTCAACAGAAACAGAGGAAGCTGAGTTTACATTAAAAGGATTAATAAAACATGATTCAGAGAATTAGCGTTGTCGGTTATCAACGTTTTGCAAGAATGTGACGCAGAGAAGTTGACAAGGTCTTATGTTCAAAGTTTAAAACATCCATTGATCTTCTCAAAACAAAAGTAAGAATGTACAAACAGAACAAACTCATAGTTACCAAATAAATTAAGCACAATTATAGTTAGAGTAAGCAATAACATGATCAAATGACCAACAATTTAAGATAAACCTTAGAAACCAGAAATTATAATTATAAATTCATAAAAATTACAATACAAAACAGGAGTTGTTCATTATATTTTAACAAAACTCAATATTTCTAATCACACATGCATGTCATCCAACACCTGCAACACTTTACAAATAAATAAACAATCAAAAACAAAAGTCGATGATAGAAAAACATGTGTGTTTATATATTATTATACCTTAATATTTCCGGAACAATACTTTTGTTGTTGAAGATTAAGCAACTGAATAGTCTTGCCGAAAAGCTTAATCGCCGGATCTTTAATTTCCGACATTTCAGTTTGTGAATCGGCGGCGGGTTTGGGTGTTTGGTTTTGTCGTAGATTGTGTGTTTGGTTGTAACGTAAAATCTTTTTGAGTTGAAATTTGAGGATGTAGTTTGAGGGTTTTAAAGGTGAGGTGAGGGTATGACACGTAAGCATGGGGAAATGATTGTGAGCCACAAATTCTTTGTGGCTTCAGTTACATTTTATTTGGACCAAAACGTAAAACTTTCTTTTTCGTCTTGTTTTATTCCTAAAATCCTAATAATACGGAGTACAAGATATTATTTTATACTTAATAATAAAGTGTGTTTTTTTTTCTTCCTTTTATTGTATTTTTATTTTTATTATATCATATGAATGATTATATTATCTATATTATTTAATAAATGAAATTGTCTTTATCCATTGGTTTACCAATTAATTCGACTTTATTTGATTGCAATTTTACTTTCTTTAATGGGCTCTTCTACGTGACCTCATATGGGTTATCGATTTATTATTTGTATATTAATTTCCCGCGATAATGGATACGATTAAATTGAAATTGTTATAGATTTTAAGTTTTATTTTAAATTTTTTGATTGAATAAATTAGTATAATATATATTGGTGTGTTACATGTAAAGTGTTATAATTCGTATATGTATAGCTTTTAGATCCGCGACAACGCGAGTGTTATAGATATTCAATTGAATATGAGTGTATACATTGTTATAGATTGAATTTGTTATATATAAAAAAAGAAAATTCAAATTTAAAAATGCATACATCATACCTTCCAATTTTTTAGACTTTTGGGATCTTGAACAACCGGTTGTTTTCGATTGGAGGGATGTTAAACAACATTTAATTTTTGAGATGAACAATTTTTTGAAAGAGGTTGAGATCTTTGTAGATCCATTGATATCAAATGAGAGAAAACGTATAGAATGTTGTATCATATATTTAGGGTTAGAAATAAAAAAAAGTATAATTAAGAAAAGATTTGAATGAAATACATTTTTATTTTAGATAGTATTAATTTTGCTTAAATTTGTAAAAAAAAAATTGTTAATATTCAAAATATGTCGTGAAAGTTGCGTGGTTTTAATTTTTTGTGTTATTTATTTTTTTAATAGTATTATTAGCCGAAATTTTATTTTATTCATACATTTAATAATATTTTAATATTTAAGGGGGGAAAGTGTAATTATTTTAATCACTCGGATCAAATTGAAAAACCTTATTGAATGACCCAGATTGCTTCATGAAATTTTGATTTGATTATATACGTAATAATAATAATATAATATAAGAAGAAGAAGTTATTATTATTTAGTATTTGTTTTGACATGATTTCTTTCGAAAATATATAGTGATAGTTGTCATATTAACAACCATCATGTATAGAATGATAGTTGTCAAACGTGAATTGGAATATCAATATTTAGATGGCGATTTGTAAGAGTCGGTATTTTACAATAAATAAATAAATGTATATGTATATATGTTAAATGAAATTAGCCTTGAAATGGGTAGTGCAAGGTCATGAATAATTTACTTGATTTGTTACATTAAAAAAGCAACACAATACATACACATGTCACATACATAATACGCTCTCTTGCATAAAGCACTTATATCCTTAATAATTCCAAAAGATACCAAATCTTAGTATCATCATCAACTTAAACAATCAATTTTTAGTTCAATTAATGCTCATCCAACTTTAATAAGTATTACTTTTCATTTCATAATAGTCTTAATTAATCAGTCAACCGAAATAAGGCTGCATCAAAGACTTTGATTCTCTAGTAAACGACTACTTATTTTCAAGTCAAAACTTTTAAATTCAAAGCATATAAATGCTTACTGAATAGTATCTAGATATGATTGTTGAGTACACTGATGTTATCATGTGTTACAACTTGATTCAAAATAAACCTAGGTCCATTTTGACAACTTGTGGTCTTTATTCATGTCAACAAATAAGATATATAAGAAAACAGAGGAACCCCTTTTTACAATAAGTACAAATTGTAATCCAATAACTTAAACAATAATAATAATAATAATAAAAATAATAATAATAATAATAATATCTAAATAATCACTAAAAATAAGTTTTGGGTGGCTAACCTACTTGGTCAAACTATTCCAAAACTTGTTGTTATATCAAGTTGGTTAGCCACCCAAAACTTGATATACTGTCACTCGGTCTCGGTTTAATTGTATACATATGCCAGGATCCGTTAAAGTTTTAGGGTTTGTATGCATGTGTCCATTGTATTTATAATAATGATAATGATTATATGTAATAGTGGAGACTCGTAAGATTGAATCGGAATCGCACTAAGTTTGACACATTGATAGTGAAATCGTAGGACCATGTACTATTGTTTAACGGAAACCATAGAGTGATTATCAATCAGAACAATATTCACAAAAGTGAATATACATTCGAGTTGGTATTTAACCCGTACAAGAAAAACGTCACTAGAATCGAAGAAAGTAAACGCACATCGCTATAGTTGGTTTCCTTCATTTAAAGAGAAAATTACCTCGATGGACCGTCAACGCATGCATTCTCATTAAATGTATTGTATCAGAATTTTTTTTCAAAACTAAACCGGAAAATTGCCTAAATGGAATTAAGGCTAAGCGAGTTGGCGACTTTCCTAGTAGCCAATAGTTTCTCGCCACGTGTCCCAATTTCGTCGGCGGTCAAAGCTAAATCGCCAGTCAACAGAAAATTCGCCAACCACAAAAACTCGCCACGTGTAACCAGAAAGTTGCCTGAATGCAATTACCTTTAGGCGAGTTAGGCGACTGTTTTGAAATCTAGGGAAGAAGGAAAAACAAACCCTAAACTCAAAATTTGGGCCCAAAAGGAGTCTTGGTACGAATCCCTATATTTCAAAAAGTCGCCTAAGTCGTCTAAAGGTAATTGCATTTAGGCGACTTGTTGGTTACACGTGTTGAGTTTTTGTGGTTGGCGAATTTTCCTTTGACTAGCGATATATCTTTGATAGGCGACAAAATAGGGTCACGTGGCGGGCATCTATTGGCTAATAAGAAAATCGCCAACTCGCCTAAAGTAAAACGCATTTAGGCGATTTTTCAGTCTAGATTCAGAAAAAAAAAATCTGCCACGGTACATTTAATGAGAACCTATGCTTTGACCGTCTATTGAGGTAGTTTTATCTCGTTTAAATGAGCTCGACAAATATCATAAGGGAAAATCACAGATTTGATCCGTTTTCAACCAATTTTTAACAAAGTAATCCGTTGACTTTCATTTTTCACAAACTAATCCACCGATTGGCTGCGCCCCGGCGCCCCTGACACAACCCACCACCCAAATAATGCCACGTGTACGAGGATTTCGCCAAAAAAAAACCAAACCGGCCCCCCATGCAATTTTTGGCGCCCCCTCTCTCTTCATTTTGCATGTGATCGGCGCCAATCAACCAAAATAAAAAAAAACGGCGCCCCACCCCTATTTTTTTGCAGGTGATCGGCGCCCCCCTTTGTTTCCTTGGCGCCAATGGTTTTTTTTTTTGCTAAATCCTCGTACACGTGACATTATTTGGGTGGTGGGTTGTGTCAGGGGTGCCGGGGCGGCGCCAATCGGTGGATTAGTTTGTGAAAAATGAAAGTCAACGGATTACTTTGTTAAAAATGAGTTGGTAAACGGATCAAATCTGTGATTTTCCAATATCATAATCCAAGCCCAGATAAGGTATCCAATTCAATTTGGCACGTGACAAACCATTCATCACTTGACACGTGGTAAAATATTCCACTTTGTACTATTGACTTTTAATGATTATGTGGGAACATTCCAAATCAGCAATCGTAGTCAAACCGCAGACATTGGGTTCCAATGAAAAAACTCATAAAGTAAGTGAAAAGTTCGTTGGTACCCAATTTGGACCGTTCATTTGTATTAGCTTACTACAACTTGACACGTGTCAAGCTGAAAGCTATAGGATGATCTTTTCAAGTTGCCGTACTAAGTCAAAGGATATACGGAGTATAATTTTTTTTTATTTTCGACTACCTCCGTTCCATTACAAGTGGCATGTTTTAACTTTTTAAAGTCGTTCTTTTTCAACTTTGACCTTGAATATTTTTGTTTGTGTTATATAATACGGAGTAGTTAATAAAAATTATACCCAATGAAAATACATTTAAAACCCACTCTATTCATATATTTTGCATCAAATATTATATAACATAAACAAAAATATTTAAAGTTAAAAATGAAAAATAAAGACTTCGAAAAGTTAAAACATGACACTTGTAATGGGACAGGGGGAGTATATTTTTTAAAAGATAACCCTATAATCTATCACACATAATATATACAACCACCACAAATATATATACTCACTGCCTCAAGTGATGCTTGCACTCACAACTTTCCGGTTGATAGGATCCACTCATACCGCTAGGGCAAAGCCCCTTTGGTTATGTTTATTTTAAATTAGATAATGACATAGTGTACTCTTCGGTTCTAACGTGTGATGATTCGTACACTAGTAATTAGTAAATGTGCAGACGTTGTAGACTACTATAAAGCATGTTTTGTAGTGTAAAGAAAAATATAATAATGTACGAATCTCTTCCATTTTAACTTCTAATTCTTTAATATATTTTTGCAAATGAATAGGCTCATTTTGGGTACGTTAGAGTCTTTACGCAAACGAAAATGGGTTCCAAATCAATCACCTTAGATTGAGTTTGGTTCACGTAATCTCAAAATTTGATGGATTTTTTTTAAAGCCAATCTTAATTCACTTAAAAAAATGTCATTTTACCATACTTTTTTCTCCACGCTTTTCAAAAGTGTGTAAAACTTTTCGTAAAATATAATATTTTTCACACTTATATATGTAAGAAAGAATAACCCACACTTGTAAGCAGGGGCGGTACCAGAACGTTTTGTAAGCGGGGTCGAATTTTGGAATTGTTACGTCATATTTTGGGTTTCGAATTGAATTTTTTTTTCTTCAAGTATTACGATAAATTGAACCAACTCAAACTATTGTTAGCATGAATTAATACAACTGAACCAAGGGAAAAATTTATGTTAAATTCGTTCTCAACACGAAAAATCATACCAAAAGTTGATAAATTTAGCAACCCGAACAAACCGTGTGACTACTTGTTGTTTTTTATGCAAGTATCACTCTTGATATTTCAAACTTTTCTACTTGTTTACTTGTGAAATATACAATGCATTTATTTGTGCTTATAGATATTTATATGGATTTGTATTATTAATTTTTTTTTTGTAGAAAAGCTATCACCTTTTAATAATTGTTCTTGTTATGAGATATTTTTTATATAATTAATAAATGAATTGGGAGGGAAAATAAAGTACGAAAAAAAAAAGTGACATAAACTAAGTAAAAGGGAAAAAGATGGCAACAGGCTCAAACATGAGCCCATTTGAATAGTAAGAACAGCGGTATACCACCAAGTTAGGTGGGCAAACTTTAACAAATTACAACTTTATAGATATATAAAGCCTTGTTACTAAAATCTTTGTGTCGGCAGTGGCCCACAATATATGCCCACACCTTGATACCGCCTCTGCTTGTAAGTGTAAAGAAATTATAAATTTTCAACACTTAAAAGTGTGGAAAAAAAATTGTAATACATGTTTTTTCCACGCAAGAAGAGGTGTGGATAAATTGGGTACTACAAAAATTTTTTCACACTTGTAAGTGTTGACAATCTGTAATTTCTCCACAATTTTAATTGTAAACTTTTTTTTTTCTCGCACTTTTATATATATATATGTGTGTGAGTGTGTGTGTGAAGATTGTGGTGATTCCCACACTTATTATGTAATAATCTTTTACACAATTATATATGTGAATAATTTAATATAGTTTCACACATTTTTTAAAACTTGAAAAAAAATAATATGAATAAATGATATATTTGTTATAATAATTCCATTACATAATGATATTTGGTTAAAAAATGAATTGAATTAAAAGTTATTAAATTTATTTAATAAAAAGGAATTCAGATTCTTTAAAATTTCAATTCCTTTTATACTCCAATTCCATTAAAATTGTGCGAATCAAAAGCAAACGTTTGAGTTTATAGTATGTCTGGGTTAGTGAGTTTGATAATTATTTAAACCCACTAAAGTAAAAAGTGAAAAGCAAAAGATATATAAATAAAATTTCGTAACTATAATATTAATATAATGGTTTTATCTGGCAATATATATACAGCCAAAGGTTCTTTCAAAATAGTTGGGAGTGTTGGACCATATATTCATTCAGATTAGATATTCACAATTTGAGGATCACATTTCATTATATTTTTATAAAGCTATTCGATCACTTTGCCTTTTGTCTGTAATCCTTTATATGATCTAGGACGCCACATTGTTTAACTCGCATCTTGCCAAATAAATTTCAACCATAGCTAGCGAGTTGTTCGTACCAAGTGCAAAGGAGACAATCACTCATGAATATCCCGGCCTATTGACATTAAACTATATATCGACAATGGATATTAGAGATGCATTTAGATTCTGAAACTTGAGGTTCATATTACATGTATGATGTCGATCATATATAAAGGTTTTTCATTTATGAAACTTGAGGTTCATATTTCACTTGAGACGTCAAGGACCACCTTTGTTAATTTGTTGGGATCTCGCAAAGCAATTTCTATGTACCTCGTCGTGAGTACGACTCAAAGCCGCACCCCACCTCGCTCCCCCCACCCGCAATTATGTGCGGAAAAAACAGTTGATTACATAAAGCAGAGTTACGCAACTGGTGACTAAAAAGGAACACTTATTGCTGTTTTCATGGTTAATCGTAGTATATTATTCATCTTCAGTAATTAACAAACGGTGAAAGTATCAAATCTCCCAATCTTTGAAGTTACAAAAATGGCCCATAATAAAACACCGTGTATATGCATGATGTATGATTATATTAGTTAAGAAATGATAATATAATTTCTGATAATGTACTGTGGTACATATAAATTTGTATTTGGTACAAGAGTTATGCACAACGTAATCTTTTATTTTAACTGAAATGGGTGGTGATATATCCACCATAAAAAATGATAGATTCACCAAAAATATGCATTATCAACTAAAAATATGTGTTAATAGCTTAAAAGGTTGATGCATATTTTTGGTGGATCTTTTTTATAGTGGATGTATCAGTAGCTAATTGAAATACATATATTGTTAGCTTTTTGTCACCTAGTACTTTTTTAGAGTCAAAATTTATAAAGATGGTTCTTTCAGCACTGAAAATCGTCATCTTTTGTTTCATTCACGCTTCCAACGATTTTATGAAATGATAACGGATGTAGAACCAATAATTGGGACCTTATTTAGATGCCAAAACTAAAGGATCATATTTCACTTGTTATCTAGTAAACCAAAAAAATCTCGATGAGATGGTACGCCAGAGGCGGATTTGAGGGTGTGCAGGTTGAGCTATTGCACATGGCCCTTAATTTTCGTGGGGCCTAAATTTTTAAGTTTTATGCTATAGGTGGTTTATTTTTGTAATTATCAATCTCATTAAACAAAGTCTTATGATGCTAAATACAATAATTATTGAATGTAGACAAAAAAATCTATTTGTTTCAATGGAGGATGTGTGGTTACAAGTCTAGTTTGAGGAAGAAGACCTTTTATTCAAATTCTCCACTAATTAAGGGCCTATAATTTATTTATAGCACAGGGCACCCAAACTTAACGAGACGCCCCTGTGGTACGCTATCATTTTCTTATGCAGGTTTCGTGAGGTAAATAAACAAGAATATGTGAGCGAAAATCACTTGTGAAAAAGAGCGTTCACTGTGGTAACTGATCTAACTTCACCTACGACTTACTATCATATTAGGTCTACTCAACACTCACCAAGTAGAAGCCACGATGTTATTGTTGTTATTAGCGCTAAAAATAAAAAGAAAAATAAATAAAAAACCGAGACTCATGATGCCAACCACATTGCAACCGCTACTCAACGTATAACTCAACACATTCTATGGTAACTCAAGTGATGAGTCTGAGAACAGACACGATCACAACACCGTAGTAATCCCTCTTAATAAACACGTGAGGCCTAGGCGTGTATTTGCCAAAACTACATAGTAGCTAGAACTGAAAGCTTATAATTAGAGCTAGTAGTTGGAGCTTATCATGTTTTTTTTTAGATATGAATTGACGTAAAAGGACAAAAATGTAAATGATAAATAAGTGCATAATGGGTACTTATGTAATTATATTCTAGTAGTTATTGTTTTCTAGAGCTTATTTTTTTCCTATAAACTCTTATATTTTTGTGTAGCAAACAATGTTAAAAGCTTAAACTTATAGAAAAAATAAGTTTAAGCTCTTTTAAGTTCCAATAAGCTAGTTACATACTTAAAAACCTCGTAAGAATTTGGAAATAGACAATAACAACTAACTCAATTGCTTCTTATCAATGGCTTTTAACAATTCACATACTTTGGTAAAGAATAACACGAACACAAAGATAACAAGATTAACAATACACTATTACACACCATAGATATTCGTTATCTTAACAAGAAACAAAGAGTTCCTATCACATTGAACAAAGTTTATTGAAAGTAATCTCATATGAGTTTTACTCTATCTGAATGGGCAAGATAGATATGCCACATTATCAAATTATTCTCTCAAACACTAGTATATATTAACGTGCTCTAACAAACACCATCGATCAAGTTGACATAAACTAGTATCATCATAGACTCATAGAACCGAGTTCGACCCTTTTGGTGGGCATGTACCAATGTATCATTGACGTAAATTTCTCAAGTGGTTGAAGTCAAAAAAGCCCTTCCTGGTTGGCGATTCGCCAGTGGTCCATGCCGCCCAAGAAGCTGCAAAAAACTTATGTAGCTAAGGACACCATTGCAATCAAACTTCATGGATTTTGTTTGAATAGTTTTGATATATCAAATTAAATAGTTTATCGTGCTTTGATCAACTTGACCCTATTAGACTACTTGAATCGGAATATTAAGCATTAAGATTCCACTTGCCTGTAAATAATTTTTCTTTATCGTACCAATTTTGTTTTACTCAGACAGCCCCATTTTGATCCATTATTCATCCCGTCTACTTTAAGTAAGTAGTTTTAACCATGAAAACCTGGCATACCTTAGCGTTGACACCATCAGGCATGATCCGATTCTCGGCCTTCCACTTGACATAATCCTGGCGACTAAACCTTGTGAATCCCCTGAAATTTACATTTTCAAAACGATTACAAAATGTATACACCAAGATTTCCACAATTAAAACCATGATTAAGTCAATACATAAAAACTATATATTAAAATAAGCAGATACCATTTCCTGCTAACAATAATCTTTTGACGACCCGGAAACTTGAACTTAGCACGACGTAGAGCCTCCTGTGCATGCTGTCCATTATTGTCCCTACATCGAACGGAAAGAAGCACTTGACCAATATGAACACGAGCACACGTCCCTAGTGGTTTCCCAAACGCGCCTCTCATGCCCGTTTGGAGCCTATCGGCCCCAGCACACGACAACATCTTATTGATCCTCAAGACATGAAAAGGATGGACTCGAACCCTCAAGTGAAACGAGTCTTTTCCCGCATGCTTAGTCATGTACTTGTTGCAAGCAATTCGAGCTGCTTCAAGAGCCTCACTTGACACATTCTCTTTCTCCCAACTAACCAAATGAACACAAAACGGAAGTTCATCAACACCTTTCTTTTTCATTCCAACATCATAGATCCTAATCTTTGGATCAGGTACACCGCGACAGAATCGTGATTTTGGGTATGGTTTGTTTTTGATTTGGCGATAACATCTTGCGGGTCCTGCATAAGTGATCACAAAACAATAAAAAACAAATAGTTTGTTCCACTAGCAACTACTATCAATCTGATAATGGAAAACCGCTTGTTAATGTATTCTCATGTTAAATTCGCTAATTAATTTGTTGTATCAGACCAATTAACCAAACAAAATCTCAATAAAGTTACAAAAGATATGCAATAAAATTACTAAAAAAATAAATATGCTTTAGCAAGATCAAAATAAGATCATGAATACAAAAACTAAACTTAAAACTCGTAAAATCACTAAATCTGCAACCAATTTTCTAGAATTAACGGGCGAAAGAAAGTATTGCGCGCGAGAGCTGATTGGGGATGTCAGAATTTCAACAACTTACTTAATAAACACGTACAAACTATAAAGTAAGATTAAATCCTCGTAACGAATTGAACAGACACGATTATTAAGAGTTAATTACACATGATTATGTTAAAAGAGTAAAGAATATAGAGAAAGATGAAGTTCATTACTTCTTCCCATGGTGATATGATGAAGCTGATTTTTGGTTCGATTTGTGTGGCTGGAAACCCCAAATATATTGGGGAAGAAATGGAGAAAAAAATAGAATGATCAGAATTACTCGTTCAAGTAGTTTTGAACGAATTTTATGGAAAGTGGGAATTAATTGACTTGAAATGGTGTGAAGCTACGATTGGTGTTTGATATGGGGATGAGATTAGAACATATCATGTGATCATCATATGTTAGAATCTTGTACGTAATTCTAACATTATATATATTGTTGTTTTGCTATATATAATTAATAACCATGCATCTTACTTTATTTATATGATGATGATGATGGACGATGATGGATTTAGTTGTGTAACCGCAAAATTTTACTAGGATGATACTACGTAGTATTTAACTTAAAAGTATTGATGTTTGATCGTATAGACGTATAGTTAGACAATTATATTGGGTTTATAGTTTAGGAGTATATCGAACTCTACATCTTTTCTATTATTATTATATGTTGGGACTAATATTGTATTTATGCAAATTTTAAGATCATCTATACGCATTGTTGTATGTATAGAACCTACAAGAAAAAAGTAGATAAATTTATGTAGTTATAAAATATGCAATAGAAGGTTTAAAAAATTTAAAACATACAATTAAAGTTTCTTAAAGTTGAATGAATACAATGATAAAAAATATAAAGTTCGATACATTCCCAAACACTATAAACTCCAAGTATACTAGCTGGCATAGACGGGTAAATCCGGACAAAATAACTTAACGAAAAATATACTCCATAATCATAACTGTTAAAAAAATGAATTGGAGTATCAACAAAAGTTGTCTAAAGTGTGAGTGGGTGTTTATAGCATCTTATTCGATTCGTTAAAGAAAAAATATCACGCATATTTGGTTCTTTTCTTTAATAATTTTCAATTCTTGTGTGTTTATGGTTATGGGTTAGCTAGCCCGGCCCGTTCAAAATCCGGCTCTTTTTGAACTTTTTCCATGTAAATTGACAAGATGTGTGCATTTAATAAGGTAGAACTTAACAAACTCAATATTTCTCATAAAAATAAAGCATAAATTATTTTAGGAGACTCACATGGTCACGGTAACATATGTTTCAATATTTTTGTAATGCAAGAAAGCTAGAACTTGCTAACAAACACTAAAGGGCCATTGGCCTATCGGTATGGTGGGGATATGACCCTTTAACCTTGAGGTTGTGGGTTCATGTTCGGTGGTAAACATATGTATATATTCGTGGTAGTAGATGAGTGTGTGTGAGTTTGCCTTTCTAAACAAGCAAACTTCATAACAAACAAAGAAGTAACGCACACATAATGAAACTAAAGATAACTAATGTGTTCTAGTGTTCTACAAGTAAGATTACAAATTAACATATACTGTTGGGACATATGTGTGTAACAACAGATCTAGCTTGTAATAGTGTTTAGTTTGTAATCACGTTTTGTACATTGATCTTATTTAGATATTGAATATATTAGTTTGTGGTTAATATTTGTTAAATATATTAAAGTGTTAAAGTATTAGATAAATATAGAACTACGAACTGGGCTGCGATGCGAACATAGATGATCAGTTCGCAAGGTGGTTGTCGAACCGAGTCAGTTCGCTGGACTTATGGGCTGCGAACTGAGTCAGTTCGCAAAGCCCACGACTTGCGAACTGAGACGGTATATATTGGTGTTTTCGGTTTAGAAAACCCTAACGACGGAGGATCTGCGAATTTAGCTTCACAAAACTTAACCCCTACGAATTTCTAAGAGAATTTTCAATATTTAGCTAGGTTTTGATAGGTTAACGTTATTAACAATCAAAACAAAGTTAAATAATATTTGTTATAATCTTATAACTAGTATTAAGGAATTCCGCGCCTTAATACCTATAGATAACCTCGTTATCGATCTATAGAACTAGGGACTTACAATTGGTATCAGAGCTTTCGGGCTAAATACGTGTGAGTTCGAGGTTATTAGGATAATAACATTTGATTTAGGGTTGTTTTGACGTGCATTAGTGTGTTAAAACGATCAAAATCAGTCTCTGGACGTTTTTGGGTTTGTTTACGATCGAAATCTCTTATTTTAATCGTAAAAATACCTAAAATTTTCGTTTTTGGGGTTTACAGCCGACTTTGCGAACTGAGATTTGCGAAGTGAACTGAGCTTGCGAATTGAACTAAGCTGCGATCTGAGTTTGCGAACCTAATTGACTTTGCGAACTGAGTTGGGCTTGCGAACTGAGATTTGCAAGGTGAACTGAGTTCTTGCGAAGTGAGTCTCTGCGAACTGAGATTGCGAACTGAACCTTCTGATTTTTAATTTTAATTCTTACTTTCTAGATTTGCAAAAATGTCTGACTTGAGTAAAATGATTGAGATGGAACACGAGGTTGGAAAATCTAATGTTCCACCTAAATTGCTTCGACTTGAGGATTACTATGGATGGAAAGACAGGTTTGAATCATACTGTCGGTTCCATGATTTGTCAATCTGGATGTGCATAAAAAATGGATATACTGCACCTACTGCTGTTGTTGAAAATAGAACTGTGGCCATTCCTTATAACCGGATGAGTGATCAACAGAAAAAGGACTATGAGATTGAAAATAAATCTCACTCTTCAATTAAGATAAGTCTTCCTAGAGAGATCAATCATCAGTTAAATCCTTTCACATTGCTAGAACTCTATAGACAGCTCTTGAGAAAAGATGCGAGGGAAGTCCACAAGTTAAAGCTGGCAAGAAAAATCTCCTGAAAAAGCAGTTTACTGTATTTAAAGCTTTAAAAGGAGAAGACCTTGATGCCTATACTACAAGGTACTATCATTTATTGAGTGAGCTAGATGATCATGAGATTGTCTTTACTGATGCAGAAAAGACCGACAAGTTTATTGAGGGTCTACCTTCTAAATGGGAAATGCATGGAGTAATGCTCAAAGATAATGATGAGAGGTATGCCACAATGACCTTAGAGCAGGCTATAGACAAGCTCCGAGGTTATGACTTTACCAAGAAGACAAGAGATACAGATTCTGATCAAATACAGAATCCTGGGCTATATCATGGTAAATCTATTGTCTCGAATGTCTCATCTAGTTCGACCACTGCTTTACTAGTTGGTGATACTGATGAGAATGTTGAAATGATTACTGAGGATATGTGCTTTCTAACTTCATCTGGAAGTGAAGATCGAGGCAAGAGTACTACTACGGGGAAGTCAACTCAAGAGCATCATAAGATGCCCATGAGTGTGAAATTCGCTGAAGAACAATTGTCTGTGCTTGCTTCGTTTATTGCTTCCTATGAGAATTATATTCAAGGGAAGATTAATGATCCCGCAACTTTTGATGCCGATTATGACCAAATTGACGATGATGACTTAGAAGAAATGGATCTCCAGTGGCAACTTGCTATGGTGTCAAGGAGAGTCAAAAATTTCTTAAAGCGTACAGGAAGGAAAGTGATAGGTAATAAACCTGGGTTCGATAAGTCCAAAGTAAAATGTTTTAACTGTCAAAGTTCTCGACATTTTGCTCGGGAATGTCAACGAGCAAAGGTTGATACCAGTTCTGGTAAACAAGGCGCGGGAAGTACTTTAGCTTCCAAAGCTTTAGTTGTCCAACAACTTGATGGTTCGTATGACTGGCGTGCTCATTCTGAAGAGGCACCGATGGCTGAGATAGATAATCAAGAGAAGACTGCTGAATCTTCATCTTACATGCCAACTGCGGAAAATTATGAAGTGAAGGTACCAGAAGTTCAAAAAGCAAGTGCTGAAGATGTGCTGTTCATGGACTCAACTAAGGATATGAGTCCCGAAGATTTTGTTGCACACATGGCTGAAGTCCAAACAGACAAGAAAAGGGTATGTCTTGATATTCTTACTATTGCTGATGTCTGTTATTTAGTTACTGATTTGCAATCTTAGGTTAGTGTATTTGCTGAATCCAATAGGAATATGTTATCTGAAATAGACTCTTTAAAGTCTGATGTCCGTAGGTTAAGTGAGGATAAGCTAGACCTTAAGGAAAAGATTAAGTCTGATATGGCAGATAAGACCGCTCTTAGAGATACTATTAATGGACAATCCGTTACTATAGATGGTCTGTACTTAAACTTAAAAGACTTAAATCAAAGTATTGCTAGTAAAGATAAAGAGTTAGCTGAGTCTAAACTGAAGTTAGTTGAGATGAATCGTAAGTTTGAAAGTTATAGGAGCTCTTCCTTAAATTTGGACTCTTTGATTAGTTCTCAACGTAGTGTAAAGGATGTGACTGGTTTAGGATACAGTGAGGTACCCCCTCCTTTTAATTCAAATTACACTAACACTTCTGTTGACTTAGAGATGACTGATGTAAATACTAAATCTGAGGACAAGGTAACTAATAAGTCTGAAGTGTCTGAGGCACAGAAGGATGTTAATAAAGATCCATCATCTGATGTTAGTAAGAATACACTATTCCCTAAAGTACAGTTTGTCTCGAGTGGAATGATGGTTGATACTAATATAAATGATGAGATTATTAAGGAACAAGATAATAATCCTTTAGTGCCTGAAACTCATACTGATAATGCAAAAGTTGTTAAGTCACGTAAGCATATGTCATGCTTCAAGTGCCATCAAAAGGGGCATGTGGCTTCTTGTTGCCTAACAAGAAGTTGGAAGCACCACATAAGCTTGTGAATAACAATAAGACACCGAACATCTCTAGTTCGGGTGTAGACAGGTTAGGTACCAAACCGGGATTGGGTAGTAAACCTGTGAACATTCTTAAAAGAGATGGTAATCATAGTGTCTCACCACCTAAACCTAAATGGCCTTATACTCAAAATGACAATACTTTCAATAAACCTAGAGATAAGACACCGTCGAGGTTTAGAACTCCAAGTAGATATCATAGTCAATATGAGAATGGTTCTACGTCACGTACACACGGGTTTAATTATGTAAATAATAATAACCAACTCTTTGGAAATAGAACCCAAAGTTCTGTGTCTAGGAGGTTTTCTCTAATTCTCCTCTTAAGACTGCTAATCGTCAACAATCTCGAACTATTTTGAAAGTATCCAATACTCTTGATGAGAACAGTTATGGCTACTTTAAAGAGGTTAAGATTGTTGATGATAAGGGACAATCCAAGACCGTAATGGCTTGGGTCCCTCTTGAGAACTAATTGTGTATAACTTGTCATGTGCAGGAGCAGACTGTGAACGAAGATAGCTGGTGGTACGTAGACAGTGGTTGCTCAAGACATATGACAGGAGAAAGAAGTCTACTGAAGGACTTCAAAGGTGGATTGAAACAGCGAGTTAATTTCGCTGGTGACAAAGGAGGAATAATTACTGGGAAAGGAAAAGTCTCTAACGGATCTTTGACTCTTGAGGATGTGAATTATGTTGAACAACTAACGCACAACCTAGTGAGTGTTTCCCAAGTCTGTGACAAAGGTCATCCCGTTCATTTTAATGAAAATGAGGCTTTAGTCCTGAAGCCGGGATTTGTAATTCCTGATGATTGGATATTAATGAGGGCACCAAGGAAGAAGGACATCTATGCTATAAACATGGGTGTTCCTATTTCTTCAATGGCGTCGACATGTCTATTATCAAAGGCTTCTGAAACAAACTCGTTACTATGACATAGGAGAATGGCACACTTGAACTTTCGCAAAATGAATTTGATAACCAAAAATGGTTTAGTTCTGGGTGTTCCAAAAAAACGTTTCGAGTTTAAAGATAAGTGTGTTCCTTGCATGAAAGGAAAACAACATAAAAAGCCACACAGGTCTAAATTTGAAAACTCCATCTCCTCACCATTTGAATTGCTACATATGGATCTCTTCCGTCCAATAAGCAAGAGAAGCATATGTGGCAAGTGGTACTGTTTAGTTGTCACAGATGATTACTCTAGATTCTCTTGGGTATTCTTTTTGGGATCTAAGGACGAAACTCCAAGATTACTTATGGAATTCTTAGATCTGGTAGAGAATACTTATAGAACACGAGTTAAGCGTATTCGTAGTGACAATGGAACAGAGTTCAAGAATTCAACGTTTAATTCTATTGCTTAAGCAAAGGAATTCAACATTAATTCAGTGCACCTTATGAACCTCAACAGAATGGTGTTGCTGAAAGGAAGAATAGAACGTTGATTGAAGCAGCAAGAACAATTGTTGCAGATTCAAAGCTTCCTGTCATCTTTTGGGCAGAAGCAGTGAATACAACATGTCATGTTCTGAATAGAGTTCTTACGGTTAAAAAACGTAACAAGACTTGTTATGAACTTTTGAACAATAAGAAACCTAACTTGAAGGGATTTGAACCCTTTGGAGTTTCATGCACTCTTCTGAAGACTAGTAATTAAGCAAAATTTGGTGAGAAGGCTGACGAAGGATACTTCCTAGGTTATATTCCTAATTCACCAAACAAACGTGTCTTCAATAAAGTCACGGGACGTGTGGAAACTGTTTATAACATTGAAGTTACGAGCTACACACATGACTCACATAAGGGATTAGATTGGCAATTTGACTATTCAGATCTCTTTAAGTCATTTAAAGTTCCGCTAAGTGACTATACAGTTGATTCGGAAGTTCCTGATCATTTATTGTATGGAGGTGAGGATACTGGCCACACTCCAACATCGAATGATCCAATTTCAAAAGATAAGTCTGCTGTAGATCTTAATGGAGCATCGACTAGTGCTTCACAAGAATCCCCAGTGAACTTTCCTCAAGGGGAAGACAAAATGCCAGATGCTGCACATAGGAAATTGGATCTTGAGTATACTCCTACAAAGCGGATTAGAGAATCTATTAGAATAATTTCTGATAATCTGAATCTTTCAAAAGAGGGAGTACCAGTATTAAAGAATATACGTCAAGAGGAATATGGTACTGATGAGGAGATTCCAACCAATCTAGATAATGAAATACTGGTTGAGCCAATAACTGTGACACGAACTAATAAAAATCATCCAGTATAAAATATTATCAGTGATCCAGAAATTCCTATGTTAACCAGGAGTTAATCTAAGGCTAGTACCTCTGAGTATTCTAGCTTGTATGTTGCAATGAAAGAGACTGGGATCACGAATCAATGTCTATATTCATGCTTCATTTCACAAGTAGAGCTCAAAAATATACACATGGCTTTGAAGGATGACTCATGGGTAGAAGCCATGCAAGAAGAACTAGCTCAATTTAATAAACTACAAGTTTGGGAGTTAGTTGATCTTCCACCTGGTGAATATCCGATTGGAACTAGATGGGTGTTTAAGTGTAAGAGAGACGATCGGGGAATTGTTACTCGCAATAAAGCTCGTCTAGTGGTTCAAGGTTTCAATCAACAAGAAGGGATTGACTACAATGAAGTGTTTGCACCAGTGGCTCGGCTTGAAGCAATTAGGTTATTCTTAGCATTTACAGTATCTAAGGGTATTAAAGTGTATCAGCTAGATGTTAAGAGTGCCTTTTTGTATGGCAAAGTGAAAGAATTGGTGTATGTTTCACAACCGCTAGGGTTCTGTGATCCAAGTTATCCTGATAGAGTATATCGCTTAGATAAGGCTCTGTATGGATTACATCAAGCACCTAGGACGTGGTATGAAACTCTATCAACTTATCTTCTTGAGAATGGATTTACAAGAGGAACAATTGATAGTACACTTTTTGTGAAATGGAAGAAGAAGGACTTTATACTTGTTCAAGTTTATGTAGATGATATCATCTTTGGGTCGTCAGATGAAAAGATGTGCAAAGAGTTTGAACAAGTTATGAAGAAAAGATTTAAGATGTCTACGATGGGAGAGTTGACTTTCTTCTTAGGATTACAGGTTGATCAAAAAGAAGATGGGTTTTTCATTCATCAATCAAAATATACTGCTGAGCTATTGGAATGGTTTAAAATGGATGAAACCTGAATTTACAAGACTCTCATTCCAGAAGCTCATGGACTTGGTCCGGATACATCGAGTGATAAAAATGTGGATCCTACTCTTTATAGGGCCATGATTGGATCACTAATGTATCTAACTGCATCACGACATGATATAATGTTCGTTGTTTGTGTGTGTGTGCAAGATATCAGGCCACTCCTAAAGAGTCTCATATGCAAGCTGTAAAACGGATCTTTCGTTACCTTAAAGGGAAGCCTAAGCTGGGACTTTGGTATCCTTCTGATGGAGACTTAGATCTTGTAGCTTACACGGATTCTGATTATGGAGGATGTAATCAAAATCGAAAGTCAACAACTGGTGGATGTCAATTCTTAGGAAGAAGATTGGTGTCTTGGCAATGCAAGAAGCAAACCTTAGTAGCCATTTCTACATGTGAAGCTGAGTATGTTGAAGCTGGCAGCTGTTGTTCGCAAATTCTTTGGATACAACAGCAATTGCGATACTATGGTTTGAATTTCACAAACACTTCTATGATGATCGACAATGAATCGACGATGTCCAACACCAACAATCCAGTCAAGCACAGTAAGACGAAACACATTGATATCCGACATCATTTTATTCGTGATTGTGCTGAGAAGAAGGTGATAAGGTTAGTTAAGGTTCCGACTGCGGATAACTTAGCAGACCTTTACACTAAGGCTTTTGATAGGGCACGGTTTGAGACTCTCGTTCAGCTGAATGGAATGAAGAATGCAGAGTAACTAGTCTTCCAAGGGGTATTTATGTAATTGTAATAGTTAATAGTGAGTATTTCTATTTAAAAAAAAAAAGAAAAGAAGGCGTATGTCATTTATTTGCTTGTTACCTGAGGAGAATCGCCGCCTTATAAAAAATACAAAAACAAAAAGTTTAAGTTTTTGTCTATATGCACTACTACAAATAAGCATATGTAGACCTGTTAGATAGCACATGTAGACCGGTTTCTCACCCGGTCTTCATAGCACAGGTCTAATTATAAAATTTATCGAGACCGGTTGCATAACCGGTCTTAATATCCGACATATAGACCGGTTAGATCAGATAGACCGGTTGGAAAATTGTTTTTGGCGCAATTTTTTATTCATATTTAGACCGGCTCCTTTAACATCAAGACCAGTCTCCATGTGTATACTAAAAAGAATTGTATAGATAATTTTTTATAGAATAACCAAAATCACAAACATAGTAGCTAATATGTACTGTATGATTAAAATCAAACTAGAAACCTGCTATAACACTAATCCGTATAAAGAAACAGAAATAAATATTTTATACATAAGATATCGATACTTTTGTGTTACATAAGATTGTTTCTTCAACATGAATAACAACTCATTACATCAAATACTTTATTAGGCTCCTTAGCCTTCTTCACATATACTTTCTTTTGAGCAGTTATTCTTTAACTTGAAAACTTGGAATATAGCCTCCTAGTAGATCAACTTGAAAACTTGGAATATAGCCTCCGGGTAGATCTGCCAATATACACCTACAGTTCATATGGTTTTAGATATTAAGGGTTAGTTCATAGTCCAATTTCCATATGACTATAAACTAAAAGACTTCAGCAAGAATGTGATTTTTTGAAAAGGAAAGAACATGACATTAATAAATAGTCCAATTTCTAACACAGCTAGATATACTTAATACTTGTCATCGTATTACTAATGAAAATATAATAAACACATATTAAGCCTTTACCTTATAAATGATGCTCATTGTTGGAGTCTGAAGCAGCTTCAATAGGTTAGCACAAGTCAGTACAAGTTGCTAAGTAGTTGTCAAGTATCTGAAAATTAAAATAAAAAATGCAACACAGTTTAGCTACAAATATTAATTCTATGGTGATTTTCTAATGGATACTATCATAAGTGTAAGAGGAGATATTAACATCTACCAGTATATTTCTTACGATGAGATTTTAGCAAGAATAAGTTCTTTGAAGAAAGATAAGAAAGATATATGCATTTACACAAGCAACTACAAAGTATATAAATCAATTGATAATTTCAAAATAATCGAGAGCACATCCTATTTGAGGGTTAACACGGGTGATCTTAGGGCTATTTCACACGTACTGCAGGTAAAAATAATGTAATTAATTAGGACATTTTAACAATACTAATTCTTGATTAATATTTCTTGAACCAACAACATTTGAGAAAATAACATACTTACATAACTTGCACCAAGTAGTTGAAACATCATTTAATTCTCGGGGATGATAGAGGTTGGTTTTATCATTAGCAGATCGCAGATGGTCCATACAAATTTGCCCCAAAAGAATGTTCTAAATAAATATCCATTTCATTTCTCTTAAAGCAAAATAACCTTTTGATATAAACTTTGCTTGAAGGTCATGAGTTCTTACCAAAACTGTGCCAAGACATGCACTTTTCCAAGATGGTGTTACACTTACAATATTTGAAGGTGGACCAACACATATGTCCTCTTAGGAAACTCTACCACAAGACACCCGCAATGTACAATCTTCAAAACCAACCTATACAAAAAGTATTTCGTACCTACACAGATAGCCTTATTCAATAAGGTGAACACAATTTGAAATAACAAGTAATCATAATTCTTAATGTCGGATGTTGTTTTATAAATTATACGAAGTAAATACGTATCATTGCATCCTATAGCATAATAAGTTAAATTCCAGTCCACCGAAAGAACATGGATCAAGTACTCAACATAATGTGGCTGTCTAAATTAGAAAGAAACAAAAATAGTCATTTGAACATTTCATCAAACACTTGATGTGCACTTATAATCATATACTGATTCAATCGTATTCGCTTGAATAAAGTATGAGTGAAAGGAACAATTAGACAAAAGTATATGTGCTATTAATAAACTGCAATCCATACTCCGTATATTCCTCTAAAATGAAAGTGAACTTCATCATATTTAAACCTTACCAAACATCGCCAATACGTAATTCCTGAATCAAACATCGCAAATGCGTAATTCCTGAAAGAAAAAAGACAGATAACAATGGTGTCAATGCAACAGGAAAACGGTACTGCAAGGGGGGAAAAGGAAGCGATGGTGGTTAACGTAGTGACTTATATTGATGGTTGTCGATGAGATGAGCAAGAAAAAGAATTTTTATAACAGATAAGAGAAATAGATAAGTATGGTTTTGAATTAATTGAGGAATTCATCGACGGAGGGAAAATTTGGAGGGTAGGCGGGAATCAAATTTTTTGGACTCCGTGCAGTAGTAAACTAGTTGTGTGTGTAACACCCGGTCAAAAAGTCAAATTTCACGCCGATTTTAAACTTTGAATAATTACATTCTATAGTTCAAGTGAAATATTTTTATTAAAATATTTACGAAATAACATAAACAAAATTATAGATTTAAAGTAATAAATCTACATTTTAATCAGGTATAAAATCACGGACATTTTGTACTGTGGTTGGAGACCACAGTACACGAGTTAGGGATCTGAGTTCAAATAAAAACCCAAATCCCTCCCCATTTCCACCCCATTCTCATCCTCTCACTTCTCTCTCTATTCTCACTTCCTCTCTACTTTCTCTCTCTAAAAAACCCTTCCACCAACCATCACCACCACCCACCGCCGCTACCACCACCGCCGGCCACTACCGCCGCCGCCGTCATCATCATCAACAAGAACAACAACAAGCTTCCATCATCATCATCCTCCTCACCATCCTCTTCATCTCCATTTTTTTTTATCAAAAAGTAATATTTATCACCTTCTCTCTCTAGAAATCGTTTCTCTTTCTATAAATTACTTAGATTACTTCAAAATACATGCTAGAAGCTTTCTATAAGATCAAAACACCCAAAAATCGAGCCAAAACTCGATTTGGATCTTGAAATCATCGAACAGACGACGACGTCGCATTCGGACCAAAAACAGTGCTGCGACGTCGCAGCCAACGTCTCAGCTCAAACGATGCAGCGGGCACCAAACGATGCCACGGTAAAGTGGGCACAAAACGAAACCACGGTATTGCAGTGGACGAAATTTCAATCAATGGATCAGCGAGTGATACTCGGGATTCACAATAAGTTAACGGATCGGTGGTGCTGCCACGCGAGGCCGTTAGCTCAATTCAAGTCCGGGTTAGCTTATGCTAATCGGGTAAACGGACACGTTAAACGTTTTCAAACATAGATCTGCGGATCTACGATCATTTGTTGCTGGATGCAACACATCATATATTAAATCATAGTTCTGCGGGACTATAATTACTTGTTATCATACGACGTGATCATGAAATCAATTAATAGTTATAGGCAGGTATTGCCTTACGTTTATCGACACAACTACCTCTTAGGTATCAAGGCATGGAATGCCATATTTATTTATATGTACTTAGGTACATGACTCGAACAATTAGGTATGAGATACCTCGATTAGACGTATACACATTGGTGTTACAAACTTCAATATAATACTAATCAAGCTGGCTGAATTTGAAACGACTTTTCAAAACATACAGAGTTTTATTACATCATGATTTCAACTAACAATCCTATGAACTCACCAGCTTTATAGCTGACCTGTTTTAGCATGTGTTCTCAGGTGCACAGCAGGATTAGGAATTACTACAAGATTATGCTAGCTCGAGTCGCATGATTTCAAACATTTGGGACAACTCTGCATTACTTTTGTATTTTCAACTTATGTATTTGGGATTATTCTACAAACCTACCATTTGTAATTACTTTTATTTTGGAAATGTACAACTATTTTCAAACGTCTCATTTAGAGTCGTTCATTATGTATCTTATGCTGCGATATTTAATTTGGTAACACCCGACCCGATCGCTTCCGCAAACCGAAATTTGAGGGTGTTACAGATTGGTATCAGAGCCTAAGGTTATAGTGAACTAGGTTGCATTTAGTGGGCCTAGACTATGACCGTTAGGCAGCATTCCTCATTAGGTATGATTGGTTCAGGAATTACATCATACGAGTTTAATTTAACATAGCGTAGCTAACTATGTACAGTTAAATAAAGATGATGTAAGATCTGAAAGGGGTTATACTGAAACGGGAATGCGTAGTTGACTCTGATTGTTATGTGCTAGACATCCTAGGCTATTATATGTACTGTAGGTATATATTAATAGGCCTTACATATATACTACTTCTACATATCAAATATATACTGGGTATATACAACTAAATTCCGCTGTATTATCATTTACTCGTGAAGAGGCACATCGCCGTCTTCCTAACTATCACGACTCGACATTTTTCTCCTTATATACGCATAGGAGGATATCACATATATCACTGAACCTCGGGAAGGAGGTACAACTGTATTCAATGGGAATGGAAACCCACACATGCTAAACGCCCACTAAATTTAAAACCGACAAACGAATCTTTCTCCTTTGACCGTGCTGGTCACAACTGGATTAGTGTTGACTAAGTCCGCAACAAATTAATTATCTCAATCACAATTTGGTCACTTGGATCGATCAACTCAATACCTCAGTGCCTTGGCACTTACATTCTAGCCTTTGTGCTACATTTGGGAAATCACATAACTTCAACGTATTTTGGCCTTAGGGCTACAATCAAACAACACATGGCACGTGGTGTCACACTATGCTTTCAAGCACAACACATGGTAGGTTGATACCACAATATGGGCACGTTAGTGCAAACCTCATAGTATGTCAATACTACAAATCATAGCATGTTGATGCTACATTCACAGTACATGGGTACTGCAATTACGGTGCCGCGGGCACTTCATTACGGCACGTGGTGCTGCATTTCATAGTACTTCGGTACTACAATCACAATACATTGGTATTTCAATCACTGTGCTGATAGCACCACATTACGGCACACGGTGCTGCGTTTTATGGTACTTTTGTACTACAATCATAATACATTACAGTGCGTCGGGCACTACATTTTGGCACGTTGTGCTACACCCAGGCTCGATGAGCTAATATTCAATATGCATGTGGACTTGTTATAGTTACATGTACAATTTATATATACATATACACTTACTTAACGGGGCACGAGGTGCCACACTTGACTTTTATTACGCACGTATACTTGTATGGTTACGTGTACATCATATATGTATATACGACTACTCTACTGGACACGGGGTGTTCCACTCGATTATTTTGCGTATGAACACTCGCTATAGGCACTTATACACTTATACGCATACGCGATTACCTTACTAGGCACGAAGTGCCACACCACGACTACTAAGGCATGTGATGCCTCATTCGATGAATACACTCTAATTTATTGGGATTACATCTATAGTACTTTAGTACTACACTATAGTCTGATAGACTACGACAATACCATCAGTTCTGGCCAAACTACATATAATACACAACTAGGTCGCTAGTACGACTACACATTTAAAATTTCAAAGTCCGAGGACTTTCATAAGAATACCTTGAGTGGTTTCTGGATAACTATCACTTTTACATCCGAGTATACAACTATAAAAGTCAAAATCTTTGAATAAAGATCTCACACTTTGTCATTTCATTCTTGTTCAAGAATCATGCCTCCTAAACGACAAACTTTCACTCGAGCTGAGCACGATCAAATTATTAATCAAGCAGTGACTGCGACCCTAGCTGCTCAGAACCAAGTAAAGCCTTGCACTTTTAAGGATTTCCTGAGGTGCGAACCACCAAACTTCGTTGGTACTGAAGGAGCTATCGGATTAATTCGATGGTTCGAGAAAATGGAATCTATATTTCGCGTTTGCAACTGCCCCGACGACTGCAAAGTCTTGTACGCCACATACACCCTCCAGAATGATGCCTCTACCTGGTGGAATTTTCACGCCCGAACTGTAGGAATCGACACTGCTCACGAACTTCCGTGGGAAGACCTGAAACGAATCATGAAGGACAAGTATTGTCCCATCGAAGTACTTCACAAACTTGAGGACGAACTTTGGCACCTCACCGTAAAAGACAACGACATCGAAACATATACCAATCGTAGGGCTAGTTGACCTAGGCCCACATAAAACTCAATGTTTACTTTCAGCAGACTGATCTACTGCACGTTCACCAAACATTTAGTCCTGATAGGACGAGTTACAAAACAGTCACTATGTGACAACCATCTAGTCCCGAATGGACTACGACGTAAACGGTTACCTAGTAACCACAAATTAATCATAACCCGAACAAACAATATAGTCAGAATGTGACTACAATGATAAACTTCGACACAGTCATGGATTGACTGTCCTTCAACTCCGTTATAAGACATGATATGTCTGAGATCTACTAGATAAACTTCTCATACGTACATTGCTCCCCAAACCCCACGCGACCACGACTTCACACGAAATTTCGGGACGAAATTTTATTAACAGGGGGAGAATGTAACACCCGGTCAAAAAGTCAAATTTTGCGCCGATTTTAAACTTTGAATAATTACATTCTATAGTTCAAGTGAAATATTTTTATTAAAAATATTTACGAAATAACATAAACAAAATTATAGATTTAAAGTAATAAATCTACATTTTAATCAGGTATAAAATCACGGACATTTTGTACTGTGGTTGGAGACCACAGTACACGAGTTAGGGATCTGAGTTCAAATAAAAACCCAAATCCCTCCCCATTTCCACCCCATTCTCATCCTCTCACTTCTCTCTCTATTCTCACTTCCTCTCTACTTTCTCTCTCTAAAAAACCCTTCCACCAACCATCACCACCACCCACCGCCGCTACCACCACCGCCGGCCACTACCGCCGCCGCCGTCATCATCATCAACAAGAACAACAACAAGCTTCCATCATCATCATCCTCCTCACCATCCTCTTCATCTCCATTTTTTATCAAAAAGTAAGATTTATCACCTTCTCTCTCTAGAAATCATTTCTCTTTCTATAAATTACTTAGATTACTTCAAAATACATGCTAGAAGCTTTCTATAACATCAAAACACCCAAAAATCGAGCCAAAACTCGATTTGGATCTTGAAATCATCGAACAGACGACGACGTCGCATTCGGACCAAAAACAGTGCTGCGACGTCGCAGCCAACGTCGCAGCTCAACGTCGCAAATACCATGACATCGCCTGGTGCGACGTCAGTCACAACGTCGCATGAAATTGTGAACGTCGCATATAGCGACGCCGACCCTTACGTCGCACAAAACCTCAACGTCGCATTTAGCGACGCAAGCTTTTACGTCGCATTGACTTGCGAATGTCGCACATAGCGACGCAGGACTCTACGTCGCCTCTGACGTCGCATCTGACGTCGCAGCTGACGTCGCAGAACCTTAAAAACCTATGTTTTTCACTAAGTATTGACAACCAAATTTTACCACTCGATTTTACCCGAATTTGGATTTCGAATGCGTTTTCTTTAAAGCAAAGTAGTAGAAATAAAAAATTTTCCAAGCTGACCTGGCAGCTCGACCCCAGCCAGGGGCTCTGCCCCTTGGACCCCGCCAGGGGTTGCCACCCCTTGGACCCCGCTACCAGGGGCGCTGCCCCCGGACCCCCGTACACCATTCCCAGACTTCAACAACAAATGCATACATGAACAACTCGCTTAGACAAACTGATTTGTCTCATACTTATATAACCTCACGTGTTTAGGACACTAGAAGGTTACCATTCGGACGACGCGCGTGTCATCGCATCGCTAACAACTCACAGGTGAGTTTCATAGCCCCACTCTTTCAACTGTTTTACTATTTTCGGGGTGAAACACATGCTCAATTTCTGTTTTCAAATCATATTAACAATCGTGTATAATTTACAATTATTTATATTACCTTATGTAATACGAAATGTGTAATACTTAGGAATTACACCCGTTATATTGTTTTAAGAACAATATCAATACTTAACCTAGATAGGTTACAATCGTACCCTGTTAGGTCATGGAAAACGATTACCAATACAAAATTTGATTTAGTTATCACAATCCTTTGGCCATATTGTCGCGGGACAATATCATTGAATACATTAGAACTAGTTAGTTCTACCTACCCTGGACAACATCTATACTGTTACAAGTTTAGTTATTCTTTAAGAACTAAAACTGTCGACACACTTCATTATCACTATAATGGGAACCGAACTTAAGTGAATATTTCCCAAGACTCCGTTATATATACTTGCTAGGCTTTAGACTAGGAGTATACAATAGCATCACACGATTATTACAGACTTCGTATATCAATACAACTCAACTGGTGACGACTCTGGCTCAGGATGTAATCCAACCAGGGATGGTCCCCCGGCCCAGGATGTAATCCAACCGTGGGGGTGTCACCTGATGAATATCTACATACTATTATACGAACAACTTAGTCGGGCATGTCATTGTACTGCCGGCTCAATCACAAATTGCTGCGAGCAATTTCAAAAACGATGCCGCGGTATTGCAGCGGGCACCAAACGATGCCACGGTAAAGTAGGCACAAAACGAAACCACGGTATTGCAGTGGATGAAATTTCAATCAATGGATCAGCGAGTGATACTCGGGATTCACAATAAGTTAACGGATCGGTGGTGCTGCCACGCGAGGCCGTTAGCTCAATTCAAGTCCGGGTTAGCTTATGCTAATCGGGTAAACGGACACGTTAAACGTTTTCAAACATAGATCTGCGGATCTACGATCATTTGTTGCTGGATGCAACACATCATATATTAAATCATAGTTCTGCGGGACTATAATTACTTGTTATCATACGACGTGATCATGAAATCAATTAATAGTTATAGGCAGGTATTGCCTTACGTTTATCGACACAACTACCTCTTAGGTATCAAGGCATGGAATGCCATATTTATTTATATGTACTTAGGTACATGACTCGAACAATTAGGTATGAGATACCTCGATTAGACGTATACACATTGGTGTTACAAACTTCAATATAATACTAATCAAGCTGGCTGAATTTGAAACGACTTTTCAAAACATACAGAGTTTTATTACATCATGATTTCAACTAACAATCCTATGAACTCACCAGCTTTATAGCTGACCTGTTTTAGCATGTGTTCTCAGGTGCCCAGCAGGATTAGGAATTACTACAAGATTATGCTAGCTCGAGTCGCATGATTTCAAACATTTGGGACAACTCTGCATTACTTTTGTATTTTCAACTTATGTATTTGGGATTATTCTACAAACCTACCATTTGTAATTACTTTTATTTTGGAAATGTACAACTATTTTCAAACGTCTCATTTAGAGTCGTTCATTATGTATCTTATGCTGTGATATTTAATTTGGTAACACCCGACCCGATCGCTTCCGCAAACCGAAATTTGAGGGTGTTACAGTGTGGGCCATATAGACCTGTTGAAGAAAGTAGACCGGTTCTTTTCATGTATAGTGGCGGGCAACGTCTCTTTAAGACCGGTTTTTCATATAACCGGTCTTGATATAGGGGTCTTGATATGTAATTGTGTAGTAGTGATGGAAAATGATGGTACATTAGGAGAATAAGCTTGATAATAATAAATGTAAGTGCTAAGATTGATATGTTTAGTAGATTCAGTAAGCTACATTAACATTACAACAGCTTTGCTAGGTATATACTTATATTTATTTTATTATACACCTCTCTCCACAAGTTATAATTTGCTATTTATGTTTAAGTTTAGATAGCTTCATTATATGATATACTGGTAGGCAAATTATACAAAAATTTCTAAGTATTTAAGAGGTTCTAAATAATATATGTTTATTATCTTGTGTGACTATTATATGATGTATGACATAAGTCTTAATTGTTGAATGATCGTATTTCCATACACTGTGATAATGTATAAAACGACAAATAATAATAATATGGGTATTAACTTAACTACTGGTGATTTTGTTGTACTAAGTACAGAACTGAAGCCATTAGTTAGGCCAATATTATCAAATGTAATTTGTTCATACTAAGGGTTTCTCTGTTGTACTATGTACAGACCTGGGATACTAGTATCTTCAATGTATGTTTGTTATTTGTCTAAATTTGAATTTTAAGTGTATGTTACATGCTTTAATTAAGTTTATATTTTTCGTGTAACCTCTACCTTGTGTCTAAAAATAGTGTTATGTGTTTTACTTGACTTCTTCAGTATGTCGTATAATAGAAAGCACATGATAATATTCATACTAACAATAATGTTAAATACCAGTAATCGTCTTGAACTATCTGTAATGAAAAATATTCACTTCTGTGAAATATGTGTTTTTCAATTATGTTATGTGGATTAAGGTACTCAAGATATAATTTTATAAATATAAGTAGATAAATAGTAGATTAAGTTGTAATATTTTCTGTAACTTATATGAATTTCATGAGGTATGTATACTAACAATCGTCTTAGACTTTAAATATCTAATGAGTAAAAGCTTATTTTTCCTAATATGATTCCTTAATAGATAAATTCTTAATCTCCAAAAATATATACTTTAGAGTTTCTTTATGTATGTTTTATTGTGATTAATAACATGGTACTAGATACCAATCTTTGTTTATTTTTACAGTTCATTTTTATATTTTATATTTTAATTTTTATCTTTATTCTTTATAAAGTTTTTATTTTACAGTATTTATCCCCCTTTGGAATTAAGTTATACTGTTATTGATCATTCTGGATTGAATAAGTATACGATAATGCGCTGAAAATCATATTGTATTATCATTTTTGTTTCTATTTATACTAAGTGTATAATTTGCGTTTTTCGGTCAAAATTGCAAAGTTGATTGGTCAAAATTGCGAATTGAGACTAGGGTATAGAAGGAGACAAGTTCTGCGAACTCACTCACTTCACCACACACCTTGCGAACTCAATCGATCGTGCGAAGTGAGACGAGTGACATTATTCACTATTTTAGAATTTTACGAGTACGAGATCAATTTTTTACTCCGTGGACATTATTCATCTTTGTATTCCGCACATTTTGAGGTATAATATGCACTATTTCACCGAGTAATTAGCGAGTAATCGACCGATTTGTGTTTAAAACCCTCGGAATACATAACCGGTTAGGATTACTTAGATTTAGTGGATTTCAATCTATAAAAATCTAAGTATATGTTAACCAAGTTATGTAGAACACGAACATATCAATGGATTGTTTATAATCTTAACAAAACTTTCGATTTAATATGAATTCACTCCACAGGAGCGTCTGCGAATTGAGATCAATCTCAGTTCGCAAAACGACATTGCGAAGTTGACCCTTTGACTTCGTGACTTGCGAGATGAACTAAACGATTTGACTTTTGTTGACTCGCAATGTTGCGAGATGAGAGGTCTGCGAGCTGAACTCAGTTTGTTGACTCGTTGACCGTTGGTTTGTGAGATGAGCTGCGAACTCAGCAGCTTGCGAGCTGAGTTATTTTTTTTTTTAAAAATGTGTATCGTTTTCGACTTGCGACAAGTTTACAAGTTATTTAATACACGTTTTAGACTCATAATATTTTTTTTATGAGTTATTTATGACTTAAAGTTATTTCGTATTCGACTTAAGTTATACAAGTTAATACATTTAAATATTTTTTCAAGTGATAAATACAATCACTACAAGTTATGTAGAGAAATTTAGTCGAAAGTCTTCCAACTCATTGAGTAGTCGTGCGGCGTGTCCCGATGAGATATCTGCGGTCAAATTCTCTAATATAATTATTATGGATTGAACTTGAGAATTAAAATTAACAAGTTAATTCCAATATATACGTTTTAGAACTTGAGATTACTATATTTAACAAGTTAAATTCGTATTACTATATGATTGTTTTATTTATAGACAATATTTGATAATTGAGTCATATATATTCAATCGGTCAATTAAGTTCAGTAAATTCTAATATTCATATATTTGCGGTTAAGCTTATTACTTATCATTTGTGTATATACTTACAAATATGGCAGCTAGACCGTTTGCGAGTACCCACAATGTAGTTGTGGATTTAGATGTTACTGCCAAGGGAGCACCTCGGGTGGCAGAGATTCTTATATTCCTTGCACGTTCTCGCATCCGATATGCGGTTACTGCATCTCCACCACTTTCACTGGATATTCTTACTGACTTCTGGACAGACATCGTATATGATGCTTATGTCAACCCACCGGTGATTCGAGCAATAGTGGGTGGTCGTCCAGTGGAATTCTCGTTTGCTGATCTTAGAGAGATTTTACATCTTGGTATAGAGGAGCAGGAGAATGGCCTTACAGAGTTTCCTGCAGCGTTTATTGAGGGAGCTCTGGGCAGGATGGGATATGTGGGTCCTACGAGATGACGCCAATTTCTCAAGGCCTTTGTCTTTGGCCAGTGGAAATTTTATGGCAAGTGATTATCACATGTTTTGCACCCAAGAAGGGTGGTTTTGACGAGCTACCGCCGACATTGATGTCTGGTGTACTGTCCCTGGTTTATAACAAACTGATATGACCTAAAAAGTCATGTTTTTAGGCACATTATTCTACACTTATTGGACTCATTTTTGGTGATAACATCTTAAAACATCTATTATTTACTTAAAAACTCCAAAGTGGTCCAATTATGGGCGTTGCTATTAAAATCACTAAAAACATCCGTTAATCACGCAAAACGAGACAAATAACGTCACCTTAAATATCCCCTTCTTGAATTACTTATGGAAATGGATCTTAATTCATATTTTATGATTCCATAGGGAAATCCAAGATCGGAGGTGAAAGAATCAAAAGAAACGGATGAAAGACGGACAAGATGTGCAGTCTGGAAGCCCGCCGATCGTCATCCGGAACACGCAAAAGTCAAACACCTCCAAATTTGGAAAACTTAGTACCATTATAAGCGTAACGGAAAAACGAATGCAACGGCGCAAGAATCAAGCAAAACGGACTTAAAACGAAGAAGATACAGAAAAACCAAGCAACCGAGAAGTCAGCGGAGGACAAATGGAGCACCAACCCCCCACCCCCCCCTCCACCATAGGTGCCGTATACTGCACCATAGGTGCCGTATACTGCACTTAAGTGCCATTTACTCCCTTGTTTGCCTTGATAAATGGTACCTAGGTGCCATTTGACACCCCCCCTGGTTGCTTGCTCGCCCCGTGTGATGCTTTGGTGCTTGTTCTTGATGCTTAAAGGCTTGTACCATGACTACCTCCTTTCTCCTATAAATACCCAACTCAATTCCTCATTTTCACACACCTCATTCTTCATTCCCTCTCAAGAATTCTCTCTCTCTACTTTCTCTCTCTAGGTTATTAGTTTGTTAGCTTTAGGTTAGTAGTTAATTAGATCTTGGTTAATATTTAACCAAGACTAACGAAGGGGTAATATTGTAATAGTGTTGAAGATACTTTGAGGGGCTCTTATTGTAATATTCAGAAGTTCCGCTCGTTGTAATCTTTCAGCATATATTCAAGCTACATGAGATATAAAACAAATTGATTCATATTTTCAAAAACGCTGGCTTTCCTTTCACCCTTTATCAGGAAGAACTAATTAGTAGCTTGTGCCAGTTTGTAAGCACATTCAGAGGAGATCCTTACGCTAAAGAGTTCGAAGATCTGAAGTTTAAGTTTCTGGCACTTATGGCCTCCATCAGATTCAAGCATCCAATGAGGGAAAACATCGAGACAAGAACAACCACAGTGATTGATCCTAACGGGCCAGTCACTAAAACGGTTGATTACATCTCCGAAGGATTGCTAGGTCTATCCAGAGCTGCCTCAGATCACTTCCGGAGCTTCAAAAAGAATGCCATGAAACCACCAAATCTAATCTCAACCATGGCATGCCACTTTCAAAGGATCTACCCTCCGCGCTACACATTCCCACAACCTAGGGCACATAATATCACGATCACTCGCCCTGGGCACTCCTTCCCCAACATCTAATCTTAAAGGATCAAAGTCGAGCTCTCGACTCTAACAGCAGCGCTTCTTGGGAGGCAACCCATGGAATAAAGTCAGGCTCTCGACTATAAAGGCAGCGCTTCACGGGAGGCAACCCGTGGAATAAGATGTAGAAAGAATGAGTATTCAAGATGTGAAGAAGATCTCCGACTATCCTTCACACTTGGGTGAACCCAAATGTTTTTCAAAACATATTCTGAATTACAACTCGTTTTGCAAATAAACTACTGATCTCAGATAACAAGAAATCATTTTAAGAATGACAAATGAACCATGTGTTTCGAGCATTTGAGGTACTTGCATACTACTTTTATGCATTATGCTCGAACTCGTTTAAAAACGCATGTTTTATAAAACTGAATTGTAGTAGAAAATATCTTTTCAAAAATCTGAGACAGTGATTTCTCTTCATTTGCAAAAACAAAACCGAGTTTGTACAAAGGGTACATCCAACGTGTTCATACTTAAGAGATTAATTCACGAGAAAAAGAATAAGAGTTGATGAAATGATGAAAACAATTGCAAGACGCTTGGAGCCGAGCCGATCATCACAAAGAATGCATAAGAAGATCCTAGCAACATCTCTTTCAGCAAATTCTCAGCTCCTATGCAACTCGCTATCTGGGGAGTATATGATCCTTTCCTCTTTTATTTGTTTTATCATGATTCGTATTTATTTGTTTTGTTAATGTGTTAATAAAAGTAGTCTATACTCTACCCTAAACTTATCACTAAGTGTGGGATTCCAACCCAAAACAAAACACTTGAGAAACATTTTTTTTACATATTCAAACTCTAAGTGTGGGATTATACAATCTCAAATCAAGAGAACATTAGGGACAATGTTCCTCTAAGTGTGGGATAGCAGGTATAGAATACCTACCTTGGTTTGTTTTTAGTATTTTAGTCCAAAAATAGTTAATACAGAAAATTTTCCTCTAAATTTTTCAAAATTTTTAAAATTTCAAAAACTTTTCCAAAAGAAAAACGAGTTTAATCATCCGATTAACTCTGAATTTTTGAGTTTTGATGTTTTTAAGAGAAGTCATTTTCAAAATATAAATAAGTTGTTTTTAAAATCTAAGGAAAATAAGTTAATGATTGCTTAAGTAAGAAATGACAATCTAATAAGAACATGACTAGGCACATACAACCCATTTGCAGTGAGGACTTGAGCCTTAAAAGCATTCATTTTTAATGCTACATTGTCCATTTCTTATGCGTGCCGATGCATGTATATCTGAATTAGAACTTGCTCTTGACATACGCTTCGAGACCATATTGGCGAGTACCGTACGCGGTATAGGTGCAATTAGATGACCTTGACATTCCTTAGGATTTAACCCACTTTTTAGCCTTCTCTTTCAAGCCCAAAACCCTTTCCGATGCTCATTTTTAGTATCGATGATCCACTTAGTAAACCCTGTTGAGCCTAAACCTTTTCATTTCATAAAACCCACATGTTTAAACCCTTACTTTCCCAAATATCCCTAAAACTTATCTTAGAATTTCTGAGGTTGTGGAAAACGCTTTTTGGAATAGCCCTTCAAATTGTCCCACTCTCTCGTGTTCTCCGAAAAAGAAATATCATTGGTGTGAAAAATGGGCACCATGAGAAGACTCGAAGAAGAAAGATGAGAAGAAGGATTTATGCATTTAATAATCCTTGGAAATTCTCTGGCAAAGAAGTTCTGAAAGAAAAAGAAAAGAGAAAAAGAGAAATTGGAAAAAGGAAAGAAGAAAAAAAAAAATAAAAAGAAAAAAAAAATAGTTTAGAAAAATAAAGCTTAGTGCTTCGAAGTATCCCCCTAAAAGAAGAAGATCCGATAGAAGACGAAAAACTTCTGTCCTTTCATCCGTTTCTAAATAAAAAGTTTTTCGTGACCTTAGGAGTCCTAAGATAAGCAACACCTTACAACCAAAATTTCTACTATCCATACCCCTTAACCCTCACAAACATTACAACCCCAGAATGTCTTGGGATAATTAGCATCGTTCTCACCTAAGTGGTGGAGATCCGATTCTCGATCAAGCTTATAACGATGAGTATTGCATGACTGGCTATTTGAGCGATTTCTTTGTTTAGAATGTTAGGTAACCCAAAACACTCTTGAGTGAATTGAGTGACCACTTTAGTGAGATCGCCTGGTTATATATACTCCAAGATCACGAGATTTGGAAGTATGCTTAAGGAGAATCATTACTTGTTTCCGAAATAATAATCTTATATTTCCTGATGTTTTAAAACAATTTTATGAGTATGAGAAAATGATAACTTTTAGAAATGTTCTAACTCACCCCAAAACCATGTTTTAAAAATATTTTTCGCGAGGGCATGAATGTGTTGCTTGAGGACAAGCAACGTCTAAGTGTGTGATACTTGATGTGACCTAAAAAGTCATGTTTTTAGGCACATTATTCTACACTTATTGGACTCATTTTTGGTGAAAACATCTTAAAACATCTATTATTTACTTAAAAACACCAAAGTGGTCCAATTATGGGCGTTGCTGTTAAAATCACTAAAAACATCCGTTAATCACGCAAAACGAAATAAATAACGTCACCTTAAATATCCCCTTCTTGAATTACTTATGGAAATGGATCTTAATTCATATTTTATGATTCCATAAGGAAATCCAAGACCGGAGGTGAAATAATCAAAAGAAACGGACGAAAGACGGACAAGATGTGCAGTCTGGAAGCCCGCCGATCGTCATCCGGAACACGCAAAAGTCAAACACCTCCAAATTTGGAAAACTTAGTACCATTAGAAGCGTAACGGAAAAATGAATCCAACGGCGCAAGAATCAAGCAAAACGGACTTAAAACGAAGAAGATACGGACGAACTAAGCAACCGAGAAGTCAGCGGAGGACAAATGGAGCACCAACCCCCCCCCCCCCCCCCCCCCCCTCCACCATAGGTGCCGTATACTGCACTTAAGGTGCCATTTACTCCCTTGTTTGCCTTGATAAATGGTACCTAGGTGCCATTTGACCCCCCCGGTTGCTTGCTCGCCCCGTGTGATGCTTTGGTGCTTGTTCTTGATGATTAAAGGCTTGTACCATGTCTATCTCCTTTCTCCTATAAATAACCAACTCAATTCCTCATTTTCACACACCTCATTCTTCATTCCCTCTTAAGAATTCTCTCTCTCGCTACTTTCTCTCTCTAGGTTATTAGTTTGCTAGCTTTAGGTTAGTAGTTAATTAGATCTTGGTTAATATTTAACCAAGACTAACGAAGGGGTAATATTGTAATAGTGTTGAAGATACTTTGAGGGGCTCTTATTGTAATATTCGGAAATTTTGCTCGTTGTAATCTTTCAGCATATATTCAAGCTACGCGCTACTTACGGTTATATCTTTCCTTATCTATCATAATGCATGTTATTATTGTTAGTATGCTAGCTGGATTACTTGCCATGATTAGTGAGCAGTTGTATTGTGTGTTTGTTGTGATGTAGTTAGTCATTAATTGGGATGATGTCATTATGAAACTACAGAGGTTACGTTATACGGCTTTCATTTGTATAGCGCCGGAAACATCACGAAAGTGTGGAGTACGGAACATGGAAGCTATGAAAGTCGTGGGCACAATCCGTTGTGAAATAATGTTCCCAACTATATATTATAATTGAAAACTCGGTGCTTTGATTACACGTTCCATCCATGATCTTAAATCAATTAATTCCCTTCCACCGATAAATGTGGTTAAAACCTTTTTAATTAGATGTCATATCAGGGGTAATTAACTATCGGTGTTTTGTTATAAAGCTGTGGAAATACTAAACTAGTAGTGTACACTGTGAATAACTCTTGATTAAATATCTGAGTTTAAATAACATGGTCTAGTTTTGAAGCCGTGGAAATACTGTTTTAAACAAGTACTGTACACTGTAACTAAACTAGGGATTTATTGGTTAATATCAAGTGAGGGTTGGTTTAAGTCATAAATGGAGAAACTCTATTCTGAAATACAAACTTAGTTCATGAATCCAGAAAGGAAGACGTTGAATCATTAAGTATTCTAACCCTTGTCTATTGTAACACCCCCAAATTTTGATGAGTTGCGGAAGCTTGATTTGGGTGTTACTAATCAATAACAAAGCACAAAGATAAATAGCAAACGACTCTATATGCGTCGTTTTTACAAAATATATTGATAACTGAAATGTTTACAACATTTAAAGCTTTACATAGCTCGAGTTAAATAAAATGAGATTTCAGTACATAAGTACTTGTACAAAATATACTAATGCAAGAAAATCTCAATCGTCTGTATGCTGACTCGAGCTAAATCCTGAAGCAGAACATCCTACTGCTGGGTACCTGCGATATATGCTAAAAGGTCAGCTATAAAGCTGGTGAGCTCACAGGTTTGAAATCAAGTAATATCGTATGAACCGCAAGATTTAAATAGTGAATTGCATCCAGCAATAAAATAATGAATTGCATCCAGCAATTAAATGATAATCATCGTGTATACAGCCATGAGCACATAGTTGAGCTTAACTCGAGGGCCGGGTCCCCTATAGAGAATTCCGGGCGAGGTGCCTCCACGAATGCCTAATCAACATTCGTCTTCCCAAATATTAGTACGTCCGTTTACCCGGTTAGTGCTTGCTAACCCGAACGAGGTGGGTCAATCCTATATGGTACCATATACTAATATTCACGCTACAACGTATTAACAACTATGCTGACGGAGGACTTTCAAATGATTAGTTTCGAAAAACTCATGTAGTATATGAAAAGTTTGGTACTTGCGTTCACATGTTAAAAGTTTGAGCAGTATATCACACCCCTGAGTAAAACAGTAAAAAGAGGGGCTATGAGACTCACCTGAGTCTGAATGCGTTTAAACAAACGTAAGTTGATTAGCCGAAATGAAGTCCAAAGACTTGTAACCTGAGGGTGTCCACGACACGCGATGGTTATAAATATGATTGGGTATCTTAAAAGATCACCCCTGCAGTTGTTCGTCCAACTATAATGTCCAAATATCCACTATTTGGTTGATATGTTTAAGTGTTTGAAAAGTGTACGACCCGTTGGTGACGAGTTTGAAATAATAACTTCAAGTATTATTATCAAGTTATCGATGTTTTGCACTTACAAAAGTGTCCCAAAGTGTTTTATAAGTCGTATCGTATAAAGATTTGAGGTTGTAAAAGTTCGACACTTAGTGAAATTTTAGTTGGAAAACCTGCTGTTTTATGCGTCACTACCTGCGTCACTTATAAGTTCTATGCGTCACTGGTGAAGTGTCGGGTATCATATTTATGCGTCACTTAGGAAGTGACGGGTTCCGTAACATTGCGGCACTCAAGCAGTGTCGTATAAGAGAATGATTTTCTGACATTTAGGCGTCACTTAAGAAGTGACGTGCAATATAGCGACACTAAAGAAGTGTCGTGTAAAATAGGTATGGCGGCACTAAGGGAGTGTCGTTAAGTAGTGTCAGGTGACATATAGGGCGGCACTAGATAAGTGTCGTTATATAGTGTATGCGTCACTCTTGAAGTGACGGTATGAGGTTCGGGTGACGTCATCGGTAGTAACCGGACGTCACTTGTTTCTACCGAAGGTGTAAGCTTCTACGGGTAATAGCGGCACTTATGAAGTGTCGCATGGTTTCTGCTGAAAGTACGGGTTTCTACTGATGATAGCGACACTTACGAAGTGTCGCATGGTTTCTGCTGAAAGCTATAGGCTTGCGTCACTACCGAAGTGACGGTATATGTGTGATAGCGGCACTTAAGTGATGCTAGTACTGTTTTTGGCATTCCTGCGACACTTAAGGCTGTTCGACGGATTTCGAGCAAAAATCATGTTTTCGGGTTTCCGATCGTTCCAATATTTTTACCCAACCCTTATAGGGACATTATAAGTTGTTACAAACTACTAGAAAGTGAAAACATGTAAAAACGCGAGATTTCGGGATTTGTCGGAAACTTACAAAGTGTCGGATGAGAAATCCGAAAAGATAGCGTTGTAGATCGGGAAGTGGTGAACGTTTTCTTCCAAAAGAGTAGTATGTTTCGTGTGCGTTTAGTGGTAGTATTTGGTGTATTTGTGAGGTTGGAGGTGATGAAGATTTGAGAGAAAAAGTGAAAGAGAGAGAGAGAGAGAAAGCAGAAAATGAAGGAAAAAGGAGGGGGAATGGGAGGTTATCTCCCATTTTCGCTCCGCGTTCTCATTCCGTGTGGTGTTCGTTTGCTCCGTCGTTTGAACGTTAAATAATTATTTTAAATATTAAAGGTACGTCTTAAAATACAAATTATTACGCGAGATTTTATTTAAATATTTTACGATTTAATTTATATTTGAGTTATAAAATGGTAAGTTAATTCGTTTAATTTGCGCGTTTTAATATTTTAAATTGTGTAAGGTTTGTTTGTACGATACGAATGAATACGAAATATTATCATAGTAATATTTTTGACATAACAACGTTATTTAATAAAATTGGTCACCAACGTTCGTATATAATTGAATCGAAATACATCCGATTTAAATTGTGTACGATTTAATCAAATAGCATTTTCGTATATATTCAACAATATATATAATTCGATACATTAATTAGCCTAACCAGGAACTAATTACATGTATTAACATATGATTAGGTACTAATTACTAGTCCTAATTTGGCGGGTGTTACATCTATCACCTCTGGATTCTACATAACCATTGATGGAAAGTAATCAAACACCAACCATGTCCTAATCTTAAATGTTTTATTCAATTGAGTGTTATTATGGTGTTAAGAACGATCGGACCGTTAGCGGGTCTGTTACTTTGTATTCCAGAAAAGGGTCATTGTTCCGTCATAAGGCAAATGTTGAGAGTCGAATAGCCTCCTCCGATCAGAATCATAACAGCTTAGTACTCAGTGACATGCTGATTGAGCAATCAATCAGTAGGGTGCTAATGCTTACACCATAAATACTTAAGACAAATAAAATACAAATCTTTATAAAGACGTTTTCATAACTTAACTAAAACATCATCCCAATGAAAGGCTAACGAAGTCACAACAAACACCCCCTTTATCCTGACTGCTTTCCATTTATTTTACTTTATTGCCTAGTTTAAATTAGTAGTATAAATTAAAAAACTAACAAAAACAAATTCCCAACTATTTTCTAAAAACCCTTCACTAGCTTGAATCGGACATCGTGATTACTTTGTTTCACAATACAGTTGATTTTAAAGAACGACCCTAAGTCATACTTGTCGCTATACACCTCTAGGTTACACAGCACTAGTAAACTTAGGCCCTAGCAAATATAAATATAAAATTCTCCACCGACACGCCACTGGCAGCCGGTCCAACGACAGGGTAAAACCTGACCGACCGCTGGTGGCGCGTCACAAACCATACAGTTTCTCTTCTTATATATTTGAGTCCTTACGAGGATAGATTACTGGACAGGTCAAATCGACCTTCAAGTTATATCCACGGTTTTGTATGCTGGTGATACGTCATTTTCTACCTGATCTTCCAGCAGTTCAGCCCACGATTTTTGTAGATACAATTGGGCTTCGTGGATATAATGCGGCATTAACTGTTGATTCTCGCCGACCTGAGCACCTGCGACCACCGACACGAGCTCTCTTTGGATTTTTGGTCGATCCGCTCTATGTTGCCCCACCTAACAATGGTTGGGAGGATGTTGTTGCTGGTGCTGGTTCAGCTGTTGAGCCTGTTGCTGATGTGGTTCCACCTCACGTGCCACAGGAGCTTTTGGAAGATGTTCTTATACAAGTTGGTCAGCAAGGATAGCAGGTTGTGCCTGAGATTGCGGCACAGATAGTGCAAGAGGTGCTTGGTCAAAATGACGATGTTCATGATCCGCTTTTGCAAGCGATTGAGCAATATCAGGATGATGCACCTGCTCAGGTATATTATGTATACTTTTTATGTTTTAATATTAATGATATCAAAACTTCGATGATACAGCTTGATGCTAATCATAAAGTTTAAATATAATTATACACAGGAAACGGAGGTAGCTAACCCAGAGGTCGCAAGACCTGAGGGTGAGCGTTCTACGGGAAAGCTACCAGTTCCTGGGATATCTGATGGTTTTGGTCATGATGGCGAAACTGCATCTTCTTCTGATTCTGATGAGGATACTCCGAGTCCTCAACCTCTTCCTGATGGTATGATACGATATTGATCTCAGCACATACCGGATCCAGCTTTGAAGAAGAAGGGCAAGGCGAAAGAGATAGATCCAGATTTCAATCTGGTAGATGAGCCTACTGATGATGAGGATGAATCTCTTCGCACTCACCGTCGCAAAAGAGCAAGACTTGCTAGTGCTCAGTTGACGATTGGTGATGTTCCGACCATAGTTGCTTAGGTTAGACAACCGGTGGTTACGACACAAGCTGCGACTGAATCGGCCTCTGTGCTTTCTGAGGTATCAGTTATACGTTTAGTAAATGTTTGTCACTCAACATATTAGAGATTGAGACAGAGTTATCTGTAACAATTACTAATATAAGTTGTTTAACTTAACAGGTGGAGACGACGTCACAACTAGTGACTGTACCTGTATCTGGACCCACTGAGGTATAAGATATAGTTTGGTTATTTAGTTTAATAAATCGGAGATTTAGACAGATAGTAATTACTGATTTTATTTGTTTAGGCGGAGACGATTGCTGCAATTGTTCGTCCTGAATCACATTGGCCAACAAAATCCAACAGAGCTGCAGCTAGGCTCATTTCTGGCGTAGCCATTGCGGTAGCTTAGCATCTCACACCGCCGATTTCTTCTTCTCTTCCTTCTACCACTACCCCACCTGTGACCACTACAATTGAGTCCATGGTTCGGGAACTTGAAGCCACCATCTCACTTCTGTCTTCACAAGTTCTTTCTCTCTCCCAGCAGTTGACACAGCAAGTTAAAGCCTATAATCTGCTGCTTCAGACCAACACATCCTTTATAACATCCTCTTTATTGGCCTAGGAGAAATACGGTAATTTCTTATTTTATTTGATTATTTATATGTGTTAGAAATAATTTATATTAATTGTGTAATTGAAAATAAATAGGTCATTTAGTTAAATGACTTATTGTGGATAATAAAATATTGTTTCTTTTAAATTGCTGTAAATGTCGGTAAAATAAAAGAATTATTCTCGCAAATGGTTTCTAAGTTCCAGACAATAGACTTAGAAAGGGGATAAAATTACACAACCTATATTGGAGTCGGTTTTGGAGAGACCGACCTAACTCCACTCACTCACCAAATTTATGCATGTATCCCTTTTTCCTCTCCATCACACTTAGAAAATTTGAGAGAAACAAGTGAAATCATCTAGCAAACATTATTGTGGCTGTGATCTTGATTCAACATCTTGCATTCATCATCATCAACTTGTTACTATCTTGATTGTAAGTTGATTTAACCCATATACACATATGTGTTTGAGGTTAGATTATGTTGTATGTTGTTAAAATTAGGTTAGAATTATTGATACATGTGTAGAATTGGAGGTTAGATTATGTTGTATGTTGTTATACTATGTTTATTGATGATATTTGAGGTTATTTGTTAGATAAAATCGTGTATTGCAAATGAGTTTTATGAAATTTAGGTTTTGGTTCAAAGCTATAAATTGCAGAAAGTCATCTGGTTTCTGGGTTTCTAACCTCACCCGGACGGGTAAGCTATGATACCCTAACGGGTATGTAGTGATACCCGATCGCGTAAACTTAGCCGATCGCGTGAATTAGAACAAAATGACTTCAGCACGGGACTTAAATTAAAATCTTGGATTTTTCGTAGTCACATGACCGGGTATGGCTAGTGACCCGACCGGGTATGGCTAGTGACCCGACCGGGTATGTCCAGTGACCCGATCGGGTATGATTGATGATATTTGATTTCTTTGGGTATCTGTGTTTTAGTGATGTGGAACCAAAATATATTTTATTTGTTAAAGATTTAATATGTAATGATTTAAGCTTGTATGGGAAAAATATGTATTATTTATTTGTATGATATTTTGTAATTTAATTAATAATTAGATAGTAGCTAACTCATTATTCTGTTTGTTATCAGATCAACCGAAGACTCAGTAATATAAGAATTCTGAGTGGGCGACGGAGGTAAAGATGAGTGGATCAATGACTCTCAGTCTAAATTGGTTGTAACAACTTGGTTACAACAGGTAAACATGGTTTTACTATTATACATTGTTATGTTCGCATATTGCCATGATGATTATGGGTTATGTACATTATTTCAGAGGTCAACAGGGATTGGGTTTGTGTACTATTACTTGGACAACATTAACACTTTGTACATGTGTTGTTTATTGAATTAGTGTTGTAAGTAGTAATAGTACCAAACTATCAGTTAGACTACTGAATTGGCCTTCAGTTAGTTGTAAGTGTTACTTGGGGGCCACCGCGGCAGTAGGGTTCCTCAAGGACCACCGATCCTCTTTGAAGCTAGTTGTTTATGATGCTTAGCTGTAAACAATTGTTAATCTGAGTTAGGTTGATAGTTGAGGATCTATTCACTTAGCTTTGTGCTAACCCCCCTCATTACTTCTTGCAGGTTAAACTTTTGATTGTGGGTAGCAACAAGTTTGGGTTTTGATGGAATGTTTGACGGCTCCCACTCTGATTTCGATAAATATGTTGATGATTTAACATTATGTTTTGAGATTGTATAACTCCTAAAACTTATTGGTTGTAGTAATTGTGATAACTAGACTATGGATCATGTTATGTAAATTGCACTTTTGAAATATAATTATATGCAATCTAAGATGTAATTATTTAAATATACGCTTTCGATATGTTTTTTTTTTTAAAAACGGTCTTGAAATTAGAGGGCGTTATAATTTGGTATCAGAGCATAGGTTTGGATGAATTGAACATGGGTTAAGTGTTCAATCCCAAATCTATTTGTGTTACTCAAACATTCCATGGAGTGGGATTTAGCTATTGTATGAGAATTGGTTAGTATGTAGGTAATAACAATTAACGAATTGTGAGATGTTGTTTTGGTGCAGATATAGCAGATAATGAACATCCGACCGATACTCCCAACAATGTCTCTAGAGTGGATGTTATTCCTCATGAGAATCAGAATAGTAGACAGGGTCAAACGGGTACTTCTTTTTCGGCAAGGGATTTAGATCGAGATGATTATGTTTTACAGTTAGAGGATGAAGTACTTAAACTTAGAGGCTTACAACAACAATCTTTGCTAGATCAACAGGCCAGATTATCCCAGCAACAATATAAAGTTTGTTCTTTTAAGACTTTTATGGCTTGTAGACCATCGGAATTCTGTGGTAGTACTAACCCATCGGTTACACTTGATTGGTTGAGAGACGTGGAGAGGAAGTTTGAGATTTGTAGATGCGAGGATGAGATCAAAGTTCCTTATGCGGTTCAACTCCTAAAGGGTCCGGCAATGGCTTGGTGGGATTCCATTACATCACCCTTGACGCCACAACAAATGGAATCAATTAGATGGCCGGATTTCTATAACGAGGTTGGCAAGAAATATTGTTCCGAATTTGACATGACTCGTATCCGACAGGAGTTTATGGATTTACGTGTGACGGATAGTATGTCTACGGATGAACTTATTTCTCAATTTTCTGAAAAGATGAGATTTGTGCAACAATGGGTTCCAGATGAAAGAACAAAGATTGAACATTTTGTTGGTATGTTACCTCCTACTTATCGGACGACTGTGAGATTAGCGGGTTCCCTTACTCAAGCTTTTAATTTGGCCCGTTCTGTGGATGGTGATATTTGGGCTCGGGATTTGGAAATCAAAGAAAGGTCCTCATTGAAATCCAAAGGTGATTCTCCTTCGAGTCAAGGGAAGAAGAAATGGCAAAGTAATCAGCAAAACATGAAACAGAACACTAGTGGTGGTATAGTGGATAAATCAAATTGGTGCCAAAGTTGTAAATCTAAGCACACGGGACCTTGTACTCCTTAAACTGCTAGGTGCATTAAGTGTGGGCAGTTTGGACATGACATAAAAGATTGCACTTTTCCTAAGCATGTGTGTTGGAACTGTCAGAAAGAGGGTCACCGAGCGGGTCAGTGTACTGAGGTGGGTAAGCAGAGATCGGGTACGGTCGGAGGGTCTTCATTTTCTGGCCAGAAAAGAAAGAATCCACCATCAGCAACTGGCAGAGCTTTCCAAATGACAGCTGATGAAGCTGTCAGAACTGAGGACATCATAACCGGTACTCTTCTTATCAATTCTGTACCGACAAGTGTTCTGTTTGATTCAGGAGCCAACTGTTCTTTTATATCCATGTTTTTCTGTGATAGACTAAAATTGACTCCCACTTGTATTACAAATCCTATTGAGGTTGAGGTAGCGGATGGTAAAATGGTTCCGGTTACCACATTGGTGACTGGAGCTAGCATATTGATTGAGGGTCATAGTTTCCTGGTTTCTTTTCTCTTGATGCCCATTCCCGATTTTGATGTGGTGTTAGGCATAGACTGGTTAAGTCAAAATAAAGCCAATATAGAGTGCCATAAGAAGTTGATAAGAATCCCAATCTCCGATGAGTCATATGTCGTGGCTCGAGGGGAACGGGAGAAGGGTAGTATTCCTTTGATATCAATGATGAAAGCTAGGAAATCTTTAGCTAAAAGGTGTGAATCGTATTTGGCTTATGTTATTGATGCTAAGTTAGAAATGAAAACTGTTTCCGATGTCCGAGTGGTTTCTGAATAATCGGAAGTCTTTCCCGATGAGTTGCCTGGCTTACCTCCCATTAGAGAAGTAGAATATAATATTGATTTGATTCCTGGTTCTACTCCTGTAGCTAGGGCTCCTTATAGATTAGCTCCCTCAGAAATTCGTGAAATGATGAGTCAGATTCAGGAATTGTTAGATAAGGGTTTTGTTAGGCCCAATTCTTCTCCATGGGGTGCACCTGTGTTGATTGTTAAAAAGAAGGATGGCACCTTTCGTATGTGTATAGATTACAGGGAGTTGAATAAAAGAACCGTAAAGAATAAGTACCCTTTACCCCGAATAGATGAGTTGTTTGATCAATTGCAAGGGCCTTCTTATTTCTCTAAGATTGATTTGAGGTCGGGTAACCACCAAGTGCGGGTTTGTGAGGAGGATATTTCTAAGACAGCTTTTCGCACTAGATATGGTCATTATGAGTTCCTTGTTATGCCATTTGGGTTGACTAATGCTCCAGCGGTATTCATGGATTTGATGAATAGAGTTTGTCGGCCTTTCCTTGATAAATTTGTTATTGTGTTTATTAATGATATCCTGGTTTATTCTAAGTCTGGATCCGATCATGAGATGCATTTGAGATTGGTTTTGGAAACCTTAAAAAGAGAGCAATTGTATGCTAAATTTTCGAAATGCGAGTTTTGGTTACATGAGGTACATTTTTTGGGGCATTTATTTGTAAGGATGGGGTTAAGGTAGATCCATCTAAAGTTGAGGCTATTATGAACTGGCATGCACCTAAGTTTTTTTCTGAGATTAAGAGTTTTCTTGGGTTAGCGGGTTATTATCGAAAGTTCATTAAGGATTTCTCTAAGCTTGCGGGTCCTTTGACAAAATTAACCCGAAAAGATGTTAAGTTTCAGTGGAATGAACAACAGGAATCAGCTTTTCAGACTTTGAAACAGCTTTTATGTCAGGCTCCGGTGTTAGCTTTACCAAATAGGTCTGATGATTTGATTGTTTATTGTGATGCATCGTATGCGGGTTTGGGTTGTGTTTTAATGCAGCGAGATCGGGTCATTGCTTATGCTTCCCGTCAGCTTAAGCCTCATGAAAAGAACTATCCTACCCATGACTTGGAACTTGCGGCTGTTGTGTTTTCTTTGAAAATCCGGAGGCACTACTTGTATGGTACTAAATGCGTTATTTGTACGGATCACAAGAGTCTTCAGTACATGTTTTCTCAAAAGGAATTGAATATGTGTGACAACCGTCAATTTAGGACTATAATTTAGTGCCTAATCAAGTGTAATACATGTAATTAGTTTTGTGTTAGGCTAATTAATGTATCAATTATTATATATATTGTTGAATATATATCTACAATTATGCGATTTGTTTAAATCGTACGAGTTTCAAATCGAATGAATTTCGATACAATAAATACGGACGTTGGTGAAAAATTTTATTAAGTAATACAAGGATTTTTAATAACGTTTTTATACTTAAAAATATTATTTCAATAATATTTAGTATTCGAGTTTTATCACACAATTTATATAAACGTAGATAAAATGTAATTACGCAAACAAAACGAGACAATTCACCTTTTATAATGTAATTATTAAAAGGTTAGTAAAATACTTCAACAAAAATACTGAATAATTATTCGCATTTTAAAACGTATATTAAAACATAGAAAATAAATATTTAACGTTTAAACGTCGGAACAAACGAACACCGCACGGGGCACTTCGCGGAGACTGAAAAAGGTGGGGATTCCACCTTAATCACCTCCCTTTCTTCTTTTCTTTCATTTCTTACCTCATCTTTCTCTCTCTTTCTTCTTTTCTCTCTCAAACTTCAAACCTCCACAATCCACGAAAATCGCAAAATAAACATACTAAACGACCTCGGATCTTCAAGCCCCTTTGGAAATAAACGACCACCTCGCGACGATCTACACTTCTACCTTTCCGGATTTTCATTTCATCACTTTGTAAGTTTCCGACAAATTACGAAATCTCTCGATTTTACTTACTTTTCATATATTATTGTTTGGATAAGCTTAATATGTCCCTATGAGGGTTGGGTAAAAGAATCAGACCAAACGGAAACCCGAAAACACGTTTTTGGCTCGAAATCCGTCAAACAGGTGATAGTGTCGCATGGACGAACCCAGATATGCGACACTACTAGCGTCACTCCTTAAGTGCCGCTATACCTCCGATACCGACACTTCTTAAGTGTCGCATAAGCTCAAATGTTGGCCTCTGACCGTCACTACTGAAGTGACGCCTATATATACCTAGCGACACTTGTTAAGTGCCGCCATATCCTCTTAGCCGACACTACATACCGTCACTAGATAAGTGACGCTCTCTATTCTATACCGACACTTCATAAGTATCGCACATAATTTCCATTGTGATCTATACCCGTCACTCTACAAGTGACGCCATACTATTTTACCCGACACTTCGTTAGTGCCGCTATGATACACGTCACTCCTTAAGTGACGCCCAAATGTCCGAAATCATCATTTTATACGACACTCCATAAGTGCCGCCGTTATGCTGAACCCGTCACTTCTGAAGTGACGCATACTACTTTACACGACACTACACCAGTGACGCTATACCTTTGAATCTGACATTGAACCCGACACTTCGGTAGTGTCGCATGAACTGCCTTAGTGACGCCTATAGTGACGCATAAAACAGCAGATTTTCCAACTATTTTTACACCAAGTGTCGAGATTCTTCAACTTCAAATGCTTATTCAATACGACTTTTAGAACATAATGGGACTTATATTTCAAGTGTAACACTTCAAAAACATGACGACAACAATAACACTTTTATCTCAACTAATCACCAACGGGCCGTACGCGTTTTCAAAACATACTTCAACATCAGACAAGTCGTTGTAACTTGTATCAACTTATTCAAACAAGTCATTGTAACTTGTATCAATTTAATCAAACAAGTCGTAGTAACTTGTAACAACACAATCAACCAAATCGGGGTAATTTGGACATTGAGTTAGACAAACAATTTCAATGGTAGTCTTTCGAGATACCAATACAAATAATGACAATTTAAGTGTCGTGGACACATTCAGGTTTCAAGTCTTTGGACACCAACACACTGCTAATTACTTCAAGTTTAATTGCTTAACATTTCAAGACTCAGGTGAGTTTCATAGCCCCATTTTCACTGCTTTACAACTAGGGGTGTGATATTACTACTCGATTTTGTTTTACAAGTAGAACGCAAGTGCCAAACTTCAAATACTACATGAGTTTCAAGCTAATCAATTTAAAGTCCTCCATAAGCATAGTCTCTAGTATTTCATAGCGTGAATGTTAGTATATGATATCATATGGGATTGACAATCCTCATCCGGGTTAGCACGCACTAACCGGTCAAACGGATGTATTAGCATTTGGGAAGACGAGTGTTGATTAGGCACTCGTAGGAGGCACTCCAAGTTAGGTTTCCTTAATTGGGCCTGACAAATCAAGTTAAGCTCAGACTATGTGCTCATGGACAGTATAACTTTTATTTTGCTTAATTGCATTTTAAATTCAATATAAATCTTGCGGTTCTGACAACTATACATTGACATACAAACCTGTGAGCTCACCAGCGTTTTCGCTGACCCATTTTAGTATTTATCACAGGTACCCAGCAGTAGTTTGGCTGCACAAGCAGGAATCATTAGCTCGAGTCAGCATACATACAACTAGAGATTGGACTGCATTATTATATTTTGTAAAAGTAATTATGCTATGTAATCTCTCAATTTCAGGAACCGAGCTAATGTAACAATATTTTGATGTAAACATTTACTTTATCTATACAAGTTTAAAACGACGCATATAGTGGTCGTTCATTATATCTTATGTGCTTTGTATATTGATTAGTGACACCCAAATCAAGCTTCCGCAAATCATTAAATTTGGGGGTGTCACAGATTGGTATCAGAGCCTAAGGTTATAGTGAACTAGGTTGCATTTAGTGGGCCTAGACTATGACCGTTAGGCAGTATTCCTTATTAGTTATGACTAGTTCAGGGATTACATCATACGACTTTAATTTAACATAGCCTGATCAACTATGTACAATTAGAGAAAGATGATGTGAAATCTGAAAGAGTTATGTTGAACAGGAATGCATTAGTTGACTCTGACCTCGAGAGAAACGGGACTCAAAACACGTCTGTGCTAGACACTCAATAGGTTATTATGTGATATACATATATATATACATAAGTAGACCTCATTACAACTTTAGGCTATATTATATTATATGAATATAGGCCTCTTTCTTTCTAACGCTTTGTCTCGAAACGACAAACACACCACTAGTTCATCATGCTCGGACTAGTATCTTATTTCATTTCCTTGTTCTTTCTTACTCAGCATCATGCCTCCTCATCGTCAAATCACCCTTAGCGAGGCTGAGATCGCGGGAATCATTGCCCGCAGTGTGACCGAAGCCTTGGCTACCCGAACACCACCCGGTAGCGAGGACACTGCAACCAATACTCCACCACCCAAACCCTGCTCCTACAAGGACTTTCTTAGCTGTAAACCGCTGTACTTCAAGGGCACGGAAGGTGCCATTGGCTTGATCCGTTGGATTGAGCGCATGGAATCTGTTTTCAGTCTCTGCGACTGCACTGAGAACAACAAAGTCAAATTCGCTGCTTACACCTTTCAGGAAGGTGCACTCACGTGGTGGAAAACCCACGCAAACTCCGTAGGCCTTGAGGTTGCAAACCGACTTCCTTGGGCCGAACTGAAGAAGAAGCTGACAGAAAAGTACTGTCCTGAAGAGGAATTACACAGGCTGGAAGAAGAATTCTGGCATCTGGAGGTGCAGGGAAATGATGTTGCTGAATATACCACCAAGTTTCAGCAGTTTGCCTTATTATGCCCAGGTTTGGTCGAACCAGAAAGTAAGGGCATTAAGAAATACATTCGTGGACTTCCCGAGAACATTCAGGGAAACGTCGCCTCATCCAAACCAACTACTACTGAAAGTGCCATTCGATTGGCCCACGAACTCATGGCTTTAGTTGTCAGCCGTGAGACCTCCAACACCTCATCCTCCAACAACAACAAACGCAAATCCACTGAACACCACCACCACTCAAACAAGAAAAACAACGCCATCCAAGTCTACAACGCCAACTCTGAATCCAACCGCAGCTACACCGGGGACAGACCCTATTGTCCCAAGTGTAACTATCACCACTTTGGTCAGTGCAGTGCTCCTTGCAACAACTGCAGGAAGTGCGGGCATTTGACTAAGGATTGCCGAGCCCCCAAATCCAACAACAACCCCTCTGACAGAAATACCCGACAACCTAAGTCCTGCTACGAATGTGGAAACCCAGGACACTTCAGGGATTCTTGCCCAAAACTAAAGAATAAGGGCAACAACAACAACAACCACCGCAACAACAACAACACCAAAAGTAGCGCCTTCGTGATCAACTCAGGGGACGCCCGTCAGGACCCGAATGTGGTCACGGGTATGTTCCTCCTCAACAATTTAACTGCTTCCATACTGTTTGATACTGGTGTTGATAGGAGTTTTATTTCCGATGAATTTTGCCCTTTACTTGACATTACACCTGTTGCTTTAGACGTTAAGTACACCGTAGAGCTAGCAAACGGCAAATTGATAGAAACCAATAGTGTGATACCTAATTGCACTTTAAATCTAGCCGACGAAATCTTCTCCATAGATCTTATGCCTATTGAGATAGGAAGTTTCGATGTCATCGTAGGCATGGACTGGTTATCCAAACATCGTCCCAAAATCATCTGCTATGACAAAGTTGTTCGCATACCTCTCGCCGTCGGTAGAACCCTAATCATACAGGGGGAGACCGGTGGGACGAGGCTTAACATCATCTCTTGTCTTAAAACCCGGAAATTTCTGAGAAAGGGTTATCCATCAATCCTCGCGCACATCATGGAGAAAAAGTCGGAGGAGAAGCGACTTGAGGATGTTCCAATTGTTCGAGACTTTCCAGAAGTCTTTCCTGAGGAACTGCCTGGTCTACCACCACCAAGACAGGTTGAGTTCTCAATCGATCTTGTACCAGGTGCTGCGCCTGTGGCCCGAGCACCATACCGTTTAGCTCCATCCGAACTTCAGGAGCTGTCCACCCAGTTACAGGAACTCCTGTAACGAGGATTTATCAGGCCGAGTTCTTCACCTTGGGGAGCTCCGGTCCTATTTGTCAAGAAGAAAGACGGTTCTTTTCGAATGTGTATCGACTATCGAGAGTTGAACAAGTTAACTGTCAAGAACCGGTATCCACTCCCTCGAATCGATGATTTGTTCGACCAACTTCAAGGGTCGAGTTGTTATTCAAAGATTGATCTCCGATCCGGTTATCACCAATTGCGTGTTCGCGATGCCGATATTCCAAAAACCGCTTTCAGAACCCGTTACGGGCATTACGAATTTCAAGTGATGCCATTCGGCCTAACCAATGCACCGGCTGTATTCATGGACCTTATGAATCGGGTGTGTAAACCCTACCTTGATAAGTTTGTCATTGTCTTCATCGATGACATCCTCATATATTCACGAAGCAAAGAAGAGCATGCGCAACACCTCAGAACCATCCTTGAACTACTTAAACACGAGGAGCTCTATGCCAAGTTCTCTAAGTGTGAGTTCTGGATCAAAACCGTTCAATTCCTTGGTCACGTGATTGACAGTCAGGGGATTCACGTTGACCCGTCAAAAATCGAGGCTATCAAAGACTGGCAATCGCCAACCACTCCGACCGAAGTACGGCAGTTTTTAGGACTGGCCGGATACTATCGACGATTCATTGAAAATTTCTCCAAGATAGCCATACCACTAACGACGCTGACCCAGAAAGATAAAAAGTTTGACTGGGCTGATAAACAAGAATCGGCATTCCAACTCTTAAAACAAAAGCTTTGCAGTGCTCCTATCCTCTCATTACCCGAAGGCACCGATGACTTCGTGGTATACTGCGATGCTTCACATCAAGGTCTCGGTTGTGTGCTTATGCAACGAGACAAAGTCATAGCTTCTGCATCCCGACAGCTTAAGATTCATGAAAAGAATTACACCACCCACGACCTCGAGCTAGGAGCTGTCGTTTTTGCCCTCAAAATCTGGAGACATTACCTTTATGGTACCAGATGTACAATCTTTACCGACCATAAAAGCCTTCAACACATATTCGATCAGAAGGATCTCAACATGAGGCAACGTCGATGGGTCGAGTTGCTTACTGACTACGACTGCGAACTCAAATATCATCCAGGCAAAGCAAATGTTGTTGCTGACGCCCTCAGTCGAAAAGAGCGAGTGAAACCACTTCGGGTTCGAGCCCTCAATATGACCATTCACAACAATTTAAACATTCAAATCCTCACTGCTCAACTCGAAGCCTTAAAACCCGAAAATGTCAAAAATGAAGCCTTGCGGGGCATGGATAAACAATTCGAACTCAGACCTAACGGGATTAGGTATTTCTCAAACCGAATCTGGTTGCCTAAATTTGGGAACCTACGAGACTTGGTGATGGATGAAGCTCACAAGTCAAAATACTCTATCCATCCGGGATCCGATAAAATGTACCACGGTATCAAGGACTTCTACTGGTGGCCGAACATGAAAGCTGAAATCGCCACCTATGTCAGCAAGTGCCTTACTTGCTCCAAAGTCAAAATCGAATATCAAAAACCTTCTGGTTTACTTCAACAACCCAGTCTTCCTGAATGGAAATGGGAACAAATTGCCATGGACTTCATAACCAAACTACCCAGATCCTCGAACGGTTGCGATTCCATTTGGGTGATCGTGGATCGTCTCACAAAATCTGCTCACTTCCTGGCAATCAAGGAATCCGACAAAATGGAACGCCTCACCAACATTTATCTGAAGGAAATCGTGACCAAACACGGTGTTCCAATTTCAATCATCTCCGATAGAGATAGTCGTTTCACTTCACAATTTTGGCAATCACTTCAAAAATCCCTGGGTACTCGACTTGATATGAGTACCGCATACCATCCTCAAACAGACGGTCAAAGTGAACGAACCATTCAAACACTGGAAGATATGCTACGAGCCTGCGTAGTAGACTTCGGTGTAAACTGGGAAAAGCATCTACCATTGTGCGAGTTCTCGTACAACAACAGTTATCATACCAGCATCAATGCTGCACCCTTTGAGGCACTGTACGGTCGTAAGTGCCGGTCACCTATCTGTTGGACTGAAGTTGGGGATAGCCAACTCACAGGTCCAGAAATCATTCATGAGACTACCGAGAGAATCGTTGAAATCCAAAACAAGCTTAAGGCTGCGCGTGATCGTCAGAAAAGTTATGCTGACGTGAGACGCAAACCACTCGAGTTCCAAGTTGGGGATCGAGTTCTACTCAAAGTATCGCCTTGGAAAGGCGTAATCCGATTGGGCAAACGAGGGAAGTTGAATCCCAGATACATTGGACCATTCGAGATCCTCGAAAAGATTGGTCCAGTGGCTTATCGATTGCAGCTGCCATCTGAACTCAGCAGCGTGCATCCCACATTTCATGTTTCAAATCTGAAGAAGTGTCTGTCTGATGAGACACTTATCATTCCACTCGATGAAATTCGAGTTGACGAAAAACTTCACTTTGTTGAGGAACCCGCTGAAATCATGGACCGTGAGGTCAAACAACTTAAACAAAGTCGTATTCCTATCGTCAAGGTTAGGTGGAATTCGCGGCGTGGTCCGGAATTCACCTGGGAACGGGAGGATCAAATGCGACTCAAGTATCCTCAACTCTTCACTGATTCAACGTCAAACACGACTTCAACATAAATTTCGGGACGAAATTCTTCTAACAGGGGGAGAATGTGACAACCGTCAATTTAGGACTATAATTTAGTGCCTAATCAAGTGTAATACATGTAATTAGTTTTGTATTAGGCTAATTAATGTATCAATTATTATATATATTGTTGAATATATATCTACAATTATGCGATTTGTTTAAATCGTACGAGTTTCAAATCGAATGAATTTCGATACAATAAATACGGACGTTGGTGAAAAATTTTATTAAGTAATACAATAATAACGTTTTTATACTTAAAAATATTATTTCAATAATATTTAGTATTCAAGTTTTATCACACAATTTATATAAACGTAGATAAAATGTAATTACGCAAACAAAACGAGACAATTCACCTTTTATAATGTAATTATTAAAAGGTTAGTAAAATACTTCAACAAAAATACTGAATAATTATTCGCATTTTAAAACGTATATTAAAACATAGAAAATAAATATTTAACGTTTAAACGTCGGAACAAACGAACACCGCACGGGGCACTTCGCGGAGACTGAAAAAGGTGGGGATTCCACCTTAATCACCTCCCTTTCTTCTTTTCTTTCATTTCTTACCTCATCTTTCTCTCTCTTTCTTCTTTTCTCTCTCAAACTTCAAACCTCCACAATCCACGAAAATCGCAAAATAAACATACTAAACGACCTCGGATCTTCAAGCCCCTTTGGAAATAAACGACCACCTCGCGACGATCTACACTTCTACCTTTCCGGATTTTCATTTCATCACTTTGTAAGTTTCCGACAAATTACGAAATCTCTCGATTTTACTTACTTTTCATATATTATTGTTTGGATAAGCTTAATATGTCCCTATGAGGGTTGGGTAAAAGAATCAGACCAAACGGAAACCCGAAAACACGTTTTTGGCTCGAAATCCGTCAAACAGGTGATAGTGTCGCATGGACGAACCCAGATATGCGACACTACTAGCGTCACTCCTTAAGTGCCGCTATACCTCCGATACCGACACTTCTTAAGTGTCGCATAAGCTCAAATGTTGGCCTCTGACCGTCACTACTGAAGTGACGCCTATATATACCTAGCGACACTTGTTAAGTGCCGCCATATCCTCTTAGCCGACACTACATACCGTCACTAGATAAGTGACGCTCTCTATTCTATACCGACACTTCATAAGTATCGCACATAATTTCCATTGTGATCTATACCCGTCACTCTACAAGTGACGCCATACTATTTTACCCGACACTTCGTTAGTGCCGCTATGATACACGTCACTCCTTAAGTGACGCCCAAATGTCCGAAATCATCATTTTATACGACACTCCATAAGTGCCGCCGTTATGCTGAACCCGTCACTTCTGAAGTGACGCATACTACTTTACACGACACTACACCAGTGACGCTATACCTTTGAATCTGACATTGAACCCGACACTTCGGTAGTGTCGCATGAACTGCCTTAGTGACGCCTATAGTGACGCATAAAACAGCAGATTTTCCAACTATTTTTACACCAAGTGTCGAGATTCTTCAACTTCAAATGCTTATTCAATACGACTTTTAGAACATAATGGGACTTATATTTCAAGTGTAACACTTCAAAAACATGACGACAACAATAACACTTTTATCTCAACTAATCACCAACGGGCCGTACGCGTTTTCAAAACATACTTCAACATCAGACAAGTCGTTGTAACTTGTATCAACTTATTCAAACAAGTCATTGTAACTTGTATCAATTTAATCAAACAAGTCGTAGTAACTTGTAACAACACAATCAACCAAATCGGGGTAATTTGGACATTGAGTTAGACAAACAATTTCAATGGTAGTCTTTCGAGATACCAATACAAATAATGACAATTTAAGTGTCGTGGACACATTCAGGTTTCAAGTCTTTGGACACCAACACACTGCTAATTACTTCAAGTTTAATTGCTTAACATTTCAAGACTCAGGTGAGTTTCATAGCCCCATTTTCACTGCTTTACAACTAGGGGTGTGATATTACTACTCGATTTTGTTTTACAAGTAGAACGCAAGTGCCAAACTTCAAATACTACATGAGTTTCAAGCTAATCAATATAAAGTCCTCCATAAGCATAGTCTCTAGTATTTTATAGCGTGAATGTTAGTATATGATATCATATGGGATTGACAATCCTCATCCGGGTTAGCACGCACTAACCGGTCAAACGGATGTATTAGCATTTGGGAAGACGAGTGTTGATTAGGCACTCGTAGGAGGCACTCCAAGTTAGGTTTCCTTAATTGGGCCTGACAAATCAAGTTAAGCTCAGACTATGTGCTCATGGACAGTATAACTTTTATTTTGCTTAATTGCATTTTAAATTCAATATAAATCTTGCGGTTCTGACAACTATACATTGACATACAAACCTGTGAGCTCACCAGCGTTTTCGCTGACCCATTTTAGTATTTATCACAGGTACCCAGCAGTAGTTTGGCTGCACAAGCAGGAATCATTAGCTCGAGTCAGCATACATACAACTAGAGATTGGACTGCATTATTATATTTTGTAAAAGTAATTATGCTATGTAATCTCTCAATTTCAGGAACCGAGCTAATGTAACAATATTTTGATGTAAACATTTACTTTATCTATACAAGTTTAAAACGACGCATATAGTGGTCGTTCATTATATCTTATGTGCTTTGTATATTGATTAGTGACACCCAAATCAAGCTTCCGCAAATCATTAAATTTGGGGGTGTCACAATATGCGTCAGAGACTGATCAACGCCAAAATGTGCTATTTTATAGTATTATTTACCCCTTGTTTTAATAGAATTCTTATGCATTTTATGTGAATTCGATACTTAATTCGTTCATATTTGCATATAAGAGTTTATTGGAGCTTGAATTGAAAAAAGAAGCAGAAATCGAGCTATTATTGAAGAAAATTATGAAAATTAGAAGCTAAGAAGTTTGCATGGATCGAAGGTTGTAAAAAGTTGTAATTGTCAATCCATACGGCTGATGGATTAATCCATCCGGCGTATGGAATGCTGGGCTGGACTGGATCAGACGCGGGCATCAGAACATGGGCTTTAACATCCATCAGGCGGATGGATTAATCCATCCGGCGGATGGATCGATTCGGCAGAAACCCTAAATAGCTTCATTTGGTTTCATTTTGAGGCATTGAACCCTAGTTTTTTCTCAGCCGATTTCCAACCATTCAATCATCATTTTCAGAGCATTTTGAAGGAAGAAAGCAAGGAGAATTGAAGTTCTTTCAAATGTTCAATCATTCTTTCGGTTTATCAGTTCGAATACGTTTATCTTTTTCATTTGATTATGAATTCGGTTTTACTTTCGTTTCCGATTTTCTGTAATGTTATGATTGGCTAAGTTATTATTGCATTTGTTTAGATGATGATAATTAGATGATGATTTGATTATTGAATTGCGGATTATATTGGATTTTATGAATGTTTATGTGTTTACTTGATGATCCATATTTAATTATTGATTATTGATGATTACCTAGCGTGATGATCTATTAGTTTATGATTGAGTTCTTTATTGATAGATTATTATTGATGATTGTTGATTTTAATTGAGAATTATCACTAGATATATTGAGTTTGATATGCTTGGATCAATAATGGTTAATAATCAATGATGAATGTGATAACTATTTAATAGTTATAAACTTTCTTGATTCAAGTTGCAAAAGTAAATCATATAAACGGTGTAATTTTAATTTGTAACACAATTTGGTGGATAACGTTAAATTCACGTGTTGAAAACAACTTTATATCTTTCTTAATTGCGTTTAATCAATTAATCTTGTAATGATAATTGGTAATGTTTGTCATATCACAATAAAATTCATATGTTAGCAATTCAATAAAGTGATAATCGGATTCTGATGAAAGTAATCTAAACAAATGCATATCTTTTATCATTTGAATCAAGTATTTTATTTGATTAATTGTTTTATCGTTTATTTCTTTTTAATTTAAGTTTACTTATAAAAAAATCACTTTTCATAATTGTCAGTCAATTGTTCGAACGGAACTAAAACGTTCCCCTCTTATTATTTGTTTTAATTATTTGTATTAATTTCCATTTTATTTGAATTAACATCCGTTCCCTGTGTTCGATCCGGACTTATCATACTATACTATTATACAATCAGGTATTCTTGCATGAGTTGTGTACTAGCAAGTAAGGTAATTTTCATTTTAAAAACTAAAGCCACGTTTACACGACATCAAGTTTTTGGCGCCGCTACCGGGGAGCGGTTTGTTTTGATTCAATAATTTGGAGTTTGTTTAGTTGTTTATTTATTTTATTTATTTAGTAGTTATTAGCTTCGTTTTAACTTTTGTCCGTTAGGTTACTATTGTGAATATTAGTTTGAGTTGTTCTGTTCAGGGTTGTCAGAGTTGCTTGTTCTGCTGACTTTATAAGTTATTTGCAGGAAGTTTATGACCCGAACAACGGAGCCCGACCCTACCGATCCTTTCGAAGAACCCGAAACATCAAAGAAGACGCGCCGCCTCCGCACCACCTAACTTGCCGTTAATTAATACCTTTCTTGTCGACGATTACTAGGTTTTTTGAAAGTCCCCTTAGCCTTGGATCTAGATGACTGATGACAATGATTGATTGGCGGAATCAAACAATCACACGAGTGAATAATAAACTCAAACCGAAACAATGAATCAATCAAAGTAAAACAAGTTTATTAGCTTCTTGAACGTATTGGAACTGTTTACAAGGTTGCTTAGTCGACAAATGGTGCTAGGGTTTCGTCAACCCTAGCCGAAAACCCGTAGGTTTCAATTTATACAAAAACAAAATCAGCAGACATGCGTCACTTGGGAAGTGTCGCATGTCGCCGCCCTCATGCGTCACTTACTTAAGTGACACTATGCGACACTAAGGCAAGTGTCGCCTAACACAGAAGCAAAGTATCGCTATACATGAAAATGACTTTTCTATTAAAACTAACGACACTTACAACTCGATAGACCAACTGACAGACACACTAATATGCATCAACAAACTCCCCCTTGTCTTCAGCTTGGTCTCCAAAAACATCTTCAGTCCAAACCCAACCTGGTGGAAACACTCCACCAGCATGAATACCAACTTTCACACAAATCTCGACCACCTTCTCTGTAACACCCAGTCTTCGGGTCTAGTAGTAATTTATTATTTTCTGACTGTGAATTATTATTTAATGTGTCAGAAAATAGTTCTGTTGTATTATTTGGAATTAAATGGAGAAAAGAGTCGAATAATTTATTGTGACTAATAAATTATTATTTGTTTTAATTTAATTCAGTTAAAGGTAAAATAAAATAATATTTCCCCGCAAATGGTTTTTAATTTACAGACAATGAAAAGTACGGGGAATGAAAATTAACAATATGTGTAATAGACTCATATTTGAGTCGGTTTGTTATTTTCATCATATCTCTATATACATACATCTGTACGTATCATATATACATACATAACACATGAAACCCTAAATTGATTCAAGAAATCATATGGAAACATCAAATTGAAGTTGCTAAACACGAATTCAAGCTTCTACCATCATTATAATCAAGGTATGATTATGTGTTCTTCATTTATTTAATCTAGAATTTGGGGGTTTAGGGGTTTTAGCTAATTGAAGGGTTAAAATCCGAAATTGAAGCTTGATATTGTTAAATTGATGTTACTTAAGCTTAATTATGGTGATGGTTAACATTAATTAAGCTAAGGGTTTCGAATTTGATTTGGTGTTCATGAGAAATGGATGATTATGATGAGTTCATGGGGTTTTTGATGGATTAATGGTTTTAATCCGAAATTAAAGCTTGATGTTAGTTAAAATAGTGCTAAGAAGTATAACTAAGGTGGTTAGTAACCTTAATCTAACTTAGAAGTGGATTAATTAAGTTGTAAAGTTTATGATCAAAATGGGTTTGATCATATGATGATGTTTTGATGTTAATACACTATGATTAGTGATTATAAAAGTTGTTGGAATGTTATTAGGAAGAATTGAAGTATTAAATCAAGTGTTTGATTATGAGAATTAACTATACTTATGATAATGATAGTGATAATATCATGTTAAGAAGCCATGATTAAAGTAATCATGTGATTAAAGAGATTAAGATGGATGAATGTAATAAGATGATCATTATGATCATCAAGTTGATTAGTGATAATTAAAGTAGCTTAACATGATGGTGTGCTTCTAATGATTATGAAATTTTGATGTTAAAATGATTATTCATAATCTTGAAATAATAAATGTTGAATTAATACAAGTAGTGGTAAGTTGTTTGATGTAAGTACAATTGTATGAGGTTATATCATTATTGAGACAATTGACAAGTGACTAACTTGTGTTGTTTTGTTGTATTCTCAGATGTGGAGAAGGCTCAGTGATATTAGACTACTGAGTGGATGACTGAGGTATTCGGTGAGTGGATCTTTAATCCTCAGTATGATTTAGTTGTAACAGGTTTGGTTACAACGGGTAAACGTATTATTACTGTTTTTGTTTGCCATGATGATTTTGGTTTAATAGTAATAATACTATTGATAGACTGTTAGTCTGAAATGTTGACCTGATATGTTGCGAATATGTGATCACATGATATGTTGGGCCTTTGGGCATCAGTTGTTAACGAGGTCAACAAGTTGAACTGGTCGGTTGGGCTAATTGTTATTTAAGATTTAACACATCTCCTGTGTTGGTTGATGATAACAATTAGCTATCGGTCTCGTCCGTTATGGCCATATGGATATGGTTGGATAAGTGTTCTTGGGGAGCTACCCGGGTATTATGGTATCCCCAGAGCCACCGATCCTCGTTATTTAGTTGTGATATTATTGAACAGTTGACCAGTTGAATAGTTGAGCAGTTGAATTGTTGTACTAGGTATTGTGTATTTACGATGCTTGTTGGTAAACAGTTGTTATACTAAGTTGAACTGTTGATTAATTATTCCCTCACTTAGCGTTATGCTAATCCCCCACATTAATACTTCTTGCAGGTTATATAATTTATCGGGTGGGCAAGAAGTTGGACTGGAAGGAATGTTTGATGATTAGGCGTTACTCTGATATGGATTTGCATAAATCATTTTTATCTTTTCGTTTTGAAATAACACCCATATTGCCAAAGATGTTTTAAATTAGTTTGATTTTATAATTATATGAAATGATGTAACTCATAAATGTTGAAACTAGAACTAACGCTTCCGATATATTGTATTGAAATGTTGGTAAAATGAGGGGTGTTATAAGTTGGTATCAGAGCATAGGTTTGGGTGAATTGAACATGGTAAGGTGTTCAATCCCAAATCTAGAGTTGTGTTAAGTCAAACATTCCAGGGTGTGGGATTAGTGGTTGTATGAGAAAGTGGTTATGAAATGCGTACTAACCTATAACAAGTTGCAAGATTGTTGTTTTGGTTGCAGAGAGGGAGGAATATGAGGAACCCAAGGGTATTCTCAATGATTCCTCAATACTTGTGGGCCTATGTGTATCAGGTACTTTTCGATAAGCTTGGTGTATTTCAATAAGCTTGAATTATTTACTTTGCTAAGATGATTATGATTAGTAGTAAAGTAAATTGAGTCAGACTGATATGAATCCCCAGTTGTGAGTCGTTGATGATTATTACTTATTAATAAGATTGTTGAATGAACTTGAAGTAATTGAATTGTGTAGACACATTGTTGAATAAAGTATAATAGTTGTATTGTGTGGAGTTAGTTGTGTCTACTGTAACACCCGCCAAATTAGGACTAGTAATTAGTGCCTAATCATATGTTAATACATGTAATTAGTTCCGTGTTAGGCTAATTAATGTATCGAAATATATATTGTTGAATATATACGAAAATGCGATTTGATTAAATCGTACGCAATTTAAATCGAATGTATTTCGATTCCATAAATACGGACGTTGGTGACACAATTTATATTTAAGTATAAAACATTATCTGAAAACATTACTGGGTCCAAACTACTGTTTAAATTTTATTCCCAAAGTTGTCCCGCTTCGTACAATTAAAACTTACCTAATTAACAACAAAATACGCAAATTATGTAAAATCACAGTTTAAATCTTTAAATTATCAGATAATTAGTAAAACAATTTAATTTGATTATTAAACAAAAGTTCGTATTTTAAAATGGTTAATTAACGCGCAAAATATTTATTTAAAACGTTAACGACGGAGAAAACGAACACCACGTGGAGCAGAGACGGAGACTGAAAATGGGGGACTTAACCTCCCATTTTCCTCTTTCATTTCATTCTCACCATCCAACTCTCTCTCTCTCCTACTCTTTTTCTCTCATTTCTTTCTCAAAACATTTTCACCACCATTCCCTAAAATCGCAAAATAACACAATCAAACGCACTCGTATCATCTAGATTTTTAGAGATTCACGACCATCTCGCGACGATCTACAACGCTATCTTTTCAGATTTTCAATCCGGCACTTTGTAAGTTTCCGACAAAATCCCGAAACCTTTCGATTCTTAGTATTTTCACTTGTTAGTTGTTTATATAACTTATATATGTCCATTACAAAGTGTAGAACACGATTTTATAGCTTAAAAACGGGTTTGAATTGGGTTTTTGGCCGAAAAAATCTCGACAGTCGGACTTTCTGGGTTGGTGTTCTTCAATGCGACACAAGCCTTGTGTCGCATTTAGTGTCGTATTTTGCCTATTGTGTCGTATAAAATCCTCTATGTCGCACCTTGTGTCGTACTAAATAAATAGTGTCGTAAATCTTGCGACACAACCATTATGTCGCATACTATGTCGCAAACTTCATACGACACAATCACTATGTCGCTGTTGAATCAGCATCTCGCATCTATGCGACACAACCCTTGTGTCGTATAGATATTGTGTCGCATTTCTATGTGACACAACCCTTGTGTCGCATAACTACCTTTGTGTCGCACGACTGTGTCGCATAAAACAGCAGGTTTTCAAACAAAAATTTCACTAAGTGTCGAACCTATATAACCTCAAACACTTATAAAACACATTGGAACACACTTGTAAGTGCAAAACACCAATAACATGATAATAATACTTAAAGTGTATTATTTCAAATCCGTCACCAACGGGCCGTACACGTTTTCAAACGCTTAACAAATCAACCAAATCGTAGTAATTTGGACATATATCTAGTTGTGTAACAACTACAAGGGTGATCTTTTGAGATACCCAATCATGATTATAACCATCGCGTGTCGTGGACACCCTCAGGTTACAAGTCTTTGGACTTCATCACTCGGCTAATCAACTTACGTTTATTTAAACGCTTACAGACTCAGGTGAGTCTCATGGCCCCTCTTTTTACTGTTTTACTCAGGGGTGTGATATATTGCTCATTTTTAACATGTGAACGCAAGTACAAACATTTCATATACTACATGAGTTTTTCACAACTAATCATTTAAAGTCCTCCGTCAGCATAGTTATTAATACGTTGTAGCGTGAATATTAGTATATGGTACCATATAGGATTGACCCTCCTTGTCCGGGTTAGCAAGCACTAACCGGGTAAACGGACGTACTAATATTTGGGAAGACGAGTGTTGATTAGGCACTCGTGGAGGCACCTCGCCCGGAATTCTCTATAGGGGACCCGGCCCTCAAGTTAAGCTCAACTATGTGCTCATGGCTGTATACATATACATTATCAATTGCTGGATGCAATTCAATCATTATTAAATCTTGCGGTTCATACTATATTATTTGATTTCAAACCTGTGAGCTCACCAGCTTTAGCTGACCCATTTAGCATGTATCGCAGGTACCAAGCAGTAGATTACTTCGGCTTCAGGACTATTAGCTTGAGTCAGCATACAGATGATTGAGATTTTCTTGCATTAGTATATTTTGTACAAGTACTTATGTACTGAAATCTCCTTTTATTTAAACTCGAGCTATGTGTTGAGACCTGAGACACTGTTGAATCTGCTCAGAGTACAAGTATGCTGCCACTGTTAGAAGAAGTTCATCGCTGTTAGAATATTTGTATTGACAGTACCACTGTCAATTAGTTTTAGTCTAATAGTGCCACTGTTGAATGTGTAATTTGTATTTTGTATCAAGTACTCAACCTCTGTTAGTAATATATGAGTACTATCCCTGTTAGATATATAGATAACCACTGTTGGTTAGATAAAGTTGGTTAGAATTATATTAGGAGTAGATGAGAATTCCTAATATGTTTGATTCTGTAAAGGACTCTATATGTTATAAATAGAGATCCTGTAAAACCCTAGAAGATACGATTCATTCTAGTTATTAGCTTCAAGGTTGTAAACCCTAACACAATTGTGTGTTCGTATTATTGATAATAATATTGAAGCTTTTGGTTAGATATTCTGTTATATACAAGTTTGTTCTTCAAGTTATTAATAAACTATTCCGCAAGCTTATTAGTAATCAATCAAAGTAATACATACTAAGATCTCAATCTGGGATCATCAAGTGGTATCAGAGCTTGATATTACTTTGATCTTGAAGAAGGTAATTGAATTTTGCAGCTTTTTCACCAGATAACAAGATGTCTACTGAAACAATGGAAGGTATACAAGCTACAAAGATTCCCATGCTCAAACCTGATGAGTTTGAGCTATGGCAGACTAGGATTAGGCAATACATGTTGCTTACGGATTATATGATGTGGGAGGTGGTTACTAATGGACCAAACTATACTAAGGATGCAGATGGTAAAAAGGAGGAAAGACCACCACCAAAGACTGATGCAGAGAGGAAAGAAAGAGCTACAGAATGGAAGGCATTAAGTACTCTACTTTTGTCTATTCCTAATGAGTATCAAAGGAAATTTGAAAACTGTGAAGATGCTCAGGTTCTCATGGAAGCAATTGTTAAGAGATTTGGTGGTAATGACAACACCAAGAAGAATAAGAGATCTCTTCTCAAACAACAATTTGAAAACTTTGCAGGTGTAAAGTCTGAAACTTTGACTCAGACTTTTGACAGATTTCAAAAACTTGTGGGTGATCTTGAAAATCACAATGTCAAGATTGATAAGGATGATTTGAATAGGAAGTTTCTAAGATCACTAGGCACAGATTGGAATATGTACACTGTGGGACTTAGACAAAGTGCAGATCTTGAAAAAAAGGAGATTGAAGATCTATACAATGATCTGAGAAACTTTGAGCCTGAGGTGTTGGCTCTAAAACAGTCCAATGGTAGCTCTAACAATGCTGCTTTTGTGTCTGTTGGTGAATCTGGTAGTTGTAGCACATCTGGTGCTAATGATAATGTCTTGGAAGCTTTCTTTGCAAGTCATGTGAATTCATCCTTAACAACAGAGGATTTGGAACAGGTTAATGAAGAGGATCTTGAAGAGATGGATTTGAGATGGCAGATGGCTATGATTACTATAAGGGCAAAAAGTTTTATGCAGAGGTCAAGGAACAGAAACTTTACTTACAAGAGAGATGGTGTAGCTGGTTTTGACAAGAGCAAGGTTGAGTGTTTCAACTATCACAAGATGGGACACTTTGCTAGAGAATGCAAGAGCACACATGCTGGAGGATCTCAGAATACTTCTAATGGTATTGTTAGAAATAGTTCTGGTCCACAAAGAAGATTGGTACCTGTTTAGAACACCACTTCAGATTCATTGGTTGCACAAGATGGAATGGGAGGATTTGACTGGAGTGACCAGGAAGAGCTTGTAGTCAAGAATCAAGCTTTAATGGCTGTCACAGAAGAACCAGAGCCTTCAGACATTCCATATGAGGTACAATCTAAATTATGTTCTCCTACATGTAAGAAAATGGTTAAATTTTATAGGGATCATAATATGGTTGTGTGTAATGAATTGAAAGCTAGTGTGGAAAAGAGTCAACATGCAACTTTAGCTATTGAAAACTTAGAAAGACAGATAAAAGCTTTTGAAAAGAATGAATCACAATTTCACTTAGATATTAAATATCTGAATTGGGAAAAGAAAGCTTTACAAACAAAAGTTGATATGCTAAGTGCAAAGTTGGCTGAGGCAATTTCTGATAAAGAATCAATAAGGTTGAAAGTAGATGAATTGGAAAATGCTTCAAAATGTGTTCAAAACTTAATCAAGTCTCAAATTCATGATAAATTAAAAATTGGATTAGGTTACAACCTTAATGCTGTACCCCCACCTTATAATCATACTTACTTCCCATCTAAACTTGAGTTTGACTTAGAAAAACTTAAGGTAGGTGTGTCTGAGGAGGTTAAAAAGGTAGATCCAGTAGTTAATAGTGTTAATAATGTAAATTTTGATAAAGTGGATGTATCTGATTGGACTGAGGAAGATGAGAGTGATAGTGATAACTCATCTAGTGGTAATTCTGTGGATGATTGTGTTGAGCCTATTACTGGTCTAGTTTCTGAACTAAATAGTACTAAACTAGAAGAGGGTAAAAAGTTGTTTGTTGAGAAAGCAAAGGCTCAGATAGATCAAGTTAGAAAATCTAATAAATCTAGATCTGGTCTAGGTTATGTGCACAAAAGAGTCAATTCTGAATTAAAAGATATGTCAAAAGATAAATCTGAGTGTGATAAATGTGCATGTAAATCAAACAGGTCTGATTTAAATACTGCAAATAATGTAAATAAATCCATTCCCATGGGTAATCAGAGGAATTGGAACCAATTGGTTTCACAAAGGCTGGGTAATGGGTTTGAATGTGTGAAAAGAAAATCATGTTTTATTTGTGGTAGGTATAATCATCTTCAACAGGACTGTTACTACAATCCTAAAAATAATAGGAACAGTGGTAAAGGACAAATGTTGAAAATTAAGCCAAACAGAGGCAAGGCTGCAGCCCCTGTTAATGCTGCAGCAGTGCCACTGTCAAAGGCTAACAGAGGCAAGACAAGATCAGGGGAGGGTTTGACCACTGTCAGGCATGGTACCTCTGCTGGTGTTAAACATTTCAAAAGAATGTTTATACCAAGTAAAGCTACCACTGCTAGGGTAATAAATACGAATTTGAAGGTGACCACTGTCAGACCATTAACCCCTGTCAGGTCTAAAATAGATTGTTTTTGGAAACATAAGAATACATCTACATCAAATGTATCCAAAATCAATGGAGCATTGAGATCAATCACCTTTAAGAGGGTTGATATCAAAAATGCTCATGGGAAACCCAAAGCCAAATTGGTTTGGGTTCCCAAGAGAAACTAATATGTTCTCTTTTTATATGTGCAGGGCAAGCCAAAGAGCTTATGGCACATTGATTCTGGCTGCTCAAGGCACATGACTGGAGATAGGGAAAAGCTGCAGGACTTTAAAGCATTTAATGGAGGAGATGTAGCATTTGGCATCAATCCTAAAGGAGGAAAGATCACTGGAAAATGTAAGGTAGAAAGCAGTAAGCTCACTTTCAATGATGTGTATTATGTTTAGCAATTGAGATATAATTTGCTTAGTGTGAGTCAAATCACAGATAAGCAAAATCCTGTTTATTTCACTGACACAGAATGCCTTATACTTTCTGAAAAACTCAAAATACCTGAAGATAAAATTTTAATGAGAGTTCCAAGAAAGGATAATGTATACTGTAGTGATCTAAACAAGATGGAATCTCAAAATGTTAACTGTCTTATTTCTAAAGCTACTGTTTCTGAATCTGAACTATGGCATAGGAGGATGTGTCACTTGAATTACAAGACCATGAATAAACTTGTTAGGAATAAGCTAGTGAGAGGCTTACCTGAAAAGTTATTTGAATGTAGTGACCACTGTGTAGCTTGTCTCAAAGGCAAGCAACACAAGACCTCTTATAAGACCAAGCTTGTGAATTCCAATACCACTCCCTTACACTTGTTACATATGGACTTGTTTGGCCCTACCAATGTAGCTAGTGAAGGGAAGAAATCTTACTGTTTGGTGATAACTGATGATTATTCTAGAATGAGTTGGGTATTCTTTCTTAGGACCAAGGATGAGACAGGTGAAATACTTAGATCATTCATAACTAGGATTGAGAATTCAACTAATCAAAAGGTTAAGATCATCAGATGTGATAATGGGACAGAATTTAAGAATCATGAGATGAATAAGTTCTGTGAGGAGAAAGGTATAGAAAGACAGTTTAGTGCACCTAGGACTCCATAACAAAATGGAGTAGCTGAAAGGAGGAATATGACACTAATTGAGGCTGCTAGAAGCATGCTAGCAGATGCTAAACTTCCAATGTCCTTTTGGGCAGAGGCAGTCAGCACTGCTTGTTATGTTTTGAATAGGATTTTGATCATTAAACCTCATAACAAGACACCCTATGAGTTATTCTTTAAGAGAAAACCTTTGGTTAGCTTTTTAAAACCATTTGGATGTCCTTGTACTGTCTTAAATACCAGGGATCATCTTGGTAAGTTTCAAAGTAAGGTAGATGAGGCTGTATTTGTTGGATACTCTATTCAAAGCAAGGCTTATAGAGTATTTAATAAAAGGACTAGGATCATAGATGAGACCATGAATGTGACCTTTAATGAAAATACATCTAATGTAGAAGGAAGAGGTCCAGAAGTATTGTTTGATATTGATGCACTAACCCATGCTTTTAGATATCCAGATTTGTCTACTAGTGCAGGTACAGATGTAGGTAAAGATGGGACTTCAAGCTCAAGTCAGACTAAAAAGGATGACTTGAAGTATGTATTGTTTCCTATTTGGTCTCCAGATCCTCCAGAAGCATTCCAATCAGAGCAACTAGAGGAAGATGGACCTTCAGGTGATACAAGTGGGTCAACTAGCAAAAATGGTTCAAACAAGGATGAAGATGGTACAACTCCAACAGATCATCAACCATTTACTTCAAAGGGTTCTCATACAGATTCAGAGCATAATTCAGAAGGAGAGCATGAATCTACAAAGTATTTTGAACAAAGTCCTCCATTTCAAGTCTTGGAAAGGACTTCTTTGTCAGATTCTGAAGCAACTCCAAAGCCTTCAAAAGAAAGAGAAGAAAGAGATTCTTTTTCAGAATCAGAAATGGATAATCTTTTGGGTCCTAATTTGGAAAGAGAATTACTTGATACATCCACATCTAAGTATCTGGTTCACAAAGATCACTCCTTGGATTTGGTCATTGGTGATATTAGCTCTCCTGTTCAGACTAGACATCAAACCAAGGTAAGAGAAGAAGATTTACATACTTCACTATATGTTTGTTTTCTTTCTCAGATGGAACCAAAGAAGGCAGTGGAAGCTCTCAAAGATCCAAGTTGGATAGAGTCAATGCAAGAAGAATTGTTGCAGTTCAAACTGCAAGATGTATGGGATTTGGTTGATCTACCAAAAGGAAAGAAAGCTATAGGCACAAGGTGGATCTTCAAGAACAAGAGAGATGAAAGAGGAATAGTGATGAAGAATAAAGCAAGGTTGGTAGCACAGGGGTACACACAGGAAGAAGGAATTGATTATGATGATGTCTTTGCTACTGTTGCTAGAATAGAAGCTATTAGGTTATTTTTAGCTTATGCATCTTATCAGGATTTTAAAGTTTATCAAATGGATGTGAAGAGTGCTTTTCTTCATGGTCTAATTGATGATGAGGTGTATGTATGCCAACCACCAGGGTTTGAAGATCCAACATATCCAGATAGAGTGTGCAGATTGAAGAAAGCTTTGTATGGGTTACATCAAGCACCAAGAGCTTGGTATGATACTCTATCTGAGTATCTTCTCAAGAATGGATTCAAGAGAGGTACTATTGACAAGACTTTGTTTACCAAGAGGGTTCAGAGAGATATATTGTTGGTACAGGTTTGTAACACCCGCCAAATTAGGACTAGTAATTAGTGCCTAATCATATGTTAATACATGTAATTAGTTCCTGGTTAGGCTAATTAATGTATCGAATTATATATATTGTTGAATATATACGAAAATGCGATTTGATGAAATCGTACGCAATTTAAATCGAATGTATTTCGATTCAATTTAATACGGACGTTGGTGATCAACTTTATTAAATAACGCTTTTATGTCAAAAAATATTATTTTGATAATATTTCGTATTCATTCGTATCGTACAAACCAAACTTACACGATTTAAAACATTAAACCGCGCAAACTAAATAAACAAACTTATATTTTATAACTACAATATAAATTAAATTGTAAAATATTTAAATAAAACATCGCGTAATAAATTGTATTTTGAACTTATAATTAAAATGTAAATTATTATTTAACGTTAAATGACGGAGCAAACGAACACCACACGGGACGCGGGGCGAAAAACTGGAAAAGTGGGGATAACCCCCACCTCCCATTTTCTTTCTTCATTTTATCTTCTTTCTTCACTCTCTCTCTCTTTACTTTTCTCTCTAAACAAACAAACCACCAATCCACCTAAATCGCACAATACTACTACCAAACGCAACCGGATCATAAATATTTTTAGAGATTCACGACCACCTCGCGACGATCTACAACGCTATCTTTCCGGATTTTCATTTCGGCAAATTGTAAGTTTCCGACAAAATCCCGAAATCTCTCGAATCTTAGTATTTTTCACTTGTGGTTGTTTATATAACATATATATGTCCCTTACTAAGTATATAACACGATTTCATAGCTTAAAAACGAGTTTAAAACGGAATTTTGGCCGGAAAAACATTAACAGCCGGACTTCTGGGCTGGTGTTCATCCATGCGACACAACCCTTGTGTCGCATAACTACCCTTGTGTCGCATATTGTGTCGCAAAACACAGAAAACTCAGATTTTTACTAAGTGTCGAGACTCGAAATTTATCACTCGATTTTGCCCGAATTCAGATCCCAGATGCGTTTTTCGTCAAAGCAATATAGTAGAAATAAAAATTTTCCAAGCTGACCTGGCAGCTCGACCCCAGCCAGGGGCGCTGCCCCCGGACCCCCGTACTTAGATTCCGTAACGGCTTCTAAAACACAATCGAAACACATTTTTCAAAATAAAACGCCACGAAATCACAATAATAATAGTTGAGATTATTATTACAAATCCATCACCAACGGGCCGTACATGTTTTCAAACACTTAACAAATCAACCAAATCGTAGTAATTTGGACATATATATAGTTGTGTAACAACTACAAGGGTGATCTTTTGAGATACCCAATCATGATTATAACCATCGCGTGTCGTGGACACCCTCAGGTTACAAGTCTTTGGACTTCATATTCGGCTAATCAACTTACGTTTGTGTAAACGCATTCAGACTCAGGTGAGTCTCATAGCCCCTCTTTTACTGTTTTACTCAGGGGTGTGATATATTGCTCAACTTTTAACATGTGAACGCAAGTACCAACTTTTCATATACTACATGAGTTTTTCGAAACTAATCATTTTAAAGTCCTCCGTCAGCATAGTTGTTAATACGTTGTAGCGTGAATATTAGTATATGGTACCATATAGGATTGACCCTCCTCGTTCGGGTTAGCAAGCACTAACCGGGTAAACGGACGTACTAATATTTGGGAAGACGAATGTTGATTAGGCATTCGTGGAGGCACCTCGCCCGGAATTCTCTATAGGGGACCCGGCCCTCGAGTTAAGCTCAACTATGTGCTCATGGCTGTATACACGATGATTATCATTTAATTGCTGGATGCAATTCATTATTTAATTGCTGGATGCAATTCATTATTTAATTGCTGGATGCAATTCATTATTTAAATCTTGCGGTTCATACGATATTACTTGATTTCAAACCTGTGAGCTCACCAGCTTTATAGCTGACCTTTTAGCATATATCGCAGGTACCCAGCAGTAGGATGTTTCTGCTTCAGGATTTAGCTCGAGTCAGCATACAGACGATTGAGATTTTCTTGCATTAGTATATTTTGTATAAGTACTTATGTACTAAAATCTCATTTTATTTAACTCGAGCTATGTAAAGCTTTAAATGTTGTAAACATTTCAGTTATCAATATATTTTGTTACAACGACGCATATAGAGTCGTTTGCTATTTATCTTTGTGCTTTGTTATTGATTAGTAACACCCAAATCAAGCTTCCGCAAATCATTAAATTTGGGGGTGTTACAGATTGGTATCAGAGCCTAAGGTTATAGTGAACTAGGTTGCATTTAGTGAGCCTAGACTATGACCATTAGGCAGTATTCCTTATTAGGTATGACTGGTTCAGGGATTACAGCATACGAGTTTAATTTAACATAGCCTGATCAACTATGTACAATTTAGCAAAGATGATGTAAGATCTGAAAGTAGTTATGGCTGAACAGGATACAATAGAAGACTCTGACCTCGAGAGAACCGAGACTCAAACATGTTTATGCTAGACACTCAATAGGCTATATTATATAGGAGCTATATGAATATAGGCCTCAATCTTACTAACGCTTTGTCTCAGAAATGGCAAACATCCCATCAAATTCATCTCGTTCTCCATCCGGGTCGCAGAACCCAAGGGTAGCAAGGAGGAACAACAGGTTGCCTCGAGCTGGCCCGTATCCCACTCACATCGCCTTACCGGCTTTAACTGCTAGGGTAAATCAACACGAGCAGCGACTTCGCACCATGGATGTCGTGTTGCAGGAAACAAATGAAAACTGGCGACTTACGTCTCTTGAACTCATAGAACAGGTCTCCGACGACCTTGAAACCACAAACAACAACATGGATGTCCTTCGCAACCAAATTATAGAAATAAGGGTGGAAAATGCCCTTCTACAACAAAGGATGGAAGAATGTGAGCAACGCTCACATGAAGCAGAAGAGTATGCGCGCGGAATAACACAACGACTTGCGCTAGCAGAAGACAACGCCCGACAAGCTAGCAGGCTTGCAAACACTGTGGACCGTCTTGTCACGATGATGGAACAAATTAATCTACGTCAAGACTAGTGTAGTCTTTGTCTTGTAATCTATCCTGTAATCTAGTAACTATCTACGCGCTACTCTATAATTCAGTCGGATGTAACAATTCCCGACATCTTTTGTAATACATCTGTAGGATGTAACCTTTGAACTCGTATTAGCTATCAAATATTTCTTGTTGTTCAACTCATATTAATTGCCATAATTCTTTTTCATAATGATGTTATGTATTACCACCTTTATACATGTACATCTGAAATAAATACAATTTTCTTACAAAATCTCATGTATCTTCATTTCTTTTATTGAAGAATCATGCCGCCAAAGACACGACCTTACACAGATGCTCAGATCACGTCACTCATAACCCAGGCTGTTACTGAAGCCTTGGCTCGGAATACCCCACCCAACTCCACAAGAAACAGCGATACCGCTGGAACCTCTGCCGTCAAACCTTGTTCTTACAAGGACTTCCAAAGCTGCAAACCCTCGAGCTTCAAGGGTTCTGAAGGAGCCATCGGACTGATCAGATGGTTCGAGAAAATGGAAACTGTTTTCCGTGTTAGTAAATGCGCGGAGAACGACAAAGTAAACTTCGCCACCTGCTCTCTTGAAGATGATGCCCACTCTTGGTGGAATTCATATACCCAATCAGTGGGTGCTGACATTGCCTACCAACTCACTTGGGAGGAATTGAAGGCAAAACTCACTGCCAAATACTGCTCTATCGCCAAACTCCAAAAGCTAGATGAGGAGTTCTGGAACTTAAAGGTTCAGGGTGGTGATATCGATGGTTATACCACCAGGTTTCAACAACTAGCTGCCCTCCGCCCAGCTATGGTTAGCACTGAACCTGATAAAATCAGGAAGTACACCCTTGGTCTCCCTGATCCTGTTCGGGGACATGTCATCTCTTCAAAACCAACCACCATTGACGGTGCGATCCTATTGGCCCAAGACCTAATGTCCATGAGCCAAGATTCTGAACCACCCACTTCATCCTCCCATAACAACAAACGCAAGTGGTCTGACTACCACAACAACCCCTCCAACCAACAAAACAAGAAACCCGACACCATCAAAGCTTACAACACCACCACTGACATCATCCGGGGCTACACTGGGAGCAAACCTTATTGTTCCAAGTGCAGTCGCCACCATGAAGGTTCCTGTGGTCCCTTTTGCAACAACTGCAAGAGGTACGGCCACCTCACAAAAGATTGCCGCTCTCCTACCAACAACAATTCCAACAACAACACCAGACCACCCAAAGTATGCTTTGAGTGTGGGAAACCTGGGCATTTCAGGGACTCATGCCCAAAACTGAAGAACAACAACAACCGCAACAACAGCAACAACAACAACACTCGCAGCAGAGCTTTTGTCATCAAATCTGGGGACGCCCGCCAAGACCCGAATGTGGTCTCGGGGATGTTCCTCCTCAACAACTTAACTGCTTCCGTTCTATTTGATACTGGTGCTGATAGAAGCTTTATCTCCGATGATTTTTGCCCATTACTTGACATCACTCCTGTTGCCTTAGATGTTAAGTACACTGTAGAGCTAGCAAATGGAAAACTTGTAGAAACCACCAGTGTGATACCTAATTGCACTTTAAACCTAGCTGACGAAACCTTTTCGATCGACCTTATACCCATTGAAATCGGAAGTTTCGACGTCATTATCGGAATGGACTGGTTGTCCAAGCATCGAGCTGAAATCGTTTGTCATGATAAAATCGTCCGTATCCCACTCGCCGTTGGTGGAACCTTGATCATACAGGGGGAGACCGGTGGGACGGGACTCAATATAATCTCCTGCTTAAAAACCCGAAAATTTCTGAGAAAGGGTTACCCTGCAATACTTGCACACATCACCGAGAAGAAGTCGGAAGAGAAGCGACTTGAGGATGTGCCGATTGTTAGAGACTTTCCCGAAGTCTTTCCAGAAGAACTGCCTGGTTTACCTCCATCTAGACAGGTTGAGTTCTCAATTGATCTCGTGCCGGGTGCCGCACCGGTGGCCCGCGCACCATACCGTTTAGCCCCATCCGAACTTCAGGAGTTGTCATCTCAGTTACAGGAACTTCTGGATCGAGGATTCATTAGAGCGAGTTCTTCACCTTGGGGAGCTCCGGTCTTATTTGTCAAAAAGAAGGACGGTTCATTCCGAATGTGCATCGACTACCGAGAATTGAACAAATTGACCGTCAAGAACCGTTATCCACTTCCCCGCATTGATGATTTATTTGACCAACTTCAGGGTTCAAGTTTCTACTCTAAAATCGACCTGCGATCAGGTTATCATCAGTTACGAATTCGCGACACCGATATTCCGAAAACTGCTTTCAGAACTCGTTACGGGCACTACGAATTCCAAGTGATGTCCTTCGGTATAACCAACGCACCGGCTGTATTTATGGACCTCATGAACCGGGTGTGCAAACCTTACCTTGACAAGTTTGTCATTGTCTTTATCGATGACATACTCATTTACTCGCGCAATGAGCAAGAACATGCGCAACACCTCAAAACCATCCTTGAACTACTTAGACACGAGGAGCTTTATGCTAAATTCTCTAAGTGTGAGTTCTGGATCCAAACTGTTCAATTTCTTGGTCACGTGATCGACAGTCAGGGAATTCACGTTGACCCATCAAAGATCGAGGCTATCAAAGACTGGCAAGCACCCACCTCTGCAACTGAAGTACGACAATTCTTGGGTCTTGCTGGGTATTATCGACGATTTATCGAAAATTTCTCTAAAATAGCTCAACCACTTACGGTACTGACTCAGAAGGACAAAAGGTTCGATTGGACCGAAAAACAAGAGTCAGCGTTCCAACTTTTGAAACAAAAGCTTTGCAGTGCTCCAATTCTATCCTTACCCGAAGGCACCGATGACTTCGTGGTATACTGCGATGCTTCTCACCAAGGTCTTGGTTGCGTGCTTATGCAACGAGACAAGGTCATTGCTTATGCCTCACGACAGCTGAAAATTCATGAAAAGAACTACACCACTCACGATCTCGAACTTGGAGCTGTCATTTTTGCTCTAAAAATCTGGAGACATTATCTCTACGGCACTAAGTGCACCATCTTTACCGATCACAAAAGTCTTCAACATATATTCGATCAGAAGGATCTCAATATGAGGCAACGTCGATGGGTCGAGTTGCTTACCGATTACGACTGCGAGATCAAGTACCATCCAGGGAAGGCTAATGTTGTAGCCGATGCCCTCAGTCGAAAGGAACGACCAAAACCACTTCGAGTCCGAGCCCTCAGTATGACCATTCACAACGATCTTACAGTTCAGATTCATACCGCTCAGATCGAAGCCCTGAAACCGGAAAACATAAAAAATGAAGCCTTACGGGGTATTGACAAACAATTCGAAATCAGACCTAATGGGATTAGGTATTTTTCAAACCGAATCTGGTTGCCCAGTTTTGGGAACCTAAGAGACTTGGTGATGGACGAAGCTCACAAGTCTAAATATTCTATCCATCCGGGATCCGATAAGATGTACCACGATATCAAGGAATTTTATTGGTGGCCAAACATGAAAGCCGAAATCGCCACTTATGTCAGCAAGTGTCTTACTTGCTCGAAAGTCAAAACCGAACATCAGAAACCACCTGGTTTACTCCAACAACCTGTAATCCCTGAATGGAAATGGGATCAAATTGCCATGGACTTCATAACCAAACTACCCAAGTCGTCGAGCGGTTGCGATACCATTTGGGTGATCGTCGATCGTCTCACCAAATCTGCTCATTTCCTGGCAATCAAAGAAAACGATAAAATGGAACGCCTTACACAAATCTACATCAAGGAAATCATTTCTCATCACGGTGTTCCAGTCTCAATCATCTCTGACAGAGATGCCCGTTTCACTTCTCACTTTTGGCAATCACTTCAGAAAGCTATGGGTACCCGTCTCGATATGAGTACCGCGTATCATCCTCAAACCGATGGCCAAAGTGAACGAACCATTCAAACACTGGAAGACATGCTACGAGCCTGCGCAGTTGATTTCGGTACAAACTGGGAAAAACATCTACCGTTGTGCGAATTTTCGTACAATAACAGTTATCACGCCAGCATTAAGGCTGCACCTTTTGAGGCACTGTACGGTCGTAAGTGCCGATCACCGATCTGTTGGACTGAAGTGGGAGATAGTCAACTCACTGGTCCTGAACTCATTCACGCCACCACTGAGAAAATAGTGGAAATCCAAAACCGACTCAAAGCCGCACGTGATCGTCAGAAAAGTTATGCTGACGTGAGACGCAAACCACTCGAGTTCCAAGTTGGGGATCGAGTACTCTTAAAAGTATCGCCTTGGAAAGGCGTCATCCGTTTTGGCAAACGCGGGAAGTTGAATCCCAGGTACATCGGGCCTTTTGAGATCCTCGAACGGATTGGCCCCGTAGCTTATCGATTGCAGCTGCCATCCGAACTCAGCAGCGTGCACCCTACTTTTCATATTTCAAATTTGAAGAAGTGTCTGTCTGATGAGACACTTATTATTCCATTAGATGAAATTCGTGTTGACGATAAACTTCATTTCGTTGAGGAACCCGCTGAAATTATGGACCGTGAGGTCAAACAACTGAAGCAAAGTCGTATTCCCATCGTCAAGGTCAGATGGAATTCGCGGCGTGGTCCGGAATTCACCTGGGAACGGGAAGACCAAATGCGACTCAAATATCCTCAACTATTCACTGATTCCACATCAAACACGACTTCGAGCTAAATTTCGGGACGAAATTCTTCTAACAGGGGGAGAATGTAACACCCGCCAAATTAGGACTAGTAATTAGTGTCTAATCATATGTTAATACATGTAATTAGTTCCTGGTTAGGCTAATTAATGTATCGAATTATATATATTGTTGAATATATACGAAAATGCGATTTGATGAAATCGTACGCAATTTAAATCGAATGTATTTCGATTCAATTTAATACGGACGTTGGTGATCAACTTTATTAAATAACGCTTTTATGTCAAAAAATATTATTTTGATAATATTTCGTATTCATTCGTATCGTACAAACCAAACTTACACGATTTAAAACATTAAACCGCACAAACTAAATAAACAAACTTATATTTTATAACTACAATATAAATTAAATTGTAAAATATTTAAATAAAACATCGCATAATAAATTGTATTTTGAACTTATAATTAAAATGTAAATTATTATTTAACGTTAAATGACGGAGCAAACGAACACCACACGGGACGCGGGGCGAAAAACTGGAAAAGTGGGGATAACCCCCACCTCCCATTTTCTTTCTTCATTTTATCTTCTTTCTTCACTCTCTCTCTCTCTTTACTTTTCTCTCTAAACAAACAAACCACCAATCCACCTAAATCGCACAAAATCTACTACCAAACGCAACCGGATCATAAATATTTTTAGAGATTCACGACCACCTCGCGACGATCTACAACGCTATCTTTTCGGATTTTCATTTCGGCAAATTGTAAGTTTCCGACAAAATCCCGAAATCTCTCGAATCTTAGTATTTTTCACTTGTGGTTGTTTATATAACATATATATGTCCCTTACTAAGTATATAACACGATTTCATAGCTTAAAAACGAGTTTAAAACGGAATTTTGGCCGGAAAAACATTAACAGCCGGACTTCTGGGCTGGTGTTCATCCATGCGACACAACCCTTGTGTCGCATAACTACCCTTGTGTCGCATATTGTGTCGCAAAACACAGAAAACTCAGATTTTTACTAAGTGTCGAGACTCGAAATTTATCACTCGATTTTGCCCGAATTCAGATCCCAGATGCGTTTTTCGTCAAAGCAATATAGTAGAAATAAAAATTTTCCAAGCTGACCTGGCAGCTCGACCCCAGCCAGGGGCGCTGCCCCCGGACCCCCGTACTTAGATTCCGTAACGGCTTCTAAAACACAATCGAAACACATTTTTCAAAGTAAAACGCCACGAAATCACAATAATAATAGTTGAGATTATTATTACAAATCCATCACCAACGGGCCGTACATGTTTTCAAACACTTAACAAATCAACCAAATCGTAGTAATTTGGACATATATATAGTTGTGTAACAACTACAAGGGTGATCTTTTGAGATACCCAATCATGATTATAACCATCGCGTGTCGTGGACACCCTCAGGTTACAAGTCTTTGGACTTCATATTCGGCTAATCAACTTACGTTTGTGTAAACGCATTCAGACTCAGGTGAGTCTCATAGCCCCTCTTTTACTGTTTTACTCAGGGGTGTGATATATTGCTCAACTTTTAACATGTGAACGCAAGTACCAACTTTTCATATACTACATGAGTTTTTCGAAACTAATCATTTTAAAGTCCTCCGTCAGCATAGTTGTTAATACGTTGTAGCGTGAATATTAGTATATGGTACCATATAGGATTGACCCTCCTCGTTCGGGTTAGCAAGCACTAACCGGGTAAACGGACGTACTAATATTTGGGAAGACGAATGTTGATTAGGCATTCGTGGAGGCACCTCGCCCGGAATTCTCTATAGGGGACCCGGCCCTCGAGTTAAGCTCAACTATGTGCTCATGGCTGTATACACGATGATTATCATTTAATTGTTGGATGCAATTCATTATTTAATTGCTGGATGCAATTCATTATTTAATTGCTGGATGCAATTCATTATTTAAATCTTGCGGTTCATACGATATTACTTGATTTCAAACCTGTGAGCTCACCAGCTTTATAGCTGACCTTTTAGCATATATCGCAGGTACCCAGCAGTAGGATGTTTCTGCTTCAGGATTTAGCTCGAGTCAGCATACAGACGATTGAGATTTTCTTGCATTAGTATATTTTGTATAAGTACTTATGTACTAAAATCTCATTTTATTTAACTCGAGCTATGTAAAGCTTTAAATGTTGTAAACATTTCAGTTATCAATATATTTTGTTACAACGACGCATATAGAGTCGTTTGCTATTTATCTTTGTGCTTTGTTATTGATTAGTAACACCCAAATCAAGCTTCCGCAAATCATTAAATTTGGGGGTGTTACAAGGTTTATGTTGATGATATTATTTTAGGGTCAACTAGGGATTCATTGTGCAAATAGTTTGAGGGCTTAATGCATAAGCAATTCAAGATGAGTTCAATGGGTGAACTCACTTTCTTTTTAGGATTGCAGGTTAAACAGAAGACGGATGGAATCTTTATTAACCAAGGGAAGTATGTGCAGGATATTTTGAATAAATTTGGTTATAAAGATGTAAAGATAGCTAGCACTCCTATGGAAGCACACAAACATCTTAATGCTGATCCTGAGGGAGAGGAAGTAGATGTGCACTTGTACAGGTCAATGATTGGTTCTTTGACGTATTTAACTTCATCTAGGCCTGATATTATGTTTGCAGTGTGTCTTTGTGCTAGGTACCAAACCAATCCAAAGCAGTCACACATGTATGCTGTGAAAAGAATCTTTAGATACTTGAAAGGTCAACCAGATTTGGGACTTTGGTATGCTAAAGGATCAGATTTTGAGCTTAAGGCTTTCACAGATAGTGACTATGGTGGTGAGAACATGGATAGAAAATCAACAAGTGGAGGATGTCAATTTCTTGGAAATAGGTTAGTGTCATGGCAATGCAAAAAGCAGACCACAGTTTCCACATCTACAGCAGAAGCAGAATATGTTGCAGCATCAAGTTGCTGTGCACAGGTTCTTTGGATTCAGAATCAAATGTTGGATTATGGTTTGACATTCATGAACACTCCTATTTATATTGATAATACCTCTGCTATTAGTATCATTCAAAATCCAGTTAAGCATTCAAAAACCAAAAACATTGAGATCAGATATCATTTTATACGAGATTGTTATGATAAAAGATTGATTCATATTTTTAAAATTCATACTGATAATCAACTTGCAGATCTTTTTACAAAAGCATTTGATGTAGGAAGATTTACATTTTTGATAACTAATATTGGTATGATCAATCTCACGTAGTGTTTTGGTCTGGATTTGATACTAACAGGGGTGAAGTATATTGTGTGTGACAGGGTCAAGTGTTGCCACTGTTAGCTTCATCATGATAACAGTTGGTACCACTGTTAGTTTACTTTTGCCACTATCAATGTATTTTCAACCCCTGCTGTATATGTATAGATTAACCCCTGCTGGTTGTTTTTCTTAGTTTAATATTGCAGGACTCAGCCACTGTCAAGAGACATCACTTGAGCTGAAGTCTAATGTTTTCTTTGTTGCTTCTTATTTTGGTTAAAAAAAAATACGGTTCTTTTTCTAATAAAGCTAAGTTTATGCCCCTGTTAGTTCTAAGCTGGAGTTTCCCTGGTCGGATGCCCCTGCTAGACTATCAGCCACTGTTAGCTTTGTTAGATGATTAAAAAGGGTTGACTATAATTGACCAAGTGAGGTACCCCTGTTGGGCTTATTTGTAAGTTGTGCCCCTGCTAGGTATAACCAGCAGTGCCACTGTTAGTTCTATTGTTAGGGCTTGGCACTGTCATCATATAAATACTCAAATACTTCACTTTTTCAATTACGCTTTCAAAATTTTCAAAACCCTTCAATAATCGCTCTCGTTTGGATTTGATTTTTGTAAACCGCTTTTTGTTCTTTCTTCAATTTCATCAATGGCATCGTCATCTTCATCAGATTCTGGTACTTCTACGCTAAGTGTTCATTCTGAACACAATATGAGGGCTTTCTTGAACAAAGAACTTGCAGATGATTATTTTCACCCTATTATCGATTTCTTGAGTAACTGTCCAGTTACTTATGCCCTTACTGTCTCTCCAAGATTGATACGATCACACATTCAAGAATTCTAGCTGAACACAAAAGAAGGGAATGTTAATGGAATTTCTCACATTCATTCCACTGTCAAGGGTAAGAAGGTAATGGTGACTGAGATTGTTCTTAGAGAACTTCTGCAGTTTGATGATGAAGGAGGAATTCTGGAATTATCAAGAGTTGATTTGTTTAAAGGCATAAATGATATGGGGTATGAAGGTTCTGGAAAAGCAAGATCAGAATATACTTTCTTGAAGTCATGGTTCTGTCCTCAATGGAAGTTCTACATTAATACTTTTCTGGTATGTTTGTCACAAAAGAGAACTAGTTTTAATGAATTTAGTTCTAGTATTGCATATCCTATTATCTGCTTGGCACAGGGTATTAAATTTAATATGTCTAGGTTTATCTTAGATAATATGATTAGGAATGTAAAGGGTGATACATTCATTATGTATCCTAGATTTGTTCAGCTTTTATTGAATACTCAATTGTCAAATCTACCAGCAGAGGATAGTGTAATAGTTAGTTCTACTCTATCGTTGAGGACTATCAGAGCCATGAACCAGTATCAAAATACTTTTTCTAAGAAGGAAACTGCATTATTTTCTACAATGTTAGTTGCTCCTTCTGCCACTGGTGGTGTATTACCAACACCACCTGGACCAAATGATGACAGGCCAACAACACAAGTTGGTTTTGAACACACATCAGGAGGTGGCACCAAAAGAAAACAAGGGAACCAACAGCCTACCCAAAGTAAAGCAAAGAGATCCAAGAAGGCTAAACAGGCTGTGGAGATTCCTGTTTCTCCACAGTCTCAGTCAAATGATCCACCACAACAGGTGAACATACTTGATGAAAATGTTCATTCTGGAAGGGCTGCCACTACTGTTTCTAGCCCACTGGCAGGGCAGGATAGTGGTAACATCAATAAGACCCAACCAGAGGCAACTATATTTGATGAACCTATGGGTGATGATTCAAATGTAGGTCCCAGTACCAATAACCAAGGGACATCTGCAGTGGCAGATGTAGTCGATGATTCATCTAGGAGGTCACACTCCAATGTTGATGAGGCTAGTAATGAAACTAGGGAATTGACTATTGATGATTTGGTACATGATGTCAAGCTGATTTGGACTAAGTTTGAAAAGGAAAGAGCTTTGAGAAGGGAGCAACAGGCTATGTTGGCTGCCCAGGGTGAGTTGATCAAGAAGCAGAGGGAGGAAATTGTTGATTTACAAACCAGGTTGTCAGTTCTTGAAGATGCAGTGGATAAAGTTTTGTTGCCTGCTACTACCATTAGGGAATCTTCAGGCAAGAGGGAGAATAAAGATGATGATCATGAGCAGAATGATATGCCTGAAGATAAGAAGAATAATGGTGATGATTCAGATGGTCAAGATGATAACAATGATGGTTATACTGAAGGTGCAGGTGATTTTAGCTTTATGGATATACCTGAGTTTAATGAGATGAGTGATAGAGGTGTTGAAGAGGAATTGAATGTCTCAGATTATGTGATTAATGATGACATGGATGAACAGATGGTGGATGCTGAGAATGATAGGAGAATGGTGGTGTATGTGGGAGAAAATGTTCAAACAGGTGATAATGTTGCAGATGAAAATGTTGCAGATGATGATACACCAAGTGGTCCAGCTTTAAATGTTTTTCCATTAAACAAAGGATTACCTTTTAAGGCTGTGGCTAATCTGTATATCTGGGATATTATGGGAGCAAATCTGGATATGAGCAAAAGAGTAAGTTTTAGTGATAGGTTGGTTTATGAAGAAAAGAGTGATAATGATGATGGTAAATCTGTTGAAACAGAGGATATGGAAGGTGGTGATGTAGAGGTTGAGGGGGAGTTTATAGAGGCAAAACCTGAAGCTAAAGAGGAAGAAAGAGTGAAGATTTATAATAGAAAGAAATCAATTCCAAAGAGAAAGTCTACCTCTGCTAAGGTACGAACCCCTGTTGAAACTCAATTTTTGACCACTGCTAGTATTGTTTCTACCTCTGCTAGTAGTTTGGTATCTACCCCTGTTGAGGTATTAACCACTGTTGGTACTTCAACAGCAAGCCCTGTTGATACAACCCCTGTTACTACAAATTCTACCTCTGTTATCACAAAATCAACCACTGTTATATCAACCCCTGTTCCCACAACTGTTGGTACACCTACTGTTACTCCAGTTTACACCACTGCTATAGCAACGACCACTGTCAGGGCTCTAGAAGTGCCTGTTACAATAAGAGAGCCTACACAAACACCCAAACCTAAGTCTGATCTTCCAAAGATTGATTCAAAGGACAAAGGTAAGGGAAAATTGAAAGAAGAGAGAAAAGTTAAGAAGGTTGTAGAGCCTCCAATTGATTTGAATGAGGCAAGGAGAATTCAGGAAGAGCATGATGAGAGAATGCTAAGAATGGCAGTTGAGTCTAAGAGAAAGGAAGGACCTGATGTTGATGTTATATTGGAAGACTTGAGTATGGTAACCTTATCACAGAAGGCTGCACAGATGCTGAATGATATGGCTGCAAAAGGTCAAGGGTTGTCTGCTCAAAAGGCCCATGATATGATCAAGAAAAAGGTTGGTAATGTTGGTTTGGATCCAGGGTTTGCAAAGCTTAAACAAGTGGCTGAAGAAAAGGAAAAATTGAAAAGACAAGCTGAGATTGAGAAGAAAAGAAACAAACCACCAACTGCTGCTCAAAGGAAGAAGGATTTACTTAGAATTCTTGGTGATAGATATGCACCAAGAAGTGTGCTTGAAGGATGGGATGTGCAGAAACTGGAAAGAGCATATGAAAAATATCAGAATGAGGAGAAGGAAGATTTTGAGAAAAGAATTCAGAAAGACAAATTCATTAAGAAAAAATTGGATGAGGATAGAAAGAGAATTGTAGAGCAGGTGAGAAAAGAGGAGCAAGAGAGAATTGAAAAGAAAGAACAAGAGGAAGCAGAAGCCAAAGAAAGAGAAATCAAAAGGCTTTCTGATCAAAATTTAAAGATCAGGTGGAATGGAGTTCTTGCTTCTGATAGTGTGATTCCTGATTTAGAAAGAGATGCAGAAGAGTTGAAGAAATATATCAAAGAAGTGAAGGATTATAAAGAAAATATTCACATCAATCATGATAGATCATCAAAGATAATTGAATGGAAAGGAATAAAATCAAAAGTTGCTGATGGTGATAAAGAACAGATCAAGATTGTTAGAGAGGATGGGAATGAGCAATGTTTGTCATCTGTTGCTGATGTGCTTAAGAATGTGAACAGATTAGACATTCTAGATCTGTTTGAGCTAAACAGTCAAGGAGATAGGCAGGCTTCACTGGTGATTATGGAAAGAGAATTGGGAAGATGTCTGAATATGCTGTTTGAGCCTGAGCCATTCATCAATTTGTTCTTAAATTGTATTGATGCTGTGAATACATGGAGACATTTTGTTAGAGCTGGAGTTCATATGATTCTATTCAGAAGTGGAATGTCAATCTACATGCTTGATGAAAGAAGATATGTTCTGGGAACTCAGACTCTAAGAAATGTACTTGCATTTCAACTGAGAACTACAGTGATTTCAGAAGGAGCATTTAATGCTTTATATATGGTGCTTAATCAGTTCCATAAAAGAATGGAGTTGGAAAGAATGAAAGAGGATGAGAGAAGGAGAAAACAGAATCAAACTCAGAAAGATGAAAAGAAAGATGAAGAAACTTGATTCATTGCTGAGAATGATCAAGTTTAGGGGGAGATTGTTGAGACCTGAGACACTGTTGAATCTGCTCAGAGTACAAGTATGCTACCACTGTTAGAAGAAGTTCATCGCTGTTAGAATATTTGTATTGACAGTACCACTGTCAATTAGTTTTAGTCTAACAGTGCCACTGTTGAATGTGTAATTTGTATTTTGTATCAAGTACTCAACCTCTGTTAGTAATATACGAGTACTATCCCTGTTAGATATATAGATAACCACTGTTGGTTAGATAAAGTTGGTTAGAATTATATTAGGAGTAGATGAGGATTCCTAATATGTTTGATTCTGTAAAGGACTCTATATGTTATAAATAGAGATCCTGTAAAACCCTAGAAGATACGATCCATTCTAGTTATTAGCTTCAAGGTTGTAAACCCTAACACAATTGTGTGTTCGTATTATTGATAATAATATTGAAGCTTTTGGTTAGATATTCTGTTATATACAAGTTTGTTCTTCAAGTTATTAATAAACTATTCCACAAGCTTATTAGTAATCAATCAAAGTAATACATACTAAGATCTCAATCTGGGATCATCACTATGTAAAGCTATAAATGTTGTAAACATTTTCAATATTAATATATTTTGTTAAAACGACGCATATAGAGTCGTTTACTATATATCTTTGTGCTTTGTTATTGATTAGTAACACCCAAATCGTGCTTCCGCAAATCCTTAAACTTTGGGGATGTTACATCTACAATATGCAATTCAAATATGAAATCAGTTGTATGAAGTGTGTATGTGAAATTATTTGCTCATGTGAAATAATGACTTTGGGAGCAATTGGATTAAGTGTAGTAATAAATCTTGGAAAACAAAGTTGATATGACTCCATATAGTAAATTTAATGAGATGTTGGTAAATCTCAATTAATAAGTTTGGAGTCTTGTTGTTGTGTAAATTAGAAAGTGTTCATCGATTTGAAAGTGTGTTGTTGACTTGGAAAAGTCAAAGTTGAATGTGGTTGTGTCGAACTTGATAATTGCTATGTTATAAGTTGTTAAATGTGGCTAGATGCTTATGTGTTTAACATTGATCATGATTGTGGTTGAATTGTGATCTATGTACTAAAGGTGGTGTAGTAAGAAAGTCAAAGAGGTTAATCAACTTTTATGTGTGTTGATAAGTTTGTGAAAGGTCAAGGTTGAAAATTTGTTATAATTGGCCTAAATATGATGACTTTAATGTGAAATTGGTGTTTTGAGGGTATAATAAGACACCAACAGTGAAAGTGGGTTAGTTTGACTTATAATAGTCAACGTAATGTGAAATGGGTGATGAAATGGTAGTCATATGGGTTGAAACCCTAACGGGTTATTAAAGTGCCCAAATGGATCACTTGATGGTTAAATGGTTAAACTGAGTGGTAGTTTAGTTATAACCAATGTTAAAGTGACTTTAAGTCATAAATATAGTAGTAAAGTGTATTGAAAGTGTTATGGTGATTAATATGGTTGAAATTGGTAAAAGTGTCCAATTGGACCCCTAAACGGGTCAAAGTGTTAAAATGATGTATAATGAGTGTATGAGGGTGATGAATGTGCCTACACGTCACAAATATATGTAGAAACATGTTGGCAAAGGATGGAAGTCAGAAACCAAGCCATTTGAAATTTGACGTGTCACCAAAATGAGTTAAAATGGTCAAAAATGAGTTATACGTCCGTTTTCTTGATAAACATGAAATTTGAAAAAGTGGAAAAATGTAAAGTTGCATTTTGACTATATAAAGGTGCCTGCAAAATTTCAGAGTCTAATTCTTTACGGTTTAGGAGATATGCGTGTTTGAATTTCATACTTTTGCAAATAGTTGTGCAGATCTGCTGTACTGGGTCCAATCCGGCGGATTCAGGTTGAATCCGGTGGATTCAGGTTGAATCCGGCGGATTCAGGATGAATCCGGCGGATTGGGTGGACCGGATTGGTTAGAAGAGGGTCTGAGAATGATTTTTGTCAAAAATGGGGTGAATCCGGCGGATTCGTTGGGGATTCAGGAGGTTAATTTTAAAATGGTCATAAAAGATGAACCGTAACTCCGTTTTTGACGTTCTTTATATCGCCGGAAACGTGAGAGAGTCTACTTTCCAATGGTAATATCTTTGATGAAATTTGCAATGATTCAAATAATTATATTATGTGCAAATGTGTTGGTACAAGGAAATTTTGAAGTTGTTAAGTTAAAACAAACAAGTGGTAATTAGTGTGAGTCTAACTAATTATTAATGACTGAAATGAGTGTGATTGGAACTTAATAAGAGATTATGTGAATCATATTATGTGGTTAAACTTAAATATGATAAAGCTTTTAAATCATATAGAGTATAAAAAAAATCAATTGAATTGAGTAAAAGAATAAATATATGAGTTTATATTATGTGATAGTTGAACATGAAATGCTCAATTGTAATTCAACTAAAGGTGAATAAATTGATGAATATGTGTTGAATATTACACATTGTTTTGATGAAGTGTTTGGTACTAAATGTACTATAAGAAATGTAACTAATAATTTATTGTGATTAGTTTTCATTCAAAGTAATAAGTTGAAAATGGTAGCAAGTTAATAATTAGTTGTATGCCTGTTGTTAAGGTATTGTATATGTGTGTAAATTTGGATATCACATCTGTGAGACATGTGAGAGTAAAGATTAATCATTTTGAAGATAGATGGTATGAAGTGACCTGAGAATGAAGTGTGACTGACATAATATGATGACGTTTGGCCAACGTATTTATATTATGCCATTTCACATGGAGTTGTTGAGGTTACTAAATACCAGATAAAGTTAAGTGATTTTAAAATAACAGGTAAGATATGTTGACCTGTAGTTGAGAAATAGTCAAAGATTGACTGAAATGAAAGAGTAGTAAACCATGAAATTGTTGTTAATGTGGTACCTATGGTACAAGAGATGTGTATGTGTGATGAATTGCATTGTGATGATATTGTTGAATAGGTGATTAAGAACAGCACCTTATGTTGTTGAATTACCATTGTTGATGATGCTTGGTATTAACAGGTGTTGATTTAGCATCCAGGTTGGTGTGATAGGATGCTAGTTGATTATGTGAAACTGGTTGTAACCATAAGATTTTATCTCTACATGTTGCTTACTTTTATGTATTTGAGATTATATGATTGTAGATTACTGTCGAGTACAGAGTTTCATATAATTAGGTTGTGTTTATAATTACAAGTTGTAAAGGGATAATTAAATAGTTGCAAAAGTGAAAATTCTAGCAAGTTGTTAGCCAAAGAAATACATGGTTATTAGCTAAATTGTTAGTTGTGAATTGAGTTAAAATTTTTATGGCCAATGTGTGTTGTGGTATTTATTACCACTAGTTGTGATTGTTGTAAAGTTGAAATGTTCACATGGATATGTGCTATATTTATTACTAGTGATTATGTTTTTAAATTGTTTACATGACTAAGTGTGAATGGTCATGTAAGTGGTCGATTAACTTATAAGAGACAGGATATATGCACAGTATTTGTGCAGGGGGAAAGGATAGAGACATGTACATTTGGATATGCGAATGTGGAAAGAATTGAAAACGTGTATCTATATTTATAAGTTGCTCACGGGAGTAATGTTTGAGGTGTGTATTTGTGATTAAATAGTTGAGGATGCTACATTTTATGATGAATATTGCATCTTGCGTTAGCAAACTAAGTAGAGTACAAAGCACAACTTATGTGTTTCGGTGAATTAAGTTGAAATACACACTGGTGGTGTGTAAGTTGATAAGATGTATGCACATTTTGTGTTTAAGCGGTTAAATATATGCAAGTACAGTTGATGTTGAGATGACTAAAAATATGCATAATGATGATATGCATAAGTGAATTGAATTATAACCACATCTTGTGTGTATATAGTAATGAATAAGTATGTAGCTAGAGGTGGGTGTATGAGATATATATAGTATTAGTGAAATGTTATGTGTGATTCTATTTCACTAAAGTAATTAAGTGTGTTTAGATTTCGAGGACGAAATCTCTTTAAGGGGGAGAGATTTGTAACACCCAGTCTTCGGGTCTAGTAGTAATTTAATATTTTCTGACTGTGAATTATTATTTAATGTGTCAAAAAATAGTTCTGTTGTATTATTTGGAATTAAATGGAGAAAAGAGTCGAATAATTTATTGTGACTAATAAATTATTATTTGTTTTAATTTAATTCAGTTAACGGTAAAATAAAATAATATTTCCCCGCAAATGGTTTTTAAGTTCCAGACAATGAAAAGTACGGGGAATGAAAATTAACAAATTGTGTAATAGACTCATATTTGAGTCGGTTTGTTATTTTCATCATATCTCTATATACATACATCCGTACGTATCATATATACATACATAACACATGAAACCCTAAATTGATTCAAGAATCATATGGAAACATCAAATTGAAGTTGCTAAACACGAATTCAAGCTTCTACCATCATTATAATCAAGGTATGATTATGTGTTCTTCATTTATTTAATCTAGAATTTGGGGGTTTAGGGGTTTTAGCTAATTGAAGGGTTAAAATCCGAAATTGAAGCTTGATATTGTTAAATTGATGTTACTTAAGCTTAATTATGGTGATGGTTAACATTAATTAAGCTAAGGGTTTCGAATTTGATTTGGTGTTCATGAGAAATGGATGATTATGATGAGTTCATGGGGTTTTTGATGGATTAATGGTTTTAATCCGAAATTAAAGCTTGATGTTAGTTAAAATAGTGCTAAGAAGTATAACTAAGGTGGTTAGTAACCTTAATCTAACTTAGAAGTGGATTAATTAAGTTGTAAAGTTTATGATCAAAATGGGTTTGATCATATGATGATGTTTTGATGTTAATACACTATGATTAGTGATTATAAAAGTTGTTGGAATGTTATTAGGAAGAATTGAAGTATTAAATCAAGTGTTTGATTATGAGAATTAACTATACTTATGATAATGATGGTGATAATATCATGTTAAGAAGCCATGATTAAAGTAATCATGTGATTAAAGAGATTAAGATGGATGAATGTAATAAGATGATCATTATGATCATCAAGTTGATTAGTGATAATTAATGTAGCTTAACATGATGGTGTGCTTCTAATGATTATGAAATTTTGATGTTAAAATGATTATTCATAATCTTGAAATAATAAATGTTGAATTAATACAAGTAGTGGTAAGTTGTTTGATGTAAGTACAATTGTATGAGGTTATATCATTATTGAGACAATTGACAAGTGACTAACTTGTGTTGTTTTGTTGTATTCTCAGATGTGGAGAAGGCTCAGTGATATTAGACTACTGAGTGGATGACTGAGGTATTCGGTGAGTGGATCTTTAATCCTCAGTATGATTTAGTTGTAATAGGTTTGGTTACAACGGGTAAACGTATTATTACTGTTTTTGTTTGCCATGATGATTTTGGTTTAATAGTAATAATACTATTGATAGACTGTTAGTCTGAAATGTTGACCTGATATGTTGCGAATATGTGATCACATGATATGTTGGGCCTTTGGGCATCAGTTGTTAATGAGGTCAACAAGTTGAACTGGTCGGTTGGGCTAATTGTTATTTAAGATTTAACACATCTCCTGTGTTGGTTGATGATAACAATTAGCTATCGGTCTCGTCCGTTATGGCCATACGGATATGGTTGGATAAGTGTTCTTGGGGAGCTACCCGGGTATTATGGTATCCCCAGAGCAACCGATCCTCGTTATTTAGTTGTGATATTATTGAACAGTTGACCAGTTGAATAGTTGAGCAGTTGAATTGTTGTACTAGGTATTGTGTATTTACGATGCTTGTTGGTAAACAGAGTTGTTATACTAAGTTGAACTGTTGATTAATTATTCCCTCACTTAGCGTTATGCTAATCCCCCACATTAATACTTCTTGCAGGTTATATAATTTATCGGGTGGGCAAGAAGTTGGACTGGAAGGAATGTTTGATGATTAGGCGTTACTCTGATATTGATTTGTATAAATCATTTTTATCTTTTCGTTTTGAAATAACACCCATATTGCCAAAGATGTTTTAAATTAGTTTGATTTTATAATTATATGAAATGATGTAACTCATAAATGTTGAAACTAGGACTAACGCTTCCGATATATTGTATTGAAATGTTGGTAAAATGAGGGGTGTTATATTCTCAAACTTTGAAGCCTCTTCTTGATCAAATCGATGATACTCCATTTTTCTTTTGTGAAGAGCTTTCAAATATTTCTTTGTCAGATTGATAAGGCTGATCGGATCGAAAACACGAAGAGTCTTTCCACACTTAGCCGGTAAATTCCACTTACCCTTTTCAATCACCGGATCTTCATCAGAAAGATATTCAATAACCGCTTCTTGAGTAACAGAATCAAACCACCAATATCGTAATCTCTTGAGAAAATCAAGTGGCAGAGACTGTAGTGGTACAGTTTTCAGACTAGCAGCTGGAGGATAATGATATTTGACGATCAGTTCCTGAGTTCTCGGATCTAACCTTTTCTTGTAAGAATAACGAACTCCCAGCTCTGGTCTAATCCACAAATACTTCTTGCTGTAGATATCTCTTCTAAGAATCTTCTAAAACATGTCACCACGAAAATCATCAGTATGGTTAACAATGTTCAGTTGAGCAAGACGATTCAATTCTTCCTTCGGCAGTGTACTGATGCAGTTGAATCTCGGCCTGAAGTACTGTATACCATCTCTTCGTTTGATGAGAATCAAAAAATTGTCAGCATCAAATTTCCAACTTCTGATCAAACCAGTCAAATCACCTTTAACCTGATAAGTTTTACAAATCTTCAATTCAGGTTTAAGCTTTCGAAACATTGGGAGACCTGAAGACGTAGACGGTTGTGATTGTTCAAGAACGGATTCAGCAGCTTGTTGTTCCTGAGTAGTATCTGTTGGAGGTTCTTGATCATCATCAGAATCATCGGACTCAATGATCGGTGTATCAAAATCATATGGTTGAGCCGGTTGTTTCTGAACAGGTTCCGATTCTCGCTCAGGCTCCGGTTCCTGATTCGGATTATCCACATACTCTTCATCCGGCCCTGGAACCTCCACATTCATCTCAATATCATCCGGATCAATTGATCTGTCTGCTTCATCAACCGGATTTATCAAACTCTGAAGATACGTGAGATTAACGTTTGAATAATCAACCAAAATTGGTCTCGGCTGTCCTCGAACATCAACAAAATAATCCAAAGCAATATTTTCATTAATCGGATCTGGGATTAGATTTTCAGGTTCTGGGGGAGGGGTTACATTTGTTTCCAAGGTTTTCTGACCTTCCTCCCCCAAAACAATAGTGTTGGGACATGTATTTGTGACAACAGATCTAGCTTGTAATAGGACTAGTGATTATTGTAATCAAGTTTGTACTATTGATTTTGAATTGTAATATGATAATAGTTTGTTATTAATATTCGTTAAATATATTAGTATGTTAAAGTGTTTGACGAATATCGAATATGAAAACTATAGTCTGTCCAACGAGATGAGATCTCAAGTCGCTGGACTGAGTCCAACGAGATGAGATCTAGGCTCGTTGAATAAGCCACGAACCAAGGTGAGATATGGGCTTGGACTGGGCTACGAGGCCAGTCGACTCGGTAAGCCCATATTCCTACGAGCCGAGATTGGCTGAAAAATATAAATTCGTTATTAGGTCAAAACGAAAAAAAAAACTTTTGCAATTTCGATTTCCAGAGCATAATTTCGTGATTCTAAGTATTGTTAGGCTAGGTATTGATAGATTAACAGTCGTTATAATCAATACAAAACAAAACATTAATCAATTCGCTATTATCTTGCGAAACAATTCGTTCACAATCCGTGAACCAAGTATTGAGGAATTCCGCGCCTTAATACCTAAAGATAACCTCGTTATCGATCCTAAGAACTAGGGACTTACAATTGGTATCAGAGCTTTCGGGCTAAATACGATTAAGTTTGAGGTTTTTGGATAATAACGGTTGATTTAGGATTGTTGGTACGTGCAATAGTGCGTAAAAACGATCAAAATCAGTCTCTGGAAGTGTTTAGGTTCGAATTCGATCGAAATCTTAAGGTTTAGTCGATCAAAAACCTAAAATTTTCATTTTTGGGGTTTTCAGCCGATCCTACGAACCGAGTTCAAATCCTACGAACCGAGTTCAAATCCTACAAACTGAGTTCAATCCTACGAACCGAGTTTGGTTTCACGAATTGAGTTTAATTTCACGAACCGAGTTTGACCCTACGAACCGAGTTCCGTTCTGCGAACTGAGTTTCTGTTTTGCGAGTCGAGTTCCTACGAACTGAATTTACTGATTTTTGTGAGATTGTTAATTTTTGAAACAATAAGATGTCTGATCTTAGTAGAATGATCGAGATGGAACATGAGGTGGGAAAATCAAATGTTCCACCTAAGTTGTTGAAGATCGAAGATTACTATAACTGGAAGGACAGATTTGAATCTTACTGTAGATTCCATGATTTGTCAATCTGGATGTGTATCAAGAATGGATACACTGCACCTACTCAAACGGTTAATAATGCAACTGTTACTCTTGCTTATAACCGGATGAGCGATCAACAAAAGGAGGATTATGAATTGGAGAATAAATCTCATTCTGCAATTAAGATGAGTTTACCAAAGGAGATAAACCATCAACTCAAATCTTTTCAAACTGCTAGAACGCTCTGGGAAGCGTTAGAGAAAAGATGTGAGGGAAGTCCTCAAGTGAAGGCAAGCAGGAAGAATCTTCTTAAGAAACAGTTTACTGTTATAAAAGCTTTAAAAGGAGAAGATTTAGATGCTTATATCACTAGATTCTACCACTTGTTAAGTGAGCTTGATAACCATGATATTGTTACTACTGAGACTGAAAGAACCGACAAGTTTATTGAGGGTTTGCCGTCTAAGTGGGAAATGTATGGTGTAATGCTCAAAGATAACGATGAAAGGTATGCAACCATGACCTTAGAGCAGGTCATTGACAAGCTAAAAGGTTATGATTTCACTAAGAAATCGAGAGAAACTGATTCTGATCAGGTTTAGAATCCTGGGCTATATCATGGGAAAACAAATCTCTCAACTTCTTCATCTAATTCGACCACTGCACTTTTAGTGGGTAATACTGATGAAAATGGTGAAATGATAACAGATGATGTGTGCCTTCTTACCTCATCAGGTAATGAAACTAAAGGTACACCTGTTGAGAAGTCAACTCAAGGACATCAAAAGATGCCAATGAGTGTGAAATCTGCTGAGCAACAGTTATCTGTCCTTGCATCCTTTGTTGCTTCTTATGAAAACTACATTCAGGGTAAAATCAATGATCCGATTATGTTTGATGAAGACTATGATCAGATAGACCCTGATTATCTTGAGGAAATAGATCTCCAGGATCAACTTGCAATGTTATCAAGGAGAGTTAAAAATTTCTTGAAGAGAACTGGTAGAAAAGTGGTAGGAAATCTATCAGGGTTTGATAAAACCAAGATCAAGTGTTTCAACTGTCAAGGTTATGGACACTTTGCTCGTGAGTGTCAAAGACCTAAGGTTGAAACTGGCAATAGCAAACAAGGTTCGGGAAGTACCTTAGCTTCCAAAGCCTTAGTTGTGAAACAGTTGGATGGATCTTATGATTGTCAAGCTCAGTCTGAGGAAGCTCTCATGGCTGAGATTGAAGATCAAGAGATAGCTGCTGAGTCCAATAGCTATATGCCTATTGATGTTGAAATAAAGGTGCCAGAGATTCATGAGAAAGCAAGTGATGATGACGTGCTGTATATGGATTCAACTGCTGATATGAGCCCAAATGACTTTGTAGCACGCATGACTGAAGTACAAACCGACAAGAAAAGGGTATGTTTGGATATTCTTACTCTTGCTGATGTTTGTTATCTAGTTACCGATCTACAATCTCAATTAAGTGTCTTAACTGTGTCGAATCAGAATTTGTCATCCCAAGTTAGCACTTTTAATGATTCTAATAAGACTATAATATCTGAACTTGAACAAGCTAAAAGTGTTGTCCTTAGGTTAAGTACATATAAGGTAGATCTTAAGAATAAGATTAAGTCTGATAGTTCTGATAAGATTGCACTGAGAGATACCATAAATGAAAAGACAATAATCATAGATGGTCTCTATATGAACATTGATGACTTAAATCAAACAATAGCTGATAGGGATAGAGAGTTAGCTGACCTTAAGCATAAGTTAGTAGAACAAAATCGTAAGATTGAGTCCTACAGAACTTTAGAAATGGATAAAACGCTAGATGCTCAACGTAGTGTAAAGGACAAGACTGGGATAGGATACAATGATGTACCTCATCCTTTTAATGCCAATTACACTAGTAACTCGATAGATTCTGAAATGACAGATGCTAATCCTGAGATTTTAGTAACTAATGACCCTGAAAAGTTAGAGGCACAGAAGGATGTTCTTAAGAACATATCACCAGATAATAGTAAGGTTTCTCATTTCACCAAAATACAGTTTGTATCAGGTGGAGTGATTAATGATACTAAGACTGATGATAAGGTTGATAAGGAACAAAAATCTAAACCTTTAGTGCCTAACACTTCGGATGAGAAAGCAAAAGTTAGTAAATCACGAAAACAGATGTCTTGCTTTAAATGTCGCCAAAAGGGACATGTTGCTTCGTGTTGTCCAAACAAGAAGCCGGAAGCATCACATAAGTTAGTGATTGATGAAAAGACACCGACTAACTCTAGTACGATTGTAGATAGGTTAGATACCAAACCTAAGTTAGGTAATAAACCTGTTAACATTCTTAAAAGAGAAGGTAATCATAGTGTCTCCCCACCTAAGCCTAAGCGACCATATCCACTAAGCGATAATTCTTTCAATAAACCTAGAGATATGACACCGTCAAGGTTTAGAACTCAAGGTAGAAGCCATAGTCATTTTGAGAATGGTTCTACTTCGAGATCACATGGGCTTAATTATAATACACATAATAGAGCTCATAATTCAGCACCTAGGAGGTTTTCCTCAAATTCACCTCTTAAGGCTGATCGTCCGCAAACTAAAGCTACTTCAAAAGTAACCAAAGCTCCTGATGGGAAGGATGGTTATTTTAAAGAGCTTAAGTTTGTTGATGATAAGGGACAAACCAAGACCGTAATGGCTTGGGTCCCTCTTGATAACTGATCGTGTTTTGTGTTATGTGCAGAAGCATGCTGTGAATAAGGATAGCTGGTGGTATGTAGACGGTGGATGCTCAAGACACATGACAGGAGAACGAAGTCTACTGAAGGACTTCAAGGAGAGTCTCAAGCAAAAAGTAAATTTTGCAGGAGATAAAGGAGGAGTAATTTCGGGAAAAGGAAAAGTTTCAAATGGAACTTTGACTCTTGAGGATATGAACTATGTTGAAGAACTAACTCACAACCTAGTGAGTGTTTCCCAAGTCTGTGATAAAGGTCATCCAGTTTATTTTAATGAAAAGGAGGCCTTAATCCTAAAGCCAGGTTTCAAAATTCCTGATGAATGGATATTAATGAGGGCGCCAAGGAAGAAGGACATCTATGCTATCAACATGGGTGTTTCTAACTCTTCAATGGTGTATACTTGTCTATTATCCAAGGCTTCGGAAACAGACGCTTTGTTATGGCATAGGAGAATGGCACACCTGAACTGGAGAAAGATGAATTACATAACCAAAAATGGTTTGGTTCTAGGTGTACCATAAAAACGTTTCGAGTCTGAAGATAAGTGTGTTCCTTGCATGAAAGGAAAGCAGCATAAGAAACCACACAGATCTAAGACTGAAAACTCAATCTCCTCGCCATTTGAATTGCTACATATGGATCTCTTCGGCCCTATAAGCAAGAGAAGTCTAGGTGGCAAATGGTACTGTTTGGTTGTCACAGATGATTATTCTAGATTCTCGTGGGTATTCTTTTTGGGATCAAAGGATGAAACTCCAGGAATTCTAATTGAGTTCTTTGATCTAGTAGAGAATGTCTATAAAAAGAGAGTGAAGCGTATTCGTAGTGACAATGGAACAGAATTTAAGAATTCAACGTTAAATATCTATTGCTTAAGCAAAGGGATATTACATCAATTCAGTGCACCTTATGAACCTCAACAGAATGGTGTAGCTGAAAGGAAAAATAGGACGTTGATTGAAGCTGCAAGAACAATGCTTGCTGATTCAAAACTTCCGGTCATCTTTTGGGCAGAAGCAGTGAATACAGCATGTTATGTTCTCAATAGAGTTCTTACGGTTAAGAGACATAACAAGACTTGTTATGAGCTTTTGATCAATAAGAAACCTAACTTAAAGGGGTTTGAACCCTTTGGAGTTTCATGCACCATATTAAAGACCGGACATCAAGCAAAATTTGGTGAGAAGGCTGACGAAGGATTTTTCCTAGGTTATATGCGCAATTCGCCAAACAAGAGAGTCTTTAATAAAGTCACAGGACGTTTGGAAGTAGTTTATAACATTGAAGTTACGAGCTATTCACCGGATGTTCATAAGGGCTTAGATTGGCAATTTGATTATTCAGATCTTTTTGCATCATTTAAAGTTCCTATTAGTGACTATTTCAGTGATTCAGAGATAGCTAAACATTTATTGTCTGAAGATGTGGATACTGGACATACTTCAACATCGAGTGTTCCGAATTCTGGAATCAAGACAAATGTTGATCCAAATCAAACATCTACTAGTGGATCTCAAAAATCCAAAGTAAATACACCTCTAAATGAAGAAGAGCTGACTGACAAATTAGTGGATGAAATTCTGACACCACTGAGAGAGTTAAGAGTATCTATGGGTATTGATAACTCACAGCTGTCTAGAGAGGGTGTACCAGATTTGGAAGACATTCCTGAACAACACAGTGTTCTTGAAGAAATCGGTACTAACTTAGAAGATGAGATTCCGGTTGAGCCTGTTGCTTCAACTAGAACGAGTAAGAATCATCCTGTTGAAAACATCATCGGTGATATTAATACTCCAGTTCAAACAAGGACTCAATTAAAAGCTAGTACGTCTGAAGATTTAGAATACCAAAGCTTGTATACTGCATTGAAAGAGACAGGGATTCCTAATCAATGTCTACATTCATGTTTTATCTCACAAGTCGAGCCTAAAAATGTTCAAATGGCTTTAAAAGAAAGCTCGTGGGTAGAAGCAATGCAAGAAGAACTATCTCAGTTCTCTAAATTACAAGTATGGGAGTTGGTTGACCTACCAAAGGGAGAATATCCAATTGGAACTAGATGGGTATTTAAGTGCAAGAGAGATGATAAGGGAATTGTTACTCGCAATAAAGCTCGTCTGGTAGTTCAAGGTTTTAATCAACAAGAAGGTATTGACTACAATGAAGTGTTTGCACCAGTTGCTAGGCTAGAAGCAATTAGAGTGTTCTTAGCATTCGCATCATATTATGGTATAAAGGTTTATCAGTTGGATGTTAAGAGTGCCTTTTTGTATGGCAAAGTGGAAGAATTGGTGTATGTTTCACAACCGCCAGGGTTTGCTGATCCTGAGTATCCAGATAGAGTATATCGTTTGAATAAGGCTCTATATGGATTGCATCAAGCACCTAGGGCATGGTATGGAACACTATCAACATATCTACTTGAGAATGGATTTACAAGAGGATCGATTGATAGTACACTGTTTGTGAAGTGGAAGAAGAAAGACTTTCTTCTCGTGCAAGTTGTAACACCCCCGAAATTCACTGTTTTGCGGAAGCATAGTTTGGGGTGTTACTAATCAAATATCACAGCACAAAGATAAAGTAAACGACATCTATATGCAACGTTTGTAAATTAGTTACATTCCATAGATATATTGTTTGAAAACTTAGTGTTTTCGTATACAAAAATGTAGTTTCCCTAGAGTCCGCGCGTGTAGCGGGAGATTCTATTACATAATCGTAATATACAAAAGATAATGCTAAGAATCTCCGTTAATGCAGTTGTGTTGAAATCATGCGACTCTAGCTAAAATCCTGGAGTAATCCTACTCCATCCGGGTACCTGAGAAAACATGCTAAAAAGTGTCAACCAAAAGGTTGGTGAATCTCACAGGTTTGTAAGTAATATCAGCTTTGAACACGAGCTTTCATCAGTAATGCCCTCAGGCGTAATATCAGTAATTGCAATCCAGCAATCGTAAATCCAGTATTCGCAATCCAGCAAATGTAAATAAGTAAATTTATACCGTTGCCATGAGGCTCATAATCGAAGCTTAACCCGTAAGTAATAAGTTTGCTCCCGTGACATGCTCGTAAATGAGCAAGCATCAGTAACGAATAATTAGTCACCCGTTTATACGCGTAAATCAGTACGTGGCAGCGCTACTGCCCCGGGTGGGGAGGGTCATTTCCCTAATGGATCCATTAACTAGTGTTCGCGCTTAAGTCCATAACTAACGATATATGATGGAGAGACTTCTGTTTGTAAGTAAACTCATGCAATTTCGTTTGGTATAGTAAACAGTTTTGTACTTGTGTTCAAGAAAATCAGTAGCATGTATCTCCCCCAATAAGATAAAACAGTAAAAGTGGGTCCGTAAGACTCACCTGAGTCTTGTAGTAATCAGTTGCAATTAGCAAGTAGTAAGTAAAGCAAGTAGGTTCTCTGGACCCGTAACCTTCAAATGCCTAATCATATGAAGTTATGTAAGTATGCGTCTCACGAGACGTTTCGTTTAGTTGTACACAACTAGTATATCCAGTGTTTGTCCGTATGTTTGTAATTGTTCGTTTGTTGAAAAAAAACATGTTTGGGCCCGTTGGTGACGGTTTGTAGCAAAATTTCTAAAATGTAGACTTTGCTACAGTAAATTGCTACAGTACTGCTACAGTAAAATTTGACTTTTTTGTACAGTAACTTTGACTTTAAAATTCTGGTTTTCTGTGTTTTTGCGACACAATCTGCGACACTAAAGTTTGGTATGCGACACAGTGGTTGTGTCGCATAGAAATGCGACACAAGAGCCCTGCGACACAGTGATTGTGTCGCAAAAGCTTGCGATGCTAAATCAATAGCGACATAAGGGTTGTGTCGTATAATGTTTACGACACAAAGGTACGACACAGAGTACGACATAAAATACGACACAACATGGTTTATGCGACATAGTATGCGACACAAGGCTTGTGTCGCATGTATGAACACCAGCCCAGAAACTTTCGGGTTTCAAGAATTTTCGACCAAAAACGCAAATCTAACCCATTTTTGAGCTATAAAATCGTGTATTCTTCATGTATTAGGTTATATCTAAGTTGTGTACACCTTATAACACCGAAATAATACACCAAAATAAATAGATCTAAGTTTTTAGAAATTTCTTACTTTTGCAAATCGAGCTAGATCAAGGACGAGATGATGAAAACGGTTTTGATATTCTTGCTCCACTCGTGATGGTGATTCCGAATATGTATTTTGTTTGTCAATTCGGTGTGGTTCAATTTTGAGAGAATTTGGGTTTGAGAGAGTTTTGTGGGTGTTTTTGTTTAGTGAAAATGAAAGAGAATGGGTGGTGGTGGTGATGTTGGCTGGCTCCAAAGGAAAAAGAGGGAAAACACTTCCCAAAATACAGTATTTACTCCGTGTCCTAATTGACTACCTCGCTCATTTTAGTAATCGTGTAAAATATTATTTAGATAATATTCTAAAATGTGAATCCTTACTGAAAATCATTCGCTAATATTTATTTAAAATATTAGTTTGTTAGTTTAATTTGTGTCGTCGCGATAATATATAAATAATGCTCGTTCGTTTGCGTATTTTATATAACAAAATACGTTCTCATTATTTAAGTAAATTTCTGTCACCAACGTCCAAGTAAACTGTGTCGGACTCCGTCCGGTTAATTCGCACGATTTATCCAAATCGCGTAAGTACACACACATATATATAAATCACCTTATATATATATACAAATAGAGCCTGTAATTAGTCCTATTACATACTAATTACAACTAGTTACAATTAATTAGGCATAATTAATTATCCTAATTTAGCAGGTGTTACATTCTCCCCTTGTTAAAGAAATTTCGTCCCGAAATTAGCTTGAGTGCACGGACGGTGCGTTGTCTGGGAAGAGATGTGGGTATTTCTGTCGCATTTGGTCTTCCCGTTCCCAGGTGAACTCAGGGCCGCGCCTAGAATTCCACCTGACTTTTACGATGGGAATACGACTCTGTTTCAATCGTTTGACCTCGCGGTCCATGATTTCCATAGGTTCCTCGACAAAATGAAGTTTATCATCGATTTGAATTTCGTCGAGCGGTATAATCAGTGTCTCGTCAGACAGACATTTCTTCAAGTTAGAAATGTGGAATGTGTTGTGAACACTACTAAGCTCAGCAGGAAGTTGCAGGCGGTACGCCACTGGACCAATCCTTTCAAGGATTTTGAATGGTCCGATGTATCTAGGATTTAGTTTGCCTCATTTTCCGAATCGAATAACACCTTTCCACGGTGCCACTTTGAGGAGTACCATGTCCCCTACCTGGAACTCAAGGTGTTTGCGTCTCACGTCAGCATAGCTTTTCTGACGATCACGTGCGGCTTTCAGCCGGTTTTGAATACCAATGATTTTCTCAGTAGTTTCTTGAATGATATCTGGACCCGTGAGTTGGGAATCTCCTAACTCAGTCCAACAGATAGGTGATCGGCACTTACGTCCGTAAAGTGCCTCGAAGGGTGCAGCCTTTATGCTGGTATGGTAACTGTTGTTGTACGAGAACTCGCACAACGGTAAGTGATTTTCCCAAGAAGTACCGAAGTCAACTACGCAGGCTCGTAGCATATCCTCCAGTGTTTGAATAGTTCGCTCGCTTTGGCCATCGGTTTGCGGGTGATAAGCAGTACTCATATCCAGACGAGTACCCATAGATTTTTGTAGCGATTGCCAAAAGTTAGAAGTAAAACGGCTGTCCCTATCCGAGATGATCGAGATAGGTACACCGTGTCGCGAGATGATTTCTTTGACATAGATGCGAGTCAGACGCTCCATCTTGTCGGTTTCCTTGATGGCCAGAAAATGAGCAGATTTCGTGAGACGGTCCACGATCACCCAAATGGTATCGCAACCACTCGAAGTTTTCGGTAGTTTGGTAATGAAGTCCATGGAAATCTGTTCCCATTTCCATTGAGGAATTTCAGGTTGTTGGAGCAACCCCGAGGGTCTTTGGTGTTCGGCCTTGACTTTGGAACAGGTTAGGCATTTACTGACGTACAAGGCAATGTCAGCTTTCATGTTAGGCCACCAATACAACCCTTTGACGTCGTGATACATCTTGTCAGAACCAGGATGTATAGAGTATCGAGATTTGTGAGCTTCAGCCATCACCAAATCTCGCAAGTTTCCGAATTTGGGTAACCACACCCGGTTAGAGAAGTATCGAGTTCCATCGAGTTTGATTTCGAATTGTTTATCCAAGCCTCGCAAGGCTTCATTTTTCAAGTTTTCATCGTTGAGTGCTTCAAGTTGAGCGGTAAGGATTTGAGCAGGAAGCTCGTTACGAATTGTCATAGAAAGTGCTCGAACTCGAAGGGGTTTCACTCGTTCTTTTCGGCTTAAGGCATCGGCAACTACGTTAGCCTTGCCCGGATGGTATTTGATCTCGCAGTCGTAGTCACTAAGTAACTCAACCCAGCGACGTTGCCTCATGTTTAGATCCTTCTGATCGAATATGTGTTGGAGACTTTTGTGATCAGTGAAGATAGTGCTTTTCGTACCGTAGAGATAATGTCTCCAGATTTTCAATGCGAAGACCACAGCACCTAACTCGAGGTCGTGGGTCGTATAGTTTTTCTCGTGGGTTTTTAGTTGTCGTGAGGCATAGGCAATGACTTTTTCCCGTTGCATCAACACACAACCAAGTCCTTGGTGTGAGGCGTCACAGTAAACTACGAAATCGTCGGTGCCTTCGGGTAAGGACAAGATTGGTGCACTGCAAAGTTTGTTTTTCAATAGCTGGAAAGCTGACTCTTGTTTATCAGTCCAATCGAACTTCTTATCTTTCTGAGTCAGTGTGGTTAGGGGAACAGCTATTCTTGAAAAGTTTTCGATGAATCGGCGATAATAACCAGCAAGACCTAAGAATTGTCTCACTTCGGTTGGAGTGGTCGGTGACTCCCAGCCCTTGATTGCTTCAATCTTGGCGGGATCAACATGAATTCCTTGGCTGTCAATCACGTGTCCGAGGAATTGAACGGTTCGAATCCAGAACTCACACTTAGAGAATTTGGCATATAACTCTTCGTGTTTAAGAAGTCCTAGAATGGTTTTCAGATGTTGAGCATGTTCCTGCTCGTTGCGAGAGTAAATCAGGATATCGTCGATGAACACAATGACGAATTTGTCAAGATATGGTTTGCACACCCGATTCATAAGGTCCATGAATACGGCCGGTGCGTTGGTCAACCCGAATGGCATCACTTGGAATTCGTAATGCCCATAACGAGTTCGAAAAGCTGTCTTTGGGATATCATTGTCACGGACTCGGAGTTGATGATAACCTGACCGTAGATCAATCTTTGAGTAAACACTCGATCCCTGGAGTTGGTCAAACAGGTCATCGATTCTAGGAAGTGGGTACCGATTCTTTATGGTTAGCTTATTCAGCTCTCGGTAATCGATACACATGCGGAAAGATCCATCTTTCTTTTTCACGAATAAGACTGGAGCTCCCCAAGGCGAGGAACTTGGTCGAATGAATCCTCTGTCCAGGAGTTCCTGTAGTTGGTTAGACAACTCCTGCATTTCGGATGGTGCTAAACGGTAAGGGGCTCGTGCCACGGGTGCAGCTCCGGGCACAAGTTCGATTTGAAATTCAACTTGTCTAGGTGGCGGAAGTCCGGGCAAGTCTTCAGGAAAGACTTCCGGGAAATCCCGCACGATTGGAACATCCTCAAGTCGCTTCTCCTCCGACTTCTTCTCCGTTACATGTGCAAGGATGGCTTGATACCCTTTTCGTAGGTATTTTCTAGTTTTCAGACAGGAGACAATATTCATATTTCGTCTGCCGGTCTCCCCTTGTAGGACTAAGGTTCCACCGGAGACAAGAGGTATGCGAACGAGTTTGTCATGACAGATGATTTCAGCTCGGTGCTTGGATAACCAATCCATACCGACAATAATATCGAAGCTGCCGATCACGACAGGGATTAAATCAATGGGAAACGTTTCGTTCGTGAGGTTAAGTGTACAGTTGTGTATGATGCTATCAGTCTCAATTAGTTTGCCGTTAGCTAATTCTACAATGTATTTAGCATCTAAGGCAGTGGGAGTTATATCAAGTAAAGGGCTAAATTTCTCAGAAATGAAGCTTCTATCGGCACCGGTATCAAATAATACAGAAGCAGTAAGGTCGTTGAGAAGGAACGTACCCGTCACGACATTCGGGTCTTGTCTGGCTTCCCCAGCCTTGATAACGAATGCTCTACCACGAGCAGGGTTGTTGTTGTTTTTCAGCTTTGGGCAATCTTTCTTGAAGTGCCCTGAATTTCCGCACCCAAAGCAGGCCTTTGGTGCATTAGTGTTGGGGGTAGAAATGTTGGTTCGGCAATCCTTGGCTAGATGCCCGAACCGTTTGCAGTTGGAGCAAGGGCAAGAACCGTCATGATGGCGGCTGCATTTGGAACAATAAGGCTTGTTCCCGCTGTACCCTTTCTTTTCCGAAGTCCCCGATGAATAAGCCTTAATGTACTTAGGCTTTTTGTTGGAGGTTTGGTTGGATGAGTTGGGGTTACCTTCCCACTTGCGTTTGTTGTTTGCAGATGGGGTTGAAGTTGTGCCACGGCGGACAGAATTTGCCGTTAGTTCATGGGCCATAAGGATGGCGCTCTGAATAGTACCTGGTTTGGATGAAGTCACCAGGTCCTGTAGTCTCTCGGGAAGTCCATCAACGAATTTCTCGATCCTCTTGTACTCAGGATCGACCATGGTTGGGCACAGGAGTGCCAGTTGATGGAAACGGTTGGTGTATCCGGTGATATCATCACCCTGCATCTTGTGGTTCCAGAATTCCATTTCCAGTTGTTTCAATTCATCCCTGGGGCAGTACTCGCCCCTCAACATTTCCTTCAACTCCTCCCACGGGAGTTGGTAAGCAGTAGCAACACTCACAGTCTGGGCATAAGTGTTCCACCAGGTGAGTGCGGTGTCAGTAAAAGTACTAACGGAGAACTTAACCTTATCTCCCTCCGCACAGTTGCAGATAAGAAATACAGACTCAACTTTCTCGATCCAGCGTACTAGACCGATAGCTCCCTCGATACCTGCAAAGTTTAGAGGTTTGCAGTTCTGGAAGTCTTTGTAAGAACAAGGTTTAGCAGCAGAGGTTTCAGCGGCATCGCTGTTCCTCGTGGAATTTGGTGGAGTATTCCGAGCCAAGGCTTCAGTAACAGCCTGGGTTATAAGGGAGGTAATCTGGGCATCGGTGTATGGTCTTGTCTTTGGCGGCATGATTATTCAATAAAAGAAATGAAGATACATGAGATTTTGTAGGAACTTGTAATTGTCACAGATGTACATGTATAAAAGCAGTAATACATAACATCAACATGGAAAAATGACAATTATTATGAGTTGAAATATCAAGGGAAGTTTGATAGATAATGTGAGTTCAAAGGTTACATCCTACAGAGATATTACAAAAGGTGTCGGGAATTGTTACATCCGACTAGTTTATAGAATAGCGCTAGATAGTCATTAGATTACGAGACAAAGACTACACTAGTCTTAATGTAGATTAATCTGTTCCATCAGCGCGACAAGGCGGCCCACGGTTTCTGCCAGCCTGTTGGTTTGCCTGGCGTTGTCTTCAACTAAGGCCAGTCGTTGTGCTAGTACATGAGAGTGATCCTCAGTCTCCTGTGAACGTTGTTCACATTCCTCTAGTCGGTTTCTTACAAGTTCATCCGCACCTAATTCGGCGGTCATTGAGTCCTGAATTATGCTTACAGAGAGGTTGGTATCCTCTTGTTCTCGCTGGAGTTGGGATATGTGATCAAGTGCCTGGCGAAGCAGGTAGGTCATTCGGAGTTGTTCCCGTTCGAGATGTTCGAGCCTTTGCTCCTGACGGTGAAGTTGGGTAGCCAACACTGGCATCGTGAGGTGTGCCGAGTTCTGAGAGTTATGAACAGGATAGGGGCTATTTCGAGGCGACCTTGTGTTCCTCCTGGCTACTCGTGGGTTCCGTGACCCATGTGAGTGAGAGTGTGACGGATTAGGTGGTGTGTTTGCCATTCCTGTGGCAAAATGTAAGTAAGACGAGGCTAATATATATACATATATCATATCCAGCCTATTGTCTAGCACGTATCAAGTAATGGTCCGGTTCTCTCGTGGTCAGAGTCAACTAACGTATCCCCGTTCAACATATTCATTTCAGACCTTACATCATCTTTCCATAATTGTACATAGTTGATCAGGCTATGTTAAATTAAAGTCGTATGCTGTAATTCCTGAACCAGTCATGTCTAATAAGAGAATACTGCCTAACGGTCATAGTCTAGGCCCCACTAAATGCAACCTAGTTCACTATAACCTTAGGCTCTGATACCAATCTGTAACACCCCCGAAATTCACTGTTTTGCGGAAGCATAGTTTGGGGTGTTACTAATCAAATATCACAGCACAAAGATAAAGTAAACGACATCTATATGCAACGTTTGTAAATTAGTTACATTCCATAGATATATTGTTTGAAAACTTAGTGTTTTCGTATACAAAAATGTAGTTTCCCTAGAGTCCGCGCGTGTAGCGGGAGATTCTATTACATAATCGTAATATACAAAAGATAATGCTAAGAATCTCCGTTAATGCAGTTGTGTTGAAATCATGCGACTCTAGCTAAAATCCTGGAGTAATCCTACTCCATCCGGGTACCTGAGAAAACATGCTAAAAAGTGTCAACCAAAAGGTTGGTGAATCTCACAGGTTTGTAAGTAATATCAGCTTTGAACACGAGCTTTCATCAGTAATGCCCTCAGGCGTAATATCAGTAATTGCAATCCAGCAATCGTAAATCCAGTATTCGCAATCCAGCAAATGTAAATAAGTAAATTTATACCGTTGCCATGAGGCTCATAATCGAAGCTTAACCCGTAAGTAATAAGTTTGCTCCCGTGACATGCTCGTAAATGAGCAAGCATCAGTAACGAATAATTAGTCACCCGTTTATACGCGTAAATCAGTACGTGGCAGCGCTACTGCCCCGGGTGGGGAGGGTCATTTCCCTAATGGATCCATTAACTAGTGTTCGCGCTTAAGTCCATAACTAACGATATATGATGGAGAGACTTCTGTTTGTAAGTAAACTCATGCAATTTCGTTTGGTATAGTAAACAGTTTAGTACTTGTGTTCAAGAAAATCAGTAGCATGTATCTCCCCCAATAAGATAAAACAGTAAAAGTGGGGCCGTAAGACTCACCTGAGTCTTGTAGTAATCAGTTGCAATTAGCAAGTAGTAAGTAAAGCAAGTAGGTTCTCTGGACCCGTAACCTTCAAATGCCTAATCATATGAAGTTATGTAAGTATGCGTCTCACGAGACGTTTCGTTTAGTTGTACACAACTAGTATATCCAGTGTTTGTCCGTATGTTTGTAATTGTTCGTTTGTTGAAAAAAAACATGTTTGGGCCCGTTGGTGACGGTTTGTAGCAAAATTTCTAAAATGTAGACTTTGCTACAGTAAATTGCTACAGTACTGCTACAGTAAAATTTGACTTTTTTGTACAGTAACTTTGACTTTAAAATTCTGGTTTTCTGTGTTTTTGCGACACAATCTGCGACACTAAAGTTTGGTATGCGACACAGTGGTTGTGTCGCATAGGAATGCGACACAAGAGCCCTGCGACACAGTGATTGTGTCGCAAAAGCTTGCGATGCTAAATCAATAGCGACATAAGGGTTGTGTCGTATAATGTTTACGACACAAAGGTACGACACAGAGTATGACATAAAATACGACACAACATGGTTTATGCGACATAGTATGCGACACAAGGCTTGTGTCGCATGTATGAACACCAGCCCAGAAACTTTCGGGTTTCAAGAATTTTTGACCAAAAACGCAAATCTAACCCATTTTTGAGCTATAAAATCGTGTATTCTTCATGTATTAGGTTATATCTAAGTTGTGTACACCTTATAACACCGAAATAATACACCAAAATAAATAGATCTAAGTTTTTAGAAATTTCTTACTTTTGCAAATCGAGCTAGATCAAGGACGAGATGATGAAAACGGTTTTGATATTCTTGCTCCACTCGTGATGGTGATTCCGAATATGTATTATGTTTGTCGATTCGGTGTGGTTCAATTTTGAGAGAATTTGGGTTTGAGAGAGTTTTGTGGGTGTTTTTGTTTAGTGAAAATGAAAGAGAATGGGTGGTGGTGGTGATGTTGGCTGGCTCCAAAGGAAAAAGAGGGAAAACACTTCCCAAAATACAGTATTTACTCCGTGTCCTAATTGACTACCTCGCTCATTTTAGTAATCGTGTAAAATATTATTTAGATAATATTCTAAAATGTGAATCCTTACTGAAAATCATTCGCTAATATTTATTTAAAATATTAGTTTGTTAGTTTAATTTGTGTCGTCGCGATAATATATAAATAATGCTCGTTCGTTTGCGTATTTTATATAACAAAATACGTTCTCATTATTTAAGTAAATTTCTGTCACCAACGTCCAAGTAAACTGTGTCGGACTCCGTCCGGTTAATTCGCACGATTTATCCAAATCGCGTAAGTACACACACATATATATAAATCACCTTATATATATATACAAATAGAGCCTGTAATTAGTCCTATTACATACTAATTACAACTAGTTACAATTAATTAGGCATAATTAATTATCCTAATTTAGCAGGTGTTACACAAGTTTATGTTGATGACATTATCTTTGGATCGTCTGATGAAAAGATGTGTCAAGAATTCGAACAAGTCATGAGAAAACGGTTTGAAATGTCTGCAATGGGAGAGTTGAATTTCTTCTTAGGATTACAAGTTGATCAAAAGAAGGATGGATTCTTTATTCATCAATCTAAATATACATATGAGTTATTAGAATGCTTTAAGATGGATGAAAGTAAGGTCTACAATACTCCAATTCCAGTCAATCATGGACTAATTCCAGATACATCGAGTGATAGCGATGTGGATCCAACTCTTTATAGAGCCATGATCGGATCACTAATGTATCTAACAGCCTCTAGGCCTGACATAATGTTTGCTGTTTGTTTATGCGCAAGATATCATGCTAATCCGAAAGAGTCACACATGCAAGCTGTTAAACGAATTTTTCGTTACCTCAAAGGGAAACCTAAGCTGGGTCTTTGGTATCCGATTGATGGAGACTTAGATCTCGTAGCTTATACTGATTCGGATTATGGAGGATGCAATCAGAATAGGAAATCTACGACCGGAGGATGTCAATTCCTAGGAGGTAGATTAGTATCCTGGCAGTGCAAGAAGCAAACCTCGGTAGCCATTTCTACATGTGAAGCTGAGTATGTTGCAGCTGGCAGCTGTTGCTCGCAAGTACTTTGGATTCAACAGCAACTGCGGGATTATGGGTTAAATATAACCAATACTCCTATGATGATTGATAACGAATCTACTATGTCGATCACCAATAATCCTGTGAAGCACAGTAAAACTAAGCATATTGATATTCGACATCATTTTATTAGAGATTGTGCTGAAAAGAAAATGATAAGGTTAGTTAAGGTTCCGACTGCGGATAACTTAGCAGACCTTTACACAAAGGCGTTCGACAGAGCAAGATTTGAGACGTTGGTTCAACTAAATGGAATGAGAATTTTAGAGTGATTAGTCTTCCAAGGGTATTTTTGTAATAGTTAGTATTTCTATGTGTAAAAAAAAAAAAAAAAGGCGTATGGCATTCATTTGCTTGTTACCTAAGGGGAATCGCCTTTATTAACGCTTAAAACTTTTTAAGTTTTTATATGAAAAAACTAAGGGAAATGATAGTACATTAGGAGAATAAGCTTCACAATAATAAGCTTAAGTCCTAAGTATGATATGTTAGTAGGTTCAAATAAAGTTACTTTAGAACTACAGCGGTTCTATCAGGTATGTGTTTATATTTATTTGATTATACACCTATATCCACAAGTTATAATTTGTCTATTTCTATTGAATACTTTAGATGGCTTCATCATATGATGTACTGGTATGCAAATTATATGAAATTTTCTAAGCCTTAAGAAGTTAATTAACTACTTGTTTATTATCTTGTGTTACTATACTATGATGTATGACATTAGTCTTAATTGTTGAGTGATGGTATTGCCATACACTGTTATCATGCATTTTTAATTTCAATTGACAAATAGTAGCAATATGGGTATTAACTTAATTACTGGTAACTTTGTTGTACTAAGTACAGATCTGAAGCCTTTAATTAAATTAATATTCTCAAATATATTTTGAATTATGCTAGAAGGGATTCTCTGTTGTACTAAGTACAGACTTGGATAACATAGCATATTCAAAGTATGTCTGATATTTGTCTAACCTTAAAATTCAAGTGTGTGTTATATGTTTCGAAAAGATACATCATTTAGTAACTGCTACCTTGAAATTTAATGATGCAGTGTTATGAGTTTTACTTGAAATTCTTCAGTATGTCATATAATAGGAAGCACTTGATAATATTCATACCTACAATAAGGTGTTTGCTTAGAAATTTGAGTATAATTTGTTTATGTGGATCATAATATCGGTAATCGTCTTGAACTGTCTATAATTAAAATATTCACTTTATGTGAGTAATGTATTTATTAATTATGCTATGTGGATAAATGTACCTAAGATATAGTTTGATAAATATAAATGTATAAATGATAAACTTAGTTGTAATTTTATGGTAATTTATTTGAATTTCATTAGGTATGTATACTAACAATCTACTTTGACTTTTTAATAAATTTTTAATATCTTGTTCTTTCTAATATGATCCCTAAGCAGATAAATTCTTATTCATTTTGTTTATGTATTGTGTTTTGCTCAAGTAATTAATAAAATGGTACTTGATACCACTGTTAGTTTTTATGTTGTTTTGTATTTTATTTTATTTTTTATTTTTATTTTTTAAATATTACTCTTTGGAATTAAATTATGCTGAATAATTGTCTCTATTTATTGTTGAACAAATGTTACAATTACAAGTGAAAAATATTTTTATTTTAGACTTGTAAAAATAAATGAGTCTTATTTTATACTTGATTTTTATTTCGTAGTTTTAAATTTAGATTGCACGTTTGACCAGTCAAATTTGGGAAATGAGTTTACATGTGCGAAATTAAAAAAGGGGTATAAAAGGAGATAACTCAACGAACCGACTCACATTTTTCACATTCCTCACGAACCGAACCTAGATCCTCTGCGACTCGACTGCGGGCGAAACGAACCGAACGATATTTTCGGTTGATTTTCGATTTTTTAGAACGAGGAGGGAATTTTCGATCCGTGGAACTTATTCATCTTTGTATTACGCATCTTTTGACGTAAGTTTCAAACGATTTCACCGTGTAATTTGTGAGATATCAATCGGTTTAAGTTTTCGAATGTTTCGGTTTAGTTTTTCACGGATTTCATACAAATTAGTGATTTAGAAAACCTAAACAATGTTTCTAATGATTAATCGATGATAATGGAACATGTATTCAGTGTTTAATTGCTTCGAAACATGTTTAATTGTCGTTTTAAAGATTGATCTCGTTAAACCGTTCGTCCTACGACCCGAGATCTAATCTCGCTTCGTAGCCCGCTCTAACGAACCGAGTCGAGCTGGTTTCAGTTTAACGAACCGAACCGACTTGTTCGTTGACTTTATTTGACTGAAACGAAATGAATTTGACTTCGTTTGATTTCGTTTGACTTGAGCGACTCGAATTCAACTCGTTGAATTTCTGTGAACTGAGTTGAACGATTTATTTAATTTACTTTGTTTGACTTTGAGAACTGAATAAACGCTGTTGACTTCAGTTGACTTTGTAAAATTAAGTAAATTTTATAATTTTTTTTATATAATAACTTGTTTTCGATTTGCCAATCATTTGATTACAAATAATTAACAAGTTACTTGTTTTTACACTTTTAGACTTACGAACTAGTGTTTATAAGTTAAAATTGTGTTAACGTTAACAATTTCAGTTATTTCATATCGAAAGTTGAATAGAATGTTCTGATATTTGTCGGCGGTATGATAACTTAAATTGTGTTTTAACTAACAAACTTTATATATAATTTATAGAATATAATTGAAAAGTTAATAACTATTAATAATTCAATTAAGATTCAGTGAATTAAGTTATTAGTTAATAGTAGACTTAGACGTTTGATGATCTTTTGATCAAAATACGTAAAAGTTTAAATTGATTAATGTTTGTTTTGTTAATCTTCTTGCTATTTGTGTAATTTTGCATTACTGATATGGCGAACAGATCTTTCGTGAAGGGTCACAATATTCTTGTGAACCTAGATCTGAATGAGCGCGGTGCTGAGCGCTTTGAGCAGATTCTGACTTATCTAGCGAGATCGAGGATTCGATTTGCTATTACAGAGTCACCTCCACTGAACAGAGATTTACTTACTCAGTTTTGGAGAAACATTTCATACGATGCTGCTGCGAATCCTCCAACGATTCGTACAACGGTGAATCAGCATCCTATTTCTTTTACTGCAGCTGATCTTAGACAGCTTTTACATTTAGGGACTGAAGAACAAGATGCGGGTATTCATCCTAATTCTGCTGATTTCATTGAGGGTGCTTTGGGTCGTACTGGATATTCTGGACTCAGGAGAGGACGCCAGTTTGTCAAGGCGTTTGTTCTAGGACAGTGGAGATTCCTGTTTACGGTTATTGTTTCTGGATTTGGGAACAAGAAATCAGGATTAGATGAGCTCAGTCCGGAGCTTATGTCTGCTGTACTGTTACTGGTTTACAATAAACCATACAGTTTCTCTTCTTACATCTTCAATTCTTTCATTGGACAGATTACTGGAACTGTGCGAACACAGTTTATTCTTTATCCCCGCTTTTGCATGCTTCTTATTCGAAATCAAGTTCCGAACCTACCTGCTTATCAAGCTGATTTTGACGTTGAGACGATAGGTTTGAGAGGTTACAACGCTTGTTTTCTCTTATCCAAGCGTAAAGATGACATCAAACCGGAGGCTGTTGATCTTTTTGGGCATCTTCTAGATGCTGATTATGTTGCTCCACCGAACAATGGTTGGATGGATGCAGGAGCTCAACCTCAAGCTCAAGCTCAACAGCAACAGCAAGCTCAACAACAACCTCCAGCTCCAGCTCCAGAAGTAGCTGAGCAACAAGAGCTCATTGAAGATGTGATACATCAGGCTGCACAACAAGGGGAACAGATTATTCCTGAGCTAGCTGCTGAGGTTTTACATGACGTCTTAGTACAGAACGATGACGCTCATGATCCTGTGTTGGTTGCGATTGAACAGTTTAAGGATACTGAAGTTGTTGACCTAGAGGTTTTTCAACCTGAGGGTTTACAAGGTCAGAGTGCTGGTCCATCCGTTCCTTTTAGGAAAGATGGTGATACAGCATCTGATTCAGATTCTGAGGAAACCACTGATGATGATGTGCTGAAGGTTTTAGAACCGACTGAGCGTGGAAAGCGAAAGCTTGTAGATGAGGATGATGATGAAGAGGTTCAACCTCTCAGGACTACACGACGTAAGCGTGTTAGGACATCTACACCTGTGCTTTAGATTGGAAACATGCCAGGTTATTTATTTTATTATTAATAGTAGGTTGTAAGTTGTGACATAGAGACTGAGATAGATCTTTTCAATAACAGTTGCTAGGGAACGACAGCCTGCTAGGTCAAATCCTACGATGCAACGACCGACTGCTCGTATATCTGAAACCTCAGAGCAGGTTAGAGATATGAGTATCGTTATTGCAGTAAAACTTAATTAGAGATTGCGACAGTTAATTCTGTTACTGTTACTAATTTAAGTTGTATATAGGTGTCTGGTATGACTGGTCGGTTTATGTAACACCCCCAATTTCGTCTGTTTAGATTAGCGGAAGCATTTGGTTTAAGTACTGGGGGTGCCACAATAACAAAGCATGCATACGTATCAGAGCTTATGATTACAACAGAACATAATATATTAAGATGCCAAAAGTAATAATTACAAAGTTTACGATTCATCGAATCGTACAAGTTAAAAGTAATAAGTTTACAAAAGTAGATTTCTGAAATATGACTAAAACATTTCAGTTATACTAAAGAAATCCATGTGTTTCCAAAAGTTGGCATCCTAAACTTCACGGGTCACCTAATTCTCCATGTGTGTTGGCAATTCTTATATGCGCAGCTAATTCCCTGAAAAACATAGTAAAAGTCAACAATGAGGTTGAGTGAATTCACAGGTTTTATGTTTACAAGTTCAGTTTTTATAAACCAGGTTGTTTATAATGTATCGTTGGGATGTCACCCAAAAGTACAGTGTTGTTGGGATGTCACCCAAAAGTATAGTTCAAGTTATAGTAGGAATGTAGGTATCCTATTAATTGATCGTAAGTGTAACACCCCCATAAGACCCGTACTTGGACCACGTGCGGGCAGTGTTACTATTGAGCTGAATATCCTAATCGTTTAGTGGGTCCATGTCAGTAGGAAACCCAGTGCCCATGTTAGAAGGGACTTTTCATCAGTCGAATAACATTAGTAGACCCATGTTCGTAGGATCTAGTGCCCATGTCAGAAGGGACTTTTCAACAGTCGATGCCCATGTAAGTAGGGACTTTTCAATAATTTGTGCCCATGTCAGAAGGGACTTTTCAGTAGTTTGTTGCCCATGTAAGTAGGGACTTTTCAGTAGTGTTGCCCATGTCAGTAGGGACTTTTCAATAGTATATTAACGATAGTAGATCCGTGTTAGTGGGATCTAGTGCCCATGTCAGTAGGGACTTATAGTTACCCAGTCCGTTATATAAAGTGTTGCTGGTTATCCTCCAGCGTTCTCAAAACATATTTATGTGTTTACAGCGTTGGTAGTATGAAAGTATTATGTAACACCCCCATAAGACCCGTACCTGGACCACGTGCGGGCAGTGTTACATATTATGTTGTAATCGTCAGTTTGTTTATCAGTTTACCAGTTCAATGTACTCCACTTGTTTGAGTAAAATAGTATACAACCATGTTTGTATAAAAGTGTTTGACTATGTTTTCCACCACTGTTCAAAGCAGTTAAAACAGTAAAAGAAGGGGCTGTGAACTCACCTGTTGAGTTAAGTAGTTGTGCGAGTGCTAGCAAACCTAAGCCCAAGTACAGTCTGAAATCTCCTAACGCCCTAACGTATGAGATTTAATAAGTATGTGGATGTCTAAGCTAATCATTCATGCTAGTGTTCGTACAACCAAGTTATGTCCAAAGTGTTTGTTAAACGTTTACGTTTGTATTTCGTTGTGGTGAAAATGTATACGACTCGTTGGTGATAGTTTGAAATCATAATTTCAGCAAAATAAGTGTGTTTGTAATGTTTGTATCGTTCGTATATCGTATCGTATGTAAATATTCGTTTCCGGTTAAGTTCGACACTTAGTTTAAAAATAAGTTGCAAGTTTTCTGTTTTTGGCGACACTGGTCTAGTGTCGCTATAGGCGACACTAGTTAGGCGACACTTACTGAGTGTCGCCAGATTTTTGATTTTCAATTGAGTAGCGACACTTGGTTAGTGTCGCTATAGGCGACACTTGTTCAATTATGGCGTCACTAAAGTAGTGTCGCTATGATGGATCTGGTTAAGTATTTTGGCGACACTTAAGTAGTGTCGCTATAGGGGCGACACTTAGGCATAGCGACACTTAGCTAGTGTCGCTACTACTGTTTTTGGCACACGGTGACACTTCCAACTGTTCGACGAACAGCTTGGTAAAAACGGGTTTTTGGTCGATTTTGGACATTTTCGTTTGTTAAGAACACTAAAACATGTTATATTAAGTATATTGAACACGAAATATGAAAAGAAATGACGAAATCTAAGAGTTTACGGGATTTGTCGGAAACTTACGGGTGTCGGATTTGAAATCCGAGAAGGTAGAAATGTAGATCGTGATGTCGTGGTCGTTTTATTCCAAAGGAGCTATATGATTTTTCGAGTTTTAGTGGTAGTTTTCTTTGATTTTGTGGTGGTGGTGGTGAAAGAGAGAGAGAGAGTTGATAGAAAAAGAGAGTGGGGAGAGAATGAGATGAAAAGAAAATGAAAGAAAAATGGGAGGTGGAAGGGGTTTTGTCCCTTTTTCGCCTCCTGTGTTTGCGTTCCGTGTGGTGTTTGTTTACCCGATCGTTAAATGTTACATTATTTTAACTAATACATTTTTAATTACATATTTCATCTTATTTTTAATTAGGATCTTTTTATGAAATTTATTCAATTAAGTTATAAGATTTTTAACTTTGTTTTATTTTAATTATACAAATTAACGTTTTACGTTATAAAATGATATGTAAATATTATCGACATAATATTTAACTGTTTACGACGTTATTTAATAATTTCGTTTTATTAAATAGTTTTGTTCACCAACAGTCGTATATTTTTGTCGCGTTTGTTTTCAGATTGTTCAGTACGTAATTACAACTAATTACGAATACGTAATACTACGCGTATTATCTAGTTGGGCTTTGCTAGACTTACCTCTAAAATGTGTTGTGAATTCACTCAAGTAGGGAATTAGCCTAATAATGCAAGTGATTAACGTTATTAATCTCGTTTAAATTTGCGGGGTGTTACATTCCCCCCATGTTAGAGAAATCTCGTCCCGAGATTTAAAATCAAGTCGGATCGCTCGCGGCGTATGTTCTCCGATAAGTCATGTCGTCAATAATAATACCAATTTGCGTGGCGCTCAATTGTTGCCAGAAAAGTTTTAACAATTTTGTATGCTCGCGGTATAGTTTAGTATGTTTTGGCAGTAGTAGTAGTCTATGTGGCGTTCTAAGTTGCCATGAAAGTTCAAACAGTTTAAGTATGCTCACGGCATAGTTCAATAAGTTGTGTGTTTAGTTTCGTGGTCAGGGTTTGCCAAACGTTGAGTTCGAATCGACATTCGAATAAAAGAAAATCGTACCAACAGCTGTTAGGACCGTGCTAGCCGAGGTCCGCAACAGTTTCCGGTGCATGAAGGATGTATGCGCGGCTACGACCCGGTGGGATGGTTGCGATGCGGTTGTTGTTGTTGTGATTGTTGTTCCCGGGGTTGTTCTGGTTGTTGTTATTCTGATTGTTGTTGGCGTTATTGAGTTGGGGGCACTGATTTCGGTAATGTCCCGGGTCGCCACATCGGAAACAGCCTGTGTTTCGTTGTTCGTTGTTCGTGGGGTGAGTTCTACAAGCTTCGGTTCTGTGTCCAAATCGGTTGCAGTTACCACAGAAGAAACAATCCCCTTCGTGGTGTTTTTCACACTTTCCACATTTAGGCCTTTTGCCTTGATATGTTTTTGGTTCAGGGTTGGTGATTGCGGCGTAAGCTCGGGCGTTCCCCGGGTTTCTGTTTTGTTGACCCTGACGGTCGTTACCATCGTTGTTCCACTTTCGTTTGTGGGTTCCAGATTCGCCCGCATCAGTACGGGTAGGTTCAGTTTTCCCTTTGGTAGCTTTCAGGGTTCCAATCACGACCGCGTCGTCGGTCAAGCTTTGAGCCAGGTCAACTGCGCTCCTAAAAGTGGCGGGTTTGGAAGACATAACCATGCCTCGAATTTGTGGGGCCAAACCCCGGTTGTAACGCTCAATGCGTTTGCTCTCGGGAGTCACCATGTGGGGTACCAGGCGTGCAAGTTCATGAAACCTTATAGTGTACCCGGTAATGTCAGCACCGACCATTTGAATGTTCCATAGCTCGGTTTCCAGTTTCTGTTGCTCACTCTGAGAGCAAAACTCTTCCATCATCATTCGCTTCAGGGTTTCCCAGGTGATGGAGTAAGCGGTTGTACGGCCGAGGATCTGAATTTGAGCGTTCCACCAAGTCAACGCTTTGTCCGCTAGGGTACAGGTGGCGTACTTTACTATTTTGTCAGCAGCGCAGTCGCTGATGTCGATCACTGACTCCGTTTTCTCAATCCAGTGGACTAGGCCAATGGCCCCTTCAGTCCCGGTGAAGGTACTCGATTTGCAGGCTTGGAATGTTTTGTATGAACACCCCTGCTGGGTATTCGTCGGTGTTTCACTGTTGACGGGGGTGGCTCCACTGTTATGTACCACGTGTTCACGATTTCGGCTTGCCTCGTATTGGGCAATTGCCTCTGCTACACGACGTTCAATAATCTGTTCGGTGGTTTCGACGACAGGAGGTGTATTTGTTTGGTGACTGTTGCGAGTCTTTCTTTGTTTAGGCGGCATGCTGACGTTCTGCGAGGAAGGAAATGCAGCCAATGAAAGTATGTGAGGAATGAAGTTTCACATATTCTAGTTATCGGGTGTATGAGAAAATTTGACGGGATTCCCATCACGTATCTTACGACTATGAAACACCCATATGTACTTAGTATAACATAATCACATTGGCCAAGCGTCATTATATGATGCTAAATACATACTTCTTTTCATCAACCGCTTGACACGATCCGGTTCACATGAGATCGGAGTAAAATGAACGAGTCGAATGTGATGAACAGATCACGCGTATCGATGTATCATAACGATAGTTATAGGTATGCAAATGTGTGTATGCACGTGCGTTCTAGCCAAGGCTATAGTCTAGGTCTCTAGGTCTCTAAGTCACCTAAAGTTTCCTAGTTCGCTATAACCATTGGCTCTGATACCAATCTGAACACCCCCAATTTCGTCTGTTTAGATTAGCGGAAGCATTTGGTTTAAGTACTAGGGGTGCCACAATAACAAAGCATGCATACGTATCAGAGCTTATGATTACAACAGAACATAATATATTAAGATGCCAAAAGTATTAATTACAAAGTTTACGATTCATCGAATCGTACAAGTTAAAAGTAATAAGTTTACAAAAGTAGATTTCTGAAATATGACTAAAACATTTCAGTTATACTAAAGAAATCCATGTGTTTCCAAAAGTTGGCATCCTAAACTTCACGGGTCGCCTAATTCTCCATGTGTGTTGGCGATTCTAATATGCGCCGCTAATTCCCTGAAAAACATAGTAAAAGTCAACAACGAGGTTGAGTGAATTCACAGGTTTTATGTTTACAAGTTCAGTTTTTATAAACCAGGTTGTTTATAATGTATCGTTGGGATGTCACCCAAAAGTACAGTGTTGTTGGGATGTCACCCAAAAGTATAGTTCAAGTTATAGTAGGAATGTAGGTATCCTATTAATTGATCGTAAGTGTAACACCCCCATAAGACCCGTACTTGGACCACGTGCGGGCAGTGTTACTATTGAGCTGAATATCCTAATCGTTTAGTGGGTCCATGTCAGTAGGAAACCCAGTGCCCATGTCATAAGGGACTTTTCATCAGTCGAATAACATTAGTAGACCCATGTTCGTAGGATCTAGTGCCCATGTCAGAAGGGACTTTTCAACAGTCGATGCCCATGTAAGTAGGGACTTTTCAATAATTTGTGCCCATGTCAGAAGGGACTTTTCAGTAGTTTGTTGCCCATGTAAGTAGGGACTTTTCAGTAGTGTTGCCCATGTCAGTAGGGACTTTTCAATAGTATATTAACGATAGTAGATCCGTGTTAGTGGGATCTAGTGCCCATGTCAGTAGGGACTTATAGTTACCCAGTCCGTTATATAAAGTGTTGCTGGTTATCCTCCAGCGTTCTCAAAACATGTTTATGTGTTTACAGCTTTGGTAGTATGAAAGTATTATGTAACACCCCCATAAGACTCGTACCTGGACCACGTGCGGGCAGTGTTACATATTATGTTGTAATCGTCAGTTTGTTTATCAGTTTACCAGTTCAATGTACTCCACTTGTTTGAGTAAAATAGTATACAACCATGTTTGTATAAAAGTGTTTGACTATGTTTTCCACCCCTGTTCAAAGCAGTTAAAACAGTAAAAGTAGGGGCTGTGAACTCACCTGTTGAGTTAAGTAGTTGTGCGAGTGCTAGCAAACCTAAGCCCAAGTACAGTCTGAAATCTCCTAACGCCCTAACGTATGAGATTTAATAAGTATGTGGATGTCTAAGCTAATCATCCATGCTAGTGTTCGTACAACCAAGTTATGTCCAAAGTGTTTGTTAAACGTTTACGTTTGTATTTCGTTGTGGTGAAAATGTATACGACTCGTTGGTGATAGTTTGAAATCATAATTTCAGCAAAATAAGTGTGTTTGTAACGTTTGTATCGTTCGTATATCGTATCGTATGTAAATATTCGTTTCCGGTTAAGTTCGACACTTAGTTTAAAAATAAGTTGCAAGTTTTCTGTTTTTGGCGACACTGGTCTAGTGTCGCTATAGGCGACACTAGTTAGGCGACACTAACTGAGTGTCACCAGATTTCTGATTTTCAATTGAGTAGCGACACTTGGTTAGTGTCGCTATAGGCGACACTTGTTCAATTATGGCGTCACTAAAGTAGTGTCGCTAGGATGGATCTGGTTAAGTATTTTGGCGACACTTAAGTAGTGTCGCTATAGGGGCGACACTTAGGCATAGCGACACTTAGCTAGTATCGCTACTACTGTTTTTGGCACACGGCGACACTTCCAACTGTTCGACGAACAACTTGGTAAAAACGGGTTTTTGGTCGATTTTGGACATTTTCGGTTGTTAAGAAAACTAAAACATGTTATATTAAGTATATTGAACACGAAATATGAAAAGAAATGATGAAATCTAAGAGTTTGCGGGATTTGTCGGAAACTTACGGGTGTCGGATTTGAAATTCGAGAAGGTAGAAATGTAGATCGTGATGTCGTGGTCGTTTTATTCCAAAGGAGCTATATGATTCTTCGAGTTTTAGTGGTAGTTTTCTTTGATTTTGTGGTGGTGGTGGTGAAAGAGAGAGAGAGAGAGTTGAGAGAAAAAGAGAGTGGGGAGAGAATGAGATGAAAAGAAAATGAAAGAAAAATGGGAGGTGGAAGGGGTTTTGTCCCTTTTTCGCCTCCTGTGTTTGCGCTCCGTGTGGTGTTTGTTTACCCGATCGTTAAATGTTACATTATTTTAACTAATACATTTTTAGTTACATATTTCATCTTATTTTTAATTAGGATCTTTTTATGAAATTTATTCAATTAAGTTATAAGATTTTTAACTTTGTTTTATTTTAATTATACAAATTAACGTTTTACGTTATAAAATGATATGTAAATATTATCGACATAATATTTAATTGTTTACGACGTTATTTAATAATTTCGTTTTATTAAATAGTTTTGTTCACCAACAGTCGTATATTTTTGTCGCTTTTGTTTTCAGATTGTTCAGTACGTAATTACAACTAATTACGAATACGTAATACTACGCGTATTATCTAATTGGGCTTTGCTAGACTTACCTCTAAAATGTGTTGTGAATTCACTCAAGTAGGGAATTAGCCTAATAATGCAAGTGATTAACGTTATTAATCTCGTTTAAATTTGCGGGGTGTTACAGTTTACGACGAACAAGGCTGCTCGTATTGCAGCTGGCATGTTGAGTGATGCGTTTGATAAGATGGTCCATCAAGTAGGACAATCTACTGCTGCTCAAACTGCACAACAAACGCCACCGCCAGTGAAAGCTTCTAAGAAGATTTCTAGCTTGGTGTCTCGAGTTCAAACTCTTGAAGCTCAGAATGTTATTCTTGCGAAGGAGTTTACTGAGCAAGGTTTGGCTTATACTGCTCTGCTGAAGGCACATAAGATGTTGCTTGTAGATGCTGAGGATAACCGGAGAAAGCTTGATCGACTTGAGCGCTTAGTGCTAGAGTTGACGAAGGACAAGCCGTCTCAGGGGGAGATTCTGGCATATCATGAGGCCTGCAGAGAAGATGAGCTAAGGAAGAAGCAGAGACGAGATGAAGATGATGATCCCAGTGCACAGAAAGAGAGTGAGCCGACTGGTCCTTCAAAGACTAGTGAGCGAGCTACTACTCAGGGGGAGTCTACGTCTGCTGGTGATGGTGTTGGTACGAGTGCTACTGGTAAAGGTGAAGCTGGTAAGACAGCTTAGACTTAAGTAGTTATTTGTACTTAGACTTTTAGTTGAATTATGATTGTAAATTATAATTGTAACTGAATAATTGTAACTTAATATTTTGGTAATATATTCGGCTTGAGATGATTATTACAAGTTAAATATATTAGAAATTATTTAAGTTAGATGATTTTGAAAAGTTAAATAAATTAGTGATCGAAAGACTTCCGACTCATTGAGTAGTCGTGCGGCGTGTTCTGATTTATATCAGAGGTCAAAATTTATTTTAACTTAGACATTTTAGACTTGAGAGTTTTTATAACATACAAGTTAAATATGTAATATTTTTACTAGACAAATGATATATAATTTAAAAGTTAGATTGATAGTTCAATTAAATCTTAGAAATTATATAAGATAAGTATAGTAAATTTAAATGCTTGGTGATTATTCACAATGCATTAGAATTTAAAATTTAATTAATATTTGTTAAGTATTTTAATAAGACTTAAGAAATTTTTTGGTTGATTCAGGGTAATCAATAAAATTTTATAAGTTATATAATATGGTTATATCACACAATTGAGATAAATAAAGAGATTCTTAGATTGATTCAGGGAAATCAATGAAAGAATTTATATTATTAATTTGATTTGTGTAGGTATGGAAATGCTAGAATTTAGTGACTCTGGAAGTGATATTCTTGATGAAGTTGATGAAGATATCGACTATGATCTTGAAGAAGGAGAATTTTTACTACCTGAAGATTGGACTGCTGTACCTGAGATTGTGCAAGACATTGGTGTAGATCCAGATGCAAATATTGATGAACACCATGTGAGCCCATCTAGGACAGAAGTTATTATTGAAAATGATCAAGGTCCAACTGTTGTCGATGTAGATGAAGAAATCGATGACTCAACTGATTCTGAAGATGATGAAACTTTGATTCCGACCAAGAATCCTGCTGTTTTTCTTAGGAAACTTCCAAAACAGAAGAAGAAGATTGGAGTTTCAGAAGTTGATATTACGGGAAAACGTGTTCCTTGTAAAGGGATTATAGGATGGTACTTTGACTCTGAGCTGAAGCTTTTTGCTATTAAAAGGTTTGATGGAGTTCAATATTTTGAGCGAAAGCTTGCAGTATTTAGTTCCTTACCATGTTATGAGATACGTGACTTGGATAGATTGGAGATAAATAATCCGAGTAATGATGATTATGCTAAACGTGTTGAACGAATAATTAGAACTGAAGTTGGTACAAATCAGTTCGTACAGATTAAGCCAAGAAAAAGGGAAGACTGTGAAACTACAAGAGAGAAGTCAAAGGACTGGAAGGAAAAGGAGAAAGAAAGTTTATCCATCTGTCAGGTGTGTTCAGCAGATTCCACTGATGACAATGCCACAAGATATTATGGGTAATATGAAGAGATGGCATGTGGATACAGAGAATGGAGAAGCTGTCATGGTTGAAGCTGATGATGAGGTTGAATGTGGTGAAAGAGAAATCTTCAGAGTTTATGACATTCGACACCTAATGAACATGTCGAAGAAAGATTTGATAAAGTTGAATGAAAATAGAATCTTGACGACAGAAGCATGGGGTGATTTAGCACGTGATTATCAAATGATGGTTAAGACTTGTATCAAATTGAAGATTTTTGCTGGAAGTAAAATTTACAAATGAAAATCAAAAACAACTTGAAGACATTGTAGCATAGACGCTAGAGCTATTGTCAAGGGGGAGTCTGTTGGGACATGTATTTGTGACAACAGATCTAGCTTGTAATAGGACTAGTGATTATTGTAATCAAGTTTGTACTATTGATTTTGAATTGTAATATGATAATAGTTTGTTATTAATATTCGTTAAATATATTAGTATGTTAAAGTGTTTGACGAATATCGAATATGAAAACTATAGTCTGTCCAACAAGATGAGATCTCAAGTCGCTGGACTGAGTCCACCGAGATGAGATCTAGGCTCGTTGAATAAGCCACGAACCTAGGTGAGATATGGGCTTGGACTGGGCTACTAGGCCAGTCGACTCGGTAAGCCCATATTCCTACGATCCGAGATTGGCTAAAAAATATAAATTCGTTATTAGGTCAAAACAAAAAAAAACTTTTGCAATTTCGATTTCCAGAGCATAATTTCGTGATTCTAAGTATTGTTAGGCTAGGTATTGATAGATTAACATTCGTTATAATCAATACAAAGCAAAACATTAATCAATTCGCTATTATCTTGCGAAACAATTCGTTCACAATCCGTGAACCAAGTATTGAGGAATTCCGCGCCTTAATACCTAAAGATAACCTCGTTATCGATCCTAAGAACTGGGGACTTACAAATAGTAAAAGATTCCAACTCTAACAACCTAGACTTAACATCCGTCAACTCAAGCTTCAAATCATTCACCTGAGCTGCCTTGACCTCCAGATCCTTTATTTGGGCAGCTTGAGCTTCAATCACGGCAGCCTGATCATCAAAACGTTTATTCATCTGAGCCATCTGATCAAGAAACTGCTGAAGCATCGCAGGCGTCGGTTCCGGTTGTTGTTGACGTTGCTGACCAGATTCTTGGATGTGAAAACCTGTTCTCTGGCGTCTTCTCAAAGGTAATTCAGCATAAGATGGAGAAGACCCAGCTGGTCGCTTGCCAAGATTTGGCGGTACATGAACACGCCCCTCAGAAATCCTCCTCAAAATACGCTTAAAGCGTCGAGGATCTGCCAACTGAATACCATCTAATGCAGTCTGAGGTGGAACATCACCTGGAGAGTCAGGTGGTGTGGGACCACCGTCAGATTCCTCTGCTGCAACTTCTTCAACCTGCTCAATATCTTCCAAGTCCTGAGCAACGGTAGCATCAACCAAGTCATCCACATTTACTGGAGGCACAACAATATCCTCATATCCATCCCCTGGCGGGGCAACATAGTTTTCGTTCACTATGTGCCTGAATAGCTCACGATCAGGTAAAACCTAAGAATCCTTAGGAGGAAGCTTGCAGTCGTTGAAAACACGCAAAAGCATTGGCGTCGGCACCAATAACGACCTCTGATCCGGAGCAGTTCCCAAATCCAAATCATTCAATAACAACTGGAGAAACCTTGGATAAAGCAGCCACTTATCCTTACCAGCTCGAACATTCTCCACCATATTCCCAAAAACATAACCGCTGAAGTTATACGGTTTGTTATAAACTAATGCCAACATCAAAGAAAGAGTTGTATGACTCGCAGCATCGTATCCTCCTTTCCTAGGAGATAAACAAACAATAACGATATGACACAGATATCGCCAGACCCTGCAAAGATACAGTTTCCTGAAGTCTGTAAGCTGATCCTCAGGATAACCCATTCTCTGAAGACCCCCGTAGATAAACGTTGTCTCGAATAAGGTCGGCATCTCGTGTGTGTCATTGAACTGCAACACACGTCGAATCAAATCTTCTGTAATCTCAATCTCACTCCCAAACATAGTAGATACAATCCTTGGGGTATCATTCTCTGTTCTGATAAACGCGTGATTTTGTAGAATTCCTCGATCTGGTTCATGTAAATTGGAGTAGACGCTGAAATAGCATGCTGAATCCTAGACCTGCGAAGAAACGCAATCATTGGCCTGAAAGGAAGAGAGTTCTTGTGCGTCGAATCCAGAAACGCAACAATATTGTGTCGGGAGTTGGTTCGGCGATAATAATCCTGAAGATTCTCCATCTGTAACTAAAAACAATAAAAGAACACCAGAAAAATCGTTACAGAATAAGCTCAAACGTAAAACTGAATAATTCTGATTTTATAGCGTCACTAAGCAAGTGACGCCCCAAGCACAACCGACACTTAAGGAGTGCCGTAATAAAATCAGAAATCAAAAGGATGCGTCACTTGATGTAAGTGACGCATGGCTAGCGTCACTGGTGTAAGTGACGTTGCCACAACATGTATCATTCAAAGCGTTACTGAACAAGTGACGGGTATGCGTCAGATAATAAGTGACGGATAACGATAGCGGCACTAATAGCGTCACTAAAAGAAGTGACGTTATGAGTGAAAGAATATTAGAGTGACGCATAAAGGCGTCACTCATCTAGTGACGGTATAAGTGACGTTAAACGCAACAAATTACCATTAAGCGTCACTTATGGAAGTGACGCTTGAAGTGACGCAACGATGAAGATCATCGTGTCACTGTTCAATCCCAGAAATCACGAAGAACATAAATTGGGGTTTTTGCAAACGGAGTTAACCAAAAGGTACGCGATGCGTAAACGAGTAAAACACACCGTTTATTAACATAAAAACTTAACAAATGGATCCCCAATTTTCGTGATTTCGACAAACCCTAAAAACCGTAACTTTAATCGGTGATTAAATAATGAATACGCAATTATTGAAGGTAAAAATTATACCTAAAGACGCATAATGAGAAGGGGAACAAGTTCATGGAGGCCGATTTCTCGCAAAACGCTTGAAAAACCACAGATCGATCAAAAACGGCAAACAGTCGAAGTGACGCAACGACAGGAGAAGTGACGCTAGAGCAGTGGAAGTGACGCGTAATGAATAGGGTTGGTGGTGAAAATAAGTGCCGGATACGGAACTATTTATACCAAAACCCTAATCTGCGTCACTTAGAACGACTCTTTGTGCGTCACTTATAGCGTCACTAGCAGCGTCACTTAAAGAGTGACGCATATCGACAGTTAGTGAAAATTTTCAAAATTTTGTCGATCTTTTGCGTAGTGCTCAATTTGAGAGTAAATGTGACTTGGGTAAGACTAAAGTAGAAAATAAATTAACACAAAATTAATACAAAAATACAAATATAAACCAAACTTAATACATTCTTTTTGGTGACGGAGTTGATTGAGTCTGGTTAGGGATCATATCGGAATAACATGCAATTATTAGGAATAGTAAGTGTTATTTCGATCATCAGTATATTTGTCCACTTTAAATTTACGTGGCACACTTAAAACACCTTTTATAAAAGTTATTTCAATACAATTATTGGTATTGTTTGACCACCTAAACATGTTACATCCGTATTTGTGAGCTAATTTTTATTGTTAGTATGAATATTAATTTTGAGAAAACTATTATATGATCTACTGATAAACTTTAGTAAAACTCAAAACACTGCATATTTAAACAAGGTAGAGATTACAAGACCAAGTTTATCTCGGCTTTCTCGTAACATACACTTGATATTTAAATTTAGGCATACATCAAACCGATTATGAAGATACTAGTGGCCCCAGTTCTGTACTTAGTACAACAGAGGGTCCCTTAGTATGAACAAAACAAGATTGAGACTATTTACATAACTAATGGATTCAGGTCTGTACGTAAGTACAACAATAGTCACCATTAGTTAGGCGAATAATCATATTATTACTATATGTCACTTTTGCATTTACATAATGATTATGACAGTGTATGGTAATACCTTCATTTATCAATTAAGACTTGTGTCGTACATCATATAACATTTTTCACAAAGTAATAGACAAGTTTTAATATTACTTCTTACTCACTCACAAACCGGTGTGTATCATGCCTACCAATACATCGTATGATGAAGATAAATTTTATAAAAACTGTTTTAAATATGTCAGATAAACCTACTGACACATCCAAGATAAACCTTAAAATTCCATTTTGTGCATGTCACCCGATGTACTATCATATCCCAAGTTGTTTACAGACACAACTCAACGTCTGTTTTAAAAATGTAGCAACCGTGCATTTCTTTTATACTTAAGAGTATAAAGAGTGGCTGTTGCCATTTTTTTTTAACACAAATAAAAGCAAATAAAATTAACTATCCAAGTCACACATTATTTTTTAGACACAAAGAACCTTAAACCGATCATATTGACTAGTTCATCAAATCGAGCACGCGAAAAGGCTTTGGTGAATAGGTCGGCACTTTGCTTAAGGGTGTCTATATGGACCAGGTCTATCAAGTGTTTTTCATAGCAATCCCGTATGAAGTGGAACCTTAGTTCTATGTGTTTAGTCTTAGAGTGCTGTACGGGATTGCGTGTGATAGATATGGCAGCAGTGTTATCTATGTGAATAGGAGTCATAGTAAGAAGTTACCCGTAATCGCGTAGTTGGTGCTGAATCCAGAGAACTTGGGCACAGCAGCTAGTAGCAGCAACATACTCAGCCTCTGTTGTAGAAAGAGAAACCATAGTCTGCTTCTTACACTGCCAAGAGACCAAAAGCGATCCCAGAAATTGACATCCACCAGTTGTTGACTTCTTATCTATACTGCAACCGCCATGATCCGAATCCGAAAAGGCTGTAAGAGCGAAAGTCTTCTCATTTGAATACCATAGACTAAGAGTAGGTCTAGCTCTGAGATAACCAAAAATTCGCTTTACTGCCTTCATATGAGACACCTTTGGCTTAGCCTGATAGCGTGAGCAGATTGACACGGCAAATACGATGTCCGGCCTAGAGGCAGTCAAATACATAAGAGAACCTATCATTAAAGGATAGTCCCTCTCTTTGCAATCTTCGTCTTCCTCAGCAAGTCTAAGATTGTGATTAAGCTCGATAGGAGTCCCATAGGTTTTACAATTGAGCAGGTCATACCTAGTCAACATGTCATTGACATATTTTGACTGATGTATATAAATACCTTTTGCAAGCTGCTCAACTTGTACACCTAAAAAGAATGTGAGCTCCCCCATCGCGCTCATCTCAAACTCAGACTTCATGATTTTCTCAAAGTTCTTGCACATTGCCTCATTTGTAGAACCGAAGATAATATCGTCCACGTAAACCTGCACAAGTAACATATCTTCCCTAACCCCAGACTATTCACGAAGAATGAATAGCGTGCTATCTATGTTGCCCCTCACAAAACCATGCTTAATCAGATGTGTAGTTAGCCTCTCATACCAAAGCCTCGGAGCTTGGTGAAGACCATACAAGGCCTTGTTCAATTTACATACGTATTCAGGATGCGTAGGGTCTTCAAAACCAAGAGGCTGCTTAACGTATACATTGGTATCTACCTGTCCATACAGAAACGCACTTTTCACATCAAGTTGATTGACGCGAAATCCCTTGAAAGACGCGTATGCCAGAAAAATGCAAATGGATTCCAATCGAGCAACAGGGGAAAATACATCATCATAGTCCAGACCTTCAATTTGACTGAAGCCTTGAACTACTAGACGTGCTTTATTACGAATCACAACGCCCCGATCATCCATCTTATTACGATATACCTAACGAGTGCCAGTCAAGTGGGCACCCTTGGGTAATGGAACTACTTCCCAGACTTGCAACTTTTCAAATTGCAACAGTTCCTCTTGCATGGCCTCAATCCAGGATGGATCTTTTAAGACCTCTTCAACCTTCTTGGGTTCAATTTGCGATAGGTGACATGAATTGATATTAGCCACCAGACCCAAAAATTGCTCAGTATCAGTCTGCTTCACTTGATGTCGCGTTTGAACAGGAGCATGAGGGTCACCAATGATATTATCAATGGGGTGATCCTTATGTATCCGAGTAACTGGAATTTGATCCGGCACAAGATTCTGTTCCAGGTTGTTCAAATCTCCCTCAGTTGCAGAAGTGTTCGGTGAAGCATCATCATCTTCATTTCCTTGAGAATAGTAATGAGAATAATTCATCTTTTCTGCTTCCTCTTCCTCATCATCTTCCTCCCCTTCTTCCTCTAATGAAGGCATTAGCGGATCATAGGGAAGCTCCTTCGTATAGATAGACTTAGAAGTTGAAGGAGCATCCGAAGACGGTGTAGTGGGAGATGGTTTATTTGTGGGTGTAGGTGAGGGTGTAGATGTAGATGCGGATGCGGGTGTTGGATTTGGTGTTGTGGCAGGTGCGGGAGTGGGTGTTGGAGTAGGTGTTGAGGTGGATGTTTGATTTGATGCCGATTCAGGGTTCGGGTTGGATGGTTTTAAGGGAGAATCAGATGTCTCTTTAGAGAGACTGATTCCATGGAGTAGGGTGACTAACTCTTCCTCTTGATCTATCTCAGGTAAGTTGAAAGAATTAAAGATACCCTCATAGTTGAAAAACCAATCCGGACCCGTTCCTTGTGGAGGATCCGTATAACGCAAACATTTTACCTCAAAATGCTCCTCAATCTGACTTGTTGTTTTGTTATAAACTCTCTTGTTCGGAGAGTTCACTGAATAACCAAGAAAAATCCCTTCAACTGCTTTATCGTCAAACTTTGAGATTTTATCCTTAGTAATCATTATTAAACAAGGACACCCAAATGGCTCCAGAAACTGCAGATTTGGCTTACGGTTATTAAAAAGTTCATAACATGTTTTGTTCTTCTTCTTAACCGTGAGCACCCGATTTAGAACATAACAAGCAGTATTAACTGCCTCAGCCCAGAAAATTATAGGTAACTTGGAGTCAGCTAACACGGTCCGAGCTGTCTAGATGATAGTTCTATTTTTACGTTCTGCAACTCCATTCTGTTGAGGAGTTCTTGGAGCACTGAATTGATGTTCAATGCCTCTTGCAGCACAGAATAACTCGAGAGTAGAATTCTTGAACTCGGTACCGTTATCACTACGCAGTCTCTTCACCTTTAAGTTGCACAGATTTGCCAACTTATCCAACAGATATACCAAAATGTCCGCCATCTCACCCTTTGAAGCTAAAAAATAGACCCATGAAAATCTTGAGTAGTCATCCGTAACTACCAAGCAATAAGATCTTCCACCAATACTCTTTGTAGAAATGGGACCAAAAAGATCCATATGTAAGAGTTCCAATGGTGCAGCAATATAATTCACTATCTTAGACTTATGGGACTTTTTGTGGAGTTTGCCCTTGTGGCAAGAAACACAGTCATCCTTTAACGAAAAAGACTGTTTTGGAACTCCATTCACCAAATCATTCTTTATGAGAAAATTCATTTTACGGAAATGGATGTGTCCCATCCGTCTGTGCCAAAGAAGTGATTCTTTCTCAGAAGCCTTTGAAAGGAGACAAGTATACTCGCTGGTTGTCTCAACAGTTTGCATATTCAAAACATAGGTGTCATCTTTCCTCGGTGCTCGCATTAGCACCCATTCCTCAGGAATGACGAACCCCGGCTTCAGTATAACACATTCAGTCTTTGTGAATGCAGTGGTATAATCCTTATCACAAACTTGTGAAACGCTCAGCAAAGGCAACATTCACATTCTCAAAGCTAACATTCCCATTTGTTAGTATTCCATGACCCGAAATCGTTCCTCCTGTATCTCCAGCAAAGGCAACATATAATCCTGCAAATGGTTTAATATCCACAAGAAGAGACACATCGCCAGTCATGTGTCGCGAGCAGCCACTGTCTAAATACCATTTACTATCTCTCACACGTTCAGACTGCTGCAACACACAAAAATAAGGAGATTAGTGAGAAACGGTGACCCAAGCCTTTACAGACTTAGGTACACCGAAGTCATCAACAATAATCACATCAGATAGAATTTTATTTTTTAACAAATCAGAATTTTCATCTGATGGGTTATTGTTGACAACTTTAGAGTCAACAGCAGACTCTTTTCTTTTCCAAACCTTAGATGGTTCGGAAATTAGTTTGGAAGTGATGTCGGGCTTTTGTTTTAGCAAAAGATTTTGCTCAACATCACTTTGCTTCTTAACCGGCTTGGGAGAGATAGAATAACGCCTAGGTGGGGATTTTGTAAACGAATTCTTATAAAAAGAAGTTCTAGGCATTTCTCTCCCATAGCGTTGGTTAGAAAGCTTTGGACAGTCAGGGATTAAATGTCCCTGTTTCTTGCAATAGAAACAGGAAATCATCTCAACAAATGGTTGAGGCTGAGGATATACCGAAGGAGGAGGAGAAGCATTCCTTGAACATGCACAATGTTTACACGTTTTAGGTGATGCTTTCTCAGGTTTATTGGTTGAAGTGGAAGGTTTGTTATGAGAAACTTTATCATTATTTAAATTTCGTTTCAAAATCTTTACAGGTGTCTGTAAAGTTTGAATATTCTCAATTACAACCTTTTCTTTTTCCTTTTGAACCTTAACTGGTTCAGTTTGCAAAATTTCAGGTTTAACTTCAACCTTCTTAACCTTCGGATACCCCTGTTCGGTAATATCCTCAATCTCAACGACCTCCTCTAAACTAACTGGAGGTGTGCTCTCAGACTTAACAAAAGTAGGCAAGGGATACTCTGGCCGTTTAGTTTTCTCCTTTGCCTGCCTTTTGGGATTGGATTTAACTTCTTTAGAATTTGTAGCTGACCATGATGAGTAGTCAACCACAAGTTCTTCGGTGCCTTCCTTAACAGGCAGAGGATAGTGATTGGTAGGAGGTGGAACTGAGTTATACCCTATTCCTGCCTTACTACTTGTATTTGTCCTCTGCTTGTTAACGATTTCATCGAAAACATCACGAGACTCTGAGAAACTTGAGATTTTTTTATTAAAACTCACAGACTGAGACTTTAATTCAGAAAGTTCTTTATTCAACAAATCAATTTCTGTTAAATAGCTTTTAATTGCATCTTGTTGACTAAAGACTTTTGCTTTAAAGGTTTGAGTATCTAACTTATAAGCTTCAATCTGCTTATCATAAAGTCTTTCATTACATTTTAGAAACTTATTTGACTCAGTAAGTTTCTCGACCTTTTCTCTCAAGTTCATATTGTCTATTTGAAAACCTTTTAAAGAAGTTTCCAATTTAATACAAGATAAACAAGTAACAGGTTCTTCAGGTTCTTTATGTACCTCAGGTGTGATGTGAGCCATTAAGCATTGTTGATACTGCTGAGCTTGAGCGCTCCAATCCAGACTAGTAGGCTCGATCATAATCAATGCATCAGAAATTCCAGTCTTCGGTACATCTTTCTCAGGAGTCTTGGGAGGAGATGGTTTAGTGAGACCTGATGGTGGCATCTTTGGCTTCTCACATTCTCGGGCAAAGTGTCCCAAGTTCTGGCAGTTGTAGCAACGAACCTTGCTCTTATCAAAACCAAAGCCAGATTTACCAGCTCCTTCCAAACTCTTCCGTCTAGTTCTTTGCAGGAATTTTTGAACCCTTCTCGTGATCATGGCGATGTTCCAATTTAAATCCATCTGTTCCAGATCATCATCGTCCAGCTGGCCGTAGTCCTCCTTTGTTAATTCCAGAGTGGTATTTGGTTGTAACACCAAATCTTTGTAAGAACTAAGAAAAGCTGTATAAATGGCAGCTTGTTCTTCAATGGCTGGTGAAATAGGAGTCTGTGCACCTTGAGAAGTGCCAGCAGAATAGCCTGATGAATAACCACCAGTGGAGCTTGGTAGAGAACTAATATCTGACATAAACGCCAATCCACCAGGAGTATTACCAGAACTAATTTTACCACCATACAAAGATGGATTTTGTACAAAACCTCCACTTTTACATTCTTTCTTCTTCAACTCCATAGCATGTGCTTGGAGTATCCCAACTAACTCATCCAACTTCCATGTAGCCAACTCTTGATTTTCCTTCAACATTTGTACCTTGACGTCCCAATCTTTAGGTAGTGCATATACAAAGCACATAAGATATAATGAACGACCACTATATGCGTCGTTTTAAACTTGTATTAATAAAGTAAACGTTTACATCAAAATAATGTTACATTAGCTCGGTTCCTGAAATTAAGAGATTACATAGCATAATTACTTTTACAAAATATAATAATGCAATCAAATCTCTAGTTGTATGTATGCTGACTCGAGCTAATAGTCCCTGCTTATGCAGCCAACCTACTGCTGGGTACCTGTGATACATGCTAAAATGGGTCAGCGAAAACGCTGGTGAGCTCACAGGTTTGTATGTCAATGTATAGTTGTAAGAACCGCAAGATTTAAATTGAATTTAAAATGCAATTAAGCAAAATAAAAGTTATACAATCCATGAGCACATAGTCTGAGCTTAACTCGAGCGCTAGGTCCAATTAAGGAAACCTAACTGATTTGCCTCCTACGAGTGTCTAATCCACACTCGTCTTCCCAAATGCTAATACATCCGTTTGACCGGCTAGTGCGTGCTAACCCGGATGAGGATTGTCAATCCCATATGATATCATATACTAACATTCACGCTACTACGTATTACCAGACTATGCTATAGAGGACTTTAAATTGATTAGTTGAAACTCATGCCGTATTCGATAGTTGTACTTGCGTTCTACTTGTAAAAACCAAAAAGAGCAATAATATCACACCCCTGATAAAAGTAGTGAAATGGGGCCATGAAACTCACCTGAGTCTTGAAGTGTCTAAGCAACTAAACTTGAAGTAAATTGATGTGTGGTAATGTCCAAAGACTCGTAACCTGAATGTGTCCATGACACGTGATGGTTATTAATTGTATTGGTATCTCGAAAGACTACCATAGAAATTGTTTGTTTAACTTGATGTCCAAGTTACCCCGATTTGGTTGATTGTATTGTTCCAAGTTACAACGACTTGGTTGATTTGAATTGTAGTTTTGAAAGCGCGTACGGCCCGTTGGTGATTATTGGAATTAAAGATTTCATTGTTCTCATTATGATTCGAAGTGTTATCCTTGAAAAGTATGTTCCAATGTATTTGAAAAGCCATATCGTATAGTAGTTTGAAGTTTTAAAAGTTCGACACTTGGTGAAAAATTGGTTTGAAGTCTGTTGTTTTATGCGTCACTTAATAGCGTCACTTAGGCAATTCATGCGACACTTAGGAAGTGTCGGGTAGAGTGACGGATTTGAAAGGATAGCGTCACTAGGGTAGTGTCGGGTATAAGTGTCGGGTAACATAATTATGCGGCACTAAGGAAGTGTCGGGTATAAGTGTCGGTATGGTATAGGGCGTCACTTATAGAGTGACGGGTAGGGATCAAAATGTAATTATATGCGACACTTATGAAGTGTCGGTATAGGATATAGGGCGTCACTAGCCCAGTGTTGGGTATCGTAGTAAGGCGTCACTTATCTAGTGACTGTACACAGTGTCTGGTAATAAAATGGGGCGTCACTTATCTAGTGACGATATATAGTGTCGGGTAAAAAGATACGGCGGCACTTAACAAGTGTCGCTAGGTAGTGTCGGTATATGTATAGACGTCACTTAAGTAGTGACGGTCAGGGGCCAACATTTGGCCTTAGGCGACACTTAGGGAGTGTCGGTATCGGGAGTATAGCGACACTTAAGGAGTGACGCTGGAAGTGTTGCATATCTGGGTTCGTCCATGCGACACTACCGTCTGTTTGACGGATTTTGGCCCAAAAACATGTTTTTCGGCGACCGTTGGTTACAAAACTTTTACCCAACCCTCATAGGGACATATTAAGCTTATACAAACAATAATATATGAAAAGTAAGTAAAATCGAGAGATTTCGTCATTTGTCGGAAACTTACAAAGTGTCGGATTGAAAATCCGAAAAGATGAAAGTGTAGATCGTGATGAGAGGAACGTTTTTCTCCAAACGAGTATGGTGATCCGAGTGCGTTTCGTGTTCCTTTTTGGCGATTTTGATGGTGATGATAATGGTGGTGGTGGGTGATTAGAGAGAAAAAGAAAGAAAGAGAGAGAAGAAAGAAAAAGAAATGAAGAAAAAGAGGAAGGTGGTGGTGGTTAAAATCCCCACCATTTTTCAGTCCGTGCACTGCGCCCCGTGCGGTGTTCGTTTTCCCGATCGTTTAAGCATTGAATATTTATTTTATACATTTAAATGTCCGTTTTAAATTACAAATCATTATAAAATATTTTATTGTAATATTTTACCAAATATCTATTTATGGTATTTAAAATGAAATTTATTTTATTTGTTTGCGCGTTTGTATTTTAATTGTATGTATATTATTTATACAATACGAATTGACTACAAAATGTTACAATAAATAATATTCTGAATAAAATTGAGTTATTAAATAATATATGTATTACTTAATAAAATTGTTCACCAACGTCCGTATTTATTGTATCGAAATTCATTCGATTTGAAACTCGTACGATTTAAACAAACCGCATAATTGTGTAAATATATATTCAACAATATATATAACTAAAACAGAGTCGTATTCCCATCGTAAAAGTCAGGTGGAATTCTAGACGTGGTCCTAAATTCACCTGGGAACGGGAAGACCAAATGCGACAGAAATACCCACATCTCTTCCCAGACAACGCACCGACCGTGCAATCGAACTAATTTCGGGACGAAATTCTTTTAACAAGGGGAGAATGTAACAATCGGCAAATTAGGACTAGAATTAGTGCCTAATTCTTTGTAAATACATGTAATTAGTTCTGTGTTAGGCTAATTTATGTATCGGATTATATGTTGGTAAATATATGCAACTTTGCGATTTGGCTTAAATCGTACGCAACTTAAATAGAATGAAATTCTATTCGGTTAATACGGACGTTGGTGAACAAATGTTTATAAACTAAAATAACGCAATTATGACCGAAATACTATTTTATAATAGTTTGTAACTGCCTCGTATTACACGATTAAAACTTACACGATTTAAAAACAAAAGTATTCAAACTTAATTGTAAAATATTTAAATAGAAATGTCGCGTAATTATTTGTATTTAAAACCTACCATTTAAAATGTAAAATAATTATTTAACGTTAAACGACGGAGCAAACGAACACCGCACGGAGCGCGGCGCGTGGACTAAAAAATGGGGGCTTCCACCAAAACCCCCATTCTTCCTCCCTTTTTCCTCATTCAACCAACTTACTCTCTCTCTCTCCTTCTCTTTTCTTTCTTTTCTCTCTCAACCACAACCACCCAAAACTCTCACGAAATCAACAAATAAATATATTAAACGCACTCGAATCATAGCCTCTCTTTGGAAGAAAACGTTCACCATCACACGATCTACATTCCTATCTTTTCGGATTTTCAATCCGACACTTTGTAAGTTTCCGACAAATCCCGACATCTCTCGTTTTTGATCATTTTTACTAGATTATGGTTTAAATAGGCTTAATATGTTCATATAAGGGTTGGGTAAAAGATTTGGACCCAACGGAAACCCGGAAACTCGTTTTCGACCAAAATTCCGGCCATCAGACCGCTACGTCGCACCTGGCCAGGGGCCTCTGCGACGTCGCGACCTACGTCGCACAAAAACCTCAACGTCGCACTAGCGACGCAGCCCCTTACGTCGCATTAACTTGCGGACGTCGCAAATAGCGACGTAGACTTTAACGTCGCAAACCGAACCGACGTCGCATTAGCGACGCCGCCCCCTACGTCGCATTGATTTGCGAAGGTCGCATCATGCGACGTACATGCCCACCTCGCACTCTACGTCGCTAGCGACGTCGCATGCTACGTCGCACAAACCAGAACTTTGAAAACTCACATTTTCACTAAGTGTCGAACTTTTACAACCTCAAATCCTTATACGATACGACCTAACAAACATAATAAAACATACTTTCCTATTACAATTACTCTAAATTGCGTTATAAATGACAAACTTTAATTATAACAAATCACCAACGGGCCGTATACTTTGATACGAACGCGAACAAACCAACATTTAAACACAACGGGTTGTATGAACAACTAGCCTAGATGGTCTTGCGAGACATCTACTTACTTAACCTTACGTGTTTAGGCACTAGAAGGTTACGGGTTCGGAGAACCTACTTGATTTACTACTACTTGCTATTTACCACTGCTCGACTCAGGTGAGTCTTACAGCCCCACTTTTACTGTTTTATACTTGGGGTGAGATACTTAGCAACTGTTTTACGCATGAACACAATGTACTGAACTGAAAACATTACTGATTACAAACAAACGCATGAGTTACTTTTATCCACTGAAAGCCTCCTAATCGTAAGTTGTTAGTTATGGTCTTAAGCGCGAGTACTAGTAGATGGATCCATTTGGGACTGACAATCCCTGTCTGGGGTGGTAGCGCCACCACGTACTGATTTACACGTAGAAACAGACATATTAGTATTTGTTACATATGAGTGTGCGGATAGCACTCACGGGGGTACGTGATATATTCACACTACACTGTTAAGCTTCAACTTATGAGCTCATGGCACTGTACTGATTTACTTACTTTGCTTGATAGCAATACGGGTACATACTTGTGGTTCATAACACTTACTTATTACTAAACCTGTGAGATTCACCAACCTTTTTGGTTGACACTTTCTAGCTTTGTATCTCAGGTACACTTACGGAGTAGGATTACTCCAGGATTACTAGCTAGAGTCGCATGATTTACAAACTGCATTTAACGGAGATTCCTTGGCATTATCTTTTGTAACTATGGTTATGTAATAGAATCTCCCGCTATACGCGTGGACTCTAGGGAATTACATTTTGTATACGAAAACCTACGGTTTTCAAACGATTATTATTTATGAAACCTTTTCGAAACGTCTCATTTAGAGGTCGTTTACTATTAATCTTGTGCTTTGTATATTGATTAGTAACACCCAATGTATGCTTCCGCAACTCGATAAATTTGGGGGTGTTATAGATTGGTATCAGAGCCTAAGGTTATAGTGAACTAGGTTGCATTTAGTGGGCCTAGACTATGACCGTTAGGCAGTATTTCCTTACTAGGCATGATTGGTTCAGGAATTACATCATACGACTTTAATTTAACATAGCTTGATCAACTATGTACAATTAAGGAAAGGTGATGTAAGGTCTGAAATGGTTATGTTGAGCCGGAATACATTAGTTGACTCTGATCTCGAGAGAACCGAGACTTAAACATGTGTATGCTAGACACTCAATAGGCTATATTATATAGGAACTATATGAATATAGGCCTCAATCTTACTAACGCTTTGTCTCAGAAATGGCAAATACCCCATCCAATTCATCTCGTTCTCAATCCGGGTCGCAGAACCCAAGGGTAGCAAGGAGGAACAACAGGTTGCCTCGAGCTGGCCCGTACTCTACTCACTTCACCTTGCCGGCCTTAGCTGCTAGGGTGAACCGACACGAGCAACGACTTCGCACCATGGATGTCGTGTTGCAGGAAACAAACGAAAACTGGAGACTTACATCACTTGAACTCATCGAACAAGTCTCTGAGGATCACGAAACCACCATTAATAATGTAGACGTTCTTTTCAACAAAGTGGTGGAGATAAGCGTGGAAACCGCTCTTTTGAAACACAGACTTGATGAGTGTGAACAACGCTCACGGGAAACGGAAGAATATACCCGTGGATTGGTACAGCGACTAGCATTAGCTGAAGATAATGCTCGACAAGCCAGCAGACTTGCAAATACTGTGGATCGTCTCATCGAAATGATGGAGCAGATTAACCTACGTTAATACTAGCTTAGTCTTTGTTTTGTAAACTATCCTGTAATCTAGTAACTATCTAAGCACTACTCTATGTTCCAGTCGGATGTAACAATTCCCGACATCTTTTGTAACACATCCGTAGGATGTAACCTTTGAACTCGTATTACCTATTAAAAATTCCTTGCTGTTTCGACTCATGTTAATTGCCATAATTCTTTTCATTATGATGTTATGTATTACCACCTATATACATGTACATCTGAAATAAATGCAATTTCTTACAAAATCTCATGTATCTTCATTTCTTTTATTGAAGAGTCATGCCGCCAAAGTCAAGACCTTATACTGATGCTCAGATCACGTCACTCATAACCCAGGCTGTTACTGAGGCCTTGGCTCGAAATACTCCACCAAACTCCACAAGAAACAGCGATGCCGCTGAGACCTCTGCTGCTAAACCTTGTTCATACAAGGATTTTCAAAACTGCAAACCCTTGAGCTTCAAGGGAACCGAAGGAGCCATCGGACTTATCAGATGGTTCGAAAAGATGGAATCCGTTTTCCGCATCAGCAAATGTGCGGAGGACGACAAAGTCAAGTTCTCCACCTGCACCCTCGAAGATGGTGCCCTTTCGTGGTGGAATTCCTATACCCAGTCTGTGGGTATTGATACCGCTTATCTACTCCCTTGGGAGGATCTGAAGAAAATGCTCACTGATGAGTATTGCCCGGCCGAACAACTTCACAAGCTGGACGAAGAGTTCTGGAATTTAAAAGTGCAAGGAACTGATATCGTTGGATACACCACCAGATTCCAACAACTCACCGTCCTTCGCCCAGCCATGGCAGGTACTGAGCCCGAAAAGATTAAGAAGTACATCCGCGGCCTTCCGGAACCTGTCCGGGGAAATGTTGCCTCATCAAAACAAACCACTCTTCATGGTGCCATTCGGTTGGCCCATGAACTTCTAGCTATGAACGAGGACCCAGAACCACCCACTCCATCCTCCAACAGCAATAAAAGAAAATGGTCCGACAACCACAACAACCACCAAACCAAGAAACCTGAAACCATTAAAGCCTACACCTCCAATTCTGATGACAAGGGAGCGTACAAGGGAACCAAGCCCTATTGCTCAAAGTGCCAACGACACCACTTTGGTTCGTGTCCCTGTAGCAAGTGTAAGAGATTCGGACATTTGGCTAAGGACTGTAGATCCAACACCACTGACACCAACTCCTCTGCACCAAAGACTTGTTATGGGTGCAACGGTACGGGACATTTCAAGAAAGACTGCCCGAAGCTGAACAACAACAACAACAAGAACAACAACAATGCTCGAGGAAGAGCTTTTGTGCTGAAATCTGGAGAAGCCCGTCAAGACCCGAATGTGGTCACGGGTACGTTTCTTCTCAACAACTTGACTGCATCTGTATTATTTGATACTGGTGCTGATAAGAGCTTTATTTCTGATGAGTTTTATCCACTACTTGACACCACACCTATCGCCTTAGATTCTAAGTACACTGTAGAATTGGCAAACGGAAAACTTATTGAGGCCGACAGTGTGATACCTAATTGCACTTTGAACTTAGCTAACGAGCTCTTTTCCATTGACTTGATACCTGTCGAAATCGGCAGCTTTGACATCATCGTCGATATGGATTGGTTGTCCAAGTATCGAGCCGAAATTGTTTGTTTTGAGAAAATTGTACGCATTCCTCTCGTCACCGGTGGAACTTTGAGCATACAAGGGGAGACCGGTGGGACGAGAATAAATATCATTTCTTGCATGAAAACCCGAAAATACTTAAGAAAAGGGTACCAGGCAATCCTCGCACACGTTTTGGAGAAAAAGTCGGTGGAGAAGCGACTCGAGGATGTGCCTATTGTTCGAGACTTCCCAGAAGTCTTTCCTGAAGACTTGCCTGGCCTACCGCCAACTAGACAAGTCGAGTTCTCTATTGATCTTGTGCCCGGCGCAGCACCCGTGGCACGAGCCCCTTACCGACTAGCCCCATCCGAGCTTCAGGAGTTGTCTACTCAGTTACAGGAACTCCTGGACAAGGGATTTATTCGACCAAGTTCCTCACCTTGGGGAGCTCCGGTCCTGTTTGTGAAAAAGAAAGACGGTTCTTTCCGCATGTGCATCGACTACCGTGAACTCAACAAATTAACTGTCAAGAACCGTTACCCACTTCCTCGCATCGATGACCTGTTCGACCAACTTCAGGGGTCGAGTTTTTATTCAAAAATCGATCTACGGTCGGGTTATCACCAACTCCGAGTTCGTGATGAAGATATTCCTAAAACAGCTTTCCGAACTCGCTACGGGCATTATGAATTCCAAGTGATGCCATTCGGCTTAACCAACGCACCGGCTGTATTCATGGACCTTATGAATCGGGTGTGCAAACCTTACCTTGACAAGTTTGTTATCGTCTTTATCGATGATATCTTGATTTACTCGCGCACTGAACAAGAACATGCGCAACACCTGAAAACCATCCTAGAGCTGCTCAAACACGAAGAGTTATACGTCAAATTCTCTAAGTGTGAGTTCTGGATGCAAACCGTTCAATTCCTTGGTCACGTCATTGACAATCAAGGGATTCATGTCGATCCTTCAAAAATCGAGGCTATCAAGTGTTGGCAAGCACCTACTACACCGACCGAGGTACGCCAATTCTTAGGACTCGCCGGATACTACAGGCGGTTCATTGAGAATTTTTCGAAAATAGCCCTACCTCTCACTGCACTGACTCAAAAAGAAAAGAAGTTCGATTGGTCTGACAAACAGGAGTCAGCTTTTCAGCTACTAAAACAGAAACTCTGCAGTGCACCTATCTTATCGTTACCCGAAGGCAACGATGACTTCGTGGTATACTGTGATGCTTCACACCAAGGTCTTGGTTGCGTGCTGATGCAACGAGACAAGGTCATCGCTTACGCCTCTCGACAACTCAAGGTCCACGAAAAGAATTACACAACTCATGACCTAGAGTTAGGGGCTGTTGTATTCGCTTTAAAAATCTGGAGACACTACTTATACGGTACCAAGTGTACAATCTTTACTGACCATAAAAGTCTCCAACATATCTTCGATCAAAAGGATCTCAACATGAGGCAACGTCGATGGGTCGAGTTACTCACTGATTACGATTGCGAAATTCGCTATCATCCAGGCAAGGCGAATGTTGTCGCCGATGCCTTAAGCCGAAAAGAACGAGTGAAACCACTTCGAGTTCGAGCTCTCGGTATGACCATTCACAACGATCTCATCAATCAAACTCTCACCGCTCAACTCGAAGCACTCAAACCAGAAAACTTGATAAACGAGGCCTTGCGGGGCATGAACAAACAATTTGAAACCAAATCTAACGGGGCCAAATACTTCTCAAATCGAATCTGGTTACCAAGTTTTGGGAACCTTCGAGACTTGGTGATGAATGAAGCTCACAAGTCTAAATACTCTATACACCCCGGTGCCGACAAAATGTATCACGGCATCAAGGAAATGTACTGGTGGCCCAACATGAAATCTGACATTGCAACCTATGTTGGCAAGTGTCTTACTTGTTCCAAAGTTAAAGCTGAACACCAGAAACCTTCCGGTTTGCTACAACAACCCGAAATACCACAATGGAAATGGGAGCAGATCACCATGGATTTCATTACTAAACTCCCGAAAACTCCTAACGGTTGCGATACCATTTGGGTGATCGTTGACCGACTCACTAAATCTGCTCATTTCCTAGCCATCAAGGAAACTGATAAAATGGAACGTTTGACACGGATCTACCTGAAAGAGATCGTGTCAAGACACGGTGTGCCCATCTCAATCATCTCCGACCGAGATGCTCGATTTACTTCTCGCTTCTGGCAATCACTGCAAAAATCTCTCGGTACTCGACTGGATATGAGTACGGCTTACCATCCTCAAACCGATGGCCAGAGCGAACGGACCATACAAACACTGGAAGACATGCTACGAGCCTGCGTAGTTGACTTCGGTAAAAACTGGGAAAATCACTTACCGTTGTGCGAGTTCTCGTACAACAACAGTTATCACACCAGCATAAAGGCTGTACCCTTCGAGGCACTGTACGGTCGTAAGTGCCGGTCACCTATCTGTTGGACTGAGGTGGGGGATACACAACTCACCGGTCCAGAAATCATACATGAAACAACTGAAAAGATCGTTGGCATACAAAACCGACTAAAAGCCGCGCTTGATCGTCAGAAAAGCTATGCTGACGTGAGGCGCAAACACCTTGAGTTCCAAGTAGGGGACAAGGTACTTCTCAAAGTGGCACCGTGGAAAGGTGTCATTCGATTCGGAAAACGAGGCAAACTAAACCCTAGATACATCGGACCATTCGAAATCCTTGAAAGGATTGGCCCAGTGGCATACCGCCTGCAACTTCCTGCTGAGCTTAGCAGCGTTCACAACACATTCCACATTTCTAATCTGAAGAAATGTCTGTCTGACGAGACACTGATTATACCACTCGACGAAATTCAAATCGATGACAAACTTCATTTTGTCGAGAAACCTATGGAAATCATGGACCGCGAGGTCAAACAACTAAAACAGAGTCGAATTCCCATCGTAAAAGTCAGGTGGAATTCTAGACGTGGTCCTAAATTCACCTGGGAACGGGAAGACCAAATGCGACAGAAATACCCACATCTCTTCCCAGACAACGCACCGACCGTGCAATCGAACTAATTTCGGGACGAAATTCTTTTAACAAGGGGAGAATGTAACAACCGGCAAATTAGGACTAGAATTAGTGCCTAATTCTTTGTAAATACATGTAATTAGTTCTGTGTTAGGCTAATTTATGTATCGGATTATATGTTGGTAAATATATGCAACTTTGCGATTTGGCTTAAATCGTACGCAACTTAAATAGAATGAAATTCTATTCGGTTAATACGGACGTTGGTGAACAAATGTTTATAAACTAAAATAACGCAATTATGACCGAAATACTATTTTATAATAGTTTGTAACTGCCTCGTATTACACGATTAAAACTTACACGATTTAAAAACAAAAGTATTCAAACTTAATTGTAAAATATTTAAATAGAAATGTCGCGTAATTATTTGTATTTAAAACCTACCATTTAAAATGTAAAATAATTATTTAACGTTAAACGACGGAGCAAACGAACACCGCACGGAGCGCGGCGCGTGGACTAAAAAATGGGGGCTTCCACCAAAACCCCCATTCTTCCTCCCTTTTTCCTCATTCAACCAACTTACTCTCTCTCTCTCCTTCTCTTTTCTTTCTTTTCTCTCTCAACCACAACCACCCAAAACTCTCACGAAATCAACAAATAAATATATTAAACGCACTCGAATCATAGCCTCTCTTTGGAAGAAAACGTTCACCATCACACGATCTACATTCCTATCTTTTCGGATTTTCAATCCGACACTTTGTAAGTTTCCGACAAATCCCGACATCTCTCGTTTTTGATCATTTTTACTAGATTATGGTTTAAATAGGCTTAATATGTTCATATAAGGGTTGGGTAAAAGATTTGGACCCAACGGAAACCCGGAAACTCGTTTTCGACCAAAATTCCGGCCATCAGACCGCTACGTCGCACCTGGCCAGGGGCCTCTGCGACGTCGCGACCTACGTCGCACAAAAACCTCAACGTCGCACTAGCGACGCAGCCCCTTACGTCGCATTAACTTCAGTAGGAGTAGTTTGTGAAGTTGATGGTGAAGTAGGGTTTTCTAAAGCTGTTAGACGTAGCTCGTACTCACGCATACTCAGGTCATTTTGGAAGGCAATTCGTCGCAGGTCATCAATGTCTTCCCGTGCTTCAGTCAGTTGTTTTCGCAGCGAATCGATAGTTTGGTTGAGGTGGCTGACTGATTCAGCAGTCAAGGTTACATCAACTGGTGCTTTTGCAGCAGTTGGAGCAGCAGGAACAACAGGTGTCATTTCTGATTCAGCGGAGTGTTCTGTATCACACTCGAGTTCGAGGAGGTAAGGAAACATCTTCGGTTCCTCACTGAGCAGTTCATTTTGCAGTGTAGGGTTGTTGACGGAGTGAGTTGTCATTTCCTACGAAATAAGTGTTCTATTTAAGAATTTGCCTCAAGTAAGTGAAGTTATATTAAATCATCTGTTTAAAGTAATGAATAGTAGATGAGTTCCCGGCCTCAACCAGTGTGAGATAATTGGGAAGGAAGTTTGGTTACTGTATCTAAATTGTAAGGCAAATTGTGTTGTCGGGATTTAAGTTATCGGTCGTCTCCTAATCCTATTGTGTACTTAGGATCAAAGAAAACACCCAGACTAAAATACAGTTATACATCAATCATTATGCGAGAGATTTATGAGAAAACAGATTCGGGTAGTCAAAGAATGAGCGTACCCGGGTTGAGTAAATCGCAAAGTCTCGGGTTCGGGTCATCCTCCCTGGCGTTAATCACATAAGCTCTGCTCCTCGTATTGTTGGTTCGGAGTTTCAGTTTTGGGCAATCTTTCCTAAAGTGCCCGGTACCATTGCACTCATAGCAGGTCTTGGGTGCAGGAGTATCAGTACCAGTGGGGTTGGTTTGACAGTCTTGGGCCAAGTGCCCGAATTTCTTGCATTTGGAACAGGGACAGGAGCCGTTATGATGACGACTACATTTGGAGCAGTAAGGCTTGCTCCCCTTGTAAGCCCTTGAGTCATTGGCATTGACAGTTGCAGGCTTTTTGTCAGAGGTAGAGTTGGATGAGTGGGGAATCACTTCCCATTTACGTTTGTTATTCGCAGGTGGGGTCGAAGTCGAGCCACGGCGAACAGAATTAGCCGTTAACTCATGAGCCATACGAATGGCGCTCTGAATGGTTCCCGGTTTAGACGAAGTAACTAAGTCTTGAAGTCGCTCGGGCAGTCCATCAACGTATTTTTCGATCCTTTTGTATTCAGGATCAACCATGGATGGGCACAGAAGTGCCAGCTGGTGAAAACGGTTGGTGTAACCGGTGATATCGTCGCCTTGCATCTTGTGATTCCAGAATTCTAATTCCAACTGTTTCAGCTCGTCTCTTGGGCAGTACTCGCCTCTCAGCATATTCTTTAGTTCATCCCACGGTAATTTGTAAGCATCGGCAATACTCACCGTTTGCGCATAAGTGTTCCACCAGGTTAGGGCGGTTTCAGAAAAGGTGCTGGCGGCGAATTTGACTTTATCCTCTTCCTTGCAGTTGCAGATGAGGAACACTGATTCGATTTTCTCGGTCCAACGAATCAGACCAATCGCTCCTTCGGTTCCTTGAAAAGTCAAGGGTTTGCAGTTATGGAAGTCTTTGTAGGTGCAGGTTTTGGGTTGCGGTCCGTTAGTAGCTGTATCTTCGCTACCAGGGTTTGATGTTCGGGTAGCTAGGGCTTGGGCCACACTACGGGCAATTAGGCCCGCGACTTCGGCTTCAGTAAGCATGATTTGTCGTCGTGGAGGCATGTTCCTTGAAACAATAAATAAAGAACATGTGAAGGTTTGAACAAGAATTATGGTTGTGATGATTTAGTAAGTACAAAGGAATTTCATCAAAGGTTGAAATTTGTTCAAAATTGTGAATTATAATTAAGTTTATACAGTTTTGAAATTTTGAGAATTTTATAAAACATTTTGTAAGAAATTGAGTAATAATTTTGATAGTAAAAATTGGTTGAACAGTTTTGAAGTCTGAAGGAGACTTGAGTTGAAAATGATTTTATTAGGATACATCTAACAGTACGGTGGGTACGTCGTAAAACGTTATAAACGTTGAATTGGGTAGAGTTAGTGAATAAAACAGAATCCCGATCTTCATATCAAAGGATATTCGATTAGCTATGGTTGTCAGTTATAACGGTGTAGAAGTCGTCAGACGTATGAATTTGTAAAAGTTGAATAAAAATAGAATGACGAGAATCGAGATGTCGTTTGGTTAATGTAAGTTGAGAATAAATTTCGCAGCAGTTGAGAGAGAGCATCGTGTCGGGAAAAAGGCCTATGTATATATATATATATATAACACATAACCGCCTAGTTCGTGTCTAGCACAGTCAAGTAGAAGTCCCGGTTCTCTCGAGGTCAGAGTCAGCTATTGCATTCCTGTTCAACATAACCCCTTTCAGAACTTACATCATCTTCATTTAATTGTACATAGTTGATCAGGCTATGTTAAATTAAACTCGTATGCTGTAATTCCTGAACTAGTTATACCTAATGAGGAATACTGCCTAACGGTCATAGTCTAGGCCCACTAAATGCAACCTAGTTCACTATAACCTTAGGCTCTGATACCAATCTGTAACACCCCCAAATTTAACAGTTTGCGGAAGCGATGTTTTGGGTGTTACTAATCAATAATCACAAGCACAAAGGATACAGTGAACGACTCTAAATGAGACGTTCGAAAAGTTATTACATTAATACATAAGTAGTTTCAAAATACAAGCTCGAGTTTAAGTAAATTCCTAGAGATTCTAGTACATAACAGTAAGTACAAAAGTAATACAGTAAAATCTCCAAGCTTGTAATGCATGCGACTCGAGCTAAGTAAGCTTATCCTGCTGGGCATCCCTACTGATGCTGTGTACCTGAGAAGCATTACTAAAACGGTCAACCAAAAAGGTTGGTGAATCTCACAGGTTTGTAAGTAAGTAAACAGTTTGAACACACATGTAGTATTTGTAAATCATAGCTAGCCAGTAAGTAACGATCACAGGTTATGCTCATCAATTACTTAAGTTTTAATAAGTGGGTGGTTGCATGCCATGCAAACCGTTTGATACAATCGCCATGAGCCACCATAGTTGAAGCTTAACGTACAGTAAATATCGGTACCCCCTCATGAATGTAATCCAAAACATTCATACGGAACGAGTAAGAAACGCCCGTTTCTACAGGAACGGTTCGTGGTAGTGCGTGCTACCCCGGGCGGGGATTGTCAGTCCCATATGGATCCATATACTAAAACTCGCGCTTATCACATAACTAACAACTATGGTTCAGGAGGATTTCATTGGATTAGTCGTAAACCCATGCAATTGGCATATCGTTAATCTCGTACAGTAAGTAAATCATGGCAGCAAGTAAGTTTTGTGTGTTCATGTAAAACAGTAATGCATCTCACCCCTGAGTATAAAACAGTAAAGTAGGGGCTGTAAGACTCACCTGAGTCTGGCAGACAATGCAGTAAGTAAGCAAGTAGTATTCCCGAACTAGCAACCCTTAGCGTCCTAATACGCATAAGGTTTAGTAAGTAAATGGAATACTTGTAAAGTATCCATGCTAGTTGTTCCCAAACTAGTTAATGTCCATTAGTTTGTTTGTACGTTTGTAAATCGTTTGTTATCGGTGTATAATAATAATTCCATCCATTATTATTATGTATTCGTATTAGTTATACTTTTGTAAAGCGTACGTGTATAACTGTTTGTTTCGTATCACATTGTATATCGTTTGCGTAAGTTCCAATGGGCTTAGTCCCCAAAGGGTACGAGTGAAATCTCGTAAGTATTCGTATGTAAGTTCGTATCAGTTAACGTGTAATCCAGCACGTAACTAGTGGGTGAACTTGTAAGTTTGTATCGGTTGTAATCCGTGTAGTGTACAAGAGTAAGTTCGTTGGAGTGTAATCTCCTAAGTATTTCGAGTGTAAACTCGTGTGCGGGTGTGAGTGAAATCTCACGTTCAGTTTAGTATAAACTTGTACGTATTCGGGTATCGTTATATACTTTCAAAAGTATATTGTTTTCATGTATAAGTCGTATCGTATTCGTTTTAGTAATTGAAAAGTGGTTCCAACACTTAGAAAAATATTTAGTTTTCTGTTCTGGGCATTATGCGACACTATAATGCGACACTGGGGTAGTGTCGCAGACAATATGCGACACAAGGGAAATGTCGTATGACTTGGTTCTGGTTTGGAGTTTATGCGACACAAGGGCTGTGTCGCAGACATGGGTACGACACTATATACGACATAGTCGTAGTGTCGCAATCAAGCGAAAATATGCGACACAAGAGAAGTGTCGTGGAAACAAGGTGCGACATAAGAGCTGTGTCGCAGTCAAGCGACGGGTACGACACAACCATGCGACACTATGGTAGTGTCGCATAAAGATGTGTCCAGATGCGACACAAAGGGGCTGTTTTGGTGTTTGCTCGGTTTTGAGGTCAAACGTTCGAGTCTTGACCTGAGGCTTTTACCTAAGTCATATTATGGCTAATAATCACTTTATCAACTGAGTTTTCGGTTCTATAGGTCCTCGAGGTGTCGGTTTTTAGTTAATCTTTTCCAAAGTTTTGACACAAAATATATATGTTTGTAAATTGATTTTTATAGCAAAACGAGGGCGTTTCTGGGCTAAACCTTCTTCACGAAAGTTGTAGCCGACGAAAAGACGAAGATTTTATGTTTAGAAAGTTTTCGCTAGTTTCAAACGTATGATTTTATAAAAATTCGAGAAGTGGACTGATCTCAGTTTAGTGGTTTCCTGTTTCAGATTCTTGACTCGGTTCCAACCCTCGATTTAACCCATTTGTAGTCCATTTCAAGCCTAACGAAAAATCACACATATTCTCATATATCTAAAGTTCATTTCTGCATTTTATGGTATTTTCTTATGTCCGTTTACTATTTTAAACAAAAATAAAAGTGAAGTGTGGTCAGATTTGGTTCCAAACAGAACTAAGTCCAAAGTTCTAGTATTAGCCGAAGATGGGTGTATTTCTGGGCAAAACGCCCTTCATGAAAGTCGTAGGCGACGAAGAGACGAAGATTTCTTATTTAGAAAGTTTTCGTTGATTTTGAACACACGATTTTATAAAAATTCTGGAAGTGGACTGTTTTCAGTGGTGGTTCTCGGTTTAAGTTTTCGAGTTCCAAAAACGAGTTTTAACGTATAATTTGGACATTATAAAGCTAGGGAAACATTAATCTAGCAAAATAAAAGTAATCGGAAAAGTTTCGGGTCGCCGGAAAACTTACAAAGTTGTCGAAACGAAAATCCGAAAAGATGCGTTTGTAGCCCTCGTTCTCGTGATCGCTTTTCTCCAAACGAGCCTATGCTTTTGTGGTGATTTAGTGGTAGTTTTAAGGTGTTTTGAGAGTGATTTTAGAGAGAGATAGAGAGAGAGCCGATTGGGGAGAGAGAGAGAAGAAAGATGGAGTGTGAGAGTGTGTTTGAGTGAGGAAGTGATCAAAAGGGTGAGGGTTTGGCACCCCTTACCCTTAGCCGGTTTTGGTGGGGTCCACCATGTGTGGATCTCACCAAATGTTGTTCCCCCGTGTTTGCGCTCCGTGCGGTGTTCGTTTCCCCGGTCGTTTAAACGTTTAAAATGATTTTTTTCACGCGATTTAATATACGTTTAAAATACGAAATAATACCCGATATTTAAGTTGAAGTATTTTAAATAAAACACTTTGTTTTCAAGTTATAAAACATAACTTTGTTTCGTTTTGTCGGTTGGTCGAGTTTTCGGAGAGTTCGATTACGTTTTAATTAAATCGTACGTTTTCGTTATATTATAAACATAATATAAAGTAATAATCATAGTAATTAAATAATGTCACATTATTTAATAGTTGTTTTATCAGTGTACGCAAGTTTGTACAGTTGTTGTTTTATACGATATTTGTACTAATCGTATACGCGTATATATATACATATATTCCATCCATATACATATATATAAGCAAGTAATGTATATAATCCTATTTCATATTATATACAAGTAATAAACACGTAATTAGGAAAATTTTAAATTTACCCTAAATTTGGGGTTGTTACATTCTCCCCTTGTTAATTAAATTTCGTCCCGAAATTTGTTCGAAGTGGTAATCAGTAGCTTGATATTCGTTAGGTAACTACATTACGTACCAGTAGCCTACAGTAGTAGGGTATATCCTACAGTGTTTGAAATCAAGAAATTGTCAGGTGGTAACGTACCCTAATTTTAGTTGCCTGAAGGTAGTGGGCATTGGGCCTTAAGATGGCCAGCACTCCCACAGTTGAAGCAGAGTTTCACCTTAGGGGGGTTCGTACTCTTAGGGTAGGATTTGCATTGACCCGTGGGTATGGTACATGGGTTGTCATGATGCCGAGTGCATTGGGAACAGTAGGGTTTATTTCCTAAGTAAACCTTCACCCTTTTTGCTGGAGGCGGGGTACAGTCAGTGTCGGTATCCTCTTCAGTAGGAGTAGTTTGTGAAGTTGATGGTGAAGTAGGGTTTTCTAAAGCTGTTAGACGTAGCTCGTACTCACGCATACTCAGGTCATTTTGGAAGGCAATTCGTCGCAGGTCATCAATGTCTTCCCGTGCTTCAGTCAGTTGTTTTCGCAGCGAATCGATAGTTTGGTTGAGGTGGCTGACTGATTCAGCAGTCAAGGTTACATCAACTGGTGCTTTTGCAGCAGTTGGAGCAGCAGGAACAACAGGTGTCATTTCTGATTCAGCGGAGTGTTCTGTATCACACTCGAGTTCGAGGAGGTAAGGAAACATCTTCGGTTCCTCACTGAGCAGTTCATTTTGCAGTGTAGGGTTGTTGACGGAGTGAGTTGTCATTTCCTACGAAATAAGTGTTCTATTTAAGAATTTGCCTCAAGTAAGTGAAGTTATATTAAATCATCTGTTTAAAGTAATGAATAGTAGATGAGTTCCCGGCCTCAACCAGTGTGAGATAATTGGGAAGGAAGTTTGGTTACTGTATCTAAATTGTAAGGCAAATTGTGTTGTCGGGATTTAAGTTATCGGTCGTCTCCTAATCCTATTGTGTACTTAGGATCAAAGAAAACACCCAGACTAAAATACAGTTATACATCAATCATTATGCGAGAGATTTATGAGAAAACAGATTCGGGTAGTCAAAGAATGAGCGTACCCGGGTTGAGTAAATCGCAAAGTCTCGGGTTCGGGTCATCCTCCCTGGCGTTAATCACATAAGCTCTGCTCCTCGTATTGTTGGTTCGGAGTTTCAGTTTTGGGCAATCTTTCCTAAAGTGCCCGGTACCATTGCACTCATAGCAGGTCTTGGGTGCAGGAGTATCAGTACCAGTGGGGTTGGTTTGACAGTCTTGGGCCAAGTGCCCGAATTTCTTGCATTTGGAACAGGGACAGGAGCCGTTATGATGACGACTACATTTGGAGCAGTAAGGCTTGCTCCCCTTGTAAGCCCTTGAGTCATTGGCATTGACAGTTGCAGGCTTTTTGTCAGAGGTAGAGTTGGATGAGTGGGGAATCACTTCCCATTTACGTTTGTTATTCGCAGGTGGGGTCGAAGTCGAGCCACGGCGAACAGAATTAGCCGTTAACTCATGAGCCATACGAATGGCGCTCTGAATGGTTCCCGGTTTAGACGAAGTAACTAAGTCTTGAAGTCGCTCGGGCAGTCCATCAACGTATTTTTCGATCCTTTTGTATTCAGGATCAACCATGGATGGGCACAGAAGTGCCAGCTGGTGAAAACGGTTGGTGTAACCGGTGATATCGTCGCCTTGCATCTTGTGATTCCAGAATTCTAATTCCAACTGTTTCAGCTCGTCTCTTGGGCAGTACTCGCCTCTCAGCATATTCTTTAGTTCATCCCACGGTAATTTGTAAGCATCGGCAATACTCACCGTTTGCGCATAAGTGTTCCACCAGGTTAGGGCGGTTTCAGAAAAGGTGCTGGCGGCGAATTTGACTTTATCCTCTTCCTTGCAGTTGCAGATGAGGAACACTGATTCGATTTTCTCGGTCCAACGAATCAGACCAATCGCTCCTTCGGTTCCTTGAAAAGTCAAGGGTTTGCAGTTATGGAAGTCTTTGTAGGTGCAGGTTTTGGGTTGCGGTCCGTTAGTAGCTGTATCTTCGCTACCAGGGTTTGATGTTCGGGTAGCTAGGGCTTGGGCCACACTACGGGCAATTAGGCCCGCGACTTCGGCTTCAGTAAGCATGATTTGTCGTCGTGGAGGCATGTTCCTTGAAACAATAAATAAAGAACATGTGAAGGTTTGAACAAGAATTATGGTTGTGATGATTTAGTAAGTACAAAGGAATTTCATCAAAGGTTGAAATTTGTTCAAAATTGTGAATTATAATTAAGTTTATACAGTTTTGAAATTTTGAGAATTTTATAAAACATTTTGTAAGAAATTGAGTAATAATTTTGATAGTAAAAATTGGTTGAACAGTTTTGAAGTCTGAAGGAGACTTGAGTTGAAAATGATTTTATTAGGATACATCTAACAGTACGGTGGGTACGTCGTAAAACGTTATAAACGTTGAATTGGGTAGAGTTAGTGAATAAAACAGAATCCCGATCTTCATATCAAAGGATATTCGATTAGCTATGGTTGTCAGTTATAACGGTGTAGAAGTCGTCAGACGTATGAATTTGTAAAAGTTGAATAAAAATAGAATGACGAGAATCGAGATGTCGTTTGGTTAATGTAAGTTGAGAATAAATTTCGCAGCAGTTGAGAGAGAGCATCGTGTCGGGAAAAAGGCCTATGTATATATATATATATATAACACATAACCGCCTAGTTCGTGTCTAGCACAGTCAAGTAGAAGTCCCGGTTCTCTCGAGGTCAGAGTCAGCTATTGCATTCCTGTTCAACATAACCCCTTTCAGAACTTACATCATCTTCATTTAATTGTACATAGTTGATCAGGCTATGTTAAATTAAACTCGTATGCTGTAATTCCTGAACTAGTTATACCTAATGAGGAATACTGCCTAACGGTCATAGTCTAGGCCCACTAAATGCAACCTAGTTCACTATAACCTTAGGCTCTGATACCAATCTGTAACACCCCCAAATTTAACAGTTTGCGGAAGCGATGTTTTGGGTGTTACTAATCAATAATCACAAGCACAAAGGATACAGTGAACGACTCTAAATGAGACGTTCGAAAAGTTATTACATTAATACATAAGTAGTTTCAAAATACAAGCTCGAGTTTAAGTAAATTCCTAGAGATTCTAGTACATAACAGTAAGTACAAAAGTAATGCAGTAAAATCTCCAAGCTTGTAATGCATGCGACTCGAGCTAAGTAAGCTTATCCTGCTGGGCATCCCTACTGATGCTGTGTACCTGAGAAGCATTACTAAAACGGTCAACCAAAAAGGTTGGTGAATCTCACAGGTTTGTAAGTAAGTAAACAGTTTGAACACACATGTAGTATTTGTAAATCATAGCTAGCCAGTAAGTAACGATCACAGGTTATGCTCATCAATTACTTAAGTTTTAATAAGTGGGTGGTTGCATGCCATGCAAACCGTTTGATACAATCGCCATGAGCCACCATAGTTGAAGCTTAACGTACAGTAAATATCGGTACCCCCTCATGAATGTAATCCAAAACATTCATACGGAACGAGTAAGAAACGCCCGTTTCTACAGGAACGGTTCGTGGTAGTGCGTGCTACCCCGGGCGGGGATTGTCAGTCCCATATGGATCCATATACTAAAACTCGCGCTTATCACATAACTAACAACTATGGTTCAGGAGGATTTCATTGGATTAGTCGTAAACCCATGCAATTGGCATATCGTTAATCTCGTACAGTAAGTAAATCATGGCAGCAAGTAAGTTTTGTGTGTTCATGTAAAACAGTAATGCATCTCACCCCTGAGTATAAAACAGTAAAGTAGGGGCTGTAAGACTCACCTGAGTCTGGCAGACAATGCAGTAAGTAAGCAAGTAGTATTCCCGAACTAGCAACCCTTAGCGTCCTAATACGCATAAGGTTTAGTAAGTAAATGGAATACTTGTAAAGTATCCATGCTAGTTGTTCCCAAACTAGTTAATGTCCATTAGTTTGTTTGTACGTTTGTAAATCGTTTGTTATCGGTGTATAATAATAATTCCATCCATTATTATTATGTATTCGTATTAGTTATACTTTTGTAAAGCGTACGTGTATAACTGTTTGTTTCGTATCACATTGTATATCGTTTGCGTAAGTTCCAATGGGCTTAGTCCCCAAAGGGTACGAGTGAAATCTCGTAAGTATTCGTATGTAAGTTCGTATCAGTTAACGTGTAATCCAGCACGTAACTAGTGGGTGAACTTGTAAGTTTGTATCGGTTGTAATCCGTGTAGTGTACAAGAGTAAGTTCGTTGGAGTGTAATCTCCTAAGTATTTCGAGTGTAAACTCGTGTGCGGGTGTGAGTGAAATCTCACGTTCAGTTTAGTATAAACTTGTACGTATTCGGGTATCGTTGTATACTTTCAAAAGTATATTGTTTTCATGTATAAGTCGTATCGTATTCGTTTTAGTAATTGAAAAGTGGTTCCAACACTTAGAAAAATATTTAGTTTTCTGTTCTGGGCATTATGCGACACTATAATGCGACACTGGGGTAGTGTCGCAGACAATATGCGACACAAGGGAAATGTCGTATGACTTGGTTCTGGTTTGGAGTTTATGCGACACAAGGGCTGTGTCGCAGACATGGGTACGACACTATATACGACATAGTCGTAGTGTCGCAATCAAGCGAAAATATGCGACACAAGAGAAGTGTCGTGGAAACAAGGTGCGACATAAGAGCTGTGTCGCAGTCAAGCGACGGGTACGACACAACCATGCGACACTATGGTAGTGTCGCATAAAGATGTGTCCAGATGCGACACAAAGGGGCTGTTTTGGTGTTTGCTCGGTTTTGAGGTCAAACGTTCGAGTCTTGACCCGAGGCTTTTACCTAAGTCATATTATGGCTAATAATCACTTTATCAACTGAGTTTTCGGTTCTATAGGTCCTCGAGGTGTCGGTTTTTAGTTAATCTTTTCCAAAGTTTTGACACAAAATATATATGTTTGTAAATTGATTTTTATAGCAAAACGAGGGCGTTTCTGGGCTAAACCTTCTTCACGAAAGTTGTAGCCGACGAAAAGACGAAGATTTTATGTTTAGAAAGTTTTCGCTAGTTTCAAACGTATGATTTTATAAAAATTCGAGAAGTGGACTGATCTCAGTTTAGTGGTTTCCTGTTTCAGATTCTTGACTCGGTTCCAACCCTCGATTTAACCCATTTGTAGTCCATTTCAAGCCTAACGAAAAATCACACATATTCTCATATATCTAAAGTTCATTTCTGCATTTTATGGTATTTTCTTATGTCCGTTTACTATTTTAAACAAAAATAAAAGTGAAGTGTGGTCAGATTTGGTTCCAAACAGAACTAAGTCCAAAGTTCTAGTATTAGCCGAAGATGGGTGTATTTCTGGGCAAAACGCCCTTCATGAAAGTCGTAGGCGACGAAGAGACGAAGATTTCTTATTTAGAAAGTTTTCGTTGATTTTGAACACACGATTTTATAAAAATTCTGGAAGTGGACTGTTTTCAGTGGTGGTTCTCGGTTTAAGTTTTCGAGTTCCAAAAACGAGTTTTAACGTATAATTTGGACATTATAAAGCTAGGGAAACATTAATCTAGCAAAATAAAAGTAATCGGAAAAGTTTCGGGTCGCCGGAAAACTTACAAAGTTGTCGAAACGAAAATCCGAAAAGATGCGTTTGTAGCCCTCGTTCTCGTGATCGCTTTTCTCCAAACGAGCCTATGCTTTTGTGGTGATTTAGTGGTAGTTTTAAGGTGTTTTGAGAGTGATTTTAGAGAGAGATAGAGAGAGAGCCGATTGGGGAGAGAGAGAGAAGAAAGATGGAGTGTGAGAGTGTGTTTGAGTGAGGAAGTGATCAAAAGGGTGAGGGTTTGGCACCCCTTACCCTTAGCCGGTTTTGGTGGGGTCCACCATGTGTGGATCTCACCAAATGTTGTTCCCCCGTGTTTGCGCTCCGTGCGGTGTTCGTTTCCCCGGTCGTTTAAACGTTTAAAATGATTTTTTTCACGCGATTTAATATACGTTTAAAATACGAAATAATACCCGATATTTAAGTTGAAGTATTTTAAATAAAACACTTTGTTTTCAAGTTATAAAACATAACTTTGTTTCGTTTTGTCGGTTGGTCGAGTTTTCGGAGAGTTCGATTACGTTTTAATTAAATCGTACGTTTTCGTTATATTATAAACATAATATAAAGTAATAATCATAGTAATTAAATAATGTCACATTATTTAATAGTTGTTTTATCAGTGTACGCAAGTTTGTACAGTTGTTGTTTTATACGATATTTGTACTAATCGTATACGCGTATATATATACATATATTCCATCCATATACATATATATAAGCAAGTAATGTATATAATCCTATTTCATATTATATACAAGTAATAAACACGTAATTAGGAAAATTTTAAATTTACCCTAAATTTGGGGTTGTTACAGACACTTTGTAAGTTTCCGACAAATCCCGACATCTCTCGTTTTTGATCATTTTTACTAGATTATGGTTTAAATAGGCTTAATATGTTCATATAAGGGTTGGGTAAAAGATTTGGACCCAACGGAAACCCGGAAACTCGTTTTCGACCAAAATTCCGGCCATCAGACCGCTACGTCGCACCTGGCCAGGGGCCTCTGCGACGTCGCGACCTACGTCGCACAAAAACCTCAACGTCGCACTAGCGACGCAGCCCCTTACGTCGCATTAACTTGCGGACGTCGCAAATAGCGACGTAGACTTTAACGTCGCAAACCGAACCGACGTCGCATTAGCGACGCCGCCCCCTACGTCGCATTGATTTGCGAAGGTCGCATCATGCGACGTACATGCCCACGTCGCACTCTACGTCGCTAGCGACGTCGCATGCTACGTCGCACAAACCAGAACTTTGAAAACTCACATTTTCACTAAGTGTCGAACTTTTACAACCTCAAATCCTTATACGATACGACCTAACAAACATAATAAAACATACTTTCCTATTACAATTACTCTAAATTGCGTTATAAATGACAAACTTTAATTATAACAAATCACCAACGGGCCGTATACTTTGATACGAACGCGAACAAACCAACATTTAAACACAACGGGTTGTATGAACAACTAGCCTAGATGGTCTTGCGAGACATCTACTTACTTAACCTTACGTGTTTAGGCACTAGAAGGTTACGGGTTCGGAGAACCTACTTGATTTACTACTACTTGCTATTTACCACTGCTCGACTCAGGTGAGTCTTACAGCCCCACTTTTACTGTTTTATACTTGGGGTGAGATACTTAGCAACTGTTTTACGCATGAACACAATGTACTGAACTGAAAACATTACTGATTACAAACAAACGCATGAGTTACTTTTATCCACTGAAAGCCTCCTAATCGTAAGTTGTTAGTTATGGTCTTAAGCGCGAGTACTAGTAGATGGATCCATTTGGGACTGACAATCCCTGTCTGGGGTGGTAGCGCCACCACGTACTGATTTACACGTAGAAACAGACATATTAGTATTTGTTACATATGAGTGTGCGGATAGCACTCACGGGGGTACGTGATATATTCACACTACACTGTTAAGCTTCAACTTATGAGCTCATGGCACTGTACTGATTTACTTACTTTGCTTGATAGCAATACGGGTACATACTTGTGGTTCATAACACTTACTTATTACTAAACCTGTGAGATTCACCAACCTTTTTGGTTGACACTTTCTAGCTTTGTATCTCAGGTACACTTACGGAGTAGGATTACTCCAGGATTACTAGCTAGAGTCGCATGATTTACAAACTGCATTTAACGGAGATTCCTTGGCATTATCTTTTGTAACTATGGTTATGTAATAGAATCTCCCGCTATACGCGTGGACTCTAGGGAATTACATTTTGTATACGAAAACCTACGGTTTTCAAACGATTATTATTTATGAAACCTTTTCGAAACGTCTCATTTAGAGGTCGTTTACTATTAATCTTGTGCTTTGTATATTGATTAGTAACACCCAATGTATGCTTCCGCAACTCGATAAATTTGGGGGTGTTACAGCTGCAATCGATATGCCACTGGACCAATCCTTTCAAGGACCTCGAATGGTCCAATGTATCTGGGATTTAACTTCCCTCGTTTGCCAAATCGGATTACGCCTTTCCAAGGCGATACTTTGAGTAGTACTCGATCCCCAACTTGGAACTCGAGTGGTTTGCGTCTCACGTCAGCATAACCTTTCTGACGATCATGCGCGGCCTTGAGCTTGTTTTGAATTTCGACGATTCTCTCGGTCGTCTCGTGAATGATTTCTGGACCTGTGAGTTGGCTATCCCCAACTTCGGTCCAACAGATAGGTGACCGGCACTTACGACCGTACAGTGCCTCGAAGGGTGCAGCCTTAATGCTGGTATGATAACTGTTATTGTACGAGAACTCGCACAATGGTAGGTGTTTTTCCCAGTTTACACCGAAGTCTACTACGCAGGCCCGTAGCATGTCTTCTAGTGTTTGAATTGTTCGTTCACTTTGGACGTCTGTTTGAGGATGGTATGCGGTACTCATATCAAGTCGAGTACCCAGGGATTTGTGAAGTGATTGCCAAAATTGTGAAGTGAAACGACTATCTCTATTGGAGATATAGTTGAGATTGGAACACCGTGTTTGGTCACGATTTCCTTCAGATAGATTCTGGTGAGGCGTTCCATTTTGTCGGATTCTTTAATTGCCAGGAAGTGAGCAGACTTTGTGAGACGATCCACGATCACCCAAATGGTATCGCAACCGCTTGAGGACTTGGGTAGTTTGGTTATGAAGTCCATGGCAATTTGTTCCCATTTCCATTAAGGAAGACTGGGTTGTTGAAGTAAACCAGAAGGTTTTTGATATTCGATTGTTACCTTGGAGCAAGTAAGGCACTTGCTGACATAGGTGGCGATTTCAGCTTTCATGTTCGGCCACCAGTAGAAGTCCTTGATACCGTGGTACATTTTATCGGATCCCGGATGGATAGAATATTTGTACTTGTGAGCTTCATCCATCACCAAGTCTCGTAGGTTCCCAAATTTAGGCAACCAGATTCGGTTTGAGAAATACCTAATCCCGTTAGGTTTGATTTCGAATTGTTTATCCATGCCCCGCAAGGCTTCATCTTTGACATTTTCGGGCTTCAAGGCTTCGAGTTGAGCAGTGAGAATTTGAATGTTTAAATTGTTGTGAATGGTCATACTGAGCGCTCGGACCCGAAGTGGTTTCACTCGCTCCTTTCGACTGAGGGCATCAGCAACAACATTTACTTTGCCTGGATGATATTTGAGTTCGCAGTCGTAATCGGTAAGCAACTCGACCCATCGACGTTGCCTCATGTTGAGATCCTTCTGATTGAATATGTGTTGGAGACTTTTGTGGTCTGTAACGATTGTGCACCTAGTGCCATAGAGGTAATGTCTCCAGATTTTGAGAGCAAAAACGACGGCTCCTAACTCGAGGTCGTGGGTGGTGTAATTCTTTTCATAAATCTTGAGCTGTCGTGAAGCATAAGCTATGACTTTGTCTCGTTGCATAAGCACGCAACCGAGACCTTGATGAGAAGCATCGCAGTATACCACGAAGTCATCGGTGCCCTTAGGTAATGATAGAATAGGAGCACTGCAAAGCTTTTGCTTTAAGAGTTGGAACGCCGACTCTTGTTTATCAGTCCAGTCAAACTTTTTGTCTTTCTGGGTCAGTGCCGTGAGTGGTAAGGCTATCTTGGAGAAATTTTCAATGAATCGCCGGTAGTACCCGGCCAGTCCCAAAAACTGTCGTACTTCGGTCGGAGTGGTTGGCGATTGCCAGTCCTTGATAGCCTCGATTTTTGACGGATCAACATGAATTCCTTGACTATCAATGACATGGCCAAGGAATTGAACGGTTTTTATCCAGAACTCACACTTAGAAAATTTAGCATACAGCTCTTCGTGTCTAAGTAGCTCTAGGATGGTTTTGAGGTGTTGCGCGTGTTTTTGTTCGCTTCGTGAATATATGAGGATGTCATCGATGAAGACAATGACAAACTTGTCAAGGTAGGGTTTACACACCCGATTCACAAGGTCCATGAATACAGCCGGTGCGTTGGTTAGGCCGAATGGCATCACTTGGAATTCGTAATGCCCATAGCGGGCTCGGAAAGCGGTTTTTGGAATGTCGGCATCGCGAACACGCAATTGGTGATATCCGGATCGAAGATCAATCTTTGAATAACAACTCGATCCTTGGAGTTGGTCGAACAAATCATCGATTCGAGGTAATGGGTATCGGTTCTTGACGGTCAACTTGTTCAACTCTCGATAGTCGATACACATTCGAAAAGTGCCGTCTTTCTTTTTGACAAATAGGACTGGAGCTCCCCAAGGTGAAGAACTCGGCCTAATGAATCCTCTTTCCAGAAGTTCCTGTAATTGGGCAGACAACTCCTGAAGTTCGGATGGTGCTAAACGATATGGTGCTCGTGCCACCGGCGCAGCACCCGGCACGAGATCAATTGAGAACTCAACCTGTCTTGGTGGTGGTAGACCAGGCAGTTCTTCGGGAAAGACTTCAGGAAAGTCTCGGACAATTGGTACATCGTCAAGTCGCTTCTCTTCCGAATTTTTCTCCATGATGTGCGCGAGGATTGCAGGATAGCCCTTTTTCAGAAATTTGCGGGTTTCAAGCAAGACATGATATTGAGTCTCGTCCCACCGGTCTCCCCCTATATGATTAAAGTTCCACCGGTGGCGAGAGGTATACGAATAACTTTGTCGCCACAGATAATTTCAGCCCGATGCTTGGACAACCAGTCCATTCCAACAATGATATCGAAACTTCCTATCTTAACAGGCATGAGATCTATTGAGAAAATTTCGTCGGCTAGATTTAAAGTGCAATTAGGGATCACACTCTTGGTTTCCATAAGTTTACCGTTTGCAAGCTCTACAGTGTACTTAACATCTAAGGCAACTGGGGTGATGTCAAGTAGTGGGCAAAACTCATCAGAAATAAAACTCCTATCAGTACCGGTATCAAACAGAATTGAAGCAGTTAAGTTGTTGAGGAGGAACATACCCGTGACCACATTCGGGTCTTGGCGGGCGTCCCCAGAGTTGATGACGAGGGCTCTACTTCGGGTGTTGTTGTTGTTGCTGTTGCTGTTGTTGTTGTTATTGTTGCTCTGGTTCTTCAGTTTGGGACATGCATCCCTGAAATGTCCTTTTTCCCCACATTCGTAATAGGTTTTGGGTTGTTGGTTGTTGTTTTGTGATTTAGGGGCTCGGTAGTCTTTGGATGATTGCCCGTACTTCCTGCAGTTGTTGCAAGGAGATTTGCAAGGGCCGTGGTGGTGGTAGTTACACTTGGAACAATATGGTCTGTCCCCAGTGTAGGTGCGTTTGGGTTCGGTGTTGGTTTTGTAAGCTTGGATGGCGTTGGACCTCTTGTTTTGGAGGCTGCTGTGTGGTTCGGTGGATTTGAGTTTGTTGTTGTTGGATTTCTCGCGGCTGACCACTAGTGCCATGAGCTCGTGTGCTAGCCTGATAGCACTTTCAGTGGTGGCTGGTTGTGATGAGGCGACACTTCCCTGGATGCTCTCGGGAAGGCCGCGGATGTATTTCTTAACTCCCTTTTTCTCTGGTTCCACCAGGCTAGGGCACAGGGACGCGTATTGCTGGAACTTGATGGTGTATCCCTCAATATCGGTCCCCTGCACAACAAGTTGCCAGAACTCCTCCTCTAATCGGTGTATCTCTTCCTTGGGACAATACTTCTCCCTCAGTTTGTTTTTCAACTCGGCCCAAGGTAGTTGATTAGCTATCTCAAGACTCACAGAGTTGGCATGGGCGTTCCACCATGTGAGAGCGCCTTCCTGAAAAGTGTAGGCGGCGAACTTTACCTTGTTTTCCTCGGTGCAGTTGCAGAGGCTGAAAACAGATTCTATGCGTTCTATCCATCGGCTCAAACCAATAGCACCTTCCGTGCCCTTGAAGTATAGTGGTTTGCAGCTCAGAAAGTCCTTATAGGAGCAGGGTCTGGGTGGTGGAGCATTGGTAGCGGTGTCCTCGCTACTGGGTGGTGGTGGAGCATTGGTAGCGGTGTCCTCGCTACTGGGTGGTGGTGTTCGGGTAGCCAAGGCTTGGGTCACACTGCGGGCAATCAGTCCCGCGATCTCAGCTTCACTAAGGGTGATTTGTCGGCGAGGAGGCATGATGCTGAGTAAGAAAGAACAAGAAAAGGAAGTAAGATACTAGTCCGAAATTCATGATATATCACCACAGATGTACATATATAAAATGGTAATATACAACATCTCAAGGTAAAAATCAATAACGTGCGATAATTAATAGAAATCGTCAATTGATATTTCGAAGCCAAATGATTACAGACGATTTTGAGTCACAAGTTTCAAAAGTTACAGACTTAGATGTTTTACAAAAGCGCCAGGAATTGTTACATCCGGTTGAATTACATAGGCCCTAATAAAGTAGTTAACTGGTTACAAGTTACAGACTGATCTAATCTTGATGCAGATTAATCCGCTCCATCAGCGCGACAAGGCGGTCCACTGTTTCTGCAAGTCTGTTGGCTTGCCTGGCGTTGTCTTCAACCAAGGCCAGTCGTTGTACTAGTGCTCGAGAGTGATCCTCAGTCTCCTGTGAACGCTGTTCACATTCCACTAGTCGGTTTCTTACGAGTTCATCCGCACCTAATCCAGCGGTCATTGAATCCTGAATTATGCTTATAGAGAGGCTGGTATCTTCTTGTTCTCGCTGGAGTTGTGATATGCGGTCAAGAGCTTGGCGAAGCAGGTAGGTCATTCGGTGTTGTTCCCGTTCGAGATTTTCGAGCCTTTGCTCCTGACGGCGGAGTTGGGTAGCCATCACTGGCACCGTGAGATGTGCCGAGTTCTGAGAGTTATGAACCGGATAGGGGTTGCTTCGAGGTGACCTAGTGGACCTCCTTGCTATTCGCGGGTTTCGAGATTCTTGCGGATGAGAGCGTGACGAATTGGGTGATGTGTTTGCCATTCTAAGACAAGGTGTGAAAAGAGTGAGGTCTACCTATGTATATATATAAGTATGTAACACATAGTAGCCTAGGGTGTCTAGCACAGACTTGTTTTGAGTCCCGGTTCTCTCGAGGTCAGAGTCAACTAGTGTATCCTGTTCAGCCATAACTTCCTTCAGATCTTACATCATCTTTATTTAATTGTACATAGTTGATCAAGCTATGTTAAATTAAATTCGTATGCTGAAATCTCTGAACTGGTTATACTTAATAGGGAATACTGCCTAACGGTCATAGTCTAGGCCCACTAAATGCAACCTAGTTCACTATAACCTTAGGCTCTGATACCAATCTGTGACACCCCCAAATTTAATGATTTGCGGAAGCTCGATTTGGGTGTCACTAATCAATATACAAAGCACATAAGATATAATGAACGACCACTATATGCGTCATTTTAAACTTGTATTAATAAAGTAAACGTTTACATCAAAATAATGTTACATTAGCTCGGTTCCTGAAATTTAGAGATTACATAGCATAATTACTTTTACAAAATATAATAATGCAATCAAATCTCTAGTTGTATGTATGCTGACTCGAGCTAATAGTCCCTGCTTGTGCAGCCAACCTACTGCTGGGTACCTGTGATACATGCTAAAATGGGTCAGCGAAAAAGCTGGTGAGCTCACAGGTTTGTATGTCAATGTATAGCTGTAAGAACCGCAAGATTTAAATTGAATTTAAAATGCAATTAAGCAAAATAAAAGTTATACAATCCATGAGCACATAGTCTGAGCTTAACTCGAGCGCTAGGTCCAATTAAGGAAACCTAACTGATTTGCCTCCTACGAGTGTCTAATCCACACTCGTCTTCCCAAATGCTAATACATCCGTTTGACCGGCTAGTGCGTGCTAACCCGGATGAGGATTGTCAATCCCATATGATATCATATACTAACATTTACGCTACTACGTATTACCAGACTATGCTATAGAGGACTTTAAATTGATTAGTTGAAACTCATGCCGTATTCGATAGTTGTACTTGCGTTCTACTTGTAAAAACCAAAAAGAGCAGTAATATCACACCCCTGATAAAAGTAGTGAAATGGGGCCATGAAACTCACCTGAGTCTTGAAGTGTCTAAGCAACTAAACTTGAAGTAAATTGATGTGTGGTAATGTCCAAAGACTCGTAACCTGAATGTGTCCATGACACGTGATGGTTATTAATTGTATTGGTATCTCGAAAGACTACCATAGAAATTGTTTGTTTAACTTGATGTCCAAATTACCCCGATTTGGTTGATTGTATTGTTCCAAGTTACAACGACTTGGTTGATTTGAATTGTAGTTTTGAAAGCGCATACGGCCCGTTGGTGATTATTGGAATTAAAGATTTCATTGTTCTCATTATGATTCGAAGTGTTATCCTTGAAAAGTATGTTCCAATGTATTTGAAAAGCCATATCGTATAGTAGTTTGAAGTTTTAAAAGTTCGACACTTGGTGAAAAATTGGTTTGAAGTCTGCTGTTTTATGCGTCACTTAATAGCGTCACTTAGGCAATTCATGCGACACTTAGGAAGTGTCGGGTAGAGTGACGGATTTGAAAGGATAGCGTCACTAGGGTAGTGTCGGGTATAAGTGTCGGGTAACATAATTATGCGGCACTAAGGAAGTGTCGGGTATAAGTGTCGGTATGGTATAGGGCGTCACTTATAGAGTGACGGGTAGGGATCAAAATGTAATTATATGCGACACTTATGAAGTGTCGGTATAGGATATAGGGCGTCACTAGCCCAGTGTCGGGGATCGTAGTAAGGCGTCACTTATCTAATGACTGTACACAGTGTCTGGTAATAAAATGGGGCGTCACTTATCTAGTGACGGTATATAGTGTCGGGTAAAAAGATACGGCGGCACTTAACAAGTGTCGCTAGGTAGTGTCGGTATATGTATAGACGTCACTTAAGTAGTGACGGTCAGGGGCCAACATTTGGCCTTAGGCGACACTTAGGGAGTGTCGGTATCGGGAGTATAGCGACACTTAAGGAGTGACGCTAGAAGTGTCGCATATCTGGGTTCGTCCATGCGACACTACCGTCTGTTTGACGGATTTTGGCCCAAAATCATGTTTTTCGGCGACCGTTGGTTACAAAACTTTTACCCAACCCTCATAGGGACATATTAAGCTTATACAAACAATAATATATGAAAAGCAAGTAAAATCGAGAGATTTCGTCATTTGTCGGAAACTTACAAAGTGTCGGATTGAAAATCCGAAAAGATGAAAGTGTAGATCGTGATGAGAGGAACGTTTTTCTCCAAACGAGTATGGTGATCCGAGAGCGTTTCGTGTTCCTTTTTGGCGATTTTGATGGTGATGATAATGGTGGTGGTGGGTGATTAGAGAGAAAAAGAAAGAAAGAGAGAGAAGAAAGAAAAAGAAATGAAGAAAAAGAGGAAGGCGGTGGTGGTTAAAATCCCCACCATTTTTCAGTCCGTGCACTGCGCCCCGTGCGGTGTTCGTTTTCCCGATCGTTTAAGCATTGAATATTTATTTTATACATTTAAATGTCCGTTTTAAATTACAAATCATTATAAAATATTTTATTGTAATATTTTACCAAATATCTATTTATGGTATTTAAAATGAAATTTGTTTTATTTGTTTGCGCGTTTGTATTTTAATTGTATGCATATTATTTATACAATACGAATTGACTACAAAATGTTACAATAAATAATATTCTGAATAAAATTGAGTTATTAAATAATATTTGTATTACTTAATAAAATTGTTCACCAACGTCCGTATTTATTGTATCGAAATTCATTCGATTTGAAACTCGTACGATTTAAACAAACCGCATAATTGTGTAAATATATATTCAACAATATATATAATAATTGATACATTAATTAGCCTAACACAAAACTAATTACATGTATTAAAACTTGATTAGGCACTAAATTTTAGTCCTAAATTGACGGGTGTCACAGTCTCATTAGGCGCAATATCAAAGAGATCAAATTGTTTCTTGATCAACTCTAACTTCGCCTCCTTGTATTTCTCATTACCACCACAACGAAGCTCAATTGCATTCCACATATCATAGGCAATATCATGTTGTTTGAACATGCGCAGAACATCTGGAGTTAAGGCCATCTTTATTGCTGAAAGACATTTGCGTTCAGTATCATACTCCTTACGTTCCTCAGGAGTCATAGCCTTATAAGTCTTAGCTGGAGGAACGCCACGATAGTTTCCCTCAGCTAATGGTCTTACATATCTTTCAGTAAGTGGACCCCATAGTTCCGGACAATGAAAATCGATATACTGCTCAAATCGTGATCTCCAGTATGTATAGTCCAAATCAGTAGTAAAAACAGGAGGTTTACTACTGGTTCCCACATCGTTACCTTTTTTAATCATTTCCCTAATACTTTGAATAGTTTCCCTATCCGACATCGTTGAAATGCACCTGTAAAATCAACTTAAAACAAGACTAGAAAGCTGATTAGTGACAAAAGGCGTTACTAGGTAAGTGACGCACCTAAGTGTCGCAAAGAGTAGCGGCAATGGGCAAGTGACGTTATCAAGTGACGAATAAATGAACACAACGACACTAGAGATTAGTGTCGTATAATCAAGTAAGTGACGCACTCAAATGACGGACTTGAGTGACGCTCAGCAATAACAGGCGTCACTAAGATAAGTGACGCTTTTAGTGACTCACAGAAATAATGCGTCACTAGTAGCAAGTGACGGATAACACACAAGTGTCGTCCAAAGTGACGCAATTAAGTGTCGGAAAGAACAGTAGGCGTCACTAAGATAAGTGACGTATAACCCTCAAGTGATGTTACTGAGTGACGTACTTGAGTGTCGTTAAAACCCTAATTGAACCTTACAGAAGTGTCGCTTGAAGTGCCGCACGAAGTGACGCGACGAGTGACTCAAAAAAAGCTGTGAACGCCCAAAACCCCTAAAAATCGAATTTTTTTAAACCTAATGAAAATCCTTGAATCCCAATCGAACGAAACCTGCAATACTTGATTCAAAACGTAATAATAGCACCCAAACGATCCAAATATTGCTAGAATTCCTATGATCTTCACAAAATCGAACCGAAAAGTCTCCAATACACGAACACACGTTGATCAAATCACCTAGTGGCTCTGATACCAGTTGAAAGTCCCCTTAGCCTTGGATCTAGATGACTGATGACAATGATTGATTGGCGGAATCAAACAATCACACGAATGAATATTAACTCAAACCGAAATAATGAATCAATCAAAGTAAAACAAGTTTATTAGCTTCTTGAACGTATTGGAACTGTTTACAAGGTTGCTTAGTCGACAAATGGTGCTAGGGTTTCGTCAATCCTAGCCGAAAACCCGTAGGTTTCAATTTATACAAAAACAAAATCGGCAGACATGCGTCACTTGGGAAGTGTCGCATGTCGCCGCCCTCATGCGTCACTTACTTAAGTGATGCTATGCGACACTAAGGCAAGTGTCGCCTAACACAGAAGGTAAGTGTCGCTATACATGAAAATGACTTTTCTATTAAAACTAACGACACTTACAACTCGATAGACCAACTGACAGACACACTAATATGCATCAATATTTTTACCAATAACCTCTTCACCCCGTGAACCGGAAACTACCATTCGTATTTAGAAAGCGACTTCGGGGAGTATTTACAATTCCTTTTTAGCGATCAATCAGAACCGGATAACATAATGGCTGAAGATATCGCCAATATGACTCTCGAGGAGTATTCGAGTCGAATGCGCAATGACCTTGGCACTGGAGTAGTGAGGCCGTCAATTGCGCAAGATGTGGAGTTTGAAATCAAAGGACAATTCCTCAAGGAGCTTAGGGAGAATCCTTTTCGCGGAGAGGAGAAGGACGATGCTAACGAACATGTGGAAAAGATAGTGGAGATAGCTGATATGTTCAACGTTCCTAACATTACACGCGATCAAGTCATGCTCCGAGTATTCCCTGTAACACTCAAGGGAGCCGCTAAAAGATGGATTCAAAACGAGCCAGCTGGGTCCATCACCACATGGGAAGATCTTCGCACGAAGTTTCTTAAAATGTATTGCCCTCCCTCCAAAACTTCGAAAATGATCGACGATATTAGAAATTTAAAGCAAGAAATTGATGAGTCGCTACACCAAGCTTGGGAAAGATATAAGGATCTGATGCATAAGTGCCCACAACACGACCTAAACGATCAGCAAATCGTTAGTGTTTTCTGCAAGGGAGTAGATCGTGCCATGAGACAACAACTAGATGCACAAGGATCTATTCCAAAGAAGATTCCTAGGGATGCTTTAACTGCCATTCGTGAACAAGCAAAGCATTCTCAACTTTTGGATGATGGTACCTCTAAAAGAAAGAGGTCAGTGAGTAATGAAGATGGACTTGCAACCATCACTGCTAAGTTAGACAGCATGGGTAGAGACATAAAGAAGGTCACTGAGACTATCCATGCTATCCAAGTAGGATGTGACAACTGTGGAGGAACCCATTTAGTGAAGGATTGCCCCGAAATGGGAACGGGAGAAGTGACCGAGGAAGTTAAGTTTGGGGAAGCTCAAGCACCCTACCGTCAGGGCGGTGGAACATTCTTCAGAAGACCATACCAAGATGGAGGTCGTCAGTTTCGCCAAACTAAACCAGGGTTTTTCACCAAGGAGCAACAACCCGCACCATCTCCCGATAAACAAACCAACTTAGAAGAAATGATGGGAAAGTTTCTAACTACCAATGAGAAATTCATTGCCAGTTCTGGACAAAGGATGGATGCCACCGAAGTGGTATTGAGAAACCAAGGTGCTGCAATCAAGCAGATCGAAGGATCCGTTTCCAGCATAGCCAAGGTGTTACAAGAGAGATTTCCTGGGACTCTCCCCGGATTCACTGAAACCAATCCACGTGATCAGGCGAAAGCTGTGATCACCAGAAGTTGGAAGGGTCATGAAGATCTTATTGTTAAGAAGAAGCTTGTATCTCAACCCCTGCCTGAAAAAAAGAGAAGGAGGTAGAAGTAGTTAAAAGTCCAAAGGAGGATTATGTGGCTGATCAAATTGCTAGAGACAAGCAATATGGGAAGGATCATGTTCCACCTCCTCCTTACCCAGCAGCCTTAAGGAGAGGAAAGGATGAAGCTCAGTACCATCAGTTCTTAGAAAACTTGAAGCGGCTTCATATTAATATTCTGTTTGTGGAAGCAATTACTCAAATGCCAAAGTATGCAAAATACTTGAAGGAATTGTTGACCAACAAGAGCAAGCTAATGGAGGCAACCACGGTGATAATGAACGAGAGATGCTCAGCGGTGATGCAAAGCAAATTACCACCAAAGATGAAAGACCCAGGGAGTATTACCCTTCCTTGTCTTATTAGAAGTTTAGACATCACTAATGCTCTAGCTGACTTGAGAGCAAGCATATCGATAATGCCTTATACTATATATGCTAGACTCAAGTTGGGGTAACCAAAACCAATCAGAATGTGCATTGAGTTAGCGGATCGTTCAATTCAATATCCTAAAGGTTTGATCGAGAATGTTTTGGTTAAGGTGGATAAGTTTGTTTTCCCTTGCGATTTTGTGATTCTTGACATGGTAGAAGATTCAAAGGTACCTGTCATTTTGGGAAGACCTTTTCTAGCCACAGCAAGGGCATTGATCGATGTTTTTGATCGAAGGATCACACTAAGGGTAGGTGATGAAGAAGTAGTGTTTGATGTTAACAAATCAATGCAATACCCTGCATTATTGGATGATACCTGTTACTTTGTTAGTGCCAAGGAAATGACAGATGATGAGGAATTTCTACAAAGTCTCATGGAAGATGAAGATCTTGATCCAATGATTTTGGAAGGGTGGACAGGAAGTCTAGAAGCAATCCGTGAGATTGAAGAGTTTGATAGATTGCTTGAGGAGATAGAGGTCACGTGCGAGGAGGAATTAGAAAGTCAATGTGATAAGTTTAAAGAGAGTGAAGAGTCAAGTTTGACGAATGGAATCTCAATTAAGAGGGAGACGCGTATTACTATGCATGGGATTTCATGTTCAAGAGAGGAGGTGTCGGCAGTGAAATCCTCATTTGAAGAGCCTCCTAAGTTGGAATTGAAATAGCTGCCAGCATATCTGGAATATGCTTACTTGCAAGGAGAATCAGTAATCATTTCCGCTCATCTTTCAACCAAGGAAAAGGAAAGCCTACTGAAGGTCCTTAAGGAGCATAAGCAAGCTATAGCATGGATGATTAGTGATATCAAGGGAATAAGCCCTTCATACTGCACTCATAAGATTATTATGGAATCTGATTTCAAGCCTGTGGTACAACCATTGAGGAGTTTAAACCCAAAGGTAACGGATGTGGTAAGGAAAGAAATAATCAAGTTGTTAGACTCTGGACTGATATATCCAATCTCCGATAGCCCATGGGTAAGTCCCATTCATGTTGTACCAAAGAAGGGAGGAATGACGGTGGTAGCAAATGAAAAGAATGAATTGATCCCCACAAGAACCGTCACTGGATGGAGAGTATGTATCGACTATAGCAAATTGAACGACGCCACTTGCAAGGATCATTTTCCTTTGCCATTCATTGATCAAATGCTTGAGCGTTTGGCCGGAAAGGAGTACTACTGTTTTCTAGATGGTTTTTCTGGGTACTTCCAAATTCCGATAGATGCACATGATCAAGATAAGACCACATTCACCTGTCCATTTGGAACTTTTGCTTATCGAAGAATGCTTTTCGGTTTGTGCAATGCACCCGCAACATTTCAACACTGCATGATGGCAATTTTTCATGATATGATTGAAGATAGCATGGAGATATTTATGGATGATTTCTCCGTTTTTGGGAGTTCGTTTGATGAGGGTTTGGTGAATTTGGAGAAGATGCTACTAAGGTGTGAGAGTTCGAATCTGGTGCTTAATTGGGAGAAATGTCATTTCATGGTCCGTGAAGGGATTGTGTTAGGACATAAGATTTCGAGTGTAGGAATCGAGGTGGACAAGGCTAAAGTTGAGGTAATAGAAAAGTTGCCTCCTTCGACGAATGTCAAGGGAATACGAAGCTTCTTAGGACATGCTGTATTCTACAGACGATTCATTAAGGACTTTTCAAAGATAGCACGTCCGATGAACAAGTTATTGGAGAAGGAAGCTAAGTTTAAGTTTTCTAAGGAATGTCATGATGCATTCAATATGTTAAAGGAGAAGCTAGTATCCGCACGCATCATGATTAGTCCAAATTGGAATCTTCCTTTTGAATTGATGTTTGATGCTAGCAACTATGCAGTTTGGGCAGTATTAGGTCTGAGGATTGATAAGAAGTTTCAACCTATATATTATGCGAGCAAGACTTTGACAAATTCACAAGAGAATTACACTACAACTGAGAAGGAATTGCTCGCTGTTGTTTTTGCATTTGATAAATTTCGTTCTTACTTGATTTTGTCAAAGACGGTAGTGTTTACCGATCATTCAGCCTTAAGATATTTGTTTAGCAAGCAAGATGTGAAACCAAGGTTGTTGCAATGGATTTTGTTGCTGCAAGAGTTTGATATCGAGATTCAAGATAAGAAGGGAGCTGAGAATCTGGCTGCTAACCGTTTATCACGATTAGAAAATCCAGAGCTGGATAAGTTAGATGAATTGGAAATTCAGAGCCGTGTGGCTAAATCTACCCGGTCGGTTAGACAACACATACCCGATCGGCTCAAACAGTTATAGCCGATCGGCTATGTGACTCAAACTCAGAACCCAGCAACCTGCACTTCATTTCCGCAGAACCCTAACTCCGAAATTCAATCATAATACAACATCAAACTCAGATTACAACTATTCTAATGTCACAAATACATCATATAACATCAAACCACTTCAATAACAACATTCAAACTCAATTTCTTACAAAATCACTTACTAACCTATCTAATTTCAATTAATTCAATTTCATGAACACAAACAAGTAAATACTTACACTTTTGAACAAGAAGAATAAGATGATGGTGATGAGCTGAGCTTAAATCAAATTGCAAGAACACTTGTTGCTTTAATCTTTTCTACTTTGATTTCTTTATCACTGAGTTTGTAGGTGATGAAATGTGAATAATAGATAATTTAGGAAAGTAGGAAAAAGGGAGTCAGCTATCCCTTAAAACTGACCCCAAAACTAGTATAAATTATACCCCTTCTAAACCTATTTTCTGGAACCTAAAAATCAATCGCAAGGAAATCATTTTATTTTACCGTCAACTACAATCATTTTATTTTACCTACTTTTCACAAGCAAACATATACAATAATTTAAATTGCATATTTAAAATTAAGGAAAATACCTGTCACCACTAGGCCCAATTTAAGGATGTTACAAATCTCTCCTCCTTAAGAAGATTTCATCCCCGAAATCTCACTAGACTCGAAAAGTGTAGGGTAACGTAACCTCATATTTGACTCGGTTTCCCAGGTAAGATTAGGACCCAAGATATGTTTCCATTTTACTACGACCATGGGAATTTCTTTCTTACGAAGTTTAGTAACTTTCTTGTCTAGAATTTCAACAGGCTCTTCAACCAATTTCTGAGTTTGATCCACCTGCAACTCTTGTAAAGGAAGAATTTGAGATTGATCCTTAACATTGCACTTTCTCAGATAACAGAAATTAAAAGTATCATGAATGCCAGACAATTCGGGAGGAAGATTCAAAGCAACAGTTTGCTCATTAACAACTTGTCTGATTCTGAATGGGCCAATATACCGAGGAGTTAACTTTCCACGCTTTCCAAATCGGATTACCCCTTTCCATGGTGAAACTTTCAGATAAACCAACCCACCTTCAACAAAAGTAACCGACCGTCGACGTGGATCCGCGTACTGTTTATGTCTATCTCTAGCGGCTTTCTGTTTCTCACGAGCGATTTTAACCATATCAGCTGTAATTTGTACAATATCCGGGCCCGCAAGCTGCTTTTCACTAGACTCAAGCCAACATGTGGGTGTTCTACAATGGCGACCATATAACATCTCATAAGGTGTGCCGATACTAGAATGATAAGAATTATTGTAAGAAAGTTCCACTAACGGTAGATGAGAATCCCAAGAACCCCCATATTCCAATACACATGCTCGCAACATATCCTCAAGTGTTTGAATAGTACGCTCTGACTGACCATCTGTTTGAGGATGGTAAGCTGTATTTAGGTTCACTCGGGTACCTAGTTCATGTTGCAAACTTTTCCAAAATCGAGAAACAAAACGAGAATCTCTATCTGATACAATCGACAAAGGAATACCATGCCGTGAAACAATCTCATTTACATAAAGCTGAGCCAATCGAGATAAAGATGCAGTTTTACTAGTAGCAAGAAAATGGGCACTTTTAGTCAAACGGTCAACTATTACCCATATCATATCATTCCCATGTGGTGTTCGAGGGAGTTTAGTCACAAAATCCATAGTCAAATGTTCCCACTTCCACTCAGGTATTTCAAGCTGTTTCAACGATCCATACGGTTTCTGGTGTTCAGCTTTGACTTGAGAACATATATGGCAAGTTTCCACCACTCGGGCTACACCATTTTCATTGTGAGCCACCAATACAAAGGTTTCAAATCATTATACATTTTGGTACTTCCCGGATGAACAGATAAACGGGATTTATGAACTTCTGATAAAATCAAATCACGAAGACCTCCAAATAAAAGAACCCACACACGTGACTGAAATGTCTTCAATCCACGAGAATCATCAACCAACAAATCTTTTCGTTTCCACATAATTTCAGACTTCAAGTTTACATCCAATAAAGCTTCAGACTGAGCAGCCTTTAACTGAGAAATTAAATCAGAGGATACCTCTAAACGCATTAAACATACCTTGTCAGAAGTCCCCTTTCGGCTTAAAGCATCGGCTACCACATTAGCCTTTCCAGGGTGATATCGGATTTCATAATCATAGTCTTTGATTAACTCTAACCACCGCCTCTATCGCATGTTCAATTCTTTCTGAGTGAACATATACTGCAGACTTTTATGATCAGTACATATCACGCATTTTGTTCCATATAAATAGTGCCTCCAGATTTTTAAAGGAAATACAACTGTAGCAAGTTCTAAATCATGAGTAGGGTAGTTCTTTTCATGAAGTTTAAGTTGACGAGATGCATAAGCAATTACTCTATCTCGTTGCATCAGAACACAACCCAAACCCGAATATGAAGCATCACAATATACAATAAAATCATCTGAACCATCCGGTAAAGCCAAAACTGGAGCCTGACACAATAACTGCCTCAGAGTCTGAAGAGCTGACTCCATTCACCAGATCATTCTTGACCAAGTAATTCATTTTGCGGAAATGAATATGTCCCATTCGTCTGTGCCAAAGCAGCAATTCCTTTTCCGAAGCTTTTAACAGAAGACATGTATATTTGTAAGATGTCTCAACGGTTCGCATATTCAAAATGTAAGTATTTTTTTCCTCGGTGCACGCATCAACACCCATTCTTTCGGAATTACGAACCCTGGCTTCAGAATTGCACATTCTGTATCTGTGAATGCTGCAGTATATTTCTTATCACAAACTTGTGAAACACTCAGCAAATTATGCTGAAGCTGTTCCACATAGTTTACTTTCTCAAAGCTTACTTTTCCATTTGTAAGTGTTCCCTGACCAGTAATTAACCCACCAGCTTCTCCTGCAATCCTCCATCCAATGGTTGAACATCAGTCAGAAGAGATACATTGCCAGTCATGTGTCGCGAGCAGCCACTGTCCATGTACCATTCGCTATCTTTAACGCTTTCAGACTGCTGCAACACAAAATAAGAAGAAGATTAGTGAGAAACGGAAACCCAAGCCTTTACAGACTTAGGTCTTCGGGAGTCATCAACTATAACTACATCAGATAGAATTTTATTTTTAAACAAATTAGGATTTTCACCTGATGTGTTATTGTTGACGACAGAAGAGTCAACAATGGACTATTTTCTTTTCCAAACTTTTACTGGCTCGGAAATTTGTTTCTTAGTAATGTTGAGCTTTGGGATTGGCAAAGGGTTTTGCTCAACCTTACTATGCTTCTCAACCGATTTAGGAGAGTTTGAGAATCGCCTAGGAGGAGAGTGTGAAAAAGAGTTTCTATAAATAGTGTTCCTAGGCATAGCTCTCCCAAAACGCTGATTAGAGAGCTTTGGACATTCACGAATTAAGTGTCCCTATCTCTTGCAGTAGAAACAGAAACGCCTCTCAACAAAAGGTTGAGGCTGAGGACTATTTGAAAAAGAATGAGAAAACATTTCTAAAACATGCACATTTGTGTGCACAAGCTTTAGTAGATGTTTTCACAAGTTGAGAAGTTGAAGATGAAGGTTTTTCAGTAAATGAATTTTTAACATCTGTATTTCTTTTCATAATTTCACAGGTATCTGTGAAGTTGTTTGAGAAGACTCTTTGAAAACCTTTTCTTTACCCTTTTTAGTTTGAACATTAATGACCAGTTCATTAGTTAAAATTACATTATCATGGTTAATCTCAACCTTCTCAACTTTTCCATACTCTTCTTCTGTAATATCCTCAATCTCAACTTTCTCCTTAACACTAACTGAAAGTGAATTAGTAGGCTTAACAAAAGTAGGCAAAGGGTATTCTGCCTTTTTGGCTTTCTCCTTTCCTTGACTTTTGGTACTAACTGAAGCATCATTGTTAGTACTTGTCTTTGCTTCTTTATCAGTTTTTGTATCTACCTTTGATGCATAGGTAGGTACAAAGTCTTTGGTGCCTTCCTTAATAGGCGTAGGACAGTAATTAGTAGGAGGTGGAACTATGTGATAAACTAGTCCAGCTTTACTTTTTGTATCTGTCCGTTGCTTGTTAACGATTTCATCAAAGACAACACAAGATGTTGAAAAATTTGAGATTTTCCGGTTCAGATCTACAACCTCAGCCTATGAGTCAGCAAGTTCTTTATTTAACAAAGAAATTTCTTTAAGATAGCTATTGATAGCATCTTGCTGGCTAAAGACTTTTGATTTATAATTCTGAGTATCAAGTTTATACGCCTCAATTTTTTGCTCATAAAGTTTTTCATTACTTTTCAAAAACTTGTTTGACTCCAAAAGTTTTTCAACTTTTTCTCTCAAATTTTCATTATCTACTTTATAACTTTCTAAAGAAGCAGACAATTGTATACATGAAGTACAAGAGAAAGGTTCATCAATAACCTCAGGAGTGATGTGAGCCATAAGTGCTAGTTGGTGCATCTCAGCTTGTGCAGTCCAATCAGTTTGCGTAGGCTCGAAGACGACCATAGCATCAGAAGCTCCAGTCTTCACTATCTCCTTTTCTGGTGTCTTGGGAGGAGATGGCTTGGTTAGACCCGAAGAAGGTATTTTAGGCTTTTCACATTCCCTCGCGAAATGCCCCAAGTTCTGACAGTTATAGCATCGAACCTTACTTTTATCAAATCCAAACCCATATTTCCCATCACCTTCCAAACTTTTTCGTCCAGTTCTCTGTACAAATTCTTCACCCTCCTAGTGATCATGGCTATGTTCCATTTAAGATCCATTTGCTCAAGATCATCATCATCTAATTGAGCATAATCCTCTTGATCCATCTGCAATGTGGTATTTGGTTGTGAAACCAAATCCTTATAGGAACTCAGAAAAGCTGTATAAATAGCAGCTTGTTCCTTAATTGCAGGTGAAATTGGAGCCTGCTGATGTTGTGAGCCTTGAGATGTACCAGAAGAATAAACAGAAGAATACACCAAATGGAATTAGATGGTGAATTTGTATCTGACACAAAAGCCATTCCACCATAAGACTTCCCAGAGCTAACCTTACCACCATAAAGAGACGGGTCTTGAACAAAACCACCCGACTTACACTCTTTCTTCTTTGACTCCATTGCTTGATCTTGGAGTATACCTATCAAATCATATAACTTCATTGTGTCCAACTCTTGATTCTCCTTTAAGAATTGAACCTTGATTTCCCAGACTTTCGGTAGAGCATCCAAAAGCTTTTTATTAATCTCACTTTCCGTAAAGGCATATCCACCTTCAGTCAACTCACTGACCAACTGTGAGTATCGTGTAAACAACCCAAAAACAGTCTCATTTGGAAGAATATCAAAAAGGTCATTTTGCTTCTTGATTAATTCCAATTTTGCTTGCTTGTACTTCTCATTGCCACCACATCGGGTTTCAATAGCCTTCCAGAGATCATAGGTTATTTCGTGATGCTTAAATAACCGTAAAACATTGACGCGCCACTAACCGTCACGCATCGTCAATGTGACCGTATGGCAGCACGTCGGTGGAAGTTTTAAAATTTATATTTTGCTGGGGACCTAAGTTCTACTAGAGCTGTATAGCTGAAGTATGACCTAGGGTCGTTCTAAAGAGTTAACCGTATTGTGAAACGACTTGTCGAGACGAAAGTTCAAATTAGCGATGGTTTGAAAATAGTTTTGAGTGGGGGTTTTATACTTAGGTCCGCAATTAAAATTAAAACTAATTAAAGCAGTAAATAAAAGCGGTAGGTTGAATAAGTTAGGGGGACTTGTGTTTGTTATGACTTCGTTAGCTTTTACGTGGGGTGATGCTGTATTGGGGTTTTATATTTGAAAACGTCTTTTAAGATTTGTGTCTTGCGTTCACGTAGATACCTTGTGGTGTAAACACTAGTACCCTACTGATAAGATAAACCAACCAGTATGTCACTGAGTACTAGGCTGTCAAGATTCTGATCAGATCGGACTGTCTTGAAACCCCCCTCACCGTCTCTTAAGATGAGACCAAGTGACCCTCCAGATGGGGTGCAGGAATAAGGCGACAGTCCGCAATTTATCCACTGATCTTTCTTAACACAGACAAAGATATCTAAGCTAGGCGAGGCATTTAAGATTTAAGACAGGTGGTGACTGATTAACAAATACATTAATGGCTGTGATTGAGTTCAGAGATATTCGGCTGTGATACAGTCTTCAACCCACAGAGTTTTCCACGGTTACATTATGTATTCACCCGTATTACGGTCTTTCCTGGATCACAGACTCAACCAGGATGTAACACAGTATACAGCTTTCGACCTTTCCGTAGTTTGTACGTGTTTGTACTCCACCGTAGGTGTTTCCAACGTTAAACCGGATACTCAGTTATATTAGGGCTTTAACTGGGCTCCATACTTTACGGCCATCTGAACTCAATATATCTAAGCTTGTATTACAGTAAAACCATCTATGATAGCTAAACAACCCGTTCACTTTATAATCCCAAACCAATAAATCCCTGATTGATTCACAGTGTACTATACGATAGGTAGACAGTATTTCCATTACTTCAAAATCAGACCATGTTATTTTAAGAAAAGACAGATAGGTAGTGACCGTTTGACTAAGGGTCGCGAGTCCTTGACATAAAGGTTCTAACCACGTTTATTGGAGGAAAGGCGATAGTTTAGTTAAAAATCATAAATGTATAGTTAACAGTACACCGGTTTTCAATATTTAACAATTGGGATCATTATTCCACAACGGATTGTGCCCACGACTTTCATAGCTTCCACGTTCCGTACTACACACATTCGTGATGTTTTCGGCGCTATACAAATGAAAGCCATATAACGTTACCTCCGTTGTTTCATAACGATGTTATCCCAATTGTATTTAAAGTAGCATCACCCCAAATATTTAACAGGCTAACTACATCATAACAAACACAATAGCTAATCTACTCACTAATCATGGCAATGTATCCTAAATCAAACATAATAATAGCATGCAACATTATGAAAGATAAGGATAGAATTAACCGAAAGTAATGCGTAGATTGAATAGTAGCTGAAAGATTACACGGACAGAGCTCCGAAATATCTCGAACAATATTACAAAGGAGATCCTCCAAGAATTCCAACTCTATTACAAAAGCTACCCTATTAATTCTCCTCTAACTCTTAAGAGTAGTGCTAGAGAGAGAAACTAATTATCCTAACTAATTCTCCTCTAACTCATAAGAGTAGTGCTAGAGAGAGAATGAAAACTAGAGAGAGAATGAGCTGTGAGGTGTGTGAAATTATGAAATGGAGGTTGGTATTTATATGAGAAGGGTGAAAGCCATGGTACAAGTCTTTAAGCATCAATTACAAGCATCAAAGCAGCATACGGGGCAAGCGGACCAAGAGGGGGGGGGGGGGGTCAAACGGCACCCAACAAGGCAAACAACCCCGTATACGGCACACCAAGGGCCGTATACGGCACCTAGGATACCATATACGGTACCTAGGTGTCCAGGTGGGGTTGGTGCTCCGTTTGGCCTCCGCTGATTTCTCGGTTGCTTGATTCGTCCGTATCTTCTTCGTTTGGACTCTGATTTGCTTGATTCTTGCGCCGTTGGCTTCGTTTTTACGTTACGCTTCTAATGACACTGATTTTGCCAAATTTGGAAGTGTTTGACTTTTGCATGTTCCGGATGACGATCGGCGAGCTTCTAGACTTTCTATCTTCTCCGTCTTTCATCCGTTTCTTCTGATTCTTTCACCTCCGGTCTTGGATTTCCTTATGGAATCATAAAATATGAATTAAGATCTAGCTCCATAAGTAAATTTAGAGGGGAATATTTAAGGCGATATTATTTGCCTCGTTTTACGTGACAAACGGATGTTTTTGGTGATTTTATCAGCAACGCCCATAATTAGACCACTTTGGTGATTTTAAGTAAATAATAGATGTTTTAAGATGATTTCACAAAATATAAGTCTAATAAGTGCAGAATAATGTGCCTAAGAACATGACTTTTTAGGTCACATCAAACATCTTGAGTTAAACATATACAAATTGCTGAATGTGCTTTTCGTTCAGTATCATACTCCTTACGTTCTTCAGGAGTCATTACCCTGTAAGTCTTAGCAGGTGGGATCCCTCTATAATTGCCCTCAGCAACGGGTTTTTCATATCTTTCTAAAAGAGGGCCCCATAGTTCAGGGCAATGGAAGTCTATATATTGCTCAAACCGTGACCTCCAGTAAGCATAATCCATGTCTGCTGAAAACATTGGAGGTTTACTACTGCTACCCACATCGTTACCCTGTTTCAGCATATCTCTAATATTTTGAAGACTCTCTTTATCAGTAGCCATTAGAAAATACCTGAAAAGAAGCTTAAACACAAAGACAAAAAGTTGATCAGTAATAAAAGGCGACACTTGATGAGTGTCGCAGAGTAGTAGCGACACTAGGTTAAGTGTCGCAGAGTCAAATTTGGTCAACTTCAAGTGACGCTGAAAGTGACGCACAAAAGAACCTTGGCGACACTAGAGGTTAGTGCCGCGTTGTTAATTAAATGTCACACTCAAGTGTCGCACTAGAGAGACGCAGTAGAGTGACGCAGTAAGCGTAAGTTAAACCTGATCAAGTGACGCTGGAATCCTAATTCCAATTTGAGCGAGTGTCACTCCAAGTTTCGCAGCGAGTGTCGCGATCGAGTGTCACAGAAACGGCTGATGACACCCAAAAACCCTAAAAATGGAATTTTCGTAACCCTAATGAAAATTCTTCGATCCTCTACAAATGAAACCTGTAAATATGTGACTTTAACACCATATTTGCACTCAATCAATCCAAATAACGCTAGTAATCTTGATGTTCTTCACGATTCGATCTGAAAACATACCAATACGTGATCAAAACTTTAATCAATCTTCCAAAAGCTCTGATACCAGTTGATAGTCCCCTATGCCTTGGATCTTACTGATTGTAACAAATGATTGCTTGGCGGAATCAAACAATCACAACAATAACAAGTAATCACAAACCGAAATCGATTAAACAACGAATAATAACTCGTTATTGATCAAACGGAACGTATCAGAATGATTACAGGAATGATTTTTCGACAAATGGTGCAAGGGTTTCGTCAACCCTTGCTTAGAACCCGTATGGTTCTATTTATACTCAAACTGACCGACTTAGCGACACTTAGCCGAGTGTCACAAACATTGGCCATGCGACACTGACTTAAGTGTCGCATACAATTCTAAACTCATTCTTGGCGATACTTAACAAGTGTCGCCCAAAACTAAAACTTGAGTGTCGCTAATTATACATTTTTCATATTATTCAATTAACGACACATACAACTCGATAGACCAACTGACTGACACACAAAATGTACCAACACAATGGGAGACGGAGATTAGAAACAGAAAAAAGCTTAGTATAAAGACCAAATTTACCCGTCGGAGGTTTAGAAATAACTTCAACAAACTTTGGTAGCGATGGTTGACACTCGCCGACAATACCATACTTTTTACACAGATACTTAAAGTGGTTTTCGCGAAGCACACTTGAAATTGTGTGAATCGTATTCCCAGACGTCATATTGAAGAAAATGTGTAAAGAAAATCAAGATAAGAAAGAGAACTAACCTGTTAATGGCGGTTGATTATCGCCGGAATTGTTGGAAAGTTAGGGTTTTCTTTGTGGAAATAAAGAGAGAAAATAGAAAATAGTTTTGCAAGATTATGATTTTTTGAATCATAAAATAAAATTAAGTACTAAGAGGGAAAAGGGGATACAACCACGATCTCATCATCTAAAAGATACGTGTACGGGTGATAAAGCATGCAAAAAAAGCAATGATAACCTACATTTATGGCAGGCTGGAAAACCGTCAAATCAGTCTGACGGTTGCGACTCTTCAGCTGGAAAGATACAGAGCGGGATGGAAGGCTCCAATTTTTTAGTCTAGTGGAATCTAGTACATCTATCTCCCACTAGACTGGGGGACTTAATGGTGTAACCAATATAACGCTCGCTTCCTACAAACCTCTACCCGGAGGTCACCATTCATCAAATACATATGCTTCCATCTGGAAGGAGGTCATTTCGTGATCTTTTGGCGTAACAGTTGGCACCGTAAGGTGCCCATTATCTTCTAGGGAATCGCCACCAAATTATATATTCTTCCGACCTCCACCGGGAGATCCGCCCATCGCTTTCACAGCTCTAACAGAATTTAGAGTGGGGACCAATCTTGAATATCCATGAGATCTTTTGGATGGCTCAGATCAACCAAGAAGGAATCATTTGTTAGTGCTCAAAGGTGATTGGCCGATGTAAGAGTAGAGGCCAAGAAACATCAACTATAAAAGAGCACTCATTCTTCACTTTTAGGTATGTTCATATTTTCCACAAAAACCCTAATCCAACACTCTTATTTCCACCATTAAAATACAGAAATCTTACTCTCACGCCGGAGGTGGTTTACAGGGACCACCCCTGTACTCCACTGTAACGCAGTGTCTGCATATGTGTTGCAGGAACATTCCGACCAGAGGTATTTTAGGAGGAACTTGGAGAATAAAGCACTTGTATGGATTGACGTACAATCAACAGGAGAAGCAGAGATTGAGTGTTATGATCGAGAACCGAATGGCAATATCATTTGGCCTAGTTCATTCATTATTTATGTGTATGATCCGTTAAGTTTGATAAATATGTCAGAAAGTGACTTGGAAAAGTTAAGCATGAATCGGATTATATATGAAGATCAAGATCAAGCACTAAAATTTCAGAGGGTTGCTGATGTATGTTGTGCTCATGGTATCCATGCTGGAGGTAATCTGCCGAAGTAATTAAGAAAAGAAAAAGAAACCAAGCTAAAGAAAAGGAGGAGTTTGTTAGAACGAAGTTTCTGTTAGTTGGTTTTCTTAATTTTATCTAAGTGTTAGAGAATGCGACAATGTAAATGCGACAATGTATTTGTATGCGACAACATTAAGATGTGCGAGGTTTGACCGTTGACTGCGATAATCCAGAATCTCGCAAATTGTTGTCGCATTACAACTCTCGCAGAAGTCTAAATCTCGCAATGTCATAGGTCGGTTTGTATGTGTCTATAAATAGACACACTTAGGTCATTTGTCATGGTCCGAACCTTTTGAGTCTGTGTATTCTCTGTACTCATATTGCTTTCAAGCTAATACAATATCAGTTTTGATTCATTACTTATTCATATAACTTGTTGATTAATTCGATTGCTTATTCCTCAAGTTAATCGAATACCGAATAAGTGTTAGATCCTGCATACGTGTGTGTGGTTTTTCAGTTGTAAATATTCCTTTCATCCCAATTTGTTTGTCCATGTTCCATATTTGAGTTGTCCCAAATTAATTGTTCACTACCAAATATGGAAAGTGAAATTTGATTAAGTTTACCATTTTATCCCCCCTGAAATCAAAATTACAAAAAAGTAAAAAATCTTTAATTAATAAGTCAGGGGCAAGAATGTCATTCTTAAAAAAATGAGGAATAGTGATTATGTTTTCTATAACGGTATATTTTTTGTCTGGCCTTATTACTTATTTCACGTTTTCTTAATCATAATTTTTTGCATACTGATAGTCAAAGCTTCCACTGCCAAAAAATATGAAGAGTGATAAATGATGACCATGCTGGAGCGCTTATTTAGATATTAATTGTTGAATAGGAGACCCATCTACTAGTACGGACCCGTATAGCAAATAATTAAGACAAGTTTGAATCCAACGTCTCCATTTACAATTCAGCCATAATCGAATCTTGAAATTGCTTATTCAACGAATCAAAGGCCTTTTCAAAGTCCACTCTGAAAATGATGAGGTTCCTTTCATTATTTTTTTGCCGTCTGATTATTTTGTTAACATCATGTGCCCGTCAATAATTTTCCTACCTTTTATGCATACCGATTGGACTTCACTAACAACCGATCAACTTTCAAAGGTCTATTAGCAAGAACTTTGGTTTTAATTTTATATTGGCACCCAATAGAGAGGGTAACTTACTTTGGGGATAAATGCAATAAATGATTAATTACAACCTCGAGCAATAAAATGCTTAACTAGGCAAATGATGTTCTTGCTAATTAATCCTCAATTGTGCTTTATAAATTGGATGATGCCCTTACCAACTAAGGCTTTAATTTCAATTGAATATATATATATATATATATATATATAGACACACACATGCACACCAGTCAAGGCAAACACCCCCTTGTATTCATAAATTCATAATTATAACACATGTCCATTTACCTACCAGTGAAAGACTCAATTGTAGCTAGAATCATATCAGTATTAAATTATACTTGAGAGCGCATTAATAAATGGAGTCATCTAAAATAACAAAGTGTATGTATTAGGCAATAACCAAAATAAGGGAGAACAAACGGAAATCTATAAATCTATTTGGAACCTAAATCTATAGTTTCATAGCAAAAGTTCCTCATGAAGCTCAAATAATTCAGCTATGGTATATTATTCTCATCAAAGCTAGGTTAGATCAGCGTACAAGCAAGATAAGGCCATATTCTGCATAGAGTAGCTGCAACATATACAAAAATATATTTCAAATTAATTATCAATTATCCAGATATAAGTACAAATTAACTAGCCATAATTATAATGGTAAATCTTCAATTTACCTTCCAAAGGAACATATACATAGATTGAACGGCTACTGTGTTCTTCACATCTACTGATTTGGATCGTAGCCAAAGTAAGAACCCCATTCCTAGATGACTAATAATCTACGCAAAAAGTGAATGTAAACATAATTATCAATTGTGATTTCATATAGCTATATATAATTGATCATAAGATATAGATTTTGAGGTTGTTAATTATCACCGTTACATATTTGCTCCAGCTGATGGGTGAAGTTGCTCCGAAAAAAGCAGCAGCAATATAAGTGATTTCAAGAATCCAAATGCATATCCAATACGTCTGCAAAGTTTTTTTGTCATAAGTAATTAACCACACAATCCCCACGTAGATCAACGCTACACATTTTCTTTATATTTAGTATAATGACGAAATTCGGTATTTCTAACCCGTTTTTCACCCAGTATAATTGCTAGAGACTTCATTCCATGCATCCGGTCTCCCTTAATATCAGGGATGTCCTGTTATACAGAAAATGCAATGACTAAATTAGTACCAATAAGTGAAAGATCTTAGCACGATGGAAATACAATTAATTTAGTACTAAAAGAGAAATTTGAGGCCTACTTACTAAGGTATTTACATGTGGCGGATCTAGAACATAAACTCACATGATTACTTGATACTTCAACTCAATAACTTGATTGGGTAACGAATAATATTGAAAGCAAACGGGTCGACCCATTAATATTAAAACATAGATTCAATTCACTAACGATATTAAAAAGTCCTCCATGAGGTTTTATAATTCATATCTTGAAAATGATTCGTAAGTAACTCATTACTAATGCCATGTAATGCGTATTCTTAAATATATGATACCATGCAATTAGCAATTCAATAATATACAACCAAAACTCTAACGGGTAAACAAAAACACATTCATCAAAAACCTATTGAAATTAAAGGTGTTCAAAAGTATCTTATCTGAATTTGCAATCAAAATATCCGATCCAAAATACCCGAATTTTTGGATATCCGAATTTCATATTCGAAAAGTAATTTTCAAATATTTCAGATGTTTTGGATATCCAATTTCCAAAATGTTTCAAACAATTTTGAATTATTACCTTTTAGTAGTGAGCTTTGCTTCCATAGAAGATAAATTATTTGCAAACACGTCAATAAATGATTCAAATACTTCATAAATTGAAAAAATATGGATTATTTTGGTTGGTTGTACATAGTTAGCAACCGAATCTATTACGAATCTCAATTTAAAGCTTCAAAGTTACAAATTTCGGATATTCGAAAATCCGAAAATTTTGGATATCCAAAATTTCGGATTCGGGAATTGAAATCGGATATCCGAAATTTCGTATATCTAATTTTGAACACCCTTAATTGTAATATATAAAGATTCAATTTTTTTAAAACAGTTTACAAAAACATAACTTTGAACTTTTTGGAACTATCTTATGTTATGTTTTAGGATGAGAGAGTTTGGAAAGTGAGAGGTGGACCTGGCTGTTGAGAGCTAAAATAAGGAGCAAGTCAAGAGAGATTTGAGGGGACCAAGGAGAGAATCTGAAACTAGGTAAGTTAGGGAATGGGGGTTTTGTCACAAGCACTTTTTGTTTGTGTTTTTGTGTGTTTTTAATTCAAGGACCAAAATGTTCATATGTGGGGCATTCATGGCCAAAATATCAGCGTAGGTCCTGTATGTTTTGCAACTATGTATATTTTTGATTTTGCTTACTAATATTAAAATTCGAGGTGGTTCGAATGACTCATGTGATAACTTGTTGGATCTGCTCCTGGTTTTTACCTTAAAGAGTATTATCGAAACAGGAAACACAGTGCACATTGCAACTGTAAATAATAGTGGCCTTGAAAGTAATGTGGATACTCCGTGGATGGAATTCTGTAGATTTTGGAATATTAGTGCATATAGCCAAAAAAAAAAGTTCAATTAATATTTGTTTATATGCAGGTATACAATAAGAAATAATTGACCTCCATATGCAAGTAAGTTCCAATAGGAACAACTAGTGCCATCGTCAAGTTGCAAAACATATTTGTGAAAGGAAACCTTTTCCATCGCAAATATGGCAGCTGAAAATAATTCAACATAAAAATAGTTGCTTGAGATGTTAAGTACATAGTTTGATTTTAGCCTTTGAATTTACAACTGTACTAAATATCACCACATTAGCCGAATATGTAGTCCCAGCAATAAACCACACAACAAGACTCCACAACAATGGTGGGGAGCCAACAAACCAACCAATCGATAAGCTCTGCATTAAAAATTAATCATATTACTTAAAACTATTCTCAATGTCATACAATAATGAACCATTTGGAACTTTTATTAATTAGGTTTGAGTACCGTAATAGCTGATAGTGAAGAGACGACTATAGTAGTTGTCTTAGATAGTTCCCCAGATGCTAACGGAAGAGACGGTTTGTTAACCTTGTCGAGTTCTATATCACAAATCTGATTAAAACCATTAACATACATTTGCATGAATATGCCTCCAATAAGAGCCTGAAATCGTAATTTAAAACATTAATACAACATTTAAGCTAAAGCTAGTGATATAATTGTTTCAAAGTAAATGTTTAAACAAAATTCACCTGTGCCACTTTGACGAAGAACAATGGGGAAAAATCTGAAAGGCTTTCAACGGTAAGAAGACTCATCGTGACTACACATAAACCCTAATACATGAGATGAGGTCGGTCAGTATTTTGGTAGCATTATGTATTTACTGGAAAGAAAATTAAGATTTGAATATTTTTATAAAAATCTAACCATTTGAAGTAATGCATACGGCCTTAACAACCTATAAAGAACGTCCACAAAGTTGATAGTGGATTCTATTTGAGTCTTCAAATCATGAGTTGCATCAAACTGAGGATTGTCTGGAGATGTTCCATTCAACTTAAACTTGTCTTTGTTCAATTTTTGAAGTGCAAGCGGCTTTAAGAAGCTTTGATCTATGTTTTTATGAATATGCCTTTGTTGCAATGTCAATGAGCTTTTTTTAGCAGATATTGATATATGAAGAAACTTTGAAGCGAATTGTGATCCTAAATATATATGGCCATCATACGGATCATTAGATATAAAATTTAAACGGATCCATCTCAAATTATATACAAGTTAGTAAAGGTCAAAGGGTTAAATGTATGTAAATGTAAATAACTATGCATTGATTTCATTAGTGTATACACAACTAAATTGACCATTATTTGGTAGACGTGTAATTATTAGTTATGATCATTTTGTATGTATTCAATGGGCTATAAAAGGTGAAGTGCTTACGTGTGTTACCTATTTTTTTTATTTTTAATTCCACTTATTAGATACAGTGTTATATATATATATATATATATATATATATATATATATATATATATATATATATATACACACACACACACACACACACACTTAATTTTCCCTAGTCTTCAGTTCTTACATTCTAACTCAAATTCTCTCTCTTAAATCTCACCACCAACATCACAACTACATGAATCTTGAAAACCACCAACCTTTTTACCGCCATCATATATCGCCATCATTTAGCAAATATTAAATGAATATATTAGTAAAACCGTGCATCGAACGAGTTATCACACTAGTTGTAGATATGATGTTAACAAAAATTTTATTATAAAATAAATATAATTGGTAACATGCACTTCAGGTTATCTCGTATACACAATGGTCGAACTTAAAAGTTATGTCAAAATAATGATGGTCAATTTAGTTGTGTTCACACCAAAGAAGTTAACGAATATTTGTATACATTTACACACACTTAACCTCGTTAGTAAGTGTGTAACCAGTCTCTAGTTGTTTTAATTTGTACTATAAAGTAAGTCCCAAATCAATAGATATACCTCAAAATGAATAATTTTAATATCAAAGCTATAATATTGGGTCGTTATTAAGACGAAAAACATCACGTACTGTTTTTTTTGTTCACTTTCAAATTTTTGGAAATTTTCAAGAACGTGAAGAAACTTATAAGTACCTGTCGCAAATGAAGAAGATGATGCAACGGGGATAGAAAATTGATGTGAGGTTGGCCTACAAAGTGAACCAGTAGCTATAGACGCCATGTGTAAGTGATGTTGTTTCGAAAAGTTTATTGAATAAGCAGCTCGATCGTTTGAACTTTCAAATCCGGTTGTCAAAAAATGTTCATGGTGAATCAACATTTGATTAACAAAATGAACTATTAGATGAGATGTTGCTAATAATAGTTCATTATGATGCAGAATAGATGAAATGTGAAAAAGACATACTTGTAAAACGAATTTAAAACAGAGGCAAAAATGTTGATATGTTATATAATTGAAATATGCAAAGAAAACCAGTTCAAGTGTTCTCTCACCACAACAAAGAAAATATGAAACTAAATAAGCGAGAGTTCATGAAGAGTTAAAATGTCAATGTATTGGTGAAATAAATTTAATAACATTCAATGTATATATATATATAATAAAAATAATCATAACCGCAGGATCCGTGAACTACCCTTATCCTTATTATATATAGTAATTATATAAATTACTCCCCCGTTCTATTTTTATTGTCATGTTTTAACTTTTATGTCTTTCTTTTTCAACTTTGATCTTAAATATTTTTTTATTATATTATATAATGCTTGAAGGTGAGGTTCAAATGAGAATGAGATTTTTTGTGAGAATAGAGGAACCAACCAGAACATGCCACGTGTCATAAAACCCACTTTTCCACACGTTTATTTAAACTTAAATATCTTCCAAACGGTAAGCCGAAAAATCTTAAACATTGCACCATAAAAATCAGCATTTTTAACCCTTTGATTTTCCATCTCACAAGGTATACTTTCGACGACTTTTTTTTTTGGTTTCACAAATTGTCAAAAATTAGTAACACATGTGTTACTAGCCTGTATCACATGTGTTACTATCCTGTATCACATGTGTTACGCCGGTAACATATGTGTTACCAGCTTTTAACACATATGTTACTCGTTTTCAAAACCCACAAAAAAACGGAAAAAAAATTCGTCAAAAATATACCTTGTCACATCTCTAATCGAAGAGAATGAAACGATGATTTTTATGGTGTAGTTTTCGTGATTTTTCGACTTATCCTTTGGAAGATAATTAATTTTTAAAAACGCGGGGGAAAGTGAGTTTAGTAACACGCAATGCAATCCTATTGGTTCCCTCATTGTCACACATAGTTGATTTACTCATTTGAACCTTCTCTAATGCTTGATGCAAAATATATGAATGAATTGAGGTTTAAATGCATTTTCATTGGGTATAATTTTTATCAAGTATTATATAATCCAAATAAAAGTATTTAAGGTCAAAGTTGAAAAATAAAGACTTCAAAAGTCAAAACAAGAGAATAAAAATGGGACGGAGGAAGTACATATTATATAATATTTATAATAAATAATGGCTTGTTGTAAATGAACCCCCCCCCCCCCCCCCCCCTTATTACTCCTGTCACCTATCCCTAGCATGTCACCTCCCCCAGTTTGACTTTTCCCTTTTTATTACTCCATCCGTCCCAAAATTATTGTCCACCAACAAAAAATACACAGTTTAATAAAAGTGGAACCACAACACCTTTCAACCAATCAAATAGAATCTTTACCCACTAAAGTCTCCTCCTATTGGTTGAAATGAGAAGTGGACAATTATTTTGGGACATCCCAAAAAGGAAAGGTGGACTATAATTTTGGGACGGAGGGAGTATGTTTTATCTTTTTTCGATTTATTTCTTTACTTACATTTCACTTATAATTATTATTATTATTATTATTATTATTATTATTATTATTATTATTATTATTATTATTATTATTATTATTATTATTATTATTATTACTTAATTCTTGATAAACAACTTTTTTGTCTAGTTAATATTTATTTTCTTCATTTTATAATAAATATATATAACATTACATAATCAACATAAAATTAATAATAACAACAAAAAATAACTTTATATTAAATTTTTAACTACTAAGATCTACAAAAGCAGACTTATAGTTTGGACGCCTAAGCTGAAGGTACATATCATGTTGATTCTTATACGAGTGTTCCCATTCAGCATCAAATTTAAATATTTTCCATTGCGGATGTGTTAGAGGTACCGGATAATATCCTTGTAAATCAAATTTTACAAAGTGGTTACCATAAAAGCGAGCAATTACACATATATAATGTTGTGGTGACTCGTGTGGACTGGACCAAAGCAGTAAGCATGTCGTATCTTCTGAATTGCTCAAAAATAGCAAAACCACATTGTACCTTGAAGCAATTAGTAAACCCATTATCGGCAAAATCATCCAATACTCCGAAATTGCACTAGCAAGTCGTGTCAAATAATTTAAGTCTTTGCTTTAGTCGTGTTAAATAATTTAAGTTTTGCTTTAGTCGCGTCAAATAATTTCAAATTTTACTTTAGTCGTGTCAAATAATTATAGTTTTTATTGTTAAAATATTAAGTTTTATCATATATACATTATCTTGACAAGCTACCTTAAGCTAGGAGCCTCTTTTCTTTCTGCTCAGCTCCCCGAAAACAACGTTCGACTTGCATGTGTTAAGCATATAGCTAGCGTTCCTTCTGAGCCATGATCAAACTCTTCTTTTGGCTATGATTTGGCCCTACAGAGGTAGAACCTAGTGAAACGGGCGTACTACTTCTCAACCTTCTATGAACTTTTATTCTCTTATGAATTTTGCTACTTTGTTTAGTTTAGTGATTGATATCTTAGAGAAGCTGGTAAAGTAAAGACAGACTTTTTCGAAAGCAATGGTGCCTAGGAATGGCTTCAGTAGGTCATCAATTCACCTTACGGTTGACATGCTTGAATCGAAGAAGAAGAGCCCACTTTCATATAGAATTCAGGCTTTCATTAGCTCCTTCAGGATGTGATTGACTCTTTCACCTCGCTGGGTCCGATTCATTAAAAGACCATTGAATCTATGAACTCCCTTTCTCAAACCTACCCCTTGCTTCCGATAGATGGCTTTCTAACCGGCCTTAGACTATTCCTTGAGAAAGTGATTGTCGCATACCGGCCTACCCTACGGCATGAACAATTTCAATTTAAGCCTTTATGAAAGTGGGCTACCTTAGTTATAGAAGCCTAAACTAGGAATGGGCTAATAGCAATAACAAAAGAAAAGTTAATGTGGTGAGGCGAGGTAAAGTAAATCAACAATAGGCACTATCTAAAGACTGGCTTGTTATAATGAACCAACCTATTACTCCTATCACCTAGATCCCTAGCATGTCACCTCCCCCGCTTTGACTTTTCCTTTTTTATTTTGTTTTATCTTTTTTCGATTTGTTTCTTTCTTTACATTTCACTTATTATAATTTTTTACTTAATTCTTGATAAACAACTTTTTTGTCTAGTTAATATTTGTTCTCTTCATTTTATAATAATTATATATAACATTACATAATCAACATAAAATAAATAATAACAACAAAAAATAACTTTATATTAAATTTTTAACTACTAAGATCTACAAAAGCAGACTTATAGTTTGGACGCCTAAGCTGAAGGTACATATCATATTGATTCTTATACGAGTGTTCCCATTCAGCATCAAATTTAAATATTTTCCATTGCGGATGTGTTAGAGGTACCGGATAATATCCTTGTAAATCAAATTTTACAAAGTGGTTACCATAAAAGCGAGCAATTACACATATATAATGTTGTGGTGACTCGTGTGGACTGGACCAAAGCAGTAAGCATGTCGTATCTTCTGAATTGCTCAAAAATAGCAAAACCACATTGTACCTTGAAGCAATTAGTAAACCCATTATCGGCAAAATCATCCAATACTCCGAAATTGCACTAGCAAGTCGTGTCAAATAATTTAAGTCTTTGCTTTAGTCGCGTTAAATAATTTAAGTTTTGCTTTAGTCGCGTCAAATAATTTCAAATTTTACTTTAGTCGTGTCAAATAATTATAGTTTTTATTGTTAAAATATTAAGTTTTATCATATATACATTATCTTGACAAGCTACCTTAAGCTAGGAGCCTCTTTTCTTTCTGCTCAGCTCCCCGAAAACAACGTTCGACTTGCATGTGTTAAGCATATAGCTAGCGTTCCTTCTGAGCCATGATCAAACTCTTCTTTTGGCTATGATTTGGCCCTACAGAGGTAGAACCTAGTGAAACGGGCGTACTACTTCTCAACCTTCTATGAACATTTATTCTCTTATGAATTTTGCTACTTTGTTTAGTTTAGTGATTGATATCTTAGAGAAGCTGGTAAAGTAAAGACAGACTTTTTCGAAAGCAATGGTGCCTAGGAATGGCTTCAGTAGGTCATCAATTCACCTTACGGTTGACATGCTTGAATCGAAGAAGAAGAGCCCACTTTCATATAGAATTCAGGCTTTCATTAGCTCCTTCAGGATGTGATTGACTCTTTCACCTCGCTGGGTCCGATTCATTAAAAGACCATTGAATCTATGAACTCCCTTTCTCAAACCTACCCCTTGCTTCCGATAGATGGCTTTCTAACCGGCCTTAGACTATTCCTTGAGAAAGTGATTGTCGCATACCGGCCTACCCTACGGCATGAACAATTTCAATTTAAGCCTTTATGAAAGTGGGCTACCTTAGTTATAGAAGCCTAAACTAGGAATGGGCTAATAGCAATAACAAAAGAAAAGTTAATGTGGTGAGGCGAGGTAAAGTAAATCAACAATAGGCACTATCTAAAGACTGGCTTGTTATAATGAACCAACCTATTACTCCTATCACCTAGATCCCTAGCATGTCACCTCCCCCGCTTTGACTTTTCCTTTTTTATTTTGTTTTATCTTTTTTCGATTTGTTTCTTTCTTTACATTTCACTTATTATAATTTTTTACTTAATTCTTGATAAACAACTTTTTTGTCTAGTTAATATTTGTTCTCTTCATTTTATAATAATTATATATAACATTACATAATCAACATAAAATAAATAATAACAACAAAAAATAACTTTATATTAAATTTTTAATTACTAAGATCTACAAAAGCAGACTTATAGTTTGGACGCCTAAGCTGAAGGGACATATCATGTTAATTCTTATATTGGCGTTCCCATTCAGCATCAAATTTAAATACTTTCCATTGCGGATGTGTCAGAGGTACCAGATAATATCCTTGTAAATCAAATTTTACAAAGTGGTTACCATAAAAGCGAGCAATTACACATATATAATGTTGTGGTGACTCGTGTGGACTGGACCAAAGCAGTAAGCATGTCGTATCTTCTGAATTGCTCAAAAATAGCAAATACCCATTGTACCTTGAAGCAATTAGTAAACCCATTATTGGCAAAATCATCCAATACTCCGAAATTGCACTAGCAAGTCGTGTCAAATAATTTAAGTCTTTGCTTTAGTCGCGTTAAATAATTTAAGTTTTTGCTTTAGTCGCGTCAAATAATTTCAAATTTTACTTTAGTCGTGTCAAATAATTATAGTTTTTATTGTTAAAATATTAAGTTTTATCATATATACATTATCTTGACAAGCTACCTTAAGCTAGGAGCCTCTTTTCTTTCTGCCCAGCTCCCCGAAAACAACGTTCGACTTTCATGTGTTAAGCATATAGCTAGCATTCCTTCTGAGCCATGATCAAACTCTTCTTTTGACTATGATTTGGCCCTACAGTGGTAGAACCTGGTGAAACTGGCGTACTACTTCTCAACCTTCTATGAACTTTTATTCTCTTATGATTTTTGCTACTTTGTTTAGTTTAGTGATTGATATCTTAGAGAAGCTGGTAAAGTAAAGACAGACTTTTTCGAAAGCAATGGTGCCTAGGAATGGCTTCAGTAGGTCATCGATTCACCTTACGGTTGACATGCTTGAATCGAAGAAGAAGAGCCCACTTTCATATAGAATTCAGGCTTTCATTAGCTCCTTCAGGATGGGATTGACTCTTTCACCTCGCTGGGTCCGATTCATTAAAAGATCATTGAATCTATGAACTCCCTTTCTCAAACCTACCCCTTGCTTCCGATAGATGGCTTTCTAACCGGCCTTAGACTACTCCTTGAGAAAGTGATTGTTGCATACCGGCCTACCCTACGGCATGAACAATTTCAATTTAAGCCTTTTATGAAAGTGGGCTACCTTAGTTATGGAAGCCTAAACTAGGAATGGGCTAATAGCAATAACAAAAGAAAAGTTAATGTGGTGAGGCGAGGTAAAGTAAATCAACAATAGGCACTATCTAAAGACTGGCTTGTTATAATGAACCAACCTATTACTCCTGTCACCTAGATCCCTAGCATGTCACCTCCCCCGCTTTGACTTTTCCTTTTTTATTTTGTTTTATCTTTTTTCGATTTGTTTCTTTCTTTACATTTCACTTATTATAATTTTTTACTTAATTCTTGATAAACAACTTTTTTGCCTAGTTAATATTTGTTTTCTTCATTTTATAATAGTTATATATAACATTACATAATCAACATAAAATAAATAATAACAACAAAAAATAACTTTGTATTAAATTTTTAATTACTAAGATCTACAAAAGCAGACTTATAGTTTGGACGCCTAAGCTGAAGGGACATATCATGTTAATTCTTATATTGGCGTTCCCATTCAGCATCAAATTTAAATACTTTCCATTGCGGATGTGTCAGAGGTACTGATGTCGCTTATGAAAGCGCGTCTTGTTTTACAATTTATAAATAGAAATACCTAATAAATACTTTCAAGCAACCAGGCAAGAATACCCGATCAATTGTAAATATAGATTTGGTAAGTCAGATTCAAACACAGGGAATGGTGGAATATTTAAAATAGAAATTAACAATTAACTAGAAAGCAGTAAATATGGGGGGCGTTTTAGTTCCGTACGAACAATTGTTTAGAAAACATTTAATTTAAAATAAACAACTTAAATAAAACTTAAAATTAAAATAATAAATAAATAATAACAATAAATCCTAATTGGAAGGAATAAGTAATTGTATAGTTAATGTCACTTAGATTCATATTTCCCGATTTATTACGTATTGCTTATCTATTTGTGATTCTTTTAGATCAACTTAATACCAAATTCTTCAATGAATACTAAGTCAAATGTGAACTAGCCAACATTTCGGGTCCAACTAATTCCTATAATCTAGGGTCCAACATGAAACACTGGTTCCAATGTCACAAGATGATCAGTCAGTTGTGTGCCTTTCCCTAAATCATGCATTAAGCATTCACAACTCATTATAATTACTCTAATGGTATGAATCAACAATACCCAATAATTAACTTATTGTCTTGTTCATCTTAAAGTAGATAATTATTGTATACTCGACCTATCAGACTCAACGTATTTAGTGATAGTCCAAAACCCTAAGGTAGTACTAGCAATAATCAATAATCTTAAAAGAACTCAATCTCATTAATATTATTAATCACGTGAAGCAACAATAATAACTAGTTACCAATAAACAAGTGTCCACGAGCAATATAACCGTTTTCAATTAAACAACTTAGTCAATACGCAATTATAATCGTTCAATAATCATAATCTAAGTTAAATTAACTACACAATCACTTTGGATATTCAACTCATCATCAAAACAATATATATCAGATTCAATAAATCAAATTCTTCAATGAAATAAAGAAACGAAAGTATACCGAATCGATTACTGACGAACTACGAAAGATTAGAACGAATTATCCTCGATCTTTAGCTTCCGTACCTCCAAACTACTCCTATTTTACGAAATATAAACCCTACAGACGTATTTTATCTACTGGAAACGAAAAACCAACGAAAACAATCGTTTTAAGGTTAAAACTGCGTTTTTATACTTTCTGGAATTTTGATCCATACGGCGTATGGATTGATTTCAAGCCCAGCCCATGTCCGCGTAACCTGGGCCTCCACTGCAGCAATCCATACGGCGTATGGATGACTTTTTCAGCCGATTTCTTGACTTTTCTTCATTTCTTCTTTTCTTCAACTTCGGTTTCACTTTATTCTTCAAATATGCATCATTTAGCTATTTTATTGACTGTTTTCCATTCCTTTCTTCATAAGCGCTCTATTTCCACATCTAATTGCAAATATGAATGAAACCAATATCTATTCTTAACAAAATGCAATAAAAACATTCAAGAATAGGGGTAAAATACTACTGAAATATAGTACTTTTGAGCGTTTATCAGGTACCAGATAATATCCTTGTAAATCAACTTTTACAAAGTGGTTACCATAGAAGCGAGCAATTACACATAAATGTTATTGTGACTCGTGTGGACTGGACCAAAGCGGTAAACATGTCGTATCTTCTGAATTGCTCAAAAATAGCAAAACCACATTGTACCTTGAAGCAATTAGTAAACCCATTATCGGCAAAATCATCCAACACTCCGAAATTGCTCTAGCAAGTCGTGTCAAATATTTTAAGTTTTCATTTTAGTCGCGTCAAATAATCTCAACTTTTACTTTAGTCGTGTCAAATAATTATAGTTTTTATTGTTAAAATATTAAGTTTTATCATATATACATTATCTTGACAAAAAAAAATGTAAAAAGAAAAAAATTTAAAAAGGGATTGGATGATGGCTTTTTCTGGATGCTTCACACCTACTCCATACCTAGATAATATTGATTGGGGGTACATGCATTGACACTTTTAGTCGCGTCAAATAATTTAAGTTTTTGCTTCAGTCGTATCAAATAATTTCAGCTTTTACTTTAGTCTTGTCAAAGAATTTCAACTTTTATTTTAGTCCCGTCAAATAATTTTATCTTTTACTTTTAAAGTCTTAATTTTTGTTTAATCTATTATTTTGAAGGAAAAAAGAAAAAAAGGGAATATTGAATGAGAATATTACATGATGAGTAATGGTTCTTTAAATTATAAGATTGTTTTGAATCAGGTGAAACAAGTTAAGATGATATCATAGAGTAATTTTATTAAACATAAATAACATACAAGTTGGGATAGATAACATATTTTTATTAAATCAGGAAAAAGGAAAAAGAAATAAAAAAATAATGATGTGATGTGATGATGACCGCCCCCTGCATACCTACACATACTATCTTTTTTTTTATTTGGGGGTGCAGGCATTGCCACCCAATTGAAAGATTTTCTCAAGATTCTTATTCATCTACTTGATATTTTGAAAATGGGTTGGTTGAACTTGAAAATTCACTCATTGATGAATAAGTAAACAATCAAATTGGATTCGGTTGGATGGTACTAACAAAATTGTGTTCTAACTCCCATTTCTTTTTTAATTAACCGACCAACTTCTCATTGGACACTTATTTTGAATGCTGGGAATTTCGCAAAAAATTTAGATATTTTTTACTTTATTATTATATTATGAGAATGACTTTTTTGGGGCTGTGATGTAATGTAAAAAGTCATATTTTTACGTACATATTTTCGCACTTTTTGGACTAAATTTTGGTGAAAACATTTCAAAACAATCATTATTTACCAAAAATCACTAAGGTAGTCCATTTATAGGCGTTGCGATAAAAATCAATAAAAACGTCCAATTATTAAGCAAAACAGAGCAAATAAAGCCACTTTGACTCTTCCATTCTTACTCATCTTATGGAAACAGCTCTTAATGAATATTTTTTGCTTCCATAGGAAAATACGAGATCGAAGAATCAAGAATCATGGAAAACAGATGAAGAACGAAGAAGATAGAGCACTTACAGTACAACCGATCATCATCCGGAAAACGCAAAAGCTATACAACTCCAAATTAGGAAAACTTAGTGTCATTAAAAGCGTAACGGAAAAACGAATCCAATGGTGCAAGAATCAAGCAAAACGGACTTAAAACGAAGAAGATACGGGCGAAACAAGCAACGAACGGAGCAAGCTGAAGACAAAAGCTATCCACCCCCTTAGGTGCCGTTTGGTTGCTGGTTGGCGTTGGTAAATGGCCCCAAATGCCATTTGACCCCCCTATGCTTGTGACCCCCCGTTTGCGCTTTAATGCTTGTTTCTTGTGCTTTGCGGGTTGTACCAAGCTCCACCTCCTTTCCCTATGTAATGAAGGCTTACCTCCCCATTTTCACACACCAAATACACATCTCATTCTTACATTTCTCTCTCTCTCTCTCTAAAGTTTTGTAGTAGTTATAGTTAGTTCATCTCTCTAGTTTCTTTCTCTAGAGAACTAGAGATATATAAGTAGCGGTTAAAGTCTAGAGGAAGGTCGTAGCTTGGTAGTCGAGTTGTGACAATATTTTCAAGTTCAGACTGTTGTAATCCTCAGTGTAAAGTCAGATTGATTTAGTTTGGGTTGAAATTATCACTGCAGATAATTATGACTGCATGTACAAGTGATTATGACTGCTAGTAGAATTGTTATTGCTGTGCGTACAAAGTTGTTATGACTGCTAGTGAGATTATGACTGCTTGAAGTTTGAAGACAAGTCATTAAGACTGTGAGTTGAAGAGTTAAAGTTGTTTGAAGAATTATAACTGCTAGTTATAATATGTAAGTTGTTAAGACTGTCTTTGTAATTATAATTGTTACGTGTTTTAGTATAACAGTTATAACTGTCTACCCGATTGTAGTTATTACTGTTAGTTATATTCAGTCGTTATGACAGTTTATATTATTATGGCGGCTAGATAGAGTTTGAGTCATATATGGAATGTATACGTTTTCCATATATGTAGGATGACTTGTACGGGACTCTATATGATATAAATAGAGATCCTTAGAACCTATATTAGGGTAACGAAACATTATTAGCTTCAAGGTATAAACCCTAATACGTGTCTGTGTATTCGTCTTATTAAATCAATAAGATTGGAGCTTGTGATTATTACGTGTTTATCAAGTTATTCATATTGTGTTCATAATCTTCTTATTATTGTTAAGTAATTATTCCGCAATTGCTTAACAAGTTGTCAAAGCTTAACTGAATCGATCTATAAGGGATTATTAAGTGGTATCAGAGCTTTGGAAAGCTTTGAATCTGGGAAGATTTAAGAACACTGTTTTATTGAGGTTTAGTTTAATTTAAGTTTGATTTCAATGGCGACAGATGGTAATGATGGAATCCAGGTTACTAAGATTCCTATGCTTAGGCCTGGTGAGTTTGATCTGTGGAAAAACAGGATCAAACAATACATGCTTCTCACAGATTATCAGATGAGGGAAGTAGTTGTTAATGGTCCTCCTTATCCCGTTGATGGAGATGGTGTAAAACAAGAAAGACCACCACCAACTACTGATGCAGAAAGAAAAGTAAGATCAACAGAGTTTAAGACTCTTAGCACACTGCTGCTATCAATCCCCAATGAATATCGGAGGAGGTTTGAAAGCTGTGAAGATGCCAAGGTATTGATGGAGGCAATTGAGAAGAGATTTGGTGGGAATGCAAATACAAAGAAGAATAAAAGATGTGACAACCGTCACCAAACCGTAATCGTAATTCAAACCGTAAAAACTCGTTTTTGTGCTAAGACTCATTTCAGGGATTTCTTTATATCAAAGTCTTTGTTTTCAAAGATAGAATCCAATGCAAAAAGAATCATCGCAATCGGATGTATAACGAAAAAGATACAAGGCAAAACGTAAATGCGTTCATTATTTCAAAACTTAAGAGAACGTGCGAAGTATGAAATATATATATATATATATATATATATATATATATATATATATATATATATATATATATAAAATATGTGAATTATAAATAATAATAATATTAACAATAATAATAAATCTATAATAGGATAAGTAATAACATGTAAAACGATAAAATGATAAAAGCTGAGTTTTCTGCGAGGTTTCACGGTTTGGGTCATAACTCTTTCATCCGGACTCCAAATGACTTGAATCCAAAGCCTATGGTCTCTAAACTCATTGGGCTAAAATATGTCCAAAAATCAGCACAAAATACCTTACAAGGGCCGGCCAAGGAGGGTTAGAGTAGGAACTAGGAAAGATTTTCATGATATGCTACATACAACAAAATAAAAGAAAAACAAATAATAATAATAAAACCCTACAAACCCTAAAAACGAATTTTCTATCTTCTCCAGCCGTTTTCATCATCAACATCATCAATATTCATCCTTTTGATCATCCGTTTCAAGAAATCAAGGCGTTGTTGTTACCTTCGAGTGTCACATATTCGTGTATTTGCGTAGGTAATCTTATAAACTCTTTTCCACTAAATTTTTATTATATTTTCTGGGATTTATAAACCACATAATCGATTTACATGTATCACGAGTCGAGGGTGTGATTTGACCCTAGTTGTGTAACTAAAAACATAAACCGAAAAGCCTAGTTTATGCGGTTGAATTTTGATGCTGATTTGATAAACCCTAGCTTTATAAATTTGAGAATATTAATTATGAAACTATCATCTTAGGTCTGTAAAAATGTTATATATTAGGTTTAGAGAACTGAGATGATGAGGATTAATGCGTTATTGGATGTGGAACTAGTCATACGATAATTGTACAAGCTGATTGAATTGTTATATCCGACTTCAGAGGGAGTTTTGACCTATTTAGAATCGTTTTCAGGCTTCGGCCAAAACTAAAAAGTTGTAGATCTTGGTGTTTTACATAAACATTTGAGGTTTCGGCCTCTATAACTAAACATAATATTTTATAAAAATTATTTAGTAAACTGCTGCAGTGTATTACGAGTTTTCTGAAAACTTTGGTTAAGTTAAGATGTATTGATTTAATTACTTTTTGATTACTTTGAATATCTTTAAATTATATTTAGACATGAATTTTTCTGTATGAAATTTAAATTTTAATAATCTTAAATTTAATTAATTAATTAAATTTAATTAAATGTATTAGTTAGAGTAATGTGTTTTAGTGTCTAAATTGTTTAAATTGAAGTCTTGTTTTCTTAATTCTTTTAAACTAACGTTTTCATGAGTGATGTCTATATAGCATGGTTTATAAAATGTTTATCAAGTTTAGGTTAGATAAGGATTCTTGAATACGTGTCGTTGAATATTTACAAAAGAATTGAATTTGAATTGTTATCATTAACAATGAGTAGGCATAAGTTTGAGTAACTATAAGACTTAGTTCATTTTGAAATTTGTGGGAAAGATATTGAAGGGGTATAAGCCTAAGATGAATGTGAACACATAGAAACCCTTCGATTCGACTCGTGTACATAATTCTTAAGACATATAACTCATGAACATTTCACTTAACATTATAGGATGCTCATGTTTTACCGCGGCTTGTGTGTGATACTTATCTTACTTTGAGCTGCTATTCAGGTGAGTTTTCGTGGCCCCGTTTTCATTTACATGTTTTCAAATTGGGGGAAAAGTATGCTCGTATTTTATCAATGGTTTTATTGCTGTGAAACGTATTCATTTCTATTTTGGACATATGCTTGAAATGTGTGACACTATGTGACTTATGTGCATTTGGTTGTTGGATTCTTTTTCATTATAAGGCCTTTCTCGGTGGAGAGTAAGTACCTGATGTATACTTTATGTATGCATTAAAGCCACATTTCGTTCACAAGGCCTTGCTCGGTGGAGAGTAAGAACCTAATGTTATACGTTATGTATACATTAAAGCCATTATGAGTAGCTACTGCATTCAAAGGGATTTCATTTGGTCATACTTCTTTGTGGAGTGATGACATTGAGTTGAGATGTTTCATTTACATTATTTCACGTATGTGTACATTTTCATTGCATTGTCCTAACCAGTTTATTATCACAGGAAAAGTTATTTTATGGTGTCTTGTTTCAAACCTACGAAACTCACCAACACATGTGTTGACGTTTTTGAGCATAACTTTTCAGGTAGCACTAGTGGAACAAAAGCAGAGAACAAGAGAACTTAGTGGATCACATAGGTTGCATTAAGAAGTTGTTCAAGACTTATAATACTTTTTTTGTTTGGGAAGACTTGTTTTGTTTGGATATTTTGTTTAAGTAATATTAATTGCAACACATTGATTCATTGTTGGAATGTATGCTTGGCACGAACCGCTATTCGTGTTAATGACATCATGACACATTGATCTTTATAATTCATATAGAGTTCTTTATAATGATGTGTTATGATCTTGTCATAGTTGTACCCCGTTGTTTCCGCTTTAGACGGGGTGTGACAAAAGATCTCTTGTTGATAGTCCCGTACGTAGGATCTGATCAGATCGTTTAATCAATTGCTAGTGCGGAATAACAAACAATCGATAATTGATTCACGAACACAAACAATTCTACAACGTTTTCTTTGTATATATTCACAATTGAGTATAAAGCTTTACACACACTTTCACTGTGACACCCCTCGAATTTGACTGTAATTACGAACATTAATCACTTGCATGTCTTAGGCTAGTTCCCTGATTAGCGAATTCAAAACTATTTTTATGAGTTAAGTTTGACAAAACTTACTATTATAATACGCGACGTATTTTTAGACTCGTAGTTATTTATAATAACGCGCAAAACAAACATGTCGAACTCGACAAACAAATATACACAATAAGTTGGTTATACAAATAATTAATAATATGAAAATTATTAATTACAAATATTATTTATTTATATTATTACGATAATATAAAACATTTATATGTTTAGGAATAAACATATTAAAACACGAATTTAACCTACGAATTGTACCCGATAAACGATTAAAATAATTTACTTAATTATTTTAATAAAATATTTCATTTTTAAGTTTATCAATTATTAAGTTTAAAATTTATTATAAACGAACAAATAATTGAGTGGTACACGGGGTACAAATAATTGGACCCGTACACAAAACTAACGGGTCAAATACCTAACTTTTAATCATAATCAACATACTAGTCGACATTTATATGTGGAACCCATACTCCATTTGACAAATTTGAACATGATATATTAATATATATACTTCCGTCATGTACTGAGTTTCAAACACATATACTCAAATAATTCACATTCACCAAACCCATTCTCTCTGTGTGATCATGCGACTGGAACAAGGAGCAGAGCAAAAATTCATCTTCAACATCAACAACAATTTAATCAACTAATAATAATAACATCATCATCATCATCATCGTAGAATCAACATCACAGTACTACCATTTTCATCACTGTCAAGTTTTTAACTTGAAAATTTCATACGTAACTTTGTAAAATTCTTTGATATTAGTGAGTATAATTTATTATATCATGTGAATATATCATATATATTGTTGTTTGTAACTAAAAACGAGTTAGAAACTAAGTTAAATGTATGTATATAAAAGCTTATACGGTCACAGAGCATGAAGAAGAAGATGAACAGTAACCAAACAAAACTACACGGTCGTGTAGTTTTTAGTGAAAAACTACCACGCGATCGTGTGGTTTTCAAAGACTAACAAACTGGATTTTATATAATACATGATCGTGTGGATTGAACCTGTTAAAAATACACGATCATGTAAATTAACAAATGTCTGAATGTGTGGAATGGGAAACACACGATCATGTGTTTTGTTTTATGAAAAACCACACGATCGTGTGAGTAACAAAGGAATCTGGAAAAACTAAGGGAATCCGGCGGATTCACTTTGTATCCGGCGGATTCGCCAACTTCCGACATGATCCGGAGGATTCTACTCGAATCCGGCGGATTCTAAGTCCAAAACAGAAACTGGGTTTTCAAGTTTAAATGGTACAAACATTTAACCACTACACGATTATAAATACAGTGTTAAATTATAATAGGTATAAAATATACGAACACGTGATTGGCTTATAAAAACTTTATACGACAAATAATATATATGAATATATATATAATCAACTAATGAGTATATATATATATACACTTACACGCAACGAATGTTAGACGATAAACATAATCAAGAAATGATAAATATTTCAACGCGTTATCACCAACAAATTGTACGAACATTTAAAAACAACAAATAGTCAAAATCTTATATTAGTATATTTCTTGCGTCTAGGACTTTGAGGGACGCAGTTGAACGACTTTTGACTATCGCTTGCTTATCGCTTACTGTGACTTCACAGCCCCCACTTTTACTATTTTACTGTTTTGAACCAGGGGTGAAAAACATAGTTAAACATTTTAATAAAATGTGCAACTATTATATAATTGTTTTTATGCTTTTATACATGAGCTATTTATGAACTATACGTGAGAACGTTTTTGAATCGGACTTGTGTACTATTAACTATGAAACGATGTTACGATACTATTACTGGAACTGTCTATGAATTGAACATAGGAACAGGAACTATTGAACGACCCTACTTCTCTTGAGCATAGGAACTTGAACTATTATGACCCTACTTCTCTTGGGCATAGGAACTTGAATTATTGAACGACCCTTCCTCTCTTGGGCATAGGAACTGAGCTATTATGACCCTTCCTCTCTTGGGCATAGGAACTGAGCTATTATGACCCTTCCTCTCTTGGGCATAGGAACTGAACTATTATGACCCTTCCTCTCTTGTGCATAGGAACTGAACTATTATGACCCTTCATCTCTTGGGCATAGGAATCGAACTATTGAACGACCCTTCACCTCTTGGGTCTAGGATGCTATTTTCTTACAAGTACTTTATAGGATTCTTACTTTTCTACAAAACGAGACTATATTTTGGTGACATTCAAATGAACTAAATATGGAACGACTCGTGAAACAAAATGAAACAAATGAAACGTTTATTGTAACACCCGCCAAATTAGGACTAGTATTTAGTGCCTAATCAGATGTTAATACTTGTAATTAGTTCTGTGTTAGGCTAATTAATGTATCGAATTATATATATTGTTGAATATATACGAAAATGCGATTTGGTTAAATCGTACGCAATTTAAATCGAATGTATTTCGATCCAATTTAATACGGACGTTGGTGACCAATTTTATTAAATAACGTTTTATATCAAAAATATTATTATGATAATATTTCGTATTCAATTCGTATCGTACAAACAAATCTTATACAATTTAAAATATTAAAACGCGCAAATTTAATAAACAAACTTACCTTTTATAACTCAAAAATAAATGGATTTGTAAAATATTTAAATAAAATATCGCGTAATAATTTGTATTTTTAAACTTACCAATTAATATGTAAAATAATTATTTAACGTTAAACGACGGAGTAAACGAACACCGCACGGAGAACGGAGACAGAAAAATGGGAGGATAACCTCCCATTTCCCTTTCCTTTTTCCTCATTTCTCTTATCACTCTCTCTCTCTTACACTCTCTTTCTTTCTTTTTCTCTAATCACCACCACCTCCAACATACTCACAAAATCACAAAATACTACCACGAAACGCACTCGGATCACCATACTCGTTTGGAGAAAAACGTTCACCACTTCCCGATCTACAACGCTATCTTTTCGGATTTCTCATCCGACACTTCGTAAGTTTCCGACAAATCCCGACATCTCTCGTTTTCTATTGTTTTCGACTTATAATTGTTTGTTTAAGCTTATAATGTCTATATTTGGGTTGGGTAAAAATATTGGACCGAACGCTGGCCGGGAAACTCGTTTTCGACACAAAATCCGGCCAACAGCCCGTAACGTCGCATCTGGCATGGAGCCTTTGCGACGTCGCGAATAACGTCGCACAGAAATCAATAACGTCGCCTTAGCGACGTCGCACATAACGTCGTATTGAATTGCGAAGTCGCACATAGCGACGTCGCCTACTACGTCGCTAGAATCAACTACGTCGCGTATAGCGACATCATCCTTAACGTCGCATTAAATTGCGAAACGTCGCCTTTAGCGACGTCATGCTCAACGTCGCAATCCTTACCTGAGACGTCGCACCCAACGTCGCACAAACCAGAAAACACAGATTTTCACTAAGTGTCGAGACCCTAAATTTTATCACTCGATTTCACCCAATTTCAAGTCCAGATGCGTTTTTCCTTAAAGCAATATAGTAGAAATAAAAATTTTCCAAGCTAACCTGGCAGCTCGACCCCAGCCAGGGGCTCTGCCCCTTGGACCCCGCCAGGGGCTGCCGCCCCTTGGACCCCGCTACCAGGGGCGCTGCCCCCGGACCCCCGTACTTAGATTTCGTAGACACATTTCACACCAAACATCAAACTTGTATGACACTTTGAAACTAACAAAATAACATCAAGATCATTATTACCAATAATCACCAACGGGCCGTACGCGTTTTCAAACACTTAAACTATCCACCGAATTGGGAACATTTGGACATTATAGTTGGACGAACAACTACAAGGTAGTCTTATTAGATGCCTTCGCATATTATAACCATCGCGTGTCGTGGACACCCTCAGGTTACAAGTCTTTGGACTTCTTACTCGGCTAATCAACTTACGTTTGTTTAAACGCTTTCAGACTCAGGTGAGTCTCATAGCCCCTCTTTTTACTGTTTTACTCAGGGGTGTGATATATTGCTCAACTTTTAACATGTGAACGCAAGTACCAACATTTCATATACTACATGAGTTTTTCGAAACTAATCATTTAAAGTCCTCCGTCAGCATAGTTGTTAATACGTTGTAGCGTGAATATTAGTATATGGTACCATATAGGATTGACCCACCTCGTCCGGGTTAGCAAGCACTAACCGGGTAAACGGACGTACTGATATTTGGGAAGACGAATGTGGATTAGGCATTCGTGGAGGCAACCTCGCCCGGAATTCTCTATAGGGGACCCGGCCCTCGAGTTAAGCTCAACTATGTGCTCATGGCTGTATCCACGATGACTATCATTTAATTGCTGGATGCAATTCATTATTTAAATCTTGCGGTTCATACTATATTAACTGATTTCAAACCTGTGAGCTCACCAGCTTTTAGCTGACCTTTTAGCATATATCGCAGGTACCAAGCAGTAGGATGTTCCTGCTTCAGGACTTCTAGCTCGAGTCAGCATACAGACGTTGAGATTTTCTTGCATTAGTATATTTTGTACAAGTGCTTATGTACTGAAATCTCCTTTTATTTAAACTCGAGCTATGTAAAGCTTTAAATGTTGTAAACATTTCCATTATCAATATATTTTGTTAAAACGACGCATATAGAGTCGTTTACTATATATCTTTGTGCTTTGTTATTGATTAGTAACACCCAAATCAAGCTTCCGCAAATCATTAAATTTGGGGGTGTTACATTTATAACAACAATCTACAATGAATTTGGAACAATGAACTGTATACATAAAACCTGTGAATTCACTCAACCATGCGTTGACTTTTTACTATGTTTTTCAGGGAATTAGCGGCACAAGTAAGACAATATGCATCAAGGAACTAGGCGACCCACATTGACTATAGGATGCCATCTTTTGAAGCTATAGGATTTCTTTTGTATAACTAAGTATGTTTTGGTCATATTTACGAAATCCTATTTTGTATAACTTTTGATTACTCTTTTACTTATACGATTCTATGAATCGTAAGCTTTTGTAAACACATATTTATGGCATCTTAATATATGTATGATCTGCGATAATCATATGCTATGATATATATGTATGTACATTGTATACGTCGGCACCCCCACTCGATCTAATGCTTCCGCAAAACATCTGATAACTGTGGTTACTGAATTTGGGGGTGTGACAATTTGGTATCTGTTAGTACATGTTTAGTGTCTGTCAGTTGGTCTAGCTCGTAGTTTGTATTTAGTTTTGTAATTCTGACTCATGCGACGTAGCGCACTACGTCGCAGGTGCGACGTCAGGTATTGGGCCTGCGACGTAGCAGACGTCGCATGGGCTTGGGCCTGCGACGTAGCGTGCGACGTCGCAGGTGCCAAACTTTGTATAAAAACGTTTTACGTTTTCTGTTTTAGGGTTGACGAAACCCTAAACATAATCAGTCGAAATCTCTGTAATCTGACCGAATATTATTGAATATAATACGTTTCGTTTGATATTCATTGCGTGTTGATTGTTCGTGTGTTTGTTTGATAATCTAATCGTTGTTTCCGCCATCGATTGGATTGACTCGGTTCGTTCTAGATCTTAAGTAGGGGACAAACAACTGGTATCAGAGCAGGAAGTGCTCGTTTTGGCGATTCGGATCGAGTTTGGGATATAAAAGAACGTGATATTCGTGGGTTTTCGTGTTTATTACGTTTGTTTTGTGTTTTTACAGGTTTTCGATCAGCATTATTGGGATTCTTGAAGGTTTCAGTCGTTCGACATTCGTGGTTTTGGTTTTAGGGTTAAAAATTCGTTTTTAGGGTTTTTGGCCGCTGCTCAGCACGTTTTGCGACGTAGCATAGCGACGTAAGCTGCGACGTCGCGTGCGACGTAGTGTTTTTGAACTTTAATTAGTTCGTGCGACGTACCGTTGCGACGTACCTCCCTACGTCGCTATTTTGACTTTAATTAGTCTTCTGCGACGCTGCGTTGCGACGTAGCGTATTTCTGCGACGTACCTTTCAACGTCGCACTTTCTGATTCTTAATTGAATCCTTCTCTTTTTGCGACGTACCCATCTACGTCGCATATTCTTTTTGCGACGTACCCATCTACGTCGCATATTCTTTGTGCGACGTACCTCTCTACGTCGCTAAGATCAGAAGTTTAATTTTTCGTTTAAGTATTTACAATGGCAGCTGATAAAGAGGATATTAGAGGACTTAGGGAGATGATTAAACAAAGTAATGATATAGGTTCAAGTAATAAACCTCCACTATTTACTGTGGACATGGATTACGTATACTGGAGAGACCGAGTTGAGCAATATATTGACTTTCATTGTCCTGAATTATGGGGACCATTACGTGAGCGTTATGTAGCTCCTTTAGCTGATGGGGAATACCGTAATATTCGTCCTGCTAAGACCTATAAAGCTATGTCTCCCGAAGAGAAGAAAGATTTTGATACTGAAAGAAAGACTTTTTCAATGATCAAAATGTGTTTAACCAAGGATGTTCTATGGCTGTTCAGAACCCATGAAACAGCCTTTGATTTGTGGAAGGCAATTGAAACTCGTTGTGGAGGAAATGACAAGTATAAGGAAGCCAAGCTCGAACTGATTAAGAAACAGTACGATATCTTTGACATCCTTCCTAATGAAGACATGACTTCTTTATTCACAAGGTACTCACGGTTAGTTGGTGAGCTGTTTGAAGGAGGTTATACTTTTCCTTCAATTGAAGTAAATAAGAAGCTGCTGGATGTGTTGCCGAGTTCTTGGGATGTTAAAGTTCAATTTTTAAAGGAAAATGAAGAACTTGGAAACATGTCTTTGGATACGTTGATAGGAGATCTTCAAGCTCACGCTATGGAGATTAAGAAGAAAGAAACTAGGTCTGGTTCTGCTGTTCAGAATCCTAGTGTGTATGGTGTTCAGATCAACTCTGGAAAGACTTATGGATCTGGAGTTGCCTTTGTAACAAATACAAATGCTTCATCGAATTCTTCTTCTTCTGATGGGATTCATTCGGTTTTTATGACTGGACCTTCTTCAAATCAACAACAGGTTCAAGTCTCACCTGCTATTCAGGAGCAAGCTGCCATCTACACAGCTTTCTTAAGCTCTTACAAGGATTTGGTTACTCAACCGAATCTAACTTTGGAGTTGACTAAGGAGGACTATGCTCAGCTTGATGAAGACGATCTGGAGCAAATGGATTTGACTTGGAATGTGGCAATGATCACCCGCAGAATTCAGAAGTTTTTGCAGAGGACAGGGCGTAAAAGCTTGGAGGGTGATGGAAAGACTGGCTTTGGATTTGACAAGAGTAAGGTCCGATGTTACAATTGTCAAAATTTGGGTCACTTCGCCAGGGAGTGCGAGAAACCCAAAATGCCAGCATCGGGATTTACAACACCGTCTACTCCTCCAAAGGCCAAAGAAACGGAAGTTAACAAGAGAGGGATTGCTGACAATGCCCTGATTGCTTTTGAGCCTACAAGTCAAGATTGGACGCCTGTCTCCCAGCATTACCAACAGTGTCTGATGGCTCACATTGTGAATGAGGTACATGATGAACCGTTAAATTGTATTTCATGCATAAAGTTAACTGAATCTTTAAAAGCATATCAGACAGAGACAGCTGAATTGAGGAAAAAGAATGAAAAACTAACCGACTCAAATAATTTTTTAAAAGCTAATGAGAAACTTTATGAAAATCATCTTGAGGCTCATCGGTTAGATACTCAGAAATATAAATCTAAGGTTTTTAGTCAAGAAGACGCCATTAAAAGCTATCTTGTTGAAATTGAACTTTTAAATAAAGAACTTACAGATTTAAAAGCTGAGTATGAGAATTATAAGAGTAAAATCTTAGGTTCAAATTCCTCAACAGTTGTCTTCAATGAAATCCTTAGCAAGCATGGTACTAAAGGGAAAAAGAATGAGGGATTGGGATACAACTCAGTTCCTCCTCCTACTACTTGTTGTCCCCTGCCTGTTAAGGAAGGCTTTGAAGAGATTCCCGTTGACTGGTCCAAGCTCTATGGTTTAAAAGCTAAAGATGCTAAAGAGACCAATCATAACAAACCGGCAAAGGAGAAAACCATGCGGCCAGAGTACCCCTTGCCAAAGTTTGTTAAGTCTGTGCATGAATCTCCGGTTAGTGTTAAGGAGAATGTTGAAGTAAAGAATGAATCTCCTGTTAGTGTTGAGGAGATTGTTGAGATTGAGGACATTACGGATCAGGAGTATCCGGAGGTTAAGAAGGTTGCATTTAAACCTGAAAAAGTGATTTCAAAGGTTGAACCTGAAATTAAGGTTCAACCAAATAAAGGAAAAGCAAAGGTTTTAAACTCGAAACAACAAACTTTACAGTCACCTGTAAAGATTTTGCAAAGAAAATCAGTAAATGAAAATGTTTCGTATGATAAACCTTCAACTTCAACCTCTCATCCAAAACAAACATCTTCTAAGACGTGTACTCAATGTTCATGTTCTAGAAATGTTTCTCCACATCCTGTGGTAATTCCTCAGCCTCAACCGTTTGTTGAGACTCGTTCTTGTTTCTACTGCAAGAAACAAGGACATTTAATCCGTGAATGTCCAAAGCTGTCAAATCAGCGATATGGGAGAGAGATGCCTAGGACATCTGTTTATAAAAACTCTTTTTCTAAATCTCCACCTAGGCGTCACTCAAACTCTCCCAAGCCTGTTTCGAAACCAAGTAATGTTGAGCAAAAACCTTTGCTACTTCAAAAGCCCAACATTACTTCTATTACCATTTCCGAATCTTCAAAAGTTTGGAAACGTAAAGAGTCTGATGTTGACTCTTCAGTCGTCAACAATAACACATCAGATAAAAATTCTAATTTGTTTAAAGATAAAATTCTATCTGACGTGATTATTGTTGATGACCACGGTCGACCTAAGTCTGTAAAGGCTTGGGTCACCGTTTCTCACTAATCTCCTTTGTTTGTGTGTTGCAGCAGTCAGAACGCGTTAAAGATAGCGAATGGTATTTGGATAGCGGCTGCTCGCGACATATGACGGGCGATGTATCTCTTCTTGTGGATATTAAACCACATGCAGGAGGTTATGTTGCCTTTGCTGGAGATTCTGGGGGAACTATTTCTGGAAGAGGAACGTTAACTAACGGCAATGTTAGTTTCGAAAATGTGAACTACGTGGAACAGCTTACGCACAACTTGCTAAGTGTTTCACAGGTCTGTGATAAGGATTATACAACTGCGTTCATAAAGACTGAGTGTGTGATACTGAAGCCTGGGTATGTCATTCCGGAAGAATGGGTGTTACTGAGAGCGCCAAGAAAGGATGACACCTACATTTTGAATATGAGAACTGTTGAGACATCGAACGAGTATACGTGTCTCTTGTCTAAGGCTTCTGAAAAGGATTCACTGCTTTGGCACAGGCGAATGGGACACATTCATTTCCGAAAAATGAATTTCTTGACCAAAAATGATCTAGTGCTAGGAGTTCCAAAACAGTCATTTGCTCTAAAGGATGACTGTATCTCCTGCCAAAAAGGAAAGTTACGTAAGAAGTCCCATAAGTCTAAGCAGGTGAATTCCATAAATGCTCCATTGGAACTACTGCATATGGATCTTTTCGGTCCAGTTTCTACAAAGAGCATTGGTGGTCGGTCTTACTGCTTGGTAGCTACTGATGACTACTCACGGTTTTCGTGGGTTTACTTTTTGACCACGAAAGGGGAAACTCCTGAGATACTGGTGTATTTGTTGGACAAGTTGGCAAATCTGAGCAACTTGAAGGTGAAAAGGATACGGAGTGACAATGGAACTGAGTTCAAGAACTCAACTCTCGAATTGTTTTGTGCTACAAGAGGTATTGAGCATCAATTTAGTGCTCCGAGGACTCCACAACAGAATGGAGTTGCAGAAAGGAAGAACAGGACAATAATCGAGACAGCTCGGACTATGTTAGCTGACTCCAAGTTACCAATCATATTCTGGGCTGAGGCAGTTAATACTGCCTGTTATGTTCTCAACAGGGTACTCACGGTTAAGAAAAGGAACAAAACGTGCTATGAACTTTTTAATAACCGTAAGCCAAATCTACAGTTCCTAGAACCATTTGGGTGTCCATGCCTGATCATGATTACAAAAGATAAGGTCTCTAAGTTTGGTGATAAAGCTGTTGAAGGGATTTTTCTTGGATATGCAGTCAACTCTCCGAACAAAAGAGTCTTCAACAAATCAACGAATCAGATCGAAGAGCATTTTGAAGTGAAGTGTTTAAGGTATACGGAACCTCCTCAAGGAACGGGTCCGGATTGGTTTTTCAACTATGGAAACCTCTTCAACTCTTTCAATATTCCGGAACAAGATGAAACGGAATAGTTGGTTTCTATACTGCATGAGCTTGATATTTCTCAAGATACACCCGTTACTAATAAACCATCCGACCCATCTCCTAATGCAACACCCGCACCTCCACCGACTAATCCTACACCTCCACAACCTACACCTACTCCTTCACCAACAACCACACAACCGAAAATAACTACCAAATCACCACCATCAACACCATCTCCTACTCCACCATCTTCGGCAGCTCCTTCTAAAACAGTTTACAACTATACAAAGGAGCTTCCATATGATCCAAATATGCCTCCTCTAGAGGAACCTCAAGAAGAAGATGAAGTGGAAGAAACAATGAACTACTCTCACTTATTTTCTCATGAAGATGAAGGAGAAGAAGAAGAGATAGTCATTCCTGAGTCTGCTGCTACTCCTGAAACTGAGGGAGATTTGAACAATTTGGGTGTGGATCTTGTGCCAGGTACCATACCAGAAACACGTATACATAAGGATCACCCCATTGATGATATCATTGGTGATCCTCATGCATCTGTTCAAACACGACAGCAAACAAAGCAGACTTCAGCTCAGCAGCTTTTGGGACTTATTGCTCATATTGATTCATGTCATTTGTCTCAAATTGAACCGAAAAAGGTTGATCAAGCCTTAAAGGATCCATCTTGGGTCGAGGCTATGCAGGAGGAACTACAGCAAATAAACAAGATGAATGTTTGGGAAATTGTTCCTCTACCCAAGGGTGCTCACTTGACGGGTACTCGTTGGGTTTTCCGTAACAAAATGGATGATCGTGGGGCTGTTATTCGAAACAAAGCCCGTCTGGTAGTTCAAGGATATAGTCAACTAGAGGGTATTGACTATGATGAAGTTTTCGCTCCTGTTGCTCGTTTGGAATCAATTCGGATCTTTCTAGCTTATGCTTCTTTCAAAGGATTCCGAGTGTATCAACTTGACGTGAAGTGTGCTTTTCTATATGGAGATGTTGACGCAGTGATCTATGTGTGTCAGCCTCCCGGTTTTGAAGACCCAAAGCATCCTAATCATGTTTGCAAGCTGAAGAAAGCTTTGTATGGTCTTCATCAATCTCCTCGACTTTGGTATGAGCGACTTGCCACGTACTTACTGAAGAATGGTTTTGATAGAGGACAGATTGATAACACGCTTTTCATCAAAAGGGAAGGAGCGGATTTGTTACTTGTGCAGGTCTATGTGGACGACATAATCTTTGGATCAACTAATGATCAGTTGTGCAAGGATTTTGAAAGATTGATGAAATCTGAGTTTGAAATGAGTGCTATGGGGGAACTCACGTTCTTTCTGGGACTACAGGTTGAGCAATCTGACAATGGAATTTATATCCATCAGTCAAAATATGTCATTGACATGTTAAAACGGTATGAATTGCTCAACTGTAAACACTACGGCACTCCAATTGAAGCAAGACACAATCTTGGACCTAATGAGGACGATGAAGACTGCAAGGAGAAAGACTATCGATCAATGATAGGCTCTCTCATGTACCTGACTGCCTCAAGACCAGATATCGTGTTTGCCGTTTCTCTCTGCTCACGATTTCAAGCAAATCCGAAGGTGTCTCATATGAAGGCAGTAAAACGCATTTTTGGATATCTCGCTTTTAGGCCATCTCTGGGTCTATGGTATTCAAACGAGAAAAACTTTGAGTTAACTGCCTATTCGGATTCGGATCTTGGTGGCTGCAAGATAGATATGAAGTCAACTACTGGAGGATGTCAGTTCCTTGGATCGCGCTTAGTTTCTTGGCAGTGCAAAAAGCAGACTGCGGTTGCTATTTCCACAGCTGAAGCCGAGTATGTTGCTGCTGCAAGTTGCTGTTCTCAGGTTCTCTGGATTCAGCATCAGCTGCGTGATTACGGGTTCAATCTCTCTATGACTCCTATTTATATTGATAATACAGCTGCTATATCCATAACTCACAATCCCGTACAGCACTCTAAGACCAAACATATTGAACTTAGGTTCCACTTTATACGGGATTGCTTTGAGAAACACCTTATAGATGTTGTACATATAGAGACCCTTAAGCAGTGTGCGGACCTTTTCACAAAAGCCTTTTTGCGATCACGTTTCATTGAACTGGTCAATCTAATAGGTTTAAGGTTCTTTCAGTCAAAGAAATGATTTGTGACTTGGATTTTTTTTAGATTTTTAAATTCAATTTAAAAAAAAAAAAAAAAATAAATAAATAAATAAATAAATAAAATTCGCAACAGCCACTCTTTATGCTCTTTAGTATTAAAGAAAACGCAAGGTTGCTACATTTTTTTAAAATAGACGTTGAAGTTGTGTCTGTAAACAACTTGGGATATGATAGTACATCGGGTGACATGCACAAAATGGAATTTTAAGGTTTATCTTGGATGTGTCAGTAGGTTTATCTGACACACTTAAAACAGTTTTTATCTAAATTATATTCATCATACGATGTATTGGTAGGCATGCTACACACCGGTTTGTGAGTGAGTAAGAAGTAATGATAAAACTTGTCTATTACTTTGTGAAAAATGTTATCTGATGTATGACATAAGTCTTAATTGATAAATGGAAGTACTATCATACACTGTCATAATTATGTAAATGTAAAATGGGCATATAGTAATAATATGATTATTCGCCTAACTAATGGTGACTATTGTTGTACTCACGTACAGACCTGAATCCATTAGTTATGCAAATAGTCTCAAACTTGTTATGTTCATACTAAGGGACCCTCTGTTGTACTAAGTACAGATCTGGGGCCACTAGTATCTTCATAGTCGGTTTGATGTATGCCTAAATATAAATATCAAGTGTATATTACGAGAAAACCGAGATAAACTTGGTCTTGTAATCTCTACCTTGTGTGAATATGCAGTGTTTGTTTTACTGAAGTTTATCAGTATATCATATAATAGGTTTCACAAAATTAATATTCATTCTAACAATAAAGGTTAGCTCACAAATCTGGATGTAACATGTTTAGGTGGACAAACAATACCAATAATTGTCTTGAAATAATTTTTATAAAAGGTGTTTTAAATGTGCCAAGTAAATTTAAAGTGGACAAATATACTGATGATCGAAATAACACTTACTATTCTTAATAAATGCATGTTATTCCGATATGATCCCTAATCAGACAACTCAACTCCGTCACCAAAATAGAGTGTTAGTTATTTCTATTTTTGTAAAATTGAAGAAAATACCAAAAAGATTTTTTAGTTTAGTTATTTTATTTTATTTTATGTTTTATTTTTATTCTAGGTTATTTTCCCAAGTCACGAGTTATTTGGAAATTATTTGCTAAAAATAACGAGTAAACGGTTTGAAAATTTCGAAATTGAATCATAACTGTTTTATGCGACGTCAGGCTCTACGTCGCCTGCGACGTTCGGCTCTACGTCGCCTGCGACGTCCCAGCCTACGTCGCACATAGGGTTAGACTTTAAATAGTATCCACTGCGACGTAACTCGTCACAGTATTCACTATTCAAGTGCGACGTAGCCTGCGACGTACCAACCGGCGATTTGCGACGTAGCAATTCTTCGAGTTTTTTCGTGATTTGTAGCTGTTTTCGTTCCGATTCACTCACGTAGTTTTCATATACTCGTTATTCCGCACACTTAGGTACCATATTTACCTGTTTTCCCCGTGTATTATATGTTTAATCGCTATATATGTGTTACGGGTTAATAGGGTTTTGGTTTTGGTTTGAATTTGATGGTCAATTGGATGTTAAAATGGTTATAACTTATGTTTTCGCCATCACCATCGTAGGGCGCACCTTATTGTGTGATCAATTTTGAAAACCCCTAAATTCGACAATTAGGTTTTCTGGGTTGGGGATGAATGTTCGTCAGTGCCACGTACGATGCGACGTAGTCGCCTACGTCGCTCTAATTAGCAATTAATTAATTCCTACGTCGCCCTTCCCTACGTCGCCTTTTATGCGACGTCCGATGCGACGTAGCACTCTACGTCGCTATTTTAATTAATGTGATTAAATTCACAATAAATTGCAAAATGCGACGTCCCCCTTTACGTCGCTCGACTTTTATGCGACGTACGTGCTTACGTCGCTTTTCAATTTATTTTGATTTTAGGCGACGTACAGTACTACGTCGCTCTGTGTTCATGCGACATACGTGGCTACGTCGCTAGTTCCAGGAATTTTGATAAAGGTTTTTTCCAAAAAATGTAAATTTTTGCTAACCCTTTTCGAGTTGCAATCTGTTTCTGTTTTTGCAGATATGGCTTTGACTTTTGAAGCTCGTCACAATACGACTGCTTATCTGGTTGACACTTCTGATAAAGCTGCACCGTATCGTCAGATGATTGCATTTTTGAGACGTTCTAGGGTATCTCACGTCATTTCCGATACCACGGTGGTTTTTGGAAATCTGATCAACCCATTTTGGAGGAACGCAACTGTCGTTACTGAAAACGAAGTTAGACGATTGGTCTCTACCGTTCTGGGTACGGAGATCAGTATTACAGAACAGAGTATTCGGGAACTTTTACAGCTCAACGATCAGCCGGATATGCCTATCGGTTTTGATCATATTTTTGTTACTGGAGCTATGCAACGAATAGGATATCCAGGAATTCCCTCCGATCAGTACAGGAAAGCGAATCTCACGCGTGTTTGGAGATATCTGATGCACGTGATTATCGTTTGTTTGGGGAATAGGAAAGGTGGAACGGATGGTATGAGCCGAAGTCTGGCTTCTGCTATGTTAGCGTTGGTATACAACAAGCCGTTCAACTTCTCAGGATTTATCTTCAAGGCTATGGTTGATAATGCGAACGCTGGGGATCAGAAATGGATTTTATATCCACGTTTTGTTCAGTTGCACATTAATCGTCATCATCCAACTCTTCAGGCACAGGGTGATCCCGATCAGCTATTAAAGATTTCACCGATGATGAGTCGGATTTTCACTATTTGTGCAAGTTTTGAGAAAGGGGTTGCGGCAGCAACGGATGTTCCCTTATTTGGTGCAATTGTGGACGAGAATTATGTACCGCCCCCAGATCCTCAGTATATGGATGTTCCAGCACCTCAGCAACCGCAGCAACCGTTTGTGAACATTCCAGTTCAAGCTGCGGGGGAGAACATTCCTGCTCAAGCTGCGGGGGAGAACGTGGATGCCCTTTTGGAGAACATTGAGCAGTTCGGGCATGTGGATTCGGACAATCCAGCATCGCATGATACGGTTGAGGATTCCGATTCTGAAGATATTGCGATTGTAGGACCTCAGGATGGGGGTCCGACGCCTGAGCATTCTGATGGTACTGTTCCGCATCCCTCTGAGATGGAACGTATCAGGCTTTCAGATTCATTCAGATATCTGCGGATTAAGCGTCGAATCAGACAAGGACGCAAGTATGTGCCTCCACGAGATACGGGAAAGCGTACACGTGATGGTGATGATCCTGCTGATGAGACTTATCAACCGAGACGTCGTGTTCGTCGTTCTTTGTCAACACGAGCTCCAGTCAATCCACAGCAGCAGGATACTTTTGAGATTCAACCGACTCCAGCTTTCATGCAAAAGATAATGGAAGATATGCAGCTGATGAAGCAAAAGCTGGAGGCTCAGGATGAGAAGATTGCTGAACAAGCTGCTTTGATCGAGGTTCAATCTAAAGAGCTTGAGGAAACGAAGAATAAGGTTAATGTTTTGGAAGGCAGGTTACTTGCCTCGGGGGAGTCTGGGTCTGGGATACCCACTTTAGAGTCAAGTGAACCTGCGTCTGTAAATCCCAACCCTGTAATTGAAAATATTAATGAAAATATTTCTGTTTTGGATTACTTTTCTGTTGATGATATTCCAGGGCAACCGAGACCACTGGCAGTTGATTACTCATTTGCTGACTTATCATTTATTCAAAGGATGGCCAGTGGAGTTGGCTCTGAGGAAGAAACAGAGAATGTGTTTGAGATGAACGAGGATGTCTCGATTGAAGAAGAGCAGTTGAATGAAGATGAAACATATGATGATGTACAATCTGGGGAAACTTATGATGGTGCACCAATTATTGAATCTGATTCAAGTGAAGACGAGAGTCCTGATAAAGCTCAACATGGAGAATCAAGTTCTGCTGCAACTCCAGTTTCAGAGACACAGGCACCGGACTCAGCAGCAAAGAAATTAACTGCTGAAGAAAAGAGAGAGAGAAACAAGAAATGGTGGCCTAAGGGACGAAATCCAGTTCCTATTCCAGTAAAATGTCAGGTGTACCGGGTTAGTCGGAATTATACCGGTGTAATTAAAAGCTGGAAGTGTCAAAGGAATCTGTTTATGATAAAGAGAGAAGATGGAGTTCAGTATTTTAGAATGCGTTTTGATAGATTGAGCACGTTGCCAAAAGGAGAGATTAATCGATTAGCTCAGCTTAAGTTGATTAATCCTTTCGAGAATGATTATGCTGAGTTCATTCAAAGATGTCTACGTCGGGAAGTACTGTCGAAGACTTATTCGAAATTGAAGCCGACGTTGGGAACTCGGTATACATGGAAGAAAAAGATTGATCCAGTCACCAGGAAGCCTTTGGTTAAAGTTCACTATTCGCCGGCTAAATGTTTGACTGAGATACCTCTGGAATCAGTTCCTTATTATTTTCTGAGAAGACTTGTGAAATGGGAACTTGATCCGCAGACTGGCGAAGCGGTTATCACTTTCGTTCCAGATTCTGAACCGTGGCCAGAAGTTGGAGGTATATGGAATTTGAAGCAAGCAACGTTTAGACTGTACGATCCGATGAGTTTAATTAATTTTCATGAAAAAGATTTAAGAAAACTCTATGATAATCGGATTCGAGTTGGTCAGAAGAATGAATTCAACAGACGATTAGCACAGCAGTTTTACAATGTTGTTACTGTTTGCGTAGCTAATGGAATTCATGCCGACGGCCAGTTTCCTGCGGGCTGGGTTTAAAGAAGATTTTTGAAGACCAAGCTGAAGACACGGGGGAGTTTGTTAGTACATGTTTAGTGTCTGTCAGTTGGTCTAGCTCGTAGTTTGTATTTAGTTTTGTAATTCTGACTCATGCGACGTAGCGCACTACGTCGCAGGTGCGACGTCAGGTATTGGGCCTGCGACGTAGCAGACGTCGCATGGGCTTGGGCCTGCGACGTAGCGTGCGACGTCGCAGGTGCCAAACTTTGTATAAAAACGTTTTACGTTTTCTGTTTTAGGGTTGACGAAACCCTAAACATAATCAGTCGAAATCTCTGTAATCTGACCGAATATTATTGAATATAATACGTTTCGTTTGATATTCATTGCGTGTTGATTGTTCGTGTGTTTGTTTGATAATCTAATCGTTGTTTCCGCCATCGATTGGATTGACTCGGTTCGTTCTAGATCTTAAGTAGGGGACAAACAGTATCAGAGCCATTGGTTATAGCGAACTAGGTTCTTTAAGTGACCTAGAGACCTTAGAGACCTAGACTCTAGCCTTGGCTAGGACACTCATGCATACATATGCTTGCATACGTCTTAACCCACTATGCGAAACTGTTCCTGCGGGAAACTCTCTGAACACGATTACGCTAACAACGACACTATCGCGCACTTACTCTATTTGTCCTATTGTATGGTTGATTTTTCCTTGAACTCCTTGAACCATACTGCATTCAATTCGTTGATTCGTATGAACCTGATCGTATTAGAACGGTTGATGAAAAGAAGTATGTATTTAGCATCATATAATGACGTCTGGCCAACGTGATTATATTATACTAAGAACATATGGGTGTTTCATAGTCGTAAGATACGTGATGGGAATCTCGTTAATTCTTCTTATTGCTCGATTAAATGAACAATGTGAAACTTCATTCTTCACATTCTTTATTTTAGCATTGACTTCTGCATTTCATTCATCGCAGAACGTCATCATGCCACCTGTTTTGGTCAAAAAATTACCCTAAGTAATTAAGTGATCAAATCAGTAAATTGAGGTAGTGTGCTTGTTATGATTTTCGAGATAATCTACTAAAGACATAAATTTATAATGAAACAATATGAATTTCGCAATGAAAATATGATACAAACAGAAGACTTGTCAAAAATGTGACTAAGGGTTTAAATGATACTGATTTTAAGTGAAACAAGTGTTTATTAATAAGATTAACGCAAAACTTTTGAGTAAAATGCCAAGTAATTTCAGGATAACGCTAGTAATGCAACAAAAATATGATTATAACCTATGAAAATGCTTGAAATAGATTAATAATACAAATCTTATGATCAAAATGTAATCACAAGCGAGATAAACGTGAATACTAACAAAAAATGCAAGTAAAAGCAAGGGTAATGCAAAATAATGCACCATAATCCGAGATAACACAGTTTTGTGATGAAAACGATTAATATAATTCGAGAAAACGAAGAATAACACGAGTTTAATAATAACATACAATTGATTTTGTATAAAATAAATGTTTATAAACAAAATCAATGTATTAACTTATGTAAAATTCGGGATAATGCAGAATATATGATCAAAAGATCAATGAAATGCAAATTAAGTAACAAAAATGTAAAATAAATGCGATCGACACAAGGATGTACGAGGAAAGCCCTTGACCTAGATAGATCGCCGGCATAAACCCTCGGGAAGGAACAATCGTTCCTTGCCTTTGTTGATTTTATTAAGTAAAAGCAGGATAATTACAAAGAAAGAGCACAATGATGATCGAACTAAGTGTTTTTGTGATGAACGGGATGAAAAAGATGAAGTGTAAGTGTGTTTGATCATGAAATGGTGTAATTGCAGAGTGTTAGAGGTATTCAAGTCCGTTCCCAACGATCACATTGCCTCATATATATAGTATATACAAGATAACTAACTTTCCTAAAAATCAGGGATTATCCCGAGATTTTCGGGATCCTCCAGTCTTCCACCTTGACTAAGCCTTTCCACACGTTTTCTTTACTTCTTCCAAGCCTTGATCCGAAATTAATGATATAATTAACCCACGTTTAACTCCTGCAAGACTTGGTCAAGATACACAACGGAAAAATAGGGATTAGTAACGTTTTACCCAGGATACCGAATATATCCTGGATCCTGACCACTTGGGATCCTGAATCATCAAAGATCCTGAACATAATCAGACAAATAATGATTAGTAACATTTGATTCCAGGATATCTAACATATCCGGGATCCTGATCGTCTGGGATCCTAATCATCCAGGATCCTGAACATAAACTGATAAACAAAGATTAATAACATCTAATCCCGAGACACTTAATATATCCGAGATCCTGCACATTCGAGATCCTAAACATACGTGAGATCCTGAGTATATTTGAGATTTCTATAGTACTCCGGATCCTAAATATACCTAAATACTCATATATAATTGGGATCCTTGATCCAAGCGGGATCCTGAATATATCTAAGATCTTGATAACCTGCATCATATAAATACACAATCTCGGGATCCCTAGTGTTAGCTTGATCCTGAACATATCCATGATCCTTGATATAACTTTCAATAGTAACTAAACACTTCAGGATCCTGAATCCTGACTGTAAAATTTAGCCCCAAACAATTGCCCCCAAGTTGTGTTATCTTCAGGTCCCTGATGGTGACACAACTTCTTAAAATAAGCATTAAATAAGTTAGGTAAGATATTATTGTGCATCCGTAACCTTGTCCATGTTGATTGGATTTTTGATAAGTATAATCCTTTCATGCCTCATTTGCATGACTTCGAGCTTTATAATGGCTTCGGTTACCTGTTCTTCATCGAGTTTCAATGAAAAATAGCACAACGATTTCAAAGAGTGATAAACATACCAGAATCCTATGTTTAATCCATGACCAAGCTATGTTATTCGCAAACTGTACTCATGGCTTGGCGTAGCTTTTTTGTTTATCCAAAGCACCATGGACTTTCACGACCTTGGTCATGGTGTTTCTTTGAAAATCTTCACAAGTCAACTATCTTCAAGATCCAGGATGGATGCATGCCCCCATTCCTGTCAATGTTATACATACGTGGGCTTTGCCAATAATTCAGGGTGAGATCAACCTGATACGGTTGGACATGACGATGTTCAAGTGGTTTATGTTGGCCACTTGTTGAACTTTTATTCAAGATAAGCTAATCCCGAGTGTGGGTTGTCTTGGTTCGATTCGTTACTCTCCGTGACTTACGTGGATAACCCGTTGGAATGTGTGGAACAAGACCAAGGGTGGTGTGAATCGAATGAATGCCATCTAACAAGATGGGCTTCAGTGATGAGCAAGGCTCAAACTCAGAAGATGAACATGGAGAGAGAGAGAGAGAGAGCATATGGAGACTCCTCTTGATTCTCGTTGAACAATCTGAAAAGATAAGATCTTGGTAGTGAGTAAAACTCACCGCGGATGAAGACGATGGAGAGAAAGGGAGCAGGTAGGCTGCCTTTTCATTTGATGTGTGTTATTATCTTCTATTTATTTTCTTTCTTCAGGATACTGGGGAGATTCCCCTAATATATGTTTATTTCATCCATTCGCTCAGAATCTTAAGGAGATTCCCTCAAAATATTTAGAATAATCCTGTTCCCCATGATTCCAATATTTTAGGATCCTGAAATAGTCCTTCAATCGCAAAATTTCTAAGTAATGTCAGGATCTTGAAGTTTATTCAAGACACTCAAAGATAAAGAAAGCCAAGGAAACCAAGGCTACCAATAAGATCAGGATTTATATATCCTCTGTCTTCAGGATATTGAGGAGATTCCCTCAATATATATTTATATTATACTGATGACTAGGATCCTAAGGAGATTCCCTCAGAATATGTCATATTAAAACATATCGTAGGACAATGGAAAGATTCTTCCATTATAAAACTCGGATTCCTAGGATCCTGAGGAGATTCCCTCATGATACACTTGGGATAATGTAGATCTCAGAATAATGGGAAGATTCTCCCATTATAGGATCTTAACTTCAGGATTCTAAGGAGATTTCCTCAGAATATCTTGAGATGACACCTTAGTGATCTTGAAATCAGGATTCCAATATCTTAGGATCCCGTAACATAAATTAGCTTGAGAAGCATATTAAAAACCATCAATGATGACGATTATATCCTATAATGTAACAACATTAAAGGTCGCCAAAGTAACGTGAAAACATTACTAAGACTTTATGATGACACAATAGTGTCAAAGTCTTCCGAATAACCTGTAAACATCAAGATTATTTTAATGATCTTTGGCTTAGGATTCCTGAAACAAATCTCTCTTGGGATAATCCACTGATGCTGAAATATAACATTGTTATATGATTTCGATATCATGAAAATATTCATGTTATCTCCATAGTATCAAATTATTATGATTTTTATTTATCTTTGAAATCGACATAAGCGTTTTCAAGATCTTCAAGCAATGCAAAATATTGCAATCATTTGAGAATGTCAAAAATTTTGAATAATGTGAAAACATTATAACATTCAACATAATCTTTGGATTAAATCCGAAAAATATTTTGGTAATGTGTAAAACATTACAAACCCTTAGATATGTTTTGATAAACCAACTTTTGTGACATGTAAATGTCGAACCATTTGTAATAACTTTTGAGATCTTTAAGGCAAATTTATAGTTTCAATAAACTCTTAGATCTTTTCGAAAGAATACTTTTGATAATGTGAAAACATTATAAACCAATAGAATTAAGGTTGGGCAAAGCCAACAAAATCATGTTTTTGTAATGTGGTAACATTACATGGGATCTCCTTTCCTAGGGATAATCCATCTTTTGTATGGTATGAAGATACCATTATCCTTAGGTAATGTGAAAACATTACAACTCTTGCGCGATATTCGGTGTATAAACATGATAAGCCTTGTGTTCTTTAGTGACGTGAATACGCCAAAACCTTTAGGTAATGTGAAAACATTACAAACCTTTTGCTAAGTGTAATGTGAAAACATTACTATCATGAGGGGTCGACACCTAGTGCACTCAGTGCCGACAACCAAAAGAATTTGATCTATAGGTCAATGGTCATGAAATTGTCGGGTACCAGAGGCATCACCGGTCCCATAACCCTGATTCTATAATCAAACACGGCCGCTCCTGGGGTGAGTGTTGTAACCCATATGAAAGAGAGGTAATTATGCCTTTCCAGCATCCTCAAAACCTTTAGAGGAATCCCTGGGATTCCTAATCGGGGGAGAGAGGCGGCCAACCTCTTATCCTCGTTCCATGATCACCAAATGCATTCACTACAACAAACACAAGATCTTGGGTAAAGGTGGATGTTTGTTTGCCTAACACCCCTCCGATGCTTAAGTTAGTTTCATACTTGAATGAGAATGACATAAATGAAAGCAAATATGTATAATATATTATGCTTATCATTATATAGTTATATATATCGAAATGTCACAGCCCGCTAAAGCGGAAACACGAGGTGTAACAGTACTGGGTAATAATGCACAAGATATAGAAGTAACACCATACATAATTTAGCAAAAGTATTACAAATTACTACAAGTTCAAAACATAGATCCAAAGGAGATTACATTAAGTTCATAAAGTTTTCAAAAGAGATTCATATTTTCAAAACAAAGCAAACGCGTGTGAACATGCATCCATGCTAATATACTCCTAGAATGCACCTTACTGTCGTTCTCCTGAAACGCATGATAAAACAAAAGGGTCAACTATGGTCATAGTTGGTGAGTCCACAGGTTTAGTATTACAAATAAACATATTAAAAGCTTTGTTCATACATTACATGAATAAAAATGATTTGATATAATAGTTGCGAATATGAAAGGTAGTATACATAAGTGTTAATGCAATTGAGGCCACTACTAAACCGATTCAACCGACACATGCCCCAAGCTCCATGTTCTATCGGTAACATGAGTACTGAAATACTATGCACTCACGACCAGTGTAAGTGAGGAGTGGTTTCCTCCTAAATAGCGCTATCCATAAATATTAACGGCTCGCTAACGAGTTAATAAGTAGTGTAAAAGATAAATCCGGGGACTTTAGCACGATAGTACTCAATTAAGCATAACAATAGTATACCTCAATTCGCATAAATAATGTAGCAAAAGTTCAACAAGTTCATAAAGACTACAACCAATTTAATTTAAAGTTTAAGATCATGCTTTTCCCCCAAAATAATAAACAAGTAAAAAGGGGCTGTGAAAACTCGCAGTTGAGCGTAAGCGTTAATCGATGGATGTAATACGTGTGCTTGTCGAGTATGACTCCTATCCAAGTCCTATGAACACGAGGTCTCTAGTTAGATTCTCGGTAAATTGGTTTGTAAGATTGCATAGTTAAGTATTTAGATTACAAAGTGCCAATATAATTAGTTTTTTCTTTGTAGTTTGTTAACGTCCAATATCACGTTTGATTACTAATTGAATACATAAGCATACAACATTCTTAAATTGTCGAATTTCTTTATACAAGTCATATAATGTCGCATGATTGTTAGTGTCCAAATTTCATGGCGTTTTGTGTGTTGGAATATTGGTTCTTCACAATTTATAATTAACAACACATAAACCGATAAATACATCATAAGACACCCTAAACCCTTCTTGTTAGCATTCTTTCCAAAAATAGTAAGTTTCCCGTTTTCGAAATCGATACCCGTTTTTGTTGACTTGGTCAAATCTTCTCGGTTTGACCCGAGACTTATACCCAAACCTAAAACATGTTTATAAGTCACAAAAAGTTAATCTTTCTCTAAATAGCAAATCCGTAAGTGTCGGCTTCCAACTTTTACCAAAATCAGTCCATAATCTTAATTCCAAAAATCTTACACCTGTTTGTTGGATTTATTAAAATTACTTCTGGTCCAAATTTAAATAAGGGAAAAATCACAGAAGTTCTACAATATATTATCTACTTTGTATAATTTTTACAGAACTAATAGAGAAGTCCAAGTATTTTTAGATTTTACTTTTATCTTCTGGAGTCAGATTTAAACACATGCATGCAATCATTGTTTCTGAGCAAAATGTACATGGAATCAATAAAAATGATCTTCTTGAAAGTTGTAGCCAATGAAAATTTTAAACTTTTGGAGTTGGTTTCAAGTAATTTGGAGTTGTAATACTCCAGTTATGATTAAAACATTGAAAGAAAAGTTTCTGACCTAACCTAACAGCTTATACATCTTTACTCACAAAAATTATTAAAAATATCAAATTAACTCATATGAACATGAGGCTTATATGGTTGGAAAGATTATTTCCATAAGTCGATTTTAGACTATAAAAACGTCCATTTTCATGAAGAAATGAATTTTAGAAAAATCATGGAAGTAGATGAAAGTTTCTGGACAGAAAACTTGCAAGTCCATGATGAATGTTTTGAGCTTAAACAAGAACACCACCATGGAAACAAAATGAACTTTTGATCTTTTGACCTATAAATCCATGATCTAACACATGCATGGTGTTGAAATACATCCGTGATCTGTTAGAGATGATTATTAACCTATAAACAAGCTTTTTACACAAAGATGAACAAGATCTAACTAGATTACAAACAATAATACGATTCTTCACTTGATTTTCGGTTTGATCATGGGTTACTCTTTCTTTTAACACATAAGGATGTAAAAAGAGATAACTTACAAACATCAAGCATATTATGAGGATTTTAGCCATTAAAGAGGCATAAGATCCGAATTTCATGAAGAAAAAGGCAAGAAAATGGAAGATTACTAAATGTAGTTGATGTAGTTTACCTTTATGTTCTTGTTTAAGCTTCTTAACACATTTGAAATACTTGATTTGAGATGGTTGTAGACTGATTTTTGAGAGGAGTTTGAAGAGAAGGAGTGAGTGTTCTTGAGAAAATGAGAGAGAGAGAGAGAGAGAGAGAGAGAGAGAGAGAGAGTGTGTGTGTGTGTGTGTGTTTTTTTTTTTTTTTTAGGAGAGTGTATGAGTGAAATGTGTGGGAAATGATGGAAATGCATGGGGATTAAGGGGTGAACGGTTTTTGGGCATTTAAGAGTCATTTTTCTTTTTATTTTTTTGATAAATATCAAGTTTAAAGGTTAAATTAAGTTTGTATAAAAGGTGTGTAAGTAATTTGTATGATATAAGGTTTATTTGGTGGTGTTTGTGGTTATTATTTGATAAATAAGAATTGAACTCTAAAATTAAAAATGATACTTCTAATTATGATTTAATCATGTTAAAGATTAATCATACATTATATTTGATCAAATGTTACTAGTTAAATATTTAATTGATTTAACCAATGAATTACGAAATTTCTATAAACCCTGATTTTGAAATTTGAAAGATATATTTGTGACAAGTATGGATTTAGATTTTATATTTATAAGTTCTTGAATTAAATTGATAGATATTTAATTTGTCTAAGTTTGATGTTCACAAATTATTTATCCGATTAAGCTTACATTGTCTGTTCACGGGAATTTCGGTTTTGTGAATCGTTAAGGATTTTATGAAAGCATAAAGAAGTATACTTTTCATTGTTTAATTTGGCACTTAGTATCCTAATTTAGCATGTCTAAAAGAACTTATTGTTCACTAAGCAATCACTACGTCGTTCTATGGCTTTAGTAGACCTAAGGAATTATAACCTAGAAATCTCACTAGGATTTAAGGAATGCGGTAAATGTAATTCAAGATTCGAGTGTGATAATGACATGAGATTTGACGGTTGTCGCACGAAATTAAATGATTAATTAAAAGTAAGGATAATTAGAGTACCTCCCCAAGTCGAATGTAAATACTCAACTTACACATGATAGATCCTCACGTGAATTGCATTTCAGGATCTTGTCATCGGGATCACCATCTCAGTTGGGATCACATCACTTTGAAGGTATTTCATGACCGGTTCCATCCAGAATCCCGATTTGCCCCCAGAATCTCTTCTTGAGAAATAACGGGTGTAAGTCCCCTAGTTTTAGGATCGATAACTTCGTTATCTGTAGTATTAAGGTGCGGAATCCCTCAATACGGTGTTATCTTACTAACAACGATGTAACACCCGGTCAAAAAGTCAACTTTCGCGCCAAAATTTAACTTCAAATAATTGTATTATATATATGCGATTACATCAAAATATTCAAAAATGTAAGTCGTTTAAATTTAAAACGCATTTTAATTATCCGAAATCGCGCGAAAACAAATTATTAAACCTTAAATCCCAAAATAATATTTTTATAAAATATTCCGGTACAAAAACGTTTCGAGAGAATATAAATGAATTTTTGAACTTAAAAAGTTATCTTAAATCACATCGGATAAATAAACACGAGTATTTTGTACTGCAATTTGGGAGACGGTGTCTCCACCGAGTCAGTCAAAAAGGAGGAAACCTCCTCCCCCTTTCTCATTTCCACCTCTTTCACTCTCTCTCTTCTCTAACTTTTCTCTCATCTCTCTCTCTATCATCACACCACCGCCATCTAAATCCGCCATTTAACACCACTAAACGACCTCAAATCTTCAAGCTCATTTAGGGAAAAACGATCACCACGCAACGATCTACAATCCTATCTTTTCGGATTCTCCTCGCGCGGATTTGTAAGTTTCCGACAATTCTCGAAATCTCTCAAAACTTTGTTATTTTGCTTGTTTGCGGTTTAGATAAGCTTAAAATACTCAAATATGGGTTGGGTAAAAGAATCAGACTCAACGGAGGCCGGAAAACTCGTTTTCGGCTCAAACTCCGGAGATCAGTCCGCTACGTCGCAGGGACCAAAAACAGTGCTGCGACGTCGCATCCAACGTCGCAGCCAACATCGCAAAACATCCCAACGTCGCATAATGCGACGTAAGCCCCTACGTCGCCATCAAATTCTACGTCGCACATTGCGACGCAGGACACAACGTCGCATTAGATTGCGAATGTCGCACATAGCGACGCAGGACTCTACGTCGCATCTGACGTCGCATCTGACGTCGCATCTGACGTCGCAGAACCTTAAAAACCTATGTTTTTCACTAAGTATTGACAACCAAATTTTACCACTCGATTTTACCCGAATTTGGATTTCGAATGCGTTTTCTCTAAAACAAAGTAGTAGAAATAAAATTTTTCCAAGCTGACCTGGCAGCTCGACCCCAGCCAGGGGCTCTGCACCTTGGACCCCGCCAGGGGTTGCCACCCCTTGGACCCCGCTATCAGGGGCGCTGCCCCCGAACCCCCGTACACGGTCTTTAAAACCAAGCGACAAACAAACATTCGAACGACTTACTTGGTCAGACTATTTGATCTCGTACTTATACAACCTCACGTGTTTAGGACATTAGAAGGTTACCATTCGGACGACGCGCATATCATCGTATCGCTAACAACTCACAGGTGAGTTTCATAGCCCCACTCTTTCAACTTTTTACTATTTTCGGGGTGAAACACATGCTCAATTTCTGTTTTCGAATTATATAAATAATTGTTTATAAATCACAACTATTTTTATTACTGTATGTAATACAAAATGTGTAATACTTAGGAATTACACCCGCAATATTGTTTTAGAACAATATCAATACTTAACCTAGATAGGTTACAATCGTACCCGGTTAGGTCGTTGGAAAACGATTACCAACACATGACTTGATTTAGTTATCGAAATCTTTTGGCCATATTGTCACGGGACAATAACATTGAATACCTTAGAACTAGTTAGTTCTACCTACACTGAACAACATTTATACTGTTACAAGTTTAGTTATTCTTTAAGAACTAAAACTGTCGACACACTCCATTATCACTAGAATGGGAACTGAACTTAAGTGAACATTTTCCCAAGACTCCGTTATATGTACTTGCTAGGCTTTAGGCTAGGAGTATACAATATTATTACAAGTAAGTACAGACTTCTTATATCTATACGACTCAACTGGTGACGACTCTGGCTCAGGATGTAATCCAACCAGGGATAGTCCCCCGGCCCAGGATGTAATCCAACCGTGGGGGTGTCACCTGATAAATATCTACATACTATTATACGATCTACTTAGTCAGGCATGTCGAGTACTGCTGGCTCTCAAACAACTTAGTCGGGCATGTCGTTGTACTGCCGGCTCAATCACAAATTGCTGCGAGCAATTCCAAAAACGATGCCGCGGTATTGCAGCGGGCACCAAACGATGCCACGGTAAAGTGGGCACAAAACGAAACCACGGTATTGCAGTGGACGAAACTTCAATCAATGGATCAGCGAGTTATACTCGGGATTCACAATAAGTTAACGGATCGGTGGTGCTGCCACGCGAGGCCGTTAGCTCAATTCATGTCCGGGTTAGCTTATGCTAATCGGGTAAACGGACACGCTAAACGTTCAAACATAGATCTGCGGATCTACAATCACTTGTTGCTGGATGCAACACCTCATATATTAAATCATAGTTCTGCGGGACTACAGTTACTTACTATCATATGACGTGGTCATACAGTCATTTGGTTACAACTTAGGCAGGTATTGCCTCCCATTATACACTTACTCATACCAGATAGGTATTCAGGCTAGGTATGCCTCAATTATTGTGTACTTAGGTACGGACTACAATTGATTAGGTATTAGATACCTAAACTTTCGAATTACACATTGGTAATTACATCTACAAATTGCTACAAATCAGAATCGTGGATTCTGAACAACTTCTCAAAACATACAAGATTTATACTTTATGTTTTCAACTAACAAACCTATGAACTCACCAGCTTTATAGCTGACCTGTTTTAGCATGTGTTCTCAGGTGCCCAGCAGGATTAGGATTACTACAAGATCTTACTAGTTCGAGTCGCATATTTTCAACAAATGGGACTACTCTGCATTTACTTTCATATTTTCCAATTATGTATTTGGAATTTGTTGTTAAACTTATAACGTTGTAAACATTTTTATCTACGAAATGTATAACCATTTTCAAACGTCTCATTTAGAGTCGTTCATTATGTATCTTATGCTGTGATATTTGATTTAGTAACACCCGACCCGACAGCTTCCGCAAACCGAAATTTGAGGGTGTTACAAACGAATACGTTCGTAATTGCGTATATTAAAGCTTAACTTTAAACGAATAATACGTCAAAGCCTAGTCGTTAGGTATAAGTTTTTCTCTGGTTTGTCGAGTTCGCAGATCAGCAAAAGTATCAAAAGTGTTATGTTTTTCATCCGTGAAAAACAATATATACGTCAGCTCATCTCGGCTCGCATGGGCCTGCGAGTTCGGTCCAACTCGCAGCCCAAGCCCATTAAAGGACTCGGCTCGCCAGACTAATGCCTCGCGAGTTCAGTTCTCATCTCACAGCTCAGCTCGCTGCGACCTGAGATCTCGACTCGCTTTGCATAAAACGTCCATTATTTATTTCGTATTTAAATATTCGTCTAACTTAACACAATAATATGTTTAACGAATATTACTAACAAAAAAAATATTTATTTATAAATCTAAACCAATGTACAAACATAATAATAATTACACCAGTCCTATTTCAAGCTAGATCTGTTGTCACAATCTATGTCCCAACAGACTCCCCCTTGACAATAGCTCTAGCGTCTTTATCTTTACGCTGTCTTTGGTCTTCATTTGTAAATCTTACTACCTGCGTAAATCTTCATCTTGATACAAGTTTTAACCATCAACTGATAATCTCTTGCTAAATCAGCCCATTCAATAGTCGTCAAAATTCTGTTCTCATTCAACATTAACAGATCCTTTCTCGACATATTCATCAGGTGTCGATGATCATAAACTCTGAAGATTTCTCTTTCACCACCTTCAACCTCATCATCAGCTTCAACCATAACAGCTTCTCCAGTTTCTGAATCCACATGCCAACTCTTCATATTTCCCAAAATATCCTGTGGCATTGTCTTCAGTGGAATCTGCTGTATGCATCTAACAGCTGGATAAACTTTCTTCCTCCTTCTCCTTCCAGTCCTTTGACTTATCTCTTGTAGTTTCACAGTTTTTCCCTTTCTTGGCTTAATCTGAACAAACTTATTTGTACCAACCTCATGTCTAATGATTCTTTCAACACGATTAGCATAATCATCACAACTTGGGTTGTTTATCTCTAATCTAGCCAAATCACGTATCTCATAACGTGGTAAAGAACTAAAAACTGCAAGCTTTCGCTCAAAATATTGAACCCCGTCAAACCTTTTGATTGCAAAAAGCTTTACCTCAGAGTCAAAGTACCATCCAACAATCCCTTTACGAGGAACACGTTTTCCCGTAATATCAACTTCTGAAACTCCAATCTTCTTCTTCAGCTTTGGAAGTTTCCTAAGAAAAACAGCAGGATTCTTGGTAGGAATCAAAGTTTCATCTTTTTCAGAATCGGTTGAGTCATCGATTTCTTCATCTACATCGACAACCATTGGACCTTGTTCATTTTCAATAATAACTTCTGTCCTAGATGGACTCACATGGTGTTCATCTATATTCACATCAGGATCTACACCAATGTCTTGCACAATCTCAGGTACAGCAGTCCAATCTGTAGGTGGTAGAAATTCTCCATCCTCAAGATCAAAATCAATGTCTTCATCTATCTCATCAAAGATATCATCTTCCGAATCAGATAGATCAAGCATTTCCAATCCTAAGAGAAAACCACAAATACAAATCAATATTAATAATTAAAACTCTCTTATCGATTTCCCTGAATCAACCTAAGAATTTTTTTATTAATTCTTTTGTATATTTTAACGCAATTTACAAATAACTTATAAAATCTTTAATTGATTACCCTGAATCAATTCAAAATCTCTTAAGTCTACTTAACAAATATTAATTAATTTTAAATTCTAATGCATTGTGAATAATCATCAAACATTTAAATTTACTATTAATTACCTTATATAATTTCCAAGTGTTAATTGATCTCATTCATTATCAATTTAACCTTTAAATTATATATCATTTGTCTAGTTAATACGAATACATTTTTAACTTGTTAATTACTTATATACCTTACGGTCTTAAGTCCATAATCAAATCTAAAATGCATATGTTATTATAAAATTTTGACCGCCAAAATTAATCGGAACACGCCGCTCGACTACTCAATGATTCGGAAGTCTTTCGATCACTATTTTATCTTAACATACATATATAAACTTAAATTACCAAACATATTTTACTTAAAATAATAATAACCCTAAGCCAAATATATTTACACAATAAATTAAGTTTACATTTGTTCACTACAAACTATTACAAATATTACAGTACTATGATAATACTAAGCTATCTTACCAGCTTCAGTATCACCCGGTACAGTCTTATCTGCACTTGTACCCACTCCAGAACCACTAGCACCAGCATTTCCATCATACTCCCCCTGAATCATAGCTTGCTCACCAGTCTTTGAAGGACCAGTCTGCTCACCACTCGGTGCATTGGGATCATCGTCCTTGTCTGAATCTCTCTTCCTCCTTAGCTCATCCTCTTTGCAAGACTCCAGATATACCAATATCTCCCCTTGAGTAGACTGTCCTGAATGTGATCTCAAGACCAGACTCTCCAAAGAAGATAACTTCATTCTCTGTACAGTGAAGTCCGCAAGCAAAGTCTCATGAGTCTTCATCAACAGATTGTACGATTCACTCTGCTTGAGTATCTGCTGAGAAAGAAGAAGATTGCTCGACACCAGCTCTGGAATCTGAGAAGTAAGCTTCTCTAAATCCTTTACCCTAGACTCTAAGGATGTAATCCTTTCAGCATCAGTCATCGGAGTAACAGGTATCGTTCTTGGTCCAGGCGGTGTGAGAGACTCAATATGCCAGTCTCTGGTCAGCGGTGTATGAGGTTGAGACAAAGCTTGCGTAAGCAAGTTTGTCGCAAATCTAGCTGCTTTGTTCGTCGGAAAGTTCGCCGCACGAACTAGATCAGCAACCTCATGCTGTAAAGTTAAACACAATTAAAATTAGTTATTGTTACAGATTACTCTGTCTCAAACTCTAATTAATTGCATAACACTCATAGTTATAGAACTTATATCTCATACCTGAAGCGGTACAGACATCTGTTCAGTAACCACCGGTGTATCCGTCTCCACCTGTGGTGTATCCTGAGCAACTGTATACAGAATTAACTGTCTCAGTTCAACTCCTGATAAACAACAAGTTAAGATTATTTAACTTTTATAATCAATACTAACCTTCTCGAATAGTAAGCGTTCTCGGACGCTTCATCAATTGAGCATCAATCTCCTCAATATCTTCCTCCATAACAATCTTACCCTTCCTCTTCTTTTCAGAAGCAGATGGAGGAGGAGAAGATGTATTCTCAGAATCATCATCAGAAGCCGTCTCACCATCACGACCTCTAGATGATCTAACAGGATCCTAAATTTTGAATATATTAAACATTTATGATTAGCATAAGCTCTATCATACAAATTCTATATATTTAAGATTAATCAGATATAATACCTCAGTCGGTACAACAACTGATCTATCAAGCTGTATTTGCTCCCCCTCAAGTAATACAACTTCTGGGTTTGCAGCCTCAGCTTCAGCTTCCTGTTCGATTAATGATATTTATATTTTAAAATCAGAAATAATATCCAATTAACTAAATATCTAATATCATAAACATTATATAATAGTATTATGCATTTATGATTAGCAACAACAATCTATCAACTAAGCATCTATATTATTATATAAATAAAATATTACCTCAGGTGGTGCTAAATAACTCTCAATATCCTGAAGCAAAGGATTTGTCGCATCATCATTCTGCTCCAAAACCTCTTGCACAACTTGTGCAGCAACCTCTTGGTTCACTTGCTGATCAACCTGACCAGCCTGAATAAGAACATCCTCAAGGAGCCCTTGTGGATCTTCAGGTTGAGCTTCCTCAGCTGCAGGTTCTGGTACAACATCAGCATCAGCAGGAGCAGCAGCAGCAGCAGGAGCAACGTCTAACCACCCATGATTTGGCGGTGCAACGTAGTTCGGGTCAATAATACACCCAAATAGTGGTCTAACCTCCGGTTTCACCACTCCCTCCTTCCTAACCGTCTGCATAAACATGGCGTTATACCCACGATGGTCAATCGTATTAACCACTAGATGTGGTTCAGGTATAGCCAAATCCGGTAGACGTGCACGGATAATCAACATGCAAAATCGCGGGTAAACCAAAAATCTTGATCTAACAGACCCCGATATCTGTTTCGCAATCTCACCAAAAAGATAATCACAAAAACTGTATGGTTTATTATAAACCAGTGACAGTGCAGCCGATAAAATCGCAGGGCTTAACTCATCAAATCCACCCTTCTTCGCTGCAAAAACGATATTCATCACGTGCCAAAGAAACCTCCACTGACCAATAACCAGAGGTTTCTGGAACTGACGTCCACGTCTATCTCCGGTATAACCCATACGACCTATCACACCCTCTATAAAATCCATAGGATACTCAATATCCCCATTCTCCTGTTCTACTGTACCTAGCTGCAAAATCTCACGAAGATTACCAGCCGAAAACGTAACAGGTTGACCACTAACCGTAGCTCGAATCTCTGGCGGGTTGACAGATTCGTCATATACTATATCCGTCCAGAAATCGTTCAGTATAGCCTGAGAGATAGGAGGATTGGCCGTAATGGCGTATCTAATACGTGATCGTGCAAGGAATCGTAGTATATCAGCAACCCTATCAGCCCGCTTGGCTTCAAGGTTCAGATCAACCAAAATGTTGTGACCCTTGTCAAATGCTCTAGCCATATCTGTAACATAAACACAAACAACAGATATAATTTAATGCACGATTAAAAATATTTAAACTATTACGTATTATGAATCAAGATTCATCAAACATCTTAGTTTAAAATTGAAATTATATATAACTTGTTACAAAAATAGTCTCAAGTCGTATATAAAAATTTAACTTATAACTAAAAAGTCTTAAGTTTAATTTAAATTAATTATATAAAAGTTATTATTTAAAACCTTAACATTTATATAACTACTTAAAAATAAAATTTATCTAAGTTCTGAACTCGCATAAACTGGCTAAGCGAATTGAGATCAACTTGTTTCGCTTATCAACTCGCTTCACTGATCAACTCGCTACATTTCTCAAGCAGCTATTGAAGTGAACTCGCTAATCACCCCGATTCGCTAGTCAACTCGATGCGAGTTGATTTAAAACGTCAACTCGTTTGATGAACTGCCATCGCGAGGTTACACTTAAAATCGATTAATCTTGTAATTTTAACATGATCTATCAATTGATTCACGTTCATTAATGTTCGTTTAACATAAACCCTAAAGATCCATGTCCAATAACATCGTAATCGACGCAAATCGTTTAGTTTATAACCCGAAACCCTAAGTTTATAAAAACTTCGATTTCTTGTTATTTACACGGTTAAATCCGTTGATATATACCTCAAAATGTTCGTAAATTGTAGATGTATAAAGTCTACGGATTGAAAAACTCGTTCCTGTACTCTAAAAATCGAAATCAAGCGAAAAGTCAAAATCGCCTCGTTTCGCCTGTGTGACGGATTCGCAAGCTTTAGTGAACTCGCGAAATTTGTGGGTTCGGTGGGTTGGCTTGACTCGTTTGACCCCTTTTATACTTTGTATCCGATTCGCGAGATGTGTAGCGGATCAGCAAGTTGATGTCAACTCGCAGAAATAAATAAAAACGCGAATTTAATTCTAAGTATAAATAAAAACCCGATATTTTACAAGTCTAAATTATAATTAATTTTCACTTGTAAATTGTTACGTTTGTTCAACTCAAAAATATTCAGTATAATTTAATTCCGAAGGGTAGAACCTAATAAACACAAAAAGTAAAAACAAATAAAAATAAGATAAAAACAAAATTATATAACCATTGGTATCAAGTACCATTTTATTAATCACTTGATCAAAATAAAATACATAAACAAAATGAATAAGAATTTATCTGCTTAGGGATCATATTAGAAAGAATAAGCAATTAATTATATATTTAAAAGTCTAAGCAGATTGGTAGTATACATACCTCATGAAATTCAAATAAATTACTGTAAAATTACAACTAAATTTATCATTTATACATTTATATTTATGAAACTATATCTTAGGTACCTTTATCCACATAGCATAAATAATAAATGCATTACTCACATAAAGTGAATATTTTATTATAGACAGTTCAAGACGATTACCGGTATTATGATCCACATAAACAAATTATACTTAATTTTCTAAGCATAACACTTTATTGTTAGTATGAATATTATCAAATGCTTCCTATTATATGACATACTGTCGCACCCCCAAAACACGTGGCAGCGGAAGTATGAGGTGTCAAGGGGGCGCCGACCAAATCAAATATCACAACACAAAGATTTAAGCAAACGACCTCTATATGAGACGTTTGAAAAATATTACATTACCATAATTCAAATGTTTACAAAATATCTGGAGTTCGCATAAATCGTTAGAGATTTCTAATACATAAATGTTGATACTAAATATCGTAATGCAATCTAATCTCTTGTTGTTTGTGAAAACATGCGACTCGAGCTAATGCTTTCCAAAAGCATCCTACTGCCTTGTTTCCCGTGGGAAGTCCTACTGCGTATGTGAACCTGAGAAATACATGCTAAAAGGTCAACATAAAGTTGGTGAGTTCATAGGTTTGCGCAGTTAAAATCATAGTATGAACCACAAGATTTCATAGTTATCAAAGTTGCACGAATGCCAAAGTAAATCATAGTATACTATTGCCATGATCTCATAGTCCGAAGCTTAACCGTAGTTGTTTACCCCCAGTGAGTGTGTAACCAGTACACTCGGCTGTACGAAATATTATGCATCCGTATAGTGGTTAGAGCGACTAACCCGGATGGCGGATTGTCAGGTCCAGATAGATCTATCCATAATGTTCGCGCTTAGTATTAACGTACTATGATATTTGTTAGGGGCCATCGTAGTTTGGTTTAGTTACTCATGCAATCAGTATAAGAGTTTTTGTTACTTGCGTTCATATGTAAAACAGTTTATAAAACAGAGCATGTATTCTCACCCCAAAGTAAAAAGCAGTAAAAAGTGGGGCTATGAAACTCACCTTAGATTATCAAGTAGCAAGCAATTATCAAATAACAAGCAAAGTCCAAAGCGCAACCTTCTAACGTCCTAAACGTATAAGGTTGTGTAAGTAGATGTCTTAAAAGACCATCTATAGCGATTGTTTAAGTGGGGGTTAATGTCCACTTAAGCCAATCGTGTAGGTGGAGGGTTAATGTCCACCTAGAGCTAGTTCATCAACTAGTATGTCCAAATAAATTGTTCAAGTTCGTTTCTTAAAAACGTGTACGACCCGTTGGTGAAAGTTTGTGATAATAATTCATTTAGACATTATTATCAAGTTTGTTTTGCTGTAAACTATTCATTGGTACATATCGTGTGTTGCAAACCAATTATTTTAGTTTGTATAAGTCTTAAACCGTAGGTCAAAGTTAGTCAACTCGTTGGTCAAAGCTGGTCAAACCTGGTCAAACTGGTCAAACCTGGTCAAACTGGTCAAACCTGTCAAACCTGGTCAAACTGGTCAAACCTGGTCAAAATGTCAAGGTTGGTCAAACTTAGCATCACTAGCAAAATGTAGCATCACTAGGTTAGTGTCTCTACTTGAGACTTAGGATATTTTCAGAAAATGTGGCATCACTAGCAAAATGTAGCATCACTAGCAAAATGTAGCATCACTAGGTTAGTGTCTCTACTTGAGACTTAGGATATTTTCAGAAAATGTGACATCACTAGCAAAATGTAGCATCACTAGCAAAATGTAGCATCACTAGCAAAATGTAGCATCACTAGGTTAGTGTCTCTACTTGAGACTTAAGATATTTTCAGAAATTGTTCTAAGTGTCGGTTTCTAATTCGGGAAACTTTCTAAGTTTAGTCTTTGGTCCAAGTTACTAACTAAGTCATCCAAACCCATTTTTGTTACCACTTTCCAAAAATAGTAAGTTTTGTCGTTTTTAGAAACCGAGCCGTTTTTGTTGACTTGGTCAAACCTACTCGGTTTGACCCGAAACTTTTACCCAACCCATAAATCAGTTTAAAGAGTTCAAATAATTTGTCGGTTTGTGTCGGAGTCATCCAAAGTGTCGGTTTTAATTACACTTCTTAAGATTTTCAATATTTCACATTTTCGACTTTTGTCAGTTTGGTTCGCCATTTTATTTCTACCACTTATGTTCCAAACTAGGGTCTGAGATTTTTACCAACTGATCATGTATGTATCTAGTCTAACATATAATTTTTACAGCAACCATAGTGTCCATTTACATATTTAAACAAATTCGAGTATGAACCGTACTCAGTTTTCGAAAACTTCCAGACCAGACTCAAAGATCAGATTATTCACAAAAATACGTACAGATCTGAAAAAAATGAAAAACATGAAAGTTGTAGCCCTTTTCAATACGCAACTTTTAAAAAAAAATTCGTTATCTAATTTTTCCTACAACTCAAGATATGGTCATTTTAGTGGACTGACTTTTTCTGGGCAGATTATGCATGTTCTTGATTAAGTTGTAAAAAACGTATTTTAACAAAAGTTTTGGACATATTAGTGATAGATGAACATAATAACATCTAAATCAGTAGTATTAAAGTAAAATAAGTTAGGGGATTAGTGATTCTCACAAAGATTGATGAAGAAGAACAAGAGGGGATGATGATGGTGTTGCTTCTAGCTTCTTTCTTGTGATTTCTTCTTTTAAATTGGTGGTGTTTAATGGTGGTTGTGGGTGGTTCTAGGGTGGTTTGAGGGCTGGAAATCCCTGGGTTTTTGAGAGGAAAAGTGTTGGTGAAATTTTTTTGAAAGATTAAGTGTGAGTGAAATGAGGTGTAAGTGAGGTGAAGTGATGGAGTGATCAAGAATATTCATCATCACATTGCATGGATTATGAGAGGTGATGGGGGGTGGTGTGGCACGTGGGTGCACATGGGGAAGGAGTGGGGGGCGGCCTAGGGGGGCCCACCAAGGGCATTTTAGTCATTTTCTTGTTCTTAATTTACTTCGTTGCGTTTCCCGTTCGTTTACCCGATTGTTTAGACGTTTATTTATACGTTAAACGTTTTATACACACATTTAAGTAACGGTTTAAATTCCGATATTTTCAATTGAAATATTTATCTAGATACTTGAAAACATTTATATAAAAATGTTCCGTTAATTTATCAGCCTCGATTTGCGTGCACGTTTTACGGAGGTTTAATCGCGTAGCGTTTTAAATAGACGTTTTTCATTGACGAACTATTATATGATGTTTTCAATAATAATTTCATACAAAATAATATATTTAAATTATTAAAATATATTTTAGCTTTCGCTCGATTGTCGGGCGCGTTCCGCGTGTTTCTGTTGCGTTTGAGACGTTTTAGTCAAAACGCCTAAGTTTTTCGTGTATTATTTTAACAAAATAATAATATATGATAAATAACTTCTAAAAATAGATTCAAGTTATTTATAGAAATGTTTTCACTAACGTCGTATAATTTGTCGGACTCCGTCCGGTTGTTTTGCACAATTTCACCAAATTGCGTGAGTGTAATTACAACTAATTACATAAGCGCAATATAATCAATTACGGGAGTGTATATTCACATAAATACACAAATAGTTACAAGTAATTACAAGTATTTAGCCTAAAATCAAACTAAACACACGTAATTAGGGTTTCTAGCAGGTTAATCAGAAATCCTAAATCGTCGGGTGTCACATTCTCCCTCTGTTAGGAGAATTTCATCCCGAAATTTGCTCGTAGTCATGGTTTGTGTGGGATCTAGCGAAAGTGTGAGTATTTCTGACGTTTAACTAAGTCCGTGAAAGGAAAGTTCGTTGTTGTGATGCAACGCATCCATTTGTATACGTTTGGAGAATTATCTCCGTGTACTATTAGTGGGACAATTATTCCTAAATAGTCAATCGTAGTAAGGTCATTTACTATAAGGTTCGTAGTAGTAGGAAAACATTCCTATATGGTTCGTAGTAGGAAAACATTCCTATGTGGTTCGTTGTAGGAATCGTAGTTGATATCAAAGAAAAGGTCATAGTTGAGATCATAGTTCAAAGTGTAGTTCTAAAATCGGAGTACAAGTCTCAAGTTTTCAAAGTTGTCAAAGTTTCCAAAGTTTAATCACAGATGTAATCATAGTTGGAATCGTAGTTATTATCGTAGTGAGGCTCGTAGTTGCTATCGTAGTTGTTTCATGTCGTATTATACAATACGTAAAAGTAATTTTACAAACATAGTTCACAGTATAGTACAAAATCGTTCATAAAGCAGAGTTCAAATGGTTCGTAGTAAATCATAGAAAACGAGCATTAAATAGTTCGTAAACAGTTCTCAAAACTGCTTCACAGTAGCTCACAAAACAGAGACGAAGTAGTTCACAAAACAGAGACATAGTAGTGATCAAATCTTGATAAAAGAAAAAATGAAGGCAGTAATTGGATTCCGATAAATAGTTTGTTAAAATTGTCAATAAACCAGTTTGTAAACAATTCGCAAGTTATGAGTAATTCGTTGGACCACATCCAATATAAATCGTTGTAAACGTATTTCCAATATGTAAATCGTTAGAAGACCCGCAGGTGTTTCAAAGTATAAGTCGCTATCGTTCATTAGAAAACATAGACCTTTGAGAAAAATTAAGTGAAATTCAAGTGTTTGTTTATAGGTACGGTTTTTATTTGTTAAAAATGTCATCATAATATCTGTTGAAAACTTAATGTCAACCAAAATACGTTGGACACTCTTGTTTAACAAAAATTCGTTGAAAGCTCTGGTTATTGAAAGGTGTTGAAAATTCTGTTTTGTCAAAAATCGGTTGAAAGTTTACGTCTGTGAAAAATCCATGTCGTCTATTCTATTCTCGTGGCGGCGTAGCCTAGCAGCTAGTACCAGAATGGTATGATGAACAGGTTCCTATGCGTATGGAGGGGTATTCTTGTCGGAAGATCCTCCACGTCTCAAGAGTTGTAACTATCTCATGTTTTATTACAAAGCTATCGGTACCATTTCTGGTTAAATTAACGTTTATCATTTGTATTACCTACATTGTGATTTGTCTTTTAGATAGACTGTATGAAGATTAAGTGCTGTAAAATATAAAATATTCGTCTATCAAAAACATCAACTTAATTGTTGCTAAAAATTTCAAAATTTGGACTTTGTACAAAATATTAGATAAGTAGTTTATAATTTTCGAAAGCTTTTATGAATCGTTTTATGGAGAAGTCGGTGTAAAATTCGTTGAAAATTTTCTGTGATGAGAATTTACTTGAAAATTTAATGTTTGCTGAAAACTTGAGTCGGTTGAAATATGTTGGAAACTCTTATTATTGATAAAACGTTTGAAAATTTATGTCTAATAAAGATTAGTTGTATATTAGAAGTTGTCGATAATTCCGGGTAAATGTTTGGTGAAAATTCTTTGAAAGCTTTGAGCTGGTAGAAATCTGTTGAAAATTTTTGTCATTGTAAGAGGTTTAGAATTTTTCATTGATTCTCGTAGTGACGTATCCTTAAATGAAGGAGATAAAAGAATGAATGAGATCCTTATATGAGAACTAAGATTATCGCGGGTATGTTCGGAAGTAAATCGCAGTACAACAATAATATGAAATGATTAAAAGTCAACCAAGGCGAAAGTTTAGTAGATTACATGTTTGATGTTTACAAAATGTGTCGGGCATAGTTACATCCGGACGAATACAGAAATCTTACACAAAACGTGATGAGGTTTTCATACCCATCGGGATAGAAGTTTCAGATAGATTGTTAAAGATGATTGGTAATTCTGTAGCTGCAAGTAGCCCGTGCAGAAGTGATTAGAACGCTTAAGTCATAGTTTGAAGCAATTTGGGGACTTAGTCATTGTGAGTATCACACACAAAACTAATCCCGTGATGTTTGGAGCAGTCAAAGTCGTGAATCAAGTTACGAATCAAGTTATGAGCAAATCTTTTTGACAAGCATGTCGAAGTGGTGGCTAAACATGATTTAAGAAGTAAGTCTCGAGTTTTGAACGAAGTGTTAACATACACGTCAAAGAGTGATCAATCGTGATCAGTAGTAGTAGTAGTAGTATGCACAAGATAAATTATAGTTCGAGGCGGTCCTAGCGTTTCCATTAGTCGTTCGTAACGTACGCGATCCATATATTTACGATGTAAGTGGGAAGGGAGAGTGTGAAGCGACGGAAGTAGGTGTAGTTCGTCTAAGTGATGAAGTATCGTATTGTTCAAGTTTATACGTATTCCCGAATGATTAGGTTGCGAGCGAAAAGTAGAGGGTGAAGTAGGTGTCACTTGTTTAGGTGGTGGATCATTAGGTAGATTCTCCTCAAGTGAGTCCTATTATATCGTTGCCCGATGCGGTTGGGCGAGCGGGTACCGTGGAAATCCCCACAGTAGGGAGCAAGGCTAGAGCCTCGTTTTCAGAGTTGGATGACGTAGCTGTGGGAGTGGTTGCCGTGAAGAGTGGCAAATAATTTCTTATACGTAAGGTTAGGGTTATATATATAAACACAATAACCTAGCACATAAGCACGTATAAAGGTTGGTCCCGTTCTATCCTCGGTCAAAGTCTTCTAATGCATTCCCGTTCACTATAACCATTTCAGGTCTTGCATCGAATCTCCTTTAATTGTACATAGTTGATCAGGCTATGTTAATTTAAGTTCGAATGATGCAATTGCTGAACCAGTCATACCAAATGAGGAATACTAACCTAATGGTTATAGTCTAGGTCACTAATGCAATCCTAGTTCGCTATAACCTAAGGCTCTGATACCAATCTGTCGCACCCCCAAAACACGTGGCAGCGGAAGTATAAGGTGTCAAGGGGGCGCCGACCAAATCAAATATCAAAACACAAAGATTAAAGCAAACGACCTCTATATGAGACGTTTGAAAAATATTACATTACCATAATTCAAATGTTTACAAAATATCTGGAGTTCGCATAAATCGTTAGAGATTTCTAATACATAAATGTTGATACTAAATATCGTAATGCAATCTAATCTCTTGTTGTTTGTGAAAACATGCGACTCGAGCTAATGCTTTCCAAAAGCATCCTACTGCCTTGTTTCCCGTGGGAAGTCCTACTGCGTATGTGAACCTGAGAAATACATGCTAAAAGGTCAACATAAAGTTGGTGAGTTCATAGGTTTGCGCAGTTAAAATCATAGTATGAACCACAAGATTTCATAGTTATCAAAGTTGCACGAATGCCAAAGTAAATCATAGTATACTATTGCCATGAGCTCATAGTCCGAAGCTTAACCGTAGTTGTTTACCCCCAGTGAGTGTGTAACCAGTACACTCGGCTGTACGAAATATTATGCATCCGTATAGTGGTTAGAGCGACTAACCCGGATGGCGGATTGTCAGGTCCAGATAGATCTATCCATAATGTTCGCGCTTAGTATTAACGTACTATGATATTTGTTAGGGGCCATCGTAGTTTGGTTTAGTTACTCATGCAATCAGTATAAGAGTTTTTGTTACTTGCGTTCATATGTAAAACAGTTTATAAAACAGAGCATGTATTCTCACCCCAAAGTAAAAAGCAGTAAAAAGTGGGGCTATGAAACTCACCTTAGATTATCAAGTAGCAAGCAATTATCAAATAACAAGCAAAGTCCAAAGCGCAACCTTCTAACGTCCTAAACGTATAAGGTTGTGTTAGTAGATGTCTTAGAAGACCATCTATAGCGATTGTTTAAGTGGGGGTTAATGTCCACTTAAGCCAATCGTGTAGGTGGAGGGTTAATGTCCACCTAGAGCTAGTTCATCAACTAGTATGTCCAAATAAATTGTTCAAGTTCGTTTCTTAAAAACGTGTACGACCCGTTGGTGAAAGTTTGTAATAATAATTCATTTAGACATTATTATCAAGTTTGTTTTGCTGTAAACTATTCATTAGTACATATCGTGTATTGCAAACCAATTATTTTAGTTTGTATAAGTCTTAAACCGTAGGTCAAAGTTAGTCAACTCGTTGGTCAAAGCTGGTCAAACTGGTCAAACCTGGTCAAACTGGTCAAACCTGGTCAAACCTGGTCAAACTGGTCAAGGTTGGTCAAACTTAGCATCACTAGCAAAATGTAGCATCACTAGGTTAGTGTCTCTACTTGAGACTTAGGATATTTTCAGAAAATGTGGCATCACTAGCAAAATGTAGCATCACTAGGTTAGTGTCTCTACTTGAGACTTAGGATATTTTCAGAAAATGTGACATCACTAGCAAAATGTAGCATCACTAGCAAAATGTAGCATCACTAGCAAAATGTAGCATCACTAGCAAAATGTAGCATCACTAGGTTAGTGTCTCTACTTGAGACTTAAGATATTTTCAGAAATTGTTCTAAGTGTCGGTTTCTAATTCGGGAAACTTTCTAAGTTTAGTCTTTGGTCCAAGTTACTAACTAAGTCATCCAAACCCATTTTTGTTACCACTTTCCAAAAATAGTAAGTTTTGTCGTTTTTAGAAACCGAGCCGTTTTTGTTGACTTGGTCAAACCTACTCGGTTTGACCCGAAACTTTTACCCAACCCATAAATCAGTTTAAAGAGTTCAAATAATTTGTCGGTTTGTGTCGGAGTCATCCAAAGTGTCTGTTTTAATTACACTTCTTAAGATTTTCAATATTTCACATTTTCGACTTTTGTCGGTTTGGTTCGCCATTTTATTTCTACCACTTATGTTCCAAACTAGGGTCTGAGATTTTTACCAACTGATCATGTATATATCTAGTCTAACATATAATTTTTACAGCAACCATAGTGTCCATTTACATATTTAAACAAATTCGAGTATGAACCGTACTCAGTTTTCGAAAACTTCCAGACCAGACTCAAAGATCAGATTATTCACAAAAATAAGTACAGATCTGGAAAAAATGAAAAACATGAAAGTTGTAGCCCTTTTCAATACGCAACTTTTAAAAAAAAATTCGTTATCTAATTTTTCCTACAACTCAAGTTATGCTCATTTTAGTGGACTGACTTTTTCTGGGCAGATTATGCATGTTCTTGATTAAGTTGTAAAAAACGTATTTTAACAAAAGTTTTGGACATATTAGTGATAGATGAACATAATAACATCTAAATCAGTAGTATTAAAGTAAAATAAGTTAGAGGATTAGTGATTCTCACAAAGATTGATGAAGAAGAACAAGAGGGGATGATGATGGTGTTGCTTCTAGCTTCTTTCTTGTGATTTCTTCTTTTAAATTGGTGGTGTTTAATGGTGGTTGTGGGTGGTTCTAGGGTGGTTTGAGGGCTGGAAATCCCTGGGTTTTTGAGAGGAAAAGTGTTGGTGAAATTTTTTTGAAAGATTAAGTGTGAGTGAAATGAGGTGTAAGTGAGGTGAAGTGATGGAGTGATCAAGAATATTCATCATCACATTGCATGGATTATGAGAGGTGATGGGGGGTGGTGTGGCACATGGGTGCACATGGGGAAGGAGTGGGGGGCGGCCTAGGGGGGCCCACCAAGGGCATTTTAGTCATTTTCTTGTTCTTAATTTACTTCGTTGCGTTTCCCGTTCGTTTACCCGATTGTTTAGACGTTTATTTATACGTTAAACGTTTTATACACACATTTAAGTAACGGTTTAAATTCCGATATTTTCAATTGAAATATTTATCTAGATACTTGAAAACATTTATATAAAAATGTTCCGTTAATTTATCAGCCTCGATTTGCGTGCACGTTTTACGGAGGTTTAATCGCGTAGCGTTTTAAATAGACGTTTTTCATTGACGAACTATTATATGATGTTTTCAATAATAATTTCATACAAAATAATATATTTAAATTATTAAAATATATTTTAGCTTTCGCTCGATTGTCGGGCGCGTTCCGCGCGTTTCTGTTGCGTTTGAGACGTTTTAGTCAAAACGCCTAAGTTTTTCGTGTATTATTTTAACAAAATAATAATATATGATAAATAACTTCTAAAAATAGATTCAAGTTATTTATAGAAATGTTTTCACTAACGTCGTATAATTTGTCGGACTCCGTCCGGTTGTTTTGCACAATTTCACCAAATTGCGTGAGTGTAATTACAACTAATTACATAAGCGCAATATAATCAATTACGGGAGTGTATATTCACATAAATACACAAATAGTTACAAGTAATTACAAGTATTTAGCCTAAAATCAAACTAAACACACGTAATTAGGGTTTCTAGCAGGTTAATCAGAAATCCTAAATCGTCGGGTGTCACATTCTCCCTCTGTTAGGAGAATTTCGTCCCGAAATTTGCTCGTAGTCATGGTTTGTGTGGGATCTAGCGAAAGTGTGAGTATTTCTGACGTTTAACTAAGTCCGTGAAAGGAAAGTTCGTTGTTGTGATGCAACGCATCCATTTGTATACGTTTGGAGAATTATCTCCGTGTACTATTAGTGGGACAATTATTCCTAAATAGTCAATCGTAGTAAGGTCATTTACTATAAGGTTCGTAGTAGTAGGAAAACATTCCTATATGGTTCGTAGTAGGAAAACATTCCTATGTGGTTCGTTGTAGGAATCGTAGTTGATATCAAAGAAAAGGTCATAGTTGAGATCATAGTTCAAAGCGTAGTTCTAAAATCGGAGTACAAGTCTCAAGTTTTCAAAGTTGTCAAAGTTTCCAAAGTTTAATCACAGATGTAATCATAGTTGGAATCGTAGTTATTATCGTAGTGAGGCTCGTAGTTGCTATCGTAGTTGTTTCATAATCGTATTATACAATACGTAAAAGTAATTTTACAAACATAGTTCACAGTATAGTACAAAATCGTTCATAAAGCAGAGTTCAAATGGTTCGTAGTAAATCATAGAAAACGAGCATTAAATAGTTCGTAAACAGTTCTCAAAACAGCTTCACAGTAGCTCACAAAACAGAGACGAAGTAGTTCACAAAACAGAGACACAGTAGTGATCAAATCTTGATAAAAGAAAAAATGAAGGCAGTAATTGGATTCCAATAAATAGTTTGTTAAAACTGTCAATAAACCAGTTTGTAAACAATTCGCAAGTTATGAGTAATTCGTTGGACCACATCCAATATAAATCGTTGTAAACGTATTTCCAATATGTAAATCGTTAGAAGACCCGCAGGTGTTTCAAAGTATAAGTCGCTATCGTTCATTAGAAAACATAGACCTTTGAGAAAAATTAAGTGAAATTCAAGTGTTTGTTTATAGGTACGGTTTTTATTTGTTAAAAATGTCATCATAATATCTGTTGAAAACTTAATGTCAACCAAAATACGTTGGACACTCTTGTTTAACAAAAATTCGTTGAAAGCTCTGGTTATTGAAAGGTGTTGAAAATTCTGTTTTGTCAAAAATCGGTTGAAAGTTTACGTCTGTGAAAAATCCATGTCGTCTATTCTATTCTCGTGGCGGCGTAGCCTAGCAGCTAGTACCAGAATGGTATGATGAACAGGTTCCTATGCGTATGGAGGGGTATTCTTGTCGGAAGATCCTCCACGTCTCAAGAGTTGTAACTATCTCATGTTTTATTACAAAGCTATCGGTACCATTTCTGGTTAAATTAACGTTTATCATTTGTATTACCTACATTGTGATTTGTCTTTTAGATAGACTGTATGAAGATTAAGTGCTGTAAAATATAAAATATTCGTCTATCAAAAACATCAACTTAATTGTTGCTAAAAATTTCAAAATTTGGACTTTGTACAAAATATTAGATAAGTAGTTTATAATTTTCGAAAGCTTTTATGAATCGTTTTATGGAGAAGTCGGTGTAAAATTCGTTGAAAATTTTCTGTGATGAGAATTTACTTGAAAATTTAATGTTTGCTGAAAACTTGAGTCGGTTGAAATATGTTGGAAACTCTTATTATTGATAAAACGTTTGAAAATTTATGTCTAATAAAGATTAGTTGTATATTAGAAGTTGTCGATAATTCCGGGTAAATGTTTGGTGAAAATTCTTTGAAAGCTTTGAGCTGGTAGAAATCTGTTGAAAATTTTTGTCATTGTAAGAGGTTTAGAATTTTTCATTGATTCTCGTAGTGGCGTATCCTTAAATGAAGGAGATAAAAGAATGAATGAGATCCTTATATGAGAACTAAGATTATCGCGGGTATGTTCGGAAGTAAATCGCAGTACAACAATAATATGAAATGATTAAAAGTCAACCAAGGCGAAAGTTTAGTAGATTACATGTTTGATGTTTACAAAATGTGTCGGGCATAGTTACATCCGGACGAATACAGAAATCTTACACAAAACGTGATGAGGTTTTCATACCCATCGGGATAGAAGTTTCAGATAGATTGTTAAAGATGATTGGTAATTCTGTAGCTGCAAGTAGCCCGTGCAGAAGTGATTAGAACGCTTAAGTCATAGTTTGAAGCAATTTGGGGACTTAGTCATTGTGAGTATCACACACAAAACTAATCCCGTGATGTTTGGAGCAGTCAAAGTCGTGAATCAAGTTACGAATCAAGTTATGAGCAAATCTTTTTGACAAGCATGTCGAAGTGGTGGCTAAACATGATTTAAGAAGTAAGTCTCGAGTTTTGAACGAAGTGTTAACATACACGTCAAAGAGTGATCAATCGTGATCAGTAGTAGTAGTAGTAGTATGCACAAGATAAATTATAGTTCGAGGCGGTCCTAGCGTTTCCATTAGTCGTTCGTAACGTACGCGATCCATATATTTACGATGTAAGTGGGAAGGGAGAGTGTGAAGCGACGGAAGTAGGTGTAGTTCGTCTAAGTGATGAAGTATCGTATTGTTCAAGTTTATACGTATTCCCGAATGATTAGGTTGCGAGCGAAAAGTAGAGGGTGAAGTAGGTGTCACTTGTTTAGGTGGTGGATCATTAGGTAGATTCTCCTCAAGTGAGTCCTATTATATCGTTGCCCGATGCGGTTGGGCGAGCGGGTACCGTGGAAATCCCCACAGTAGGGAGCAAGGCTAGAGCCTCGTTTTCAGAGTTGGATGACGTAGCTGTGGGAGTGGTTGCCGTGAAGAGTGGCAAATAATTTCTTATACGTAAGGTTAGGGTTATATATATAAACACAATAACCTAGCACATAAGCACGTATAAAGGTTGGTCCCGTTCTATCCTCGGTCAAAGTCTTCTAATGCATTCCCGTTCACTATAACCATTTCAGGTCTTGCATCGAATCTCCTTTAATTGTACATAGTTGATCAGGCTATGTTAATTTAAGTTCGAATGATGCAATTGCTGAACCAGTCATACCAAATGAGGAATACTAACCTAATGGTTATAGTCTAGGTCACTAATGCAATCCTAGTTCGCTATAACCTAAGGCTCTGATACCAATCTGTCGCACCCCCAAAACACGTGGCAGCGGAAGTATAAGGTGTCAAGGGGGCGCCGACCAAATCAAATATCACAACACAAAGATTAAAGCAAACGACCTCTATATGAGACGTTTGAAAAATATTACATTACCATAATTCAAATGTTTACAAAATATCTGGAGTTCGCATAAATCGTTAGAGATTTATAATACATAAATGTTGATACTAAATATCGTAATGCAATCTAATCTCTTGTTGTTTGTGAAAACATGCGACTCGAGCTAATGCTTTCCAAAAGCATCCTACTGCCTTGTTTCCCGTGGGAAGTCCTACTGCGTATGTGAACCTGAGAAATACATGCTAAAAGGTCAACATAAAGTTGGTGAGTTCATAGGTTTGCGCAGTTAAAATCATAGTATGAACCACAAGATTTCATAGTTATCAAAGTTGCACGAATGCCAAAGTAAATCATAGTATACTATTGCCATGAGCTCATAGTCCGAAGCTTAACCGTAGTTGTTTACCCCCAGTGAGTGTGTAACCAGTACACTCGGCTGTACGAAATATTATGCATCCGTATAGTGGTTAGAGCGACTAACCCGGATGGCGGATTGTCAGGTCCCGATAGATCTATCCATAATGTTCGCGCTTAGTATTAACGTACTATGATATTTGTTAGGGGTCATCGTAGTTTGGTTTAGTTACTCATGCAATCAGTATAAGAGTTTTTGTTACTTGCGTTCATATGTAAAACAGTTTATAAAACAGAGCATGTATTCTCACCCCAAAGTAAAAAGCAGTAAAAAGTGGGGCTATGAAACTCACCTTAGATTATCAAGTAGCAAGCAATTATCAAATAACAAGCAAAGTCCAAAGCGCAACCTTCTAACGTCCTAAACGTATAAGGTTGTGTAAGTAGATGTCTTAGAAGACCATCTATAGCGATTGTTTAAGTGGGGGTTAATGTCCACTTAAGCCAATCGTGTAGGTGGAGGGTTAATGTCCACCTAGAGCTAGTTCATCAACTAGTATGTCCAAATAAATTGTTCAAGTTCGTTTCTTAAAAACGTGTACGACCCGTTGGTGAAAGTTTGTAATAATAATTCATTTAGACATTATTATCAAGTTTGTTTTGCTGTAAACTATTCATTAGTACATATCGTGTATTGCAAACCAATTATTTTAGTTTGTATAAGTCTTAAACCGTAGGTCAAAGTTAGTCAACTCGTCGGTCAAAGCTGGTCAAACTGGTCAAACCTGGTCAAACTGGTCAAACCTGGTCAAACTGGTCAAGGTTGGTCAAACTTAGCATCACTAGCAAAATGTAGCATCACTAGGTTAGTGTCTCTACTTGAGACTTAGGATATTTTCAGAAAATGTGGCATCACTAGCAAAATGTAGCATCACTAGGTTAGTGTCTCTACTTGAGACTTAGGATATTTTCAGAAAATGTGACATCACTAGCAAAATGTAGTATCACTAGCAAAATGTAGCATCACTAGCAAAATGTAGCATCACTAGGTTAGTGTCTCTACTTGAGACTTAAGATATTTTCAGAAATTGTTCTAAGTGTCGGTTTCTAATTCGGGAAACTTTCTAAGTTTAGTCTTTGGTCCAAGTTACTAACTAAGTCATCCAAACCCATTTTTGTTACCACTTTCCAAAAATAGTAAGTTTTGTCGTTTTTAGAAACCGAGCCGTTTTTTTTGACTTGGTCAAACCTACTCGGTTTGACCCGAAACTTTTACCCAACCCATAAATCAGTTTAAAGAGTTCAAATAATTTGTCGGTTTGTGTCGGAGTCATCCAAAGTGTCGGTTTTAATTACACTTCTTAAGATTTTCAATATTTCACATTTTCGACTTTTGTTGGTTTGGTTCGCCATTTTATTTCTACCACTTATGTTCCAAACTAGGGTCTGAGATTTTTACCAACTGATCATGTATGTATCTAGTCTAACATATAATTTTTACAGCAACCATAGTTGTAACACCCCCAAATTTAACAGTTTGCGGAAGCGATGTTTTGGGTGTTACTAATCAATAATCACAAGCACAAAGGATACAGTGAACGACTCTAAATGAGACGTTCGAAAAGTTATTACATTAATACATAAGTAGTTCAAAATACAAGCTTGAGTTCAGTAAATTCCTAGAGATTCTAATACATAACAACTAGTACAAAAGTAATGTATGAAAATCTCCAAGCTTGTAAATGCATGCGACTCGAGCTAAGTAAGCTTATCCTGCTGGGCATCCCTACTGATGCTGTGTACCTGAGAAGCATTACTAAAACGGTCAACCAAAAGGTTGGTGAATCTCACAGGTTTGTAAGTAAGTAAACAGTTTGAACACACAAGTAGTATTTGTAAATCATAGCCAGCCAGTAATTAACGATCACAGGTTATGTTCATCGTTAACTTAATGTTTTAATAAGTGGGTGGTTGCAAGTCTTGCAAACCGTTTGATACAATCGCCATGAGCCACCATAGTTGAAGCTTAACGTACAGTAAATATCGGTACCCCCCTCATGAATGTAATCCAAAACATTCATACGGAACGAGTAAGAAACGCCCGTTTCTACAGGAACGGTTCGTGGTAGTGCTTGCTACCCCGGGCGGGGATTGTCAGTCCCATATGGATCCATATACTAAAACTCGCGCTTATCACATAACTAACAACTATGATTCAGGAGGATTTCATTGGATTAGTCGTAAACTCATGCAATTGGCGTATCGTTAATCTCGTACAGTAAGTAAATCGTGGCAGCAAGTAAGTTTTATGTGTTCATGTAAAACAGTAATGCATCTCACCCCTGAGTATAAAACAGTAAAGTAGGGGCTGTGAGACTCGCCTGAGTCTGGCAGACAATGCAGTAAGTAAGCAAGTAGTATTCCCGAACTAGCAACCCTTAGCGTCCTAATACGCATAAGGTTTAGTAAGTAAATGGAATACTTGTAAAGTATCCATGCTAGTTGTTCCCAACCTAGTTAATGTCCATTAGTTTGTTTGTAAGTTTGTAATCGTTTGTAAATCGTAGTTTGTATAAAAGTTGTACGGTTCGTTTGTTATCGGTGTATAATAATAATTCCATCCATTATTATTATGTATTCATAGTAGTGGTACAGTTGTAAAGTATACTCGTATGATCGTTTGTTTGTATTACAACATGTATCGTTTGTGTACGTTCCAATGGGCTTAGTCCCCAAAGGGTACGATTGAAACCTCGTAAGTATTCGTATGTATGTTCGTATCAGTTAACGTGTAATCCAGCACGTAACTAGTGAGTGAACTTGTAAGTTCGTATCGGATGTAATCCCGTGTAGTGTACAAGTGTAAGTTCGTTGGAGTGTAATCTCCTAAGTATTTCCGAGTGAAATCTCGTACGCGGGTGTGAGTGAAATCTCACGTTCAGTTTAGTATAGACTTGTACGTATTCAAGTATCGTTGTATACTTTCAAAAGTATAGTATTTTCATGTATAAGTAACGCCGAGTAAAGTACGTTTACGTTTTAAGTATATTCTATACTTGTATAAAAATGTAAGTTTCAATCAGCCTGTTATAGCGTCACTTGTATGCGTCACTTCTGGATATCATGCGACACTTAGGTAGTGTCGTATTATGTTATCAGTTTCGAGATGTATGCGACACTTAAGTAGTGTCGGTATTCTGATAGTGCGTCACTTTGTAAGTGACGTTAGTAAGTATTGTTTTTCATCAGTGCGTCACTATGATAGTGACGGTATAAAGTGTCGTGGTAAATCAGTGCGTCACTAACGAAGTGACGGTATAGGTGAGTAAATCAGTTTATCAGGCGACACTGGACAAGTGTCGGTATAAGCATTTATGCGTCACTGATGAAGTGACGGTATGAGGGTGAGTGACGTCATCGGTAGTAACCGGACGTCATTCGTTTCTACTGAAAGTTATTCGTTTATACTGATGATAGCGACACTAATGAAGTGTCGCTTGTTTCTGCCGAAGGTTATATAGTGGCGTCACTAAAGGAGTGACGCTCGTTACTACTGACGCTCGTTACTACTGAAAGTTATATGGTAGCGTCACTAAGTAAGTGTCGTGTTGTTTCTGCCGAAGGCGTTATGACTGCGTCACTAGTGAAGTGACGGTATAGTGTTTTAGCGGCACTTAAGAAGTGTCGCGTATGGACGGTTCGTGACATATGCGTCACTCAGACGTAGTGACGCATAACTGGCGTGAGCCATGCGACACTAGCGTCTGGCCAGTTTTTAGTTTGTGTCGAAAACGAGTTTAACGAGTTCCGTTCAAGTTGAATCTTTTACATAAGTTATATTATGTTATGTAGAGTTCATAAAAATTGTTGGATGTCGTTTTTAATGTTCGAGGTGTCGTTTTCTTTAAAATGACCAAAACCGACATTTTCGTAAAAGTGTTCAAAAACGAGTTTAGATTACATATTTGGACATTACTAAGTTAGGGAAATAATAATCTAGCAAAATAAAAGTAATCGGAAAAGTTTCGGGTCGCCGGAAAACTTACAAAGTTGTCGAAACGAAAATCCGAAAAGATGAGATTGTAGCCCTCGTTCTCGTGATCGCTTTTCTCCAAACGGGTATGGACCTCCGAGGTGTTTTAATGGTGTTTTTAGGTGCTTTTGGGTGACGGTTTTAGAGAGAGAGAGAGAGAGATGAGCCGATAGAGAGAGAGAAAGGAGTGGGAGAGATGGAGTGTGATTGTGTTTTGTGTGTGAGAGTGAACAAAGGGGTGAGGGCTTAATGCCCCCTCACCTTGGCCGGTTGGGGTGGGGCCACCATGGTGTGGATCTCACCAAATGTTGTTTCCTCGTGTACGCACTCCGTGCGGTGTTCGTTTCCCCGGTCGTTTAAACGTTAAAATGATTTTATACGCAATTAAATATACGTTTGAGAATACGAAATAATACCCGATTATTAAGTTGAAGTACTTTATCAAGATACTTTGTTTTCAAGTTATAAATCATAACTTAGTTTTGTTTTGTCGGTTGGTCGAGTTTTCGGAGAGTTCGGTGATGTTTAAATCAAACGTACGTTTTCCGTTATATTACAAACATAATGTAAAGTAATAGTCAAGGTAATTAAATAATTTCACATTATTTAATAATCGTTTTACAATATCCGCAAGTTTGTACGATTGTTGTTTTATACGATATGTACGAATCGTATACTCGTGTATATATATATTCCATCCATATATATATATAGTAATTAACGTATATAATCCTATTTCATATTATATACAAGTAATAAACACGTAATTAGGAAAATTTTAAATTGGTCCTAATTTTGGGGTTGTTACATTCTCCCCTTGTTAATAAAATTTCGTCCCGAAATTTGTTCGAAGTAGTAGTCGGTAGTTCGATACTAGTCAGATAGCTACAATGTGTACTAGTAGCCTACAGTAGTAGGGTAGGTCCTACAGTGTTTGAAATCAAGTAATCGTTAGGTGGTAACGTACCCTAATTTTTGTTGTCTGGAGGTAGTGGGCATTTGGCCTTGAGATGGCCAGCACTCCCACAGTTGAAGCAGAGTTTCACTTTAGGAGGGTTCGTACTTTTAGGGTCGGACTTGCATCGACTGGTGGGTGTGGTACACGGTTTGTCATGATGCCGAGTGCATCGGGAGCAGTAAGGCTTATTTCCTAAGTAAACTTTCACCCTTTTAGCTGGAGGTGGCGTACAGTCAGTGTCGGTATCCTCTTCAGTAGGAGTACTTTGTGAAGTTGGTGGTGGAGTAGGGTTTTCCAAAGCTATCAAACGTAGCTCGTACTCACGCATACGTATGTCATTTTGGAAAGCAATTCGTCGTAGGTCATCAATGTCTTCCTGTGCTTCAGTAAGTTGTTTTTGCAGCGATTCAATAGTTTGGTTAAGGTGGCTGACTGATTCGGCAGTCAAGGTTACATCAATTGGTGCTTTTGCAGCAGTTAGAGCAACAGGAGAGGCAGGTGTTGTTGCTGGTTCAACGAAAAGTTCGGTATCACACTCGAGTTCGAGGAGGTAAGGAAACATTGCTGGTTCCTCACTGAGCAGTTCATTTTGCAGTGTAGGGTTGTTGACGGAGTGAGTTGTCATTTCCTACGAAATAAATGTTCTATTTAAGAATTTGCCTCAAGTAAGTGAAGTTATATTAATTTTATCTGTTTAAAGTAACGAATATCATACGAGTTCCCGGTCTCAACCAGTGTGAGATAATTGGGAAGGGAGTTTGGTTACTGTATCTAAAATGTAAGGCAAATTGTGTTGTCGGGATTTAAGTAGTCGGTCGTTTCCTAATCCTATTGTGTACTTAGGATCAAAGAAAACACACAGAAAAAAAAAATACAGTTATACATAAATCATTAAGCGAGAGATTTATGAGAAAACAGATTCGGAAAATCAAAGAATGAGCGTACCCGGGTTGAGTAAATCACAGAGTCTCAGATTTGGGTCATCCTCCCTAGCATTGATTACATAAGCTCTACTCCTTGTATTGTTGGTTCGGGGTTTCAGCTTAGGGCAATCCTTCCTGAAGTGCCCGGTACCGTTGCACTCATAGCAGGTTTTGGGTGCAGAAGTATCAGTACCAGTGGGGTTGGTTCGGCAGTCTTGGGCCAGGTGCCCAAATTTCTTGCACTTAGTGCAGGGACAGGAGCCGTTATGATGGCGGCTACATTTGGAGCAGTAAGGCTTGCTCCCCTTGTAAGCCTTTGAGTCATTGACGTTGACAATTGCAAGCTTTTTGTCAGAAGTCGGGTTGGATGAGTGGGGACTTACTTCCCATTTACGTTTGTAATTCGCAGACGGGGTTGAAGTCGAGCCACGGCGGACAGAATTGGCCGTTAACTCATGAGCCATACGAATGGCGCTCTGAATAGTTCCCGGTTTGGATGAAGTCACTAGATCTTGAAGTCGTTCAGGGAGTCCATCAACGTACTTTTCGATCCTTTTGTACTCTGGATCAACCATGGTTGGGCACAAAAGTGCCAGCTGGTGAAAGCGGTTGGTGTATCCGGTGATGTCATCACCCTGCATCTTGTGATTCCAGAATTCCATTTCTAGCTGTTTCAGCTCATCTCTTGGGCAGTACTCGCCCCTCAGCATAAGCTTCAGTTCATCCCACTGTATTTTGTAAGCCTCAGCAACGCTCACCGTCTGTGCATATGTGTTCCACCAAGTAAGGGCGATGTCAGAAAAGGTACTGGTGGCGAACTTAACTTTATCCTCTTCCTTGCAGTTGCAGATGAGGAACACGGATTCTATTTTCTCGGTCCGGCGAATCAGACCGATCGCTCCTTCAGTACCTGCAAAGCCTAAGGGTTTGCAGTTTTGGAAGTCTTTGTAGGTGCAGGTTTTGGGTTGTGGTCCAGTATTAGCGGTATCTTCGCTACCAGGGGCTGAAGTTCGGGTAGCTAGAGCTTGAGCCACACTACGGGCAATTATACCCGCTACTTCGGCTTCAGTAAGAGTAATTTGTCATCGAGGAGGCATGTTCCTTGAAACAATAAATAAAGAACATGTGAGGGTTTGAATAAGAATTATGACGGTGATGATTTAGTATGTTCAAAGAAAATTTCGTCAAAGGTTGAAATTTGTTCAAAGTTTGTGGGTTATAAATAAGTTTATACAGTTCCAAAATTTTTGAGAATTTTATAAAACATTTTGTAAGAAATTTTGTAACATGTTCGATATAAATATATTTGTTATAAAATTTGATAGTAAGAGTTGTTTGTAAAATTTTGAAGTCTGCTGGAGACTTGGGTTGAAAATGATTTTATTATGATACATCTAACGGTATGGTGGGGCACATAATAGAATGTTATAAACGCAGAATTTGGTAGGAATAGCAAATGAAAAGAAGGTCTCGATCTTCATATCGAAGACTGTTGAAGTAACTATGGTTGTCAGTTATAACGGTGTGGAAGTCTTCGGACGTAAGCCGGTAGTCGTGAATTCATAAAAGTTAAATAAGGACAGAATGACGAGAATCGAGTTGTCGTTTGTTTGATGATATTTTTAAGGAATATTAATTTCGTAGTGGTCGAGAGAGAGTATCGTATCGGGGAAAGAGGCCTATGTATATATATATATATATCACATAACCGCCTAGTTCGTGTCTAGCACAATCACGTAAAAGTCCCGGTTCTCTCGAGGTCAGAGTCAGCTAATGCATTCCGGTTCAACATAACCCCTTTCAGAACTCACATCATCTTCATTTAATTGTACATAGTTGATCAGGCTATGTTAAATTAAACTTGTATGCTGTAATTCCTGAACCAGTTATACCTAATGAGGAATACTGCCTAACGGTCATAGTCTAGGCCCACTAAATGCAACCTAGTTCACTATAACCTTAGGCTCTGATACCAATCTGTAACACCCCCAAATTTAACAGTTTGCGGAAGCGATGTTTTGGGTGTTACTAATCAATAATCACAAGCACAAAGGATACAGTGAACGACTCTAAATGAGACGTTCGAAAAGTTATTACATTAATACATAAGTAGTTCAAAATACAAGCTCGAGTTCAGTAAATTCCTAGAGATTCTAATACATAACAACTAGTACAAAAGTAATGTATGAAAATCTCCAAGCTTGTAAATGCATGCGACTCGAGCTAAGTAAGCTTATCCTGCTGGGCATCCCTACTGATGCTGTGTACCTGAGAAGCATTACTAAAACGGTCAACCAAAAGGTTGGTGAATCTCACAGGTTTGTAAGTAAGTAAACAGTTTGAACACACAAGTAGTATTTGTAAATCATAGCCAGCCAGTAATTAACGATCACAGGTTATGTTCATCGTTAACTTAATGTTTTAATAAGTGGGTGGTTGCAAGTCTTGCAAACCGTTTGATACAATCGCCATGAGCCACCATAGTTGAAGCTTAACGTACAGTAAATATCGGTACCCCCTCATGAATGTAATCCAAAACATTCATACGGAACGAGTAAGAAACGCCCGTTTCTACAGGAACGGTTCGTGGTAGTGCTTGCTACCCCGGGCGGGGATTGTCAGTCCCATATGGATCCATATACTAAAACTCGCGCTTATCACATAACTAACAACTATGATTCAGGAGGATTTCATTGGATTAGTCGTAAACTCATGCAATTGGCGTATCGTTAATCTCGTACAGTAAGTAAATCGTGGCAGCAAGTAAGTTTTGTGTGTTCATGTAAAACAGTAATGCATCTCACCCCTGAGTATAAAACAGTAAAGTAGGGGCTGTGAGACTCACCTGAGTCTGGCAGACAATGCAGTAAGTAAGCAAGTAGTATTCCCGAACTAGCAACCCTTAGCGTCCTAATACGCATAAGGTTTAGTAAGTAAATGGAATACTTGTAAAGTATCCATGCTAGTTGTTCCCAACCTAGTTAATGTCCATTAGTTTGTTTGTAAGTTTGTAATCGTTTGTAAATCGTAGTTTGTATAAAAGTTGTACGGTTCGTTTGTTATCGGTGTATAATAATAATTCCATCCATTATTATTATGTATTCATAGTAGTGGTATAGTTGTAAAGTATACTCGTATGATCGTTTGTTTGTATTACAACATGTATCGTTTGTGTACGTTCCAATGGGCTTAGTCCCCAAAGGGTACGAGTGAAACCTCGTAAGTATTCGTATGTATGTTCGTATCAGTTAACGTGTAATCCAGCACGTAACTAGCGAGTGAACTTGTAAGTTCGTATCGGATGTAATCCCGTGTAGTGTACAAGTGTAAGTTCGTTGGAGTGTAATCTCCTAAGTATTTCCGAGTGAAATCTCGTACGCGGGTGTGAGTGAAATCTCACGTTCAGTTTAGTATAGACTTGTACGTATTCAAGTATCGTTGTATACTTACAAAAGTATAGTATTTTCATGTATAAGTAACGCCGAGTAAAGTACGTTTACGTTTTAAGTATATTCTATACTTGTATAAAAATGTAAGTTTCAATCAGCCTGTTATAGCGTCACTTGTATGCGTCACTTCTGGATATCATGCGACACTTAGTATAACGCCCCAAAATTTACAACTGTTTTTTTTTTTTTTTAACAATGCGGAAGCTCAAGTCCCAAAACATATATATACATAAAATGACATATTGTCATCTTCCATTACCTAAGTTCTAAGTATTGATTATTACCGTTTACAAAACAATCCTTTATATCCTGGGCATTATATAATCACACATTTTAAACTGTATTAATAATAATCAGAGTAATCCCAGTCAAACATTCTTCAGTTGCTCCTTGACCCGCCCATAACAATAGATATTACCTGCAAGGAGTAAACAACGAGGGATTAGCACGAAGCTAAGTGAGTTAACTCATCACTAACAATACAACTTAGTTTAACACTATGAGTTCACCACATTTAACACTTTGACTCAACATCACCAGAGGATCGGTGGCCCTTGTGGCGCCCTCAGTCGCGGTGGCCCACCAAGCGACACTTACACCAACTGCAGGCCAATACAGCGGTTAACCGATAACCGTTTGTTACCTTTAGTCAACACAAGCCTTACTTACAACGAATGTTCACAACCCTTGTGTTGACTAACCTGTAACAACACAGTCCAACATAGTTGACCTCTATTAACACAGTTACCAATAGGTCACTTAACACTTAACACTTTAACACTTTAACACTTTAACACAATTCAACTTAACACAGGAATAACACTTAACACTTGAAGTAACCACAATAGTGATCACTAAATTATAGTGAGAGATCAAAGTCCACTCACCGACTACCATAGTCGCCCACTCAGTAGTCTAATATCACTGAGTCTTCTCCATATCTGGAAATACAACAAAATACACAAGTCAGTTACTTGTATCAAATCTACATAACATTACTCCAATAGATTTATATCAACAATCTCAATTCATGTGTATTATCACAATCATCACAAACATCAAGTTTCATACTTCTTGAATTGTTGCTTAATCATGATTAGATATCATGTTAACCACTTTTCAACTATATATCAATTTAGTTGTCACTTGTAGTAACTTCACATAATTCATTCCACTAATATGAATTATCACTATTAACTTCATTAGTTCATCATCACTATCAAATTTATGATCATAGAATCACATTATCACGTTAATCCACCTCAACTATAGTTAATCAATATAATTAAGCTATTAACCTCATATATTAAGAATTCACTATTTATCTCTTTCATTATTCCATTACTAACTCATGATCATCATCATAATCATCTTAGCTTCAATGAATAAAACTTCATATACTAATTCATCTTTCACTAATACACTATAACAACCTCTTGTTATTATAAATCAAGGTAATTAACACCTAATCATCACACTTTCACAAATTCCACTTGAATTATAATCACACAACTTGATTAATTCATTATTAGGTTAGATTAAAGCTACTAACCTTCATACTAACACATATTAACACCATTACAACTAATATCAATCATTAATTTATAATAATCACCATTAACCCATCAAAATCATCAAATTTCCTATAAAACTCATGAACCCTAATTCAAACCTATAACTTAAGCATGAATCATGTTAGATATCAACAACAATAAGCTTAACTAACATCAATTTCACATAATCAAAACTTAATTTCGAATTATCACCAAGAACATCAAAAACCCCCAATTTCTAGGGTTTAAAATTGAAGATTTAGAGACTTACTAGTAGCATAGAAGGATTAGGAGATGATTATCTATCCACTTGAAGCTTAAATCCGAATTTGTGATCTTCACTTTTGATTATTTCTTCATGTTTTTGTAGATTTAGGGTTATATGTGTGTGTATATGTTAATACGTACGTATGTATGTATATGTGGGAATAAAACCCGATCCATCATATATAATATACCATATAGTGTTAGTTTTCATTCCCCGTATTTATTATTGTCTGGAACTTAAAATCATTTGCGAGGAAAACTATTTTATTTTACCGTCAACTAAATAAATTTAAAACAATCAATATTTCACTAGCCACAATATTTCCTGAGGCTTATCGACCTATTAATTTTACAATCAAACACAATAACAATTTTAAATCGCATTTGAAATTTACAGAAAATACCTATTACTTCTAGGCCCAATTTGAGGATGTTACACTTAGGTAGTGTCGTATTATGTTATCAGTTTCGAGATGTATGCGACACTTAAGTAGTGTCGGTATTCGGATAGTGCGTCACTTTGTAAGTGACGTTAGTAAGTATTGTTTTTCATCAGTGCGTCACTATGATAGTGACGGTATAAAGTGTCGTGGTAAATCAGTGCGTCACTAACGAAGTGACGGTATAGGTGAGTAAATCAGTTTGTCAGGCGACACTGGACAAGTGTCGGTATAAGCATTTATGCGTCACTGATGAAGTGACGGTATGAGGGTGAGTGACGTCATCGGTAGTAACCGGACGTCATTCGTTTCTACTGAAAGTTATTCATTTATACTGATGATAGCGACACTAATGAAGTGTCGCTTGTTTCTGCCGAAGGTTATATAGTGGCGTCACTAAAGGAGTGACGCTCGTTACTACTGACGCTCGTTACTACTGAAAGTTATATGGTAGCGTCACTAAGTAAGTGTCGTGTTGTTTCTGCCGAAGGCGTTATGACTGCGTCACTAGTGAAGTGACGGTATAGTGTTTTAGCGGCACTTAAGAAGTGTCGCGTATGGACGGTTCGTGACATATGCGTCACTCAGACGTAGTGACGCATAACTGGCGTGAGCCATGCGACACTAGCGTCTGGCCAGTTTTTAGTTTGTGTCGAAAACGAGTTTAACGAGTTCCGTTCAAGTTGAATCTTTTACATAAGTTATATTATGTTATGTAGAGTTCATAAAAATTGTTGGATGTCGTTTTTAATGTTCGAGGTGTCGTTTTCTTTAAAATGACCAAAACCGACATTTTCGTAAAAGTGTTCAAAAACGAGTTTAGATTACATATTTGGACATTACTAAGTTAGGGAAACAATAATCTAGCAAAATAAAAGTAATCGGAAAAGTTTCGGGTCGCCGGAAAACTTACAAAGTTGTCGAAACGAAAATCCGAAAAGATGAGATTGTAGCCCTCGTTCTCGTGATCGCTTTTCTCCAAACGGGTATGGACCTCCGAGGTGTTTTAATGGTGTTTTTAGGTGCTTTTGGGTGACGGTTTTAGAGAGAGAGAGAGAGAGAGAGAGAGATGAGCCGATAGAGAGAGAGAAAGGAGTGGGAGAGATGGAGTGTGATTGTGTTTTGTGTGTGAGAGTGAACAAAGGGGTGAGGGCTTAATGCCCCCTCACCTTGGCCGGTTGGGGTGGGGCCACCATGGTGTGGATCTCACCAAATGTTGTTTCCTCGTGTACGCGCTCCGTGCGGTGTTCGTTTCCCCGGTCGTTTAAACGTTAAAATGATTTTATACGCAATTAAATATACGTTTGAGAATACGAAATAATACCCGATTATTAAGTTGAAGTACTTTATCAAAATACTTTGTTTTCAAGTTATAAATCATAACTTAGTTTTGTTTTATCGGTTGGTCGAGTTTTCGGAGAGTTCGGCGATGTTTAAATCAAACGTACGTTTTCCGTTATATTACAAACATAATGTAAAGTAATAGTCAAGGTAATTAAATAATTTCACATTATCTAATAATCGTTTTACAATATCCGCAAGTTTGTACGATTGTTGTTTTATACGATATGTACGAATCGTATACTCGTGTATATATATATTCCATCCATATATATATATAGTAATTAACGTATATAATCCTATTTCATATTATATACAAGTAATAAACACGTAATTAGGAAAATTTTAAATTGGTCCTAATTTTGGGGTTGTTACAATAGTGTCCATTTACATATTTAAACAAATTCGAGTATGAACCGTACTCAGTTTTCGAAAACTTCCAGACCAGACTCAAAGATCAGATTATTCACAAAAATACGTACAGATCTGGAAAAAATGAAAAACATGAAAGTTGTAGCCCTTTTCAATACGCAACTTTTAAAAATAAAATTCGTTATCTAATTCTTCCTACAACTCAAGATATGGTCATTTTAGTGGACTGACTTTTTCTGGGCAGATTATGCATGTTCTTGATTAAGTTGTAAAAAACGTATTTTAACAAAAGTTTTGGACATATTAGTGATAGATGAACATAATAACATCTAAATCAGTAGTATTAAAGTAAAATAAGTTAGGGGATTAGTGATTCTCACAAAGATTGATGAAGAAGAACAAGAGGGGATGATGATGGTGTTGCTTCTAGCTTCTTTCTTGTGATTTCTTCTTTTAAATTGGTGGTGTTTAATGGTGTTTGTGGGTGGTTCTAGGGTGGTTTGAAGGCTGGAAATCCCTGGGTTTTTGAGAGGAAAAGTGTTGGTGAAATTTTTTTGAAAGATTAAGTGTGAGTGAAATGAGGTGTAAGTGAGGTGAAGTGATGGAGTGATCAAGAATATTCATCATCACATTGCATGGATTATGAGAGGTGATGGGGGGTGGTGTGGCACATGGGTGCACATGGGGAAGGAGTGGGGGGCGGCCTAGGGGGCCCACCAAGGGCATTTTAGTCATTTTCTTGATCTTAATTTACTTCGTTGCGTTTCCCGTTCGTTTACCCGATTGTTTAGACGTTTATTTATACGTTAAACGTTTTATACACACATTTAAGTAACGGTTTAAATTCCGATATTTTCAATTGAAATATTTATCTAGATACTTGAAAACATTTATATAAAAATGTTCCGTTAATTTATCAGCCTCGATTTGCGTGCACGTTTTACGGAGGTTTAATCGCGTAGTGTTTTAAATAGACGTTTTTCATTGACGAACTATTATATGATGTTTTCAATAATAATTTCATACAAAATAATATGTTTAAATTATTAAAATATATTTTAGCTTTCGCTCGATTGTCGGGCGCGTTCCGCGCGTTTCTGTTGCGTTTGAGACATTTTAGTCAAAACGCCTAAGTTTTTCGTGTATTATTTTAACAAAATAATAATATATGATAAATAACTTCTAAAAATAGATTCAAGTTATTTATAGAAATGTTTTCACCAACGTCGTATAATTTGTCGGACTCCGTCCGGTTGTTTTGCACAATTTCACCAAATTGCGTGAGTGTAATTACAACTAATTACATAAGCGCAATATAATCAATTACGGGAGTGTATATTCACATAAATACACAAATAGTTACAAGTAATTACAATTATTTAGCCTAAAATCAAACTAAACACACGTAATTAGGGTTTCTAGCAGGTTAATCAGAAATCCTAAATCGTCGGGTGTCACACATACTGAAGAATTCAAGTAAAACTCATAACACTGCATCATTAAATTTCAAGGTAGCGGTTACTAAATGATGTATCTTTTCGAAACATATAACATACACTTGAATTTTTAAGGTTAGACAAATATCAAACATACTTTGAATATGCTATGTTATCTAAGTCTGTACGTAGTACAACAAAAGATCCCTTCTAGCATAATTTAAAATATATTTGAGAATATTAATTTAATTAAAGGTTTCAGTTCTGTACTTAGTACAACAAAGTTACCAGTAATTAAGTTAATACCCATATTGCTACTATTTGCCAATTCAAATTAATATGCATGATAACAGTGTATGGCAATACCATCCTTCAACAATTAAGACTTAATGTCATACATCATAAAATAGTAACACAAGATAATAAACAAGTAGTTAATTAACTTCTTAAGACTTAGAAAATTTCATATAATTTGCCTACCAGGTACATCATATGAAGAAGCCATCTAAAGTTTTCACTTAAAAATAGATAAATTATAACTTGTGGATATAGGTGTATAATCAAATAAATATAAACACATATCTGATAGAACCGCTGTAGTTCTAAAGCAACGTTATTTGAACCTACTATCATATCATACTTAGGACTTAAGCTTATTATTGTGAAGCTTATTCTCCTAATGTACTATCATTTCCCTTAGTTTTTGCAAATAAAAAATGAAGGCGATTCCCCTTAGGTAACAAGCAAATGAATGCCATACGCCCCCCCTTTTTTTTTTTTTTTTTTTTTTACACACAGAAATACTAACTATTACAAAAATACCCTTGGAAGACTAATCACTCTGGATTTCTCATTCCGTTCAGTTGAACCAACGTCTCAAATCTTGCTCTGTCGAACGTCTTTGTGTATAAGTCTGCTAAGTTATCCAATGATGGTACCTTAACTAACTTTATCAACTTTTTCTCAGCACAATCTCTAATAAAATGATGTCGAATATCAATATGCTTAGTTTTACTGTGCTTCACAGGATTATTGGTGTTCGACATAGTAGATTCGTTATCAATCATCATAGGAGTATTGGTTATATTTAACCCATAATCCCGCAGTTGCTGTTGAATCCAAAGTACTTGCGAGCAACAGCTGCCAGCTGCAACATACTCAGCTTCACATGTAGAAATGGCTACCGAGGTTTGCTTCTTGCACTGCCAGGATACTAATCTACCTCCAAGGAATTGACATCCTCCGGTCGTAGATTTCCTATTCTGATTGCATCCTCCATAATCTGAATCAGTATAAGCTACGAGATCTAAGTCTCCATCAATCGGATACCAAAGACCCAGCTTAGGTTTCCCTTTGAGGTAACGAAAAATTCGTTTAACAGCTTGCATGTGTGACTCTTTCGGATTAGCCTGATATCTTGCGCATAAACAAACAGCAAACATTATGTCAGGCCTAGAGGCTGTAAGATACATTAGTGATCCGATCATGGCTCTATAAAGAGTTGGATCCACATCACTATCACTCGATGTATCTGGACCTAGTCCATGATTGACTGGAATTGGAGTATTGTAGACCTTACTTTCATCCATCTTAAAGCATTCTAATAGCTCATATGTATATTTATATTGATGAATAAAGAATCCATCCTTCTTTTGATCAACTTGTAATCCTAAGAAGAAATTCAACTCTCCCATTGCAGACATTTCAAACCTTTTTCTCATGACTTTCTCGAATTCTTGACACATCTTTTCATCAGAAGATCCAAAGATAATGTCATCAACATAAACTTGCGCGAGAAGAAAGTCTTTCTTTTTCCACTTCACAAACAGTGTACTATCAATCGATCCTCTTGTAAATCCATTCTCAAGTAGATACGTTGATAGTGTTCCATACCACATCCTTGGTGCTTGATGTAATCCATATAGAGCCTTATTCAAGCGATATACTCTATCTGGATACTTAGGAACAGCAAACCCTGGTGGTTGTGAAACATACACCAATTCTTCCACTTTGCCATACAAAAAGGCACTCTTAACATCCAACTGATACACTTTTATACCAAAATATGATGCGAATGCTAAGAATACTCTAATTGCTTCTAGCCTAGCAACTGGTGCAAACACTTCATTGTAGTCAATACCTTCTTGTTGATTAAAACCTTGCACTACCAGACGAGCTTTATTGCGAGTAACGATTCCTTTATCATCTCTCTTGCACTTTTATACCCATCTAGTTCCAATTGGATATTCTCCCTTTGGTAGGTCAACCAACTCCCATACTTGTAATTTAGAGAACTGAGATAGTTCTTCTTGCATTGCTTCTACCCACGAGCTTTCTTTTAAAGCCATTTGAACATTTTTAGCTCGACTTGTGAGATAAAGCATGAATATAGACATTGATTAGGAATCCCTGTCTCTTTCATTGCAGTATACAAGCTTTGGTATTCTAAGTTCTCAGACGTACTAGCTCTGGATTGATGCCTAGTTTGAACCGGAGTATTAATATCACCGATGATGTTTTCAACGGGATGATTCTTACTCGTTCTAGTTGTAGTAACTGGTTCAACCGGTATATCATCTCCTAAATTAGTACCAATCTCTTCCAATTCAGGACATCTTCCGTACGTGCTGAAGATATCCTTAAATGTTTCAAAGGAGTAAGTATATCATCAAACTTTGTAGAAAGATCATCAGGATCTTCTGTTTCTTGAGACTTATCCTCTGAAGGTTGTTGTGACTCACTTGTGGAAGCTTTATCTGAGTCAACATTAGTCTTAATTCCAGACTGCTTAACACTTGATGTTGAAGCGGGACCAATATTCTCATCTTCAAACAATAAATGTTCAACTATCTCTGAATCACTGACATAGTCACTAATAGGAACTTTAAATGATGCAAAAAGATCAGAATAATCAAATTGCCAATCTAAGCCCTTATGAACATCTGGTGAGTAGCTCGTAACCTCAATATTATAAACTACCTCCAAACGTCCTGTGACTTTATTAAAGACTCTCTTGTTTGGCGAATTGCGCATATAACCTAGAAAAAATCCTTCGTCAACTTTCTCACCAAATTTTGCTTGATGTCCAGTCTTTAATATGGTGCATGAAACTCCAAAGGGTTCAAACCCTTTTAAGTTAGCTTTCTTATTGTTCAAAAGCTCATAACAAGTCTTGTTATGTCTCTTAACCGTAAGAACTCTATTAAGAACATAACATGCTGTATTCACTGCTTCTGCCCAAAAGATGACCGGAAGCTTAGAATCAGCAAGCATTGTTCTAGCAGCTTCAATCAACGTCCTATTTTTCCTTTCAGCAACACCATTCTGTTGAGGTTCATAAGTGCACTGAATTGATGTAATATCCCTTTGCTTAAGCAATAGATATTCAACGTTGAATTTTTGAATTCTGTTCCATTGTCACTACGAATACGCTTAACTCTCTTTTTATAGACATTCTCTACTAGATCAAAGAACTCAATTAGAATTCCAGGAGTCTCATCCTTTGATCCCAAAAAGAATACCCATGAGAATCTAGAGTAGTCATCTGTGACCACCAAACAGTACCATTTGCCACATATACTTCTCTTGCTTATAGGGCCGAAGAGATCCATATGTAGCAATTCAAATGGCGAGGAGATTGAGTTCTCAGTCTTAGATCTGTGTGGTTTCTTGTGCTGCTTTCCTTTCATGCAAGGAACACACTTATCTTCATACTCGAAACATTTTTGTGGTACACCTAGAACCAAACCATTTTTGGTTATGTAATTCATCTTTCTTCAGTTCAGGTGTGCCATTCTCCTATGCCATAATAATGCGTCTGTTTCCGAAGCCTTGGATAATAAACATGTAGACACCATTGAAGAATTAGGAACACCCATGTTGATAGCATAGATGTCTTTCTTCCTTGGCGCCCTCATCAATATCCATTTATCAGGAATTTTGAAACCTGGCTTCAGGACTAAGGCCTCTTTTTCATTGAAATAAACTGGATGACCTTTATCACAGACTTGGGAAACACTCACCAGGTTGTGAGTTAGTTCTTCAACATAGTTCACATCCTCAAGAGTCAAAGTTCCATTTGAAACTTTTCCTTTTCCCGAAATTACTCCTCCTTTATCTCCTGCAAAATTTACTTTTTGCTTGAGACTTTCCTTGAAGTCCTTCAGTAGACTTCTTTCTCCGGTCATGTGCCTCGAGCATCCACTATCTACATACCACCAGCTGTCCTTGTTCACAGCATGCTCTTGCACATAACACAAAACACAATCAGTTATCTAGAGGGACCCAAGCCATTACGTTCTTGGTTTGTCCCTTATCATCAACAAACTTAAGCTCTTTAAAATAACCATCCTTCCCATCAGGAGCTTTGGTTACTTTCGAAGTAGCCTGAGTTTGTGGACGATCAGCCTTAAGAGGTGAATTTGAGGAGAACCTCTTAGGCACATAATTATGAGCTCTATTATGATAATTATAATTAAACTCATGTGATCGCGAAGTAGTACCACTCTCATAATGACTATGGCCTCTACTTGCAGTTCTAAACCTCGACGGTGTCACATCCCTAGACTTATGGATAGAATTATCACTTTGAGTATATGGCCGTTTAGGTTTAGGTGGGGACACACTATGCTTACCATCTCTTTTAAGAATGTTAACAGGTTTATTACCTAACTTAGGTTTGGTATCTAACCCATCTACAGTCATACTAGAGTCAGTCTGTGTCTTTTCATCAATCACAAGCTTATGTGGTGTTTCAGGCTTTTTGTTAGGACAACACGAAGCCACGTGTCCCTTTTGATGACACTTGAAACAAGACATCTGCTTGCGTGATTTACTCACTTTTGCTTTCTCATCCGGAGTCTTAGGCACTAAAGGTTTAAGCTGTTCCTTATCAACTTTATCATCAATCTTAGCATCGTTAATCACTCCACCCGATACAAATTGTATTTTGGTGAACTGAGAAGCCTTGCTATTATCTAATGATACGTTCTTAATAACATCTTTCTGTGCCTCTGACTGTTCAGATTTATCAGCTACTGAACTCTCAGGATTAACTTCAGTCATTTCAGAATCTTCAGGAATAGGAGTGTAATTGGCATTAAAAGGAGGGGATACATCATTGTAACCTAACCCGGTCTTGTCCTTTACACTACGTTGAGCATCTAAAATTTTATCCATTTGAGATGTCCTATAGTTCTCAAGTTTACGGTTTTTCTCAATAAACCTTAAGTTAAGGTTCACTATTTCCTGATCCTTACTAGCAATTGTCTCATTTAAGTCTTTGATATTCATATAGAGACCATCTATGACAACAGATTTTTCATTTATGGTATCTCTAAGTTTTGTTCTATCCGAAGCATCAGACTTAATTTTATCTTTTAAGACTTGTTTATCATCACTTAATCTACGAATATCCATAATAGCTTGATCAAGTTCAGATCTAACAGTCTTATAGGATTCCTTATCCATATTCAATTGTGATGACAAATTGCTATTTGACACAGTTAAGACACTATTTTGAGATTGCAAATCAGTAACTAAGTAACAAACATCAGCAAGATTAAGAATATCTAAACATACCTTCTTCTTGTCAGTTTGTAATTCAGTCATGCGTGCCACGAATTCTTCAGGACTCATATCTGGAGCTGAATCCATATATAGCACGTCATCATCACTTGCCTTCACTTCAGACTCAGGCACCTCTACTTTCTGTTCCATATCAGTGGGCATGTAGGACACTGATCCAGCAGTTGTCTCTTCGATCTCGGCCATCAAGACTTCCTCAGAATGAGCTTGCCAATCATAAGAGCCATCCAACTGCTTCACCACTAAGGCTTTGGAAGCAAGAGTACTTCCCGAACCTTGTTTTCCTTGTGCTTCTACTTTAGGTCTTTGGCATTCTCTAGCAAAATGACCAATACCCTGACAGTTAAAGCATCTGACCTTGGTTTTATCAAACCCTGATCTATTGCCCAACACCTTTCTACCAGTTCTCTTGAGGAAATTTTTAACTTTTCTTGAAACCAATGCTAGTTGATCTTGAAGCTCCAATTCCTCAAGATAATCAGGATCTATCTGTTCATAATCCTCATCAAACAGAATAGGATCATTGATCTTTCCCTCTATGTAGTTCTCGTATGATGCAACAAAGGAAGCAAGAACAGACAGTTGCTGTTCAGCAGATTTCACACTCATCGGCATCTTCTGATGCTCTTGAGGTGACTTCTCAGTATTCTTTCCCTTTCTCTCATCACTAGAGGAGGAAATAAAGCATAGATTGTGACACCCTCAAATTTCGGTTTGCGGAAGCTGTCGGGTCGGGTGTCACTAAATCAAATATCACCGCATAAGATACATAATGAACGACTCTAAATGAGACGTTTGAAAATAATTATACATTTCCCAAAATAGAACGTTTACAACGTTATGAGTTTAATAATAATTTCCAAATACATAATTTGAAAATACTAAAGTAGATGCAGAGTTGTCCCAATTGTTGAAAATATGCGACTCGAACTAATAAGATCTTGTAGCGATCCTAATCCTGCTGGGCAACCTGAGAACACATGCTAAAACAGGTCAGCTATAAAGCTGGTGAGTTCATAGGATGGTTAGTTGAAAACATAAAGTAATAAAACAATTTATGTTTTGTAAAGTTGTTTCCAAAATCAGTGATTTTTGATATGTAATACGTTGAAGTTTGTAACGCCAATGTGTAAAGGTCTAATCTAGGTATTTCATACCTAACTAGTTTGAATTGTAAGTCTACCATTGAAATTGTTTGTCTAACTTAATGTTCAATTACCCCGATATGGTTGGTTGCATTGTTACAAGTTACTTAGACTTGTTTGTCTTAAATTGATACAAGTTACAACGACTTGTTTGTTTGAAAATGCTACAAGTACAACGACTTGTCTGATTGAAAATGATACAAGTACAACGACTTGTCTGCTTGAAAATGATACAAGTACAACGACTTGTCTGATTGAAAATGATACAAGTACAACGACTTGTCTGCTTGAAAATAATACAAGTACAACGACTTGTCTGATTGAAAATGATACAAGTACAACGACTTGTCTGCTTGAAAATAATACAAGTACAACGACTTGTCTGATTGAAGTTGTGCCCACTGCAATACCGTGGCATCGTTTTGTACCCACTTTACCGTGGTATCGTTTTGTGCCCGCTGCAATACCGCGGCATCGTTTCTGAAGTGCTCGAGAGCATAGTTGAAATGTAGAGCTAGTAGTACTACGACATACTAGCTATTGCAAATAAGTGTCGACCGTACAACGACGCGTCTGACTTGAATGATTGTGTTTGTATGATTGTATGTATACTAATATACATAAATATTATTGAAGTTAGCACCAAGTGCTCATGATAATATATAAACATGTAGATATATATATATATATATAGATACATATATTTGTCAAATGAGCAAACGTAAGTAACAATCGTGACACGCATGAAAATAATTGATTGTATCTAAATACGTATAAGCAAATATTTAGATATTAAGTAATACGTTGGTCCTAGGTATGAATACTCATCACCTAGTTGAATTGTATTAGTATAAAGGATCTATACTAACATATGATGCTATCGTATACTTCTAGCCTAAAGCCTAGCAAGTATATTTGGGTTCTGAATTGTATTGGCAATATTAGTTCCTAAAAGAGAAACTGATCCTGTAAATGTATGTATGTCGTCTAGTGTAGGTAGAACTAACCAGTTCTAATGTATTTGATAATATTGTCCCGCGACAATATGGCCAATGAATAGTAATAACTATATCCAGTTATACCTAAGTAATTGTTTTCCAACAATCTGATAGTGTACGATTGTGACCTATCTAGGTTAGGTCTTGATATTGTTCCAAAACAATGTGTTGGGTGTAATTCCTAAGTATTACACATTTGTATTACATACAGTAATAAGATTGATTGTGAATTATGAAAGATTATTAATATAATTCGAAAACAGTTGTTGTGCATGTGTTTCACCCCAAAAACAGTAAAACAGTTGAAAGAGTGGGGCTATGAAACTCACCTGTGAATTGTTAGCGATACGATGATACGCGCGTCGTCCAAATGGTAACCTTCTAGTGTCCTAAACACGTGAGGTTATATAAGTATGAGACAAATCAGTTTGTCTAAGCGAGTTGTTCATGTGTGCATTTGTTGCTGAAGTCTGGGAATGGTGTACGGGGGTCCGGGGGCAGCGCCCCTGGTAGCGGGGTCCAAGGGGCGGCAGCCCCTGGCGGGGTCCAAGGGGCAGAGCCCCTGGCTGGGGTCGAGCTGCCAGGTCAGCTTGGAAAATTTTTTATTTCTACTACTTTACTTTAAAGAAAACGTGTTCGGAATCCAAATTCGGGTAAAATCGAGTGGTAAAATTTGGTTGTCAATACTTAGTGAAAAACATAGGTTTTTAAGGTTCTGCGACGTCAGATGCGACGTCAGATGCGACGTCAGCTGCGACGTAGGGTCGTGGGTCGCTATGTGCGACATCGCAATTTAATGCGACGTTGTGCGTTACGTCGCAATGTGCGACGTTTAAGATTTACTGCGACGTAGGGTGTTACGTCGCATCATGCGACGTTGAGATGTTTTTGCGACGTTGGCTGCGACGTCGGCTGCGACGTCGCAACACTGTTTTTGGTCTCTGCGACGTAGCGATCTGATCGCCGGAGTTTGAGCCGAAAACGAGTTTTCCGGCCTCCGTTGAGTCTGATTCTTTTACCCAACCCGTAACTAAGTATTTTAAGCTTATCTAAACCGCAAACAAGCAAAATAACAAGGTTTTCAGAGATTTCGAGAATTGTCGGAAACTTACAAATCCGCGCGAGGAGAATCCGAAAAGATAGGATTGTAGATCGTTGCGTGGTGATCGTTTTTCCCTAAAGGAGCTTTGAGATTGGAGGTCGTTTGACGGTGGTTTTTGGCGGATTATGGTGGTGGTGGTGGTAGGTTGTAGAGAGAGAGATGAGAGAAAAGGTAGGTGAAAAAGAAGAAGAAAATGAAGAAATGAGGTGGGAGTTTGGGTTTTTGTTAAAACTCAGATCCCTAACTCGTGTACTGTGGTCTCCAACCACAGTACAAAATGTCCGTGATTTCGTACCCGTTTAAAATGTAGATTTATTATTTAAATCCATAATTTTGTTTATATCATTTTGTAAATATTTTTAGTAAAATATTTCACTTGAACTATAAAATGTCATTATTCAAAGTTTAAAATCGGCGCGAAATTTGACTTTTTGACCGGGTGTTACATTCTCCCCCTGTTAAGAAAATTTCGTCCCGAAATTTAAAGTGATGTCAGGGTTGCGCCTGGTCTGGGGAGCAATGCACGTACGAGGTATTTGTCGAATAGATTGCAGACACATGATGTCTATAACAAGGTTGAATAGCAGTCACTCCATGACCGCATCATGTTTAATCGTTGTGGTCACATTCTGACTGTTTTGTAATTGGTTATATCAGGGCTGAGCGATTTATCGTTGAGTCGATTAGTCTACTGAAAGTAAACATTGAGTTTGGTTGGTGAGTGTTCTATCGATTGGTCTGCTGAAAGCAAACTTTGGGTTTTATGTGGGCCTAGGTCAACTAGCCCTAAGATGTGATCGACATTAAGTCGTTAAAATGATGGTGGGGACAATAAGTACACGTTTAGCGAATCTAAAATTGAAGAGTTATGTTTTCGAGGAGAGGTTGTACTTACATTATTGTTGGAGATTTATTTGATTTACTCGGAGTCGATTAGGTGAATTTTGCGTCTTTTTGGGCAGTCCTTCTTGTAATGACCAGGTTCCTTACATTTGAAGCATATCCTTCGAGAGTCGGGATTGGCGGGAACTCTGCAGTCCCGGATTACGTGACCATATTGTTGGCATCTTTCGCAGGGTAATCCGCAAAATCCGTCATGATGACGTTTGCAGCCGTGACAAAATGGTTTGTTACCCGCATAGCCTTGTCTGTCGTTGGGTTCAGCAGCGTAGGACCTCAAGGGTTCAGGTTGATTCGTTGGGTTTTGGCTAGAGCTGGAACTTCCATTTCCTTTTTGTTGATTGTTTTCTGTTGCAGGTGGCCCACGTCGAACCACCTGTGCCATGAGTCTGTGGGCCATGCGAATAGCCTCTTCAATAGTAGTGGGTTTAGAGGCGGTGACCATTCCCTCAATTAGCAACGGGAGTCCACCAATGTACCTCCCGATTCGTTTGTTTTCAGGGTTTACTATGTTTGGACAAAGGGATGCTAGTTGTTGGAAGCGATTGGTATATGTTTCAATGTCGTTGTCCTTTACGGTGAGATACCAAAGTTCGTCTTCAAGTTTGTGAAGTACTTCGATGGGACAATACTTGTCCTTCATGAGTTGTTTCAGGTCTTCCCACGGAAGTTCGTGAGCAGTGTCGTTTCCTACAGTTCGGGCGTGAAAATTCCACCAGGTAGAGGCATCATCCTGGAGGGTGTACGTGGCGTACAAGACTTTGCAGTCGTCGGGGCAGTTGCACATGTGGAAAATAGATTCAATTCTCTCGAACCATCGAATTAATCCGACAGCTCCTTCAGTTCCGACGAAGTTTGGTGGCTCGCACCTCAGGAAATCCCTAAAAGTGCAAGGCTTTACTTGGCTATGAGTAGCTAGGGTCGCAGTCACTGCTTGATTAATGATTTGATCTTGCTCAGCTCGAGTGAAAGTTGGTCGTTTAGGTGGCATGATTCTTGAACAAGAATGAAATGACAAAGTGTGAGATCTTTAATCAAAGATGATGATTATTACAATGACATAAGTAGCTAACTTGAGTTGGAATTTATGATACACGGGATCCTACGATCCTTGACGTTGAAGTTTTTGATATTGTAGGTGGCAGGCGCATCACTGCCCTTTTGTATTGTTGATACAACAGTTTAAGTAACCGTTGTCTAGTTTTCTTTAGTTAAGTTATCATGAATCTCATGTTTTCCGAGTGTTGTGACCAGTTGAGTTGTAGTTTCTAGGTGCGGTCGTACCATGACCGAGTTGCGTTTTCTATGTAGTCAATCCAAGACTATGTTGTTGTGGGTAATCCAATGGACTATATCGTAGTACTAGAATATCGTACGGCCATTCATACCTGTGTATGTGACAACTACCGTGTTCTCGGTGGTGTTGAAGCAGGGTCCACCAACACAACCCATGTGTGTGGTGACATCATTGTGTATTTATTGATTAAAGCATTACATGCTAAATTGGTAGTATATACATATATGGTGTACACGTAACTATGCAAGCATACGTACATAATAAGAGTCAGGTGTGGCACCTCGTGCCCAGTGAAGTAAGTGTATATGTATATGTGTCAGTCGTACATGCAACTATAACAAGTCTACATGCATAATTGAAGTAGCACCAAGTGCTATAATGCAGTGCTATCAGCACAGTAATTGAAATACTAATATTTTGTAATTGTAGTACCAAAGTACCATGAAACGCAGCACTACGTGCTGTAATGAAGTGCCCGCGGCATTGAAATTGTAGTACCCGTGTACTATGAGTGTGGCATCAACATGCTATAATTTGTAGTGTTGACCTATTGTGAAGGTTGCACTAACGTGCTCAAGTTGTGGTATTAACATACCTTGAAATCGTAGCACTACGTGCCATGTATTGTTTGATTTGTAGCCCCAAAGCCAAAATGTGTTTGAAGTTCGAATTTCTCAGTTGTAACACAGAAGCTAAAGTGTGAGTGCCAAGGCACTAAAGTATTGAATTGATTGATCTACATGATCAAATTGTGATTCGAAAATTTTTTTGTTGTGGACTTAGTCAACACTAATCCGATTGTGATCCATATGGTCAAAGTTGAAAAGTTGTCAGTTTGTTTTAAGTTTCGTGAAGGTGTAGCATGTGCGGGTTTCCATTCCCATTGAGGACGTTTGTACCTCCTTCCCGAGGTTCAGTGATATAGGTGATATCCTCCTATGCGTACATAAGGAGAAAAATGTCGAGTCGTGATAGTCAAGAAGACTGCGATGTGCCTCTTCACGGGTAAATAATAGTACAGCGGAATTTTGTTGTATATACATACTTATTATATATATAGGTATGTAATAGTAGTACACGTGTAAGGCCTATTAATATATACCTACAGTACATATAATAGCCTAAAATGTCTAGCACATAACAATCAGAGTCAACTACGCATTCCTGTTTCAGTATAACCCCTTTCAAATCTTACATCATCTTTATTTAATTGTACATAGTTAGCTATGCTATGTTAAATTAAACTCGTATGATGTAATCCCTGAACCAGTCATACCTAACGAGGAATACTGCCTAACGGTCATAGTCTAGGACCTCTAAAAGCAACCTAGTTCACTATAACCTTAGGCTCTGATACCAATCTGTGACACCCTCAAATTTCGGTTTGCGGAAGCTGTCGGGTCGGGTGTCACTAAATCAAATATCACCGCATAAGATACATAATGAACGACTCTAAATGAGACGTTTGAAAATAATTATACATTTCCCAAAATAGAACGTTTACAACGTTATGAGTTTAATAATAATTTCCAAATACATAATTTGAAAATACTAAAGTAGATGCAGAGTTGTCCCAATTGTTGAAAATATGCGACTCGAACTAATAAGATCTTGTAGCGATCCTAATCCTGCTGGGCAACCTGAGAACACATGCTAAAACAGGTTAGCTATAAAGCTGGTGAGTTCATAGGATGGTTAGTTGAAAACATAAAGTAATAAAACAATTTATGTTTTGTAAAGTTGTTTCCAAAATCAGTGATTTTTGATATGTAATACGTTGAAGTTTGTAACGCCAATGTGTAAAGGTCTAATCTAGGTATTTCATACCTAACTAGTTTGAATTGTAAGTCTACCATTGAAATTGTTTGTCTAACTTAATGTTCAATTACCCCGATATGGTTGGTTGCATTGTTACAAGTTACTTAGACTTGTTTGTCTTAAATTGATACAAGTTACAACGACTTGTTTGTTTGAAAATGCTACAAGTACAACGACTTGTCTGATTGAAAATGATACAAGTACAACGACTTGTCTGCTTAAAAATGATACAAGTACAACGACTTGTCTGATTGAAAATGATACAAGTACAACGACTTGTCTGCTTGAAAATAATACAAGTACAACGACTTGTCTGATTGAAAATGATACAAGTACAACGACTTGTCTGCTTGAAAATAATACAAGTACAACGACTTGTCTGATTGAAGTTGTGCCCACTGCAATACCGTGGCATCGTTTTGTACCCACTTTACCGTGGTATCGTTTTGTGCCCGCTGCAATACCGCGGCATCGTTTCTGAAGTGCTCGAGAGCATAGTTGAAATGTAGAGCTAGTAGTACTACGACATACTAGCTATTGCAAATAAGTGTCGACCGTACAACGACGCGTCTGACTTGAATGATTGTGTTTGTATGATTGTATGTATACTAATATACATAAATATTATTGAAGTTAGCACCAAGTGCTCATGATAATATATAAACATGTAGATATATATATATATAGATACATATATTTGTCAAATGAGCAAACGTAAGTAACAATCGTGACACGCATGAAAATAATTGATTGTATCTAAATACGTATAAGCAAATATTTAGATATTAAGTAATACGTTGGTCCTAGGTATGAATACTCATCACCTAGTTGAATTGTATTAGTATAAAGGATCTATACTAACATATGATGCTATCGTATACTTCTAGCCTAAAGCCTAGCAAGTATATTTGGGTTCTGAATTGTATTGGCAATATTAGTTCCTAAAAGAGAAACTGATCCTGTAAATGTATGTATGTCGTCTAGTGTAGGTAGAACTAACCAGTTCTAATGTATTTGATAATATTGTCCCGCGACAATATGGCCAATGAATAGTAATAACTATATCCAGTTATACCTAAGTAATTGTTTTCCAACAATCTGATAGTGTACGATTGTGACCTATCTAGGTTAGGTCTTGATATTGTTCCAAAACAATGTGTTGGGTGTAATTCCTAAGTATTACACATTTGTATTACATACAGTAATAAGATTGATTGTGAATTATGAAAGATTATTAATATAATTCGAAAACAGTTGTTGTGCATGTGTTTCACCCCAAAAACAGTAAAACAGTTGAAAGAGTGGGGCTATGAAACTCACCTGTGAATTGTTAGCGATACGATGATACGCGCGTCGTCCAAATGGTAACCTTCTAGTGTCCTAAACACGTGAGGTTATATAAGTATGAGACAAATCAGTTTGTCTAAGCGAGTTGTTCATGTGTGCATTTGTTGCTGAAGTCTGGGAATGGTGTACGGGGGTCCGGGGGCAGCGCCCCTGGTAGCGGGGTCCAAGGGGCGGCAGCCCCTGGCGGGGTCCAAGGGGCAGAGCCCCTGGCTGGGGTCGAGCTGCCAGGTCAGCTTGGAAAATTTTTTATTTCTACTACTTTACTTTAAAGAAAACGTGTTCGGAATCCAAATTCGGGTAAAATCGAGTGGTAAAATTTGGTTGTCAATACTTAGTGAAAAACATAGGTTTTTAAGGTTCTGCGACGTCAGATGCGACGTCAGATGCGACGTCAGCTGCGACGTAGGGTCGTGCGTCGCTATGTGCGACATCGCAATTTAATGCGACGTTGTGCGTTACGTCGCAATGTGCGACGTTTAAGATTTACTGCGACGTAGGGTGTTACGTCGCATCATGCGACGTTGAGATGTTTTTGCGACGTTGGCTGCGACGTCGGCTGCGACGTCGCAGCACTGTTTTTGGTCTCTGCGACGTAGCGATCTGATCGCCGGAGTTTGAGCCGAAAACGAGTTTTCCGGCCTCCGTTGAGTCTGATTCTTTTACCCAACCCGTAACTAAGTATTTTAAGCTTATCTAAACCGCAAACAAGCAAAATAACAAGGTTTTCAAAGATTTCGAGAATTGTCGGAAACTTACAAATCCGCGCGAGGAGAATCCGAAAAGATAGGATTGTAGATCGTTGCGTGGTGATCGTTTTTCCCTAAAGGAGCTTTGAGATTGGAGGTCGTTTGACGGTGGTTTTTGGCGGATTATGGTGGTGGTGGTGGTAGGTTGTAGAGAGAGAGATGAGAGAAAAGGTAGGTGAAAAAGAAGAAGAAAATGAAGAAATGAGGTGGGAGTTTGGGTTTTTGTTAAAACTCATATCCCTAACTCGTGTACTGTGGTCTCCAACCACAGTACAAAATGTCCGTGATTTCGTACCCGTTTAAAATGTAGATTTATTATTTAAATCCATAATTTTGTTTATATCATTTTGTAAATATTTTTAGTAAAATATTTCACTTGAACTATAAAATGTCATTATTCAAAGTTTAAAATCGGCGCGAAATTTGACTTTTTGACCGGGTGTTACATAGATCTTCATATATCAGTTCTCCATTTTCACTAGTATCACCAACTAACAATGCAGTGGTCGAACTAGATGACGCAGTCGAAAGACTTGACTTTCCATGATACAACCCAGGGTTCTGAACCTGATTAGAATCACTATCTCTTGACTTTCTGGAGAAATCATAACCTTTCAGCTTGTCAATGACTTGCTCTAAGGTCATAGTAGAATACCTGGTTTCGTTATCCTTAATCATAACGCCATACATTTCCCATTTAGAAGGCAAACCCTCAAGAAACTTGTCGGTTTTAGCTACTTCTTCTTCAACAATCTCATGGTATTCTAGTTCACTTAGCAGATGGTAGAAACGCGTGACATAGGCATCAAGATCTTCTCCTTTTAAAGCTTTAAACATAGTAAACTGCTTTTTTAGAAGACTCCTCTTACCAGCTCTCACATGTGGACTTCCCTCACCTCTTTTCTCTAGAGCTTCCCAGAGCGTTCTAGCAGTATGAAAAGACTTCAGTTGATGAGGAATCTCTTTAGGAAGACACATCTTTATGCATGAATGTGCTTTATTTTCATTTCTGTAAGCTTCCTTCTCTTGATCACTCATGTTCTGATAGGTAAGAACCACAGTGGCATTTTGAACAGTTTGAGTAGGTGCGGTGTATCCACTCTTGATACACATCCAGATTGACAGGTCATGGAATCTACAGTAAGATTCAAATCTGTCCTTCCAGTTGTAGTAATCCTCGATTCTTAACAACTTAGGTGGAACGTTTGACTTTCCCACCTCATGGTCCATTTCGATCATTCTACTTAAGTCAGACATCTTAAAAACGTAAAATTAAACTGTTTCAGCGAATTCAGAAAACTCAACTCGCAAGACTCAGCTCAACTCGCAATCTCAGCTCGACTCGCAGAATACGTCGATTCGCAAGCCTCAGTTCGGATTGCTAAAGATGTCGATTCGCAAGTGATGTCGATTCGCGAGGGATCTCGGTTTGACTCGCAAGCCTCAGTTCGACTCGCTAGTTCAACTCGGTTCGCAGGCGACGCTGGAACCCTAATCTCGACTCGCGAAACGGCTGTTAAACCCGAAAACGAATTTTTAAGGTATTTTTAAGACTGAAACTAAGAATTTCGGCTGTAAACAAACCCTAAAACGTCCAGAGAATGATTTTGATCGTTAGTATTGCAAGAAAGCACGTAAAAACGACCCAAATCAAAAACGCAATATTACTAAAACTCACGAACACACTCGTATTTAGCCCGAAAGCTCTGATACCAGATGTAAGTCCCCTAGTTTTAGGATCGATAACTTCGTTATCTGTAGTATTAAGGTGCGGAATCCCTCAATACGGTGTTATCTTACTAACAACGAATACGTTCGTAATTGCGTATATTAAAGCTTAACTTTAAACGAATAATACGTCAAAGCCTAGCCATTAGGTATAAGTTTTTCTCTGGTTTGTCGAGTTCGCAGATCAGCAAAAGTATCAAAAGTGTTATGTTTTTCATCCGTGAAAAACAATATATACGTCAGCTCGTCTCGGCTCGCATGGGCCTGCGAGTTCGGTCCAACTCGCATCCCAAGCCCATTAAAGGACTCGGCTCGCCAGACTAATGCCTCGCGAGTTCAGTTCTCATCTCACAGCTTAGCTCGCTGCGACCTGAGATCTCGACTCGCTTTGCATAAAACGTCCATTATTTATTTCGTATTTAAATATTCGTCTAACTTAACACAATAATATGTTTAACGAATATTACTAACAAAACAAATATTTATTTACAAATCTAAACCAATGTACAAACATAATAATAATTACACCAGTCCTATTTCAAGCTAGATCTGTTGTCACAATCTATGTCCCAACAACGGGCTCTATGATATACACAATCGAGACCTTGAGACCTGGTGGGATCTTGAGAGCTAATCCTAGATTTGCTAAGATATCAACCTCAAAATTATCCTCTCATGGTACCTGCTCAATGTTAGATATCTCGAAAATACCTGCAAGCTTTTCATTATATCTAAACATAATACTAATTTCTCACGTTTAACAGCATAAGAGTCATTATAATGGTTAGCAATTAATAAGGAATCAACAGATAATTGAAGATGCTTTATTCTTATATCTCTAGGCAATTATAACCATGTAATTAAAGCTTCATATGTTGATTCGTTATTAGTAGCATGAAATTCACAAGTAATGGCTTGAGATATAATATTTTTCTAAGGTGATGTTAATATGATACTTATTCCAGTTCCCTTTTACATTAGAGGCACCATCAACATCTAGTGTCCATTTATCGTTTACTTCATCTCGTTGTAGGACTTATAAATCTACTTCATCTTAAAAATCATTAGTGAAGTCAACTATAAACATTGCTAAGGCTTACGATTTTATAGCATTCCTAGGTTTATATATAAGGTTATAAGTATTTAGTGCTATCGACCATTTAGTCATTCTACCTGACATTTCTAGTTTTCTTAAAGCTGACTTAATAGGATAATTAGATTTAACATGTCTGGGGTGTATTTCAAAATAGTGCCTAAGTTTCGAGTATGCCATAATTAAAGCAAATATAAGTTTTTCAAGATGAGATTACCTGGTTTCAGCATCAAGTAGTTTTTTACTTACATAATAGATATCATGTTGTCGACCTTCAGGATCTCTAGATAATACGGCACTGACTGCGTTTCGGGATACCGCCTTGTATAGGAATCATAACTTTCCATCTCCTGGCTTCGTCAACAATGGTACGGATGATAAATAATTCTCTAACTCTCAAAATGTATCCCGCAGCTTTTCTCCACATTCAAACTTTTTGTCTTATATTCCTCTTTTAGTCACCATATAGCCATAGAGCTTTATGTTGTACTGATCCAGGATATCAAAGGCCACTTGAAGATCCTGGAAATGATCCTCAGCTCTCTTTGACTTCACAACCATAAGTACTTCCTTTTCTTCAGGATCATTGACGCTAAGCTGCACTTCTTTAACATCTTGTTCAGTTGCTTCTTAGATCCCCCATGCTTGCTTCTTTTAATTACCACGCTGGCGTAGGCTTGGTAGTAGGTTTCGTTGTTGTAGTATAACATTCCAAGATTTTGGAGGCAGCTCTCCAATATGCCCCCTTATCTAGTATCCAAACCAATTAAGCACCAATTTTTTTTCCTTTATGTATAGACATGGATGGATAATTGGATGCATCGGTTCTAAATGTTTCCATGTATGCCACCAGAATAGCTTTCATTTCTGCTTGTACTTCAGGATCCTCAAAGTATTTTATTTTGAGAAAAATTTTTAATAATTCTCTACATCCATGATCCTGACTTGCCCCCATAACATGTTGTATTCAATTATCTTCATATTCAGGATCATCTGTACGACGTCAGTTGAAGATCCCGAGATTACCTGCATAATCTCAAGCTATATCCAAATACAAAGGGATTCTATCTATCCTTAGGGCATATTTCCAATTATGAAGATAAGTGATTAACATACACATATATGTTTTATACCGATATCCTTATTCGATTATTAATCTCATGTTGATGTTTTGTAATCTACTTCATTATTGACAACTTAGAGTCACAATTAATATCCTGTTGTGTGTCATGTTCTTGAGGTGATTTTAATAAAGTATCATAATCTCGCTAAGAACATAACCAGCATATATCCTTGGATCCTATTCTAAAGATTACCAATAAGGTTAATAATAAAGTTTACTTTGGACGTAAAAATCTAGCATGTCTCTATGATCCTATATGGGATCATGAATATCTAATTTAGTTATCCTAAGTGACATTCCTGGTTTTTATATTTAACATATTGTGACACCCGACCATTTAGGGCTAGTGTTAGTTCCTAATCATTGTGCTAATACATGTAATTAGGGTGAATTATGTGTATCATTATGTGTATTAATATATGTTATTATATTTGCACACATTTGCGATTTGTTTAAATCGTACATTTTATTATCGGATGGAGTCCGACACAGTTTAAATGCGACGTTGGTGAAAACATTTCTATAAATAACTTTAATCTATTTTTAGAAGTTATTTATCATTATTTATTATTTTGTTAAAATAATACTCGAAAGACTTAGGCGTTTTGGTTAAAACGTCTCAAATGCAAAGAAAACGCGAGAATTTAATTCAGCGACCAAATAAACGTCAATAATTATTTTGGCAACATAAATTAAGTATTTTGAATAATACTTCAATGGAAATTTATCCAAATTATATCGTTAATCTAAACGACTCAAAATAACGTTACGCGATTAAACCGCTGTATAACAAACACGCAAATCGAGGCCGACAAATTAACGGAACATTTTTATAAATGTTTTCAAGCATCTAGATAAAATATTTCAAGTGAAAATATCTAAATTAAAAGTCGTCACTTAAAAACGCGTATAAAATATTTAACGTACGAATATACGTCTAAACAAACGAGTAAACGAACGGGGAACGTAACTAACTAAATAGGAAATGAGAAATGACCAAAATACCCTTGTGTGGGGCCCCCAAAACCGGCCCATGTGATCCACCCCTCCCCTCACCCACTTATGTCTCATGCAAGGCCATCATGAGATTCTTTCTTCTCACACCACACATATCTCATGCAACAACATCATTTCCTTCATTTTCACTTGTCACTCCACACCAAAATCCTCCCAATCTCTCTCTATTTCCAGAAAAACTCAGCCCCTTTCACCACCTTGAACAACCACCATCATCCACCAAGGAACCACCACTAACCACCATCTAGATACATCATCATTTTACAAGAAAACTAGCTCAAGACAACAAGCATCATCATCTCATCCCAAATTCATCAAACACCATTGTAAGGAATCCTATTTCTACTTCCATTATACTGATTTACATGTTAATATGTTCATCTATCACTAATATGTCCAAACTTGTTGTTAAAAATCGTTTTTAAAGCAAACACATGAACATGCATGAATCTGCCTAAAAATCGACAGTTCACGAAAATATTCGTATAAAATCATCTGTTAAGAGTTAGAGGTCGAATTTTTTTTTAACATTTGCGTATCGAAAATATCTACAACTTTCATGTTTTACACTTTCTCCAAAAACGCTCTCATTTTTCTCTACGAGCCGATTTATAAGACTGACCTGGAAGTTTTTCGATAAAATGTGTTCGGTTGTTACGCGGCTTTATTTAACTATGTTAATGGACATATTGGAAGCTGAAATTTTGATATGTTAGTCTAGACTCATTGTAGATCAGTTGGTAAAAATTTGAAAGTTTGATTTGGAATATAGATAGGTGAAATCAGTTGGCGTAATGACCCGACATAAACCGAAAACATTAAATCTTGAAGTTTAAGGTGTAAACTTAAAACCGACATCTCGAAACGACTACAATATGAAATAATAACTTTTATAACCTTTATTTACTGGAATATGACTTGGGTAGAAAGTTCGGGTCAAACCGTCATAGTTGACCACGTTTTTGACTTAGCAAAATCCAAACAGACTTAAGTGACGCATGATCACTGGAGTTCTAGCGACACTTGGCAAGTGACGCTTGTAGTGACGCTACTTTATTTTTAACGACACTCCCATAGTGACGCCCTTATTATCTGAAAATGCTTATGTACGACACTACTTAAGTGACGCTTAATCACCTTACCCGACACTACCTAAGTGACGCCTGAAGTGACTGAACTATTATATTAGCGGCACTTACCCTTAGTGCCGCCATGCCTTAGTGACGCCCCGTATCCGACACTTCTTAAGTGACGCTATGTAAATCTGAAAACGCATTTTATGCGGCACTTCCTAAGTGCCGCCTATAACTAGCAAGTGACGCATGAAGTGTCGCATGAAACAGAATCCTTAAAAACTAGTTTTCTCACTAAGTGTTAAACTTTGAGTAACGTTAATACTTATACAATGCAACGTTATAACTCATGAAACATACTATACATATGTAAGTATAACATCATCCTAATAATAATGTCTTAACGAATTATTATTACAAACTTTCACCAACGGGTCGTACACGTTTTTGATAAACAACATGAACAACTTATTTGGACATACTAGTTGGATGAACTAGCCTTAGGTGGACATTAACCCTCCACCTACATTGTGATTTAAGTGGACATTAACCCTCCACTTACATAGATGATCCTTCTAGACATCTACTCATACAACCTTATACGTTTAGGACGTTAGAAGGTTGCACTTTGGACCACACATTGCTTGCTAATTGATATTGCTTGCTTACATTTTGCTAGAACTCAGGTGAGTTTCATAGCCCCTCTTTTTACAGTTTTATAACTATTTTGGGGGAGAATACATACTACAACTGTTTTATACAATTGCTTTGCAACTGCTTTGTATACATTTGAATTACACAACTGCTTTTATGAACACAAGTACCATAAACAACGCTATACGGATTGCATGAGTTACACACTAATCCACAAAGGCCCTACACATCATAGTTTGTTAGTTTTGCTAAAGCGTGAATATTAGTAAATAGATCTATTTGGGACTGACAATCCCCGTCCGGGTTAGTCGCGCTAACCAGTCAAACGGACGTATTAATATTTGTTCATAACGAGTGTACCGGATTAGACACTTGCATTGGGGCACCCACGATCGTGTACTCGAAAGAGGCACGGCACACATTGTTAAGCTTCGGACTATGAGCTCATGGCAAATGGTATACATCTTTTTGCATTCGTGCAACTACATATTTACTTATCGTTTGTTAACGATACATTTACTCAACACATTTACTTATCGTTTGTTAACGATACATTTACTTATCATTGGTGAATGATACAACGATTAAAATCTTGTGTTTCATAACTCGTGTTTCATACTTTTGGGTTTTATACCTACATTTAAACGATTGTTAACAACTCTATGAACTCACCAACTTTATGTTGACCCTTTTAGTATGTATTTCTCAGGTAACCCACAGCAGTAGGACGCTTATGGATAGCGTAGCTCGAGTCGCATTGCTTTCAAAATCAAGGGACTTAGATTGCATTTTACTATAGTTAGTAGTTATGTAATCTACACATTGTATGCGAACTCCATTGTTTTGTATAACGGTTGTAAACAATTTAAACTTATGGAATGTAATGTTTTCAAACGTCTCATATAGAGGTCGTTTGCTTTAATCTTTGTGTAATGATATTTGATTTGGTCGGCGCCCCCATGACAACTCATGTTTCCGCTGCCACGTGTTTTGGGGGTGCGACAGATTGGTATCAGAGCCTAAGGTTATAGTGAACTAGGATTGCATTAGTGACCTAGACTATGACCGTTAGGTAGTATTCCTTGTTTGGTATGACTGGTTCAGTGATTTCATCAATTGAATTTAATTTAACATAGCCTGATCAACTATGTATAATTAAAGGAGATTTGATGCAAGACCTGAAACGGTTGTAGTAAACTAGGGTACGGTAGAAAACGTAACCAAGGATAGAACGGGACCAACCTTATACGTGCTTATGTGCTAGGTTATTATATTTCTATATATAACCTCAACTTCTTATATACAAAACTCCTTGCCACAGAAAATGGCAACCACTCCCATTGCTACGTCTCCCAACTCTGAGAACGAAGCCCAAACACAACCCGCTACTGAGGAAATCGTTACTATGTCTTCAGCACCAAACTCTCCTGAACGACTTCACTACATCACTGGCGAAGCCCGAGTGTTACGTACTCACCCAAGGGGTACCAGATCATCTCGAGCCAACCCTTACTCAAACTCCATTGCTAATACCACCCGCCGTCCATCATACCCTCGTAGATGGGACTGGCTACCCACAACTCTAAATACTTGGAGGTCTGAGGAAAACATGGAGGTTTCCGATGATCCCATGGACATCTCTCTATACACCCAGGAACCAATACACCACACTGTACCCGTGTTAGCTGCTCGACTTCACCGCCATGAGGCAAGACTTGAAAGCCTGGAACGAGAACAATACATAGTGCAAATGTACTGGCTGCGCCAATCACAAGACCGCATTGCACAACTGTTTCAAGACCAAGAAAACATGACAAATACTCTAGAAATGATGCACCAACACGTCATTGACGACAGAGGCGCGGTTGACCTTCTTCAAGCAAGGTTAGAAGAATGTGAACAACGTTCACGGGAAGCTGAAGAGTACACCCGAGTACTAGAGCAACGATTAACCTTGGCTGAGGATAACGCCCGACAAGCTGGCAGACTTGCAAGAAACGTGGACCGACTTGTCACACTAATGGAACGAATAAACTTGCGTTAGAACTAGTTTGATCTTTATCTTGTAACCTATCGAGGCGGGATATGCCCGACAAATCTATCTTATGTTGTCTTTTGTAAACTCTAGTATTAAGTCCGGTAGTAACAATTCCCGGCATGTTTTGTGAATTTCCTAAATTTTGTAACCGTTTAAACTTGCGCCTCGGTGTGGTTATAAAAATTTGCTTCCTTGTTTTATTGAATATCTTGCTGTACATACTTGTTTTATCTTCTTGTGTACACCTACAAAGACTTTAAGATCTTACTCACTGAAATCTTATGTACCTCGTATTCTCTTTATCTCAGAATCATGGCACCAAAACGTCAAATGAACTCCGCTGACATCGAGCAACTCGTCAATCAGAGGGTCCAAGCAGCTCTAGAAGCTGCCAGAAACAATCCCAATCCGAACCAAGGAAACCTTGGAGGGATAGGCAACAACCCACCTGTGCCAAAGCCCTGCACCCACAAAGATTTCATGAATTGTAAACCTCTCCATTTCAAAGGAACCGAAGGAGCCGTCGGTCTCATGCGATGGATTGAGAAAATGGAGTCTGTTTTCCGAATAAGTAATTGCCAAGAAGAGAACAAGGTCAAATTCTCTACCTACACTCTAGCTGAGGGTGCACTCACTTTCTGGAACACATACGCCCAAACCCATGGTATTGATACTGCCTATCAAATATCTTGGGACGAACTCAAGAACTTGCTGAGGGAAGAATATTGTCCCCGCGAGCAACTCCAACAGCTCGAACACGAATTCTGGAACCTCACAGTTCAAGGAAACGACATTACCAGCTACACAACCAGATTTCACCAGCTTGCTCTCCTTTGTCCATCCATGGTGGACCCTGAATCCAAACGTGTCGAAAGATACATTTGGGGACTACCTAACTCCATTCAAGGCAATGTCATCTCTTCCAAACCCGGGACCATCCAAAGTGCCGTCCGAATGGCACACGAGCTGATGGCTCAAATCGTCCGCCGTGGGGCACCCGCCGTGAAAACCCCAGGGGACAACAAAAGAAAATGGTCTGGGAACAACAGCAACCAACAACAACAAACCAACAAAAAGGCCGAGACTGTAAAGGCCTACACTTCTGGTTCAGGATCTGGGGATAAGAAAGCATACGTAGGAAAGAAATCTTACTGTTCCTCTTGCAATCGACACCACGATGGTCCGTGTGGTAACCAATGCGGTAACTGCAAACGCTACGGACATCTAACCAAAGATTGTCGAACTCCACCCACAAATGCCAACCCAAACAACCAACCCAACGCACCAAAGGCTTGTTTCGAGTGTGGCAGCACTGCCCATTTCAGGAATAATTGCCCGAAACGAAACAACAACAACAATAGGAACAACAATAACAACAACAACCCTCGCGGTCGAGCTTTTGTACTCAATGCCGGAGAAGCCCGTCAAGATCCCAACGTTGTTACGGGTATGTTTCTCCTCAACGATCTAACCGTTTCAGTTTTATTCGATACTGGTGCTGATAAAAGTTTCATATCTGATGAGTTTTGTCCATTACTCAACCTTACTCCCACTGCCTTAGATGCTAAGTTCACAGTAGAATTAGCAAATGGCAAACTGATCGAGGCCGATAGTGTGATACCTAATTGCACTTTAAACCTCGCCAATGAATTGTTTCCCATAAACCTTATCCCTGTTGAAATTGGGAGCTTCGATGTCATCGTAGGCATGGACTGGTTGTCCAAACATCATGCTGAAATTGTTTGTTTCGATAAAATCGTGCGAATACCTCTCGCTACCGGTAGAACCTTGGTCATACAGGGGGAGACTGGTAGGCGAAACCTGAACATCATCTCTTGTATGAAAACCCAAAAGTACCTGAGGAAAGGGTACCTGGCAATCCTTGCTCATGTAACCGAAAAGAAGTCGGCTGAAAAGCGACTCGAAGATGTACCCATTGTACGAGACTTTCCTGAAGTCTTTCCCGAAGACTTGCCAGGCCTTCCCCCGCCTAGACAAGTCGAATTCCAAATTGACCTTGTGCCCGGTGCTGCACCCGTGGCACGAGCCCCATACAGATTAGCCCCATCCGAGTTGCAGGAGTTATCCACCCAATTACAGGAACTCCTGGACAAGGGATTTATTCGACCAAGTTCCTCACCTTGGGGAGCTCCGGTCCTATTCGTTAAAAAGAAGGATGGATCCTTCCGCATGTGTATCGATTACCGTGAACTAAACAAACTCACCATCAAAAACCGATACCCACTTCCTAGAATCGACGACCTGTTTGACCAACTTCAAGGTTCGAGCTTTTACTCAAAGATCGACCTTCGGTCTGGTTATCACCAACTTCGCGTTCGAGACGCCGACATCCCGAAAACCGCTTTCCGAACCCGCTATGGGCATTACGAATTCCAAGTGATGCCTTTTGGCCTAACCAACGCACCGGCTGTATTCATGGACCTTATGAATCGGGTGTGCAAACCCTATCTGGACAAGTTTGTCATCGTGTTCATTGACGACATTCTAATCTACTCTCGCGACGAAACTGAGCATGGCCAACACCTGAAAACTATCTTGGAATTACTCAAACACGAGGAGTTATACGCCAAGTTCTCTAAGTGTGAATTCTGGATGCGAACAGTGCAATTCCTAGGGCATGTCGTTGACAGCCAAGGGATACATGTTGATCCAGCAAAAATCGAGGCCATCAAGTGCTGGAAAGCACCAACTACACCAACCGAGGTCCGACAATTCTTAGGTCTCGCTGGATATTACCGGCGATTCATAGAGAACTTTTCCCGAATTGCTCAACCATTAACCTCCCTGACCCAGAAAGATAAGAAATTCGATTGGACCGACAAACAGGAGTCGGCTTTCCAACTCCTTAAACAGAAACTCTGCAGTGCACCAATCCTGTCCTTACCCGAAGGCACAGATGATTTCGTAGTTTACTGCGACGCCTCACATCAAGGACTAGGTTGTGTGTTAATGCAGCGTGATAAAGTCATCGCTTATGCCTCTCGGCAACTGAAAATCCATGAGAAAAACTATACCACTCACGATCTCGAATTAGGAGCCGTTGTCTTTGCGCTCAAAATATGGAGACATTACCTGTATGGTACCAAATGTACAATCTTTACCGACCACAAAAGCCTTCAACATATCTTTGATCAGAAGGACCTAAACATGAGACAACGTCGCTGGGTCGAGTTGTTTAGCGACTACGACTGCGAAATCCGATACCACCCGGGTAAGGCTAACGTTGTTGCCGATGCCCTAAGCAGAAAAGAACGAGTGAAACCCCTTCGAGTTCGAGCCCTTGGTTTAACCATCCACAACGATTTCATTTCTCAAATCCATTCCACTCAACTCGAAGCACTCAACGAGAAAAACATCAAGAACGAAGCCTTGCGCGGCATGGAAAAACAATTCGAAACCAAATCCGATGGAACCCGATACTTCTCCAACCGAATTTGGTTACCAAACTTTGGAAACCTACGAGATTTGGTGATGGATGAATCTCACAAATCTCGATACTCCATACATCCTGGTTCTGACAAAATGTATCATGACATCAGACAACGGTATTGGTGGCCCAACATGAAAGCCGACATAGCCACGTATGTTAGCAAGTGTCTAACCTGTGCCAAGGTTAAGGCCGAATACCAGAAACCTTCTGGGTTACTTCAACAACCCGAGATACCTCAATGGAAATGGGAAAACATAACCATGGACTTCATAAACAAACTACCAAAGACACCGAGCGGTTGCGATACCATTTGGGTGATCGTTGATCGTCTTACGAAATCTGCCCATTTCCTAGCTATCAAAGAAAACTACAAGATGGAGCGATTGGCTCGCATCTACATTAAAGAGGTTGTAGCACGACACGGCATACCCATCTCGATCATCTCCGATAGAGATAGCCGCTTCACCTCTCGATTCTGGCAAACGCTTCATAAAGCTCTTGGTACTCGCCTTGATTTGAGTACTGCTTACCATCCACAAACTGATGGTCAAAGTGAATGGACCATTCAAACTCTTGAAGATATGCTTCGAGCATGTGTAATCGAGTTCGGAAGCACATGGGAAAACCACCTACCTTTGTGTGAGTTTTCCTACAATAACAGTTACCACACCAGCATTGATGCTGCACCTTTCGAGGCACTTTATGGTAGAAAGTGCCGATCACCCATTTGTTGGACCGAAATCGGCGATAGCCAACTCACTGGTCCTGAAATCATCCGTGAGACGACCGAGAAAATTGTGACCATTCAAAACCGGCTGAAAGCCGCACGTGACCGTCAGAAGAGTTACGCTGACGTGAGACGCAAACCCCTCGAATTTCAGGTCCGGGACAAAGTACTTTTAAAAGTGTCACCTTGGAAAGGTGTCATTCGTTTTGGTAAACGCGGCAAACTAAACCCTAGATACATCGGACCTTTTGAAATTCTTGAAAGGATTGGTCCGGTGGCATATCGACTGCAGCTACCCCCTCAACTCAGTAGCGTGCACAACACATTCCACATTTCTAACCTGAAGAAATGTCTGTCTGATGAGACACTTGTAATCCCGCTCGATGAAATCCACATAGATGATAAACTCCATTTCATCGAGGAGCCGATAGAAATCATGGACCGTGAGGTCAAACGCTTGAAACAGAGTCGTATTCCCATCGTTAAAGTCCGGTGGAATTCTAGGCGCGGTCCTGAATTCACTTGGGAACGGGAAGACCAAATGCGACTGAAATACTCGCATCTATTCTTAGATGCCCCTCAGACCACGACAACAAGCTAATTTCGGGACGAAATTCTCCTAACAGGGGGAGAATGTGACACCCGACCATTTAGGGCTAGTGTTAGTTCCTAATCATTGTGCTAATACATGTAATTAGGGTGAATTATGTGTATCATTATGTGTATTAATATATGTTATTATATTTGCACACATTTGCGATTTGTTTAAATCGTACATTTTATTATCGGATGGAGTCCGACACAGTTTAAATGCGACGTTGGTGAAAACATTTCTATAAATAACTTTAATCTATTTTTAGAAGTTATTTATCATTATTTATTATTTTGTTAAAATAATACTCGAAAGACTTAGGCGTTTTGGTTAAAACGTCTCAAATGCAAAGAAAATGCGAGAATTTAATTCAGCGACCAAATAAACGTCAATAATTATTTTGGCAACATAAATTAAGTATTTTGAATAATACTTCAATGGAAATTTATCCAAATTATATCGTTAATCTAAACGACTCAAAATAACGTTACGCGATTAAACCGCTGTAGAACAAACACGCAAATCGAGGCCGACAAATTAACGGAACATTTTTATAAATGTTTTCAAGCATCTAGATAAAATATTTCAAGTGAAAATATCTAAATTAAAAGTCGTCACTTAAAAACGCGTATAAAATATTTAACGTACGAATATACGTCTAAACAAACGAGTAAACGAACGGGGAACGTAACTAACTAAATAGGAAATGAGAAATGACCAAAATACCCTTGTGTGGGGCCCCCAAAACCGGCCCATGTGATCCACCCCTCCCCTCACCCACTTATGTCTCATGCAAGGCCATCATGAGATTCTTTCTTCTCACACCACACATATCTCATGCAACAACATCATTTCCTTCATTTTCACTTGTCACTCCACACCAAAATCCTCCCAATCTCTCTCTATTTCCAGAAAAACTCAGCCCCTTTCACCACCTTGAACAACCACCATCATCCACCAAGGAACCACCACTAACCACCATCTAGATACATCATCATTTTACAAGAAAACTAGCTCAAGACAACAAGCATCATCATCTCATCCCAAATTCATCAAACACCATTGTAAGGAATCCTATTTCTACTTCCATTATACTGATTTACATGTTAATATGTTCATCTATCACTAATATGTCCAAACTTGTTGTTAAAAATCGTTTTTAAAGCAAACACATGAACATGCATGAATCTGCCTAAAAATCGACAGTTCACGAAAATATTCGTATAAAATCATCTGTTAAGAGTTAGAGGTCGAATTTTTTTTTAACATTTGCGTATCGAAAATATCTACAACTTTCATGTTTTACACTTTCTCCAAAAACGCTCTCATTTTTCTCTACGAGCCGATTTATAAGACTGACCTGGAAGTTTTTCGATAAAATGTGTTCGGTTGTTACGCGGCTTTATTTAACTATGTTAATGGACATATTGGAAGCTGAAATTTTGATATGTTAGTCTAGACTCATTGTAGATCAGTTGGTAAAAATTTGAAAGTTTGATTTGGAATATAGATAGGTGAAATCAGTTGGCGTAATGACCCGACATAAACCGAAAACATTAAATCTTGAAGTTTAAGGTGTAAACTTAAAACCGACATCTCGAAACGACTACAATATGAAATAATAACTTTTATAACCTTTATTTACTGGAATATGACTTGGGTAGAAAGTTCGGGTCAAACCGTCATAGTTGACCACGTTTTTGACTTAGCAAAATCCAAACAGACTTAAGTGACGCATGATCACTGGAGTTCTAGCGACACTTGGCAAGTGACGCTTGTAGTGACGCTACTTTATTTTTAACGACACTCCCATAGTGACGCCCTTATTATCTGAAAATGCTTATGTACGACACTACTTAAGTGACGCTTAATCACCTTACCCGACACTACCTAAGTGACGCCTGAAGTGACTGAACTATTATATTAGCGGCACTTACCCTTAGTGCCGCCATGCCTTAGTGACTCCCCGTATCCGACACTTCTTAAGTGACGCTATGTAAATCTGAAAACGCATTTTATGCGGCACTTCCTAAGTGCCGCCTATAACTAGCAAGTGACGCATGAAGTGTCGCATGAAACAGAATCCTTAAAAACTAGTTTTCTCACTAAGTGTTAAACTTTGAGTAACGTTAATACTTATACAATGCAACGTTATAACTCATGAAACATACTATACATATGTAAGTATAACATCATCCTAATAATAATGTCTTAACGAATTATTATTACAAACTTTCACCAACGGGTCGTACACGTTTTTGATAAACAACATGAACAACTTATTTGGACATACTAGTTGGATGAACTAGCCTTAGGTGGACATTAACCCTCCACCTACATTGTGAGTTAAGTGGACATTAACCCTCCACTTACATAGATGATCCTTCTAGACATCTACTCATACAACCTTATACGTTTAGGACGTTAGAAGGTTGCACTTTGGACCACACATTGCTTGCTAATTGATATTGTTTGCTTACATTTTGCTAGAACTCAGGTGAGTTTCATAGCCCCTCTTTTTACAGTTTTATAACTATTTTGGGGGAGAATACATACTACAACTGTTTTATACAATTGCTTTGCAACTGCTTTGTATACATTTGAATTACACAACTGCTTTTATGAACACAAGTACCATAAACAACGCTATACGGATTGCATGAGTTACACACTAATCCACAAAGGCCCTACACATCATAGTTTGTTAGTTTTGCTAAAGCGTGAATATTAGTAAATAGATCTATTTGGGACTGACAATCCCCGTCCGGGTTAGTCGCGCTAACCAGTCAAACGGACGTATTAATATTTGTTCATAACGAGTGTACCGGATTAGACACTTGCATTGGGGCACCCACGATCGTGTACTCGAAAGAGGCACGGCACACATTGTTAAGCTTCGGACTATGAGCTCATGGCAAATGGTATACATCTTTTTGCATTCGTGCAACTACATATTTACTTATCGTTTGTTAACGATACATTTACTCAACACATTTACTTATCGTTTGTTAACGATACATTTACTTATCATTGGTGAATGATACAACGATTAAAATCTTGTGTTTCATAACTCGTGTTTCATACTTTTGGGTTTTATACCTACATTTAAACGATTGTTAACAACTCTATGAACTCACCAACTTTATGTTGACCCTTTTAGTATGTATTTCTCAGGTAACCCACAGCAGTAGGACGCTTATGGATAGCGTAGCTCGAGTCGCATTGCTTTCAAAATCAAGGGACTTAGATTGCATTTTACTATAGTTAGTAGTTATGTAATCTACACATTGTATGCGAACTCCATTGTTTTGTATAACGGTTGTAAACAATTTAAACTTATGGAATGTAATGTTTTCAAACGTCTCATATAGAGGTCGTTTGCTTTAATCTTTGTGTAATGATATTTGATTTGGTCGGCGCCCCCATGACAACTCATGTTTCCGCTGCCACGTGTTTTGGGGGTGCGACACATATAACCAGTTTTAATCATGCATAGAATGTGTTTCAAAATAATTGTCACGACCATAAATATGTTAATATAGGAATACCTGGCATCAGCATCTAGTGGACTTTTACTTAAGTAATAGATTGAAAGTTGCTGACCTTTCAGGATCCTTAGTTATTGTACGCATCATGTATACGAATAATGTTTTACCAATTACACTCGTATCCCCCCACCATGTTTGCCAAAATCAGGAACATTTCTTCCTTAAACATATCAGCAGCAAAATCCATACTATCCTTTTTCCCTCAGGATCCTTAGAACGGAGTTGCACTTCTTTGATATCTTGTCAGATTGTACCCCAAGATATCCCATGCTTTCTTCCCTTGACTGCTATGCTGACGGAGGCTTGGCGGTAGATTTCATTGATGCTTTATAACAATCCTTAGCATATCTTGTAGCTGCAGAGAAAGACGTGCCGTACATGTCATAAACACCGGATGTAAAATTTTATTACCTTAGCATCAGACGGTCGGAATCCTGCTACGTGCTGGATCCTGTAATTATCCTGAACTCCGGGATCCCGAGCCTGCTAGAAATCCTTTGTGGGATCCTTTCTTTCCGATCAGTTCCTTTAAGTATCCCTTGCTAAAGAAATGATCGCCTTCTCTCTAAGATGTACACTGTGACACCCGGTCAAAAATGACCCAAATTTCAGTACAAATTTAAACTTTAATTACAAAGTATTATATAACCTGAAACGATTATATAATAATCACACGTACACAAATCTAGTAGAACGCAAAAAAACCCAAAATAGAATTTGGTGAAAAACATTTTTAAACAAAGTATTATTATTGAGAATAATAATTACTTACTCCGAAAATTATTTAAATACATTTTAGATACAGAAAACTATCCGTGTATATTGAGTTAAACTAATATATATTTTTATATCTCATTGGAAGTATTTTTAGAGAATATTTCAATTATAAACATATACGAAATAATATTTGGAAAATTATCATATTTAAATATTATACTACATTACGATCGGGTACGCAAACACGGGTCGAAAATACCACCAACCATCAATTATTGGAGGCCGATTAAATCAACCGACCCCCAATAATTCACACACACTCGCACACATTCTCTACCTCTCTCGGCTCTCACTCTCTCGGTCTCTCGCTCTATTTCGTGGATCATCAAACCAACAACAACAACATCACAGAATCATAATCATCATCATCTCCATCCTTGTTCATCATCATCATCGGATCATCCTCATCACCATCACTTTCGATCTCGATTTTGATTTGTAAGAAAACTTTAAACTTTACTTTAATTTAGTGTTTACAATACGTAGTATAACATGTAATACCATTGTACTAAGTTATAGTATGCGGAAATTGGAATTAAAATTGGTTTTGTAAACTTGCTGCTCGAACAGAACTGAAAACCAGTAACTACCCGGCGGGTACCCATAGTACCCGGCGGGCATCCCTAAAAATCTCCGAATCCGGCGTATTGGATTGAATACGGCGTATTCAAACTAATACGGCGGATCTCCAGGACCCTAATTTACACTAGGTGCATAATGGAAAACTAGGTGCATAATGGAAAAACTAGGTGCATAATGGAAAACTAGGTGCATAATGGAAAAACTAGGTGCATAATGGAAAAACTAGGTGCATAATGGAAAAACCTGGTGCATAATAGAAAACTAGGTGCATAATGGTTTGAACTAGGTGCATAACGCGTAGTAACTATATAGAGAGTCACTAAATGATATGGAAAACATTTAGAACGGATAAAAATACTTTTATACAAACTATGTTTTGGTATGTATATACGTATATGTATAAATTTACGATAACTATATATATATATATATACAAAATCAACATTAGTAACAAACAAATTATGTTTTTGAAAAGACAACTACAATTATATGTATATATATACATATATTCAAGGACGACAAGTAATATATATAAGAATATATATATTCAACTAATAAGTATATCGATATATATACTTACGTGCAAAGAATGATTTATTAAACGTACACTTACAATTATATAATATCGCGTGTTTAGGACATTAGGAGATTACTGTTGGAACACGCACGCACATTAGGATTGCTTGCTCATCAGGTGAGTCTCATGGCCCCATTTTTACTGTTTTTACATTGGGGGAGATGCATTACTTGTTTTACTCGAACACATGTACTTACTTACTTGATTACAAACTGATTTACTGGTATATCGATTGCATGAGATTTACTTAATCCAATGAAGTCCCTTTAATCATAGTTGTTAGTTATGGTCTTAAGCGCGAGTACTAGTAAATGGATCCATTAGGACTGACAATCCTCACCCAGGGTAGCACGCACTACCCCGAACATGCAGTATAAATGGGTGTTTCTTACTCGTTACATATGAATGTTCTGGATTAGCATTCACGAGGGCAAAATCACTGATTGTTAAGCTTCGACTATGGTGCTCATGGCAATATATACGGAAACTATTGCGACTGTGCAATATTTACTCAATGATTTTACAAGCTGATGTGTTCAAACTGTACTTACTATAAACCTATGAGATTCACCAACCTTTTGGTTGACCTGTTTTAGTAATGCATTCTCAGGTATGCAGCAACAGTAGGGTTGATCAGTACAGATGGCCCAGCAGGATATGCTTTAGTAGCTCGAGTCGCATGCAATTACACATATGAAGATTTTACTTGCATAATCTTTTGTATAATGATTTTGTACTTAAAATCTAACTAAACAAGTTGCGAACTCATCAATGATGTATTACTTTTGAAAACTTATGTATTAATGTAACATCTTCTACAACGTCTCATTTAGAGTCGTTTGCTTGTACTTTGGGTTTGATTATTGATTAGTCACGCCCCAAAACAGTCGCTTCCGCAAAGCATTAAATTGGGGGTGTGACAGATTGGTATCAGAGCCTAAGGTTATAGCGAACTAGGTTGCATTTAGTGGGCCTAGACTATGACCGTTAGGCAGTATTCCTCATTAGATATAACTGGTTCAGGGATTTCATCATACGAGTTTAATTTAACATAGCCTGATCAACTATGTACAATTAAATGAGGATGATGAAAGATCTGAAAGGGGTTATGTTAAACAGGAATGCAATAGTTGACTCTGACCACGAGATAACCGTGACTTGTACTTGTTCTGTGATAGACACAACTAGGTGGATAATAAGTATATATAGGTTACACCTATATGATTAGGCTTATTAAGATCCTCCGATATTCAGTAACACACTCACTGCACAAACACACTTTAGAATAGGCCTATGGTAAGTTGATCGAATCAGGAAAAAGAGTACCGGGATGTGCCCTGACAGAGAGGGTCGTCTCTTCGAAATAGGCTTACCTAGGTAGAGATTAAGAACTTCGACACCTTATTCTGCACAACACAAACCGGTCATCAGAGGACCATCCTTCACTCACCCATCAGTTTTAACATTCGAATCCAGTATTTCTCTAAGTACGAATCTTTTCTACTTTCTTATCACATTCCGCATAACTGCTGATACATATTCGGATGTAATATCCCTTTTCATTATAAACCTTAATCCTCGTAATCATTTGAACTCCCATGTTAAATGATTACAATCTTCTTTATTCTACGCCGTTGATTGTCACTTGTGTTGTAATATATTACTGTTATATATGCAACTACGATGATCATATTCTTGTACGAAACTCTGACATGTCCCTTATCTTCATTGAAGGAACATGCCTCCACGACGCCAAAAGTTCACACAAGCTCAGGTTGATCAACTGGTTGCTGATGCACTAAGTGCTGAGCGACAACAATCCAGCGGCGCTGAAACACCACCAAATACCACTGTAGTGAAACCTTGCACCTACAAAGACTTCCTTAACTGCAATCCTTTGAACTTCAAAGGCACAGAAGGTGCCATTGGGTTGTTGAGATGGCTGGAGAAGACAGAAGCAGTCTTTCGCATCTGCAGCTGCCCTGAGAACTGTAAGGTCAAGTTCTCCACCTACACTTTCATGGACGATGCTCTGACATGGTGGAACACTTATGCCGACTCCGTGGGTCAAGACATTGCTCTGGAAACTCCCTGGGATGAGCTGAAGAAAATGCTCAAGGATGAGTATTGTCCTAGGGATGAGATTCAACAGCTTGAGGCGGAATTCTGGAATCTCTCCACTCAAGGGAATGACATTGCTGGTTACTCTTCACGATTCAATCAGTTAGCACACCTGTGCCCATCTATGGTTGATACGGAATCCAAACGAATTGAGCACTATGTCTGGGGACTTCCTCCACAAATTCAGGGAATGGTTACTTCGTCAAACTCTCCCACATTTCATGGTACAGTACGTATGGCACACAAACTAATGGCACAAATGGTTCGTCAAGGAACCACTGGCGACAAAACTACTGGAAACAGCTCGGGAGATAACAAGAGGAAAGCTGATGGAAGCTCTGGAAATCAGAGTCAAGCTAACAAGAAGCCTGCAACTGCTCAGGCCAACACCTCTGAATCTGATGACAAGAAAGAGTATAAGGGAAGAAAGCCCTATTGTTCTAAGTGCAAGCTTCATCATGATGGTCTGTGTCCTTGCACCAAATGCAAGCGATTTGGACATCTGACTAAGGACTGTAAAGCAACCACCACTGGTACCGACACCTCTGCACCCAAAACCTGCTATGAGTGCAATGGTACTGGGCATTTCAAGAGAGATTGCCCAAAACTGAAGGATAAAAACAACAACGCTGCTAAGGGCAGATTCTATGTACTTAATGCTGAAGGTAATCACCAGAACCCTAGACTTATTGACTTACTCAACACGGGTGCGTACATTCCCGGATAACCAAACTGCATCTGTATTACTTACTTGAATATGTACTATTACTGCTTAGTACTTTATGTGTTTCCTTAGATTCTAAGTACAAATAGAATAAGGAAATTGGTGAACTATTTCAGATAGACAGTATGAAACCGATGGAATCGGTAATACTTACAAGTATGATTAGGCTATTATGGGATATTGGTATATATACATACGTAGGCCTATACTACGTACTACTCACTAGGCTATTATATACTGGATGTATAGGAATAGGCCTTTACTCGATGATACCCTTGAGACCATCTACACCATTATAAACGACAAACATAGCTGCTACAATGTCCTTTGATACGAATATCGGGACTCTGTTTTAAACTGCTACTGTCTACAAAATTTTTATGTTTACAACGTCCTCCGTCGTACTGTTAGGCGAACCCTAGGAAAATCATTTTCAACAATTTTAACATGCTTTTACCCCGAAACTTTTCATGAATTCTGTTTTTGAATAGATTTTGGTAAACAAGATTTCAAAACATTGTCGCTGAAAAAAAAAAAAAATAAAAAAAATAAAAAAAATTTCAACCAAACTATTTATTGATTAAAGTTTTCATCAAACTTCCAAATTTTCAATCGACTTTCACTGTCAAAATTTTCTGACAAATGTGCTTTAACAAACATGTCGCAAAATTTCTTACGATATGTTTTAAAGAACTTTCAAAACTTCAAAACCGTTCAAACTTGCTTACTGTACACAACTTTATACAAGATTTCAAACTTTGAATGGTCAACAAAATTACACAGTACACAATGACTTCCTTGTTGTTATAGGAACAAAACTTACCAGAATCTGAATAGGGATGCGATTATGGTAACTCGCTAGCAACCTATCTGCTTTCATACTACTTACTTGATAAACTTTACTTGCTACTTGATACTTGTTAGGTTTTCCCTAGATTCTAAGTACACTAAAGAGATAGGGGAAAATGACAATTTAGATTCTATAGTTTATATATGAGACGAGGTTTGGCTTGCATAAGTATTGGGATAACAAATCCTACATTGTTTTATACCGGAAAACATACCGGTTAATATTTTTATATATACAATGGGTCACATTTCATATAAAGCTAATGTAGGCTAAACATTTCGTTTCTGTATGAGACTGATAGAGTCTAAGGTGGGCTACTAGTGTAAAATGTAGTTGTACTCTAGCAATTGGCTAAACGACAAACTTTGTCCTACCGACAAAACAATCAAGGAATTACTGAATTACTTTAGGCTACTAGTACACATTGTAGCTACTCCCTAGTGATCGACTGGACTGATCATGTAGGCACAATAGTCAAAACATCTCGAAACTTCATTTCGAATTTCTTAGTTGCCGGAAGGGCACTAGTTCAACAAGGGGAGATAGACAACTCTAGATAGGTGTTGTCAGACTTACATAGATAACACGCGAACTATAACTTGAATACAACGATAAATACTACGAACAAATTTCGGGACGAAATTCTCCTAACAAGGGGAGAATGTGACACCCGGTCAAAAATGACCCAAATTTCAGTACAAATTTAAACTTTAATTACAAAGTATTATATAACCTGAAACGATTATATAATAATCACACGTACACAAATCTAGTAGAACGCAAAAAAAACCAAAATAGAATTTGGTGAAAAACATTTTTAAACAAAGTATTATTATTGAGAATAATAATTACTTACTCCGAAAATTATTTAAATACATTTTAGATACAGAAAACTATCCGTGTATATTGAGTTAAACTAATATATATTTTTATATCTCATTGGAAGTATTTTTAGAGAATATTTCAATTATAAACATATACGAAATAATATTTGGAAAATTATCATATTTAAATATTATACTACATTACGATCGGGTACGCAAACACGGGTCGAAAATACCACCAACCATCAATTATTGGAGGCCGATTAAATCAACCGACCCCCAATAATTCACACACACTCGCACACATTCTCTACCTCTCTCGGCTCTCACTCTCTCGGTCTCTCGCTCTATTTTGTGGATCATCAAACCAACAACAACAACATCACAGAATCATAATCATCATCATCTCCATCCTTGTTCATCATCATCATCGGATCATCCTCATCACCATCACTTTCGATCTCGATTTTGATTTGTAAGAAAACTTTAAACTTTACTTTAATTTAGTGTTTACAATACGTAGTATAACATGTAATACCATTGTACTAAGTTATAGTATGCGGAAATTGGAATTAAAATTGGTTTTGTAAACTTGCTGCTCGAACAGAACTGAAAACCAGTAACTACCCGGCGGGTACCCATAGTACCCGGCGGGCATCCCTAAAAATCTCCGAATCCGGCGTATTGGATTGAATACGGCGTATTCAAACTAATACGGCGGATCTCCAGGACCCTAATTTACACTAGGTGCATAATGGAAAACTAGGTGCATAATGGAAAAACTAGGTGCATAATGGAAAACTAGGTGCATAATGGAAAACTAGGTGCATAATGGAAAAACCAGGTGCATAATAGAAAACTAGGTGCATAATGGTTTGAACTAGGTGCATAACGCGTAGTAACTATATAGAGAGTCACTAAATGATATGGAAAACATTTAGAATGGATAAAAATACTTTTATACAAACTATGTTTTGGTATGTATATACGTATATGTATAAATTTACGATAACTATATATATATATATATACAAAATCAACATTAGTAACAAACAAATTATGTTTTTGAAAAGACAACTACAATTATATGTATATATATACATATATTCAAGGACGACAAGTAATATATATAAGAATATATATATTCAACTAATAAGTATATCGATATATATACTTACGTGCAACGAATGATTTATTAAACGTACACTTACAATTATATAATATCGCGTGTTTAGGACATTAGGAGATTACTGTTGGAACACGCACGCACATTAGGATTGCTTGCTCATCAGGTGAGTCTCATGACCCCATTTTTACTGTTTTTACATTGGGGGAGATGCATTACTTGTTTTACTCGAACACATGTACTTACTTACTTGATTACAAACTGATTTACTGGTATATCGATTGCATGAGATTTACTTAATCCAATGAAGTCCCTTTAATCATAGTTGTTAGTTATGGTCTTAAGCGCGAGTACTAGTAAATGGATCCATTAGGACTGACAATCCTCACCCAGGGTAGCACGCACTACCCCGAACATGCAGTATAAATGGGTGTTTCTTACTCGTTACATATGAATGTTCTGGATTAGCATTCACGAGGGCAAAATCACTGATTGTTAAGCTTCGACTATGGTGCTCATGGCAATATATACGGAAACTATTGCGACTGTGCAATATTTACTCAATGATTTTACAAGCTGATGTGTTCAAACTGTACTTACTATAAACCTATGAGATTCACCAACCTTTTGGTTGACCTGTTTTAGTAATGCATTCTCAGGTACGCAGCAACAGTAGGGTTGATCAGTACAGATGGCCCAGCAGGATATGCTTTAGTAGCTCGAGTCGCATGCAATTACACATATGAAGATTTTACTTGCATTATCTTTTGTATAATGATTTTGTACTTAAAATCTAACTAAACAAGTTGCGAACTCATCAATGATGTATTACTTTTGAAAACTTGTGTATTAATGTAACATCTTCTACAACGTCTCATTTAGAGTCGTTTGCTTGTACTTTGGGTTTGATTATTGATTAGTCACGCCCCAAAACAGTCGCTTCCGCAAAGCATTAAATTGGGGGTGTGACATACACAATTTTTGGTGACATGACCAAAATCCTCATTGAACGCACACCATTTGGATTTATCTTTCCAAGCAAAATCTCTAACTTTTTTCTTTGGCCATCTCACTTTATCTCCAGTATTTTGCAGAGCAGACAAGATACCTGTAACATCATCATAAAAACAATAATCAGTTAGCTTGGAATACTTTTTGCCATTCTCTTTGACCACATTAGCCCGGTGATCGCCATTCATTGAATATGGTTTAATCATATTTGACTTGAACGAGGGTGAATTCATCTTTCTGTTGGGTTTCTCGTAAGTGGACGAAGTTTCAATCCTCTTCTGGATCACAACATCTTCTTCCAACTTAATAAATCTCAAAGACTTATTTCTGATCTCATCTAGGTTCCTGCATGGGTTTATAACAAGATCTTGATAAAATAGAGAATCTCTCTTGATCCCCATCATAAAAGCTTGTGCAGCAATTGACATATCCAGATTAGGGATCCTCAAGGATTCTCGTTCAAACCTGCTTACAAAATCTTTTAAGGTTTCATTAGACTTTTGAATGACCCTATACAAATCATCGGTTAAGCTTTCAAAGGTCCCACTAGATGAAAACTGATTATTAAATAAATTAACCATATGAGCAAAAGAAGTAATAAAGTAAGGAGGAATATTCATTAACCACTTTAGCGCGGATCCTGTTAAGGTGGAGCCGAAACATTTACACAAACATGCCTCCTTAAGATCTGCAGGGATGGGGATAATCTCCATCCTTTCTCGATATTTAGCTATATGTTCTTCGGGATCCATAGTACTATCACATAGCTTCATGTCAAGATTTCAAAATCCCTCTGGGATCTCAACATCACAGATTGGAGGTGCAAATTTTGGGATCCTGTGAGCTGTTGGTGTGACCTCAGGTATAGGTTGCGTAACTCCAGGAATATTGGACATCATATCCTTCAAATTTTGCAACTCTCTCACCATATCATGGCTTACTTCGGGATCCTGCAAAATGTTAGTTCCAAATGTATTATCAGCAGAATAATTAGTAAATATGTTACCATCATTTGGGATCCTGAATGAGGATCCTGGATTTCATTGATGATCCCTTGTCGTGGGGATCCCTATAGCATAAACTGGATCCATGATTCTGGTACTTTCTTGCATGGTTATAAAATCTCCTCGGTATCCTGAGGAAGGTGAAGTGTCAGAATCCAAGATCCTGCTCAAGATAGGAATAGTAACTTGAGTAATAGGGATTTCCGCCCTCGTCCTCAAATTCTCCATATCCTTCCTTAGGATCTCGTTGCTCCGTTCCACTCGTCCAAGCTGATCCTTAACCTGTGTAAACATAGTCAAAATATCCTAGTTAGGAATAATAACGGGATCTAAATTTGGTATCGCGGATCCGGAGAAAGTAGATTCCACGGAGATCATCCTTCTGTTCATATTTTCCGGCCTGGATTGAGATGATGTAAAAGGTGAAGTGGGAGGTAGACCAGTCATCACAGAGGTTGATGATGGCATATTAGAAGAGAGAGACCGTCCTTGTGTCGACATTTTTGACAAAAACTTTTGGAAAATATGATTTAACAAGGATTTTAGCGAAAAATCTATTATGAAAAGCACCACTTGCCCCACGGTGGGCGCCAAATTGTTTTGGTCAAAAAATTACCCTAAGTAATTAAGTTATCAAATCAGTAAAGTGAGGTAGTGTGCTTGTTATGATTTTCGAGATAATCTACTAAAGACGTAAATTTATAATGAAACAATACGAATTTCGCAATGAAAATATGATACAAACAGAAGACTTGTCAAAAATGTGACTAAGGGTTTAAATGATACTGATTTTAAGTGAAACAAATGTTTATTAATAAGATTAACGCAAAACTTTTGAGTAAAATGCCAAGTAATTTCAGGATAACGCTAGTAACGCAACAAAAATATGATTATAACCTATGAAAATGCTTGAAATAGATTAATAATACAAATCTTATGATCAAAATGTAATCACAAGCGAGATAAACGTGAATACTAACAAAAAATGCAAGTAAAAGCAAGGGTAATGCAAAATAATGCACTATAATCCGAGATAACACAGTTTTGTGATGAAAACGATTAATATGATTCGAGAAAACGAAGAATAACACGAGTTTAATAATAACATACAATTGATTTTGTATAAAATAAATGTTTATAAACAAAATCAATGTATTAACTTATGTAAAATTCGGGATAATGCAGAATATATGATCAAAAGATCAATGAAATGCAAATTAAGTAACAAAAACGTAAAATAAATGCGATCGACACAAGGATGTACGAGGAAAGCCCTTGACCTAGATAGATCGCCGGCATAAAACCTCGGGAAGGAACAATCGTTCCTTGCCTTTGTTGATTTTATTAAGTAAAAGCAGGATAATTACAAAGAAAGAGCACAATGATGATCGAACTAAGTGTTTTTGTGATGAACGGGATGAAAAAGATGAAGTGTAAGTGTGTTTGATTATGAAATGGTGTAATTGCAGAGTGTTAGAGGTGTTCAAGTCCGTTCCCAACGATCACATTGCCTCATATATATAGTATATACAAGATAACTAACTTTCCTAAAAATCAGGGATTATCCCGAGATTTTCGGGATCCTCCAGTCTTCCACCTTGACTAAGCCTTTTCACACGTTTTCTTTACTTCTTCCAAGCCTTGATCCGAAATTAATGATATAATTGACCCACGTTTAACTCCTGCAAGACTTGGTCAAGATACACAACGGAAAAATAGGGATTAGTAACGTTTTACCCAGGATACCGAATATATCCTGGATCCTGACCACTTGGGATCCTGAATCATCAAAGATCCTGAACATAATCAGACAAATAATGATTAGTAACATTTGATTCCAGGATATCTAACATATCCGGGATCCTGATCGTTTGGGATCTTAATCATCCAAGATCCTGAACATAAACTGATAAACAAAGATTAATAACATCTAATCCCGAGACACTTAATATATCCGAGATCCTGCACATTCGAGATCCTAAACATATGTGAGATCCTGAGTATATTTGAGATTTCTATAGTACTCAGGATCCTAAATATACCTAAATACTCATATATAATTGGGATCCTTGATCCAAGCGGGATCCTGAATATATCTAAGATCTTGATAACCTGCATCATATAAATACACAATCTCGGGATCCCTAGTGTTAGCTTGATCCTGAACATATCCATGATCCTTGATATAACTTTCAATAGTAACTAAACACTTCAGGATCCTGAATCCTGACTGTAAAATTTAGCTCCACACAATTGCCCCCAAGTTGTGTTATCTTCAGGTCCCTGATGGTGACACAACTTCTTAAAATAAGCATTAAATAAGTTAGGTAAGATATTACCGTGCATCCGTAACCTTGACCATGTTGATTGGATTTTTGATAAGTATAATCCTTTCATGCCTCATTTGCATGACTTCGAGCTTTATAATGGCTTCGGTTACCTGTTCTTCATCGAGTTTTAATGAAAAATAGCACAACGATTTCAAAGAGTGATAAACATACCTGAATCCTATGTTTAATCCATGACCAAGCTATGTTATTCGCAAACTGTACTCATGGCTTGGCGTAGCTTTTTCATTTATCCAAAGCACCATGGACTTTCACGACCTTGGTCATGGTGTTTCTTTGAAAATCTTCACAAATCAACTGTTTTGGTCAAAAATTAATAAAACAATTAAGTGATCAAAAATTAGTTTGTGAGGTCAGGTGTAAGATTACTATCAAGATAATTACGCTTTTACACGATTATCTCTATTAGTAAGTCAATATTTTGTGTTAAAAAGATTGATTAAATCTGTGGATCCTTGTCGAGCAAACGTTTTAATATTAAAGCTCAAGAACAGATTGAGGATAATGTTATTTTAAGAATGAAAATATCAGTAATATGCAAGTTAAACAATGAAATTATGAAATAAGTGCAATTGACACGATATGAATTGCAAGTAAGTAAAAATGACACGATGATGTACGAGGAAAGCCCTTGATCAAGGTTGATCGCCGGCACAAAACCTCGGGAAGGATCAAACGATCCTTGCCTTTGTTAATCTTATTAAAATGAAAGTAAATGATTACAAACTAAGAGCGCAAGGATGATCGGCTAAGTGAATTTGTGTGTGTGATTTTAGCTAAGTATTGATGAAATGATCGTGAACGAGAATGATAGCAGAGTGTGTGAGTGTTTACAGGTGAAAATAGCAAGTATTCGTTAACCTAAATGATCATCCGAGCCTCGTTTAAATACTAAGAGCGTATAACTATAATTCTGAAATATCAGGGATCCTCCGAGGAATGATGAAGACCACCAACGTTTCTTTTGACTTCATTTTACACGTGCGTAAGACTTCGTCTTCATGAAATCGTATCAGATCCTCTTCACGTAATCCGGAGCATATCTCATTAACGCGTTCCTTCCAAGATGTAACAACCCCAAAATTAGGACCAATTTAAAATTTCCCTAATTACGTGTTTATTACTTGTATATAATATGAAATAGGATTATATACGTTAATTACTTATTATATATATATGGATGGAATATATATATATATATACGCGTATACGATTCGTACATATCGTATAAAACAACAAGTGTACAAACTTGCGGACCTTGGTAAAATGATTATTAAATAATGTGAAATTATTTAATTACTTTGACTATTACTTTATATTATGTTTATAATATAACGGAAAAAAACGTACGTTTTAATTAAAACGTCACCGAACTCTCCGAAAACTCGACCAACCGACAAAACAAAACTAAGTTATAATTTATAACTTGAAAACTAGTATTTTGATAAAATACTTCAACTTAATAATCGGATATTATTTCGTATTTTCAAACGTATATTTAATCGCGTACGAAATGATTTTTACGTTTAAACGACCGGGGAAACGAACACCGCACGGAGCGCAAACACGGAGGAGTAAAATTTGGTGAGATCCACACATGGTGGACCCCACCATGGCCGGCCAAGGTCAAGGGGACAAACCCCCCTCACCTTCTTGATCACTCAAACACACAAACATCAAACCATTCACCAACTTTCCCTCTCCTCTCTCTCTCTCAATCGGCATTCTCTCTCTCTCTAAAACCGTCCCTCAAACACCCTAAAAACACCACAAAAACACCTCGAAACTATAGGCTCGTTTGGAGAAAAGTGACCACGAGAACGAGGGCTACAAACTCATCTTTTCGGATTTTCGTTTCGACAACTTTGTAAGTTTTCCGGCGACCCGAAACTTTTCCGATTACTTTTATTTTGCTAGATTCTTGTTTCCCTAACTTAGTAATGTCCAAATATGTAATCTAAACTCGTTTTTGAACACTTTTACGAAAATGTCGGTTTTGGTCATTTTAAATAAAACGACACCTCGAACATTAAAAACGACATCCAACAATTTTTATGAACTCTACATAACATAATATAACTTGTGTAAAAGTTTCAACTTGAACGGAACTCGCTAAATACGTTTTCGACACGAATCAAAATATGACCAGAGGTAAGTGTCGCATGGCTCACGCCAGTTATGCGACACTTCGCTTTAGTGACGCATAGGTCACGAACCGTCCATACGCGACACTTCATTAGTGCCGCTAAAACACTATACCGTCACTTCACAAGTGACGCAGTCTTAACACTTTCGGCAGAAACAACAAGACACTACATAAGTGTCGCTACCACGTAGCTTTCGGCAGAAACAAATACGGCACTTCCTTAGTGACGCCATAACACGTATACCGACACTTCGTTAGTGTCGCTAATATCAGTATAAACGAATAACTTTCGGTAGAAACGAATAACACCTAGTTACCACCGATGACGTCACTGACTCTCATACCGTCACTTCACCAGTGACGCATACATGTATATACCGACACTTGTCGAGTGTCGCCCCATAAACTGATTTACTCACCTATACCGTCACTTCATTAGTGACGCACTGTTTATACACGACACTTAATACCGTCACTATCATAGTGACGCACTGATGAAAAACTATATTTGATAACGTCACTTACCTAGTGACGCACCATCTAAATACCGACACTACTTAAGTGTCGCATACATCTCGAAACTGATAACATAACACGACACTACCTAAGTGTCGCATGATATCCATAAGTGACGCATGCAAGTGACGCTATAACAGGCTGATTGAAACTTACATTTTATACAAGTATGGAATATACTTAAAACGTAAACGTACTTTACTCGGCGTTACTTATACATGAAAATACTATACTTTTGAAAGTATACAACGATACTTGAATATGTACAAGGCTATACTAAACTAAACGTGAGATTTCACTCACACACGCGTACGAGATTACACTTGGATATACTTAGGAGATTACACTCCAACGAACTTACACTTGTACATACACGGGATTACATCCGATACGAACTTACAAGTTCACTTACTAGTTACGTGCTGGATTACACGTTAACTGATACGAACATACATACGAATACTTACGAGGTTTCACTCGTACCCTTTGGGGACTAAGCCCATTGGAACGTACACAAACGATACATGTTGTAATACAAACAAACGATCATATGAGTATACTTTACAACTGTATAACTACTATGAATACATAATAATAATGGATGGAATTATTATTATACACCGATAACAAACGAACTGTACAACTTTTATACAAACTACGATTTACAAACGATTACAAACTTACAAACAAACTAATGGACATTAACTAGTTTGGGAACAACTAGCATGGATACTTTACAAGTATTCCATTTACTTACTAAACCTTATGCATATTAGGACGCTAAGGGTTGCTAGTTCGGGATACTACTTGCTTACTTACTGCATTGTCTGCCAGACTCAGGTGAGTCTTACAGCCCCTACTTTACTGTTTTATACTCAGGGGTGAGATGCATTACTGTTTTACATGAACACACAAAACTTACTTGCTGCCATGATTTACTTACTGTACGAGATTAACGATACGCCAATTGCATGAGTTTACGACTAATCCAATGAAATCCTCCTGAATCATAGTTGTTAGTTATGTGATAAGCGCGAGTTTTAGTATATGGATCCATATGGGACTGACAATCCCCGCCCGGGGTAGCAAGCACTACCACGAACCGTTCCTGTAGAAACGGGCGTTTCTTACTCGTTCCGTATGAATGTTTTGGATTACATTCATGAGGGGGTACCTATAATTACTGTACGTTAAGCTTCAACTATGGTGGCTCATGGCGATTGTATCAAACGGTTTGCATGACTTGCAACCACCCACTTATTAAAACTTAAGTTAACGATGAACATAACCTGTGATCGTTAATTACTGGCTGGCTATGATTTACAAATACTACTTGTGTGTTCAAACTGTTTACTTACTTACAAACCTGTGAGATTCACCAACCTTTTTGGTTGACCGTTTTAGTAATGCTTCTCAGGTACACAGCATCAGTAGGGATGCCCAGCAGGATAAGCTTACTTACCTCGAGTCGCATGCATTTACAAGCTTGGAGATTTTATTACATTACTTTTGTACTTACTGTTATGTACTAGAATCTCTAGGAATTTACTTAAACTCGAGCTTGTATTTTGAAACTACTTATGTATTAATGTAATAACTTTTCGAACGTCTCATTTAGAGTCGTTCACTGTATCCTTTGTGCTTGTGATTATTGATTAGTAACACCCAAAACATCGCTTCCGCAAACTGTTAAATTTGGGGGTGTTACAGATTGGTATCAGAGCCTAAGGTTATAGTGAACTAGGTTGCATTTAGTGGGCTTAGACTATGACCGTTAGGCAGTATTCCTCATTAGGTATAACTGGTTCAGAAATTACAGCATACAAGTTTAATTTAACATAGTCTGATCAACTATGTACAATTAAATAAAGATGATGTGAGTTCTGAAAGGGGTTATGTTGAACCGGAATGCATTAGCTGACTCTGACCTCGAGAGAACCGGGACTTCTACTTGATTGTGCTAGACACGAACTAGGCGGTTATGTGATATATATATATATATATATATATATATACATAGGCCTTTTTCCTCGATACGATACTCTCTCTCGACTACTACGAAATTAATATTCCTTAAAATTTCATCGAACAAACGACAACTCGATTCTCATCGTTCTACCCTTACTCAACTTTTATGAATTTACAAATACCGACATACTTCCGAAGGCTGAAAACTCCTTCCCTGCCATTTTGTAGAACCGCTCATCTGGAAATGGCACATTTCTTGTCATGTGACTACACGTCAGACAACGAACAGATTAACGACGAACAAATTCAGTACACTTACCTCGATGAGGAGATAGCCCCAGAGGAAGAACCTGAGAATCACGGCTTCGGATTCGTCGACATCGAAGAATACGAAAGAGTAAGAGATCAGGCTGAAGAACTAGATGGCCGAAATTGGGAACTACAACTGAAATGCAAAACCTATGAACTGGAGTTAAGGATTCTACAAAGGTCCATCCCTGAGCGGATCCGAGACTCTGTTCTCTACCTGAAGGAAATCACTGTTCATCTGAATCAACGAGTAACAACATGGATCAAATGGATGTACCTACAAGCTACTGGAGATGCTTTGGTTTATCCTACCCTTCGACAATATCAAGACATGCTGGAAGCTCGTTACTACCCCTACAATCTACATCAGGAATAGGCCGACGATAGCTATGACCGTAGTGAATAGCTATTAGGCGTGTATGTAATAGGTCTTAGTTAGGACCGTTAATTCGATGGTTATATTAAAAATTCCATCACATTTTGTAACTTATCTTGCTCGTCCGGATGTTCAAATTCCTGACACTTTTGTAAACAGTAAACGCCTGTAATCTTTTGTAACTTTTATATTTCAATTATAACCATCCTACTACTTTTGTTAAACTGTCCACGTGTCAAACTTTGGTGTAGTTTCTCTGTACTTCCTACATCATAACAATCATAACTCTTGTTCAAACCCTCACATGTTCTTTATTTGTTGTTTCAAGGAACGTGCCTCCTCGACGACAAATCACGCTTAGTGAAACCGACTATCACCATCAAAAATTTTATAACAAATGTATTTCTATCGAACATGTTAAAAATAAAAAATAAAAAAAATAAAAAAATTTCTTACAAAATGTTTTATAAAATTCTCAAAATTCCAAAACCGTATAAACTTACTTATAGTACACAACTTTAAACAATTTTCAAACTCGGGATAGTCAACAAAATTACATAGTATACAATGACCTCCATGCTTTATGAGAACAAAACCTATCGAGACCTGAATGCGAACTAGGGAACATTCATTCTTAGACAAACTGATTTACTTCGATTTATTTCTTAAAATTTCTCGTCAAATAACTTTTATCTGATTGTCTCATATTTCATGTATACTCTCTTAGATCCTAAGTACCCAATAGGATTAGAGAACGACTGACTACTTGAAATTCCGAAAGCGTAAATTACAATGCGCTTTAAACACATCAACCAAATTCCTTCCCAATTATCTCACACTGGTTGAGACCGGGAACTCGCCTACCATTCGTTATTTTAAGCAAGTCACCCAATAGAACTTCGCTTACTTGAGGTAAATTCTTAAATAGAACACTTATTTCGTATGAAATGACAACTCCCTCCGTCAACAACCCTACACTACAAGATGAACTACTCAGTGAGGAACCCTCGATGTTTCCTTACCTCCTCGAACTCGAGGGTGATACCGAACCTTTCGTTGAATCAGCAACAGCACCTGCCTCTCCTGTTGCTCTAACTGCTGCAAGAGCACCAGTTGATGTAACCTTGACTGCTGAATCAGTCAACCACCTTAACCAAACTATTGATTCGCTGCGAAAACAACTGAATGAAGCACGGGAAGACATTGATGACCTACGACGAATTGCTTTCCAAAATGACATACGTATGCGTGAGTACGAGCTACGTTTGATAGCTTTGGAAAACCCTACTCCACCACCAACTTCACAAAGTACTCCTACTGAAGAGGATACCGACACTGACTGTGCACCACCTCCAACAAAAAGGGTGAAAGTTTACTTGGGAAATAAACCTTACTGTGCTCGATGCACTCGACATCACGACTAACCGTGTACCATACCTACCGGTCAATGCAAATCCTACCCTAAAAGTACGAACCCCCCTAAGGTGAAACCCTGCTTCAACTGTGGGAGTGATGGCCATCTCAAGGCCAAATGCCCACTACCTCCAGGCAACAAAAATTAGGGTACGTTACCACCTAACGATTTCTTGATTTCAAACACTGTAGGACCTACCCTACTACCGTAGGCTACTAGTACACATTGTAGCTACCTGACTAGTATCGAACTACCGACTACTACTTCGAACAAATTTCGGGACGAAATTTTATTAACAAGAGGAGAATGTAACAACCCCAAAATTAGGACCAATTTAAAATTTTCCTAATTACGTGTTTATTACTTGTATATAATATGAAATAGGATTATATACGTTAATTACTTATTATATATATATGGATGGAATATATATATATACGCGTATACGATTCGTACATATCGTATAAAACAACAAGTGTACAAACTTGCGGACCTTGGTAAAACGATTATTAAATAATGTGAAATTATTTAATTACTTTGACTATTACTTTATATTATGTTTATAATATAACGGAAAAAAACGTACGTTTTAATTAAAACGTCACCGAACTCTCCGAAAACTCGACCAACCGACAAAACAAAACTAAGTTATAATTTATAACTTGAAAACTAGTATTTTGATAAAATACTTCAACTTAATAATCGGATATTATTTCGTATTTTCAAACGTATATTTAATCGCGTACGAAATGATTTTTACGTTTAAACGACCGGGGAAACGAACACCGCACGGAGCGCAAACACGGAGGAGTAAAATTTGGTGAGATCCACACATGGTGGACCCCACCATGGCCGGCCAAGGTCAAGGGGACAAACCCCCCTCACCTTCTTGATCACTCAAACACACAAACATCAAACCATTCACCAACTTTCCCTCTCCTCTCTCTCTCTCAATCGGCATTCTCTCTCTCTCTAAAACCGTCCCTCAAACACCCTAAAAACACCACAAAAACACCTCGAAACTATAGGCTCGTTTGGAGAAAAGTGACCACGAGAACGAGGGCTACAAACTCATCTTTTCGGATTTTCGTTTCGACAACTTTGTAAGTTTTCCGGCGACCCGAAACTTTTCCGATTACTTTTATTTTGCTAGATTCTTGTTTCCCTAACTTAGTAATGTCCAAATATGTAATCTAAACTCGTTTTTGAACACTTTTACGAAAATGTCGGTTTTGGTCATTTTAAATAAAACGACACCTCGAACATTAAAAATGACATCCAACAATTTTTATGAACTCTACATAACATAATATAACTTGTGTAAAAGTTTCAACTTGAACGGAACTCGCTAAATACGTTTTCGACACGAATCAAAATCTGACCAGAGGTAAGTGTCGCATGGCTCACGCCAGTTATGCGACACTTCGCTTTAGTGACGCATAGGTCACGAACCGTCCATACGCGACACTTCATTAGTGCCGCTAAAACACTATACCGTCACTTCACAAGTGATGCAGTCTTAACACTTTCGGCAGAAACAATAAGACACTACATAAGTGTCGCTACCACGTAGCTTTCGGCAGAAACAAATACGGCACTTCCTTAGTGACGCCATAACACGTATACCGACACTTCGTTAGTGTCGCTAATATCAGTATAAACGAATAACTTTCAGTAGAAACGAATAACACCTAGTTACCACCGATGACATCACTGACTCTCATACCGTCACTTCACCAGTGACGCATACATGTATATACCGACACTTGTCGAGTGTCGCCCCATAAACTAATTTACTCACCTATACCGTCACTTCATTAGTGACGCACTGTTTATACACGACACTTAATACCGTCACTATCATAGTGACGCACTGATGAAAAACTATATTTGATAACGTCACTTACCTAGTGACGCACCATCTAAATACCGACACTACTTAAGTGTCGCATACATCTCGAAACTGATAACATAACACGACACTACCTAAGTGTCGCATGATATCCATAAGTGACGCATGCAAGTGACGCTATAACAGGCTGATTGAAACTTACATTTTATACAAGTATGGAATATACTTAAAACGTAAACGTACTTTACTCGGCGTTACTTATACATGAAAATACTATACTTTTGAAAGTATACAACGATACTTGAATATGTACAAGGCTATACTAAACTAAACGTGAGATTTCACTCACACACGCGTACGAGATTACACTTGGATATACTTAGGAGATTACACTCCAACGAACTTACACTTGTACATACACGGGATTACATCCGATACGAACTTACAAGTTCACTTACTAGTTACGTGCTGGATTACACGTTAACTGATACGAACATACATACGAATACTTACTAGGTTTCACTCGTACCCTTTGGGGACTAAGCCCATTGGAACGTACACAAACGATACATGTTGTAATACAAACAAACGATCATATGAGTATACTTTACAACTGTATAACTACTATGAATACATAATAATAATGGATGGAATTATTATTATACACCAATAACAAACGAACTGTACAACTTTTATACAAACTACGATTTACAAACGATTACAAACTTACAAACAAACTAATGGACATTAACTAGTTTGGGAACAACTAGCATGGATACTTTACAAGTATTCCATTTACTTACTAAACCTTATGCGTATTAGGACGCTAAGGGTTGCTAGTTCGGGATACTACTTGCTTACTTACTGCATTGTCTGCCAGACTCAGGTGAGTCTTACAGCCCCTACTTTACTGTTTTATACTCAGGGGTGAGATGCATTACTGTTTTACATGAACACACAAAACTTACTTGCTGCCATGATTTACTTACTGTACGAGATTAACGATACGCCAATTGCATGAGTTTACGACTAATCCAATGAAATCCTCCTGAATCATAGTTGTTAGTTATGTGATAAGCGCGAGTTTTAGTATATGGATCCATATGGGACTGACAATCCCCGCCCGGGGTAGCAAGCACTACCACGAACCGTTCCTGTAGAAACGGGTGTTTCTTACTCGTTCCGTATGAATGTTTTGGATTACATTCATGAGGGGGTACCTATAATTACTGTACATTAAGCTTCAACTATGGTGGCTCATGGCGATTGTATCAAACGGTTTGCATGACTTGCAACCACCCACTTATTAAAACTTAAGTTAACGATGAACATAACCTGTGATCGTTAATTACTGGCTGGCTATGATTTACAAATACTACTTGTGTGTTCAAACTGTTTACTTACTTACAAACCTGTGAGATTCACCAACCTTTTTGGTTGACCGTTTTAGTAATGCTTCTCAGGTACACAGCATCAGTAGGGATACCCAGCAGGATAAGCTTACTTAGCTCGAGTCGCATGCATTTACAAGCTTGGAGATTTTATTACATTACTTTTGTACTTACTGTTATGTACTAGAATCTCTAGGAATTTACTTAAACTCGATCTTGTATTTTGAAACTACTTATGTATTAATGTAATAACTTTTCGAACGTCTCATTTAGAGTCGTTCACTGTATCCTTTGTGCTTGTGATTATTGATTAGTAACACCCAAAACATCGCTTCCGCAAACTGTTAAATTTGGGGGTGTTACACAAGACCTGATCAACACTTAAGAAAAATAAACACGTTAAACAACTCATGATCCTGAACTAATACAGGTCCAGGATCCTGAGTTATGCATACTCTGGAATAAACTTAGGATTCTTACTAAAGGATCTCCCTTATTCAGTATCCTGCACAATCATGTTAAACAAATATATCCTGACCAGGATCCTGAAAGATAAATAATAACGATATATCCAGGATCCTTACCTATATTTGCGATCCTGAAAACAGACTTAAAAATCATCATTATCCTGAGACACGAATATAAAATATAAACGACTCTCATACCTGCAAGACGTACATATGATGTTGGTAAGGATCCTACAAAGGTTAGTGAAAATCTACCCACAACAATTGCCCCCGAAGTTATAACTTTTTTCAGGATCCCTGAACGTTATAACTTCTCATATTAACCGCTCAAACCATGTTAGGTGAGATATTTCGCGTGTATCGGAAACCGTGTCCAAACTGTAATGATAACATTCAAACCCTTATCACATCAAACCGTCATCACCACATCACACAAGTCCCATTATCTTTCATCCTTCTTTTTCGCTATTTCAACCCTTAAGTATTCCGTAACCTAATTCCTCCCCCTGTCTTCAACAAGAACAATCGGAGCAATTATAAGAGATCAACCATGTCAGGTATCTTTCTTCTTTTCCTCTCTTTTCTGTTTATATCTTCTTTTTCTTTTGCCCTAAATTCTTTCATATTCTTTCAGTACATTTCAGTTTATCCGACATTGATTCAGAGATCCCATCCAAAAAAGAGGCAACTAAAATCAGAGCTTCCAGTTTCAAACCTCTTCCAACACATTTTCTCTCCAAAAAGAGAAAAGTTGAAGATTTATACGATATCGACAATCATTCTTCCAATCTTCGGATAGTAAGACCCCCTCCTTTTAACTCCTTTTTAAATAAAGAAAAGCCCAATACTAATTCTTTCATCAGGCTGCAGATGTGATGATAGAAGAATACGCCGATAAAGTCAAAACGGTAGACGCTCTGACATTCGCTCTTAACAAGGGAACCCGTGAATTGGAGAAGGCCAAGCGAAAAATCGAGGGCCTCAAAGTCAAGCTTGCCGACAAATCCGATCGCGAAGAAGGATCCAATACAAACACCAATCTACTTGAAGAGATGAAAAGAGACGCCACTATTGCTGTGTTGGAATCCAAGATTCATATGGCCGCAGAGGCTGCCAAAAACGGGCTACACGCTAGCCTGTGGGATGTCAAGGCCTGGAAAGATAAGCTGGAGGAAATGAAAGACAACTATGTTATGAATCCATTCTTCATTGGTCTAGGGGGATCTAAGGTTCCTAAAAGAAGCGCAACTAAAGCACCCTCAATAAAGATCATCAACATTTCAGGCAGAGGAGAGGCATCCACTTCTAAATTCGTTGAAGACGTTGCACCTGCAGATGATCCAATTGACAGCGAAGGATCCTCGGGCGAGGATGGCATTTAACTAGCCGGAGCCTAACTTTTATTTTGATGTTTACTTGTTCCTTTTGGGTTTTGTCTGTAATAAACAATTATTTGGGGAGAGATTGACCTGGTATGGTCAATCATGGTTGTGTATAACTGTGGTTTATGTAGGCCACAAGACAATTTCATCTTCTGCACTTCTTTTGAACTTAATCTAAGGATTTAGATTATCCTTAGACTTTTTGTTGTGAATGATATTAGGATATTATCTATCTCTTGCGTCTTCAGGATACTGAGGAGATTCCCTCAGTATACATGTATATATTTGCTTAGAAACAGGATCCTGAGGAGATTCCCTCAGAATACATCCAGAATAATGAGAAGATTTTCTCAACATTAAAGGCTTAAAGGATCCTTAACTGGATCCGAGATCATGGCGGGATAGGGATCCTCAGATTCAAGGATCCTTAACCGTATTTCATATAAACTGGATTTTAGGATCCTGAGACTTCAAGATCCTAAAATAAACTGTTAATAATGAGGAACTCCTAACGAGTAATTCCTGTAACATATAAATGTTAATAATTTGTCAAATAATTGTGAAAACAATTTTTTTTTTGAAAAATGTTGTGATCTTAAAAAGATTTTGCTATCCTTAGATCAAAACAGCTTTTGATAATCATGAAACCATTGGAGCTAATAAAGTTATCTATTAGGCTTAACCAATGAAAATTTTGATAATGTGAATACATTATAACCATTAGATAGTTTATGAAAACCATAAAAGTGACATGTAAATGCCAAACCATTAGGTAATATGAAAACATTACAAACCGTTTGATTCTTGGGCTACGCCATTTGAGACATGAAAATGCCTAACCAATTGGTAATGTGAAAACATTACAAACCTTAGAGTGACGTGAAAATGACACAAACCTTAGATCGATACGTATAGTGCACATCAGTATCGACATTCGTTAGCGCTTGATCTATAGGCCAACGGAAATGAAGTTGTCGGGTACCAGAAGCATCACCGATTCCCAAACCATGGCACTATAATCAAACATCGTGCGCACCCAGCGAGGTGTCAAAACCCTTTTCGTAGAGAGGTGTTTATCCGTACGGAAACCTCTAAACCATAGAGAATCGCTGGGATCCTTAACGGAGGAGAGGTGGCCAACCCCTAATCTTTATTCCATGATCCTTAAGTATATGAACTACAACAAATACAAAATCTTGGGTAAAGGTGGGTGTTAGTTTGCCTAACACCCCTCCGATGCTTAAGTCAGTAGGGTATTCAATGAGAATAATAATCATAATTAACTTTCATGCATATATATAATTATAATACACACACATATATATATAGTAAAAAGTATTAAAATCAATGAAAAGTTAAAGATCACAGGAGTACCTTTTATGTTGAATACAAACATTCAACTTACATATGATAGAGCTTCAAATGAATAGCATTCCAGGATCTTGGAAGTAATTCGCCATCCATGTTGGCCAACCAGTATGCCCTATTTCCAGCATCCGAATCTATCAAATATGGACCTTCCCACTTTGGTGCTAGCTTTCCTTCTGCAGGATTCTTAGTATTTTGAAATACTTTCCTTAATACCAAATCTCCTACTCGAAACCTTCTTATCCTGACATTCTTGTTGTAGGATCTTGAAATTCTCTGTTGGTATGCGGCAATCCTGAATTTAGCACGATCCCTTAATTCATCCACAGTGTCCAGATCCTGAATCAACGCTTCCTTGTTTGCTTCTAAGGTCTGCATCCGGGATCTTGCCGTTGGGATTACCATCTCTGTTGGGATCATAGCTTCGGATCCAAACACCAAAGCAAAAGGAGTTTGCTTAGTTGCCTCCTTTTCAGTGGTCCTATCAGCCCATAAAACAAAAAGCAATTCTTCAGCCCATCTTCCTTTCTTAGCATCCCGCCTCTTCTTCAGATTGTTGATTATAATTTTATTGCTAGATTCTGCTTGTCCATTGGCTTGAGGATGGACTGGAGTTGAAGTTATCATCTTGATTCCCCAACTTTCACAAAACTTAGTTGTTCTTTTTCCAATAAATTGAGATCCATTGTCACACACTATTTCTGCCGGGATCCCAAACCTTGTGAGGATATTTCTCTTGATGAATGAGATAACATCTTTTTCCTTTACTTGAACAAATGTTTCAGCTTCAATCCGTTTTGAAAAATAATCCGTCATTGCAAGCATAAACACTTTTCCTCCTGGAGCAACTGGTAGTTTTCCAACAATATCCATTCCTCATTTCATAAACAGCCACGGTGAGATAATCGGATGCATCAGTTCTGCTGGTTGATGATGGATGTTTCCGTGTCTTTGACAAGCATCACATTTGCGAGCAAAATCCATGAAATCCTTCTTCATAGTGGGCCAGAAGTATCCTGTCCTTAAAACTTTCGAAAATAATGCTCTGCCCCCAGAATGATTCCCACAATCGCCTTCATGTATATCCTTGAGAACCGCTTTTGCTTCAGGATCCTCAAGGCATCGCAATAATGGTCCTGCAAGTGAGTTTTTATACAATATACCATTTTCAATAGTAAAACGGGATACCTTTAACCTGAAGGCTTTAGGATTATTTTCATCCTTAGGGATCACATCATGTTGTATATATTCCATGATCGGCTGCATCCATGATCCTGACTTGCCCCCAGAACCTGATGCATTCGATTTGTCTCCAGGCCGAGGATCCTCAATGTCACACACTTGCTCTTCATTGTGATCCTTATCAGCGATGGCAGGCGCTGAAATATGGATTATTGGTATTTTGACATCTGGTGGGATCCTTAGACTTGATTCTAGATTAGCCAAAGCATCCACTTCAGTGTTGTCCTCTCGTGGTACCTGTTGAATGTCGAAGATCTCGAAGCTACCTGCAAGATCCTTAACAATCTCCAAATACGCAACTAACCATTCTACTTTTACAGTATAAGATCCATTGTAGTGATTAACAATTAATAATGAATCAACATACACATTTAAGTATTTTATTCCAATATCCTTAGCTAATTGTAATCCCGCAATTAATGCTTCATACTCTGCCTCATTATTTGTAGCTTGAAATTCACATCTTATGGCTTGAGGCATGATATCACCCTGAGGTAATTTTAATACAATTCCTAATCCAGTCCCTTTTACATTAGAAGCACCATCAGTATATAATGTCCATCTTTCACTTATTTGATTTAGTTCTTGCACCTCTAAATCTACTTCATTTTGGAGATCACTAGCAAAGTCAGCAATAAAATCCACTAAAGCCTGAGATTTAATTGCATTCCTAGGTTCGTAAATTAAATTATAAGCACTTAATTTCACAGACCATTTAGCTAAACGTCCTGACATTTCTGGTTTCCTCAAAACGTTTTTAATAGGATAATTGGTTTTTACATGTATCGGGTGTGTCTCAAAATAATGCCTAAGTTTAGTTGATGCCATGACTAATGCAAGTATAAGTTTTTCGAGATGAGAATACATGGTTTCAGCATCTAATAGGCTTTTACTTACATAGTAAACAGGATGTTGATGCCCTTCATGATCCTTCACCAGCACCGCACTCACAGCATTTTGGGATACCGACAAATAGAGAAACAGTGGTTCACCATTCTCAGTCTTCATCAACAAAGGAGCTGATGACAAATATTCCTTCAATTCTCGAAATGCAGCTTCATGCCTTTCTCCCCACTCAAATTTTTTGTTCTTTTTGAGGATATCATAGAATTCCTTGCATCTGTCTGAGGATCTTGAAATAAAACAGTTCAGAGCTGCTATCCTTCCTGTTAACCTTTGTACATCCTTTGGGCTTGACGGAGACTTTAGATTAAGAATGGCTTTGATTTGTTCTGGGCGAGCTTCTATCCCTCTCTTGGTCACCATGTATCTCAAGAACTTTCCTGTCCCCACTCCAAAGTGACATTTAGCAGGGTTGAGCTTCATGGTGTACTGATCTAGAATGTCAAAGGCCACCTTAAGATCTTGAAGATGATCCTCAGTTTTCTTTGACTTTACTACCATGTCGTCGATATATACTTCCATTGTGCTTCCCAATTGGTCTTTGAACATCATGTTGACTAGCCTTTGGTATGTTGCACCTGCATTTTTAAGACCAAAAGGCATAGCAACATAACAATAAATACCTGTGGGGGTTATGAAGGCTGTGTCTTCCTGGTCTGAAGGTTCCATCTGGATTTGTTGAAATCCCGAAGAAGCATCCATAAAAGTTAGGATCTCGTGCCCAGCCGTAGCATCCACCATTGAATCTATATGGGGCATGGGAAAAGGATCCTTCGGGCAGGCTTTGTTGAGATCCGTATAGTCCACACACACTCTCCATTTCCCATTCTTCTTTTGTACCACCACCACGTTTGCCAACCATCTTGGAAACTTTACTTCCCTTATCATGTCAGCAGCAAGTAGTCTTTCAATATCGGCCTGGATAATAGCATTTCTTTCCGGCGCAAATTTTCTTCTCTTTTGTTGAACCAGCCTGAAACTATTATCAATTCTAAGTTTATGAGTTATGATATCCTTAGATATACCTGTCATATCCTCTGGTCTCCAGGCAAAAGTCGATTTCCTTTGATTCAAGAACTTCATCAAATCATGTACAAGATCCTCTGGGACGCTCGATCCTATAAGCACCTTTTCTTCAGGATCCTTCGAGCTCAGCTGTAACACCCCCAAATTTAACGGTTTGCGGAAGCATACGTTGGGTGTTACTAATCAATATACAAAGCACAAGATTAATAGTAAACGACCTCTAAATGAGACGTTTAGAAAAGGTTTCATAAATAATAATCGTTTGAAAACCGTAGGTTTTCGTATACAAAAAGTAGTTCCCTAGAGTCCACGCGTATAGCGGGAGATTCTATTACATAATCGTAGTTACAAAAGATAATGCCAAAGAATCTCCGTTAAATGCAGTTTGGAAATCATGCGACTCTAGCTAGTAATCCTGGAGTGATCCTACTCCGTATGTGTACCTGAGATACAAAGCTAAAAAGTGTCAACCAAAAAGGTTGGTGAATCTCACAGGTTTAGTAATAAGTAGATGTAATGAACCACAAGTATGTACCCGTATTGCTATCAAGCAAAGTAAGTTAATCAGTATATCAGTACAGTGCCATGAGCTCATAAGTTGAAGCTTAACCGTGTAGTGTGAAATAAATCACGTACCCCCGTGAGTGCTATCCGCACACTCATATGTAACAAATACTAATATGTCTGTTTCTACGTGTAAATCAGTACGTGGTGGCGCTACCACCCCAGACAGGGATTGTCAGTCCCAGATGGATCCATCTACTAGTAATCGTGCTTAAGTCCATAACTAACAACTTACGATTAGGAGGCTTTCAGTGGATAAAAGTAACTCATGCGTTTGTTTGTAATCAGTAATGTTTTCAGTTCAGTACATTGTGTTCATACGTAAAACAGTTGCTAAGTATCTCACCCCAAAGTATAAAACAGTAAAAGTGGGGCTGTAAGACTCACCTGAGTCTTTGCAAGTACGTTTATGTCAATAAACGAGTAAGTAGTATCAACCGTAGGTTCTCCGAACCCGTAACCTTCAAATGCCTAAACACGTAAGGTTAAGTAAGTAGATGTCTCGCAAGACCATCTAGGCTAGTTGTTCATACAACCCGTTGTGTGTAATGTTGGTTCGTTCTCGTTTGTATCAAAGTATACGGCCCGTTGGTGATTTGTTATAATTAAAGTTTATCATTTATAACGCAATTTAGTGTAATTGTAATAGAAAGTATGTTCTATGACGTTTGTTAAGTCGTATGACATAAGTATTTGAAGTTGTGTAAGTTCGACACTTAGTAAAATCTGACTTTTCAAGGTTCTGTCATGTGCGACGTAGCGTGCGACGTAGGGTGCGACGTCGGGTGCGACGTCAGGTGCGACGTCAGGTGCGACGTCAGGTGCGACGTCGGGTGCGACGTGGGCATGTACGTCGCATGATGCGACCTTCGCAAATCAATGCGACGTAGGAGGCAGCGTCGCTAATGCGACGTTGAGGTTTTTATGCGACGTAGGCCGCGACGTCGCAGAGGCCCCTGGCCAAATGCGACGTAGCGGTCTGATGGCCGGAATTTTTGTCGAAAACGAGTTTTCCGGTTTCCGTTGGGTCCAAATCTTTTACCCAACCCTTATATGAACATATTAAGCCTATTTAAACCATAAACTAGTAAAAATGATCAAAAACGAGAGATGTCGGGATTTGTCGGAAACTTACAAAGTGTCGGATTGAAAATCCGAAAAGATGAAGTTGTAGATCGTGTGATGGTGAACGTTTTCTTCTAAACGGTCAAGTAGATTCGGTTGCGTTTAGTGGTAGTATTTGGTGGTTTTGATGGTGGTGGTGTGTTTGGTGATTAGAGAGAAAGAAAAGAAGAGAGAGAAAGAAAAGAGAATAAATGAAAAGAAAGAGTGGGAGGTGATGATGTAGGTGGAAGCCTCATTTTCAGCTCCCGTCCCCCGTGCTCCGTGCGGTGTTCGTTTTCTCCGTCGTTTAAACGTTAAATAATTATTTTACATCTTAAATGGTAGGTTTTAAATACAAATAATTACGCGACATTTCTATTCAAATATTTTACAAATAAGTTTGAATACCTTTGTTTTTAAATCGGGTAAACTTTGATCGAGTGATACGAGGTAATTATTAATTATCATAAAAATAGCGTTTCGGTCATAATTGCGTTATTTTAGTTTATAAACATTTGTTCACCAACGTCCGTGTTAACCGAATAGAATTTCATTCTATTTAAGTTGCGTACGATTTAATCAAATCGCAAAGTTGTATATATTAACCAACATATAATCTGATACATAAATTAGCCTAATACAGAACTAATTACATGTATTAACAAAGAGTTAGGCGCTAATACTAGCCCTAATTTGGCGGTTGTTACATCAGCAGCACTTCTTTGACGTCATGTTCCTTTGTATCCAGGACATCCCATGCCTTGTTCTTTAATTGCTATGCTGATAGAGGCTTGGCAGTAGATTTCATTGACGTTGTATAACAATCATTTGCTTCTTGTTGGTCACTGCTGATCTTGACCACTCCCCATGGGGTTGGTAATTTGACGCATTTATGGTACGTTGAGGGTACCGCTTTCATATCATGCAACCATGGTCTTCCCAGTATAATGTTATAGCTAGACAAACAATCCATAACACAGAACTTTTGAACAGAGTTTACCCCTTCAATGTAGATTGGCAATTTTATATCACCAACTGTATTTTTTGCTTCTCCGCTGAATCCTACTAACACGGTGGATCTGGAAGTGATTTCTGATTCTGGGATACCCATCCTTTTTAAAGTCTCCAAACGAATGATGTTGACTGAGCTTCCTCCATCGATCAGGATCCTTCGCACAAAGTGATTGGCAACATAAAGAGTAATAACCAAACCATCATGGTGAGGATCCTGAACATCTTGCAAATCATCCTCATCAAACGTTATGACCTTTTAATCTTTCTTCATAGAAGTTTTTGTAGGTTTATATGGCTTTTCTGACTTTGATTCCCTTGCGTGCCTCTTTGCTGCAGATTAAGAAGTGCCACATATATCAGACCCACCAGAAATAAAATTGATTACCTTGGCGTCCGAAGGTGGGGATCCTGCTCTAGTTGGGATCCTACGATTATCTAGAGACTCAGGATCCTGAACTCTGTCATGATCCTTCGCGTGATCCTTCTTTTTCCAAAGCAGATCCTTCAAGTATCCTTTGTTGAGAAGATGACTGATTTCTTTCCGGAGAGCTATGCAATTCTCAGTTGTGTGGCCGAAATCTTCATGATAGGCACACCATTTTGATTTATCCTTCCACGCATATGACTTGTCATTCTTCTTTGGCCATCTTGCCTTGTCTCCAAGATCCTGCATGGCACACAATATATCTGTTGTGTCTACAGAAAAATTATAATCAGTTATTTTAGGATATTCTTCGTCATCTTCGTCAACAGCATTCACACGACGATCCTCATTTCTGGTATATGGTTTGTTCCGGTTCGATCTGAATGAGGACGAGTCTGACTTCCTGTTAGGTCTATCGTATGCTGATTGAGTATCCACCCTCTTCTGTATCATTGCATCTTCTTCCAATCTAATAAACCTCAAAGCCCTGTTTCTAACTTCATCGAGGTTCCTGCAAGGATTCATAACAAGATCCTCATAAAATGGGGAATCCCTTTTGATTCCCATCTTAAAGGCTTGTACGGCAGTAGGCATATCCAAGTTAGGTATGTTCAAGGATTCTCTCCCGAATCTCCCTACAAAATCTCGAAGAGACTCGTTAGCATTTTGGACAATTCTATATAGATCAGTCGTTAATTTTTCAAATGTTCTACTGCAAGAGAAGTGATTATTAAATAAATTAATCAAATAAGCAAATGAAGTAATAGAGTAAGGAGGAACGTTCAATAGCCATTTTAGTGCGGATCCTGTAAGAGTAGAACCAAAGCCCTTGCATAAACATGCTTCTTTAAGATCAGAAGGGATTGGAATGATTTCCATCCTCTCCCTGTATTGTGCAATGTGCTCCTCAGGATCCGTCGTCCCATCATACAACTTCATATTGGGCGTCTGAAATCCCTTAGGGATCTCGGCATCACAAATAGGTGGCGCAAATCTCTAGATCCTATGCGCCGTTGGTGCAACTTCTAGAATTGGTTGTACAACTCCGGGGATGCTTGATATCATATCCTTCAATTTCTGTATCTCTCTCGCTATCATAGGACTGACTCCAGGATCCTGAAAATTGTTAGTCCCAACAGTATTATTAGAGGTAAAATTATTGAACATATTACCACCGTCAGGAGTCCTATATGAGGATCCTGGATTAGATTGTTGAGCCCTTGATGTAGAAACTCTTGTAACAAATATCGGATCTGGGATCCTAGTGCTCCCTTGCATAGATATGAAATCTCCTTGGTGTTCCGCTGATGGAGGAGTGCCAAAATCAAGGATCCTACTTCGGATAGGAGTAGTGACTTGAGAAACTGGAACATTGCTCCTAGCTCTCATGTCCTCCACATCATTTCTCAGGATTTCGTTGCTTCTCTCCACTCGTTGAAGCTGCTCTTTTACCTGCGTAAACATAGACACAATATCCCAGTTAGCAATCATAACAGGGTCTAGATCCGATAAGAATCCAGCTCCCGAAGATGTGGATCCAGCCGACGGTAGCCTTGTATAGACATTTTGCGGCTGTTGCTGAGATGAAGTGAGAGGTGGAGCAGGAGGGAGAATGGTTCTAGCAGAAGATGATGATGGCATGGAAGATGATGTAGATCGTCCTTGGCTCAACATTTTTGATAGAAATCTTTGAAAAAGATGACTCAACAGGGATTTAAACAAAATCTTGATCAAGAAAAACACCAATTACCCCACGGTGGGGGCCAAATTTTTTTGGTCAAAAATTACTAAAGCAATTAAGTGATCAAAAATTAGTTTGTGAGGTCAGGTGTAAGATTACTATCAAGATAATTACGCTTTTACACGATTATCTCTATTAGTAAGTCAATATTTTGTGTTAAAAAGATTGATTAAATCTGTGGATCCTTGTCGAGCAAACGTTTTAATATTAAAGCTCAAGAACAGATTGAGGATAATGTTATTTTGAGAATGAAAATATCAGTAATATGCAAGTTAAACAATGAAAATATGAAATAAGTGCAATTGACACGATATGAATTGCAAGTAAGTAAAAATGACACGATGATGTACGAGGAAAGCCCTTGATCAAGGTTGATCGCCGGCACAAAACCTCGGGAAGGATCAAACGATCCTTGCCTTTGTTAATCTTATTAAAATGAAAGTAAATGATTACAAACTAAGAGCGCAAGGATGATCGGCTAAGTGAATTTGTGTGTGTGATTTTAGCTAAGTGTTGATGAAATGATCGTGAACGAGAATGATAGCAGAGTGTGTGAGTGTTTACAGGTGAAAATAGCAAGTATTCTGTAACACCCCGAATTTCAGGAAATTAATATCGTACATGGATATATTTTTATTACGAAATATTATTATGTAGATAACGAGATATAGTAAAAAACGTAAACGGTTTTATCGGTTCCAGACTGTAGAGTTTAAAGGGGATAAAATAATTAGACCGACTTATATAGATATGTACGTACAGTATATGTTTATCCAATATTCATCTAAAAACATTCCAAAGTGTTTTAGAGAGAGCGAGAGAAAAAGAGAAAAAACCTCAGGGACGATTCTAACTTCCAATTCCTTCAATTCAATTCATGATTCAAGCTTTAGAGATTCGAATTAATCTTCCTTTCATCATCTTCTAGCTCAAGTAAGTTGAATTCTTCCATGATTTAACCTAGGGTTTTGGGGTTTTATGAGATTTTGATGGGTTTTGTATGAATGAGGGTTTTAATCCAAAATTGAAGCTAGAAATTGATTGAATTAGTGTTAGTTAGTGTTTTTATGATTGTTAGTAGTTATATAACATGTTGGAAGTGATGAATTTATGATTTGTGTTCTTGAATAATTATGTGGGTTTTGAAGAATCATGATTATAACTTGAAGTTATGGTTTAATTTGGTGTAGTTAGTGTTAATTAGTGTTATAAAAGTTGTTGAAAATCATATAACATGATGAAAGTGAAGAAATTATGATTTAGTGTTCTTGAGTAATTCTAGAGTTTATGTTAAGATGATGTTAATAAGTTTAATTATGAAACTAGTGATACTTATAGAGTATGATTATGATGATGAATATGTGTGGTAAGAGTTTGATTAGTGAAAGTTAAAAGTGATTAAAGAAGTAGTTTAATGTGATTAACTAAAGATTTAACTAGTGAAATCAAAGTGGGGGAGGAAGTAATGAGATTATGTGGATGATTGATTAGTGTTTAAACATGTTGTTATGTGTTATGTACTTTATGATAGGGATTGAAGAAGTGGATGCTTATGTTGATCAAGATGGTGAAATCGTCATTTAAGAGATTGTGGTGAGTGATACGGGGGTTATACAGGTGATGTGATTGTGTAGTACCGTTTAGCTTGAGGGTTAGAGGTTTACACAATCAAGGAATAACTTATTTGTTTAATTATGTCTATTGCTTAATTTAGTTTGTTGTGTTAAATTACTTGTTATAATTAATTGTTTTGTGATTACTTGATATTTGGTAAGAAAAGTAGTGATTATCTCATTAGCTTGATGTTAGTCAAATAATGAGATTGTCACTAGCTTAAAGGTAAAAGAAAAGAATTGGTGATGAATAGTGTATGATTCGATTGTGTTGGATCCGGATTGCTTTCGAGTAAGAGGCTACACAATCAGGTGGAAGATGACTTGTTGATATATGTGGATTAAATAGTGATTATGTGTAACACCCCCGAAATTCACTGTTTTGCGGAAGCATAGTTTGGGGTGTTACTAATCAAATATCACAGCACAAAGATAAAGTAAACGACATCTATATGCAACGTTTGTAAATTAGTTACATTCCATAGATATATTGTTTGAAAACTTAGTGTTTTCGTATACAAAAATGTAGTTTCCCTAGAGTCCGCGCGTGTAGCGGGAGATTCTATTACATAATCAAAATATACAAAAGATAATGCTAAGAATCTCCGTTAATGCAGTTGTGTTGAAATCATGCGACTCTAGCTAAAATCCTGGAGTAATCCTACTCCATCCGAGTACCTGAGAAGACATGCTAAAAAGTGTCAACCAAAAGGTTGGTGAATCTCACATGTTTGTAAGTAATATCAGCTTTGAACACGAGATTTCATCAGTAATGCCCGCAGGCGTAAAATCAGCAATTTCAATCCAGAAATCGTAAACCAGTATTTGCAATCCCGCAAATGTAAGTAAGTAAGTTTATACCGTTGCCATGAGGCTCATAATCGAAGCTTAACCCGTAAGTAATAAGTTTGCTCTCGTGACATGCTCGTAAATGAGCAAGCATCAGTAACGAATAATTAGTCACCCGTTTCTACGTGTAAATCAGTACGTGGCAGCGCTACTGCCCCGGGTGGGGAGGGTCATTTCCCTAATGGATCCATTAACTAGTGTTCGCGCTTAAGTCCATAACTAACGATATATGATGGAGAGACTTCTGTAAGTAGTAAACAACTCATGCAATTCCGTTTGGTATAGTAAACAGTTTAGTACTTGTGTTCAAGAAAAGTAGTAGCATGTTTCTCCCCCAATCAGATAAAACAGTAAAAAGTGGGGCCGTAAGACTCACCTGAGTCTTGTAGTAATCAGTTGCAATTAGCAAGTAGTAAGTAAAGCAAGTAGGTTCTCTGAACCCGTAACCTTCAAATGCCTAATCATATGAAGTTATGTAAGTATGCGTCTCAGGAGACGTTTCGTTTAGTTGTACACAACTAGTATATCCAGTGTTTGTCCGTATGTTTGTAATTGTTTGTTTGTTGGAAAACATGTTTGGCCCGTTGGTGACGGTTTGTAGCAAAAATTCTAAAATGTTGACTTTGCTACAGTAAATGTGCTACAGTGAATTGCTACAGTAAAATTTGACTTTTTGCTACAGTAACTTTGACTTTTCTATAGTGAAAATCCTTTAAAATTTACAAGTTTTCTGTTTTCTGCGACATAAGCTGCGACACAAGGATTTGTATGCGACACAAGGGTTGTGTCGCATGAAGGATGCGACACAATAGCTCTGCGACACAGTGGTTGTGTCGCAAAAAGCTTGCGATGCTAATTCAATAGCGACAGAACGGTTGTGTCGTATTAAATACGACATAGTATGCGACATAGAGTGCGACACAATATTGTGTCGCAAAGGTTACGACACTAAAGGATTGGTACGACACAAGGTGCGACACAAACGGGTTTATGCGACACAGCATGCGACACAAGGCTTGTGTCGCATGTATGAACACCAGCCCAGAAACTTTCGGGTTTCAAGAATTTTCGACCAAAAACGCAAATCTAACCCATTTTTGAGCTATAAAATCGTGTATTCTTCATGTATTAGGTTATATCTAAGTTGTGTACACATCAAAACATCAAAACATTACACCAAATTGAATAGATCTAAGATTTTAGAAATTTCTTACTTTTGCAAATCGAGCTAAATGGAGGATGAAATGATGAAAACGATCTTGATATTCTTGCTCCACTAGTGATGGTGATTCCGAATATGTAAATTTCGTGTGTCGGTTTGTATTCCGAAAATTTGGTGTAAATTGGAGTTGAGAGAGTTTATGAGGTGTGTGTGTTTTTGGAGAAATGAAAATGAAAGAAAGTGAGTTGGGTGGGGGTTGAGGTTGGCTGATCCAAGGGGCAAGGGAGGGGAAAGTGCTCCCTAAAACTCAGTGTTTACTCCGTGTCCTAATCGTTAAATCCTTTGTTTTTAGTATTTTTAACCAAACCGTTATATTTTAAAATGTAACTAGAGTATTTAAATAAAATGTCTTGAAATTAATAATAAAAACATTTGTCGCAATATTTAAATTATTAAGTCGCGTTTATTACGTTTTGTTGCGTTAGTTAAAATGTCGCCGCGATAATATATAAATAATGCTCGTTCGGTTGCGTATTTTATATAACAAAATACATTCTCATTATTTAAGTAAATTTCTGTCACCAACGTCCAAGTAAACTGGGTCGGACTCCGTCCGGTTAATTTGCACGATTTATCCAAATCGCGTAAGTACACACATATATATATAATCACCTTATATATATATACAAATAGAGCCTGTAATTAGTCCTATTACATACTAATTACAAAAAGTTACAAACAATTAGGCATAATTAATTATCCTAATTATGCAGGTGTTACATTATGTGATGAACCGTGTATGAATTGGTTGTATGTGTTTCCGGATAGCTTCCGAGCTAGAGGATCATACAATCAAGTGAGAGTTGCTTGTTATATGTTTTGTTTCTTATGTGTGTGTGTTTAAGATTATGTTAAAAGGTGTTGTTGATTAGTGACTTGATTGTTGTTGGTTAATGATTATGTGTAATGATTCAGTGGTGATCAGAGAGTTAACTGCGGTTAACACAGTGTTCAGTGTTTAGTGTTCAGAGCCCAGTGAATTTGTGCTTATGTATTGTGTTGATATGTGCTAAGTGTTATGGGTGTATTGCTTGTTTGATTGCCTGTGTACTCACTAAGCAGTTGTGCTTACCCGTTTCAGTGTTTATATTGTAGGTTGATGTTACGCTAGCGACATGTGGATAGAAGGGTTATGAGAAGCTAGTGACATGGATATGGAGCATGTTTGTGGTTAAAATATGCTTATTTCTTTTGAATTGTTGTTTTGATGCTCAATTGTGTAAATCGCCCAAACAAAGAGTTTCTGAATTAAATATGCTGGTCAATGTGTAGTAGTTGACTTTGAAAGTCAAACCGAGTTATGACGTCTAGTGTATGTGGTTGTCAAGAGTATGAAGTCATATAATTTATTTGGTTTGGGTCAAAGTGGTGAAAAGTGATTTAGTGTCGAATGTGATTGGTTGGTCAAATGAGAAGTTGACATATAGTCAACAATGTTGTAAGAGTTAAACATGTGTGGTATTGGGTAATGTGGTGGTGTTATGTAGTAGATTTGGTGAAAGTGTCCAAATGGACACCAAAACGGGTCAAAATGGTTAAATCGGGTTAGAATGTACTTATGTGGGTTTGGTAGATGGTGTTAGACTTGTTTTGGTATGTTGATCATGTGTGCAAAAAGTTAGAGTCCAAGTGTTCATGGTTTGTGATTTGAATTGTAGTCAAAAAGTGGTTAAAATGGTCGAAAAATGGTTATATGTCCGTTTTCTCGTAAAACGTGAATTTTGGAAAAGTGTAAAAATAGAAAGTTTCATTGTGGCATTATAGAGGTGCCTGCAAATTTTCAGAGTCTAAGTGTTTACGAGTAAAAAGATATGCGCGTCGAAAATTCGTATTTTGGTATTAGTTTGTGCAGCCCTGATTCCCGGGGAATCGGAGTCATTCCTGAGGAATCTGAAATTTAGTTCTAACAGCAACCCTGATTCCTGGGGAATGAGAGTCATTCCAAGGAATCCGAATCCAAATGTTAACAGCATGTCTGATTCCTGAGGAATGGGAGTCATTCCTTGGGAATCTCTTGTAAATTCACATTTTTGTTATTTGAGTCATTATTTGATTAAGAGAACGATATAACGAGTTTATAATGTCATATTTTAGATGTGGGACCTAATCGAGTGTGTTTTCAGTGTTAGGTAAAAAAAATGGTTCTGTTTTCGAGCCTCGTTTAAATACTAAGAGCGTATAACTATAATTCCGAAATATCAGGGATCCTCCGAGGAATGATGAAGACCACCAACGTCTCTTTTGACTTCATTTTACACGTGCGTAAGACTTCGTCTTCATGAAATCGTATCAGATCCTCTTCACGTAATCCGGAGCATATCTCATTAACGCGTTCCTTCCAAGACCTGGTCAACACTTAAGAAAAATAAACACGTTAAACAACTCATGATCCTGAACTAATACAGGTCCAGGATCCTGAGTTATGCATACTCTGGAATAAACTTAGGATTCTTACTAAAGGATCTCCCTTATTCAGTATCCTGCACAATCATGTTAAACAAATATATCTTGACCAGGATCCTGCAAGATAAATAATAACGATATATCTAGGATCCTTACCTATATTTGCGATCCTGAAAACAGACTTAAAAATAATCATTATCCTGAGACACGAATATAAAATATAAACGACTCTCATACCTGCAAGACGTACATATGATGCTGGTAAGGATCCTACAAAGGTTAGTGAAAATCTACCCACAACATCAACTATCTTCAAGATCCAGGATGGATGCATGCCCCCATTCCTGTCAATGTTATACATACGTGGGCTTTGCCAATAATTCAGGGTGAGATCAACCTGATACGGTTGGACATGACGATGTTCAAGTGGTTTATGTTGGCCACTTGTTGAACTTTTATTCAAGATAAGCTAATCCCGAGTGTGGGTTGTCTTGGTTCGATTCGTTACTCTCCATGACTTACGTGGATAACCCGTTGGAATGTGTGGAACGAGACCAAGGGTGGTGTGAATCGAATGAATGCCATCTAACAAGATAGGCTTCAGTGATGAGCAAGGCTCAAACTCAGAAGATGAACGTGGAGAGAGAGAGAGAGCATATGGAGGCTCCTCTTGATTCTCGTTGAACAATCTGAAAAGATAAGATCTTGGTAGTGAGTAAACCTCACCGCGGATGAAGACGATGGAGAGAAAGGGAGCAGGTAGGCTGCCTTTTCATTTGATGTGTGTTATTATCTTTTATTTATTTTCTTTCTTCAGGATATTGGGGAGATTCCCCTAATATATGTTTATTTCATCCATTAGCTCAGAATCTTGAGGAGATTCCCTCAAAATATTTAGAATAATCATGTTCCCCATGATTCCAATATTTTAGGATCCTGAAATAGACCTTCAATCGCAAAATTTCGAAGTAATGTCAGGATCTTGAAGTTTATTCAAGACACTCAAAGATAAAGAAAGCCAAGGAAACCAAGGCTACCAATAAGATCAGGATTTATATATCCTCTGTCTTTAGGATATTGAGGAGATTCCCTCAATATATATTTATATTATACTGATGACTAGGATCCTAAGGAGATTCCCTCAGAATATGTCATATATAAAACATATCGTAGGACAATGGAAAGATTCTTCCATTATAAAACTCGGATTCCTAGGATCCTGAGGAGATTCCCTCATGATACACTTGGGATAATGTAGATCTCAGAATAATGGGAAGATTCTCCCATTATAGGATCTTAACTTCAGGATTCTGAGGAGATTTCCTCAGAATATCTTGAGATGACACCTAAGTGATCTTGAAATCAGGATTCCAATATCTTAGGATCCCGTAACATAAATTGGCTTGAGAAGCATATTAAAAACCATCAATGATGACGATTATATCCTATAATGTAACAACATTAAAGGTCGCCAAAGTAACATGAAAACATTACTAAGACTTTATGATGACACAATAGTGTCAAAGTCTTCCGAATAACCTGTAAACATCAAGATTATTTTAATGATCTTTGGCTTAGGATTCCTGAAACAAATCTCTCTTGGGATAATCCACTGATGCTGAAATATAACATTGTTATATGATTTCGATATCATAAAAATATTCATGTTATCTCCATAGTATCAAATTATTATGATTTTTATTTATCTTTGAAATCGACATAAGCGTTTTCAAGATCTTCAAGCAATGCAAAATATTGCAATCATTTGAGAATGTCAAAAATTTTGAATAATGTGAAAACATTATAACATTCAACATAATCTTTGGATTAAATCCGAAAAATATTTTGGTAATGTGTAAAACATTACAAACCCTTAGATAAGTTTTGATAAACCAACTTTTGTGACATGTAAATGTCGAACCATTTGTAATAACTTTTGAGATCTTTAAGGCAAGTTTATAGTTTCAATAAACTCTTAGATCTTTTCGAAAGAATACTTTTGATAATGTGAAAACATTATAAACCAATAGAATTAAGGTTGGGCAAAGCCAACAAAATCATGTTTTTGTAATGTGGTAACATTACATGGGATCTCCGTTCCTAGGGATAATCCATCTTTTGTATGGTATGAAGATACCATTATCCTTAGGTAATGTGAAAACATTACAACTCTTGCGCGATATTCAGTGTATAAACATGATAAGCCTTGTGTTCTTTAGTGACGTGAATACGCCAAAACCTTTAGGTAATGTGAAAACATTACAAACCTTTTGCTAAGTGTAATGTGAAAACATTACTATCATGAGGGGTCGACACCTAGTGCACTTAGTGCCGACAACCAAAAGAATTTGATCTATAGGTCAATGGTCATGAAATTGTCGGGTACCAGAGGCATCACCGGTCCCATAACCCTGATTCTATAATCAAACACGGCCGCTCCTGGGGTGAGTGTTGTAACCCATATGAAAGAGAGGTGATTATGCGTTTTCAGCATCCTCAAAACCTTTAGAGGAATCCCTGGGATTCCTAATCGGGGGAGAGAGGCGGCCAACCTCTTATCCTCGTTCCATGATCACCAAATGCATTCACTACAACAAATACAAGATCTTGGGTAAAGGTGGGTGTTAGTTTGCCTAACACCCCTCCGATGCTTAAGTTAGTTTCATACTTGAATGAGAATGACATAAATGAAAGCAAGTATGTATAATATTTTATGCTTATCATTATATAGTTACATATATCGAAATTAAATGATTAATTAAAAGTAAGGATAATTAGAGTACCTCCCCAAGTCAAATGTAAATACTCAACTTACACATGATAGATCCTCACGTGAATTGCATTTCAGGATCTTGTCATCGGGATCACCATCTCAGGTGGGATCACGTGACTTTGAAGGTATTTCATGACCGGTTCCATCCAGAATCCCGATTTGCCCCCAGAATCTCTTCTTGAGAAATAACGGGCTCTATGATATACACAATCGAGACCTTGAGACCTGGTGGGATCTTGAGAGCTAATCCTAGATTTGCTAAGATATCAACCTCAAAATTATCCTCTCATGGTACCTGCTCAATGTTAGATATCTCGAAAATACCTGCAAGCTTTTCATTATATCTAAACATAATACTAATTTCTCACGTTTAACAGCATAAGAGTCATTATAATGGTTAGCAATTAATAAGGAATCAACAGATAATTGAAGATGCTTTATTCTTATATCTCTAGGCAATTATAACCATGTAATTAAAGCTTCATATGTTGATTCGTTATTAGTAGCATGAAATTCACAAGTAATGGCTTGAGATATAATATTTTTCTAAGGTGATGTTAATATGATACTTATTCCAGTTCCCTTTTACATTAGAGGCACCATCAACATCTAGTGTCCATTTATCGTTTACTTCATCTCGTTGTAGGACTTATAAATCTACTTCATCTTAAAAATCATTAGTGAAGTCAACTATAAACATTGCTAAGGCTTACGATTTTATAGCATTCCTAGGTTTATATATAAGGTTATAAGTATTTAGTGCTATCGACCATTTAGTCATTCTACCTGACATTTCTAGTTTTCTTAAAGCTGACTTAATAGGATAATTAGATTTAACATGTCTGGGGTGTATTTCAAAATAGTGCCTAAGTTTCGAGTATGCCATAATTAAAGCAAATATAAGTTTTTCAAGATGAGATTACCTGGTTTCAGCATCAAGTAGGTTTTTACTTACATAATAGATATCATGTTGTCGACCTTCAGGATCTCTAGATAATACGGCACTGACTGCGTTTCGGGATACCGCCTTGTATAGGAATCATAACTTTCCATCTCCTGGCTTCGTCAACAATGGTACGGATGATAAATAATTCTCTAACTCTCAAAATGTATCCCGCAGCTTTTCTCCACATTCAAACTTTTTGTCTTCTATTCCTCTTTTAGTCACCATATAGCCATAGAGCTTTATGTTGTACTGATCCAGGATATCAAAGGCCACTTGAAGATCCTGGAAATGATCCTCAGCTCTCTTTGACTTCACAACCATAAGTACTTCCTTTTCTTCAGGATCATTGACGCTAAGCTGCACTTCTTTGACATCTTGTTCAGTTGCTTCTTAGATCCCCCATGCTTGCTTCTTTTAATTACCACGCTGGCGTAGGCTTGGTAGTAGGTTTCGTTGTTGTAGTATAACATTCCAAGATTTTGGAAGCAGCTCTCCAATATGCCCCCTTATCTAGTATCCAAACCAATTAAGCACCAATTTTTTTTCCTTTATGTATAGACATGGATGGATAATTGGGTGCATCGGTTCTAAATGTTTCCATGTATGCCACCAGAATAGCTTTCATTTCTGCTTGTACTTCAGGATCCTCAAAGTATTTTATTTTGAGAAAAAATTTTAATAATTCTCTACATCCATGATCCTGACTTGCCCCCATAACATGTTGTATTCAATTATCTTCATATTCAGGATCATCTGTACGACGTCAGTTGAAGATCCCGAGATTACCTGCATAATCTCAAGCTATATCCAAATACAAAGGGATTCTATCTATCCTTAGGGCATATTTCCAATTATAAAGATAAGTGATTAACATACACATATATGTTTTATACCGATATCCTTATTCGATTATTAATCTCATGTTGATGTTTTGTAATCTACTTCATTATTGACAACTTAGAGTCACAATTAATATCCTGTTGTGTGTCATGTTCTTGAGGTGATTTTAATAAAGTATCATAATCTCGCTAAGAACATAACCAGCATATATCCTTGGATCCTATTCTAAAGATTACCAATAAGGTTAATAATAAAGTTTACTTTGGACGTAAAAATCTAGCATGTCTCTATGATCCTATATGGGATCATGAATATCTAATTTAGTTATCCTAAGTGACATTCCTGGTTTTTATATTTAACATATAACCAGTTTTAATCATGCATAGAATGTGTTTCAAAATAATTGTCACGACCATAAATATATTAATATAGGAATAACTGGCATCAGCATCTAGTGGACTTTTACTTAAGTAATAGATTGAAAGTTGCTGACCTTTCAGGATCCTTAGTTATTGTACGCATCATGTATACGAATAATGTTTTACCAATTACACTCGTATCCCCCCACCATGTTTGCCAAAATCAGGAACCTTTCTTCCTTAAACATATCAGCAGCAAAATCCATACTATCCTTTTTCCCTCAGGATCCTTAGAACGGAGTTGCACTTTGTGACACCCGGTCAAAAATGACCCAAATTTCACTCCAAATTTGAACTTTTATTCCGCGTATCACATACGCGTAATAACCAAAGTATACAAGTACTAAATATATAAATGTATATTTATAACTTGAAAAGATTATTCAATAATCTCGTACATACGAACCCGACAGAACGCGTAAATCAAAATACTAAAGTTGGTACAAAACATTTTCAAACTAAATATTATTGTCAAGAATAATATTTAATTACTCCGGTAGAAATTTAAATACATTTTAGATACAGAAAGCTCTCCGTCAAAACGAACTAAAACAAAGATACATTTTTATCACTTAGATAAAAGTATTTTCATAAAATACTTCGATTAAAAATATAAACGATTATATTTTTAGAAATTTATTATTTAAAGATATTATACTACATTACGATCGGGTAAACAAACACGGGTCTAAATTGACCAACTAACCTCCATAATTGGAGCCACCCCCAATAATTGAAACACACACACGCACAAATCATTCATCACTCTCATCTCTCTCTCGGCTCACACCTCCATCGCCCCCATCATCATCATCTTTTCGATCAACAACAATAATTGGTAGCAACGGCAGCAAAAGGATCATAATCATCTTCGTCATCGATCATCCATTTCACCATTGTGTTTCGCCATCACCACCTTACTCTATCTCACCTCTCTCGGTTTCCCTTTCAACCGAGAACCAAAACAGCAACATCAAGCGACGAACAGCAGCTGCAGCAGATGAACACCCTCATCATCGTCACTATTCATCATCATCCTTATCCCTCTGTCTGCGTCTCAGCACTCCACCACCGAACACCATCACCACCGACGCCATCTGCACTAACCACAACAGATCGAGCAGCAGAGCTCACAACCATCTACATCAACGATTGATCATCACCATTTTCACCTCCTCACCTCCATCCCTCTCGGCTCACCATCACCACCGTCTGGACACCACCATCGCCGAGCACCACCACCATCACTCGGGGATCATCATCAAAACAGCAGCAACACCAACGAGCAGTAGCAGTAGCTCACCATCATCGTCTTCATCATCATCATCGAACTTCGTCGTTATCACCTCCGATCCGTCTTTTTGAGCTCGGTGAGCATCGCACCATTTTCTTTGATGTTTGTGTTATCAAGCTTAATATAACACGATGTAATCTTGTTATAAACGATTATTATGCTCGAGGATTAAGTTAGAAAAGTTGTTCTGTAAAACCATTGGACTGAAATATAAAACACCAGGGATTGCGTTTGGGGGGTGATGGAAGACACAAAACCTACTTGGTTTATAACACATAAATATATACTTTGGTAAATAAAGAACAAAGACACGCTCTAGCTTGCTGGTTGTGTCATGAGGTTTGAAGCTAAGGGTCACGGGTTCAAGCCCCACCCGTGACCTGTTTTTGATTAAATCTAACTTTTCTCAAACTAGATATAACTACATATAAACATATACTTAGTAAATTATAAACAAGAAGCAAGCAGTAGTTGAGTGGTTGAGTTGAATGTGGTGATGCCAAAGGTCAGGGGATCGAGCCTCCCCCGTGACCTCTTTTAATCCCTTTTTCATTTTTTTTACTAACATGATTTCTAGTATATAAACCTATATATATATACACATAGTAAAATATACCCAAAAGGATGTTGTAGCTTGATGGTTAGAACACATGATTTGAACCCAAGGGTTGCAAGTTCAAACCCTATTTGTGACATGTTTTGATTTAATTTCTTTTTTTCAACAAACGGGGCCGAACTTGGGCCAAAAGTGTTAATAGACCAAAACCACAATTGAGTTAAACAGATAAAGATTGGGCCTGTTATGTTTTTATTGAGCCAAAACAATTAATTCCATTTATGGGCTAAAACCGCTGCGTTTTAAATTGGGCCGAAAGTTTAAAACTTTTATTGTGTTATTTGGGCCGAGTTATTGATTTTAAAATGGGCCAAAACGATTTATATTTATATTGGGCCAAGCCTGATTGGGCCATGAAACCTTACAATATAAACGCGACTTGAGTAAATATTTTGGATCGAGGAATTGTAAACAAAAACGAATAAATCATTTTTATAACATTACGATATAAATGAAAGCTTAATAAACCTATATATATATATATATATATATATATATATATATATATATATATATATATATACACACGAAATTACAAACGACGATTTTATATATATACATTCTATATAAATCTAAACGACAAACGAATCTATCAGGTATAGTTTATTCAAGTGAACAATAGTACATACAGTCCAATAGAACAACTACTTATGTATTCATAACCTTACGTGATTAGGACACTAGAAGGTTACCACTTGGATATTACTGGTGAGTAGAAATGCTAGCACCCACAGGTGAGTCTCACAGCCCCTTTTTACTGTTTTACTGTTTTGGGGAGATGCATTACTTTATTTACTTGAATACTTGAAGTTACTGTTTTACTAAATTACTTGTTTGACTTATAATTCACCAAATTGTTATTTTACAAACTTTACAAACGTACAGACTTACAAATTCACTATTTATCTAATCAACTTACAGTTTTACTGAGATACTGTTTGTTGACATATCGACTTACTGAATTATTGATTACCGGCTTACAGACTTTACCGACTTACCGAATTACAGACTTACAGATTTACTGATATACTGTACTGCTTGAGTTACGTTTAATCCAATGAAGGCCTCTGAATCATAGTTGTTAGTTATGGACTTAAGCGCGAGTATTAGTATATGGATCCATATGGGACTGACAATCCCCACCTGGGGTGGTAGCGCCACCACGAACCGTACTCGTATAAACAGGTGTTTTCTATTCGTTACATATGAGTGTTTGTGGATTAGCACTCACGGGGGCACAACTTACAGACTTGTTAAGCTTCGACTATGATGCTCACAGCAAAGTATATCACACCCTATTGCATTCGTGCAATGATTACTTATTACATTACTGGATTATTACTTACTTACTGCTATGGGTTACTACCCGATAGCAGGGTTGCAATGATTGATTACTGACCGATTACATACGTACAATTACCTTTACTACGTTATTCAACTGTGCAAATACAAGTATTGAATTATTGCTTTTGTGAACTGTTATACTCAAATTGTGTTCAATTGATTTACTTACTACAAACCTGTGAGATTCACCAACCTTTTGGTTGACACGTTTTAGTAATGCATTCTCAGGTACGCAGCCACAGTAGGATGGCCCAGCAGGATCTACTTGTTTGCTAAGCTAGTATGAGTCGCATGCATACACAATTATGAAGATTTACCCGCAATATCTTTTGTACTATAATTATGTATTTCAAATCTTCAATTTCATTTTGCGAACTCACAAATAATGTGTCTTTATGACATAAAACTTTGAATTTATTTTGTAATGTAATGTATTTTTCAAAAACGTCTCATTTAGAGTCGTTTACTATATATCTTGTGCTTTGTTATTGATTAGTCACGCCCCGACCCGATTCGCTTCCGCAACCCGAAATAGGGGGTGTGACAGATTGGTATCAGAGCCTAAGGTTATAGTGAACTAGGTTGCATGTATTGAGCCTAGACTATGACCGTTAGGCAGTATTCCTTATTAGGTATGACTGGTTCAGGGATTACATCATACGAATTTAATTTAGCATAGCGTAGCTAACTATGTACAATTAAACAAAGATGATGTAAGAGCTGAAAGGGGTTATATTGAACAGGAATGCATTAGCTGACTCTGACCACGAGAGAACCTGGACTTCTAATTGCTTTGTGCTAGACACGACTAGGAGGATATATAGGTATATAAGATATATACATATATGATTAGGCTAATATGTGATATAGGGATATATACATACAAAAGCCTCAACTACATACTACTCTTAAGGCTATTATGTACTGAAGGTATAGGAATAGGCCTTATTCGATGATACTTTTGTTACCACCTACACCACTGAAACCGACAAATATAGCTACTCCAGCGTCCCTTAATATGAGGAACGGGACTTTGTATTTGCTTACTACCACCTACCTAATTTTACGTCTATAACATTTTGAAACGTACTCTACTATACCTTTAGGTGTTTTCTAGAAAAACTGTTTCCAACAAATTTCATCAAGCCTTTACCCTGAAACTTTTCATAACTCCTGTTTTTCAACGGAATTTGTTAAAGAAAATTTTCAAAGACTTGTCGCTGACAAGGGATTCAACTGAAACACTTATCAACTCAAGTTTTCAATGTATTTCCAGTTTCAACAAATCTTCAACTCTAAAGTTTTCGAACAAATGTATTTTAATGAAATGTTTTATAAATTTATCAAAATTCTATAACCGTGTGAATTGATTTGTAATACGCAACTTTAAACAAATTTCAAATTTCTGAATGGTCCACAAAAATTTCACAGTATACAATGACATCCTTGCCCCTATAAGAAAATTTGTCAAATCTCGAATGAGGGCGTGTGTGTTCTCATTCTTAGACAGTCTAACTATTTTGTGATTAGTTGCCTTAATGAATCTTAATTGTTACTTACTGTTACATTCTGTGATTTAAATCCTAAAAATGTGTTAGGATTAGAAAACAACAACTTGACTTACTAAACACGGGTATGGTCACTCACTAATAACCTGACTGCCCTTGCATTATTTACTTTGATAAAACTTACTTGCTACTTGATATCTTTTATGTTTTTCCTAGATTCTAAGTGCACAATAGGGTTAGGGAAAAATGACAATTTAGTTTCTATAGTTTCTATATACGAGACAAGGTTTAGCTCATATAAATAGGAATAACAGATCCTACACTGCCTTATACCGGAAAACATACCGGTTAATTTTTATATTGTGGGTAACATCCCCATAAAACTAATTTGTGCTAAACCACTTAGTTTCTATATGAGACTGATAGAGTCTAAGTTATGCTACGATACTACTTGTTCTTACAAACTGTATGAACGCAGTGGAAGTTACTGCTTTACTTTAGGCTACTAGTGCAAAGAGTAGCTACACCTTAGCAACTGGCTGACTTACTGAATTTACTCTCACAGACAAAATGGTCTAAGATATCGAAACTCATTTCCTTTATTCCTTTCGTTGCCAGTAGAGCAATAGTTCAACAAGGGGAGGTAGACAATCTTAGATAGACGAGTGTGTCACTTACGAAAATTTCACAAACTTACTTAGGATATGCACCGACCAATACTTCGACTCATCAATAAATACTACGAACAAATTTCGGGACGAAATTCTCCTAACAAGGGGAGAATGTGACACCCGGTCAAAAATGACCCAAATTTCACTCCAAATTTGAACTTTTATTCCGCGTATCACATACGCGTAATAACCAAAGTATACAAGTACTAAATATATAAATGTATATTTATAACTTGAAAAGATTATTCAATAATCTCGTACATACGAACCCGACAGAACGCGTAAATCAAAATACTAAAGTTGGTACAAAACATTTTCAAACTAAATATTATTGTCAAGAATAATATTTAATTACTCCGGTAGAAATTTAAATACATTTTAGATACAGAAAGCTCTCCGTCAAAACGAACTAAAACAAAGATACATTTTTATCACTTAGATAAAAGTATTTTCATAAAATACTTCGATTAAAAATATAAACGATTATATTTTTAGAAATTTATTATTTAAAGATATTATACTACATTACGATCGGGTAAACAAACACGGGTCTAAATTGACCAACTAACCTCCATAATTGGAGCCACCCCCAATAATTGAAACACACACACGCACAAATCATTCATCACTCTCATCTCTCTCTCGGCTCACACCTCCATCGCCCCCATCATCATCATCTTTTCGATCAACAACAATAATTGGTAGCAACGGCAGCAAAAGGATCATAATCATCTTCGTCATCGATCATCCATTTCACCATTGTGTTTCGCCATCACCACCTTACTCTATCTCACCTCTCTCGGTTTCCCTTTCAACCGAGAACCAAAACAGCAACATCAAGCGACGAACAGCAGCTGCAGCAGATGAACACCCTCATCATCGTCACTATTCATCATCATCCTTATCCCTCTGTCTGCGTCTCAGCACTCCACCACCGAACACCATCACCACCGACGCCATCTGCACTAACCACAACAGATCGAGCAGCAGAGCTCACAACCATCTACATCAACGATTGATCATCACCATTTTCACCTCCTCACCTCCATCCCTCTCGGCTCACCATCACCACCGTCTGGACACCACCATCGCCGAGCACCACCACCATCACTCGGGGATCATCATCAAAACAGCAGCAACACCAACGAGCAGTAGCAGTAGCTCACCATCATCGTCTTCATCATCATCATCGAACTTCGTCGTTATCACCTCCGATCCGTCTTTTTGAGCTCGGTGAGCATCGCACCATTTTCTTTGATGTTTGTGTTATCAAGCTTAATATAACACGATGTAATCTTGTTATAAACGATTATTATGCTCGAGGATTAAGTTAGAAAAGTTGTTCTGTAAAACCATTGGACTGAAATATAAAACACCAGGGATTGCGTTTGGGGGGTGATGGAAGACACAAAACCTACTTGGTTTATAACACATAAATATATACTTTGGTAAATAAAGAACAAAGACACGCTCTAGCTTGCTGGTTGTGTCATGAGGTTTGAAGCTAAGGGTCACGGGTTCAAGCCCCACCCGTGACCTGTTTTTGATTAAATCTAACTTTTCTCAAACTAGATATAACTACATATAAACATATACTTAGTAAATTATAAACAAGAAGCAAGCAGTAGTTGAGTGGTTGAGTTGAATGTGGTGATGCCAAAGGTCAGGGGATCGAGCCTCCCCCGTGACCTCTTTTAATCCCTTTTTCATTTTTTTTACTAACATGATTTCTAGTATATAAACCTATATATATATACACATAGTAAAATATACCCAAAAGGATGTTGTAGCTTGATGGTTAGAACACATGATTTGAACCCAAGGGTTGCAAGTTCAAACCCTATTTGTGACATGTTTTGATTTAATTTCTTTTTTTCAACAAACGGGGCCGAACTTGGGCCAAAAGTGTTAATAGACCAAAACCACAATTGAGTTAAACAGATAAAGATTGGGCCTGTTATGTTTTTATTGAGCCAAAACAATTAATTCCATTTATGGGCTAAAACCGCTGCGTTTTAAATTGGGCCGAAAGTTTAAAACTTTTATTGTGTTATTTGGGCCGAGTTATTGATTTTAAAATGGGCCAAAACGATTTATATTTATATTGGGCCAAGCCTGATTGGGCCATGAAACCTTACAATATAAACGCGACTTGAGTAAATATTTTGGATCGAGGAATTGTAAACAAAAACGAATAAATCATTTTTATAACATTACGATATAAATGAAAGCTTAATAAACCTATATATATATATATATATATATATATATATATATATATATATATACACACGAAATTACAAACGACGATTTTATATATATACATTCTATATAAATCTAAACGACAAACGAATCTATCAGGTATAGTTTATTCAAGTGAACAATAGTACATACAGTCCAATAGAACAACTACTTATGTATTCATAACCTTACGTGATTAGGACACTAGAAGGTTACCACTTGGATATTACTGGTGAGTAGAAATGCTAGCACCCACAGGTGAGTCTCACAGCCCCTTTTTACTGTTTTACTGTTTTGGGGAGATGCATTACTTTATTTACTTGAATACTTGAAGTTACTGTTTTACTAAATTACTTGTTTGACTTATAATTCACCAAATTGTTATTTTACAAACTTTACAAACGTACAGACTTACAAATTCACTATTTATCTAATCAACTTACAGTTTTACTGAGATACTGTTTGTTGACATATCGACTTACTGAATTATTGATTACCGGCTTACAGACTTTACCGACTTACCGAATTACAGACTTACAGATTTACTGATATACTGTACTGCTTGAGTTACGTTTAATCCAATGAAGGCCTCTGAATCATAGTTGTTAGTTATGGACTTAAGCGCGAGTATTAGTATATGGATCCATATGGGACTGACAATCCCCACCTGGGGTGGTAGCGCCACCACGAACCGTACTCGTATAAACAGGTGTTTTCTATTCGTTACATATGAGTGTTTGTGGATTAGCACTCACGGGGGCACAACTTACAGACTTGTTAAGCTTCGACTATGATGCTCACAGCAAAGTATATCACACCCTATTGCATTCGTGCAATGATTACTTATTACATTACTGGATTATTACTTACTTACTGCTATGGGTTACTACCCGATAGCAGGGTTGCAATGATTGATTACTGACCGATTACATACGTACAATTACCTTTACTACGTTATTCAACTGTGCAAATACAAGTATTGAATTATTGCTTTTGTGAACTGTTATACTCAAATTGTGTTCAATTGATTTACTTACTACAAACCTGTGAGATTCACCAACCTTTTGGTTGACACGTTTTAGTAATGCATTCTCAGGTACGCAGCCACAGTAGGATGGCCCAGCAGGATCTACTTGTTTGCTAAGCTAGTATGAGTCGCATGCATACACAATTATGAAGATTTACCCGCAATATCTTTTGTACTATAATTATGTATTTCAAATCTTCAATTTCATTTTGCGAACTCACAAATAATGTGTCTTTATGACATAAAACTTTGAATTTATTTTGTAATGTAATGTATTTTTCAAAAACGTCTCATTTAGAGTCGTTTACTATATATCTTGTGCTTTGTTATTGATTAGTCACGCCCCGACCCGATTCGCTTCCGCAACCCTAAATAGGGGGTGTGACACACTTCTTTGATATCTTGTCAGATTGTACCCCAAGATATCCCATGCTTTCTTCCCTTGACTGCTATGCTGACGGAGGCTTGGCGGTAGATTTCATTGATGCTTTATAACAATCCTTAGCATATCTTTTAGCTGCAGAGAAAGACGTGCCATACATGTCAGAAACACCATATGTAAAATTTTATTACCTTAGCATCAGACGGTCAGAATCCTGCTACGTGCTGGATCCTGTAATTATCCTGAACTCCGGGATCCCGAGCCTGCTAGAAATCCTTTGTGGGATCCTTTCTTTCCGATCAGTTCCTTTAAGTATCCCTTGCTAAAGAAATGATCGCATTCTTTTCTAAGATGTACACATTTTTTGGTGACATGACCAAAATCCTCATTGAACGCACACCATTTGGATTTATCTTTCCAAGCAAAATCTCTAACTTTTTTCTTTGGCCATCTCACTTTATCTCCAGTATTTTGCAGAGCAGACAAGATACCTGTAACATCATCATAAAAACAATAATCAGTTAGCTTGGAATACTTTTTGCCATTCTCTTTGACCACATTAGCCCGGTGATCGCCATTCTTTGAATATGGTTTAATCCTATTTGACTTGAACGAGGGTGAATTCGTCTTTCTGTTGGGTTTCTCGTAAGTGGACGAAGTTTCAATCCTCTTCTGGATCACAACATCTTCTTCCACCTTAATAAATCTCAAAGCCTTATTTCTGATCTCATCTAGGTTCCTGCATGGGTTTATAACAAGATCTTGATAAAATAGAGAATCTCTCTTGATCCCCATCATAAAAGCTTATGCAGCAGTTGACATATCCAGATTAGGGATCCTCAAGGATTCTCGTTCAAACCTGCTTACAAAATCTTTTAAGGTTTCATTAGACTTTTGAACGACCCTATACAAATCATCGGTTAAGCTTTCAAAGGTCCCACTAGATGAAAACTGATTATTAAATAAATTAACCATATGAGCATAAGAAGTAATAAAGTAAGGAGGAATATTCATTAACCACTTTAGCGCGGATCCTGTTAAGGTGGAGCCGAAACATTTACACAAACATGCCTCCTTAAGATCTGCAGGGATGGGGATAATCTCCATCCTTTCTCGATATTTAGCTATATGTTCTTCGGGATCCATAGTACTATCACATAGCTTCATGTCAAGATTTCGAAATCCCTCTGGAATCTCAACATCACAGATTGGAGGTGCAAAAATATTGGGATCCTGTGGGCTGTTGGTGTGACCTCAGGTATAGGTTGCGTAACTCCAGGAATATTGGACATCATATCCTTCAAATTTTGCAACTCTCTCGCCATATCATGGCTTACTTCGGGATCCTGCAAAATGTTAGTTCCAAATGTATTATCAGCAGAATAATTAGTAAATATGTTACCATCATTTGGGATCCTGAATGAGGATCCTAGATTTCGTTGATGATCCCTTGTCGTGGGGATCCCTATAGCATAAACTGGATCCATGATCCCGATACTTTCTTGCATGGTTATAAAATCTCCTCGGTATCCTGAGGAAGGTGAAGTGTCAGAATCCAAGATCCTGCTCAAGATAGGAATAGTAACTTTAGTAATAGGGATTTCCGCCCTCGTCCTCAAATTCTCCATATCCTTCCTTAGGATCTCGTTGCTCCGTTCCACTCGTCCAAGCTGATCCTTAACCTGTGTAAACATAGTCAAAATATCCTGGTTAGGAATAATAACGGGATCTAAATTTGGTATCGCAGATCCGGAGAAAGTAGATTCCACGGAGATCATCCTTCTGTTCATATTTTCCGGCCTGGATTGAGATGATGTAAAAGGTGAAGTGGGATGTAGACCAGTCGTCACAGAGGTTGATGATGGCTTATTAGAAGAGAGAGACCGTCCTTGTGTCGACATTTTTGACAAAAACTTTTGGAAAATATGATTTAACAAGGATTTTAGCGAAAAATCGATTATGAAAAACACCACTTGCCCCACGGTGGGCGCCAAATTGTTTTGGTCAAAAAATTACCCTAAGTAATTAAGTGATCAAATCAGTAAAGTGAGGTAGTGTGTTTGTTATGATTTTCGAGATAATCTACTAAAGACGTAAATTTATAATGAAACAATATGAATTTCGCAATGAAAATATGATACAAACAGAAGACTTGTCAAAAATGTGACTAAGGGTTTAAATGATACTGATTTTAAGTGAAACAAGTGTTTATTAATAAGATTAACGCAAAACTTTTGAGTAAAATGCCAAGTAATTTCAGGATAACGCTAGTAACGCAACAAAAATATGATTATAACCTATGACAATGCTTGAAATAGATTAATAATACAAATCTTATGATCAAAATGTAATCACAAGCGAGATAAACGTGAATACTAACAAAAAAAAATGCAAGTAAAAGCAAGGGTAATGCAAAATTATGCACTATAATCCGAGATAACACAGTTTTATGATGAAAACGATTAATATGATTCGAGAAAACGAAGAATAACACGAGTTTAATAATAACATACAACTGATTTTGTATTAAATAAAAGTTTATAAACAAAATCAATGAATTATGTAAAATTCAGGATAATGCAGAATATATGATCAAAAGATCAATGAAATGCAAATTAAGTAACAAAAACGTAAAATAAATGCGATCGACACAAGGATGTACGAGGAAAGCCCTTAACCTAGATAGATCGCCAGCATAAAACCTCGGGAAGGAACAATCGTTCCTTGCCTTTGTTGATTTTATTAAGTAAAAGCAGGATAATTACAAAGAAAGAGCACAATGATGATCGAACTAAGTGTTTTTGTGATGAATGGGATGAAAAATATGAAGTGTAAGTGTGTTTGATCGTGAAATGGTGTAATTGCAGAGTGTTAGAGGTGTTCAAGTCCGTTCCCAACAATCATATTGCCTCATATATATATAGTATATACAAGATAACTAACTTTCCTAAAAATCAGGGATTATCCCGAGATTTTCGGGATCCTCCAGTCTTCCACCTTGACTAAGCCTTTTCACACGTTTTCTTTACTTCTTCCAAGCCTTGATCCGAAATTAATGATATAATTGACCCACGTTTAACTCCTGCAAGACTTGGTCAAGATACACAACGGAAAAATAGGGATTAGTAACGTTTTACCCAGGATACCGAATATATCCTGGATCCTGACCACTTGGGATCCTGAATCATCAAAGATCCTGAACATAATCAGACAAATAATGATTAGTAACATTTGATTCCAGGATATCTAACATATCTGGGATTCTGATCGTCTGGGATCCTAATTGTAACACCCCCAAATTTATTGTTTAGCGGAAGCACGATTTGGGTGTTACGAATCAATAATCACAGCACAAAGATATATAATGAACGACCACTATATGCGTCGTTTTGGACTTGTATTGATAAAACAAAAGTTTACATCAAAAATATTGTTTACATTAGCTCAGCTTGAAATTGAGAGATTTAAGTACATAATTAATCCATACAAAATATAATAATGCAGCTAAATCTCTGATTTGTTTGCATGATGACTCGAGCTAATGATCCTTACTTGAGCAGTCCAACCTACTGCTGGTCACCTGTGATACATGCTAAAATTGGTCAGCGAAACGCTAGTGAGCTCACAGGTTTGTATGTCAACACATATGTTTGTATGAACCGCAAGATTTAATAATTGAATTTAAAATGCAATTAAGCAAAATAAAAGTTATACAGCCATGAGCACATAGTCTGAGCTTAACTTGAGTTGTCAGGCCCACTTAAGGAAACCTAACTTGAAATGCCTCCTACGAGTGCCTAATCTACACTCGTCTTCCCAAATGCTAATACATCCGTTTGACCAGTTAGTGCGTGCTAACCCGGATGAGGATTGTCAATCCTATATGATATCATATACTAACATTCACGCTACTACGTATTACCAGACTATGCTATGGAGGGCTTTAAATTGATTAGCTTGAAACTCATGTAGTATTTGATTTGATTTGTACTTGCGTTCAACTTGTAAAACAAAACGAGCAGTAATATCACACCCCTTATTGAAAAGCAGTAAAATAGGGGCCATGAGACTCACCTGAGCCTTGATTGTTTATCGAATAACTTGAACTGATTAGCTGTGAATTGATGTCCGAAGACTTGTAACCTGAGTGTGTCCACGACACGTAATGGTTATTAATTGTACAGGTATCTCGAAAGACTACCCTTGTAATTGTTTATTTATCTATGATGTCCAAATTACCCTGATTTGGTTGATTGACTTGTCCAAATTACTAAGATTTGGTTGATTGATTTGAGTATTTGAAAACGTGTACGGCCCGTTGGTGATTAATTGTAATAATAGTCTTGACGTTATCACATTGATTTCGAAGCGTTATACTTGAAAGGCAAATTTTCATTACGTTTGAAAAGTTGTATCGTATAAGCGTTTTGAAGTTGTACAAGTTTGACACTTGGTGAGAAATGTGCTTACGGAATCTAAGTACGGGGGTCCGGGGGCAGCGCCCCTGGTTAGCGGGGTTCCAGGGGTGGCAACCTGTAACACCTGCATAATTAGGATAATTAGTTATGCCTAATTGTTTGTAACTAGTTGTAATTAGTATGTAATAGGACTAATTACAGGCTCTATTTGTATATATATATAAGGTGATTATATATATATGTGTGTACTTACGCGATTTGGATAAATCGTACGAATTAACCGGACGGAGTCCGACACAGTTTATTTGAACGTTGGTGACAGAAATTTACTTAAATAATAAGAACGTATTTTGTTATATAAAATACGCAACTGAACGAACATTATTTACATATTATTGCGACGACATTTAAATAATGCAACAAAACGTAATAAACGCGAGTTAGTAATTTAGATACTGCGACAAATGTTTTATTATTAATTTCAAAGTATTTTTATTTAAATATTCCAGTTACATTTTAAAATATAACGGTTTGGTAAAAATACTAAAAACAAAGGATTAAACGATTAGGACACGGTGTAAACACTGAGTTTTAGGGAGCGTTTTCCCCTCCCTCCCCCTTTGGATCAGCCAACCCCAACCAACCCCTCCTCCCATTCTTTCATTTTCACCATTTCAAACACACACACATCTTCCAAACACTCTCAACCAAATCCACACCAAATTTTCAGAATACAAACCGACCCACGAAAATTACATATTCGGAATCACCATCACGAGTGGAACAAGAATATCAAGATCGTTTTCATCATCTCATCCTCCATTTAGCTCGATTTGCAAAAGTAAGAAATTCCTAAAATCTTAGATCTATTCAATTTGGTGTAATGTTTTGATGTTTTGATGTGTACACAACTTAGATATAACCTAATACATGAAGAATACACGATTTTATAGCTCAAAAATGGGTTAGATTTGCGTTTTTGGTCGAAAATTCTTGAAACCCGAAAGTTTCTGGGCTGGTGTTCATACATGCGACACAAGCCTTGTGTCGCATGCTGTGTCGCATAAACCCGTTTGTGTCGCACCTTGTGTCGTACCAATCCTTTAGTGTCGTAACCTTTGCGACACAATATTGTGTCGCACTCTATGTCGCATTCTATGTCGTATTTAATACGACACAACCGTTCTGTCGCTATTGAATTAGCATCGCAAGCTTTTTGCGACACAACCACTGTGTCGCAGAGCTATTGTGTCGCATCCTTCATGCGACACAACCCTTGTGTCGCATACAAATCCTTGTGTCGCATACAAATCCTTGTGTCGCATCTTATGTCGCAGAAAACAGAAAACTTGGAAATTTTAAAGGATTTTCACTATAGAAAAGTCAAAGTTACTGTAGCAAAAAGTCAAATTTTACTGTAGCAATTCACTGTAGCACATTTACTGTAGCAAAGTCAACATTTTAGAATTTTTGCTACAAACCGTCACCAACGGGCCAAACATGTTTTCCAACAAACAAACAATTACAAACATACGGACAAACACTGGATATACTAGTTGTGTACAACTAAACGAAACGTCTCGTGAGACGCATACTTACATAACTTCATATGATTAGGCATTTGAAGGTTACGGGTTCAGAGAACCTACTTGCTTTACTTACTACTTGCTAATTGCAACTGATTACTACAAGACTCGGGTGAGTCTTACGGCCCCACTTTTACTGTTTTATCTTATTGGGGGAGATACATGCTACTATTTTTCCTTGAACACAAGTACTAAACTGTTTACTATACCAAACGGAATTGCATGAGTTTACTTACAAACAGAAGTCTCTCCATCATATATCGTTAGTTATGGACTTAAGCGCGAACACTAGTTAATGGATCCATTAGGGAAATGACCCTCCCCGCCCGGGGCAGTAGCGCTGCCACGTACTGATTTTCACGTAGAAACGGGTGACTAATTATTCGTTACTGATGCTTGCTCAATTACGAGCATGTCACGGGAGCAAACTTATTACTTACGGGTTAAGCTTCGATTATGAGCCTCATGGCAACGGTATAAACTTACTTACTTACATTTGCGGGATTGCAAATACTGGTTTACGATTTCTAGATTGAAATTGCTGATTTTACGCCTGCGGGCATTACTGATGAAATCTCGTGTTCAAAGCTGATATTACTTACAAACCTGTGAGATTCACCAACCTTTTGGTTGACACTTTTTAGCATGTTTTCTCAGGTACTCGGATGGAGTAGGATTACTCCAGGATTTTTAGCAAGAGTCGCATGATTTCAACACAACTGCATTAACGGAGATTCTTAGCATTATCTTTTGTATATTTTGATTATGTAATAGAATCTCCCGCTACACGCGCGGACTCTAGGGAAACTACATTTTTGTATACGAAAACACTAAGTTTTCAAACAATATATCTATGGAATGTAACTAATTTACAAACGTTGCATATAGATGTCGTTTACTTTATCTTTGTGCTGTGATATTTGATTAGTAACACCCCAAACTATGCTTCCGCAAAACAGTGAATTTCGGGGGTGTTACACAACCCCTGGCGGGGTCCAAGGGGCTGGCCCCTGGCTGGGGTCGAGATGCATCTGGACTTGAATTTGGGTGAAATCAAGTGATAGAATTTTGGTCTCGACACTTGGTGAAAAGTTGCAAATATTCTGTTTTTGGCGACACTAAGATAGTGTCGCTACGGGCTTAGGCGACACTTAGTAAGTGTCGCTATATTTCTGATTTTCAATAGTTGGGCGACACTTGAGTAGTGTCGCTACGGCGACAATTATGAATTTTGGCGTCACTAAGGGAGTGTCGCTAAGTTAAATCTGGTTAAGTATTTCAGCGACACTTAAGTAGTGTCGCTATAGGGGCAACACTTAGGCATAGCGACACTTGGCTAGTGTCGCTACTACTGTTTTTGGCACACTAGCGACACTTCCAACTGTTCGCCGGATTTTGAGCCGAAAACGTGTTTTCCGGCGACCACTGGTTCCAAAACTTTTACCCAACCCTTATATGGACATTTTGGACAATTATAAACCATAAACATGTAAAAATAATCGAAAACGGAGAGTTTCGGGTTTTTGTCGGAAACTTACGCGGTGTCGAATCGAAAATCCGAAAAGATGAGGTTGTAGATCGTTGCGTGGTGGTCGTTATTCCCTAATTAGATTAGCGATTTGAGGTCGTTTTGTGGTGTGATTTGAGGATTTAGTATGATGAAAGTGTTTGATGTTTTTAGAAAGAAAAAGAAAGAGAGAGAGAAGTAAGAGATGGTGGTGATGTTGAATGTGGTGAAGAAAATGGGGATTCCCCATTTTGGAGGCTTGGGGGCCGGCCAACATGGGCCCCACCCATGTGTGGTTGGCTCCTAATTTTGTTCCCGTGTTTGCGCTCCGTGTGGTGTTCGTTTTCCCGATCGTTTAATCGTTTAATTATTTTAATACGCACTTAAATGTACATTTTAAAATATGCATAATTATCTAATATTTTCATTGAAGTATTTAGCCAAATACTTAATATTTGAGTTATATAACATAACTTAAATTGTTTCATTTTGTTTGTGCGTTTACGTTTTAATCGCGTAAATTTTATTTGCACGATACGAAATGGATACGAAATATTATAAAAATAATATTTTGGATATAATTGTGTTATTAAATAATATTATATTATTTAAAAAAATTGTTCACCAACGTCCGTATTTAATTGAACCGAATTACATTCGATTTGAACCTTGTACGATTTAATCAAATCGCATACTTGTATATATTCAACAATATATTATTTGATACACAAATTAGCCTAACACAGAACTAATTACATGTATTAAAACTTGATTAGGTACTAATCACTAGTCCTAATTTTGACGGGTGTCACACTAATCATCCAGGATCCTGAACATAAACTGATAAACAAAGATTAATAACATCTAATCCCGAGACACTTAATATATCCGAGATCCTGCACATTCGAGATCCTAAACATATGTGAGATCCTGAGTATATTTGAGATTTCTATAGTACTCAGGATCCTAAATATACCTAAATACTCATATATAATTGGGATCCTTGATCCAAGCGGGATCCTGAATATATCTGAGATCTTGATAACCTGCATCATATAAATACACAATCTCGGGATCCCTAGTGTTAGCTTGTTCCTGAACATATCCATGATCCTTGATATAACTTTCAATAGTAACTAAACACTTCAGGATCATGAATCCTGACTGTAAAATTTAGCCCCAAACACCGCCAAAGCAAAGGAAAACCCGAAACAATCAACGAGCGACTACACCTCCTGTCGTTGAAACTACTGAACAAATCATCGAGCGACGAGTTGCTGAAGCTATTGCCCAGTATGAGGCAAGTCGCCTTCGTGATACTATGGTAAATAACAGTGGAACTACCCCTGTGAACGGTGAAACACCTGCGAATACTCAACGAGGGTGTTCATATAAAACATTCTTATCTTGCAAACCGAGTACCTTCAACGGAACCGAAGGAGCTATTGGCGTTGTCCACTGGATTGAGAAAATGGAGTTTGTACTCGACATTAGCGACTGTGCACCCGAATGTATGGTAAAGTATGCCACCTGCACACTAGCTGACAAAGCATTGACCTGGTGGAATGCTCAAGTACAAACCCTCGGACGAATAACCGCCTACGCTATCTCCTGGGAAGACTTAAAAAGGATGATACTAGAAGAGTTCTGTACCCGCAGTGAGCTTCAGAAAATCGAAACTGAGCTATGGGACATCAAAATGATCGACGCAGACATCACTGGATATACTACGAGATTTCAAGAGCTCGCACGTCTAGTACCCCACATGGTGACACCTGAATACAAACGCATCGAGCGTTACAATTGGGGGTTGGCCCCACATATTCAAAGCCTGGTAAAGTCATCCAAACCAACTACTTTCAGGAGCGCTGTGGACTAAGCGCAAAGTTTGACCGATGATGCAGTTAGGATGGGAACTCTGACTAATGAAGTTATGTCCTGAAAAGGTGAACAAAACTGTGCTGATATTGGTAGTCCTGGAAATGATAACGCAAATGGAACAGTGGGGGAAGTGATAACCATGATCAACAAAACAAAAGGCATTCGGGAAACCCCAGGGCATACGCTGTCACCACCACGACTGAACCAAAAACCTATCGGGGTAACAGACCTAAGTGCGGGAAGTGTGAAAGGCACCATGAGGGAGATTGCATCGCCTGTGATAACGGCAAACGATGGGGACACCGAGCTCAGGTGTGCAAGAACAACCCCACGAACAATGAACGACAGATTACTGGGTGTTTCAAGTGTGGAAAACTAGGACATTACCGAAACTGGTGTCCAGAACTCAACAACAACGACAACTGTAACAACAATCGTAACAACCAGAATGACAACAATTGCAACACCGACCTGCAACCAGCTCGCGGACGTGCTTATCTCCTTAGATCTCCTGATACACAACCGATCCCTACGCCGCAATTGGTACGTTTCTATAGAACAATTATTAGATTAGACGGTACGTATATTAAAAGTCGTTAGAACATTGGTAACAACTTAGTATGCCACAACGGAAACATGGGCACAAAAGCGAAACATAAGGAAAACATTTACCTAATTAGGAAACGCACTAGTTAAACACGATTGACACGACTTAAATTCTACTGTTATTGCTCTTGTGCCTAAAGTGAGCAACCCTCAAAAAGTTGCTGATTTTAGGCCTATTGCCTGCTGCAATGTAATTTATAAGTGTATTAGTAAGGTAATTTCCAATAGATTGAAGGGTGTTTTGGATGATCTTGTGAGTATGAATCAAAGTGCTTTTGTCCCTGATAGACACATTAGTGATAATATTCTGTTAACACAAGAACTGTTAAGAAATTATCATAGGAGTAGTGTGAATGGGCCTCCAAGGTGTGCTTTTAAAGTTGATATTCAGAAGGCTTATGATACAGTTGAGTGGGATTTTTTAAGAACTTGTTTGCATGCTTATGGGTTTCATCCATGCATGATCATGTGGATCATGAATTGTGTTACTTCTGCTTCATTTACTATTAGTGTAAATGGTGATCATGTTGGATATTTTAAAGGGGCTAGAGGAATAAGGCAAGGTGATCCAATGTCACCTTATTTATTCACCTTGGTTATGGAAGTTCTTTCTCTCATAATCAAGAGGAATGTGGATGGTGATGATGGTTTTGAGTATCACTGGAGATGTTCTGCTATAGAGCTCACTCATCTCTGTTTTGCTGATGATTTGGTTTTATTTTGCAAAGCTAATGTCAAATCTGTTACTGTCTTGAGAAAATCATTAGATGAATTTGGTGCAGTGTCTGGGCTTGTTGTTAGTTTAGATAGAAGTACCTCATTTTTTTCAAATGTTGGTAAGAGAATGCAAAGGCAGATTTCTCAAATTATGCCATTTAGTGTTGGAAAATTACCTGTGAAGTATTTGGGGGTGCCTCTTTTGTCTACCAGATTGAGTAAGAAGGATTGTTGTGCATTAATTGATAAAGTTAAAAAGAGATTAGTTAATTGGAAGACAAAATCTTTGTCTTTTGCTGGTAGGCTTCAATTGATTAACTCTGTTTTAACTTCTCTACAAGTTTATTGGTCTTCCATGTTTGTGTTACCCAAGAGCATTTCTCAGGATATTGAGAGGTTAATTCGAGGTTTTCTGTGGTGTCAAGGGGAGTTCAAAAGAGGGACAGCTAAAGTTAAGTGGGATGATGTTTGTAGGCTTAGAAGACAAGGGGGTTTAGGGATTAAATCTCTATATGATTGGAACATTGCTCTCATTTCAAGGCATATTTGGAATTTGTTGACTGATAAGAAATCCATTTGGGTAAAGTGGATACAAGCTGTGAGATTGAAAGGTAAAAATTTTTGGGTGTATAAGTCACCTGGAAATGAATGTTGGAGCTGGAGGTGTATATTGGAATGTAGAGATATACTCAGGAAATTCTTTGTATATAGATTGGGTAATGGTGAAAGTACTTCTGCTTGGAATGATAACTGGCACCCAATGGGACCTCTTGGTTATAATATATCTACAATTGATATATATAGATCTGAGCTGAATTTAAAGTCTAAAGTGTCTGATCTTGTGATGAATGGGGAATGGAATATTCCTGATGAATGGAGGGAAAAATTTCCTAGTTATTTTGATTTACCTCCTCCTTTGTTGATTCCAAATAGAAGAGACAGAATTTTGTGGAAAACAGGGAAAGGTATGACTGTTCCTTTCTCTGTAAATGTTGTTTGGCATGATTTAGCAACTCAATATGAAGATGTTAAATGGGCAAAACTGGTTTGGTTTTCACAGTGTATCCCTAGACATGCTTTCATACTTTGGGTTGCTTTAAATCAAAAGTTGACAACTCAAGACAGATTGTTTTGTAATGAGGCTCAAAGTGATTTGAAATGTGTCTTCTGTAAAAGGATGATGGATAGCCATAATCATTTGTTTTTTGAATGTGAATGGCCATTGGGATTATGGAATGAGTTGAAGGATATGTCAAGGCTTGAGCAGGCTCCTAATACTTGGTCTGAAATCATTGAATTCTTTCAAATTAGGCCTGTTAATAAGTCTGTTTGGAGCATTGTGCAGAGATTAGTGTTGGGAGCTCTTGTCTACTTTGTTTGGCAGGAAAGGAATCTCAGAATATATCAAGATAAAGCAAGGTCCAAACAGCAAGTATTGGAGATCATTAAAAATATGATTCGATGGAGATTAATGGGTCTGAAGATTAAAGTATCCAAGCAGTCAAAGGTTGTTGCTAGAATCTGGAATGTGAAGTTGAAAGATGGAAATCAGGTGCATGATGATGATTTACCAAGTAAGCCTACTCAATGTTAACTCACAATAATCTTTTTGGGTGGATGGGTTGGGTTGAAGGTATAAGGGTGAGATGGGTAGTAATGTTACCTGTTAGGATGTATGATTGTTTTGTTTTGAAAATGTGTGTGTTTGTGAGACAAAAAAGTGTGAGAGAATGTGATTGTCACTTACTTGTGATTATTTTTATTCCTGCTATATTAGATCAGGAAACATTGTATAGGATTGGAGGGAGTAAAAATATCATTGATATGCTGGAGTTTAGCATTGTAGTTAAAATCCATGGTGATATAAGGTGGTGTGTTTTTTATCTTGCATTTTATTTTACCCATTTTAAAATTACCAAATACATCATTTTAGGATTTTTTAGGAATGCCAATGAGATGGGTCATGCATTGTTAAAACTGATTGGAGTAAGGTGTAGGGGTAGAGCCTTAGTGCTGAAATGCAGACAATGGTTGATGATGCATTGCATGGACTTGATCTATTGGCTTCATGGTGAGGAGTGTATTTGTGTTTGGAATCTGGTATACTTATTTTGGGGATTGGGTTATATGGGAGTTATAAGGTGGAGCTGGGTAGGTCCATTGTCTCTGTGTTCATATCTTATGTTTTCAAGTGTTTATTGTTTCATTCAAACTTTTAAGTTTGTATTTATTCACAAGCTTAAATGGTTTTTTAGAGTCAAATTTTATGAGCAGAGATGCATAGGTTTGGGACATTGGTCAATGTGCTGGAGTATGGCACTTTATTCATTTTTTACTGGTGTTATAAGGATGGTAAAATATCATTTTTTCCTGAAGATTGTTGTGTTTGAGCTTTTTCTTTCATTTGGAGGTGAGATGGCAATGAGTATTATGAAATTGGCTGTAAGGAAATGCAGTTGGAGAATTTCCTACATTTTGGTGTTTAGGCAGCAATTAAGGAGTAATACTCATGTGTCAGGCTACCATTGTCATGGTCATTCACATTATTTGAATGATAACTGGATTCTACATCAATCTTTGAATCCATGTATGTCCGTGTTTGTGTCTGTGTTCTGGTTAGTCTGGAAGATGTGGCTGTATTATTTTGGTATTCAATATAACAGGAAGTGGCTCAATTTGGAAGATAAAGATTTTTTGTCTTGTTTGACTTTTATAAGTCAAACATGGGAAAGTCAAATTTTGTTTGATATGAGCTTACCGGGTCAACTAAAGTTTACTGTTGGATGTATTATTGACAAGAATGAGTATGGTTGGAAGCAAAGTTGCTGGATGGATCAGATTAATATGAGTTGCAGTTTGTATTCTGATGACCTGTGTTGCTATTTTGACCAATCAGTTCAAGGGTACAATTTGGTGATTGAATTGAACAGATTTGATTTGTCTAAATGCTTCCTGTTATGTTTGATATTGTGTTGGAGGTTAAATGTATTTGGTATTGGGCTGATATTGTTGAGTGCAGTTAAGGAGAATTCATATGTTTATAGTTTGACTTGTATGGGTCAAACAATGAATGCTCGAGTTGTGCCTACTGTGTTGCTGAGATTGTGTCAAGATAAATGGTTTAGGTCTGTAAGATTAAATGCAATGCTGGATGTTGTGAGCAGGTTGTATGGAACTAGTGAAATAAGTGTATTGTTCAGTTTGATTTTCTGGAATCTGTTAGCATGGATGCGCTGGTAATGCTGTTACTAAGGGATCAAAGGGTTAAAGATAGTAAATGGGAGATGATAAATCTTTTGCAGAATCATTGTAGTCAAAGGCAGAATGGTGTATGGTTTAAATTGATGGATCCAATGGTGTGTGCAGATGTTATTGTTTCCAAGTGCAAAGTGTATCAAGTTAGTTTTGGGCTATTAAAAGAAGTTACAGAGCAGCAACAAAATTGGAATCAATTTGTTTTGAAGCTGAACAAGTATAAGGATTGGTATAACTGTTTTGATAAGCAATTTTGGTGTATTTTTTCCGATTGTATAGATAGGAAATATAGAATTTTAGTTGTTTTAAATATAGAGTTTAGATTAAAAATAGTTGTATGGGTTTGGGAGGTCCACTAAAACTCCTCGTTAGGTATGCCTAACGTTTGTTTGTAAATATTTTTATTATTATTTTAATGCTTTTGCCGGGGTTTTGTCCCCTTTACCCAAAAAAAATCTCGGGACGAGATTTTTCTAACTAGGGGAGAATGTGACACCCCTCGAATTTGACTGTAATTACGAACATTAATCACTTGCATGTCTTAGGCTAGTTCCCTGATTAGCGAATTCAAAACTATTTTTATGAGTTAAGTTTGACAAAACTTACTATTATAATACACGACGTATTTTTAGACTCGTAGTTATTTATAATAACGCGCAAAACAAACGTGTCGAACTCGACAAACAAATATATACAATAAGTTGGTGATACAAATAATTAATAATATGAAAATTATTAATTACAAATATTATTTATTTATATTATTACGATAATATAAAACATTTATATGTTTAGGAATAAACATATTGAAACGCGAATTTAACCTACGAATTGTACCCAACAAACGATTAAAATAATTTTATTAATCATTTTAATAAAATATTTCATTTTTAAGTTTATCATTTATTAAATTTAAAATTTATTTGAAACGAACAAATAATTGAGTGGTACACGGGGTACAAATAATTGGACCCGTACACAAAACTAACGAGTCAAATACCTAACTTTTAATCATAATCAACATACTAGTCGACATTTATATGTGGAACCCATACTCCATTTGACAAATTGGAACATGATATATTAATATATATACTTCCTTCATGTACTGAGTTTCAAACACATATACTCAAATAATTCACATTCACCAAACTCATTCTCTCTGTGTGATCATGCGACTGGAACAAGGAGCGGAGCAAAAATTCATCTTCAACATCAACAACAATTTAATCAACTAATAATAATAATGTAACACCCCCGAAATTCACTGTTTTGCGGAAGCATAGTTTGGAGTGTTACTAATCAAATATCACAGCACAAAGATAAAGTAAACGACATCTATATGCAACCTAGTTCACTATAACCTTAGGCTCTGATACCAATCTGTAACACCCCCAAATTTAACGGTTTGCGGAAGCGATGTTTTGGGTGTTACTAATCAATAATCACAAGCACAAAGGATACAGTGAACGACTCTAAATGAGACGTTCGAAAAGTTATTACATTAATACATAAGTAGTTTCAAAATACAGGCTCGAGTTCAAGTAAATTCCTAGAGATTCTAATACATAACAGTAAGTACAAAAGTAATGTAATAAAATCTCCAAGCTTGTAATGCATGTGACTCGAGCTAAGTAAGCTTATCCTGCTGGGCATCCCTACTGATGCTGTGTACCTGAGAAGCATTACTAAAACGGTCAACCAAAAAGGTTGGTGAATCTCACAGGTTTGTAAGTAAGTAAATAGTTTGAACACACATGTAGTATTTGTAAATCATAGCCAGCCAGTAAGTAACGATCACAGGTTATGCTCATCGATTACTTAAGTTTTAATAAGTGGGTGGTTGCAGGATATGCAACCGTTTGATACAATCGCCATGAGCCACCATAGTTGAAGCTTAACGTACAGTAAATATAGGTACCCCCTCATGAATGTAATCCAAAACATTCATACGGAACGAGTAAGAAACGCCCGTTTCTACAGGAACGGTTCGTGGTAGTGCGTGCTACCCCGGGCGGGGATTGTCAGTCCCATATGGATCCATATACTAAAACTCGCGCTTATCACATAACTAACAACTATGATTCAGGAGGATTTCATTGGATTAGTCGTAAAACTCATGCAATTGGCGTATCGTTAATCTCATACAGTAAGTAAATCGTGGCAGCAAGTAAGTTTTGTGTGTTCATGTAAAACAGTAATGCATCTCACCCCTGAGTATAAAACAGTAAAGTAGGGGCTGTAAGACTCACCTGAGCCTAGCAGACAAAGTAGTAGGTAAGCAAGTAGTATCCCGAACCAGCAACCCTTAGCGTCCTAATACGCGCAAGGTTTAGTAAGTAAATGGAATACTTGTAAAGTATCCATGCTAGTTATTCCCAAACTAGTTAATGTCCATTAGTTTGTTTGTACGTTTGTAAATCGTTTGTAGTTTGTATACAGTTTGTACGGTTCGTTTGTTATCGGTGTATAATAATAATTCCATCCATTATTATTATGTATTCGTAGTAGTTATACTTTTGTAAAGCGTACGTGTATAACTGTTTGTTTCGTATCACATTGTATATCGTTTGCGTAAGTTCCAATGGGCTTTGTCCCCAAAGGGTACGAGTGAAACCTCGTAAGTATTTGTATGTAAGTTCGTATCAGTTAACGTGTAATCCAGCACGTAACTAGTGGGTGAACTTGTAAGTTCGTATGACATAAGTATTTGAAGTTGTGTAAGTTCGACACTTAGTAAAAATCTGACTTTTCAAGGTTCTGGTTTGTGCGACGTAGCATGCGACGTAGCATGCGACGTAGGGTGCGACGTAGGGAGGTACGTCGCATGATGCGACCTTCGCAAATCAATGCGACGTAGGTTCGGTTTGCGACGTAAAAGTCTACGTCGCTATGTGCGACGTCCGCAAGTTAATGCGACGTAAAAGGCTGCGTCGCTAGTGCGACGTTGGGATTTTTGTGCGACGTAGGCCGCGACGTCGCTAAATGCGACGTTGGCCACAAAATGCGACGTTTTGAGGTCAAACGTTCGAGTCTTGACCCGAGGCTTTTACCTAAGTCATATTATGGCTAATAATCACTTTATCAACTGAGTTTTCGGTTCTAGAGGTCCTCGAGGTGTCGGTTTTTAGTTAATCTTTTCCAAAGTTTTGACACAATATATATATGTTTGTAAATTGATTTTTATAGCAAAACGAGGGCGTTTCTGGGCTAAACCTTCTTCACGAAAGTTGTTGCCGACGAAAAGACGAAGATTTTATGTTTAGAAAGTTTTCGCTAGTTTCAAACGTATGATTTTATAAAAATTCGAGAAGTGGACTGATCTCAGTTTAGTGGTTTCCTGTTTCAGATTCTTGACTCGGTTCCAACCCTCGATTTAACCCATTTGTAGTCCATTTCAAGCCTAACGAAAAATCACACATATTCTCATATATCTAAAGTTCATTTCTGCATTTTATGGTATTTTCTTATGTCCGTTTACTATTTTAAACAAAAATAAAAGTGAAGTGTGGTCAGATTTGGTTCCAAACAGAACTAAGTCCAAAGTTCTAGTATTAGCCGAAGATGGGTGTATTTCTGGGCAAAACGCCCTTCATGAAAGTCGTAGGCGACGAAGAGACGAAGATTTCTTATTTAGAAAGTTTTCGTTGATTTTGAACACACGATTTTATAAAAATTCCGGAAGTGGACTGTTTTCAGTGGTGGTTCTCGGTTTAAGTTTTCGAGTTCCAAAAACGAGTTTTAACGTATAATTTGGACATTATAAAGCTAGGGGAACAACATGTATGTAAAATAAACGTAATCGGAAAAGTTTACGAGTCGCCGGAAAACTTACAAAGTTGTCGAAACGAAAATCCGAAAAGATGAAGTTGTAGCCCTCGTTCTCGTGCTCGTCGTTGCTCCTTTGCGTTTTGTGATTCAACCAAGCTTTGTGGTGTTTTTAGGGTGTTTTAATGGTGGTTTTAGAGAGAGATAGAGAGATGATCGATAGAGAGAGAGAGAGGAGTGGGAGAATGATTGAGTGAAAGAGTGTGGATTTTGTTTGTGTGAGGGAGTGATCAAAGAGGCATGGGGGTGGGAACCCCATGTCTTGGCCGGTTTTTGGGTGGGGCCACAAGGTGTGGTCTCACCAATTTTTGCTCCTCCGTGTTTGCGCTCCGTGCGGTGTTCGTTTCCCCGGTCGTTTAAATGTAAAAATAATTTTATACGCGATTAAATATAAGTTTAAAATATACGAATAATACTCGATAGATAGATTGTAGTATTTTACCAAAATACTAGTTTTCAAGTTATAAAACATAACTTCGTTTGTTTTGTCGGTTGGTCGAGTTTTCGGAGAGTTCGGTGACGTTTTAATTAAAACGTAAGTTTTCGTTATATTATTAACATAATATAAAGTAGTCATCAAAGTAATTAAATAATTTCGCATTATTTAATAATCGTTTTATCAGTGTACGCAAGTTTGTACAATTGTAGTTTTATACGATATTTGTACGAATCGTATACGCGTATATATACATATATTCCATCCATATATATATATATAGTAAGTAATGTATTTAATCCTATTTCATATTAAATACAAGTAATAAACAAGTAATTAGGAAAATTTTTAAATTGGCCCTAATTTCGGGGTTGTTACATTCTCCCCTTGTTATGAAAATTTCGTCCCGAAATTTGTTCGAAGTAGTAATCGATAGTAGGGTAGGTCCTACAGTGTTTGAAATCAAGTAGTTGTCAGGTGGTAACGTACCCTAATTTTTGTTGCCTGAAGGTAGTGGGCATTTGGCCTTGAGATGGCCAGCACTCCCACAGTTGAAGCAGAGTTTCACCTTAGGAGGATTCGTACTCTTAGTGGTACACGGTCCTCCATGATGCCGAGTGCATCGGGAACAGTAGGGTTTATTTCCTAAGTAAACCTTCACCCTTTTTGCTGGAGGCGGGGTGCAGTCAGTATCGGTATCCTCTTCAGTAGGAGTACCATGTGAAGTTGGTGATGAGGTAGAGTTTTCTAAAGCTAACAAGCGTAGCTCGTACTCACGCATACGCAGGTCATTTTGGAAGGCAATTCGTCGTAGGTTATCAATGTCTTCCCGTGCTTCAGTCAGTTGTTTTCGCAGCGAATCAATAGTTTGGTTGAGGTGGCTGACTGATTCAGCAGTCAAGGTTACATCAACTGGTGCTTTTGCAGCAGTTAGAGCAACAGGAACAGCAGGTGCCATTGCTGATTCAGCGGAGTGTTCTGTATCACACTCGAGTTCAAGGAGGTAAGGGAACACCTTCGGTTCCTCACTGAGCAGTTCATCTTGCAGTGTAGGGTTGTTGACGGAGTGAGTTGTCATTTCCTACGAAATAAGGGTTCTATTTAAGAAATTGCCTCAAGTAGTGAAGTTATATTAAATTATCTGTCTTAAGTAACGAATAGTAGACGAGTTCCCGGTCTCAACCAGTGTGAGATAATTGGGAAAGGAGTTTGTTTATGGAAATCAAAGTGTACTACCAGTTATATGGTCGGAATTCATATAATCGGTCGTTTCCTAATCCTATTGTGTACTTAAGATCAAAGGAAACACACAGAATAAAGCATAGTTATACATAAATCATTAAGCGAGAGATTTATGAGAAAACAGATTCGGGTAGTCAAAGAATGAACGTACCCGGGTTGAGTAAATCGCAAAGTCTCGGGTTCGGGTCTTCTTCCCTAGCGTTAATTACATACGCTCTGCTCCTCGTATTGTTGGTTCGGAGTTTCAGTTTTGGGCAATCCTTCCTAAAGTTCCCGGTACTATTGCACTCATAGCAGGTCTTGGGTGCAGGAGTATCAGTACCAGTGGGGTTGGTTTGACAGTCTTGAGCCAAGTGCCCGAATTTCTTGCATTTGGAACAGGGACAGGAGCCGTTATGATGACGACTACATTTGGAGCAGTAGGGCTTGCTCCCCTTGTAAGCCTTTGAGTCATTGGCAGTGCCAGTGGCAGGCTTTTTGTCAGAGGTAGGGTTGGATGAGTGGGGAATCACTTCCCATTTACGTTTGTTACTCGCAGGTGGGGTTGAAGTCGAGCCACGGCGAACAGAATTGGCCGTTAACTCATGAGCCATGCGAATGGCGCTCTGAATGGTTCCCGGTTTGGACGAAGTAACTAAGTCTTGTAGTCGCTCGGGAAGTCCATCAACGTACTTTTCGATCCTTTTGTATTCAGGATCAACCATGGATGGGCACAGCAGTGCCAACTGGTGAAAACGGTTGGTGTAACCGGTGATATCGTCGCCTTGCATCTTGTGATTCCAGAATTCTAATTCCAACTGTTTCAGTTCGTCTCTCGGGCAGTACTCGCCCCTCAGCATATTCTTTAGTTCATCCCACGGTAATTTGTAAGCATCGGCAATGCTCACAGTCTGCGCATAAGTATTCCACCAGGTTAGGGCAGTGTCAGAAAAAGTGCTGGCGGCGAATTTGACTTTATCCTCTTCCTTGCAGTTACAGATGAGGAATACTGATTCGATTTTCTCGGTCCAACGGATCAGACCAATCGCTCCTTCAGTTCCGGCAAAGTTTAGAGGCTTGCAGTTATGGAAGTCTTTGTAGGTGCAGGTTTTGGGTTGCGGTCCGTTAGTAGCTGTATCTTCGCTACCAGGGTTTGATGTTCGGGTAGCTAGGGCTTGGGCCACACTACGGGCAATGAGGCCCGCGACTTCGGCTTCGGTAAGCATGATTTGTCGTCGAGGAGGCATGTTCCTTGAAACAATAAATAAAGAACATGTGAAGGTTTGAACAAGAATTATGATTGTGATGATTTAGTAAGTTCAAAAGAATTTCGTCAAAGGTTGAAATTTGTTCAAAGCTGTGAATTAATAATAAGTTATATAGTTTTGAAATTTTGAGAATTTTATAAAACATTTTGTAAGAAATTGAGTAATAATTTTGATAGTAAGAATTTGTTGAAAAGTTTTGAAGTCTAACGGAGACTTGAGTTGAAAATAACTTTATCAGGTTACACCTATCGGTACGGTGAGGTACGTTGTAAAATGTTATAAACGTCGAATTAAGTAGGGTTAGCGAATAAAACAGAATCCCGATCTTCATATCAAAGGATATTCGATTAGCTAGGGTCGTCAGTTATAATGATGTGGAAGTCTTCAGACGTATGAATTCGTAAAAGTTGAATAAAATAGAATGACGAGAATCGAGTTGTCGTTTGGTTAATGTAAGTTGAAAAATAAGTTTCACGGTAGTCGAGAGAGAGTATCGTATCGGGGAAAGAGGCCTATGTATATATATATATATCACATAACTGCCTAGTTCGTGTCTAGCACAATCAAGTAAAAGTCCCGGTTCTCTCGAGGTCAGAGTCAGCTATTGCATTCCTGTTCAACATAACCCCTTTCAGAACTTACATCATCTTCATTTAATTGTACATAGTTGATCAGGCTATGTTAAATTAAACTTGTATGCTGTAATTCCTGAACCAGTTATACTTAATGAGGAATACTGCCTAACGGTCATAGTCTAGGCCCACTAAATGCAACCTAGTTCACTATAACCTTAGGCTCTGATACCAATCTGTAACACCCCCAAATTTAACGGTTTGCGGAAGCGATGTTTTGGGTGTTACTAATCAATAATCACAAGCACAAAGGATACAGTGAACGACTCTAAATGAGACGTTCGAAAAGTTATTACATTAATACATAAGTAGTTTCAAAATACAGGCTCGAGTTCAAGTAAATTCCTAGAGATTCTAATACATAACAGTAAGTACAAAAGTAATGTAATAAAATCTCCAAGCTTGTAATGCATGTGACTCGAGCTAAGTAAGCTTATCCTGCTGGGCATCCCTACTGATGCTGTGTACCTGAGAAGCATTACTAAAACGGTCAACCAAAAAGGTTGGTGAATCTCACAGGTTTGTAAGTAAGTAAATAGTTTGAACACACATGTAGTATTTGTAAATCATAGCCAGCCAGTAAGTAACGATCACAGGTTATGCTCATCGATTACTTAAGTTTTAATAAGTGGGTGGTTGCAGGATATGCAACCGTTTGATACAATCGCCATGAGCCACCATAGTTGAAGCTTAACGTACAGTAAATATAGGTACCCCCTCATGAATGTAATCCAAAACATTCATACGGAACGAGTAAGAAACGCCCGTTTCTACAGGAACGGTTCGTGGTAGTGCGTGCTACCCCGGGCGGGGATTGTCAGTCCCATATGGATCCATATACTAAAACTCGCGCTTATCACATAACTAACAACTATGATTCAGGAGGATTTCATTGGATTAGTCGTAAAACTCATGCAATTGGCGTATCGTTAATCTCATACAGTAAGTAAATCGTGGCAGCAAGTAAGTTTTGTGTGTTCATGTAAAACAGTAATGCATCTCACCCCTGAGTATAAAACAGTAAAGTAGGGGCTGTAAGACTCACCTGAGCCTAGCAGACAAAGTAGTAGGTAAGCAAGTAGTATCCCGAACCAGCAACCCTTAGCGTCCTAATACGCGCAAGGTTTAGTAAGTAAATGGAATACTTGTAAAGTATCCATGCTAGTTATTCCCAAACTAGTTAATGTCCATTAGTTTGTTTGTACGTTTGTAAATCGTTTGTAGTTTGTATACAGTTTGTACGGTTCGTTTGTTATCGGTGTATAATAATAATTCCATCCATTATTATTATGTATTCGTAGTAGTTATACTTTTGTAAAGCGTACGTGTATAACTGTTTGTTTCGTATCACATTGTATATCGTTTGCGTAAGTTCCAATGGGCTTTGTCCCCAAAGGGTACGAGTGAAACCTCGTAAGTATTTGTATGTAAGTTCGTATCAGTTAACGTGTAATCCAGCACGTAACTAGTGGGTGAACTTGTAAGTTCGTATGACATAAGTATTTGAAGTTGTGTAAGTTCGACACTTAGTAAAAATCTGACTTTTCAAGGTTCTGGTTTGTGCGACGTAGCATGCGACGTAGCATGCGACGTAGGGTGCGACGTAGGGAGGTACGTCGCATGATGCGACCTTCGCAAATCAATGCGACGTAGGTTCGGTTTGCGACGTAAAAGTCTACGTCGCTATGTGCGACGTCCGCAAGTTAATGCGACGTAAAAGGCTGCGTCGCTAGTGCGACGTTGGGATTTTTGTGCGACGTAGGCCGCGACGTCGCTAAATGCGACGTTGGCCACAAAATGCGACGTTTTGAGGTCAAACGTTCGAGTCTTGACCCGAGGCTTTTACCTAAGTCATATTATGGCTAATAATCACTTTATCAACTGAGTTTTCGGTTCTAGAGGTCCTCGAGGTGTCGGTTTTTAGTTAATCTTTTCCAAAGTTTTGACACAATATATATATGTTTGTAAATTGATTTTTATAGCAAAACGAGGGCGTTTCTGGGCTAAACCTTCTTCACGAAAGTTGTAGCCGACGAAAAGACGAAGATTTTATGTTTAGAAAGTTTTCGCTAGTTTCAAACGTATGATTTTATAAAAATTCGAGAAGTGGACTGATCTCAGTTTAGTGGTTTCCTGTTTCAGATTCTTGACTCGGTTCCAACCCTCGATTTAACCCATTTGTAGTCCATTTCAAGCCTAACGAAAAATCACACATATTCTCATATATCTAAAGTTCATTTCTGCATTTTATGGTATTTTCTTATGTCCGTTTACTATTTTAAACAAAAATAAAAGTGAAGTGTGGTCAGATTTGGTTCCAAACAGAACTAAGTCCAAAGTTCTAGTATTAGCCGAAGATGGGTGTATTTCTGGGCAAAACGCCCTTCATGAAAGTCGTAGGCGACGAAGAGACGAAGATTTCTTATTTAGAAAGTTTTCGTTGATTTTGAACACACGATTTTATAAAAATTCCGGAAGTGGACTGTTTTCAGTGGTGGTTCTCGGTTTAAGTTTTCGAGTTCCAAAAACGAGTTTTAACGTATAATTTGGACATTATAAAGCTAGGGGAACAACATGTATGTAAAATAAACGTAATCGGAAAAGTTTACGAGTCGCCGGAAAACTTACAAAGTTGTCGAAACGAAAATCCGAAAAGATGAAGTTGTAGCCCTCGTTCTCGTGCTCGTCGTTGCTCCTTTGCGTTTTGTGATTCAACCAAGCTTTGTGGTGTTTTTAGGGTGTTTTAATGGTGGTTTTAGAGAGAGATAGAGAGATGATCGATAGAGAGAGAGAGAGGAGTGGGAGAATGATTGAGTGAAAGAGTGTGGATTTTGTTTGTGTGAGGGAGTGATCAAAGAGGCATGGGGGTGGGAACCCCATGTCTTGGCCGGTTTTTGGGTGGGGCCACAAGGTGTGGTCTCACCAATTTTTGCTCCTCCGTGTTTGCGCTCCGTGCGGTGTTCGTTTCCCCGGTCGTTTAAATGTAAAAATAATTTTATACGCGATTAAATATAAGTTTAAAATATACGAATAATACTCGATAGATAGATTGTAGTATTTTACCAAAATACTAGTTTTCAAGTTATAAAACATAACTTCGTTTGTTTTGTCGGTTGGTCGAGTTTTCGGAGAGTTCGGTGACGTTTTAATTAAAACGTAAGTTTTCGTTATATTATTAACATAATATAAAGTAGTCATCAAAGTAATTAAATAATTTCGCATTATTTAATAATCGTTTTATCAGTGTACGCAAGTTTGTACAATTGTAGTTTTATACGATATTTGTACGAATCGTATACGCGTATATATACATATATTCCATCCATATATATATATATAGTAAGTAATGTATTTAATCCTATTTCATATTAAATACAAGTAATAAACAAGTAATTAGGAAAAATTTTAAATTGGCCCTAATTTCGGGGTTGTTACAGTAAGACTCACCTGAGTCTTGTAGTAATCAGTTGCAATTAGCAAGTAGTAAGTAAAGCAAGTAGGTTCTCTGAACCCGTAGCCTTCAAATGCCTAATCATATGAAGTTATGTAAGTATGCGTCTCACGAGACGTTTCGTTTAGTTGTACACAACTAGTATATCCAGTGTTTGTCCGTATGTTTGTAATTGTTTGTTTGTTGGAAAACATGTTTGGCCCGTTGGTGACGGTTTGTAGCAAAAATTCTAAAATGTTGACTTTGCTACAGTAGATTTGCTACAGTACTGCTACAGTAAAATTTGACTTTTTTGTACAGTAACTTTGACTTTTCTATAGTGAAGATCCTTTAAAATTTCCAAGTTTTCTGTTTTCTGCGACATAAGCTGCGACACAAGGATTTGTATGCGACACAAGGGTTGTGTCGCATGAAGGATGCGACACAATAGCTCTGCGACACAGTGGTTGTGTCGCAAAAAGCTTGCGATGCTAATTCAATAGCGACAGAACGGTTGTGTCGTATTAAATACGACATAGAATGCGACATAGAGTGCGACACAATATTGTGTCGCAAAGGTTACGACACTAAAGGATTGGTACGACACAAGGTGCGACACAAACGGGTTTATGCGACACATCATGCGACACAAGGCTTGTGTCGCATGTATGAACACCAGCCCAGAAACTTTCGGGTTTCAAGAATTTTCGACCAAAAACGCAAATCTAACCCATTTTTGAGCTATAAAATCGTGTATTCTTCATGTATTAGGTTATATCTAAGTTGTGTACACATCAAAACATCAAAACATTACACCAAATTGAATAGATCTAAAATTTTAGGAATTTCTTACTTTTGCAAATCGAGCTAAATGGAGGATGAAATGGTGAAAACGATCTTGATATTCTTGCTCCACTCGTGATGGTGATTCCGAATATGTAATTTTCGTGGTCGAGATTTGATGTCGAAAATTTGGTAGTATTTTTAGTGAGAGTGTTTTTGAGGTGTGTGTGTTTTTGGAGAAGTGAAAATGAAAGGAAAAGTGAGGAGGGGGAAGGGTGTAGGCTGATCCAAAGGAGAAAGGAGGGGAAAATACTCCCCAAAACCCAGTGTTGACTCCGTGTCCTAATCGTTTATTCACTAGTTTTCAATATTTAACCAAACGTTTATATTTTAAAATGTAACTAGAGTATTTAAATAAAAATACTTTGAAATTAATAGAAAACATTTGTCGCAATATTTTAATTATTAAGTCGCGTTTATTACATTTTGTTGCGTTAGTTAAAATGTCGTCGCGATAATATGTAAATAATGCTCGTTCGGTTGTGTATTTTATATAACAAAATACGTTCTCATTATTTAAGAAAATTTCTGTCACCAACGTCCAAGTAAACTGTGTCGGACTCCGTTCGGTTAATTCGCATGATTTATTCAAATCGCGTAAGTACACACACACATATATATAAATTACCTTATATATATACAGATAGAGCCTGTAATTAGTCCTATTACATACTAATTACAACTAGTTACAAACAATTAGGCATAATTAATTATCCTAATTATGCAGGTGTTACATTCTCCCCTTGTTAAAGAAATTTCGTCCCGAAATTAGCTTGAGTGCACGGACGGTGCGTTATCTGGGAAGAGATGTGGATATTTCTGTCGTATTTGGTCTTCCCGTTCCCAGGTGAACTCAGGGCCGCGCCTAGAATTCCACCTGACCTTTACGATGGGAATACGACTCTGTTTCAATCGCTTGACCTCGCGGTCCATGATTTCCATAGGTTCCTCGACAAAATGAAGTTTATCATCGATTTGAATTTCGTCGAGCGGTATAATCAGTGTCTCGTCAGACAGACATTTCTTCAAGTTAGAAATGTGGAATGTGTTGTGTACGCTGCTCAGTTCAGCAGGAAGTTGTAGGCGATATGCCACTGGACCAATCCTTTCAAGGATTTCGAATGGTCCGATGTATCTAGGATTTAGTTTGCCTTGTTTTCCGAATCGAATAACACCTTTCCACGGTGCCACTTTGAGAAGCACCTTGTCCCCTACCTGGAACTCAAGGTGTTTGCGTCTCACGTCAGCATAGCTTTTCTGACGATCACGTGCGGCTTTCAGCCGGTTTTGAATACCAACGATTTTCTCAGTAGTTTCTTGAATGATTTCTGGACCCGTGAGTTGGGATTCTCCTAACTCAGTCCAACAGACAGGTGATCGGCACTTACGTCCGTAAAGTGCCTCGAAGGGTGCAGCCTTTATGCTGGTATGGTAACTGTTGTTGTACGAGAACTCGCACAACGGTAAATGATTTTCCCAAGAAGTACCGAAGTCAACTACACAGGCTCGTAGCATATCCTCCAGTGTTTGAATAGTTCGCTCGCTTTGGCCATCGGTTTGCGGGTGATAAGCAGTACTCATATCCAGACGAGAACCAAGAGATTTCTGTAGCGATTGCCAAAAGTTAGAAGTAAAACGGTTGTCCCTATCCGAGATGATCGAGATAGGTACACCGTGTCGCGAGATGATTTCTTTGATATAGATGCGAGTCAGACGCTCCATCTTGTCGGTTTCCTTGATGGCCAGAAAATGAGCAGATTTCGTGAGACGGTCCACGATCACCCAAATGGTATCGCAACCACTCGAAGTTTTCGGTAGTTTGGTAATGAAGTCCATGGAAATCTGTTCCCATTTCCATTGAGGAATTTCAGGTTGTTGGAGCAACCCAGAGGGTCTTTGGTGTTCGGTCTTTACCTTGGAATAGGTTAGGCATTTACTGACGTACAAGGCGATGTCAGCTTTCATGTTAGGCCACCAATACAACCCTTTGACGTCATGATACATCTTATCAGAACCCGGATGTATAGAGTATCGAGATTTGTGAGCTTCAGCCATCACCAAATCTCGCAAGTTTCCGAATTTGGGTAACCACACCCGGTTAGAGAAGTATCGAGTTCCATCGGGTTTGATTTCGAATTGTTTATCCAAGCCTCGCAAGGCTTCATTTTTCAAGTTTTCATCGTTGAGTGCTTCAAGTTGAGCGGTAAGGATTTGAGCAGGAAGCTCGTTATGAATTGTCATAGAAAGTGCTCGGACTCGAAGGGGTTTCACTCGTTCTTTTCGGCTTAAGGCATCGGCAACTACGTTAGCCTTGCCCGGATGGTATTTGATCTCGCAGTCGTAGTCACTAAGTAACTCAACCCAGCGACGTTGCCTCATGTTTAGATCCTTCTGATCAAATATGTGTTGGAGACTTTTGTGATCAGTGAAGATAGTGCTTTTCGTACCGTAGAGATAATGTCTCCAGATTTTCAATGCGAAGACCACAGCACCTAACTCGAGGTCGTGGGTCGTATAGTTTTTCTCGTGAATTTTTAGTTGTCGTGAGGCATAGGCAATGACTTTTTCCCGTTGCATCAACTCACAACCAAGTCCTTGGTGTGAGGCGTCGCAGTAAACTACGAAATCGTCGGTGCCCTCGGGTAAGGACAAGATTGGTGCACTGCAAAGTTTGCTTTTCAATAGCTGGAAAGCTGACTCTTGTTTATCAGTCCAATCGAACTTCTTATCTTTCTGAGTCAGTGTGGTTAGGGGAACAGCTATTCTTGAAAAGTTTTCGATGAATCGGCGGTAGTAACCAGCAAGACCTAAGAATTGTCTCACTTCGGTTGGAGTGGTCGGTGACTCCCAGCCCTTGATTGCTTCAATCTTGGTGGGATCAACATGAATTCCTTGGCTGTCAATCACGTGCCCGAGGAATTGAACGGTTCGAATCCAGAACTCACACTTAGAGAATTTGGCATATAACTCTTCGTGTTTCAGGAGTCTTAGAATGGTTTTCAGATGTTGAGCATGTTCCTGCTCGTTGCGAGAGTAAATCAAGATATCATCGATGAACACAATGACGAATTTGTCAAGATATGGTTTGCACACCCGATTCATAAGGTCCATGAATACGGCCGGTGCGTTGGTCAACCCGAATGGCATCACTTGGAATTCGTAATGCCCATAACGAGTTCGGAAAGCTGTCTTTGGGATATCATTGTCACGGACTCGGAGTTGATGATAACCCGACCGTAGATCAATCTTTGAGTAAACACTCGATCCCTGGAGTTGGTCAAACAGGTCATCGATTCTAGGAAGTGGGTACCGATTCTTTATGGTTAGCTTATTCAGCTCTCGGTAATCGATACACATGCGGAAAGATCCATCTTTCTTTTTCATGAATAAGACTGGAGCTCCCCAAGGCGAGGAACTTGGTCGAATGAATCCTCTGTCCAGGAGTTCCTGTAGTTGGTTAGACAACTCATGCATTTCGGATGGTGCTAAACGGTAAGGGGCTCGTGCCACGGGTGCAGCTCCAGGCACAAGTTCGATTTGAAATTCAACTTGTCTAGGTGGCGGAAGTCCGGGCAAGTCTTCAGGAAAGACTTCCGGGAAATCCCGCACGATCGGAACATCCTCAAGTCGCTTCTCCTCCGACTTCTTCTCCGTTACATGTGCGAGGATGGCTTGATACCCTTTTCGTAGATATTTTCTCGTTTTCAGACAGGATACAATATTCAGATTCCGTCTACCGGTCTCCCCTTGTAGGACTAAGGTTCCACCGGAGACAAGAGGTATGCGAACGAGTTTGTCATGACAGATGATTTCAGCTCGGTGCTTGGATAACCAATCCATACCGACAATAATATCGAAGCTGCCGATCTCGACAGGGATTAAATCAATGGAAAACGTTTCGTTCGTGAGGTTAAGTGTACAGTTGTGTATGATGCTATCAGTCTCAATCAGTTTGCCGTTAGCTAATTCTACAATGTATTTAGCATCTAAGGCAGTGGGAGTTATGTCAAGTAAAGGGCTAAATTTCTCAGAAATGAAGCTTCTATCGGCACCGGTATCAAATAATACAGAAGCAGTAAGGTCGTTGAGAAGGAACGTACCCGTCACGACATTCGGGTCTTGTCTGGCTTCCCCAGCCTTGATAACGAATGCTCTACCATGAGCAGGGTTGTTGTTGTTTTTCAGCTTTGGGCAATCTTTCTTAAAGTGCCCTGAATTTCCGCACCCAAAGCAGGCCTTTGGTGCATTGGTGTTGGGGGTAGAAATGTTGGTTCGGCAATCCTTGGCTAGATGCCCGAACCGTTTGCAGTTGGAGCAAGGGCAAGAACCGTCATGATGGCGGCTGCATTTGGAACAGTAAGGCTTGTTCCCGCTGTACCCTTTCTTTTCCGAAGTCCCCGATGAATAAGCCTTAATGTACTCAGGCTTTTTGTTGGAGGTTTGGTTGGATGTGTTGGGGTTTCCTTCCCACTTGCGTTTGTTGTTTGCAGATGGGGTTGAAGTTGTGCCACGGCGGACAGAATTTGTCGTTAGTTCATGGGCCATACGGATGGCGCTCTGAATAGTACCCGGTTTGGATGAAGTCACCAGGTCCTGTAGTCTCTCGGGAAGTCCATCAACGAATTTCTCGATCCTCTTGTACTCAGGATCGACCATGGTTGGGCACAGGAGTGCCAGTTGGTGGAAACGGTTAGTGTATCCGGTGATATCATCACCCTGCATCTTGTGGTTCCAGAATTCCATTTCCAGTTGTTTCAATTCATCCCTGGGGCAGTACTCGCCCCTCAACATTTCCTTCAACTCCTCCCACGGGAGTTGGTAAGCAGTAGCAACACTCACAGTCTGGGCATAAGTGTTCCACCAGGTGAGTGCGGTGTCAGTAAAAGTACTAACGGAGAACTTAACTTTGTCTCCTTCCGCACAGTTGCAGATCAGAAATACGGATTCGACTTTCTCGATCCAGCGTACTAGACCGATAGCTCCCTCAGTACCTGCAAAGTTTAGAGGTTTGCAGTTCTGAAAGTCTTTGTATGAACAGGGTTTAGCAGTAGTGGTTTCAGCGGCATCGCTGTTCCTCGTGGAATTTGGTGGAGTATTCCGAGCCAAGGCTTCAGTAACAGCCTGGGTTATAAGGGAGGTAATCTGGGCATCGGTGTATGGTCTTGTCTTTGGCGGCATGATTCTTCAATAAAAGAAATGAAGATACATGAGATTTTGTAGGAACTTGTAATTGTCACAGATGTACATGTATAAAAGCAGTAATACATAACATCAACATGGAAAAAAAAATGACAATTATTATGAGTTGAAATATCAAGGAATATTTGATGGATAATGCGAGTTCAAAGGTTACATCCTACAGAGATATTACAAAAGGTGTCGGGAATTGTTACATCCGACTAGTTTATAGAGTAGCGCTAGATAGTCATTAGATTACGAGATAGATTACAAGACAAAGACTACACTAGTCTTAATGTAGATTAATTTGTTCCATCAGCGCGACAAGGCGGTCCACGGTTTCTGCTAGTCGGTTGGTCTGCCTGGCATTGTCTTCAACCAAAGCTAGTCGTTGTGCTAGTGCTCGAGAGTGATCTTCAGCCTCCTGTGAACGCTGTTCACATTCCTCTAGTCGATTTCTTACAAGTTCATCCGCACCTAATTCGGCGGTCTTGGAATCCTGAATTATGCTTACAGAGAGGTTGGTATCCTCTTGTTCTCGCTGGAGTTGGGATATGTGATCAAGTGCTTGGCGAAGCAGGTAGGTCATTCGGTGTTGTTCCCGTTCTAGACTTTCGAGCCTTTGCTCTTGACGGCTGAATTGGGTAGCCAACACTGGCAACGTGAGATGTGCCGAGTCCTGAGAGTTATGAACAGGATAGGGGCTGTTTTGAGGCGACCTTGTGTTCCTCCGGGCTACTCGTGGGTTCCGTGATCCATGTGAGTGAGAGTGTGACGGATTTCGAGCCAAAAACGTGTTTTCGGGTTTCCGTTTGGTCTGATTCTTTTACCCAACCCTCATATGAACATATTAAGCCTATTTAAACTACAAACTAGTAAAAATGATCAAAAACGAGAGATGTCGGGATTTGTCGGAAACTTACAAAATGTCGGATGAAAAATCCGAAAAGATAGGAATGTAGATCGTGTTGTCGTGGTCACTTTTCTCCAAACGAGTGGTATGATTCGGCGATGTTTTGTGGTGTAATTTTGTGATTTTGGTGATGAATGTGGGTTGGTGATTGAAAGTAAAAGAAAGAGAGAGAGAGAGAATGGAAAAGAGAAATGAAGAAAGAAAGTGGAAGGTGGGGGTTTTATCCCCACTTTTCAGTTTTCGCCCCGCGTTCCGTGTGGTGTTCGTTTGCTCCGCCGATTAACGTTAAACAATTATTTACATTTTAATTATAAGTTTTAAAATATGATTTATTACGCGATATATTGTTTGTATATTTTACAATTCAATTTATATTTGAGTTATAAAATGGTAAGTTATTTTATTTAGTTTGCGCGTTTTAATATCTAAATTTGTGTACGTTTTGTTTGTACGATACGAATGAATACGAAATATTATCATAATAATATTTTTGACGTAAAAGCGTTATTTAATAAAATTGGTCACCAACGTTCGTATTAAATTGAATCGAAATACATTCGATTTAAATTGCGTACGATTTAAACAAATCGCATTTTCGTATATATATATTCAACAATATATATAATTCGATACATAAATTAGCCTAACACAGAACTAATTACATGTATTAACAAAGAATTAGGCACTAATTCTAGTCCTAATTTGCCGGTTGTTACATTCTTCCCCTGTTAAAGGAATTTCGTCCCGAAATTTAAGTCGAAGTCGCGTTCAGGGTAGAATCAGTGAACAATTGAGGATACTTAAGTCGCATTTGGTCTTCCCGTTCCCAAGTGAATTCCGGACCGCGCCGCGAATTCCACCTGACTTTGACGATTGGAATACGACTTTGTTTCAGTTGTTTGACCTCACGGTCCATAATTTCGACGGGTTCCTCAACGAAATGTAGTTTGTCATCGATGCGGATCTCGTCAAGGGGTATAATAAGTGTCTCGTCAGACAGACATTTCTTTAAGTTAGAAATGTGAAAGGTAGGGTGCACGCTGCTGAGTTCAGAGGGCAGCTGCAATCGATATGCCACTGGACCTATCTTCTCGAGGATCTCAAAAGGTCCAATGTACCTGGGGTTTAATTTCCCGCGTTTGCCGAATCGGATTACGCCTTTCCAAGGTGATACTTTTAAGAGTACTCGATCCCCAACTTGGAACTCGAGTGGCTTGCGTCTCACGTCAGCATAGCTTTTCTGACGATCACGCGCGGCTTTGAGTCGGTTTTGGATTTCAACGATTTTCTCTGTGGTTTCATGTATGAGTTCAGGACCAGTGAGTTGACTTTCTCCCACTTCAGTCCAACAGATCGGTGATCGGCACTTACGACCGTACAGTGCCTCAAAAGGTGCAGCTTTAATGCTGGCGTGATAGCTGTTGTTGTACGAGAACTCGCACAACGGTAGATGTCTTTCCCAATTTGTACCGGAATCAACTACGCAGGCTCGTAGCATGTCTTCCAGTGTCTGTATAGTTCGTTCGCTCTGGCCATCGGTCTGAGGATGGTACGCGGTGCTCATATCGAGACGGGTACCCAATGATTTTTGGAGTGATTGCCAGAAGCGAGATGTGAAACGGGCATCCCTGTCAGAGATAATCGAGAGAGGGACACCATGTTGGCAAACGATTTCTTTGATGTAAATTTGCGTAAGGCGTTCCATCTTGTCAGTTTCTCTGATTGCCAAGAAATGAGCCGATTTGGTGAGACGATCGACGATCACCCAAATGGTATCGCAACCGCTCGCCGATTTAGGTAGTTTGGTTATGAAATCCATGGTAATTTGCTCCCATTTCCATTGAGGAATTTCAGGTTGTTGGAGCAATCCAGAAGGTCTTTGGTGCTCGGCCTTGACCTTGGAACAAGTTAAACATTTGCTGACGTACAAAGCAATGTCAGCTTTCATATTCGGCCACCAGTAAAACTCCTTGATGCCGTGATACATTTTGTCGGATCCCGGGTGGATAGAATATTTGGACTTGTGAGCTTCATCCATCACCAAGTCCCGAAGGTTCCCGAAATTAGGCAACCAGATTCGGTTAGAGAAATACCTAACTCCGTTGGGTCTGATCTCGAATTGTTTATCCATGCCTCGCAAGGCCTCGTTCTTGAAGTTATCGGGTTTCAGGGCTTCGAGTTGGGCAAGGTGTATTTGGGTGGTGAGGTCGTTATGAATGGTAATACTGAGTGCCCGGACTCGGAGTGGTTTTGTTCGTTCCTTACGGCTGAGAGCATCAGCAACCACGTTTGCTTTGCCCGGATGATATTTGATCTCACAGTCGTAATCGGTGAGTAATTCAACCCATCTACGTTGTCTCGTGTTAAGATCTTTCTGGTTGAAAATGTGTTGGAGACTTTTGTGGTCGGTGAATACAGTGCTGCGGGTACCATAAAGATAATGTCTCCAGATTTTTAAGGCGAACACCACGGCCCCTAGCTCGAGGTCGTGAGTTGTGTAGTTTTTCTCGTGAACTTTAAGTTGTCTGGAGGCGTAAGCAATGACCTTGTCTCGTTGCATCAGCACGCAACCGAGACCTTGGTGAGAAGCATCGCAGTATACCACGAAGTCATCGGTGCCTTCGGGTAGAGATAGTATGGGTGCACTGCAAAGCTTGGATTTCAACAGTTGAAATGCCGACTCTTGTTTCTCGGTCCAATCGAATTTCTTTTCCTTCTGAGTCAGCACGGTGAGGGGTTTGGCAATTGTTGAAAAGTTTTCGATGAAGCGGCGGTAGTAACCGGCCAATCCCAAAAATTGGCGTACCTCGGTGGGAGTGGTTGGTGCTTGCCAATTCTGGATTGCCTCGATTTTTGACGGGTCTACATGGATTCCCTGACTGTCGATAACGTGTCCAAGGAACTGAACGGTGTGTATCCAGAACTCACACTTAGAAAATTTTGCGTAAAGTTCCTCGTGTCTAAGTAGTTCTAAGATGGTTCTGAGGTGTTGTGCGTGTTCCTGCTCGTTTCGCGAATAGATAAGGATGTCATCGATAAAAACAATAACAAACTTGTCGAGGTAAGGTTTGCACACCCGATTCATAAGATCCATGAATACAGCCGGTGCGTTGGTTAGGCCAAAGGGCATTACTTGGAATTCGTAGTGCCCGTAACGGGTTCTGAATGCGGTTTTTGGGATGTCAGCATCGCGAACACGCAACTGATGATAACCGGATCGAAGATCAATCTTTGAATAACAGCTTGATCCTTGGAGTTGATCGAACAGATCATCGATTCGAGGGAGTGGGTATCGGTTCTTGACGGTTAGTTTGTTCAACTCTCGGTAGTCAATGCACATTCTGAATGAACCGTCTTTCTTTTTGACAAATAAGATTGGAGCTCCCCAAGGTGAAGAACTCGGTCTAATGAATCCTCTATCCAAGAGTTCCTGTAACTGAGTGGACAACTCCTGAAATTCGGATGGGGCTAGGCGGTACGGTGCTCGGGCCACCGGTGCGGCACCCGGCACGAGATCAATCGAGAACTCAACCTGTCTAGGTGGAGGTAAACCAGGTAGTTCCTCTGGAAAGACTTCGGGAAAGTCTCTAACGATTGGCACATCTTCAAGTCGCTTCTCCTCCGACTTTTTCTTCATGATGTGCGCGAGTATTGCTGGGTAACCCTTTCTCAGAAATTTTCGGGTTTTTAAACAGGAGATTAAGTTTAGTCTCGACCCACCAGTCTCCCCCTGTATGATCAAGGTACTACCGGCGGCGAGAGGAATTCGGACGATTTTATCATGGCAAACAATTTCGGCCCGGTGCTTGGACAACCAGTCCATACCCACGATGACATCAAAACTCCCTAGTTCAACAGGCATTAGATTGATTGAGAAGGTTTCGTTTGCGAGGTTTAAAGTGCAATTAGGTATCACACTACTAGTTTCTATGAGTTTACCATTTGCGAGCTCTACAGTGTACTTAACATCTAAGGCCGAAGGGGTGATATTAAGTAGTGGGCAAAACTCATCAGATATGAAACTTTTATCAGCACCGGTATCAAATAATACTGAAGCAGTAAGATCGTTGAGAAGAAACGTACCCGTTACAACATTCGGGTCTTCCCTAGCTTCCCCAGCTTTGATGACAAATGCTCTGCTACGAGCAGGGTTGTTGTTCCGTTTGTTGCTGTTGTTGTTGTTGTTGTTTATCTGCTTAGGGCAATTATTCTGAAAATGCCCAGGACTTCCGCACCCATAACAAGTCTTCGGGGCACTGGTGTTTCGACAATCCTTGGCCAGATGCCCAAAACGTTTGCAGTTTGTGCAAGGGCAGGAACCGTCGTGGTGACGATTGCATTTGGGACAGTAGGGCCTGCTTCCAACGTACCCTTTCCTTTCTGAAGTGCCAGATGAATAAGCCCTAAGGGGCTCAGGCTTTCGGTTGGTGATTAGGTTGGATGAGTTGGGGTTTCCTTCCCACTTTCGTTTGTTGTTTGCAGGTGGGGCTGAGGTTGTATTACGGCGGACAGCGTTTGCCGTGAGTTCATGGGCCATACGGATGGCGTTCTGGATAGTACCTGGTTTGGATGATGTCACCAGGTCCTGGAGTTTCTCGGGCAGTCCATCAATGTATTTCTCGATCCTCTTGTACTCAGGATTGACCATGGTTGGGCACAGAAGTGCCAGCTGGTGAAAACGGTTGGTGTAACCGGTGATATCATCACCTTTCATCTTATGGTTCTAGAATTCCAGCTCCAGCTGTTTCAGTTCATCCCTGGGGCAATACTCACCCCTTAACATCTCCTTCAACTCCTCCCACGGGAGTTTGTAAGCATTGGCAACGCCCACAGTTTGGGCATAGGTGTTCCACCACGTGAGTGCGGTGTTAGTAAAAGTACTAACAGAGAACTTAACTTTGTCCCCCTCCGCACAATTGCAGATAAGAAATACCGATTCAACTTTCTCGATCCAGCGTATTAGACCGATAGCTCCCTCGGTACCTGCAAAGTTTAGAGGTTTGCAGTTCTGGAAGTCCTTGTAAGAACAAGGTTTAGTAGCAGAGGTTTCAGCGGCATCGCTGTTTCTCGAGGAATTTGGTGGGGTATTCCGAGCCAAGGCTTCAGTAACAGCCTGGGTTATAAGGGAGGTAATCTGGGCATCGGTGTATGGTCGTGTCTTTGGCGGCATGATTCTTCAATAAAAGAAATGAAGATACATGAGATTTTGTATGAACTAGTAATTGTCACAGATGTACATGTATAAAATCAGTAATACATAACATCAACATGGAAAATGACAATTAATGTGAGTTGAGATAACAAAGGATATTTGATAGATAAAGTGAGTTCCAAGTTACATCCTACAGAGATATTACAAAAGGTGTCGGGAATGGTTACATCCGACTAGTTTATAGAGTAGTGCTAGATAGTCCCTAGATTACGAGATAGATTACAAGACAAAAACTACACTAATCTTAATGTAGATTAATTTGTTCCATCAGCGCGACAAGGCGGTCCACGGTTTCTGCTAGTCGGTTGGTTTGCCTGGCGTTGTCTTCAACCAAGGCCAGTCGTTGTGCTAGTGTTCGAGAGTGATCCGCAGTCTCCTGTGAACGCTGTTCACATTCTTCTAGTCGATTTCTTACAAGTTCATCCGCACCTAATTCGGCGGTCATGGAATCCTGAATTATGCTTACAGAGAGGTTGGTATCCTCTTGTTCTCGCTGTAGTTGTGATATGCGGTCGAGAGCTTGACGAAGCAGGTAAGTCATTCGGTGTTGTTCCAGTTCCAGTTCCAGGTTTTCGAGTCTTTGCTCCTGACGGCGGAATTGGGTAGCCAACATCGGCACCGTGAGATGTGCCGAGTTCTGAGAGTTATGTACAGGATAAGGGCTGGTTCGAGGTGACCTTGTGTTCCTCCTGGCTACTCGTGGGTTCCGTGACCCACGTGAGTGAGAGTGTGTCGGATTAGGTGGTGTGTTTGCCATTCCTGTGGCAGAGTGTAAGTAAGACGAGGCTAATATATATAAATATAATATCCAGCCTAGTGTCTAGCACGTATCAAGTAATGGTCCGGTTCTCTCGTGGTCAGAGTCAACTAACGCATTCCTGTTCGACACAGCCATTTCAGACCTCACATCATCTTTCCTTAATTGTACATAGTTGATCAGGCTATGTTAAATTAAAGTCGTATGATGTAATTCCTGAACCAATCATGCCTAGTAAGGGAATACTGCCTAATGGTCATAGTCTAGGCCCACTAAATGCAACCTAGTTCACTATAACCTTAGGCTCTGATACCAATCTGTAACACCCCCAAATTTAGTGATTTGCGGAAGCATACTTTGGGTGTTACTAATCAATATACAAAGCACAAGATATACAGCAAACGACCTCTAAATGAGACGTTTTGTAAAATAATTACATTTCATAATTAAATCGTTTGAAAACATATAGTTTTCTTTACAAAAATATATAAGCCTAGAGTCCGCGTATGTGGCGGGAGATTCTATTACATAACCATAGTTACAAAAGATAATGCCAAAGAATCTCCGTTAAATGCAGTTTGGAAATCATGCGACTCTAGCTAGTAATCCTGGAGTGATCCTACTCCGTAAGTGTACCTGAGAATACATGCTAAAAAGGGTCAACCAAAAAGGTTGGTGAATCTCACAGGTTTATCAGTAAATAATTAGTTTGAACACAAGATTTCATCAGCAGTACCCGTAGGCGTATATCAAGTATTTGCAAATCTCGCAAAAGTAAAGTAATCAAGTTATACCATTGCCATGAGGCTCATAATCGAAGCTTAACCCGTAAATGATCAGTTGCTCCCGTGACATGCTCGAAATTGAGCAAGCATAAGTAAACGAAATAATAGTCGCCCGTTTATACATAACGGTTCGTGGTAGCGCTACTACCCCGGGCGGGGAGGGTCATTTCCCTAATGGATCCATTAACTACTGTTCGCGCTTAAGTACATAACTAACGATATATGATGGAGAGACTTCAGTAAATAGTAAGTAACTCATGCAATTCCGTTTGGTATAGTAAACAGTTTAGTACTTGTGTTCAAGAAAAATCAGTAGCATGTATCTCCCCCAATAAGTTAAAACAGTAAAAGTGGGGCCGTAAGACTCACCTGAGTCTTTGCAAGTGCGTTTATATCAATAAACGAGTAAGTAATATCAACAGTTGGTTCTCCGAACCCGTAATCCTCCAAATGCCTAAACACGTAATGTCAAGTAAGTAGATGTCTCGCAAGATCATCTAGGCTAGTTGTTCATACAACCCAATGTGTCCGAAAGTCGGTTCGTTATCGTTTGTATAAAAGTGTACGACCCGTTGGTGACGAGTTTGAAATAATAAACTTTAAGTATTATCATCAATTTATTGATGTTTTGCACTTACAAAAGTGTCCCAAAGTATTTTATAAGTCGTATCGTATAAGGATTTGAGGTTGTAAAAGTTCGACACTTAGTGAAATTTTAGTTAGAAAACCTGCTGTTTTATGCGACACTATATGCGTCACTTAGGTTGGTCATGCGACACTAAGACAGTGTCGGGTGAAGTGTCGGGTATTCTGATCATGCGTCACTAGTGAAGTGTCGTATAAAATAGGAAGTCAATAACATGCGACACTTAAGGAGTGTCGTTAATAATTGTCGAAGTGAGATGACTGCGTCACTAAATCAGTGTCGTTATATGTGTCGGGAAATGTAGTCATGCGGCACTATGGGAGTGTCGGTATTAGGATAGCCGCGGCACTAAATTAGTGTCGTTTAAGTGGAAGTTTTAATAATATGCGACACTTCGGAAGTGTCGGGTAATAAAGTCTAGCGGCACTAAGGAAGTGTCGGTAAGTATTAGTATAGGCGTCACTATCATAGTGACGGGTAAAGATCGCAAGAGGTAACAGGCGACACTTAAGAAGTGTCGGTATTGGACATAGGGCGTCACTAAGCTAGTGTCGGGTAGATGGTATAGCGGCACTAAGGAAGTGTCGCTACAAGTGACGCGTATCTGGGTTCGTCTCTGCGACACTAACACCTGTTCGACGGATTTCGAGCCAAAAACGTGTTTTCGGGTTTCCGTTTGGTCTGATTCTTTTACCCAACCCTCATATGAACATATTAAGCCTATTTAAACTACAAACTAGTAAAAATGATCAAAAACGAGAGATGTCGGGATTTGTCGGAAACTTACAAAATGTCGGATGAAAATCCGAAAAAAATAGGAATGTAGATCGTGTTGTCGTGGTCACTTTTCTCCAAACGAGTGGTATGATTCGGCGATGTTTTGTGGTGTAATTTTGTGATTTTGGTGATGAATGTGGGTTGGTGATTGAAAGTAAAAGAAAGAGAGAGAGAGAGAATGGAAAAGAGAAATGAAGAAAGAAAGTGGAAGGTGGGGGTTTTATCCCCACTTTTCAGTTTTCGCCCCGTGTTCCGTGTGGTGTTCGTTTGCTCCGCCGATTAACGTTAAACAATTATTTACATTTTAATTATAAGTTTTAAAATATGATTTATTACGCGATATATTGTTTGTATATTTTACAATTCAATTTATATTTGAGTTATAAAATGGTAAGTTATTTTATTTAGTTTGCGCGTTTTAATATCTAAATTTGTGTACGTTTTGTTTGTACGATACGAATGAATACGAAATATTATCATAATAATATTTTTGACGTAAAAGCGTTATTTAATAAAATTGGTCACCAACGTTCGTATTAAATTGAATCGAAATACATTCGATTTAAATTGCGTACGATTTAAACAAATCGCATTTTCGTATATATATATTCAACAATATATATAATTCGATACATAAATTAGCCTAACACAGAACTAATTACATGTATTAACAAAGAATTAGGCACTAATTCTAGTCCTAATTTGCCGGTTGTTACAAAAAGTGTCAACCAAAAGGTTGGTGAATCTCACAGGTTTGTAAATAATATCGGCTTTGAACACGAGATTTCATTAGTAATGCCCGTAGGCGTAAAATCAGCCATTGCAATCCAGCAATCGTAAAATCAGTATTTGCAATCCAGCAAATGTAAATAAGTAAGTTTATACCGTTGCCATGAGGCTCATAATCGAAGCTTAACCCGTAAATAATAAGTTTGCTCCCGTGACATGCTCGTAGTTGAGCAAGCATCAGTAACGAATAAGTAGTCACCCGTTTCTACGTGTAAATCAGTACGTGGCAGCGCTACTGCCCCGGGTGGGGAGGGTCATTTCCCTAATGGATCCATTAACTAGTGTTCGCGCTTAAGTCCATAACTAACGATATATGATGGAGAGACTTCTGTTTGTAAGTAAACTCATGCAATTTCGTTTAGTATAGTAAGCAGTTCTAGTACTTGTGTTCAAAGAAAAGCAGTTGCATGTTTCTCCCCCAATAAGATAAAACAGTAAAAGTGGGGCCGTAAGACTCACCTGAGTCTTGTAGTAATCAGTTGCAATTAGCAAGTAGTAAGTAAAGCAAGTAGGTTCTCTGAACCCGTAGCCTTCAAATGCCTAATCATATGAAGTTATGTAAGTATGCGTCTCACGAGACGTTTCGTTTAGTTGTACACAACTAGTATATCCAGTGTTTGTCCGTATGTTTGTAATTGTTTGTTTGTTGGAAAACATGTTTGGCCCGTTGGTGACGGTTTGTAGCAAAAATTCTAAAATGTTGACTTTGCTACAGTAGATTTGCTACAGTACTGCTACAGTAAAATTTGACTTTTTTGTACAGTAACTTTGACTTTTCTATAGTGAAGATCCTTTAAAATTTCCAAGTTTTCTGTTTTCTGCGACATAAGCTGCGACACAAGGATTTGTATGCGACACAAGGGTTGTGTCGCATGAAGGATGCGACACAATAGCTCTGCGACACAGTGGTTGTGTCGCAAAAAGCTTGCGATGCTAATTCAATAGCGACAGAACGGTTGTGTCGTATTAAATACGACATAGTATGCGACATAGAGTGCGACACAATATTGTGTCGCAAAGGTTACGACACTAAAGGATTGGTACGACACAAGGTGCGACACAAACGGGTTTATGCGACACATCATGCGACACAAGGCTTGTGTCGCATGTATGAACACCAGCCCAGAAACTTTCGGGTTTCAAGAATTTTCGACCAAAAACGCAAATCTAACCCATTTTTGAGCTATAAAATCGTGTATTCTTCATGTATTAGGTTATATCTAAGTTGTGTACACATCAAAACATCAAAACATTACACCAAATTGAATAGATCTAAAATTTTAGGAATTTCTTACTTTTGCAAATCGAGCTAAATGGAGGATGAAATGGTGAAAACGATCTTGATATTCTTGCTCCACTCGTGATGGTGATTCCGAATATGTAATTTTCGTGGTCGAGATTTGATGTCGAAAATTTGGTAGTATTTTTAGTGAGAGTGTTTTTGAGGTGTGTGTGTTTTTGGAGAAGTGAAAATGAAAGGAAAAGTGAGGAGGGGGAAGGGTGCAGGCTGATCCAAAGGAGAAAGGAGGGGAAAATACTCCCCAAAACCCAGTGTTGACTCCGTGTCCTAATCGTTTATTCACTAGTTTTCAATATTTAACCAAACGTTTATATTTTAAAATGTAACTAGAGTATTTAAATAAAAATACTTTGAAATTAATAGAAAACATTTGTCGCAATATTTTAATTATTAAGTCGCGTTTATTACATTTTGTTGCGTTAGTTAAAATGTCGTCGCGATAATATGTAAATAATGCTCGTTCGGTTGTGTATTTTATATAACAAAATACGTTCTGATTATTTAAGAAAATTTCTGTCACCAACGTCCAAGTAAACTGTGTCGGACTCCGTCCGGTTAATTCGCACGATTTATTCAAATCGCGTAAGTACACACACACATATATATAAATTACCTTATATATATACAGATAGAGCCTGTAATTAGTCCTATTACATACTAATTACAACTAGTTACAAACAATTAGGCATAATTAATTATCCTAATTATGCAGGTGTTACAAATAACATCATCATCATCATCGTAGAATCAGCATCACAGTACTACCATTTTCATCACTGTAAGGTTTTTAACTTGAAAATTTCATACGTAACTTTGTAAAATTCTTTGATATTAGTAAGTATAATTTATTATATCATGTGAATATATCATGTATATGGTTGTTTGTAACTAAAAATGAGTTAGAAACTAAGTTAAATGTATGTATATAAAAGTTTATACGGTCACAGAGCATGAAGAAGAAGATGAACAGTAACCAAACAAAACTACACGGTCGTGTAGTTTTTAGTGAAAAACTACCACACGATCGTGTGGTTTTCAAAGACTAACAAACTGGATTTTATATAATACATGATCGTGTGGATTGATCCTATTAAAAATACACAATCGTGTAAATTAACAAATGTCTGAATGTGTGGAATTGGAAACACATGATCGTGTGTTTTGTTTTATGAAAAACCATACGATCGTGTGAGTAAGAAAGGAATCTAGAGAAACTAAGGGAATCCGGCGGATTCACTTTGTATCCGGCGGATTCGCCAACTTCTGACATGATCCGGAGGATTCTACTCGAATCCGGCATATTCTAAGTCCAAAACAGAAACTGGGTTTTCAAGTTTAAATGGTACAAATATTTAACCACTACACGATTATAAATACATTGTTAATTATAATAGGTATAAAATATACGAACACGTGATTGGCTTATAAAAACTATATACGACAAATAATATATATGAATATATATATATATATAATCAACTAATGAGTATATATATATACACTTACACGCAACGAATGTTAGACGATAAACATAATCAAGAAATGATAATTATTTCAACGCGTTATCACCAACAAATTGTACGAACACTTAAAAACAACAAATAGTCAAAATATTATATTAGTATATTTCTTTCGTCTAGGACTTTGATGGACGCAGTTGAACGACTTTTGACTATCGCTTGCTTATCGCTTACTGTGACTTCACAACCCCTACTTTTACTATTTTACTGTTTTGAACCAGGGGTGAAAAACATAGTTAAACATTTTGATAAAATGTGCAACTATTATATAATTGTTTTTATGCTTTTATACATGAGCTATTTATGAACTATACGTGAGAATGTTTTTGAATCGGACTTGTGTACTATTAACTATGAAACGATGTTATCATACTATTACTGGAACTGTCTGTGAATTGAACATAGGAACGTGAACTATTGAACGACTCTACTTCTCTTGGGCATAGGAACTTGAACTATTATGAACCTACTTCTCTTGGGCATAGGAATTTGAATTATTGAACGACCCTTCCTCTCTTTAGCATAGGAACTGAGCTATTATGACCCTTCCTCTCTTGGGCATGGGAACTGAACTATTATGACCCTTCCTCTCTTAGGCATAGGAACTCAACTATTATGACCCTTCATCTCTTGGGCATAGGAATCGAACTATTGAACGACCCTTCACCTCTTGGGTCTAGGATGCTATTTTCTTACAAGTACTTTATAGGATTCTTACTTTCCTACAAAATGAGACTATATATTGGCGAAATTCAAATGAACTAAATATGGAATGACTCGTGAAACAAAATGAAACAAATTAAATGTTTATAACAACAATCTACAATGAATTTGGAACAATGAACTGTATACATAAAACCTGTGAATTCACTCAACCATGTGTTGACTTTTTACTATGTTTTTCAGGGAATTAGTGGCACAAGTAAGACAGCATGCATCAAGGAACTAGGCGACCCACGTTGACTATAGGATGCCATCTTTTGAAGCTATAGTATTTCTTTTGTATAACTAAATATGTTTTGGTCATATTTACGAAATCCTATTTTGTATAACTTTAATTACTCTTCTACTTATACGATTCTATGAATCATAAACTTTTGTAAACGCATATTTATGGCATCTTAATATATGTATGTTCTGCGATAATCATATGCTCTGATATGTATGTATGTACATTGTATACGTCGGCACCCCCACTCGATCTAATGCTTCCGCAAAACATCTGATAACTGTAGTTACTGAATTTGGGGTGTGACATTCTGTGTGGATTAGACCTGAGCTGGGAGTTCGATATTCTTATAAAAAGAAATTAGATCCAAGAACTCGAGAACCGATCGTGAGATATCATTATCCTCCAGCGGCAAGTTTGAAAACTGTTCCTCTGCAAAGGTTACCACTGGATTTCTTGAATAGATTTAGATATTGGTGGTACGACTCAAAGACAGGTGAAGCTGTAATTGAATTCTTTACTGAAAGTGACCCAGAACCATGTCCAGAAAAGTGGACATATTCGAAGAACATCATCAGGGGCTCAAGCGTTCGAGTATTTGATCCAATTAGCCTGATTAATATGTCAAAGCGTGATTTGAAGATTCTTCATTCCAATAAAATCAAGTATTATCCTATTGATCATGAAGAAGCTCTTAAATTTCAACAAGTTGTTGAAATCTGTGTTAAAGTGGGAATACACGTTGGTGGAATATTCCCTGCAGGATGGATATGACTGAAGACATCTTTGAAGACCAAGCTGCTGACAAGGGGGAATTTGTTGGTACAAGTTATGTGTCAGTCAGTTGGTTATCGAGTATGTAATCGTTTTTGATATCAAAGTTTAGTGTTTCGGTGACTTAGAATATGTCTAAGTGTTTAGGGCGACATTTAGCCAGTATCGCTATGGCGACACTTCTTAAGTGTCGCTAGAAGCTGGCTAGTGTCTCCATGGTCGTATTCGATGTGTATAAATAGTCAATTTATAGCTCATTTTGATGGTTGACGAAACCCTAAACGTATAGTCATATTTGGAGAGTTCTGTAAAAGCTTATACACGTTCATATCAATCTAATATACAAAAGCTTTTGATTCGTTTGTGATTTGTGATTCGTTATGTTTGTTTAACACTTAATAACTCGTTATTTGTGCGTCTGATTGAGTGGTGATCTGTTAGATCCGGACTAGGGGTTCTACATATTCCTCTAGGCAGTTTTCTGAAACAGCTCTCATACATGACATCAGAAGAGCTTCCTCCATCTAGGTATACCCTATGTACATTCCGATTGGCAATCTCCACAGTGACTAACATTGGATCTTCCGAGGGTATAATACTTTGAATTGATGGGAATGATATTTCTTCCTCTTCCCACTGTTCCATTACCTTTGCTCTTCTTTTCATCCCTATTACTGGAGATCTGATCATCATAATATCTTCCTCCATGGGTTTGACTCCGTCATCCTTCTTTTGCCATGCAAATTGTTTCTTTTGCCCTGAAGGATTCTTCTTACCCTGGGTTTCCAAGCTCTTTCCGTCTTTTACTAAGTGGGCCAGTTTGCCTATTTTTACCGCTTTACTTACCTATGCTTGCAATTCCCTACAAAAATTAGTGTCGTGCCCATATTCTTCATGGAATTCACAGTACGTTCCCCCTTCTTTTTTTCGTTCTTTCGGGAAGCTTTGGCGGGCTCTTGAAATATGCAGCCGCCTTCTCAGTCATCAAAATTTCTCTTGGGGATTTACTTAAATCTGGCCACAAACCCTTACCGAAGTCTTTCCTGTAGTAAGGAGCACTCCTATTTCCTCGTTCATATCTGTTATTGTACCTTCCCTTACCATCTCGTTGAGACCTGGAGGCTCGGTTACTTTGGTAATGTTTTTCTACACCCTTCTGCCCCGAAGATTCCTCCTTAAAAATTCCACTATCACCATAAGTGCTTTTCATTGCTGTCTCTTTTCCCCTTACATAGGCGTATACCTTATCCTGGAGTTCTTGATATGTTTCGGGCAGTATTCTTCCTAACTCAGCTACCAAAACCTTGTTTCTGGCTCCATATATGAATCCTGATATTCTCTGATCTTGACCCAGCCCCTCTATCTGTTGTGTTTCTGTTGTGTATCTATCCATGAATGCCTTCAATCCTTCATTCTCTCCTCTGTAAATGCTATGTGCTTCCAGATGAGTCTTCGTATACTTCTTTTGCTTTATGAAGTGGTATAGGAACTTGATCTCCAAATCATCGAAACTATGTATACTGCTGGGTGGAAGTCTGTCATACCATGATCTAGCTGCTCCTACCAGGGTCATGGAGAACATGTGGCATGAGACTGGCATAGTCCATTTTCTTATCTTTTCTGCTCCACGAAAGACCCGTAGATCATCTTCAGGATCTGTCTTTCCATTGTATTCCTTAATGTTCGAGGGCAACTCCAGCCCGTCAGGCATTCAATAAAATTCAATCCATGGGGCAAGTGGGGATTGCTTCTTTTTGATGAAAGAGTTAACTCTCGACCGCGTGGATCGTGAGCTTTTATTGGGGTCATGTCCCATCTGTGGATATGCTGGATTATAACTCCCGGGAGAAAGTTGATCCATGCTCCATATTGAGGTGAATAATAAGATTGTCCTCCAGACTGGAGATAACTTGCTCCAGGTATCATTCCTCCACCTTGTGTCGTCTGATTCATTTGGAGGTGTTGCCCTTGCATGTTTGGTAAGCTTTGGTTATTCTGCGGGTTATTCTGGTTTGTCTGTACTTGAGTATTTTGGCTGGTAGGGTTTGTGATGGTTGAGTTCGTTGTGACCAATGGGATGGTTGCGATTAAAGTATTGGTGATATATTGGTTCAACAACGGTGGTAGTGTTGTCATTGGGATAACTCCTGGCTGAATCCCGTACCCCTGATACATCATCCAAGGGATTCCACCTGTGGTTTGGGGATTAATTTGGGTGACAGCTTGTGTGGAGTTTTCTTGACGGTTATGGTTATAGGATGTGCTATGTATGTTGATGGTTGGTGTACTTTGGTTAATATTTTGGGATGGGTTTGGTGTGTTGAATGTTATGGTGGATCTGTTTGTAACCCTCCGGGTACCAGCCTCTGGACCCTCCATAAAAATTTCTTCATCAACATCATCGTCATCCTCCATATTTAACCTTGACCTTAATTGTTCCAAACTCATCATTCTAATCTGTTTAGTAATCATAGGTTTCAGATATTGCCTTCTGTAACACCCCCAAATTTGATGATTTGCGGAAGCATACTTGGGTGTTACTAATCAATATACAAAGCATAAGATATACAGTAAACGACCTCTAAATGAGACGTTGTAAAATACTTTCATAGAAATAAATGTTTGAAAACTCAAAGTTTTCGTATACAAAATGTAGTCCCCTAGAGTCCACGCGTATGGCGGGAGATTCTATTACATAATCAACGTGTACAAAAGATAATGCTGAGAATCTCCGTTAATGCAGTTTAGTTGAAATCATGCGACTCTAGCTATGTCCTGAAGTAATCCTACTCCATTTGTGTACCTGAGATTACATGCTAAAAGGTCAACACGAATGTTGGTGAATCTCACAGGTTTGTAAGTAATATCAGTTTTGAACACAAGATTTCATCAGTAGTGCCCGCAGGCGTAAATCAAGTATTTGCAAATCCAGCAAATGTAAAGTAAATAAGTTATACCGTTGCCATGAGGCTCATAATCGAAGCTTAACCCGTAAGTAATAGTTTGCTCCCGTGACATGCTCGTAACTGAGCAAGCATAAGTAACGAATAATAGTCGCCCGTTTATACATAACGGTTCGTGGTAGCGCTACTACCCCGGGCGGGGAGGGTCATTTCCCTAATGGATCCATTAACTAGTGTTCGCGCTTAAGTCCATAACTAACGATATATGATGGAGAGACTTCAGTGAAAAGTAAGTAACTCATGCAATCCCGTATAGTAAAATGTATATTTCGTACTTGTGTTCAAGAAAAGTAAGCAATGTATCTCACCCCGTATGTAAAACAGTAAAAGTGGGGCTGTAAGACTCACCTGAGTCGAGTAGTAAGCAGTAGCAAACAGTGAGTAGTGTGTAGGTTCTCCGAACCAGTAACCTTTAAATGACTAAACATATAAAGTTAAGTAAGTAGATGTCCTGCAAGACCATCTAGGCTAGTTGTCTACACAACTCGTTATGTCCAATGTTGGTTCGTTATCGTTCGTTCTTAGAAAACATGGTTGGCCCGTTGGTGACGGTTTGTATTAGTGATTCCAAAGTGTTACTCTTGAAAAATATGTCTCAATTTGTTTATAAAGTCGTATCGTAATAAGGTTTGAAGTTGTTTAAGTTCGACACTTTGTGTGAAATGTATTTACAAACTCATTATAACGGGGGTCCGGGGGCAGCGCCCCTGGGTAGCGGGGTTCCAGGGGTGGCAACCCCTGGCGGGGTCCAAGGGGCTAGCCCCTGGCTGGGGTCGAGATGCCAGGTCAGCTCGAAAAATTTTTATTTCTATCATATTGTTATGGTGAAAAATGCATCTGGACTTGAATTTGGGTGAAATCAAGTGATAAATTTTTGGTCTCGATACTTAGTAAAAATGGTTTGAAACTTTCTGTTTTTAGCGTCACTTATAGCGACACTTAAGGTTTAGGCGACACTTAGGAAGTGTCGCATAAATTTGCGAAATATGAGTTTAGGGCGTCACTTAGGGAAGTGACGCATAAGGTGGCGACACTTAGGCAGTGACGGTAACAAGTGTCGATTTAAGGTTCTAGGCGTCACTAGAGTAGTGTCGGGCAAAAGTGTCGTATAAAATTAGATTTCGATCATAGGCGTCACTAAGGCAAGTGACGCTAGTAGTGACGGATATTGAAAATGCGTCACTTAGGTAGTGACGGGAAAAGAGGGCTTATGCGACACTTAGTCAGTGTCGCACGAAGTGACGCATATCTGGGTTCATCAGTGCGTCACTTACGTCTGATCGACGGATTTTGAGCCAAAAACATGTTTTCGGGTATCCGTTTGGTCCGATTCTTTTACCCAACCCTTATATGAACATAATAAGCCTATAGAAACCATAAACTAGTGAAAGTGCTAAAAATCGAGAGATGTCGGGATTTGTCGGAAACTTACAAAATGGCGAATCGAGATTCCGAAAAGATGAAGTTGTAGATCGTGATGCGGTGATTCTTTAGTTCAAAAGGAGCGAGTTGATTGAAGGTCGTTTGATGGTGTGTTTTTGTGATTTAGTGTGAATGGTGGTGGAGGTGGTGTTGGATGAAAAAGAATGAGAGAGAGAGAGAAAAGATGAGATGATGAGGATGATGAAAATGAGGTTGGGGTGGGGTTCCCCCCCCCCCCCCCCCCCCCATTTTGGCTGATTTGGGTGGGGTCCACTAGTGTGGGCTTCACCCATTTTTCGTTCTTGCGTTCGCTCTACGCGTGGTGTTCGTTTTCTCGATTATTTAAACGTTAAATTAATATTACGCGCGTTTAAACATACGTTTTAAAATATGAAAAATTATTCGATATCTTTGTTGAAGTGTTTTGTCAAGTACCTTATAATAGAGTTATAAATATAATTTAACTTTGTTCTGTTTGTTTGCGCGTTTAATCTTTTAATTGCGTAGACGTTATTTGTACGATACGACGTAATTACGAAATATTATCAAAATAATATTTTAAATGTAATAGTGTTATTAAATAATATTATATTATTCAATAAAATTGTTCACCAACATCCGTATTAATTGAGTCGAATTACCTTCGCTTTTGGAATTTGTACGATTTAATCAAATCGTAAAACCGTATATATTCATCAATATATAATTCTGATACATTAATTAGTCTAACACAAAACTAATTACATGTATTAATAAACGATTAGGCACTAATCACTAGTCCTAATTTGGCGGGTGTTACACCTTAATACTTCATCACTAACCCCTGGAATTACTACGTTTGGATTAAAAGGTCCGGCGATATTTTCAGTTGTACTAAAACGAACAGTGGGCGTTTCTGGTTGTGTAATTGGTAAAAAACCTGGTGATGGTAATTGTCGCTCACCACCGTCAACAACAGTAGGTAATGACATCCGAATAACGAAATAAAATACGGAAACTAGAGATACTAAGCTAGGAAATTATGAATTTTAAAATAACAAATTGAAAACAGAGAGATTAAGGTTTAGGAATACTTAATTACAGTCGTGTCCCACCGGGTGTGCCATTTGATTGTACGTTAATCCATACAAGTGCCTTATTCTTCAAGTCCTAGCTGAAATACCTCTGATCGGAATGTTCCTGCAACACAGATGCAGACACTGCGTTACAGTGGAGTACAGGGATGATCCCTGTAAACCACCTCCGACGTGAGAGTAAGATTTCAGTATTTTAATGGTGGAAATGAGTGTATAAAATTAGGGTTTTTGTGGGGAAGATGAACATACCTAAGAGTGAAGAGTGAGTGCCCTTTTATAGTTGATGTATCTTGGCCTTTACTCTTACATCGGCCAATCACCTTTGAGCACTAACAAATGATTCCTTCTTGGTTAATCTGAGTCATCCAAAAGATCTCATGGATATTCAAGATTGGTCCCCACTCTATATTTTGTTAGAGTTGTGAAAGAGACAGAAGGTCCTCAGGGTGGAGGTCAAAAGAATAAATAATTTGGTGACGATTGCCTAGAAGGTAATGGGCACCTTACGGGTGCCAACTGTTACGCCACAAGATCACTAAATGACCTCCTTCCGGATGAAAGTAAATGTATCAATAAATGACCTCCTTCCGGGGTGGAAGTTGGTAATAGATGGGTGTAATATCGGTTACACCATTAATTTTTAGTCAAAATATATTTTGTATGATAACTATTTGTACTCATCATTCATAATTGGTAGTTGGTACCCGTACGAAAAGCTGCATCAACTAATAGTTTCCGGACGTTTTCGATTTTTTGGGGTGATCGATGTTTATAATACTCCCTACGTCCCATAATAAGTGTCTCACTTACTATTTTGGGACGTCCCAAAATAAGTGTCCAGATTCCCTTTCAGCCAATCAGAAAAGACTTTAGTGGGTAAAGATGAGATGTTATTGGTAGATAGTGACTTTTCTTAAACTGTGTGCATTTTTACATGAGACATTTATTTTGGGACGGAGGGAGTATAATGTTATTAATTATTAATGATATAATAATGAATAAAAAGTTAGCTGCTCTGTTTTCGATTATTAATGATAATTAACATTCTACACTTGTCACTTATATAACAAAGGGTACTCCTACTTTCATTGTGACTTCGGCCACCATATAATATGATATAGTTATACAGGGACGGAGCCACGTAGAAGGTAGAAGTAGCTGTTAGTACAGGTTCATTCCTAATACGCAGTATAATTTAAAAATAACATTTTTAGTTGCATTTCTTGTTTGTGCTACACGTTCAGAAAAATTGAACGTTCAAAAAAATTGAGATACCATTGTTACGGGTCACTTTTGGTTATAAAGATATGCACCAAGAATACTTGTAACAAAAAGACCAACTACCTATCTATCATATATGCAAATCTTTTCAGTTTCATGTATGGAGTTCACAACCTTGGAAGTTAGCTTAAGTATCTTCATATAATCTCTTTGTGTAGCAATTTTTTGAAGTTAGATATGATGTCAAATGAATGACATTTGAGGTTTAATTCAATGTAATCTCTCTTTTCAACTTTTGTTGAATTAGTGTATATAAATATATACTCCCTCCGTCTCAAAATAATTGTCCACCGATAAAAAATACGCAGTTTAATAAAAGTACAATCATTACTACTTTCTCCTTCTTACTTTTTACAGAATGACAGTTTTACCCTTAAGCAATTAATTACTACTTTCTTTAAAGTTTGTAATAACAATTTCAATTGGGGGTAATATGGTAATCACGACCAAAATTTCCTTTCTATATTTGGAAGTGGACAATTAATTTGGGACGTCCGAAAAAGGAAACATGGACTATATTTTTAAGACGGAGGTAGTATTTCTTTTTGAAAAAAAAAAAAAAAAAAAAAAAAAAAAACCCACTTAATTGAGAAAGTGAATCAATATCATAAACTCTTTGCATTCATATAACCAAATAAAATTTTTTTTTACTCGAAACCTAACATCATCATCTATCTATCTATCCTTTATACAAAAATATATTTCAAGTAATTTCATTAACTCTCATCTTCACTTGTTGCTGTTGTTGACCTTCCATTACTACCAAAGTCGACTGTCACCCAAATTTCCCTTCTTACCCTTCCCTGATCACCTTCCACATCACCATTCTTCTTTTCCACGTCATCATCACATTCCATCTTATACCTACACACAGGACACGTGCCATGAATCTTCAACCATTTCTCAACACATCCACCATGAAACTTGTGCTTACACGGCATCTCCTTTGCCACGTCACCAACTCCCCATTCTTCCATACATATCACACATTCACCACCTCCTAACCCTAACTTTTCAATCTCTTCTCCGTCCGTACACTTGATCTCCACACTTTTCAGATCGTCGATCGCCGTTTGACTCGCCGGCGGTTGACCGTCTTTCCTCGTCGTCAAATCATTCATAAACGATTCGAAACCGTTAGTAGCTCCGATCACCATCATAGCTTGCGTCACCGGGTTTATGATAATAAGCCGGTCTGGATGCTGACGGTCGTCGGAGTCGTGCTCCGGGTCGGATCGGGTGGCTGTGATTGATGCAAACAACGGCATCGCCATCAGTCGGTCGAGTAAAGCTGAAACTGATGTTGATTCTGCTGCAGAAGACATCTTTGAGAGTCGGTGATTAACTAGGGTTTAGTTTGTGTTTATGATGAAAAAAAAATTAGAATTAAATTTGGGGGAAATTTTTGGAGAGGGTATAAAAAGGGAAGGGAAGAAGAGTGTGGAAGGATCTGGAATGTATATATTGTGTGGGAGTGTAATAATATAATTCAGTGTATATACAGGTGTATTGCTATTATACGCAGGTGGGGGGTTAGGTTAGGATAATTGTGCACTGCGAATGGATAAAATTGGGATATTAAAGGGGTAGTGATCCGATGTGGTAGGTTTTATAGATCTGGAAGTTTCTAGCCCTTGATTTCTTAATCAACAACATAACACTCCTGAATCCTGATATATCCGATTATCACACGACTTTTATTTTTTTCATTTTTATTTTATTTTGTTTTATTTTATTTTTATCTTTTTTTCTTAAAAAATAATAATTTAGAGGGTACCCGTGAATCCTATATCATGTTTGAATGATACGCGTCCGTCTCACCCGCAAGTAGATCAAACGTCGGGCAAATTATTTTGTCCACAAATCAACCACATGTGCTGAGGAACGGATTCGAACCTATGATCTATCGTTCACACATGTGGAATCTGAATATTTGCGGCGACAGTACCACTTGTCTTTTTTCTATGTATATTTTTAGTTTTACGATAAGTTGGTGATATTTTCACCACTTATGATAAATCTATCTAAGCTTTGAATCAACACTCTGTACCATTACCATACATATAACCACGGTAAAAATAGTGGTCAATATATAGCTACAATGGTGAATCTAAGATCAAAACTTAGAGGGGTCCAAAATAATTTGACATTATTAAAGTGACAAAAATAAATGTTTACACATGCCGACCGAGTCGGATCATTTTTTTTTAAAGAAGCGGATAAATACCATTAGAATAAAACAAAAAACAAAGTCACAACACCAACCACAAACCAAACAAACACAAACTAAAAACAAAACTCTCAATATTACAAGCAGTAACTAGAATATAACTCGCGAATTCGCGGGATTAAACATATAATTTTTTTATATATGTAACTACAATAAAAGATTTTAGATTATTACCCCTAAAGAAAATAGAAAGGGACATAACATACCCCAAAAGAATTGATAATTGATAAGTGTTGCAAGGTAAGGAGTTCTAAACTTCTAATCTAATATCTACATTTTGTAATAGCGTTTTCAATTGCTACATTCATTATATGGGTACAACAACCAACCAAAGCCTAACACTTTAAAAATAGATCATTTCACATATAAGATATAGACAATTACCCTACAAAACATCCAAAATCAATTGAATCGAACTACGGAGTATTTGATAGAGGTTTAGTGACGCGTATATATAGAGGTTTGCGACACATATCTTTTTTTATAAAAGCTCATTTAATTTAGTGAATTATTACTCTCGGTTAATAATCATTTTACTTACCAACACATCCAATAATAATAATAATAATTGTAGTAGTAAATTGGTAATGGAAAAAAGTAGGGATGACTATCTTGGGTTGCGGGTACGGATATATCAAACTTATTATTCGTCCATGCGGTTTTTTCGACCCACAAACCCGCGGGTATTTGTTAGCGAATTTATTTTTACGTTCGTATCCGCGACCCGTGGATACCCGCGGGTCACGGGTAAACCCGTGGGTATTAAAAAATACAAATACTTTATCCAATAATCGAAAGGTTTTATATCCTTATAATCTAAAATAGTGTTTTAAAACATGTTCAAATCAACAAATCGTAATTTTACACGAATTAAATCGTTAAAATTAAGACATACGAACTAATATGTCGATAACTATCAATTTATTTGATTTTTTTTTCTTGATCGTTTTATATATTTGGTATTCGAAACATAAATAATATATTTTTTAGTCTCTATATGAATAGTTTCATTATATGTTATTAAAATATGTTATTATGTATACATATATATTAGATAAGGCACCCAGATCGCGAGTTTTTTATCCCTCATTGCCATCGTAGAAAAAAAAGAAAGATAACAATAATAATTTTACTTTATACTCATCATATGTCTTAAAATCTATTAAAATTTGATTACTTTATAAATTCTATTTACCAATTATAAAAGCATTTTGACAATAAGATTGCATGCATCACGTTACTTATAAAATCCATTTATTTTTATGACTACATGAAATAGGTAAAATTAAAAATAGATAAAACTTAAAAGTCTCAAGAATGTCAAAATATATAAATAAAAATAATCAAATGGGTAAACTAATAATGTAATGAAATTAAGATGCTTTGGTACATATTTGCACAATAATATTCGCTAAAATGAACTATTGATAAAAATGCTTTGGTTCACATCCAATGTCATCCATTAGGACTTTCAAATGGGTGGTGATTTGTACACCACCAAAAATTAGTCATACACCACCAAAAATTAGTCATACACCACTAAATCTGTTTTACAGTGTTGTACAGTACAACACAATGATGTATAAAAATAGTGTATTGCTAATATTTAGTGGTGTACAAATCACCACCCCTTTCAAATCTATGTGACACATAGAATAGATTTTATCAATACCCCTTATAATTGGTTTTGATGATTTGGCTTAATACTTAGAAAAGGGATATCAGAAATTACTCATTTACCCTTGTTTAATCACCCTTTTATTTTTAGTAACCAATAAATTTCAACATTTCTATTTTTAGATTTTTAGGAAGTTGAATGAATGCTATTACATTATAAAACATTTTAATATTTCATGTATTAGTTGAATTTAAAAATTGATCGACATTATCTCTTATAATGCACTCAAGGTAACCATTGGATGACATCGAAAACCGCATGGAAACCTTGAGATCATTAGATCTTAATCGACAATAATCATTTTTTTTCTTGGTATCGCCGCCGCATTACGCGGGCACTGTACTAGTTATACATAACCCATGAGCCCGAATCACGATCCACCAATTTTATGGAAATTGTATATTATTTTCTCCCCCATTAATTGAATATAATTTGAATTAGAAGTTGTTTTTACCGGTAACCGGTTTGATTTTATCCATAAATGAGTTAAGGGTTTTAGTTGGATATTAGAGATTTAGAGGGATATAATTATGTGGATTTGAATTTGAATTATTGATAATTAGGGGTAATTGGGTAATTTAAGTTAGGAGAATGAAACTCATTGCATGGACAAAATGTGGAATATTAGATCAATGGTTAATAAGTATGAAGGTTAATGAAATGAAGGGGTAAGATTAAATTTGGGGAGGTTTATTTATGATTGTCTATGTAATTAAGACTTTGTTATAATAATAAAATGAATAAAGAGAGAGGCTAGCAGCTACCAAATTATATATATCGGGCATTGGTCACTTCTATTGACATTCAAAAACTATCGTATCACAAATAAAACATAAAAGATCAAATAATAGTTATAATTTCTCAACATATTTTGAAAAATATATAAAAATAAAAACCCTAAAATTTTCATAGTTAACAAAATAATTACTACTCCGTAATACCTTGCAGAGAGCTTGCAAGTCAACCATTGAGAAATCAATTGAGGATTGAAGGTAAACAACAGTTGGGGAAGGTATTCCTTTAACTTTTGATTATTTGATGAATGGATGATTGTTGATTATCGATTTAGCGTTTAAGGAATAAGGATTGAAAGTAACTAGCAGACTCTGAATGGGAAAGCACGTCAGTTTCTTATTTTGATTGAAAACGTGAGTTTAATCTCATGTAACAATGGAATAATATAAATATGGATATAACTTATGAGTGTGATAGGGGCGGTTCTAGGCTGTAGGCAATGTGGGCGGTTGCCTACACAAGATTTTTTAGAACTTTGTTTATATATATATCAAGTAGAACTTCTTAAATAATTGCCCACTGAGTTCAGTGGTTTGTTTCAATTTTTTGAAGTAAAAGGTCACCAGTTCGAGTCCAGTACCTTTCTTTCATTTTTTCCCCCTTTATTTATTCATTCTATTCTATCTACATCCCCTTCTACCTGTTTCCGGTCCTTTCCATTTCGGTGTCTTTTGTCTTCCATTATTAAATTAATTTACAAAATATAGTTATTATATATAAAAAAAACTATCAACAACAATAATCTATTAAACTATATATTTCAAATGTGATAGTATTATTCATTATTTCTCATAATTTAAGTCCATAAAATCTTTATGACCATTATAAATTTAGTATACTTCATAATAGAGGGTTCGACCATTTTTATATTTCAAGTGGAACCTGTGAAAAAAAAGCAGACAAAATTAATCACAAGGTTTATTCACATTTCTATATGTATGAACTTCTTATATGATTTTTCATGTGGAAAATCAAATAAGTTTAATTCTTTTTGTATCGATCACTTGGATTCATGCTGATGTAAGTTTGGGTTGGTTTAGTTTCACGCATTACTTGAAGTAGAAAAATTTCAACCCAAAACTTATAAATTGATATGACAAACATCCTACAATTCGCCCCCGTTAATAAATATTTTTGGTACCGCCACTGAGTGTGATATAATCTTTAACAAATAACAACATATTCAAAATCAATTGTTCAATTGGACACATAATGCATATGATTCATTACGATTTACGAGGATACTATGACAAAACATCAAACTTTAAGGACTAAAATGCCACAATGCAGTAACACAAGGGTCAAATATCAAACATTCGCAAAAGTGCAGAGCGGGAATAATCGACGGTTAGTGATATCACCATTAACCGCTATTACGAAATTTGAATTTACAGTTACGGACCACCAATATCATATTTACTTATTTCCACTTCAAAATCTTCAGTTACAACCATTCCAATTTCACCAAATTCTCACCCTCTCAAAATGCAACCATCAGATGAAGCAGGCATCAGAATCTACACACCCTCCCCGCAACCCATCCCTGATCCGCCGTTACCACCGTCCCAAACTACCATACCTCCACCACCCAGTGGTGGACCGAAACGATTCCCAAGAACTATCTCAAAAGGGGTCCAGAAAACACTCTCCAAAACGTCAATGCTCGTAAACTTCCTCCCAACCGGAACGCTCCTCACGTTTGAAATGGTCCTCCCTTCGATCTACGGCAAAGGCCAATGCTCCACTGTAGGAACCCTCATGATCAACATCCTACTTGCCATTTGCACTTTTTCGTGCTTCTTCTTTCACTTCACTGACAGTTTCCGTGGCCCCGACGGGAAGGTTTACTATGGGTTCGTCACACCATCGGGTTTAAAAGTGTTTAAACCGACTATAAACGTTGAAGTGCCAAAAGACGATAGGTATAAAGTCGGGTTAAGTGATTTCATACACGCAATGATGTCGGCTATGGTTTTCATGGCGATCGCATTCTCGGATCATCGGGTTACCAATTGTTTGTTTCCGGGTCATGCTAAGGAGATGGATGAAGTGATGCAGAGTTTCCCATTGATGGTTGGAATTGTTTGTAGCGGTTTGTTTCTTGTGTTTCCTAATACCCGTTATGGTATTGGATGTTTGTCAGCCTGATGAATTGTGTTTTCGTATGTAATGTTATTATAACTATCTGTATCTCGTTAGGTAAAAGTCGTAAACTGTTTTGTGTTTTCACTTTGTGCCATGAACAAAACATAGCATATATCAAAGAATAATCATACAAATATTTCTCTCAAATAGTCCTACAAAAACATCGATAGATGAATAACCTGGATGTTAATATACCCGTATATATACTAGACTAGATGGCTCTACGTATCTACATGTGTAGGTAGAAAAAGTACCTAACTACACTGATACAACAATAGCGTTGCCCTGTATGGTTATGTGAGTTGGCTTTCGAAGGGTATTACTGTTAATTACCACAGCAAAAAGCTCGGTTGTCTTCTTGTAGCTTCTGCCATAGACATAGCATTTCTCGAGGTCCTTGGTAGTGAGCAACAACGTAACCATCTTTGCATCCTTCGTTATACACACGTCCTTCCTGCTCGTATTTCACTTCTAAACCGTTCTTTTTTAGATCTGCAATCCAGATCCCCATTGCTACATCTTCTAGCTTAAACATCTGTATCACCAAAAAAAATAATTACATACTTTTTTAAAACCTTTTTTTAGTTTGGTGAATGGTTGGGAAATATGTTGAGGCCGGTAAAATTCCTCTAATATGAAAATTTCGTAACCACTATCGAATTTGTTGGAACTTACCCGTCCTAATCTGGCCGAGTCAGATTCTTTAATCTCTATGTGGTATCGTTTTAATTTAACTTGACTTAGAAACTAAAACGAAATATTAACATAACATGTAAGCTCATTTTTAACTATATATTACATTACATTCTTTACCTTAATAAATAAGACATTAACAACACCACAAAGATTCACGTTTTTTTTCGGGTCCAAGGTTCGTGTAGATTGGCTTTTACATGGCTAATCGGAATTCAGGCCATCAACTGGACCAAACCGGTTCATTTTAACCTCTTTTCGGTCCATCAATAGGACTGGTCTCTGTATCAGGCCAGTTTGTTCGTCTCTTTACTTGAGATAATAACACTATGAAATATTACCTTTAGTTGGCCATCTTTGTGCTTATTGTTGATCGCCTTTGCAATGTCACTAGACACAACATACCCAGGACCATGTGCCCATGGAGGGTATCTTTCTTCTGGCCATTCCTAACATAAAAAGGATAAATTTATAAGTACATTGAAGGGGTAAAAGGTAAAACACATTAACAGTTGACTAATTTTTGACACATAATATTACCAAAATTAAGTGTAAAAGATACCTCGGGGCTGATATACCACTTGCTGTCAGGATTTCGATGGGGTTGTGAATCAGAATTAATTAGACCGTAGAGCAATCCATGACTCACATTAACTCGATTTAAAGAAATCAATACTTCATCTACACGAACAAATGCATCATCATCTGTCTTCATGACATATTTCGCAGAGATAACTTCTGTCTGTTATTAATGTCTAGTCAGTAACACATCACAAACTTGTTCATAGAATATGAAGGTACAAAACACTTACCCCAAAGATACATATAGCAATGGTCTTCCATGAGATAAGACTATAATAGTCAACAAAAGGCATCAACTGTATATCTCCATAAGTCTTTGCCTCATTCCATAGTTCCTCATTCACCACTCGATTCTTATGCTGCAATATTCATATAATCATATTTGATTGTATAATTTTGAGATCGGGCACTAAATAAGGCGAATCAAATAATTACTCACCAAACCAACGAAAAAACGGACTGCTACTTCTCCTGATTTCACTGCAGGATATTGCATCCATGTTCTTCGAACAGCCATCCGACGTTTAAAATTGTTTGCAGTCGAGAAGACACCAATTAATAGATTAATCTTTTTCTTAAGAGGAATTGAAGGCGATTTAAGAGATTCTAGGTCAATTATATGATCTGAATCTTCAGAAGTCGGCAAACCACTGGCTACAACTGACACCAAATTTAAGTCTCCTGAGATCCTTACTTCACTAACAAGCCAAGGCTCCAAAGTCTGTTGTGATAATAAGAGATAGAGTCAAATTTCACAAAGGTTTAAGAATATCAAGTCTTTTGGTGCTAAAGAATAACTAAAGTCAGAGAAATTACTTCTCGAAAAGCAAAAGATGTTATGTGTTTCCCATCAACTGTCATCTGGATGCCTTCTGATCCAACCCGGAGAGTTGCTACTGAAAGGTAGCCTTGCTTAAATGGGAAATATGTTCTCGGTTTCGTTCCATTGATAACTTTACCCACCTTCTCATTGCACTGGGCCAATTCGTCCACTGTAAAAAAAAAGAAAAAAAAGAAACACAATTAGCTCCTCAAGAGTATTGAATTCTAGATAACATTAGCTTAAGACCACACATATACATCGCAGTGTACTAAAAATCTTAACTCTGGGATTAGTGTAACAATTCATTTAAACTTTAAGTATTCGATTAGAACACCCTTATGTCGCATGTAAAATGGGGGGGGGGGGGGGGGGGGGGGGGGGGGGGGGGGGGGGGGGGGGGGGGGATCCAGTAAAAGTTATCTAGGTTCAGTTATTGTCTTCTTCATAATTATTTATCACATCCATTTTGGACCAAAAGATTTAATTCAGTTGCCTAGAGACAGGGGCGTAGACTAGACTGCAAGAAACAATATTTAATTTAAGTACTTTCTCCCCACAGTCGGTATAAGAAAGTATAATTGCCTAGGATTGGTTGTTGTAATTGTGAAGCGACAGAAGGAGTAAACTGGGTAACTTCTTAAGAGGAAGGAAGCATTAATTCTTGTATATATAGTCTCGATACAGAGTTGTAGATTTTCCAGTTCGGCAATACAGCAAATATTGAACAAAAGAGAGAGATTCAGTTATCACTTACACATCACAAGGGATGATTTAATTATGTAAAACTACAATACGGTGCCTATCAAAATATTATAAAAAAATATGTAAAATTCCACAAAAAAGGTACCGAAAGTTCCAAAAAAGCTCAATAAGGTAACATAAAATGAAAAGCTCGATGTAATAAAGATCTTACCTTTTTTATTACTAAAATTGAACTTTCACCACCTTAACGAGCAAAATTGAACTTATAGTCTTTGTAATGTGGAAATGAGCTTATATTCATAATTGCAAGCACTTTTGGAGTTTTCGTACCTTGCCCAATATAAAAATAAAAATAAAAGCTACAAGATGGTGCATTGCATAGCTAAAAATTGTAGCATGCATTTCTATTGTGTAATTCATATATAAAGAAAAAATCAGACTGCAAAATCTCACAAAAGGACCAACAGGGTTTATTGTACCTTTCTTATTCTTATCATCAGGCTCAGGATTTGGACAGCGTTCTTCTTCCCCCCAGTCATGACCGATGGTCCAAGTGTTTTGGACAATGACAGGATCCTCCGTAATTTTATCACCATGGAGTCTAACATTGTAATGCAATATTACAGGAGGATCAGGTTCACCCGGAAGAGGCTCACCAGTCAAATCAACACGAAAGTTACCAAGAAGACCACTTGGAATGCCAATAATTGTAACCGAAGATCCCTGAGTTAGACCACAAGGAACTCTCAACTTATATCCAGTATCATTGAGTTCCGTGGCATTCAACTTACTAAGAAAATGAGGACATTGTTTCTCTTTTTTTCTGTCACCTGAACTCCTATTCATGTTACGTTTCTCATCTTCAACTGAAGTCATAAGATTATTCCATGCAATACCAGCATCCTTGATGGCCTCAACTGTGTTAGGAAGAACTCGATCGTGGCTAATTAAATGTTTCAAATGATTCCATGTATACAACGGCTGTTTCTCATCAAAAGAAATGTTTCTTTGAGTGAAAAGGGTGGAAACTATCTCATCAGCTGATACAACTTCAGAGTCACTTCCAGGATTATGAACAGGGGGAGCACTAGAACTTATCCATTCAAGAGGATTTGTTGTGTTATAATATGAAGGTGGTGATATATAAGATTCTCTAATTGGATTTTTCATAACAAAGTACCCGAAGACCGTTAACGTTAATAGGGATACAGATAGGACGTATATGTACCATTTCTTCATTTCTGCTGGTTAATAGAGGGACCAAATTTGTAAGCCCTATGTTCATACAAATGTAATTAATGTTTGTATGAACTTTTCTGCAATTATGTTAACAACTTGAGGTGAAAAAAAGAAATCTGAAATGTTTGTGTCGCTTGCTAACTAAACGATGGGAAACCTTTTTCATCAAAAGATGTGTTTGGTTGTCAGATGATCTGATTCCTGATACTCAAAACTCATGATTCAATACCCGGGCCTTCCATTACACCACAAGTTCATGCCATTGTAAAGCTTCTTCCTTTATCACATGACTTGGAGTTTAGTTGAAGCTTGATTTCAATTCTTACCCTTCAATCATATATTTTCATCAACAATGTAATGTCCCTGTCAATGCAAGCAGCTAAACTTTAATCAGTGTCACTTATGATACATATTCATGAATATTCATAACCCTACAACGGGAAGTAGCTGAAAACTTAACACGAGTGCCATTTTAACTAAACAACTACTTTGTAATATGCGTTTGAGATATAAAAATTAATACTGCTTATTTGCACAAATTAGGGTAGTCATTCATATATTTATGCTCAAGTGTGCTATCTTGAGCCAGGCAGGATAAAAAGAATATGGCTTACAAACGTAATTTATTACGATATAAAATCGCTCTATCTACCACAACAACACCATTAATTACACTATTAAACAAACAAAACTGATATACATAACCTGATAATCTAACATAATTTAATTTACAAAGCACACTATTATCCATCCACATATACACTAAAACTAACTTAAAGTGAAAATAAGATCAAAATCACTCAAAAGGAAAATCTATTCACATCAGTAAACACCGAGATCCACACAATGCACAATCCAAAAAGCTAGAATTATAAGTAAAAGCTGAACAGAAAAGGCAAGTGTAAAGCAGACACAAAACCCTATTTTAACTTATACACTATCAGATCACAAAAAAATTCAAATCTGAACTCAATTTTAGCTCCGATTTCATCTCAATTCCAAAATAAAGTCAAATAAAAATAAAATAACTTCTGCGGCTAAAGTTGAAGTACGGAATTGTGTTATTCAGCTGAAAAGAAGCAAATAGATATATATTTAGAGATTACCGGTGGCCGGAGGAGCGGAGGTGGTGGCGGAGGAAGAGAGAGAAAGTGTTGGCAGAGAAGAATTTGTTGAGAATGGCGTAGAAAAAGGGACTGAATTTGTTGGTTAAGTCGCTCTAGAAGAATAAGAAGTGTAGTCACTGAAGTCGTCGTTGCCGTGCTTTTTAGCTTATACCCAGGGAGGCTTTTTTGTTTGTTTTCTCTATGTTGACTTTGACTTGGTAAAGATTTAGTTACTCAATCTATCAAATTTATAATTTTTCATAATTATTCTTTAGATCCGAGTTTTAAATAAAAAACATAGCATTAGCATCTAGTTTTTTGAAAAGTTATATGTGCAATTTGCACCTTAAACGGGTATTCCGACTCTTTGATCAAATTTTTAACAAGTTAGAATACCGATAATTTAACTAACATCGAACTACCTGGTACTCGTCGTGAGAGATGTAAATCAAGTTCACTCAATGACACATTAATAAGCTTACTTTTTCGAACTAATTACTTTTAAGGTGATGAGATTAAACTCGAGATATTTTTCAAATGTCTTAATTTGTGAACCTAGTATGCTACACCTTAGAGGCCTTGTTATAAGTTATACGTTGTAAAATACAATGATTATAGTTTAATAATAATGCGGGTTTTCTTCATATGTATGTTTAACTATATGTAGAATGTTGTTATGTTAATCAGTGTGTATTTTGTATGTTATGAATGCAAGTACTTTTATTAGAAGCTTAAACTATGTAAAGTTGTTTGTTATTATTGCTATAAAGATATTATTACGTATACATTGCAGCATTTTTAACGAAAGTCATCCTTAAAATATATAAATAATAATAATAAATAAATAAATAAATAAATAAATATCAAATATGACTTTTGCTTAAGGAAGATGATATGGTGAATTAGGGCCCACTGCAACTACTACATTTGATTTCGAAGTTATTCAACAACACAACTACCTTTCTTTACGTGTTATATTTTATTTCAAGGTGTCCGATGATTCATTTTTTATCGTAAACCCAACTTGAATCTAATCGAACTATATGACTTTCTTGATTAATAGACGATTGGGTAGGCTTTTATTTATTGTAAATTCGATTTTTTATAAATTATTACGTGTGAGTTTAAGAGAGTCAGTAATAGTTTGGTTTGGTCCCAAAAAATAAAAGTGAAATGAAGTAAATTATTAAAGCATGTCGTCTATGAAAGAGAATATAGGCTTTTTCTTTTTTTCTATTTTTTTTAGTTTTAATTTGTAAAAACTGAGGCAGGCGAGAGCCGGTGGAAATAGAAAACAACGTCGACATGATTTAATTTTTAGTAGAAATTGTTTGTTAGAACCCTAAACACATGAGGCAATAGATTATCAAAATTTAATTGAAAAACATATATATTTGATGCATAATCATAGTTGCATCTATAGCCTATGTGAACGTATATGTCAACTCCATGAGTCATGTACATTAGAAATAGAGAAATAGGGGTGGCGATTTAGATTGGGTCGAGTTGACTCGTTCGAATTATCGGGTTAGGGGTCAGAAGTAGTCGATTCAAACACAATCTGATTTTCTAATCAAGTTGATTGTTTCAACCCAATCCAACCTGGACTGAACCTGGCCCGACCCAGATTTCTCATTTTTTTTTTTTTTAATGAAATCCACATGTTTTTGAGTCATTTTTAGTTAACAAGGTAATTTCGAGTCAAATAGATCACGTGAGTCAATCTCATAATTTATGGTCATTAATAAATATAAAAGTGTTTATAATCCTAAAAACCATATAACCTAGTATGTTCATCAAATACTAATACTAAAACATTATTTAAAACTTTGATTTTATAAATTAAAATTTGTAACTACATTTATAATTTATGCGGGTTGTCGGGTCAATCCAAAACTCATTGGGTGAACCAAACCCGACCCAAAATATAGGAGATTGGCGGGTTTCGAGTTGGTGGGTTTGCGAGTCGAAAAACCTCGACCCGACCTGCTTATATTCGAGTCGGTTTCATATTGGATTACGGATCATGTCTGAGTTGCCATACCTAATTAGAACCACGGAGATTTTAGAGCCACTGAACAAAAAAGAACGTTATATTATAAAATAGGCATTATAACACAAAACTAAATTATAGATGCGAAATGCAGCATAACATATTAACTAAATTTTTTCTATTAGCTCAAACCTTAGATACAATCAAGTCCATTTGCCTTTTTTTTTTTTTTTTTTTCAAATTCATTAAATAACAATCAAATTATTTATCAAATGGATATACACATTTTGAATCCCTTATAAATTGAAAATTTAACAATTGATAACCTCGTCCATCCTTAAAGACGTATCGATTAGATGGTCAAGGTTATTGGCAAAATCATAGAAAATTAATAATGTTCATGTGTATAGAAAGAGGAAAGTGATATTTGTTGACCTCGACTCATCGTATATAGTTGCAAATAAATCAATTAGATGTCTATATGTTACTCCGTATAATCAATAGTTTCTTAACATTTCCTATTTTATAAAATGAATGCATTTTCTGAATTTCATTCGGCTTTTGAGGAAAACTTTATACAAATAGAAATTTAAAAGTAGAGATATTCTTCAGTAAGTATTTACTATAGTCGTTAAACTCTTACGATTCATGAGTCGACTCTTACGAGTCGAGTCAATAATCCAAAAAATGAGGCAACTCAAACCCCGACTTTTAAATGACTTTGACTCTTACGAGTCGTTTATTAACTCTTCCGAGTCGTGTGTGACTCTTACGAGTCTTGTGCCACTCTTACGAGTCAGAGAATCAAACAAACTTTTAGTGTAATGTAATATAAAAGATAAAAGGACAAAATAGAAAAATAAATGACTATAATCTATTTTGAATTAAGCATTTATGTTAATTGATGGTCAACGATTTAATTATCGACTTGCACCATGTTTTATTTCACTTAAAAACAAAAAACTTAAACAATATTATACATATGGGTTAATTGTTTAGTTATGTATCTAACTTTGCTCGTTTTACTATTGTATGTAACAAACTTTCAAAACATATATTGTATGCAATAAACTTGTAAAAATCCCTATTGTATGTCACAACCTTTAAAAACATCTATTGTATGCAATGAACTTGTAAAAAACCTCTATTGTATGTTGCGGGTTACCATGTGTACATGCCAAACTGAAAATGGCTCTTTAACATTGGTTTGTGGCGGCACGAGCAAACTCTAGCAGATCATTGACTACCGCACCATACGATATCGATTTTTTACATGTTTATTGCATACAATAGATGTTTTGAAAGTTTGTTACATACAATAACATTTTTTACAAGTTTATTACATACAATAGATGTTTTGAAAGTTTGTTACATACAATAGTAAAAAGGGCAAAGTTAGATACATAACCAAACAATTAACCCTATACATATACATATAAGAATACATATTTATTGTAAAATAGTGACTTTTACGAGTCGAGCCGAGTCACGAATTAAAAATCAAGATCCCGAATCGCGAGTCGAGTCACGAGTTAACAACTATGATATTTACACCCTTTAAAGACTAAATGATTTTTAGGTGAAATGAATAATTTAATAAGAAAATCAATATATAAAAACAGGAGGGCCTAGATTAGATTGTAAGCTAACCAACATATCACATATGCCAATTGTCACGTCTTTAAGTTGATACTACACAACATAAAAGTTCAATCTATCTTATATTCTTATCTATAATTATAATTATATATTTGCTCCATAAATTACGCAATTTACATCACACGCAAACCTTTTTCCTCTTAAATAAACCACAAAAATAAATTCATAGTATCAACCAAGTTTGTTATGATCCTCAACAACCAAATATAACCTAACATAAGTAGACATTTTGAAAACCCAAACAAGGTGCCTCAACTAGAAAATATTAAATAATATATGAGTCAGTCATAATAGTTTTCTCATTATTTACTTTTTTGATCCAAAAATGTTGTGGCCCAATTACTGTAAATACCCTCATAGAACTTCATGAAAAGAATTTCATGTATATTAAACTTCAAATGGAAGGGATTTCTATAAACCACAATAATATTTATATTTATATTTATATTTAATATTTATTTACTATAAAAGAAAAAATTGACTACTTTGCAAAAATTAATGTTTTTAGGTTGTTTTTTCGTTCGTTTTGTTAGAGCAAAGCTGTCATGTTTGTAGTTGGTCACAAGAAAGCGTTTTGTCCTTTCAAATTCAAACACATATTTTTTGGTGTCATAACACGCCAATCTTCTTGTTGGTTTTTTTATTTATATTTAATTTTAGTTTTTATTCTTCTTGTTATTTCGGTAATATCCATGCTTTTTGGCCTTTGTTTTATTTCTTTCCATCCTAACACTTTGAATGACTTTGTAATAGACACAATCAAGCACGCTAATAACAAATTTCAAATTAAGACTACTCGAAAATTAAAAAATACTAGTATAAAAAAGGAAAGAAATATACATTGAACAACTTCAGTTGTGCTATTGGTGAAAAATGAATAAGTATACATCGTGTTGTACGGTAAACTGACCCTCTAGTACAACAATAGACTATTTTTTACTTCACACATCAAATATTACTAGTTTATAACCCGCCACTTCGCGGGATTGTACATGAAAATATGTGATGAAGGTGAATTTCATTTAACGAATTATATGAACCTTTGGGTCATCAAGAGAATACAAACATATTTAATCAGATAATAAATCACAAAGTACGACCATAGTTTTCTCACCACCACTAAATTGATAATGTAATTTTTATTAAAGAATGGCAAACACGCACACACCCATATCATGTATGTATACATTCATCCACGAATATTTATAAGTAGTACCACCCTAGGACTTGAACCAACAACCTCAAGGTTGATGGGTTACCACGATACCTCTAAGCCAACGGTCTTTTAGTAATTGATGAATGTAAATATATAAGAGGGTGCAAGGGAGAAGAAATAGACATGGTGAAATGATACATGTCCATATTACATGAATTTGTTTTTAAAAAAAAACACCAATACACTATGCAACTTTGGGCCGTATAATTATACGATTGATTAGAATGCTCAGTTATTATAGACATACATTTTGAGCCATCTCATCTCATCTTATCTCAATCTCAATACTATATATATCACCTAAATATTGGTATTGTGGAACGCCCATATATATGACTATTAGAGTCAGTGTCAACAAAATCCATAAACTTCACAATATATGCACCACCATAGATTTTGCCCAATTTTGAAATCCATATATCGTGATCGATGGCAAAGGAGGGAAAAATCCACATTTTGAATGTTTTTGGAAAACCGTAATTGGATTTCGAATTATGAGTGTGATTCAGAATGAATTAATCCGTGAAATGGCTAGGTAACGGTCCTGATGTGATTATATAGAGGATAAGAATGAATTGAATTAACTTTTCTAAAAAAATTAGCCCTAAGGGAATTGACAATGTAAGAGAAAATTAGTGCATTTATTAAAGTTAAAATTTTATTATTTAATCAAAATTATAATTAATGTAATGTAAGTTTGCATTTAATACGTTAAAATATTTTTTTATTTGTAATGTATTAATTATGATTTTTAATAATAAAGGAAACTTTAAGTTTAATAATAATCATTAAATGGTTCTTATTCATTTCCCTTTCTAGAAACAATTTTCTTAGCTATTTTTGTGAATAGTCAAGAAATAATTCATTCAAAAAAAATTTTGTGAATAGTCAAAAAATAATTCATTCAAAAATGGTGTGTATAAGATCAATTCAAATATTCGGGATCTGATTTCCATTTTCATTTTTCCATCCATATAAAATAACAGTACATATTACTCAAGTTTGAAAATTTGAATTTGAATGATAGTTAAAGCGCATATGTCCTAAAGTATAATAATCATTTATCATTTATATTTATTTAAATTAATATGGTAATTATATTACTCCCTGCGTTCTAAAATTATTGTCCCCAAACAAGATTCACACAATTTAAGAAAAAATGTATTTATAACTGTTGACCACCAATAAATTTCATCTTTAACATTTTCAAACATTCTGATTGGTTGGTTTTGGAAGATTGACAATTCTTTCGGGACACACTAAAATGAAAAAGTAGGCAAATAATTTGGGACGGAAGAAGTATTTTGAATGAATAACAATAATTATTAATTATTAACTATTAATAATTGATTTGATACTCTCAAATTTGCAAAATGGAAAATCATAAAAATTAATTTGATATCCTTTATTTAAAATCAAAATTACGGATGCCTCTTAACCGATTAATATATATTTAATATATATATATATATATATATATATATATATATAGGGTAGTGATCAAGAGGGAAGTGTCTTTTTGGAGGGAAGGGAGGAAGCGTTAGTATGCATCACGAAGCATATTACAATTATCAATCAAAACGTCAACAAAAAATTATTTTTATTGGTAAATAGTAATCAAAATCGATGTTATAAAGAATATTTTAACGAATGAATTTCATTTTTAAGTCATAACATTAATTGATGAATATTAATTTAATAAATTGTTAATATGCAGTGTGATGCATATTAACTAATATGCATCGCGATGCATATTAAAACTTCACATTATTTGAAAGATATTTTTATTGTTAATATGCATCACAATGCATATTAACTAATATGCACCGCGATGCATATTAACGGATTTGAATCTAATATTCATAAATCGATGCTATAACTTGAAGAAAGAATTTATCAAGGAATCTTAACATTCATAGCATCGATTCTGATTAACATTTACTAAATTTCAGTTTGCTTTTTTCGAGATTTGTATGGGTGAAGGTAATATGCTTCCTGATGCACACTAACGCTTCCCCCCTTCCTCCAAAAAATGCACTTCCCTCTTGATCATTCCACTATATATATATATATATATATATATATATATATATATATATATATATATATGAGAAAATTGCCGGAATCATCCTTGTGTTTGTCCAAAAAATCACAATTTGTCCCTTATTTAAAGAAATGTCACTGGGCGTCCCTATATTTGTTATTTTGTTTCGCTAATCATCCCTCGGCATAATAACGTTAATTTTTTCTGTTAAATAACAGCATGTGACATCCATGTGAGGGTATATTTGTATTTTCCTTTTGTTCCAACAATTTCTATTTTAATTCTTCCCCATTTAGTCAATTTCATACACCATGCTTCTTCTTTACCCAAAAAAAATACACCATGATTCTTTTCTTATTCATAATTTTTGTTCAAGAAAATGCTTCCAAAATCAACTGCATTCCAAATCAATAACATTAATTATGTTATTTACCTTAATTCTCTGACTTGTTGGCAGTCAATTTCTCAAACAAGATTCTCACTGTCATCGTTCGGAATCTCGTTGACATCGTTTGAGATCTCCGACTTGTAGTTGATCGATTTTTCGAACAAGATTTCGCCACTATTGTTCTGAATCTCGCCACCATCGTTGAAAGGGGTTTTTTTCTTCGTGGGTTTGGAAAGAGAGGGGTCCAATTTAAGGATTTAGTTTATAGGTGGGTTTTCATTTTTGTGGTCAACGATTAGATTGGAGTGGCGGTGGTGGTGGCCGCGGTTTACAGGTTCCGTCGACGCGATTAGCAGGCTCCGACGAGGAGATTTGCAGGTTCCAGTGAGGCGATTTGCAGGTTCCGGCGAGGATGATTTCTAATCGATTTTTTCTTTGGGGGATTTAAGTTTCAATCGGGGGTTTAGGTTTCATGTTTCATATGGAAAAATGGTTTTCAATCCTTGAATGTTTGTTGTTGTTATAATGATGATATTTTCATTGTGGTTAAAACAATGATGACGATGAACTGACGACGACGCTATTGTCCACGATGGTACGGAGTAACTTATGATAATGAATTAATGATAATGTAGGATTTAAAATCAAATTAATTTGTTTTATTTTTTGATGGAGTATGAAAACTAAAAAATAATCATAAAAGAAAAGGAAATTAAAAAATCAAAAGTGTAAGGTTATCTTAGTCATTTTAGCTTAATTTACACTCACATGCATGTCACATGCCTTTATTTAACAGTAGAAAGTAACGTCGTTAAGCCCACGGATGATTAGTGAAACAAAATAACAAATATAGTGACGCCCAGTGACATTTCGTTGAATAAGGGATGGATTGTGATTTTTTGAACAAACACAAGGACGATTTCGGCAATTTTCTCTCTCTCTCTTTCTCTCTCTCTCTCTCTCTCTCTCTATATATATATATATATATATATATATATATATATATATATATATATATATATATATATATATATATATATATATATATATATATATATATATATATATAGGAAGGATCAAGAGGGAAGCTCTTAAATTGGGGGAAGGAGGAAATTAAACCACAACCACTTATTTTCTCACATCTTCTACAATACCCATTTTCTCAATTTTTGACTAAAATCCAAAATTAAAGCATGTAGTTCAATGATTTTTCAATCAAAAACATCGTAAATCTTCAAATCCATCAAACACATTCATACACATCTTCAATTCGTAATAAATCGGATTCATCCAAAATTATGAATTTGGTGTAACTTTTGGGTTTTTTGAGAAAATTTTGATTTGGTGATGAAAACAATAGAATTAAACGAATTTTTTTGTAAAAAAACATATAAACGAGTAATTAATCGAATTATGATAATCATTACAATCGAATTTCACAAACTCAACAAAATTCCCAGAACGTTAACATTCATCTGAAAAGCATGTTATCAAAATTACAACTTCATAGTTCTAAACATTCATTTATGATGAATATGAACATATATATGCTATTACACACAATTGAATATGATAACATAACATTCATTAGTGTATAATAATGTATATCAATTACATTCATCGTAAATGAATGTTATTATTATCAATGTGTATAATACCATGCATGTATTATTTAATATGCATTGTAAATGAATGTTAAAGTGTTCATCATTGTCAATAACACATATAAGATAACATTCATCACCAGTGAATCTTAACAACTAAAAAAAAAGAAGTAAGATATTTACTTTTTTAAAGATGAATCTTAACTAATATATATTATTATACAGTACTGAATGTTAAATTATGATATTCATTAATATAAATAACATATATAAGTTAATATTCATGATAAATGAATGTTAATGTATATTAAATTGTAATTTGATTAACATGCTTTTGAAATGCATGTTAACGTGCTGGGAGGTGATTTCAAGTTATTTACAAAAATGTCATCGCGTTGACTTTTGAATTGACCAGAATGTGTGGCTGAGAATAGCTTCCCTCCTTCCCCCATTTTTTTACTTCCCTCTTGATCTCCTATATATATATATATATATATATATATATATATATATATATATATCCCAACATATATTGAATTAATTAAATGTGGTAAATATGGCTGATGTAAAATCAGAAATTAAATTAATTTAAAATTGTACCTTTTCAACCTCATTTGATTGGTCTAAATATGCATGTATTCACCTTGTATTTAGAATGTTTTTGAATATTAATCATTTTAATTAATTTATATTATAATTTATATAGATAATAAAACAATCAAGTAATGAATTTTGAGCAAAAGATATCTTTTTGTTAGGTAGTGTTTGACAAATAAAACTACACAAGCTTTGTGATTTGAACCTGAATTACATTCAATTTGCCAAAATTAACTAAGCTAACTGATTATATGGCAATGTTTTAAAACCCGGGTTTTTAATCGAACCGGATTATTGCCGATTTTTGGTCGGACCGGTCGGATCGGTCGGACCGAAAGGTCGGACCGGAATTGTTAAAAACCTTGAAAATCTATTATACATATGGAGTAAAGACATACAAAACTCAACAACAAAGCTTAACAATCCGTTTGGTAAAACATATATCGTTTGGTAATACTAAACAAGTGTACGACTAACTATATAATCTAGTCTAATGATTCAAATAAGAATGAAAGCAATATTATTTAACCTCCTGCTCTCTCTGTTTCTTTAGATAACTGTGCTTTCTTCTTCAAAAGCTAATAGATCATCTTAAATTGCTCTTATTTACCTTAAAATTCTTGAATATATCACATTACTTGTTCATAATTAGGTAAAAAAAATATATATATATATATATATATTACTTCGAACCGGGTCGATATGCTTTTCCGGGTCCCAGTCTGACCGGCCGGCCCAAACGGCCCGTTGACTAGTCAAATTATCAAAAAACCCGGGTTTTTTTGGGCCGGAATCCTCTAAATCTCCGGTTCGACCGGGCCGGTTGAACCGGGTCTTAAAACATTGTTATATGGTGATTTTTTATTTGAGTTGTTGTTGAAGAGCTAAAATTAAGGAGAAAGATTGGTGGACTAATTAACAAAAATGTTAGAGGGTAATTTAGACAATTTAATCGATAAACTTATACATATTTGCTAATCAATCTATTAAATTGTGATCAAAGGCTATTATTACTTTAATTAAATAACTGAATGGTTGGGATTATCTAATAATGGATTAATTTAAATTTGTTTACGTATTTATAATCCTCCAATAAAGATAAAAAATAAATAAAAGAAGATGTAATTGCCACTATATTTTATTGTATGACTATGATGCATAAATTAATGTTGTTGGGGGCTTGGGGCAATTAGAGCACACGGTGTGGGCTTAGGTGGCATCGGCGTTCAACGACGAGAACGTCGTGACTTCTCGACGTTCAGCGACGGCGTCAATATCCGGACGTTGAATCGGGTCGACGTTCTGCTTTTTTTTTTTTTTCTTTTTTTTTTCTTAGTTTGGTTCACGGGTGTGTTAAAAATAAAAAAGAAAAAATGTTAAACTAAACAATTTGTGAAGGTAGGTGGGTTGCAAAATTCACGGGTGTTTTTTTTAGCCATCATTTTCTATACAATCTATATAATTCTATATATATACACCAAACAACAAAATCAACTACAAAAATTCTATATAATTCCACACCAAAATGTCATCTGATTCATCCTCCGATGACGAAACTACGTACAAACTTCTCATGCTTGCTCGTAATTTTCGCGATGAAGTTTTAATTCCCGAAGAACATGCCGAAAGTTCCACGGCTCGCTCACATCGTTTCATACCTCGTGACCTAGTCACGGCGGAGTAAACGTTACTAAATGATTACTTTGTCGAAAATGCGAAATATCCGCATGAATATTTCAAACGTCGATTTCGAATGAGTCGTCGTTTATTCCTCAAAATTTGTGAGGATATTAGCTCTTACTCCGTCGAATCACTTCTCGAATATTTTTGTGGTTTCGTCAACGACCCGATGCACGTGGTGTACCGAGTTTTACTTGTCTTCAAAAAGTCACTTATGCGCTTCGTCAATTGACGTACGTACAACTCCGGATGCCTTTGATGAATACTTGCAAATGTCGGAAAGAGTTTCGCGTGAGACTTTACAAAATTTCACAAGGTGCGTTATCGATTTATATTCAAATGTGTACATGAGAGAACCAACACATGAAGACATACATCGTTTGTATGATAAACATCATGAGCTTCATGGTTTTCCCGGCATGCTTGGTAGCATAGATTGTATGCATTGGGCTTGGACACAATGTCCAAATGCATGGAAAGGGCAGTACACCCGAGGCGACCATGGGTATCCAACGATTATGCTTGAAGCCGTCGCCTCGTACTACATGTGGATTTGGCATGCATATTTTGGAGTTGCGGGTTCCAACAATGACTTAAATGTTCTTAATGTGTCTCCTTTGTTTAGAAATTTGCTAAATCACACCGCTCCCCAAGTTCCATATACAGTGGCCGATATGGATTACGATAGAGGGTATTATCTTGCCGATGGAATATACCCGTCATGGTCAGCTTTCGTGAAGGGATTTTCAAGCGAGATTGATCAAAAGAGGGTTTATTTTAGTAGGAAACAATCGGCCGCCCGAAAGGATGCTGAGCGCACTTTTGGTGTTTTACAAGGAATGTGGCATATACTACAACAACCGGCAAGAGCTTATCAAGTAAACGCTATAAAACAAATCATGTATGCTTGTATCATATTGCATAACATAATAATTGAAGACAACGGTTTCAACATTGCTGAGAATGAAAAGTATTATGTACCTGTTGGAAACATACAAAGTTCTTGGATCGACATGTGTAACACATACGAGAGGAAAACAAAGGAGCTACGTGATCGTGAGAAGCACGAGGGACTTCGAGCCGACCTTGTGGAACATCTTTGGATGTATCGTGAACAAAGGTGGAATGAAGCGCACGCTTCGGGATCGGGATCGGGAGCTGGAGATTATTGATTTTACTTGTATTGCACATTTATATTTTAAGACTTGTATTGCATATTTAATTTTTAGGACTTGTATTGCATTTTTAATGAATAAAATGTTGTTTATTTAATTTATTTGTTTTTATATGTTAATTTATACAATTATCTTTATTAAAAAATCAAATAAAACAAATAATAAAAAACTCCAGAACACTGTGAATTCAGTTTCACCACACCACAGAATCCTCACTTTCAACATTCTCCAGAACACTATCCAGAACACCGTGGTTTCGGTGTCACCACACCCTATGCTCTTACATACTTTCTTTCTCTTGGAACAACAAAATTTCATATTTTCAAAAATATGCATCAAAACTATATTGAAAACTTGTATTTTGAAGAAATATGATATTTACGGAGTTTATAGAGGTAGTAAAATAATATACACATCGTAACCAGGGGCGGAGGTATTCATGTGCAAAGGGTAGCACATGCTACACACGATTTTTGTATATTTTGTGTAAATTTTAATTTGTTTAATATGGGTGCAAGCAAATACACGTACAAAATATATGATACTTATGCTATTATTCTGTATCAATCAATGTAAACAAACTAATTGGTCTTATTATTTAAAATAGCCCAATATAATATAACCAGCCCAACCTTTCATTTTGTTAGAATAATTCGTACATTTTTATACATAACTTTTTATTATTTAATTGATGAATCAAATGCTGTTTTTTTGGTTCTATAATAAATGAATAACATTCAATTTGAAAATTTTGTTATTCCATGTTTGATTGTTTAGAGATTTTTGTTTTTCAATTGTGTAGTTCAAAGTTACTTTTGAGAAAAATCATTAATGTGTAGGTGAGATGAATTTTTGAACGATGTTCTCGTATGTGTGGTAGAAATAGAAGATCATGAGCTATAAAATGTTCAAATGAAGCTGTTATTCGCCATTTCTAACTTATGGGTGAACGATAAGGGCAAATTTATATTATAGTTTTTATCCTACTTTTTGTTGTAATTCCATCTATGCATTGCAATTGTATATTTTTAACTTGTTTTACTTAAAAAAATTTTTTTGCAACCCCTAAGAATTATTTCTAGCTTCGCCTCTGATCGTAACTAAATGGTGTTTCACCCATTGTAGTAACCTAACTCACAATTAAACATATTCTGAGTTTGTTACTTTGTTATTATATGAGATGAAATGAAATGTGTGAACATATGATATTAGTATCTAGAGCTCTTTTGTATTAACTACAATTTGTGAGTCAATTTTTCTCAATCTTTTAATCAAAAGATATAGATAGATATATATAAGTTTGGTTTGTTACATAGTGAGTTGGTTAACGGTTTATATTGATTTGTATTAGTAGGTGAACTTTTCAAGTTTTATTTGGTAATTTAACGCTTAAGTTTGTTTGATCAGTTTAATTTTGAGAATGTAGTGGAGTATAACACCCCTCATTCTGAACATCAATATTATATGATTTTACTCGGAAGCGTATATTAAAAACATACTTTACTATTATACATACTGAAAATGTACATATCTTTTCAAAATATGATACACCATAGTTAAAGTTATTAAAACACTGTACACATATTACACAAACAGGGTATTATATAATTCCAAACTTAGTTTATAACAAAACTATATCAGAGTTCACAGAGCAGTCAAACATCCACTGCCAAAAGCATCAACTTCATGTCCACCCACATATCTATTCATAACCTGCAGGAAGTAAATGAGAGATTAGCACGAAGCTAAGTGAATGAACTTGTCACACACAATTCAACTTAGCATAACTATGAGTTTACATCAAATAACCGTGAACACACATATTTCAATGAGGATCGGTGGCTCTTGGGATATCATAATACCCAGGGATTCCCCAAGAACACTTATCGTACATATCCGTATGGCCATAACGGACGAGACCGATAACTATTGGTTATTAAACTCATACACAGGTTTCAAACACAATAAATGAATCAAAACCTGTGTAAATCACATAATAACCAAAAAGTCCAAATACACGTTGACCTCAATAATCTGATACACAGAGGTCCACATATCACGTAGATCAATAATCAATAACACAGACTAAACAGTCTAATAAACACATCTACATTCATTTGTTGTAACCAAACAGTTACAACTAAATCAAAAGGTGAGTTCCAAATCCACTCACCGATACCTCTGTAGATTCCACACTCAGCAGTCTTATATCACTGAGTCTTTGGAGTATCTGAAACACCACAAAACACACAAGTTAGTAATTTGTTCCATAATCATCATCATAGTATATTTATCAAATCAGGTAATCCCTGAAGTCTAGACAAACAAAAGTTCAATCAGAAATAAAATCCGAAAATCCAGAAATGACGTTTTAAAACTGAAAAAATGCCATTTTCGACCCCTAGATGACCCCGAATGGCCAAAAACTACCTAGGCTATAATTATAGCTTTGATCATTGGGCCGTTTCCGAGTGGACATGCGAATTTTAGCTCAATCTGAATTAATGGAAAAATTTGTAAATTTTTAGTCACTAAAGGTGTTAGGAACACTTGTGCACTTTTGAAATTTGCGAAACAAAAACTTTTAAAATTCTCGGTTCGCAGTGATCTCAACTCGCAGGTCAACTCGGTTCGCCAAAAAACTCGACTCGCAACGAAACAACTCGACTCGCAGAGCCATCTCGACTCGCAGAGTCACCTCGACTCGCAGAGTCACCTCGACTCGCAGAGTCACCTCGACTCGCAGCTCAGCTCGCCTCGTTGGACGAACTGGGTTTCGAGGTTTTCGCTGCTGCTACTGATTTTCGAACCAAAACTCCCAAAATTCCAGTTTCTAAGGTTTCTAACAGTTTACTAACTTCACATACCGAGCTTCAATTTCACTTCTAACTCAATAACCCATATAATCAACTCTTAAAACAAACTCACTTTGATGATGAAAGAGAGATAATCAGATGGAGATGATGATGGTTCTGATATTTTGAATTCGAAATCACAGAACGAATTTGGTTATAAAATTTGATATGGTTCCATTGAGTTTGCCAATTTTTTCAAGAATAGGGAATGAAAGAAAGTTTGAGAACTTATGGGTTTTCAAAGTCGGTTCACAAACCGACTCACATATTTAAGTGGTATGATTTTATACCCGTCCTAAATCTATTGTCTGGAACCCGAAACCCATTTGCGAGAATAATATTTTCTTTTACCGTTAACTATAGTAAATTAAAACAACCAATAATTTACTATCCACAATAAGTCCTGGGACCTATTTACTTAAGTTTCACAGTAAAACAAATAATAGCAGGTAATTCCTAAATCACTTAAATAATCAAATAAATAAAGAATTACCAGGCCACTGGAGAGGATGTTACAAATCTCCCCTCCTTAAGGAGATTTCGTCCCCGAAATCTCAACATGGTCAAATAATCCAGGATATCTGGATCTCATACTCTCCTCAGTTTCCCAAGTTAAGTTAGAACCTAAACTGTGTTTCCATTTCACTAATACCATAGGTATCTGTTTCTTTCTAAGTTTAGTAACTTTTCTATCAAGAATTTCAATAGGTCTCTCAACTAATTTCTGGTTCTGATCGACTTTCAAGTCTTTCAAAGGAAGAATCTGGGACTGATCATCAACATTACACTTTCTCAAGTAACAAACATTAAACGTGTTATGAATACCAGCAAGTTCTGGGGGAAGATCAAGCGTAACCGACTGATCATTGACAACTTGACTGATTCTGAAGGGACCAATGTATCTAGGAGCTAATTTACCTCTTTTTCCAAATCAAATAACTCCTTTCCAAGGTGAAACTTTCAAGTAAACCAATTCACCTTCAACAAAAGTAACAGGTCGACGTTTAAGATCAGCATACTGTTTCTGCCTGTCACGCGCTGCTTTCAACTTTTCACGTGCAATTGCTACTTTATCCGTCGTTATCTGAATAATATCGGGCCCAGCAAACTGTTTCTCTCCAGCTTCTAACCAACCAGTAAGCGTTCTGCAACGACGCCCATACAACATCTCATATGGAGGCATGCCGATACTGGAATGATAAGAATTATTATAAGCAAATTCCACTAATGGCAGGTGAGAATCCCAAGAACCGCCATACTCCAAAACACAAGCTCGAAGCATATCCTCGAGTGTCTGAATCGTCCTTTCAGATTGGCCATCAGTTTGAGGATGATACGCTGTACTGAGATTCACACGTGTACCCAACTCTTGCTGCAAACTTTGCCAGAAATGAGAAATAAACCGAGAATCTCTATCTGACACAATCGACAATGGAATACCATGACGGGAAACAATCTCATTAACATACAACTGGGCAAGCTTACTCAGCGATGCAGTTTCACTAGTAGCCAGAAAATGAGCACTTTTCGTCAATCTGTCTACGATAACCCAAATCATATCATTTCCTCGAAATGTACGCGGAAGTTTAGTCACAAAATCCATAGTTAAGTGTTCCCACTTCCACTCTGGAATCTCTAACTGTTTTAATGACCCATATGGTTTCTGGTGTTCAGCTTTGACCAGAGCACAAACATGACAAGTACCGACAAACTGAGCTATATCAGTCTTCATCGTAGGCCACCAATACAAAGGTTTCAAATCATTATACATTCGAGTACTACCGGGATGAACAGATAATCTAGACTTATGGGCTTCAGTCAAAATCACATCCCGAATACCACCAATAAGAGGAATCCACACGCGAGACTGAAAAGTCTTTAATCCTCTAAAATCATCAACTAACAACTCTTTTCTTTTCAACATAATTTCAGACTTCAAATTATGATCCAATAAAGCTTCCAACTGTGCAGCTTTAATTTTATCCACTAAATCTGAAGAGACATCAACTCGCAGAAAATAAACTCTATCCGAAGTACCCTTTCTGCTCAATGCGTCCGCAACCACATTTGCTTTTCCTGGATGGTAACGTATTTCACAATCTTAATCTTTGATTAACTCTAACCATCGTCTCTGACGCATATTAAACTCTTTCTGAGAAAACATGTACTGAAGACTCTTGTGATCTGTACAGATAACACATCTCGTACCATAAAGATAATGTCTCCAGATTTTCAGTGCAAACACAACAGCTGCCAACTCTAAATCGTGAGTAGGGTAATTTCTTTCATGTGGTTTCAACTGCCGAGAAGCATAGTGTAACAACCGGCAAATTAGGCCTAGAATTAGTGCCTAATTCTTTGTTAATACATGTAATTAGTTCTGTGTTAGGCTAATTTATGTATCGAATTATATATATTGTTGAATATATATACGAAAATGCGATTTGGTTAAATCGTACGCAATTTAAATCGAATGTATTTCGATTCAATTTAATACGGACGTTGGTGACCAATTTTAGTAAATAACATTGTTATATCAAAAATATTATTATAATATTTCGTATTTATTCGTATTGCACAATCAGAAAGTTACACAATTTAAAATGTTAAAACGCGCAACTAAATAAATTAACGTACAAATTAGAACTCAAATATACATTAAATTGTAAAATATTTAAATAAATTCTCGCGTAATAATTTGTATTTTTAAAACGTACATTAATATTTAAAATAATTATTTACGATTAAACGACGGAGCAAACGAACACCGCACGGGGAGCGGGGACCGGAAAATGGGAGGATAACCTCCCATTCCCCACCTTTTCTTTCATTCATTTCTTCTTTCTCTCTCTCTCTTTCACTTTTTCTCTCAACTTTTCATCACCAAAATTCATCAAAAATCGACAAATACTACCACTAAACGCACGCGAAACATACTACTCTTTTGGAAGAAAACGTTCACCACATCACGATCTACAACGCTATCTTTCCGGAATTTCATTTCGGCGTTTTGTAAGTTTCCGACAAATCCCGACATCTTTCGTTTTTGATCATTTTTACTAGTTTATGGTTTCTATAGGCTTATTATGTTCATATAAGGGTTGGGTAAAAGAATCGGACCAAACGGAAACCCGAAAACATGTTTTTGGCCCAAAATCCGTCGATCAGACGTAAGTGACGCACTGATGAACCCAGATATGCGTCACTTCGTGCGACACTGACTAAGTGTCGCATAAGCCCTCTTTTCCCGTCACTACCTAAGTGACGCATTTTCAATATCCGTCACTACTAGCGTCACTTGCCTTAGTGACGCCTCTGATCGAAATCTAATTTTATACGACTCTCTTGCCCGACACTACTTTAGTGACGCCTAGAACCTTAACCCGACACTTGTTACCGTCACTCCCTTAGTGCCGCCATATTTCTTTTACACGACACTTCTTGAGTGTCGCTATACTATGCGTCACTCCATAAGTGACGCCTAAATCTCAGAATCTTCTATGTTACACGACACTCCTTGAGTGCCGCTATGTTACGGAACCCGTCACTTCATAAGTGACGCATAAGCTGATACACGACACTATCTCAGTGACGCATACTCTCAAACTGACACCGATACCCGACACTCCATAAGTGACGCATAGAACACATAAGTGACGCATATAGTGTCGCATAAAACAGCAGGTTGTCTAACTAAAATTTCACTAAGTGTCCAACTTTTACAACTTCAAATCCTTATACGATACGACTTAGGAAACACTTTGTGACACTTTTGTAAGTGCAAAACATCGATAATTTGATAATAATACTTAAAGTTATTATTGCAAACTCGTCACCAACGGGTCGTACACTTTTATACAAACGATAACGAACCAACATTCGGACACCTTGGATTGTATGAACAACTAGCCTAGATAATCTTGCGAGACATCTACTTACTTGACATTGCGTGTTTAGGCATTTGAAGGTTACGGGTTCGGAGAACCAACTGTTGATACTACTTACTCGTTTATTGATATAAACGTACTTGCAAAGACTCAGGTGAGTCTTACGGCCCCACTTTTACTGTTTTATCTTATTGGGGGAGATACATGCTACTACTTTTTCCTTGAACACAAGTACTAAACTGTTTACTATACCAAACGAAATTGCATGAGTTACTTACAAACAGAAGTCTCTCCATCATATATCGTTAGTTATGGACTTAAGCGCGAACAGTAGTTAATGGATCCATTAGGGAAATGACCCTCCCCACCCGGGGCAGTAGCGCTGCCACGTACCGATTTACACGTATAAACGGGTGACAACTTATTCGTTACTGATGCTTGCTCACTTACGAGCATGTCACGGGAGCAAACATATTATTACGGGTTAAGCTTCGATTATGAGCCTCATGGCAACGGTATAAACTTATTTATTTACATTTGCTGGATTGCAAATACTGATTTTACGATTGCTGGATTGCAATGGCTGATTTTACGCCTACGGGCACTACTAATGAAAGCTCGTGTTCAAACTGATTATTTACTGATAAACCTGTGAGATTCACCAACCTTTTGGTTGACCCTTTTTAGCATGTATTCTCAGGTACACTTACGGAGTAGGATCACTCCAGGATTACTAGCTAGAGTCTCATGATTTCCAAACTGCATTTAACGGAGATTCCTTGGCATTATCTTTTGTAACTATGGTTATGTAATAGAATCTCCCGCCACATACGCGGACTCTAGGCTTACTTATTTTGTAAAGAAAACTATATGTTTTCAAACGACTTGATTATGAAATGTAATTATTTTACAAAACGTCTCATTTAGAGGTCGTTTGCTGTATATCTTGTGCTTGTATATTGATTAGTAACACCCAAGTATGCTTCCGCAAATCACTAAATTTGGGGGTGTTACAGATTGGTATCAGAGCCTAAGGTTATAGTGAACTAGGTTGCATTTAGTGGGCCTAGACTATGACCGTTAGGCAGTATTTTCTTATTAAACATGACTGGTTCAGGAATTACAGCATACGACTTTAATTTAACATAGCCTGATCAACTATGTACAATTAAGGAAAGATGATGTAATGTCTGAAATGATTATGTTGAACGGGGATACGTTAGTTGACTCTGACCACGAGAGGACCGGACCATTACTTGATACGTGCTAGACACTAGGCTGGATATGATATATATTTATATATATTAGCCTCGTCTTACTTACACTCTGCCACAGGAATGGCAAACACACCACCTAATCCGACACACTCTTACTCACGTGGGTCACGGAACCCACGAGTAGCCAGGAGGAACACAAGGTCGCCCCGAACCAGCCCTTATCCTGTACATAACTCTCAGAACTCGGCACATCTCACGTTGCCAGTATTGGCTACCCAATTCCGCCGTCAGGAGCAAAGACTTGAAAACCTGGAACTGGAACAACACCGAATGACTTACCTGCTTCGTCAAGCTCTTGACCGCATATCACAACTACAGCGAGAACAAGAGGATACCAACCTCTCTGTAAGCATAATTCAGGATTCCATGACCGCCGAATTAGGTGCGGATGAACTTGTAAGAAACCGATTAGAAGAATGTGAACAGCGTTCGCAGGAGACTGCGGATCACTCGCGAACACTAGCACAACGACTGGCCTTGGTTGAAGACAATGCCAGGCAAACCAACCGACTAGCAGAAACCGTGGACCGCCTTGTCGCGCTAATGGAACAAATTAATCTACAAGACTAGCGTAGCCTTTGTCTTGTAATCTATCTTGTAATCTAAGGACTATCTAGCGCTACTCTATAAACTAGTCGGATGTAACAATTCCCGACACCTTTTGTAATATCCCTGTAGGATGTAACTTTTAAACTCACTTTATCTATCAAATATCACTTGTTATCTCAACTCACATTAATTGTCATTTTCCATGTTGATGTTATGTATTACTGCTTTCATACATGTACATCTGTGACAATTACAAGTTCATACAAAATCTCATGTATCTTCATTTCTTTTATTGAAGAATCATGCCGCCAAAGACACGACCATACACCGATGCCCAGATTACCTCCCTTATAACCCAGGCTGTTACTGAAGCCTTGGCTCGGAATACACCACCAAATTCCTCGAGAAACAGCGATGCCGCTGAAACCTCTGCTGCTAAACCTTGTTCTTACAAGGACTTCCAGAACTGCAAACCTCTAAACTTTGCAGGTACCGAGGGAGCTATTGGTCTGATACGTTGGATCGAGAAAGTTGAATCGGTATTTCTTATCTGCAACTGTGCGGAGGGGGACAAAGTTAAGTTCTCTGTTAGTACTTTTACCGACACCGCACTCACGTGGTGGAACACCTATGCCCAAACTGTGGGCGTTGCCGATGCTTACAAACTCCCGTGGGAGGAGTTGAAGGAGATGTTAAGGGGTGAGTATTGCCCCAGGGATGAACTGAAACAACTGGAGCTGGAATTCTGGAACCATAAGATGCAAGGTAATGATATCACCGGTTACACCAACCGTTTCCACCAGCTGGCACTTCTGTGCCCAACCATGGTCGATCCTGAGTATAAGAGGATCGAGAAATACGTTGATGGATTACCCGAAAAACTTCAGGACCTGGTGACTTCATCCAAACCAGGTACTATCCAGAACGCCATCCGTATGGCCCATGAACTCACGGCAAACGCTGTTCGCCGTAACACAACTTCAGCCCCACCTGCAAACAACAAACGAAAGTGGGAAGGAAACCCCAACTCATCCAACCAAATCACCAACCGAAAGCCTGAGCCCCTTAGGGCTTATTCATCTGGCACTTCTGAAAGGAAAGGGTACGTTGGAAGCATGCCCTACTGTCCCAAATGCAATCGTCACCACGACGGTTCCTGCCCTTGCACAAACTGCAAACGCTTTGGGCATCTGGCCAAGGATTGTCGAAACACCAGTACCCCGAAGACTTGTTATGGGTGCGGAAGTCCCGGGCATTTTCAGAATAATTGCCCTAAGCAGAGAAACAACAACAACAACAACAACAGCAACAAACGGAACAACAACCCAGCTCGTAGCAGAGCATTTGTCATCAAAGCTGGGGAAGCTAGGGAAGACCCGAATGTTGTAACGGGTACGTTTCTTCTCAACGATCTTACTGCTTCAGTATTATTTGATACCGGTGCTGATAAAAGTTTCATATCTGATGAGTTTTGCCCACTACTTAATATCACCCCTTCGGCCTTAGATGTTAAGTACACAGTAGAGCTCGCAAATGGTAAACTCATAGAAACCAGTAGTGTGATACCTAATTGCACTTTAAACCTCGCAAACGAAACCTTCTCAATCGATCTAATGCCTGTTGAACTAGGAAGTTTTGATGTCATCGTGGGTATGGACTGGTTGTCCAAGCACCGGGCCGAAATTATTTGCCATGATAAAATCGTCCGAATTCCTCTCGCCGCCGGTAATACCTTGATCATACAGGGGGAGACCGGTGGGTCGAGATTAAACTTAATCTCCTGTTTAAAGACCCGAAAATTTCTGAGAAAGGGTTACCCAGCAATACTCGCGCACATCACGGAGAAAAAGTCGGAGGAGAAACGACTTGAGGATGTGCCAATCGTTAGAGACTTTCCCGAAGTCTTTCCAGAAGAACTACCTGGTTTACCTCCATCTAGACAGGTCGAGTTCTCGATTGATCTCGTGCCGGGTGCCGCACCGGTGGCCCGAGCACCGTACCGCTTAGCCCCATCCGAACTTCAGGAGTTGTCTACTCAGTTACAGGAACTCCTGGATAGAGGATTCATCAGACCGAGTTCTTCACCTTGGGGAGCTCCAATCTTATTTGTCAAAAAGAAAGACGGTTCATTCAGAATGTGCATTGACTACCGAGAGTTGAACAAACTAACCGTCAAGAACCGATACCCACTCCCCCGAATCGATGATCTGTTCGATCAACTTCAAGGATCAAGCTGTTACTCAAAGATTGATCTTCGATCAGGCTATCATCAGTTGCGTGTTCGCGATGCTGACATCCCAAAAACCGCATTCAGAACCCGTTACGGGCACTACGAATTCCAAGTAATGCCCTTTGGCCTAACCAACGCACCGGCTGTATTCATGGACCTTATGAATCGGGTGTGCAAACCATACCTCGACAAGTTTGTCATTGTTTTTATCGATGACATCCTTATCTATTCGCGAAACGAACAAGAACACGCACAACACCTCAGAACCATCCTAGAACTACTTAGACACGAGGAGCTTTACGCCAAATTTTCTAAGTGTGAGTTCTGGATAAACACCGTTCAATTCCTTGGACACGTTATCGACAGTCAGGGAATTCATGTAGACCCGTCAAAAATCGAGGCAATCAAGAATTGGCAAGCACCAACCACTCCCACCGAAGTACGCCAATTTTTGGGATTGGCCGGTTACTACCGCCGCTTCATTGAAAACTTTTCAACAATTGCCAAACCCCTCACCGTGCTGACTCAGAAGGAAAAGAAATTCGATTGGACCGATAAACAAGAGTCGGCATTCCAACTGTTGAAATCCAAGCTTTGCAGCGCACCCATTCTATCTCTACCCGAAGGCACCGATGACTTCGTGGTATACTGCGATGCTTCTCACCAAGGTCTCGGTTGCGTACTGATGCAACGAGACAAGGTCATTGCTTACGCCTCCAGACAACTTAAAGTTCACGAGAAAAACTATACAACTCACGACCTCGAACTAGGGGCCGTGGTGTTCGCTTTAAAAATCTGGAGACATTATCTTTATGGTACCCGCAGCACTATATTCACCGACCACAAAAGCCTCCAGCACATTTTCAACCAGAAAGATCTTAACATGAGGCAACGTAGATGGGTTGAATTACTCACCGATTACGACTGTGAGATCAAATATCATCCGGGCAAAGCAAACGTGGTTGCTGATGCTCTCAGCCGTAAGGAACGAACAAAACCCCTTCGAATCCGGGCACTCAGTATCACCATTCATAACAATCTCACCACCCAAATACATCTTGCCCAACTCGAAGCTCTGAAACCCGATAACTTCAAGAACGAGGTCTTGCGAGGCATGGATAAACAATTCGAGATCAGACCCAGCGGAGTTAGGTATTTCTCTAACCGAATCTGGATGCCTAATTTCGGAAACCTTCGGGACTTGGTGATGGATGAAGCTCACAAGTCCAAATATTCTATCCACCCGGGATCCGACAAAATGTATCACGGCATCAAGGAGTTTTACTGGTGGCCGAATATGAAAGCTGACATTGCTTTGTACGTCAGCAAATGCTTAACTTGTTCCAAGGTCAAGGCCGAGCACCAAAGACCTTCTGGATTGCTCCAACAACCTGAAATTCCTCAATGGAAATGGGAGAAAATTACCATGGATTTCATAACCAAACTACCTAAATCGGCGAGCGGTTGCGATACCATTTGGGTAATCGTCGATCGTCTCACCAAATCGGCTCATTTCTTGGCAATCAGAGAAACCGACAAGATGGAACGCCTTACACAAATTTACATCAAAGAAATCGTTTGCCAACATGGTGTCCCTCTCTCGATTATCTCTGACAGGGATGCCCGTTTCACATCTCGCTTCTGGCAATCACTCCAAAAATCATTGGGTACCCGTCTCGATATGAGTACCGCGTACCATCCTCAGACCGATGGCCAGAGCGAACGAACTATTCAGACACTGGAAGACATGCTACGAGCCTGCGTAGTTGATTCTGGTACAAATTGGGAAAGACATCTACCGTTGTGCGAGTTCTCGTACAACAACAGCTATCACACCAGCATTAAAGCTGCACCTTTTGAGGCACTGTACGGTCGTAAGTGCCGATCACCGATCTGTTGGACTGAAGTGGGAGAGAGTCAACTCACTGGTCCTGAACTCATACATGAAACCACAGAGAAAATCGTTGAAATCCAAAACCGACTCAAAGCCGCGCGTGATCGTCAGAAAAGCTATGCTGACGTGAGACGCAAGCCACTCAAGTTCCAAGTTGGGGATCGAGTACTCTTAAAAGTATCGCCTTGAAAAGGCGTAATCCGATTCGGCAAACGCGGAAAATTAAACCCCAGGTACATTGGACCTTTTGAGATCCTCGAGAAGATAGGTCCAGTGGCATACCGATTGCAGCTGCCCTCTGAACTCAGCAGCGTGCACCCTACCTTTCACATTTCTAACTTAAAGAAATGTTTGTCTGACGAGACACTTATTATACCCCTTGACGAGATCCGCATCGATGACAAACTTCATTTCGTTGAGGAACCTGTCGAAATTATGGACCGTGAGGTCAAACAACTGAAACAAAGTCGTATTCCAATCGTCAAAGTCAGGTGGAATTCGCGACGCGGTCCGGAATTCACTTGGGAACGGGAAGACCAAATACGACTCAAGTATCCCCACTTATTCACCGATTCTGCCCCTAACGCGACTTCGACTTAAATTTCGGGACGAAATTCTTTTAACAGGGGGAGAATGTAACAACCGGCAAATTAGGCCTAGAATTAGTGCCTAATTCTTTGTTAATACATGTAATTAGTTCTGTGTTAGGCTAATTTATGTATCGAATTATATATATTGTTGAATATATATACGAAAATGCGATTTGGTTAAATCGTACGCAATTTAAATCGAATGTATTTCGATTCAATTTAATACGGACGTTGGTGACCAATTTTAGTAAATAACATTGTTATATCAAAAATATTATTATAATATTTCGTATTTATTCGTATTGCACAATCAGAAAGTTACACAATTTAAAATGTTAAAACGCGCAACTAAATAAATTAACGTACAAATTAGAACTCAAATATACATTAAATTGTAAAATATTTAAATAAATTCTCGCGTAATAATTTGTATTTTTAAAACGTACATTAATATTTAAAATAATTATTTACGATTAAACGACGGAGCAAACGAACACCGCACGGGGAGCGGGGACCAGAAAATGGGAGGATAACCTCCCATTCCCCACCTTTTCTTTCATTCATTTCTTCTTTCTCTCTCTCTCTTTCACTTTTTCTCTCAACTTTTCATCACCAAAATTCATCAAAAATCGACAAATACTACCACTAAACGCACGCGAAACATACTACTCTTTTGGAAGAAAACGTTCACCACATCACGATCTACAACGCTATCTTTCCGGAATTTCATTTCGGCGTTTTGTAAGTTTCCGACAAATCCCGACATCTTTCGTTTTTGATCATTTTTACTAGTTTATGGTTTCTATAGGCTTATTATGTTCATATAAGGGTTGGGTAAAAGAATCGGACCAAACGGAAACCCGAAAACATGTTTTTGGCCCAAAATCCGTCGATCAGACGTAAGTGACGCACTGATGAACCCAGATATGCGTCACTTCGTGCGACACTGACTAAGTGTCGCATAAGCCCTCTTTTCCCGTCACTACCTAAGTGACGCATTTTCAATATCCGTCACTACTAGCGTCACTTGCCTTAGTGACGCCTCTGATCGAAATCTAATTTTATACGACTCTCTTGCCCGACACTACTTTAGTGACGCCTAGAACCTTAACCCGACACTTGTTACCGTCACTCCCTTAGTGCCGCCATATTTCTTTTACACGACACTTCTTGAGTGTCGCTATACTATGCGTCACTCCATAAGTGACGCCTAAATCTCAGAATCTTCTATGTTACACGACACTCCTTGAGTGCCGCTATGTTACGGAACCCGTCACTTCATAAGTGACGCATAAGCTGATACACGACACTATCTCAGTGACGCATACTCTCAAACTGACACCGATACCCGACACTCCATAAGTGACGCATAGAACACATAAGTGACGCATATAGTGTCGCATAAAACAGCAGGTTGTCTAACTAAAATTTCACTAAGTGTCCAACTTTTACAACTTCAAATCCTTATACGATACGACTTAGGAAACACTTTGTGACACTTTTGTAAGTGCAAAACATCGATAATTTGATAATAATACTTAAAGTTATTATTGCAAACTCGTCACCAACGGGTCGTACACTTTTATACAAACGATAACGAACCAACATTCGGACACCTTGGATTGTATGAACAACTAGCCTAGATAATCTTGCGAGACATCTACTTACTTGACATTGCGTGTTTAGGCATTTGAAGGTTACGGGTTCGGAGAACCAACTGTTGATACTACTTACTCGTTTATTGATATAAACGTACTTGCAAAGACTCAGGTGAGTCTTACGGCCCCACTTTTACTGTTTTATCTTATTGGGGGAGATACATGCTACTACTTTTTCCTTGAACACAAGTACTAAACTGTTTACTATACCAAACGAAATTGCATGAGTTACTTACAAACAGAAGTCTCTCCATCATATATCGTTAGTTATGGACTTAAGCGCGAACAGTAGTTAATGGATCCATTAGGGAAATGACCCTCCCCACCCGGGGCAGTAGCGCTGCCACGTACCGATTTACACGTATAAACGGGTGACAACTTATTCGTTACTGATGCTTGCTCACTTACGAGCATGTCACGGGAGCAAACATATTATTACGGGTTAAGCTTCGATTATGAGCCTCATGGCAACGGTATAAACTTATTTATTTACATTTGCTGGATTGCAAATACTGATTTTACGATTGCTGGATTGCAATGGCTGATTTTACGCCTACGGGCACTACTAATGAAAGCTCGTGTTCAAACTGATTATTTACTGATAAACCTGTGAGATTCACCAACCTTTTGGTTGACCCTTTTTAGCATGTATTCTCAGGTACACTTACGGAGTAGGATCACTCCAGGATTACTAGCTAGAGTCGCATGATTTCCAAACTGCATTTAACGGAGATTCCTTGGCATTATCTTTTGTAACTATGGTTATGTAATAGAATCTCCCGCCACATACGCGGACTCTAGGCTTACTTATTTTGTAAAGAAAACTATATGTTTTCAAACGACTTGATTATGAAATGTAATTATTTTACAAAACGTCTCATTTAGAGGTCGTTTGCTGTATATCTTGTGCTTGTATATTGATTAGTAACACCCAAGTATGCTTCCGCAAATCACTAAATTTGGGGGTGTTACACATAGGCAATAACTCTATCTCTTTGCATAAGAACACCACCCAAACCATCATAAGATGCATCACAGTAAACAATAAAATCATCAGAGCCATCTGGTAATGCCAATACAGGTGCCTGACAAAGTAACTGTTTCAAGGTCTGAAAAGCTATCTCCTGTGACTCATCCCACTGGAACTTAACATCTTTACGTGTCAATTTGGTTAACGGACCAGCAATCTTTGAAAAGTCTTTAATGAATTTTCGATAATATCCAGCTAGCCCAAGAAAACTTTTGATTTCAGAAGGATTCTTTGGAACATTCCAATTCATAACAGCTTCAATTTTAGCAGGATCAACTTTGACACCATCATTACAGATAATATGACCCAGAAACTGTACCTCCCGAATCCAGAATTCACATTTAGAAAATTTAGCATACAAATGTTCTCTTTTCAATGTTTCCAACACTATTCTCAAATGCATTTCATGTTCTGATTCAGATTTAGAATATACCAGAATGTCATCGATAAACACAATCACAAATTTGTCAAGAAAAGGTCGACAAACCCGATTCATCAAATCCATAAACACTGCTGGAGCATTTGTTAGACCAAACGGCATAACCAGGAATTCAAAATGACCATACCTGGTACGAAAAGCAGTTTTAGGAATATCCTGTTCACGAACGCGAACTTGATGATAACCCGACCTCAAATCAATTTTAGAATAAAACGAAGATCCTTGCAACTGATCAAACAAATCATCTATTCGAGGAAGAGGATATTTATTTTTCACTGTTCTTTTATTCAACTCCCGATAATCGATACACATTCTGAAAGACCCATCCTTCTTTTTCACAAACAAAACCGGTGCACCCCAAGGAGAAGAACTAGGTCTAATAAACCCTTTATCCAATAACTCCTGTATCTTATTCATCATTTCACGTATTTCAGAGGGAGCTAATCTATAGGGAGCTTTGGCTACAGGCGACGAGCCAGGAACAAGATCAATATGATATTCAACTTCCCTAACCGGTGGCAAACCAGGCAATTCATCGGGAAACACTTCCGGATATTCAGAAACAACCGGAACATCAGACATGGATTTCCTTTCTAATTTCACATCAATCACATAAGCTAGGTAAGACTCACAGCCTTTAGACAACGACTTCCTAGCTTTCATCGTGGAAATCAGAGGTATACACTCACTATCCCTTTCTCCTCGAGCCACAACGTATGACTCTTCAGAAATTGGGATTCTAATCAACTTATGGTGGCAATCTATACTTGCTTTAAACTGACTCAACCAATCCATGCCAATAATCACATCAAAACTTGGAATCGGCATTAACAGAAATGAAATTGGAAAAGTCTGGCAATCTAACACAATATTAGCTCTAGTCACCGAGGTGGTAACAGGAACTAACTTGCCACTAACAATCTCTACTTCTAAGGGCTTAGTTATCACAGTAGGGATCAGTTTCAACTTATCACAGAAACACACAGATATAAAAGAGCAATTCGCTCCAGAATCAAATAACACACGTGCTGGTACAGAGTTTATAAGAAAAGTACCAGTGATAACATCTTCTGTGTGCACAGCCTCATCGACTATCATCTGAAAGGCCCTACTAGTAGCTGGCGGAGGATTCTTCCGCTTTTGACCGGAAGATGACGAACTCCCGACCGAAACCGAACCCTGTTTCTTCGCGTCGGGACATTCTCCAACTCTGTGACCTTCTTTCTTACAATTCCAACAGACAAAATTCGGATACTTGCAGTTCTTAAACTCATGACCAAGTTCACCACATTTAACACACTTGTTCGTCTGAACAGTACACGGCCCAGTATGTTTAGACCTACAAGTACTACACCAGTTGGAACTACCAGAAGAACCACTTTTATTACCAGATTTTTGACCTTGACGATTACTCTGCCACCTCTGCTTTCCTTTTCCCGAAGATTCATTTCTGGATTTCTGATCAGATCTATCTTTAGCTGGAAAACCTTGAGCTCTCATATCACTGTCAACAGAACGTGCAAGGTTAAAAGCCTGAGTTAAAGTACCTGCTAACCTCACTGTAGTGCGATAATTCGGAGGCAAGGCATCAACAAACTGCTCGATTCTAGTTTTCTCAATAGGAACCCATTCTTGAACAAATCTCAGCTTCTCAGAAAACTGAGATATCAACTCATCAATTATCATTTTATCAGTCAAGTGTAGATTCACAAACTCCCTTCTAATGCGAGCCATATCAAAATCTGAACAATATTGTTTACAAACTTCATTACGAAATTCATCCCATCGAATAGATTCTTTTTGTTGATGAGTGAAATGACCAGTGATCGAATCCCACCAAACCATGGCTTCATCTTTCAAACATTGCACTGCATAGAAAACTTTAGATTCTTCTTCACAATGTGTAACATCAAATTTCCTTTCCATGTCTCTCAACCAGTTTAAAGTCACAGACGGATTTGTACTACCATGAAACTCTGGTGGTTTACTTGCCATAAACGTTTTGAAAGAACACAATTTGCTTGACAGAGGTGGTGGAACAGTACCAAAAACCGGTAATTGCTGCTGAAACTGTTGATGAGATGATTCAGCTTCCTTCTGTCGGCGATAATCTCTAAGTCTAATTACCTCATCTTCTAACTGAAAAAGATAATCATCTCTATTCGATTCTTCATGAACAGGAATGGAAGTACCCTCATGATCATGTCTCTCATTATGAGTATCTGAAGGATGAACATTGATCCTGGAGGCACTATTAGGGTTGGTGGTCGGTTGCTCGTTATCTGCCATATCTGTATTCAACACAACACTTGACACTCGTTAATCGTTAGTACCTATTTACTAACAGATTTACAACTAATGCTAAATCCCATACCCAGGAATGTTTGACATAACATGATCCAGATTTGGGATTGAACACTTTACAATGTTCAATTCACCCAAATCTATTCTCTGATACCAACTTATAACACCCCTCATTCTGAACATCAATATTATATGATTTTACTCGGAAGCGTATATTAAAAACATACTTTACTATTATACATACTGAAAATGTACATAATTTTTCAAAATATGATACACCATAGTTAAAGTTATTAAAACACTGTACACATATTACACAAACAGGGTATTATATAATTCCAAACTTAGTTTATAACAAAACTATATCAGAGTTCACAGAGCAGTCAAACATCCCCTGCCAAAGGCATCAACTTCCTGTCCACCCACATATCTATTCATAACCTGCAGGAAGTAAATGAGAGATTAGCACGAAGCTAAGTGAATGAACTTGTCACACACAATTCAACTTAGCATAACTATGAGTTTACATCAAATAACCGTAAACACACATATTTCAATGAGGATCGGTGGCTCTTGGGATATCATAATACCCGGGGATTCCCCAAGAACACTTATCGTACATATCCGTATGGCCATAACGGACGAGACCGATAACTATTGGTTATTAAACTCATACACAGGTTTCAAACACAACAAATGAATCAAAACCTGTGTAAATCACATAATAACCAAAAAGTCCAAATACACGTTGACCTCAATAATCTGATACACAGAGGTCCACATATCACGTAGATCAATAATCAATAACACAGACTAAACAGTCTAATAAACACATCTACATTCATTTGTTGTAACCAAACAGTTACAACTAAATCAAAAGGTGAGTTCCAAATCCACTCACCGATACCTCTGTAGATTCCACACTCAGCACTCTTATATCACTGAGTCTTTGGAGTATCTGAAACACCACAAAACACACAAGTTAGTAACTTGTTCCATAATCATCATCATAGTATATTTATCAAATCAGGTAATCCCTGAAGTCTAGACAAACAAAAGTTCAATCAGAAATAAAATCCGAAAATCCAGAAATGACGTTTTAAAACTGAAAAAATGCCATTTTCGACCCCTAGATGACCCCGAATGGACAAAAACTGCCTAGGCTATAATATAGCTTTGATCATTGGGCCGTTTCCGAGTGGACATACGAATTTCAGCTCAATCCGAATTAATGGAAAAATTTGTAAATTTTTAGTCACCAAAGGTGTTAGGAACACTTGTGCACTTTTGAAATTTGCGAAACAAAAACTTTTAAAATTCTCGGTTCGCAGTGATCTCAACTCGCAGGTCAACTCGGTTCGCCAAAAAACTCGACTCGCAACGAAACAACTCGACTCGCAGAGCCATCTCGACTCGCAGAGTCACCTCGACTCGCAGAGTCACCTCGACTCGCAGAGTCACCTCGACTCGCAGCTCAGCTCGCCTCGTTGGACGAACTGGGTTTCGAGGTTTTCGCTGCTGCTACTGATTTTCGAACCAAAACTCCCAAATTTCCAGTTTCTAAGGTTTCTAACAGTTTACTAACTTCACATAAACATCATATAGCTCAAAACCGAGCTTCAATTTCACTTCTAACTCAATAACCCATATAATCAACTCTTAAAACAAACTCACTTTGATGATGAAAGAGAGATAATCAGATGGAGATGATGATGGTTCTGATATTTTGAATTCGAAATCACAGAACGAATTTGGTTATAAAATTTGATATGGTTCCATTGAGTTTGCCAATTTTTTCAAGAATAGGGAATGAAAGAAAGTTTGAGAACTTATGGGTTTTCAAAGTCGGTTCACAAACCGACTCACATATTTAAGTGGTATGATTTTATACCCGTCCTAAATCTATTGTCTGGAACCCGAAACCCATTTGCGAGAATAATATTTTCTTTTACCGTTAACTATAGTAAATTAAAACAACCAATAATTTACTATCCACAATAAGTCCTGGGACCTATTTACTTAAGTTTCACAGTAAAACAAATAATAGCAGGTAATTCCTAAATCACTTAAATAATCAAATAAATATAGAATTACCAGGCCACTGGAGAGGATGTTACATGGAGGTTCAACCATCACAAGATAGCCTAGTGGTTGGTGTCCTCTTATCCTCATAAGAGGTCTCAGGTTCAAACCTCACTAGAAGCATATCTTGGGGTGCCAGGGAAATGGTCGGAAACGGTCACATGATAACCCGGTTAGGCCGCGTAAATCTGAGTTAAAATGCTCGCCCTCTCCGGGTAACCTGAACAGGGAAAACCTTAAAGGGTTTCAACATGACATGTCTGGATAAAGATGGTGAACCCAAACGATCTTTAATTCTTATAAAGAGATCTCATAGTTCACTTTTTCATCTTCTTTAGCTGTCGTGATGGTCGGTGAAGTTAATAAAGTTATGCTTTTCCTTTTTGTGATTAGTCCGTTTAATGTTATTTTAGTTAATCCCCCTATTCTTTTATGCATGGTGGATTACTTCTTTTCCTTTTTTAATCTGCATGTAGATATTATAAATGCGTTTAATTAGGCGGTTATTAGGGAATCGAGTAAAAATAAAAAAATAATTCAGCTTACACATGTTAAAGAGCAACTCTAGATATAAAATTAAGACTTAATTAGTTGTATGAATCTCAACCTCTTATATTCTATCAAATACAAATGGGTTTATATTTTGGTTATGTATCAAACTTTACACATTTACTATTGTATGTATCGAATTTCGAAACCTCCTATTGTATGTATGTAAGTTTTAAAACCGTCTTTTGTATGCATTTAACTTACTATTGTATGTATTAAACTTACAAAAAATACATCAATTTATGTATCCAAAACAAGGCAAAAAACATACAATAGACGGTTCTAAAACTTGAATACATACAATAGGAGGTTTAAAAGTTTGATACATACAATAGTAAAATGTGTAAAGTTCGATACATAACTAGACAATAAACCCTATACAAATCTATGTATATAAATTTCTTGATCGCATAATGCTATGTTCATTGGTAATTTAATTAAAAACATGCCAGCAAAATCCACGTACTGAATCATTTATATGTTTTAATTAATATTTGTTATGTATTATGTATATCTAGACTTTCGGAGGAACATTATATTGTATTGGTACATTGGTATATATGTTATTGATCGTAAATGCACTTAAAACTACATCACAAATTCACGACATGCATATATAATGACTAACGAGGTTAGTAGGAACTTGGAAGTACACTATATACTAATTGGGATACCTTTGATGATTACACGAGATATGATCACCAACAGCATATTGTACGTCAAAACTTTCAATATGGGGTTTAAATCACGGGTTAAAGATATATCAAAAGCATAAGGCTTTAGAGCACTTTTTTTTTTCTTTCCCAACCGGTTATTCCAATTGTGACCGTTAATATAGTTGAAGATACGTTAATGTAATCATGCATGTATATAGTGGCTTTTAAAGGAACGACTCATATAGACTATACAATAATAGATGCAAGCTGAACTTCGCATTATCTTGGTGGTGTCTCGAGAACTCATAAAATTTTCTTGAAAAATAAGTATATAAAAATATAAATCCAAGTTACGAGAGAAATTCTATTTGGTGTTGGATGTAGGGGTGTACGTGGTCCAAGAATCGTATCGAATCGGACCAGAATCCAATCGGAGCGCGAACAACTAAATGGAAAATCAAGAATCATGAACCGCACTATAACACCTCTCATTCTGTACAATAATATTCTATTATTTTCTTCGGAAGCGTATAAATTTAAAACATATATGAAAACTGTACATTAAGATAATGTACATACATAGTTACATTGTTCGGAACATACCAACTTAGAACTATTTAAAAACTACATATGTCAGGGTATTATATATTACAAAACCAGGGTTATAACAAAAACCATATCAGAGTCATAATCTGTCTGACATTCCCTGCGAAAGCATCCTTTCCTGACACCCACATATATATCAAAAACCTGCAGGAAGTAGGATGAGGGATTAGCACGAAGCTAAGTGAATGAATTTATCACACACAATTCAACTTAGCATAACAATTTGTTTACAGCAATTAATCGTAAACACATTTCTGTTTCAATTTCAATGAGGATCGGTGGCTCTGGAGATATCATAATACCCGGGGATTCTCCAAGAACACTTAACGTCAATCTGTATGGCCATTACAGAATAGACCGATAACTATTGGTTATTAAACTCATACACAGATCTCAAACACAACAGATGAATCAAAACCTGTGTAATTCACATAATAACCAAAAAGTCCAACTACAAGTTGACCTCAATAATCTAATACACATAGATTCACATATCACGTAGATTCATAATCAATAACACAGACTAAACAGTCTAATAATCAATCTACGTTTACTTGTTGCAACCAAACGGTTACAACTAAATCGAAAGGTGAGTTCTAAATCCACTCACCGATACCTCAGAAGTCGTAACACTCAGCTTCTACTCACTGAGTCTTTGGTGTGTCTGAAACATCACACAACAATAAGTTAGTAACTTGTGATTAACAAATAGTACTTATGTAAATAAACACATTACACTAGTACTCACATTATTAATCAATTTTACACATAAGTAACCACATTGTATATATATATATGGTATACATTTAAGTTTACAAGTTAACACAATCATCAAAATAAAACAGACAAACGCGATCCAGGAAAGGGATGGTGGGATCGCGTTACACAGAAGGAAAACATTCTGTAACCAAAATGCACTGAGCAACGCGATCCGAAAGAAAGGGCTTGGGATCGCGTTCCCAAGAACAAAAATCCGGATGAGTCAGGTTTTAACTAACAAACGCGATCCTGGCTAGGGTTTCGGGATCGCGTTTGAGCTTATTACAGCTCAAGATCAGACCTGCAAAAGATCAGCTCGAACCCTAACTTCTAATCATCATCAAAATGACATCAATTCCGAATTTGCAAGTTATCAAACACCCAATAATGATTATATACATACACTAAAACATCTTTCAAGTTTCCAATTCACCTAAACATCAATAATTCACAATTTCATGTAAAACCCATTTCATGAAGTTATAAGAACACTTACAAATTCAATCCAAAGCAAAGATTCAACTGATGATGATGATTGTAATGAAGTAATCACAGCTTCAATTCAACCAATATGATTACAATTTATAAGTTTAAGATTCTTGTGTTTGATGCTTATGAAATGAAGAAGAAAATGAGTTATCAAGGAGAAGTAATTTAGGCCGACTCATCAACCCACTTCACATATCAAGTGATATAATTTATACCCATCTTAAATCTATTGTATGAAATCTAAATACCAATTGCGTGAAACTTACTTTATAGTACCGTCAACTAGAGTAAATTTAAACAAACAATAATTTACTATTCACAATAAGTCATTAGACATATTTATCTAAGTTTCGCAATTAAACAATTAATATTAAATAATTCCTAAAAACATTAAATAATCAAATTAAAATAAGGAATTACCAGACCACTGGAGAGGATGTTACAAATATCCCCTCCTTAAAGAGATTTCGTCCATGAAATCTCACCACGATCAAACAATCCAGGATATCTGGATTTCATAGACTCTTCGGTCTCCCAGGTCAAATTGGAACCTAAACTGTGTCTCCACTTTACTAAGACCATAGGTATTTGTTTCTTTCTAAGTCTAGTAACTTTTCGATCAACAATTTCAATAGGTTCTTCAATTAATTTCTGGTTCTGGTCGACTTTCAAGTCTTTCAAAGGGAGAATTTGCGACTGATCTTCAACGTTGCATTTTCTCAAATAACAGATATTAAAAGTGCTATGAATACCAGCAAGTTCTGGAGGAAGATCAAGCATAACCGACTGATCGTTGACAACTTGACTGATTCGAAAGGGACCAATATATCTAGGAGCCAATTTACCTTTCTTTCCAAACCGAATAACCCCTTTCCAAGGCGAAACTTTAAGATAAACAAGTTCACCTTCAGAAAATGACACTGGTCGTCTACGTGGATCTGCATATTGCTTTTGTCTGTCACGTGCAGCTTTCAACTTTTCTCGGGCGATAGCCACTTTCTCAGCCGTTATCTGAACGATGTCTGGACCCGCAAATTGTTTCTCACCGGCTTCTAACCAACAAGTAGGCGTTCTGCAACGTCTACCATATAACATCTCATATGGAGGCATACCGATACTGGAATGATAGGAATTATAATAAGCAAATTCCATTAACGGTAAATGAGAATCCCAAGAACCTCCATATTCCAAAACACAAGCCCGTAACATATCCTCAAGCATCTGAATCGTACGTTCTGACTGACCGTCGGTCTGAGGATGATAAGCTGTACTGAGATTTACACATGTACCCAATTCTTGCTGCAAACTCTGCCAGAAATGAGAAATAAACTGAGAATCTCTATCTGACACAATCGACAAAGGAATTCCATGTCTCGAAACTATTTCATTCACATACAACTGTGCAAGTTTACTCAGAGATGCAGTTTCACTGGTAGCCAGGAAATGAGCACTTTTGGTCAACCGATCAACAATGACCCAAATCATATCATTACCTCGAGACGTACGCGGAAGTTTAGTCACAAAATCCATAGTGATATGTTCCCACTTCCACTCTGGAATTTCTAACTGTTTCAATGACCCATACGGTTTCTGGTGTTCAGCTTTAACCTGAGCACAAATATGACAAACACTAACAAACTGTGCAATATCGGTTTTCATCGTGGGCCACCAATACAAGGGTTTCAACTCATTATACATTCGGGTACTACCGGGATGAACAGATAAACGTGACTTATGGGCTTCAGTCAAATCATATCCCAAATACCACCAATCAGAGGAATCCATACACGAGACTGAAAAGTCTACAATCATCTAGAATCATCAACTAACAAATCTTTTCTTTTTAACATGATTTCTGACTTTAGATTAGGATCTAATAAAGCTTCTAGCTGTGCATCTTTAATTTTATCCACTAAGTCAGAAGAAACATCAACTTTCAAATAATAAATGCGACCAGAAATGCCTTTTCGGCTTAACGCATCAGCAATCACGTTCGCCTTTCCTGGATGGTAACGAATTTCACAATCATAATCTTTGATTAATTCTAACCACCTTCTCTGACGCATATTCAATTCTTTCTGTGAAAACACATACTGACGACTTTTGTGATCAGAATATATAACACATTTCGCACCATAAAGATAATGTCTCCAGATTTTCAAAGCAAACACGACAGCTGCCAGTTCTAAATCATGGGTAGGGTAATTTCTTTCATGCTATTTCAATTGCCGAGAAGCATAAGCAATAACTCTGTCTCTCTGCATAAGAACATCACCCAAACCAGCATAGGATGCATCACAATAAACAATAAAATCATCGGAGCCATCTGGTAAAGCTAACACGGGTGCCTGACATAATAACTGCTTTAAGGTCTGAAAAGCTGTCTCCTGTGACTCATCCCACTGAAACTTAACATCTTTTCTTGTCAATTTTGTTAACGGACCAGCAATCTTTGAAAAGTCTTTAATAAATTTTCGATAATATCCGGCTAGCCCAAGAAAACTTTTGATTTCAGAAGGATTCTTTGGAACATTCCAATTCATAACAGCTTCAATTTTAGCAGGATCTACTTTGACACCGTCATTGCAGATAATATGACCCAGAAACTGTACCTCCCGAATCCAGAACTCACATTTAGAAAATTTGGCATATAAATGTTCCTTTTTCAATGTTTCCAACACTATTCTCAAATGCATTTCATGTTCTGATTCAGATTTAGAATATACCAGGATATCATCGATAAACACAATAACAAATTTATCTAGAAAAGGTCGACAAACACGGTTCATCAAATCCATAAAAATTGCTGGAGCATTAGTCAAACCAAAAGGCATAACCAGGAATTCAAAATGACCATACCTGGTTCGAAAAGCTGTTTTAGAAATATCTTGTTCACGAACACGAACTTGATGATAACCTGATCTCAAGTCAATCTTAGAATAAAATGAAGATCCCTGCAACTGATCAAACAAATCGTCTATGCGAGGCAGTTGATATTTATTCTTGCCTGTTCGTTTATTCAGTTCCCTATAATCAATACACATACGAAAAGACCCATCATTCTTTTTCACAAACAAAACTGGGGCACCCCAAGGAGAGGAACTATCTCTAATGAATCCTTTATCCAATAACTCCTGTATCTGATTCATCATTTCACGTATTTCAGAAGGAGCTAATCCATAGGGAGCTTTAGCTACAGGCGACGAGCCAGGAACAAGATCAATCTGATATTCAACTTCCCTAACTGGTGGCAAACCAGACATTTCATCGGGAAACACTTCCGGATATTCAGAAACAACCGGAACATCATAAATGGATTTCTTTTCTAATTTCACATCAATCACATAAGCCAGGTAAGACTCACAGCCTTTAGACAACGACTTCCTAGCTTTCATCATGGAAATCAGAGGTATACACTCACCATCCCTTTCTCCTCGAGCCACAATGTATGACCCTTCAGAAATTGGGATTATAATCAACTTATGGTGGCAATCTATACTTGCTTTAAACTGACTCAACCAATCCATGCCAATAATCACATCAAAACTTGGAATCGGCATTAATAGAAATGAAATTGGAAAAGTCTGGCCATCTATCACAATATTAGCTCCAGTCACCGAGGTGGTAACAAGAACTAACTTGCCACTAACAATCTCTACTTCTAAGGGCTTAGTTATCACAGTAGGAATCAATTTCAACTTATCACCGAAACACACAGATATAAATGAGCAGTTTGCTCCAGAATCAAATAAAACTGTGGACAGCCTCATCGACTGTCATCTGAAAAGCCCTACTCGTAGCTGGCGGAGGATTCTTCCGCTTTTACCCGGAAGATGACGAACTCCCGACCGAAACCGAACCCTGTTTCCCCGCCTCTGGACACTAACCGACACGATGCCCTTCTTTCTTATAATGCCAACACACATAATTAGGAAACTTGCAGTTCTTAAACTCATGACCAAGCTCACCACATTTAACACATTTATTTGTCTGAGGCGTACACGGCCCAGTATGTTTAGACCTACAAGTACTACACCAATTAGAACTACCAGAAGAAACACTTTTACTACCACTTTTCTGGCCCTGTCGGTTACCCTGCCACCTTTGTTTTCCTTTACCCAGAAGATTCATTTCTGGATTTCTGATCGGATTTATCTCTAGCTTGAGAACCTGAACCTCTCATATCACTATCAACAGATCGTGCGAGGTTAAAAGCTTGAGATAAAGTACCTGCTAATCTCACAGTGGTACGATAATTAGAAGGTAGAGCATTAACAAACTGTTCAATTTTCGTTTTCTCATCAGGGACCCACTGCTGAACAAACCGTAACTTCTCGGTAAACTGGGTTATTAACTCATCGATTGTCATTTTATCAGTTAATTGAAGATTTACAAACTCCCGTCTGATCCGAGCCATTTCAAAATCTGAACAATACTGATTTCGAACCACTTGATGAAATTCAGACCACTGGATAGTTTCCTTTTGTTGTTGGGTCAAATGGCCGGTAATAGAATCCCACCAGACCATAGCTTCATCCTTAAGACACTGTACTGCATATGGAACTTTAAACTTTTCCTCACAACAAGTCACCTCAAACTTTCTTTCAATATTTCTCAACCAATTTAAAGTAACAGTCGGATTAGGACTACCAGAATATTCAGGAGGTTTACTGGCCATAAAGGTCTTGAAAGAACATGTCTTATTAGCCTGAGATGAAGGAATAGTACCAAATGGATAGACAGGTTGTTGAAACCATTGCTGAGATGACGCAGCTTCAGTTTGTCTTTTGAATTCTCTAAGGGAAATTAATTCATCTTCCATTTCGTGCATATACTCATCCTGATTTGATTCTTCACCAACACGAGCAGAAGTACCATCATGAGCCGGTGGTTCACTCTGAATGTGCAAAGGAGGAGCATCGGTTCTTGAGGCATTGTTAGGGTTGGCGGTCGTTTGCTTGTTATCTGCCATATCTGTTTTTATCACAACAACTCAACAATTGTTAATCGTTAGCACCTAACTATTAACAAATTCACAATCAAGGCTAAATCCCATACTCAGGAATGTTTGACAAAACATGCTACAGAATTGGGGTTGAACACTTTACAATGCTCAGTTAACCCAAAACTATGCTCTGATACCAACTTATAACACCCCTCATTCTGTACAATAATATTCTATTATTTTCTTCGGAAGCGTATAAATTTAAAACATATATGAAAACTGTACATTAAGATAATGTACATACATAGTTACATTGTTCGGAACATACCAACTTAGAACTATTTAAAAACTACATATGTCAGGGTATTATATATTATAAAACCAGGGTTATAACAAAAACCATATCAGAGTCATAATCTGTCAAACATTCCCTGCGAAAGCATCCTTTCCTGACACCCACATATATATCAAAAACCTGCAGGAAGTAGGATGAGGGATTAGCATGAAGCTAAGTGAATGAATTTATCACACACAATTCAACTTAGCATAACAATTTGTTTACAGCAATTAATCGTAAACACATTTCTGTTTCAATTTCAATGAGGATCGGTGGCTCTGGAGATATCATAATACCCGGGGATTCTCCAAGAACACTTAATGTCAATCTGTATGGCCATTACAGAATAGACCGATAACTATTGGTTATTAAACTCATACACAGATCTCAAACACAACAGATGAATCAAAACCTGTGTAATTCACATAATAACCAAAAAGTCCAACTACAAGTTGACCTCAATAATCTAATACACATAGATTCACATATCACGTAGATTCATAATCAATAACACAGACTAAACAGTCTAATAATCAATCTACGTTTACTTGTTGCAACCAAACGGTTACAACTAAATCGAAATGTGAGTTCTAAATCCACTCACCGATATCTCAGAAGTCGTAACACTCAGCTTCTACTCACCGAGTCTTTGGTGTGTCTGAAACATCACACAACAATAATTTAGTAACTTGTGATTAACAAATAGTACTTATGTAAATAAACACATTACACTAGTACTCACATTATTAATCAATTTTACACATAAGTAACCACATTGTATATATATATATATGGTATACATTTAAGTTTACAAGTTAACACAATCATCAAAATAAAACAGACAAACGCGATCCAGGAAAGGGATGGTGGGATAGCGTTACACAGAAGGAAAACATTCTGTAACCAAAATGCACTGAGCAACGCGATCCGAAAGAAAGGTGTGACAACCGTCAATTTAGGACTATAATTTAGTGCCTAATCAAGTGTAATACATGTAATTAGTTCTGTGTTAGGCTAATTAATGTAGCAATTATTATATATATTGTTGAATATATATCTATAATTATGCGATTTGTTTAAATCGTACGAGTTTCAAATCGAATGAATTTCGATACAATAAATACGGACGTTGGTGAACAATTGATTTAAGTAATACCAGGATTTTTAATAACATTATTGTACTTAAAAATAATATGTCAATAATATTTCATATCCAAATTTTATTAAACAATTAACGTATACGCGATTTAACATACAAACGCGCAAACAAATAAAACATTTTATAATAAATTCGTAATTTAAAACTTATCTTTTAATGTGTAAAAATCATTTAACGTTTGAACAACGGAGCGAACGAACACCACACGGAGCGGGAACGCGGGGCGAAAATGGGAGTTTAACCTCCCACTCCCACCCCACTTTCTTTCATTTCCTTATTTCTTTCTCTCTCTCTCTTTCATTTTTCTCTCAAGTTTCATCACCACCAAACCACGAAAATCGCAAAATAAACATACTAAACGACCTCGGATCTTCAAGCCCCTTTGGAAATAAACGACCACCTCGCGACGATCTACACTTCTACCTTTCCGGATTTTCATTTCATCACTTTGTAAGTTTCCGACAAATTACGAAATCTCTCGATTTTACTTACTTTTCATATATTATGGTTTGGATAAGCTTAATATGTCCCTATGAGGGTTGGGTAAAAGTTTGGTAACCAACGGTCGCCGGAAAACACGTTTTTGGACCAAAATCCGTCGAACAGCGGCCAGTGTCGCATAGACACCGGCAGCGTATAGCGACACTCCTTAAGTGCCGCTATGATCTTGATGCCGACACTTCATTAGTGTCGCCTATGACAAGTTTCTGACTTCTTACCGTCACTACTTAAGTGACGCCTATATATACCTAGCGACACTTGTTAAGTGCCGCCATATCCTTTTAGCCGACACAACATACCGTCACTAGATAAGTGACGCCCTATATTCTGTACCGACACTTCATAAGTGTCGCCCAAATTTCCTTTTTGATCTATACCCGTCACTCTATAAGTGACGCCATACTATTTTACCCGACACTTCGTTAGTGTCGCTATGATACACGTCACTTCTTAAGTGACGCCCAAAAGTCCGAAATCATTCTTTTATAGGACACTCCCTAAGTGCCGCCATTATGCTGAACCCGTCACTCCTTAAGTGACGCATACCATGTTACACGACACTACACCAGTGACGCTATACCTTTGAATCTGACATTGAACCCGACACTTCGGTAGTGTCGCATGAACTGCCTTAGTGACGCCTATAGTGACGCATAAAACAGCAGATTTTCCAACTATTTTTACACCAAGTGTCGAGATTCTTCAACTTCAAATGCTTATTCAATACGACTTTTAGAACCTAATGGGACTTGTATTTCAAGTGTAACACTTCAAAAGCAAGACGATAACAACAACACATTTATTTCAACTAATCACCAACGGTCCGTACGCGCTTTCAAAACATACTTCAAAATCAAACAAGTCGTTGTAACTTGTATCAACTTATTCAAACAAGTCGTTGTAACTTGTATCAATTTAATCAAACAAGTCGTAGTAACTTGTAACAACACAATCAACCAAATCGGGGTAATTTGGACATCAAGTTAAGCAAACAATTTCAATGGTAGTCTTTCGAGATACCGGTACAATTAATAACAATTTAAGTGTCATGGACACATTCAGGTTTCAAGTCTTTGGACACCAACACACTGCTAATTACTTCAAGTTTAATTGCTTAACATTTCAAGACTCAGGTGAGTTTCATAGCCCCATTTTCACTGCTTTACAACTAGGGGTGTGATATTACTACTCGATTTTGTTTTACAAGTAGAACGCAAGTGCCAAACTTCAAATACTACATGAGTTTCAAGCTAATCAATTTAAAGTCCTCCATAAGCATAGTCTCTAGTATTTTATAGCGTGAATGTTAGTATATGATATCATATGGGATTGACAATCCTCATCCGGGTTAGCACGCACTAACCGGTCAAACGGATGTATTAGCATTTGGGAAGACGAGTGTTGATTAGGCACTCGTAGGAGGCATTTCAAGTTAGGTTTCCTTAATTGGGCCTGACAAATCAAGTTAAGCTCAGACTATGTGCTCATGGACAGTATAACTTTTATTTTGCTTAATTGCATTTTAAATTCAATATAAATCTTGCGGTTCTGACAACTATACATTGACATACAAACCTGTGAGCTCACCAGCGTTTTCGCTGACCCATTTTAGTATTTATCACAGGTACCCAGCAGTAGTTTGGCTGCACAAGCAGGAATTATTAGCTCGAGTCAGCATACATACAACTAGAGATTGGACTGCATTATTATATTTTGTAAAAGTAATTATGCTATGTAATCTCTCAATTTCAGGAATCGAGCTAATGTAACTATATTTTGATGTAAACATTTACTTTATCTATACAAGTTTAAAACGACGCATATAGTGGTCGTTCATTATATCTTATGTGCTTTGTATATTGATTAGTGACACCCAAATCAAGCTTCCGCAAATCATTAAATTTGGGGGTGTCACAGATTGGTATCAGAGCCTAAGGTTATAGTGAACTAGGTTGCATTTAGTGGGCCTAGACTATGACCGTTAGGCAGTATTCCTTATTAGTTATGACTAGTTCAGGGATTACATCATACGACTTTAATTTAACATAGCCTGATCAACTATGTACAATTAGAGAAAGATGATGTGAAATCTGAAAGAGTTATGTTGAACATGAATGCATTAGTTGACTCTGACCTCGAGAGAAACGGGACTCAAAACACGTCTGTGCTAGACACTCAATAGGTTATTATGTGATATACATATATTTACATGAATAGACCTCGTTACAACTTTAGGCTATATTACATTATATGAATATAGGCCTCTTTCTTTCTAACGCTTGTCTCGAAATGACAAACACACCACTAGTTCATCATACTCGGACTAGTATCTCATTTCATTTCCTTGTTCTTTCTTACTCAGCATCATGCCTCCTCGTCGTCAAATTACCCTTAGCGAGGCTGAGATCGCGGGAATAATTGCCCACAGTGTGACCGAAGCCTTGGCTACCCGAACACCACCCGGTAGCGAGGACACAGCAACCAATACTCCACCACCCAAACCTTGCTCCTATAAGGACTTTCTTAGCTGTAAACCGGTGTACTTCAAGGGCACGGAAGGTGCCATTGGCTTGATCCGTTGGATTGAGCGTATGGAATCCGTTTTCAGTCTCTGCGACTGCACTGAGAACAACAAAGTCAAATTCGCTGCTTACACCTTTCAGGAAGGTGCACACACGTGGTGGAAAACCCACGCAAACTCTGTAGGCCTTGAGGTTGCTAACCGACTTCCTTGGGCCGAACTGAAAAAGAAGCTGACAGAGAAATACTGTCCTGAAGAGGAATTGCACAGGCTGGAAGAAGAATTCTGGCATCTGGAGGTGCAGGGAAATGATGTTGCTGATTATACCACCAAGTTTCAGCAGTTTGCCTTATTATGCCCGGGTTTGGTCGAACCAGAAAGTAAGGGCATTAAGAAATACATTCGTGGACTTCCCGAGAACATCCAGGGAAACGTCGCCTCATCCAAACCAACTACTACTGAGAGTGCCATTCGATTGGCCCACGAACTCATGGCTCTAGTTGTCAGCCGTGAGACCTCCAATACCTCATCCTCCAACAACAACAAACGCAAATCCACTGAATACCACCACAACTCAAACAAGAAAAACAACGCCATCCAAGTCTACAACACCAACTCTGAACCCAACCGCAGCTACACCGGGGACAGACCTTATTGTCCCAAGTGTAACTATCACCACTTTGGTCAATGCAGTACTCCTTGCAACAACTGCAGGAAGTGCGGACATTTGACTAAGGATTGCCGAGCCCCCAAATCCAACAACAACCCCTCTGACAGAAATACCCGACAACCTAAGTCCTGTTATGAATGTGGAAACCCAGGACACTTTAGGGATTCTTGCCCAAAATTGAAGAACAAGGGCAACAACAACAACCACCGCAACAACAACACCAAAAGTAGCGCCTTCGTGATCAACTCAGGGGACGCCCGTCAAGACCCGAATGTGGTCACGGGTATGTTCCTCCTCAACAATTTAACTGCTTCTATTCTGTTTGATACTGGTGCCGATAGGAGTTTTATTTCCGATGAATTTTGCCCTCTACTTGACATTACACCTGTTGCTTTAGACGTTAAGTACACCGTAGAGCTAGCAAATGGCAAATTGATAGAAACCAATAGTGTGATACCTAATTGCACCTTAAGTCTAGCCGACGAAACCTTCTCCATAGATCTTATGCCTATTGAGATAGGGAGTTTCGATGTCATCGTAGGCATGGACTGGTTATCCAAACATCGCGCCGAAATCATCTGCTATGACAAAATTGTTCGCATACCTCTCACTGTCGGTAGAACCCTAGTCATACAGGGGGAGACCGGAGGGACGAGGCTTAACATCATATCTTGTCTTAAAACCCAGAAATTTCTGAGAAAGGGTTATCCATCAATCCTCGCGCACATCATGGAGAAAAAGTCGGAGGAGAAGCGACTTGAGGATGTTCCAATTGTTCGAGACTTTCCAGAAGTCTTTCCTGAAGAACTACCTGGTCTACCACCACCAAGACAGGTTGAGTTCTCAATCGATCTTGTACCAGGTGCGGCGCCTGTGGCCCGAGCACCATACCGTTTAGCTCCATCCGAACTTCAAGAACTGTCCACCCAGTTACAGGAACTCCTGGAACGAGGGTTTATCAGGCCGAGTTCTTCACCTTGGGGAGCTCCGGTCTTATTTGTCAAGAAGAAAGACGGTTCATTTCGAATGTGTATCGACTATCGAGAGTTGAACAAGTTAACTGTCAAGAACCGGTATCCACTCCCTCGAATCGATGACCTGTTCGACCAACTTCAAGGGTCGAGTTGTTATTCAAAGATTGATCTTCGATCCGGTTATCACCAATTGCGTGTTCGCGATGCCGATATTCCAAAAACCGCTTTCAGAACTCGTTACGGGCATTACGAATTTCAAGTGATGCCATTCGGCCTAACCAATGCACCGGCTGTATTCATGGACCTTATGAATCGGGTGTGTAAACCTTATCTTGATAGGTTTGTCATTGTCTTCATCGATGACATCCTCATATATTCGCGAAGCAAAGAAGAGCATGCGCAACATCTCAGAACCATCCTTGAACTACTTAAACACGAGGAGCTCTATGCCAAGTTCTCTAAGTGTGAGTTCTGGATCAAAACCGTTCAATTCCTTGGTCACGTGATTGACAGTCAGGGGATTCACGTTGACCCGTCAAAAATCGAGGCTATCAAAGACTGGCAATCGCCAACCACTCCGACCGAAGTACGGCAGTTTTTAGGACTGGCCGGATACTATCGACGATTCATTGAAAATTTCTCCAAGATAGCCATACCACTCACGACGCTGACCCAGAAAGACAAAAAGTTTGACTGGACTGATAAACAAGAATCGGCATTCCAACTCTTAAAACAAAAGCTTTGCAGTGCTCCTATTTTATCCCTACCCGAAGGCACCGATGACTTCGTGGTATACTGCGATGCTTCTCATCAAGGTCTCGGTTGTGTGCTCATGCAACGAGACAAAGTCATAGCTTATGCTTCCCGACAGCTCAAGATTCATGAAAAGAATTACACCACCCACGACCTCGAGCTAGGAGCTGTCGTTTTTGCCCTCAAAATCTGGAGACATTACCTTTATGGTACCAGATGTACAATCTTTACCGACCATAAAAGCCTTCAACACATATTCGATCAGAAGGATCTCAACATGAGGCAACGTCGATGGGTCGAGTTGCTTACTGACTACGACTGCGAACTCAAATATCATCCAGGCAAAGCAAATGTTGTTGCTGACGCCCTCAGTCGAAAAGAGCGAGTGAAACCACTTCGGGTTCGAGCCCTCAATATGACCATTCACAACAATTTAAACATTCAAATCCTCACTGCTCAACTCGAAGCCTTAAAACCCGAAAATGTCAAAAATGAAGCCTTGCGGGGCATGGATAAACAATTCGAACTCAGACCTAACGGGATTAGGTATTTCTCAAACCGAATCTGGTTGCCTAAATTTGGGAACCTACGAGACTTGGTGATGGATGAAGCTCACAAGTCCAAATATTCTATCCATCCGGGATCCGATAAAATGTACCACGGTATCAAGGACTTCTACTGGTGGCCGAACATGAAAGCTGAAATCGCCACCTATGTCAGCAAGTGCCTTACTTGCTCCAAAGTCAAAATCGAATATCAAAAACCTTCTGGTTTACTTCAACAACCCAGTCTTCCTGAATGGAAATGGGAACAAATTGCCATGGACTTCATAACCAAACTACCCAAATCCTCGAACGGTTGCGATTCCATTTGGGTGATCGTGGATCGTCTCACAAAATCTGCTCACTTCCTGGCAATCAAGGAATCCGACAAAATGGAACGCCTCACCAACATTTATCTGAAGGAAATCGTGACCAAACACGGTGTTCCAATTTCAATCATCTCCGATAGAGATAGTCGTTTCACTTCACAATTTTGGCAATCACTTCAAAAATCCCTGGGTACTCGACTTGATATGAGTACCGCATACCATCCTCAAACAGACGGTCAAAGTGAACGAACCATTCAAACACTGGAAGATATGCTACGGGCCTGCGTAGTAGACTTCGGTGTAAACTGGGAAAAGCATCTACCATTGTGCGAGTTCTCGTACAACAACAGTTATCATACCAGCATCAATGCTGCACCCTTTGAGGCACTGTACGGTCGTAAGTGCCGGTCACCTATCTGTTGGACTGAAGTTGGGGATAGCCAACTCACAGGTCCAGAAATCATTCATGAGACGACCGAGAGAATCGTTGAAATCCAAAACAAGCTTAAGGCTGCGCGTGATCGTCAGAAAAGTTATGCTGACGTGAGACGCAAACCACTCGAGTTCCAAGTTGGGGATCGAGTTCTACTCAAAGTATCACCTTGGAAAGGCGTAATCCGATTTGGCAAACGAGGGAAGTTGAATCCCAGATACATTGGACCATTCGAGATCCTCGAAAGGATTGGTCCAGTGGCTTATCGATTGCTGCTGCCATCTGAACTTAGCGGCGTGCATCCCACATTTCATGTTTCAAATCTGAAGAAGTGTCTGTCTGATGAGACACTTATCATTCCACTCGATGAAATTCGAGTTGACGAGAAACTTCACTTTGTTGAGGAACCCGCTGAAATCATGGACCGTGAGGTCAAACAACTTAAACAAAGTCGTATTCCTATCGTCAAAGTTAGGTGGAATTCGCGGCGCGGTCCGGAATTCACCTGGGAACGGGAGGATCAAATGCGACTCAAGTATCCTCAACTCTTCACTGATTCAACGTCAAACACCATTTCGACATAAATTTCGGGACGAAATTCTTCTAACAGGGAGAGAATGTGACAACCGTCAATTTAGGACTATAATTTAGTGCCTAATCAAGTGTAATACATGTAATTAGTTCTGTGTTAGGCTAATTAATGTAGCAATTATTATATATATTGTTGAATATATATCTACAATTATGCGATTTGTTTAAATCGTACGAGTTTCAAATCGAATGAATTTCGATACAATAAATACGGACGTTGGTGAACAATTGATTTAAGTAATACCAGGATTTTTAATAACATTATTGTACTTAAAAATAATATGTCAATAATATTTCATATCCAAATTTTATTAAACAATTAACGTATACGCGATTTAACATACAAACGCGCAAACAAATAAAACATTTTATAATAAATTCGTAATTTAAAACTTATCTTTTAATGTGTAAAAATCATTTAACGTTTGAACAACGGAGCGAACGAACACCACACGGAGCGGGAACGCGGGGCGAAAATGGGAGTTTAACCTCCCACTCCCACCCCACTTTCTTTCATTTCCTTATTTCTTTCTCTCTCTCTCTTTCATTTTTCTCTCAAGTTTCATCACCACCAAACCACGAAAATCGCAAAATAAACATACTAAACGACCTCGGATCTTCAAGCCCCTTTGGAAATAAACGACCACCTCGCGACGATCTACACTTCTACCTTTCCGGATTTTCATTTCATCACTTTGTAAGTTTCCGACAAATTACGAAATCTCTCGATTTTACTTACTTTTCATATATTATGGTTTGGATAAGCTTAATATGTCCCTATGAGGGTTGGGTAAAAGTTTGGTAACCAACGGTCGCCGGAAAACACGTTTTTGGACCAAAATCCGTCGAACAGCGGCCAGTGTCGCATAGACACCGGCAGCGTATAGCGACACTCCTTAAGTGCCGCTATGATCTTGATGCCGACACTTCATTAGTGTCGCCTATGACAAGTTTCTGACTTCTTACCGTCACTACTTAAGTAACGCCTATATATACCTAGCGACACTTGTTAAGTGCCGCCATATCCTTTTAGCCGACACAACATACCGTCACTAGATAAGTGACGCCCTATATTCTGTACCGACACTTCATAAGTGTCGCCCAAATTTCCTTTTTGATCTATACCCGTCACTCTATAAGTGACGCCATACTATTTTACCCGACACTTCGTTAGTGTCGCTATGATACACGTCACTTCTTAAGTGACGCCCAAAAGTCCGAAATCATTCTTTTATAGGACACTCCCTAAGTGCCGCCATTATGCTGAACCCGTCACTCCTTAAGTGACGCATACCATGTTACACGACACTACACCAGTGACGCTATACCTTTGAATCTGACATTGAACCCGACACTTCGGTAGTGTCGCATGAACTGCCTTAGTGACGCCTATAGTGACGCATAAAACAGCAGATTTTCCAACTATTTTTACACCAAGTGTCGAGATTCTTCAACTTCAAATGCTTATTCAATACGACTTTTAGAACCTAATGGGACTTGTATTTCAAGTGTAACACTTCAAAAGCAAGACGATAACAACAACACATTTATTTCAACTAATCACCAACGGTCCGTACGCGCTTTCAAAACATACTTCAAAATCAAAAAGTCGTTGTAACTTGTATCAACTTATTCAAACAAGTCGTTGTAACTTGTATCAATTTAATCAAACAAGTCGTAGTAACTTGTAACAACACAATCAACCAAATCGGGGTAATTTGGACATCAAGTTAAGCAAACAATTTCAATGGTAGTCTTTCGAGATACCGGTACAATTAATAACAATTTAAGTGTCATGGACACATTCAGGTTTCAAGTCTTTGGACACCAACACACTGCTAATTACTTCAAGTTTAATTGCTTAACATTTCAAGACTCAGGTGAGTTTCATAGCCCCATTTTCACTGCTTTACAACTAGGGGTGTGATATTACTACTCGATTTTGTTTTACAAGTAGAACGCAAGTGCCAAACTTCAAATACTACATGAGTTTCAAGCTAATCAATTTAAAGTCCTCCATAAGCATAGTCTCTAGTATTTTATAGCGTGAATGTTAGTATATGATATCATATGGGATTGACAATCCTCATCCGGGTTAGCACGCACTAACCGGTCAAACGGATGTATTAGCATTTGGGAAGACGAGTGTTGATTAGGCACTCGTAGGAGGCATTTCAAGTTAGGTTTCCTTAATTGGGCCTGACAAATCAAGTTAAGCTCAGACTATGTGCTCATGGACAGTATAACTTTTATTTTGCTTAATTGCATTTTAAATTCAATATAAATCTTGCGGTTCTGACAACTATACATTGACATACAAACCTGTGAGCTCACCAGCGTTTTCGCTGACCCATTTTAGTATTTATCACAGGTACCCAGCAGTAGTTTGGCTGCACAAGCAGGAATTATTAGCTCGAGTCAGCATACATACAACTAGAGATTGGACTGCATTATTATATTTTGTAAAAGTAATTATGCTATGTAATCTCTCAATTTCAGGAATCGAGCTAATGTAACTATATTTTGATGTAAACATTTACTTTATCTATACAAGTTTAAAACGACGCATATAGTGGTCGTTCATTATATCTTATGTGCTTTGTATATTGATTAGTGACACCCAAATCAAGCTTCCGCAAATCATTAAATTTGGGGGTGTCACAAAAGGGCTTGGGATCGCGTTCCCAAGAACAAAAATCCGGATGAGTCAGGTTTTAACTAACAAACGCGATCATGGCTAGGGTTTCGGGATCGCGTTTGAGCTTATTACAGCTCAAGATCAGACCTGCAAAAGATTTGCTCGAACCCTAACTTCTAATCATCATCAAAATGACATCAATTCCGAATTTGCAAGTTATCAAACACCCAATAATGATTATATACATACACTAAAACATTTTTCAAGTTTCCAATTCACCTAAACATCAATAATTCACAATTTCATGTAAAACCCATTTCATGAAGTTATAAGAACACTTACAAATTCAATCCAAAGCAAAGATTCAACTGATGATGATGATTGTAATGAAGTAATCACAGCTTCAATTCAACCAATATGATTACAATTTATAAGTTTAAGATTCTTGTGTTTGATGCTTATGAAATGAAGAAGAAAATGAGTTATCAAGGAGAAGTAATTTAGGCCGACTCATCAACCCACTTCACATATCAAGTGATATAATTTATACCCGTCTTAAATCTATTGTCTGAAACCTAAATACCAATTGCGTGAAACTTACTTTATAGTACCGTCAACTAGAGTAAATTAAAACAAACAATAATTTACTATTCACAATAAGTCATTAGACCTATTTATCTAAGTTTCGCAATTAAACAATTAATATCAAATAATTCCTAAAAACATTAAATAATCAAATTAAAATAAGGAATTACCAGACCACTGGAGAGGATGTTACACGCACCATGTAATTCGGTTTTGGTCCGGTCTGGTACCGGTTCGGTTCTTGCGATTTTGGTTCAAAACCGCAAACCCTAAAGAAGAAGATGTGTAAAAACATATACTTATCAAATTGAATATAAGACTTAAGGAATCAAAAAAAACTTACTGTCGTTTAATAATCAAAACTAAAACATTGTTGTAATTCCAAAATAAAATATTCAAACAAAACATGCATATATGTAGAACATAAAAGAATATCGTAGATGAAGTTTCCAAAAAAAATTGTTAAATAGATCAAGCGTTAACAAATGATCAAAAATCATGATCCGGGAAGTGTGCAAAGTAACCAAATTATTGTGTGTGGACGACGAAGGAGAGAAAAAAATTGTGACATGAATATTTGGATGTATGGAGTATCAAGGATAAAAATCTAAGAAAACATACATACTTATAATTAATATTACAATTTTAATCAATCTAATAATATAATTCATTATCTATCGATATTAAAATAATATATATTTTTCTCTTTTCCTATATAACTGGTTCTGGCGGTTCGAACCGTGTATACTGGTTCTATAACCGAACCGGATCGCGAACCATTTAGATTAAAAGATAGAACCGAAACCGGACCGTTGTAATTCGGGTTGGTTCGGTTCCGGTCCGGTCCCAGTTTGATTTACCGGTTTTGACTTTTTTCTGGACCATTTATGTACACCCCTAGTTGGATGTAATTTTTTTAACCTGCCGTAATGCACGGGCCAAAAAAACTCGTTCAACCAAATGGGACAAAGTATACTTTGACTAGTATAAAGAACGCAATTAACGAGGCGAGTGGTTATACTTCATGGATCAAGTGCAACAATGACTCTTGGAGCAATAGTCAACTGCACCCCAAATCTATTTGTGTGTGAACTCATCGGTTTCGGGATACATCTAGTGTCTCATATTTCCTACCGGAAGTTGTGCTTCCGCTATCGAGTTACCTTCATTTTCACAAGTAACCTCTCGGCTTTCTGATGAATGAACTTGTATGTTAATCAAATGGTGAATTTTTGTTGATTTACTCAACGTTTCCAACTTATTTGCTTGGTCATTTTAATTTTTATAACGTGAAAACTGAGAACCTTTCTTTGACATGTGGGCCATTGATTAGATGGTTACACTAAATGGGCCATTAATTAAGTTTGGTTGGAGTAGCATCAGTTTTGGAACTTTTGCCCGTTACATATGGTCGGTCATATAAATAAAAGAATGATAAGAATCTTCTAAATGGGCCATTAATTAAATTTGGTTGGAGTAGCATCAGTTTTGGAACTTTTGCCCGTTACATATTTGTGATCTTTACTCGAGTTTAAATAGCTTTTAAGAGCTTTTTAAGCTTTTGATTTTCAAATAATTAAGCTGCCGTTTACGTTTGGCAAGAAAATGTAGAGCTTTTAAATTCCTTTGAAAAGCTTCTAAACGCTCCTTTTTAAAACGCTAGTAGGATAGGATAGGATCAGCTTTTTAAAACGCTGCTTTGATTTTAATATATTCAGTAGCACTTTTAAACTTCTTTCATTTTGATAATTTAATAATACCTTTACACATTTAACAAGATATATGAACTATGTTACTCCGGTAATTAATGTATAAATAATATGTCTTTACATTCTTAAAAAGTTATTATCATTAATTTATCATTAATATAATTGATAGAGAGAAGTATATTATACAGATTAATATACTAAATCTTACATTTATAATAAATCCTAATTAAACATTATCTATGATAATTAATTTTAGCCAAATTTTATATATGTCTTTTTATGTCATTTTACACAATTTAACAACAGCTACAACTAATTTTCCAAAAACATATATATAAATAAAAGTTCCAGCTTACAGCTCCAATTAAAAGATACAGCTAACAGCTTGCAGCTACAGCTTCTAGCTACAGCTAACAGCTACTTACGCCAAACATACCCTAAAGTTTTACGATTTAATGTTTGTTTTCAGTAAAAGTTCATCTAAATATAATTTTCAGGTGAGTAACGAAAGTGATGGGTTACTACTAAATAGAATGATGAAAATACATTTAAAATCTAATTCATTGATATATTTTGCATCAAGTATTATATAACATAAACAAAAATATTTAAGATTAAACACTACTACATAATCACACATTAAGACTCCTTTAAAAAGACCGGTTATATGCGAACTGGTCTAAAAAAAACTGTGAGCGTCCTATTCCAAACACACTAACAGGTCTTAAAAGTTCCAAACCGGTCTATTTCTTGAGCCGGCTAATTTGAAACACACTAACCGGTCTATATGTTTGAACAGGTCTACTTTTGAAACTAACACTAGCGGATTTTTTGCTTTTTATCTTCCAACCCAACGACTTTCACAATTAATTACTGATCATTAACAAAATAAACTCAACTGATTACTCTCTTTCATCTTAATTAACCCTTCATTCACCATAGATGCTCCTTGAAATTCTTGAAGTTCAAATAACAATTTTGAAGGTATGAACAATTCCCACGTTAATTACTTTCATATATAGTCCTGATGGTGGTAACCTTGGCTACTTACTTGTGGTACCTATCTTGGGCATTTTTTAGTCCACAAATCAAATATTCAATTAGGTAAAATGGTTTGGTCGATACATTATTGTTTGTTTTTTCTGTTTTAAATTAATGTTTTGTTGGAACAGTATATGAATATGACGTTCTGATGATTTGGTGTAGAATAACGGGTTCCATCTATCTATCCATATGGTAAAATGACGCCTTTTTCCATCTGAAAATAACCACATGCTTTGTTCTTCGTCAAATTAAAGATCTTTATGCGTTCTTTGATTTCATTTTTACTGACATACACGTTTGTTATCTGATCTCACTTATATATTTTACTTTCTGAATAGTCTATTGATAATATTTTGGACCAGAATATATATATATATATAATGTGTGTGTGTTTGTTTGTGTGTAATTGTATATCTTTATCTTTATGTTTGTGTTTTATATGTTAATCTTATCGATCATCTTCTTTTTAGGACCTTTTGCAGAATTTGTTCGTATCACGCTGATATATTGCTAGCTTGATTGATCCTTTGCAGAAAGGTATGTATTTAAAACATATATAAATAGTTTTAAGTGACTTATGATCTATGCAAGACATAGTTTATTTTTATGCAAATTCTATTAACCCATCACTACTACAATTCACTTAATGCGGACCGCTTATATACCTAATGCAGACCAGTTTTCCAACCGCTCTCAATAAGGAGGGGTATTGTTGCTAAAACACATAGAGACTGGTTTTCCAACCGGCCTTATTGATGGTATTAAGCCTGGTTTTGATTATTGAGACCGGTTAGCTAAAAATAACGGGAAAACATGTATAGACCGGTTGTGTGTTATTGAGACTGATTTGTGTTTGTTAAGGGTTGTGCCATTGAGACGGGTTTGTGTTTGTGAGATATAATAACGCAGCCCAAATAGACCAATTTTACAAATTGTCGTATGCATTACTAAATGCATGTTTTTTGTTTATCAGGACCTAATGCACTAGAATTTAATACCAAAACCACAAATCTACCTTTATTACCAAAACCAAATTATATTAACATAAAAGTATATGGTTTACAATATAACAAGATAACGCAAAATAAATACACTAAAGTTATCGTAATATATACTCTGAACGTCTTACGACCAACACTCTCCAAGTCCGCAATCCGCAACAGAACTATGATTATCATCCATTCAATCTGTCAAACATATAAAATAAGATACACATAAGCATTGTATAAGTTTGTGTAGTTAGCCCTCATAAATATAACACCAATAATGAACCTGAATAAGTACAAGGTTATAAGTGAACCTAAAATCATCTTAGTGTAGGCTTATTTGTTTGGAGAATACCAACTTCAAGTAAACCGAAACCAAGGAAACAATCCATACAAGAGAACAACAACCAAAAAAGACTCCAGCCTACAAGACGTAAACTAGACGAAGCAAATCATCACCAAAACTACGGTACAAGGCACAAAACAAACACCATACTAAAAGCAAGACAAAAGCATAAGCTAAGACCATAAATCAGGACCTAGTGTATGCTTATGTATGTCAAAATTTATATGCAATTTATACTTACGTATGATCATATTACTATATCAAATACATAATATGTGTCATTATTGGGCAAAAGAATATACCTCATAAAAAGTGACACATATGCCGTTGACTAACTATATCTTCGATATCCATCATAGATAAGGCACGGTCATCCCGAGGGATCTATATGTAACACCCCCAAATTTATCGAGTTGCGGAAGCATACATTGGGTGTTACTAATCAATATACAAAGCACAAGATTAATAGTAAACGACCTCTAAATGAGACGTTTCGAAAAGGTTTCATAAATAATAATCGTTTGAAAACCGTAGGTTTTCGTACACAAAATGTAATTCCCTAGAGTCCACGCGTATAGCGGGAGATTCTATTACATAACCATAGTTACAAAAGATAATGCCAAAGAATCTCCGTTAAATGCAGTTTGTAAATCATGCGACTCTAGCTAGTAATCCTGGAGTAATCCTACTCCGTAAGTGTACCTGAGATACAAAGCTAGAAAGTGTCAACCAAAAAGGTTGGTGAATCTCACAGGTTTAGTAATAAGTAAGTGTTATGAACCACAAGTATGTACCCGTATTGCTATCAAGCAAAGTAAGTAAATCAGTAAATCAGTACAGTGCCATGAGCTCATAAGTTGAAGCTTAACCGTGTAGTGTGAATATATCACGTACCCCCGTGAGTGCTATCCGCACACTCATATGTAACAAATACTAATATGTCTGTTTCTACGTGTAAATCAGTACGTGGTGGCGCTACCACCCCAGACAGGGATTGTCAGTCCCAAATGGATCCATCTACTAGTACTCGCGCTTAAGACCATAACTAACAACTTACGATTAGGAGGCTTTCAGTGGATAAAAGTAACTCATGCGTTTGTTTGTAATCAGTAATGTTTTCAGTTCAGTACATTGTGTTCATACGTAAAACAGTTGCTAAGTATCTCACCCCAAAGTATAAAACAGTAAAAGTGGGCCTGTAAGACTCACCTGAGTCGAGCAGTGGTAAATAGCAAGTAGTAGTAAAGCAAGTAGGTTCTCCGAACCCGTAACCTTCTAGTGCCTAAACACATAAGGTTAAGTAAGTAGATGTCTCGCAAGACCATCTAGGCTAGTTGTTCATACAACCCGTTGTGTTTAAATGTTGGTTTGTTCGCGTTTGTTTCAAGAGATATACGGCCCGTTGGTGATTTGTTATAATTAAAGTTTATCATTTATAACGCAATTTAGTGCAATTGTAATGGAAAGTATGTTCTATGATGTTTGTTAAGTGGTATAGTATAAGCATTGGAAGTTGTATAAGTTCGACACTTAGTGTACAAATAGTTGAAAAGCTGCTGTTTTATGCGACACTTCATAGCGTCACTTAAGTTGGTCATGCGACACTAAGGGAGTGTCGGGTGAAGTGTCGGTTCTGAAAGAATAGCGTCACTATGGCAGTGTCGGGTAACAAAGTCATGCGTCAGTAATGTAGTGTCGTACAACGTGAAAGTTTGATATTATGCGACACTTCGGAAGTGTCGGTGTCAAGTGCCGGTATATGGATAAGGGCGTCACTAAGCTAGTGTCGGTATAAAGTATCGGATAATGAAGTCTAGCGGCACTAAGGAAGTGTCGGTAATATAAGTATAGGCGTCACTATCATAGTGACGGGTAAAGATCACAAAAGGTAACAAGCGACACTTAAGAAGTGTCGGTATCGGACATAGGGCGATACTTAAGTAGTGTCGGGTAGCTAGTATAGCGACACTAAGGAAGTGTCGCTATAAGTGACGCATATCTGGGTTCATCTATGCGACACTATCGGCTGATCGACGGATTTCGAGCCAAAAACATGTTTTCGGGTTCCCGTTTGGTCTGATTCTTTTACCCAACCCTCATATGAACATATTAAGCCTATCAAAACCATAAACTAGTAAAAATGATCAAAAACGAGAGATGTCGGGATTTGTCGGAAACTTACAAAGTGTCGGATTGAAAATCCGAAAAGATAGGAATGTAGATCGGGAGATGGTGATGCTTTTATTCCAAACGAGTAGTACGATCCGAGGTCGTTCAAGGTGTTTATTTTGAGGATTTGTGAGATTTGTGGTGTTTTTGAATTAGAGAGAAAAGAAAGAAAGAGAGAGAAAGGTAAAATGAAAAATGAAGAGAAAATAAAGGAAGGAGGTGATTTTGGTGGGAATTCCCACCGTTTTCAGTATACGCCCAGCGCTCCGTGCGGTGTTCGTTTTCTCCGTCTTTTGAGCATTAAATATTTATTTCACGCGTTTAATTATATTTATAAAATCACAAATCTTGTTTAAATAATTTATTTAAATTATTTCTTAAACCTTTAAATTAGATTTAATTACTTTTGTTATTAAATCGTGTAAGTTTTAATCGTGTACTACGAGGCAGTTACTAATTGTTATAAAATAGCATTTCGGTCATAGTTGCGTTATTTTAGTTTATAAACCTTTGTTCACCAACGTCCGTTTTAACCGAATAGAATTTCATTCTATTTAAGTTGCGTACGATTTAAGCCAAATCGCAAAGTTGTATATATTCACCAATATATAATCCGATACATAAATTAGCCTAACACAGAACTAATTACATGTATTTACAAAAAATTAGGCACTAATTCTAGTCCTAATTTGCCGGTTGTTACATTCTCCCCTTGTTAAAAGAATTTCGTCCCGAAATTAGCTCGATTGCACGGTCGGTGCGTTGTCTGGGAAGAGATGCGGGTATTTCTGTCGCATTTGGTCTTCCCGTTCCCAGGTGAATTCCGGACCACGTCTGGAATTCCACCTGACTTTTACGATGGGAATACGACTCTGTTTTAGTTGTTTGACCTCACGGTCCATTATTTCCATAGGTTCCTCGACAAAATGAAGTTTATCATCGATCTGAATTTCGTCGAGCGGTATAATCAGTGTCTCGTCAGACAGACATTTCTTTAGATTAGAAATGTGGAATGTGTTGTGAACGCTGCTAAGCTCAGCAGGAAGTTGTAGGCGGTATGCCACTGGACCAATCTTTTCAAGGATTTCGAATGGTCCGATGTATCTAGGGTTTAGTTTGCCTCGTTTTCCGAATCGAATGACACCTTTCCACGGTGCCACTTTGAGAAGTACCTTGTCCCCTACTTGGAACTCAAGGTGTTTGCGCCTCACGTCAGCATAGCTTTTCTGACGATCACGCGCGGCTTTTAGTCGGTTTTGTATGCCGACGATCTTTTCAGTTGTTTCATGTATGATTTCTGGACCGGTGAGTTGTGTATCCCCCACCTCAGTCCAACAGATAGGTGACCGGCACTTACGACCATACAGTGCCTCGAAGGGTGCAGCCTTTATGCTGGTGTGATAACTGTTGTTGTACGAGAACTCGCACAACGGTAAGTGATTTTCCCAGTTTTTACCGAAGTCAACTACGCAGGCTCGTAGCATGTCTTCCAGTGTTTGTATGGTTCGTTCGCTCTAGCCGTCGGTTTGAGGATGGTAAGCAGTACTCATATCCAAACGAGTACCAAGAGATTTTTGCAGTGATTGCCAGAAGCGAGAAGTAAATCGAGCATCTCGGTCGGAGATGATTGAGATGGGTACTCCGTGTCTTGACACGATTTCTTTCAGGTAGATCCGTGTCAAACGTTCCATCTTATCAGTTTCTTTGATGGCTAGAAAATGAGCAGATTTAGTGAGTCGGTCAACGATCACCCAAATGGTATCGCAACCGCTAGAAGTTTTTGGGAGTTTGGTAATGAAGTCCATGGTGATCTGTTCCCATTTCCATTGAGGTATTTCGGGTTGTTGTAGCAACCGGAAGGTTTCTGATGTTCAGCTTTAACTTTGGAACAAGTAAGACACTTGCCAACATAGGTTGCAATGTCAGATTTCATGTTGGGCCACCAGTACATTTCCTTGATGCCGTGATACATTTTGTCGGCACCGGGGTGTATAGAGTATTTAGACTTGTGAGCTTCATTCATCACCAAGTCTCGAAGGTTCCCAAAACTTGGTAAACAGATTCGATTCGAGAAGTATTTGGCCCCGTTAGGTTTGGTTTCAAATTGTTTGTCCATGCCCCGCAAGGCCTCGTTTATCAAGTTTTCTGGTTTGAGTGCTTCGAGTTGAGCGGCGAGAGTTTGATTGATGAGGTCGTTGTGAATGATCATACCGAGAGCTCGAACTCGAAGTGGTTTCACTCGTTCCTTTCGGCTTAAAGCATCGGCGACAACATTCGCCTTGCCTGGATGATAGCGAATTTCGCAATCGTAATCAGTAAGCAACTCGACCCATCGACGTTGCCTCATGTTGAGATCCTTTTGATCGAAGATATGTTGGAGACTTTTATGGTCAGTAAAGATTGTACACTTGGTACCGTATAAGTAGTGTCTCCAGATTTTTAGAGCGAATACGACAGCCCCCAACTCTAGGTCATGAGTTGTGTAATTCTTTTCGTGGACCTTGAGTTGTCGAGAGGCGTAAGCGATGACTTTGTCTCGTTGCATCAGTACACAACCAAGACCTTGGTGTGAAGCATCACAGTATACCACGAAGTCATCGTTGCCTTCGGGTAAAGATAAGATAGGTGCACTGCAGAGTTTCTGTTTTAGTAGCTGGAAAGCTGACTCCTGTTTGTCAGTCCAATCGAACTTCTTTTCTTTTTGAGTCAGTGCAGTGAGAGGTAGGGCTATTTTCGAAAAATTCTCAATGAACCGCCTGTAGTATCCGGCAAGTCCTAAGAATTGACGTACCTCGGTTGGTGTCGTAGGGGCTTGCCAACACTTGATAGCCTCGATTTTTGAAGGATCGACATGAATCCCTTGATTGTCAATGACGTGTCCAAGGAATTGAACGGTTTGCATCCAGAACTCACACTTAGAGAATTTAGCGTATAACTCTTCGTGTTTGAGCAGCTCTAGGATAGTTTTCAGGTGTTGCGCGTGTTCTTGTTCAGTGCGCGAGTAAATCAAGATGTCATCGATAAAGACGATAACAAATTTGTCAAGGTAAGGTTTGCACACCCGATTCATAAGGTCCATGAATACAGCCGGTGCGTTGGTTAAGCCGAATGGCATCACTTGGAATTCATAATGCCCGTAGCGAGTTCGGAAAGCCGTTTTAGGAATGTCATCGTCACGAACTCGGAGTTGGTGATAACCTGACCGTAGATCGATCTTTGAGTAGAAACTCGACCCCTGAAGTTGGTCAAACAGGTCATCGATGCGAGGAAGTGGGTAACGGTTCTTGACAGTTAATTTGTTGAGTTCACGGTAGTCGATGCACATACGGAAAGAACCGTCTTTCTTTTTCACAAACAGGACCGGAGCTCCCCAAGGTGAGGAACTTGGTCGAATAAATCCCTTGTCCAGGAGTTCCTGTAACTGAGTAGACAACTCCTGAAGTTCGGATGGGGCTAGTCGGTAAGGGGCTTGTGCCACGGGTGCTGCGCCGGGCACAAGATCAACAGAGAATTCGACTTGTCTAGTTGGCGGTAGGCCAGGCAAGTCTTCAGGAAAGACTTCTGGAAAGTCTCGAACAATAGGCACATCCTCAAGTCGCTTCTCCACCGACTTTTTCTCCATAACGTGTGCGAGGATTGCCTGGTACCCTTTTCTCAAGTATTTTCGGGTTTTCATGCAAGAAATGATATTTATTCTCGTCCCACCGGTCTCCCCTTGTATGCTCAAAGTTCCACCGGTGACGAGAGGAATGCGTACAATTTTCTCAAAACAAACGATTTCGGCTCGGTGCTTGGACAACCAATCCATACCGACGATGATGTCAAAGCTGCCGATTTCGACAGGTATCAAGTCAATGGAAAAGAGTTCGTTAGCTAGGTTCAAAGTGCAATTAGGTATCACACTGTCGGCCTCAATAAGTTTTCCGTTTGCTAATTCTACAGTGTACTTAGAATCTAAGGCAATAGGTGTGGTGTCTAGTAGTGGATAAAACTCATCAGAAATAAAGCTCTTATCAGCACCAGTATCAAATAACACAGATGCAGTCAAGTTGTTGAGAAGAAACGTACCCGTGACCACATTCGGGTCTTGACGGGCTTCCCCAGATTTCAGCACAAAAGCTCTTCCTCGAGCATTGTTGTTGTTCTTGTTGTTGTTGTTCAGTTTCGGGCAGTCTTTCTTGAAATGCCCCGTACCGTTGCACCCATAACAAGTCTTTGGTGCAGAGGTGTTGGTGTCAGTGGTGTTTGATCTACAGTCCTTAGCCAAGTGTCCGAATCTCTTACACTTGCTACAGGGACACGAACCATAGTGGTGTCGTTGGCATTTTGAGCAATAGGGCTTGGTTCCCTTGTACGCTCCCTTGTCATCAGTATTGGAGGTGTAGGCTTTAATGGTCTCGGGTTTCTTGGTTTGATGGTTGTTGTGGTTGTCGGACCATTTTCGTTTATTGCTGTTGGAGGATGGAGTGGGTGGTTCTGGGTCCTCGTTCATAGCTAGAAGTTCATGGGCCAACCGAATGGCACCATGAAGAGTGGTTTGGTTTGATGAGGCGACATTTCCCCGGACAGGTTCCGGAAGGCCGCGGATGTACTTCTTAATCTTTTCGGGCTCAGTACCTGCCATGGCTGGGCGAAGAACGGTGAGTTGTTGGAATCTGGTGGTGTATCCAACGATATCAGTTCCTTGCACTTTTAAGTTCCAGAACTCTTCGTCCAGCTTGTGAAGTTGTTCGGACGGGCAATACTCATCAGTGAGCATTTTCTTCAGATCCTCCCAAGGGAGTAGATAAGCGGTGTCAATCCCCACGGACTGGGTATAGGAATTCCACCACGAGAGGGCACCATCTTCGAGGGTGCAGGTGGAGAATTTGACTTTCTCGTCCTCCGCACATTTGCTGATGCGGAAAACGGATTCCATCTTTTCGAACCATTTGATAAGTCCGATGGCTCCTTCGGTCCCCTTGAAGCTCAAGGGTTTGCAGTTCTGAAAGTCCTTGTATGAACAAGGTTTAGCAGCAGAGGTTTCAGCGGCATCGCTGTTTCTTGTGGAACCTGGTGGAGTATTTCGAGCCAAGGCTTCAGTAACAGCCTGGGTTATGAGTGACGTGATCTGAGCATCAGTATAAGGTCTTGACTTTGGCGGCATGACTCTTCAATAAAAGAAATGAAGATACATGAGATTTTGTAAGAAAGTTGTATTTATTTCAGATGTACATGTATAAAGGTGGTAATACATAACATCATTATGAAAAGAATTATGGCAAATAATATGAGTCGAAGCAGCAAGTAATATTTGATAGATGATGCGAGTTCAAAGGTTACATCCTACGGATGTATTACAAAAGACATCGGGAATTGTTACATCCGACTGGAACATAGAGTAGTGCTTAGATAGTTACTAGATTACAGGATAGTTTACAAAACAAAGACTAAGCTAGTCTTAACGTAGGTTAATCTGCTCCATCATTTCGATGAGACGATCCACAGTATTTGCAAGTCTGCTGGCTTGTCGAGCATTGTCTTCAGCTAATGCTAGTCGCTGTACCAATCCGCGGTTAGATTCTTCCGTTTCCCGTGAGCGTTGTTCACACTCATCAAGTCTGTGTTTCAAAAGAGCGGTTTCCACGCTTATCTCCACCACTTTGTTGAAAAGAACGTCCACATTATTAACGGTGGTTTCGTGATCCTCAGAGACTTGTTCGATGCATTCAAGTGATGTAAGTCTCCAGTTTTCGTTTGTTTCCTGCAACACGACATCCATGGTGCGAAGTCGTTGCTCGTGTCGGTTCACCCTAGCAGCTAAGGCCGGCAAGGTGAAGTGAGTGGGGTACGGGCCAGCTCGAGGCAACCTGTTGTTCCTCCTTGCTACCCTTGGGTTCTGCGACCCGGATTGAGAACGAGATGAATCGGATGGGATGTTTACCATTTCTGAGACAAAGCGTTAGTAAGATTGAGGCCTATATTCATATAGTTCCTATATAATATAGCCTATTGAGTGTCTAGCATAAACATGTTTAAGTCTCGGTTCTCTCAAAGTCAGAGTCTTCTATTGTACCCTGTTCAGCCATAACCCCTTTCAGATCTTACATCATCTTTGCTTAATTGTACATAGTTGATCATGCTATGTTAAATTAAACTCGTATGATGTAATCACTGAACCGGTTATACCTAATAAGGGATACTGCCTAATGGTCATAGTCTAGGCTCACTAAATGCAACCTAGTTCACTATAACCTTAGGCTCTGATACCAATCTGTAACACCCCCAAATTTATCGAGTTGCGGAAGCATACATTGGGTGTTACTAATCAATATACAAAGCACAAGATTAATAGTAAACGACCTCTAAATGAGACGTTTCGAAAAGGTTTCATAAATAATAATCGTTTGAAAACCGTAGGTTTTCGTACACAAAATGTAATTCCCTAGAGTCCACGCGTATAGCGGGAGATTCTATTACATAACCATAGTTACAAAAGATAATGCCAAAGAATCTCCGTTAAATGCAGTTTGTAAATCATGCGACTCTAGCTAGTAATCCTGGAGTAATCCTACTCCGTAAGTGTACCTGAGATACAAAGCTAGAAAGTGTCAACCAAAAAGGTTGGTGAATCTCACAGGTTTAGTAATAAGTAAGTGTTATGAACCACAAGTATGTACCCGTATTGCTATCAAGCAAAGTAAGTAAATCAGTAAATCAGTACAGTGCCATGAGCTCATAAGTTGAAGCTTAACCGTGTAGTGTGAATATATCACGTACCCCCGTGAGTGCTATCCGCACACTCATATGTAACAAATACTAATATGTCTGTTTCTACGTGTAAATCAGTACGTGGTGGCGCTACCACCCCAGACAGGGATTGTCAGTCCCAAATGGATCCATCTACTAGTACTCGCGCTTAAGACCATAACTAACAACTTACGATTAGGAGGCTTTCAGTGGATAAAAGTAACTCATGCGTTTGTTTGTAATCAGTAATGTTTTCAGTTCAATACATTGTGTTCATACGTAAAACAGTTGCTAAGTATCTCACCCCAAAGTATAAAACAGTAAAAGTGGGGCGGTAAGACTCACCTGAGTCGAGCAGTGGTAAATAGCAAGTAGTAGTAAAGCAAGTAGGTTCTCCGAACCCGTAACCTTCTAGTGCCTAAACACATAAGGTTAAGTAAGTAGATGTCTCGCAAGACCATCTAGGCTAGTTGTTCATACAACCCGTTGTGTTTAAATGTTGGTTTGTTCGCGTTTGTTTCAAGAGATATACGGTCCGTTGGTGATTTGTTATAATTAAAGTTTATCATTTATAACGCAATTTAGTGCAATTGTAATGGAAAGTATGTTCTATGATGTTTGTTAAGTCGTATAGTATAAGCATTGGAAGTTGTATAAGTTCGACACTTAGTGTACAAATAGTTGAAAAGCTGCTGTTTTATGCGACACTTCATAGCGTCACTTAAGTTGGTCATGCGACACTAAGGGAGTGTCGGGTGAAGTGTCGGTTCTGAAAGAATAGCGTCACTATGGCAGTGTCGGGTAACAAAGTCATGCGTCAGTAATGTAGTGTCGTACAACGTGAAAGTTTGATATTATGCGACACTTCGGAAGTGTCGGTGTCAAGTGCCGGTATATGGATAAGGGCGTCACTAAGCTAGTGTCGGTATAAAGTATCGGATAATGAAGTCTAGCGGCACTAAGGAAGTGTCGGTAATATAAGTATAGGCGTCACTATCATAGTGACGGGTAAAGATCACAAAAGGTAACAAGCGACACTTAAGAAGTGTCGGTATCGGACATAGGGCGACACTTAAGTAGTGTCGGGTAGCTAGTATAGCGACACTAAGGAAGTGTCGCTATAAGTGACGCATATCTGGGTTCATCTATGCGACACTATCGGCTGATCGACGGATTTCGAGCCAAAAACATGTTTTCGGGTTCCCGTTTGGTCTGATTCTTTTACCCAACCCTCATATGAACATATTAAGCCTATCAAAACCATAAACTAGTAAAAATGATCAAAAACGAGAGATGTCGGGATTTGTCGGAAACTTACAAAGTGTCGGATTGAAAATCCGAAAAGATAGGAATGTAGATCGGGAGATGGTGATGCTTTTATTCCAAACGAGTAGTGCGATCCGAGGTCGTTCAAGGTGTTTATTTTGAGGATTTGTGAGATTTGTGGTGTTTTTGAATTAGAGAGAAAAGAAAGAAAGAGAGAGAAAGGTAAAATGAAAAATGAAGAGAAAATAAAGGAAGGAGGTGATTTTGGTGGGAGTTCCCACCGTTTTCAGTATACGCCCAGCGCTCCGTGCGGTGTTCGTTTTCTCCGTCTTTTGAGCATTAAATATTTATTTCACGCGTTTAATTATATTTATAAAATCACAAATCTTGTTTAAATAATTTATTTAAATTATTTCTTAAACCTTTAAATTAGATTTAATTACTTTTGTTATTAAATCGTGTAAGTTTTAATCGTGTACTATGAGGCAGTTACTAATTGTTATAAAATAGCATTTCGGTCATAGTTGCGTTATTTTAGTTTATAAACCTTTGTTCACCAACGTCCGTTTTAACCGAATAGAATTTCATTCTATTTAAGTTGCGTACGATTTAAGCCAAATCGCAAAGTTGTATATATTCACCAATATATAATCCGATACATAAATTAGCCTAATACAGAACTAATTACATGTATTTACAAAGAATTAGGCACTAATTCTAGTCCTAATTTGCCGGTTGTTACACTATATATTCACAAGAATGATAAATAAGGCGTTATTTATTCACAAATGACATAAACCAGAGAACAAAACGAAATACTTACATCATATGTATATCAAAATCCTTGGGACGGTTCACAATGTAATGCATCCAAGTAAGCACGTAATATTCGCATTCCCAGTCGCCAGGTTGTTGATTGCACTAAATGTTAATACAAGTTTATATAAATGTTAAAAGATATAGCGTACGTAGCAATTTATTTATATAAGTATAGGTCTATGTGTGTGTGTGTAGTTAATAGAGTTACCATAACTATTTCCCATGACAAAGGACCGATGGCTCTGCAAAAAAAATATAAAAAATAAAGAATTGATCATGTTAAGATTCATAAAAGCACTGATTTTAAACCAAATTATCTGCAATGTTCTTACTTATTTACACAGTCTCTGAGCAAATAACTTCTATCGGTCTTCTTTTGATCCTTATTCAGTGAATCCATAATAATTCCCGTGTGTCGTGTAGGAGATATAATAAACATAACCCAATGATCACTAGTAATGTTTAAACTCGTTAGTATAGATGAATATAATGTAAACATTTAAAGAGCTAGTAGATGAGGTACCTTTGAAGATATGGTGCTAGAAAATCATGGTTATTAGAGTTTAGTGCTCTCTTCAAGTAGTCTATTACACCCGCTCGTTGCTAGAGATTGAAGACCCTAAAGTTGAATAAGGGTTCGATAAACCACATGGGATGTGAGTTGACTTTTGCATCCTTCTCAAAAACAAGATAGTATACTAGTTTTAAAATGCAAACAAATTTTATTTAGATTATACTTGGGGAAGATGACAAAAATTACATATTTACATCATAAAATAAAATATAATGCTGCTATCTAGCCGACGAGTCTTCCACAACATCATAATGTCGGAAGCATCAATGGTACATGTAAACTCTTCTGATTGCCCAAACATCCCGGGGGGCAGTAACGTGACCCGTAGTAGGATCACGACTCATCCGACGAGTATAGCCTTCCTTCACACTTGATAATCTGCAGTTTATGCTTGGTTCCAGCGCAAGAAGCTGGCAATACAACTATTGTTTCTCCTTTTTGTGGTCCTCCGATAATCATGCCAAGTGTGGAGCGACCTGTACATGCAACGTTATATTTGCACCTTTTCAAATATAGTAACATTTTGACCTACATATAAACTAGAAAGTTGAATCTTAGTGTTTACCATATTGCGAGTAGGCACACTTTTGGACAAAAATGTTGTTTTTGTCCGTAAATCAATATTTGTATATGTTGAGGGTTTCTCCTGTTAACAAGTTCAATTCTATTAATACGTGAGTAAATATTACTAAACCTATAAATCCAGTGCATAACAACAAGAAAAAATCAATTGCATTACGACAAAAAATAGATGATATCAAATTGAACTGAACCTGCACATACAACGATATATTTGTACTTATTAACATATAGTTATATTTGGATTCACATATAAACTAGAAAGGTTTGGCTTTAGCATTTACCAGATTATGAGTGGGCACACTTTTAGACATCAATGTTGCTTTAGCATTTACCAGATTATTAGTGGGCACACTTTTAGACATCAATGTTGTTTTCCTCCGTAAATCAATATTTTCTGATGTTGAGGATGAGAAAATCTTACTAAACATATAAAATCGATTGAATAGCAACTAAACAAAATGACTACATTACTACAAAAGATTGAAAATCTGCAAATTAATTGAACTTGTTTGCGAGCAATTCTGTAAATGGGCCACTGAGTAAAAGTCCCCACCGCATCCTCTAATGTGGTATAACCAAAATCGTCATTGGGCAATGGAAGATTCATGGATTTATGGTCCCCGATAATAGAGTCTACAAACACCTTCATGTAACAAGGAATAACTCGAACTCCATGTACCATATCCCCAACCCTAGTCGGGTGTAGCACCCCCGAGCACATATAACCATCTCTTGGCTGCAAGGGGAGAATAATGCGCGCTCCTATATGACATGTAACAAACATTTTCCATTTAAGTAGTTATAACTTCTGATTTATTACCAAAAATCATATATACAAAGTCCCCACAACCCCATACTGATTTCACATATCATGTTAATAAAACAGCCCCCAATCAGATTGAACAGTAGTTGTCTTACAGTATTAGCATTTGAGCTCCATCATTACACGATTTTTGACAAACTTATGACCAACAATAATGCATGGGACAAATTAAAGTAAATTGAATAGAATTACCAGACCGCTAAATCTCATGTCAGTAAGTAAATATGTATTTAACATCGATATTTTAAACTAAAAAATGAACATATATTTACCTTAATGTCTTCCAACTTATCTTGCACTTTTCGGGAGCACTCTTTCCTGCACCCGCTGCGGCACTTTCCGTTCCTGCACCTCTCGTTCTTGTACCCCATGGTGTACAAGTTACGAGAGGTGCAAGAATGAGAATGACAATCAAGAGATGGTTATGTGTGCTCGGGGGGTGCTACACCCGACTAGGGTTGGGGATATGGTACATAGAGTTCGAGTTATCCCTTGTTACATGAAGGTGTTTGTAGACTCTATTATCGGGGACCATAAATCCATGAATCTTCCATTGCCCAATGACGATTTTGGTTATACCACATTAGAGGATGCGGTGGGACTTTTACTCAGTGGCCCATTTACAGAATTGCTCGCAAACAGGTTCAATTAATTTGCAGATTTTCAATCTTTTGTAGTAATGTAGTCATTTTGTTTAGTTGCTATTCAATCGATTTTATATGTTTAGTAAGATTTTCTCATGTACATCTAGATAGGAGAAAGCCTCGACATCAGAAAATATTGATTTACGGAGGAAAACAACATTGATGTCTAAAAGTGTGCCCACTCGTAATCTGGTAAATGCTAAAGCCAAACCTTTCTAGTTTATATGTATATCCAAATATAACTATATGTTAATAAGTACAAATATATCGTTGTATGTGCAGGTTCAGTTCAATTTGATATCATCAATTTTTTGTCGTAATGCAATTGATTTTTTCTTGTTGTTATGCACCGGATTTATAGGTTTAGTAATATTTACTCACGTATTAATAGAATTGAACTTGTTAACAGGAGAAACCCTCAACATATACAAATATTGATTTACGGACAAAACAACATTTTTGTCCAAAAGTGTGCCTACTCGCAATATGATAAACAATAAGATTCAACTTTCTAGTTTATATGTGGGTCAAAATGTTACTATATTTGAAAAAGGTGCAAATATAACGTTTCATGTACAGGTCGCTCCACACTTGGCAGGATTATCGGAGGACCACAAAAAGGAGAAACAATAGTTGTATTGCCAGCTTCTTGCGCTAGAACCAAGCATAAACTGCAGATTATCAAGTGTGAAGGAAGGCTATACTCGTTGGATGAGTCGTGATGATCCTACTACGGGTCACGTTGTTACTGCCCCCTAGGGATTATTGGGCAATCAGAAGAGTTTACATGTACCATTGATGCTTCCGACATTATGATGTGGTGGAAGACTCGTCAGCTAGATAGCATCATTATATTTTATTTTATGATGTAAGTATGTAATTTTTGTCATCTCCCCCAAGTATAATCTAAATAAAATTTGTTTGCATTTTAATACTAGTATACTACTTGTTTTTAGGGGCCTATGGAGGAGGATGCAAAAGTCAACTCACATCCCATGTGGTTTATTGAACCCTTATTCAACTTTAGGGTCTTCAATCTCTAGCAACGAAACGGTGTAATGGACTACTTGAAGAGTACACTAAACTCTAATAACCATGATTTTCTAGCACCATATCTTCAAAGGTACCTCATCTACTAGCTCTTTAAATGTTTACATTATATTCATCTATACTAACGAGTTTAAACATTACTAGTGATCATTGGGTTCTGTTTATTATATCTCCTACACAACACACGGGAATTATTATGGATTCACTGAATAAGGATCAAAAGAAGACGGACAGAAGTTATTTGCTCAGAGACTGTAAATAAGTAAGAGCATTTCCAATAATTTGGTTTAAAATCAGTGTTTTTATGAATCTTAACATGATCAATTCTTTATTTTTTATATTTTTTTTGCAGAGCCATCGGTCCTTTGTCATGGGAAATAGTTATGGTAACTCTATTAACTACACACACACATACACATACATAGACCTATACTTATATAAATAAATTGCTACGTATGCTATATCTTTTAACATTTATATAAACTTGTATTGACATTTAGTGTAATCAACAACCTGGCGACTGGGGAAGCGGATATTACGTGCTTACTCTTGGATGCATTACATTGTGAACCGTCCTAAGGATTTTGATATATATATGATGTAAGTACTTCGTTTTGTTCTCTGGTTTATGTCATTTGTGAATAAATAACGCCTTAATTATCTTTCTTGTGAATATATAGATCTCTCGGGATGACCGTGCCTTATCTATGATGGATATCGAAGATATAGTTAGTCAACGGCATACGATGTGTCGCTTTTTATGAGGTATATTCTTTTGCCCAATAATGACACATATTATGTATTTGATATAGTAATATGATCATACGTAAGTATAAATTGCATATAAAATTTAATATACATAAGCATACACTAGGTCCTGATTTATGATCTTAGCTTATGCTTTTGTCTTGCTTTTAGTCTGGTGTTTGTTTTGTGCCTTGTACTGTAGTTTTGGTGATGATTTGCTTCGTCTAGTTTACATCTTGTAGGTTGGAGTCTTTTTTGGTTGTTGTTCTCTTGTATGGATTGATTCCTTGGTTTCGGTTTACTTGAAGTTGGTATTCTCCAAACAAATAAGCCTACACTAAGATGATTTTAGGTTCACTTATAACCTTGTACTTATTCAGGTTCATTATTAGTGGTGTAATTAGGAGGGCTAACTGCACAAACTTGATTTATGATAGGGATGCAATGCTCATGTGTATCTTATTTTATATGTTTGACAGATTGAATGGATGATAATCATAGTTTTGTTGCGGATTGCGAACTTGGAGAGTGTCGGTCGAAAGGCATTCAAAGTATATATTACGATAACTTTAGTGTATTTATTTTGCGTTATCTTGTGATATTGTAAAGCATATACTTTTATGATAATGTAATTTGGTTTTGGTAATAAAGGTAGATTTATGGTTTTGGTATTGAATTCTTGTGCATTAGGTTCTGATAAACAAAAAACCTGCATTTAGTAATGTATACAACAATTTGTACAACTGGTCTATTTGGGCTGCGTTATTATATCTCAACAAACACAAACTGGTCTCAATGGCACAACGCTTAACAAACACAAACCGGTCTCAATAACACACAACTAGTCTATACATGTTTTCCCGTTATTTTTAGCTAACCGGTTTCAATGATCAAAACCGGTCTTAATACCATCAATAAGGCCAGTTGGAAAACCGGTCTCTATGTGTTTTAGTAACAAGATCCCCCTCATTGAGAGCGGTTGGAAAACCGGTCTGCATTAGGTATATAACCGATCGGCATTAAGTGAATTGTAGTAGTTAAAGTTAAAAAAAAAAGAATTCAAAAAGTCAAAACTGGATGATTATTTTGGGACGGATTTAGTATTATTTTACGACATGTAAAACACTAAATTATTACGATATGTGCACTAAATTAATAGGTGATCACTGATCAGAGTATATTTATATATAAATTTTTGCTTTATAAATGGGTTTTTCTAACTTGTGCCCTAAGGGCACATGTTAGTATGCATTAAATGAGAGCAAAATTCATCTTGAAAATATAATAAGACATTAATTAACTTTAAATTCTATAATCTAACAAATTTGCCCTTCTAATTTTCAAACAACTAATTATAGTAAAATAAACCATTCTATTAATGCAATTAACAAAATTAAACTTAACATGAATAATTATTTGTGTATATTGGATACGAGCAGGTTTTTGTCAATGAAAAAATCACATGTATTAATATTAGAATCACATTTTAATAAATTGTTAGATGTTTACTTAATTCATCATATTTAAATAATGGAAGACGATAAATGCATAAATAATATGTAAAATAAACGTTTATGTAATTTGTACATCAATTATTATTAGAATAATTTAACAGAAAAAATATATGAAACTGGAATTTTAAGTAAAATTTGGGAAAATAAAATAATAAAAGTACATATCGAGAGTAGGACATGGAAAAAGTAAGTTTTTTTTTTTACGTATTATTAGTTAGTGTACTATTTATATATATGTAGTCTAATCATGATAAAATGAAAATGAATTACTTCTATTAATAATTGTTAGCGTTAAACTCTTCATACTCCAAAAATTGCATACGTACAGCTTAACGAGACTAAATTAAATAAATGTTTGATTTACATATTATTTAAGTTAATAACAATCAGCTTCATAACAACGTTACATTTACATTAACAGATTATTTTTTCAGGGGTGAAAACATGTTTCGTGGTGTTAACTATATGAATTCATGTTAATTTTTATATAGTTGATTGTATTCATTAATTAGTTGTTTGAAAATTAGAAGGGAAAATTTGGTAGATTATAGAAATTAAAGTTAATTAATGCCTTATTATATTTTCAAGATGAATTTTGCTCTCATTTAATGCATACTAACATGTGCCATTAAGGCACAAGTTAGAAAAACCCCTGAATTAACTCAGATTATTAAGTCAGAACTCATTTAATAGCATGTGTAGGATATTAATTATTGTCGACTTACTCACATTTTTTACTCTGTATAAGTACGGGTTACACGAGATTAACTAAAATTACAATTAATGTGATACAAACGACATGTGTGTACGGGGTCGGAGCAATATTGAAAGTAGATATAGCAATTATCAGTAGTTACGGGTCCATTCGCAATACATGTATAAATTTCATATAAAAACTTCATTTATGTTACATTCTTTATTTGTGCTACGGACTTACAAAAATTAAGAGATCGTTGTTACGGGTCACTCCAAATTCTAGATACAATATGCATGCATATAACGATTTTAATAATACACTACGGTGTAAAGTCAAAGTAGTGTCAAGCGTCCGATTGAAAATAATACTCCATCCGTCTCAAAATAAGCGTCTTGTTTCGGTTTTGACGGAGTTTAAGAAACCACATTGTTTGATAGTGAAGATAACACTATTACCCTTACTTTTTGCACAGACTCCCATGTATCAGTTTTGAGAAAATGTATATTGATGATAAAATTGTAAAGTTAATATATTATTTTTGGAAGTGGACATTTATTTTGGGATAAAAACTAAAATAAAAAGGTAAACATTTTTTTTTATGTGAGTGGGAGTAACTTGCTAATGTCCAACTTGACTTATATAACTAGAGGTGAACAAAACCGGGTTTCGACCCTACCCGACCCGACCCGAAAACCCGAACCGGGTTTTGGTCAAAAAGTCAAAAACCGGGTTGGACCCAACCCGAACCGGGTTTTTTTCGGGTTTTCAACCGGGTATTTGACCGGGTTTCGGGTATTTGACCGGGTTTTGACCGGGTTTTTGACCGGGTTTTCAACCCGACCCTATTTCAACCCGGTCCCAACCCGATTTCGAATTCTAAAAACCCTACCCGGGTACGTACCCGCCGGGTATTCAAAAAACCCGAACCGGGTAGGGTCAAACCGGGTTTGACCGGGTCGGGTTTTCGGGTTTGAAACCGGGTAGGGTTGAGGAACCGGTTTTTTTGTTCAACTTTATATATAACTAGACTGTAGGAAGGCCCAATTTGATCATAGAAAAACAAAGCAACGCAACCACTTCATAAGAAAGCCCATATAAGGCCCATTATAACCAATCATGTTAGTGACTTTTAAAAAGGCAATTTCATTAACGGCAACCAACGATGAAGGAGGGAGCAACACCAAATATAGGCAAATACAAAATAAGGCAACAAAAGTTCTCACAGATGAGAACCAAACACCAATACAAAGAACAGAAAAAACTTACACCGAATTAAAACTACACACAACAATAATAAAAGAGTAATAGACACCATATAAAAATATCCGAACTAACACTACTTTTATTTCTTCAATTAAAGGATAAATAAATCACATAAAAGTATAATGTGGAAAAAAAAAATGTCATTGATAGCCCATCTTACTAGTTGTTAGAGCTTACAGTGATCCATTCCGAGATCATAATACAGCGAATTTCGCAAGGATGATATATAAGTTGAGATTGAACTCTAGCCAAGAATAAACAGAAACACAAACGATTATGATGAAGAAAAGAACGAGGTATGGGAAATTTTCTTTATATTGATTTTCTTTCCAAAGTACAACTTTTAATGCAAGAAGTACAATGCTTTGTTGTATTTTAGAGGCTGCCCTTTGTTGATTCGTTCATCTCTATTTATAAACAAATAAAAGTAATAGAATCCCTCTCCATGTTGGTCTATGTAACTACCTATCATGGAATTATCGTATAGCCAATAAAATTGTTATAAACAATCAAACAATTTCTTGTTTCTCGATGGAAGTTACGATCCCACTGCATCATTAAGCGATTCATCCTAAAAATGTAAGACCACTCGCAAGTTGCAACGCAGCGTGGTCGACATTTTTTTCCCACCGCGACACCACAACGCCTGGAAATGATATTTCATTACTGCACGATCTCCAAGTTGCTGAACGATAAGATGTCACCATTGCTACGCGATCTCATTTCCTTCGGCAAACTCGTCTTCCTCTTCGTAAAGCTTCAAAATCCTAACACATCTAAATCTTTTTAAACCAATTTAGTGATTCTTTGTTCCACTTCAATATTTGAACACTTGAATATCTATATGTTTAATCAAATATTTAGTAATCTAAACCTCTACGAGTAGTATTAAGCTATTATTATAATATTTAACTCAGGGGCGGAGTTAGGATTTAGAAGTAGGGGGGAAAATTTTAATTATTTGTTCGGAGTTAGGATTTAGAAGTAGGGGGGAAAATTTTAATTATTTGTTCATGTTTTCAGGGGGCAAAACTTATAAAATATCGCAAATACCGTTAAAAAAATTTCTTTTTTACATGATTTGAGAATTCTTGGGGGGCAGCTGCCCCCATGCCCCCCTCTACCTCCGCCCCTGGACTTTAACTAAGATCTTTTCATTAAATTGTCATATATTTTTAGAACTATATGTATAACTTAACAACCATGCACAACACTCGTATATTAACATAGGATCTCCTCGTTTCAATTCAATCTTACCATTTCAATTTCAATTTTATATAAGAGGAAAACAATTTAACGTAAGAATAAGATTGTTATATCTTAACAACTTTGATGCATGTTGACATACCATATAATATGTTTACAAAGGGCGGTGAGTTGTACACCACCAAACAAAACCAACCTTGAACTACTGATTTAATTTGATTTATTAACAAATATGAAAGATCACAAATGCAACTGATGAGAATTAAAGGACAAATATGTTAATATATTATGGAACCGAAACATACAAATTAAAACGAAGGAAACTCGATAGAAGAGCCACAGCTTCCATGGGGAAAGACTGGACATTCAATAAAGCCTGAAGCAGATGAGTCCACACACAAGTAGATTTGGTACAATTGACTGTTGCCCGAAGAATCATTGTTGCACTCGATCCATGGAGTATAACCACTCGCCCCTTTAATCGCATCCTTTATATTACTCAAACTATACTTCTGCCCATTTGGTTGAATCCCTGCATCATAGTTTCACAAAGAATGCGACATTATAAGTTTCGACATAAAAAAATAAAAAAGAAATAGAAAAAATATCGTGGTTAGAATAATAAAAATTTTAATGCATACCCGCGCTTTGAAGAGCTTTCAGGAGATTTATTTCGGTTTTGAGGTTAAGAGCGGTTGAGAAATAACCATGCTGATCGAGTACGGATTCTGAGCACGTTCCGTGCTTGTCCCACTCGTGACCCCAAAATGTTAGCCCGTCATTACTTGGGCAAGCTAGTGTGGGCCAGTCCGATTGCATTTGTCTCGTAAGGTCCGATATCTGAAATATATAGATGGATAATAAATATACATTATTGTCTGATTGACTTGATTTTTGGCACTTGTATAAATATGGACAAACATTTAGAACAAAAGAATAATAAAATTAATCGTAGGAAATTGTTGAAGGACTACATACCTTGGAAGCATCGAAAGGGTTGCTAGAGTCACAATTGGAAGGATACGAACCATCGTTTCTATTGGGCCAAAGTCCATGGATTCCGAAATTGGATGCAGGCTTCCCGGTTTTCGGGTAGCAACAACCTTGTGTTGTATCACAATACGATCCCGGCCACTACAAAAAACACATTCAATCATATGATTATGTGGTCATGACAACATTAAAAAAAGGTTTAAAGAAGGTATTCATGTATAGAAATGGTAAACCTGTTGAACAAAGTAAAAGAAATCGAAATCTTGTGCAGCAGAGAGTACAAGTAGGGAATGGAGTGTCAAGAACTTGATCAACACCATAACATTGTTGGATTGCATCTTCATGTTTGTAAGTGTTTGTGTGTGGATGATGGTGTGTATAGTGATTGTATTTATAGGAGATATATTGTGTGTATGAAAAGGTATGAACTCAAAATGGAGAATATGATGTGTTTGTTTTTATTAGAGGTAAATTAATTAAAGGGTTAGTTATTGCTATAATTAATGAATCATTAATTTTATAAATTTCGTTTGACATATTTCATTCATATGTGTATAAAAGGATAACAAAATTCATTGTATTTTGTTTTTATGTGACCGACATTATGCATGTAAATGGTTGTGTTATAAATTTGGATCCATGCATATATTCGATCGGTTATATGTTGATTCGAATTATTATACTAATAATAACTTAAACAACACTAAATGTTTATTTTGGGACACAATTAGATGTAGTTTATTGAATTATTGTCGAGTTATACGTATTATATCTCCAATTGTAACGCGAGTTCAAAACTCAACATTAACATTAACATTAACATATGAATGTATTTATTTGTTTTCAATATATTTATATAATAAAGATTGCACACGTAAAAATGATTATTGTTAAGATATAGCTAACGAATCATATTTTTCATAAACATATGTTATTGGATGGATTTGTTGACTTGTAGTTTTAGTTTGAGAGATAAGGACATTGATGATTGAAAACTAGCTAGTTAGGTTAACAATTAGCACTTTCCTAATAACGCTCATAATTGGTACTTTGCCTCATATTCAAAGTTCAAATCAAACTACTTATTTACTTTGAATATATTATTTTTGTGATATTTCTCATATTTACAATCCTATAATGTATCTCCCATGATATGTATGTACAAGTTACAAGTGTATAGAAGCTTTATTCGATGAAACTTGAACCTACAACCTTTTAATCGATATATGATTTCTTCACGAAATGGTAGTTGGGACAAATATTTATTCGTAATTCCTATAGACTTATACAAACAAATAAGAAACGTTCGTTAGATTACAAACTAAAGAACTCGATTAAGATGACCGGTGTGAAAGAAAGAGGGCATTTGAGAATGGATATTCCACTATAATGCCCGGCATGCATGCAATTATTGGAAAGCAAATATTTATCGATTTGATCCGAATCAGCACATGAATATATAAAAACTTATAAGGTTAGTGAGTTATTCACGTCACAAGTGTGTGCTTTCCATGGAGTTATGGGTTTCCCATTGGCAACGCACATCTTCAATATTTATGTTCACACATAAACTTATTATTATTATATTCGTATTTGTTCAGATTGTTATTGTTGTGACTTGTGAGTTTTTACAATCTTTATTATTAATGATAAACTCGTAAGATGCATTTATCATCATTCACAAAAACTTGAAATACAACTTCTTTGAATGATACTACGTAAATGATAAGAAACTTTAAATAAAACTTGAATCCTTTTTTTTTTAGTAAATTCCATAAATGGTCTCTGCAGTTTACATTGATTTACGAAAACAGTCTCTAAACTCTTTTTTTAACGTTTTCGGTCCAATAATTTTGGATTTTCTCGCAAATAGTCCCTTAACTTTGGATGTTTGCTCGCAAATGGTCCTTCTGTCTAACTTTGGATTTGCTCGTAAATGGTCCCTTAAGGGACCATTTGCGAGCAAAACCAAAGTTATTGGACCGAAAACATTGAAAAAGGAGTACAGGGACTGTTTTCGTAAATCAATGTAAACCACGAGGACCATTTATGGAATTTGCTCTTTTTTTTGAAAGACTTGTAAACTTAAAAATTCGTTACTTTTACCAAATGGTCATTGGTCTGGCGGTATCGTGAGAACCCTCTAACCTTGAGGTTGGGGGTTCAAATCCGGTTGTGAGCATATGTATATATTTGTCGAAAAAATTGTACATATTTGTGATTTATAGGTGTGTATGAGTTTGCCGTCCAAAAAAAATTCGTTACTTAATGGAAAAATAGAAATAATGAATAATTGAAAGTACAATAGTAAGTTTGGGACATAAAAAAATATGTAAAGGACAAAATTGAATGTATGTTGTGCCTTTTGATAATCAACCCTATACTTAAATCAAATCAAATCAAATATTCATTTATATAGAAGAACTATATGATAAACTTGTGTATGCAATAACTGTTTATTTGTTATTAGTTTGAAAATCTTAACCAATTTCTAATCTAATTAATCTAAATTGCTTATATCCTACTTCTAAATTAAACATTTTATTCACATATATATGCAACCGCTAATCACAATATTTTTAGTTAATTTCAAAAATCTTATTCATCACATAACGCGGATACTTGACTATTATTATAGTAATTACTTCTTTCAATCACATATTCATCTATAGAGTAAGGTTCAAATGAGTACACCAAATTTGAGTGACAATGAGGGAACCAACAGATTTATGCCATGCGTCACTCTATTCTCTCTCCTCCACATTTTGAAAAATTAAATATCTCACAAACGGTAAGTCGAAAAATTATGAAAATTGCACCATAAAATTCAGCGTTTTCTCCTCTTCGATTTGCCGTCCCTCAAGGCATACTTTTGACAACTTTTTTTTTTCATTTTTTGGTGGGTTTTACACATTAGTAACACATGTGTTAGTGATTGGTTGTACATTAGATTTATGGTTAGGGTTAGGGCTTAGGGCTAGGGTTTAGGGTTAGGGTTTAGCAGGGTTTAGGGTTTAGCAGAGTTTAGGGTTTAGGGTTTAGAATGATTTAGGGTTTAAAGTTTTGTAAAGCGTTTAGGGTTTGGGGTTTAGGGGTTAGTGTTTAGGGTTTAGGGTTGGGGGTTTGGGGTTTTGGGGTGAAACCCAAAACCCCCAACCCTAAACCCCAAACCCTAAACGCAACACTTTAACACATGTGTTAGTAAATGTGAAACCCACAAAAAAAAAAAACGAAAAAAAAACTCGTCGAAAGTATGCCTTGAGCAACGGCAAATCGAAGAAGAGAAAACGCTGAATTTAATGGTGCAATTTTCATAATTTTTCGATTTTTCGTTTGTGAGATAATTGATGTTGAGGGTAAATGGGTTTTGTACATTTGAAACATTCTCTTTGTACACATGGCACAATATCATTGGTTCCCCTATTCTCACACAAATTCCTATTCTCATTTGAACCCCACCCTTCATCTATATATTAATGAATGAATGTTAACTATTATCAGTAAATTACCCCTTTGTCAAAAAAATAGAAAATAAAAGTTGGTGTCACTCTTTCATGAAAGATCATGTATATATAGTCTAATACTATACGTCACTACAACAAAAATATCATTTATCCACACTTTTAATAAATGTGTGGAATTATTTAAAATTCTTCACACTTATAATTGTGTAAAAAATTATTACATCAAAAAATGTGGAAATCACTACAATCTTCACATTATATAAGTGTGAGGAAAAAAAGTATACACTTAAAAGTGTGGAGAAATTGCAACTTGTCAACACTTAAAAGTGTGAAATTTTTTTTTGTTATACCCAATTTGTCCATACTTTCCCTTGTGTGGGAAAATCATGTGTTACAATTTTTTTCCACACTTTTAAGTGTTGAAAAGTTGTAATTTCTCTACATTTATAAGTGTGGGCTTTTCTTTCAATACTTTGTTCACTAAAATTTTACAAAAAAATCTTTACAAAATGAGGTGTCAAAATGTCATGAAGAAAGAGAATGATGAAAGAGAAAGAAGTGATTAATGTGATTGGATGATTCTATATGCCACATCATTTTGTGAGAAGTTATTTGTAAAAATTTTGTAAGTGTAGATTTCCTCAGGTTTCGACTTTCGATATTTAAATTTAAAGTTATTTAGCAAAAAGTAATGTAACACGAGAAATCTATAATTTTTTTTCTCTTAGTCGCAAAATTCATATTGTTGATTGAGCACGGATATGGAGCTTGTGTCGTATAATGAACCGATCAGGCGAAGCCATTTAGAATGCAGGGGTAGTAGTTGTTACGGGTCCATCTGGTATATGTAGTAAATAAATTTCTTATAAAAAATACATTTTTAGTTACATTTTTTGTTATTGATACAGGTTCACAAAAATTGATATATCAATGCTACAGGTCACCCTAAATCTTGAATCCGTCACTGTAACCTGTAACTGGCCCATGCAAAGACCGCAAGAGCCGAAGTAATAACAGCTTAAAGCCAGTTCGAGTCCAAAGATCACCAATCAAAACATAATTTGAGGATTAAACACTTTGAGAAATGAGATAATTAACTAAATTATAAGATACGACAAGATCGTAAGTTTGCAAATGTTGTTCTTGTAATAACATAAGAGTATATTATTAATTATTAAACACGATATGATAATATGATACAAAAAATAAAAACCACGTACATAAAGTTTAAACAGAAAATGGGAGTAACAAACATGCTCTTCTATCATATTTGTAAACAATTAAAAAAAATGTAGGTTAATTAGAACTTAGGAAACTCGATGGATGAACCACAACTTCCTTTTGGGAAAACCGGACACGGAATAAATCTCAAAGCCGATGAGTTGACACACAAGTAGATTTGATACAATTGACTGTTGCCCGACGAATCGTTATTACACTCGATCCATGGAGTGTAACCACTTGCTTGTGAAATCGCGCTCTTTATGCTACTAAGACTATATTTTTGCCCATTTGGTTGAATTCCTGCATCATTGATTATTTTCACATTAAGGTGACATAAGTTCATAACAACAATAAAATGAGAATGTTTATTTCAGTAATCGTATGATTTAATATATAAACTTTTAGTTTAGTACCGGCTCTCTGTAGAGCTTGAAGGAGATTTATTTCGTTCTTGAGACTAAGTGTGGTTGCGAAGTAATCATGTTGATTGAGTACGGATTCAGCGCAAGTCCCGTGTTTGTCCCACTCGTGACCCCAAAATGTTAGCCCGTTGTTGGTTGGGCACGATAGGGTTGGCCACTCAGACTGCATTTGGCTAGTAAGGTCTGAAATCTGTAATTTTGATCATTGATTAAATAACTCTCTTATTGATTAATCATATGAAAATTTTAAAACTGTTAGAAGAATAAAAAGAAATACAAAAAGAATCACCTTTGATACATCAAAAGGGTTACTAGAGTCACAGTTAGAAGGATACGAGCCATCATTTCTATTAGGCCAAAGTCCATGAATACCGAAATCGGATGCTGGCTTTCCGGTACTCGGGTAACAACAGCCTTGTTTTGTGTCACAATATGATCCTGGCCACTAAAAAACACACGTACTTGAAATCAAATGCTCATCAAGGTCTAGTATGATGATGATGTTATGAATTGAAATGAAATATATACCTGTTGAACAAAATAGAAGAAATCAAAATCTTGTGCTGCAGAGAGTACAAGTAGAGAATGCAGGGTCAAGAACTTGATGAAGAACAAAACATTGTTGGATTGCATCTTCATGTTTGTAAGTGTTTGAGGATGATGGTGTGTTTAGTGTGTGTATTTATAGGATGAGATTTGTGTATGAAAAGGTATGAAATCAAAATGAGGAATTATCATGTTGTTTGTTTTATGTACTAGCTAGCGACGATAAAGATAGAAAGATAATCAATTCTTGAATGCGTTTAGTTGTTACTAAAATTAACGTGTGTTATGTTATACACTTATATACGGATGGATTTCTTTTTAATATATAATAATATAATAATAATGCCTTTCTAAAAAAAACTATATAATAATAATAATAATAATAATAATAATAATAATAATAATAATAATAATAATAATAATAATAATAATAATAATAATAATAATAATAATAATAATAATAATCTTAAATTATATATAAGAATCACATGATGAGATCATCAAATATTCAATTAGCCAATCAAATTGTCTAATTCTATCAAATTGCTAAAATTTAGGAAAATGATGACATCATAATTAATTATTTCATAATCTTAATCCTAATCAAATTCAAATTGTCTAACTTTACCAAATTATTTAATCCTAATCAAATTCAATAATATAATAATAATAATAATTAAATATATGATGGTAGCTATTTGACTATATATAGGATTCCTATTTTCTTCTTACCAACAATCGCATATGGATTATTAATTTATTTTTCTCCTCTTTCAATTACATCCTTACTTTTAATCACAAAATTAACTAATGTTTAACAAAAAAAATTTAATTTTACCTTACATAACCCCGTGTGTATACACGGGTTTAAGGGCTAGTAATAATATAATAATAATAAATGAAATGATATCTACGGCGTTAAGGGTTATGAATAAGAAACATTTAAAGATAATTATTAAACATAAAGTTTCATTTATTATCAAGAAATCATAATTAATACAATGTTTCAGTGAATCAAATGCAAATCTTTAGTGTATTAATTATAATTTTGATTAAATAAAAAAAATTAACTTCAATAAATGCATAATTTTCACTTATTGAAAGTCCTTAGGCTGTCATTATTATTTTCCTAACAATAATAATAATAATAATAATAATAATAATAATAATAATAATAATAATAATAATAATAATAATAATAATAATAATAATAATAATAAGTTGAAAACACGAGTATATATGTTGAAAAGAAAAGAAACCCGATATACTCCGTATTTGGACAAACAACTAAAGTAAATATTACTCCATTAAAGATCCTTGTGAAATTGTATTGAGTGAATTCAAGAAAGATATTAGTCCATATAGGATACAATATAAACAATCACGAACGGAATTAGAATTTATTTACGAGGGGGCAAAAAAAATTAAAAAAACCTATCATTTTAAGAGGGCAAAATTTTTAAAACTTCTTAATTACTTTTAAAAAAAAAAATTTCATAATTTTTGAGTTTTTTTGGGGCAACTGACCTTACCTCCTTTTAGATCCGTCACCGTAAACAATATATAGATTCTATTATTTATGTCATGAAACTATGATAAAAATTTTACTAAAAGGCATAAGTCAAATGTTCAAATTAACATAAATTATTAGGCAATTCAGGAGTTAACGATTCATTTGGTTGATATTAATTAACAAACATATAATAAGAAGAATTGAAAGATCTATTAATAGCTTATAACAAGAGGTACGTACGTAATCACTAATCACTCATGTTGTATGGTATTTTTAGGTTTAGTAGGCCCATATCCTTTTCCCACAAACTAAACTTGTTAGTTGTCTAGTTGTTGCTCAACTTTGTTACAAGTACGTGATTCATGAATCCTACAAGTAAACCCAACACTTGTGATTTATTTTCCTTTTTTGGTCAATCATTGAAACAAATTAAAGTATGTATATATTTTTCATGATATAGTTGTTTTAGTTGTCAACAATTTGACTATCAATCAAGGTGAAAGAGTTCATGTTGACTCTTTGTTTGGAGCAACTTTTTTGGTCATACATGATTGGAAGCTATGATCAGGTTAATAATATATTGGAACGTTGATTTGTTATTAAACAGGGTCGTTTCTGATGATTATCGTATAGAGCCTCCGAATTATTGGGACCTTTTTTTTTTTTTTTTTAATATGTGTGTGGCTAATATATACATTTAATTTAATTTGATTGTTGATTGCCAGACAAAAAAAGAATACATTTCTACTGTTTCAAAGCTGATTAAACCACAACAAATTGATTAAATCTTTTATCTTAAAGCTAGATATAGGATCTCCTTCGATAATTATTTAACTTTTGACAGGAACTCCGAAAATTTAGGGACGACCATATCAATAAAGATATTTACAATAGTGCGACTTACTTTTAATTCATCAATTCTCTGTTAACATCATCATTTATATCAAGCTCGTAGCTTCTAATCTAATCTAAATAAAGATATAATGTAGTAAAATAAAACCTAAACTAAAATTAGTCTGTGACATATAGGTGTGGAAAGAAATATAGCATTTGAGAAGGGATATTCGAGACAAAATAATACTAATATTAATTGCTTGGCAGGTACGTGCACCTGGTAGATACGTACAATAATTGGGACACAATAATCCTTTTTCTTCGAATAATATAACACGTTTTTTTATAACAATTTTGAAAAAGAAGTAAATATTGAGTTTGGTAGTTCGTTTGGATGTCGAGTTGTCGACACATGTTTGGTTTTATTGCTTTGTGTAGTTTTGGACAGTTTGTTTTTCCAATTGGTAACTCACATTTTCACACACGAGTTCAATTCAGAATCGTATTTATATGTTCTGTTAACACATATTGAAGATGAAGATGAATCCTTCTTAAAACCTAATAAATGAAGTTAGATTAATGGATTTACAAATTATATTGTTTACCAATTTAATACATGAATGACAAAACCTATCGATAATATACCTTAATGCCTTGACAATGAGTATAAGGTTTTTGAAATCATGAATCTTTCATAATCTAATCCTGAAAAAATCCGATAAGACTCGATAAGCTGCTGAACTCGACTCGAAAATCTGATACAGTACTACCAATAATCACCACAAGAACATTTTCCGCTTGCAAAGTGATGAAACCGATGCATATCTCTAACAAATATTTCTCTACTACAAACGAGTGATATTAACTTACACGCAGAATGACAATCCCTACAAATTCTCAAGTTTTTTGTAACACGGATAGTTTCACCTGCTCGAGTATTCAAAATCCCAAATGTGACCGCTAGTTTTTCACTATGGTACCTAAGCGTTAGTTCTTTCTCATCTTCTTTCATATCCGAATGAACCACTAAAGAAACATCAGGTTCATAACCAACCAGCTTCAATTCATCAAACAACTTATCAACGGCTAGATGAAGTTCCAAATAATCAACTTTAGTCCCATCACCCGAGAAAAATTCATACACTTGGTTCTTGATTTCTATTACACTACAACCTGGCATTTTCACTACTCCTCGATCTTTCATTAAATTTCTTGTGTACGTCGCCTCAGTTTGTTTCCCTGCTCTTGCGCACATGTTAGAGTATATAACATAATCGCCCCCATGAGATTGGTCTGTTTCAAAGATTCGTGCTAATACTTTTCTTCCTAATTCAAGATTTCCATGACTACTACAAGCAGATAACAGTGTTCTCCAAAGTATAGGTGTTGGTTTAGTTGGAATTTCTTCAATGAACTTGTATGCCTCTTCTAACCGTCCTGAACGGCCTAGTGCGTCTAATACACACCCATAATGCTTAATCCCAGGTGAAATCCCAAATTCACCCTTCATGCTATGAAAGTAAGTCAAACATTCGTTGACTAGTCCCGCATGATTGCAAGCATATAAAAGCCCTAAAAGTGTAATTTCATCTATAGGAACTCGTTCTTTCTTCATCTTTTCAAACAAAGATACGGCTTTATCACCATGTCCATGAATCGCGTACGCCATAATCATAGCAGACCATGTTTGCGTATCTTTAAAAGCCATGTTTTTGAAGACTGAAACCGCATCATCTAAACTACCACATTTAGTATACATGTCGATTAGTGTCGTGTTGACTTTTACATATTGGTCAAACCCGTTTGCTTTGACATATTCGTGTACCCATTTTCCTGTGTCTAACGCTCCTAATAACGCACAAGCTGAAAGTACGCTAAGCATGGTGACATCAGTGGGCTTAATGGATTTAACTTGCATTTCACGAAACTTTACTAAGGCATCATTTGGTTGGTTATTTCGAACGTAGCCAGTAATGATTGCATTATAAGTAACTGCACAAGGTTCTTCTATTCTATCAAATACAAATCGAGCTGAACCCATGTTATTACACTCGGTGTACATGTTAATAAGAGCAGGATAGATATATTTACTTTGAATAAAGCCGTATTTAACGGCAAGACAATGCAATTGCTTACCTTCTTCAAACGCTTTAGCATTCGCGCAAGCTTTGAGAAGGGACGGAAAAGTGTAACGATCGGGTATAATACCTAAAGATACGACTTTTACGAAGAGCAATATCGCTTCATGTGGTGTGTAACTGCGAGAATAGCCACGGGCCATGAAGTTAAAGAGGATAATATCTGGTTGAGGAATTTGGTCGAACAGGTGGTGTGCGTGGTTCATTAAAGAGGTAGTTGGTTCATTCGTGCACTGATTAATTACCTTGGTGACCCAAAATGTGTTGTTATGGATGTGAGTTTTTATGGAATAAGCTTGGATTTGGTTTATTTCTTTCAAAGATGTGCATTTGGGCAGTAGGGAAAGTGGGTTTGCTGTATTAATTGTTGGTTTTTGCTGTGTTTGATTTGCGTAAAATGATTGAGTTAAGTCTGGAACTAAGGTTGCCATTGAAGAAGTGGAATCAAGGTTTCAGTGGTTGAAATTGTTAGGTTTTATGGTTATGAGATGAAGTTTGTGTGGCGCGAACTACCACAAATTTTTTTCCTCTTTGATAATGCGAAGTATAAGGTTATTGTTTCGTTATGTATTAAACTTTATACATTTTGGTACCGGATGAGTCTATCGTATAAGTCAAACTTTGAAAAGTTTTATTATATGTATTGACTTGTTAATACGGTCTATTTGTATGTAAAATTTCCTTTTTGAGTAAGGCCCAAATAGGAAAGTTTCCTTTTTAACCTTACCCAAAAATGAAATAATACATACAAAATATCATATTTACAAGTTCACTACATATAATAAAATAAAATAAAGTATGTCACATACAATAATAAAAAGTGTAAAGTTTAATACATAACGAAACTATAAATCATTAATTCGTTATTAATATAATATATACGAGTATAAATTAATAGTGTTGATGTTAAATTTCATTTTATAGCAACATGAATTAGGTAATTATTATTTCAAATAATCATAAATTAAAAGTGCATCTAAAAAAAGTTCTCTCATTAACTTCTAACACTTGTACATTTGATATGTACATTTGTTACAAAATTTATGCATTTGACTAATCCATAACCTCTCTAACCATTAAGCGTTTATTTTTGTATAAGCCATCATCATTTATATGACCAATTTTGTCACACCCCGTCAGACGGTAATCTACGATTAAGATAAGTAAGTGCGGAAGCTGGTGACGTGGCGGAGCGCGAGCAGTTTCAACAAATATACATCCACAGAGCATATGGTTATTGCAGAACATAATGTATTAAGATGCCAAAGTTAATAGTTATTACAAAAGGTTACAACTTAGAAAAGTCGTAACAGTAGTAGTATTGTTTGAAACAGTGAAGTAATAAAAAAAACATAGTTCAAAAGTGGAGTTCGTAAATATGACTGCAACGAATTGTTGTTATATAAATGAAATCACATTTGTCCCAAAAGGTGGTGACATCCTAATACTTCAAGTGTTGTCCATCCTGAATGCATGCAGATCTTACATACTTGTTAATTCCCTGAAAAACATAGAGAAAATGTCAACAAAACTTTGTTGAGTGAATTCACAGGTTTTGTATATAGTATTATAAACCAAGTTGTTTATAAATCGTTAGATCTCGTTTAATAGTAATAGTGGAAAGACATTTCCAATTCGTTGTTTTGTAGGAAACACAGGTTATTTCAATTAAGAAAAACATTTCCTAAATAGTTTGTAAGAACTCTATTCTTAACAATAATTATTCGTTCTGTAGGAAACACAAGTTAATCCTGTTAAGGAAAAACATTTCCTAAATAGTTGCTAGTAGGAAACACAAGTTAATCCAACTAAGGATAAACATTTCCAAATTAGTTGTTTGTAGGAAAATACTTCCTAATAAGTTTTGTGGGAAGACATAGACGGTGGTTCCCCCGAAGGTGAGCTAAACCTTTCGGGATAAGGTCACACAACCTAACCCTATAACCAAACCACGACCAGCATTTGTTGTTTGCCTAAAGGACATGTAAGTATATGCTCCAAAACTGTGGGAGGATCATCACGGTGATAGTACTATCCGTATACTCGGTGGCTAGAGTCACTTATCTAAAGGTTATAGTTTGCATAACATAAGGTCTTTTATGCACACATTGCAAGTCTTGGTCCGCACCAGAACTCGTTGTCTAGTTTCCCAAAAATAGTATGAAAACGCTATTTCATAAATGTATAGTATTCATAAAGACATAAAAGCACTTATAAACAGTTTATCACATTTAGTAGCAAAACATTTTCTATGTTTTTCACCCCTAGTTTGAAAACAGTAAAACAGTTAAAAATAGGGGCTGTGAACTCACAGTAGATGCGGTGATGTGAGAGCTAGCAGATGATAGTAACGTCGACCAAGTAAAGTCTCTTAACAACCTATACGCAAGAGTTATTAACATAAGTACTTTGACTAAACGTCAAACTATGTTAATAGTTCTTTTGTTTCGAAAGATCGATTTAAAATGTGTACGATTCGTTGGTGATGATGTTCCGAAAATAATTAATGCTTCTCAAATTGTAATCATTTATTTTTAAATTTATAATTTTGTTTATCGTTGTGTACAAGTATTATATAATTACTTGTTGCGCGTATGTACACACATATAGGTATATATGTATATGTATATACCGATATAGTCGTTGTATATCTATTTATATATATGTACATTTAGTACGTCGTATGTGTATAATTATATAAGTTTCATTCGTTGTGGATTATATTTATCCGTATATGTTTATTGTTGTGTGTATATACATATATGTGTGTATATATATGTGTGTGTATGTATATATATATATATATATATATATATATATATATATATATATATATATATATATATATATATATATATATATATATATATATATATACCACGTTATAGTCATTGTATATATATAAATAGTTCGTCGTATGAGTATATATATACTTAAAGTTAATAGTTTCATGTACAAAATTCACTTCGTACAATTTTTGTTTTACTCGTATCCATTTACTCCATTTATTTAGTCCCAAAAAGTTAACATTTTGAAATAAATTTTACTGTGCACTGAGTTGTACCTCTGTGATATTTTTGAACTAAGGTACGCGATCGGATAAAAGTACGCGGTCGCGTATTGTTATAAATTTGAGACCTCACCCAATCGGGTATCAAAACTCACCCAATCGGGTGTACCACCTTCACCCACTCGGGTAACCAAACTGTGACACCCCGCAATTTTGAATACAATTAAGTACACTAAATATTTGGATTTTAGGCTAATTCCCTACTTAAGTGAATTCACAACAAATTTTAGAGGTAAGTCTAGCAAAGCCCAACTAGTTAATACGTGTAGTATTACATATTTCGTAATTAGTATAATTACGTACAAAACATTCAGAACAAACCCGACAAAAATACGGACGTTGGTGAAAACATTTCTATAAATAACTTGAATCTATTTTTAAAAGTTATTTATCCTATATTATTATTTTCATATAATAGTACACTAAAAACTTAGACGTTTTGATTAAAACGTAACAAATGCAGTAAAAAATCGCAAATTGAATTGTAAAACGTTAGACTTTGGATCGAAACAAATATTTAGTTGTTATACTATAAAACTTGAACAAAAATGATGTTATGATATTTACGGAAAAGTTTACACGCGTTGAAACACTTAAATAAAAATGTATACTTTTACAAGTAATTAAACGAAACAAACATAATAATAACACTTTGGAAATTATTATTACAAAACCGTCACCAACGGGCCGTACATGTTTTCTAAACTACAAAACTAAATGACAAATGAATACTTTGGACATATCTAGATAATGAACGCTAGCATGGATGGTCAACTACGACATCCACATACTTATACTTATAATCTCGTACGTTTAGGGCGTTAGGAGATTATCGACTAGGAGTACTTTTGGGCTTAGGCTTTGCTAGCACTCGCACACGTTTAGCTTACCAGGTGAGTTCACAGCCCCACTTTCTACTGTTTTACTACTGCTTTCAACTTGGGGTGAAAAACATAGTCAACTGCTTTTACTGATTGCCATAACTTGCTTTGATTTCATGATTGCTAATATGTTGATTGCTCCCAACTATTGATTATTAATGATTGTGATCATGTTTTAATTGGTAGCTAGAGTACATTAGAACTGTTAAACTTTTGTACAAACTGTTGTTTATGAAATAGCATTTTCATACTACAAACTAATACAAACGTGTTAAACTTTGTTTGATAAACCGGAGAACGACCAGTAAACTATTTTGTTTCGCTGGAGAACGACCAGCACGTGTTTCGTCGGAGAACGACCGGCAGTGTTTCACCGGAGAATGACCGGTATTGTGTTTCGTTGGAGAACGACCAACAGTGTTTTAGGCCGGAGAACTACCGGCCGAGTTAGACTGGAGAATGACCAGTATTTGTTAAACCGGAGAAAGATCGGTACTGTTTTGAAAATCGTTGGAGAACGACCAGCAAAGTATTTTAAACTGTATTCTGGGCAGACATCCCAACTAAATTGTATTTTGGGCAGACATCCCAACTAAACGATATTTTGAACTAGGATACGAACTTTCCTACAAACGACTTTAAACATGTATATGGATAACATTCCACTAAACTTTACTTAACTGTTATGGAAATAACTATTTGTGAACGTATTAGATTTACCAACTATACTTGTAAACTTAAAACCTGTGAATTCACTCAACATAGTTGTTGACTTTTACTATGTTTTTCAGGGAATTAGCCGCACATGTAAGACCGCCTGCACTTATGGAAATTAGGCGACCCGTGAAGCTTTTAGGATGCCATCTTTTGAGACAAATGGGTTTCTTTTGTATAACTGATCTGTTTTAGTCATATCTACGAAATTCACTTTTGTAAAACTTAACTACTTTTCTACTGCTACGATTTGACGAATTATAAACTTTTGTAATTAACATTTATGGCATCTTAATATATATGTTCTGCGATATCCATATGCTCTGATATGCGTGTATGTACAATGTATACGTCGGCGCCCCCACTCGATCTAATGCTTCCGCAATCATCTGATAAACTATAATTAACAAATTTAGGGGTGCGACACAAACTCACCCGTTCGGGTATCACCATTTTTGTTCCCTTACCCGCCGGATACTAGGTTATCAATCGGATATAACAGTTGTGTGCTAGGTACCCACCGGGTACTACCATTACCCACCGGGTAATGGTAAAATTCTCAGATTCATGCGATCATCTCATCATACGCGATCGGGTATACATATGTACGCGATCAGGTGGTTTGTTTCTAGTCCATTAAGAGTTCAAAATTGCTTCACACTATTTAGGTTGTTGCCCTTATTAAAATTTTTACACAGACTGAAAGTTTTGTTCCAGTATTATCATCACCAACAATTCCATTTTTCTTAGTTATAATCCGTTATTTCATCGTTTTAGGTTGGTGTATCAAACGACAGAGAGTCTTTCTTACCAACTTTTGTGTACACTATTTTCGTTTAGTTTTTAACTTGTCTTTAGGTTCAATCTTTCATAATCACCAAGTATATACATAATATAACAACAAATTTGCGAAAGAAAATGAAATAGATAAATTCCTCACAGTGGTTATGAAGTTTAGATGATGATGAGCAGTATGATGATGACGTTGAGTGTAACATCCTCTCTTCTGGTCCGGTAATTTCTAATTTTAAATTGATATATTTAATTGTATTAGAAATTATTTGAGATTATTTGTTTTATTGCGAAACTTGTTTAAATAAGTCTCAGAACTTATTGTGGATAGTAAATTGTTGATTGTTGTGATTTACTATAGTTGACGGTAAAATAAAATAAGTTTCTCGCAAATGGTTTTTAGGTTCCAGACAATAGATTGAAAGGGGACTAGTTTTAAGTGGATACGGGTCGGTATAAAGATTTGGCCGACTTATAACCTTTCCATTTTAGGAAAGTTCTTTACTTTCCTTTTTTAGAAACCTAGAACTAAAACTAAAACCCTAGCACTTATACAACAAAAATCTAAATCACAAACAAAACTTATGATTTGGAGCTGTGATCTCTTGCAATCATAATCATCATCGAATTGTTATTATCATCTCATCATTAAAGAGTAAGTATGTTTAATTTATGAACATAGGTGTTTGGGTTTAATGATAATAATGTGAAATTGATTGATTGTTGAAGCTTATTGCTGTTATATGATAATCAGGAACTGATTTTATAGCTTGAATCATTGTAGTGATGTTCTTGAAGTTTGATTTTGAGTTAGGAACTTGAACCAAATGAATTATTGAAATTTGACATGAGAAGTTATAATATTTGATGTTACTAGTTGAAAAGTAATGTTTAGTTCATGCAAAAAAATGTAGAAGTACTGATTTGGTATCTGGAAATATGAAATTTGTAAGTTAGAATTTGTGCAGGGGTTAAGCAGTTGCAGGTTCAGGGTTCTGCACGAAACCTGAGAATCCGGTCGGATTCCCCTGAATCCGGCGGATTCCCCTGAAAGATGGAAACCTGATTTTTTGTGAATACGACGGATTCATGATCGGATTCAAGAACGGATTCTTTAAGTTTTGGTCTGATCAAAACCTGTTATGAAAATGTTTGGGAATCCGGCGGATTCATGAGAATCCGGGCGGATTCCCTTGTTTTCAAAATGCTGTTTGTTTTTAACTTAAACTGTTACCAATTCTGAACTTATGATCCTAATTAGTATGTATATTGATACATTTAGAAAATTTGTACTTATTATATATGATTGGGAATGTGTATCAATATATATTGCATTTGAATATAAGTTATGATTTTAAGAAGATTCTTACTAACTTATATTTGATTGTTAATTCTCAGATCCTCAGAGAACTCAGCGAGATAAGGCAGCTAAGTAAGTGAACTAAAACAATCAGGTGAGTGGATTTGAAACTTCATAGTTTGATTTAGTTGTGTCAGTTTGATTTCAATCAGTAATTATAGGATTACTATTGATAGAATGTTAACTTGGAAATGATATGCCATTTGATTGGTGTTTTGATTAGCCTGTGAGCTTGATTGATAAATACAGAGGTCAACTAGATTGTTGGTTGGACTTGATTGCTAATGTTGGTCAACACAGGGTTGCGTACATGTGTTGATGGAGATTAGCGTTTAGTTAGCGGTTAATCACTGTTTTGGCCTACAGTCGATTTAAGTGTTCTGATAGGGCCACCCGGAACAGGGTCCTTAGGAACCACCGTTCCTCTTGACGATATTTGTTGCATTATTGATTGTGAACAGATTGCTAGCTAAATTGAATTGTAGTTGATAATTCATTCACTTAGCTTCGTGCTAATCCCTCAATTTACTTCCTGCAGGTGATGTATATTATGTGGGTAGTCAGGAAGGATGTTTTGATGCTGGGAATGTTTGAAACTTACAACTCTGATTTAGTTTGTTATAAATAATGTTTTGTAGTATATAATGCCCCTGTTTGTAAACAAGTTAACTATGTTTGTTTAGTAGTTAAACATGTTGTATAAAGGTTTGCGAAAATTTCAAGCAGAATTCTAATAAACTATGTATTGTACGTATACGCTTCCGTGGTAAATAATATTATATTGTGATATTAAATGAGGGGCGTTATAAGTTGGTATCAGAGCAATAGTTTGGGGCAATTGAATATGATTGTATGTTCAATCCTAAACTTTGATTGTGTTGTGTCGAACATTCTTGGGAATGGGATTATGTACTGAATGTGAAATTGTTAGTAGGATAGGTGCTAACGATTAACGATTTGTGAGCTGTTGTTGTGTTTACAGACATGGCGGATAACGAGCAACCACCTGTTAACCCTAATAATGTCTCAAGGCCGGAAGTTACTGTTGAGACTCATGACAATCGGGCTGAGCATGCTGGTACTTCTTTCCATGCTAGAGAGGAGTTAGAAAGAGACGAGTATCTCCTTCAATTGGAAGAGGAAAACCAAGCACTCAGAATGTATAAACAACAAAAAGAGGCTGAATCTTCTCATCCTGTGTTTAGTACGATTTCACCGCCAAAACAAAAGGTGTGTTCATTTAAAACCTTTATGAGCAGTAATCCGTCTGTGTATTCTGGTAGTACAAATCCTTCGGTAACTTTAGATTGGTTGAGGGATATTGAAAAGAAATTTGAAGTTTGCCAATGTGAGGAAGAGTTAAAGGTTCCTTATGCAACTCAACTTTTAAAAGGAGCAGCTATGAATTGGTGGGATTCGATTACTTCTGTGTTATCTCCTTTTCAGAAAGCATCTATCCGATGGCCTGATGTTTATAATGAAGTTTGTAAGCAGTATTGCTCAAACTTTGATATAGCTCGGATTCGAAAGGAGTTTATGGATTTGCAATTAACTGATAAAATGTCAATGGATGATTTGATTAATCAGTATTCAGAGAAACTTAGGTTTGTTTAGCAGTGGGTTCCTGATGAGAGGACCAGAATTGAACAGTTTGTGGGTACTTTACCTAATCATTATCGAACTTCAGTAAGGTTGGCGGGCTCTCTTTCCCAAGCTTTTATGTTAGCTCGGTCAGTTGACAGTGATTTGAGACCTCAAGAGGCACCAAGTAAAGAAATGGTTTCTCATAAATCTAGAAGTGAATCTTCTAGTAAAGGTAAGCAGCGGTGGCAAGGAAATCAACAGGGTAAGAAACAAGAAAGTCGTGGTGGTACTTCTGATCATCCCAATTGGTGTATTAAATGTAGAGCTAGACATTTTGGGCCGTGTACTGTGCAAACCACTAGATTTGTGAAATGTGGTGTGATTGGGCATGAAGCCAAAGATTGTGTTTTTCCTACTTATGTGTGTTGGAATTGCCATAAGGAAGGTCATTGTACAAATCAGTGTACCGAGGCTAAGAGACAGGGTTCTGGGTCGGTTGTTAGTTCGTCATCTTCCGGTCAGAAGTGGAAGACTTCGCCATCTGCAGTTAGTAGGGCTTTTCAGATGACAGTGGATGAAGTTGTCCATACAGATGACGTGATCACGGGTACTTTTCTTGTAAATTCTGTACCAGCTCGTGTTTTGTTTGATTCTCGTGCAAATTGTTCGTTTGTATCTATGTACTTCTGTGATAAGTTGAAAATGATGCCTACTGTGATTACAAACCCTGTTGAAGTCGAAATAACTAGTGGCAAGTCAGTTCCTGTTACCACTTCGGTAATTGGAGCTAGTATTATGATAGATGGCCAGACTTTCCCAATTTCATTTCTGTTGATGCCGATTGCTAGTTTTGATGTGATTATTGGCATGGATTGGTTAAGTCAGTGTAAAGCAAGTATAGACTGCCACAATAAGCTGATTAGAATTCCAATCTCTGAAGAGTCATATGTCGTGGCTCGAGGAGAACGGGATAATTTTTGTATACCTTTGATTAGTATGATGAAAGCTAGGAAATCTTTGTCCAAAGGCTGTGAATCGTATCTAGCTTATGTGATTGACGCCAAGTTAGAAAAGAAATCTCTTTCTGATGTACCGGTTGTTTCTGAGTATCCGGAAGTGTTCCCTGATGAATTACCTGGTTTACCACCGGTTAGGGAAGTTGAATATCAGATTGATCTTGTTCCTGGCTCTTCACCTATAGCCAAAGCCCCTTATAGATTAACTCCTTCTGAAATGCGTGAAATGATGAATCAGATACAGGAGTTGTTGGATAAAGGGTTTATCAGACCTAGTTCTTCTCCCTGGGGTGCACCAGTTCTGTTTGTGAAAAAGAAAGATGGGTCTTTTAGAATGTGCATTGATTATAGGGAATTGAATAAACGGACAGTAAAGAATAAATATCCTCTGCCTCGCATAGATGATTTGTTTGATCAGTTGCAGGGATCTTCGTTTTATTCAAAGATTGATTTGAGGTCAGGTTATCATCAAGTTCGTGTTCGTGATTGTGATATTCCTAAAACTGCATTTCGAACCAGGTATGGTCATTTTGAATTCCTGGTTATGCCTTTTGGATTAACGAATGCTCCAGCGGTTTTTATGGATTTGATGAACCGTGTATGTCGACCTTTTCTTGATAAATTTGTGATTATATTTATCGATGATATTTTGGTATATTCTAAATCCGAATCAGAACATGGAATGCATTTGAGGTCAATATTGGAAACCTTAAAGAGAGAACATTGGTATGCAAAGTTTTCTAAATGTGAATTTTGGATTCGGGAAGTACAGTTTTTGGGTCATATTATTTGTAATGATGGTGTTAAAGTTGATCCTTCAAAGATTGAAGCTGTAATGAATTGGAAAACTCCAAAGTCTGCTTCTGAAATAAAGAGTTTTCTTGGTTTGGCGGGTTATTACCGGAAGTTTATTAAAGATTTTTCTAAAATTGACGGTTCGTTGACTAAATTGACCCGTAAAGATGAAAAGTTTGTGTGGACTGAACAACAGGAAACAGCTTTTCAGACTTTGAAATAGTTGTTATGTCAGGCTCCTGTGTTAGCATTGCCAGATGGGTCCGATGATTTTGTTGTTTACTGTGATGCATCGATTGCTGGTTTGGGATGTGTTTTGATGCAGCGAGATCGTGTGATTGCTTATGCTTCTCGTCAGCTCAAACCTCATGAAAGAAATTATCCTACCCATGATTTAGAACTTGCAGCGGTTGTATTTGCTTTGAAAATCTGGAGGCATTACTTGTATGGTACCAAATGTGTTATTTGTACAGATCACAAGAGTCTTCAGTATATATTTTCACAGCAAGAGTTGAATATGCGGCAGAGACGATGGTTATAATTAATTAAAGATTATGATTGTGAGATTAAATACCATCCAGGGAAAGCCAATGTGGTTGCTGATGCTTTAAGCCGCAAGGTAACTTCTGATCGAGTTTATTTTATGCGTTTAGAAGTTTCTTCTAATTTGGTGGGTCAGATAAAAGCTGCACAGTTAGAGGCTTTGTTAGATCATAACATGAAATCTGAAATTATGTTGAATCAAAAGGAATTGCTATTAGATGATTCGAGAGGATTAAAAACCTTTCAGTCTCGTGTTTGGATTCCTTTGTGTGGTGGTCTTCGGGATGTTATTCTGAATGAAGCCCATAAGTCCAGATTATCTGTACATCCTGGAAGTACGAAAATGTATAATGACTTGAAACCTTTGTATTGGTGGCCTACAATGAAGATGGATGTAGCAAGGTTTGTTAGTTCTTGTCATATTTGTTCTCAAGTTAAAGCTGGACACCAGAAGCCGTATGGATCGTTGAAACAGCTTGAGATTCCTGAATGGAAGTGGGAACATTTGACTATGGATTTTGTTACCAAGTTGCCTCGAACTGCCCGAGGAAATGATATGGTTTGGGTTATTGTTGATCGATTAACCAAGAGTGCTCATTTTCTCGCTACTAGTGAAACTGCATCTTTGAGTAAGCTTGCACAGTTATATGTGAATGAGATTGTTTCTCGACATGGTATTCCTTTATCGATTGTATCTGATAGAGATCCGAGGTTTGTATCTCATTTTTGGCAAAGTTTGCAGCATGAATTGGGTACACGTGTGAATCTCAGTACAGCTTATCATCCTCAAACCGATGGTCAGTCAGAACGCACGATTCGGACGCTTGAGGATATGTTAAGAGCTTGTGTTTTGGAGTATGGTGGTTCTTGGGATTCTCATTTGCCATTAGTTGAGTTTGCTTATAATAATTCTTATCATTCTAGTATTGGCATGCCTCCATATGAAATGCTTTATGGTCGCCGTTGTAGAACTCCAACTTGTTGGTTAGAGGCTGGGGAGAAACAGTTTGCAGGTCCAGATATTGTACAGATGACAGCTGATAAAGTGGCAGTTGCTCGAGAAAAGTTGAAAGCTGCACGTGATAGACAGAAACAATATGCTGATCCTAAACGTCGACCTGTTACTTTTGTTGAAGGTGAACTTGTTTATCTAAAGGTTTCGCCTTGGAAAGGGGTGATACGGTTTGGGAAACGTGGCAAATTGGCTCCTAGATATATTGGACCGTTTAAAATTAGTCAGATTGTTAATGATCAGTCTGTTACGCTTGAGCTTCCCCCAGAGCTGGCTGGTATTCATGACACGTTTAACATTTGTTATTTGAGGAAATGTAACGTTGAAGACCAGTCTCAGATTCTTCCTTTGAAAGATTTAAAAGTTGATCAAAGTCAAAAGTTAGTTGAAGAACCAGTCGAACTTCTTGACAGAAAAGTTACAAAACTTAGGAAGAAACAGATTCCCATGGTGTTAGATAAGTGGAAACATAGTATAGGTTCAAACCTAACCTGGGAAACCGAGGATAGTATGAAATCCAGATATCCTGGATTATTTGATCATGATGAGATTTCGAGGACGAAATCTTCTTAAGGGGGGTAGATTTGTAACATCCTCTCTTCTGGTCCGGTAATTTCTAATTTTAAATTGATATATTTAATTGTATTAGAAATTATTTGATATTATTTGTTTTATTGAGAAACTTGTTTAAATAAGTCTCAGAACTTATTGTGGATAGTAAATTGTTGATTGTTGTGATTTACTATAGTTGACGGTAAAATAAAATAAGTTTCTCGCAAATGGTTTTTAGGTTCCAGACAATAGATTGAAAGGGGACTAGTTTTAAGTGGATACGGGTCGGTATAAAGATTTGGCCGACTTATAACCTTTCCATTTTAGGAAAGTTCTTTACTTTCCTTATTTAGAAACCTAGAACTAAAACTAAAACCCTAGCACTTATACAACAAAAATCTAAATCACAAACAAAACTTATGATTTGGAGCTGTGATCTCTTGCAATCATAATCATCATCGAATTGTTATTATCATCTCATCATTAAAGAGTAAGTATGTTTAATTTATGAACATAGGTGTTTGGGTTTAATGATAATAATGTGAAATTGATTGATTGTTGAGGCTTATTGCTGTTATATGATAATCAGGAACTGATTTTATAGCTTGAATCATTGTAGTGATGTTCTTGAAGTTTGATTTTGAGTTAGGAACTTGAACCAAATGAATTATTGAAATTTGACATGAGAAGTTATAATATTTGATGTTACTAGTTGAAAAGTAATGTTTAGTTCATGCAAAAAAATGTAGAAGTACTGATTTGGTATCTGGAAATATGAAATTTGTAAGTTAGAATTTGTGCAGGGGTTAAGCAGTTGCAGGTTCAGGGTTCTGCACGAAACCTGAGAATCCGGTCGGATTCCCCTGAATCCTGCGGATTCCCCTGAAAGATGGAAACCTGATTTTTTGTGAATACGGCGGATTCATGATCGGATTCAAGAACGGATTCTTTAAGTTTTGGTCTGATCAAAACCTGTTATGAAAATGTTTGGGAATCCGGCGGATTCATGAGAATCCGGGCGGATTCCCTTGTTTTCAAAATGTTGTTTGTTTTTAACTTAAACTGTTACCAATTCTGAACTTATGATCCTAATTAGTATGTATATTGATACATTTAGAAAATTTGTACTTATTATATATGATTGGGAATGTGTATCAATATATATTGCATTTGAATATAAGTTATGATTTTAAGAAGATTCTTACTAACTTATATTTGATTGTTAATTCTCAGATCCTCAGAGAACTCAGCGAGATAAGGCAGCTGAGTAAGTGAACTAAAACAATCAGGTGAGTGGATTTGAAACTCATAGTTTGATTTAGTTGTGTCAGTTTGATTTCAATCAGTAATTATAGGATTACTATTGATAGAATGTTAACTTGGAAATGATATGCCATTTGATTGGTGTTTTGATTAGCCTGTGAGCTTGATTGATAAATACAGAGGTCAACTAGATTGTTGGTTGGACTTGATTGCTAATGTTGGTCAACACAGGGTTGCGTACATGTGTTGATGGAGATTAGCGTTTAGTTAGCGGTTAATCACTGTTTTGGCCTACAGTCGATTTAAGTGTTCTGATAGGGCCACCCGGAACAGGGTCCTTAGGAACCACCGTTCCTCTTGACGATATTTGTTGCATTATTGATTGTGAACAGATTGCTAGCTAAATTGAATTGTAGTTGATAATTCATTCACTTAGCTTCGTGCTAATCCCTCAATTTACTTCCTGCAGGTGATGTATATTATGTGGGTAGTCAGGAAGGATGTTTTGATCCTGGGAATGTTTGAAACTTACAACTCTGATTTAGTTTGTTATAAATAATGTTTTGTAGTATATAATGCCCCTGTTTGTAAACAAGTTAACTATGTTTGTTTAGTAGTTAAATGTGACACCTGTCAAATTAGGACTAGTTTTTAGTTCCTAATCACTTAGAAATACATGTAATTAGTGCTATGTGTTAGGCTAATTTTATGTATCAAAATATATATTGTCGAATATATATCCATACGCGATTATATTAAATCGTGCAATTATCAAATCGGCCAAATTTCCGATTCATATATATATGGCGTTGGTGAAAAACAATATTAAATAATATAGGAATTATTATTTAATATAACTCATTATTTATTATATATTATTTTGATAATATATAAAGTATTCGTATCGTACAAATATAAAGGATTCGCAACAAAACATATAAATAATGTTTTATTATTGGAGATAATAATTATTATTTACACACGATTAAAATAAAACATATTTCGTTTTATTCCATTTTACTCAAACGCGACGAAACCATTCAAATTGTGTCCGTCTCTCAAACGTAAAACAAAGATATATTATTATATCTCACTAAAGGTATTTTTATAAAATACTTCCAATAAAAGTATAAACGAATTTATTTATAGAAAGTTATCGAATTAAAACATTTTACTACTTTTCGATCGGGTACAAAAACACGGGTATTTTGTACTTCGCTTTTGAGCCACCCAACTCCAATAATTGGAGCTGGGTATAACCCAACCGAACACATTTTTTTTGGTTTCATTTCATTCTCAATCTCCCTCTCTAACTCTCTCTCTCTCTCTCTAAACAACCAAAACCGCCACCTTAAACCACCAAGAACTACCATCAAAACACCTCTATTTGCAAAACGGCTTGGAGCTAAACGAGCACCACGCGATCCTCTACGACTCTATCTTTTCGGTTTTCAAAACCGACACTTGTAAGTTAACGACACCTTAAAACTACTTTAATACATTTATTTACTTGTTTTGTAGCTCATCAAACTATAAAATGTCCAAATCAAAACTTGAAACTCGTTTTTACAAACTCAAAAATGATAACAGTTTCTGTCTTCAGAAACTATAACTTTCGGCAGAAACTATAACCTTCGGCAGAAACTATAACTTTCGGCAGAAACTATAACCTTCGGCAGAAACTATAACCTTCGGCAGAAACTATAACCTTCGGCAGAAACCTTAACCTTCGGTAGAAACTATTCGGCAGAAACCATAACTTTCGGCAGAAACCTATAACTAGCAGTTTTAACTATAACAATTTAAATACGATACAACAATCAAAGTATAATAATAATAGTTGAGATTATTATTACAAAAAAAAAAAAAAAAAAACTCACCAACGGGCCGTACACATCTTTCAAAAACTCAAATCTAATCAGTTAAACCAAATCATTTGGACAGTACTAGTTGGATGAACAACTAGCATAGATGATATGATAAGACATCTAATCATTTCAAAACCTTGCGCGTCTAAGACGCCCTGCAGGTTCAGTCGTTGTAACGACATCAAATCATTGTGAATCATCATAATTGTTTGCTAACAATTCATTAGGCTCAGGTGAGTCTCATAGCCCCTTTTTAAATACTTTTACCTAGGGGTGTGATTTCATTGCTCTGTTTTGTTTTACATTATGAACGCAAGTACCATCAAATCAAATACTACATGAGTTATTTTCACTAATCATTTCAAAGCCCTCCATCAGCATAGTTTGGTAATACGTAGTAGCGTGAATATTAGTATATGGTACCATATAGGTTTGACCAGCCTCATCCGGGTTAGCACGCACTAACTAGTAAAACGGATGTATTAATATTTGTGTAGACGAGTGTTGATTAGGCACTCGTAGGAGGCACCTCGATCAGGATACCTTAAATGTGGACCTGACATCTCGAGTTAAGCTCAAACTATGTGCTCATGGCTGTATAACTTTTATTTTGCTTAATTGCATTTTAAATTCAATTATCATTAAATCTTGCGGTTCATACAAATATGTGTTGACATACAAACCTGTGAGCTCACCAACGTTTTCGCTGACCCATTTTAGCATGTATCACAGGTGATCAGCAGCAGTAGGTCTGCCACTCAAGATGCCCATTAGCTCGAGTCACATTCAGACATCAAGAGATTGTCATGCATTACTATATTTTGTATAATTTAGTTATGCCATAGAATCTCTATCAATCGAACTCAGGAGCTTTTGTAAACTATGTTATAACAGTGTAAAACTTTTATAATATCAATGTATTTGTAAACGACGCATGTAGTGGTCGTTCATTATGTAATCTTGTGTGCTTTGTATATTGATTAGTCGCGCCCCGAACCGACCCGCTTCCGCATCATAATTTGGGGGTGCGACAGATTGGTATCAGAGCCTAAGGTTATAGTGAACTAGGTTGCATTTAGTGGGCATAGACTATGACCGTTAGGCAGTATTCCTTATTAGATATAACTGGTTCAGTGATTACACCATATGAGTTTAATTTAACATAGCTTAGCTAACTATGTACAATTAAATAAATACGATGTGAAAACTGAAAGGGGTTATGTTGAATAGGAATACGATAGTTGACTCTGACCACGAGAGAAACCATGACTAATACTTGATTAGTGTTAGACACACATTAGGCTATTATGTGATATAGGCGTATATACATACATAGGCCTCATTTATGTGCTACCTTATAGGCTATTATATATTGAAGATATATGATTAAGCCCCACTCGCGTATTATCTTCTAAGCTATTATATATATCAAATATATATAGATCACACACGATAATACATTCGTTAACACTCTCGCTACCAAAGACGACAAGTATAAATTACTTTCGTCTATCCCTTTAATATGCACATAACATCTCACAACACAATTCCGCTGTACCATCGTATTTTCACGAGGAATATATCATTTCGTATTTCCTCTATCATTCTATATCCTTAGAATCACAAATGGAATTTATTGTCTGAAGGGCTATAGGCTCCATACGTAAAACCATACCCCACCTACTCGCAAACTCGCATCTAGTATGCAACTCTGTTGTTTGTCAAATGTGATTATCACTTGTGTAATTGTATATTACCCCATAAATATATATATGCATATGTGATGTTTCATGTTTTAGTGCAAACAACTCATCCACTCTCTTTGCTTTTATCAGAATCATGCCGCCAAAGAAGACTGGTTTCAGTCAAGCTGAACTCAATGCTGCGGTTACCCGAGCTGTAGCCGAAGCCATGGCTGCTCAAGAAGCTCTAAGGAATGCAGAGACAGTCAATGCTACTCCTACTCCTGTTATCAAACCTTGTTCCTACAAGGATTTTCTTAGCTTCAAACCATTGTATTTCAAGGGCACGGAAGGTGCTATTGGCTTGATCAGATGGATTGAAAGAATTGAATCTGTCTTCAGTCTCTGTAACTGTGCTGAAGATAGTAAGGTCAAGTTTGCTGCTTACACCTTTCAAGAAGGTGCACTAACGTGGTGGAACACCCACGCAAACTCTATTGGCGTCGAGATCGCAAACCGACTTCCTTTGCCTGAATTTAAGAAAAAGCTAAGGGAGAAGTACTGTCGCGAGGAAGAACTACACCGACTGGAAGTCGAGTTCTGGCATCTGGAGGTACAAGGGAACGACATTGCTGGGTACACCACCAAGTTCCAGCAATTCGCTCTATTGTGCCCAGGTTTGGTTGATACGGAAGGAAAAAGTATCAAGAAGTACATCCGCGGACTTCCGGAGAATATCCAGGGGAATGTCGCCTCAGCGCAACCAACCACCCTTGATAGAGCTATCGAAATTGCTCATGAACTCATGGCCATGGTTGTCAACCGTGAGACATCTGCTCCATCTTCTGGTAACAACAACAAGAGAAAGTGGTCTGGAAACACCACTCAAAATCAATCATCATCAAAGAGGTCTGAGTCTGATAAGACCCTCAACACTGGTTCTGGTTTCAACAAGGGTTACACTGGAAATAAACCCTACTGTTCAAAGTGCCGCCGTCATCATGATGGTCCTTGCAGCACACCTTGTGGAAAATGTCAAAGGTATGGACATTTGACCAAAGACTGTAGGTCTACTACTGCCAACACCAACACCACCAGCCAACCAAAGTCCTGCTATGAGTGTGGAGAAACTGGGCACTTTAGGAATGATTGCCCAAAGCTGAAGAACAAGGGTAACAACACTGCGAAGGGAAGAGCTTTCGTTCTGAACTCAGGAGAGGCCCGTCAAGACCCGAATGTGGTCTCGGGTACGTTTCTTCTCAACAATCTTACTGCTTCTGTTCTATTTGATTCTGGTGCTGATAGGAGCTTCATATCTGATGAGTTTAGTAAATTGCTTAACATTGCCCCTATTGCCTTAGATGCTAAGTACATTGTAGAATTAGCTAATGGCAAGTTAATTGAGACTGACAGTGTAATACCAAATTGCACTTTAAATCTATCTGATGAAATCTTCTCTATTGACCTTATACCCGTTGAAATTGGAAGTTTCGATGTCATTATTGGAATGGATTGGTTATCCAAGCACCGAGCTGAAATTGTCTGATATGACAAAATCGTCCGTATTCCTCTTGTCATCGGTAGTACTCTAATCATACAAGGGGAGACCGGTAGGACGAGACTGAATATCATATCCTGCACGAAAACTCGCAAGTACCTTAGGAAAGGGTACCAGGCGATTCTCGCACATGTCTTGGAGAAAAAGTCGGAAGAGAAACGACTTGAGGATGTGCCCATTGTTAGAGATTATCCAGAAGTCTTTCCCGAAGACTTACCTAGCCTTCCACCACCGAGACAAGTTGAGTTCTCCATCGATCTCGTGCCGGGGGCAGCACCTGTTGCACGAGCACCATATCGTTTAGCCCCTTCAGAACTTCAGGAGTTGTCTACTCAGTTGCAGGAACTCCTGGATAAGGGATTCATTAGACCGAGTTCTTCACCATGGGGAGCTCCGGTTCTGTTTGTGAAAAAGAAGGACGGTTCATTCAGAATGTGTATCGACTATAGAGAGTTGAACAAATTGACCGTCAAGAACCGTTACCCGCTACCTCGTATTGATGACCTATTCGACCAACTTCAAGGGTCAAGTATCTATTCGAAGATAGATCTGAGATCAGGTTATCATCAGTTACGAGTTCGTGACATCGACATCCCAAAGACTGCTTTTCGAACTCGCTATGGACATTATGAGTTTCAAGTGATGCCCTTTGGTTTAACTAACGCACCGGCAGTATTCATGGACCTTATGAACCGAGTGTGCAAACCATATCTCGACAAATTTGTCATTGTCTTCATTGATGACATTCTCATCTACTCGCCCAATGAACAGGAACACGCGCAACATCTCAAAGTCATTCTAGAACTTCTTAGACACGAAGAGTTATATGCTAAATTCTCCAAGTGTGAGTTCTGGATGAAAACCGTTCAGTTTCTTGGTCATGTGATTGATAGTCAAGGAATTCACGTAGATCCATCAAAGATTGAGGCTATCAAGTGCTGGCAAGCACCGACGACGCCGACCAAAGTACGCCAATTCTTAGGACTGGCAGGTTATTATAGGCGTTTCATTGAGAATTTCTCCAAAATAGCTCAACCTCTCACAATACTGACTCAGAAGGAAAAGAAGTTCGATTGGACAGATAAACAAGAATCAGCATTTCAGCTATTGAAGCAAAAGCTTTGCAGTGCACCAATTCTATCATTACCCGAAGGCAATGAAGACTTCGTGGTATACTGCGATGCCTCACACCAAGGTCTTGGTTGCGTGTTGATGCAACGAGACAAGGTTATTGCCTACGCCTCCCGACAACTCAAGGTTCACGAGAAGAACTACACAACTCATGATCTCGAATTAGGAGCCGTAGTGTTCGCACTCAAGATTTGGAGACACTATCTGTATGGCACAAAGTGTACCATATTCACCGATCACAAAAGCCTCCAGCATATATTCGATCAGAAGGATCTAAATATGAGGCAACGTCGCTGGGTCGAGTTACTCACCGACTATGATTGTGAAATCAAGTATCATCCAGGGAAAGCTAATGTAGTTGCCGATGCCCTAAGTCGCAAAGAGCGCACAAAACCACTTCGAGTCCGAGCCCTTAGCATAATCATCCATAATGATCTAATCATTCAAATTCTCACTGCTCAACTCGAAGCATTGAACCCTGAAAACATCAAGGAAGAGGCCTTGCGAAATATGAAGAATCAATTTGAAACCAAACCCAATGGGGTTAAATACTTCGCAAACCGAATTTGGTTACCCAAGTTTGGGAATCTTCGAGACTTTGTGATGGATGAAGCTCACAAGTCCAAATATTCTATACATCCTGGATCTGACAAGATGTATCATGGCATCAAGGGATCATACTGGTGGCCAAACATGAAAGCAGAGATTGCCACGTATGTCAGCAAGTGCCTCACATGTTCAAAAGTTAAAGCTGAATATCATAAGCCCACCGGTTTGCTACAGCAACCGGATATTCCAGAATGGAAATGGGAGCAAATCGCTATGGACTTCATCACTAAACTTCCGAAAACATCCAGTGGTTGCGATACTATATGGGTAATAGTTGATCGTTTAACCAAATCTGCTCACTTCCTTGCCATGAAGGAAACCGACAAAATGGAACGTCTAACGCGAATCTATTTGAAGGAGATCGTAACAAGGCACGGCGTTCCAATCTCAATTATCTCTGATAGAGACAGCCGATTCACATCTAACTTTTGGCAATCATTGCAAAAGTCAATGGGTACTCATCTAGATATGAGTACAGCCTATCATCCACAAACCGATGGCCAAAGTGAAAGGACTATTCAAACACTGGAAGATATGTTACGCGCCTGCGCAATTGATTTCGGTGCAAATTGGGAGCATCATTTGCCATTGTGTGAATTCTCATACAACAACAGCTATCATACCAGCATTGGAGTTGCACCGTTCGAGGCACTGTACGGTCGTAAGTGCCGATCACCTATTTGTTGGACCGAAGTTGGAGACAGTCAAATCACTGGTCCTGAAATCATTCATGAAACCATCGAGAAGATCGTTAGTATCCAACAACGCCTGAAGGCCGCACGTGATCGTCAGAAGAGTTATGCTGACGTGAGACGCAAGCATCTCGAGTTCCAGGTTGGGGATCGAGTATTGCTCAAAGTATCACCTTGGAAAGGTGTCATCCGATTCGGCAAACGTGGAAAGTTAAACCCTAGATACATCGGACCTTTTGAGATCCTTGAAAGGATTGGTCCAGTCGCTTATCGATTGCAGCTACCTCCAGAGCTTAGTAGCGTGCATCCCACATTTCACATTTCTAACCTGAAGAAATGCCTGTCCGACGAGACACTCATCATCCCGCTCGAGGAAATTCAAATAGACGACAAACTTCATTTTGTCGAGACACCAGTGGAGATTATGGACCGTGAGGTCAAACAGCTTAAGCAAAGTCGTATCCCCATCGTAAAGGTTCGGTGGAATTCGCGGCGAGGTCCGGAATTCACTTGGGAACGGGAAGACCAGATGCGACTCAAATATCCACATCTATTTTCAGACTCCACTCACGCATCAACTTCGAGCTAAATTTCGGGACGAAATTCTCTTAACAAGGGGAGAATGTGACACCTGTCAAATTAGGACTAGTTTTTAGTTCCTAATCACTTAGAAATACATGTAATTAGTGCTATGTGTTAGGCTAATTTTATGTATCAAAATATATATTGTCGAATATATATCCATACGCGATTATATTAAATCGTGCAATTATCAAATCGGCCAAATTTCCGATTCATATATATATGGCGTTGGTGAAAAACAATATTAAATAATATAGGAATTATTATTTAATATAACTCATTATTTATTATATATTATTTTGATAATATATAAAGTATTCGTATCGTACAAATATAAAGGATTCGCAACAAAACATATAAATAATGTTTTATTATTGGAGATAATAATTATTATTTACACACGATTAAAATAAAACATATTTCGTTTTATTCCATTTTACTCAAACGCGACGAAACCATTCAAATTGTGTCTGTCTCTCAAACGTAAAACAAAGATATATTATTATATCTCACTAAAGGTATTTTTATAAAATACTTCCAATAAAAGTATAAACGAATTTATTTATAGAAAGTTATCGAATTAAAACATTTTACTACTTTTCGATCGGGTACAAAAACACAGGTATTTTGTACTTCGCTTTTGAGCCACCCAACTCCAATAATTGGAGCTGGGTATAACCCAACCGAACACATTTTTTTTGGTTTCATTTCATTCTCAATCTCCCTCTCTAACTCTCTCTCTCTCTCTCTCTCTAAACAACCAAAACCGCCACCTTAAACCACCAAGAACTACCATCAAAACACCTCTATTTGCAAAACGGCTAGGAGCTAAACGAGCACCACGCGATCCTCTACGACTCTATCTTTTCGGTTTTCAAAACCGACACTTGTAAGTTAACGACACCTTAAAACTACTTTAATACATTTATTTACTTGTTTTGTAGCTCATCAAACTATAAAATGTCCAAATCAAAACTTGAAACTCGTTTTTACAAACTCAAAAATGATAACAGTTTCTGTCTTCAGAAACTATAACTTTCGGCAGAAACTATAACCTTCGGCAGAAACTATAACCTTCGGCAGAAACTATAACCTTCGGCAGAAACTATAACCTTCGGCAGAAACTATAACCTTCGGCAGAAACTATAACCTTCGGCAGAAACCTTAACCTTCGGTAGAAACTATTCGGCAGAAACCATAACTTTCGGCAGAAACCATAACTTTCGGCAGAAACCTATAACTAGCAGTTTTAACTATAACAATTTAAATACGATACAACAATTAAAGTATAATAATAATAGTTGAGATTATTATTACAAAAAAAAAAAAAAAAACTCACCAACGGGCCGTACACATCTTTCAAAAACTCAAATCTAATCAGTTAAACCAAATCATTTGGACAGTACTAGTTGGATGAACAACTAGCATAGATGATATGATAAGACATCTAATCATTTCAAAACCTTGCGCGTCTAAGACGCCCTGCAGGTTCAGTCGTTGTAACGACATCAAATCATTGTGAATCATCATAATTGTTTGCTAACAATTCATTAGGCTCAGGTGAGTCTCATAGCCCCTTTTTAAATACTTTTACCTAGGGGTGTGATTTCATTGCTCTGTTTTGTTTTACATTATGAACGCAAGTACCATCAAATCAAATACTACATGAGTTATTTTCACTAATCATTTCAAAGCCCTCCATCAGCATAGTTTGGTAATACGTAGTAGCGTGAATATTAGTATATGGTACCATATAGGTTTGACCAGCCTCATCCGGGTTAGCACGCACTAACTAGTAAAACGGATGTATTAATATTTGTGTAGACGAGTGTTGATTAGGCACTCGTAGGAGGCACCTCGATCAGGATACCTTAAATGTGGACCTGACATCTCGAGTTAAGCTCAAACTATGTGCTCATGGCTGTATAACTTTTATTTTGCTTAATTGCATTTTAAATTCAATTATCATTAAATCTTGCGATTCATACAAATATGTGTTGACATACAAACCTGTGAGCTCACCAGCGTTTTCGCTGACCCATTTTAGCATGTATCACAGGTGATCAGCAGCAGTAGGTCTGCCACTCAAGATGCCCATTAGCTCGAGTCACATTCAGACATCAAGAGATTGTCATGCATTACTATATTTTGTATAATTTAGTTATGCCATAGAATCTCTATCAATCGAACTCAGGAGCTTTTGTAAACTATGTTATAACAGTGTAAAACTTTTATAATATCAATGTATTTGTAAACGACGCATGTAGTGGTCGTTCATTATGTAATCTTGTATGCTTTGTATATTGATTAGTCGCGCCCCGAACCGACCCGCTTCCGCATCATAATTTGGGGGTGCGACATTAAACATGTTGTATAAAGGTTTGCGAAAATTTCAAGCAGAATTCTAATAAACTATGTATTGTACGTATACGCTTCCGTGGTAAATAATATTATATTGTGATATTAAATGAGGGGCGTTATACTGAGGAAGAAGGATGATGATGAATAAGTTGTTGATTATGATGATGTTGCTGTGAATGATGATGAAGATGTGTTGTTGATGATTTGTTGGAGGTGGAGATGGAAAACTATGTTGTTGCTTCTGCTTCCTGCTGCTGCCGATGATGAAGAAGAAGATGAAATTGGGTGGTGAATTATTGTAGTTAGTTGGAGTGTTTGAGTTCTCGGTATGGAGGGGGTATATAAAAATGATTTGGGTTAAAATTTCAACGGGCGTATGGTTTAAACAGAAGAGTGTCTGAAGATATTTTTGATTGTGGTAAAAATTTAGGTATTTAACCCGTTAATTTCGTATACGGGTCCAATTATATTAAATTTACATTTAATATTTGTAAATTTATTTTGAAGTATTTTTCCAAATACTTTATTCGAAATAATAAAAATATAATTTTTATTATTTTTGGTTATCGGGTATGTTTTGTATTGTTTTAGTTGCGTACGATACGTTTTATATAAAACGTATAAATATTTTCGTTTGATCGTTATTTCTCATCTTTCGCATAATGTTTTCAAACAAATAACTATTTAAAATAGTTTCGCGTTATTTCTAAATTTTTGTATCACCAACGATCGTATTTGTTTTTGTCGGATTCATTCCGATAATTGTTCGCGTAATTATAAATAATTACGAAATTTCGTAATACGTTTTGTATTAAAATTTTGGGCGCGCTAGACTTATCTCACATCAAATAGTTTAGTTTACTTTTTCGTAGGGAATTAGCGTAAGAAATGCACGTGATTAGTGGTAAAAAATATACCGTAATTGGAGGAGTGTCACAAATTTCATTAAAAAAAATGTCGTTAGATAGTTGTTAACTTGTTAACCATATGTTTAACTAACAACTAACAAAACCGGGTCCGCGGCTGATCCCGGGTTGCCCTTACTTAACCCGAATACACTCATTGACTTTTTCACACCGATAGTCAAACACACCCCGAATTGGCAAATTTGTAAAATTAGGGCAAATCCATCATCTGTTCAAATTCATCTATAATTGATCTTGCCTGTAAAACAATTCGTGATCGTTCTTCTTCCAACTCAAATCAATTCAGACTCTAGCTGAAACCCTAACGTAAGCCCCCTTTTTTGTATATGTTTTTCAATTTCGGGTTCTCTGTACCGAATCTTATTTGACCTAATTTTTCGATTCTGTGTTTATAAATTTATGTATCACAGACGTGATTCTGATCGAGCTTCAGATAATGCAGACACTTGGTGAACATAAGTTGCCCCATTTCTTTAATTATCCGCCCTATTTCACGTAATCACTTGTTAGATTCGTTGAATTTTACTCTCTGTTAAATTTGGGGTTTAGTTTCTATAAAAATTGATTTTTTTTTTTTTAAATATCAATTAGGTTGCAGCCTGTGAGGGAAACCAGAGAGAAGCAAATACAGCTATGGAAGGAACTTATTCTTGACTATTGTCGAACTCAAAAGATATTCGTAATCGGTTTGGAACAAGACTTTCCCTTGTTCTCCAACCCTGCAATCGAAAGTAATCATTTTTATTCTTTCAACTGTTATTGAAAGTTCAGTTCTTTGATCGATCATTCTAAGTATTTATCAAATCTGAAAATTGCAGGATCTTTAAATCATGAAGCAAGAGAAGCATTCTTGTCAGCTATAGTCTTGGATGGTTTGTGTCCATGTTACTCTCTCGCTTTCCCATATTGTTTTTGTTTGTAATAACAATAGTAAAGTTAAGACATATTGCTTATGTGGTTTAGTAATATGAGTACATCCTGCTCCTAGGTTTATTATTACTAGTATATAATAATTTGTGTAAAAGGTAGGGAAGTTAGATAGGAAAAAGATCGGGTACACATACATACTGACATACGTCCTAACTCCTAACCGTTTGGAATGACCATGTTTAAACAAATAGTTGAAATTGTGTACTACATTTCTGATTTGTTAAATTACTTGTAATGATCAGTTATGCATGAAGCGAGTAAGTGACTTCAAATTGATGCGTTTTTTAAATTGTCATTGGCAGGACGTGCAGAATGGATGGACAAGAATCATAGGCAGTGTCTTATTCTTTGGCATCGAATAAAAGATTGGGCAGACATTATACTACACTTTGTGAGTAACAAGTAACAAACCAAGCCCAATGAACTAAATGTGGCAACATGGACGGGTCGGGGTCGAATTCTTTTCTATATAAATATAAACTTTAAATAAATAATTAGTATATGGCTATATGAAAAACATGATTACAAAGGTTATAGGTAATAAAAGTAAAATTAATTTTCTGAGTAATTTGTTTTTGGAGGTTTTATGCTTTAAAAATACACTTTGGGCAACTTTAATCCCATTTGACCGTTTCCTTTTTAACTAAGTAATATTTCCCTTATCTTTAACCCATTGGGTATACAACATAGCCGGAATCGACATTTTTATAACTAAATGGGTCAAATTTGTCACCTCTTCTGGTATGTATGTATATTTCCGGATTTGGCCACTTTGTTTCTTACAATAATAGTTCTCACATCTTGATTAGGTAAAAGAGAATGGCTTAGAAGATAGTGTAATGACAGTGGAGGAAATACGCACAGGAATTGAATCCAGGGGAACAGGTATATAGAGACCATCTTTTTTATCAAATACAAAATGTAAAGAATCATATAGATTCTTCTAAAACATCTGAAAAAACGTTGCTGTTTTCATTTAAATTGCATTCTGTTTTCTAAAACTGGAAACTGTGACGTGTCTCAGATATCCATGGAATGGACGCCACGGTTCTAATGAGAGCACTTAAGCTTTTGGAAAACAAGGGAAAACTTGCAATCTTCAAAGAAACTTCAACGGACTTGGGTGTAAAATTTTCTGTCTAACGTGTTTTTGCAAAGCCAAGTCTTAGGTGAAGATGTTGATATTATTTGTACTTTATGCATTACATTTCGTTACAATCATTATGTGTTCAAGCCTATCTTGCCATGTTTTTTTTTTTTTTTTCCTTTTCAAATGTGATGTTACAGTTTTCTTTATCAATATTGCTTTTATAAATGTGAGAGGGTAATATGTAATAATGGTATAATAAGAGGGAATAATAAATAAAGTAACCAACAAAGCAAATTTCTTTAGCATAAACAATAGTGACATTCCTATTGCCGTCTTGTAAAACCACCCTTACCCCCACCTTACATAGATCTTCAATTGTATTCAAGTTTACTGTTCCATTAGACGTGCAACAACTTGTAAAGTATGGTGGGAAAAAAAATCAGAAACATAAAATTTAAGAATCTATCGACCACATTATGGATAGTAAGACATTGTTTTCATGAATCGATAAACACATAATACAAGTTGCGTGAAACAAAAACAGAGTAATTTTTGGAAACAATGCACCAATAAAACCATCGATAGAAGTATTTTTAACAATTTTAGACATGAAATAACGACATTGAGCTGAATTAGGCCAAGTTGAATCTGCTATGTAATTGTAAGCTGGTATAAAAATCAAATCCTGCTTCATATCTAGTAGTTTTCAAATTGAAGTTCTCTCTTCAAAACCCAAAGATAAGTGAATGATCACCTTTTCACCAATGTATATAAAATTCTTTTCGTTTGCGTACACATACCCCTTATCTTTTATTAGGGATGACCAAAACACAACCAAATGTTAGAAACTTTTCTTTATATCTCTTTTGTTGATTTTAATCATATGTAATATGGATAGATATCTGGTGGGAGGGCATTTTGATGCAGTCCTTAATGGACCCAAGGTTTTCATTAAAGTTGAGAAAAGCAATTTCTTTAAGACCAGACTTGAGAATCTACAAGCTGCAAAGCCAATTTCACAAGTTTTTTTAACCATGATCTTCTCAACATATAGCTAATAATAATATATGACACTTACTTTAGTCTGGGCTGGCCAAAATGTTAAAGATTAAATCATGCAATGAGATTCTACTTTAAGGAGAGGCAAGTGTATCTAATAAGTACATCACATCTAAATCTAACCTTTACGTACACTTGCTTCAATATTACTTTCGCCGCCAATGCAACATTGTTTATCATCGTCATTGGATGTGACAATCCCAACCCAGTTACTAAAGTATGGGTCAATATGGGTTATGTTTTATCTCTATCACGTCAAGCGGGTAAATTTTTAAATTATAATATGAAAAGAAACTTCACATAGAGTGTATTTAAAAATCAAATTGACCCGACCTTGTGCATCATAATGTAAATAAAAAATCAAATTGTTAGTAATAATATAATTCATCATGGATTCACCCAACATGACCCAACCCGTGAGCCATTTAGCCACCTCTATTCCTATTGATCTGCTTGAAATTCTATCATAAACACTAACCTATCACTCATCTATTCTTTAATCTTGAAACACCATCATATCCAATTGTGTGTTTTACAATAAAGCATAATAACTATAGAGGCTTTAGAATGTTCCATCTTGTTTTTAAAAATAAGAAATAAAGTGTATCTACGATGATGATGATGACGATCATGAACATATGGCCAAAATATATAAAGAAAAGCACATAGATACACATTTAGCACAAGAAACAAAGACTGTTCTTTTTGTTGCATGGGAAACAGAGCTTGGGATTCCAAAATGAGATCTTCAAAGGACATAAAGTTAATGTTTTTTTAGGAAGGTTTTAGTTTGTGCTTTCTCTTTAACTTTTTTTTCTTTCCGACTAGCCAAACACAGAGCCCATTTAGTAGTTTTGATACACAAGTCTCTTTTCTTACTAGCTAAGCAAAATAAAATTACCAAAATACCCTTATACTTATTAAGTTTGCATATCAGTTTTTGCCACTTTGTTAGTGACCTTTGGCCCCTCCTATAACATGTTGGTCGTGTGTTCGAGTCTTGTTGTAGACATCAAACTCTTAATAATTTGACCTTTAAAGAAATTCGGATGTTGTATTGTATAATTTGATGAAACAAAAAGAAAAGTACCCAAACCAAAAAAGCTTGCATTATGTTACTATGAAATACAATTTTCTCTTCATTCAAAGGTGCTTAGCTTCTCAAGGGCACTGTTATATCCTTCTTTATTCATCCTAGTCAGATTCTTGTTAGAATGATGTCTTAACTATTATGATTGGGATAACAATTTGAAGCTTCTTATATGACATGTGGGTCCCATACCTTATTTACGGAGTATTATTTAAAGCCTCCTATTAAAATTCAATAGATGTATACAAGTAAGACTAATTTATGAGTCTTGCTTCCTCCCTCATTACTCTTCACAAGATACTTACTATCTCTTCTGTATGAACTATGATTCTTGATACTCATAAGTTACTCATACTTCTTACTTGCATTGGAATATTAGCACTTGAACCGTATACGGTTTGTGGAATAAGGAGTATCGGGATTGAACAAAGATTGAATCATCGCATGCTCAGAGAAGTAGTCATGAAAGATCTTAAAGCAAATTCATCATCGGCAGGTGTAAACAAAAAATTCAATCATTATCAATCAAGTAAACGAACAGTTAAAAAAGGGTCAGACCCCATTCACAACCGAGCTTAATTTAAATGAAGTGGCATGGAATAAGACATGAAAGGCTTCAGAGAAAACAAAAAGGTTATGCGAGTCTGAATGTTTCATTTCCATTGTTTTCTGAGGTATTGATATGTGCATGATCGGCTTTTGAAGGATGATCACAGAAGGGAAGAAGTAGGCTAGAAATAACTCCTATCTTCTTCAAATCCTGTGTGAAGGAATGCTTATTGTTTGTTACTCATATTCTTATACCAAGTAGTATTTTTTTTTTCCTTTTTTTTTCTGTATATTGTGCATTATGATCTTAAAGAAGTATGTTTTGGGCTAATATACTCCTAGATTCTCATACCTCAAAATTGGAGAAGATCAGATGTACTGGGACTTTGAATTGCAATATTCGAAGTGATGCTAAAGCAAGTTTGATGATATTACCAAATTAAAACTGGTGAAATTTACAGTTCGCATCTTTATTCACAAACTCAAGTTATCTATCTGTTGAAGAATCTCCCAAACGTTAATGGTTTAAGGAACATGATATAGTAAGATAACACAACGTCATTATGGACCCGGCCATCGGGCCATGAATAAAGTTAGGACACACTACATAACCTTTAATAAGGTTAATGGCAAGAGTCATTTTTTGGACATACTTCAAAGTTGTTATTGTAAGTTGGAAATTCAACATCTCATTTGATTTTTTTTACTAACACACAAAACTAATGAAAAGCACAACCATTAAACTGTAATGCAATCTTAACAAAAAACTATAAGTCTTTAACAATTCTTATTTTTCCTCTTAAAGTAGCTAATAAGGTGAAGCACCAAAAATGAGGCATTTTTAATTAATGCAATAAGCTTACATAAGCACCTTAAGTGTTAACAGCTTATTTTATGTTCATCAATCTAACGTTAACAGGGGCTTTAGTCAGTCAGTGCACCAATTCAGTAATAACTAATATAGAGTATTACCATTGGGCCTAACAATGTAAAAACGAACCCATATCGTTTAAATTGGCCCAAACTGAATGTTCAATGTAGTTTTTCTGGAACTGCCGGGGCGCCGGGCCATACTTGGTAGTTTATTGGGCTTTATAGTTACATTAATAATGGGGATTGGGGAATAATGTGCAACCAAGAGTCCAAGAGTACCAATTATATCTCCTTACTAGTTTATTGACCCGCGGTCACGCGGGATACATCATTTGGTTCTATAAATTAACAGCATCTAAAAGTAATAACAATCAAATCCGAGTGGATATGTTTAAGTAAAAAAATGTAATATTTTGAGTGATAACATAATTGGTGATATGAAGCCGAGTTATAAAGCAAGTATAGTAACTGTTGTGTTGCTTTGAGATGGTCATACTAAACTAACACTAAGTAAAAAAGATATCTAGTCATTGGATGTAACTTATATAAATTGACTTATCAAGTACTTACAAAATTGTGCCAAATCAAATAGCATGACAACCATATTATCAGGTAATGACCCTTATCATGTAAAGACCCTTAAAAAAGCAAAGATAATTTTTTAGAGCTATCTACCACGACTTCTAAGGCACAATTTTAGCATCTCCGTTCTAATCAAAATTACTGCCTTTGTCTTTGCCTATCTTTCACAAGGTGTTGCTAAATGACCCACTTGATAAAACCTTTTGTCTTGTGGTCCAGGTTTGGAACCTGAAACATGGCAATGAAAGAATTAACCCGAATGGACTCACAATTAATAAAGGTAAACTTTAATCATACGAATCAGTACCCTTTCTGAGGCCCAATTGCTAGTTGTGGCTAGTGGTTGTAGTTTGAACCAGGTGTCAAACGGGACGTGATCATTCTGGAAGCAAATTATTACACTCTCCCTGAAACGTGAATACCTCTGAACCAACTGTCGTAGTAAGCAATTACAACAATAAGTTTCACCAATCCCTCTATCTAAAATGATTAACTAATGAACCTATAATAGAGATTATGATGAAACTTCTTGGCAAACTTCTCCATTAATTCTTTACACATGAGTGCATTACATATCTTGTTAAGCTAATGTATGTCAGTCAAAACTGGATCCTAATTGGAATCAGGTGAAATAAGTTAAGTTTATGAAAAAATAGATTCGATCTTCTAAATACACATATAAAATACATGAAGACGTCGGTCAAATGCTATTGTAAATGTTTAATTTGACTCGATCCCAAAACCACCCAATTGGTGACCGGTTTATGACATACAAATATAAAATACATGAAGACAAACCTGAGGATCAGTGTGCCTAAGAAGTCCGTTAACATTCTGATTTAGAACCTGAAAATATGTACATTCATGATGAAATGACATCTTTACACACAAACACACGGGCACATATACGTATTTATGATATATGATATATGATACATACATATGTATATATGTATATGTATATATACATATGTATATATGTATATACATATGTATATATGTATATACATATGTATATATATATATACGAACAATATCAATATATGAACAATAACCAAAATTCAAAACAAAGCTCAAATACCTACCGACAATAAAGGTTTTAAAGTACGAAGATAAAAACGGGTCAAATGGCCCGAATGGGTTGCAAATCAGCAAAAGTTCGCTCGTTGGTTATTTATTTAAACACAATATTTTAATATTGTACCAATTGTATTTCAGTTTGCTCAGATTAACAGTTAACCCATTACCCAACCCACCAATAAGTACCTCCCCACTAGTTCACCCATCAACTCTAATACATCAACGTGCCTATAGCGTAACGCTTCCAGTCAGGCAACTGAGATTCTAACTGGACTTTTTCACATTGTAAAAAAATTCATGTTACAAATGAGGATAAATGTGTGACGAAACTGCTACATAAGTAGCTCTATGATGTACTTGTGCTATACTTCTTGATGACCAAATTGACTAAAGGCTGTTGTGGAAAGAGTTGAACCACTATTTATTAAACCCTTTGTCACGGCAAGTACCAGCTATATAAAGGAATGGCCGATAGTTTTTAGGCATAATCTGATGATACCTATCCTAGGCCGTAATTGTTGACAAAATGTCTAGCTATCGTATCAAAAACTTTGCTACTGTTTTGGAATATGAAAATAGTAGATCATTACATGTATTCATCACAGGAACACATGAATCGTATCCAATTCGACCCAAACGTAGAGCATTTCAGTTTCATAAGCCAACAGGAAACAACAATAACAAATTAAATAATGACTCACTTGAAGAGGTATTAAATGTATGTTAATTTAAGAATATAGCATTTCAGAAAGACAACTTCCAATTTCAACTTTTGATGGCCTGTTGGACCTCAATAAGCCAAATAATTACTTAACTTTGCAACAGTGCAGTTTCAGCTACTAAAATTAGACCGTTGGAATACCTAGATAAATTTGGAAATCAACGCAGGAGCATTAACACACGAGGTGGCCACCTATCTTGCCAAAAAATAACAATAGTAAACATTCACTTAACATCCACCATCTGCACATTGCATCCAAATGAAAGTAGCACAATATAAACTTATCATGTTACATACTTACATACCTCAACTTTATCAGTAAGTTTGATCAAAGTGCCAAGTAGACAAAGAAGTTGCTTCTTGCTAAAAGCTATTGGGAACTGTCGAGCCCAGTGAGAGCTTCCATAGCCTGAAGAATAGTATCAAGAACAGGGTACCTGATGCAAAAATTTCACATTTATAATCAGACACATGAGTAACCAATGCTAACGATGCTCCACATGTGTAGGCAAAAATACTTGGTACCACTGAAATTCCAAAAATCTATTGTAAACTCTCATAAACTAATTTTGAAAAGCGAGAATCAGTATAAAGTTCAAAAAAAGGAGTAATTGACTTTACAAGTCGACCTGGCCAACCAACATAGGTAAGTTGTTATGACCCAACTGCAAATTGACCCGTTAATAAAATCAGCCTAACCCAAGTATATTGCCAACTCAAATGTGCTTGTATTGGCACACCTCAAAATTCTTTTGTGGTACATATTTGTTACATTGACTTATTATATGTGTATACTATCAGAAGTTATTGGTCCGTGATGGGTGTTTCTAGGGTAAAATTAATACTCATCACATGGGTTCAATACTCGTAAGCCACTTTTGTATATTAAATCTTGAATCTCTTCTTGCACCATGGACAATCACCACAATGTATACCCATGAACACCCTATAGACAATCACCACAATGTATACCCATGAACGCCCTACCTGTCGTATCTGCCACCGCCAGTACAATTTACTGTTAGTCTACGATAAACCAAAAAGGAAAAACTAACAAGATATATATGCAGGAGAACAAATTTAAAATTCGACTTTGAAGTCAGATAACCATGATCAGAAACAAATAAAAACGACTTTATAATATAGAATATTAGCCTTTCGATATACGAATGAAAGAAATCGTGAACCCCCGGAATCCAGGACCAAGATATATATCAATGATATATAAAGCTGGCAAAACGGGCCAAAACGGGCCAAAACAACCATACATCGAGGCAACTTTGTTACTTATACTTGTTAAGTCTTGTGCTGCCAAAAAGATAACAACCACATTATAAATACCTATTTACACATCTCACCTAACCTGCCCATCTTGCCACCTCTAAGGAAAACTTTGGGTCCAATATATAAACTGTAAGTAAACTTATATAAAATATAGTAGCATATGTGATTCAAATTAATAAAAATTCTTACCTTCAATTGTTCTAACAAAGACGACTTTGAACTTGAAAACTCCAATAACATTGCTAAAAAAATTTAAATGAGATTCGTGTGCTTTTTTATTCCTCGTACAAACTGAGAATTTCATGTGGCTGCGTGTTAGGTAAACATCCAAATAATATGCCTCATAAACTGAACAATTGTATAACTGAAATCAAAAAGCAAAAAGGATGGAAAAGGTGTGTAGAAGTCGGATTTTACCCGATGCTTTCTGCTATAATGTGGCTCCACGATTATCTACAATATATGAACAAAATACATGTGAACGGAAAATACATGTGAATGTAGTCAATTATACCTCATCCAAATAATTGCTAAGAAGCTCAGCATTCGCTAAAAGGCGCAAATCAAAAACCTGTCATCATGAGCTTTCTACATCCCAATTCCTTTGATTACATTAATATTTTTAGAACCACTATTAGTCACAGTTCCAAAAGTCTATATTAACACCTCTAAGATACATCTTTTGGTCAGTTCACACAAAAATTAAGATAGCCATGGACTCGTGTAACTTCATTAATTGACAACATTAAAATCATCACACATAACCAAAATATGACATAAAGGGTTTTGAGTTTGTTTGCCCACTTTTGATCAAATAAAAGTCAGATTTCTATGTATATATATTCATCTTTGTTGCCAATTATTTTCTTCAAAATCAAAATCAAATCAAGTTATTTTCTTCTATTTCAACAGCCCTTATTTTATGAGCTTTTCTTTGCAGCACACAATAGAAAGACAATAAAATCGTAAGTAAGTTGATACGTACCTGAAGAACACTCGAAATCCACTTTAGAGATGACGATTCCGTTTGTTATTCTATCCAAAAACGAACTTTGAACCCTAGTTTGGCGATCCCATGTGTCTTCATCCATCTTCAGTCAATTAACTTTGTAATCGTGTGTGTATTCTTCAATCTTCAGTTGCTTAATAATTTTGAGAGTATGGGATCGCTGCATTTGCAGATTTGAAAACTTCAGATGTATTTCACTTTTGAATATGTGCAACAATTAAGGAAATTATTCACCTCGAATCGTTTCATTTTTCGGCTCACCCAAAACTTCTCGCGTACTAATAGCCTAATAGGTACAGATGGGGGAGAAAGTGTTATCTGAAATAATCACCACGGGGTTAAATGTACATTTGGGGAGGAATTTTGTTATCTGTATTAATTAAAAAGGGAGTAACCTGACACATTTTTAGGGATTAATTATATATTTTGGAAAGAAAAGATGGATTAATTAGCCAAAAAAAGAAATTGGTTTAGCTAAACATTTTGATCATTAACCATCAGATCAACAATTTAGAAACCAAATGAAAGGTCGGATCTTTTTTAATTGTTCTGTTTTATTTAGAAGAGGGATTTGAAAAATAAAAACACAGGAATCGATTTATGTGCATAGTTGTTGAAGTTTGAAATTCAAAAATATGGCTTCCACTTTTTTAGCAATTTGTTAATAAGTAATAAGGGGTAATCAAGTCATTTTATCAATCAATAACAAACATAATATGTAAACATCCCTGGTAGTTTAAATTAATGGCCTAGATTAGTTTGACTAACCCAATTAATGGACTGGATTAATTCAAGATGGGCTAAACTCAAAATGTTTACAGATTTACCTTCCTCCAATAATGATAAAAAGAGATTTTCTTTGGGCAACTCTTTATTTCCACATGAACATAGAAGTGATTGTCACGATTCGAATTGCTTATGATCTTTCTTTCTTATCATCTATTCATCCTTAAATCATAATAATAATAATAATAATCTATAAATAAAATAAAATATATTTAAAGCAAAATTAAATGGAGAAATCTTGTCCCTTAATTGTTTTTTGCAAAATTGATCCAACGATTTAGATTGATTTGTTGATAGTTACACTTAACCTCCTATATCATATTTATTTAATCTCTTAATATAAAATAAAATACATATTTAAATATATTAATTAAAATTAATATATATAAAATAATAATAATATTGGTTAAAAAACGGAATAGACGAAATAAGGTAATGTTGGGAAACAAAAAAAATCGTTTAAAGATATTTTTTATTTAAAACATATCTCTACGTTTAGGTAGAAATGGAAGCGGCCTCTCTACCTTTGGTAGGGGTAAGGCTGTCTACATCTAACCTCCCCCATAGACTATCTTAGACGGTATTGGGCCCTAACCCGCGGAAGGCGGTATGGGATGTTACTTTTTATATCTCTACGATTTAAATTATCCGTAATTGAAACCATATCCCAATTTAAAGAAATATCTTCCAAGTCTAATATTCCACCTGATATCAATCTTCCATCCCTACCGAACATTAAAACCCTATAACAAAATTCCAACACAGAATCAGAGACTCACGAAGCATTTCTGCAAACTCTAAAATTATTTATTAACATTCACCAATACACAAATCACACTCCGTAAACCTAACACACTCTTCCCATGGAGCCAGATAAGCAATCACCACAACAAGAAACCAGCAAAAAAGTCGCCAAAAAGGAAGCCGCTAAAGCTGGAAAAGCTCCGTTGCCCGCCGCCGCCACCACATCTGGCGTCACCGGCATTTCAATTTACGGACCTGATCCTCTGTTCGAGAATTACAGTATCGGAATTCGTCTCCTGCGATGTAATATAATCATTCAGATCGTAAATCTAAGGTACAACTTACAAAAAATTTAGGATTCATTTGCTGCATTGCCTATTCGAATTTCATTGAATACTCATAGGTAATTATTATTATTCTCTCATGTTTAATGTTTTGTTTTAACATAAAAAATGTTGAAGTTACAATGGCTTCTCATATGATCCTTAATTCTTCTACTTTAAGTTTTGTTTCATGATTTACAGGTAATTTAAAAGATTTCAAGTTGAAAATGTTAATATATAGCGTTGATTTTTTATTAGAACGTTGATGATATATATTCATACAATATTGTAGTTATGTGGTTGAGAAGCTGAGTATTGTTAGTCTGCCTTAGGGCAATACCCGATCTTTTTGTGTGTATTCTATTGAGAGAAGATATACACATATTCGTGTACAAGGAGGCTCTAAAACTGTTTATACCAGTAGCGGTTCTTCTGTTCCATTGACATATACGTTTTGGTTAATAGGCATTATGTTGAATGCTCTATTAATTTTGGAAAAGCAAAATTAGTAACACATATGTCCCAGTAGTAACTCGGCCATAACACAACCAGTAGACCACATATCTATTGCGTTGGTGTATTCTGTCGCTCCAAAGATCAATTCAGGAGCCCTATAATATCTTGAACAGATTTACGAGATATTTGGTTCCCCAGGCACCTACAATTAAACAAAACAGAGGTTAACAATTGACAATGACTTGGCTACGTTCAGATTGTCAAAGGTTCCCCAGGCACCTACAATTAAACAAAACAGAGGTTAACAATTGACAATGACTTGGCTACGTTCAGATTGTCAAAGGTTCCCCAGGCACCTACAATTAAACAAAACAGAGGTTAACAATTGACAATGACTTGGCTACGTTCAGATTGTCAAAGGTCCATCATTGTTCAGCCCCAGATGTTTTAAACTATGAAACATTAGAGATTTTTATTTTTGTGTTACTAATCAAACACTATTTTGATATCGAATTTTTTTTTTTTGCATGTTTTGTGTATTGTAGATATATCTATTGGATACGGAGATCAAATTGATTCCACCGTTTTTTATTGGGGCTATCAATGGTAAACTTATACGTATACACATATATTAATAATATTGAGTTTTGATTTAAGTAGTTTTTTATTGTACTCATGTGTAACAAATTTAGGATATCAGATACATCCATTTAAAAATACTAATTGGATGATCGACACTCTCATTAACGATGTTACATCCACCAATTTTTATTGGGGTTATCACAGGTAAACTTATACATATACACACACATATTAATAATGTTGAGTTTTGATTTAAGTAGTTCAAAAGAGGTATAAGTTTTATATATATAATATATAATGTTATCAATAAGACATACTCAGGTGTTCTTTTCCAGATTCAAAGCAGGCATCCTGGTCAAAATGCTGGGACATCTGCGGAAAAACAAGGAAGAACCTCAGGTATCATTTACAAAGTCATCGTTTCAGTGTATATACTTATAAATGGGTCCATTTGAGTTATCTTTTATAAGTAGTGAGTTAAAAGGTGTCAGGCAGATCAAAATTAGCTTGAAGTATATTTCTCAATGCATAATATATTGTAAATCATACATATAGTAATTAGATTTATACTGGAATATATACCTTTAGTGATCATAGCATACACACTAATTATGTTTAGAAAATAAGAATAATTTGGATAGGAAGTGTTCCCGCAGCAACCCAACCTGACATTACCCTCTCTACTTTTATAATCTGGATAAATTTAGCATCCGACTACATGTTATTGACCTGCCCAACGCGTCCATTTGGACACCTCTACTTAGGAGTATGATTTGAAAGAAGAATGATTCTTTGCATTCATAAGCGAATCTATATTTCAATCGTTTCAGTGAGTCTGCTTAACAGATATTGACTTCTTTCCTGTAGCTGGACAAGCTGTTCGTGAGACAGTTGCTAGAAGAACTCCAAGTGGTGGCCGCCATGAACTTTCAAGAAACAGGATTTCGGAAGATGTACCTTCATCGAAAGAAGCTGTGAGTTTCTAAATTTCTTTGTTAATTTTGGAGTTGCATCTTTCTAGGTATATATATATATATGTAGAGAGAGAGAGAGAGAGAGAGAGAGAGAGAGAGAGAGAGAGAGAGAGAGAGAGATTAGTCCATATAAAAGAGTCCAATTTAAAACCTAGAATGAATTTTATATCATATTTTAAGCCAACTTTAGACTTGAATCCATGATAAATTACTTCTAGATAAATTTGACTATATTTATTGGGCACGTCCATAGATGGACATCATGAAATATATACATATAAATTTGTAGAGGTGGCAAAAAGGTGGGTCTGGCTGATGTGTAACATGGTTAATTATTTTGTATCGGTTGAAATATGCCGGGTTGAGTTGAGCTGATACACTTATGTTCCGTTTTAAGTATATAGTGTACTAAATATGCTTCCAAAACTTATGTTACTTCGTTTAGTTATTCGAAGAAAATGATCTTGGGAGGTTTTATGTATTAAAGATAACTCTATGCAATATTTGATCCAATTCCTATTAAGCTAATCTTTTTATTATATTCGCCTCTAGAGATAAAACTTAAGCCGGATCCACAATTCGTAAACTAAATGGGTCAAAATTGCCACCTCAATTATGTATCAAGTTAAGACTAATTCTTTGTCCATAAAGTTTTCATTTAGATGTTTTTTTGTTAACTCTGCTAATGTAATGCACAGCAACCTGACTCATAGAAGGTTGAATATATTTTTTCCTCTTAAATTTTGTTCTTTTATGCTCATGAAGACTGTGAAGAGAGAATCGAAAGGATAGTAACCACTAGGAATAGAAGTATAATGGATCTTATATGTGACTGAAAGTTCTTCCAGCATATGCCTCCTTCAGGTACCAGTTAATTTCTTCCAAGTTTCAAACATCCTGTAATGGTTTCTTAGTACATAGTTCTAATCATCACTATAGACTATGTTCTATTCACATGGGTTTCATGACCGATCTGTTACCTCTGTATATGTTTGATTCAGTCATGATTTTCTACAAAACTATGTAATGTGTTTTATCAAACTTTGAAGTATGAAATTCCATCAATTTCTTTTTTTTGATTATATGTGTGCCAGGGTTGTGATCTTCCTCTTTTATATGCTTCATTGGAAATAGAAAATCTACATACACAAATTTTAATCAGAAAAGCAGAGTTGCTAAGTAGAGTTGTTGATGCTATAAGTCTGTTTATCTCTCTATATCTATCAATAACCTGAAAATTTAATACTTCTCTTATAATATCTTACCATTTGTCTAAAAATCGGCCGGTTGAATTGTATCCCATCTCCCTTGGCTCAAATTGGTAAACTTGCAGCTTAATATAAATGAAAACAGTGCCAATTGGGTTGGGCAGGTCAAATGGGACATGTTACAACCATTGAATGATGCATAATTAATATTATTCACAAAGGACCAGTTTAAGGTTTTGTCTTAGTAAGTTAAAATATCTATATGATAGCACTAAGGGTGGTTGAACAACTACACTTGTGTTACTTGCCTTGTGGAGCAGCTGCACATTTGGTTCTCAAAGCTTATGTACAGTTTCTCTTGCTGACCATGTTCATTAATTATGTATTCATTTTGTGCATCATAATGTATGTTATATCGTAAAACTAATTTGATTTCATTTACCTTAAGCGAGTGTCCTTCCTAAGCAGCAAACCAAGCGCTTCAGCAGAAGCCACGGATGGCAGATCAAGCCGACTTATGTCAAGTAGTGGGGGCCGCTCATCTACGACATAAAGAGGATATAATAACAAACCATCTGGACTCTCCGGTACTTCCAAGGGTGGCCGTGATGATCCTCTCAGGAGCTTCGAGTTTCTCCAGATAAGGAAGTAAGATGAGAATAGGGTTAAAATAAAGCCAAAATACCCTACAATTTTATGTTATGCAAAAATGAAAATTTGTGTGTTGTACCAGTGTAAGGTGATATGCCTTGGATTAAATGTAACTCCTTAGAGTTTGTGGCTTTGTAATGCTCTTAGCCAAAGAATGAGCTTACTTGTACGGTAATTTTCGGTCTATGAATTAGCACCCAATGAGACTATGTTATAATCTAATTATGCAAGTAGGTTGCATTTCTTTTGTTCCTTGGAACCAAGGTTCCCTGGTTATACTTTGGAGTTGAAGTTTTGAGAATACTAGTTTAATGACCCGTGATTACACGGGTTTATTAAAAAATTCAAAAAAAATTTTAATAACAATAGAGTTTTCATTGAGATTTTAAAGATATATATAAGTAAAGATTAGCATACATGGATCCAATTAATATATTACATGATTTAATTTGAGTAGAAAGACATTATTCATCCACGAGCAAACATGTAAAATTCAGATCGAACATGTCAGCTGGTTAGCAAATAATGAGGAACCTACATGCGAAATTCTTGTAGAGCATAAATCGATCACTTATAAAATATTATTTGATGAAAAAAAGAACAATTAAATACTTATTGCTAAATACCTTTTAACTCAGAGGAAATTTTATAAGCGGTGGGGCATGATCATATTTAGTGTTATTGTATCAAATTTACACAAAACTATATTTGATTATTTAAGCCATGGTATCGTCAAAACGATTATTCAAGATAAATATATAACACCAAAAGTTATGAATGCCCAAGATTTAACCAATCAAGTAATCAACATAAATATGGTCAAGGTATCACAAACCAAACTATTCGTCAAACCATACCATATTTAAGAGAAAGCAAGTCCATCTTACAAAAATATATTTGATTATTACTATCAATATTACAACATAGTTTCATATATACATTTATACCTCCAGCCCATATTCACCACAGGCTCATGTAAACTCCTATCTCTAGTTACATTTACCTGCAAACCAAGTGCACAACACTTCACAATGCACACACTCTAACGTGTTCAATGTCCCATGTACAACCTACTATAATTGAACCATTTACAGCCTATAACCTACTCTTATTCAACCATTTACAGAAACCAAAAGTCCCCAACATACTCAATTCCATCCCTTTTAAATTTTTATGCGACCCGAGAGAACTTTATAGACATTACCTGCTTGGATGAAAGTCCTATCTTCTCCAAATCATTGAGCCGCACAATTACAGAATTTTAGCCATAAAAACAAAAATTATTGACAACGAAACAATAAATAATGACATTATTTTCAATTGTGGTAGACTGGTGGCTATCTACTTGAAGTGGTTTTAAACTTGCAAAGGTGAGCATAGTTAAAATGACCTGTTTCAGATTGGATTCACTCATTGACCTATTATAACACTTTTTGTCCATCTTTTTTATTCTTGAAGGTATGTCAATCATGATAACGAAAACTATGGTATTATTATGATAGTGATCCAAATCTTTTGATAGAATAATTAAGAAGTTTATATGCATTGAAAATAGAGTATGGACAATTTATAGACCCGTTCCACTTTTACATGTACAACCCAAAATAAACTATTTCATAAGTAAGTTGGTCAAGATTGCTACCAGCAAGGCAAATAAAGCCAATTTTGAGTAAAAAACACATAATGGAGTTCAACCAAGTTAGAAAGGACTTACTGATTTCAACGGGCTTGTATCTCTAGCTCAAGTATGTATTCAGCCATTTTTTCTCCAATTCCCTATAAGAAACTCATAATATAAGTATCAGTTATTATTAAAAGAGAAACATGTGTACTTTGGATGTTGGTTAACATAGGTATGAATATTACCTTCATCTGCTGCAGTTCCACCCTATTTTGGAAATTTAAAACGGACTTACTTTAGTATATAATAAGCATGGCATTTAAAACTAATCTGAAACACCAATAGCATAAGAAAATATAGCTTCAACGTACTTGTCAGCTGCATTCAGAACATTGACGTATTCTTGGGCTAGAGTGCTCTGCAGAATGGTTCAAATAAAATAGGTTGAATTTTAATAATTTGAATCAATAAATCTTATATATCGTATAATATATTGCATACCTTCAAGTTACAACTCAATGCTTTAAATTTATTAAGTGAAGTGTCGGTGGTGATTTGAGTCGTATCATCTGCCACAAATTGCTGTTTAGGAGTCCTTTGATCTATATTTACATTGGAATTGATGGGAGATAAAACTTTCCTTGTACATCTTTTCATCTTTTTAGACATTGGTGTTGTCAATGTCTCAATTCTCTGTGCACGTTGTTCTGATACAAAGAAACACTTTTTGTGTATATGTATCTATAACATATACTTCCAAAAGCTAATAGGTAACATTAATTCATTTAACTATGATCCATTGAATAAATACTTACAGGGAATTCATATATAGCAAATTTCTGTCCAAGTAGTTGATAGATAAATATGCACATAAGGGTCCAACATTGAAATGAGAAAGAACCTGTTTAAAGTCAAAATCAACACCAAAAAGTGTTAGCACCTTCAACAATTCCCAACCTATACTAAATACAATCAAGTTTATCATTCATCTTCAAGTTCCACCACCTGAAAGACCATAATAAACTACAACAAACAGCACAAAAACAACTAATCGAAAACACGCATTTCCCTTTGGAACTGATGCCTGCATCACGTACGATATAATAACATTCAATCTTGATATACTTGCAGCAAAAGGACAATCGTATATTATGCCTTAAAACTGAACAATTAGAAGATCGTAGCAAAAAAATCAAAAAGAATGAAGAAGGTGTATAGAAGTCAACCTTACTTTCTTACTTCAATGTCACATCTCTCCTTGTCTCTACAACATAAAGCTCTATTATGCAAACACATATATTAGAATGGTTAATATCACCATCATCATCATCGTTCACAACCCGCCAATCTATTAGTACAAACCAATGCTTCTGAAACCATACCCGCCAACAAAGAATATCCCGGGCATTATCGGGTTAACATAAAACCTAAAATTCACCTTACGTAATTATATAAATTGCAACATTATTCGAAATTGAAATTCTCATTCAGACATTTCATCAAACACTTAGCATACATATATAACTTAGTTAGTACCACACAATGTATATCATAAAAGAGCATACATAGCATACAAAATCCAAGACCAAAATGATTTCCACCAATTCCAATGCAGAATTATCACAAACCTAAACAACACAAATAAGGGAGGATAAGATTAATACAAAGAAAGATAAATGAAAAAGTACCTTCAAATTGTATAATTAAGTGGTTTTCGATCATCATCTTCATCGTTAAGTTTGAGAATCTATCTTTCTTCAAAACACCATACACAAAATTGAAGATCTGAAATCAGGTGTTTATAAGAAAACTTCAATTTTGGAGATATGAAATACATATACATGCTGAAGAGATAGAGGTGATTAGGATGAAATAACAAAAACGGATATATCATAAGGAGCGAAAGTTCCATCGATTTCTTCCATCAATGGTGAAATATACCTGTACAAAACAAAAAAAAAAAACAAAAACAGATATATCAATAGACAATATAAGATTAAAATCGTAGTCTAATTAGACAAAAGAACAAAAAACGTATATATGATAAATTAAATTTAAAAAAGGAAGAACGTGGTGAGAAATAGAGTTGAGATCTGGAAGCAATGATAGGAGAAATTTTAGTGGAGATGGAGAAGACGATGAAAGTACAATTTTTAATGGATGGAGAGCCTGTAGATTATACTGGGTATAAATTTGAATTATCGATTACAGGGATACACCAATGGAGGAAAGAGCGTGCATAAGTGTAATTATTACTGTAGAAAAATTAGTTGCATGTCTAGGAACTCACACATATTAAATTATTAATAACAATGCAAATATTTGAATTTATTTTTCTAAAATTCAAATTAAAAGAAACTCAAAAAAACCACAAATTTTTTTGAATATGACATCAGCAAATTTATGTCAGGAAGACACATCATCAAAGCTATGGCCTGAGAGTGTGACAAATCAGCTTTAGTGATGTCAGCGGTATTGACATTTTGTATATAAGATAGATGTTAATTAATTGATGGCCAAAAAATTGGCTTGGCCTTCTTATGTTCAAATATCTTAGTTATTTAGAATGGACGTAAAGCGTCAAATTTTTAATTTCAAACTTTACGGAAGCAAATATTGTAGTCCGCGTTGTCGCGGGTCTTTTACCTAGTAATAATAATAATAATAATAATAATAATAATAATAATAATGATAATAATAATGATAATCTAATCTTAAATATTAATAAAAGAAAACTTGTCCTATGAAAAATTTTGTTAAAATTGAGACCTATTGACCAATCAAATGCTTAGATTTTATCAAAGATTCAATTAACCAATCAAATTCATTTATGTACCTAAAAAATCTATTTAAAAAGAAAAAGATAATTCAATCCCATCAAAACACTAAATTTTATATAATATTTAATAGAAATTATTATTATTTTATTATTATTATTATTATGATAACTTACGTACACAATAATTTCGATTGCAATTCATGAAGAAATAATATTTAAGTTTCTTATTATTTTTAATATATCATAAAACTAATTATTTAAATAATAATTATTCTAAAACCTATATATTAAAATAAAATAATGATAATAATTAATATAAATCTTTTACTTTACATCCATCATGTATACACAAGTATAAAATTGAATAGTGGCTTTGATAATGTGAGAAATTTCATAAAAAGAATAATAAAAGTTAGTTGTAACTACGTTACAATAGTTGTTTATTGAAATATACGAAATTTAGTTTTATTCGAAATTCGTGTGTATATATTCACGGGTTTAACATTCAAATAAATGAAAAGCTTAATTCGAAATCCGTGTATATTCACGGGTTTGGTTTAACATTCAAATATATTCGACATATGTGTGTATTCACGGGTTTGACATTAACATAAGAGAAAAATAATTTGATTCAACATCTGTGTGTATTCACGAGTTTTACATTCATGTAAATGAAAAATAGTTTGATTCGACATACGTGTGTATATATGAGCTAACATTCACATAATGGAAATATAGTTTGATTTAAATCCGTGAACATTCACATAAACAAAAGTTAGTTTGATTTATTCGACATCCGTGTATATATATTTATAAACAAATTTAACTATCAAATAAATTAAAACAACAACTGTTGCTAATGAATTTTTTTGAAAAACTAAGACCTATTTGTTAGTCCCGTACACGTGGGATCTGATCGGATCGTTTAACTAATTGTAAGCGCGGAAATCAAACAATCAATAACAAACGTTTTCTCTATAATCTTTTGTATATATTCACAATTGATAATATACGATTACAGACTCAAACTCGTTTTCTCCTCTCCTCTCTCACACAAAACGGCCCTCTTTCTCTATATGACGTCCAACACTAATTCTTAGGTTTAACTCACTATTTATATCACCATACCGGGCCCTGCGACGTTAGGCCCAACGTTGCAGGCCCAACCCAATGCGACATCTGACCCGACGTCGCAGGCCCAAATACAATGTCACCATTCTATGTAATTACATTTCGTTTACAGACTCGAATATACATACTAAACACATCACATACGCAGACTAATTGACTTTGACAATTACAATAGTTTGACCAGCTGACTGACACACAAAATGCACTAACAAACTCCCCCTTGTCAGCAGCTTGGTCAAATAAGTCTTCAATTAGTCTTCATCAACAAACTCTTTCATGTCTTTGACATTCAGAAACTCCCCCTTTGAGATAGCATGGTCTTCAAAGAAATCTTGTTGTCCAAATTCATGTGACTGACACAAATTTATCATACAATAAGATCTTCAAACTCAGTGACCATCTCTCAATCATCAGCAGCTTCTCCGATAGAATTATCTTCACAATCTTTGGAGAATAACCGACATCCTTTACATCTTCAATAATTGACTTTAACAAGATATGTGATGTTTGAAGAAAATAACATAGAAATAAAATCTTTTTGTATTTTTCTTTATAAATGAAAAGTAAAGAACGAAGATTAAAATAACATTGGGGATAGGATTGTTTTAAGTCTGCTTAGGGATCATATCAGGCCAACATGCAATTATTAGGAAATAGTAAGTGTTATTTCGATCATCAGTATATTTGTCCACTTTAAATTTACTTGACATATATAAAGCACCTTTTATAAAAATTAGTTCAAGACGATCATCGGTATTGTTTGTCCACTTAAACATATTACATCCGTATCTGTGAGCTAACCTTTATTGTTAGTATGAATATTAATTTTGAGAAACCTATTATATGATATACTGATAAACTTCAGTAAAACAAACACTGCATATTCACACAAGGTAGAGATTACAAGACCAAGTTTATCTCGGTTTTCTCGTAACATACACTTGATATTTATATTTAGGCATACATCAAACCGACTATGAAGATACTAGTGGCCCCAGATCTGTACTTAGTACAACAGAGGGTCCCTTAGTATGAACATAACAAGTTTGAGACTATTTGCATAACTAATGGATTCAGGTCTGTACGTGAGTACAACAATAGTCACCATTAGTTAGGCGAATAATCATATTATCACTATATGCCCATTTTACATTTACATAATTATGACAGTGTATGATAGTACTTCCATTTATCAATTAAGACTTATGTCATACATCATATAACATTTTTCTCAAAGTAATAAACAAGTTTTATTATTACTTCTTACTCACTCACAAACCGGTGTGTACCATGCCTACCAATACATCATATGATGAAGCTAATGTTTATAAAAGATGTGTTAAATATACCAGATAAACCTACTGACACATCAAACATAAACCTTAAAATTTCCATTTTTATGCATGTCACCCGATGTACTATCATATCCCAAGTTGTTTACAGACACAACCCATCATCTTTTCAAGACTTAAGAATCTTGCTGTTCACATTTCTGAATTAAATAATCAGAATTTTTAATATTCAGAATTACTCCCCCTGAACAGCAAATTCTTATATCCAATCCAAAAAATACTCCCCTTAAACATTAAACATATTTTTGTATTTTTTTAATTGAATAAATTTCGTAACATTGCATTTCTTTAATACTAAAAAGTATAAAGAATGACTGTTGCATTAATAATTTAATTTAAAATAAAAGTTTCAAAATCACATATCAAGTCAAATCAAATCCTTTTAACGCTTTTACCACCTCGAAACTTCAATATACTCATCCAAATCACAACTCATCACACATAACTACCATGACAAAATCTTTCAAAAATGTCCACATCCTTGCAGTCACTAAAAATATTAGCTATTAAAACCTGACTGCACCACCACAAACAAACAAACATTAGTACCTATGGGACACCCAAGCCTTGATAGACTTGGGTTGTCCATGGTCATCCATAACCATCACATCAATGAGTTTATGATATTTTAAAAACTCAGAAGATTTCATTGATGCGTTGTCTGTGGATTTGGGTTTCCAAACCTTTGTAGGTTCAGATGAGTTGTTTTCAACAATGTTGTGCTGTTGAACTTGAGGTTTACTAGGCACAACTTTGTTTACTCTAGCCACGGGTTTTGGAGAAGAGGATGCATATCTTGATATAGGCGAATACGAAGCACGCCTAGAAAACGATTTTGAATAAGAATTCCTAAAGGAGGAAGTTCTTGACATCCCTCTACCAAACCTATCTAGGGATAATAACCGACAATCCCTAATTATATGGCCTTGTTGTCCACAATGGAAACAAGAACGTCTCTCAACATAAGATTTATTCCAATGAGTTCCCTCAAATCGTTTCGGTGGAGGACAATACACAGAAGGTCTATGACCAGGAACATTTGTTGAACATGCACTCTTAGGAGAACATGTTGAAGTAGATGTTCCTGAGGTTGAGTTAGTTGATTTTGAAGGTTTATTCTTTTCAGATTTATCAACTACAACTTTTGAGGATTCATTGTCAACCTTAGCTTTGCCTTTGCATTTAAAACGATCATCATTTTCAGTTGTAATGATGAAATTTTCAGGTTTGACATTTATTTTCTCAACCTTAATGGTAGACTCTTCAGGTATATCTTCTACCTCAACGACCTCCTCAACACTAACTGAAGGTGAATTATCAGACTTAACAAAAGTGGGCAAAGGATACTCTGTCCGATTGGTTTTCTCCTTTCCCTGCCTCTTAGGCTTAGCTTCTTTATCTTTGGTAGCTGACCAAGACGAGTAGTCAGCTACTACCTCTTCGATCCCTTCCTTAACAGGCTTAGGATAATAGTTAGTGGGAGGTGGATACCCAAGTCCCGCTTTACTTTTATCTGTCCTCATCTTGTCAACCATTTCATCGAAGAGTTTATGAGAATTTGAGAAATTTGTGATATCCTTTTTAAAATTGTTAGACTCAGACTTTAGCTCAGAAAGTTCTTTATTCAAAAGTTCCATTTCTTTAAGATAGCTATTAATAGCATCTTGTTGGCTAAAAACTTTAGACTTGTATTTTTCAGTGTCTAACTTATAAGCCTCAATTTGTTTTTCATAAAGAAATTCATTAGCTTTCAAAAACTTGTTTGACTCGGTGAGTTTAACAACTTTTTCTCTCAAATCCGCATTGTCTATTTGAGCACATTTTAAAGAAGCATCAAGCATAATACACGATATACAATTAACGGGTTCCTCAGGTTCATTATGTACCTTATGTATCTTTGCCAAGAGTGCACCATGTTGAACCTTTCCTTGAAGTGCACTAAAATCAAACATTCCTTGATTAAACACCACCAACGCCTGTGATGTTGAATCTTTCTCTGGAGTATTGGGAGCTGAAGGTGTAGTGAAACCAGATGATGGATATCTTTCTTTTTCACACTCCTTAGCAAAGTGTCCATAACTCTGACAGCTTTTGCATTTCACTTTGCTTTTATTAAAACCAAAACCTGTATCACCATCATCATCCAGGTCCTTTTTGCCCGTTCTCTGAAGAAATTTCTTTGTCCTTTGGGTTATCATGGCCATGCTCCATTTGATGTCCATCTGCTCGAGATCGTCAGAATCGATCTGTTCAAAGTCTTCTTCAGTAAGCTGTAGAGTACTAGCCTTCTTGGAAATAAAATTCTCATAAGAATTGAGGAAAGCTGTAAAGATTTTAGCATGATCCTCAGTAGCCTTTGAAGGAGCTGTATGATCTGTATGAGAAGTATAGGAAGCATATGAAGTGCTACCAGAAGGAGATGTAGCTGACTTGGAATTAGATATGGAATTATCATTGAGACTAGGATTTTGAGTGGAAGCCGCTGACATCGTTTCTTTCTTCTTCATGTCAAGAGCATCAGCCTGTAACTTTCCGAAGAGTTCTTCCAAATCCATGACTTCAATTTCTGGATCTTTTTCCATAGTTGATACCGTTGCATCCCAATCCTTAGGTAATACACCCAATAACTTCTTGTTTACTTCTCCATTATTAAGTACCATTCCTCCATCAGCCAGTTCATCTATGAGTTGGGAATATCTTTTGAAGAGTTCTTCTAAAGATTCATTTGATAGTAAATCAAATGTGTCAAACTGTTTCTTGACAAGTTCCATTCTATTTCTCCTATAATTTTCATATCCACCACATCGTTTCTCAATTGCATGCCAGAGGTCGTATGCAATAACATAATGTTTAAACATTTGTTGAACTTCCTTTGATAAGCATTTGACAATTGTTGAATAAGTTCTCCTTTCGGTATCGAATGCTTTTCTTTCCTCTAGTGTCATGCCATTGTAAGACTTTTGTGGTGATACTCTTAAATTCTTTGTTCCAACTACTGGTCTTTCATATCTTTCAACCAATGAGTTCCACATATCTGGATCGTTTTCAGATATGAAAGCTTCGAACTCAAATCTCCATGTAGCATAATCAGTATCATCTGTAAGCATGGGGGGTTCAATCTCACTAACAGCTCCACTATAGTAACGCATATGAGCTTTAGAAGACATTTTCAAACCAGAAAGGTATTTGGCCTCTTGCGACTTTTCCCTCCAATACTGAATTCGAATAATTTTGACGACTACCCGAGTATAGCGAAACTTTTCCAACACTAAAGCTAAGCTATTTTAAGCCTAAAAACAAAATTTGAAATTACAAAATTTTTCGCGTTTTTCCCGCCAAAATTTCGTCCGAAAACGTCAAAAACTGGCCGGGTAAAATGAAACTTTTTCCAGACTAAAATTGAACAGTTTTAATCTTATGGAAAAATTTTGAAAACGCAAAAATTTTTCGGAGTTTCCGGCAAAAAAAACTCTTTTTTTTTTTTTTTACGAAACTAGAACGAGGTTAATGTCGGAGAAAAATAGCAACGTCGCAGCGGTACGTCGCAAAAGTCCGATGACTCAATTAAGAATCGAAAATGCGACGTAGCGTATAACGTCGCAGTCCAACGTCGCAGAGGCTAGCGACGTCGCAGCCTACGGCGCAGATGACGTCGCAACAGTACGTCGCACGGACTAATTAAAGTCCAAATCACTACGTCGCAAGCGACGTCGCAGGTGACGTCGCAGGTGACGTCGCACAGTCGGGCTTCAGCGGCCAGAAACCCTAAAAATCGAAAATTTTCGAAACCCTAACGAAATTTCGAAAACCAAACGTCGATCTAACCCAAAAACACTTCCAGAAATCGATTTCTTCAAGCAAACTAACTCAGAAACGAAGATTAATCATTTAAACCTTTGCGAATCAAACCAAAAACGTTCAAAATAACGATCCGAAACCGACGAATCCTTGATTCTACGGCTCTGATACCAGTTGTTTGTCCCTAACCTTGGATCTAGTACGAACCGAGTCAATCAATTGATGGCGGAAACAACAATTGACTAATCAAACAATCACACGAATAACAATACGCAATGAATATCAAACGAAACGTATTATATTCAGTAATAATCGGTCAGATTACAGAGATTTCGACTAATTGCGTTTAGGGTTTCGTCAACCCTAAAACAGAAAACATAAAACGTTTTTATACAAAATCTGGCACCTGCGACGTCGCACGCTACGTCGCAGGCCCAAGCCCATGCGACGTTGGCTACGTCGCAGGCCCAAAACCTGACGTCGCACCTGCGACGTTGCACGCTACGTCGCAGGAGTCAGGAATGCTAATTCTAATTACAAACTCGTTTTTGGCGATTCGGATCGAGTTTGAGTTTTAAAAGGACGTGATATTTGTGTGTTTTCGTGTTTATCACGTTTGTTTTGTGTTTTTTACAGGTTTTCGATCAGTATTATTGGGATTCTTGAAGGTTTCTGTCGTTCGAAATTCGTGGTTTTCGTTTAGGGTTAAAAAATTCGTTTTTAGGGTTTTTGGCCGCTGTTCAGCGCGTTTTGCGACGTACCACTGCGACGTAAGCTGCGACGTCGCGTGCGATGTAGTGATTTGGACTTTAATTAGTCTGTGCGACGTCGTGTTGCGACGTAGTGTGATTCTGCGACGTCCACTGCGACGTCATCTGCGACGTACCTCTCTACGTCGCATAGTGTGATTCTGCGACGTCCACTGCGACGTCATCTGCGACGTACCTCTCAACGTCGCATACTTCTGATTCTTAATTGAATCCTTTGCTTGGTGCGACGTACCTATCAACGTCGCATAATCTTTGTGCGACGTACCCTTCTACGTCGCTAAGATCAGAATATTGTTTTTTTTTGGTAATTAAAATGGCAGCTGATAAAGAGGATATTAGAGGTTTGAGAGAAATGATTAAACAAAGCAATGACATAGGTTCAAGTAATAAGCCTCCACTATTTACTGCGGACATGGATTATGTGTACTGGAGAGACCGAGTTGAGCAATATATTGACTTTCACTGTCCAGAATTATGGGGACCATTACGTGAGCGTTATGTACCTCCATTAGCTGAAGGGGAATACCGTGGTATTCGTCCCGCTAAGACCTATAAAGCCATGTCTCCCGAGGAGAAGAAAGATTTTGATACTGAAAGAAAATCTTTTTCAATGATTAAAATGTGTTTAACCAAGGATGTTCTATGGCTTTTCAGAACTCATGAAACAGCCTTTGATTTGTGGAAGGCTATTGAAACTCGTTGTGGAGGGAATGATAAGCACAAGGAAGCCAAGCTCGAACTGATTAAGAAACAGTACGATATCTTTGACATCCTTCCTGATGAAGACACGACTTCTTTATTCACTAGGTACTCACGGTTAGTTGGTGAGTTGTTTGAAGGGGGTTATACTTTTCCTTCAATTGAAGTAAATAAGAAGCTACTGGATGTGTTTCCGAGTTCTTGCAAACATGTCTTTGGATGCGTTAATAGGGGATCTTCAAGCTCACGTGATGGAGATTAAGAAGAAAGAAACTAGGTCTGGTTCTGCTGTTCAGAATCCTAGTGTGTATGGTGTTAAGATCAACTCTGGAAAGACTTATGGATCAGGAGTTGCCTTTGTATCAAATACAAATACTTCATCAACTTCTTCTTCTTCTGATGGGATTCATTCTGTTTTCATGACTGGACCTTCTTCAAATCAACAACAGGTTCAAGTCTCACCTGCTATTCAGGAGCAAGCTGCCATCTACACAGCTTTCTTAAGCTCTTACAAGGATTTGGTTACTCAACCGAATCTAACTTTGGAGTTGACTAAGGAGGACTATGCTCAGCTTGATGAAGACGATCTGGAGCAAATGGATTTAACTTGGAATGTGGCAATGATCACCCGCAGAATTCAAAAGTTCTTGCAGAGGACAGGGCGTAAAAGCTTGGAGGGTGATGGAAAGACTGGCTTCGGATTTGACAAGAGTAAGGTCCGTTGTTACAATTGTCAAAATTTGGGTCACTTCGCCAGAGAGTGCGAGAAACCCAAAATGCCAGCATCGGGATTCACAACACCATCTACTCCTCCAAAGGCCAAAGAAATGGAAGTTTCTAAGAAAGGGATTGCTGATAATGCCCTGATTGCTTTTGAGCCTACAAGTCAAGATTGGACGCCTGTCTCCCAGCATTACCAACAGTGTCTGATGGCTCACATTGTGAATGAGGTACATGATGAACCGTTAAATTGTATTTCATGCATTAAGTTAACTGAATCTCTAAAGGCATATCAGACAGAGACCGCTGAGTTGAGGATAAAGAATGAAAAACTAACCGACTCAAATAATTTTTTAAAAGCTAATGAGAAACTTTATGAAAAACATCTTGAGGCTCATCGGTTAGATACTCAGAAATATAAATCTAAGGTTTTTAGTCAAGAAGATGCCATTAAAAGCTATCTTGTTGAAATTGAATTACTAAATAAAGAACTTACAGATTTAAAAGCTGAGTATGAAAATTATAAGAGTAAAATCTTAGGTTCAAATTCCTCAACGGTTGTCTTTCATGAAATTCTTAGCAAGCACGGTACTAAAGGGAAAAAGAATGAGGGATTGGGATACAACTCAGTTCCTCCTCCTACTACTCACTGTTCCCTGCCTGTTAAGGAAGGCTTTGAAGAGATTCCAGTTGACTGGTCCAAGCTTTATGGTTTAAAAGCTATAGATGCTAAAGAGGCCAAACATAACAAACCGGCAAAGGAGAAAACCAAGCGGCCAGAGTACCCCTTGCCAAAGTTTGTTAAGTCTGTGCTTGAATCTCCTGTTAGTGTTAAGGAGAATGTTGAGGTAAAGAATGAATCTCCAGTTAGTGATAAGGAGAATGTTGAAGTAAAGAATGAATCTCCTGTTAGTGTTGAGGAGATTGTTGAGATTGAGGACATTACGGATCAGGAGTATCCGGAGGTTAAGAAGGTTGCATTTAAACCTGAAAAAGTGATTTCAAAGGTTGAACCTGAAATTAAGGTTCAACCAAATAAAGGAAAAGCTAAGGTTTTAAACTCGAAACAACAAACTTTACAGTCACCTGTAAAGATTTTGCAAAGAAAATTAATAAATGAAAATGTTTCGTATGATAAACCATCAACTTCAACCTCTCAACCAAGACAAACATTTTCTAAGACGTGTACTCAATGTTCATGTTCTAGAAATGTTTCTCCACCCCCTGTGGTAATTCCTCAGCCTCAACCGTTTATTGAGACTCGTTCTTGTTTCTACTGCAAGAAACAAGGACATTTAATCCGTGAATGTCCAAAGCTGTCAAATCAGCGATATGGGAGAGAGATGCCTAGGACATCTGTTTATAGAAACTCTTTTTCTAAATCTCCACCTAGGCGTTACTCAAACTCTCCCAAGCCTGTTTCGAAACCAAGTAATGTTGAGCAAAAATCTTTGCCAATTCAAAAGCCCAACATTACTTCTATTACCGATTCCGAATCTTCAAAAGTTTGGAAACGTAAAGAGTCTGATGTTGACTCTTCAGTCGTCAACAATAACACATCAGATAAAAATTCTAATTTGTTTAAAGATAAAATCCTATCTGACGTGATTATTGTTGATGACCACGGTCGACCTAAGTCTGTAAAGGCTTGGGTCACCGTTTCTCACTAATCTCCTTTCGTTTGTGTGTTGCAGCAGTCAGAACGTGTTAAAGATAGTGAATGGTATTTGGACAGTGGCTGCTCGCGACATATGACAGGCGATGTATCCTTACTTGTGGATATTAAACCACATGCAGGAGGTTATGTTGCCTTTGCTGGAGATTCTGGGGGAACTATTTCTGGAAGAGGAACGTTAACTAACGGCAATGTTAGTTTCGAAAATGTGAACTACGTGGAACAGCTTACGCACAACTTGCTAAGTGTTTCACAGGTCTGTGATAAGGATTATACAACTGCGTTCACAAAAACAGAGTGTGTGATATTGAAGCCTGGTTATGTCATTCCGGAAGAATGGGTGTTACTAAGAGCACCAAGAAAGGATGACACATACATTTTGAATATGAGAACTGTTGAGACATCGAACGAGTATACGTGTCTCTTGTCTAAGGCTTCTGAAAAGGAATCACTGCTTTGGCACAGACGAATGGGACATATTCATTTCCGAAAAATGAATTTCTTGACCAAAAATGACCTAGTGCTAGGAGTTCCGAAACAGTCATTTGCTTTAATGGATGACTGTATCTCCTGCCAAAAAGGAAAGCTACGTAAGAAGTCCCATAAGTCTAAGCAGGTGAATTCCATAAATGCTCCATTGGAACTACTGCATATGGATCTTTTCGGTCCAGTTTCTACAAAGAGCATTGGTGGTCGGTCTTACTGCTTGGTAGTTACTGATGACTACTCAAGGTTTTCGTGGGTTTATTTTTTGACCACAAAAGGGGAAACTCCTGAGATTCTGGTGTATTTGTTGGACAAGTTGGCAAATTTGTGCAACTTGAAGGTGAAAAGGATACGAAGCGACAATGGAACTGAGTTCAAGAACTCAACTCTCGAATTGTTTTGTGCTACAAGAGGTATTGAGCATCAATTTAGTGCTCCGAGGACTCCACAACAGAATGGAGTTGCAGAAAGGAAGAACAGGACAATAATCGAGACAGCTCGGACTATGTTAGCTGACTCCAAGTTACCAATCATATTCTGGGCTGAGGCAGTTAATACTGCCTGTTATGTTCTCAACAGAGTACTCACGGTTAAGAAAAGGAACAAAACGTGTTATGAACTTTTCAATAACCGTAAGCCAAATCTGCAGTTCCTAGAACCATTTGGTTGTCCATGCCTGATCATGATAACAAAAGATAAGGTCTCTAAGTTTGGTGATAAGGCTGTTGAAGGGATTTTTCTTGGATATTCAGTCAACTCTCCGAACAAAAGAGTCTTTAACAAATCATCGAATCAGATTGAGGAGCATTTTGAAGTGAAATGTTTAAGGTATACGGAACCTCCTCAAGGAACGGGTCCGGATTGGTTTTTCAACTATGGAAACCTCTTCAACTCTTTCAATATTCCGGAAGAAGATGAAACGGAAGAATTGGTTTCTATACTTCATGAGCTTGATCTTACTCAAGATACACCTGTTACTAATAAACCATCCGACCCATCTCCCAATGCAACACCCGCACCACCACCGACTAATCCAACACCTCCACAAACTACACCTACACCTACACAACCACCCACACAACCACAAACAACTACCAAATCACCACCATCAACACAATCTCCTACTCCATCATCTTCGGCTGCTCCTTCTAAAACAGTCTATACCTACACAAAGGAGCTTCCATATGATCCAAACATGCCTCCTTTAGAGGAACCTCAAGAAGAAGATGAAATGGAGGAAACAATGGCCTACTCTCACTTATTTTCTCATGAAGATGAAGTAGAAGAAGAAGAGATAGCCATTCCTGAGTCTGTTGCTACTCCCGAAACTGAGGGAGATTTGAACAATCTAGGTGTGAATCTTGTGCCAGGTGCCATACCAGAAACTCGTATACATAAGGATCACCCCATTGATAATATCATTGGTGATCCTCATGCATCTGTTCAAACACGACAGCAAGCAAAGCAGACTTCAGCTCAGCAGCTTTTGGGACTTATTGCTCATATTGATTCATGTCATTTGTCTCAAATTGAACCTAAAAAGGTTGAACAAGCCTTAAAAGATCCATCTTGGGTCGAGGCTATGCAGGAGGAACTACAACAAATAAACAAGATGAATGTTTGGGAAATTGTTCCTCTACCCAAGGGTGCTCACTTGACGGGTACTCGTTGGGTTTTCCGTAACAAAATGGATGATCGTGGGGATGTTATTCGAAACAAAGCCCGTCTGGTAGTTCAAGGATATAGTCAATTAGAGGGTATTGACTATGATGAAGTTTTCACTCCTGTTGCTCGTTTGGAATCAATTCGGATTTTTCTAGCTTATGCTTCTTTTAAAGGATTCCGCGTGTATCAACTTGACGTGAAGTGTGCCTTTCTTTATGGAGATGTCGACGCAGTGATTTATGTGTGTCAACCTCCAGGTTTTGAAGACCCAAAGCATCCTAATCATGTTTGCAAACTGAAGAAAGCTTTGTATGGTCTTCATCAATCTCCTCGACTTTGGTATGAGCGACTTGCCAAGTACTTGCTGAAGAATGGTTTTGACAGAGGACAGATTGATAGCACGCTTTTCATCAAAAGGGAAGGACCGGATTTGTTACTTGTGCAGGTCTATGTGGACGACATTATTTTTGGATCAACTAATGATCAGTTGTGCAAAGATTTTGAAGGACTGATGAAATCTGAGTTTGAAATGAGTGCTATGGGGGAACTCACGTTCTTTCTGGGGCTACAGGTTGAGCAATCTGATAATGGAATATATATCCACCAGTCAAAATATGTCACTGACATGTTAAAGCGATATGAATTGCTCAACTGTAAACACTGCGGCACTCCAATTGAAGCAAGACACAATCTTGGACCTAATGAGGACGATGAAGATTGCAAGGAGAAAGACTATCGCTCAATGATAGGCTCTCTCATGTACCTGACTGCCTCAAGACCAGATATAGTGTTTGCTGTTTCTCTCTGCTCACGATTTCAAGCAAATCTGAAGGTGTCTCATATGAAGGCAGTAAAACGCATTTTTGGATATCTCGCTTTTAGGCCATCTCTGGGTCTATGGTATTCAAACGAGAAAAACTTCGAGTTAACTGCCTATTCGGATTCGGATCTTGGTGGCTGCAAGATAGATATGAAGTCAACTACTGGAGGATGTCAGTTCCTTGGATCGCGCTTAGTTTCTTGGCAGTGCAAAAAGCAGACTGCGGTTGCTATTTCCACAGCTGAAGCCGAGTATGTTGCTGCTGCAAGTTGCTGTTCTCAAGTTCTCTGGATTCAGCATCAGCTGCGTGATTACGGGTTCAATCTCTCTATGACTCCTATTTATATAGATAATACAGCTGCTATATCTATAACTCACAATCCCGTACAGCACTCTAAGACCAAACATATTGAACTTAGGTTCCACTTTATACGGGATTGCTTTGAGAAACACCTTATAGATGTCGTACATATAGAGACCCTTAAGCAGTGTGCGGACCTTTTCACAAAAGCCTTTTTGCGATCACGTTTTATTGAACTGGTCAATCTGATAGGTTTAAGGTTCTTTCAGTCAAAGAAATGATTTGTGACTTGGATTTTTTTTTAAGTTTTTAAATTCAATTTAAAAAAAAAAAAAAAAAAAAAAAAAAAAAAAAAAAAAAAAAGATCGCAACAGCCACTCTTTATACTCTTTAGTATTAAAGAAAAAGCAAGGTTGCTACATTTTTAAAATAGACGTTGAAGTTGTGTCTGTAAACAACTTGGGATATGATAGTACATCGGGTGACATGCACAAAATGGAATTTTAAGGTTTATCTTGGATGTGTCAGTAGGTTTATCTGACACACTTAAAACAGTTTTTATCTAAATTATCTTCATCATACGATGTATTGGTAGGCATGGTACACACCGGTCTCTGAGATATTAAGAAGTAATTTAAATACTTGTCTATTACTTTGAGAAAAATGTTATATGATGTATGACATAAGTCTTAATTGATAAATGGAAGTACTATCATACACTGTCATAATTATGTAAATGTAAAATGGGCATATAGTGATAATATGATTATTCGCCTAACTAATGGTGACTATTGTTGTACTCACATACAGACCTGAATCCATTAGTTATGCAAATAGTCTCAAACTTGTTATGTTCATACTAAGGGACCCTCTGTTGTACTTTGTACAGATCTGGGGCCACTAGTATCTTCATAGTCGGTTTGATGTATGCCTAAATATAAATATCACGTGTATGTTACGAGAAAACCGAGATAAACTTGGTCTTGTAATCTCTACCTTGTGTGAATATGCAGTGTTTGTTTTACTGAAGTTTATCAGTATATCATATAATAGGTCTCTCAAAATTAATATTCATACTCACAATAAAAGTTTAACTCACAGACACGGATGTAACGTGTTTAGGTGGTCAAACAATACCAATAATCGTTTTTGAAATAATTTTTATAACAGGTGTTTTAAATGTGCCACGTAAATTTAAAGTGGACAAATATACTGATGATCGAAATAACACTTACTATTCCTAATAAATGCATGTTATTCCGATATGATCCCTAATCAGACAACTCAACTCCGTCACCAAAAATAGAGTGTTCGTTATTTTATTTTGTTTATTTTTTACTTTTTGTAAAATTAAAGAAAATTCCAAAAAAAGATTTTTTAGTTTTATGCTTTATTTTTATTCTGCGTTATTTTTCCCAAGTCACGAGTTATTTGGAAATTATTTGCTAAAATAACGAGTAAACGGTTTGAAAATGTCAAAATTGCATCAAAACTGCTCTATGCGACGTCCAGCTCTACGTCGCCTGCGACGTCCCAGCCTACATCGCACATAGGGTTAGACTATATATAGTCTCGACTGCGACGTAAACCGTCACACTATTCACTATTCACGTGCGACGTAGCCTGCGACGTACCAGTGGCGATTTGCGACGTAGCAATTTTCGAGCAATTTTCGTGATTTGTAGCTGTTTTCATTCCGATTCACTTACGTAGTTTTGATCTACTCGTTATTCCGCACACTTAGGTACCATATTCACCTTTTTTCACCGGGTATATTACGTTTAATTGCTATATATGTGATACGGGTTTAAAGGGTTTCGGTTTTGGGTTAAATTCGATGGTTAATTGGATGTTATAACTATTATAACTTATGTTTTCGTGATCACCATCGTTAGCCGCACCTTGTAGTGTGATTGATTTTGAAAACCCCTAAATTCGAGGGTTAGGGTTTCTGGGTTGGGGACGCCTGTTCGTCAGTGCGACGTACGCTGCGACGTCGTGGTCTACGTCGCTTTATTTAATTATTATTAATTTCCTACGTCGCCCATCCCTACGTCGCTTTTACTGCGACGTCCGATGCGACGTACCACTCTACGTCGCTGTTTTAATTAAAGTGATTAAATTCACAATAAATTGCAAAATTCGACGTCCCCCTTGACGTCGCTCGAATTTTATGCGACGTCAGGCCTTACGTCGCTTTTCAATTTATTTTGAATTTCAGCGACGTACAGTTCTACGTCGCTCTGTGTTATGCGACGTACGGTGCTACGTCGCTAGTTACAGGGAATTTTAAGAGGTTTTGTTTAAAAATGTAACATTTTTTTTTCTAACCTTTTTCGAGTTGCAATCTGTTTCTGTTTTTGCAGATATGGCTTTGATTTTTGAAGCTCGTCATAATACGGCTGCTTACCTTACTGACACTTCTGATAAAGCTGCACCGTATCGTCAGATGATCGCGTTTTTGAGACGTTCAAGGGTATTCCACGCCATTTCCGATAACACTATGGCGTTTGGAAATCTGATCAACCCTTTTTGGAGAAACGCAACTGTCGTTACTGAAAACGACGTTAGACGATTGGTCTCTACCGTTCTGGGTACGGAGATCACTATTACAGAACAGAGCATTCGGGAACTTTTACAGCTGAATGATCAACCGGATATGCCTGTCGGTTTTGATCATATTTTCGTTACCGGAGCTATGCAACGGATAGGATATCCCGGGATTCCCTCTGATCAGTATAGAAAAGCGAATCTCACACGCGTCTGGCGATATTTGATGCATGTGATCATTGTTTGCTTGGGGAATAGGAAAGGTGGAACGGATGGGATGAGCCGAAGTCTGGCTTCTGCTATGTTAGCGTTAGTATATAACAAGCCGTTCAACTTCTCGGGATTTATCTTCAGGGCTATGGTTGATAATGCAAATGCCGGGGATCAGAAATGGATTTTATATCCAAGATTTGTACAGTTGCACATCAATCGTCATCATCCGGAGCTTCAGGCACAGGGTGATATCGATCAGCCGCTCAAGATTTCACCGATGATGAGTCGGATTTTCACTATTTGTGCAGGGTATGAGAAAGGGGTCGAGGCACCAAGGGATGTTCCTTTATTCGGTGCTATTGTCGATGAAAATTATGTACCGCCCCCAGATCCTCAGTATATGGATGTTCCAGCACCACAGCAACCGCAGCAACCACTCATGAACATTCCTGTTCAAGCTGCAGGGGAGAATGTGGATGCTCTTTTGGAAAACATTGAGCAGTTCGGGCACGTTGATTCGGACAATCCAGCATCGCATGATACGGTTGAGAATTCAGATTCTGAAGATACAGCGAATGTAGGACCTCAGGATGGGGGTCCGACGCCTGAGCATTCTGATGGTACTGTTCCGCATCCCTCTGAGATGGAACGTATCAGGATTACCGATTCTTTCAGATATCTGAGGATTAAGCGTCGGATCAGACAAGGACGCAAGTATGTGCCTCCAAGGGATACTGGAAAACGTACACGCGACGGTGATGATCCTGCTGATGAGACTTATCGACCGAGTCGTCGTGTTCGTCGCTCTTCGTCAACACGAGCTCCAGTCAATCCACAGCAGCAGGATGTTTTTGAGATTCAACCGACTCCAGCTTTCATGCAAAAGATTATGGAAGATATGCAGCAGATGAAGCAAAAGCTGGAGGCTCAAGACGAGAAGATTGCTGAACAAGCTGCGTTGATCGAGGTCCAATCTAAGGAGCTTGAGGAAACGAAGCTTAGGGTTAATGTTTTGGAAGGCAGGTTACTTGCCTCGGGGGAGTCTGGGTCTGGGATACCCACTTTAGAGTCAAGTGAACCTGCGTCTGTAGATCCCAACCCTGTAATTGAAAATGTTAATGAAAATATTTCTCTTTTGGATTATTTCTGTGTTGATGATATTCCAGGGCAACCGAGACCGCTGGCAGTTGATTACTCATTCGCTGACTTATCATTTATTCAGAGGATGGCCAGTGGAGTTGGCTCTGAGGAAGAAACAGAGAATGTTTTTGAGATGAACGAGGATGTCTCGATTGAAGAAGAACAGTTGAATGCAGATGAAACTTATGATGATGCACAATCTGTGGAAGCTTATGATGATGCACCAATTATTGAATCTGATTCAAGTGAAGACGAGAGTCCTGATAAAACTCAACATGGAGAATCAAGTTCTGCTGCAACTCCAGCTTCAGAGACACAGGCACCGGACTCAGCAGCGAAGAAATTAACTGCTGAAGAAAAGAGAGAGAGAAATAAGAAATGGTGGCCTAAGGGACGAAATCCAGTTCCTATTCCAGTTAAATGTCAAGTGTACCGGGTTAGTCGAAATTATACCGGTGTTATTAAAAGCTGGAAGTGTCAGAGGAATCTGTTTATGATAAAGAGAGAAGATGGAGTTCAGTATTTCAGAATGCGTTTTGATAGATTGAGTACGTTGCCAAAAGGAGAGATTAATCGATTAGCTCAGCTTAAATTGATTAATCCTTTCGAGAATGATTATATTGAGTTCATTCAGAGAAGTCTACGTCGGGAAGTATTATCGAAGACTTATTCGAAACTGAAGCCGACGTTGGGAACTCGGTATACGTGGAAGAAAAAGATTGATCCAGTCACCAGGAAGCCTTTGGTTAAAATTCACTATTCGCCTGCTAAATGTTTGACTGAGATACCTCTGGAATCAATTCCTTATTATTTTCTGAGAAGACTTGTAAAATGGGAACTTGATCCACAGACTGGCGAAGCGGTTATTACTTTCGTTCCAGATTCTGAACCGTGGCCAGAAGTTGGAGGTATATGGAATTTGAAGCAAGCAACGTTTAGACTATATGATCCGATGAGTTTGATTAATTTTCATGAAAAAGATTTAAGAAAACTCTATGATAATCGGATTCGTGTTGGTCAGAAGAATGAATTCAACAGACGTTTAGCGCAGCAGTTTTACAATGTTGTTACTGTTTGCGTAGCAAATGGAATTCATGCTGATGGCCAGTTTCCTGCGGGCTGGGTTTAATGAAGATTTTTTGAAGACCAAGCTGAAGACACGGGGGAGTTTGTTAGTACATGTTTAGTGTCTGTCAGTTGGTCTAGCTCGTAGTTTGTAATTAGAATTAGCATTCCTGACTCCTGCGACGTAGCGTGCAACGTCGCAGGTGCGACGTCAGGTTTTGGGCCTGCGACGTAGCCAACGTCGCATGGGCTTGGGCCTGCGACGTAGCGTGCGACGTCGCAGGTGCCAGATTTTGTATAAAAACGTTTTATGTTTTCTGTTTTAGGGTTGACGAAACCCTAAACGCAATTAGTCGAAATCTCTGTAATCTGACCGATTATTACTGAATATAATACGTTTCGTTTGATATTCATTGCGTATTGTTATTCGTGTGATTGTTTGATTAGTCAATTGTTGTTTCCGCCATCAATTGATTGACTCGGTTCGTACTAGATCCAAGGTTAGGGACAAACACTATTACATAATCAAATTCATTGATTTTATTACACTTTCGATTACCAGTCAAATACATTGAAAAAAATTCTACCTAAATATTGAAAAATCATGATCTCATAAATTCTTTATTTATTACTTCATAAACGAGTATCAATCTTAGTTATATGTACCAGTTTTGAATGTGACAATGAAGAAATGATTAAATATATATACTAATTTGTGACGAACAGAACCAACTTACAAATACTACAACAAATGTAGAAGAAAATATGATGTCTTATGATTGATGTTCGTATATTCACGGGTTTGGTTTAACATTCAAATCAACAAAGATAGTTTAAACGACATATGTGTGTATTCAGGGTTTTTTACTTTCACTTAAACGAAAAATAATTTGATTCAACATCTGTTTGCATTCATAGATTTTACATTCACATAAATAAAAAATAGTTTTATTTGACATATGTGTGTGTACATCGGCTAACATTCACATAAGCGAAATATAGTTTGATTCGAATCCGTGTGAAAATAAGGATTTAACATTCACGTGAACAAAAGTTAGTTTGATTCGACATCCGTGTATGTATTTGTGTGTGTGTGTGTGTAACGTTCAAATAAATTAAAACAACAACATTTGCTATTGAAATTCTTTGAAAAATTGAGACCTATTACATAATCAAATTCATTAATTTTTTTACACTTTCAATACCAATCAAATACATTGAAAAAAAATTCTACCTAAATATTGAAAAATCATGATCTCATAAATTCTTTATTTATTACTTCGTACACGAGTATCAATCTTAGTTATATGTACCAGTTTTGAATGTGACAACGAAAAAATGATTGAATATACTATTTTGTGACGAACACAACCAACTTATAAATACTACGACAAATGTAGTATACACAAAGATACTATAAGAAAATATGATGTCTTACGATCGATGTTCCAGACTACTTTATTATTATTTTCTCACTTAACATTTTTCAAGCTCTGAATATTCTTATTTACGTATGTAATACTATTGAATATTTTATTAGTATTCTACAACTTTTATTTTCACTATCAAAAAATGATTGTCCACGTAATTTGCAGACATAACCTAACCGATAATATGATTAATACCTACTTAACTAATATTGACATTTAACATTAGATATTAGCAATGACAAATGTTATATATATTTGAATAATTAATTCATCTTACAAAGTCCGTGTATACACGGGTCTATAATCAAGTAATAAAAATAATAATAATAATAATAATAATAATAATAATAATAATAATAATAATAATAATAATAATAATAATAATAATAATAATAATAATAATAATAATAATAATAATAATAATAATATAAATCTTGAGTTAATAAGGCTTTTTCCTTAATTTTACAGTTTTCACTACTTAGTTGGCTATATAACCATGAATACGTTTATTGAAATCCTAATATGACCTTATTATTGATTTTTACGCTTTAAAAAAATATTAATATATAAAAAATTTCCAATTGGATTGAAAATACATCAATAAAATATAATATCAACAATGTATGAAACAGATTTATTATCATTCTAATCGATTTTTTACAAACGATAGGGTTTTTTTTTTCTTCCTGTAAACAACTATAGTAGTGTACAATGTGCAGTTTGAGCTAATTTAGGTCATTTTCATAGTATCTCGTTATATATTATACTTAGAGATGAACAAAACAGTCCAAGACTGAAACTGGTCCTGAACCGGACTGGGACCGGTCCTAGAAAAACTGGACTGGAAAAAAGACTGGACTTGTCCTAGGACTGCCTGGCAGTCCTAATTCAGTCCTACTTTTCAGTCAGAAGACTGGTTGAAAACTGAACTGAAATCAGTTTAAACTGGTTAAAGACTGAATGTAACATCCTCGTTACCGGCCTAGGAGAAATTGGTAATTTACTTAATTTATTTGATTATATAATTGAGTTTATAAATAATTCATATTATTTGGCTAATTGAAACTAATAGGTTAAATGGTTAAATGACTTATTGTGATAAATAAATTATTACTTGCTTTAAATAACTTTAGTTGACGGTGAAATAAAATGTATTTTCTCGCAATTAGTTTTTAGGTTTCAGACAATAGAATTAGAGCGGATATAATTTGTACACTGTGTTGTAGGGAGGTGAAAGTTAGGCCGGCACCTAACTCCCACCTTCCCCTTTCCCATTTCATTTGGTCACTTTTCCTCCAAAACACACACACTCACACTTGGTTGCTCAAGGAAATCAAAAAGGGGAAAACATTGAGAAATCGAGTTAAAGCTTGGATTCTTGGTGACTACTTATCATCATCATCATCTACCTTGTTACTATCTTGATTGTAAGTTTAAATGCTTTGAATATATGGAATTTTAAGTTAGGGTTTTAAATAGTTAGATGATTGATGCATGTGATAATCTAAGTCATGGATGATGATAAATTGTTGTTATTATATGTTAGTAGATGTTATGAGTGGTAAATTTCTTGTCGAAATCGTGTTTGCAACTGAAAATGGGTGAATTGGGGTTTTGGGTTCGTGTTGAGTTTGAGCAGCAGCAGCAGTGCTGGAAACGATGATCCAGCCGGCGGGTCATAACACCCACCCGACGGCTTGTCTTCATTTAGAGGGGGACCGGCGGGTTGAATAACCCAGCCGGCGGTTCATTACCACCAGCCGGTGGGTCTCTGGCTCACCCGGCTGCTTCTACAGGCTTTAAAACACAATTTGCTTCTGTTAACGAAAAAGTTAATTCACCCGGCGGATTGTGGGTGGATCCGGCGGGTCCTCGGGTTAAACCGGTGGCTCATGGATCTCAGCCGGCGGGTTCTTGAGCATTTTCAGCAAACCAGTTTTGTTTTGAATTCCTTTCTAATAAATAAGTTATATGTTTATATGATTTAGTGGCATATAATATAGTATCATGATAGGTTAAATTATAAATTATATGCATGTTGAAGTGTTGTAAATTTAGATATCATGTTGGATTTCAATGATGTCCTTAATTTATCATACGGATATTTGGAATGAGTTATTGACTCGTATTATTCTGTGATGATTTCAGATAAACCGAAGACTCAATAATATTAGAACTTTGAGTGGAGGTTTTGATTATCAAGGTGAGTGGATCATTGACTCTCAGTCTGAATTAGTTGTAACAATATGGTTACAACGGGTAAACATGGTTTTACTGTTATACTTCGTATAAGTGCATATTTGCCATGATGTTTATGGAATGTGCTATTTTGTCAGGGGTCAATATGATATTGGGTTTGTGTACTATTACTTTGGACGACATGATGACTTTGTACATGTGTTGTTTATTGAAGTTATGTCGTATGTAGTAATAGTACTAAAACTATCGGTAAGACCACTGTTTGGCCTTCAGTGGTTATAAGTGTTACTTGGGGAACCACCGCGGCATGAGGGTACCTCAAGGACCACCGATCCTCTTCGATGTATTTGTTGTGATGCTTTGTGGTGATCAGTTGCTATGCTAGTTTAGTTTGATAGTTGTGATCTATTCACTTAGCTTCGTGCTAACCTATCTCCTCATTTCTTGCAGTTTACTTTTGACGTGGGTGGGCAAGAAGTTGGTTGGAAGAATGTTTGACTGCCTACTCTGAATTATATAAACGTGTTTCCGCTTTGAACATATGTTTTGGATTTAAATAACACCTATCTCAATGATTGTAATTAATAGGATCATTGTATCACCTCATCATGCAGGCATAGATTGTGCTTTTGAAATATGGTATACGCAATCTATAATGCATGATTTGCATTACTCGCTTCCGAATGATATATATAAAAAAAAATGTTCTTGAATTTCTGTGGTGTTATAAATTGGTATCAGAGCCTAGGTTTGGGTGAATCGAGCACGGGATTAAGTGTCCGATCCCAAATCTACGTGTGTCAGTCAAACATTCCTGAGAGTGGGATCTAGTTAGCATGTACAGATTGATTAGTATGTAGGTACTAACAATTAACGTGTTTCGAGATTTTGTTTTGGTACAGAAATGGCAGATAACGAACATCCGACCGGTCCACCCAATGATACCCCTAGAACTGATGTCACCCCTTCGGAAAATCAAAACGTCAGCCAGGGTCAGGCTGGCACTTCGTTTACAGCTGGGGAGTTTGATCAAGATGATTACATGATACACTTAGAGACCGAAAATATTCGACTCAAGGCAATTGAGCAGCAGTTTTTACAACAACAACATGTCTTGACTTCCCAACGAGTTTTGCAATCAATGCCACCTAATGTTAGTGTTGTACCTCCTCCATTGGTAACAGCACAGATTCCCGTATCCCAACTTTATTATCATCAACAGCAGCATAATAGTAATTATCATACTTCAACTCCATTTTCTGCTTCTGGACATTCCGGTTATCGGACACCGGTATTTCAAACTCAAGGTCAACCTAAGCTATGCTCTTTTAAGACTTTCAAGTCTTGTGGACCACCCGATTACTCGGGTAGTACTAATCCCTCCGTTACATTGGATTGGCTGAGAGATGTGGAGAGAAAGTTTGAAGTCTGTAGGTGTGAGGATGAGATGAAAGTCTCGTTTGCGGTGCAACTTCTTAAGGGTCCGGCCATGGTTTGGTGGGATTCGATCACTTCCCATTTGACACCACAACAGAGAGAATCAATTAGATGGATAGATTTCCACAATGAAGTTTGCAAGAAATATTGTTCTGGTTTTGACATGACCCGTATCCGACGGGAGTTCTTGGATATGCAGTTAACGGATAAGATGACGATGGATGATCTTATTTCCCAATGTACTGACAAAGTAAGATTTGTGCAACAATGGGTACCGGATGACCATACTAAGATTGACCATTTTGTGGGAATGTTGCCGCATACCTATCGGACGACTGTGAGGCTTGCGGGTACTCTTACCCAAGCTTTTGATCTAGCCCGTTCTGTGGATGGTGATATGAGGGCACAAGGATTGGAGGTTAAGGAAAAATCCTCATTTAAACCCAAAGGTGATTCTTCGGGTAGTCCTGGAAAGAAGAAATGGCAGGGATCTCAACAACCAAGAAAGCAAGGTTCGGGTGGTAATTTGTTGGATAGATCGAATTGGTGCCACAATTGTAAATCGAGGCACACGGGACCTTGCACTCCTCAAACAGCTAGGTGTATCAAGTGTGGGCAACTTGGTCATGACATCAAGGATTGTGCGTTCCCTAGACATGTGTGTTGGAATTGCCAAAAGGAAGGTCATCGGTCGGGCATGTGTCCGGAGGCGGGTAAACAAAAGATGAGTGCGGTCGGAGGGTCTTCATCATTTGGCCAGAAAAGAAAGAATTCCCCAACGGCAACCGGCAGGGCATTCCAAATGACAGCTGATGATGCTGTCAGGACTGAAGATGTCATAACTGGTACATTTCTTATCAACTCTGTACCAGCTAGTGTTCTGTTTGATTCGGGAGCCAATTGCTCATTTATATTCATGCTTTTCTGTGATAAACTGAAATTGACTCCCACTTGCATTACCAACCCTATTGAAGTTGAGATAGCAGATGGCAAAATAGTTCCAGTTACTACATCGGTGACTGGAGCTAACATATTGATTGAGGATCATAGTTTCCCAATTTCTTTTCTATTGATGCCTATCCCCAGTTTTGATGCGGTTCTAGGCATAGATTGGCTAAGTAAGAATAAGGCAAGTATAGAGTGCCATAAGAAACTAATTAGAATTCCAATTTCGGATGAGTCATGTGTTGTGGCTCGAGGGGAACGGGAGAGAGGTAGTATCCCTATGATTTCTATGATGAAAGCTAGTAAATCTCTAGCTAAGGGGTGTGTATCTTACTTGGCCTATATTATTGATGCTAAATTAGAAAAGAAAACCGTTACCGATGTCCGGGTGGTTTCTGAATACCCAGACGTCTTCCCTGATGAATTGCCTGGTTTGCCTCCCATTAGAGATGTGGAATATAAAATTGACCTGATTCCGGGGTCTACTCCTGTAGCTAAGGCTCCTTATAGGTTAGCTCCCTCCGAAATTCGTGAAATGATGACTCAAATTCAGGAGCTTTTAGACAAAGGTTTTGTTAGACCTAGTTCATCTCCTTGGGGTGCTCCTGTGTTGTTTGTTAAAAAGAAGGATGGCACCCTTCGGATGTGTATTGATTATAGGGAGTTGAATAAGAGAACCATAAAGAATAAATACCCTTTGCCCCGAATAGATGAATTGTTTGATCAATTGCAAGGGTCTTCCTATTTCTCTAAGATTGACTTGAGGTCGGGGTATCATCAAGTGCGGATTTGCAAGGAGGATATTCCTAAGACAGCTTTTTGCACCAGATACGGTCATTATGAATTCCTTGTTATGCCTTTTGGGTTGACTAATGCTCCGGCGGTCTTTATGGATTTGATGAATAGAGTTTGTCGACTCTATCTTGATAAGTTTGTTATCATGTTTATTGATGACATATTGATCTATTCCAAGTCTGAATCCGATCATGAATTGCACTTGCGTTTGGTACTTGACACCTTGAGACAGGAGAAGTTATATGCTAAGTTCTCCAAATGCGAGTTTTGGTTACGTGAGGTCCAGTTTTTGGGACACATTATTTGTGAGGATGGAGTTAAGGTAGATCCATCTAAGGTTGAGGCAGTTATGAATTGGCAAGCGCCTAAGTCCGCTTCTGAGATTAAGAGTTTTCTTGGTCTGGCGGGTTACTATCGAAAGTTCATCAAGGATTTCTCTAAGCTCGCAGGTCCTTTGACGAAATTGACCCGGAAGGATGTTAAGTTTCAGTGGAATGATCAACAGGAGTCGGCTTTCCAGACTTTAAAGCAGTTATTGTGTCAGGCTCCAATTTTAGCTTTGCCTGACGGGTCCGATGATTTCATTGTGTATTGTGATGCTTCACATGCGGGTTTAGGCGGTGTTCTGATGCAACGTGGTCAAGTCATTGCATATGCTTCTCGGCAGCTTAAGCCTCATGAACAGAATTATCCCACCCATGAATTGGAGCTCGCGGCAGTAGTTTTTGCTTTGAAAATTTGGAGACACTACTTGTATGGTACTAAATGCGTTATCTGTACGGATCACAAGAGTCTTCAGTACATGTTTTCTCAGAAGGAACTAAATATGCGTCAGGGGCGATGGTTAGAATTGATAAAGGACTATGATTGTGAAATTCGTTACCATCCGGGTAAGGCGAATGTGGTCGCTGATGCTTTAAGTAGGAAAGGAAAGTCTGAGAAGATTTGCTTTATGCGATTAGAAGTTTCCTCGGATTTGATTGACAAATTGAGAATGGCACAAATGGAAGCATTGTTTGATCATAATTTGAAAGCCGAGATTTTATTGTAAAGAAAGGAATTGTTATGTGATGATTCTCGTGAGTTAAAAACGTTCCAATCGCGTGTTTGGGTTCCTTTGCTTGGAGGACTTCGTGATGTGATATTGATGGAAGTCCATAAATCCAGATTGTCGGTTCATCCCGGGAGTACAAAAATGTATAATGATTTGAAACCTTTGTATTGGTGGCCTACTTTGAAGATGGACGTTGCTCGATTTGTGGAATCGTGTCATATATGCTCACAAGTGAAAGCCGAACACCAGAAACCTTATGGTTTGTTGAAACAACTGGAGATTCCCGAGTGGAAATGGGAACACATTACGATGGATTTTGTAGCAAAATTTCCGCGCACCATTAGAGGAAATGATATGATTTGGGTGATTGTGGACCGATTGACTAAGAGTGCTCACTTTCTTGCTACTAGTGAGACGGCTTCTTTGAGTAAATTATCCGAAATGTACGTCAATGAGATTGTTTCGCGACATAGGATTCCGTTATCTATTGTGTCGGATAGAGATCCTCGGTTCGTGTCCGGGTTTTGGCAGAGTTTGCAAAAAGAATTGGGTACCAGAATTAATTTGAGCACGGCTTATCATCCTCAGACAAACGGTCAATCCGAGCGCACCATTCAAACTTTGGAGGATATGTTGCGTGCTTGTGTGTTGGAATATGGCGGGTCTTGGGATTCGCACCTGCCATTGATTGAATTTGCGTATAATAATTCCTATCACTCGAGTATAGGTATGCCCCCGTATGAAATGCTTTATGGGCGTCGTTGTAGAACACCCACTTGTTGGTTAGAAGCGGGCGAGAAACAGTTTGCGGGTCCTGTTATCGTTCAGATTACTGCAGATAAAGTAGCTATTGCTCGTGAGAAGTTGAAAGCTGCCCGTGATAGACAGAAGCAGTATGCCGATCCGCGGCATCGTCCGGTTTCATTTGTAGTTGGTGAATTGGTATATTTAAAGGTTTCCCCTTGGAAAGGAGTGATTCGTTTTGGTAAGCGTGGTAAACTTGCTCCTAGGTTTATTGGTCCATTTAGGATTCGCCAAGTGGTTAATGACCAAACTGTGTCTTTAGACCTTCCTCCAGAATTAGCGGGTATTCATGACACCTTTAATGTTTGCTACTTAAGGAAATGTAAGGTGGAGGACCATCCCAAGTCCTTCCCTTAACAGATCTGCGTGTCGACTTAAGTCAGAAGCTTGTAGAGGAACCTGTAGAGCTTGTAGATAGAAAGGTGACTAAACTTCGAAAGAAGGAGATACCCATGGTTTTGATTAAGTGGCGTCATAGTTTGGGTGCTAACCTCACGTGGGAAACTGAGGAAAGTATGAGGTCGCGTTATCCCAATTTGTTTGTACAAGATGAGATTTCGGGGACGAAATCTCCTTAAGGAGGGAAGATTTGTAACATCCTCGTTACCGGCCTAGGAGAAATTGGTAATTTACTTAATTTATTTGATTATATAATTGAGTTTATAAATAATTCATATTATTTGGCTAATTGAAACTAATAGGTTAAATGGTTAAATGACTTATTGTGATAAATAAATTATTACTTGTTTTAAATAACTTTAGTTGACGGTGAAATAAAATGTATTTTCTCGCAATTAGTTTTTAGGTTCCAGACAATAGAATTAGAGCGGATATAATTTGTACACTGTGTTGTAGGGAGGTGAAAGTTAGGCCGGCACCTAACTCCCACCTTCCCCTTTCCCATTTCATTTGGTCATTTTTCCTCCAAAACACACACACTCACACTTGGTTGCTCAAGGAAATCAAAAAGAGGAAAACATTGAGAAATCGAGTTAAAGCTTGGAATCTTGGTGACTACTTATCATCATCATCATCATCATCATCATCTACCTTGTTACTATCTTGATTGTAAGTTTAAATGCTTTGAATATATGGAATTTTAAGTTAGGGTTTTAAATAGTTAGATGATTGATGCATGTGATAATCTAAGTCATGGATGATGATAAATTGTTGTTATTATCTGTTAGTAGATGTTATGAGTGGTAAATTTCTTGTCGAAATCGTGTTTGCAACTGAAAATGGGTGAATTGGGGTTTTGGGTTCGTGTTGAGTTTGAGCAGCAGCAGCAGTGCTGGAAACGATGATCCAGCCGGCGGGTCATAACACCCACCCGACGGCTTGTCTTCATTTAGAGGGGGACCGGCGGGTTGAATAACCCAGCCGGCGGTTCATTACCCCCAGCCGGTGGGTCTCTGGCTCACCCGGCTGCTTCTACAGGCTTTAAAACACAATTTGCTTCTGTTAACGAAAAAGTTAATTCACCCAGCGGATTGTGGGTGGACCCGGCGGGTCCTCGGGTTAAACCGGTGGCTCATGGATCTCAGCCGGCGGGTTCTTAAGCATTTTCAGCAAACCAGTTTTGTTTTGAATTCCTTTCTAATAAATAAGTTATATGTTTATATGATTTAGTGGCATATAATATAGTATCATGATAGGTTAAATTATAAATTATATGCATGTTGAAGTGTTGTAAATTTAGATATCATGTTGGATTTCAATGATGTCCTTAATTTATCATACGGATATTTGGAATGAGTTATTGACTCGTATTATTCTATGATGATTTCAGATAAACCGAAGAGTCAATAATATTAGAACTTTGAGTGGAGGTTGTGATTATCAAGGTGAGTGGACCATTGACTCTCAGTCTGAATTAGTTGTAACAATCTGGTTACAACGGGTAAACATGGTTTTACTGTTATACTTCGTATAAGTGCATATTTGCCATGATGATTATGGAATGTGCTATTTTATCAGGGGTCAATATGATATTGGGTTTGGGTACTATTACTCTGAACGACATGATGACATTGTACATGTGTTGTTTATTGAAGTTATGTCGTATGTAGTAATAGTACTAAAACTATCGGTAAGACCACTGTTTGGCCTTCAGTGGTTATAAGTGTTACTTGGGGAACCACCGAGGCATGAGGGTACCTCAAGGACCACCGATCCTCTTTGATGTATTTGTTGTGATGCTTTGTGGTGATCAGTTGCTATGCTAGTTTAGTTTGATAGTTGTGATCTATTCACTTAGCTTCGTGCTAACCCATCTCCTCACTTCTTGCAGTTTACTTTTGACGTGGGTGGGCAAGAAGTTGGTTGGAAGAATGTTTGACTGCCTACTCTGAATTATATAAACGTGTTATCGCTTTGAACATATGTTTTGGATTTAAATAACACCTATCTCAATGATTGTAATTAATAGGATCATTGTATCAACTCATCATGCAGGCATAGATTGTGCTTTTGAAATATGGTATACGCAATCTATAATGCATGATTTGCATTACTCGCTTCCGAATGATATATAAAAAAAAAAAAAATGTTCTTGAATTTCTGTGGTGTTATACTGAAACTGGTTTAAAACTGCCAAAAAGACTGAAATATATTATAAGCTATTTATGTTTATTTATTGTTTATTTACTTTTTTCTTTCCTTATAAATTTTAAATTTAGGTCAAATTGTATTTGATACATTTTTATTTCTTTATTTATAAACTTTTATTTATTTTCAGATCAATCATTTCAATTATATACATTTTAATTTAATCATACTTCACATTTATTGATTTTTTCTATTGGTTTTAAAATTTTATTGTAACTATTGACAAAATTTTCGACCATGAAAAAAAAGACTGGAAATGACTGAAACTGGACTGGGACTGGACTGAAATTCAAAGAAAAACTGGACTGAAACTGGAACAGTCCTAGAAAAGACTGGTTTTTAATTTCCTTTTAAAAAACTGAACTTTTTTGAACTGGACTGAAAATCAGTTTTATCTGGTCTTTGCTCATTTCTAATTATACTCCACACGTACCTTTTTTAAAATATACTTTATAGAATAGAATTCAAATGAGTACCCCATATTTTTGAAACTCAAATATCTCACAAACGGTAAGTCGAAAAATCATGAAAATTGCACCATAAAATTCAACTTTTTTCTCTTCGATTTGCCGTCCCTCAAGGCATACTTTTGACAAAAAAAAATTTTTATTTTTTGGTGGGTTTACAAATTAATAACACTTGTGTTAGTGATTGGTTGTACATTTGATTTGTGGTTAGGGTTAGGATTTAGGGTTAAGGTTTAGGGTTTAGGGTTAGCAGGGTTTAGGGTTTAGGTTTTAGTAGGGTTTAGGGTTTAGAGTTTTTTAAAATGTTTAGGGTTTAGGCTTTGGGGTTTGGGTTTAGGGTTTGGGGTTTCTCCACGAAACCCCAAACCACAAACCCTAACCCCTAAACCCCAAAGTCTAAACCCTAAACGCAATACTAACACGTGTGTTACTAATTTGTAAACCCACAAAAAAATGAAAAAAACAAAAAAAAAGTTGCCAAAAGTAATGTAACACCCCCAAATTCGTTTAGCGGAAGCATTGGTATAAGCTGGGGATGCCACATTTACATTGTACATGCATACGTATCAGAGCTTATGATTACAACCAAACATATATTAAGATGCCAAAAGTATTAGTTACAAAGTTTACGATTCATCGAATTGTAAAAATGTAAAAGTATTTAAGTTACAAAAGTAGATTTCGTAAATATGACTAAACAGTTTTATTTATATAAAAGAAATCCAGTTGTCAAAAGTTGACATCCTAAAGCTTCACGGGTCGCGTAAGTTCCATGTGTGCAGGCGGTCCTTACGTGTGCAGCTATTTCCCTGAAAAACATAGTAAAAGTCAACAACGAGGTTGAGTGAATTCACAGGTTTTATGTTTGCAATAGTTGAATCAAGTTGGTAAGCACAGTTGTTAAACCAAATACGTTCACAAATAGTTATTGCCATAACCGTCGAGTAATGTTTTGTGGAGTGTTATCACAAGTATAAGTTTAGTGGGTTGCTCACCCAAAGCTTCGATTTACGTGGGATGTTACCCAAAAAACAGTTTAAAACACGTTGATGGTCGTTCTCCAGCGTTGTACAAACAGTACCGGTCGTTCTCCGGTCAAATACGCACGGGTCGTTCTCCCTTCTAAACAAAACAGTTTACCGGTCGTTCTCCGGTCTAGATACGCACGGGTCGTTCTCCCGTCCAAACACTGCTGGTCGTTCTCCAGCGAAACACAGTACCGGTCGTTCTCCGGTCTAAAGACGCATGGGTCGTTCTCCCATCCAAAACGCAAGGGTCGTTCTCCCGTCCACTTGGCCAGTCGTTCTCTGGCACTAAAATACGTTGCTGGTCGATCTTCAGCGTTTTACATAAAAAGTACCGGTCGTTCTCCGGCTTACCAAACAAAGTTTAACACGTTTATAGTATGAAAATGTCATTTCATAAATACCAGTTTATATAAGAGTTCAACAGTTCAAAGTACTCTAATAGTTCGAGTATAACAAGTATATAATCGTGTATGTAAAATCAGTTATGGCAATCAATAAAACAGTTGACTATGTTTCTCACCCCAAGTTGTAAGCGGTAAAATAGTTAAAAGTGGGGCTGTGAACTCACCTGCTTAGTTAAGTACGTTCGAGTGATAGCAAAGCCTAAAGCCCAAGTATAGTCCTGAATCTCCTAACGCCCTAAACGTATGAGATTTAGTAAGTATGTAGATGTCGTAGTTGACCATCCATTCTAGTGTTCGTACAACCAAGTTATGTCCAAATGTTTGTTCGATGTTTATGTTTGAAGTTTTGAAAATATATACGACTCGTTGGTGATAGTTTGAAATCAACGTTTCAATAATGTAAGTGTGTTTGTCATGCTTTGTAAAGTTCGTGTATCGTATTGCATGTAAATATTCGTTCCCGGTTAAGTCCCACACTTAGTGAAAAAGTAGTTGTAAACATGATGTTTTTAGCGACACTTGAGGCGTCACTTAATAGTTTATAGCGACACTTGGAAAGTGTCGCATGAAATGATAAATTCCGATTTATTAGCGTCACGTGAGGAAGTGACGCATAAGGGGCGACACTTAGGCAAGTGTCGGGTATTAGTGTCGGTGTAAGTGTCGGACAGGGTGAAAATCGAATTTAGGCGTCACTTAAGTTAGTGCCGCATGGAGTGTCGGGTTACCGACACTTAACGAAGTGCCGCGAAAAGAGGGTCTTTGGCGTCACTTAGGGAAGTGACGCAAGATTAGGGTTTTATGCGACACTTAATGCGTCACTTAAGTGTCGCTACACTGTTTTTGGGCTCTATGCGTCACTTACAACTATTCGACGAACAGCTCACAAAAACGGGTTTTAGGTTCGATTTTGGACATTTTCGGTTGTATAAAACACTAAAACACGATGATCTAATTATACTAAACATGAAATATCAAAAAAAAAACTTCAAAATCTAAGGATTTACGAGCAATGTCGGAATCTTACGCGTGTCGGTTTTAGGATCCGAAAAGGTAGAAATGTAGATCGTGTCGTCGTGATCACTTTCCTTCAAATGAGCGAGGTGATTTGATGCGTTTTTGATGTAGTTTTTGTGTGATTTGTGTGTGTTTTTAGAGAGAAGATGAGAAGAAAAGAGAGTAGAGAGAAATGAGATGAAAGAAATGAAAGGAAAAAGGAGGTGGGAGGGGTTTTGTTTCCCTTTTTCGTCCCCCGTGGTTGAGTTCCGTGTGGTGTTTGTTTCCCCGTTTATTAAATGTTATAATATTTTAAATGATAAATATTTAAATACGTTTTTGCTTATATTTTTTGTTGGAATATTTTATGGAAATAATTTAGTTAAGTTTATAAAATTTTAGCTTTGTTCCGTTTCAGTTTACGAAATGAACGTTTATACGTTATAAAATTCTTTGTAAATATTATCAACATAATATTTAATATCAAATAATGTTATTTAATAAATTTCGTTTCATTAAATAAATTCGTTAACCAACAGTCGTATATTTTTGTCGCGTTTGTTCCAATTGTCGTGTACATAATTATAACTAATTATGAATCGTAATACTACGCGTATTAACTAGTTGGGCTTTGCTAGACTTACCTCTAAAATGTGTTGTGAATTCACTCAAAGTAGGGAATTAGCCTAAAAATGCGTGCTAATTACGTTTATAATTATATCGAAACTGCGGGGTGTCACAAGTAAGCCTTGAGGGACGGCAAATCGAAGAGGATAACACGCTGAATTTTATAGTGCAATTTTTATAATTTTTCGATTTATTGTTTGTGAGATATTTAATTTTAAAAAGATGGTGAAAATGGGTATTTGATGAAAATGAGTTATTGAGATTGATTCCCTCATTCTCACACAAAATCCTATTCTCATTTGAACCACACCAATACTTTATATTATACACGGGCACATACTCTAATACTATGTTATTAATTCAAGAAAGTGACATTATGTGGCAAAAAAAATAACGAGGACCATATAAAGTTTTTGGATAAAATATTATGTAGAGATTTGAGACCTGCTTATGCCCCAAAAATAGTAGATAGCGTAAAGTTTCATTTTAATGGTTATCGTTAATATTATTCTTAAATTATTCTGTTTTATATAAAAGCGTGTAGTCAGAAAAGCAAAGTGTGCATTATCCTAAAGTCATTAATTCACGAAAAACCTTTAAAAAAAAAAGAAAGAAGCTGCATACTATTATAAATACTTTAAAAGTCAACTGATATTTCCACTCTTAAAATTAATAAATTCACAATAAATATGCATTAGCAGTGTGTACAGTACAATCTGTTTATACATATTTGTGGTGGGTGTACAGTACAATCTATTTATACATATTTGTAGTGAATTTATCAATTTGAGTGGTGGATTTATCACCGCCCTAAAAAAAAATACAACAAAAATCCTTACAAAAGCCGCAAACCTCAAGCTGACAAGACGTAATTTGATATAAATAAAAAGTATTTAGATGAAAAAAGAATCAATATCTTATTTTCTAGAAGAATTAAATTCATGCCAACTAGGTGAGTCGATTTAAACTACACCTTTTTTTCTTTTTTTTTTTACCATCGTCGTTTTTTATTTATATTGAGCAATTAAAAGTGTCGTCTTTAACGTGGCGCATTCCTATTGATTATTTCATTCTCATCTAATGTTATTGTACTCATTTGAACCTTACCTTATACCTATACATACACATGCATATCGTTAGTATTTTACTCGAATTGTTATACACACATATGCATATCGTTAATCGAATTGTGTTGTTTTTTTTTATATAAGTTATTTTAAGAATCTGATTTTGAATAACGGTTATGGGTGTTTTTGACCCAGGGTATTTTAGAGGCTTATAGGAAATTGAAAATGTAGTTTAACGGTATCGAGGTGACCCTCCAACCACGAGGTTGTGGGTTCAATTTCGGTGGTAAACATATGTAAATATTAGTGAAAAAGTATATACATTCGTGATAGGTTGTGTGAGTTCATTGCCTTAAAAAATTGTTTTATGAATTAAAAGCCTTGTTTTGTAATATGAACAAGATGAGGATCGTTGAAAAAATAGTCCTCTTAAATAAAAACACTTTCAAGTAGCTTATAGAGAGAATTCTCATCCACTAAAATCTCCCGCCAGAAGCTCCAACTCTAGTTACTTTGTTTCCAAACACACTCATATTTTCTGTACATTTAAGCTGCTAAAAGTTGCATAATTCTATGAGAGGAAGTTGAGATAGAAGATAAATCGAATTGATTAGATCCGTATTATGAGTCTATGGTGATTTAATAACATTGAGGGTGAATCCATTATTGTAATGTGGGGATATTCAAGAGAGTTGATAGTTGAGCGTCTGTAACTAGTAATATCTTTAAGACATAGTTGATTTTTAACCGTCCTACGAGTCCCAAGATTTTTTTCTTACTTGAGAGGTGCACCATGTAAAAGTCTTATGTGCATGTTTGGTTTTATTTATTTTGATTAGGTTATATATTGTTGTGTGATTTCTTATATATATTGGATTCCAATAAGTAAATAATTATTTTTTTCCAAAACGTTAATAACCGTCAAACTAATTATCGGCCCATACACCCTACCTGAGAATAATATGTGGAAGACACATCACACTCCAAACTCCAAACTGACCCAACGGCGGCTAAAGAGATAGTCGAACATGAAGGGTGCACACTTATTATATGTAACTAGTTGAAGACCCGTGACAACGCGGAATTTGATATTTGAGTTTGTATATGTAAGTTGTTAATTGTACTATAACATGTATTAATTATAGTTTAATGTTCAAAGTTTCGAATATTTGAAAAACTGGCTAGAGTTAAATATATAATTTCGTTAGATATACGGCTGGACTTAGATGTGAGCCAGAGTTGTGAAACATTATAGTAGGAGTAGATATTTAGTTTTTCAAATTCGTTAAAGATATATGTACTTTTTCAAATAGCAATTTTGACAAATTAGAAAGATAAGATTTGGTTGTGCTTACTAAATTTGACGGTAATTCGATATGGATAATTTGACACTATTCTTGATATACAACTATTTCTCTTTTGTATGAACAATATACACATCACTATCATATTTGTATACCATTATGATTTATATTATTACGATTTACATTATTAAAAGTTAATAATAAGGATTACTTAAGATTTTAGACAAATCTATAACTATTTATGGAACATGTTCGTGTTTTTTTTTAGAAGTTTTAATAGTACTAAGACTCAACATTTTCAATTTAGTTATATAATTCACATTTACAATGTAATCCTAGAATTTTCACATATTGTTCACTTTTCAAATTTCATAAATTATATACCAAACCTTGAATTATACATACAAACAAAGTACTAATATCAATTCATAATCACGGATAATCCATCAATGAATACTAAAAATAATATATGACTACTGTTGAGTCACTATTTATCATATAAATACTAAACTCCACTCCATATCGCGTGACTATGTGTATAAGCTAAAAAAGTTGGAGTCTTTTTGTTGAAAGAATAAAGATGCATACCTTTATAAGCCTACAATGAGTAAAGTTGATATTAAGTTTCACAAACTGCAACATGACTTCAGCATCTCCATAGTCACCAATTACGGCAGGACTAAAAGCAATAATACCTTTAACGAAATAAAGTAAATATATCGTTATCCTTTAATATCAATTACGAACCTAGTAACTTTTGTCTTTTATGCTTTTTTCAAATTCTATTTATGTTTAAGTATTTAAAACAAATGATATATAGCAAGTCGGATGCTAGATGAAGTTGCAAGGTTATTATCCTGTAATATCAGTTACGAACCTACTATGAATAGTAGCTTTTGTCTTTTATGCTTTTTCTAAATTCTATTTTTGTTTAAGTATTTAAAACAAATTATATATAGCAAGTTGCATGCTAGATGAAGTTGCACGGTTATTGTACGTCGAATTTGTAGTCTACCCATCTAAGGTTCGAGTCCCATTATAGTCACTCTTGCTAATTTTCAAGACATCTTTTTATGATGTGTTCTTCTTTTCCCTTTCCTTTGTATATTATGTTTCTAACTAATAGTACACAAAATAAGTATTTTATATATATATATATATATATATATATATATATATATATATATATATATATATATTGTTTATACTTAATGAAAAAAATATGTTAATATAATTAATTTAGCTTTGAATCCATATTATATTTGAATTTGAGTTTCACATTATTTTGTTGATATAATAATGATTTGGATTTCGAGATCACGGAAGTTTAATAAAACATCTTAACTTTCAAATTAAATCCATAAGTAACCATACTTACTTTCGTAAAATTTGAATCCCCGATTGCAAATAAAGTAAAGAATTTTACCCGTTGCAAAGCACGGGCAAAATAATCCTCTTTACCTTCATTTAGACTACTAAAATCTTATCCTTATTTTCATCCTACAAAGTGCTTAAGTAATTTTAGAGAAATAAAGAGTTTGATTACTATATTAAAACACAATTACAACCAAGGTTACAAATATATACAACAGATACTATAATTCACTATTTACATTTATGCACGCATATGCTCATAATATTCTACCTAAAGTTTCATGCAAACCGACTACAACACCACTACACACTCCCTAAACACTCCTAGGTTTCCAACACACCCTCCAGTTTATCCCGTTCAATCTTCCAATATCACAGACACCTATTCAACCATATCAACCCAACACACTTGTTTGCACAACCTGTTTCATTCCAAGCTTTATTCATCCAACTTACTCGACGATTTTGAGTAGTACATCTTGGAAAAGCCATCCCCTTTTAAACCCTTCTTTCCAAAACTTTAGCGTTTCTTTTTTTCCATACCAAATATGCCATGACCCATATTACCCCCTCCTATATATCTTGTGATCTGCCACCAAAAAAATAGAAAGATAATACAAAAACACATGTAAGCAGATCCAAACAAAGCCATGCTATGATCAAGAACCCCACAAAAATTCCCAATATGGGCATAACGACAACCACGCAGCATATCCAGACCTAAATACTCAAAAGTAAAATAAAGATTAATGGAAGAGCAACTCAAGGTTTAATGCAAATAGAAAGATACAAAAGTAATCATAACAAATTGAAATCACCTCTAGAACACTTTTATTTAGGGGGGTAAAAGTCAGGTTGATCTTATTCGGCTCAAAGTTTGGAACCCGAACAAAGTTGTAGGCTACATCCATAATACAATTTGACTCAAGATCATAAGGTTGTATGCATTACTCTTTTTTTTGCCTTTTAACGTTCATAGTCCTGTTTCCAAAATGCCCAATACTCAACGGGGCTAGCTATTCAATTGTTTAGCTAATTGGCATGAAAGGCATATCAAATGTAGTTAAATGAGATTCTTCGCTCATTGTACCTGTTCTGCTTTTGCATACGATCCATAATTGACCTCCACTTTCTTTCTTGCTTCTGCACAACAGCAGTATCCAGCCATATTCTGGCAAGGACAGCAAGACCCGTATCTGTAACGAATTCATAAACGTAATTTTATAAATACTATTTTATGTTTAGCAGTTAGCACGTCCCCTAAACTAAACCTAAAACCACTTGGATATGAAGCTAGATCCAACATGATGTTAGGGAGCTACAAAATTGGATCATACCCACTTACATAATTATGCGCTATATAAAGAAATTGAAGAAATGAAAACATTAATCTATAAATACAGCGGCATAAATAATTAGTGTCAAGATTAGTATATTCACAAAATATTGAGTAGATTTAGATTACAACACTAAATTGGATAAAAAAGCTTTCACATATGGCCCATACGCAATTCTACCTCTGGCGATAAATCAACTAAGTTGCATGATTCCACCAAGGTTAGTTGCAGTATTCCAGCTTGAACTTGGCTACATTAATAAATGTCTAGAAACTATAAATGATTCATACAATTGATAAATAAAAATCATATGAAGCTGATCTAACATAAAGACCCATAAGAGAAAGGAAGAACCTACCAATATTGCTTTGGTCATGCATATCTTTATGCATATTCCTTAGTACAAAACTGGACGCATTCCCTTGGATTCTACGAAAGTCTGCACTTTTCAACTTTCAAAAGAGAGAGATTATAAAACTGAACTACAGATCATATAGTGAGTACATTTATTTAGTACCATAACTTACACCAGCATAAAACAACCACAAGTCATTAGAAAAACTAATTGGAACTTAAGAAATGAACCACATAATTGAAAATCGATTTGCCCAAACAGAAACAGAAAGAATGAAATGGTCGGGTCAAGCAAGTTGGGTAATGGGTTAACACTATATTAAGAGTAGACTTTCAACAATACCCATTTCATTTTTAGCTAACTTTTTTATATATCCCTTTTGAAACGTTAGGAAACATAACCCAATTCTATGTCTTCAAAAGCAGATGGATTTTTTTATTATTTTCATAGCAGCTGTAAAGGGCATTCCTAATGCAGATATTGAAGAACCAACTGTAAATCAGAAGCTCAATTAGTGTAATCAGTTGAACTTTACAAAAAATTTAAAATATAACTCGGAAGTCGTACTTATAAGGCTACCAACCATTAAGACGGTTAAAAAGGAAAGATTGAGAGCCGGTAGTCATTGAGCCGGTTATAGTCAAGTAAGCTCTTTATATTACCCCTGTGATCACAGATAAGATTGATGCACCACTTATAGCACCATGAAAGATACCGGTGAGTTTCTGTCATGTAAGAAAATTTAAAAATTAAGAACTTCGATTAAAAGATATGGAATATAATTAAATAAAACTTACTACTTGAAGCCCGAGATTTAACATCTCGTGAACTTTTCGATGACCCATCCATTTTATTAACTCCAAAAAGATCAGTTGAGACATAGTGTATTTTTATACATATAACTTTCTAAATCTTTTTTATCATATATATTAACTAATGCCATAACCTTTTTGGTGTTTAGCATCATACTAAAAAAATGCACCCAGTAGCAAATTGATCATCAACAGGCCATGTTCTCTGCACACATCAGCAAGATTGAGTGTGCCCGAACTTTAGTACTGATGAGTGGTAGGGAAGTTAATTTTGGTCTAGAAAATGTAATGATGCTGAATACAAATTCAAGAATGAAAAATAAATACAATTAATTCATGTAGTAGTTAGTCTGAACTTACACGTATAAGATCAAGGCTGACTTTAGTAAGATTTGGAACCACAGTTGCAAGGTCCTGAATGTAAAGATGCCCAATTAGTTATAAAAGAGCATATATCATAAACATTACACATAATCGAAAAGGGACTATCATTAAGCTAATATATGAGCCTACCCTGCCACTTGTTTTACGTGTAGCTGTAGGTGTATTTTCTTGCCCGATTTAAGGATAGTCGGCCACTAAATCCATCAAATCAAACTTCAATATAATTTATATATCATCACCTAAAACCATCAAAATATAAAAATATATCAGACCTTATTAAATCATATGTTACCTAAATGTAAAAGCCACTCATAGCCTTTGAGATTCACAGCCTTAGCAACCTGTGCATCCATCAGTTGCCTACAATATGTAAATATAAAATGTAATATATTCAATAGACCTGAGTTTCACTTTACTCGTGGTAATTTCAATACCACTACTCATCAGTTGGGCATTTAAGAATTATCATCTTTAATATAGCTTAAGCTTGAGACCATCTTGAAAATCTTAATGCAAACTTTATCAGTTTGTAAGGGCTACCTCATCATTAGTCACTTATTGGTGAAGAACAATACGAGAACAAAGATGATTCTACTCCATGTTAATAGTCAAGATGACCTGTGAGGAATGCAAATCAAACATGAAACTCGTCTACTAAATGTGGAAACCAATTTAAATGACATGATCATACAAATATACGCAAACATGTAGGTTGCATTTAAATGTGATACCTTTTGGATGGGAAGACATGTTGGAGTCTGAAAATTTTGATTAGTCTAATTTCTTCAATGATACTAAACCAAAAAAAAAAAGGTTATATTGTAATCAGTAAGTAAAAACATAAAAAAAAAACATATCAAACCTTACTTGAATATATAATAAATAGTAGTTGAAACTGAAACATATCAAACCTTCATGAGCTAAAAGAATAAACTTCATGACATTTCATCAAACATGTTATGTGCTTCAAAAAAAACATCCAAAATTACAATACAATGCAGAAGATGGATCAGTGAATAATAAATAGATAATAGAAAAATTAGAAAAAAGGTAATCAATTTAACAATACAAAACTCAAAGCTAAAAAACACTCACCATACCAAGACCAAGTTGATGAATATGAATACATAAACATCACCACCACCGAAGAGCTTCAAACTAATCACTGAAAACTGAAACCATACCTTCTCTGTTTCTCAGCAGGATTATTACAACAAAAACGAAATTGAAAATATAAAAAACTTCAATTTGCGCTTACGGGCATTCTCAGCTAGAAAACTTAGGGGTTTTAGTTTGATAACAAACTGAATACATTGTCAAATACGTACCACGAGAGAACGCCATCTCTAGCAAGTTCAAACAAAGCATTGGTAGCTTGATAAATGGGAAGAAGCTGGCTCATAAACGGATCGTCTCTAAGGTAGCTATTGATATGAGCAACATAAGATTCTTTCTCTGATTCATTAATGGTGTGAAGCAGGGTAGTCATAGTTGCTTTAAGAAACGAAGACGAATTATTCGAACTACCCAATTTTGCAGCAGCTTGGGAATGTAGATTCAAATAAGCCTGACCATGAATTGGGGTTCATATAAATCTTCAAGTAAGTTTGTTTTTTTTAGTTTTTAAATTAATAAATGACAAAATACATAAGAAAATAATTTACCCTGAGGAAGGCTTTAAAATCAATTCCATTGGTGAAATCCAAATCGGATTGAGATAATAAATCCCCGATTTCATTCTCCTTGAATATATCATTAAAAGGCTTGATTTTTGCAAGCAAGGTAGGCAAATCGGTAGTAGTAATTTCACCATCTTCATTCTTTGAAGATATAAACTACACAGTAATTAACATAATTGATCATCATCATAACCGAATACAGATAATAGAAATAGGGTGCACTTAACATTAGCATAAAAATAGGAGAAAAAGAAGAAACCTTGGATTTGAGAGTAAGAACTTGAACTTGTATAAACTGACTTTGAAGCCAATGATCAGATACAACAACACCCTCCTCGAATTTAGTCATCCAGTTACAATTTCACCACCACCACCCAATAAATTAATAGCGCAAACCAGTTCAACTCTCGAAATCACCACCGGAAAAAACATATACAGAAATGCATTTACAGAATTAAAAAACTATCATAATCAATCCGATAAATCAAAATTTAGCAAAATCGCATACCTTGATTTGATGATGACGAACAACACCATATGCGGTTACTGATCTTACCCACAGACCTCCGAGTTAACAACAAACAGCACGGGGAAACGAATTTACGATTTACCCAAGAACATGGTGAATTAATCAAGTGCGGGGAATCCAATCGTTTCAGTCGATGGTGTTATGTTTGATTTATCTAGGTTTGCGCTGGATTCACACCATTCAATTTATCAAGCTTCGCAAAGGTTGAAACCCTCGGACGAGGGTGATTAATTTTGAATTAGTTCGCAGAGGTTGAAACCCTCAGACGAGGGTGATTAATTTTGAATGAGGGGTAATTGAGTAATTTACAACACAATTATTAGGGCTAATGACGTCATTGTTTAATGTAATGGTTGGTTAATGAAAGGTTATCTTCTAATCAAGGGGGTAATTCGTTTAGGGGTTTTCTTTTATTTATATATATATAATAATAATTATATATATATATATATATATATATATATATATATATATATATATATATATAGATATAGATTATTCATTAAGTAAAGAGTGAACACTTTATGTGAATACTAGCTTGTCTTATTTCATTAAAGATTTCGTGAGCTTAGAAAATGATAAATCAAAAATACTTTATCAAGAAAGTGTTTTATACACGATTTAAAGATTTTCAAAATTATCATCACTCCCTTTTCATATTCTCCAGCAACATTCGCACAACAAAATAAGATAGTGCCAGTGGCTTATAACTGAGACAACTTAAGAATCATATCGTTATTACAATTACAACGCAAATACGTATAAATTTATTTATATGATTTACTTGGTACGAATAAAAAGAAAAATAGTGTTTGTACGTGGTGAGAGTGGTGTGTGGATGGTGACAGAATTGTCAGTAAGGAGGGTTCATCGGTCTCCATTTCTTATCAATAAAAGCCATATTTTACTCTCTTTTTTCAGCTAATTTATTGGCTTTAATTATGCACCTTACCCACTTCTTTTTTATTTTTACGCTTCAGACCATAAACCTACGCCTCAGTTATATCAAGTTAATTTGTTAACAAACTCGTTACAAGAAATTGTGCGTGTGAAATATCTGAATCCATGGCTAACAATTGCGGATTTAGGATTTGAGGTGACCCGTATCATTGATATTTGTATTTTTTATAATTTGATGCACAAACAAAGAATGTAACAAAGAATCTAATTTTTTAAAGAAATTAATTTACCCTTTGTATAACGAATGGACCCGTAGCTACTCTACCTTCCACGTGTATGTGTCCTCGATGGTTGATATTTGCGAATAATTATAGAAATCACACCAATAATGGATCAGAATAATCAAATAACGCGGCTACTTAAACTAGATGCAATTCCATGGTTCCAAACGTTTATTTCGATCAGACTAATCATAAACTATCTAAAAAGACAAGCCAACAATCCAACATAGATAAACACTGAAAGGATAAGTTGGTTTAAGTAGTTTGCTTCTTAAATCCGTTTTAACCACCTATAAAGTAGACATAAACCGATATTTATTAATTAACTAATATCGATTAATACAATATGATTTGGAAAACTTAAAGCAAAGTTGCCGCCCAAACCTAATCACATAGATCGTGTACTTTTTGTAAGAAAAAGGTTCACGTTAAAAAATAAAAAAAATACCGCGGATTCCTTTTGTACCAATTGTTGTAACAAATTAAATAAATTAGAAAATGATGATAGTTATAATTAATCAAAATTAACATGAATACAGGTTTTTAATATATTTGTCAGGTTTTATTGATGCATAATTTAAATTATTTGTATGAAAAATAGTGATAGTAAATATCTATATATCATTTTGATCAAAATATAGCATGTATTTGATTAGCGTCATAAAATTCGTCATAGCTCTGAAATTCTACATCTCAAAGCTTGTGTTTTTCTAATAAACAAAAGTCTACTGGCTAACATCATTTTAAATGACATATCCGGCACTTTCTCGCTTTCTATTAATATCATTGTTGAATGATAACTCACTAATATACGCAATTTATCTAGATGTATAGTATCCTCAATTCATACTAGATAAACATGTTAGAAATACATCATAGATTGACAATTTTAGGAGTATAATTCTATTTTTTTTTAAACAGTGGGGTTCTTTCTAGCTAAACCCCACTATATTAAAGCCGTTTTCTAAAACGAAATTTGGATGTACCATTTTTTTGAAAAAGTTTAAACTCATCTTATAGTTGTGTAACATCATAGACAGTTATATTATGAATTGTTTGTAAGTAGGGTTTTTTTCAGTATCATATATTTTGATGCATGAAAAATTATAAATATTTACCATTCTTGATTTGAGACTAGCTTGTCTAATAAAGTGCTACATTCATGTACATGTACACAGGGGCGGGGGCAGCGTAGGCAGCTGCTCCCACAAAAAATTTTACATTACGTAAAAATGAAATTTTTTAAGGTATTAATGACATTTTAAAATTTTCGACCCCACTAAACTACAAAAGAAATTAAAAAAAATTATTTCGCCCACTCTGCTTGGATATCCTGGCTCCGCCCCTGCATATACATATACATAAACTTTAACATTAAATATTTATTTAACTTCATTGGAAACTTTAGAATTATATCCATGATTTATGAGTTACTCTCTCTGCGTCGATTTAATCGTCGATCTTTATATTTTATTTTGTTCTAAACTATAGTTCACTCTATAATTTTCAACAAACTATAAAACCTGTAAATGTCTTAATTCGGAGAATTTCATCAAAAAATAAAGAGAAAAATTCCATAAACTATACCTGTGGTTTAAACACATTTTCACAGATCATACCCGAACTTTTTTTTTCAGGTTTTCGATACAATAAGTTTCAAATTTGCTCGTAAATGGTACCCCGTCTATTTTTGTCGTTAAGTTTTACCTATTTCGTCTATTTTCAATACAATAAGTTTCAAAATTGCTCGTAAATGATACCCAAAAGTTTAAAAATTGCTCGTAAATGATACCTCCGTGCACATCACGTGGTAAAACTTAACGACAAAAATAGACGAAGTTGGACGGAGGTACCATTTACGAGTAAATTTGAAACTTATTGTATCGAAAACCTGAAAAAAAAGGTTCGGGTATGATCTATGAAAATGTGTGTAAACCACCTGTATGGTTTATGGAGTTTTCTCAAAAATAAAAAATATTGGATAAACTTTTCTAACATAGGATCTACGCAATGATCTTTTATTTATCCATAATTCTAAAAGTAAATTAAGATCTATATATATCTATAATATGGAGAAATAAACCGTATAATTCCCAATAGACCCCTTTTTCATTTCATTAATTATTACTCCGTATTATCCAAAGTGCTTTTCATTTTAAGCATATAAAGTCTCATACAACACACTCTTATCATTCCAAATCATAAAACAATAAATATATCTTCTACACCTTCACTATATTTTTCAGCTTTTGTGTCTTTAAACAAATGGACCTCATAAAACACACCAACACAGCAATCACCACCACCACCGCCGCCGTTGCTACCGCCGATAGCCCAGACACCGACGGTGAAACCCCACTTCATTCCCCACTAACCAAACCTTTTTCATCTAATCTCCCTAATACGAAAAACCACAATCACCAACTACCGTCTACGGTGGTGGTAGCATACAAAGAGTGTCTCAAAAACCACGCAGCTACCATCGGCAGCCACGCATTAGACGGCTGCGGTGAGTACATGACGTCACCAGCTTCACTAAAATGCGCCGTGTGTGGCTGCCACCGCAACTTCCACCGCCGTGAGCCTATCAACAACGTGTACGCATGCGCACCGCACGTGATGTTATCACTTACACAAGGTGATCATCATCAAAACCACGTGGTGGCAACACCGGGGACTCCGGCAGCAATCAAGATTGAACACCCTAATGGGAGGAAAAGATTCCGTACAAGATTCAGTCAAGATCAAAAGGAAAAAATGAGTGTTTTTGCTGAGAAAATGGGGTGGAAATTGCAAAGATGTGATGATAAAAAGGTGGTGGATTTTTGTAATGAGATTGGAATTAGAAGAGGGATATTTAAAGTATGGATGCATAATAATAAAAATACTTTTGGTAAGAAAGATAAAGAGACACTATCTCCGACCACCGCCACCGCCGCTGCCGGAGCTAAGATAATCGGTGGAGTTGTAGTTAGTAGTTATCAGTCTCATGAGGCTGTTATAAATGCTGATGGAGGTGATCATAATCATACCAATAGTAGTGATGATCAAGAAAATGGTGGTGGTGGTCATAATGGGTCTTCTTGTTCATGTTAAATTACATGTTGTTTGTGTTACTCATAGGGAGATTTTTCATTATTATCTTCATTATGTCTTGATAACCCTGTTTTTTAGGAATTTAGAGTGATTTGAATAAAATTAACTAGATGTTTATCAATAGTTTATATTTCATTCTGGGGACTATGAGTTATTTATTTACTACTACATTTTTTTGGCAACTTTAATTGGATGTATGTAACTGCATTTGGCTAAATGGTTTACTCGTTGATTCTATTGTTGCTACTCCGTATTATAATTGGTATCCCAATTGAGCAATAATAAGCTAGATTTACCTTGCAAAACAAAAAATAGTTTGAAAGTTTTACCTTCGAAACATATACTCATGCTAGTGATTTGTACATCACCAAAATTTAGTCATACATTATTAATTCTGCTTTGAAGTGTTGTATAGTACAAATGATTAACATATATTAGTGGTGTATAAGTGCACAAATCATCCCAATACTCCATCTGTCCAATCAAAATGTACAATCGAAAAAATGTGTGTAGCTCTAGAAACTTTCAATATGTAACAATACTTTTCAATAATAAAAGTATTGTTCACAACCAATTGAATCTTTTTGATTGGTTGAAATATGAATTTGACACTTATTTTGAAACAAGTGAAAGTACAAAGGCAAACATTTTACATTGAGACCGAGACTGAGGTAATATAGTAATCTCCAGGTATTTCAGCTACATTGATTAATAATAATTGGTAAGTGAAATAAATGAAAATACCAACCAGAGACGGACTCAGTAAATTTAGTCACCGGTCTCAAAAATTTTGAAGCTCTCTCGACTTGGTAGTTTATTAAGTTTATTTAAACATGAGGTGCACCGTCTAAATATGAGTAAAAAAAATGTTATTGGAGGGAACCTTTAACCCCGGATCCGTAGATCCACGGAGCCCCACCCGCAAGAGGCAACCCGTCCGGCTAAACACCTGGCCCCAGTGACCCCACACACGGAGCATAGGATTTTTTGTATCACCCAGAGGCTTGAACCCGGGTGGGGCGTGGGGATTTGCGACGGCGGTACCACTGAGGCAAAGCCCCATTGGTCTAAATATGAGTAGTAGCACTCTTAAAAAATCAATAACTTTTTAAGTAAATTTACACTGAGTTGACTTAATTGACTGGTGTCACGTGCCACCGCTGACTATAACATGGGTCCGCCTATGACACCAACACAAGATTGGAACACAATTTTGTAGATATACGGATTCTCATGATTTTTACATTTGCTTTATGAGTATTTAACGTGATTATTGTTTTTTTTCCACAAAATAAAGTACGTCTTGACTATATTAAATATAGCATATTCACCATTATTATATAAACAAAATTCACATAGACCTAAAGATCTAAATATATCATGTGTCGACATGGATGAAATGTCATCTACTGGCAACATTCTTATATTGTCATCACTGCACTGTTAATTAAAAAGTTTGTTATCTAGCTATACTTATCTTCAACATATTTTTATAGTTGGATGATGAAGTTATGAATAAGTTGATTACGCCAAGAATTTGACAATGTCAAGGCTATGTTCTAGAAACCAACACGAGGAAGTGATCGATCAATTTAACGTACCAACTTCGTTTTGACTCATTAATTAAGGTTTTGGTCCATTAATTAATTGTTATATTTGCAGTGAAGTAATGTGTGCATGGCAGGGCAGGGCTCGGCTGCACACACTTGCCTTGCTAACAAATTTATTATGGTAGTTGGCATTTAATTTACACCTTTTGAATTTTGATTCAAGCAAACCCCACAATCCGATATATGCTAATCTATTCCAATTGTCTTCCTACTAATCATTACCTATTTTTGAGCTCCAAATAAGAGCACACGGAGTGGTGACGGCTTAAACACAGTGTTCTGAGTGAGAATTTTGTGGAGTGGTAACAGTGTTCTGGATAAAAAAAACAAAGAAAAAACAAAGAAAAAGTAAAAAAAAATAATAAAAATAAAAGAGGACATCGTTTGGATCAGCGTTTGGAAGAGAATTTTGACGCAAGAACGCCGTCCAGAACGCCGTCGATAACGCCGTCACGGAGTGGCAGAACGCCGTTTTACGGCGTTCTCGACGAAGAATTTTGACGAAAACGCTTGCACTCCGTGTGCTCTAAACAATTTAATCACACTTCAATAATCTCTTGAATAATTAAGAACCTTGAGCTAATCATATACTCCTTCTGTCCCAAATTTAGTATTCACGGACAAGAAACACACAGTTTAAGAAAACATAATTATTACACTGTATTTTTCTGAACTATGACAGTTTTACCCTTACTTTTTACCTACCTTTTTATGACATATATATATAGTAGGGTTATGATAAGAAATTTAGTTAATTGTACCCTCCTACTTTTAGAAGTAGACAATTAATTAGGAGCGTCCAAAAGAGAAAACATGGACTATAATTATGGGACGGAGGGAGTACTAGCTAGTATCATACTTTATTTATAAGAAACTATGGTTTAAGACATCCAGGCGATATGTTTTAGTTGGTAAGTTATGAAAATCTTAATGGTCATGGATTTTTACTACTCCGTAAATTTTAGCAACAAATTTTGAATTTAAAGATAAGTTAAAATACCAAATTAAAGTTGTGTTTGTCGGTGCATAAATGGTGGTTGAGGGGCCGGGTTTAAATTTAATTTGGCTTTTTGGGTCTTTACCACACTTTTCAAATTCGTACTCACGTTCGCAACTAGTTTAGGGATGGCAAAAAGATCCGAATCCGATGAGGATCCCCGAACTCCGCAAGTTTTGGATCGGGCTGTGGATGACTTATCGGGGATGGAGTGGGGTATGGGGCGATAAATGGGGATTTCTATCGGGTTGGGGTTGGGGTTGGGTAGTATTATCCCCGCCCCGCTCCGCCCCGATATAATATATATATATATATATATATATATATATATATATATATATATATATATATATATATATATATATATATATATATATAAGGATGGGTTTCGGTGAAAACAAGAAGATAGAAAAAAAACAGTGAAAACACATCCCCACCCTCCATCTAATCTAACATATATATATATATATAAAAGGGGTGGGGATAAAAAAAACCCGGTGATAATACTTTTTGATTCACAGTTCTTTTAAGTTGTGAACTTTCATTTTTTTTGCTTCACATAAGAATTTTTTTGTGAACCCTTCTATTTTTTTTTGTTTCACATAAAATTTTCGTCATAAACCTTTAAATTTTTTTTTCCTTCACACAAAATTTTTAACATTTTCAATTGTGAACCTTATTTTTTGACATAAATTATTTTTAAAAAAAATTTTCACGAAAATTTTAAAGTTTTTTTATTTTGAACTTTAAATTTTTTTTGGGTTCACGAAAAGTTTTTAACTTTTTCAACTGTGAACCTTAATTTTTTTTTGAGTTCACGGAAAGTTTTAACTTTTACAATTGTGAACCTTTTTTTTTCAACTATGAACCTTATTTTTTTAGGTTCACGGAAAGTTTTAAAAATTTTCAATTGTGAACCTTTTTATTTCAATTGTGAACCTTAATTTTTTTTTTTTGAGTTCACGGAAACTTTTTTACTTTTTCATTTGTGAACCTTAATTTTTTTTGGTTCACGGAAAGTTTTTTACTTTTTCAATTGTGATCCTTAACTTTTTTAGGTTCACGGAAAGTTTTTAACTTTTTTAATTGTGAACTCTTTTTTTTTTCAACTGTGAACCTTAATTTTTTTTAGATTCACACTAAGTTTTTAACTTTTTCAATTGTGAATCTTATTTTTTTGTTTTGGGTTCACATAAAGTTTTTTAAGTTTTTTAATTGCGAACCTTAATTTTTTGTTTTGATTTTCGAATTTGACTTTATTTTATTTTTTTTTATAAAAAATAAATTTTTTTTGTGAACCTTAATTTTTTTGGTTTACTTCAAAAAAAAAAAAAAAAGTTCACACCTTAAAAAAAATTATGAAGGAAAAAGTGTTTTCACCGTTTTTTTTTTATCCCCACCCCTTTTATATAAATATATATATGTTAGATTAGATGGAGGGTGGTGATGTGTTTTCACTGTTTTTTTTTAACTCCTTGTTTTCACAGGATCTCATTCCTATATATATATATATATATATATATATATATATATATATGTGTGTGTGTGTGTGTGTGTGTGTGTGTGTGTGTGTGTGTGTGTGAGTGAGAGAGATTACAATATATGTATATATAATTATTAATTAATTATATCTATAAATAACTAATATCATCAATAAATATATTTATTTATAACTTTTTGGATTACAATAATATTTAATACATTATTTATCTATAAGACTATGGTGTGTTGAAATCTAGAAGTTTGACTCGTTCACAACAAAGGCTTAGTTATTATTTATTTGTAATGTACCTGTGTAATGCTTCTATTTTAATAATATACTTATGTTATCAACAAGATCAATTACTGTATGTTGTCTTGATCATGTTACTATTTGTTTTTGAAACGACGATGCCAATTAGTGGATATTTAGGTAATGCTTGTCCGAATGTTGGGTATTATTAATAGAGAACAAGTGTTGGGTTACGATTTGAAGAGTCCACGTTCTCAACAAGTTGCCCCGATAAGAACCCATTGGGTATTGGGGTTAGCCATTCCCCAGATAGACCGCCCCGATAATACCTCGTTGGAGTTTGAGGTGGGGTTGGGGATTACTTAGAAAAATGGGGTTGAGGTTGGGGCTTACACCCCCGCACCGAACCTGCCCCATTGCCATTCCTGAACTAGTATTAAATTTGGATTGAAGCAAACCTCTCTATCCTTAATTCTTCTAATCCTACTAATCCTACTCCCAATCATTATTTTTTAATAACTTGAAACTTTAGTGGGTCGTGGGTCCTTCTTAAAGTGGAAACACACTCGAGTGAAAATGTGGAATACCAAAATGACCCTTGTTGTTGAGCCGTTGAGGGGTTGAGGCCTTGATCGAGGGGTTCTTTGTTATTGTACATTTGTCAAATTATTGGGGTAATTTGGGCAGTTCAATTCCATCTAAAACCTCCTTTCTATTAATGAAACACACCTCTTAACCCTAATATATTTAATTATTCTTTAAACTACCATTAATTATTGGTAAATTGTAAACAATTTTAGGTCATTAGTCTTATCACGATCCTAACGTCTTAGTCGATCAATTGCTGATTTGCCTTTGGTTTGTGGAGGTTGAAGACTTGAGGCATGTTACATTTAATCTTTTTAAGTAAGTTCGGTGTGCTAACATATTTCTTGTATATAGTTGCAAGTTACATATTTACTATTTTGTTGTATATGTCTATATTTTATCTCCTTCGTACTGTCTTTTGACGGGATTAAATAATGTTGTTGTTCTTACTATAACTTTTAGTAGTAGTACTAAATTACTTCATTCGTCCTAATTTAAATGTCAATTTTTTAATTTTGTTATCTCTTAAAATTAGTGTTCACTTTCACTTTAAACAAATTGAAAACGATTTAAGTTGAAAAATGATTAAGAAATCTTATTAGTTGACAATGTAATTATTAAAGTATTTCTATCTATGTGCAATTTTTATGGTGCACATAACTAAATTGGGATGAATCAATGGAGTATAACTTTTAGTATGAGTGGAAAGTTGAAATTTTTAGTATGATAATTCTAATTGGTACCTAGCTTATTTTTAAAATTCTATATAATTTAAATGGGAAATGATCATGTAGGTAGTTTGTGGACATGCGATTTGTTCGACGTTGATGCTCCTTGCGAGTGACTATTAAAATATGGTACGGGGTCAGGAGTACCTTACAAATTCCCCTTTTCCAATATGAAAGTGTACGCTTGCGTAAAGACATACTCCCTATGTAGTATCATACGGAGTACAATTTTCAGTGTCAATTTAGTTTGTATTAAAATACGGAGTTATATAATTACTTTTAACCACTCAGAAAATGTTTAACTGGACGAAGGTTTATTGATTGGTTCTCTTGACGCTCGTTTAAACTTCAAGTCCTGATCGAAGGCTAAATAATTAGGGGATTTCAAAGGTAGAGGAATTTGATTTGATATAGTACGTATTGATTATATAAGAGTAGTACGTAGTATTATATATAATCTGAACTTTAAAGGCAAGTTTAGAATCAGTGGTTGTGGTACTGCAGGTAGAACTAATTTTAATATTAGCTTTGAAAATTGCGATCTTTGACACATTTCCTTATTTGCTTGGATGTCGTTGGAGGTAACTTTTGTTTCTCTCAATTTCATATATCTCCTAAACAGTATAATTTGCCTAAATTTCAGTTTCAAGTATTTAAGACAGTGGCGGATTCAGGATTTTGAGTGACCCGTAGCAATGGTATCTCAATTTTTCTGAACTCATAGCACAAACAAGAAATGCAACTAAAAATGTTATTTCTCACTAATAATTACACTGCGTATTGGTAATGGACCCGTAGATCTTCTACATGGCTCTGCCTCTGATTTAACATGTGAATTACATATGTCTTTCATTTAAAAATTAAAGAAAAAAAATATCATTGAATTTCAAGTATTGAACATATGTATATTATTATTTATTTTTATTAACCCTGCAGATACGTACACTTAGCTAACTTGATGGCACCCAAAATGACTATGTTAACAATGTGACATGTAAACAACATGAATTAAACCAACCGCTCCCCAAAATTCAATCATGAATAAAATTTCATGTTGTGTGTTATGAGCGATCACTTTCTCCATCCCACAACGATGGTGACAACTCAATGGGAAAGGATTAGAAGATTTAATCATTTAATTATACAAATCACTATTCTGTGGGTAATTCTTCATACCAACATATCATTTCGGGATCCATTAACTTCGCACCCCGATTCTTACTTCAATCAGTAGCTCATTTTTTCTCGTTAAGTTTCACAAACCTAACAAATGTAAGAATAATGGTATCTCAATTCTCATAGTCAACTTGTCAAGGACAATCATTACCACAATTTAAGATCATGCAAGTCCTGCAAAATTTACACACATCACATGATCTTGTCAAATTAGATTAAACCATGACTCGTTCAAATCCAAACAGTTGATGGTAGTAGCCATTATGTAAAATACAATGAATATTATCTTGTTAAATTTTAAATATAATATAAGAAGCAGATTGTTGTGTAAATAAAAACCTAACTGGCCAATAAAATTATTTAATTTTGTCAAATTGACTAAAATATAGGATATGATTACATCATAAATCCTGATTTCATTGAAAATAATCTTATTAAAAAACGATTTGAAATTAATTATGTTAAATTAATTGATCTTAGATAACCCTTAAATAATATATATATATATATATATATATATATATATATATATATATATATATATATATATATATGTGTGTGTGTGTGTGTGTGTGTGTGTTCGCGCGCGCGCAGGGGCAGAGACAGGGCGGGGGCAGCGTACCGTCAAATTAGGACTAGTGATTAGTGCCTAATCAAGTTTTAATACATGTAATTAGTTCTGAATTAGGCTAATTGATGTAACAATTGATATATATATTGTTGAATATATACCAGTATGCGATTTGATTAAATCGTACAAATCTAAATCGAATGTAATTCGGTTCAATTAGATACGGACGTTGGTGAACAATTTAATTAAATAACATAACATTATTTAATGAAACTATTATATCTCAAGAATATTATTTTTATAATATTCCAGTTTAAACCGTATCGTATAAACAACAATTTACTTGATTTAAAATATAAACACGCGCGACAAAACAAAACGAGTTAAAGTTATAATTTATAACTACAACATAGAGTATTTTGATAAAATACTTCAACCAGATTATCGGGAATTTATTCGCATTTTAAAACGTATATTTGAAAGTAACTAATATTAATTAAACGTTTAAACGACCGGGAAAACGAACACCGCACGGAGCACGAACGCAGAGATTAAAAATTTGGAGACTCACCCACTTTGGGTGGGCCCCACTAACCGGCCAAGGAAAAGGGAGGGTGATGTGATGAATCTAGTTATAAAATTTATCGTTGTTTAGTAAACCAAAAAGTACCTCGCTAGACCAATACACAACCGGGCAGTGGACCCTATCGTATAGTAGTATAGTTGGGTAAGTTCGGGTTCGAACACAGGGAACTAGATTGGATGATTAATAGAAGTGTGAGCAATTTAAAAAGAGAAAATAAAATGTGGTTGGTTTGTGTGACCGAATTGTCACGTTGCTTAAAACTACGAAATTTTAGTTAAACTAGGCAAGTGGACTCTTTAGAGTCAAAGTGATTGATTTGGAACTTTCAAATATTAAAAACTATACTTGCTTGGATTAGATCGTTAGTGATTTCGGGGTGTAAAGTTAAAACCGGTTATTTTATGCAAACAATTTTCCATCAAACCTAGGCTTAAAATTCGCCATCACCTAATAATTCAACTTCAATTTACAAACCCATGATTCAATCAAATAACGGACATTCGCCATAGTTACCTACTTGCATATTTGAGCTTAACTTGTTAACCTATTCCAAAACCACATCCGCAATCAAGTTCAACAATTTATAGACAAAAAGTTGACAACAACTCACTAGATAGAAAACGTTCGCTATATCTATTAGCAAATTATCAAACAAGTTAATTAATTGACATCAAGCTCAAATACACAAGTAGTTGATTAAACACGAGTTCGAGTTAAAAAAGTTTATGATTCATCCAAACGAAAGACATTCGCCAAATTCGCTAATTCAAATCCTACTAGTTAACTAGCTTCACTTGTAATAATTTTCGCATTCGCTAAAATAGATTCATTCATACATTTCATACAAATGACAACTATTTTTATTAAACAACAAACATTCGCCATAGTTGTCTAGTCAAAATACCCACAAGTTAAACCACATCAACTAGTTACATACAAATTTATGGATGAATCTTAAACTCGAAGCATAAATCAAACATCAAATATAACACCCCTAATCACTAACTAGTTCATCCAAGCAAGTATAACAAAACCTAGCCAACCATCATAATCACATCATCATACACACAAAACATCAAAGAAACCAAGGAAATCATGATTATATTTGGATAAAATTGCAAACCGAGTTCTTACAATGTCGGGATGATGATTGTTAGTAACCGAGAGATGCTACACCAAAGATAATCTTCAAGAAAATGAAAGAAAACCTTCAAGAATACCAAAATCGCCACCTAGTGACTGGTTTTTGTGTGTGTTTTCGTGTGTGAAAAGTTGGTGAGATTCAATAGTGAAAAGTGCTTTTTCTAGCCAAAAAGTGATCTGCCGCCCAAACTACCCGGCGGGTTGTGTTATCACCCGGCGGGTCCTTTGAAATTTGTGGAACCCGGCTGCTTGAACATATAACACGGCGGGTCATTCGAAGAAACACAACCCGGCGGCTCAGTAGGATCACCCGCCGGCTTCTACAACGGCCGAATTTCTCTGTGACCAACAAATGATGGAAAAGTTAATTTACCCGGCGGCTAGCCTCACTCACCCGGCTGGTAACCATAAAAACCCGGCGGCTTGGTTAATCAACCCGCCGGCTTCTACAGGATTATATGACCCGGCTGCTACATACCCCAAGCCGGCGGCTTCAAGCTATTTTCCAGCAGACCAGCTTTTAGCTCGAGACTTCAACACTTTACAAACTTGCTCGAATCATAACCAAAATGCAGTCCAAACGACGATTCTTCAATATTGATGCATGTAATTCTATTTAAGCTAAATAAGTACCAAAAGTTCATAAAGTCCACTAAAAATGAATGCAAAAACAATGATATCGCTAAAGATAAACTTATACAAAATGAGCGATATCAGAGGGAAACCCCTTCCCTTTCCCTCATTTCATCATCATCATCATCATTATCTTCACTCTCTCTCTTTCTTCTTTTTCTCTCAAACTACATCATCACCACCATCACCTAAATCTAGCAAATAACACCATTAAACGACATCAAAACTCAAGACCCTTTTGAAGAAAAACGTTCCCCTCGTCGAGATCTACCTTTTCATCTTTTCGGAATTCCATTTCGACACAGCGTAAGTTTCCGACAAAAACCCGAAACTCTCCGATTTCACTCATTTTTACATGTTTGTTGTTTATATAAGCTTAAAATGTCCATATAAGGGTTGGGTAAAAGATTTGGAACAAATGGTCGCCGGAAAACACGTTTTCGGCTCAAAATCCGGCGAACAGTTGGAAGTGTCGCTAGTGTGCCAAAAACAGTGCTAGCGACACTACTTAAGTGTCGCTAGCAACATATGTATAAGCAATGTAAACTCGAGATGTTTTAGTTTGTCAAGCCCGAATGCACGACCTAGCACCTCACATAAGGATAAGTGTTTAGTCACTCACTCTCAACCTATAAGACTACAAGGTAGGGAAGCAAGTAATGTAACACTCAATCAAGCCAAGTCGTGATGCGTTGTTACCATAGGCTTGCAAGAGGATCAAATCTCCACCGACTTGGCGTGAGCACCAAGTGAGATCTCAAAGGAGGTATTCTAGCATGTGTTTTAACAATGTAGGCTAATTATGGAATATGGGTATGATAGACACAATAATTGGTGAAAAGTGGTAGTCAACACCCGTGAAAAAAAATGTGGAAATGTTACCTATTGGTTTAAACACGTGACAGTAATGAAACTTAGGATTCTCGTGCTAAGTCAATTCAACTTATTATTTGTTCTCATTTACAACTCATACTTTAACAATTTCGCACAAATAACTCAAATTGATTTTTCACATTTGATTGGAATAATTGCATTCTATGACTTTCTATGAACCCTATGTAACGAACTTTCGGACCAACCATCCTAGACCGGATAAAGGCCTTCGGTGGTTAGGTGTAAAACACCCCTAGGGAACTACTTGTTCAGGAATTCAAAGGCCATTTAGTTGACTACAATCATCCAACTATAAACTTTAAGCTCAATGGTTAACTTCTATTCATTTAATTGTTTCCAACTTCACTCATAGAATTTAACACTAGAATCCCAATTCAAAACGATTTAAGTCACATTTTGGTAAAATTTCATCATAAGTTCCAACTAGGCAACATCTTAGAAGAGTGATGGTTCGGGAATTGACTACACAAAAATAAGGCTAACATTTAGTGGATTGAATGTGGAAGTTTTCTAAGGGTTTCTTAGCACTAAAAATGAGTGCTAACGACCTGTGTAAACTGGATATAAATGGTTTTAAAGCAAAATAAAATCAAAAATTCCTAAGAATACCTCATCGTCTTCGACCCCACCTATATCACATTTCTGTGATCCCACAGCGGTCTCAAAATGCATCACTAAGGCAAGTTCTAGAACAAACTACAATCACCGGCACACTCATAGCAATCAAACAATATAAACACTAGAGGTAAGTGTTTTTCTCAATAAGGCTCAAATTTCTCACAATTTTTCATAGTGGAGGCTACAAGTGTGCTAGCCATGCAATTCACCCTATTAGGTTGCTTTTTATGACACATCTCAAAAGGTTTAGTTGCAAGAGGGAAGATTTAATTGCTTTTAATAGATTTTAGATAACACATTTCAAAGCAATTAATTTAATAAGGACAAGCAAATTCCTAGCATACTACCATTCCATAACCCGTTATTAGAATTCGTAAAGTTCAATTGGAAAATCCAAGATCAATAACAGACCTAATAAGTGGCTATAAAACAACAATATACTAGGAACAAGATTCAAGTGAAGTTAACCCTCCCCACACTTGAGATTTGCATTGCCCTCAATGCAAAAACAGTATAAAAGTACGAGTGCGAAGGGGCTAAGGGAACGAGAACTTCCCCGGGGGTTTGTTTGAGGAGCGAGTGCATTTGCTGAACTTATTGCCAGCCGGCGCACGATTCCGACATCCATAAAAGCTAGAACTTTAATCAATTGCCTAAAAAGAAAGCAAACATAGAAGGTTTGAACTCGAGTGACATTGTGCAAAACCGCACCCAAATGTCAGTCGAGTAAAATAGTTCCAAAAATCAACTAAGATACGTATGAAGTCATGAAATAAAAATGTCTAACACATGAGGCACGTAGGCACTCTTAATGGAAACATAAAGATAGTGATGATAATGTTTGAAAATGGGGCAACGAGCAAACTAATAGGGCCATCCCCAACCCCCTGAACTAGGTCCCTGAGAACCGCCTTGATGGTCGCCTGGCTGAGTCCATGGATCCCAACTCTGATGATCTGAAGGAGCATTATGATACCGTTGCTCCTGCTGCAACTGCCTGTCATACTCTTCCTGGTGTTGGCGCTGAGCTTCCGCCAATGCAGCATCATGATCATAAACAGGGGGTGGGGTGGTCGCGGGACTCAGGTGTACCCCATTGGTACAAGGGCTCGGCATAAGTGGTTTGATAGCCTTGTTGCTCGGCCATCCAGTTGAGATTACCAACAGTCCAATCAGTTCGGTACTCGAGGTTTCCCATCCGGTAACTCATTTCATGCCTGAAATCGTTGAAATCATCCCTGAACGCATTATGACCCACTTCAAGTCTTCCAATTCCCTGCATAAGATCAGAAAGAGAGGGTTGAGCTTGTCCCTGTTGTTGCTGCTGGGCTCTTTGGCGTCTCGGTGGTTGTTGGGGTTGCTCGGTCGCTTGTTTTTCAGGATAGGGAATAAATCCCTTTTTGTTTTTAGACACTGCTTCAGCTGCGTGGTACATAAGATAACCGACACTTTTCTGATTGAGATCCACTTGAGTCAAAGCAGGCCTTATTCCAAAATTGACACCCAAACCCTTAGCAAGCAAAGTGACAAAGTGACCACCGATAATAGGACTTCAGTCCTTTAAACCCCCACCAGTTGTGTCAAGGTAATTTGCCACACAATATGGAAAGTTGATGTGGTTCCTCTCATAAATTTGTCTCAAATACCAAATATCCGCCAACGTCACTTTCTCGCTGTTTTCACGCCTGTTTGCAATAGAAGTGGCGAGGAAACGGTGAATGATACGAAGGTGGATATCATTCATGTCTTTGTAAGAGACCGAACTAGCTTCAAACTCCTTAGCACTAAACTGCTCCCAAAACTCCCCCTCAATAAAGTCTTGAGTGTCATCCACTCGAGCCCCAGTAATGAAGTAGTCATTAAAAAAGGTATAGCCGAGCTCAACTGGAGTATAGATGTCTAAATATTCAGCTAGTTGTCTCATGGAAAGAAAGCGTGGCTCACCTCCTAACCTGAATTTCATGAAATTTGCATCGGTAGCTGAGGTTACATCTCTTTGCAAGATCAAAGTGGAAAAGAACTCATAGCATAACTCCTTGAACACTGGTTCCCTGATGTTAAACAATCTTTCCCATTCGGTTAATTCGTACACATTCCCTTGATACTCAAACCTCTGAATGAGAAGTTCATGAATCTGCTGAGAGAGACCAATCGCCTCAAGAGGTTCCCAGTCTACGTATCTGGACAGCTCAACCTCCTTTTTTAACAAATTGAACAAGTTCCTGGCATACTTCGTGTAGTGTACCCATCTCTGGTCAAATCGAAGCCATGGGTGGATGTTAGCCGGAATAAATAGTGCTTCGGCAACATCAGGACCGACATGTGGGAATTCCTCCTCATCTTGCAATTGAGAGGTAGAAGTTTCAGCGGCTCTCTTGGAAGTGCTGGTTTTGCGTGACTTGCGTGAGGTTGCTGCTTGCTGCGAAAAATCAATAGAGAAACACAGTATTGCACAAAACAAATGTTAGTGTTAGTCGTAATCATAGACATGTCTCGTATGCAAAATGAGCGATAATATGTCAAAATCATAACCTCCCTCAACAAATAGTCTTTTCCCAACCAAAGTAGCATAAAAGCAATTCACCAAAAACACCATAACCAAACATGCCCAACAAGTTCAAATTTTTACTCACAAACTCATCAAATTGCAGAGAATATGTAATCCAATATTAAACTAAACCAAACCAAAAACAATGCCTAATCAACATCATCTTAGTTAAGCTAGTCTTACAATCACAATTACATATTAGTTCATACAATGTACCATTATTCCAAGAAAGTCCATCATGGTCATTCAACTTATCAATAATAATAGTATCAAACATATACTTGAATAATGACAACGCAAGTGCATAGACAATTCTCAAGCAATGACTTACAACCAATAATTATATCAATTAAAAATAATGACCAAAATTTGCACCCAATTCATCTCCCTCAAAATTAACATGAACCCTAATCACCAATTATCACCTCTACATTATGAAAGTAAATGTAAAATAAACAATTATAAGCAAAGTGATAAAGATATCATGGCAATTAAACAACTACAAACTCTTATCATCAACAAAATTCGGAATACCCATTTTCACATAATCCCTAATTTGCAAAGTTCATCAAATCAAGCAAATAAACATAGAATCATTGTGCAAATAGGATATGTAACATATAAACATCTTTAATAGCATGAAAAGTACAAGATTAAACATCCCCACACTTAGCAATTGCAAAACTCACATATAAAGTAATGTGAGAGTAAAAATCACAAATCGCAAGTAAAAAGATGTTAATCCATACCTTAGGAGCCATTAAAACAAGAATTTGTGATGAAAAGAGTGATAATTTTTCGAAATGGGGCTAGGGTTAATTGAGTGCACCAGCCGTATGAAGAAGAAGAATGAGATAATTGGGGTTAGGTGAAAAGAATGGCCAAAAATCGTATTTTAAAAACTGCAGATATAGTTGGGAACCCGGGGGCTTGTATTGGTAACCCGGCGGGTTGATGTCGGGTTGGGCGCGGGTCAGGCCCGGGTCGCCAGGTATCCAGATCAAAAACAAGCAAACAACCCGGCGGGTTGAATTGGTAAGCAACCGGTTCTTGTGTTGAACCCGGCGGGTTGTGGATGAAGCCGCCGGCTTATATAGACTTAAAACGGGTGAATAATTCTGTTAACAACATGTTGAGAAAAATTAATTCACCCGGCGTGTCAACATAGTAACCCGGCGGGTTATTAAGAATACCCGGCGGCTTAGTGTGCCAACCCGGCTGCTCACCTTCCGATTCCAAAAACCCCCAGTTTTTTTTTTTAACCAAGGAAAATAACAATAATTATACTATCAATAATAATAAATATTATACACCTTATAACTAGAAGTATACGAAACGGGTTTTCTTGGACCCATTTGGACACTTTGTTTATTAACGAGTCGAAAGCTTGACTCGACCCCGAATTCATTTGTCCTTGGGGTAAGCAGCGAGCTCCTCCCACTCGCTCTCCTATTCTTCCTCGTGGTATAGTTTTAACAGATGACCATTGACAATAAAAGTTCCTCCATCCGAACCGAAAAGTTCAACATATCCGGATGGATAACTATGTTTGACCGTATAAGGACCGGTCCAACGAGGCTTGAACTTTGGTTGTTTTAGCTTGAAACGTGATTGAAAAAGAAGAACTTTGTCACCGGCTTTGAATTCTTTTCTCATCTTTAGCTTACTATCGTGCAACACCTTGGTGCGTTCTTTGTAGAGACGAGAATTTTCATAAGCTTGCAACCGGAGCTCATCCAACTCGTGAAGTTGCAACATCCTTTTCTCACCCGCTTCGATCAAATCCAAATTGCAATTCTTGAGCGCCCAATAAGCTTTATGCTCAATTTCAAGGGGTAAATGGCAAGTTTTGCCATAAAGCAACCGGTATGGGGTCGTTCCAATAGGCATCTTGTAGGCGGTCCGAAACGCCCACAATGCATCTTCAAGCTTTTTGGACCATATGGCCCGGTTGTCTTTCACCGTCTTCTCCAAAATTCTTTTCAATGCACGGTTAGTGTTCTCGACTTGACCACTTGTTTGTGGGTGATAGGAAGTCGAGAACCGGTGATTTACCCCATACTTCTTGAGAACTTTTTCCAATTGAGATTCGCAAAGTGAGTCCCCCGGTCGCTAATTAATGTTTTGGGCATCCCAAATCGGCAAAATAGGCTTTTCAAGAAATCAATAACCACACGAGCGTCATTCTTTGGCAAAGCCTTAGCTTCCGCCCATTTGGACACGTAATCAACCGCCACAAGAATGTATTCATTTTTGAATGAAGGTGGAAACGGTCCCATGAAGTCTATGCCCCAAATATCAAATACTTCGCAAACTTGGATGCTAGTATGTGGCATTTCATCCCTTTTGGAGATGTTTCCGGTTCTTTGACACGCATCGCAAGTTTGGCATAAAGTATTAGCCTCTTTGAAGATCGTTGGCCAATAGAACCCCGCATCAAACACCTTCTTTACGGTGACCGAGGGGCCATAATGTCCACCGGAGGGCCCATAGTGACATTCATCCAAAATCTTTCTTGTTTCACCACCCGAAACACATCTCCTCACCATGCCATCCGCACAAACGCGGAATAAATACGACTCCTCCCAGAAATAATGCTTCAAGTTAGAGAAAATTTTGCTTTTCTCTTGGTGACTCATTCCCTTTCTCAAAATTCCACCAACCAAATAGTTTGCCAAGTCGGCATACCATGGTGCTTCCTCATCCTTGTTTTCATCACCTACCTGCAAAAGAAATTCCTCGGGAAAGGAATCATCAATATTAGTATCGCCTTGCTTGTCAAGATGTGGATTTTCCAATCTTGACAAGTGATCGGCGGCAAGGTTTTCGGCTCCTTTTTTATCCTTAATCTCAATGTCGAATTCTTGTAAAAGAAGAATCCAACGGATGAGACGGGGTTTAGCATCTTGTTTGTTGAAAAGATACTTTAAAGCCGAATGGTCGGTGAAAACTACGGTTTTAGATAGCACAAGATATTGCCTAAATTTGTCAAAGGCATATACGACGGCAAGCAATTCTTTCTCGGTGGTTGTGTAGTTTTGTTGGGCCCCATTCAAGGTTTTGCTAGCAAAGTAAATAGGTTTGAAATGTTTATCAATCCTTTGTCCTAGGACGGCTCCTAAGGCAAAGTCGCTTGCATCACACATGAGTTCAAAGGGCTTGGACCAATCGGGTGAGACTATGATAGGTGCCTTGGTCAAATGGTCCTTAAGGGTCGAAAATGCACTCAAACATGGTCCATCAAACACAAAAGGGGCATCCTTTTCAAGTAGCCTAGTCATTGGACGGGTGATCTTCGAAAAATCCTTAATGAATCTACGGTAAAAACCGGCATGACCAAGAAAACTTCTAATGCCCTTAACATTGGTCGGTGGAGGTAATTTGGCAATAACATCAATCTTAGCCCTATCAACTTCAATTCCCAACCCCGACACTTTATGACCTAACACTATACCCTCTTTTACCATAAAATGGCATTTCTCCCAATTCAAGACTAAGTGGGCTCTCTCACATCTCTCCAACATTTTATCCAAGTTTTTTAGACATGACTCGAATGAATCGCCAAATACCGAAAAATCATCCATGAAGACTTCCATGGAAGTTTCAACCATATCATGAAAAATGGCAATCATACAACGTTGGAATGTGGCGGGAGCATTGCAAAGACCAAAGGGCATTCTCCTATAGGCATAGGTCCCAAATGGGCAAGTGAAGGTGGTCTTTTCTTGATCCTCGGGGTCTATGGGTATTTGGAAATATCCCGAAAATCCGTCAAGGAAACAATAATATTCATTACCCGCCAACCTCTCAAGCATTTGGTCAATGAATGGTAAGGGAAAATGGTCTTTTCTCGTGGCATCATTCAACCTCCTATAATCAATGCACACACGCCATCCCGTGACCGTCCTAGTGGGTATCATTTCGTTTTGGTCATTGGCAACTACGGTCATCCCCCCTTTCTTTGGTACACAATGTACCGGGCTCACCCAAGAACTATCCGCAATGGGGTAAATAATACCCGCATCAAGAAGCTTAATTACTTCTTTCTTGACCACATCCACCATATTGGGATTAAGCCTCCGTTGTCTTTGGACAACGGGTTTAAAATCATCAACAAAATTAATTTTGTGTTTACAAAAGGAGGGGCTTATTCCCGGTATGTCGGATGTCCGCCAAGCGAAAGCTCTTTTGTGAGCCTTGAGTACATTCAACAATTTAAGTTTTTCATCATTCACAAGGGATGAAGAGATTATTACTGGGAGGAGATTTTCCTCATGGAGATAAGCATACTCCAAATGACTTGGAAGTTCTTTCAACTCCAAATCACGTGGTGGATCCTCCAATGACGTTTTGATCCTCATATTATCATCCTTTGTGAGCTCCTCAAAAGCATCCTCACATTCGAGCTCTTCTTCGTCATTTGTCTCTTCCATGCTCATGACCAACTCCTCCTCGGCCATTCCTTCAACATTTGACTCTAGCAAGTCAACAAGCTCCGATTCCAATCCAAACAAACTTTCCAATTCTTCCTCCACCGCATCATCTATCACATCAATTATAAAACACGAATCATCATTAGAATAAGGATGCTTCATGGCCTTATCGACCGTGAACGCAATCCTTTCATCTCCCACCCCCAAGGTCAATTTCTTATCTTTAACCCCAATTATGGCATCCGCGGTATGAAGGAAGGGTCGTCCTAAAATCAAGGGCACTTTACTATCCTCCTCCATTTCGAGGATAACAAAGTCAACCGGGAAGGTAAATTGCCCTACCTCTATTAGCATGTTCTCCGAAATCCCAACGGGATATTGGAAAGATCTATCGGCAAGACGGATGCTCATGCGAGTGGGGGTTAGGGATCCTAGGGCCAATTTAGCATAAAGTGAATATGGCATTAAGTTTATGCTAGCACCTAGGTCCGCAAGTGCATCACAAGTGACGATTTTACCCAATGTACAAGAAATGATGAAACTCCCGGGATCTCCAAGCTTGGGTGGAATTTGGTTTTGGACAAGTGCCGAGCATTCCTCATTCAAAAACATCGCCGAAGCCTCCGACAATTTCTCTTTGTTGCTCACCAAATCCTTGATGAATTTGGCATAATTCGGCATCCCGGCTAATACATCAACCAAAGGCACATTGATTCGAATGCCCTTGATCATGTCCACAAACTTCCCATATTAAGCCGCAATCTTTTCTTTCCTTAGTCTTTGTGGATAAGGAATCTTCGGCTTGTAAGCTTTCACAACCGGAGTAGGTGACACCGGTGTGACCGTTGGTGTAGGAGCATCAACATTCTCTTCATTGTCTTCCTCCTCCATTTCCTGCACAAAAGAGTTAGAAATATTTTTGTCCTTGGTTTGAGGTGGGGGAAGCTCCTTTCCGCTTCTTGTGGTTATAGCATTCACATGCTCATTTCTCGCGGGTGGTGGTTGGTAAGGTTTGGAACCGCTAGAGGGTGAAGGTTGTGATCTTGGGTTTTGTTGTGTATTACTCGGTAAGCCACCGGTTGGCCTACTACTTTGCCCCTCGGACAACCCCTCCATTTTTCGCTCTAAATCTTGGATTGAAGCTTGTTGATTCTTTTGCCCTTGTTCCATGCTCAACCGAATATTTGTCATTTGAGTTTTTATCCTTTCGGTGGCGGTTTCTTGCTTTGACATAAACTCCTTCATCATTTGTTCCATTGGAGTCAATGTTGGTTCTTGTTTTTGAACCGGTGGTGGTTGTTGTTCTCTAGATGGGCTTTGGTGTCGATTTTGGTTGTAAGGTTGGTTTTGGGATTGGTTGGAGTTTTGGTTGTAAGGTTGGTTAGGATTAGAAAATCGGATTTGGTTTTGGTTTTGGTTTTGGTTATAGCCTCCGCCTTGGTAACCTCCCGAATTTCGGTTTTGATAACCCCCTCGTTGGTAGTTTCCGCTTTGATAATTACCTTGTTGAAGAAAGTTAACACCTTCCTCGCCTCCTACCATTGGCAAATCGTCTTGTGCACAATTAGCTGTGGCATGATTTCCGCCACAATTACCGCAACCATCTCTAAGCTCTTTGATTTCACCTTTGATAGTCTTGAATTGTGCATCAAACTTAGAAGATAAAGCCTTGATTTCTTTCATCATGGCCGAGTCATTGGAGCTTCCACTTCCACTACTAGTACCCTCGGCGAATGCAACATGCTTTTTAACCGGTTTCCCTCCTTTATCCTTAGCCCAATTTAAGCTTTGGATAACCTTGTCTTCAAGAAGCTTCCATGCTTCATTCGGTGTCTTGTAGAGGAATTGACCTCCTCCCGAAGCATCAAGAATACTTGCCGAATCCAAGTTAAGACCATTGTAGAATAACACAATGATTTCTCTCTTCTTCAAATCGTGACCATGGCAATTCCTCAACATGTCTTTCATCCGACTACATGCCTCTACCAAAGTTTCGCCTTCTTGTTGTTTGAAAGCTCTAATCTCATTCAAAAGTCTTTCGGCCAAAGCCGGAGGATAAAATCGTCTAACGAATGCTTCCCTCATCTCATCCCAAGTAGTGATGGTGTTTGGTTCCAATTCTTGATACCAAATCTTTGCCTCACCACAAAGTGACATAGGAAACGTCCGTAGGCGAATCACTTCATCCATATTCGCCCCATACTTGAAATAGCTCCCGATTTCAAGAAAGCTAGCAATGTGTTGGTGTGGATCGACCCGCACCCTTCCGTCGAATTGTTTATCTCTAATGAGTTGCTTATGATGCCCCTTAAAATGAAATTATCATTTTCAATATCTTGAAACCGTATGGCCGACTCGGGTGTCGGTGCCACGGTTCTCGTCCGTGAGAAAATAGGAGTATCATCCTCATCCGCCATCTCTTCTTCACCTTCGGAAGGTGTTGAAAGATCTTCTTCGGGTGATGGAATTTCCTCCACAAAAATCTCTTCCACCTCGATGGTGTTTCACGAAGATGTATCGGTATCCGTTTGACTACTAGATGATTCCGATGATCTTTGCTTTGGTTTCCTCCTCCGTTTACTCTTTTTGGTCTTCTCCGGGTTGGACAAAGGACTTAGAAGCTCTTTACCGGAGCTCCTTGTGTTCATCCACAACCAAATCACACCTGAAAGTACAAACGATAAAACCATAAACGCACCGGCGCAATACAAACAAAGGTAACTTTCCAAGAATAAATTCTAGAAATGATCAATTAATCACACTTAAATCAACATATCAAGGTTCCACGGCAGCGGCGCCAAAAACTTGATGTGATGAATCTAGTTATAAAATTTATCGTTGTTTAGTAAACCAAAAAGTACCTCGCTATACCAATACACAACCGGGAAGTGGACCCTATCGTATAGTAGTATAGTTGGGTAAGTTCGGGTTCGAACACAGGGAACTAGATTGGATGATCAATAGAAGTGTGAGCAATTTAAAAAGAGAAAATAAAATGTGGTTGGTTTGTGTGACCGAATTGTCACGTTGCTTAAAACTATGAAATTTTAGTTAAACTAGGCAAGTGGACTCTTTAGAGTCAAAGTGATTGATTTGGAACTTTCAAATATTAAAAACTATACTTGCTTGGATTAGATCGTTAGTGATTTCGGGCTGTAAAGTTAAAACCGGTTATTTTATGCAAACAATTTTCCATCAAACCTAGGCTTAAAATTCGCCATCACCTAATAATTCAACTTCAATTTACAAACCCATGATTCAATCAAATAACGGACATTCGCCATAGTTACCTACTTGCATATTTGAGCTTAACTTGTTAACCTATTCCAAAACCACATCCGCAATCAAGTTCAACAATTTATAGACAAAAAGTTGACAACAACTCACTAGATAGAAAACGTTCGCTATATCTATTAGCAAATTATCAAACAAGTTAATTAATTGACATCAAGCTCAAATACACAAGTAGTTGATTAAACACGAGTTCGAGTTAAAAGAGTTTATGATTCATCCAAACGAAAGACATTCGCCAAATTCGCTAATTCAAATCCTACTAGTTAACTAGCTTCACTTGTAATAATTTTCGCATTCGCTAAATTAGATTCATTCATACATTTCATACAAATGACAAGTATTTTTATTAAACAACAAACATTCGCCATAGTTGTCTAGTCAAAATACCCACAAGTTAAACCACATCAACTAGCTACATACAAATTTATGGATGAATCTTAAACTCGAAGCATAAATCAAACACCAAATATAACACCCCTAATCACTAACTAGTTCATCCAAGCAAGTATAACAAAACCTAGCCAACCATCATAATCACATCATCATACACACAAAACATCAAAGAAACCAAGGAAATCATGATTATATTTGGATAAAATTGCAAACCGAGTTCTTACAATGTCGGGATGATGATTGTTAGTAACCGAGAGATGCTACACCAAAGGAAATCTTCAAGAAAATGAAAGAAAACCTTCAAGAACACCAAAATCGCCACCTAGTGACTGGTTTTTGTGTGTGTTTTCGTGTGTGAAAAGTTGGTGAGATTCAATAGTGAAAAGTGCTTTTTCTAGCCAAAAAGTGATCTGCCGCCCAAACTACCCGGCGGGTTGTGTTATCACCCGGCGGGTCCTTTGAAATTTGTGGAACCCGGCTGCTTGAACATATAACACGGCGGGTCATTCGAAGAAACACAACCCGGCGGCTCAGTAGGATCACCCGCCGGCTTCTACAACGGCCGAATTTCTCTGTGACCAACAAATGATGGAAAAGTTAATTTACCCGGCGGCTAGCCTCACTCACCCGGCTGGTAACCATAAAAACCCGGCGGCTTGGTTAATCAACCCACCGGCTTCTACAGGATTATATGACCCGGCTGCTACATACCCCACGCCGGCGGCTTCAAGCTATTTTCCAGCAGACCAGCTTTTAGCTCGAGACTTCAACACTTTACAAACTTGCTCGAATCATAACCAAAATGCAGTCCAAACGACGATTCTTCAATATTGATGCCTGTAATTCAATTTAAGCTAAATAAGTACCAAAAGTTCATAAAGTCCACTAAAAATGAATGCAAAAACAATGATATCGCTAAAGATAAACTTATACAAAATGAGCGATATCAGAGGGAAACCCCTTCCCTTTCCCTCATTTCATCATCATCATCACTATCTTCACTCTCTCTCTTTCTTCTTTTTCTCTCAAACTACATCATCACCACCATCACCTAAATCTAGCAAATAACACCATTAAACGACATCAAAACTCAAGACCCTTTTGAAGAAAAACGTTCCCCTCGTCGAGATCTACCTTTTCATCTTTTCGGAATTCCATTTCGACACAGCGTAAGTTTCCGACAAAAACCCGAAACTCTCCGATTTTACTCATTTTTACATGTTTGTTGTTTATATAAGCTTAAAATGTCCATATAAGGGTTAGGTAAAAGATTTGGAACAAATGGTCGCCGGAAAACACGATTTTGGCTCAAAATCCGGCGAACAGTTGGAAGTGTCGCTAGTGTGCCAAAAACAGTGCTAGCGACACTACCTAAGTGTCGCTATGCCTAAGTGTCGCCCTTATAGCGACACTACTTAAGTGTCGCTAAATTACTTAACCTGATTTATCTTAGCGACACTCCCTTAGTGACGCCAAAAATTAGAAGTGTTGCCTATAGCGACACTAATCAAGTGTCGCCCTTCAATTAGAAATCAGAAATCTAGCGACACTCATCAAGTGTCGCATAACAAGTGCCGCCTGTAGCGACACTCACCTAGTGTCGCCTAACTAGTGTCGCCTATAGGGTAGTGTCGCCAAAAACAGAATATTTACAACTCATTTTTACTAAGTGTCGATACCAAAATTTTATCACTTGATTTCACCAAAATTCAAGTCCAGATGCGTTTTTCACCAAAGCAATTTAGTAGAAATAAAAATTTTTCGAGCTGACTTGGCATCTCGACCCCAACCAAGGGCCAGCCCCTTGGACCTCACCAGGGGTTGCCACCCCTGGAACCCCGCTAACCAGGGGCGCTGCCCCCGGACTCCCGTCACCTAAAAGTTTGTAAACACTTTTAAGTACAACACGTACTTCAAAATCAAAATAATAATTTCGAGATTATTATTACAAACAATCACCAACGGGCCGTACACGTTTTTTGAAACTTAAGTCAATCAACCAAATCGGGGTAATTTGGACAAACAACTTCAAGGGTAGTCTTTTAAGATACCTATTCAATTAATAACCATCGCGCGTATTGAACGCTCTCAGGTTACAAGTCTCCGGACATCAATTCACAAGCTAATCAATTCAAGTTTATTTCCATAAACACGCAAGGCTCAGGTGAGTCTCATGGCCCCTATTTTACTGTTTTTCAATCAGGGGTGTGATTACATTGCACGTTTTATTTACATGTTGAACGCAAGTACAAAACAATCAAATACTACATGAGTTGTTTTCAACTAATCACTAAAGCCCTCCATAGCATAGTCTGGTAATACGTAGTAGCGTGAATGTTAGTATATGATATCATATAGGATTGACAATCCTCATCCTGGTTAGCACGCACTAACTGGTCAAACGGATGTATTAGCATTTGGGAAGACGAGTGTAGATTAGGCACTCGTAGGAGGCAACCTCAGTTGGGTTTCCTTAATTGGACCTGACAACTCAAGTTAAGCTCAGACTATGTGCTCATGACTGTATAACTTTTATCTTGCTTAATTTCATTTTAAATTCAATTATAAATCTTGCGGACCATACAAATATATGTTGACTTATAAACCTGTGAGCTCACCAGCGTTTTTGCTGACCCATTTTAGCATGTATCACAGGTAACCAGCAGTAGAAATCAGGATCAATTAGCTCGAGTCAGCATGCAAACAATCAGAGATTTAGCTGCATTATTATATTTTGTATAGATTAATTATGTACTTAAATCTCTCAATTTCAATCGAGCTAATGTAACTATATTTTGATGTAAACTTTGACTTTATCAATACAAGTTTGTAAAACGACGCATATAGAGTCGTTCATTAAATCTTATGTGCTTTGATATGTAATTAGTCGTGCCCCGACCCGAACCGCTTCCGCATCATAATTTGGGGGTGCGACACAGCGTAGGCAGCCGCCCCCACAAGAATTTTCAAATTACGTAAAAATGAAATTTTTTTAGGTATTATTGACATTTTAAAATTTTAGCCTCCATTAAACTACAAATGAAATAAAAAAAAAATATTTCGCCCCCTGTTTCTGGATATCCTGGCTTCGCCCCTGTGTGTGTATCTATTCCATGTATTTGCATTATATGCATATATATGAACTACCGAACGGTCTACATTTATATTCTAAGTAGTGTTTCAAATTACAACATAACAATCATATTTGAGGATCAAACTAATAACCGTTTTTAAAAAATTGATCATACAATATTACATGTATATTTACATTGAATGACCTGTGTAAATACACGGGTTTAAAAGCTAGTTACAAATCTATAAAACATATCGATCAGCAATGTTGTGACACCCTAGGTAACAGAAAGTGTAATTTACCTAAGACCAGATGCGAATGAAAATGATCAGTGAGCACCATGTTAGTTTTATGAGAGAATAGTGATAATCTACTGATTTATGTTGGGTAATTTAAAGATCATGCAACTATGCAAGCAGCAACATGGTGGACATTTAGGACTATGTGACGTATATGTTGGGTTAATGGGCCACTTTTGCTTGTTGGATTCATAGGAGTCATTTGTTTTGAGTTAGTCCAAGAATCATGTTATTTGAGTAATTGAGTGGGATGTAGTTTTGTACATTTATGGCCAGTTTACTTTCCTTTTAATGGTCTGTTTCCATATATTTCTTAATCCAGACAGATAAATTGTTGTTTCTTTCTCACTTAATCCGAAAGGAATGTCTGTTTCTGAAATAGGTAGAAAAATGAAGTCTTTACCAAAAAGAGACACTTAATGATAAATAGGGGTGTAAATGAGTCGAGTCAGCTCGCGAGCTACTCGAGCTCGACTCGTTAAAAGCTCGATTCGAGCCGATCCAAAACGAGCTCGAGCCCTAGCTTGAACATAGTTTAGAGCTCGTTTAATAAACGAGCTCGAGCTCGAGCTTCTTATATCGAGCTCAAACAAGCCCGCGAGCCTAAACGAGCTTTTCATTTATATACATTATTAAGTTTTTATATGTAATTTTAATATATAATTATATAATAATACTAATATACCTATATAATAATTAATTTAATAATGGTAAATTGTATTATATATAGCTAAAAATTAGACAAAAAAATCAATAAATATTATATATTAATAAAATAATAGTTAAATAAATATTATTATGGAATAAACGAGTCGAGCCTGAGCCGAGCTCGTACTTGTATAATATTAAACGAGCCGAGCTCGAGCTTTATATACCAAGCTCGAAGCGAGCCTAGCTAGAGCTCGAGCTCACTGAATTTTAAACGAGCTCGGGCTCGGCTTGGCTCGTTTACAGCCCTAATGATAAATATAATTTTTTTTCATCATTTTTCTCCAATTAAAATTGAACACGTCATTTCTTGTTCAAATTTTATATCATTTAACTTCATCTTTTTAGTAAAAAAAAAAAAAATTTACATTTACTTAAACAACACTTGTTATAAACAGATATGTTTATCCAAACAGAGTTCACATGCAAACAACACTTAATGGTAAAAAAAAAGTAAACAGCCCCTTAGACACCGAAGGTATAACAGTTTCCTATAGTTCTATTTCCTCAATTCCTCCTAAGTCTGATGTGTGTGTGTGTCATAGAATCGTGGTGATTTTTTGGCCCACTTAGCTTAGCCCAATAATAACCGGGCTTTATTTATCTTGTTCGAATTGCCTTTGGTATTAGTAAAATCTTTTGGGTAATTTTGGCTAAAAATATGTCTTAATTTTATTTTTATTATTACTCCGTATATTTTCATTGGTAGATAACTACTCCATATGCTAAAAATATAAAGTGCTTCTGATTGAAGTTAATAAAATGTGTGCAAAAATGACTTGGGCCTAAATAGTAAACCCTGGACTTGAAATCATATAGACGGGCTTTATAATAATTTGTACATGACCAAATTTTAGTAAAAGTTCAATCTCAATCATAATCGAAACAATATTAGTGACATTTTTGGACATATATGCGTCACCCCTGTTGTTTCTATCATTTGAAACTTGTCTATCATAGACAACGATAAATAGAAAAGTTCCAACTTCTACATTTTGAAGCGTGTTATTTTCCTTCCAGATATCTAATCTAACTTTTTATATGATATTTTAGAAACGCTAGAATTATTAAATAAATGTGTATCAAAGTTTAATAATAATTCGCATATAAATGTGTATTTAAAGAGCATTAATAGTATTTATTATAGTTATAATAATAGGGGTTCAAATGAGAATAAAAATTTGTGTGAGAATGAGGGAACCAATGATATTGTGTCATGTTGAAACGCCCCTATTTCCATGTGAATTAAAATTTTTTTTTATTATTATTATAAAACATATTACAATGTATGAAATCATAATGCTTAGAAATATCATTCCATCACATTTGGTCCCATCTAAATACTAAAGTTACATGTTTACAAATTCGACTCCATACAATGATGACACCTTATATCAAAATCATAATAGTTTGGGCGATTTATACAATGGTATTACAAAACGACAATTCAATAGAATGTGAAACTTGTATAATGTCACAACAAGCTTCAATCCACACTTACTTCTTGTAATCACCTTTCATCCAATTGGTTCAACCGAACCAACACCTACAACATTAATCACTGATACGAGTAAGCATAAAGCTTAGTGAGTATACAAGCAACTAAATAATTAATTCACAAACAAGATACAATTTATCAATAACTACTTATTTCTTTTAAATAGAAACTATTGAACAACAATAAAGATTCGACAATATTTCGTATGGATCCATGATCCAATAGATACAAGTGAGCATGGCACCAATCGCATATGGATACCAAGCTTAATAGATACCAAGTAGTGCCAAGCACTTATTTCGTGATATTCAATTTCTACAATACTAAATCCATATATTCAATTAATTCACATAATCCTCTTAATTCACATAATCCTCCTAATTCACATAATTCTCCTAATTCACATAATCCACATAATTCAATCATCCACATAATACTATACTAATTCCAAATAACTCAACTATTAACAACAATCTACAACTATGGTCAACAACCAATATTTCTTAAGATACGAAACATGATACAATATAGAAACACACATGAGATACAATTATAAGAAACAATTATTAAGAACAACTAGAAGAGACAAACAATATTCCAAACGAATGTATGAACCTCTTGCTCGTAAGTAATCCGGAACATACAATCATTATTCAAATAGTCCTCGTATCACTCACCTTTGCCATTTAAGCAATTACGTGACGAATTTCTTGAATAGCAAATCCATCATTCTTGATCACCTAGCATATAACCTATGAATACAATAACACATTTAACAACTATACTTCAACATAATCAATACATTAATCTTATCAATCCATCACTCCTTTGGATTGATCATATTACCCATATTCCCTTATTTCATAATTCTCTTTATTTCACTATTCCATTATTTGGATAATCACCTTAGATAATTCTTTCATATCATAATTCAATATTCATCATTACTTATGCCTTAATCATATCTATGATTCAATTACTAGTATTTCATTTTTAATCATCAATAACGATCACCATGATCATTTGAAACATAATCATAATCATCATTAATCCAAATGCTTAATTCTCTTGATTCAATACTTAAATTCTCATATTCATACTTCAATAACCATTTTTAAACACTAGTTAAGGTATGTTAATACCAAATCCTATTACTATGATCAAACTTTCTTGATTACAATCATATAATTCAATTAATTCATCAAAACCCACCAATTTAAGATGTATTAGCATCAATTCATCATTCTAAATACAAAACCCACTTGATTACTAACCTTATATTTCAATAATCCATTATTTCATCAAAATCCATCAAAACCCCAATAACACAATTCAAGATTCTTGATTTTTAATTCGTTCTAGTGTTAATTCAATTACTAGTAAGCTTTACTAAACCCAATTCAACATATTTCATGCTTAATTTCATATTAGAATCATTAATTCCATAAATCCCCATGAAACCCTAAGTTTGAATTCGAATTTAGAAGAGAATCATGATTACCTTGTGTTAGAGATGCTTAATCCTTGTTGAATTCGAGTTCCCTAGCTTTCATTTCATGTTTAGAAAGTGAATTTGGTTTAGGGTTAGGGTTCTAGCGATTTTTCTCTTCATTTCATGAAGCTTCTGTGTTTTTCAAATGATTCCTTTGATACATACGTATACAGTATAGATATATATGTTTATTTTATACCCCGTGATTATCATTGTCTGGAACTTTAAAACCGACTCACAGTTATTACTATTTTATTTCACCTAGAGTAAAAATAACTTAAAACATTTACTATTACGTTATTCACAATATTACTTTTGGATTTTGGGATGTTACACATGTGTACAAAGAGAATGTTCCAAATATACAAAACCCATTTACCCCCAACATCAATTATCTCACAAATGACAAATCGAAAAATTATGAAAATTGCACCATTAAATTCAGCGTTTTCTCCTCTTCGATTTGCCGTCCCTCGAGGCATACTTTCGACGAGTTTTTTTTTCCATCTTTCTTGGTGGGTTTCACATTTACTAACACATGTGTTAAAGTGTTGCGTTTAGGGTTTAGTGTTTGGGGTTTAGGGGTTAGGGTTTAGGGTTGGGGGTTTGGCCAAAACCCCAAACGCCAAACCCTAAACCCTAACCCATAAACCTCAAACCCTAAACCCTAAACGATTTACAAACTCTAAACCCTAAATCATACTAAACCCTAAACCCTCAACCCTATTAAACCCTAACCCTAAACCCTACTAAACCCTAACCTTAAATCCTAAACCCTAGCCTTAAGCCCTAACCCTAACCACAAATCAAATGTACAACCAATCACTAACACATGTGTTACTAATTTGTAAACCCACAAAAAAATGAAAAAAAAAAAGTTGTCAGAAGTATGCCTTGAGGGACGGCAAATCGAAGAGGAGAAAACGCTTAATTTTATGGTGCAATTTTCATGATTTTTCGACTTACCGTTTGTGAGATATTTGAGTTTCAAAAATGTTAGGGAAATGAATATTTGATGAAAATGAGTGGTTGAGATCAATTTCTCTATTCTCATCCAAAATTAATGTACTCATTTGAACTCTACTCTATAATAATAATTAATCTTCAAAGAAAAAGTGTTCCATTTGCTTTGTCTTTGACACATTTGCAAAATGGGCGAACACACCCACTTTCACAAGCTCCTTTTTAGTTTTTAATGACCTAACTTAGTCAACGCGTGTGTTAGGCTTGGTCAACCGCTGAACAATTCTAAATTCCTATTTCTTAGGCAGAGACCTGATTGACGAACCCTGAAATTTTGAGGTAAATAAAACAAATACTAGTCCCTCCTTCCAATATTTATTGTCAACATTTTCTTTTTAGAACATCTCAAATTAATTGTGTACTCGTAAGAGTAAGATGATATAATTAACTAAACTTTCTATATTACTCCTAATTTATATGCCACAAAGAGGTGATAAAAAGTAAGTGCAAAACTGTTATTGTACATACAAGTAGATTATATTTTCTTAAAGTGCGTGTTTTTGTCGGGTAAAAGCTAAAAATCGGTAATGAACTTTCACTTTTTTATCGAGTTAGTTAATGAACCGGTTTTATTACTAATGTAGGTAAAGAACTTTCAATTTTTTGTCGAGTTAAGTAATACGCATTACGTGCCATTATTTAAATTGCTTTATGTGTCATTACGGTAATATGCCACGTAATACATATTACCTAACTCAACAAAAAAATTGAAAGTCCGTTACATACAGTAGTAATAAAATCGGTTCGTTACTTAACTCGGTATAAAAGTGAAAGTTCGTTGCCGATCTACAGCTTTAATCCTTTTTTTGTCCGTGGATCAATTTGGAATGGAGAAATTATCATCACGCATCTTCAATTATATACAGGAAGCGGGTGATGATATCATCAGAATTCTAATTAACCAATTTAATTTGTTAATTTCGTCAAATTATCTAAAATTTAGGAGGATATGATGTCATAAATACATATTTTATATTGATATATATTTATATATTAATTTATCAATATAATAATTATTATTTAAGTTCTTAAATTCATTAGGAGACTTGCAGAAGGAAGATTTTAATTGTAAATAAGTAAGGTAATAAATAAAATATAATATTAATCTTAATCTTAATACTTTGTATTTTATTACAATTATTAATTAATATACGCAATCAATTTATTATACTACTTTCATAGGGACTTTCGAACTTCATTGCATTTTTTTTTAACTCTTACGAAATGATTGAATTTTTATCATATACGGAGTACATATTTTGCGTAATTATAAAAATCAAATACATATTCGATGGCCCGTGTGTATACACGGGTTTGATATCTAGTAAATAATATATAAATGTACTCAAAGCATAACAAAATATTAGAAATATTGTTAAGAAAACTCACATTAAAGTTAGTGTAATTATTGGGTATCCGACCCGCAAATCATATGTCAACAAATCACCCACATGTGTTGAGACACATATTCGAATATCTGACATTTCGATCACACCTATGAGCCTAAGCGTGTATGGTGATAGCACTACTTGAGCTATGTCCAATTGATTCCTTATAGTATGTATGTAGGCTAATAAATAACTTAATACTCATATCTTTAGATTAAACTAGCAGTTGTTTGCGCACAGTGGTGATAATCAAATTGTTAATTGTGTCGGTTTAAGGTTTATTTTTAACGATATTATGTTTATAAGATATATATAGTGTTTAATTATCTATTTACTTATTAATTTCCTTATTAATTATTTTCATAGTTATAACTTAATACTCATATCTTTAGAGACGACAAAGACACGTTTTGTTAATACGACGTACGTGGTTCCCAACTTCTAATTTTACTTTGGATGAAAACTTTTGTCTAATTATACTTTTTTGTTGACCACTTCAATGACTTGTTTTGCAGGCTTTAAAATTACGGAAAACTTTTGTGTAATTATACTGTTTTGTTGACCACTTCTAATCTTCTACAAATGGCTTGTTTTGCAGGCTTTTATATTACGGAGTATATAGGTTGCGTAGATTTTGTTTTTACAATGTTCTGATGAGAATGTTGTTGTTGAAAAAAGTGGCGGTATGATAGACAGTGTTCTCAAATTTAATTTTTGTTTTTATAATAAATGTATGTGTGGGGAAAAACAAAAAGCAAATAAAAAAACTTGAAGAACACCGTCCCAAACAAAACGCTATGCGAGAACATTGCTCAAAACATTGTGGAGAACATTAAGGCGGTATGGCATAACGTATAACACTATAACACTATAACACAGTGTAGTGTTCTGGATGATGAATGCTGTTGGAAACGACTTCACACCCAATGCTCTAAGTGCTCTATCATTTTTAATCATAAAATAATACGAAGTGGTAATTATAATTGGGGCAGCTGTGAAAAGGAAAATGATTGGTGGACCTAAAGTAGTAGGACTAATTATAGACCTAACAATATGATTGGTGGATACAAAAAATTGATTGAATGAGATTCAAATAGTAAAAAAAAAAATCAACCAATCATATTTTTAGATCTTTATTTAGGTCTATATAATTAGTCCTATACTGAGTATATCATTACTCGAAAAGCACCACCAACCCCAAACACAAGAGCCTGCCCATATGATATAATGATAATAAAGTGTGCCCGATAATGGATCCAAATATTCGATCAGAAAGGGTCCAACTTCTATTACTTTTACAACTCTAAAGCAATTTTAGCCTTTATAGGAAATAATTATATTTATAGTAAGACGAGAGTGACTAGTAGCACATATGTTCGATTGTTCTCCATAGAGAGTGACTAGTAGCACATATGTTCGATTGTTCTCCATAATACTCCGAATCAATTAGTACACGATTTCTACTAATAAATGACTAATCAGTTAAGTAATAACAAATTGAATCCGTAAAGCTAATATTCGATTATTTCACACGTGATCCGAATAGCGAAAACCTCATTAGTTTTATTGTTAAGACGGGACATTCAACTCCTAAGGTATGTGGCTGATTATTTTTAAAATAACTCGTATGATTTTGTCACTCCATTATCATTTGGGTCTTTATAATTCAAAGATTTTTCCTCTAAACTTCTAAACTTAAATAAATTATATATAAGAAACATGTGATAATGTCATTAATAAATTAATTGACCAATAGAATTACTTAATTTTTTTAAATTAGCTAAAATTAAGGAAAAGATGACATCATAAATAATATTAATTAAATAATAAATAACAAAGTTTAAATAGAAGAGTTGAAGTCTTAATTCTATATTTAAATATATATTTAGTAATTCCATAACATAACCTCCCGTAGCTATAATTTTAATTATATGGTAAGAAATTATAGGTAAGATAGTTATTTATTTTATTTTTAGTCGATTATGAACTCCAAGAAAACGTTAATTTCATGAAATCATCAATAATAATAATAATTATTAATTATTATTATTATTATTATTATTATTATTATTATTATTATTATTATTATTATTATTATTATTATTATTTCAATCCATATGAATCTAGAATTCTAATTCTAATAGTATTAATTGAAATATCTTAAATAAATTATATATACCACATACAACATCTAATTCGTTAGCTATATTTAAAATACTTACCGTAAACGAAATCCAACATGTTATGTTGGCCTTCCATTATATATTTTTTCAATGCAAAAGATAGAATTTGTATTACCGTAAACAAAATCTAACATGCTTTGTTGACCTTCCATTATTTATTTATTTTTCATACCAAATGATAGAATTTATATCATATACATCTGTGTAGTTATAAAAATGAAATAGGCATTCGACGGCCCGTGTATATACACGGATTTGAGTACTAGTTAAATTTATATAGTATTATTATTTATTATCATCAATAATATATATCTAAGTTTAGATCAAGATGCTAGCTATATAAAATATATTGTAATCCGAGTTATGGCCCTTTGAAGCACTAAGTAGCCACTAATTTATAAACAAATAATAAAATTGTTAATGTTGGAAATATAGTACGATATTATTATTGTTCATATTTACATGGCTAACATTTTAAGTTTTTGAAAAGCCAAATTCGATTGCAGTTTTCTGTATTTGTTAGTCATAAGCCACGACCTTGATATTTTCTTTTTTCTTTCTCAAGTTACAAAGAAATTTGAGTGCAATTTAAGTTATATTATTTTATAAATTAGATATTCGTATTATTGTCACTTGTTTTAACTTTTAATATTTGTTCATAGTAAGTCGTAACGATATGTCTCTAACGAAACATTATACTAAATTATGTTGTGTACCGATGTGCTAATTACATAAGATCGTATATAATTTTATTCATACCGAAAGTATTATTTTACCTAGCGATATGTGAGAAATACGTCATTTTAAAGCTTGCAAGAAGAGACAATGTGTATATAAGTATATTACAATTCGTAAAAGATAATATGTGAGATATGTTTAGGCAGGGACAGAGCTATAAAATCTACATAGAGGGGACAAAACAAAATTATATTGTGCTTCTTTGTAGTTTTGAGGAGACAAAATTCTAAAATTGTCATAAATAAATACTTTTAAAAATTTTCTTTTTTACATAATTTGGAAATTTTTGTGGGGGCAGTTGCCTCTGCTACCCCCATTCTAGCTTCACCCGGACTGACTGCCGCTGTGTGTAGGTCTCTCTTCTCAGTTTTTTCTTTACTCTATGATATCTCTAAAAGTTGACGTTGACAAAATATATTTTCTTGAAACTAAAGATCGTAATATCTGTTTAAATTCCTTAGATTTAGTTAATTAATCGTATAAAGTAAAGAAATATGTTAACGCGTTTTTATAAAGTAATCGTGATAGAACACGTGTAGACCAACATCAAAATTTATGAGAAAATAGAATAAACATGCAAATGATTTTCTACGATTTAATAAAATTCTTCTACCGACAAAAGGGGATTTAAATATCACAAAAATTCATGAAATCAACTACATTGGTCCACGAATCCACGATTCACTAGTCCGTATTTACTAAGATTAGAAAACAGGGATTAGTATTGTCTAATAAAATAATTTTTAATGCTCTAATATTTTTAGAAAGTATCTTGTAGTTGAAACAATATTTTGCACAAAAATTATCCCTATTTTTAAAAATTATAAATAGATAAAAATAAAGTTAATCTTAGAGGACATATGGAGTGGGGGGTTTTTGTCGCCGTTCTTGATCAAGAACGCTCTCTAAGGGCGTTCTCTCGCTCCCCAACATCATTCTAAAGCCGAATGTTGTTTTCTACTTTTTTTTTCCCACGCATATATTTATATGAAAAATTCAAAAATAAGTTTTAAAACTATGTAAATTCAATATTCTCCACTCCACTTTTTGAACACTAATGTTCTCACAACAACACTATATATACAGATTCACTACTTCTCGTGCTCCTATATATTCATCGTCATACGATTGTAAATCAAACCCGGTAAGTTAAGTAGACAAAAAGTTGAATTATCACCATGACCAAAAATTTTTAAAAAAACACGCAAATATATAAAGAAAAAAGAAAGGGATCACAAGAGCAGGGGTTTTAGAAAGGCAGGGAAGGCAGATCACATCTCCACCATCCATTCACTAATGAATGGTCCAGATCAATACACATCACACAAGGACCTAGATACAATTATTTTGGGTGGAGGGATCAAATTGCAATTTAAGTAAAATAATATGAAAGGGGTAATATTAGGGCAGCTTTTTAGTCACTTTTAATATCTTACTTTCTCTCTTCACAAAAAAACACACACACACGCATGAATACTCTCTCTCACTCTCTAACACATACAAACACTCTATATTTTAAACACACCACCACCATCCACAACCACCCCCATCCACCAGCTTCCATCATTGCCGTCCATCGTTCTCCACCGTTCACCGCCCACCACCACCTCAGTCCACCACCATTGCCGTCAAACACCACCTTCCACCAACACTATCACTATAACCGTCACTTACACGGTTACCGTCATCGTCCACCGCCACCATCCACCGCCACCTTCACCGTCTACCTTCACATTCACCTTCACCATCCACCACCACTGTTACCGTCATCGTACATCACCATTGTCATCGTCCACGCAACACCGTCACCATCTAGATCTGAACTTTCAGATCTAGATCTGAAAAATCAAAGCATTTCACGTCTCTTCAAGTGCATCTAACCTTTCATCTTCTCCACTGCAATCATAACGTGATGACAATAACAGATCTGTAAGTTTAATGATTTTAATAGTTTTTGAGGATTTAAATATGTTAGGTTTTGTAGATCTAGTGTATATATGCATGGTTTATTTATTGAAATGATAGATCTAGGTTTGATTGGTAGTGAATAATGATATTTGAGTAGTTATTTAGTGTACAAAATGTTAGAACTATGTTTGAACTTGTATAATGGATTTAATGAACGTTTTTTGTTGTCATTGTGTTTTTTCTATTGTCATTCATTGTGTTTTTCATGTTTACTGCATTTTAAGTGTTTGGTTGCTGCAGTTTGAACTTAAAGTGTAAATAGTAGATATTTATTCACTAAATTTTATGTAACTGCATTTTAAGTACTGCATTTTATGTAAATTTAAATTTGATAAATACATGTATCAATTAGATTTGAAAAAAATCCACTGCATTTAATATTCGTATCCTGCATTTTATATTTTTTCACTGCATTTTACATTTTTTTCTACTGCATGTGTTTATACAACTTGATTTTATACCATGAATTCGAAAATTTACCAGTACTTGTTTGCTGCATTTTATATATATTTTACTGCATTTTATATTTTTTAGTATTATTATGTGTTTATGAAGCTTGCTTTTAATGAATTAAGTTGCATTATGTTTGTTATTCATTTTATAGGTAAACATTGACGAGGGTGTAATGAAGAAATCTATCAAATCGAAGGGAGTTAAGCTTGAAGTTGATCGAAAAAAGAAATCATCTTTACGAAACACGCTGAAAATTAAGCATTTGTATATTTAAGTTATTTAAATGATGTATTAGTTAAATTAAGGAGTTTAGAAAATAATATTTGTTTTGTATGACACAATATTATGGTAGTGAAATCTTCACTGCATTTTAGTTTTTTTACTGCACTTTAGTTTTTTCACTGCATTTTACATATTCGGGCAGTTAAGGTAGGTTGACAGTCTGACAGGCGGGGACCACAAGGGACACATGTCAAATTTTTATTTGGTCAAAACCTGCTCTCTCTGCCCTCATAAAACCCTCTGCTCCTCTGAACCATTCCCAAAGAAAAAATGTCAAAGACTCGAAGAGCCCACTCAACGACCCAACCGACAAACCTTTATTCATAAATTACTTCTCCTACCCATTTTCATTGTTTTTTTATTCCCAATAAGCCACACACCCACGGCTATCTATATTTAACCTAATTATTATGCCCCTTTTGTATTTTGATTTTTTAAGCACTACTATAAAATACTCGTATATAATTTTAATTATAAATAATGGGAAAATAATCCGTAATGTTAAACCGTACGATTTGAAAGGTAATGTTAGTGTTAATGTACAGGTCATCCATATAAATAATTATTTTTTGAGAGATCAAAAATATAAAATATTTATTTTGTGATCGGTCAATATTACAAATGATATCCCCATTTCTATACATAAACTTAAGACACAAAATTACATCAATGACATCACATTCATCGTTTTGGTTTTTTTTTTTTCTTTTTTTTTTTTTTTTTTTTGCCAAAAACAAATATATAAATCGAAAAGCACATCCTTACACTAACATTTACTTAGTGGCAAAGACGTAATATTCCATTAAGGTACGCAATATATAAATACTACGTAGTACTTAAAAAAAAAATACATTACATTTATTAATTCATGCACTTTTATAGTTGAAATAACACTACTTTTGTTTACAATATGCACACATGCATATCATGAACTCCTTCCAAGTCTATTCACACTTTAATCACATTATATCTTTGTCTTAAAACTAGTCATCTTATCGACTTCCATTGCTCCACAACCATCAACGTCGTCATTGATTCAATCATTGTTCATGTATGTAGTACATAAATATTGTGAGACATACATTCAATCGACAATTACCATATCTTTTTCTAGAAAATTCAATATCTTTTCGTTAAAAATCATTAATCAATATTGTAAGACGTACGTTCAAACTACAATAAGAACCAACTACAAAATTTGGTATCACCGCATTTGATTAAGCTAAAATAATCAATATTTCTTCTATTTACATTGCAAGATAAAACATTAATTCGAAACACTACGAGTGAGAATACAACGCATCATCATCCACTCTCTAATTTACATCGAACGCTATAAATCACCTTAACAGATTTCGTCACGAATCACATAAAAAATGAAAAATTTGTGTATATATTATATAAAATAAAAAAATGAAATGAAACGATTTATTTTATTATTCATTATTATAATATAATTGTTTGAATTACATTTATGGAAAAAGGGCTACCTAAATCCTTTTCTAGTAGTCCTTAATTAAGTAATTAATAAATAAATGATATTCCATGGAAGTAGTAGCTTTCCTTCTTCCCCCCAAGCATCATTATATTAAAATCTTTTTTCAATTTTTGTACCCACAATCTTCGCCAGTATGGCCGCGCATATTTACACCAAACACAAGTCTTCTTCTCCATCTATTCCAAGTTCTCCCTGATGCAACACTCATACTCTTCTTCCCCTTTCGCCTTTACTTCAAGAATGATTCAATTTACAATCTGATTTGCTGTTAATATGGCGACCCATAAGTTAATTATCCTTAAATCCTACCTCAGTTTCGTTTACGAATCGTTTCCAGCTGATTTGGTGGCGCGAACGACGATGAAAGTTTGTAGCTTTGTATGGGTTTTGGTGTGTAATTTGGTGTTGAGTTCTTTCAGGCATATGATCAAACACTTGTCAGGGTAAGTGATCAATCTCCAATTTTGGGTATGTCTGTTTCACTTTTATGTTAATTTTGGTCTAATTAGATGATTATTTTTGTAGATCACGGATTGATGATGATAATGAACATGATAAAGTTCTGGATACAAATTTGGATTTCAATGAGCACGAAGAAGAGCGAACTGTTTGGAGCTCCGGTAATTCGGGTTGTTCGAATTTTGATGGGTTTGGTGAAGAAGAGAAATCTGAATTTACCTTTGGGTTTCAATTTCAGATAAAAGAAGAAGACTTGATTAGCTATAAAAGTGTAATTGATGCAAAAACAGGGGAAACGAGGGATGATTATACGGAGAATGAGTTGCCAACGATTACGAATACGAGTAAGTATGAATTTGTGTCTATTCAAGATTTTGGTGGGTTTGTTGTTGAGCCAAAATCTGCTAGCTTTACTGTTCAAGAGTTGTTTGTGGAAGAGGGTTTAATGGAAGATGATTTCATAAAGGAAGATGATTTCATCATTAAAGAAAAAGTAAAAAGTCAAGATTTTGAGGAATTAGAAGTCAAACAAGAGGTAAAAATGAAAGATGAACAGAAAGAGTTGAATGAAACAGAGGTAGTTTATAGTCCAATTTATCAAAGGGATGATCTTTCTGATACAGATTCCATCAGTTTTGAAGAAAAACCGACAGAATCTGTGACCGATAATATCAATTGTGATGAAAGCCAAGAATTAAAGGCGAAAAACGAGTTAAATTTGGGTAAAAATGGTGTTTTGAAGCAGGAACAGGAGCAGGTTAATTGGTTGGGAGAATTCTTCAAGAGAAAAGATGGTTTTGGTTACGGATTTGATTATTCGAAGGAAATTGAATTTGATTCGATTGATGATCATCAACCAGATTCAGATGATTCTGGTGATGGATTATTCTCAATTAGTCCTCAAGATGTTGATTCTGCTGATGAACGCGAGTTAGAAAGTTTAATTCTTCCAGTTGCAGAAGAGATTGATGATGATTTCATTGAACTCAAACCTTATCTCGAAAAGGAACAACGTAATTCCAATTCAATTGAAACCGATAATGAAGTGATGAAAAGTAGCAAAGTTGAGGAAGAAAGTGAGGTGAAAATGAAATCATGGGAATTTGATTCGTACGAAGAAGATGAGGACGATGTGTTGTTGGAACATCAAGAGTTGATTGGTCAAATGAAAATGGAGTTGAAGAATTCTAGAACCGGAGGTCTTCCTACTATTCTTGAAGAATGTGAAACTCCTAGGATGAAAGAAGATATGAAACCTTTGAAAATCGACGAAAAATTGGAGCATAGAGATCTAATGGCTGAAATTCAGAAGTTCTACAAGAGTTACACGGAGAAAATGCGAAAATTAGATGTCTTGAATTACCAAACATTGCAGGCCATCAGTAAGTTCTATGATCCTATCTTCATTTTCATCATAAACATGTCTTAAATTTCTAATTTCCAGTATAACTTCATTATTATAATTAGGAAAATTCTTTTGGGTTGACATAAGCTTACATTTTAAAGATTATAACTTGATCAAACCCCAACCCTTGGTAAACATTAGAAGACGTGTACTTATAAATGGTTGGGTTCAGGTGGGTTAAACTTCACATGACGTCTAACAAGTACACATTATTTATAATTTTTGGCAATCTCCATGTTATATATGTTGCTTAGGGTAAAAGTTCTACCACGAAAGCTATGGCTTGAAATGTTGGTGCATGTTTAATTTGATCTCACTGCTCTGTCATAACATATAAATCTTCACAGTAAAGTTGTATGTAAATTTTTGCCGTCTTACTTTACATCACTTTTTAGTTTGGTACTTGTATAACATTTAGATTGCAAAAAGAAAAAAAAGAAGAAAATTTAATAATCCCCTCAACACTTTGAAAGTAATGTATGTATGTAGATATTTGTTGCCCAAAATTCTTCTATGGAGGATCTTTTTGTTGTAGTATTGATTGAGAAGTGGGTCGGTGGTCACCATATGATTTAGACCATCAATATATGGTGCCAAGATCCTTATTCTATGCAAATAGCAAATTGCGAATTCTCCCATGACTATTCTTAGTATGCGGTCTCATGTCATGTGTAGTCACCCCAAGACTTGCATATGGTGTACACTTATCTTCATGTCAATAACAATCGACATATGCTTTCTATACATATTCCCCACTTCATTTTACTTTTATAAATGACCATTCATTAGTTCGTTGAATATATGGCTTTTTTATACCCACAGCCCACTTATGCATCCAAAAGTCACCAAAGTATCCTTAATCTCAATTATGTGGTAAACTACTAAAGATCCAATTTTTATTTATTTCAGAGCATGGTTTTAATGAATATCATAAACTAATATCATATTACCTAAATATTCACTACGATTTAATAAAAATATCTTTTTGCGGGTATCATCTGCAAGAAAAGGTAGCAAGAGTATGTAGCTGCCATGTGTACTGATTTTGTTAGGATGAATGATCTCTTTCTCCATGCCGTAAACGGAGATGAGAAAAGGATTATTTTACCCTTAAATATTTTATATTAAGTTTATTAATATTTTTTTGTTGTTGGGTTCAATGAATAGATTATGCTATAAAATAGGTTTAATATGATATCTGATAGTATCAACTTGCAAATTGATAATGACATAATGTTTTTGTTCATATGTAAGGATGTCTCTATCGTCATTATATGTTACCTGACATCACTTTACATGAGTCTTATTGTACTTTTTTTTTATGCATTTTACTCACATTAATGAAACATTCTGATTAATTTTTGTTGATTACTATAGATTTTCTGAGGATGAAGCATCCAGACCAAATGAACACTGGAGAAAACGCGTCACTTTCAGCAATTAAATCGGTTCTTTTGCCGAGTTTATGGCCATGCAAATTAAGAAGAATTTATGCAGACCCGACACTTAAATCCATCACAGAATTGCACAAAGATTTGGAAATTGTATATGTTGGACAAGCCTGTCTCTCATGGGAGATTCTTCATTGGCAATACAAAAAAGCTAAAGAACTACAACTTTATGATCCTCAAGGGTGCCGATCTTATAACCAAATTGCCATCGAGTTTCAGCAGTTTCATGTGCTTCTTAGAAGATTCACCGAAGATGAATTGTTTCAAGGCCCTCGAGTTCTGAACTACACTAAGCAACGGTGCACGCTTCGCGGCCTTTTTCAAGTTCCAGCAATCAAAGGTAACGTTAAGAGTCAAACATAGTATGTAGAGGTGGCAAAATGGGCAGGTTAGGCCGGTTGGTCAACGTGTCATAATGCGTGAGTTTAGTAGGGGTTGACCATAAAATTTTTGTTTAAAATTAATAATTTATATAACAGTACTTTTTAAAATATATTATTCATCTATAAACATTAACTTTATATTAAGAATAATCTAATTGTTAGTGAATGATTTAATAAATTTTTATGCATTACTTATAGTCTCATACATCTTTTTGTTGTGAACTTTCAACCTGTTTGATCAATTTATTTGTAAACCTAGCCTGTGTTTTATTTTTATTTTACCACTTTGACCCGCTAGAGGTACAACATAACCCAAATTGGTCGATTCACAAGTAATGGGTTGAAATTGCCACCTCTTAATGTGTAACAGTCTCAAAGTTGAAATTGTTTAATTCTAACATTATAACCTCAAAAAGTGACATGAAATTTGAAGATTAAAACATTAAATCTGACTCCTAGTAGTTAAATGGTGAATTTTTTTTTCTTTTATCTTTTGACAATTTACTAGTATAAAAAATTGAATATATATGTTCTTTCTTATTGCAGATGACAATTTGAAAGAAAAGAAAGCAAGAAAAGAAGGCGAAGAAGATGCAGTTTCAATATCAACAATGGCCAAAATGATCAAAGAATCTATGACGGTTTTTTGGGAATTCCTTCACACCGATAAAGATACTACCAATTTATTCTTAACAATAATTCTACAAGGAAGTAAAGCACATCTTCAAGACCCTGCAGATTCTGACCTTTTTATGGAGATTAAAACAATTCATCAAAAGGTTCGAATTTTGCATCACCCGTGACTCTTGTTTACTTTGTATTCTATGCAATTACACTTGTACATTCTAAACCTTTTGTGCGTGCTTTGTTTATAGAAGGACAAGAGGCTTAAGGACTTGCTGCGAACAGGAAACTGCATAGTGAAAAAGTTCCAAAAACATCAAGAAACTATTTTGGATCAACACATGTTTGTGTCACAGGTGGAACTACGGTTGGTTTCAAGAGTATTAAATTTGCCAAGATTAACCAGAGATCAACTCGTTTGGTGCCAAAATAAGTTAAACAATATAAAGTTTATCGATCGAAAGATTCAAGTGGAAGACAGCTTGTTTTTGCTTTTTCCATGTTGAATAACATAAGTTTTATATGATTAATGAGTTGAGTCTGCCCTCATCCCACTTCTTTATCTGTGATCCATGTGTTTTTGAAAGGGAGATGAAGAAGTAGTGGATATAATTTAGCAGTTCCTTTTAGTAAAAGTAGATATTGGTTAACTTATTTTGGTATATTATATGTTATATATGGATCTTAGTATCTTTTATTACAGTAGTTAAGTTTCATTGTATATTTGAAGTTTTGAATAAAGATGAATATGGATGTAGAATATGTGCAATTTTTCATGGTTTGATGTGTTGTTGTAGTGTTTAGATGCATAGGCTTCTAATTTGTTAACCATGTATAGGAATTTTACCCGGTGACCTATTATTAATCAGTTGACCTTTAATTCACATAAAAACAAAAAAAAAAATAGTTCGATTCGACATTCGAGTGTATCTAAATATTTAACATTCAAATAAATAAAAGTTAATTTGATGTACGTTCAATGTGTATACACAAGTTCAAAATCAAATAGTATACAATTAAACAAGTTAACCCTTAATGTTTATTTAACTAACGATTACGATTTAAAAGCAACAAATGTTAGCTTTCCTTACACATGTAAAATACTAAAATCTACTCTTTAATGTGGATAACTGGCTTTGCCATTTAGACTTGAACATGGTACGATTCTAAGTATGAAATATCAATGAAGCGATCAAACGCATAGCAAACCCGACATGAATCAATTATATTCACTTGAGATAGAAGCATCATAAAATATAAAATCAGTTGTCACCTAAGAAAGATGGCTTGCTTTTCTTCGTATCAACTACTCCATAATTGTCCCAACAATTTTTATTTTTATTTAAGACCGTTTATTAGAATGTCATCACTTTCTTACCATTCACTTCCTATCCTAGTATATATACATAGTTACCCAGTCATTTACATTTACCTACATCCAAGTTTATTTGCACCTAGTGGCACTCACAACTCACAAGTTACTAAACAAAAATATAGTATATGGGAAATGTATCATATTTATTTCAAACATGGTTAATAACCAATGTAAAAGAGTTGCCTTCTATCCTTCTCCATTTAAGTGTCTGGCAAACAAGTTGCGTAGATTTTTAAAATTATGTTTAAGAACGTTAGAGGTAAAATGGAAAACATTATATTATACTACATCTGATAATCTGGTATTCTTTTATTGACGAACTTTGAAACGCTTAATGGTGAAAAATATAAAGTAAATAAATAAGCTTCAATTTTTATTTGTCATTATATATTTATTTATGTATTATTATTTTTTTTTTAAATGAAATAAACATATTTATATCTGACATAAGCCCAAGATTACGTTTTCCGGCCCAAACACGGTTTAAAACCTAGGGCACCCTTTATATACTCACAAAACACATCTGTAACCATCTTCGCGTGAAAACAATCGAAGCAGATACGCCGCCGATCAAAAAATGGTGCAACGACTCACGTATCGCAAACGCCACAGCTATGCTACTAAATCAAACCAACATCGTGTTGTCAAAACTCCTGGTAATCTTCACTATCATTAATCTTAAATCTCTACTTCCATTTTGTACTATGAATTCTCATATTTTGTTGTGAAATGAAAACTCAAAATGTTTAATTTGCGTTGTTGATTAGGTGGAAAGCTAGTTTATCAGACTACCAAAAAGAGAGCTAGTGGACCAAAATGCCCTGTTACCGGCAAAAGAATCCAAGGGGTATGTTTCTAATCTCGTTATTTTGTTAATTTTATTGCTCTATTCTTGTGTTTGAGTCTATTTAAATCTACAATTTTATCATTTGAATTGTTTTGTTTATATAGTAATTGTTATATAGTTGTATAATTTGTGTAATGATAATGATAATGAGGATGATGAAAAAATCAGACGGATTCCCAATGATTTCTCTTTAAAATAAGAGAATGTGATCTTACAACCAGCTACTTCTGACTCATTATCATACATACATTCATACTATCTCTGTTTTATAATTTCTGCTTCTACTGTCATTTTGTTCAATTATTGTTGATGTATGAATCTGACCTTTTGGTAATATAAGCTTCTAGAGTTTGATACTTTTTTTATAATCTTGACCCATTTTTTTTGGTAATGTAGTTGGATATTATTTTGTTGGAAGTGTAATTTTGTAACTTTTGATATTGCTTAGAAGTTGCTAAACATTATGAATAAAGAGAATAAAATGACTTATTACTTGTAAAATGGATGCAGATTCCGCATTTGAGGCCTGCTGAATACAAGCGGTCAAGATTATCTAGGAACCGAAGAACCGTAAACCGTGCTTATGGTGGAGTACTCTCTGCAGGGGCTGTACGAGAAAGGTATATAACTATATATCTTTCAGTAATCTATTTATTGCTTTTAATGAATTTATATTTTGGTTTTAGTGGATCTTAATTGTTGGATTGTTTATAGGATCATTAGGGCGTTTTTGGTTGAAGAACAAAAGATTGTGAAGAAAGTTTTGAAGATTCAAAAAGCCAAAGAAAGAACTGCGTCCAAGAGTTAGATTTTGGAATGTATCTGAGTTGGTAATTTTTTAAACCCCTTCGAGTAATTTTGGATACAACCCGCCACTTTGAAATGTGAATTAGATTTGTGAGGTGTTTCCTGAGTATGTAATCGAGCCACTTTAGTTTTTCAACTTTGTCGACTGTTAATCTAAACATTTCATTTAGGTTCTGTTTACGATATAATCTTTTTGATGGTGTTATTGAGTTATACATATATTAAACTTGTGTACTGGGATTATGCTGTTAAAGTTTGATTGTATTTGAATTGTTAGGCTGCTATTTCTGGTGTGTTTGATTCTACATTGTGAATCTATCAATCATCAAGTTGGAACACTTTGTAACCATCGACATAAACATTATTAAAAAATTTAGGCTATCTCTTGGTGATGGTTGGGTCGAATGATTCTATAACATTAATGTCAAATAGTAAATGTTATAAAATATAAGCCTAAACAATGCCTATAAAAACATCCAGTGAAGAAATACATTAGTGTATTCAATATCATAGTTAAGAAGTACATACAGTGATTGGTATAGTTCACCTATTTAGAAGCTCAGAAACTAGTGGACAAGTTTTTGAGCTGAGTTATTTATAGCACAAGATGGAGATGGCCTTCTATTGACACTGTGACCATATCAATAGTTGCGTCTTGTGTTTCCAAGGTTGTGAGGAACGTTGTTTGGTTTAGCAATAAATAGTTGGTATTGGCTCTTTGGTTCAATTGGTCGTGCACTGGTGGACAAATCGTCAAATACTCCTCTTCTCCTCGTGTCTAAGCCTAGTGGATGATTCACCGATTCTTTAAGATAAGCTGACGGTTCACTCACAACTTTTTTAGGTGAGGTTGTATGAAGACGAGGTATTGTCGGTGGACCAGAAACATTATTGGTCCCAACATGCGCTGCTGTTGCCAAGCCCGGTTCTGAATGAATTTTTTGGGATTCTTTAGGGACAGTGCTTGAAAGAAGCTGCTTAGTTAGGGTTGGAGGGTTATTTTTTACTATTGGGTTCAAGTTGTCATAGTTGAGCCCATAGTTCGGCTTATTGTCGTAATGGCTCCTTGGTGCATATGCAGGAGTGCTCACTCCGTTTGGGGAATAAACATATTCCCTTAGGAGCTCAAATTTTGTAGGCGAACCATAAGAGTTGGTGTATCCAGCATATGCACCACGGGCCCCCTCGATTGTCTTGTTCTCAACCACTTTCAGGTTAACAGGGGTTTTCAGCCCGTTATCATGATCACCATGTTGAGCTGGAATACTAGTGTACGACGAGTATCCTTTCGGCACAAGCGTCTTACCTGCCATTGTTTGTTTGGTACAAGGATTTGTGTGTATTTTTGGTCGAGTTGGCTATGCTCTTTATAGTAGTACAACATCTCTTGACTCATAAAGTTCTCCGGAATTTGGTAAGGTAATATTCTTTTGGACGGTTTGAAGAATTGAATTGTACCGAGGGAATATATGCCGGTCACAAAACCCACGATAATTCACCTAATTCCTCGTGATAAACTGACGATTTAATTTGTGGTTTGAACATAAGGGATAATTACGTACTACATCAAATATCTCTTCTAATACAAGTCGAACATATTCTTACTTATTTGGTTTATGATAAAATTCAATTTGTGTGCTCGTCATTAATTGAAACAAGATACTTACCAACTTTTAACGTTTTGATCATATATTCTTCACACAGTTTTTAGAAGCTACCCGTGAACCTAGCTTAATCAGACACATATGTTTGTCTATGTTCTCGAGATACCCTAGATGTTTTTCTATACTAACACGTATACCTTCGGGGTTATTTGCACTAGAATATATTACCTACTTTTTTTAAAGTATACGTAACTGTAGTCTGTAGAGAATCTAAACAATCGGGCATCCTCCAAGTGTACCGCCACCATAAATGTCCAGACTCTACACGTGTAACCAACAGGTCAGGGGTTCGGATCCGTGCCTCAGTATATGTGGTTGATTTGTGGTTATGTCCTTACGGGTGGGATAGACGAGTACCATTGAAATATGATACGGAGGTTAGGGGTACACTCCAAATTATCCTTTTTTTTAGAGAATCTAAATAGATATTTAAAAACGAATCGTGTAAGATCGATATGAACGAAAAAGAGTTGTGCTCTCGAGTGACGTGTGTTTAGTATTATTTCTTTGAAGTGGATTAGGAGGAACCACAAACATCAATCTCAAATGAATAATGATAGTGGATTCTTGGTCTTTATACTCCTAGTCACATGCTTAAAGAAGTATACCAAGTCGCCCTATCTAATCTAATAATACTCTTTAAACACTAAACTAATGTTTTGCATTGTAAAACAATGTTTACAATCTATTTTATTTCATATATTTCATATTTCATACAGTAATAAACTAAAACGACCAGCATATATATATATATATATTGTGCGTAATAAATTTCTAGTAATTTTTATTGTATGTGTTCGATAACATGTTCAATTCATTAGATATCGGATAGTTTTGCTACGTATCGATCAGCTAATTATGTTGTTACGTCGTCTGACACAATCTAATCATCGGTTTACAAGACATAGTAGGTCAAATGCAAATCTAAAGTTTACATTTACACCTACATTATAGAAATCGTTTTATTTAATTAGTTACATGAAAGTTTAACGCATTACGGAGTATTTACTATATATCTTGGTCCACTTAACCCAATTTTTCTTTGTTTCATATATCGTCTCCGATTGTTTATACGACGACTGCGAAAAGAGCATTTAAGTTAAGAAAGACAGGAAAGATTGTAATGCTGGCACAACAATCGTCTTAGCTTTTTTTTTTTTCATATGTTCATTTCTTCTGTTGCTCACTTGCTCGTTTATAATATATATATATATATATACATCTTCTTAATTAACGCTTATTTTGCTCGATCCGTTTAATCAATATATAGTCCTTTTTTACTTATTTACGATCATGTTAAGCTAAATTTTCATCTAATTTTTAGGTTGCGTAACTTTTCTTGAAATTTTATGGCGTCTTATATACAAATGTATATATGTATACATATGTATGTATATATGTATATATATTCTTATTTGTAATTTTAACAATTTCTATATTTTACCGGCAAACACTTGGCGTAAGAGGATATCATGGATGCTCGCATTTAACAACTATGCCACATAATTTTCCATCATTTCATTTTTCTTAATATGTCATTATCATTATCATTTATATATATATCCATTAACTTTTAAATAAGAAGCATAAGTTCTTTCCCCTTTCATATCTAGCCTCCACGTATGTACCTGAAATTGTAACACGTACATAGGGTACGTGTATACCTCAGTTAGCTCTTTCACTTCCACGTGTTTTATTCCTTAGCTCTTTCACTTCCACGTGTTTTATTCCTGCCTCTACCTCACATATATCGGCCTCCTCTTCTCCTCATCTTCTCCAATGCTCTTTTTTCTTCAGCTCTCCTCTCTTCTAACTGTAAGTGTTCTTCTGAGACATTCATGCTTTCAATTTCATCTTTTGTTCATCTTCTTTAACTTTGTTATTTAATCAGCCCTTTGCCCTAGGTGTTTTTTAGGGTTAAATTGTGGTTTTTGTTTCTTGTTTAATCAGAAATCCCATGTTTGGTTTGTGGTAGAAGTGAACAGATCTGGGGGTATAGATACATTTTTTTTTTGTCTCTATATGTCTATACGGGGATTAGGTTGTAGTAAGATCTTTTTTATTTTTTTAATTTATTTGATATTTTGTTTCAATAATTGGCATGAAGTAATAATTGAAGGATATTTTGAAAGATATTATGTATTATGTGACCCGTTTGATTATGATTTCGGGTCAAATTTTGTGAATGGATTTTTCTTATGGAGATGGTAAAGCAGAGACATAGATTTTTGGGGAAAAATAATTATGGAAAAGAAACTTAAGAGATCGTACTTGAGATTTGAGCCCCTGTGGTTTTACCATGATTGATGTCTATTACAACAAAACGAATGAACAAGATGCAAGCTATGGCCAGGGGTTGATTGAGAGCAATAATACGATATATATACACTTTTCTGGAATGAATTATCAAAAACCCCATCCATATATTTCTATATATTCATGAAGTTAAGTTGTAGATGAGTCATGAGTAAAAACGTTTGTCTCAACGTAATATATTTATATTTATATATATGAATTTAGTCCCCATATGCTAATGTGCCAAATTAGGATAATTTTTGTGAAGTTCTAGATGTGTTATGTTGGCGAATGATCATCTTCAGTCATCATATAGTGTAATATGATTTAGTCCCAATATATTGTTCTTGAAAGGCTTTAGTGTCGATATATATTTATGTAGAAAACAGAAAAGCTTTTTTATTCCGCAATCAAAAACCTTTTCAGTAGCTACTTATTCTGCTAGACAATATAAGCAACAGAAAGAAACGGGTGGCAAGCAAGAATTGCTTGACTGGTTAAGACAACTCAATGACATATGGCAGGATTGCATTAGAGGTGTAAAAGTATGCTATAATTTGGTTACTGGTTGGGCTGGGTTGGTCTTAAACAGCTTTTGTCCATGTTTAATTAATACCCACTTTTTTTTCTTTCCATTTAACATGTTATAGATGAAACATAACTGAATTGACCCATTGATAAGTAAATGGATTGAATTGCCACCTCTAGCCCCAACTGTCTCAATTTCCTTTCTCACCATATGACAGTATGTACTACCGTCATCGAAAACATGTGTGTATTTAGGCTTTGATTTGATATAAACATCTAACCAAGCTCTTTTATGTTCGGTGTTTACTTTCCTTTTGGTAAATAGTGATTTATTACCTTAAACTCTTGTATAAGCCTCCACAGACCTCATAATCCAAACTGCACCTCCTGCTTTTAGTATTTGCACTTTAGATCTCCAAGTGCCATTTGTTAGACTTATACCTGGAAAAAATACTAGAAATACCACAAATTAGTTTAATGAATTGTTTCTATTTCAAAGACAAGCTCGAACATAGTACATAAATAATTTAAACAATTTGCAGAGTTTCTTTTAAATATGGTACATGAATAATCGGTGTTGATGCTAAACCCTTTTATGATTTTGAAGCTCCTAAATGTTTAAATCGAAGAAGTTTTTAGGTTATGGTAAACAATATATTTTAGAGATCAACTTTCTTTCAGCATTTTAAAAAGCGTTGTTTGCCTCTTAAATCAATCCTTTACAAGTTATTGGAAACGTTGATAGAGTACATGGCAGTTTATTCCTGTAACTTTTTGGTTGATTTGATGCGGAGTTTATTGAACTGTGTTGGATATCTATAGCAGGTCATTTGCTGGTTTGAGTCAATTGTAAAGAAGAGGTTGAATCCTAGGGTCATTTCTTACTGGTATGTCAAGAAGATAGCAGGTGAGGTATGAAATATAGTTGGTGGAAATTTCATTCGTGATGCTTTTCCAGCAAGTAAATAAATAAATATTGCGATTGGACAAATATGTGATTGACTAGCTTAATCCTTCAGGTTGTGGGTCTCCATTTACGTACAATCAAAAAGGGGCGTTGTGGTGACAAATTACCACATTTGCTCTGAAGTTTATTATGGTCACTCAAATTGATCTCAAGAAGATGCAATAAGTGAAAGATTTCCTGAGAAAACTCAAGAAGAGGTTCGTCTTGGTTTGCAGGTAGCTGTTGAGTAATCTGCTAACTGGTAAGCATGATGGAGGTTTACTTATAAGTCTACTGCTACAAGAAAAGCCGCGCTAGGAAATGTGTTTAGTTATTAGAAAGTCATTTCTTATTAGTTGTAGTTTTTTTTAGTGAATTTATTAGTTGTAGTTAGTTTGGTCAGTAAAGGGTTTAGACTCTCTTATTGTCTTTGGTTGTATTTTTTTCTGTCATATGCTCCCTCATTTCTATTGCTAGCATAATATGATTCTTTGGTCCATTGTTTAAGACATATATATATATATATCCGATTTGCAAGACTCTTCTCTCGATAGGGCCTGGGCTGTGCGTAGCACAGCCAAAAAGCTTTCCTAGTATATATATAAGGACAGCCATAAGGATTTAGAAATTGCCATGTGGATATTCAAGTAAAAAATTTCAAAAATTAAACTACAAAATTACATTAACATTACTCTTATTAATATTTCTTTATTTTAGTATTATATAAAAAAAACTAATAGCTCAACTCATCATAGCTTAAAATGTTGACACATATACTTCTCAAATTTTGACACATATCCTAAACACACTTTACAAATACAAAATTACTTTCCTAATTTCTTGATTATTCACATAAAATAATGATAATAATAATGATTATGATTATGATAACAATTATTACTATTATAAAAACACTTTACATCTATGTAACAAAAAAAATAACTAACTTCATATCTTCATACACATGCTCATCAAAATTTGAATAATTTTTCATTATCTAATTATGTTACTAATCCATTCTTAGTAATATGAATAAAGTAGTTATATTTATGAAAATCTTCAATTTTTATTCATTCTCGCATATTCAAAAATTTGAGTTAATTTCATAGCTAATTCTTACAGGATTTTTCCGGTTGGATCGCGTACATCCGAGTAAAAATATTCATCATTATCAGGTAATCTGAACAAGAAAAATATCATCCGTTTATATCATCTTACCACATCTTATCTTAATATTATCATTATTTCTTACTACATATATGGTAGACTACAACGTTCATAAGCTAATCATGTTTTGACACATAACCATTAAATTTTTCAATAATTAATTTTTCCATATATACATTGATTTTGGCTTAATTTGGATAACCAATTAATTAAGTAACTATATGAAGCCAATTTTAGCAACTTAACTATAGTATAAATTATTTTTTAAATTGTGACATACTAAGAAACGCATGAAACTATTTATATCTTATATATGTATATGCTAGCTGAAATTTACACCACACCATGTTAAAGCCAAATCACCTTTTTTGTTTTCTCTATAAGCTTTAGGTAATGAATATATATATATATATATAAAGAAAACAACCTAACTTCTTTAGCTTCCACATCATCACTTTATTTAATTTTTGAGTATTAAATTTTCAAATAAGTTTTTTTTTTTTTTTTTAAAGAGAAATTCTTAGAAAGAGGGCTCATTAACTCATTACTCATAAGTTAGTTTCATATATGAGAATAAAAATCACAATTTTATATCCAATTTCTTACTATACAAACCATATTCAAATATTGAACTTTTATATTGTTACAAAATGAGAAACATATTCATTTACTTTGAAAATTATAAATAAAGAATATGAATTTAAACCGTTCAATGATATCATAGGTCATATATATACTCCCATATATTGTAATCGAGTTCAGATAATTTACAAGGCATTCTTAAGCTATCTAATTATTGAAGATATTCTGATCAATCTAACAATTAACCTTATTATTAAAATAGACATCAAGTCAAATAGTGATTTTTATTTTTGACATCTATATTTTTAGAATACGCACAAAACATTTACGCTTATGGAATATTATAACTTTACTACTCTTAACGATATTTACATATTAATCTATTAATGAATATACATGTTTTAAAAATATGTCGTTTACAAAATAGGGTTGTGCGTAGCACAACCTTGAAGATTTACTAGTATTATATAATAAAATCAACATGTTACTTCATATTCAAACACATCATTACTTCTTTAAGAGACATCATCACCTCTAAAGATGACATATGTCTATTTTTGTTTTAATAGTTCTAATATTTTCTTATTAAGTATCTTTTTAATTATTAATACACATGTAGCAAGACATTAAACCTTAATAAAAAATAATTCACACTCTATAAATGAAAATTTGACATACTTTTGAACTTAATTACTACATTCTATTTTAGTAACTTATATATATTAATATTTTTGAACGCTATGTATCAATCTATCTATAATAATTAATATATTCATAACTCCAAAGTAACACACATGCATGTACATATTTTACATTATTGGTAGAATACATGTATTTTGCCTTTTGATTCATTCATGGTAAATCTAAATGTGATTGTCTTTGTGTTTTAATCAACAAATTAAATATAATCTTATACCCTGTATAATATTTACACTTAATCTCTAATGGTGGAAAAAGTGATTAAAACATCATCTCTCTTATATATTATAATAAAGTGTTAATTAGGTTGTCATTAATCAAATAATCTCATCCTAACCATTGAATTAATTAGATCTTCTAATTAGCACCCTTGATTAGTTTTAGATATAATGACTACCTAAATAGTGGGTTAGATGTGTTCAAAATACTAAATTACCCTAACTTAATTAATTTGAAATTAAATAAAGAAACTGGTTTAAATTTTTCAAATTGAATTATAAACCTACGTATTATTCTATATACATAAATTTTTGAAATTTAATTGTATCCTTAATTTAAGCAACTTATATCCTTATTCAAATATAGGAAAATATATATTAGCATATATCATTCAAAGTCAACTAATATTTACTATAATATTGGAGTATTATGCCAACTTTTTTCAATCGAGATTTGCAAAGATTGTCAAATACTCAATTGAGTTTAATTAGTAAAACTATTTTATTAACTTCTTTCCTAACCAATATCACCTTCTTTACATCTTCCTTTAAATTCAATTAATTTAAGATTTCTTCCAAATCAATATTTCATATATGAGATTTTCATAGGTGGATCATTCCTTCTTCTTCTCTCCATTTTACTCCGTATTGTATATCTTCTAGGATTCAGTTTCTTTGTGCGAGTTTTAGGTTCTTTTACTTCAACAGGTTCTCGATTAATAAAAGTTAGTATTTCAAGTTACTATGTCTTCCCCCGTTCCATCAAAAGAAGCAGGTATGTTTTCTTCTTTGGTTTCCATAGCTATCCCAACTTCGTTTTGAAGTGGTCGTTTATCAAATAGCTTGCTGTGATTCTGGTTGTAAGAGACTTTACTATAATAATGGGTTTTGATTGATTTTGACATAAAAAGACTTATGAGGTGTAACACCCGCCAAATTAGGACTAGAGATTAGTGCCTAATCGAATGTTAATACATGTAATTAGTTCCTGGTTAGGCTAATTAATGTATCGAATTATATATATTGTTGAATATATACGAATATGCGATTTGATTAAATCGTACGCAATTTAAATCGGATGTATTTCGATTCAAATTTAATATGGACGTTGGTGACAAATTTTATTAAATAACGTTGTTATGTCAAAAATATTATTATTATAATATTTCGTATTCGTTCGTATCATACAATCAGAAATTATACAATTTAAAATGTAAAACGCGCAAACTAAATAAACCAACTTACATTATTAACTCAAACGTAAACTTATTTGTAAAATAATTAAATAAAATATCACGTAATAATTTGTATTTAAAACGTACCATTTAATATTTAAAATAATTAATTAACGTTGAAACGACGGAGCAAACGAACACCGCACGGAGCGGGAACGCGGGGCGAAAAATGGGAGGATAACCTCCCATTTCCCACTCTCTTTTTCTCACTTTCTCATCTCTCTTTCTCTTTCTCCTTTCTTTTCTCTCAACTCCACCAACCACCCCCACCTTCAAAAATCTCACAAAAACGCAAAATAAACATATCAAACGACTTCGGATCTTCAAGATTTTTAGAGATTCACGACCACCGCGACACGATCTATCTTTCTATCTTTCCGAAATTTCATTTCGGCGATTTGTAAGTTTCCGACACCTCTCGTTTTTAAGTGTTTTTACTTGTTTGCGGTTTGTATCGACTTATAATGTTCAAATAAGGGTTGGGTAAAAGTTTTGGACCGAACGGAAACCGAAAAACTCGTTTTCGACCCATTTTCCGGCCAACAGACCGCTACGTCGCATTTGGCCCGGAATTTATGCGACGTCAGCCTCTACGTCGCAAAACACCTCGTGACGTCGCATAGTGCGACGTCAGTCACAACGTCGCATTAAATTGCGACGTCGCATATAGCGACGTCAGCCTTAACGTCGCCAATACCTCGCCACGTCGCACTTAGCGACGCAAGCCCCTGCGTCGCAGAAATCACCTACGTCGCATTAGCGACTTAGCACCCTACGTCGCATTAAATTGCGAAACGTCGCCTTTAGCGACGTCATGCTCTACGTCGCAATCCTACCTGCGACGTCGCACCCTACGTCGCACAAACCAGAACCTCAAAAACACAGATTTTTACTAAGTGTCGAGACTCGAAATTTATCACTCGATTTTACCCAAATTCTGATCCAGATGCGTTTTTCGTCAAAGCAATATAGTAGAAATAAAATTTTTCCAAGCTGACCTGGCAGCTCGACCCCAGCCAGGGGCTCTGCCCCTTGGACCCCGCCAGGGGCTGCCGCCCCTTGGACCCCGCTACCAGGGGCGCTGCCCCCGGACCCCCGTACTTAGATTTCGTAACGGCTTCTAAAACACAATCAAAACACATTTTTCAAGTAAAACGCCACGAAATCAAAATAGTAATGATTGAGATTATTATTACAAATCCGTCACCAACGGGCCGTACACTTTTCAAACACTTAAACGTATCAACCAAATAGTGGAGATTTGGACATTATAGTTGGACGAACAACTACAAGGTAGTCTTATTAGATACCTTCGCATATTATAACCATCGCGTGTCGTGGACACCCTCAGGTTACAAGTCTTTGGACTTCGATATTGGCTAATCAACTTACGTTTGTTTAAACGCATTCCAGACTCAGGTGAGTCTCATAGCCCCTCTTTTACTGTTTTACTCAGGGGTGTGATATACTGCTCAAACTTTTAACATGTGAACGCAAGTACCAACTTTTCATATACTACATGAGTTTTTCGAAACTAATCATTTGAAAGTCCTCCGTCAGCATAGTTGTTAATACGTTGTAGCGTGAATATTAGTATATGGTACCATATAGGATTGACCCTCCTCGTTCGGGTTAGCAAGCACTAACCGGGTAAACGGACGTACTAATATTTGGGAAGACGAATGTGGATTAGGCATTCGTGGAGGCACCTCGCCCGGAATTCTCTATAGGGGACCCGGCCCTCGAGTTAAGCTCAACTATGTGCTCATGGCTGTATACACGATGATAATCATTTAATTGATGGATGCAATTCATTATTTTATTGCTGGATGCAATACATTATTTAAATCTTGCGGTTCATACGATATAACTTGATTTCAAACCTGTGAGCTCACCAGCTTTATAGCTGACCTTTTAGCATATATCGCAGGTACCCAGCAGTAGGATGTTTCTGCTTCAGGATTTAGCTCGAGTCAGCATACAGAAGTTTGAGATTTTCTTGCATTAGTATATTTTGTATAAGTACTTATGTACTGAAATCTCATTTGATTTAACTCGAGCTATGTAACGCTTTAAATGTTGTAAACATTCCAATTATCAATATATTTTGTTAAAACGACGCATATAGAGTCGTTTGCTATTATCTTTGTGTTTTGTTATTGATTAGTAACACCCAAATCAAGCTTCCGCAAATCATCAAATTTGGGGGTGTTACAGATTGGTATCAGAGCCTAAGGTTATAGTGAACTAGGTTGCATTTAGTGAGCCTAGACTATGACCATTAGGCAGTATTCCTTATTAGGTATGACTGGTTCAGGGATTACAGCATACGAGTTTAATTTAACATAGCCTGATCAACTATGTACAATTAAGCAAAGATGATGTAAGATCTGAAAGTAGTTATGGCTGAACAGGATACAATAGAAGACTCTGACCTCGAGAGAACCGAGACTTAAACATGTTTATGCTAGACACTCAATAGGCTATATTATATAGGAACTATATGAATATAGGCCTCAATCTTACTAACGCTTTGTCTCAGAAATGGCAAACGCACCATCAAATTCATCTCGTTCTCAATCCGGGTCGCAGAACCCAAGGGTAGCAAGGAGGAACTCCGGGTTGCCTCGAGCTGGCCCGTACTCCACTCACTCCACCTTGCCGGCTCTAGCCGCTAGGGTGAATCAACACGAGCAACGACTTCGCACCATGGATGTCGTGTTGCAGGAAACAAACGAAAACTGGAGACTTACATCCCTCGAACGCATAGAACAAGTCTCCGACGATCTTGAAACCACTAACAACAACATGGATATCCTTCGTAATCAAATAATTGAAATAAGGGTGGAAAATGCCCTTCTACAACAAAGGATGGAAGAATGTGAGCAACGCTCACATGAAGCAGAAGAATATGCGCGTGGACTAACACAACGACTAGCACTGGCAGAAGACAACGCCCGACAGGCTAGCAGGCTTGCAAACACAGTGGACCGTCTTATCACGATGATGGAACAAATTAATCTACGTTAAGACTAGTGTAGTCTTTGTCTTGTAATCTACCCTGTAATCTAGTAACTATCTACGCGCTATTCTATAATTCGGTCGGATGTAACAATTCCCGACATCTTTTGTAATACATCTGTAGGATGTAACCTTTGAACTCGTATCATTTATCAAGTATTCTTGCTGTTTTCGACTCATATTAATTGCCATTATCCCTGTTGATGTTATGTATTACTGCTTTTATACATGTACATCTGAGATAAATACAACTTTCTTGCAAAATCTCATGTATCTTCATTTCTTTTATTGAAGAATCATGCCGCCAAAGACCAGACCTTACACTGATGCTCAGATTACGTCACTCATAACCCAGGCTGTTACTGAAGCCTTAGCTCGGAATACCCCACCGAACTCCACAAGAAACAGCGATACCGCTGGAACCTCTGCCACCAAACCTTGTTCTTACAAGGACTTCCAAAGCTGCAAACCCTCGAGTTTCAAGGGTTCTGAAGGAGCCATCGGACTAATCAGATGGTTCGAGAAAATAGAAACTGTTTTCCGTGTCAGTAAATGCGCGGAGAACGACAAAGTAAACTTTGCCACCTGCTCTCTTGAAGATGATGCCCACTCTTGGTGGAATTCATATACCCAATCAGTGGGTGCTGACATTGCCTACCAAATCACTTGGGAGGAATTGAAAGCCAAACTCACTGCCAAGTACTGCTCTATCGCCAAACTCCAGAAGCTAGATGAGGAGTTCTGGAACTTAAAGGTTCAGGGTGGTGACATCGATGGTTATACCACCAGATTTCAACAATTAGCTGCCCTCCGCCCAGCTATGGTAAGCACTGAACCTGATAAAATCAGGAAGTACGCCCTTGGTCTCCCTGATTTTGTTCGGGGACACGTCATCTCTTCAAAACCAGCCACCATTGACGGTGCAATCTCATTGGCCCAAGACCTGATGTCTATGAGCCAAGATTCTGAACCACCCACTTCATCCTCCCAAAACAACAAACGCAAGTGGTCTGACTACCACAACAACCACTCCAACCAACAAAACAAGAAACCCGACACCATCAAAGCCTACAACACCACCACTGACATCATCCGGGGTTACACTGGGAGCAAACCATATTGTCCCAAGTGCAGACTTCACCATGAGGGTTCTTGTGGTCCCTTTTGCAACAACTGCAAGAGGTACGGCCACCTTACCAAAGATTGCCGCTCTCCTACCAACAACAACCCCAACAACACCAGGTCACCCAAAGTCTGCTTTGAGTGTGGAAACCCCGGGCATTTCAGGGATACGTGCCCAAAACTGAAGAACCGCAACAACAACAACAACCGCAGCAACAACAACAACAACAACACCCGCAGCAGAGCTTTCGTCATCAAATCTGGGGACGCCCGCCAAGACCCGAATGTGGTCTCGGGTATGTTCCTCCTCAACAACTTAACTGCTTCTGTTCTATTTGATACTGGTGCTGATAGAAGCTTTATCTCCGATGATTTTTGCCCACTACTTGACATCACTCCTGTTGCCTTAGATGTTAAGTACACTGTAGAGCTAGCAAATGGAAAACTCGTAGAAACCACCAGTGTGATACCTAATTGCACACTAAATCTAGCTGACGAAACCTTTTCGATCGACCTGATACCCATTGAAATCGGAAGTTTTGACGTCATTATTGGAATGGACTGGTTGTCCAAACATCGAGCTGAAATTGTTTGTCACAATAAAATCGTCCGTATCCCACTCGCCGTTGGTGGAACCTTGATCATACAGGGGGAGACCGGTGGGACGGGGCTCAATATAATCTCCTGCTTAAAAACCCGAAAATTTCTGAGAAAGGGTTACCCTGCCATACTTGCACACATCACCGAGAAGAAGTCGGAGGAGAAGCGACTTGAGGATGTGCCGATTGTTAGAGACTTTCCCGAAGTCTTTCCGGAAGAACTACCTGGTCTACCTCCGCCTAGACAGGTTGAGTTCTCAATCGATCTCGTGCCGGGTGCCGCACCGGTGGCCCGCGCACCATACCGTTTAGCCCCATCTGAACTTCAGGAGTTGTCCTCTCAGTTACAGGAACTTCTGGATCGAGGATTCATTAGACCAAGTTCGTCACCTTGGGGAGCTCCGGTCTTATTTGTCAAAAAGAAGGACGGTTCATTCCGAATGTGCATCGACTATCGAGAGTTGAACAAATTGACCGTCAAGAACCGTTATCCACTTCCTCGCATTGATGATTTATTCGACCAACTTCAGGGTTCGAGTTTCTACTCAAAAATCGACCTGCGATCAGGTTATCATCAGTTACGAGTTCGCGACACCGATATTCCAAAAACTGCTTTCAGAACTCGTTACGGGCACTACGAATTCCAAGTGATGCCCTTTGGACTAACCAACGCACCGGCTGTATTCATGGACCTCATGAACCGGGTGTGCAAACCGTACCTCGATAAGTTTGTCATTGTCTTTATCGATGACATACTCATTTACTCGCGCAACGAGCAAGAACATGCGCAACACCTCAAAACCATCCTTGAACTACTTAGACACGAGGAGCTTTATGCTAAATTCTCTAAGTGTGAGTTCTGGATCCAAACCGTTCAATTTCTTGGTCACGTGATCGACAGTCAGGGAATTCACGTGGACCCATCAAAGATCGAGGCTATCAAAGACTGGCAAGCACCCACCTCTGCAACTGAAGTACGACAATTCTTGGGTCTTGCTGGGTACTATCGGCGATTTATCGAAAATTTCTCCAGAATAGCTCAGCCACTCACGGTACTGACACAGAAGGACAAAAGGTTCGATTGGACCGATAAACAAGAGTCAGCGTTCCAACTTCTAAAACAAAAGCTTTGCAGTGCTCCAATTCTTTCACTACCCGAAGGCACCGATGACTTCGTGGTATACTGCGATGCTTCTCACCAAGGTCTTGGTTGCGTGCTGATGCAACGAGACAAGGTCATTGCTTATGCCTCACGACAGCTAAAAATTCATGAAAAGAACTACACCACTCACGATCTCGAACTTGGAGCTGTCGTTTTTGCTCTCAAAATCTGGAGACATTATCTCTACGGCACTAAGTGCACAATCTTTACCGATCATAAAAGTCTCCAACACATCTTCGATCAGAAGGATCTCAATATGAGGCAACGTCGATGGGTCGAGTTGCTTACCGATTACGATTGTGAGATCAAGTACCATCCAGGGAAGGCTAATGTTGTAGCCGATGCCCTCAGTCGAAAGGAACGACCTAAACCACTTCGAGTCCGAGCCCTCAGTATGACCATTCATAACGATCTTACCATTCAAATTCATACCGCTCAGATCGAAGCCCTGAAATCTGAAAATATCAAAAATGAAGCCTTGCGGGGCATTGACAAACAATTTGAAATCAAACCTAACGGGATTAGGTACTTCTCAAACCGAATCTGGTTACCCAGTTTTGGGAACCTAAGAGACTTGGTGATGGACGAGGCTCACAAGTCTAAATATTCTATTCATCCCGGATCCGATAAGATGTACCACGGCATCAAGGAATTCTATTGGTGGCCAAACGTGAAAGCCGAAATCGCCACTTATGTCAGCAAGTGTCTCACTTGCTCGAAAGTCAAAACCGAACATCAGAAACCTCCTGGTTTACTTCAACAACCGGAAATCCCTGAATGGAAATGGGATCAAATTGCCATGGACTTCATAACCAAACTACCAAAGTCGTCGAGCGGTTGCGATACCATTTGGGTGATCGTCGATCGTCTCACCAAATCTGCTCATTTCCTGGCAATCAAGGAAAACGATAAAATGGAACGCCTTACACAAATCTACATCAAGGAAATCGTTTCTCATCACGGCGTTCCAATCTCGATCATCTCTGACAGAGATGCCCGTTTCACCTCTCACTTTTGGCAATCACTTCAGAAAGCATTGGGTACCCGTCTCGATATGAGTACCGCGTACCATCCTCAAACCGACGGTCAAAGTGAACGAACCATTCAAACCTTGGAAGATATGCTACGCGCCTGCGTAGTTGATTTCGGTACAAACTGGGAAAAACATCTACCGTTGTGCGAATTCTCGTACAATAACAGTTATCACGCCAGCATTAAGGTTGCACCTTTTGAGGCACTGTACGGTCGTAAGTGCCGATCACCGATCTGTTGGACTGAAGTGGGAGATAGTCAGCTCACTGGTCCTGAACTCATTCACGCCACCACTGAGAAAATTGTGGAAATCCAAAACAGACTCAAAACCGCACGGGATCGTCAGAAAAGTTATGCTGACGTGAGACGCAAACCACTCGAGTTCCAAGTTGGGGATCGAGTTCTCTTAAAAGTATCGCCTTGGAAAGGCGTCATCCGTTTTGGCAAACGCGGGAAGTTGAATCCCCGGTACATCGGGCCTTTTGAGATCCTCGAACGGATTGGCCCCGTAGCTTATCGATTGCAGCTGCCATCCGAACTCAGCAGCGTGCACCCTACTTTTCATATTTCAAATCTGAAGAAGTGTCTGTCTGATGAGACACTTATCATTCCATTAGATGAAATTCGTGTTGACGATAAACTTCACTTCGTTGAGGAACCCGCTGAAATTATGGACCGTGAGGTCAAACAACTGAAACAAAGTCGTATTCCCATCGTCAAGGTCAGATGGAATTCGCGGCGTGGTCCGGAATTCACTTGGGAACGGGAAGACCAAATGCGACTCAAATATCCTCAACTTTTCACTGATTCCACATCAAACACGACTTTGAGCTAAATTTCGGGACGAAATTCTTCTAACAGGGGGAGAATGTAACACCCGCCAAATTAGGACTAGAGATTAGTGCCTAATCGAATGTTAATACATGTAATTAGTTCCTGGTTAGGCTAATTAATGTATCGAATTATATATATTGTTGAATATATACGAATATGCGATTTGATTAAATCGTACGCAATTTAAATCGGATGTATTTCGATTCAAATTTAATATGGACGTTGGTGACAAATTTTATTAAATAACGTTGTTATGTCAAAAATATTATTATTATAATATTTCGTATTCGTTCGTATCATACAATCAGAAATTATACAATTTAAAATGTAAAACGCGCAAACTAAATAAACCAACTTACATTATTAACTCAAACGTAAACTTATTTGTAAAATAATTAAATAAAATATCACGTAATAATTTGTATTTAAAACGTACCATTTAATATTTAAAATAATTAATTAACGTTGAAACGACGGAGCAAACGAACACCGCACGGAGCGGGAACGCGGGGCGAAAAATGGGAGGATAACCTCCCATTTCCCACTCTCTTTTTCTCACTTTCTCATCTCTCTTTCTCTTTCTCCTTTCTTTTCTCTCAACTCCACCAACCACCCCCACCTTCAAAAATCTCACAAAAACGCAAAATAAACATATCAAACGACTTCGGATCTTCAAGATTTTTAGAGATTCACGACCACCGCGACACGATCTATCTTTCTATCTTTCCGAAATTTCATTTCGGCGATTTGTAAGTTTCCGACACCTCTCGTTTTTAAGTGTTTTTACTTGTTTGCGGTTTGTATCGACTTATAATGTTCAAATAAGGGTTGGGTAAAAGTTTTGGACCGAACGGAAACCGAAAAACTCGTTTTCGACCCATTTTCCGGCCAACAGACCGCTACGTCGCATTTGGCCCGGAATTTATGCGACGTCAGCCTCTACGTCGCAAAACACCTCGTGACGTCGCATAGTGCGACGTCAGTCACAACGTCGCATTAAATTGCGACGTCGCATATAGCGACGTCAGCCTTAACGTCGCCAATACCTCGCCACGTCGCACTTAGCGACGCAAGCCCCTGCGTCGCAGAAATCACCTACGTCGCATTAGCGACGTAGCACCCTACGTCGCATTAAATTGCGAAACGTCGCCTTTAGCGACGTCATGCTCTACGTCGCAATCCTACCTGCGACGTCGCACCCTACGTCGCACAAACCAGAACCTCAAAAACACAGATTTTTACTAAGTGTCGAGACTCGAAATTTATCACTCGATTTTACCCAAATTCTGATCCAGATGCGTTTTTCGTCAAAGCAATATAGTAGAAATAAAATTTTTCCAAGCTGACCTGGCAGCTCGACCCCAGCCAGGGGCTCTGCCCCTTGGACCCCGCCAGGGGCTGCCGCCCCTTGGACCCCGCTACCAGGGGCGCTGCCCCCGGACCCCCGTACTTAGATTTCGTAACGGCTTCTAAAACACAATCAAAACACATTTTTCAAGTAAAACGCCACGAAATCAAAATAGTAATGATTGAGATTATTATTACAAATCCGTCACCAACGGGCCGTACACTTTTCAAACACTTAAACGTATCAACCAAATAGTGGAGATTTGGACATTATAGTTGGACGAACAACTACAAGGTAGTCTTATTAGATACCTTCGCATATTATAACCATCGCGTGTCGTGGACACCCTCAGGTTACAAGTCTTTGGACTTCGATATTGGCTAATCAACTTACGTTTGTTTAAACGCATTCCAGACTCAGGTGAGTCTCATAGCCCCTCTTTTACTGTTTTACTCAGGGGTGTGATATACTGCTCAAACTTTTAACATGTGAACGCAAGTACCAACTTTTCATATACTACATGAGTTTTTCGAAACTAATCATTTGAAAGTCCTCCGTCAGCATAGTTGTTAATACGTTGTAGCGTGAATATTAGTATATGGTACCATATAGGATTGACCCTCCTCGTTCGGGTTAGCAAGCACTAACCGGGTAAACGGACGTACTAATATTTGGGAAGACGAATGTGGATTAGGCATTCGTGGAGGCACCTCGCCCGGAATTCTCTATAGGGGACCCGGCCCTCGAGTTAAGCTCAACTATGTGCTCATGGCTGTATACACGATGATAATCATTTAATTGATGGATGCAATTCATTATTTTATTGCTGGATGCAATACATTATTTAAATCTTGCGGTTCATACGATATAACTTGATTTCAAACCTGTGAGCTCACCAGCTTTATAGCTGACCTTTTAGCATATATCGCAGGTACCCAGCAGTAGGATGTTTCTGCTTCAGGATTTAGCTCGAGTCAGCATACAGAAGTTTGAGATTTTCTTGCATTAGTATATTTTGTATAAGTACTTATGTACTGAAATCTCATTTGATTTAACTCGAGCTATGTAACGCTTTAAATGTTGTAAACATTCCAATTATCAATATATTTTGTTAAAACGACGCATATAGAGTCGTTTGCTATTATCTTTGTGTTTTGTTATTGATTAGTAACACCCAAATCAAGCTTCCGCAAATCATCAAATTTGGGGGTGTTACATGAGGTGTCCTTCAGTATGTGGGTCTTATACTAAATCAATGAAAGGGTTCCAATAAATGAAATTAATATTTCTGGGTGGTCTAATTATATTAACTCGTGTACTTAAAGTTTCAATCTCCAAAGAAAAAAACCATATATAACCCAAATCGACATGTACACTTGGGATTATACCCATTTGACCCCTTTTCTATCAATCATGCGCATTTAGGATTTTGTGTAAACCAGTTTTAAAACTTAGAACTTGATATAATTCTCAATCCTTACCTGGCCCATCCATTTTTAGATATGTACAAAGACTTATTTTATTTTTGTACTCGGCCTGAGTTATAAGCTTATAAGTTATTTTAAGATGAAAATTGTTCAAATTGTAAATACATCCTGCCATTTATTCGTTAATAAAATGACTAAATAGTAACACCTCTAATGAAAAGAAAACGGGCGGAGTTGGGTCGAATGGGTCAAACAAGTTGCTTTTTTATTTACCATTATATTATGTGTTTTTTAAGTATGTTTACTATGTAAGTTTCAATATTTCATTCTTGTGTTTTAGTTTATTTACCCAAGTCTTTTGAGTTGTGCAATATTTTGTGTGCGCGACGGCTCTGGCTTTGATTTTATAGGGATTGACATATCTTTAGTTGGTTTATGATTCAGGAGGCTATGCAAAATGGTTTGACTTTTGTTTGGAGATCACCTCGTGCTATAATATTCCACTAAATGTGATTATTTGATCTCTTTTCAACATGTAGTCTCTAATTAAATGTAGATAATCATGGAACTATGTGTTTTAAGATGGGCACACAAATGGTCAATGGGAATGTCATGGGAAAATTTTCACATACAGGCGCTTTACTTGGAATGTATTATATGGCGGGTTTAGGGTCTGGAAATGTACCAAAATTTGACCAAATGTCTATTGTGTGTACCCAATTTATATTTGCTAATTTTAATGGATCTAACTTTCAAAAAGGGTGTTTTGATGTACTTTGATGACGTGGTAGGCTAAAAGTGCAAGAAGGTCAATATAATGTATATAAGAAGATTTTGCTTTTCACCAAAGAATTAAATTATGGTGTGAATGATGGGAAGTTCATAGTGCGTATCTTAATTGACAAGAGTCTATGTGGCTATGAGTGTGTTTCATGTGATAGCCCGCGAAATCGCGGGTTATAATCTAGTTCTTAATTATAAGATGGTGTAAAAAAATTAATATGACCCCTTTTGTGTTTAAACCACCAAAATATAAACTTATTTTTGGTGCCAAAAATTTAAATCAAGTTAGATGGAAAAAGTGATCAAAACACTTCTTGCTATTATCAAATGACACCAACTATTTAAAAATTATAAGGACGATAGTCATGTTTATTGTACGAGTTTATCACAATAAAAGAATATTTCTAAATACATGAGATCGACTTGTGTCAAATCGTAATAATTAACCCACTTATAAAACAATTTTATCTTTTTAGAATTAAATTTACTCATAGCAAATATTATTTTATCTAACTATCAAATTCTCGGGCCGTGCGTAGCGTGACCTAAGGACATCCTAGTTATTATTATATATACTAGCATTTAACCCGTGCAATGCGGCGGCAATAAATTTTTTTACTTGCGATAATATATTCGTTAAACGGCATCCTAGTGTGAGTGAAACATACACTTTTATATGTCAATTCACTCTAATTATCATTTATTGACATAATTTAAAATTCGATTCAAAACCAACACAAAGCTAAGTAGCTTAAGATTGAGTTTTCAATCCGTCATGCTACTAATAGATATGCACTAACTATTTTAATAATTTTGGTCAGGATTGGGTTATGGTCCAGGATGATTGGCCAACCAACACAATCGGGGTTACGTGTTCAGTTACTCTTGACTCGTTAATCTACTTATCAAACAAATTAAGGATCGAGTTGAAGTTGCGAACTATTGACTCACGAATAAAAAACCGCAAACATGATTCCACCCGAACTGTAACCCCTAATTATGATAATTGAGAGTTTACACTAAGTAAGTTACAAATATTAAATCTAACTATAAAATGTTTGTACTATTTACGTAAGATTTTGATTAACTAAAGGTAATTCTGTAAGATAAACAAATTGTCAAACTCTTCAATAGATTAACTTTTATAAAAACTTGTTATCTTTAAGTGTAAATTCCTACTTGAAAGTGTAGTGTAGAAATTTCACATATCTCTTCTAATACCTTAATATTTTAAGAACTTTTACTCAACTAATATAGATTATAGAACCTAGAAGATGGTTAAAATTAGTAAAAAATGAAATTTGGTTTTTAACAGACATTTATATTAAATTACTTTGTAAGAAACATTTCAATATCCATTAATGTATTATTTAAGTTACATCAAATATAATAGGGCAAATAGCCCGAAAAGGGAACATAAGTGTCAAAAATTACCAATTGGGGGAACATGTACATTGACGTAACCCTAAAAGGATACATATTTCGATTTTAAGCCCTAAAAGGAATATTTTTGGCAAACAAAGAAAAAAAAAAGGGGAAAATGACCGGATATATATATTTTGTATTATTATCATCCCGGTTTCGTCTGACGTGACAAATCCACGTATTATACGTATATTTTAAAAAATGGAAAATACATGGCATTAGGACCTTTATAAACGTTCCAAACCTAAAATTAGGGTTTCAAAGCATTTGGGGGAAAACAAAAAAACACATCAGGCGAAATTAGGGTTCCAAGCTTCAACCAACCTCCAAACTCGAAAATGGTGTATCGTCCAAAGGATCAACAGGGAATTGAAGCTTGTATGTGTGGTGATGTAGCAAGAATGTGGACGTCATGGACGCCAAGGAACCATGCACGACGTTTTAAGAGTTGCCCGAACTATAGGTTGGCGTGGGAATTGCGATGCAACCACTTCAGGTGGGTGGATCCAGAGCTTCCGAATGCATGGTACAAAGAGAAGGTATCTGAACTGAATGGTGAAAAAGATTGCCTTTTGTTTAGCTCTACTGCATTGGTTATTGCTCACCCTCACTTGGTATTTTTTCATAATGATATCTGTCATCTGTCTTAGTTTAATGTTAGGGTTCTCTTTAATCCTTTCAGCTAAGCGTTCTGCTATCCAATGATTAGTGACCAAAGACCCTAAATTGTAATCCTGAGTGCATTTGTGTACCTCATTTAGGGACTTGATTTGAAAGGTTCCTTCTTCTGTAATCTGAGATGCCCACAATCTGTAAGGACATCTAGGCTCAAGTTGAGGTATGGGTACCTTTCTTTTATGTGGCAACCTTAAACGACACTTGACTAACACATGATCCTTTTTACTTTCTTCAAAGTTCAACCTAAACCCATTAGCCACTGCATAGTTAACAATACATTCTTTAAGTTGAGTTTTACTGTCAAACCTCTCCCCTTTTTGTGGCCTCATTGATTTCCAATGTACAGTTGGATCGTGCATGGGGTTCTTCTTGTTATACTCTTCAACTTCCTTTCTCAAATCGTCATCCATGTCTACATATCCATCTGGATCTTCAACATTGGCAAATGGTTGAGAGTTAACATGTAACTCAATCTCATCTTCATACAGTCCATCTTCAACAGCCTTCTCTTGCTCATCATTAACATCATTGTTACCATTCTGTTCATCCTCCTTATCATCACCATTCTCTTCATCTTCTTTATCATCACTGTTATCTTCTTCCTCCTGATCACTACCATTATTTTCATCTTCCTGATGATTCATGTTCTCATCCTCCTCATCACTCTCATCCTCCTCACTAATAGGATCATATTCTATATACTCAGTCATATCCACATCATTATGATCCAAATATACATCAACAGTGTTCTTCTTACCAAGTTCAACCATTTTTTTCATATCCTTGTCATTCTTCAAATATTTCAGACCCCCATTACCTATTCCCTTACCAGGTAGACAATAATACTTACTTTGACATACTAAATCGCGAATATCTTCGACTTTATGAGAAAATTCTGTCACACTTGTGTTATTGAAATCGTAATCGTTGAAAGTCAGTAACGCCCCACCACCATATGTTAACGTATCCATTTTAAATACCCATAATAATGAACCTTAACGGTACACAATTCTAGATTTTCATCAGAAGCCATGGAAGACATACTTACCACTGTATGAAATTGCGCTAGGGTTTGTTCGTTCCAGTTAGAAATTACCGTCGCAAGTCAACATTCTTCAAGGTCGGTGTTGGGGTTTCACAGATTTGGGAATTTTGGTCAGAATTAGGGAACTGGACTTGGTCGATGATTTTGGTTTCCCGCTAGTATGTACGTGTGGTTGAGGATATAAAGAGTTTTTTTTTAGACAAAATTCAACCTCATTTAAATCTTAATTTATTAAAGCCATTAAAAAAATAAAATCTACCGTTTACCGTAGTCAACGGTTACTTTTCCCCACCTGACGTGATTTTGAAATATGCATCCTTTTAGGGTTATATCAATGTACATATTCCCCCAATTGGTAATTTTTGACACTTATGTTCCCTTTTCGGGCTATTTGCCCAATATAATAAAGACAATTAATTATATGTTATATACTCCCTCCGTCCCAATTTAATTGTCCTCAGACAAGAAACACGCAGTTTAAGAAAACATCAACTTCTCTCTTACTTTTGGATAAGATGGCAATTCTACCCCTTACTTTTTACCTACTTTTTTGTCTTACATATATAAAGTAGGGGTATAAAAGGATTTTAGCTCATTATTTTTATCCATTTTTGGAAGTGGACAATTAATTTGGGACAGCCCAAAAAGGAATAGTGGACTATTAATATGGGACGGAGGGAGTATTATGTAACAAAAATTAATCAAAATTTAGTAATTTTCATAATAAAGTGCATTGAATGAATTATTTAAAAGTTGAGTGAGATAGTCTAAAGGGTAAAATAGTCATTTACTATTTCTCTCTTTAAGACTTTGTCTTAAACTATTTATAATATCTACCAATATATAAAAAGAAGGCCCTTATTACTGTTGGCTCATACAAAAAGTGCCATGTGTACATGAATAGTGTAACACTATTCCTCTTTATCTAATAGACTAATACCCATAAGAGCACAAGGTGTGCACTGACGTGGCATCGCCGTTCCCCTTCGAGAATGTCGTACGACGGCGTTCTGCCGCACCGTACCGGCGTTCTCGTCAAGTTTTGGGTGACAGCGTTCGGTTCAAGACGTCGGCTTGGGTCGGTGTTCTCCATTTTTTTTTTGTTTTTTCCTTCTGCAAGTGAGTCACGGATTGAAACGATACAACGAATACTTGTATTTCTCAAAACAAAAAAATGACGAGAACACCGAAGATGATGATGATGATGTTGAACGAAGATGATGATGATGATTTGTTAATTGTTGCCGTCTTGCCGATGAAGATGATGATGTGCGAAGAAGATGAATATAGATATAGATATATATGTATATAGAAGATATAGATATAAAGAATATATAGATATAGATAGAAGATATAGATTTAGAGAATATATAGATATAGATATAGATATAGATAGATACATATGCATATAGATAGATATAAGATGGTAGTGGCGTTGTTTGGATTTTATATATATATATATATATATATATATATATATATATATATATTTTTGCTTTAATAATTTATAGGTTGTTTTATTATATTTATTTGTTTTTTATATATTACTTTATATAATTATCATTATTAAAAAATTAAATAAAACAAATAATAAAAAACTCCAGAACAGTGTCCAGAACAGTGTCCAGAACAATGTGAATTCACTTTCACCACACCACAAAATCCTCACTTTCAACATTCTCCAGAACACTGTCCAGAACACCGATTACCACACCCTGTGCTCTAACATCCTTTATATATATCTTCATTCCTCAATTTTTCCATTTTTCTTGTTTTATATCTCTCCTATGTAAAAACCAGAGGCCATAACTACAAGGTAAATTTATGTTCCATTCTCTCAAAATTTACAACTAAAGCTTATTCCGTCTGTCATTTTTCTCCCATTTGTGTGTGTTACAAATACATGGTCTTACAATAATGTGGTTATGTCATTTGAAGTTTTCAGTCACGACTTTTCTTATGAGGTAGACAATGATGTAACGCTCACAAACTTTTCCTTTGTATCTGGTTATTGGGTAAGCCATTGTTCCTTGCTTATTGCTTTTTGTTACAAGATGATTTAGATATTTTTGGTTCGTTACTACTTGTAAATGAGTGCATTTACCTAAAATTTCTTGCTAAATTCAGTTATATGTGTATGTATATATATATGTATATTTATTTATTTATGTTCTATCCTTTGTTGGTCTTGAATTTGGACTTAATTAAGTGATTGATTTGCTTCAGAGTTCAGTCCTTAGATATTTTTTTATTTGTAATTATTAGTTTCATGTCTATTTTTATCTTCAATGTCTTTCTGATTGGAATAGCAAACAAGTAATGGTTTAGTTTCCATTGTATTTTTTACTATTAATTTATTATAACTAATTTTTACTTTTTTGGTATCTCATTAGAGATGGGGCCAAAGTTATGGGCTCAATAAACTGATGAAATTAAGTTATTTTTTTCCACAAATAAGGAGTTTCAAGAAGCAAGTACCATACAGGTTAACGGCTATGCGATGTGGGGAAATCAAAGATAACGTGTCGTGCATGACTGCATGATTGATATGATGCTAAGGGTCCTTTAAACACGGTATTAAATTCTTCCCTAAATTCATTTGGAGTTATAATGATCTGACAAAATATTGTTGAGTTTATGCAAGATGACATAATTTATTTACTTTATTAATGCTTTTGGTTACCAAGGAAACATTAATTAGTAGTTTATTACATTTAGTTCAAGTCTATTGGGGTTGGGATTCGGATATTTGTGCTTTATGGAGTATTTATCTTACATGTTACATGTTATGCCATACGAGTAAATTCTTTTCGAGAGTGATTTACTATTTTTTGGATATTTTTGTTCTTGTAGTCAACAATGGCGAGAAACCTCAAGGCTTAATATGGTGATAAAGGATGGAAAAGATCACATTGATACATATGTCTGATTACTAAAATTTGTACCGTCACAACTAGGGTGTATTATCTATATTTAGGATGATATCTAGAAGTGTACTACTTTAAAAGATAATCCAACTTCAAATGAAATATGAAATATTAATAGATGACAATATAAATGTTATTATTTTCTTATTGATATTAATTTTACACTAACTACTCCGTAGATTTCAAAATATAAGTGGTAATAAGACTTGTCCCAATGGACTTCTTCGGTTTTCACTGAAGAAGCCATTCAAAAGTGATTGCATTGGCACGCCTTCTTCGGTTATTTCGTCACTTTTGTGGCTTCCGTTTACCGAAATAAGTGTGGGCCTAGCTTATATTTAATGTATTGTTATTTTTTGTATAGTGTATGTAAATATAGGTATATTGATAAATGCGAGGCTCAAAAATTGAAGTGATAACAACTGTTGGGAGTGGTCTAATGTAGTACTCCGTAATATCGTTTAACACATATAAATAAATAACTAAATACTATAAGATATTATGGAGTCAAATACGGATGGGTGAGTATGGCTTTATGAGTAGGAAAAGAAAAGTCAATAAAGTCATGATGTAGTTGGTGGTGATATGACTGGTTAGGTTTTCTTATATGTGTGAACAACATTATGGAGGGTAAGGTCTGACCGTCAGAGTATGGTAACTTGGTAAGGTAGTGATGGTAGGACACTAGACTTTTTAGGAGTGTATAGTATACATTACATTCAAAGTGAGTTGTTTAAATGTCTATGAAGGACCTGTTTGGTGGTCAACGTTTTCTTCTCCCGAATAACAGTAGTAGTACATGAAGGGAATTATATATGTATTTAATTTATTGCGAGTATTATATATTTATATTATATATATTTTATTTTATCATGTTAAACAGATACATGATATTACAATATTATGTGCACAAGGTACATGTTGACGGACGAGTAGGTAGCATGTAGAGTTATTTTGTATAAGAAAAAGAAGGAGACTGCGTGTGAAGAAGATGGTTAAATTACTTTTATGCTTTGAAGAAACTACTCCGTATATCTTATGAATTGTTTGCAATATTAATGGACAATGATCAATGTAATCCAGAAACAACGACAACTGCATAGTCTTTGATATTTTTGAAATTTAATTGCAACTCAAGTGCTTATTAAAAATTATAAATTAGTATTAATATATATTATCATAACTAAGTGATTATCGATGTTTGTGAGAGTGTGAGATGTATAAATACTGGTGATATTCTTTAAAATTAAACTATATTCTCTATAAACATACGTATACGTATTTACAGAACAACGCTTTGATTAGTGTATAACCAATATACACTATACAGATGCAAACAAATTAAACACCAAATTTCATGATTTAAGAAATATACAAGAGCCAATCCAACATATATACTTCTCATTTATTGAAGAACTTGTTAGTTGTTAATTTGTTACTCCCACATACTTTTCAACTCATAAATTTTAGGTTTTCAGAGCGGTGTATGTGTATGAATCTTGTGAAATATTGTGTAACTTCTTTGCACCATCAGTAAATAATCAAAATTGGATGAGTTTTCCAAACTATTTTCATTTAATAGGCGGGATCACATTAAATGTAACAGTAGCAGTAGCTACGGGTTAATTTGCTATACAAAGTTTAATCTTCTTATAAAAAATAGCATTCTTTGTTCCACTGTTTGTTTGTGCTATTGGTTCTCAAATGTTGAGATACCAGCGTTATATGTCACCCTAAATATCCTGAATCCGACAATGGTTGCTTTCTATATCTATCTCTGCACTAACAACACATGTTTATCTTTTAAAAAGTTAAGAGATTTAACATGGGCCGTACTTAGCACGGTCTAAAAAACTACCTAGTAGTATAGATAAGGAAGAGCACAAGCCCTCCAATGTTGCCACATCATCACTTATTCATTTATTTAATTTTTATAATTCAAGATTTAAGACAATAATATTTTTCCATTTTTTCTACATATCTACTTTTTGTTTTTGTTTTTAAATCAATATTTTTAAATCAAGATTTATTTACAAGAATTCTTTATCACAAGTTAATTATTACATTAAGAAAACTATAAAAAAATTTCTATATAAATTATATTGTAAAAAAATATAACACCATAAAAATATGCGTATACATATTATTTAGTCTTGTCTTACTTTGTCATCATGTATAGTTAGATGTATCGTTTTGATAAATATTTGAGTTCAAACATTTTAAACGTGTCAACTATAATACAACTAATAATAGTTAAACGATTATGCATGTTGAATATATCAATGTTAAATGTTTGATTATGACTATTTCATAAGATTAATATGTATTAATTAATGATGACATATATATATCTAAATTTTTTTATGAAATACGTATATCGGTATATGTTTCATATAATGCTACAATCTCTCTAATAGATTTAACGTGATTGGGTTGTGCTTAGGACAACCCAATAGATTTACTAGTACATACACAGTACTACAAACAAACTTTCATTTTTCTTAATATGTACATATATAGTTTTTCTCTCTTTATATTATAAAAACCACCATTCCCATTACATGCATCTCATATTCATAATCAAACCTAAGATAAAAACATATAAGTGCATAAAAAGAAAGAGAGAACAAAGAAAAGATCCACAAGCACCCTATACAAACTTTAATACATTATTGCAAAGTAACAATACCTATAGAGAGAGAATTAGGAATGGGTCACTTAGGACCCATTAATATAGAAGCTCGTAAGCATTGGTACGTTTTCGAGCTATTTACGGCACAAGTGAGCCACGGTACCTCCTCGTGGCCTCGTGACTATCCATACCACTTCCACTATTGATGAAGTTACGACGAGTGTCATTAGGTCTAGCAACAAACGCAGGTCGAGCATATCGACTCTGTGGTTCAAGTGGTTGTGCACGAGTAGACAGATCATCGAGTACCCCTCTTCGCCTTGGGTCCGCTCGTTGCGAATAATACACAGATTCTTCAAGATAGCCCAAAGCTTCATTGATATTATTTGTTGAGGTTGTAAGTGGATGATGCGTTGCAGGGGGACCCACACTCTGCCAAGGTTTATTAGGACCAGAAATGTTTCCGGTCCTAATATTCCCGGCTCCTGCCAAGCCCGGAGCAGAATGAATCCTGTTGGATTCTTCTGAAAAATAACCATGGGGCGGGCTTGTAAAATTATGTTTATTTGGGCTGAGGGCATTTTGCAATTGATAGTTGGGCGGGCTTGAGCCCTCATAGTTGAGCCCATAGTTTGACTCGTAGTTATCGTATTTGGGACTACTCGGCTTGCTTGAGGAATGAACGTACTCCTTCAGGAGCTCAGCTTTTGCCGGGGAACCAACAAACGTTTTGAACCTAGCAGCCGGTGCACGAACACGCTCAATTGTCTTGGTCTCAACGGCATATTGGTTGTTTGGGCCTTTTGACCCGTGGTCAAAACCACCTTGTCGACCTGGGATATCAGTGTAGGTAGAGTATCCTTTCGTCACGTACGTCTTACCTGCCATGTTTAGTTCGATATGGTACAAGCTGTGTTTGTATTGCTGGATTTGGCTAAATATGTGTGTGTAAAACAAATTGCGGGGTACTTCTTTTTATACTACTACTACAAGTACATATTCTGGGTCAAGGATATGTTTATGTGTTGCAGTAGTACTGGTTTGGGATTCTATGATGGACAGTTGGAGAATCGAATTAAAGTGGTAGATTTTTTGGTACAAGTCGAATATATTCCTAGTTAATGGGTTTACTGTGAAGTTAGATTTTTACTGTAATCATTGAGAGACTGAATCTAATACTTTAGACATTTTGATCAATGATATGCTTTTTATATGTACTACTCCGTATTAAAGATATTTCCGTTCAGAATTTACCTCTTTGAACGGCAAGGGAGAACCGGCGAAGAATATTAATAACGAAGCACTCTAGCAAGTCGCTAAAGGATAAACAATTACAACCGTATTCATTAAGTAAGTTATTAAGCGTTTTGAATAAAACACACAGATAGTAGAAGAAGCAACAAGCTAGATTCAGAGAGTAATTACGAATATATCAAAATTTAAAGGATTAAAATCGTGATTTTCAAAAAGGATTTATTTACTGCATACAGTTGCTACGATTAACTGGAACTCTTTGGATTGTGTTTTGCTTTAACACAACTTTCCAAACATAATTAATAACACACCTCGATTTAATGTAACTCTTAGTTGAATCTGCCTTGGTCCAATTTGCAACGGAATGTAAAGGTAGAAAGAATTTCAGAAATTATTTAAAGTTAATCTTTGTTCATCATGTACATATTTAACAAATCCTTAACCAAAACTTATAAATAAAACATATTTATAGTTGTGTTGTTTAAGTTCTATCAAACAAATGAATTATTACTGGAGCATATTATATTAGTTCAAATATATGTACATTATGTGTGTGTATATTACTTTCTTTTTCTTATTTTGATTAAAGATTCACTAGAAAGGATGAGTAATTAAAGAAAGAGATTAACAATGAAAACGACTTAGCTAACGTGTCCCTGGTTTTTCAGTTAAATATTCCGACTTATCTTAGAGAATGTAAATGTACATATCCTTTCGGATGCTTTGAAAGAATATATACGTACACATCTTCTAGAATGAATTTTGTAATGCAAACGTGTACGAAGAGAGGCGGAGCTATAATTTTTTATTAGGCGAGCAAATTTAGATAATAAATATGAATTTTTGTTTTTTTATATCAACAGCCAGAGATTTAAAAACTACTCATACTCACTCATACATCATAATCGTGATAAATGTTGGGAATGTGAAGCTTAAGAAAAGAAAACGAATTGGATTCGCTGTATGAGATAGAGACTCGATTGTACCAAATCGTGACTCTATTGCATAGGATCGCGACTCTATTATGGTAGATCACGAGTCAATTGTGGTGGATTGCTACTCCATTGTGCAGGATCGCGACTCCGTCCTTGTTTCGGCCATAATCCTATTTCTTTTGTTCGGCAAGTTTGTGTTTCCATATTTAAGCAAACACTATGTAATTGTATTCCTAGGAACTAAATTAATAAAGAAAAATCTCTCGGTTTGGCCCCGTGGACTAAACCGATCTTTGTGTTAGAGGTTGGATATTACCACGTTCGCAATTACCTATACATTTATTATTTGTAGATGTAACCTCGATTACACGAGTGTTGTATATTTATTTTTTGTTATTAGTTGAATATTTCTGCCACAGTTGCTAACAACAAAATCTTCCACGTTAGTTGGATACAAAGATCTATTTCACTTATAGAATCGTTCCAAATTTATTAAGGAAACAAAAAGACTTAAAAGAGCAAAAAATGTCAACAATCTTCTAACATAAAGTATTTTACATATATATTATAGACTTTCTTGAGAGTACAAATGTGATGTCCTTACCCTTTTACATCCTCCTTCACATGTATGTATTGTGTTGCATATTACAACAGGAAACATATATTACGTAATAAAAAAGTTTATTGTTATTCGGGGATGGAGTTAGAAAATCCAGATTTGGGGTAAAATAAATTTATTTTGTTCTTATATATAGTTTTGAGGGGGCAAAATCTTAAAATTGTCGTTAATACCCTAAAAAAAATCTAATATTTTACATTTCTTGAGAGGGCAGCTGTCCTAATTCTAGATCCGTCTATGTTGCTATTACGAAATTGTTATAAGCATAATCAAACAAGTGAAACGAAGTAGAAATGGGAAGCTTGAAATGGAAAATTATAATTATAATTATTTTTTTATTAAAGATGAAAGTAAAGTTTAAAAGTAAAGAACTCAATAATGAAAAATCTATGATCGGTTATTCGAAATTTTTTTGAAAATATATTCTTGTTACTGTCACATACTTGTACTAAAAAGAGATTAAAGAAGCAGAAAACAAACGAAGGCAATCTATCTACAAATACAATGCAAAAACAAAGTATTGGGCCAACATTGAATGAGCTAGAGTTAAACGCATATATTTATATTAACATGAACTATTAAAATGAACATATGGAATGAGCCTCTTTATTACGGCATGTTCAGCTACTTATGTTGAACATGCCAAAGGCCGAGCTTTATTTATTAAAGTTTTAATTAATGAAAAAATCGTCGTGTTGAATGTTAATGAGTTTTTCACTTAATATTTATCAATGAGTTTTTGTATAATGAGTGTTAGTCAAATACGGGTTTCGAATATATTTCGTCAACTACTATATTTATTTTGATAACATTTATCATCATGAATGTGAATGAGTTTAGATCTAATATTCATCAAGTGATGTTATTACTTATAAAAGAAAATTATCAAGGATAACACTACATTGGTTCTAATTAACATTTATTAGGGTCTTTTTTCTTCATTTAGATTTGTGTTGGAGTAAATTCCATAAATGGTCCCTGTCACATTGATTTACTAAAACAGGCCATGTACTCTTTTTTCAACGTTTTCGGTCCAATAACTTTCGATTTGCTCGCAAATGATCCTTTAAGGGACCATTTGCGAGCAAATCCAAAGTTAGACGGAGGGACCATTTGTGAGCAAAAATCAAAAGTTAAGGGACCATTTGCGAGCAAATCCAAAGTTATTGGACCAAAAACGTTGAAAAAAGGGTACATGGACTGTTTTCGTAAATCAATGTAAACCACAGGGACCATTTATGGAATTTACTCTTTGTGTTGTAAAGTTAGAATGCATTATGATGAATGTTAATCGCTCCCTCCTTCCCTAGAAAAAGATGTTTCCCTCTATAACAACCGCAATTGAGCATGACTGATACTATTACAAGCACAAGTGATTTGATTTTGTTATGAGAAATGATAGGTTCACATAAAATTTACAAAGGTAAATTCAAGAATGATGTGTAGTATGAGATGAACCAGTAACAAACATTTATGATTTATCTCTTCGTATGCTATTGGTCTACGTCATTTTGTGAAACACTTTTTGTACAATTTTGGTGAATGTATTATTTCTTGTAAATAAGATGGTCGTGTATTCATTGCAAACATGTGATCCATGTTAGGACCTGTGAGGTTTAAGATTATTCATTGTTTCATACATAGAGATACAACGTTGCAGGTAGACCAAACCAGAAGAAAAAACAACAACATAAAAATATAGACACCCAGATATATATTATTATGGGTCACACACGACCCAATATATATCATAAAGAAACTTGGAGTATATTTGCTTATGGCACTTGAGCGCCATTGTATCTTCGTGCGGCCTCTTGACTATCAATGGTATTTGATATGAAAAAACGTCGGGCTACACCCCCAAATATTGGCTTTGTCTCACGAGGGGATAATTTATCAAAAGCTTCAGACCTCCTGGGTTCAGACCGTGGTGAATTATTAACAGATTCTGTGAGAATGTTCAAGGCTTCATTGATATCATTGGTCGGGTTTGTAAGTGGACGTGTAACTGGTGGACCTGTGCTCTTGTTATTTGGGCCCGAAAAGTCTTCGACTCTTACAGGTCGGATACCTTCTGAGCCGGGGCCAGACGGTTGCTGCTTATTCGGGCCTGATAAGGTTTGATTTATGACCGGTTGACCATTTAAAGGAAAGCTACGAATTGGACTTGTAGGTCGATACTTGTTTACGCCTGGCAATTTATTGACCTTATTCAGGTGGTTGTCATTTGAGAAATAGTTACGTGGAGGGCTTGTTGTTTCGTACGTTGTGGGGTTTGAGGAGTGGTACTCAGTCGGGCTTGAGGGACGGTACCTAGTCGGGCTTGAAGGGCGGTACCTGATGGGACTTGAAGGGCGGTATTTAGTGGGGCTTGAGGGACGGTAGTTAGTGGGGCTTGAGGGGCGGTACTTAGTGGGACTTATGGGCCGATATTTAGTCGGGCTGGAGGGGCGATACTTAGTGGGACTTATGGGCCGATATTTAGTCGGGTTGGAGGGGAGATACTTAGTGGGACTTATGGGCTGATACTTAGTCGGGCTGGAGGGGCGATACTTAGTGGGACTTATGGGCCGATACTTAGTCGGGCTAGAGGGGTGATGCTTGGTGGGACTTATGGGCCGATACTTAGTCGGGCTAGAGGGGCGATACTTGGTGGGACTTATGGGCCGATACTTAGTCGGGCTAGAGGGGCGATACTTGGTGGGACTTACGGGTCGATACTTAGTTGGGCTTATAGGCTTGTACTTATGCGGGCCTGGCAAGTTTTGGGCCTTAATCAAGTAGGTTTCTTTGGGGGGATTGTTACGCGTAGGGCTTTTAGGCCGGTACTTGTTTGGGCTTTTTGGCCGGAACTTGGTCGCGCTTGAGAGGTTGTCAAAGTTTGTCGGCTGGTTTGCCCCAATTTGGAGTTTGTTGAGAAATTTATTCATAAGATCTTCTTGTTGGTTGTACCGGGGAGAGCTTGAGTTCTCGTACTCCGGCCCGTAGTTCACCTCATAACCTTCATAATGGTCACGAGGTGTGTATCTGGTCATGTATTCCTTGAAAAGCTCGTTTGTGGGTGGCCCACCTCCGAAGTTGGTGTACCCAGAAGACGGGCCACGAACACGTTCAACCGTCGTGGTCTCAACCATATACCAATTGACTTGTTGGTTCGGCCCATAAGCATAACCAAATTCTTGAGGCGGAGCATTCGTGTAGTTCGAGTAGCCTCTGTTCACATATGTGTGTCCAGCCATTCTTGGTTAGATGAAAGGACTTGGGTTTTCTTTTCCTTTCTTATGTTGATTGATATCAATATTGTTTCTTATATAGTACAAAAATCGACCCAAAGATATATTCATATATTTCGAACTTTCAAGATTGGAATTTTGTTTCAAGAATCCAATTCTCCACCTAAAGTTTATAATGAAAGATGAAGTCGAACAAGTTCCTACATGTTGGTCCTTGTAAAATTCGATTTTTACCATGACCTTTGAGACCGAATACTAAATTTGTCGTTTCATTTACGTATTAAGTTTAGACACTGTGATATATAAAGACAAATACAAGTTTGTACCTATTTACATAAATTACTTTTATACAAAGATCACCTATCATCATATCATATACATATATATAAAATAAAGTTACACGAAAGTTGCACAGTCTATAATAAACTTTTATTATACATGACTCAAAATACAAACCCGAATGCACTAGTACTTTTTCGAGTTGCTTATTAGCGGAGGCTTAGTGTAACGTAGTGCAGCTTCAGTTGGTTGAGCACGATTCGACAAACCATCTAGCACTCCTTTGCTTCTTTTTGAACTTCTGTATCTCGAATAATTCCTTGTTAATTTAGATGCACTTTCAGGTTTATTAATATCACTAGTAGGATTAGCAGGAGGAGGGTGACGAGTCATTACTAAGATTGCAGTATGCCAATAATCATTTGGGCCCAATAAGTTCCCAACCTTAACAGGCGGCCGGGCATTTTCTAAGCCTGACCCATTATTGCTATTCCTTATGGGCCGGGTATCTTCATTTTGGGCTATGTTAAGCAACTCGTTAATAGTATCTTCCAAGTTACAATGGCAGGTTGTGGCCTTGTGGGTGAGTTTTGCATGGGCTTATAAGTGGGCCTAGCCATTTAAAAGTTAGATGCAAGATTTTTTTTTTATTTTGACTGTCTTAGTGTCTTATGTGTACGTAAATAAATAACGTTATAAGTTCTTATATAGTATCACAACTCCACTCGTAGATGCTTTCAGGTGTTGCACATCTTAAGATTCTGTGTGTAAGATTCGATCTTTTGGTAAGATTAGATGAACTAGATTCTGCTTATCTTCGATATTGCATATATTCTCACTTATCGGGTGTCAAATTTTGAGCGTAACATATTAATTGTGGTTATTTTGGTTCTCTTATACTATATAGAAATAGTAATATTCTTCATGAGTCGCGTAAAGTCGATATATTCTCGCATTCTATTCTAGATAAAAAGAAGATAGTTACATAAAGAACTATTGTGCATCATATCAATTTCGTTGCTTGTTTGACTATCTATTCCAAATAGCTAAATTACTTTACGTTACGATAAAAAAAATTTTAAATGAATTTCAGTATAACATGAATATATTCCGTTTTATAATGTGTGTAAAAAGAGAGAAGAAATATATTGTTTGATTTTGAAGTTTATATAAATGAACGTATGACTTTAAATCTTTTAGAGTTAAGACCCTGCTGACTTTTTATTTGTATTATTATTAATTTAATTTGTCAACTAACCAAAAGTTAGTGGGTCTTGAATGAAAATATAAGTAATTAACCCTCATTTTAATGAGGTTGGTCAAAGCCACCAATGCCAAGAGTCAATGATAGTACATATATATGCATTCCCCCATAATTCCCATATTTCAATAACACGTAATAATCAATTCCATGAAACCAATAACTCATTAGACCACTCGCAGTGATAACACCAGAACGTCCATTTTTTCCCTGTCACATCAGCACAACATCACAATACCATTTTAACCCATGCAATCATAACACCAGAACGCCCATTTTTTTCCCTCCTGGCCCCACTTATTTCCACCTCATTTCTATTTATTTAACACTACAAATACAATTAAATTAAAAACAATACATTTCAATAATTAAAAACAATACATTACATTAATAATAAAAATAAAAACATTACATTCCTAAAAATAAAAAAGTTACATGATTTTGGATGAAAAGTGTAGAAAGAATTTGAGTTTGTAGTGTGTTTTTGGTGTGAAAATATGTTAGATATATGTATGTATATATAGTGGAAAATGGGAGTTGAGTTTAAAAAATAATTTATTTTCCCCCCCCCCCCTTTTTTCCTTCCTGCCGTTGCCCAACGTTTATACATACATATATATATATATATATATATATATATATATATATATATATATATATATATATATATATATTTATACCGTTGGAAGTGGAAAAGGAATTAAAAATTGAGTGGGGCCCACGATTATTGCCGTTCTCCTCCCGTTCTCCCACACCCGAAATCCCAGAATGCCCCGCCGACAACGCCCTGTTGCGGGCGTTCTGGGCGTTGTCAGCCTCCACAACGGGCGTTGATGCCCCCATTGCAACCGGTCTTACTCTACAAGATTTCACACCCAATGGCCAAATATATATGAATATATGAACCAAGTTTCATTCATTTTCTTAATACTACAATTTTGTTACTAGCTAGTTTGTATGTTCACATGAATATATACATTCGTATCATCTTGTGGCCCGAGTTAATCACTATCTTATTCCTTGTAATGTTTAGTTCTAGCTTCTTACTATTTTAATTAATAATAATAATAATAATCGTTGTGTCAAAATTAAGAAAAAAGATACATATATGCGTATCAACATGTGTACGCAAGTTTTTAAATATATTCATGTATGGCCTGCCATGTAGGCATATATGCATGTATGGCCTGGCATGTAGGCATGCATACTCGCATATATGATGAATTGAAAACCTTCTTTGAATATGATTAAATCAAAATGAACAATATATCTACTCTTTGAACATTTGTATATTTGACGCTTTTCGATCGATTATCCGAATTAATACTACTAATAACTAAATACAAGTATAGTTTACAAGAAATAACAGTGTTATATATTTTAATATATTATGGATTAATAAGACCTGATTTTTTGAACATTTGAACATTTGACTCTTTTTTTTTTTTTTTGCTCAAATGGAATGTTTACTTACAACACCAAAAGTACGTCGTACTTTGACTGCCTTTTGTCAAAGTTATAGGTACTTGAAATTCACTAAGTTGTAATGTTTTCTTCATTCTTTTGTAAGGCTATCTATCTTATATACAAAATGTCAATACCGCTGACATCACTAAAGCTGATTTGTCACACTCTCAGGCCATAGCCTTGATGACGTGTCTTCCTGACATAAATTTGCTGATGTCATATTCAAAAAAAAATTGTGGTTTTTTTGAGTTTCTTTTAATTTGAATTTTAGAAAAATAAATTCAAATATTTGCATTGTTATTAATAATGATATGTGTGAGTTCCTAGACATGCAACTAATTTTTCTACAGTAATAATTACACTTATGCACGGGGCATTGATTTGTACACCACCGATTTTTCTCCGTACACCACTAAACTTGCTTTATACTGTTGTACAGTACAACAACTTAAAGCATGTTTAGTGGTGTACGGATAAAAACTGGTGGTGTACGAATCATCACCCTTATGCACGCTCTTTCCTCCATTGGTGTATCCCTGTAATCGATAATTCAAATTTATACCCAGTATAATCTACAGGCTCTCCATCCATTAAAAATTGTACTTTCATCGTCTTCTCCATCTCCACTAAAATTTCTCCTCTCATTGCTTCCAGATCTCAACTCTATTTCTCACCACGTTCTTCCTTTTTTAAATTTAATTTATCATATATACGTTTTTTGTTCTTTTGTCTAATTAGACTACGATTTTAATCTTATATTGTCTACTGATATATCTTTTTTTGTTTTTTTTGTTTTGTTTTGTACAGGTATATTTCACCATTGATGGAAGAAATCAATGGAACTTTCGCTCCTTATGATATATCCGTTTTTGTTATTTCATCCTAATCACCTCTATCTCTTCAGCATGTATATGTATTTCATATTTTCAAAATTGAAGTTTTCTTATAAACACCTTATTTCAGATCTTCAATTTTGTGTATGGTGTTTTGAAGAAAGATAGATTCTCAAACTTAACGATGAAGATGATGATCGAAAACCACTTAATTATACAAGTTGAAGGTACTTTTTCATTTATCTTTCTTTGTATTAATCTTATCCTCCCTTATTTGTGTTGTTTAGGTTTGTGATAATTCTGCATTGGAATTGGTGGAAATCATTTTGGTCTTGGATTTTGTATGCTATGTATGCTCTTTTATGATATACATTGTGTGGTACTAACTAAGTTATATATGTATGCTAAGTGTTTGATGAAATGTCTGAATGAGAATTTCAATTTCGAATAATGTTGCAAATTATATAATTACGTAAGGTGAATTTTAGGTTTTATGTTAACCCGATAATGCCTGGGATATTCTTTGTTGGCGGGTATGGTTTCAGAAGCATTGGTTTGTACTAATAGATTGGCGGGTTGTGAACGATGATGATGATGGTGATATTAACCATTCTAATATATGTGTTTGCATAATAGAGCTTTATGTTGTAGAGACAAGGAGAGATGTGACATTGAAGTAAGAAAGTAAGGCTGACTTCTATACACCTTCTTCATTCTTTTTTCTTTTTTTGCTCCGATCTTCTAATTGTTCAGTTTTAAGGCATAATATACGACTGTCCTTTTGCTGCAAGTATATCAAGATTGAATGTTATTATATCGTACGTGATGCAGGCATCAGTTCCAAAGGGAAATGCGTGTTTTCGATTAGTTGTTTTTGTGCTGTTTGTTGTAGTTTATTATGGTCTTTCAGGTAGTGGAACTTGAAGATGAATGATAAACTTGATTGTGTTTAGTATAGGTTGGGAATTGTTGAAGGTGCTAACACTTTTTGGTGTTGATTTTGACTTTAAACAGGTTCTTTCTCATTTCAATGTTGGACCCTTATGTGCATATTTATCTATCAACTACTTGGACAGAATTTTACTATATATGAATTCCCTGTAAGTATTTATTCAATGGATCATAGTTAAATGAATTAATGTTACCTATTAGCTTTTGGAAGTATATGTTATAGATACATATACACAAAAAGTGTTTTTTTGTATCAGAACAACGTGCACAGAGAATTGAGACATTGACAACACCAATGTCTAAAAAGATGAAAAGATGTACAAGGAAAGTTTTATCTCCCATCAATTCCAATGTAAATATAGATCAAAGGACTCGTAAACAGCAATTTGTGGCAGATGATACGACTCAAATCACCACTGACACTCCACTTAATAAATTTTAAGCATTGAGTTGTAACTTGAAGGTATGCAATATATTATACGATATATAAGATTTATTGATTCAAAATTTTAAAATTCAACCTATTTTATTTGAACCATTCTGCAGAGCACTCTAGCCCAAGAATACGTCAATGTTCTGAATGCAGCTGACAAGTACGTTGAAGCTATATTTTCTTATGCTATTGGTGTTTCAGATTAGTTTTAAATGCCATGCTTATTATATACTTAAGTAAGTCCGTTTTAAATTTCCAAAACAGGGTGGAACTGCAGCAGCTGAAGGTAATATTCATACCTATGTTAACCAACATCCAAAGTACACATGTTTCTATTTTAATAATAACTGATACTTATATTATGAGTTTCTTATAGGGAATTGGAGAAAAAATGGCTGAATACATACTTGAGCTAAGAGATACAAGCCCGTTGAAATCAGTAACTCCTTTCTAACTTGGTTGAACTCCATTATGTGTTTTTTACTCAAATTTGGCTGTATTTGCCTTGCTGGTAGCAATCTTGACCAACTTACTTATGAAATAGTTTATTTTGGGTTGTACATGTAAAAGTAGAACGGGTCTATAATTTGTCCATACTCTATTTTCAATGCATATAAACTTCTTAATTATTCTATCAAAAGACTTGGATCACTATCATAATAATACCATAGTTTTCGTTATCATGATTGACATACCTTCAAGAATAAAAAAGATGGACAAAAAGTGTTATAATAGATCAATGAGTGAATCCAATCTGAAACAGGTCCTTTTAACTATGCTCACCTTTGCAAGTTTAAAACCACTTCAAGTAGATAGCCACCAGTCTACCACAATTGAAAATAATGTCATTATTTATTGTTTCGTTTTCAATAATTTTTGTTTTTATGGCTAAAATTCTGTAATTGTGCAGCTCAATGATTTGGAGAAGATAGGACTTTCATCTAAGAAGGTAATGTCTATAAAGTTCTCTCGGGCCACATAAAAATTTAAAAGGGATGGAATTGAGTATGTTGGGGACTTTTGGTTTGTGTGAATGGTTGAATAAGAGTAGGTTATAGGCTGTAAATGGTTCAATTATAGTAGGTTGTACATGGGACATTGAACACGTTAGAGTGTGTGCATTGTGAAGTGTTGTGCACTTGGTTTGCAGGTAAATGTAACTAGAGATAGGAGTTTACATGAGCATGTGGTGAATATGGGCTGGAGGTATAAATGTATATATGAAACTATGTTGTAATATTGATAGTAATAATCAAATATATTTTTGTAAGATGAACTTGCTTTCTCTTAAATATGGTATGGCTTGACGAATAGTTTGGTTTGTGATACCTTGACCATATTTATGTTGATTACTTGATTGGTTAAATCTTGGGCATTCATAACTTTTGGTGTTATATATTTATCTTGAATAATCGTTTTGACGATACTATGGCTTAAATAATCAAATAAAGTTTTGTGTAAATTTGATACAATAACACTAAATATGATCATGCCCCACCGCTTATAAAATTTCCTCTGAGTTAAAAGGTATTTAGCAATAAGTATTTAATTGTTCTTTTTTTCATCAAATAATATTTTATAAGTGATCGATTTATGCTCTACAAGAATTTCGCATGTAGGTTCCTCATTATTTGCTAACCAGCTGACATGTTCGATCTGAATTTTACATGTTTGCTCGTGGATGAATAATGTCTTTCTACTCAAATTAAATCATGTAATATATTAATTGGATCCATGTAAATTATGGCTAATCTTTACTTATATATATCTTTAAAATCTCAATGAAAACTCTATTGTTATTATTTATTTTTTGAATTTTTTAATAAACCCGTGTAATTACGGGTCATTAGACTAGTTTGTTGGTATAAAGGAATTGAAACTAGCTTAATCATTTGAGACATAAGTGCATGTGTGAGCTAAAAAGCATAGAAAATGAAACAATTACTACAGTTTGAATTATAAAGCAAATTCTATCCTAGTTGAGGATTAAGATTTGTACTAATACTACTATCATATGTTGACTAAAAATTAAAAAGTCCCTAAAAATACATGAACTTAATTGATTGAAACAAAACTTAGAAATCTGAACTGCAAGAAAAAACAAGCAAAAAGAGTGCTTCTATTCTATGTCAAACCCTTAATCAACTAATTAACAACTAACTAATTATTAGTTATATATAACACTTATTACTAGTAGAAAAACCTGTAGAAATCTCACTAGAAGAATCACAAAGAAAACTAGATTTCCATGCATCTTGCAAACCCAGCGGCAAACTCATGAAGGGGTAAGCACCAGTAGTAGATGATCTCCCCCATTGGTCCTCGAAATGAGCGTCAACACCTTCAGTGGGACCCTTCATCGTCGTAATGCCAGCTGTCCCTTGTTGATCTTGAAGACCATTCACACAGTTTTCTTGCATCCCCACAGGTACATTAGTGTTTGAGAAGCAGCAGCCATTGTAAAATTGTTGATGATCATGGTGCAACCCATTTGTGATGTAGTCCAAATTAGTGTCTGGCTTATCAAAATCTCCAAATATGGAACTAGGAATGTTAACTAGCAAAGATGATGCATCGACATTCGATGATTTGGAAGTACCGTAGTTTGGTTCTTGGAACAAAAAGGGGAACCTTGTGGAATAATTAAGGTCTTCACTACTAGAAATGGAATTTTGAGGGGGTTTATTGTTAATAGTAGTAAGTGGAGGGGGTGTTGGGTCCATATGAAAGGATTTGTAAAGAGAAGTGTTGTTACTAGCAGTATGATCCATATTAGCAGAGAAGCTAGTGATGGATGAATGCTGTAAGTCACTACTAGACATGCAATGTTGAGTAAGAATCTTATGATCAGAAGAAGGGGTTTCTGGCAAGATTGGAGATACCCATGAATGAGATAGGGTTCTTTGTGCAGTTGAGCTTGCTTTCTTGAATATCCTACAGATTGCCCATGAGTCCTGCACATTTTGGAACAAAAAGTTAGCTTAATATATGATGAATAATACTACTACATTACAACATTGCAAAAGATATCACTTAACACTAATAATGTAGTGACTACTATTTGGGGCATGTGTCGAAGTGCGTATACATATCCTTACGCATTCAGTTTGTAGCACACAGAAAGATGGTTATGAAAAATTTGTTCTAAACATAATGCATACCAATGTTAAATAATCCGAATCTGTCATTGCTCACTAATAAGGTATTACAGAAGGTAATGGGTTCAAATTGGAGGAACTATCTCTTTGTGAAATTCAAGAAAAAGACTACATATACAAAATTCCTTCTTAGTCGGCTCTAGAGAATCCAACTAGAGCCTTGATGCAACTAGGGTCGCATTTTTTTGTGCACCCTATAGTTGGTATTTCAAAAAAATGAAACTAGAGCCTTGAAGCAACTTGGGTCACATTTTTGTGCACCCTGGTCAATATCTAAATTAAGCAACATTGTTTTCAAATTGTAATCTTCGTGTGGTAGAAGTAGGTATATTTAAAAACACCGAGCCACTTCCGCAAAACCCTAGCCTTTGTTTCTTGATCTAAATGTAAACCAACTTTATCTTATCTTATAATACATATATTTTAGTTGAACAATATGTCAAGATATATATAGTCGATGAGAAGCTAGCAACTACTAATTATTTAGTATCTTCATGAACTGAATTAGCTGCAGATTATAATATATATGTATGTGATCTACTTGAAGTAATATTTCGAAAAATATATATGGTATTTGAAGTACTAATTACATTAGCAGGAATTGTTTTCTCGAGGAAACGTTTGCTGGGTGCTGTGTGATCGGTGAGAGAAGGCAACCGAAACTCATGCATCATCCAATCAGTTTTGATACCCTTTGCAGCTCTCCCTTTATAGAACACAAGTGATTTCTTCAAACCGATACATTTTGAACCCTCCGAGGCATAAATCGGTCTGTCTGTACCCGTGGCTTTCCAGAATCCGGCTCCTGTTACACGGTTTGGTCGTGCACTGTTACGATATTTACGATCCCTTGGACAGTAGAAGTACCATTCTTTTTCTCCGGTCATAGCCAACTCTAGAATTTGATACAGAATAAAACAAGTTACTACGTATAATTTTATCAAACACGATAATCTCATGCAAAAAATAAGATCGAACATAAATCTTGAAAACCATAGATATAAATTGCAAGAAATGAAGCATACTTGGAAGATCCCATGGATCATGCTTATAGATATCTAATTGCTTGATGAGTTCAATGGAAAGTGGCCTTTGTTGGATCTTTCTCTTTAGATAAAACCCAACAAGCTCTTCATCGGTTGGATGAAACCGAAAACCTGGTAACATGATTTCTTCTATTTTCTCACCATTTTCACTTCTTTCCTCCATTATCATACCTTCTCTTTAGCTTCGATAAAAACTTACTAATTAAAAAACAGAAAGGATAGAATGATCACAAAAACCTAGCAGTCTACTTTGATTTTAACCCTAAAACAGTAACTAAACTAAACTAGTAATCTAAACACATATCACTTCAAGAATGAGATCATGCAAGTTATAAAAAGTATAGTAGTTGGTAGCTAGTGATAAGTGTAAAGAAGGTTGAAAACTAGGGTTTTGTTGTTTTAAGGTTAAGTGAGAAAGAAGCATAAAGACAATTAAGAAGATGAAAGTGAGTGGGAAGTTTAGTTAATTTGAAGATGAAGATATGCTTCCTGAATAGGGTTCTGACTCCGAAGTATCAGCCGTTTTTTTAGGTGACCTTAAAGGAGCTGGTTTTGCCAAGGATCTCGCTGTATTGACCCAAAAATAGTACGTCTCATAGAGAGAAAAAAAAATTATTAAAATAATTGTTTTACTACTAAATAAAAAAAGATAACAAATACCAAGAAACCCTTTAGTCAATAGGGAATCATTAATTTATCTACATATTTTTCCCTTCAACAAGAAGATATAGAAACCCCCATATTATAGTTTTATAGCTTACTGGTATTCAAATGTTACATACTCTTAAATCTAAAACATATATCATTGTCAATATTCTTGTTTACTTAACTGTAAATGAAGCTACCATGAGAAGATAAATGAAATGAACATGCAAGTGTTAATAGTCGATCACTTAACATTGAATATATATGAACTATTAAACTAAAACATGAAGTTTTGAATTTTAAAGATTAAACAATGAATTGTTGGTTTGAAATCCATATAATAGTACGTTATTAATTTCTTGGTCTTTTTGGGAGAAAAAGACTCCTGATTTCTAACTTTAATGCATGTATCCATGCAACCCTTTTTTGGGGTTATGTTTCGAAGTCCAAATTGATGAATCTCAAGGGATTAGTTCGGTTTATTGGGATCATGATCTTGATTATTATTTTAGTTATTGTTAACAACTACTCAATAATCTCAATTAATCCCAATATACATACATGAAAGTAATAAATGATATACAATAAGAATTTAATAATAATCATCATCATAAGTAGATAAAGACAAAACAAAACTCCAAGAATTGAAGAGGTGTTTAATGCGTTGTTTAATGAGCTTTCATTTGTGGTTTTTGAGTTATGTGTAAATGTGGACTTTGGAAACCGGCAAAAGCTCAAAATTAAATTAGATTACATTACATTACCTGCCTAATTCTATGCACACACACAGTTCAAATCTTGAAAATTAATTACCGTTTTTATAATATTAATTAATCGATTAATTTAAATTATTAAAGTTATCGAATAATGCAGTTTCTATTCCATTCCTTCAAAGCTTCTATTCCACTGACTTGTCAGGATTAAATTATTAAATATCTTATTAAGGACAATTTGGACAGGTGAAGATTCTCCTACTGTCACACGTTAAGTTATTATCACTTCTCTATACTCGACTTATATATATTTTAAACATTTCATTCAATGGCCTGCTGCTTATCTCAAAGACTTTGATCAATAAAAATATGATCTGTTTGACCCTTTAATTTCTTTCATCACCTTAGTTCCTTCAAAGGACTAGGTTTAGGATTTGCTATACATATATAAACAAAGTAGATGTACATGGAGTTTATGTATGTAAACATTTTTTTTTCAGGATATAATTTTATTAACATACTAGCTAGCAAGATATTAGTACTCAGAGAAAAATATGGAGAAAATTGCATTGGTAGTCCCTGTGGTTTACACAAAATAGCACTGGTAGTCCCTCGCAGTTTTTTTTTGCACTGGTCGTCCCTGTGGTTGCTAGTTGTTGCACTGGTAGTCCCTGTGGTTACTCTCCGTTAGTTTTATCCGTTAAAAGGACCAGCTATGTAATTTTTTTTTCCTTATCGCTAACGATGGTTAATTTTCTCGTTAAAAGAACTAGCAATGTAATTTTTTTTTCCAAATTTCATGTTTATTTAAATTTAATATTATTTTTAATTGTATTTAGTTAATTTAATTTTAGAATAATTTAATCAATTTAATTTAATTATTTTAATCAATCTTTTTCAGTGCTAATTATTTTACTTTTTACAATTAAAATGGTTAACTTAAATATTTCTTTATTCTAGTTTTTTTTTTTGTCCCGATCTATATAAACCCACTAAAAATGTTACATGTTGATAATGTGCAATTTGAATACGTTCATAGTATACAAAACTGTTAACAATATATATGTGGCATGTAGAATTGTTTATGCGGAGTTATGAAATCGACAATGATATGCAAAATTAAGAGTATAAACTATTATATTTTTAAAATATTATATTTTTAGTGGGTTTATATAGATCGAGATACTTAAAAAAAATTTGAATAAAGAAATATTTAAAGTGATCATTTTAATTGTAAAAAATAAAATAATTAGCACTGAAAAAGATTGATTAAAATAATTAAATTAAATTGATTAAATTATTCTAAAATTAAATTAACTAAATACAATTAAAAATAATATTAAATTTAAATAAACTTGAAATTTGGAAAAAAAATTACATTGCTAGTCCTTTTAACGAGAAAATTAACCATCGTTAGCGATAAGGAAAAAAAAGTTACATAGCTGGTCCTTTTAACGGAGAAAACTAACGGAGAGTAACCACAGGGACTACCAGTGCAACAACTAGCAACCACAGGGACGACCAGTGCAAAAAAAAAACTGTGAGAGACTACCAGTGCTATTTTGTGTAAACCACAGGGACGACTAATGCAATTTTCTCAAAAATATGAGATACAAAGAATTGAAGATGTCTGATAAGTACATTTTGAAATACAATTCCAATCTGCTCACATATCTAAGTTGATACTATAGTGTCAAAAATCCGTTGACGTGTTACCGTATATATGAGAATGCTTGTATATATACTTGTATATGGTAGAGGTAACACTACAACAAAAATGTCATTTTACCACACATTTTTTTTCACACTTTTAAAAAGTGTGAAAAAAATTTTAAAAATGATAAGATTCTCCACACTTATATATGTAAGAAAGAAAAGCTCACATTATTAAGTGTGGAGAAACTACAACTTTCCAACACTTAAAAGTGTGGAAAAAAATTTGTAATACATGATTTTTCCACACAAAATAAAGTGTGAATAAAATGGGTGTTACAAAAATTTTTTCACACTTTTAAGTGTTGAAAAGTTATCATTTCTCCACACTTTTAAGTGTTAACTTTTTTTCCCCACACTTATATATGTTAAGATTGTAGTGATTTCAACACTTATTGATGTTACAAATTTTTTCACACTTATAAGTGTGAATAATTTTACATTTTTTCTACATATTTTTAAAAAGTGTGGATAAATGACATATTTATTGTAGTGTAAGTTAGATTGGACTTGTAAATTGTAATTATTAATCCTAGCTAGCCCATTCAATAATTTCAATAGCATTCTAACTTCTCTCTTACTATAGGCTCTCTAGCTTTATATATAGCAGTATCTAAATTAAATCCGTTCAAAAGAATATATGTTTATTACCATATGAACACACTTACACAGCAGACCTATCGATCTCATATGTGTTTCGCTGCATTACTATGATTAACTAATTTTTGTGCACCCATCTATCTCAATTTTGTTTGATTATGATATCTGAGACTTCTACTGTTTCTAAATATTAGTAATATTTGATGAGACGCCTATTTACGTCAATGGAGCCATTTGAAGGAAAAAAGTCGTTAACATGTTAATTAGAAGTGTGTTGCTAAACGTGTTGAAGGATCAATGATGAGTGATCAGGAGGAAGATATGATATAATGCAGATGGTTTCATGGTGGCTAATGAAACCAAAATAAACAAAAGTTAGGTCGAAGACTCATCAATCCCACACCGTACTCTTATTCTTTTCACTCTTTTCATTTTTATTTTTTGAGAAAAACATGAATTAAATCACAGACACAATACGACAACTATACATAAATTTTATACATGGCCTTAAACTTTGAAACAAAAAGGTAATTAAACATCTAAATTTCGCAAGATAACGTCTAAAATACAAATATAATTTATCACAATCCGACTAACACTACCTATGACCAATCCAAGTTTGCATAGTATATAAATCTAGCAAACTTGTGTCGATTAAGAGCACTGTCGTTCTATATGTATCAATTTATCAAAACACCTCCAAACCTTTCTCTTTAGAGTATACATCTTCTATATAAAGTTTCAAGATTTATAATTGAAGTACTTATGCTTAATCATTCCATTTACAAATTAAAAGAACAAGTACAAATAAAATTTCCCTTCAAGTTCGTGTCTAAAGCATTATATTAAATTAATTTTATATGCTTATTTAAGTGTCACTTACAAAGACAGAGAGCAAGTACAAAATTTCCCTTCAAGTTCGTGTCCATTTTAGAAAACTATGTACATGGGTTTCATCGATCTTTATAAGTTTGAAAAGTAATAATGCCAAGTGATGTTACCCTTGCAAATTTTGATACTTCCAATTACTTGCAATTTTATTTGCTAATTACCAATGTTTAATGATCCCATATCAGAGGGGCAAGGTTGTTTACGAGAGCAAGGAGGGCAAACTTATCTTGTCCGTCAGTTTTCATGATCAATGGCCCAAATTCGTCCAGCACCGCGCGGGGTTCATTTGGTATTTATCTCAAACTTTTGGACTAAATTGCAAAATGTTATAAAGATTGAAAGGGTAAATTTGTGATTTCACCTATAACATAGGTCACCATCATCCTGTATTTGTCAAATCCGGTTAGATGATTTCTTTTTTATCACACTTTCTCTCTCCCAATCAAAAACACACAATATGCTTTCACAAAACACTCTCAATGTTAGTAAAATAATTTCAAGCCCTAATTTTACTATCATTCAAAGTTTCACAAATATCTCAATCGCAGAAACGCTCGTGATCTGTTCTTGTTCGTGAGATATAAGACGAAATTAGTAGAGGAAACGTCTGAATCTGTACCGGAACTTCCAATGTCGATCTCGTGAAGAAAGTGAAGGAATAGTACCTCGTTCGTAAGTGAATTATTACATTTATCCTTAATATTTTGTTTAAATTGGACTTTTTTGTTTAATTGATTATGTATTTACGTAATGTTACTGTCGAGAACACGTTATCAAATCGAGTGCAAGAGTCGATGTTAAAGAAGGAAATGTACACATTGGTGATTTGAATCTAAATGTATGTATTATGTCTAGTGCTACTGGTTCTATTTAGTCACATTATTGATGTATTATGTTGATATATTTGTTGATTTCTCTTGGTAGTTATTTGTTATGTATTTTTCATTATTTAACTTCATCATGATTTTTTTTACATTGTTTCACTGCATCATGCTTATGTATAACTAGTGTATGATGCAGTGATTTTAAAGGCGTTAAGAAGTTTTGGTGTTCTATTATGATGTGATGCAGTGGTTTTTTATGGTTTGATGATGCTAATTTGTATGGATTGTTATGCTTAAGATTTGTTTTTATACTGTTACCTAATTTCTTTTCATACTATATAGTACCAATATATTTACCAATAATTTTTTTTATATATTTCATAGTATCTAGATTCGGCTGCATCATAGTTCTTTTTCCATGATAATAGTGTACTAAGTATCATTTTTTGTGCCGATTGTTGTAAATTTAATGTGCTTATTATAAGACATACTCTGTCGATTGTAAGTTATATATGTTAGAAAGTTAGTATCTTGGTGTTCCACTAGCATCAATGATTATTGATATTTGGTGTTAAGTTCTTAACTATGAAAAGAGTTTAAGTGATATAGTGGAGTAATCCACACACATTTGTTGTGACACACAAACACTAGCAAAAAATTTACAAGTTAGTGTCATTCGACATTCGAAAGAAATGTGAAATTATACGTCTTGCAATCACAGTATAGTAGCATGAGTAAGGCTACCATGAAAAGTTCATTGAATGTTTTGTATAGTAATTCAAAATGCAAATTTTATGATATGTATCCTATGTGACTATGTGTTGGTAAGTGCAAATCATATATCTTTTTTTGGTAGCTATGCTTTCCAATACCGCTGCCATCATCTTCAAACATATCATTAGAAAATTACTTCTAATCGATGTGATTCAATCAGAAAACGCCAAGCATTGATATCATCGACTTTTAGAAATTCAAGGAGCGAGATTTGTTTGAGTGATACGGAAACATGCCTATGTTATTGGTAATTGTTAACTAGTAATAGATACTACATTTGTTTTCAGGTATACTTCATCACAAGTTATGTTTTGATACCATGCATCATACGATTCGATATTAAACATAAGGAGAAAGTACGTGACAATATTTGACGTGAAGCATATTCAGGCTCAAGTGAAGGCATACAATCAAATTGATTAGGATGTGAGTACCAAGATGTGATGGTTGATATCAACAAGTGTTCGACGAACAAGATTGACAACTACTTATTTCGATTTGTATTTGATAGAGTGAATGGTTATCTTTCTTTTATATTATTCTACGCTGTTAAAGTATGACCTTTCACACAATATAAATGATTAATCAAGTTGCCATATCAGTTGTTACAGGTGTTCATATTGCTTTGTAAACTTCAAGTTCAATTTTAATTGACAATATTGCATTGTAAAGCTACTTCATTTCACTAGCACTTAAGGACGTTGCATCTTAACATCACTGAATCATAATATCGTTGCATCTTAAAATCATTACATCTTACAATCGTTGCATCTTAAAATCATTGCATTTTACCAATACAAATTTTTCTTAAGATGCAGTTGTATTGTCTGCCTCTCACCTGCACCTCTGTACATCTTAACATCATTACATCTTATCATCGTTACATCTTAACATCACTGCATCTTACCGTTACAAATTTTCTTTAAGATGCAGCTGTATTGTCTGCCTTTCACCTACACCTCTGTACATAATATCGTTGCATCTTAACATTATTACATCTTAAAATCGTTGCATCTTAACATCACTGCATCTTATCATTACAAATTTTCTTAAGATGCATCTGTATTGTCTACCTCTCACATGCACCTTAGTACCTCATCCGTCTTTTGCATAGTGTATAATTGAAGTGCATGTTACATTCGTAGATGTTGAATATAAATTTATCATATTTTTCCATTGAAATTGACACATAAACTTTTTAATTGCATCATATCCTATTTAACTGCATCTTACAGGTACTGAATCATACGTTCTTTAAGATCTAAATATGATATTTTCATAACATAAACACATACATAAACACTTATGTACGTCTACATGTATATATACAACTATATACATCATTATGTATATTTAATGTAGTTAATACACATTCAGTCATGTACACATAAAGATCAATACACATATATACAACCAACTGTACACATCTAGCATTAAAATTAACATCCAAAAGTACTTACGCTTGGATTGCGGTTATACATTGTGTTCTTTTCAATCAATTGAGGTGCATCTGTAGTTCGATTATTTTCTCCGGCACCGACAAAAACCGTTCACCGTCCTATCCGTCATCAAATAATCCAGATAAATTGCAACCAGAAGAAAATGAAATTATATCGAAAGCATGCATCATCTTCAAATTACCTCCGGCAGATGTCGACGTAACGAAGCTTCCGTCGCTATCGCCGTTACCGTTGTCTTCTTTCAATTCGAGATATTCGTGATGAAATTTAACCTCTTATGTAATCGATTTTTAACCACGGATCGTTAATAATCTCATCTACGGTGATTCTCGTTTCCGAATTTGTATCTAACAAACGCGATAAAAGCGATTTCAGCTCCGGCGACGTCCACCGCAGCACGCGAAACTCACCTGTGTAGATTTTCCGGTACATCGTCATTAAATTCGGATAGTTAAACAGAAGATAACCGGCGCTAAGAACAAATATAATTATTCCACATGACCAGATATCAACTTGTGCTCCCGGTGACATATTGCGAGTGACATATTTACATCGGTTTGTTAGAAATCGAATTAGTATATTGCTCGGTATAACGCTCGGTGTATATTGCGTGTGCTTTCGATCGATACAGATGAAATCTTTGTATATATATGATCTATAATTCTATATATATAAGCGGTGTATGATTTGTGTGAATCTCTACAAAAATCAAGATGTACAGACGTAATCTTTTAAGAAATCGTGAAAGAGTTCTATCGAAATTGATTGAGGTTTTATTATTTTATTTATTTTTTTAATTTGTCTGGGTAGTTGGGCAGCATGATGTAAATATGACAAAAGACAGAAACACCCCCATAGATGTGACGTGGTATGATTGGTCTTTTGCCTTCCCTCTCTTCCCATCCTATATAGCATGCTTCTCTGATCCGTTTCCATGTTTAATTAGTTAGTGGATAATATATATAAATATATATAGTAAGTTCCTACCATTGTTTCAATATTACATAAAATTAAGTTCAGGAGAAAAAAATAAAATACTAACTGATTATCAGTATAAATACTCAATTGATAAAAAATATATAAAAAGTATGGGTAAGGTTCAAATGAGATTAAAAATTTGTGTGAGAATGGAGGAACCAATAATAGAGAATACAAAACTCATTTACCCCTTAAGTTAAATATCTCACAAACGACAAATCGAAAAATTATGAAAATTGCACCATTAGATTCAGCGTTTGATCCTCTTCGATTTGCCATCCATTAAGGCATACTTTCGACGATTTTTTTTTTCTTCATTATTTTTAGTGGGTTTCACATTACTAACACGTGTGTTACAGTGTTGCGTTTAGGGTTTAGGGTTTGAGGTTTAGGGGTTAGGGTTGGGAGTTTGGGGTTTCGGGACGAAACCCCAAACTCCCAACCCTAGACCCTAACCCCTAAACCCCAAACCCTAAACGCTTTATAAAACTCTAAACCTTAAATTATAATAAACCCTAAACCCTGCTAAACCCTAACACTAAACCCTGCTAAACCCTAACACTAAACCCTAGCTCTAAACCTCAACCCTAAACCCTAAATCAAATGTATAATCAATCACTAACACATGTGTTACTAATATGTAAAACCCACCAAAAAAATGAAAAAAAAAAAAAAAAGTTCGTCGGAAGTATGGCTTGATGGATGGCAAATCGAAGAGAATAAAACGCTGAAAAATATGGTGCAATTTTCATGATTTTTCGACTTGTCGTTTGTGAGATATTTAATTTTTAAAAACATGGATGAGAGAGAAAAAAAGTGACACATGTCATATTGTGGTTGGTTCCCCCATTCTCACACAAAATAAATGATCACAATTGAACTCTTCTCTAAAAAGTATATATTGATGGTCAACTTTTCATATGCGTCTTGAACTTATAGATCCGTTTAAAAGAATAAATAAAAGTTACTAGTATATTAATTATCTCTTTTTAATATTGATAATAATAATAATAATAATAATAATAATAATAATAATAAAATTTAGAAAGAGAAACCTACACTACAGACCCACGATTATTATATACAACTACGAATATTTACAAATTATCTTCCACGAGGCTTGAACCAACAACCATTAAATTGAAAGGTTCCCGCATACCAATGGGGGAATTAGAGGAGTTGGCGAGGGAGTTAAATGTTGTGTGATTAAAAAAAGAAAAAAAGGGTTTGGATTAATGGAAGTAGGTGTTGAGGGGAAGTATTAGAGTAGAGAAATGAGGAAATGGTGGATGCTAAAGGAGTTGGGATCACAGGGAGTAGAGAGAAAACAATATGGTGTAATAAAGATTAAGTTGTTCTAGAAAAGATTAATGTTTTTATTTGGAAGTTAAAAATTGTAGAATTCTGGTTCGTGATATCTTTGATAACATGGGGATTGATTTGCATAGTTCTTTATGTCCTTTTTTCGTGATGAAGGTGTTAAGACTTTAGATCATATATATATTGTTTTTGAATTGCTCTCACTCAAGGAGTTTATGGGTTAAACATTTTAGTCGATAAGGAAGCGGTCCCTGATTTGTTTAAAAAGATTCAAGTGCGCTCTCATAGGTGGTTCAAATCAAGAGAAAAATTAGCAAATATTGATTAACTTCAATGGAAGAATCATATTGTTGGATCTTCTAGTGGTTCGGTTTAACTGTCAGGTTTCGTGATGTTTTGTTTATATTTTGTGTTAGTGTCAGGATGGTCTTGTTCAGCTTTCTATAATATTGTTTTTGGTCTATTTGGTCATGCTGCTAGTTGCATTGTTTTATGTCGTCTTGCAGTGCAGATTTGCCTTACTACAATACGATCAAAACATCACCGGTCAATGACTTTTCCAAACCAACTTAAATCATTTCATAACCACTTCAGTTCATAGCGTAATTAAAGTTAAAACTATAATCTAGTACAACTCTTTTTTATTTTATTTTTTTTCCTTTTGTAAAAAGTTAATCTTGCACACTAAGCTACTCACATAATACAAACATTGTTTTCTCACATAGCGTCAGGCCAATTACACATTTGGTTAATCGATCCGGTTCAACTTATAAGGTGTTAAAAAAAAAGTACTGATTTATTATATTAATATAGGACACGCTGTTTATTTACGAAAGGAGGCACATTGAACGTCCATATATCAATCCGAAATGGCTGGTCAACTCGAACAGAGTTTCCAATGTTGTATATTCTTTAATCGTCTATAGTTTTTATACATACATATATAGGTATACTTTATGTATGTACATATATATATATATATATATATATATATATATATATATATATATGGGTCGGAGATGAAAATTTAATACAAGACTTTTTTGGAGTCAAATATAAAATCTTGGGAAATAGAAAGTAGGTGAAAATTCCAAAAACTGGCCCTCGTTAGAAACCCTTTTTGTCTATTCCTTGACCTTGGTTTTGCTTCCCAAACGTGCAACCTTAATTTTCTAATGCATCCACTTTTTCAAATTCCTCACTTTTAAGTTTCAAGCATTCAACACACCTCCTCTTTTCATGTAAATCATGCATCTATTTCAATTGGGGAAAAGCTTATTAAACTTGTTTTTCTCGGGTTTCATTCCCTCAATTTCAAACCTACCTACCTTATTAATCATAACTATTTATATATGTTTGCCTTTTTACACTAATCGTTCTTGTTTGTCTTTTAAAGTTTGTGGTAGCTTTCAAACTGTTATTTGATTGTCTGTAGAGAAATATATATGCTTGAGCAAGATATAAATACGTCGTAGGAGCTAGCTAGGAACCACTTGAAAAACGTATGGGCGCTAATGGAAGATGATTGGTAGATCTAATTATACAGACCTAAATCTAGACCTACAAATGTGATTGGTAGATGTGAAAAATTGATTGGATGAAATTAAGAGAGAGAAAAATCAACCAATGAGATAATTAGGTCTATTTTAGGCACATATAGCAATACTCGGCGCTAATTAAACCGATGATTTAAATAAAAAATGCTTCGTTAGAAACAATGATTCAGAATGCTAACAGATTGTGGGTTTTCTTTGTTTCTAGTTGCATTCCGAAAAGAAGAAAATGACAGATTTATTACGTACAATGTATACAAAACAAGTGATTATACAATAACGTACTTTATTAAGTACTATCAAACAACTTAAGTAGCTACAGAAATTAAAATGAAGACCCAAAAACCCATCTTTAATTTGTTAACCACTCTACAATCTGCAATATGGCCTTATCAATCGAGTCCATGTCTTCCACTGAATCATGGTGTCATCCGACAATTTATTTTTCCCTCTATCAGTTTGGGGACAAAACTTTTAAAATGTCCCTAAGACTCCTCCCAATGGTGACGCCAACTGACGCATCAGTTGCATGCCAGTTCAGCGCCACGTCAGCTTTTCCCCCAACTGACACAAACTGACACTCCCCTGCCAACAGCAACATCACTTCCCTTATTATTTTCAGGGCCCCACACATTATTTAATCTATTTATTTAATACAAAATTTTTTTTTTTTTATTTGGCTTGAAATGGACCAAAGGGCCCCACCCACACCCTCTCTCCTCCGTCGCTATACCGAAGTCCCCAAACCGATAGCTCCAAGTGATGGGTGGTGCCTATGGTGTCACAAACTGATGCCAAGTGATGGTGCAAACCGATGCACCATTGGGATGAGTCTAACAACCTTAAAATATCTACTTTTTTTCATAACTTAGGGTGCGTTTAGTTACAGAAAACTCCATACTTTTCCAAAAAAATTATCTAAGAAAACAAGAAAATTAGAAAACGTATTCAAATTCGAGTTTTCTAACAAACTTTTTAAAGAAAAGGAAAGTTATTGTTTTCCATTTTATAAATACAAAGTTGAAAACTACTTTTGATGGTTTCTAAGTATTATATCTTACAACTAAACACGTTTTCTAGATTTTCCATGCATTTCTAGAGAAGTAAAACACTTCTCATTCTCTAGAGAAATGGAAAAAGAAAAATGAAAAAAAATTTCCGTAAATAAACGCACCCTTAAGATTTTTAGGAGGGGTGACTGCCCCTGGACATTATAACTCATAACTTCACACTGGACATTATAACTCATAACTTTAACGTTCAAATAAAATAGCCATTACAATGCTTTCATTAATATCTCGTTGTTTTAATTTACCAATAGTCAAAACTATATATGCAAGTCAAACATTCATTTTTTTTTCATTTATCCTTTTTACAGTATACACTTAATACCAACTCATCATTTACTGGATTTAAATTTCGATGTGTCTATAGGCGTAAATACTACTCCATACTAAAGTACTTGGGATAACTTGTATGATTTTTTATGCAAAGCTATTGCCTAATAGTCTAATACAGTACTAAAATGGTTAAGTTTCCCTTTCAAGTATCTATTTTCTTGAACTTATGTTGGAATAAATGCATACTCTTCGTAGCAAACTATAAATTTCTCAATCTATACAGTTGTTAACAGTTTGTGAACTTTCTGCAACTTTCACAACATATACAACAAAATTACACCTTTTTCTTTTAATAAGATTGAACAACGAAAAAAGCCAGATAGCCAACGTGCAGAAACATCAGATTCTATACCATCTCTATCAGGAAACCTGCAATAGCTCCTTGATATCGTATCCTTGAATCTACAAGAAAATAACATAAAAGGTTTCATTACTTTTTTAAAGACCCAAACATCCATATGTTATGATCTCGATCATATCCAAAAACCTATCTTTTACAAATCACACCAGATTATGAAAACATTCAGGACTTTCTAATTTCTTGCAACAAAAAGATACAGTAATACTTGATCCCATGCAAATTGCACTCTCTTTTTTGGGATGTTCTATGAAAGCCTGAGCATTTTTATAATTATCAGAAAGTAGAGGAGGCAAAATGGGTTGAGCTGGTTAGGTAACAGGTCCAAAGAAGTTCTTCACAAAACAGAGAATTTTTTGTGCGTGTCAAATTGGGTTGACCACAAACATTTTTCTCCAAACTATTTAACTTTGTTTATTTTATTCATATGTGATTAACTAGTATGTCAAGTATTTTGAAATAATGTTACTTCAATCATATCTAATTTTGATATAAATTCATTTAAGAGGTTTATGCATTAAGAAATAAGAATACACTTTAAGCGACTGCTGACCGTTTGACCAGTTATTTTTTACTTTCACTTTCTTTGACCCTGCTTGACTAGTTATAGACAAAAGACATCTCTAAGTTGATCCCATTAATAAGTAGAATGTTCAAAGTTAACACCTCCAAAAAGGAATGAATCCACTCTAAACTGAACTAAGTGTTCCTACTACCATCAATGTAAATTATTAAAGGAGTATATTCAGGTCCACAAGATCTACTTATCGTCTTCATTGAAGGTTGACAAATAGTCAAGATTTTCTTTAAACTATGTCAAGTCCGTTGCTATTTCAATAGGATGGTATATACCAAGTCGACACAAAGTAATTTCTGGGGGTTCAACCATGGACAGACCGAAACTTACCTGAAGAAGTGTCAGCAACAAGATGACACCCGAGTTCCAGAGAGCATGTATTGTTATGGGAGTGAGAAGGTTGCGAGTTTGCGCATATGAAAGACCCAAAGCAGTTCCTGTGGTATTACAAAATTAAGTTTAGAAAAGATAATGTTTTTTTTTTCTTTGGCAAATGGTATGTATGATTTAATTAGAACCTGACATTTTGTTCTTTATAATTCATTCTGAATATACTAACCACTAAACTAGCAATAATGTCTTCAATAACGAGGGTACAACCTATTGAAAAAATCATCTATTTATAAAGAGTTGTGGGCCAAAAGATATCTCTAAGTTGATCCCATTAATAACTAGCAATAATGTCTTCAAAGCAATAATGCCTTTATGCAGGATTACTACCAAGTATAAAGAGTTGTGGAAATTCCCCAGGAGTGAGATGTGCAGCTGAAAATACGGCAGCACTTATAATAACTGAAATTGGTGTGGGCACCCTGCAAAGACACATGATCACAACATACAATTAATAATAACATGGATGGTACACGCATGGTCAATTTACGGATTTATGTTGATTGAAAGTCTACTTCTTGTCATATCATACAATAACATACATACCATAGGTGAAAAGAGATATATTGGTGTATAAAAACTGATTGCTAACATATTTATATGGCTGTCTTTAGAGAAAGGAAAAAGGAAAAGATAAGTAGAGTCTGGATGGAGACGATACCACTTGGTAAGGGCCACCATAAGAAAGCCACGGAACACATTCTCTTCAAGAACTGGAGCAAGGACACCTGTGATACCTACCAAATAAGCAGTGCTGCAACACACAGATAGAACTCTCAGATGTTTGATAATCATAATTTAGCTACATCCAATTTATGGTAGATGTGAGAGTTTTAACCCATTTACCTATGACCGGAGTCAATTTAAATTATGTCTTACCTCCGATTAGTTAAAAGGAGTAGCTTGAAAAAAACAAGTCAAATGGGCCAAAATTCGCCCGAAGTAAATTTAATGCATAAAACCTATTTAATCAATTCATTCAAAATATAAGATTATTACTGCAATAAAATAATTTGTATAATCATATGCAACAGAGTACTATTCAGAAAAATTATGAAGAACAAGAAGTGTTTTGGGCCGACCCTACCCATTTTGACCTGTAAAAGTGTACCCGTTTTATCCCATTATCCAACCCGCCTGATCTGACCATTATGACATCACTAAATTCTATTTCACATTACAGCTCTGATGTCAAGTACTTATTTCAGCCAGGAGAGGTAGTGTTTCTGTAGAACCATTAGCAACAACTATAACTGAGAAAAAGTGTGGTGTGAGTATGAACATGAATTGTGTACCTGACACCAGAGGATCCAATCAGAGGAAGTAAGCGAACAAGAGCATCAGTCTGGAACCAAGTTAATTAAACCATGTCAATACTCCTTTATACAAGTACACTAAACAGATTAAAATGCAATTTTCTAGTCATGTAAATCCCATGGATAATTTCTCTCAATGACAGGTAATTTAACTAAACAAAATGAAAGATGATCATTACTTCATTTAGTCTCATACAAGATCCATGTAAACCATGTTAATTATTAGCATTCTCTGGATAGTAACGTACATTAAGATATGAATAATATGTTTCTAAGTCATAGTTTAAGGTTGCACATAAACAGTTCGATAACTTCATGGCATGTGTCTGCAACCCAGCTAATCTGTCAGAGGTAACCATATATAACTACCAGACTAATAGAGGGAATTTTAGAACTACTCTGCTAGTTCAGACCATTCAAATAGTAACACTTTACACCAACCTTTCACTAATAATAGTAAAATAATGATACTCATATTAGATCCAACACTGTAAACCTTACAACGGAAGCGGCTTAAAGCTGGAACGGGAGACTTTCTAATTATAAATAATTGAAGCACTGACCTCTCTTTGAGGCGGATCACCATTAAACAAGGACATAGCAACTCCTGCAAGTGAGACAGCAATCAACGCTCCAATAAGACCAATTCCAGCCCACAACAGCCATCCTCTCTGAAGATTGAATGGGTCTCTCAAGTCTGAAACATAAGTAAATGAGAAACTAATAAAGAAGGCGATGTGTTAAAACATGAAATATTCCACCTTAAACGGACAATGGAAAACCACTCAACCAGTATTTCATCAGAAAAAAGCAAGCCCTTCAAATAGCATTAACTAGAGTGTGCGGTCAACTACAGCATATACGTAACGTTGACAAGAAGACAACCGTTAAGACTTATAAAAAGGTTGTCTACATAAAAATAATGAGAGTAGAAAATTGATCTTGTTTAAGCATTCTGATAATTACCATAGCGATATATGTCGTTTTGTTCACTTGTGTTAGTGACACTATAAAGTGTTGCAAGGACCACAGCTGTTGCGAAGCTGAAATAAAAAAAAATAGAGGAACGAGCCAAGTTAATTGGTCTACAAAAATCTATAAAAGAAGACTTCAGCAAATGAAAAGGCACGGGAAGATAAAATCAAAGGCCAAAATAGGGGTTAGTGTCTGGAAATGCATCTAACTTTTACCCGATGTCTCTTGTATGTACCCAACTTAGGTTTGCAATTTTTAATGCACCAAACTTCCAAAAAGTGTGTTTCAGTGTATTTTGGTGACGTTTTGATGACGTGTCAAATTCTCCGGATGCCACGTGGCACCTTAAACAAGTGACACATCAACAAAATACATCAAAACACCCTTTTTGAAAGTTAGATGCATTAATAATAGCAAACGTAAGTAGAGTACACAAAAATAGACATTGGGCACAAGTTAGATGCATTTCCAGACACTAACCCGCCAAAATATACACAAGAAATTCAGTTAGTACTCCGTATATTAATAAGAAATCTATTTGACAATTTCTGGAATAAGTTAAAGAATAGTTATACATATTAAGCAAGAAGGAGAACCATTACTTATGTGTTGTGAAGTTCATTAACAAGCTCAAACAAAAAATTAGATTATTATGTAATATCAAATCTGATTGAAAATGCTTGGAGCCAAGGTCAACATAGTAAAGTGATACAGATACAGATACAGAAAGAAGTCATACGCCTGGTCAAAAAACAGTATTTCTGCCTTCTCATCCAGACTTAATTCTTCAATTTGAAAGCCAAGATATGGAAGAGCTGCAGCCTCTACAAGCCCTGTCAAAACAAAACTGCCTGGGCAATTATTACCCTTCAGCGGGATGATGAAAAACCGAATATAAGGATGAATATAAACCTTTTTCCTATACATATTCAAGTCTATCAATTTTAATAAAGGTATAAACGAATGACTCCCACGCAACGTGTTTTTCAGTTCCAATGTTAACTGGCTAATCCCATTTATTTTTCTAAACTGTTCAAGTAGATCCTTCAATATCACATATTTAAAAAGGATAAATCGATGAGGTTTTCCCTGTTCAGGTACTCAAGGATGGCTAATCCCATTTATTTTTCTAAACTGTTCAAGTAGATCCTTCAATATCACATATTTAAACGGATAAATCGATGAGGTTTTCCCTGTTCAGGTACTCAAGGAGGGCGAGTACTTTTACTCAGGTGTACGCGGCCTAACCGGGGGATCCCGTGACCGTTTCCGACCCTTCCCCTGGCCACCCCAAGATGTGCAGCTAGTGAGGTTTGAACCTGAGACCTCTTGTGAGGATATCAGGACGTCAACCACCAGGCCACCTTGGTGATGGTTTCAAATATCACATATTTATATTAAAAAATAATAATAATAATAAAATAATAAAAAAAAAATTATATAAATGTTATCAGCCATGTTAAACGCTGGTTAATTAGTTAGTGTAAATGGAATGTTGTCCCTTAAATAAGAAAACTAATTAAACAGAATTAAATCCTATAAATAAATAATCCCTAATCTCTAACAGCGATGAAGGCTTATTATGTGCAAAGAATCTTTTCCAATGGATCTCTTGTAGATGCTCTGCTAGAAGTTTAGATTGGAGAAATTGGATTGTGAATCCTAGGCAGACATCGAGCAACATTTTTAGCTAGACGTTTTCTTTTCTATGTTCGTTTTTTGTTTCTTTCCTTTTTTCCTGTTCATGTCTCTGCCTTAGAGCTTTGTTTTGTTTTGCTCTCTCTTCTTTGATCTAATAAAATTCAGCTTTTCAAAAAAAGAAAAATAATTAGTTAGTGTAAATACAAAGGATAATCAGAGAGGTGAATGTGGAACTTCTAGCTTGTTAATGTAGGGTTAATGTCACCTAAATTTCATATCTTCCATACCGATTCATCAATGTCATCTACTGACTAAAAAACTTATGAGTTACACAGAGTGTTCCAATTTTCCTTTTAAAACTGATTGTTTGATTTCTGAAGATACAATTATTAGTTTCTAGTGTTTTGATAAGCATAATCTGCTTTTGATTATTTTGGGCCAGATAACCAATTTTGAATATTCAGTTGTATATAAGCTGCAACAAAGTTACGGAGTATAAAACTGAATGTCCAACATCCAAAAATTCTTAGATAACTAGGTCTGTGCACCACATCCAAGAACTATCTTCTATAGGCTATACCCCGTATATTGAAGCTATCTGATTCTGATTATTGTAGGCCATTATGGGTGGCCCAAATACCCATTTTTTTAATTGTATGCCATTAAGCCACTTTCAAATTACACAATTAAACATCCTCTAAGATGGTTTGAATGTACAAGCTACAACGCTGCAAGAACTTATTTCAATAGAAAAGCAGGACTCCTTCAAGCAATGAAACAAAGATAGCATAACATCTATAAACTAAAGCTTAGAGTAACACCTTAATCCACAAGCAAGTGAGGTCAGTGAAACCGTATACCACTCCCATGGTACATCCCATCGTTTCAGGATAGGCCAATCCAATCCACTTTCCTGTACACATTTCCGCCATTTATTCAGCAAACTTGAAAATATAACTATCTTCCAAGACAAACATGCATGTAATGTTCTTCACATTGAAGACTTGAAGTAAAAGACTGACTTACTGGATGTGAAATATCAGCACTACTTATTAGTAATGTCTTGATATGTATCAAACGTTACCCAAAATTCAATTATATTATCCAACTTAGAAAACTTCTATTGTATGTATATCAAACTACCAATTATAAATATTTGCAGGGGTCAAATCCCCTTTACCCGTAACTACCAATTATAGCTATGATGTAAGTATGTAACAACTTACAGTATATTGCTGCCATATCAGCAAATAAAATACTGATTTCTTTTTGAGGATGTCATCGGATACATACACTAGCAATAATCTAAAAGTTTAATACATACAATATAATTTTCAGTAAAACAAATTTACCAAAAAAAAAAGGTATTTGGAGGGGATGAGGGGTACCCCTGACCCTAGCATATTTCAATGGTGCGTGTCCGCCCCACCAGCAGGAGCATCAATGCCGGACAAATCACTTGTCCACGAATCACCCATATATACTGAGGCACAGATTCGAACCTAACCTATAGGTCACATATGTTGCGTCTGGGTGTTTGCGGGTGGTACCATTTGGGCAATGCCCAATTGGTAGTAAAATAATAGAGCACATACACGTAACACTAAAGTGATAACTTTAGAAAACAACTGTAAATTAGTAGTAACAGTGTACTGTGTACACATTAGCAATCTAATAAAACCTAATTTACAGTCACAGTAGCATTATCTAACTACAATATGATCAAAACAAACAAATACAATAATACAAATCACCTCGCCGTTAGAAGACTTATAAAAACAAACGGAAGAGCTCACTCTCCTCACAGCAGCTTCCCTGTTGTTTATGTAATTCATATGATGAGACCTCAACGCTCGATTTGATACGCATGGTGACGTCAGAAATCCGTTACGGTGGACTCTGTTGTTATAAGATGATTGATGAGTTAGGGTTTTGAGTGAATAAACAAGCTGAGGTTTATAAATATTAGAGATAGATAGTGTGGTTAATGAAGATTGAGAGATTATAGCGGTTAACGGAGCTGCCATTGTTGTTCAGTTTTCCGTTAACTTGGTTGCTCATTAGATAAGGCAAATCCAGCGTTTACTCCTGAAAATGATTAGTTTCATTTTGGTCCTTGAAGTTTGACTGTGTAGCTTTTCTAACCCCTAAAGTAAGAAGGACTAATTATGATCATCTAAGATAGTTATAATATTAAACATATAAAAGTTATCTTCACAACGAGCTAAGATATGTTCAAACTTAAGTTAAGGTGAATGAGATATTGAATCTTAAAAGTGAGCTACATGAAGTGAAAATTGAAAGCTAATGGAGTTTGTCCCACATCAAAAATCAGACAAAACTTTGAACAATTTATAAGTTCAGATAGTGGAGTTTAAGATGTGATATCTTATGGTGTGTTTTACTCATTTTCCAATTCGCATGTAGCGGGTGCAAATTATAGGAAAATCGGGTTTGAGCTTGTGAACCAATGCATTCCCGCATGACCTGCGGACACGAATGCAACTTTGAAAAGCTTAAGAACCAATGCATACCCGACCTACAATCACGAATGCAGCTTTGACATTCTCGAGCTTGTGAATCAATGCATACCCGCACCACCTATAGTCACGAATGCAAATTTGACATTCTCAAGCTTGCGCTCGTCACTTTTAGACAGATAATCGGTTTAAAGGTTATAACAATTGATGAACTCGTTTTTGATTTATTAAATGATCCTAACTAGATGACCAAGTTGGTATCCTAGTATTTTATACAATATATATATATATATATATATATATACATAGAAAAGGCAAAAAATTTATTAGAACCAAACAAATAAATACAACTTATACATGCAAGCATATGAGTAACAGCCCACATGCATGTTTCCTCTGTATACATACTAGAGATTTCAAACCCGTGTATCCATAAGAGCCGATGAATTTGTATTAGACTGAATTCTATATATATATATATATATATATATATATATATATATATATATATATATATATATTAAAATGATAAAATTATAACGTTTTATATGAGTTGAAAATATGCAATGAGGTTTGAAATTAAATTATTTATGTTGTATGTATGTATATTCACCATCTAGCTGGTGTCATATTATTTGATAGTTTTTGCTTACGAATTTAATTATATAGCCAAATAAATTAGTAAAACAAATGAGAAATTAAAATCTCACCTTATTTCAATATAGTTAAAACGAATAGAGAAGTATGTAGTATGCTAGGATTCTTTTTCGACGTGTAGATAAAAACATATCTTTATAGTAAAAATAGTCTTATATAATGTTAATAATTTATAATGTTAAATATATTAATATAAAATTAAAAATAATTAGGACTTAATTGATCAATTAAAAATTTATTAAATTGATGACATCACAAGAGTGTTTCTTATATTATATTTAAGATTTAAGATATATACGATTGAGAAAACTCAATCGCAAGCATATGGTATTCTAGTATTGGTTTCATTCATTATACACGCACAAAAATTGCAACATTCGATCTCTCTTTCGTTAACAGTAACTCATGTTTTCTCATGAAATAATCAAGCTTGTCATCTTCGACTGTAGAATAGCTCTTAACTGTTGCACCCAATTTAATTATAATCTAAATTCTTACACATATTCAAGTTATATAAGACCTTATTTATATAGAATACTAGGTTTTTTGCTCGTGCGATGCACGGTCGTTAAAAATACAATTATATGTTTATTTATAAGTAGTCTAATAAATTAGTGTTGTTAACTTTTAAAATGTGCAATTGTCATTGAGAATTGAAAATAAATAACAACATAAACCAAACTATATAATAAAGTAATCAAACTATTATAATAAATTGTCGAAATTAATATATGTAGCCAAATAAAACACAATGAAATAATAAGTATTACATGTATTTGTAAAAAATTGTTGATCTTTGAGCCCGTGATGGCACAGTAATGTATGCAAAACTATTATATATTACAAAATTTTTTAACAATGTCAATATTTTAATTGAAAACTATAAATTTGTCATGGTGAAAATAGAAAAACAGTATATAACAACCTAAACATATGCGAACAAAAACTTTAAACTTTTTGTGACATAAGAAATAAATATACCATATTCACAAATGCTAATATAAAATATTACAATTAAATATTACAATTAAACATTACAACTTTAATATAAGCAACATATAAGTAATAGTTTCTAATATTATTGTCTCAACTTAACATTTCAATCTACCAATCTGTTTAACTTGTGAAATGTCTACATATAGTTGATCATGAATGAAATTTGATTATTAATGAAATAAACTCAATGAGACAGTGGCAATGAAACAAATGGTATACTTAACTTTTGTGTTAATAAAAGTAAAACATACCTAGTCAAAATAAACTTAAATGATTAAATTTTGGCCAATCTATAAGTTAAGGTGTTTAAACATTTAGAAAAAAAATTAGAAGAATTATAACGAAAAAAGATAAAAGTGTGGGGATTAAACTATTATTAACCATTATTTAAAATGATTTATAATAATATTAAAATTATTAAAAATGGAAAGCTACGTGGCATAATTATAATTTGAAGAATAATTTAAAAGTAACTATATTTTAGACTTTTCATCATATATATATATATATATATATATATATATATATATATATATATATATATATATATATATTATTTAGTTAAAGTAGCCAAACATATTAATATTGTTAACTTAAAGGTGTTGTAAATCAAAATCATTAATCAGTATGTTTTTCCTTTCAATTATTGAAAAAATGACATATTGACCCTTATTAATGGTAATTGCGAACTATAGTGTCAATGAAAATAAGGTTGAAAGTTGCTATGTAATGGGGATAAAAGGATTGGTATAATTCTCATCAAGTATTATATAACACAAATAAAAATATTTAAGGTCAAATTTGAAAAGGAATACTTAAAAAAGTTAAAACTATATAATTATTGTGGGACGAAGGTAGTAAATTATTAGCATGAAACAACAAATTTAAATAGAGGTGTGAGAACATGTAATGTTATGCAACACCTTAAAATAAAGATATTATTATTAAAGTATGAATTTGGTTACTATTCACATAAAATATAACTATTTTAGAAATCGAATTAATAACAAAGTGGTTGATCAACTTTACATTTTTAAGGAAATATCTTCATCAATAACATGATTTGGTTAATCAAAAAAAGAATTGGCATCCCAAAAAATGTGGTATAAATAAGAACAAATTGAAAAATTTAGGAAAATATTTTTATGAAACATAGGATTTGTAAGAAAATAAAAGACAAACAAACGTGTCACATAAGTTACAAAAAACTTTGTTTTTAAACCCGTGCGAAGCACGTCAAATGTTGATATTGTTTTTCCGCAGTTGTAAATTTATTACTAATAATTTAAAAATATTATTGTTATTGTTATTATTATTATTATTATTATTATTATTATTATTATTATTATTATTATTATTATTATTATTATTATTATTATTAAATACTAAAACATATATAAAACAATGAAGTTCAAAGTTTTATACATACAAATATATCACAGAAATACTAAAATCACAAATGTTGCAAATTTTATTTATAAACTATCCCAACAATCAATGTATTAATTGAAGGTGATTATTAATATTGCGAGTCAATACTTTTGATTATATTGATTTATTTTTATTATTATTATTATTATCATTATTATTATTATTATTATTAGCAAAAAATCACATTAACTAAGTAGAATGCACGTATAATATCAACATTGTTTTTTAAATATAAATTATTATATTATTATTTTGTATATATCTAATATTAACTATAAATTAATAATAAATTAACTATTAATATATGGAAAGTCCATGTATCATGCTTAAATAATCTATCTATAAAATATACTTAAAGCAAAATTGATTGGGGCAATCTCGACCCTTAATTGGTTTTTCCCAAATCGATCCAACGATGTAGATTAATTTGTTCGTTGTTACACTTAGCCCCCTATCATATATTATAAAAATATTACAATTATTATATATAAATCCGTCTTTATTTATTTATTTTATTATTATATTGAAAAAAAGCAACAAAAACGAAAATAAAAAAGGAAGATAAACTTGATGAACAAAAAAAACGCTGTCAAATTTCTCCACAATTCAAAGATAAGAATTTTTTATTTTTAAAAAACGTAAAAAACCGGAATAAAAAATAAAGAATATAAACTTAATGAATAAATAAAAAGTGTTAAAAGATATTTGATAAAATCTCTTCTATTTTAAACTTCCGAAATTTTATGCATGCTTAATGGACTCCATCATTTATATTCTAAATTATGAACACGGCTTTTTATTTTATTAGTTCGGTACTGATGACTTTCTCTGCCACATCCATCAAGAATTTCAACCTCTAGCTATAACATATTTGATTTAGACGAACGAATAAGCCATAAGGTGACATTTAATTGCTAAATTTTGTTTTTGGTTAGTTTCAATATCAGTAAGTCTGTTTATTGTTTGATTTTCGTTTTGGTGTTTCATAACAGGATTATATAGTTTTCTTAAGTTCTCGCCAATTTCAATAGTTATTCGTTGTGGTCATCGTTAATAATGTTTACAAAGTTGATAGTTATCCATAAAGAAATTGTTAGGTTCGATCATATTCTTTACCATGTACAATATTTTCATCTACATCATATCTTATATTTTTGTAAATTTATTGTTTGTAGGTTGCTCAAGGATTTTTGCTATGATGATTGTTTTGATCCAGTTTAGGAAAACTGATTCTCAGTTAGTTGGTCTGGCTCTTGAATGTGAGCTAAGTTAGGTTGGTTTCAAAAAGGTTTTAATTTGAATCGATGATGGTTGTTTCATTGTTTAATTTGCGTTTTCATGTTCAAAATTCCAAACAATATTTGTGTAAAGGTTAGTACTTGGCCATGATCAGATTACTTGCATAATATTTTACAGTCATTTTCTAATACATTGATGTATTTTAGAATGGCAACATCTAAATTAGAAAGTTTTATCTTTGTGAGCGGATCCAAAATTGGTTCATACAATTTTGATGTCATTCTCTATTCTTTGTGATTGCAGCTTTCATCAAAGTGTGATAACATGATGTTTCGTATTAAATTAAACATTCGGAAAATGGGAAAAAGACATCCATTTCTTGAAGTATCCTCACCTGCTATTCGGTGTATTTCACGTAGCCGTAATACACGTCCATCTACTTTGATATGGAAACGGTCAACCTCTGTTATCCATGTGGTTAGTGGAACACCTTGGCTCAATGGTTGCTCTGTCGAACCTATTAATAATATTGTCCAGGAAGCAAAACCTACCCATCTTCAAAGCATATCAAGTTGGACTCCCATTTTTGTGAACTTACAAGTTACAATCCGATAATAATTTGTTAAAACAGCAAGATCATCAGGTAAATATCTAATCCTATTATTAGTGTGATAATTCTATATGTAACATGTAATGAATTATGTAACATCCTCGTTTTGGGCCTAGTCGAAATCGGTAATTTCTTTATTTATTAAATTATTTAAGTGTGTTTTTAAATAATTAATGTCTTGTGAATAATTATAAATTTAATAGGTCCATTAGCGAAATGAGTTATTGTGGATAGTAAAATATTACTCGTTTTAAATTTATTTAGTTGACGGTAAAACAAAATTGTATTTCCCCGCAAATGGTTTTTAAGTTCCAGACAATAATGAATACGGGAAAATGAAAATTAACACTTAAATGGTATATTATATGGGATGGATCGGTTTTTTTATCCCACACACATACATACATACGTATGAATACACACACACATCTAAACCTAAATCAATTATCAAAATCATGAGGAACATCAAATTGAAGCTTCTAAGCTTGGATTCAAGCTTTCTTAATCATCAAAACAAGGTATAATCACATGTTCTTCATTTTCCATAACCTAGAAATTGGGGTTTTGGGATTTTGGGTTAATAAGAAAGTTTAATTCGAAATTAAAGTTATAGAACTATGAATTAAGCTCCAAGAACGTGATTTGATCATCCTCTCATCATTATTATCAACTTGTAAGTGTTAATTTCTTGAAATATATGAACCCTAGAAATTGGGGGTTTTGGTGTTCTTGGTTTAATCCGAAATTAGGGTTTGATTTTGTGAAATTGTTGTTAGTTAAACATGTTATTGTTGATTACTAACTAGATTCAAGCTTAAGATTATAGATTTATGGTGATTCTTAGGGTTTATGATGATTTTGATGAGTTAATGACTTTAATCCGAATTTAAAGTATGAAATTGGTTAAGGTGATGTTAATAAGTGTTTATAAGATGTTTAGTAATATTAATTTAACCTAGAAATGAAGTAATCATGTTATACAAGTTGTAATCAAAATGGGTTTTTGGGTAATTGATGGAATTAGCATGATTTACTTGAAATTGAAGCTTGAAATACTTGCATGATAGTTAGTTGATGTTTATATGTGGATTATAACTATAATCTTAGTTTAAAAATGAAGAGATAATCTTATGGATAGTTATGGGTTTAGTTGAATATTCATGGATTGAAGCTTGGTGTTGTGTTAGAGTTGTTAGTTATTGTTTAATTCATGATTATAACTTAAGCCTAACTTAGAAATGATGAAGTTGATATATGATCATTAATAAAGTTTGTGAGTTTGGTTGATTTTGAAGAATCCATGTGTTAAGTTGATGATATTAGTGTATAATTGATAAGTATTGTTTATGATTATATTATAAGGGATTAATGATGATGATTAACATTATTAAGTTAAATGAGTTATATGATATGAATTAATTACTAACTCATTGTTTATAATGTTCGTAGATATGGAGAAGACTCAGTGACATTAGACTACTGAGTGGACGGCGGAGGTATTGGTGAGTGGACCTGTAACCTTCAGCGTAACTTAGTTGTAACAGATTTGGTTACAACGGGTAAACGTGGTTTTACTGCTTATAAACTGTTGATTGACATATTGCCTTGATAGATATAGATTTTGTGATATCTGGCCTTTGGGCATATGTGTTTTCAGAGGTCAACATGGTTTGGGCTTAAGGTTACTATTGAGTTGCCAACACAGGTCCTTGTACACGGATGGTTATAGGAATACTGTGTTGTGTGGGTAAATAGTACCTAGGCTATCGGTTTACCGCTGTATTGGCCTGCAGTTGGTGTGAGGTTGCTTGGGGGCCACCCGGGCATGAGGGCGCCTAAAGGACCGCCGATCCTCTTGGATGATATTTGTTTGCGATGCTTTATGCTGTAAACAAATGATTGTGTGTTTACGATGCTGTTGCTGTAAACTCGTTTAGTATGCTATGCTTAGTTGTAAACATATTTGTTAGGCTAAGCTGTGTTGATGGTTATTAGTTCATTCACTTAGCGTTGAGCTAATCCTCCACATTACCACTCCTTGCAGGATATGATTAGATTATGGGATGAGCAAGGAGCTTTTGACTGGATGGAATGTTTGATGACCCGATGTTTACTCTGATCTTTGATTTCATAAAATCATTGTTGTCTTTCAATTTATGTAACACCCAAAATGTTAAATCATGTTTTGAAATAGATTGACTAATATGAGTATTATATAATGTACAATCATTAATGTTTGTTGGACTTTCGCTTCCGGTTTAAAAAAAAACGGCTTTGAGAAATAAAAAGGTGTTATAAATTGGTATCAGAGCATCGGTTTGGGTGAATTGAACATTTATGGTGTTCAATCCCAAATCTGGATTTGTGTCAAGTCAAACATTCCAGAAGGTGGGGTTAGTTGTTGCATGATAATTGGGTAGTAAGATATGTACTAACGCTTAACAAGATGTGAGATTGTGTTTGATTGCAGAGAAGGAGGAACATGAGTAACCGACTGGTATTCTCAATGATTCCTCTATGTTCGTTGGTGTAAAAGCATCAGGTAATTCTCTATAAGCTTGTTTAAATTAAATAAGTTTGAATTGTTTACTTGCTATGAGGACTATGATTAGTGAAGTAAATTGAATTAGATTGATATGATTTCTCATTTATGAGTAAGTTGATTTTGCCTATGTGTTTAGCATAAGTTGATTATGTGCTTAGTAGTAAATCTTGATAGATTTAATTGATAAAACTTTCCATAAGGAAATTAATGAGGTGATGGTATTCCTCAAGTAAGATGTTTAAAGCCATGTTGTGGTTTAAATTAGAAAGTGTACATTGATTGGAAGGTGTGTGTTTGACCTGAAAAGTCAAAGTAGTCAACGATGTCTTTATATGTATTGACAAGTTTAGGAAAGGTCAATGTTGAAAACTTGATGTAATTGTGTAAATATGATGGTAATATGTGGAATTGGTGATTTAAGGTTATGTTATGACACCAATAGTGATAATGGTTTGGTTTGACTTAGATTAGTTAAAGTTATGTGGAATGGGTGATAGAATAGTGAATATATGGTCATAAACCCAAACGGGTCATTTAAGTGCCCAAATGGGTCACTTAGTGATAAAACGGTTAAAACTTGATGTGGTTTGTGTATGATGACTTTTAAAATGACTTACAGTCATAAGTATAGATAAAATGTGGATTAAAAGTATTAATATGGTCATTATGAATGAAATTGGGAAAAATGTCCATTTGGACCCCTAAACGGGTCAACGTGTCAAAACAATGTAGAATGAGTGTTTGTAGGTGACGAATATGCCCACACGTCACTAATGTATATAGAAACATGTTGGTAAAAGGTGGAAGTCAGAAACCAAGTCGTTTGAAATATAGCGTGTCAACCAAAATGGTCGAAAATGGTCAAAAATGAGTCGTACGTCCGTTTTCTCGTAAAACGTGTAAATTGAAAAAGTGTAAAAAGGGAAAGTTTCATTTTGGTATAGTGGACGTGCCTGCAAAATTTTAGAGTCTAACTCTAAACGAGTAAAAAGTTATACGCGTTTGAAATTGGCTAAAAATATGATTTTTCTGAACCTCAGATTTCTGCTTGGGAACGCGATCCCAACAAGTTTTTTCTGGATCGCGTTCGTACGTGTTATTTTGTCACAGATTATTTTTATGCTTGGGAACGCGATCCCAGCCATTTTCCAGGATCGCGTTTGTGTGTGTATTTCGTGTTCAGATGCGTTTTCTCTTGGGAACGCGATCCCGCTCACTTCTCCGGATCGCGTTTGTATGCCTAATTTGGTTACAGAATATTTTCACTAGGGAACGCGATCCTGACCTGTTTCCCGGATCGCGTTAGTATAAAAAAAAAAAAAAAAATTCTTGCGACGTTCGACGTAATACTTGACGTAGAAAATTTTTTAGAAAATTTCGGTGTCCGATTAAGACGAAATTTACAGGGTCACTCGGAAACGGCTCAACGGTCAAAGCTCATAAACTATGAGCCCTGTCAGTTTTGGGCACTTTGGGGTCGTTTGGGGCCCGAAAATGGCATTTTACTATTTTTCGGACTTTATTTTGAACTTTTGACTTACGTTTTAAATTGGGCTTTTGTTTCTTCGAGCCCTGGGATCATCCCTATGACTAAATGCAACATTAAAAAGGTGTTTTAAGAGGTCCTTAGGTTTTATTGAGTATGAGTTATTTTCAAGCTGTGTATTTGTCGTATTGTCGATTGTGGCCAACTGTTGTTGGTGGTGATTTAAATTCTTGAGTTATATGGACTAAGTGAAATAGGATGAAGTAAATGAGTCATCTAAAATATTGGAAATGGTTAAAATAAGTATTCTTAGAGTTTGAAAAGAAGTGTATGAGTTTATACTTATTTAATATTTGTCAATAGAGTTATAATGTGTATGTTTGATATGATATGTTTATTTATAATACAACTAAAGAAGAATAGATTGAAGAGAATATGCTGAGTATTACACATGGTATTGATAAAATGTTTGGTATTGAATGTACTATTAATGTTGAGTGATGTAATTAGTAAGTGGCCTTGAATCAGGTAATAAAGAAGTTGTTTGTAATAATGGTGTTAGACATTACACCTGAGTTAAGGATATAATAAAAAGAGGTGTTGAATGTCTGTGTTGTTTGTGTAAACTTGATGATATGTGTAATGTACATTCAAAATGATAAGTTGAAAATGGTAGCAAACTAATACTTGATGACATATATGCTACTACGGGTTGTTATAATTGTGCAAATGGTTGATATTATTGTTATGATTTAGGTAAGGGTAAAGCCTAACAAATTTTGGGAGATCAATGGTATGAACTAGCCTGAGAATAAAGTGTGACTGACATAATATGATGACGTCTGGCCAACGTATTCATATTATGCCATTTCACATGGAGTTGTTGAGGCTACTAAGTACCAAATAAAGTTAAATGATTTTAAATTAACAAGTAATATATGTTGACCTGCAGTTATGAAATAGTTATTGATTGGCAAAAATAAGGTGGTAGTAAGCTATTTAACTAGTGTTTAATGCGGAGACGTTGTAAAAGAGGAATTTGAACGGTTTATACTACTTGTTAAAAAAATGAGTATGTGATTATTCGTTAGTAATATTTGAGGCTTAGTGAAGACTAACATAGTCGGATAGCCTAATATTAGAAAATTATGTGAAACTATGTCCTTGGGAAAAGTAAAATAGTCTGAAAAACAAGGGTTTTATTTGTTGGATTGGTAATTTTATTATAATTATGTGCGAATTACATATAATCTTTCGTATTGTTGCATATCTAATGACTAGATAAAGTGGTAAATTGTAATTTGAAAAAGTTATGTGATGAAATAAGTTAAGTAGAGGTCAGCTAAAATGAATTAAATAGGTGAATATTGTTGAAAATGTGTTGATGATTAGCACATTTTGATAATGTGGTACGTGTGCTGAGATAGCAAGTACCCATTGATGCATAATAGCAATTATCTGTTGAGATTGGTGCTATTTGATTTTGTAGATTATGATTTTGATCATAGGAATTGACTTGTACTTTGCTTTAAAAGGTGGGATTAAAGTAGTATGATTTGAAACACAGGTGAGTAATAGACTTTACAGGATCAAATAGTGTTTCAATTGATAAAACTGACCTTAAGATAAATAGTTGTGATGGATAAGGTTATTGATGCTTCATCATTTAAGGATGATGTATGTGGTTAATTGCTTGCATGATCTAAATTAAATTCTCATTGTGAATATGAACAGTGAAGTTTTATAAACATTGTGGTTGTTTTGTTAAGAGAAAGGAATGTAAGTATCTATATTCGGTTTAAAGATCCTAGCATGTCGCTAGTTTTCTGACTAAGATTAAAATAAAGGATTATGTGTTTCACTTATTTTAAATGATTATGTGATCCAAAGTGTTTATGTGGATGCATAGGTACTTAGGCTAAATGTACACACACGTTGTGTGTGCATATACTAGTTATTGATTAAGTGATTCGGTTTTACTATATTAACTAGGTGCGATTAGATTTCGAGGACGAAATCTCTTTAAGGAGGAGAGATTTGTAACATCCTCGTTTTGGGCCTAGTCGAAATCGGTAATTTCTTTATTTATTAAATTATTTAAGTGTGTTTTTAAATAATTAATGTCTTGTGAATAATTATAAATTTAATAGGTCCATTAGCGAAATGAGTTATTGTGGATAGTAAAATATTACTCGTTTTAAATTTATTTAGTTGACGGTAAAACAAAATTGTATTTCCCCGCAAATGGTTTTTAAGTTCCAGACAATAATGAATACGGGAAAATGAAAATTAACACTTAAATGGTATATTATATGGGATGGATCGGTTTTTTTATCCCACACACATACATACATACGTATGAATACACACACACATCTAAACCTAAATCAATTATCAAAATCATGAGGAACATCAAATTGAAGCTTCTAAGCTTGGATTCAAGCTTTCTTAATCATCAAAACAAGGTATAATCACATGTTCTTCATTTTCCATAACCTAGAAATTGGGGTTTTGGGATTTTGGGTTAATAAGAAAGTTTAATTCGAAATTAAAGTTATAGAACTATGAATTAAGCTCCAAGAACGTGATTTGATCATCCTCTCATCATTATTATCAACTTGTAAGTGTTAATTTCTTGAAATATATGAACCCTAGAAATTGGGGGTTTTGGTGTTCTTGGTTTAATCCGAAATTAGGGTTTGATTTTGTGAAATTGTTGTTAGTTAAACATGTTATTGTTGATTACTAACTAGATTCAAGCTTAAGATTATAGATTTATGGTGATTCTTAGGGTTTATGATGATTTTGATGAGTTAATGACTTTAATCCGAATTTAAAGTATGAAATTGGTTAAGGTGATGTTAATAAGTGTTTATAAGATGTTTAGTAATATTAATTTAACCTAGAAATGAAGTAATCATGTTATACAAGTTGTAATCAAAATGGGTTTTTGGGTAATTGATGGAATTAGCATGATTTACTTGAAATTGAAGCTTGAAATACTTGCATGATAGTTAGTTGATGTTTATATGTGGATTATAACTATAATCTTAGTTTAAAAATGAAGAGATAATCTTATGGATAGTTATGGGTTTAGTTGAATATTCATGGATTGAAGCTTGGTGTTGTGTTAGAGTTGTTAGTTATTGTTTAATTCATGATTATAACTTAAGCCTAACTTAGAAATGACGAAGTTGATATATGATCATTAATAAAGTTTGTGAGTTTGGTTGATTTTGAAGAATCCATGTGTTAAGTTGATGATATTAGTGTATAATTGATAAGTATTGTTTATGATTATATTATAAGGGATTAATGATGATGATTAACATTATTAAGTTAAATGAGTTATATGATATGAATTAATTACTAACTCATTGTTTATAATGTTCGTAGATATGGAGAAGACTCAGTGACATTAGACTACTGAGTGGACGGCGGAGGTATTGGTGAGTGGACCTGTAACCTTCAGCGTAACTTAGTTGTAACAGATTTGGTTACAACGGGTAAACGTGGTTTTACTGCTTATAAACTGTTGATTGACATATTGCCTTGATAGATATAGATTTTGTGATATCTGGCCTTTGGGCATATGTGTTTTCAGAGGTCAACATGGTTTGGGCTTAAGGTTACTATTGAGTTGCCAACACAGGTCCTTGTACACGGATGGTTATAGGAATACTGTGTTGTGTGGGTAAATAGTACCTAGGCTATCGGTTTACCGCTGTATTGGCCTGTAGTTGGTGTGAGGTTGCTTGGGGGCCACCCGGGCATGAGGGCGCCTCAAGGACCGCCGATCCTCTTGGATGATATTTGTTTGCGATGCTTTATGCTGTAAACAAATGATTGTGTGTTTACGATGCTGTTGCTGTAAACTCGTTTAGTATGCTATGCTTAGTTGTAAACATATTTGTTAGGCTAAGCTGTGTTGATGGTTATTAGTTCATTCACTTAGCGTTGAGCTAATCCCCCACATTACCACTCCTTGCAGGATATGATTAGATTATGGGATGAGCAAGGAGCTTTTGACTGGATGGAATGTTTGATGACCCGATGTTTACTCTGATCTTTGATTTCATAAAATCATTGTTGTCTTTCAAATTATGTAACACCCAAAATGTTAAATCATGTTTTGAAATAGATTGACTAATATGAGTATTATATAATGTACAATCATTAATGTTTGTTGGACTTTCGCTTCCGGTTTAAAAAAAAAAACGGCTTTGAGAAATGAAGGGTGTTATAAATTAAGTTGTTGACAATGAATGTAGTGTCAAGTTTCTTATGTTCAAGGAATATGGATTGAAGTTGACGTCGTTGTTTTCGTTCGATTTAAGGTTGGATTGCCAAAAGTAGGGAAATCAACTCTGTTCAACACTCTTACTAAGTTGTGAATACTTGCTACTATGATCTTTTTGAATGAAGATAACTAAGAATATTTCAAGGGGATGGTAGATAAATTTAGTGACATGATTTATCATCTTCCTCTTCTACGTCAATCAAATTTTAGAGCAAAGTTATAATTCAATTTCATTGTTTTATTTATTGAAAACATAAAAAGTGGACATGAGAAGTGATTTAGTTATACACATGACCACTATGAAGATCGGTTTGATCTAAAATGAATGGGTGGTGATATTTCCACCTTCAATTTTGATAAATTCGCCAAAATTGTGCATTAACAGTTTGTACTGTACATGTATATAATGCACATATGTGATGGATCACCATCCAAAATGAATAACGTGATTATTCTTTATATAAATTGTTTTATGATGAGAAGATCACTATTGAGAAATTAAAGTAATTGATTCGGGCCAGTAATGTTGGGAGAGATTCATGGGAGTTTTAAATTTTAGATAATGATTTATTTAATTAGAAGTTACTTACCAATAATGCCTTTCTATCTTATATTGAAATGATTGGTTCAAATTGCTTCTCTCAAAAATATTCTTTCTTTTTGATCCCCTTAATATATATATATATATATATATATATATATATATATATATAAAGTGTGTCTGTGTAGATATATTAATTTAACTTATACGGTATGTGTGTACATGTATATCTATATGTATGCAGGGGATAGGACGAAATATGATCAAACGGGTTGAAAGCCATAGAAAGTTAATTTTTTAATACGTACAATCTGCTAAATTGTTATTATTCAGGATTTAGTTTTTATTATTGTGAAACTCTAGCAACAATAAATTGGTGAATGAGAAATTAAATAATATTCTTCACAATTCTAACTATATCTGAAATCATAAAATATGTACGAATCTTCAATCTTCAATATATAAATAGGATATTGATTAATAATTAATAATTTAGTTAATTTACAACACCTCCAACTTTATATATATATATGATATCATCGTTCTTCACATATTCACAAAATACCTACCGGATATTCAAAACTAACCACGCTCTCTACAATGACGACGGTGAAAACTGGACCATCTGGGTGCAAGTTGTGAAATTATAGAGACAGTATTTCTAGAACAACACCACAACTATTGCTTCCATGGACATGATCCTAGCAGATCACCATGTAAGCTCCTCCTAAATTATTAATTCTATATGGTATTCATATGATGCCTACAAATATATAATGTGTTTTCGTATTTTTTATCTTCTTTTGCGTACAAGGACACAAGATACAAGTAAGACTAACCACGCTATCTAATATTCAATGGCTTCTAAAATTCAATTCAGTTGTGTCAAATTAATCTAAATATACTTCAGTGGATAAAATGTAAAATTATAAACTATAATAATGACACTACAAAACTAACATATTATCTTATAAAATTATATAGAAACTAAAATAACATAAAACAAACAATGGTACAAAAACAAACTATCCAAGAAAATATATATATATATATATATATATATATATATATATATATATATATATATATATATATATATATATATATAAATTTAGAGTCACCCGCGTTGCCGCGGGTATTGTATCTAGTTGAGATTAATTCAAAATTTTATAAATTAATAACATGTCATCATTTACTAAAATAACATTCTCTAATATGCAATCAAAAATCTTTGTTTTATATATATAGATAGATGAATTGCAAAATTAGTAAAATTATGTTTTAAATCGAAGACAAAATTTAACAAGATGTGTGAAGCTAATGGTTCCAATGACTTAATAGCTTAGCGGTAAGGGCAGCCCATGACTTCCTTCAGATCATGGGTTTGAAACCTATCATGGGTATTATTTATCATAAAGGTACCCACCACCAATGAAACGCATGACCCACAACGTTAAGACTTAATCTGCGTGGGTTGCGGCTCGTTCGTTGTGGTATATGTGATGTAAGTGATTTGTCCGGCGATGTTGGACGTTGCGGGGGTTTGGTCGTGCTCCATTAGAATATAGAGCGGTTCCAGTGACTGGCCCAAATATTCAATTTTTTTAATGGTTCCACATCCGGATGGTTCCCTCTAATTTTATACACTAGCTTCCATTATATCTAACACCCATTTGCATATAAAAAAGTTAATGAAAATGATTTGACATAATTACCTACCTTCATGAAAACAAAATATGAAATAAAGTCTAAACTAAAGCATGTCATATGTTGGATGAGATATTATTAAGGTTTATCTATGATGGTGGTTGGTGGATTTATGGCGAATAACTTTCCAGATATAGGATATCTATGGAAGAAATAGAGTATTTAGGGTCATTAATGTAAATAACAAATTTAACACCCCTTCATTTATATATAAACAAACAATATAATAATGGCGACGCGGAAGCTTATATTTTCAAAACCTTACAACCAATGTTACATGTTACCCAAAATGTCAATAAACTTTTTCAATTCAAAGTACAAGACATTTCAACGCACTGGGTGTTATTAAAAACATTTCTATAATTATCAAAATAACATCAGAGTTACAGCCTGTCAAACATTCCATCAATTCCAAACACTTCCTGCCCTGCCCAATATGTTCCATCTATTTCAACCTGCAGGAAGAACTGTGGTGGGGTTAGCATAAAGCTAAGTGAATGAAACTATAAGCATCAGTACAACCTAGCATAACAATCTGTTTACATCAAACAACAATAAACAGAAAATCAATCAATCACTCGACATCCAATCAATGTCAAGCTATTCACATCAAACATTATCAATCGTCATGAGGACCGGTGGCTCCTGAGATACCCTAATACCGGTTTGGTACTCAGGGAACCCTTATCAATCATCTGTATTGGCCTATACAGAATTACCGGTAACCAGTTGTTAATCACACACGACCTAGATCTCTAAACCAACATTTCAAGTTTCAAGATCTCCTGTCGTCTACAATAACAACCAAGTCCAACTGTCAAGTCAAGTTGACCTCAGAATCTTACATACTAGCTCAAACAGCCAAGTAAGCAAACCACCTAACTAACATGGCAAGTTATCTCAACAGATGCATCATATCAAAGTAATACTATAAATTACTTATTGTAAATCAAATCATTACAACTAAATCACACTGAGGTTACAGATCCACTCACCGACTACCTCAGGCCTCCACTCAGTAGTCTAATATCACTGAGCCTTCTCCACATCTGAGAATCAATATCAAATATAAGTTAGTAATCCAGATCATCAATACATAACTTATATCAATCTTTGACATTTAGGAACTTAACATAATTAACATTACAATTACTAGTTCCTAATTGTGTATTAATGATTTACAATATAATCATTAACATATATTATCCTATAACATATATCAAGCACATTACTATCGAAGTCAAACAAGTAATGCTGAAACAGCCCTTCAAGCCGCCGGCTTCCTCCTAGAAGCCGCCGGCTTCCTATCCTCACCCGCCGGCTTTACTTCCACAACCGCCGGGTAATTTACCAAATGTGGTAACAGAACCAAAACATGTTTTAAAGCTTCTACCAGCCGCCGGGTCGGGTTTATGCCCGCCGGTTTCCTACCAAGCAACACAAGCCGCCGGCTACCCCTACGAAGCCGCCGGCTTCGGCTAACAAGAACAAGCCGCCGGTTTGGCCAAAGAAGCCGCCGGCTTCTGGCCTCGTCCCAGCCCAGCACGAACAGCAGAAACCCTAACTCACGGGTTTAATCCCCAAAACACCAAAAACTCGTTTTTAAACGGTTATAAACCTCAAATATCATCACATAATCAATATGTAACACTTATAACCTGTTTCTAACATCCAAATCTCTCAAATCATCAATTTACCCAAATTCAATCAAAAATCAAATTCTTAAATACTCAAGAATACTTACTGATTGAAGAATCTAACGATGGTAATCTGATGATTAGGAAGTTTCACGAGAATCACCACTTCCTGCTTTGATTTCTGGATTGATTTGGAGGTTTTCAGAGAGTTTCTGTGAGTTTTGGAATAAAAATGAATAACTTTCCTAAATAGGAAAGGATATATATAAGTCGGCTCATCCAACCGCCTTCAATATACGGGTATAATTTAATACCCCATCTCAATCTATTGTCTGGAACCCGAAAACCATTTGCGAGTCCAAACATTTTATTGCACCGTCAACTATATTAATTTACAACAATTAATAATTTCCTTATCACATTGGAATATTCGACTCCTATTCCAATTATTTCAACTATTTCAAACAATATTATTTCCAAACACATTTAAATCAAGAAATAATATAAAACAACTAGGTCCAATTCGAGGATGTTACAACTCTCCCCCCCTTAAAGAGATTTCGTCCCCGAAATCTAACCTCATTCAATCTGTCTAATGTGAGATAATCACATATATCTTAACATACATTTGTCCTCAATAGCAACTTACAACTATACTTAGACTGTTTGAATTCTTTCCACATGCACATATCCAAATGTACATGCTTCTATCTTTTCCTATGCACACTTACAGTGCACCAAATCAATATCATCAATCAGATATATCTTATAAACAAACACCTACTTTAACAAGTGAATCCTACAATCACTTAAACAACAAGTGAAACCTAACATCACTTAATAGGTCTATACAACCAGAAATTAGCAATGTGCTAAAATCTTTAACATATTCTCACTATTCATTTCTGTTAACAATAAAACAGCAGCAACAATATCACAACAGTGGTTATCAAACCACAATGTTCCTAGCAACATTGAAATAAAATTCAACTCACAACTTACAACCAGCCTAATATACAGATAACAATTTCAAATCTCTACTATCAAAGATTTAAAATCCAATTCTAGGTCAACTTTTCATCCCAAAAGTTTCATACCTATACTATTGTGAATAACCAATCATATTCACATATCATTACAATCATATGAAATCTTTTACTTAAAAGTAATCCAGATTCATATCACCTTAATAAGCAAAGCAGAGGTCACACTCAGTAGGTAAAACTACAATCAACAAGTACTTTGCTCAATCAACAAAAGTACCACAATCAATCTTACCTACAATCAACCAACCTCTACATTGACTTATTTCCATTTGTAACTCCTTTCATTACAACCTATCAATTGTTAACAACAACAATAACACTTCCAATAATCACAACACTAATGATTATACAGTTCAGTACATCTATCAATACTCACTATATATCTCCAAAGTTTTAACTAACCATCAAGTTAGAATTTGTATATTACTTAAACTGGTAAGACATCAAAATCTATTCTTAGCAACCAGTTATTTCAACTCAACCTTACAATCATAAACTACTAATCACAAGCAATTAGAAGTTATACAACTTTAATCATATAATCACTTAGTACCACATTCCATCAATCTAGCAACTAAGTCAATCCTAATCAACATTATGATATCACAATTCAAGTATCACAATATCACAATGTGCTACTCTACAACACATTTCAACAAAATCTACATCCAGTTAATCACAATTAACTAACCTCCACATGTCTTATGGCACATTTTAATTCAATCTATTAAAACTTATCATGCCATTTATTATCATGTATACTACACATATATACTTACACAATTTCAGGTACTCTCTTAAATGGACACGTACATCCCAATTCCATTTAATCCTATACACTAGGCCATTCAGACTGTTAAAGTCTTTACCAAGCCTTCTCAGTACTACTAGTCATCACATATCCATACCACAGGACATGGAACAATTACCAATCAGCAATTCTATGTTTCACTTATATACATACCACTTAGTATATAACTTAAACAATTTAGTCCAAACTTACAAGAAAGTTTGGTGAATACAATCATCACCTACCAATTTCAAGGTTTCCCTTACTTCTTAACACTTACAATTATACATACAAAATTTCTTAAAACATGAACAACCTTCAATTCATATTCTCTCATTTTATCCAACAACGATCAACTAAACCTTTAACACAATCCAACTCCAGGTATACTTTCATATCATACCTTACTTGGATCTAATCCCAATTTTCTACTTCATCACTTACTTCATTTGTATAAAATCAACAAATAACTAAAGAATCCATTCAATTCTTTCAATGTCTAAGTAACTCACCATGAGGTACCAATCAACCTAGGCAACTAATAATAATAACCTTCAATTATTCATCATCTCACGGTCTTACTCAATCAAAGCTATCATCACAAGCCTCATACACTGGTAAGACTTTCTTATCACAATCCTAATCAATGTGATTTAACTTACATCATTCAACAATTTATAACTGTCATATCATTCAATGACTTCATATTTGTATAATTTTCTAACACATATTCAGTTCAAATATCATATATTTCCTAACTGAATACTTAATTATACTTAACACTATTTCAATTACTTAATACTAGCTTTAAGTAATTACTCAAGTTTTCACAACTTAATACAATTTAGGAATTCAATCATATTCCACACAATCATAACATTACAATCTATGTTATACTATTTCACACACACAGTTAACTACATGTCAACTCTGGTTTCAATCAACCAATCAATAAAATTCTCTAATTGCTTTTATCAAGCTTGACCCAAACTCAAACCAATCACAAGCAATTAATTTTATACACAATTCTCTATTCATGGTTTGACTTTCAAAGTTAACATACTATCAATATTAACTCATAACAAACCATATCATCTTATATGTTCACTTTCAAACATATATTTCAAATTATTACTTTCAATAATCTTATCAATCCTTCACAAGGACAAAGTCAACCTACATCAATTTTGGCTCCATACAATCCATTTCATATTTTATGTTTACTATCGAACATAAACTTCAAATTATTACATTCAATAATTATTAGTAATTCCTCAAACAAGACAATATCAACCTATTTCAACTTTGGCTTCATACAAGCCAAATACAAAATAGTGACTCATTTAAACACTATCAAATTCGCCTACATGTAATCTATCACAATTACATATTTAACACGATCAAATTAATCACTTAGGTTTATCATCAAAACCTCTATCAATGACAACTATCATTTACACTCTCACCTTTACAGTCTAAAGGTCACAGTTCTATCAACTGATTATTTTCTTATCAAAACAACTATTAAACAACTTAGCATACTATCATGCTCCATTTCCAAAATCACATTACATTTCTTTTATACCAAGTAGCCTCAACAAGTTCATGTGACCCAACATAATATAACAACGGTGATCAGGCGTTGCAAGATTATGCTCTTCACAATCCATTCTCAGGCTACTCTACATTATAATTATCAATGTGATCTATTCTCACCTCATACGTATTAAATACTCCATGATTTCAAATTAATCATACTTCATTTAATAGTTTCTATCAGCTGATACACACTCAAAATCAGCTTACTACTTACATATTCAACCCTACATATGCAAGTCATCTCACATACACACAATGTTCTAATTTTCAATAACTGAATTACTCAGTATATCACTTATCTGAAACCTCAAACACATGATAACTCATCATCATAGTTTCAATACTTAACACTAATCAATGTCCCTATTTACCTCAAAATTCAGGACACATCTTAATTAATTATCATCACTTTGACATATGCCATCATATCAAGCATCACTGTCACAACAAGTCTACTTAATCATGTTACTATCAAACATTTCATTTATTAATTTCACAATTGACCAGAAAGATCTATCACTTCCCAATCAATTTCACATTATTACACTCTACATTTCTCTTAAACCTATCAGTCATGGTTTATATCAAGTGTTTAACTATAGTCAACACATATCATACAGTCACATAAACACATATTTTCTCAAATAGCAGTCATTATCAATTCAATGACACAACCTTCCTTAACATGGATTTAGATCACACCTTGTGATTAATCCATTATCATAATACTATCAATTATCTCGTCTCACCAATAAAGACACTCCTTAGGTTCTAACATCAATCTTGCTAAAACCTTAATCAACTCTCTATCTACTTAAACATATTTCTGCATTTACAATTCAATCAGAAATAACCACAACAATGAACAACAATGAGCATCTCATTCAATACCTCTATCCTCATGTCAACCTATAGCAATCAATAGTTGACTCAAAACTGGGGAATCATATCAGTCTGACTCAATTAACTTCATAACAAGGCTTACTCAACATAACAGAGTAAACAATTCAAGTTAATTTAAATTAACACAGGCTTATCGAAGATTACCTGACAATCTTAAGCCCACGAGCGTTGAGGAAACATGAAATAAACCAATCAGTTACTCATGTTCCTCCGTCTCTGCATCAAATAACACTTTGCAACTTGTTAAGGGTTAGTACATACTCAACTAATCACTTTCTCACACATTCCCTAATCAACTAAACCCGCACCCACTGGAATGTTTGACTCAACTCAATCAAAGTTTAGGATTGAACATTCTATCATGCTCAATTCACCCAAACTATTGCTCTGATACCAACTTTTAACACCCCTTCATTTATATATAAACAAACAATATAATAATGGCGACGCGGAAGCTTATATTTTCAAAACCTTACAACCAATGTTACATGTTACCCAAAATGTCAATAAACTTTTTCAATTCAAAGTACAAGACATTTCAACGCACTGGGTGTTATTAAAAACATTTCTATAATTATCAAAATAACATCAGAGTTACAGCCTGTCAAACATTCCATCAATTCCAAACACTTCCTGCCCTGCCCAATATGTTCCATCTATTTCAACCTGCAGGAAGAACTGTGGTGGGGTTAGCATAAAGCTAAGTGAATGAAACTATAAGCATCAGTACAACCTAGCATAACAATCTGTTTACATCAAACAACAATAAACAGAAAATCAATCAATCACTCGACATCCAATCAATGTCAAGCTATTCACATCAAACATTATCAATCGTCATGAGGACCGGTGGCTCCTGAGATACCCTAATACCGGTTTGGTACTCAGGGAACCCTTATCAATCATCTGTATTGGCCTATACAGAATTACCGGTAACCAGTTGTTAATCACACACGACCTAGATCTCTAAACCAACATTTCAAGTTTCAAGATCTCCTGTCGTCTACAATAACAACCAAGTCCAACTGTCAAGTCAAGTTGACCTCAGAATCTTACATACTAGCTCAAACAGCCAAGTAAGCAAACCACCTAACTAACATGGCAAGTTATCTCAACAGATGCATCATATCAAAGTAATACTATAAATTACTTATTGTAAATCAAATCATTACAACTAAATCACACTGAGGTTACAGATCCACTCACCGACTACCTCAGGCCTCCACTCAGTAGTCTAATATCACTGAGCCTTCTCCACATCTGAGAATCAATATCAAATATAAGTTAGTAATCCAGATCATCAATACATAACTTATATCAATCTTTGACATTTAGGAACTTAACATAATTAACATTACAATTACTAGTTCCTAATTGTGTATTAATGATTTACAATATAATCATTAACATATATTATCCTATAACATATATCAAGCACATTACTATCGAAGTCAAACAAGTAATGCTGAAACAGCCCTTCAAGCCGCCGGCTTCCTCCTAGAAGCCGCCGGCTTCCTATCCTCACCCGCCGGCTTTACTTCCACAACCGCCGGGTAATTTACCAAATGTGGTAACAGAACCAAAACATGTTTTAAAGCTTCTACCAGCCGCCGGGTCGGGTTTATGCCCGCCGGTTTCCTACCAAGCAACACAAGCCGCCGGCTACCCCTACGAAGCCGCCGGCTTCGGCTAACAAGAACAAGCCGCCGGTTTGGCCAAAGAAGCCGCCGGCTTCTGGCCTCGTCCCAGCCCAGCACGAACAGCAGAAACCCTAACTCACGGGTTTAATCCCCAAAACACCAAAAACTCGTTTTTAAACGGTTATAAACCTCAAATATCATCACATAATCAATATGTAACACTTATAACCTGTTTCTAACATCCAAATCTCTCAAATCATCAATTTACCCAAATTCAATCAAAAATCAAATTCTTAAATACTCAAGAATACTTACTGATTGAAGAATCTAACGATGGTAATCTGATGATTAGGAAGTTTCACGAGAATCACCACTTCCTGCTTTGATTTCTGGATTGATTTGGAGGTTTTCAGAGAGTTTCTGTGAGTTTTGGAATAAAAATGAATAACTTTCCTAAATAGGAAAGGATATATATAAGTCGGCTCATCCAACCGCCTTCAATATACGGGTATAATTTAATACCCCATCTCAATCTATTGTCTGGAACCCGAAAACCATTTGCGAGTCCAAACATTTTATTGCACCGTCAACTATATTAATTTACAACAATTAATAATTTCCTTATCACATTGGAATATTCGACTCCTATTCCAATTATTTCAACTATTTCAAACAATATTATTTCCAAACACATTTAAATCAAGAAATAATATAAAACAACTAGGTCCAATTCGAGGATGTTACAACAAAAGTACAGGGTATCAAGTGTAACATAGAGTGGAAGGGGTATATTGTAATTTATTGTAGTTAGTTAGTTAGTTGCTAATCGTTATTACATGTATATAACTGTAGTTAATCATTTGGTACTTTTCAAGAACTTCAATAATATTTTCTCAATTTGAGTTGATTGCTTCCGCTTCTAGATGGTATCAGAGAATCAAGGTTGGTGAGATCTGCGCGCTTATCATCTCGATTGATATAATCATCTACGGTATATCAATTCTTACTTCATCTATTTCAGATTGCGATTGATCTAAAGCTAGGGTTTTAATTCGATTAAGTGTATTTCGTTGAAAATTAAACTTCAGATTTGAAGTTTTGCTTAATCGATACTGTGATTAGCTGTATCAATTTGTAGAATCTTGTTTGATTGATTGATTTGTTGATATTTGAGTATCAATGGCGTTGAACGGAGGTACGCAGAATCCGGAAGTGAATGTGAACAATTTGAATAATAATCTTAGCAATGATCCTCTACATATAGCCAATTCAGATCATCCAGGGATGATCTTGACTAATACACCTTTTAATGGAAGTAATTTCCATGGTTGGAGTCGTAGTATAAAAATGGCATTATGAGCTAAACTTAAGCTTGGCTTTATTGATGGTTCTAGTCCTAAACCTGCTAAAAATGATGAAAAATATCAAAGATGGACACGTTGTGATTACATGGTCACTTGTTGGATCTTGAATTCAATGATCAGTGAACTGTCTGAAGCATTCATATATGCTCAATCTGCTTTTGAACTTTGGAAAGAAATAGGAGAAAGATATGGTCAAAGTAATGGTCCACTGATTTATCAGCTTGAAAGAGAACTGAGTAAGGTGTCACAAGGCAATCTCTCTGTTGCTACTTATTTCACCAAAATGAAACGTTATTGGGATGAATTGCAGAATTTATATGGCATTCCTATATGTTCTTGTGGAAAGGTAAGGGAGTGTACTTGTGGAATCACTGAGAAATTTCTGGAACTTGATAGTAATGCAGTTCTTGATGAAGCTTAATGATGATTTTGAATCTGTGAGAAGTCAAATATTGTCTATGGACCCTTTGCCATCTGTTAACAAAGCCTACTACATAGTGCAGCAGGTAGAAAAGCAAAAGCAGGTCACAAATACTCATGTTGATCCCACTGCTTTCTTTGCTAATGTTAGCAACAGATCTAGTACTAATAAGAGAACTGTTAAGCCTGCTAGAAATGATACTAAAGATGATTCAAGGAAATGCACTTATTGCCATGAGGAAGGGCATTTGTATGAGCATTGTTTTGAAAGAATAGGGTATCCAGATTGGTATAAAGGGAAAAAGGCTAAGAAAAATGTCAGAGTGGCAGCCAATGTTAATACTGATACACCATTTGATCTGGATTATGAAAATGAGTGTCAAGGAGAGCAACAAGCTGGTGTTGATCAAAGAATGGTTGCTGCAGTTTGTCAAGAGATGATCAAAATGTTCAAGACAAAAGGGACTTGGCAAGATTCTCAGAATCATGCAGGTATCTCATTTTGTTCCTATGTCTATGCTCTTTTATGTCATGATAGACTTAATTTGAAAAGAGAATGGATAATAGATACTGGGGCAACTGATCATATGTCACCTTACATTGATCTTTTTCAATCAACCAAAACTCTTGATAAACCAATTATTGTTAAACTTCCAGATGGCTCTTATAAAAGAGTCACCATTATTGGTCAAATACAACTCACTCCTGCTCTCACACTTCTTAATGTGTTTTACATACCAGAATTCAAGTTTAACCTACTTTCAGTTAGTAAATTGGTTAAAACTCAACAGCTTGTGGCTTTATTCTACCCTGATTCTTTTGCTTTCCAGGACCTTTCAACTAGGCAAACTCTTGCTGTTGGAAAGGAGAGTGGAGGTCTTTACACCTACAACTCATCACATACTTCCATACCTGTTTCTACTACTTGTACTTCATCAGTTCATGATGTTACTGCTTCTGTTAATAAGTTTGCTAATGCAGCAACTAGTTCTAGTATTGTTATGGATTTGTTCCATGCTAGGCTAGGTCATACTTCCTTATCAAAAATGTCTCATCTTAAGCATTGTATACATTCTAAGAATGACAATTTCTTTTGTGAAACTTGCATTATGTCAAAACATCACAGATTGCCATTTCCTAGAAGTTGTATTTCTACTTCTAATCCTTTTGAGCTTTTACATGTTGATTTATGGGGTCCTTATAAGTACCCTGCTTTAAATGGTGCTCACTATTTCCTTACCATTGTTGATGATAAGACTAGAACTACTTGGACTTACTTGCTTCATACTAAAGATCAAGTGGTTTCTATCTTCATAACCTTTGTTTCCTACATCATCAATCATTTTAACACTAAACCCAAATATGTTAGATCTGATAATGGTACTGAAATAGTTAATAAACAATGTCTTACATATTTTAACTCTCAAGGTATCATTCATCAAAGGTCTATGACATATACTCCACAACAAAATGGAGTAGTTGAAAGAAAACATAGGCATCTTTTAGACACAGCTAGAGTTTTAAAAATTCATGCTAATCTTCCTAATTCGTTTTGGGGGGATTGCATTTTAGCTGCTACTTATCTCATTAACAAAATGCCAATGGCAAATTTGTCTTGGAAATCTCCTTTTGAGGCATTGCATGGTATTAAACCAGATTATGCTAATCTCAGAGTCATAGGATATCTTTGTTATGCTGCTGTTATTAAACCTTCACATGATAAATTTGCTCCAAAAGCTTCTAAATGCATCTTTTTAGGCTATCCTCCTGGGCAAAAAGGGTACAAATTGTACAATTTAATTACCAAGGAAGTGATTCTTAGTAGAGATGTAATCTTTCATGAGCATATTTTTCCATTTAAACAAAATGTACCTTCATCTTCTGCTACCCCTGTTTCTTCTCATTCTTTCACTCCTGTTGTTAATGATGATGATGATGATTCTTTCTTGTTTTCTACTCCTACTCCTCCCTCTGGTTTATCTCCTGCTCAGGATTCATCTCCTGCTCCATTACACACTCCTGATTCCCCTGTTTCTGCTTCTATTCCTGTTTCTACTCCTAATCCTATTCCTGTTTCTGCTTCTCCTTCTATCATTCCTTCTCCACCTTTGAGAAAATCTACTAGATCATCAGGACAACCTGCTTGGTTTAAAGATTTTGTGGTCAATTTACCCAAACCAATTGTTGCTTCTGTATCTTCTCAATATCCACTTTTCAATAAGTCTGACTTTAAAGGGATTCCAAAGGATTACATTGGCTTTTTAGCAAACATTTGTAGTTCTTCTGAACCTACTAATTACTTGCAAGCAAGTCAAGATAGACTTTGGGTAGAAGCCATGGATAAGGAATTAAAGGCATTAGAGGTAAATGACACATGGGAATTAACTGATTTACCTGAAGGTAAAAAGGCCATTTCTTCTAAATGGGTTTACAAAACCAAGTATAACCCTGATGGTACTATTGAAAGACTGAAAGCTAGATTGGTTATTAGAGGCTTTGATCAAAGGGAGGGTCAAGACTATAAACACACTTTTTCTCCTGTTGCAAAGTTAGCCACTGTTAGAGTCTTAATAGCCATAGCTACTGCAAAGGATTGGCCTCTTCATCAATTAGATATCAACAATGCTTTCTTACATGGTTACATTGATGAAGATATCTACATGAAACCACCAGAAGGATACACCCAAGTGAAGCCTGGTCAAGTGTGTAAATTGAAAAAATCCTTGTATGGTTTAAAACAGGCTTCTAGACAATGGAATCAAGAGTTTTCTAAATTTTTGATTTCCTTGGGCTTTGTTCAGTCTAAACATGATTATTCCCTTTTTGTCAAAGAAGTAGATGGTTCATTCACAGCAGCTCTTGTTTATGTGGATGATGTTTTGATTACTGGTAATTGTGCTCAGACTATTCAAGACACCAAAACTGCTCTTGATAATAAGTTCACTATAAAAGACTTAGGCTTGGCTAAGTATTTCTTGGGAATAGAAGTATGTAGAAATAGCAATGGTACCTTCTTAAATCAAAGAAAGTACATTCTTGATTTGCTTCAAGATGCTGGCTTTACTGGAGTTAAACCTGCTTCTTTTCCTCTTCCTCAAAATATGAAACTTTCTTTGAATAAAGGGACTCCTGTTGCAAATCCAGAAACATATAGAAGGTTGGTTGGCAGGTTATTGTACTTGACCATGACTAGACCAGATATTAGTTATGATGTGCAACATCTTAGTCAATTTGTCTCTAGCCCAAAAGAACCTCATCTTCAAGCTGCTATGCACTTGCTTAAGTACTTGAAAGGTACAGTTTCAAGAGGTCTTTTTTATCCAGTTCAACATAACTTGAAGATTACTGGTTTTTCAGATGCCGATTGGGCCTCTTGTTTAATGACAAGGAGGTCTTTGACTGGCTATTGTATTTTCTTGGGTCATTCCCTTGTATCATGGAAAACCAAGAAACAAAACACTGTCTCAAGGTCCTCAACAGAAGCAGAATATAGGAGTATGGCTTCTACTACTTGTGAGCTTGTTTGGCTTTCTTATTTGCTCAAGGATCTTCACATTCCAGTTCAGGTTCCAATCACTTTGTTTTGTGATAACAAAGCTGCACAACAGATAGCAGCCAATCCATGCTATCATGATAGAACTAAACATCTAGACATTGATTGCCATTTTACTAGAGACAAGGTTCAAGATGGATTTCTGCAAACAGCTTACATTCCCACTCATCTTCAATTAGCAGACATTATGACCAAGGCTCTCAACAAGAATCAACACTCTTTTCTTAGCAACAAGTTGGGAATTTCAGATCCTCCAACTTGAGGGGGGTATATGGAAGAAATAGAGTATTTAGGGTCATTAATGTAAATAACAAAAGTACAGGGTATCAAGTGTAACATAGAGTGGAAGGGGTATATTGTAATTTATTGTAGTTAGTTAGTTAGTTGCTAATCGTTATTACATGTATATAACTGTAGTTAATCATTTGGTACTTTTCAAGAACTTCAATAATATTTTCTCAATTTGAGTTGATTGCTTCCGCTTCTAGAATATCAGTTAGCACGCGTATAAAACAGACAATCGAGTATTGCAAACCAACCAAAGTAAATCTATATATGCAAATGAAAATGATTCATCTATTTATCTACTACTTTTCTAACAACTAAATTTATTAAACCACATGGCCGGAATGAAGCCACCTTCAAAATACAAGAGAAACAAAACCTCCGACGCATCAATTGGACATTGTTCAATTAGTATTCTCACTGTAAACGCGCAGACTACACATGTATGACCGATAAGTCATAGGTCTGAATTTGTGCCCTAACATATGTAAGTGACTTGTGGACATGTGATTTGCACGGTGTTGATGCTCCTTGTGAATGAAGCGGACACATACCATTAAAATATGATACAGGGGTCAGAGGTACCCTACAAATTATTTTTAAAAGCTCCAGCACACAAGCGAAAGCAACCAATTAACCTACCATCATATCTTAATGACACAAAACTCCACTACATCAAATATCCAAGACAACCAATCGGCACACAAAGATTTTAATCGGCTAGAAATCCAAAGCAAAAAAATCAACTCAATGTGAAAGTAAATGTATGAGTTAAGCGACACAAACCTGTTATCCAAATCCAAATGGACAATAAGATAAATTGTCAATTATCAATACAGTGATGCATCGGAATAAAATTGAAAGATAAATCTTATATATGTCTCTTCTAAACTTCAAAATAGTATTTAGTATATATATATGATTAAATATGCATATACAAACTTACCTTATATGTTACAATTTTGTTAATAAAACGTATATGATATTTTTGAGTTAAAAGACATGTTTACATGAACAATAAATTTCATATACACGTTACTTTTATTTTTCAAAAATACCTTATATTAACAACATTCAATATTAGCAGGGGCGGAGACGGGATATAACACCCGAAAAACTTATTCCATTTATTCCATAAAACGTCCAAACTTATTACATTATTTTAAAGTTGAAGTTACAACGGAAGCGATAAGGTACTTAAAACTAACATTTTATTTCAAGATACTAAAAAAAAATCTTCGAGTGTTGACTGGTCCCATATCCTTCTATCAGTTTCTCCCTTCTAGAAGTTTCATCCTGAGATATACACGTACATGCATAAGCCTAAAGGCTTAGTGAATTCGTGTGTTTGTGTACAAATATATCACATGCAATAATGACGTGTAAAATATGAAATGTAAAATATATAAAATATGTTGAGTACTCTGTGTCGAGGTAAATCAGGTAATCCAAGTCGTTATTTGATATTGATAAGTATGTGAGCCATCTATGTCACGACTATCTATACAAGCCTAAACTTTATAGGCAAGTATCTGCTAGTATCGACTTAGTACAACAAGATGCCTCCTGTGTACTAATCGTACTTTATATATAAGCCAACGACCGTTACGTTTCAGCCTCTGATTTAACCAATGACTAATTGACATATATGTATGTATCAAAAATCAAACCGTGCTAATAAATGCAATTAACAGTTAAACAATTAATCAAATAATCACGTGGTATATCGTATATATCCCAGTTTTGAAAATAACACGGAACTCACCTTGTACGTTTAACGTAGATTGTAAATTGACTTTATTGAATAATGGTATCAACCTAATAACATAAACATGCAAAAAGGATTAATATAAGTTGTGTTCTCATACGTAGTTCTTTAAACATGATTGAGAAAATTGAATTTATTATAAAATCTTGATTGCTTACGATTGCATCCATTACTTCAGTTAATTAACTTTTCAAAGCTTATAATAGTTTTCTGACCAAGCATGTCATAGGTACTAATATATCTTTTGCAAATTATTTACATGGTAAATTTACATTCTTATAAGCATATGAATTTATAAGTATTTACGTACAACTTTACATGTCGCACCCCCAAAACACGTGGCAACGGAAACATGAGGTGTCATGGGGGCGCCGACCAAATCAAATATCATAACACAGAGATTACAACAAACGACCTCTATATGAGACGTTTGAAAATATTACATTCCATAAATTCAAATTGTTTACAACCGTTAAACAAAACATTTGAAGTTCGCATTATGTAAGTAGAATTACAAAGTTACTAAATATAGTAAGATGTAATCTAGATCCTGAATGTTTGAAAATAATGAGACTCGAGATATCCAATAGCTTCCTAAAGCGGCGGGTTACCTGAGAAATACATACTAAAAAGGGTCAACATAAAGTTGGTGAGTTCATAGGATTTAACAGTTTCAGAAGTAGTGGTATAAATCACAAGATTTGTATGTTTGTTAAACAATGTTAAGTAAAAGTATACTAATGTCATGAGCACATAGTCGAAGCTTAACCGTGAGTGAGTAGTGTATAATCAAATACCAACTCGTGCCTCCGCGAGTGCCTAATCCAGTACACTCGTTAAGTTCAAATACTGATGCGTCCAACCCGGACGGGGATGGTTAATCCCAAATAGATCTATTCATGAATATTTGCGCTAAATCCATACTAACGAAACTATGATGTAAGAGGACTTTTGTTCTGTGGATTAGATAGTGAAACAACTCATGCAATCCTTTTGTGTTTTCCGTTACTTGTGATCATAAAAACAGTTGTGTATAAGCAATTTTATAAAGCAGTTGTAGTATGTATTCTCCCCCAAAAATAGTTATAAAACAGTAAAAATAGGGGCTATGAAACTCACCTGAGTTCTAGCAAATAGTGAAATAAGCAAACAATGTGTAAGTAATCGAGTGTAGTGGATGTAACTCCGTGCGTTGGTTCTCCGAACTCTGTAACCTTTTAGCGTCGTAAACGCGTAAGGTTGTAAGTAAATAAGTAAGTAAATAAATGGATATCTTAATGACTATCCATGCTAGCTGTCCACTAAGCTAGTTATGTCCAAATAAGTTGTTCGAGTTTGTTTATCAAAAACGCGTACGACCCGTTGGTAAAAGTTTGTAATAATAATTCATTTAGACATTATTATCAAGTTTGGTTTGTTGTATACAATCTATTGGTACATATCGCGTGTTGCAGACAAATTAGTTAGTTCGTAGAAAAACCTTAAACCGTAGGTCAAAGTTGGTCAAACTGGTCAAAGTTGGTCAACCTGGTCAAAGTTGGTCAAAATGGTCAAAGTTGGTCAAAATTACTTAACAAGTCACCCAAACCCATTTTTGTTATCATTTTCCAAGAATAGTAAGTTTTGTCATTTTTAGAAACCGAACCGTTTTTGTTGACTTGGTCAAACCTACTCGGTTTGACCTGAAACTTTTACACCAGTCTTAAAATATTTAACTAAGCCTTAGAAAGTTGTCGGTACGTTTTATGGAAGGCCTGAAGTGTCGGTTTTACGTTTATGTCAAAAACAGTCCATATATCATGATTTCGGTTTTGTCGGGTTGTTACGCCATACGATTTCTATAACTTCTGGCCCAAATCAAACTTCACAATTTTTACCAAGTGATCTCCTAAGTGTCTAGTCTAATATATATTTTTTACAGCAATTATAATGACCAATAACATATTTAATTTATTCCGCGAAAGTTCCGAACACATTTTATCGAAAACTGTCAGACCAGTCCTATAAATCGAACTGTAGAGAAAAACGTGTACATTTCTGGAAAAAGTGTAAAACACGAAAGTTGTAGATCTTTTCGATACGAAGATTTCAAAAAAAAATAAGACCTCTAACTCTCAGTATACGATTTTATACGAATATTTTTGTAAACTGCGTTTTATGAGACAGATTCTGCATCTTTTTAGATCTTGTATAAAAGTGATTTTCAACCATGGATTTGGACATATTAGTGATAGATGAACATAATAACATTAAAATCAGTAACATGCAAGTGAAATAGGTGAGGGTTTTAGTGATTCTCACAAAGAAAGGATGAAGAAGAACAAGAGAGGATGATGATGAAGATGGTGTTCTTGAGCTTGTTCTTGATTTTCCTTTTGAATTGATGATGATGAATGGCGATTTTTGATGATGAATTTAAGGGTTTTCTTGCTGATTTTTCTTCAGGGATTTTGAGAGAGAGTGTGAGTGTTTTTGATAATTGAAAATGAAGAAATGAAAGAGGAGGGGTGGAGTGTGGGTGTAGTTTGAGAGTGAAATGATGGGGATTCCCTTGCATGAGTTTTGAGTGGGCAAATGGGGTGGTGGCCTTGGGACTGATTTTTGGGAGGGGCCCATGGGGTGTGGAGTGTTTAAATTTAAACTCTCAGTCTGTTTCGCGTACTGTGTGTTAGTTTACCCGTTATTCGTTTAATCGTTAAATCGCGTAGCATTTTCTTGTGTCGTTTTAATTCGTAATATATTTGGGATTATTTTCCATCGAAGTATTGTTAAAATACTTTACTTTTAGTTGTCAAAATATTTATTGACTTCCATTTGATTGTCGAATTCGATTCGCGCATTTTTACTGTACTTGTTACGTTTTAATTAAAACGTCCAGGTTTTTCGTGTATTATTACACGTAATAATAATATAAGGTAAATAAATAATATTTTATTCATAAAATAGATTTAAATTATTTATAGAGGAGTTTTTACCAATGTCGTATACTAAATCGGACTCCGTCCGATTGTTTTGCGTAATTACAAATAGACAGGTAATCACATAAGTGTATATCCGAATACATACAAGAATTTCCAAATATTTATCCTAATTCAAAATAAATAAAGGTAATTAGGGTTTCAGTTAGGTTTAACAGTTGACTTAGGTTGACGGGTGTCACATTCTCCCCTTGTTAGAAGAATTTCGTCCCGAAATTAGCGTGTTGTCGCGGTCTATAGGGTATCTAAGAATAGAAGCGGGTGTTTTAGTCGCATTCGGTCTTCCCGTTCCTATGGGAATTCAGATCCGCGCCTGGAATTTTACTGAATTTTTGACGATGGTATATGACTCTATTTCAAATGTTTGATCTCACGGTCGATGATTCCTATTTGTTCCTAGATAAAATGGAGTTTTCCATCGATGTCTATTTTGTCGAGAGGGATAACAAGTGTCTCATCAGACAGACATTTCTTCAAGTTGGAAATGTGAAGAAATGTGAAAAGTGTTGTGCACGCTTTTGAGTTACGGTGGTAGCTGTAGTCGATATTCCAACGGACCAATTCTTTCAAGAATCTCGAACGGCCCGATGTACCTAGGGTTGAGCTTACCATATTTGCCAAATCAAATGACACCTTTCCAAGGTGACACTTTTAAGAGTACTTTGTCCCATACTTAGAAGTCGAGTGGTTTGGGTCTCACGTCAGCATAGCTTTTCTGATGATCATGTGCAGATTTCAGCCAGTTTTAAATGCTTACGATTTTCTTGGTTGTTTCGTGAATGATTTTAGGACCACTGAGTTGGCTATCGTCCACCTCGGTCCAGCAACAGGTGATCGGCACTTTCTTCCATAAAGGGCCTCGAATGGTGCAGCCTTAATGCTGACGGAATAGTTGTTCTTGTACGAGAATTTTCAATCGTAATTCACTGAGTAGTTCAACCTATTGGCGTTGTCTAATATTCAGATCCTTTCGATCGACTATGGTTAGGTCCTTATAACCGAATTATGTTGTACACTTCGTACCTTATGGTAGTATCTCCAAATCCAGAGACCAAATTCTATGGCTCTTAAGTCCATATTCATGGTTGGTGTAGTTCTCTCATACACTTTTGATGCCATCAGGCGTTCAATCTTGTTTTGCTAGTCTCCCCTTGTTTGATAAATGTTCCAGCGGTATCAATAGGTGTACAAACGATTTCCTTGTCGTAGACGATTTTGGAGCTATTCTTAGAGAAGCCAATTCATGGCAATGATATCGTCGCGAAGAGAGTGGTGGAAGAAGGATTTTGACGTCGATGGGTATTAATTCTTATGTTTTGGAGGTATAATTGACTTACAAGTCAGAGTAGTGGTTAATCGAGGTCAAGCAATTAGTTTCGTATAAGTGTGGCGGAAAATATTCCAACCATAAGTTCGTGTAGACGTGAGTAAATCGTTGGGTTGCACCCAATATACGTCGTCGGAAGCGTATTTCAATTACATAAGTCGTTAGGAGACCCGTAGGTGTTTTGGATAATAAGTCGTTATCGTGCGTTAGAAAACATAAGTTGTAATCTAAAAGGGTCTATGTGGAGGATTTCGCTTGCTAAATTCAAAGGGTAAATTCTATGATGCGCTTAGCTTCTAAGTCGGTGGGAGTGATGTTGAGTAATAGGTTGAACCCATCCATTTTCGATTAATACTGAGGTAATCTAAGTTATGGTATAGGAATGTACCCATAATTATGTTTGAGTCTTGTCCGGCTTCCCCGACGTTACTCACAATGACTCCGTCAGAAGTTTTCTTCTTTTTGTTGTTATTGTTCCTTTTTTTTTTTCAGCTGCGAACATTTATTCCTAATATGTTATGCGTTTCCACACTTGAGGTAGACTTTCATCCTAGAGTCCTTAGTTAGGTACTCATAACCTTTGCATCTGTTGCAAGGAGTGCCACACAGTCCTTCATGATGACTGTTGTATTGGGAGCAAAAGGGTTTGTTTCCTTTTTACTTTTTCTCTTCGGATCCTGCAGAGTAGGTCTTGACTGTTTTGGGCCTTTTTGTTTGCTGTTGAAAAAGGCTTTCGCTGAAATTTTTCTTTCGGTTTTCTCCTATTATCTGACGCCTTCGTTCCAGCAACCTCTTCGGTAGGATCACTTCGATGAGTCATTTGTGCTATCAAGTTGCAAACTATGCGAACCACATTTTGAATGGTTGGGCACCGATGCATCAATTGCCTTAGGATGTTTTTCCAAGATTATCATGCGTTGTTCGTACTCAAGGATGCGCATGTCATTCTGCTCAACATGGTGACGTAAGCTAGTGATTTCTTCCTAGGCATCGACTAGTTGGGTAAGTATTGTGCTAAGGGTTTCTTTTGTGGTATAAGTTGTTTCCCTATTTGTGGTAGTAGCAGCAAGGGTAGCAGCAGTGGATGAAGCAGTAGTAGGGGTATTAGTAGTAAGGTTGTGGGTGAGGTTAGCTCGGAGTAACTCAGGGGGTTTCCCTTTGGTAAATAACATTCATGTCGCCATAAGGGTAGGTGATAATTGCTCAGGTTCTTCCTCAAGTGCCGTAGTCTCCAAAGGTTCATCCTTCATTAGTTTCATATCGTCGTCTAAAGTAAGTAGGTATGGGAATGTCGTTGATTCATCACAGAGTTGGTTATCATTAGATATGTGTTTGTCTACAGTGGGACTTGCCATTTTCTACGAGATAATTCTTTTATCAAAATAGTAAATTTGTAAAGGAGGGTTCAGCCTCTAAAGCTACATAAATTTCTGATATATGAAAAGAGTTTAACTAACTCATATTTTAACACAAAACTGCCGGTACCATTTCTGGTTAAATCAATGCCATCATCAGTATTGTTAATATCGCTGTCCCTCTTTGGAAAGGCTGAGTGAAAATCAAGTGCTTGTTCTTATGTAAAAGTTTCATCTATTATAGCGTCAATGTAATTTTGCTAAAAATTTCAGGATTTGGACTCTATAAAAATAAATAGATAAGTAGTTTAAGTATTTCAAAAACTCTTTATTAATTTTTTTTTTTTAACATTTTGTGAAAGAGCCGGTGTAAGGTTTGTCGAAAATATCTATGATAAAAATATGTTTGAAATTTAATGTCAGTCGAAAAGTTGAATCAATTGAAATATGTTGGAAAACTCCGGTCGTCGACAATACGTTGAAAATTTTTGTCAAACCAAATCAGTTGAAAATTAAAAGTTGTAAATAATTTCGGGTAGATGTTCGGTGAAATTTCTTTGAACATTTAGGTTGGTAGAAATCCATTGAAAACTTCTTGTTATTGTAAAGTGTCGAGAAATTATGTTGTTTCTCGTAGTTGCGTATCCTTGAATGAGAAGGGGTTAAAAGTATGAATTGGGTCTTTGCGTGAGAATTAAGATTATCGTAGGCGTGTTTGGAAGTAAATCGCAGTACAACAATAATATGAAATGGTTTAAAGTCAATCAAGGAAAAAGTTTAATAGATTACATGATTGGTGTTTATAAGATATGTCGGGCATAGCTACATCAGGTCGAATACATAGATCTTATACAAAATGTGATGGGGTTTTCATACACCCATCGGGATAGAAGTTTATGTTATAACGGGAGGTAAACACAGTTTCGCCATCTTTATCGAGGGGGAGTTATTTTGAAACATTGAATTTAGCAACAAGAATTAGAAGTAGACATAATAACGACCGATTAATGTCCTCAAGGTAGTCAGCCATGACTATGTTATTTGTTCGAAATAGACGATAGTTTTATAAAGGTGTTCGGAGCAGTCAAAGTCGCAAATCAAGTTATAGGTAAATCGTTTGACGAACGTGTCAGAATAGTGGCCAAGCATGATCAAGTAGTAAGCCTCGGGTTTTGAACGAATTGTTGACATACAAGCCAAAAGGTGACCAATCGTGATCAGGTAACGGGTTTAGAAAAATCCTTTCCGATAAGTAGATGTTATGGTTAACAAAGTTCATCAGCGGACCCCTGTATGACAATGGGTCCTAGTGGTTGGTGTATCAGTAGTAGCGGTATGAATATGCAAGATCTAGTTTGAAGTGTTGTGTTTGTCCTTCCAGTCGTGTGTAGCACGCGCGCTCCATGGGTCTAGGATATAAGTGGGAATGAATAGTGTAGAGTGACGAGAGTAGGTGTAGTTCTTCTAGGTGACGAAGTATCGTGCAGTTTCAGTTCTATACGTGTTCCCGAGTGATTTGGTTGCGAGCAGAAAGAAGAGGAGGAAGTAGGTGTCACTTAATTGGGTGGCGAATCCTTTGGTGGATTCTCCTAAAGTGAGTCCTATTCGATTATATCGTTGCCCGATGCGGTTTGGGCGAGCGGGTATCGTGGATATTTCTATAGTAGTAAGTGAGGTTTGTGTTTCGTGTTCGATGTCACGTGACATAGTTATGGGTGTGGTTGCCATGAATAGTAGCAATTAATTTCGTATACGTAAGGTTAAGGTTATATATATATAAATACAATAACCTAGCACATAAGCACGTATAAAGGTTGGTCCCATTCTATCCTAGTCCAAGTCTTCTAGTGCATTCCCATTCACTATAACCATTTCAGGTCTTGCATCGATTCTCCTTTAATTGTACATAGTTGATCAGGCTATGTTAAATTAAATTTGAATGATGCAATTGCTGAACTAGTCATACCAAATGAGGAATACTAACCTAATGGTTATAGTTTAGGTCACTAATGCAATCCTAGTTCGCTATAACCTTTGGCTCTGATACCAATCTGTCGCACCCCCAAAACACGTGGCAACGGAAACATGAGGTGTCATGGGGGCGCCGACCAAATCAAATATCATAACACAGAGATTACAACAAACGACCTCTATATGAGACGTTTGAAAATATTACATTCCATAAATTCAAATTGTTTACAACCGTTAAACAAAACATTTGAAGTTCGCATTATGTAAGTAGAATTACAAAGTTACTAAATATAGTAAGATGTAATCTAGATCCTGAATGTTTGAAAATAATGAGACTCGAGATATCCAATAGCTTCCTAAAGCGGCGGGTTACCTGAGAAATACATACTAAAAAGGGTCAACATAAAGTTGGTGAGTTCATAGGATTTAACAGTTTCAGAAGTAGTGGTATAAATCACAAGATTTGTATGTTTGTTAAACAATGTTAAGTAAAAGTATACTAATGTCATGAGCACATAGTCGAAGCTTAACCGTGAGTGAGTAGTGTATAATCAAATACCAACTCGTGCCTCCGCGAGTGCCTAATCCAGTACACTCGTTAAGTTCAAATACTGATGCGTCCAACCCGGACGGGGATGGTTAATCCCAAATAGATCTATTCATGAATATTTGCGCTAAATCCATACTAACGAAACTATGATGTAAGAGGACTTTTGTTCTGTGGATTAGATAGTGAAACAACTCATGCAATCCTTTTGTGTTTTCCGTTACTTGTGATCATAAAAACAGTTGTGTATAAGCAATTTTATAAAGCAGTTGTAGTATGTATTCTCCCCCAAAAATAGTTATAAAACAGTAAAAATAGGGGCTATGAAACTCACCTGAGTTCTAGCAAATAGTGAAATAAGCAAACAATGTGTAAGTAATCAAGTGTAGTGGATGTAACTCCGTGCGTTGGTTCTCCGAACTCTGTAACCTTTTAGCGTCGTAAACGCGTAAGGTTGTAAGTAAATAAGTAAGTAAATAAATGGATATCTTAATGACTATCCATGCTAGCTGTCCACTAAGCTAGTTATGTCCAAATAAGTTGTTCGAGTTTGTTTATCAAAAACGCGTACGACCCGTTGGTAAAAGTTTGTAATAATAATTCATTTAGACATTATTATCAAGTTTGGTTTGTTGTATACAATCTATTGGTACATATCGCGTGTTGCAGACAAATTAGTTAGTTCGTAGAAAAACCTTAAACCGTAGGTCAAAGTTGGTCAAACTGGTCAAAGTTGGTCAACCTGGTCAAAGTTGGTCAAAATGGTCAAAGTTGGTCAAAATTACTTAACAAGTCACCCAAACCCATTTTTGTTATCATTTTCCAAGAATAGTAAGTTTTGTCATTTTTAGAAACCGAACCGTTTTTGTTGACTTGGTCAAACCTACTCGGTTTGACCTGAAACTTTTACACCAGTCTTAAAATATTTAACTAAGCCTTAGAAAGTTGTCGGTACGTTTTATGGAAGGCCTGAAGTGTCGGTTTTACGTTTATGTCAAAAACAGTCCATATATCATGATTTCGGTTTTGTCGGGTTGTTACGCCATACGATTTCTATAACTTCTGGCCCAAATCAAACTTCACAATTTTTACCAAGTGATCTCCTAAGTGTCTAGTCTAATATATATTTTTTACAGCAATTATAATGACCAATAACATATTTAATTTATTCCGCGAAAGTTCCGAACACATTTTATCGAAAACTGTCAGACCAGTCCTATAAATCGAACTGTAGAGAAAAACGTGTACATTTCTGGAAAAAGTGTAAAACACGAAAGTTGTAGATCTTTTCGATACGAAGATTTCAAAAAAAAATAAGACCTCTAACTCTCAGTATACGATTTTATACGAATATTTTTGTAAACTGCGTTTTATGAGACAGATTCTGCATCTTTTTAGATCTTGTATAAAAGTGATTTTCAACCATGGATTTGGACATATTAGTGATAGATGAACATAATAACATTAAAATCAGTAACATGCAAGTGAAATAGGTGAGGGTTTTAGTGATTCTCACAAAGAAAGGATGAAGAAGAACAAGAGAGGATGATGATGAAGATGGTGTTCTTGAGCTTGTTCTTGATTTTCCTTTTGAATTGATGATGATGAATGGCGATTTTTGATGATGAATTTAAGGGTTTTCTTGCTGATTTTTCTTCAGGGATTTTGAGAGAGAGTGTGAGTGTTTTTGATAATTGAAAATGAAGAAATGAAAGAGGAGGGGTGGAGTGTGGGTGTAGTTTGAGAGTGAAATGATGGGGATTCCCTTGCATGAGTTTTGAGTGGGCAAATGGGGTGGTGGCCTTGGGACTGATTTTTGGGAGGGGCCCATGGGGTGTGGAGTGTTTAAATTTAAACTCTCAGTCTGTTTCGCGTACTGTGTGTTAGTTTACCCGTTATTCGTTTAATCGTTAAATCGCGTAGCATTTTCTTGTGTCGTTTTAATTCGTAATATATTTGGGATTATTTTCCATCGAAGTATTGTTAAAATACTTTACTTTTAGTTGTCAAAATATTTATTGACTTCCATTTGATTGTCGAATTCGATTCGCGCATTTTTACTGTACTTGTTACGTTTTAATTAAAACGTCCAGGTTTTTCGTGTATTATTACACGTAATAATAATATAAGGTAAATAAATAATATTTTATTCATAAAATAGATTTAAATTATTTATAGAGGAGTTTTTACCAATGTCGTATACTAAATCGGACTCCGTCCGATTGTTTTGCGTAATTACAAATAGACAGGTAATCACATAAGTGTATATCCGAATACATACAAGAATTTCCAAATATTTATCCTAATTCAAAATAAATAAAGGTAATTAGGGTTTCAGTTAGGTTTAACAGTTGACTTAGGTTGACGGGTGTCACATTACATATGGTTAAAATCTATTTAAACTATTTAACATAGGATTAGTCTAATGTAAACTTTTATGTTATCGTATCATTTAGATTCCAAATTGCTAATTTATATCATGATATAACAACTAGTAGAAAGTTATAGTATAAATTTACTTCTCATTTAGCTTAAACTATTAATGATTTTAATGGCCTAAAATAGTAAGTTTAGTCAAAGTTTTGACTACAAAAATGTCCATTATGAGTTACTTGCAACTTATAGTTTTACTTTCAATTCTTTAGTTTTCAACTTTTAATTAGTTTAGCCTCTTTATCTACGTTCTACTTTCTTATATTCTCGTTTTCTACGTTCCCTTTAATGACCTTCTTAAATTTACATAACTTTGGCTACAACAGTTGCGTGACTTCAATCTTTTAAAAATTATGTGTATGTCACCATAACTATATGAATCGATTAACAAAGGCTTCCTGACATAATAATATAAACTATTTATTACTATTTCTTTAAGTTTGTAAAAGCCACGTCTAACTTCTTAGTTAGTAGTTATATTCATAAAACTATATCGACCATAATTTTATAATAAGGTGTAGTCAACCGTCTTGCCTCTTTTAACATAATAATATTTAGGACCATTAAAATTATCATAACCCCACGTCTTCTTATAAATAGATATGTACTATTAGTTTGTTAAGTAATATATACTGTATACTAGTTTAGTGACCCGTGATTACACGGGTTTGATAAATAATAATATTAAAATTCCTTACTTGTATATTCTACTTGAACTGTATAATCAGTTTAAACAATTAAATTTAGCATATATTGTGTTTTGCATCGAATAGTTAGACCACTCCCAACAGTGACAGAAACTGACATAAACCGACGCGTCACGTCTGCGCCACGCATGCGCCACATCAGCTTTTTTCAAAACTGACTGAAACTGACGGACCCCTGCCATCAGTGACTCCGTCACTTTAATTTTTGGGCCCACATTTAACAATTTACCTTAACTTATACACAAAAAAAAAAAAAAAGGAAGTGACGGAGCGTCGGTTTGGAGACGAAGGGAAAGTGACGGACCAAGTGACACTTCCGTGCCAATGGTGTCACTTAAGTGACGAAAACTGACGACCCAACCGACGATGGCGTTGGGAGACGTCTTAGTGATGTAGTGCAAGTGTTCACAAATTATTGCTTGTTAGCTGGTTTTCTACATGTGCATTAAGATAAAATCATTTAGTGTGTTGATTACACTTTGTTGATTGTTATACCATCACAAATTTTTCAGATACAAATATTTGAATCTCGTCGAAACTTTCTTAGTAAAATTAATGAAATTTATTACATTTATAGTATAATATAACTTAAATAGGATACATAATATGACTATTTCTAGTTCTAGTATATACCGGCCTTCCACAAGAAAAATAATTAAGAGTCCCGGCTTTGCATTCCCCTCGATAGATAGGTAGATTGGATCAATTTGCTACCGCCTCTAAATATTTCAACCACCTTTTACCATATAATTTTTTATTCACAACTTAAGAAAAGAATAAAGCATTACATGATTCAAAAAACAATGTCTAAAAGCGAAAAAATAAATTCACAATCTTCAAATATGTGTCATTTTGATTGATGGCCCAATTGCCCGTCATTAGCTAAAAGACTAAACCAAAACAACATAAACGGGTTTGACCATTCGAGCATACCCAAACTCAATGTATATCCCACTTGCCCATCATTAGCTCAATGATTAAACCAGAACAACATAAATGGGTTTGACCATCGAGCATACTCAAACTCCAAAGGATTAATGTACATCCTAAACAAATACATCTCACAAAACTAAAACAACCATGACTAAAACTATTTGAAAACCATCTATATCGATATCATATTTATGCAAAAAATATGCATACTCATTCACAACTACAGTTTTGACTTTTAAGTCAAACTACTCTCTCTAATTACTTCAAGCAAACTGTGACAGTCTATCTTTTTAAACAGATGCCCATGTCATTTATTTCTCTGGCAATTCATCTCATTTCCCTTGGTTCTTGAAAAATGTCCCCCAATCATATTTGTAAATTGACTATTTTTTTTGTACAGTTTAACTTTTTTTTAGCTGAACAATAGTTTTTACCATGACTGGTACATCCTCCAACTTTTCCTCACCTCCAACTACATTGCATGCCTAGCCATCATTACCATGTCTTGCAGTTTTTTTGGTCAGTTTAAAATGATACTATCAAACAGTGATAACTTCGGATATTCCATATCATGATTGTATACAAAATCAGATGTTCAAACTTTACCCCTAAAAATACATGTATGCAGTAAACCCGACAATGAAAGCATCTGTACAAATATAATATAGCTCAGATCTTCCTGATTTTCCAAATTTCATTCTTCTAGTTCGACTTAGAGAAGTCAAAAACCACCAAGCTTGCATCAACGTATAATCTGTCTATTATTATTACTTACGACAAATCCAAGCCATAGCAACCGATCCTTTACAATTCAATCTCCTAAGATCAAGCCAGTAATAGTACCTTCATTTGTATCATTCAACGAACTGATCAGTTGGGCTTTTATAGAGCAAACAACAGTAGCAGATACTACACATTCTTTGCTATTAAATTTAGGATGCAATAAATTAACAAATAATCCTTCTATCCGAGAAAGAAAACTAACGCAGGCTTGCAAATAACCATTGCGAACTAAAGAGAAACACAAATGTTTTGATCAATTGTTAGTGTGGCTGCAACTTCTAAAAGGAAAAAGAATCAGTAACGATAAAACAGAATTTTGCCTCATTCGCTATGCTCATAAGTCATAACCCATGTTGCCTCCAATTACTTAAGAAGTATATAAATAATTAGAAAAAAATTGCACAGGAAAACCTACAATGGCACAGGATTGGAGCAATTTTTTGCAGTGGCCACCCCATGGTGCATAGACCTCTAGTAGAACTGTATTGCAATTTAATTAGATCATAAACTTAGCTACGTGTTGTAACACTATATAAATGAATGTTTAACCAAATATTTGAAAAGTAAAGATTACCATTCTTTTTGGAGTCCAAAACCATGTCTCTAAGGCTCTTGGCAACCACCACCTTCACAGGCTCATCATTAGTCTCAGGAAAAGGCTTCGACTTGATAAATTGTTTTAGCATTCCTTTATGAGTAATGCAAGAAAACGTCAGTTTGAAATAAATTCTAATTTTATAAAAATTAATGATAATTTGACATTAAATAAGAATCACAACAAAATTATACCATGTAGTCCTTCAACTTAGGAGCAATATGATCAGATTTCACATTTTGGTCAATATACTTGAGACCTTTAGTGTATCGTACAACGATGGCAGCATCTTGATCTTCTTTAAAGCCAAAATACTGCACAACTCTTTATATTGAAGGCTGCAAACGAACTAACAAAATACACGTATATATAGACCAGAACAAACGAACTAACCAAATACACTTGTATATAGACCAGCTACCTAGCTCATTCCATGACTTCAACCCAATCTGTACTGCTATTATTGAGTTAGTAACCTGTGTTCACACATGTTTGTTTAAAAATTATTTTAATAATCTCAAATGCGTAGACACAATTTATATAAAATTGTACTACAATACCACCGAAAATTATTTAGTGACCTATTAATATAAAGTAAATAGAAAAATATTATTCACATAAAAAAGCATATTACGGAGACTACCTGTTAGCTGACCCGCCCATTTTCCACCCCAAAAAATCAGAATCCTCAAGAATGTTATCAAAGTGACTAACTTACAAAGAATGTACTTCGTACTCTGACAAATAAAGTGGATACAAATTTAGATACCCCGATTGATGCCATATTAATTGATAGATTGGAAGACTCCAATTGACATATATAGTTACTTCATAGTTACTTCACTGATGCAGGCATTACAAACTAAACAGAATCAAGATGTAAATCAATATCAAATATCAGAACACTATTAGGACTCAGAATTAGACTTTAGATTTTTTATAATATATGAAAATAAACTCGAGCTTTTGACACAAAGAAAGCAAGGTCATGCACTTGCTAATTATATCTCGGTTTAACAACAAATAGAATAAACCCCCCAACATTTATAGAATTTAACATCGGTATCATGTACTAAATAGAGTACTTGTAAATACTACCTGTTTGTAACGTCGAACACTCTTAGGTCTCTTTAGGATTGAGAACAAAAGTTTGGTATAAATCCCGAATAAAGAACAACAACCACGATTGCCACCGACATCAGGAATGATAATACCTGAATATGGAACAACCACGATTGCCACCGACATTAGGTATCATTTGCATGATTTCATAATCCAAACTAAGTGCCCTCTCAAACAGTGGCCATTCTGTAGTCAAACTCCTGCTTTATTCATACTGCACATGCCTGGTTGTGTTCTACAGGTGTAATACCATATCAATTATATTTCTTACTGGTTCTTTGTCGTTTTCCATACACATACACATGAGTATTTATTCAAAACCTTAGACCACTCTAAAACTGATTCATTTATATTGTATAACAGTCCACAAAAAATATGACACTTAATATCACTAATAATGTAGCAGAAAGACTTTTTTATCAACTGTATTGTTGTAGTAAAAAGCACAACTATTGGCCCATAAGCCATCTCCACAAGCTGCATTACTTATGGAACCCGAAAAAAACATCACAGCTACAACAACATTTATTCTTTTGAAACAAAAACTGCATACATCTAGAAAACAATATTTAGATTAAAAAAACTACTACCATTTACCTTCAGATAATGACTTGTTGCAATCTCAATCTTCATATATATCTCTAAGTTCCATCACCATGAATCACCATATAAAACTATACAAAAAACAAATCAGAATCTTAAAAAAACAAAAAAGATTCTAAGCACAATAGCACATGAGGTTTCTTAATTAGATAAATTGTTCAACCATAACAAACTCATGGGATGCAAAAATAGCAATGGTCTAAACTTTAATCAGACCCATGATCAAATATACCATTTAAACGGTATATCCTAGCAAATAATAGCTACAAATGAAACAATTTCACTTACTAAATTTTAAGTTTGCCATTGTACACCGACTTAAGTTTGCCATGGAACAATCCAACATCTTTTCTCAAAGTTGAAAAAGTTATAACAATTTATATAATTCTTTCAATCTTATACTTATACTCCGTATAAAACAAAACAACCAAATAAACTTTTGCTACATTTTTAACTCTTTTTCATTTAGACATTTCATCAAACGCGTAGTGTGCGAAAAATATTATGAAGACACAGCTTCTTAGCTACTACAATCTGCAACCTTATAGGCTCCTTAAAAAGACAGCCGTACAATGCCTCCTGCTGTATTTTTGGTTTATCGATCAGAATCAAACAACCAATAGGATGGAGAAGATGCATTGAAATCTGTCTTTTACCTTATACTTTATGCTGAAACTTGGCCATCGCAATTAGCTAGAAGCACCAAGTCCGATTTTTGCATACTTGCAATTGATGGCAATTTAAGCACTCACGATAAGACTTTAAAAGACATCAAAACAAAGAGATTAGATTGTAACCCATGAAAATGCAAAGAGATTAATATGCAGAAGAAGAAAATGGAAGGTAATTGAAACAGAGCAATCATACAACTTATACAGAGAAGGAATTAGATCACATAAATTGATTTAGCAAACATAAAAAGTGGGCAGAAAACCTAGCAAATAGGCTATTTGATGGAATTAATTTTATCTCACCTTTTAAGACTTGAAGTTTATTTTGAATACATGCCTGACACCTGCAGAATAGTGTCTGTTTTCAACAACAACAAACGTACTGAGATACAATATCCTCCCTTCGGCCAACGATTCTTCAAACAAAGAAATCAAACTGTGCTTGATGGTTGCTTGAATTTTCTGAGCTTGACAAAATTAGTTAAACTTAAAAACCAATCAACGTAAATAAATCAAACAGGTATAAAGAATTAAACGATATGGTGTTGAAGAACAAACAAACCCTTTCATCCATGATAATCATATCAAGTTGGTAAGTCGTCCTCCACAAACGAAGAATTTGAACCTTAAGGTTCCAGCTCTCGGTGCGAGTATTAAGGTCAGCAATGAAATCTATATTTTGATTTTCCATTGGTATTTCTGGTTGACGAAAGGATTCGATTAATGGGGGTGTTGAACATGAGGGAGTATTGAAACAGTTATATAGTCACCAAAAAGTTAGACCTTGCGTATTGCAAAAGCAAATTTAAACCACAAGCCTTCTCAGAATCTCAGCCCGCGTGGTTTTTGGAAAGAGGAAAATAAAAGGCAATTATTAAAAACCCTGTAAACACGAAACCCTAAATTATAATGCAACCACCGTAAAAAAATTTTTATTGACACAAAAAAATTAGATAATAATGCTGGTAAAAATAGAAAATAATCCTGAAATTAGAGATGTGCCAAGTCAGCATAATCCTGTGATTAGAGGGGTGCCAAGTCAGCATTAGAAGCTAAACAACTCCCCTTTACTATATAATATAGATTTTTACTTTGATTAAATAAAGACATAATATAAAGATTTTTAAATAGAAATTAATGACTACAGGGAACATGCACTAACCTTTCTTTGAGACGAAGCTATTCAACGTAGACGTGAATTATTGCATTGATATTTTATATAGATATTTATTTGGTATGTATAAAGGGTGGTAAATTTCAGGAGCATGTACGATGTCTATTTATACCACAAATCGTAAGCATGACAATGCTAGGCTATAAACCTATATCCATGACTTTTAGGCTTAGGTAACCAACGTGTCCTCTAGTAACCGTAGTATTACTAATTACTCATCAAATATACTACGGAGTAATTACTAAGCAACTATTCAAATAGTCTTTGGTTGAACCCTTCATCGCCCACCATGTTTGAAACTAACCATTTAATATAATTTATCATTTACGTAAATATTCTCGAGGGATTATTTTTTAGCACTTGAGTTATTAAAGATATATACCATATTTTGTTTCCTTAACATCGATATATATATAATGATAGTGATAATAATAATATTATAATAACAGTAGTGCAATTTATACAAAGCAACGTTTTATTTCGTTAGTAATATTACATAACTAAGGTTTTATGGATGTTACACGGGACATGGGCATCGTAGGCAGCCACCCCCACAAAAAATATTAAATTACATAAAAAGAAATTTTTTTAAGGTTTTAATGACATTTTAAAATTTTCATCACCCACAAAACTATAGACGAAATAAAACTAATTTTTTTCGCCCCTGAATATTACCATCCTTATTTTGGTTATCCAGATTTTCACTTTTACCCTTAAAATCAATTAAAACATATTTATGAAAAAACTATATAAGAATCGTTCACAACTTCTGAATGCCCTCCTTTAAGATAAAGGGTATCTACAATGTGTTTCCTAAATATACAATTAACCAATACATTATTAGAATTTGAAAATTTTAGATGATCATGCATTCAATTAGTGAATGAAGTTTTTTGTCTTCGGCCAAAAACTCTTTCTAGCCGGTTGAGCTTTTGACAAAAAAAAAAAAAAAAACGAAACGTATTCTCTTATTTAAGCTCTTTTAAAAATTATTATAGCAATCATTGTTATTGAAAAACTTCAAAGATATAAATGAAAATTTTATAAAAACTGTAGAGTTTAACTAAATATGATATCAAACAATATATTTAGTACTATACATTTCAAAATATCAATCGCAATTCATAATAAATATGTCACATTATTGCATTTTTTATTATATATAATTATATTATATGTGAATAGTGTTTAATGTAGTGTTTAGTGCAGCATCATATTTATTGCAAAACTAAACCACAATTTGTTGTTGCACTAAAATAGTACAGTGTTTATGCTAAGACTAAAGTAATTTTTTTTACACTTTTATATTATTAAAGTACAGATAAGTAACAACATTCAGAGATGCTCTAGCAAGTAGCAACTGATATCAATTGCAAGACATCAAAAACACTTGTAGAAATCCATTTACATAAAGGTAATATTATCATGAATTCAACATGCTTAATGTACATGTTAACTTACACACTTTATTATTAAAAACAATACTAAAAACAAAATTTCATATTAAAAATCAATGGTCCGTGTGTATACACACGGGTTTAAAGTATAGTATAAAAATAAAATAAACTTTTACAAGATATTCAATCTAAACTGAGTAATATTTTCATGTTCCAAATTCATTTGTCACATAATTTAGTGGAACTTTTGTACTATTATGTAAATTTACAAATATCTCAAAATAAAGCCAAAATATAGCATACTCTTACATATCAAAACTAGGAGAATACTATCTTCACACGATTCTTACAAAATAATGTTCACAAACTATTGTGGATCAATTAGATTAAGAGAGAGAAGTAAGAAATATAAAGTTTAACAAAATTTGATTGGACCATAAATGATGAAACATCATTTAGTGAAAATCTCTTTGTTAAATTTTGGTGAGCCTATCACTTCTCTCAAAACTATATCTACCAACGTTTTATACTATTTTCCTCCAAAAGATTATAACGCTACTTATGTGGTGTTTGGTTTGAAACTTGAAATTATGAGTTTTTTAATTAGTATTGGATGAGTTTTTAAACCAACCACCTTATTAAATGAGTAAGGATTATATTAATATTTGTGGGTTTGATATAGAAAAGATTATTAATGATTTAATCAGTAAACTTTCAATTAATTAATTATTTCATTTCAACACTTTTAACATTTTTTACGTGTTTTAATCTTCCGACTTTAAATGACTTGTTAAAGAAACCAATTATGACATGTTATCACATGTTAATACTTTAAAAATATTTAGAAATCAATTTAATCCTTATAATTTCAACTAAATAATGTTTTGATCCTCAAATTCTTTTATATATATATATTTTAAACCAATTTGTTGTAATATTCTTGCATACCAAATTTGATATAAATAATACGTATATCACATATTAAAAAAAATATTCCTCTAAGGCATTCTATATAAAATAACAACGTACCTTCCTCATAAAAATAAAAAGCTTCTCATAAAACTACAATTATTAGACTCGACAACATAAAAATTGTACCTTTGTCTGTATAAAGCATTTATAAAAATAATTATGATGATGTCTTGTACCTAACTAATTAATAAGTATTATATCATATATACTTAAAAATCCAAAAAGATATATGATGTAACATTATATATACAATATTATTCTTTATAATGAAATTTATATATTTCTATTTCGATGAAAATGTATAGATGACACAATTATTTTGTAAAAGTACCCTATTTTGTTGGATAATAAAACATTCAATATGTATATATTCAACAAGTTAATTGTACTTTATTTAAGTAAATAGATTATACACATATATATTGTAAATAATGAATAATAAAAAATTTAGTAAACACTAAGTTAAATGGTTAAATTATGAGAGAGAAAAAAGTTGAAGAGTTAAACCGGAAAAAAGTTGATAGTGTGGTGATTAAACCATATTTGAACTTATAACCACGTCAAAATTACATATATATCCACTCAAACTTTAAAATTACATATATATCCAAATAAAACATGTAAATACTCACATATATCCATTTCATTATTTAGATAATTAAATACCCACTTATGATTTATCCATTCTGGTACGTAAACAAAGTCAATTCCATTCAGTCTTTGAAACACAAAATACAGAAAGGAAAAAACTACCCCTGATAAACGTAACAACACAAGATAATAGAAAACAATACAAATTTTAAATCTACGTAATAATAATTATTAGTTAATTGATGCATCTATTATCAACTTATAAATACTCAAATTAAAGCTTTTAATTGGATCATATGGTAATTGATTGATGCCCATCACTCAAATCTCTCTATATATATATATAAGAAAAACTGTGAGAGAATCTCCCCCCTTAATTTACAGCTAATCCTTTATTAGCCAGCCCTAAGATACACTAATGATGTCATTATCCCTAATTTCTATGTTGTAATTTACTAAACTGCCCCTATTCAAAATTAAACAACAGTATATGTATACTAGGTATGAAAAAATCATCGGCCTGAGACCACCCGCAATCGTAACACCAGAACGCCCATTTTTCAATTGACACATCAGCATAACACTACAACACCATTTCATCACACGCAATCATAACATCAGAACGCCCATTTTTCCCCCTTGGGCCCCATTAATTTCCACATAATTTTCACTTATTTAACAATACAAATATAATTTAATTTAAAAAAATACAATTCAATAAATAAAACACAATACAATTCAATAAATAAAAAATAATACAATTTAATTTTCTTTTATTTTTTTATTTTTTTTTTGTTTTATTCTTTTCGTGTGAGAACCGTCAAAAAAAGAAAGAAAAACTAAAGAAGAAAGAAAAAAACATTTTGTATTCGTGTGGGATCCGCCACCTTTTTTACACTGTGCCTTCTTCCTCTCCATGTAAACCTGCAACCATTTTTTTGCACTGTAACTTCTTCTTCTTCTTCATGTATATGTATGTATCATTATTATTTTTTATTATAAACAGCATGAACCAAACGAAAAAATCAATTAAATAATCAAGTGGCGCCCATTTTTTCTCGTTCTCGTCCCGTGCTCACATGACAAACGCCCCCAGAACGCCCCACTGCAGGCGTTCTGGGCTTTTTTTTTTTTACACCACGCCCGTTCATTGCCCATTGCGGATGGTCTGAAAAATCAAAGCTACCACCATCAGCCTCAACCAGACCATCTTCTACAACCATCGGCCTGAAAAATCAAAGCTACCCTATTCAAAATTAATCGATTGCCACTGCAACCAGGCCATCTTCTGCATCTTAAAATCAAAGCTACCTTAGGATTGTTGATAGCAAAATTACGCCTTCATTATCACCCAACCCTAAAATCCATAGAACCCTACTCCTATCTTTCACATGCTCATTCGTCTCACCATCCCTGTAACACCTCGCAAATTTGAACACGATTAATAACATTAATCACTTGCATTATTAGGCTAATTCCCTACTTGAGTGAATTCACAACACATTTTAGAGGTAAGTCTAGCATAGCCCAACTAGTTAGTACGCGCAGTATTACGTATTCGTAATTAGTTGTAATTACGTACAGAACAATTTGAAAACAAACGCGACAAAAACGTACGACTGTTGGTGAACAAAATTATTAAATAACGTAGTAACTAATAAATATTTTGTCAAAAATATTTACCAATTTATTTTATAACGCAAAACGTCAAAACGTATAATTAAAATCAAACAAAGTTTGAAATTTATAAAATTTATAAATTTGGTTCCATAAAAAGAGCCTAATTAAATATAATGAAATATGTAATTTAATAATACATTAGTTGAAATACTGTAATATTTAACGATCGGATAAACAAACACGGAGCGCAAACACGGAGGCAGAAGTGGAACAAAACCACCTCCACCTCCCTATTTCCTCTCCATTTCTTTTCACTTTCTTTCTTTTCTCTTTCTCTTTTCTCTCTATTATCACCACCACCTACCAAAACCACCACACAAATCACCACAAAACTACCATCAAACGACGCCGAATCAACAAACAAAATAGAGGAAAACGACCACGAGACTACGATCTATCTTTCTACCTTTTCGGATTTCAAATCCGACACTCGTAAGTTTCCGACAAATCCCGCAAATCTTTAGATTTCCAAGTTATAATTGCTACTTAGTGTTTAACATACTTAGAATAACATGTTTTAGTGTTTTATACAACCGAAAACGTTCCAAATCAACAAAAAAATCCGACTTTTCTCGCTGTTCGTCGAACAGGCGACTACGTCGCATTGGGACCGAAAATAGTACTGCGACGTAGGCCTTTACGTCGCATTACCCTTCCTTACGTCGCACATAGCGACGCAGACCACTACGTCGCATTAAATTGCGAGCGTCGCCTATGCGACGCAACCCATGACGTCGCAAAACCTGGATGCGACGTAGACCCGTACGTCGCACCCTACGTCGCATAACAACCCAGCGTCGCACCTTACGTCGCTAAAAACAGGAAGTTTAAAAACTTGTTTTCACTAAGTGTCGAACTAACCGGAAACGCATATCTTTATACAAATTCGATTCACGAGCCTTACAAACAATTCAAACATACTTGTTTTATCGAAATGTTGATTTCAAACTTTCACCAACGAGTCGTATACGTTTTCACAAACAACGAAATACAAACATGAACATTAAACGAACGATTTGGACGTGACTTGGTTGTACAAACACTAGCATGGATGATTAGTTTAGACATCCACATACTTATCAAATCTCATACGTTAGGGCGTTAGGAGATTTCAGACTGTACTTGGGCTTAGGTTTGCTAGCACTCGCACAACTACTTAAACTCAACAGGTGAGTTCACAGCCCCTACTTTTACTGATTTAACTGCTTTCGAACAGGGGTGGAAAACATAGTCAACTATTTTACTTATTGCCATAAACTGCTTTTACTTATATGATTGTTTATCATACTTGTTTACTCGAACTATTAGAGTACTTCGAACTATTAAACTGTTGAACAAACTGGTGTTTGCGAAGTAACATTTACATATTGACACACTGAACTAATGGGATAAATTATCGACAAACTGTTTTAACTAGACCGGAGAACGACCGGTAAACTGTTTTGCAAACGACTGTAAACTAACTTGGTATCTTACCGGAGAACGACCGGTACATATTTGTAACTTGTCGGAGAACGACCGACACAAACATAACTTTTAAACTTGTTTGGTATACCGGAGAACGACCGGTACTTTTGTGTAAAACGCTGGAGAACGACCAGCCACGTATTTTAGTGCCAGAGAACGACTGGCCAAGGGACGGGAGAACGACCCGTGCGTCTTGGATGGGAGAACGACCCATGCGTTTGTTGGACGGGAGAACGACCCGTGCGTATTTGGCCGGAGAACGACCGGTACTGTTTATTTGTAAATCGCTGGAGAACGACCAACACGTGTTTTAAACTTGAACTTTGGGCGAGCAACCCACAAAACTGGTATTGGGATAACATTCCACTAAACTTATTCTCGACTATTATGGCAATACTATTTGTGAACGTATTTGGATAACAACTGTGCTATGAACTTGATTCAACTTGTGTAAACTTAAAACCTGTGAATTCACTCAACCTAGTTGTTGACTTTTACTATGTTTTTCAGGGAATTAGCTGCGCATATAAGAATCGCCAACACACATGGAGAACTAGGCGACCCTTGAAGTTAGGATGCCAACTTTTTGGAAACACATGGATTTCTTTAGTATAACTGAAATGCTTTAGTCATATTTCAGAAATCTACTTTTGTAAACTTATTACTTTTAACTTATACGATTCGAGGAATCGTAAACTTTGTAATTAATAACTTTTGGCATCTTATTATATATTGTTCTGTTGTAATCATAAGCTCTGATACGTATGCATGCTTTATTATTGTGACACCCCAGTACTTAAACTAAAACGCTTCCGCTAAACGAATTTTGGGGGTGTTACAGATTGGTATCAGAGCCAATGGTTATAGCGAACTAGGAAACTTTAGGTGACTTAGAAACCTAGAGACCTAGACTATAGCCTTGGCTAGAACGTACATGCATACATACATTCGCATACATCTAAACTATCGTTACGATACCTCGATACGCGTAAACTGTTCACCACATCCGACTCGTTCATTGTACTCTGATCTCATATGAACCTGATCGTGATTAAACGGTTGATGAAAAGAAGTATGTATTTGGCATCATATAATGACGCCTGGCCAACGTGATTATATCATACTAAGTACATATGAGTGTTTCATAGTCGTAAGATACGTGATGGAGATTCGACAAATTTTGCTTGATACTCGAAAACTTGAAATATGTGAAACTTTATTCCTCACATATTTTTCATTGGCATTGACTTCTGCATCTTTTCATCGCAGAACGTCAGCATGCCGCCTAAACAAAGAAAGACTCGAAACAGTCGACGAAATTCTCCACCTGTACCTCCAGAAACAACCGAACAAATCATCGAACGCCGCGTGGCTGAAGCTATTGCTCAGTACGAGGCTAGCAGAAATCGTGAAAACCCAACCAACAACAGTGGAGCTACCCCCGTCAACAGCGAAACTCCAACTAATACCCAGCAGGGGTGTTCCTACAAAACCTTTCAGTCTTGTAAACCCAGCACCTTCACCGGGACCGAAGGGGCCATTGGCCTGGTCCACTGGATTGAAAAGATGGAATCAGTCATCGACATCAGCGACTGCGCCAACGACAAGATCGTGAAATACGCCACCTGCACTTTAGCCGACAAAGCGCTAACCTGGTGGAACGCTCAAGTCCAGATTATGGGACGCCCAGCTGCTCATTCCATGACCTGGGTAACTCTGAAGCAGATGATGATGGAGGAATTTTGCCCTCCCAACGAGATGCAGAAACTCGAAACCGAGTTTTGGAACATTCAGATGATCGGAGCTGACATTTCCGGTTACACAACTAGATTTCAGGAGCTTGCACGTCTGGTGCCTCATATGGTAACCCCCGAGAGCAAACGCATTGAGCGTTACAACAGGGGTTTGGCACCACAAATCCGAGGCATGGTTATGTCCTCCAAACCCGCCACTTTTAGGAGCGCAGTGGATCTGGCTCACAGCTTAACCGACGACGCGGTCGAGATTGGAACCCTGAAAGCTATCACAGGGAAAACTGAACTTACCCGTACTGATGCGGGCGACTCTGGAACCCACAAACGTAAATGGAACAATGATGGTAACGACCGTCAGGGTCAACAAAACAGAAACCCGGGAAACACCCGAGCCTTTGCCGCAATCACCAACTCTGGACCCAAAACCTATCTTGGCAACAAACCAAAATGCGACAAGTGCGGGATGCATCATAATGGCAACTGTGCTTTCTGCCAAGATTGCAAAAACTGGGGTCATTTGGCCCAAAACTGTAAAACCAACCCTCCTCCTCGATCAAACGCCTGTTACGAGTGCGGTGAATCTGGACACTTTCGAAATCAATGTCCAAAACTGAACAACAACCAGGACAACACCGGGAACAACAATCAGAACAACAACCGCGCCGTTAACAAAGGCTACACCCCAAGCCGCGCATACATTCTTCGTGCACCGGAAACTGTTGCGGACTATGGCAAGCACGGTATGTCTTACCAACTATTGCTACGATTTAACGTTTCTTTCATTCGAATGTCAATTCGAACATATCACTTGGTAAACTTCGACTATTAACGAACGCATAACTATTTAAACTATACCGCGAGTATACTAAACTGATTTAAAACTTTTCTGGCAACGATTGAGCGCCACCCAAACTGGTATTATTATTGACGACGTGACTTATTCGGAGAACATACGCCGCGGGCGATCCGACTTGATTTTAAATCTCGGGACGAGATTTCTCTAACATGGGGAGAATGTAACACCTCGCAAATTTGAACACGATTAATAACATTAATCACTTGCATTATTAGGCTAATTCCCTACTTGAGTGAATTCACAACACATTTTAGAGGTAAGTCTAGCATAGCCCAACTAGTTAGTACGCGCAGTATTACGTATTCGTAATTAGTTGTAATTACGTACAGAACAATTTGAAAACAAACGCGACAAAAACGTACGACTGTTGGTGAACAAAATTATTAAATAACGTAGTAACTAATAAATATTTTGTCAAAAATATTTACCAATTTATTTTATAACGCAAAACGTCAAAACGTATAATTAAAATCAAACAAAGTTTGAAATTTATAAAATTTATAAATTTGGTTCCATAAAAAGAGCCTAATTAAATATAATGAAATATGTAATTTAATAATACATTAGTTGAAATACTGTAATATTTAACGATCGGATAAACAAACACGGAGCGCAAACACGGAGGCAGAAGTGGAACAAAACCACCTCCACCTCCCTATTTCCTCTCCATTTCTTTTCACTTTCTTTCTTTTCTCTTTCTCTTTTCTCTCTATTATCACCACCACCTACCAAAACCACCACACAAATCACCACAAAACTACCATCAAACGACGCCGAATCAACAAACAAAATAGAGGAAAACGACCACGAGACTACGATCTATCTTTCTACCTTTTCGGATTTCAAATCCGACACTCGTAAGTTTCCGACAAATCCCGCAAATCTTTAGATTTCCAAGTTATAATTGCTACTTAGTGTTTAACATACTTAGAATAACATGTTTTAGTGTTTTATACAACCAAAAACGTTCCAAATCAACAAAAAAATCCGACTTTTCTCGCTGTTCGTCGAACAGGCGACTACGTCGCATTGGGACCGAAAATAGTACTGCGACGTAGGCCTTTACGTCGCATTACCCTTCCTTACGTCGCACATAGCGACGCAGACCACTACGTCGCATTAAATTGCGAGCGTCGCCTATGCGACGCAACCCATGACGTCGCAAAACCTGGATGCGACGTAGACCCGTACGTCGCACCCTACGTCGCATAACAACCCAGCGTCGCACCTTACGTCGCTAAAAACAGGAAGTTTAAAAACTTGTTTTCACTAAGTGTCGAACTAACCGGAAACGCATATCTTTATACAAATTCGATTCACGAGCCTTACAAACAATTCAAACATACTTGTTTTATCGAAATGTTGATTTCAAACTTTCACCAACGAGTCGTATACGTTTTCACAAACAACGAAATACAAACATGAACATTAAACGAACGATTTGGACGTGACTTGGTTGTACAAACACTAGCATGGATGATTAGTTTAGACATCCACATACTTATCAAATCTCATACGTTAGGGCGTTAGGAGATTTCAGACTGTACTTGGGCTTAGGTTTGCTAGCACTCGCACAACTACTTAAACTCAACAGGTGAGTTCACAGCCCCTACTTTTACTGATTTAACTGCTTTCGAACAGGGGTGGAAAACATAGTCAACTATTTTACTTATTGCCATAAACTGCTTTTACTTATATGATTGTTTATCATACTTGTTTACTCGAACTATTAGAGTACTTCGAACTATTAAACTGTTGAACAAACTGGTGTTTGCGAAGTAACATTTACATATTGACACACTGAACTAATGGGATAAATTATCGACAAACTGTTTTAACTAGACCGGAGAACGACCGGTAAACTGTTTTGCAAACGACTGTAAACTAACTTGGTATCTTACCGGAGAACGACAGGTACATATTTGTAACTTGTCGGAGAACGACCGACACAAACATAACTTTTAAACTTGTTTGGTATACCGGAGAACGACCGGTACTTTTGTGTAAAACGCTGGAGAACGACCAGCCACGTATTTTAGTGCCAGAGAACGACTGGCCAAGGGACGGGAGAACGACCCGTGCGTCTTGGATGGGAGAACGACCCATGCGTTTGTTGGACGGGAGAACGACCCGTGCGTATTTGGCCGGAGAACGACCGGTACTGTTTATTTGTAAATCGCTGGAGAACGACCAACACGTGTTTTAAACTTGAACTTTGGGCGAGCAACCCACAAAACTGGTATTGGGATAACATTCCACTAAACTTATTCTCGACTATTATGGCAATACTATTTGTGAACGTATTTGGATAACAACTGTGCTATGAACTTGATTCAACTTGTGTAAACTTAAAACCTGTGAATTCACTCAACCTAGTTGTTGACTTTTACTATGTTTTTCAGGGAATTAGCTGCGCATATAAGAATCGCCAACACACATGGAGAACTAGGCGACCCTTGAAGTTAGGATGCCAACTTTTTGGAAACACATGGATTTCTTTAGTATAACTGAAATGCTTTAGTCATATTTCAGAAATCTACTTTTGTAAACTTATTACTTTTAACTTATACGATTCGAGGAATCGTAAACTTTGTAATTAATAACTTTTGGCATCTTATTATATATTGTTCTGTTGTAATCATAAGCTCTGATACGTATGCATGCTTTATTATTGTGACACCCCAGTACTTAAACTAAAACGCTTCCGCTAAACGAATTTTGGGGGTGTTACAATCCCCTAATTCAAGATGGAATTCTTCAATACCTAATCGTCAATTCAAGATGATGACGTTCTATAGTTTCAATTCAGCGTTTCATTCTAGCATAATTCAAACGATTGATTAAATGATTGATGTAAGATCGATATGAATTGTTCGTCTTCACGAATCACTCCATGTATTTATACAATTGTTTGATCTAATATCTAGATTCAGCCACTTCAGAGTAAAAAGAAGATAATGTTGGGTATGTTCTTTATCTTCTGTTTTTATTTTTATTTTTTATTTTTATAGCCATTGGTTCTATTACCTGTTTTATGATGGAAATCTCACACTCGCCAATTTGCTGTCGAGATTCAACCAGTCCATCTCACTGATACAAATACACAAGCCTTTTATCTTAGTATAGTTGCAAGTTCAAATGGAATGTACATGTGATTGCATTATGGAACCAAAATCTGAAGCCATTGCTTTGCTAGATTATAGGTTATAAGTGCTTGACTAATGAGGACATTGAGTATTGAGGGTTCACACAGATCATTATAAGATGTGGCAAAGTGTTAGTTGTCATATTCATAGAGTTTGGAAGTTTAATGAGTTGTAATTGGGGACATTTAATTTGATTACACTGCTGCTATAGAAAAGAGGTTTTTACAATGGTCTTGCCTTTTATTTGCTTACTGATACCCGGATTGAATGTTGTATTATTTGTTTGTTTACAGTATCATCAACTACTATTTATTTGGAATGACGGTTTTCGTTTCTTACTCAAAAGGTGAGATAGATCTTCATCAAATAGCTTGCTTTCGTCGGTTTATTCTCACTTATTTAGTTTGCTAATTTGATTTATTTACAAATACAAATACTTAAGTGATTTTTTATGTTCGACATCTTACGGCAGACTCTTAACGTAATCATGGATCTTGATTGAAGTTGAAATGAGATCAATGGACGAGGACAATGACAAGGCAGTGGCCCATGAGGTGATTAAAAAAGAACCTGTTAATTTTATACAATTATCATTTATACATTGATCAACAAACCAAAAGGCATATATATTACTCATAATAAGTTTGATGAAAATTGTATGAATCATGGGCTATTTCAAATCAACTATTGATGGGTTTTACATTTTAATGGTTCATGTTTTTTGTGTGTGTGCTTTTGTTTTGTTCGTAGTCGAACTTGGTTAGAAAACATGTCACAATTATTTGGCAGTGTCGTGTCTGAATATCTGTCTATCCAGGATGCAACCTTCACGAGGGATTAACATATATGGATTTGATGCAACTTCATATTCTCTATTCCAGTCAATCTACTCATGTTTAGAAGGTAATGTTCCAATATTGTAATCCAGTTTTGTTTAGTTAATTTCCGTTGAGGTCTGTGCTCTCTTGCTGGCTTATTGAAAGTTTCCACTAAAAGGCATTATTAAATTTCACTTCGGCAACAATTTATAACTTATATGCAAATGATATTTTCACTAAAAAAGAAAATTAACGGTGTGTAATTTTTTTTTTAATTTGATTGTTTTATGATAATGTGCAATAACAGAAACATGTATTTGAAAATTCTTCTTTATGATGCTTCCAATTCCAACAAGGTGTCATGTCTTTGAAGGATCAGAGATCCATTTCACTCAGTAGTTGGGACAAATCTGCTTCTGGGACTGATCTTGATCATTCATTATGTCTCAAACAGGAAAAGCAGGGTTTTCGGGTAAAAACTCTTTAGTATACATGTGTATTTCAAGAGTTACATATTAGCAGCCTCGAGTGGTTCACAAGAAGAATGAAATTGCAATCTATAAATTGGCAATAATAGATATCATATCCTTGGATAGGTGTCTGATTGTGTTATTATTTAAAATACCCTTCAGTTGGTTTTGTATGGTTCACTGCTGCTTGATGATAGGCAATAACTTTTACGATACCTTATAGAAAAATCGTGGTTTACATGTTCAGCTAGGTTAGTCCTGACATTGCTTTATCTGGTCTATAAAATATGAATAATGTAATGTCTTAAAATTTATAATATCTTCACACTATACAAGTATTTTGAAGTGTAGCACATCTTAATAATGTGTGCACATGAGACAGGGAATTCTTCATTTATCTGATACTCCAAGGAAGTAAATGGACAAAATCATTTATCATATTGCCAAAAATCATCATCATATAGACTTCCTCACAAAAAAGTACGCCTGTATTGTTGATATTGTCCATGCTTTTCATCTCACTGTTTTGTATAACAGCAAGCGAATGAGTAATATATGACTATTTTAATTGTATTCTATTTAAACTTAAGTTTCATGTTATGCAGTTGCAATGTAAGTCTAACAAAATCATTCTAAAGGGTTGCTGCAAATAAGGCACGTGCCATAATAATCCTTCCGACACATTAAGAGTGATAGGTAAAGTTTTTTTAGTCCTAAATCCATATTTATATATTGCTATTGCTTGGTTTGTGAGTAAGATTTCTATAACAATTATTTCACTGTATATGTAAAAGACCATAATCGCTTAGCTATTTTCCCTAATAGTCTCACTAACCTGCTTTGCATTGCAATCTAAAAAGCTCCTCAATCTAAATAACCATGACCACATATGAACTCGTTATTGCCAATATTATCTTTCATCCAAAACTCCTTGTAGATAATGCATGAAATTCTTTTAACCATTTAAGAAGCATACTATGATTCTTTATCGGACATATACATGGTACTTTTTTTGATAAGGGATCTGGCTGTAAGCCTATTATGACTCATTGAAGTTGATATTGGTCTCAAGTTTGTCGTATATTCAAGGTTAGGCATTCATTATGTTCTTTATATAAAAGAAAAAGAATTAATCATACTAAATCCTAGAACCGGGAAACATACACCATAGGCGCATCCTTGATACAACAATGTGGTACGGTGGTGGTAGTATCGACCCATTATTTGTGAATCGGTCGGTCTGGGTTGTATTGTTTAGTTAAATGTAAGACTGAGAAAATACAAGTGTAGCTATGAAAGGAACGGGTCAATCAGGTAGAAGGTCGTGAAAGTGTATTTGAAATGCCTAAAATCTCCTACATGACCTGATAGATTATACTATCATTATAGTATAGTACTAATATAATACTTCATACGTGTTTAAGACGTTAGTCTTTCTTGAATAATGGGTCGATCACAAATTAACCATGACCACATATGAACTCATTATTGCCAATATTATCTTTCATTCAAAACTCCTTGTAGATAATGCATGAAATTCTTTTAACCATTTAAGAAGCATACTATGATTCTTTATCTGACATATACATGGTACTTTTTTTGATAAGGGATCTGGCTGTAAGCCTATTATGACTCATTGAAGTTGATATTGGTCTCAAGTTTGTCGTATATTCAAGGTTAGGCATTCATTATGTTCTTTATATAAAAGAAAAAGAAGTAATCATACTAAATCCTAGAACTGGGAAACGTACACCATAGGCGCATCCTTGATACAACAATGTGGTGGTGGTAGTATCGACCCATTATTTGTGAATCGGTCAGTCTGGGTTGCATTGTTTAGTTAAATGTAAGACTGAGAAAATACAAGTGTAGCTATGAAAGGAACGGGTCAATCAGGTAGGTCGTGAAAGTGTATTTGTAATGCCTAAAATCTCCTACATGACCTGATAGATTATACTATCATTATAGTATAGTACTAATATAATACTTCATACGTGTTTGACGTTAGTCTGTCTTGAATAATGGGTCGATCACAAATTAATAGTATGGTAAGTGATTAGCAATTTTATTTTTGAATAGGAGATACAATTAGCAAATGAGTAGGAGCTGAAAAAATTAGCCTGGGATATTCATGCTATAGATTTTTCAGCAATAAAGAGAATGTAGATAAGCGAACTAACACAACTGACATGGTGTGACATCTGCAGCTCATACAATGGTAAAAAGACACATACTTGAAATGTTTATTCTTTTTGTGAATTTTAGAGAACTCATGTGATATATATTAAGGAGCAAACTATTTGTGTACTTGGACTCTAAATAAAATGGTCTTTGTGGTCAAAGGTTCACACCATTTAAAGAAATTATTCTTTTTCATGTGTATTATGGTTAAGTATGCTATATTTAGTGATTATTATATACTTTGTATTCTGATAATTCATCAGAATAACGAATGTGCAACTATATATTTTTTTTCTTTACGTCAAATGCAGAAGTAATTTGATAATTTGAATCCATGAGAACATACATTAGCAATTGTGGGGTATATCCTTGGAAAGAGACCTTTGAATGGCAGAAAGAGACCAGTTGGAAAGAGACCTTCGAGTGGCAGAGGTGGATTACAAACTCACTGGAAAGTTTATGTAAGTTTCGTAAATAGCAAATGCAGAAGTAATATACCTTAGCAATTGTGGGGTATATCCTTGAATGGATGGCAAGTGATGTCTAAATGTGAGTCTCTATAAATTGGACTTCATATATACTATAGTATATAAGTGAGGCGATGTGTTGGATTATGTACATATTTGTGATTGTACTCTTATAGTAATAAAATTATTGCCTTGCCTTAAAAGAAACAATAATCTTTTAAGTAAAACCTATTTTTTTTTTACTAGAGTTTGGAAGTTTAATGAGTTGTAATTGGGGACATTTAATTTGATTACACTGCTGCTATAGAAAAGAGGTTTTTACAATGGTCTTGCCTTTTATTTGCTTACTGATACCCGGATTGAATGTTGTATTATTTGTTTGTTTACAGTATCATCAACTACTATTTATTTGGAATGACGGTTTTCGTTTCTTACTCAAAAGGTGAGATAGATCTTCATCAAATAGCTTGCTTTCGTCGGTTTATTCTCACTTATTTAGTTTGCTAATTTGATTTATTTACAAATACAAATACTTAAGTGATTTTTTATGTTCGACATCTTATGGCAGACTCTTAACGTAATCATGGATCTTGATTGAAGTTGAAATGAGATCAATGGACGAGGACAATGACAAGGCAGTGGCCCATGAGGTGATTAAAAAAGAACCTGTTAATTTTATACAATTATCATTTATACATTGATCAACAAACCAAAAGGCATATATATTACTCATAATAAGTTTGATGAAAATTGTATGAATCATGGGCTATTTCAAATCAACTATTGATGGGTTTTACATTTTAATGGTTCATGTTTTTTGTGTGTGCGCTTTTGTTTTGTTCTGCTTCTTCTTTCTCTATTTCTGCAAGTACTTTCATACCCTCAACATATTCACGATCATGGGACTCCTGATCACATTCATTGTACACCTCGTCTCGTGTATAATAATCCTTCCATATCTAATTCATATCATCCTCAACTTGGACCTATATAATTATACGTGTAGTTACATATTTCCCTTACTCACGCTGAGCATCAATTATACTTTGCATAACAAACTTTTAAACACGCTTATTGCAGTTAAACATTGAAGAGTCCCGCAAATTTTGCGGGTTCTAAACTAGTGATTTTATTAAAAGAAATTTTTATATAGAAAACTACTTAAGTCATATTATTAATAAATGAGAATTTTGCAAATGAATTAGTTACGTTAATTGATTCAATAAACTTATAAAAGCATGAATCAGCTATCAAGTGCAAATGAAAATTAATATTTTTTTACAATAACTAGTACAACCAAATCAGCCCACGAGATGTTACACCCGAAAATCATCCATCCATTTTTTTTCCGTTTAATGTGGGTTTTTAGTTATTTTAATAATGAAATGGACATATATGAGAATTCATATGTTTTATTTGGATATATACGTAATATATGAAACTTTGAGTGGATATATGTAATTTTGAAGGTTTATAGGGATATGTAATGAAATTCTCCCGTAATTATAAGGATTAAATTTTAGTCGACTTATAAGTTAAGGTGTTAAAACATTAAAAAGAGTTGAAGAGTTTAAAACGAAAAAATAAGTTAAAAGTTTGGTGATTAAAATTAACTCATATAAAAGTAAATGATTATTAAGTATAAGGTGGTTGAGATTTGTGAGTGTTTGTTCAAAGAAAAAGAAGGAAACAATATTCTTTTGGTGATTAAATTGTTTTGACCGTTGTACGGAGTAATTCTTTACATATTCAAACTTCACATTCAGAAGCAACAAATGTTTTGGATCTTGGTCATGCTACATACATGGTTATGGTCAATGAAAATGTTCATGCTCAAGCACAATTTTTTCAAACAAGACCATCTTCAAGGATGGACGAGGTGGTCGACCGTCCAGGACCTCCGAATTATGAGGGCCTCAAAATGTGTATGTTTGTGTATATATGTGTGTATATACATATAATTTGATTGTTAATTGTAAAAATAAAATATTTTTAGTTGTTTCAAAGTTGATTGTAACATTAAAAATAAGAAAATTAGTTTGTAGCTCGATATAGGACCTCACTAAGACAATTATTCACGGTTTTGCTCAGGGTCTTCGAAAACTCAGAGACGGCCATGTATTCAAAAATCACATTACTATAGGAGTCATTAAGTTTGGATATTACTTTCAATGTAGAATTATTCTTCTAGTTCTAGTTGCGTAGTTGAGAATGTTATCACAAGTCTCATGTAATTCTCTTTCACTATTCAACATTTGTTGGTTAGGGTTCAATCGATATATTTATTTGTTTTTTGAAAGGAAAAAAAAAAGGAAAAGGAAAAAGAAAGCATATACGCGTAAATGAGTTTCGTATATAGGTCCATGTTTCGTGTGCTTTTGGCCCAACACTGACAACTTTGTCTCTTCACCCAATTTGTTTATCTTAAAACACACACATTCACCCAAGTCCCCACCGACTCAATCACTGCTTTGATTTTTAAGATTTTTATTTTTAAATTATATTTTTTGAGATTTACTTTTGTATCACGATCCTAAAACCCACTTTCCAGATTTTTTGGTCGCCCACAATCGTGTGTTTATATCACACGGAGATCTTGATCTGAAAATTTTCGTTATAAACTATATACTGTCACAGAATCTATGCTCAATACTTGTTCTGCTTGAGCTTAGTTTGCTAAAGATCGGTTCTTTTTGCCCACTGATGCGATTGGTAAGATGGTGATTACTGTTTCTGTTAACTTCTTGGAACTACTTCGTAATATTTGGTTTATTGTATGCATATTAGGTGTTTGTGAAAATGTGTGAGTGGACTAGTTTTTAGCTGAAGTTTGGTACTACTTTAATTCACTTTATGTTTTTTTTTTATAATAGTGATTTCAGTTTTGATGTACGTTTGCCCTCATGAGATTTTGATTTATTTACTGATTTTTTTTATTGATGTTAGTTTAAGTAAATATACTCCGTAATATATGATCTGACCTTATGAATGGAGATGAAGTTCATAAATCTTGCATTACATTTATGATAGTGAAGTGATGCTTATAGAACTAGGTCAATTATGTTGACCACGATGATTTAACTAATAAAGGCAAACCAAGATGGATAGTGAAGGGGAACCAATATCTGGTAGGACATAGTGAATTAGTGATATACATTAATGGATTCATAAAAATCCCCAATTTTGATTTAAAAAACGTGATAAAGTAATAAAGGTTTTTCTAGTAAGCTAATGTGTTTTCATGGTCATCTGTTTGTTACCTTTTAGTAGATAATATTTTTGTATTAGTTCATGTTAGGCTCATTATAATCATAATCTGCCTGTATATTGAGTTTTGGTGCGGCAGTTGTATGTTTTGTTTGTTGACTAATTTGGCAAAAATTAAATAACTTTCAGGCTGCATTATGGCAACAAAAGGGAATTCAGGGGATAACAGGACTAGGAGTTCCATTACAATATTCATAGTCATTGGTTTGTGCTGTTTCTTTTATTTATTGGGAGCATGGCAGAGGAGTGGTTTTGGGAAAGGAGATAGTATAGCTTTGGAGATGACCAAAACCAGTGCAGATTGCAACATTCTTCCAAATCTAAACTTTGAGACGCACCACAGTGGTGATGCCGGCATAGTTGACCAGTCAAAGACTAAAGTCAGAGACTTTAAACCATGCAGTGCTAAATATACCGATTATACCCCATGTCATGATCAGAAACGAGCCATGACGTTCCCAAGACACGATATGATTTATAGAGAACGGCATTGTCCTCCTCGAGAACAAAAGTTGAAGTGCCTGATTCCTGCCCCTAAAGGCTACGTAACACCGTTTTCATGGCCTAAAAGTCGAGATTATGTCCCTTTTGCTAATGCACCGTATAAAGCGTTGACGGTTGAGAAGGCTATTCAAAACTGGATTCAGTATGAGGGGGACGTGTTTAGGTTCCCAGGTGGTGGGACCCAGTTTCCTCAAGGCGCGGATGCTTATATCGATCAACTTGCTTCTGTAATCCCAATTGCTAATGGGACCGTAAGGACTGCATTGGATACTGGTTGTGGGGTATGTTGTAGTTATCTGATACATTTGTAACGAGTGGTTAACTAATCATTACACTTAATTGACTTCTTGCTGCAAATAAACCATATTTCTTGCAAAAAGGCCAAAAGTACACTTTGCAAGAATTAGTGATTTTGGACAAACGTGAAAATCACTATTGCACACTATTATCCAAATTATTCCTTCATACCATATTTTCTAGGCATTTGGCCGTTTGTGCAACAACAAAATTCACAAAAAAGGGCGGTCTCATTGCAACAAACAAAGTACCCTGGTTTAAAGGAAGTTGATCATTCTCTTTGCGTAACATATAAATTTCCGATCTTTTTAACTTTAGGTTTCTTTTGCAGGTTGCTAGTTGGGGGGCGTACCTTTGGAAGAGAAATGTTGTAACCATGTCATTTGCGCCTAGAGATAATCATGAAGCGCAGGTTCAGTTTGCTCTTGAAAGAGGCGTTCCTGCCATTGTTGGTGTTCTCGGATCAATAAAAATGCCCTATCCATCTAAAGCTTTTGACATGGCCCACTGCTCTAGGTGCTTGATTCCGTGGGGATCAAATGGTAAATATTGTTCCTACTTGTATAATCGCCTTTTTGAACCATCAAACTTGAAAATTTTATTGCAAATTTGTCACAGTTGTTTGTAAAGTGCCTGCAAAAGCATCATACTTTTTAAATATGTAGTTTTTAATTTTCCCATGGAACACGGGATCATGAAAAAAGCCTATTAACTTTCTATATGGTTGGTTTTTGTAGATGGGAAATATATGATGGAGGTTGATAGAGTTCTTAGACCTGGAGGATTTTGGGTGCTTTCGGGTCCTCCAATTAATTGGAGAAATAATTACAAATCATGGGAACGCCCAAAGGAAGATCTCGAGGAAGAACAGAGGAATATCGAAGCGGTTGCTAAGCTTCTTTGCTGGGACAAGATATCTGAAAGTGGAGAAACAGCTATTTTCCAGAAGAAACTAAATCCTGAGTCATGTCGTGGATCAGAGGATGCTCCCGGAGTTACGTATTGCTCCCAAGATCCCGATGATGTTTGGTATGAATACATTGATATTTTTATCGTATAGTTTTATACATCCATCTGTATTAAATCCTTACATGCCAAATTTCTTGGGCTTGCCTTTTAGATGTCCCATATCTGTCACAGATAGAGATGGCAAGTTTGACCCAGTTGCTGATGTTTTTATTTTGTCTCTAATGTCAGTTGGGTAAATGCAAGAATATTAGCTAAATAGGAAACATGTCAAATGGGTTGAACTGGCTGAAGTTTCCCAAAGTGTAATCTAAATGTTTTATTCAAATTTATTATAGACATCTATTTTTGTAAGCTCTTATTGCATGGCTAGGTCCTGAACAGGGAAAACCTCCTTTGTTTACCTGTTTATTGCATGGCTAGGTGGCCATCTTTGGGTTGATTCCTGTTTGGGGTTGGATACTTTTTTTTGCAACTCAAAATTTCAATAAGTTTACATGTAAGGTAATTTTTCCAAGTTAATCCTGGTTTCAATGTACTACTACAAAAAGTCAACATGGTAAAATTACCAGCAAGTCATCAACTTGACCACATAACAGGGTCAAATTGCTGTATATATATATATATATATATATATATATATAGTGGGAGGATCCAGGGGGAAACACTTTTTTTTGGGGGAAGGGGGAAGTGTAATATTCATCAAGATGCATTTTAATTTTCACCAATACAAATGTCAAAAAATAAAAAGTGAGAATTAATAAATGTTTGATCAGAATCGATGGGTTAAGCTTCCTTGATAAATTCTTTTTGTAGTTTATAACATCAATTAATGAATACTATATCCAAACTCGTTAATATTCACCGAGGTCAATGTTAGTTAAAATTCATCACGATGCATGTTAAATTTGTGAAAATGTTAATTTTTTAATATTCATTGTGAAGAATGTTAAGTTAACATTCATTATGATGAATGTTAACAATTTATTAAATAAATATTCATAAACTAATATTATGACTTAAAAATGAATTTCATCAGTTAATATATTCTACCACATCATGTTTCTACTTCTAAAAACATGTGTAAAGTTCGAGATTTTGTTTCTTCATTATTTCAAGGTTCTGACTTCTGAAGTGAATTATTTGCTCCATATATTTGATAATGTAGGTACAAGAACATGGAGACATGTGTAACTCCTGCCAGTTCAAACGCTGATGTGGAATACAAGCCTTTCCCTGAAAGGCTCTATGCAATACCACCACGAATTGCGTCTGGATCCATTCCAGGAGTTTCTGAAGATAAATATATCGAGGATAGCAGACTATGGAAGAAGCATGTAAGTGCTTATAAAAGAATTAATAGAATAATTGATTCTGGAAGGTATCGCAACATCATGGATATGAATGCTGGTTTTGGAGGGTTTGCTGCTGCCCTTGACTCTCCTAAGTTATGGGTTATGAATGTGGTCCCCACTTTGGCTGAGAACACTCTTGGAGTTATTTATGAACGCGGGCTTATTGGGATCTATCATGACTGGTATGATTCTTCACATACTCTTTTATTCTTTCAGGAAACCCATTTACCATATGAATGGATCACTCTGGGTTTTTTTTTTTTATCCCTAACGGGAAATTGTAATAATCAGCTTAAAAGGAATTGGTCATATGGGTCGAACAAGGCAAACTCGTCGAAAGCTGTCCATAGTGTGTTTTTTTAGCGATTAAGCATATTGTTTGTTCATAAAGTTAAAAGTATTATTGCAGTAATGTACTAACCTAGCTTATATAATCATATAGCACATTAGCCTTTTTTGACCTGCTACACAATCAACTCATTTTGCCACCTCTAGTCCTGAGAAAGAATCCTTTCTAAACTCTTAATGCATCATGGATGACTATAAAGCCTTGGCATCTTGACTTAGTTCATTTGGGTGCATTTTGCAGGTGTGAAGCTTTCTCAACGTACCCACGGACGTATGATCTCATTCATGCCAATGGTCTATTCAGCTTATACAAGGACAAGTAAGTTGAACTCAGTTAACGCATATTTTCTTAAGTTCTTGATCCACATATTCATCAAGAGTTATTGTTGAAGTTACTTTAAGCATTATGATTTCAAGTAATTACCTCTTTTAAATAATTTTGCTCGAGTTTTGTTGCTAAAATTAATTGTTTTTGCAACAACAGTGAAAATAAAATAAAAAATAAAGCAAAAGAAAACTTGTAAGAGTGGGTGAGTTTAAACAAAAATTGCAGACTACAATGGTCTTTTTTGCGTCTATACTTGATCTGTTTGAATAATGTTTTTACAAATTGTAGTGCTCATTTTGCTTTAACACACGATTGATGATTGGTTCGTAACATAATGCAAAGATCAATGTTTGTAACCTCTAGTCATGCTTTTTCAGGGAGTGTTTGGATTTGAGTTTAAAATTGATCATCCGATTATTGCCACTTGTGGTTGCTATAACAATTTTAATGTTTGTTTTATTTTTGTTGAGTTTTTATACTGGCTGAAAAAAACCGATTTTGAAAGGGTGACATAGTGATTATTCAGTTTTTGCTTATTATTATTGATGTCTCGTATGTAAATCCTTATTTAAATGAAATTCATGCAGATGTGATTTTGAAGACATTCTTCTAGAGATGGATCGAATACTACGTCCAGAAGGTGCTGTTATATTGCGTGATGAAGTAGACGTGCTTATGAAGGTAAAGAACATCATTGGGGCGATGAGATGGGACACAAAGCTTATGGATCATGAAGATGGTCCCTTAGTTCCAGAGAAAATTCTAGTTGCAGTCAAACAATATTGGGTGGTAGGTTCTAATTCAACATCCACACGGTAATCACCAAAAAATGACTCCAGAATGGTAATTCATCAAAATTTTCAAGAAATCTTTGTATGCTCTTTTAGTAGATTTTTTTTTTTTTATTAATCTATGTTCTTTAGTTGTTAAGTCACCATTAGTTAATCCTTATATGATACTCTGTTTGTTGTACTGTAAAACAAGCAAAAGGTTTTTTAAGTTAATGGTAAGAAATGTTTTGTTGCAATCTATGGGGCTTTTTACATAATCGGTTGGTTTTAGTTCTCGAGTCTAGGGTTCATGTTGGATTTACACATAAGTACGAGATTTGGTCATTTTAGCTTTCGAATTGGTCAAATCGGCCCATGTTATATGTATAATGTTGGGAGCCTCGTGGAGTCATGGTTATCGTTAGTTTCCAGAACAGCTAATGAACGAGTCTACGGTGTCTACCCACATGAGATTTTCTTTTTTATGTTTAATTTTTGAAAGGTAAAACTCACACACGCAACTGGAAAAACTTAGTTTAGCAATAAGCATAGGATCCGTTGTTTGGCCCAAAACGATTGGTAAATCTAAGAGAAGGCCACACATCATTGGTGTCATTCAATGGTGGGGCTTGTAAGCTGTATCCACCATTGTATTGTGAATGCATGTCCCCTATGTTCATTTATGACCAGTTTGCATTATCAGAAGAAGAGTGCCCACCAGTATCACAAGTCAATAACTTTCTTTGTCATGTAACTTGATAGTCCTCGTGGCCTGTATTATGCTTACAACACGAACTCACAAACCAACAAAAGAAGTGGCGAGTTGTAGAGATTGATGGGAAGGGTCAGGTAACTCGCTTCAACAAGACATACCTAGGGTCAAAATCTATCGGCATTAATTGGAGAATTTCATTTGAGACCCAAAAGAACTTCAGAAGTGGAAGTCCAGAATAATATAATGATATGTAGTTCCAAACTTGTATGCCTAAAAATCGAATTAAAGATTTGATTGGTTCATGTGTTAAAACGATAGGTGAAAATTTCTCAAGTGATATGTCACTTTATGCAATGGTGTTTAAGTAAACTACATAAATCTAATATAATAATAATAATAATCAATTATTTATACTTGAACGTATCAGGTTGAAGATTTGTTGTAGGAAATGATTCTCATTGAACAAGAGAACTGGATTTTTATATGCGATAATAAGTAGGACCATTGACGAGATGGCTATACCGATGTGGTCCATATTCGATTAAAGCCAACGGAGTATTTAATATATTGCCCATATTTGGGTTTGATTATAGCTTCAACAACAATGATTTGGATTTTATTAATGCATCAGTTCTTTCAGAATAATTACAAATTTATATGAAATACTTGATCTTGTTGTAAAATAATAAAAAACAAGAAGGAGAACAAGAACAATATAGGAAGAAACCGCAAATAGAATTGTGTTATTCGTCTCTCAATGGAGGTATATATAGTGTTATTACAAGATGGAGTATCCTAAAAGAAAGGATCTTGTAATTATAAGAAAAGATATCTATTATTGTATTAAAGGATATGGACATTGACGCGTCACTCACCGTCAGTGTCGTTGATGTTGTTTTAATAAATGAGCAGATGGTCAGGGGTTTTAAATTCATATTTTGCTAGGGCTTAAATTATATGTACTACCAACTTTGATTAGTAAGCGGTAAGTATAACCTAAGATCGTTCTAAAGATCGCAACGTAATGTGGACCAAAGCTGATGCTTTTGGTAGAGAAGTATTTAGGATGGGATAAAGTAGGTAGGTTTTGGGGTTTATGCGATTAAATCAAAGACAATTAATTAAAATGTATGAAATTAAAGTACAGGAAAGCAGATAAAGATACATATGTGATTGCTGAGATTTCAACAATTAATTTTTCGGGATGACAGAATAAAAAGGGACATTACTGAATTCAATAAGTAGACTATTAGGTGTAAACACTAGAACCCTACCAACTAATTTTCCCATTGGCATGTCACTAGGAACTAGGTTATCGTGATTCTGATCGGAGCAATACGTTGACTTCCAATACTTACCTAGTTGAAAGATAAGCAACCTATCTTGGTGGAACACCGAGGTACATGAATAAAGTAGCGTATCGTCTCATAGGTTCGACCGTTCTTAACCCCTAAAATAATTTACTTACTGATTAGTTATGTAGCTAATTACTAACGTTGTGTATTTAGACCGCCGATTATATAAGACCTAGTTGTTTAAATATCCTAAGTCACTTGGACTTTCACTTTCATTTCTAAGTCTTGTTCGTAATTGTTTGAGTTCTGGTTACTTCGGCTTATGACTTAAATCTCTCATTTTCAAACAGTTATACATCCCTGGATTATTCGCAGTTTGTTAAAACGTGTTTCATATGCAGACCATACCTTTCAGTGATTCGCCTTGTACTATACCATAGAGTATTTCCAAAGTTACTCACCTCTGCCATGCTCTTTGTTAAGTAATAGACTGAGAGATACACGAAAATTCCATAGCAGTTAATTACTATGTACTGAACGGTGCTCTCGCAGTATCTTACTTTGTCATGGACTAGGTACAGATAACTACTTACCTAAATTAAGATTGATCAGTTCCTTATTACTAGGTTGTAGTCACGTGGATAACCAGAAAGGGTACTCCATAAATTAAACTTAAGTTCATAAAGCCTAAACAACACAAACGTTATTAATTTCTATTTATCTGAACGTATTGACGAACATTAATTTACAGTATTTTGACGTTCGTAGGATTTACCACTTAGTTTATGAAATTGTATAATCCTTTCGGAGTTCCAATGTTAAACCAGAGCTGATTCCTGTAACATGACTACCTTCGGTCGTTCTCTGACTTCCGTACGTTTATACTCTCCGAAAAGCGTTTCCAGTACTATATCGGAGAACAGTCGAATATGGGCCGTCATATTACTTTACGATTGTCGTACACTGATTATATAATGTCATCCCTACTTATAATTATTTACGTCTCAACAATCACAATAATAAACTACTCGCAATTCATGGCAATAAATAAATCACATACAAAGTGATGATGCATAATTAAATATAACATAAAACGAGTATGTAAAGGAATTAGATATCACCCAGAAATTGAAGCGTAGCAGCGTATTATTATAACTGACAAACTCTTTGCACGTACAAAGAAAATCTTCAATTTCGATCGTTCATTCTAGTTCCTAAATTAATCCGTAAATTAATTAAACTAATCCTAGAGTGAAAAAGAGTACAAAAACTAAAGAAAATCTGGAAGTGAGAATTTGGAGCTGAAAGTTGCCCAAGAGTGTGTGTTTTTAAATTGTGAATTCAACCATATATTTATAGTTGAAATCCGGCCCACGATAGCAAAGTTAGGCTCATTTTAGCGAAAAAGCACACGCTGTACGAAAAAGCAACCGGCCTGGTACGCGTACGAACGGAAAAGCAACCGGCACCGGGCCACTTGGGCCGGCACCGGCCGGCGGCCAGCCGGTACCGGTTGGCGGTGGGCCGGTACCCGGCTCAGGTGCGTCCGTGCACTTTTTCGTTTTGCGTTTTGCTTCGTATCTTCTTCGTTATGCGTCCGTTTTCGATGATTCTTTTTGCATTGGATTGGATTTTTGAAAACAAAGACTTTGATGTTAAGAATTCCCTAACATGATTTTGCTATCTTGAAATATCTTTTTCCGAAAAAGAAGATTTTGGAATGGAGAAACCTCTGAGGTAATTTTTTAAACTTGAAATCATGTCTTGATTGCTTCGAATCTTTAAACATGCGTGGAATCTTCATTTTTTCGTCCGTTTTGCTTGATTTTTCTCGTGCTTCCTTATTTTGACCTACTTGACAAAATATCATTGATTAATGTAGAATTTGAGCTTATTTGCCAAGTATTGATCTAAAATGATAGAGATATCGATAGTAAAAACGCGACTTTTTACGCAATATCAGACATCCATTCCTTAATTATTTATAACACTCCCCCTTGGATGTCCATTCGAGAATTATGCCTCGTTAAAACCTTACTAGATAAAACCCAGTGGGACAAAAATCTAGTAAAGGAAAAGAGTACATAATTCTCTCATACGCTTGGGGATGTTACCTCATTAAAAATCTTACCAGAAAAAACCAACAGGGAAAAAACCATGGCTAAGGGAAAAAAAGTGCAACGCGTATCTTTTCTCCCCCTGATGTTCACATCACTTGAACTCTTTAGTTGTTGAAATCCAATATCATAAACCAACTTTTTTAATAGTGATGGCTAGATGGGAAATGATGCACATACCCTTGTATTTATAGTGATGGCTAGATCACCTTGGTGGGTAAGTTTGGACACGTGGCATCATCTGGTGCTACCAGTGGATGGATGCGGCTAAATGCTCTTGCGCATGGATCCCCTGCGCTGACGTGGTCCAATAGTTGAGTATGGATTAAACCCTTGTCTCCTCTTGGGAGACCGTCACTACCGTTGGTGATGTACCTATAACACCCCTCATTTATACTCATTTAAATATAGTAAATCGGAAGCGTAAGTCCAAATAACTAGTAATAGTTTACACCATTTTATCAACATATAAAATTCAACCTTTTAAAAACATAACTTCTCGATAGAGGTGTTATATAAAAACATGTTAAAACATTATTTTATACAATTTCCACTATCAGAGTAACGCCTCAAGGTCAAACATTCCTTCAAGTCCAACTTCTTGCCCACCCAATATAATAGCCAAAACCTGCAAGAAGGGATAATGTGGGGGATTAGCATAACGCTAAGTGAGCAGATAACTAATCAACAGCCTAACTTAGCTCAACAACTTTGTGTACAACAATAAACACTAAACAAGCAAGTACACAATACAACACATCAACAATGCATCAGTTCAACAATGCAACATTTCAACTAATCAACAACACCATAATGAGGATCGGCGGCTCTGGGGATAACCATAAACCCGGGAGGCTCCCCAAGAACACTTACCCAACCTATCCGTATGGCCATACGGACGAGACCGATAGCTAGTGATTATCTTCAACTAACACAGGAGGTGTGTTAAACTTTGGATAACCAACTAGCCCAACCAACAGTTCAACAACTCGTTGCCTCATTAACAACTGATGCCCGAAGGCCAACAACTGATGCCCGAAGGCCAATTAATTCAAGTGATCACGTAATCAACAAGTCACATATTCAACTAGTCAACATATCAACAGTATTATTACTATCAACATAATCATCAATGCAACTAATAAAGTAATAATACGTTACTTGTTGTAACCAAACTTGTTACAACCAAGTTACGCTGAGGATTAGAGATCCACTCACCGACCACCTCAGGCATCCACTCAGTAGTCTAATATCACTGAGTCTTCTGCTCAACTGGAATTACAACAAAATAGAACAAGTTAGTTACTTGTTTTAAAATCTATATATAACATCATATTAATTCATCTTCATCAAACAACATATTTAATATCCAAAATAATACCATCATTCAATCATGGTAATCACTTTCTACCACAATTCACATAAATTGTTACTTATTTACAACAATTCAACATATTTCATCTCTAGATTATGAATAACCAATTAACATCATTAATTCATAATCATTTAACAAGTTTATGATTCCCATGATCACCTTATCATATTAGTACACCTTAATCATTGTTAATTAACATCATGAGATCATATAACAAGATTATCAACCTCCAATATCACTAATTCTCCCGATCACAAATATTAAGTTTAATGAGTAATTAACCAACTAAGTTATAATTTTACTTTCTACTTATCAATTAAGTCCTCTTACTACTAAACAATACCAATTCCATCATTTAATTCATCAAACTCAGCAAGATCTTCATGGCCCTCAAGAACACCTAATCTATTTCTTCAATTCTAGGCTAGGGCTTAGATTATACTCATGGATTAAGTACTAAATAGCAATAATATGATCATTACAAGCTTCAATTTTATATTAATCAAACAACTTTTATCTTAATCATTATCAATATCAAGAACACTCAATCAATTCATAAACCCTAGCTTCATTGATGTTAATCATCATCATTAATAAGCTCAAATAACATCATTTTAGCAATCTCAACCCTTGATTTCGAATTATAATCAATAACCCTCAAAACCCCAAATTTTTAGGTTTATGAAAATCAAGAAATAAAGACTTACAAGATGACTAGGAGGATTAGAGAGTGATAATCTGTAACAACCGGCAAATTAGGACTAGAATTAGTGCCTAATACTTTGTAAATACATGTAATTAGTTCTGTGTTAGGCTAATTTATGTATCGGATTATATATTGGTGAATATATACAACTTTGCGATTTGACTTAAATCGTACGCAACTTGAATAGAATGAAATTCTATTTGATTAATACGGACGTTGGTGAACAAATGTTTATAAACTAAAATAACGCAATTATGACCAAAAATACTATTTTATAATAACGGATAGTTATCTTGTATCACTCGATTAAACTTACACGATTTAAAAACAAAAGTACAAAGATTTACTCAAACCATACTATATTGCAAATTATTAAAGATTTATTGAAATAATTTAGGTAAATTACTTGACAAGATTTGTGATTTTATAAATACAAATCAACGCGTAAATTGGACATTTAATGTTTAAACGACGGAGAAAACGAACGCCGCACGGAGCCCGATCGCGGGGACTGAAAATGGGAGGATAAACCTCCACATTTCCCCTTTTCTTTCTCATTTCCCACTCACTCTCTCTCTCTCTTATTCTCTTTCTCTCTTTTCTCTCTCATTTAATCATCCACCACCATCCACTTAAATCATCAAAATAACACCATCAAACCTCGCCGAAACATACCACTCGTTTGGAGAAAAGTGACCACGACAACACGATCTACATTCCTATCTTTTCGGATTTTCAATTCGACACTTTGTAAGTTTCCGACAAATCCCGACATCTCTCGTTTTTGATCATTTTTACTAGTTTATGGTTTAAATAGGCTTTATATGTTCATATAAGGGTTGGGTAAAAGATTTGGACCCAACGGAAACCGGGAAACTCGTTTTCGACTAAATTTCCGGCCATCAGACCGCAACGTCGCACCTGGCCAGGGGCCTTTGCGACGTCGCGGCCTAGGTCGCACAAAAATCTCAACGTCGCACTAGCGACGCAGCCCCTTACGTCGCATTAATTTGCGGATGTCATACATAGCGACGTAGACTTTAACGTCGCAAACCGAACCAACGTCGCATTAGCGACGCCACCTCCTACGTCGCATTGATTTGCGAAGGTCGCATCATGCGACGTACATGCCCACGTCGCACCTTACGTCGCTTACAACGTCGCATGCGACGTCGCACAAACCAGAACCTTGAAAACTCAGATTTTTACTAAGTGTCGCATGCTTATACTTACCGACACATATATACGACACTCCCTTAGTGTCGCATGACTAACCTAAGTGACGCTATGAAGTGTCGCATAAAACCGCAGCTTTCCAACTCTATTTTTTTGCACTAAGTGTCGAACTTATACAACTTCCAATACTTATACCATACGACGTAACAAACATCATAGAACATACTTTCTATTACAATTGCACTAAATTGCGTTACAAATGATAAACTTTAATTATAACAAATCACCAACGGGCCGTATATCTCTTGATACAAACGCGAACAAATCAACATTTAAACACAACGGGTTGTATGAACAACTAGCCTAGATGGTCTTGCGAGACATCTACTTACTTAACCTTACGTGTTTAGGCACTAGAAGGTTACGGGTTCGGAGAACCTACTTGCTTTACTACTACTTGCTATTTACCACTGCTCGACTCAGGTGAGTCTTACAGCCCCACTTTTACTGTTTTATACTTTGGGGTGAGATACTTAGCAACTGTTTTACGTATGAACACAATGTACTGAACTGAAAACATTACTGATTACAAACAAACGCATGAGATACTTTTATCCACTGAAAGCCTCCTAATCGTAAGTTGTTAGTTATGGACTTAAGCGCGATTACTAATAGATGGATCCATTTGGGACTGACAATCCCTGTTTGGGGTGGTAGCGCCACCACGTACTGATTTACACGTAGAAACATACATATTAGTATTTGTTACATATGAGTGTGCGGATAGCACTCACGGGGGTACGTGATATATTCACACTACACGGTTAAGCTTCGACTTATGAGCTCATGGCACTGTACTGATTAACTGATTTACTTACTTTGCTTGATAGCAATACGGGTATATACTTGTGGTTCATAACACCTACTTATTACTAAACCTGTGAGATTCACCAACCTTTTTGGTTGACACTTTTTAGCTTTGTATCTCAGGTACACTTACGGAGTAGGATCACTCCAGGATTACTAGCTAGAGTCGCATGATTTACAAACTGCATTTAACGGAGATTCTTTGGCATTATCTTTTGTAACTATGGTTATGTAATAGAATCTCCCGCTATACGCGTGGGCTCTAGGGAATTACATTTTGTATACGAAAACCTACGGTTTTCAAACGATTATTATTTATGAAACCTTTTCGAAACGTCTCATTTAGAGGTCGTTTACTATTAATCTTGCGCTTTGTATATTGATTAGTAACACCCAATGTATGCTTCCGCAACTCGGTAAATTTGAGGGTGTTACAGATTGGTATCAGAGCCTAAGGTTATAGTGAACTAGGTTGCATTTAGTGAGCCTAGACTATGACCATTAGGCAGTATCCCTTATTAAGTATAACCGGTTCAGTGATTACATCATACGAGTTTAATTTAACATAGCCTGATCAACTATGTACAATTAAGCAAAGATGATGTAAGATCTGAAAGGAGTTATGGCTGAACAAGGTACAATAGAAGACTCTGACTTCGAGAGAACCGAGACTTACACATGTTTATGCTAGACACTCAATAGGCTATATTATATAGGGACTATATGAATATAGGCCTCAATCTTACTAACGCTTTGTCTCAGAAATGGCAAACATCCCATCCGATTCATCTCGTTCTCAATCCGGGTCGCAGAACCCAAGGGTAGCAAGGAGGAACAACAGGTTGCCTCGAGCTGGCCCGTACTCTACCCACTTCACCTTGCCGGCCTTAGTTGCTAGGGTGAACCAACACGAGCAACGACTTCGCACCATGGATGTCGTGTTGCAGGAAACAAACGAAAACTGGAGACTTACATCACTTGAGCGCATCGAACAAGTCTCTGAGGATCATGAAACCACCGTTAATAATGTGGACGTTCTTCTCAACAAGGTGGTGGAGATAAGCGTGGAAACCACTCTTTTGAAACACAGACTTGATGAGTGTGAACAACGCTCACGGGAAACGGAAGAATATACCCGTGGATTGGTACAGCGACTAGCATTAGCTGAAGACAATGCTCGACAAGCCAGCAGACTTGCAAATACTGTGGATCGTCTCATCGAAATGATGGAGCAGATTAACCTACGTTAAGACTAGCTTAGTCTTTGTTTTGTAAACTATCATGTAATCTAGTAACTATCTAAGCACTACTCTATGTTCCAGTCGGATGTAACAATTCCCGACATCTTTTGTACCACATCCGTAGGATGAAACCTTTGAACTCGTATCACCTATTAAAAATTCCTTGCTGTTTCGACTCATGTTAATTGCCATAATTCTTTTCACAATGATGTTATGTATTACCACCTTTATACATGTACATCTGAAATAAATACAATTTTCTTACAAAATCTCATGTATCTTCATTTCTTTTATTGAAGAGTCATGCCGCCAAAGTCAAGACCTTATACTGATGCTCAGATCACGTCACTCATAACCCAGGCTGTTACTGAAGCCTTGGCTCGAAATACTCCACCAAACTCCACAAGAAACAGCGATGCCGCTGAAACCTCTGCTGCTAAACCTTGTTCATACAAGGATTTTCAAAACTGCAAACCCTTGAGCTTCAAGGGGACCGAAGGAGCCATCGGACTTATCAGATGGTTCGAAAAGATGGAATCCGTTTTCCGCATCAGCAAATGTGCGGAGGACGACAAAGTCAAATTCTCCACCTGCACCCTCGAAGATGGTGCCCTCTCGTGGTGGAATTCCTATACCCAGTCCGTGGGGATTGACACCGCCTATCTACTCCCTTGGAAGGATCTAAAGAAAATGCTCACGGATGAGTATTGCCCGTCCGAACAACTTCACAAGCTGGACGAAGAGTTCTGGAACTTAAAAGTGCAAGGAACTGATATCGTTGGATACACCACCAGATTCCAACAACTCACCGTCCTTCGCCCAGCTATGGCAGGTACTGGGCCCGACAAGATTAAGAAATACATCCGCGGCCTCCCGGAACCCGTCCGGGGAAATGTCGCCTCATCAAACCAAACCACCCTTCACGGTGCCATTCGGTTGGCCCATGAACTTCTTGCTATGAATGAGGACCCAGAACCACCCACTCCATCCTCCAACAGCAATAAACGAAAATGGTCCGACAACCACAACAACCACCAAACCAAGAAACCTGAGACCATTAAAGCCTACACCTCCGGTTCTGATGACAAGGGAGCGTACAAGGGAACCAAGCCCTATTGCTCCAAGTGCCAACGACACCACCATGGTTCGTGTCCCTGTAGCAAGTGTAAGAGATTTGGACACTTGGCTAAGGATTGTAGATCAAACACCACTGACACCAACACCTCGGCACCAAAGACTTGTTATGGGTGCAACGGTACGGGGCATTTCAAGAAAGACTGCCCGAAGCTGAACAACAACAACAGGAATAACAACAATGCTCGAGGAAGAGCTTTTGTGCTGAAATCTGGGGAAGCCCGTCAAGACCCGAATGTGGTCACGGGTACGTTTCTTCTCAACAACTTGACTGCATCTGTATTATTCGATACTGGTGCTGATAAGAGCTTTATTTCTGATAAGTTTTATCCATTACTTGACACCACACCTATTGCCTTAGATTCTAAGTACACGGTAGAATTGGCAAAAGGAAAACTTATTGAAGCCGACAGTGTGATACCTAATTGCACTTTGAACCTAGCTAACGAGCTCTTTTCCATTGACTTGATACCTGTCGAAATCGGCAGCTTTGACATCATCGTCGGTATGGATTGGTTGTCCAAGCACCGAGCCGAAATCGTTTGTTTTGAGAAAATTGTACGCATTCCTCTCGTCACCGGGGGAACTTTGAGCATACAAGGGGAGACCGGTGGGACGAGAATAAATATCATTTCTTGCATGAAAACCCGAAAATACTTGAGAAAAGGGTACCAGGCAATCCTCGCACACGTTATGGAGAAAAAGTCGGTGGAGAAGCGACTTGAGGATGTGCCTATTGTTCGAGACTTCCCAGAAGTCTTTCCTGAAGACTTGCCTGGCCTACCGCCAACTAGACAAGTAGAATTCTCTATTGATCTTGTGCCCGGCGCAGCACCCGTGGCACGAGCCCCTTACCGACTAGCCCCATCCGAACTTCAGGAGTTGTCTACTCAGTTACAGGAACTCCTGGACAAGGGATTTATTCGACCAAGTTCCTCACCTTGGGGAGCTCCGGTCCTGTTTGTGAAAAAGAAAGACGGTTCTTTCCGCATGTGCATCGACTACCGTGAACTCAACAAATTAACTGTCAAGAACCGTTACCCACTTCCTCGCATCGATGACCTGTTCGACCAACTTCAGGGGTCGAGTTTCTACTCAAAGATCGATCTACGGTCAGGTTATCACCAACTCCGAGTTCGTGACGATGACATCCCAAAAACAGCTTTCCGAACTCGTTATGGGCATTACGAATTCCAAGTGATGCCATTCGGCTTAACCAACGCACCGGCAGTATTCATGGATCTTATGAATCGAGTGTGCAAACCTTACCTTGACAAGTTTGTTATCGTCTTTATCGATGACATCTTGATTTACTCGCGCACTGAACAAGAACACGCGCAACACCTGAAAACTATCCTAGAGCTGCTCAAACACGAAGAGTTATACGCCAAATTCTCTAAGTGTGAGTTCTGGATGCAAACCGTTCAATTCCTTGGACACGTCATTGACAATCAAGGGATTCATGTCGATCCTTCAAAAATCGAGGCTATCAAGTGTTGGCAAGCACCTACAACACCAACCAAGGTACGCCAATTCTTAGGACTCGCCGGATACTACAGGCGGTTCATTGAGAATTTTTCAAAAATAGCCCTACCTCTCACTGCACTGACTCAAAAAGAAAAGAAGTTCGATTGGACTGACAAATAGGAGTCAGCTTTTCAGCTACTAAAACAGAAACTCTGCAGTGCACCTATCTTATCTTTACCCGAAGGCAACGATGACTTCGTGGTATACTGTGATGCTTCACACCAAGGTCTTGGTTGCGTGCTGATGCAAAGAGACAAAGTCATCGCTTACGCCTCTCGACAACTCAAGGTCCACGAAAAGAATTACACAACTCATGACCTAGAGTTGGGGGCTGTTGTATTCGCTCTGAAAATCTGGAGACACTACTTATACGGTACCAAGTGTACAATCTTTACTGACCATAAAAGTCTCCAACATATCTTTGATCAAAAGGATCTCAACATGAGGCAACGTCGATGGGTCGAGTTGCTTACTGATTACGACTGCGAAATCCGCTATCATCCGGGCAAGGCAAATGTTGTTGCCGATGCCTTGAGCAGAAAAGAACGAGTGAAACCACTTCGAGTTCGAGCTCTCAGTATGACCATTCACAACGACCTTATCAATCAAACTCTCACCGCTCAACTCGAAGCACTCAAACCAGAAAACTTGATAAACGAGGCCTTACGGGGCATGGACAAACAATTTGAAACCAAACCTAACGGGGCCAAATACTTCTCGAATCGAATCTGGTTGCCAAGTTTTGGGAACCTGCGAGACTTGGTGATGGATGAAGCTCACAAGTCTAAATACTCTATACACCCCGGTGCCGACAAAATGTATCACGGCATCAAGGAAATGTACTGGTGGCCCAACATGAAAGCTGACATTGCAACCTATGTTGGCAAGTGTCTTACTTGTTCTAAAGTTAAAGCTGAACACCAGAAACCTTCCAGTTTGCTACAACAACCCGAAATACCACAATGGAAATGGGAGCAGATCACCATGGATTTCATTACTAAACTCCCGAAAACTTCTAACGGTTACGATACCATTTGGGTGATCGTTGACCGACTCACTAAATCTGCTCATTTCCTAGCCATCAAGGAAACTGATAAGATGGAACGTTTGACACGGATCTACCTGAAAGAGATCGTGTCAAGACACGGCGTGCCCATCTCAATCATCTCCGACCGAGATGCTCGATTCACTTCTCACTTCTGGCAGTCACTGCAAAAATCTCTTGGTACTCGTCTGGATATGAGTACGGCTTACCATCCTCAAACCGATGGCCAGAGCGAACGAACCATACAAACACTGGAAGACATGCTACGAGCCTGCGTAGTTGACTTCGGTAAAAACTGGGAAAATCACTTACCGTTGTGCGAGTTCTCGTACAACAACAGTTATCACACCAGCATAAAGGCTGCACCCTTCGAGGCACTGTACGGTCGTAAGTGCCGGTCACCTATCTGTTGGACTGAGGTGGGGGATACACAACTCACCGGTCCAGAAATCATACATGAAACAACTGAAAAGATCGTCGGTATACAAAACCGACTAAAAGCCGCGCGTGATCGTCAGAAAAGCTATGCTGACGTGAGACGCAAACACCTTGAGTTCCAAGTAGGGGACAAGGTACTTCTCAGAGTGGCACCGTGGAAAGGTGTCATTCGATTCGGAAAGCGAGGCAAACTAAATCCTATATACATCGGACCGTTCGAAATCCTTGAAAAGATTGGTCCAGTGGCATACCGCCTGCAACTACCTGCTGAGCTTAGCAGCGTTCACAACACATTCCACATTTCTAATCTGAAGAAATGTCTGTCTGACGAGACACTAATTATACCGCTCGACGAAATTCAAATCGATGATAAACTTCATTTTGTCGAGAAACCTATGGAAATCATAGACCGCGAGGTCAAACAACTAAAACAGAGTCGTATTCCCATCGTGAAAGTCAGGTGGAATTCTAGACGTGGTCCGGAATTTACCTGGGAACGGGAAGACCAAATGCGACAGAAATATCCACATCTCTTCCCAGACAACGCACCGACCGTGCAATCGAACTAATTTCGGGACGAAATTCTTTTAACAAGGGGAGAATGTAACAACCGGCAAATTAAGACTAGAATTAGTGCCTAATACTTTGTAAATACATGTAATTAGTTCTGTGTTAGGCTAATTTATGTATCGGATTATATATTGGTGAATATATACAACTTTGCGATTTGATTTAAATCGTACGCAACTTGAATAGAATGAAATTCTATTTGATTAATACGGACGTTGGTGAACAAATGTTTATAAACTAAAATAACGCAATTATGACCAAAAATACTATTTTATAATAATGGATAGTTATCTTGTATCACTCGATTAAACTTACACGATTTAAAAACAAAAGTACAAAGATTTACTCAAACCATACTATATTGCAAATTATTAAAGATTTATGGAAATAATTTAGGTAAATTACTTGACAAGATTTGTGATTTTATAAATACAAATCAACGCGTAAATTGGACATTTAATGTTTAAACGACGGAGAAAACGAATGCCGCACGGAGCCCGATCGCGGGGACTGAAAATGGGAGGATAAACCTCCCCATTTCCCCTTTTCTTTCTCATTTCCCACTCACTCTCTCTCTCTCTTATTCTCTTTCTCTCTTTTCTCTCTCATTTAATCATCCACCACCATCCACTTAAATCATCAAAATAACACCATCAAACCTCGCCGAAACATACCACTCGTTTGGAGAAAAGTGACCACGACAACACGATCTACATTCCTATCTTATCGGATTTTCAATCCGACACTTTGTAAGTTTCCGACAAATCCCGACATCTCTCGTTTTTGATCATTTTTACTAGTTTATGGTTTAAATAGGCTTTATATGTTCATATAAGGGTTGGGTAAAAGATTTGGACCCAATGGAAACCGGGAAACTCGTTTTCGACTAAATTTCCGGCCATCAGACCGCAACGTCGCACCTGGCCAGGGGCCTTTGCGACGTCGCGGCCTAGGTCGCACAAAAATCTCAACGTCGCACTAGCGACGCAGCCCCTTACGTCGCATTAATTTGCGGATGTCATACATAGCGACGTAGACTTTAACGTCGCAAACCGAACCAACGTCGCATTAGCGACGCCACCTCCTACGTCGCATTGATTTGCGAAGGTCGCATCATGCGACGTACATGCCCACGTCGCACCTTACGTCGCTTACAACGTCGCATGCGACGTCGCACAAACCAGAACCTTGAAAACTCAGATTTTTACTAAGTGTCGCATGCTTATACTTACCGACACATATATACGACACTCCCTTAGTGTCGCATGACTAACCTAAGTGACGCTATGAAGTGTCGCATAAAACCGCAGCTTTCCAACTCTATTTTTTTGCACTAAGTGTCGAACTTATACAACTTCCAATACTTATACCATACGACGTAACAAACATCATAGAACATACTTTCTATTACAATTGCACTAAATTGCGTTATAAATGATAAACTTTAATTATAACAAATCACCAACGGGCCGTATATCTCTTGATACAAACGCGAACAAATCAACATTTAAACACAACGGGTTGTATGAACAACTAGCCTAGATGGTCTTGCGAGACATCTACTTACTTAACCTTACGTGTTTAGGCACTAGAAGGTTACGGGTTCGGAGAACCTACTTGCTTTACTACTACTTGCTATTTACCACTGCTCGACTCAGGTGAGTCTTACAGCCCCACTTTTACTGTTTTATACTTTGGGGTGAGATACTTAGCAACTGTTTTACGTATGAACACAATGTACTGAACTGAAAACATTACTGATTACAAACAAACGCATGAGTTACTTTTATCCACTGAAAGCCTCCTAATCGTAAGTTGTTAGTTATGGACTTAAGCGCGATTACTAATAGATGGATCCATTTGGGACTGACAATCCCTGTCTGGGGTGGTAGCGCCACCACGTACTGATTTACACGTAGAAACAGACATATTAGTATTTGTTACATATGAGTGTGCGGATAGCACTCACGGGGGTACGTGATATATTCACACTACACGGTTAAGCTTCGACTTATGAGCTCATGGCACTGTACTGATTAACTGATTTACTTACTTTGCTTGATAGCAATACGGGTACATACTTGTGGTTCATAACACCTACTTATTACTAAACCTGTGAGATTCACCAACCTTTTTGGTTGACACTTTTTAGCTTTGTATCTCAGGTACACTTACGGAGTAGGATCACTCCAGGATTACTAGCTAGAGTCGCATGATTTAAAAACTGCATTTAACGGAGATTCTTTGGCATTATCTTTTGTAACTATGGTTATGTAATAGAATCTCCCGATATACGCGTGGGCTCTAGGGAATTACATTTTGTATACGAAAACCTACGGTTTTCAAACGATTATTATTTATGAAACCTTTTCGAAACGTCTCATTTAGAGGTCGTTTACTATTAATCTTGCGCTTTGTATATTGATTAGTAACACCCAATGTATGCTTCCGCAACTCGGTAAATTTGAGGGTGTTACATAATCCATATGTTTGAATCTTGAATTCGAATAAGAAAGCTCCAATTTGATGTTAGGAAGTGATTTTGATCTAGGGTTTCATGTATGTATGATGTATGATACGTATATGTGTGTATAAATGGAGAGAAATATCAAATAAACAACCGACCTAATATCTTAGTAGTATACTAGAAGTGTTTAAATTCCATTCCTCATACTTTTCATTGTCTGGAACTTAAAAATCATTTACGGGGAAATATTATTTTATTTTACCGTCAACTAGATTAAATTAAAACAATTAATAATTTATTAGTCACAATAAATTATTCGACTCTTTTACCCATTTATTTTCAAATAAATCACCGAAACTATTTTCTGACACATTAATTAATGATTCACAGTTAGAAAATATTTAATACTACTAGACCCGAAAACTGGGTGTTACAACTCTCCCCTCCTTAAAGAGATTTCGTCCTCGAAATCTGATCACACTTATTCGGTCTAGAAAATTAGAACTACCTACACACTTTCATTTCCATTCAATACTACTCTAGATGTGTGTACCAGTTTAATCACCTATGCATACCATCACTTATGCATACCTTTAACCATATACTCACAAAATGTATCTATATGTCAACATATACTTATATAGGTAAATATTAATGCATCAATTTACACACTACCAGTGTGTATTTCAACTGAACTCACTTAAACACATAGATTGTGTTTTACCTCTATTTAATTTATTGGCACAAAATGTTATTTTCAGCACCCAATGTAGCATCATCAACTGTTTAATTACAACATATACACCCATCATGTATTATTCCCTTTGAGTAACTCATAATATATATATACACTTGTTTTCAATTCTTTCCACATGCACATATTCAAATGTCCATGATCTTTCCTATATATTTCAATGCACAAGCATTACTCCTGCATCCTGCCTCTGTTAAGTTTAAATGACCACTTACATGACCAATCATACTTAGTCATCTAACAATTAAAACACGTAATCACTGGTAACAAATGTAACACATATCCATGTGAACATTTCAACTTTACAACTATAATAACCACACTAACAACAACAACAACAACAACATCATTAATAAGTGGTACTGACTACTACAACATACACATTATCAACTAGCAACTTGGCTAACAACTATATATATCATTAGCTGTCAACTTGCTGTGAATTTTCACTTTTGCAACTAGCTAATTACAACCTTACAACTCGTAATTATAAACACGACTAGGTTATATGAAACCCTTTACTTGACAGTAATCTACAATCATCTAACCATCAACAAGTAAAAATCAGTAAGCAATAGGTAGAGGTCAATTTATTTTATTGTTACAACCATTTTCATATAATCAACTAGCACCCTTTCACAACAACTTGGATGCTAACTCAACACCTGTTAATACCCAACATCATCATTGGTATCTCAACAACACCAGGTGCTGACATTAGTCATCTATTCAACAATATTAACACAATATTATTCATATTCAACTTATCTCTACTTTGCTTAAATCAACTTTTAACTCTTACTATTGACAATGCATCACACATACACATCAAATGTGCCATAGATATCACATTAGCAACAACAACTTAGTGGTTTATTACTCTTTCATATTAGTCTATCATTGACTATTTATCAATTACAGGTCAACATATCTTACCCGATATTTTAAAACCACTTAACTTTATCTGGTACTTAGTAACCTCAACAACTCCATGTGAAATGGCATAATATAAATACGTTGGCCAGACGTCGTCATATTATGTCAGTCACACTTTATTCTCAGGTCACTTCATACCATTCAATTTCAAAGTTATTACTTTACTCTCTCATAGTTTACAACAATGATATCAACATTTTACACATATATAGCAACATTGTGCCACAGGTATACAACTATGTATTAACTAGCTACTATTCTCAACTTATCACTTTAAAGGTAACTACTCATATCATCATATAGATATTAACAATATAAGCATACTACACCAATGTCTGACACGAATACATCATCAACTTCTTTATTACCCGATTCAATATCAAGTATTATTTATATAGCTTAATACTTATAGTACATTTAGTACTAAACAATTCATCAATAATATATGTGATATTCAACACATAATCATCAATCTATATACCTTTAATCAAATTACAATTGAGTATTTCATGCTCAACTAATACATCTATATATAAGCTCATGTGCTTATTTCGTAATTTCTTAAAACGCTTAATTCAACATTTTATAATACTCTAAGTAGTTCAACTACTTCATCCCATTTCAGTTAATCCACCTAATATAGTTCACATGCTTATCTAATCAATGTTTACTAATTCTTGGTAGTAGCAATCAACAATACCATTTACGGGTATATTTTGTAGTTAAGTAAATCGCCTACAATCAACTCCTACACAATGAACCATATAGACCTCTTAAAACAAGTTTTAATACTGCATATAGTCACAGGAATGATCTCTGGGCTCAATAAAACAAAAGCCCAATACAAAACGTAAGCTAAAAGTTCAAAATAAGGTCCGAAAAACAATAAAACGCGATTTTCGAGCCCCAAACGACCCCGAAGTGCCGAAAACTGACAGGGCTCATGGCGAAATGAGCTTTGACCGTTGGGCCGTTTTTGAGTGGACATGTAAATTTCGTCTGAATCGGACACCGAAATTTTCTAGCGGAAATTTCTACGTCAAACGTTACGTCGAACGTCGAAAAACGTACAAAAAATATTTTAATGCTGTAAATACCCACAAACCGCCGGCTTCTACAGGGAAGCCGCCGGGTTCTATATAGGAGCCGCCGGCTTACACCCTCCAGCCGCCGGGTGAATTAAATTTTCACTAACAGAAAAATTTTGCCGTATAAAAGCTATAGCAGCCGCCGGATTAGATTACCAGCCGCCGGTTTATACCCTTCAGCCGCCGGGTTTACACCCCCAGCCGCCGGGTCCCAAGTCTGTACAGCAGACCTCCATTTCCTGCACAACTTAGTGCAATTTTTCGAAATTTAAACGCGCATAACTCTCAAACCGTAATGAATTAGGGTCTGAAATTTTGCAGGCACCTTTATATAGTCAAAATAAAACTTTCCCTTTTTACAAATTTTCAATTTTCACATTTTACGCGAAAACGGACGTGTAACTCATTTTAGGCCATTTCCGACCATTTTAGTGGACACGCCATATTCCAAATGGCTTACCTTCTGACTTCCACTCTTTACCAACATGTTTCTATATATATTTAAGACGTGTGGGCATATTCATCACCCCCACATACCCTTCCTATCATATTTTCACTCGTTGACCCGTTTAGGGGTCCAATTGGGCACTTTTAAAAAAATAACCACATTGACTACCCAAATCATTTTCATCACCTTTTTCTACTATCATTATGACTTAAAGTCACTTTAACATTCTTCTTAATCAGACAACTACTCATTTTAACCTTGTAACCATCAAGTGACCCATTTGGGCACTTTAACAACCCATTTGGGTTTCCACCAATATGTTCACTAATTTGACACCCATTTCACATTACGTTGACTATTCTAAGTCCAACAAACTATTTTTCACCATTAGTGGCATACTATAACTCTAAAGCACCAATTCACATTAAAATCACTATATTTAGACCAATCACAACAAGTTTTCCAATTTCATGATCACTTTGACTTCATTATTTTACCACCTTTAGTATATAGATCATAATTCAATTACAATCATGATCCTTATTAAACACATAAAAATCTTGCCATATTCATCACTTTATAACATAACAAACTTTAAATTGGACTTTACTAAATTCAACTTTGACTTTTCTGAGTCAAACATACACTTCCAAATCAATGGGCACTTTCTCATTTAATCAACAACAAGACTCCAAATTACCTCCATTGAGATATTCCATCATCTCATTTCACTATAGGGAGTCATATTAATTCAATTCACCAAGATTTACTACACCTAATCATATTACTTCCAAATTATTATTTCACCATAACTAGTAATCCCACATAATAATTAATACAACCAATTTCATATTTCAATTTCTTATTGTAGACACAATTAATTCCACATAATACAACTATTACAACTTATTCAATAATGTGTCTACTCAATTCAACAATATATTACACCTTTCTATGATGTTAAACATCTCATTTAGTATCTCCTCATCAGATTTACAAACAACTATTATCAAGGATTCATCACGGAGAAATCATAGCAGTTTGATCCAATTTACTCTACTAATAATCATATCATGCCAAATCAAACAATTCAAGCTTATTAAATACACCAAGCTTATTAGAAAATACCTGATATATCTAGGCCCACAAGTATTGAGGAATCATTGAGAATACCAGACGGTTCCTCATGTTCCTCCGTCTCTGCAACCAAAACAACAATCTTGCAACTAATTATAGGTTAGTACACATTCAATAACAACTTTCTCATACAACCACTAATCCCCACCCATGGAATGTTTGACTTGACACAAATCTAAGTTTGGGATTGAACATCTTAAAATATCCAATTCAACCAAACCTGGCTCTGATACCAACTTATAACACCCCTCATTTATACTCATTTAAATATAGTAAATCGGAAGCGTAAGTCCAAATAACTAGTAATAGTTTACACCATTTTATCAACATATAAAATTCAACCTTTTAAAAACATAACTTCTCGATAGAGGTGTTATATAAAAACATGTTAAAACATTATTTTATACAATTTCCACTATCAGAGTAACGCCTCAAGGTCAAACATTCCTTCAAGTCCAACTTCTTGCCCACCCAATATAATAGCCAAAACCTGCAAGAAGGGATAATGTGGGGGATTAGCATAACGCTAAGTGAGCAGATAACTAATCAACAGCCTAACTTAGCACAACAACTTTGTGTACAACAATAAACACTAAACAAGCAAGTACACAATACAACACATCAACAATGCATCAGTTCAACAATGCAACATTTCAACTAATCAACAACACCATAATGAGGATCGGCGGCTCTGGGGATAACCATAAACCCGGGAGGCTCCCCAAGAACACTTACCCAACCTATCCGTATGGCCATACGGACGAGACCGATAGCTAGTGATTATCTTCAACTAACACAGGAGGTGTGTTAAACTTTGGATAACCAACTAGCCCAACCAACAGTTCAACAACTCGTTGCCTCATTAACAACTGATGCCCGAAGGCCAACAACTGATGCCCGAAGGCCAATTAATTCAAGTGATCACGTAATCAACAAGTCACATATTCAACTAGTCAACATATCAACAGTATTATTACTATCAACATAATCATCAATGCAACTAATAAAGTAATAATACGTTACTTGTTGTAACCAAACTTGTTACAACCAAGTTACGCTGAGGATTAGAGATCCACTCACCGACCACCTCAGGCATCCACTCAGTAGTCTAATATCACTGAGTCTTCTGCTCAACTGGAATTACAACAAAATAGAACAAGTTAGTTACTTGTTTTAAAATCTATATATAACATCATATTAATTCATCTTCATCAAACAACATATTTAATATCCAAAATAATACCATCATTCAATCATGGTAATCACTTTCTACCACAATTCACATAAATTGTTACTTATTTACAACAATTCAACATATTTCATCTCTAGATTATGAATAACCAATTAACATCATTAATTCATAATCATTTAACAAGTTTATGATTCCCATGATCACCTTATCATATTAGTACACCTTAATCATTGTTAATTAACATCATGAGATCATATAACAAGATTATCAACCTCCAATATCACTAATTCTCCCGATCACAAATATTAAGTTTAATGAGTAATTAACCAACTAAGTTATAATTTTACTTTCTACTTATCAATTAAGTCCTCTTACTACTAAACAATACCAATTCCATCATTTAATTCATCAAACTCATCAAGATCTTCATGGCCCTCAAGAACACCTAATCTATTTCTTCAATTCTAGGCTAGGGCTTAGATTATACTCATGGATTAAGTACTAAATAGCAATAATATGATCATTACAAGCTTCAATTTTATATTAATCAAACAACTTTTATCTTAATCATTATCAATATCAAGAACACTCAATCAATTCATAAACCCTAGCTTCATTGATGTTAATCATCATCATTAATAAGCTCAAATAACATCATTTTAGCAATCTCAACCCTTGATTTCGAATTATAATCAATAACCCTCAAAACCTCAAATTTTTAGGTTTATGAAAATCAAGAAATAAAGACTTACAAGATGACTAGGAGGATTAGAGAGTGATAATCCATATGTTTGAATCTTGAATTCTAATAAGAAAGCTCCAATTTGATGTTAGGAAGTGATTTTGATCTAGGGTTTCATGTATGTATGATGTATGATACGTATATGTGTGTATAAATGGAGAGAAATATCAAATAAACAACCGACCTAATATCTTAGTAGTATACTAGAAGTGTTTAAATTCCATTCCCCATACTTTTCATTGTCTGGAACTTAAAAATCATTTACGGGGAAATATTATTTTATTTTACCGTCAACTAGATTAAATTAAAACAATTAATAATTTATTAGTCACAATAAATTATTCGACTCTTTTACCCATTTATTTTCAAATAAATCACCGAAACTATTTTCTGACACATTAATTAATGATTCACAGTTAGAAAATATTTAATACTACTAGACCCGAAAACTGGGTGTTACAGTACCCGTACTAAGTGGTCTCATATCAAGGGGACACAAACACTAAGTTAATGGGTCTGCATACACATTGAGCATGGCTATTGGGCTCCTGCACAAATATTTTGAGGTCGATGGCCTTTTCCTGGTTTTACTTGGCAAGCCCACTAAAGGGATTTGTACCATGGTACACGATTAAACCCATTATCATGAATATTATAATTGTTTAAGATCTCAGACATCATATTAATATTAATTCTGTTAATTTAACATAGACCTAAAATCACATAGCAATATGATTTTACAAATCACATCAGACATATACAATCTTTTTATATTTTATTATGTTACAACCAAGAAAAATTCATTATAGACGGTGATATATCTTAATCATGCGGCAGACGATTAAATTAAAACCTAATGCATCAATATTAACAAATTGACGTATAGGAATCGAATAGAGTTATGAGAACGTCGTACCTCATATCACCTTCTCATTACCCCAAAATTCAATACTTAAATACACGATAGAGATTCGTGCTGATAACGTGTTGTAAAATACACGATAGAGATTTCATGTCAGCTTGAGGTTAGTCGTTCTAATTAGCTATCTAAGTTAGTCAAACAAGCATAAGACGCCATGCTTATCGAAGTTAGTTAAACAACTGCAAGGTTAAACTACTAACACTCTAAAAGTTTACTTTATATCAAAACATATCGACTTGTAGTGGTTTTTTAAGGGAATAAAGAAAGAGTAATGTTACACTCACAAAAAATTTATTAAACTTTGTACACAAAATAATGTGTACAATAACTATTAAATAATCATTATGTAATGTTTGCCCATGATTTATATTAAAACGTATCATCTAGCAAAATTGTTTTAGGGTGTGTTTGGGTGACTAGCTTATGAAAGCTTATCGTAGCTTAAGCTTATTTTTTTTCATAAGCTAAAGATACAAGCTTTGTTTGGAATACAAAAATGTAGGAGCTTATTGGGAGCTTATTGAAAAAATAAGCTCTAGAATAATAACCTACTTGAAGTAGCTTCTGAAAAATTCTAGAGCTTATGAGTATTGAATTTACATAAATACCCTTTCTTTAAATGTGGGAGTTATCTTTTTGTATCTTTTAATATCATTTTACATCTATAAGCTCCAGCTCCAACTCCAGCTACTTCACCAAACACTTACAAAAATAATTATAAGCTCCAGCTACCAGCTCTTTATATAAGCTCCAGCTACAAGCTTTCAGCTCCAGCTACCAGCTTTAGCTACAAGCTTTCAACTCCAGCTACCAGCTACTTTTACTAAACACACCCTTAGGAGATAATTATCATTTTGAAGTATAGCTAGGACCGGATTATATGGGAAAAAAAGTAGGACCATTGACAAGATGGCTAAACCGACTTGGTCCCCTGACAGATTAAAAACGACGAGCTATTTAATGTATAGCCGATATATTTGGGTTTCGTATCTATCAATAGCTGCAAGCCTTCAATAATTACGATTTGTAGCTTTCAAATATTTCGGTTTTGTAGAAAATTAATTGCAAATAGAAATACAAAATCAAATTACAACGAAACATCTCCAATATATATCATTTTTGTCTGTTTCTTCCAAAAAAATTCTCCAATATATATCACCTTTTTTATTGTATAGGCCGGGGGAGATCTTAAAGAATTCACAAAGGAGTCACTAATTTTTATATAGAAAAGTACGAAAGCGTTTTTATCTGGAAGACCACTCTCGGTGGATCGAAGAACTGAAGAACTAAACCGCCAGCTATGCCCACATCAACACTTCCTCACAAAAAATTGAACACTGTGTAGACTGTATAACAACTTTTGAACCCCACATTTATGAATAATACTTTATTATATACCCAAAACTAAAAAAAACTCACACATTTCCGTTTATTGCTGGACGGAACCAACAAGATGGACACAAGGAAAATATTGTTCCAATGATGTCTTTTGAAAGACATAGAAGACATACTGAAAGACGCTCCCATTAGAAGTGATCTAATTAATATTCACCGATGAATAAGAATATTATTAGATACAAAATAGTATTCAAAAAAGTATTCTTCAATTAATACTCCATCTGTCCCGTCCACTTTGACTGTGCACACAGTTTTAGAATTCTCCATTAACTTCAGTTTTCATCGATCAAACAACATATCTACCCACTAAAGTCTCTTTCGATTGGTTGACATTTATTTAGGAAAGTACAAAATAATAATGTGGACACTCGTAATGAGACATACGCTAAAATCCATGCATCCGTGGTCCCTACTTGCTTAAAAAAAAAGAAAGATTTCAATGTACAAATTTAATCCTGTATTTAGTCTAACAACACATGAAACTTAGATATTTAGGAATTTGTCAATATCATAAATGATCAAGTCCCGCACAAAAGTGATCTTTATTGTTAGAAGACTTTTTTACACTGTTCATCCTTGTGGTTTGTCTAGAATTTTACTCGTCGTCCTTGTACTTTTTTTTTGGCACTGGTCATCCTTGTGGTTGCTAATTCTTGCACTCGCAGTCCTTGTCCCTAACGGTCGTTAGTTTTCTTCGTTAAAGGATCATCCGTGTAATTTTTTTTTTCAAATTTTAAGTTTATTTAAATTTAATATTATTTTTATTGTACTTAGCTAATTTATTTTTTGAATAATCTAATAAATTTAATTTAATTATTTTAATCAGTTTTTTCCGTGAAAATTAATTTTATTCTATTTTTTAAGTGTCCCGATCTATATAAACCCACTAAAAATATAAATAGTTTAAAAATATAAAAGTTTTCTAAATAGTTTATACTCTTAATTTTACATATCATCGTTGATTTCATGACTCCGTATAGACAATTCTACATGCCTACATATATAGTGCTAATAGTTTTGTATATTATGAACGTACTCAAATTACACATTATCAACATGTAATATTTGTTTTTGAGTTAATTGAAGAAAAATTGTAAAATACTAAATTGCAATAAATACGTAGCGTAAGTATTAAATAACTGTATTTATTTAATTTTCTTTTTTAGTAATAGTTATTTTATTTTTGACAATTAAATTGATTAATTTAAATATTTTCTTATTCTAATTTTTGTAAGTGTCATAATCTACATCGACCCTTTAAGAATACCATAATTTTAAAAACAATGTAAAAAATTATCAGGTACTATCCGTATAATTTTTCTACTAATTTACATAATTTAATATGTGTCGGTTATTTTAAAGAAAAAATACATAATATTCAACAAACGGAGTATAATAATACTATACGTTACGTAGTTATTGCAATTTACTATTTCACAATTTGTTCTTCAATTAACTCAAAAATAAATGTTACATGTTGATAATATGCAATTTGAGTACGTTCATAATATACAAAACTATTAGCAATATATATGTAGGCATGTAGAATTGTCTATACAGAGTCATGAAATCAACGATGATATGTAAAATTAAGAGTATAAACTATTTAAAAAACTTTTATATTTTTAATTAATTTATATTTTTAGTGGGTTTATATAGATCGGGACACTTAAAAAATAGAATAAAATTAATTTTCACAAAAAAAAACTGATTAAATAATTAAATTAAATTAATTAGATTATTCAAAAAATAAATTAGCTAAGTACAATTAAAAATAATATTAAATTTAAATAAACTTTAAATTTCAAAAAAAAATTACACGAATGGTCCTTTAACGAAGAAAACTAACGGCCGTTAGTGATAAGGACTGCGAGTGCAAGAATTAACAATCACAGGGACGACCAGTGCCAAAAAAAAAAGTACAAGGACGACGAGTGAAATTTTAGACAAACCACGGGGACGAACAGTGTAAAAAAGTCTTGTTAGAAATGCAAATGCGTTATCATTTTCACGAACCATTACAATTAACTAATTGATACACGTTTACCTTAATATAATATATATTGCTTAACAAATATTTGGTACCGAACCTTTTTACGTGTCATGCATGTCCAAGAATGTATGGTCAAAAATCTGAGATCATTACTCATTAGTCGAGGGAAGGAATGTGTACGTGATAGTGTACATGTGACATGTGTAATGCTTAAGCCACTCCGGTTAAAACCAATATCACAATTCACAAAAATGAAGTGAATATTATTTCATATGACCAATGTCATTTACATTAATTAGCGGTACCAAAAAAATTCATTTGTAGCAAACTTTGACAATATACGTCGTGTCGACTCTTGAGTAAAAGTTCAGTTTTATATGTTAAACCGTAAAAAAGGATGTCTTCGTTTTAGTTTGAACACAATATAAACGTTAAACAAATTCAGATTGATTTCAGTATTATTCGAGCAAGTTTATTACAGTAGTAAATTTCATTTCATTGACATAATAAACAAGCTATATTACAACAATAATCGGTACATTTAATTTGCCTAAAAGAAATATAGTAAATGATAATAAAACAATGATTATATTCAAAAAGATAACCAAATTAAGATTTATGACAAATCAACTAATTGAAAAATAAAAATAAAAATAATAATAAAATGCTATGAACATATGCATGTGGACCTTCCTCATAATAGCTCATTTGCTTCTATACAAATGGTTGTCATTTCTCCAAGTTGCTCATTTCAGTCGCCTTATTCAAATCTCGTAACTTTCTTTATCAATCCCCTTCTATTTTCTTAGTTTTCTACAATCCAATCGATCTTTTAAGTACCTATAGTCTTCTTGGTCTTGTTACAAACTAAACTTCCATGGAAATGTATTCATCTTTTGAAACCAATCTAACACTCCAAACACGAAACAATCTTCGTGATGTCTCTTTTTCGTCGTACTTGAATAGAGACGAAGATAAGATGATTCGAAAGCCAACGAGTCAAGCTTCATATGTCCCAAATGATCAACATTATCGTATAAAATCTGAAGAAATTGATGTGTTTGGTGCAGAAAAGTACTTCAAAGGGGAAATTGAAGATGGGGATAATAAGATTGGTCCAAGATTCGTCAATATTAGTGATACTATGAGTAATATCAATCAACATGAAGGACAAATTGCAGAATTCGATGGTAGTTTTATGGGAAAACAACGAACTGATCAATTAAATATGCACACACCAAGTGTTCGATCGAATATAAGTTGGAATAGTCGTAGCGGGTTGTTGCCTCATACTAAACAAGCTCCTCGGAAGATCGAAAAAGGAAGCAAAACTCGAATTTTCCTTTCTCGTTTCGGTTGCAATTGTATTGACAAAAAATCGACTCAAATTAGCGAAAAGCGATTCATCCAAGCAAAAGATATCTCGAAAACAAACCCTAAAATGTGCGACTTTGATGCAAAAACCATTCCGTTATCAAGTAATTTTGTAGAGAAAAATACTAGAAACGATTATTTTAGCTTCCCTGTATTGAACTCGAGCGATATGGATTCAATCTCGAATTCTGATCGCTCGAATTCAAGATCAAGAAATTTGGCGGGAAAATTACATGGAGATAACAATAACAATAACAATGATGGTGAATTGAGCCTTGGAAGGAAGTTGAGTTTGTTGAATAATTGGGATGTGGATATTCCAACAGAAGACGCAATGTACATTCCGTCAAGCGGAATGTACAACGACGACATCGATAGCGATTCGAGTTCCGATTTGTTTGAAATCGATAGCTTTTCGACTACTGGGAACAGCTCCTTTTTAGCTCACCGGAACTCGTGTTACGCGCCTAGTGAGGTCAGCGTTGATTGGAGCGTCGTGACGGCGAGTGCCGCTGATTTCTCGGCGGTTTCAGATTATGAGGACGGTGGTTGGAGGAATTCTGGCGGGAAGGTTTCGGTGACGGAAAATAAATGTGAGGAAAAGAAACGGCAGGGAATACTTTCCGGTTGTGTGAGTCATAAGGCCGTGAGAGTGGCCCGAGATGAGTGTAAGATTAGCGATGGTGGGGCGGGAGGACGGCGGCGGCTATCGGAATCTATGGCAGTTGGAAGTTTGTTTCGAGGTGCGAATAGTTTGACCCGATTTGACCCAAAAAAAGATAATTGTGGGTCGGATGTGAGTCCGGTATCTGAGGGTAAAGAAAGGCATCCTACACAACTCTTGTACATTCGGTAGTAATTTAAGTACGTTGAGACTCTTTACTTGTAGATTTTAAAAATAAATACTTCCCCTTGTTATGTATTTTAAATTATTATTATTATTATTACTAGGTGAAAGATCCGCGACAACGCGGGCTACGAAATTTGAGTTTGTAAAATTTTAGTTTTTTAAGTTAGGAGTTTTTAGTTTAAGGGACGTTTACCGGTCAAATGTAAAGATTTGTAAAAGATTGGAAGATAATCTCTTTTAGACTAAGGTGGTGTTTATTTTTTTAAGAGGTTTATGTCTGAAATCTGATATCCACTTATTATAATCAGACTTGGTTCTAACATCTGAAATATGAATCATATAAAACTCTTGTTTTATCGAACGTCTGAATGGTTAAATTGCTTGTTAAACACTTAAATTTGACATAGTTAAACAATTAAATCACAATTAAATTATATATTTTCAAATAAATTAGTAAATATCGATTTTTAAAAAGAACAAAATGAAATTCGTTACTCGGTATTTCCTTATTTTTGTCCATCTTTAAAACAATATTTTTATCTTTGCGAATAGTGTTTTATTTTTCCATTATCCTCTCATTCACCTGCTACAGTGGTATCACAACCTACTACAAAGATAATTATTCTTCTCCCAAATTATTACCGTAAAAAACTTCCACTATCTTCCACACATACGCATTACAATGCTGCATAATACCCAACAAAACTTGTACCCCATTCTCATTTAACTTGATGTACAAATAGATGACAGAAGTGAGAAGTAGAAGAAATTGGCAAAGTATGTTTTGGGTGTTTCTTTATTCTAGTCAGAATTAAAAAAATCAAGGATGATGGTTGGTTGATTGTGCAACAGAGATGAGAGGTAGATGACAGTAGTCAACCCTAATTCATTGCACACCAGGAAGTTGGATAAAAATACGTTAATACTTTCAAAATCAAGAAATCACAAATCCAGAGATCATATGTCCATACTATGTTGCTGCCAAATTGCAATATACACCGGATAGAAGTACTATATCATAAGTGCACATACCACTGTCCACTAGTAGTTTTTCCAATCAGAATCAATATACTATTGACAAAATCTAAAAAACTTACTCGGGCATTTCATCGAACACTTGTTGAGCATGAAACACCTGTTATCAAACACTCAAAACCAATTAGGAATGTTCATTATAGGTAAACACCTGCAGTATTTAGAATGTGCATTATATGTGTAACCATGAATCTAATAAGAGCCACCAAAGGTAAACCAATAGTAATATAGTATCATGGAGATGAACAATGAAATTGAACCTAAAGTACAAACACAAACTTTAAACTCACAAGATTGAAACCCATTGTCTTTAAACATTTCCATACCACTCAAATCAATAATCTGCAAATATCAAATTAAGTAAACAAAAACAAAGAAACTGGAATATTAAATTCGAAACCCACAAAATTATAATGCAAGAACCCTAAAAATTGTATGGACAAACTGATATTACCTCGAGGATGGAGTATGGAGAAAGATAAAAATGAAGAAGATCTGAGAAATATCAACGAATATGAAGATGGGCCAAGCATGATTATTTCCAGGGAGGCGTGTGAAATACAGAGTAATCTGAAAGTTCCGATTCAAAGATATGATTTGCATGTTTAAAAAATCACAAAAGCTAACTACATGCTTTGTAAATCACACAAAACTATTAACATTAGATTTTGGGTTAACTCACACGCAATCGTGCACAAGTTATAATTAAAAGAGGCTGATGCATATATGGAAACTCACAAAAAGCCAAAAGCTATGATAATTTTTGTACAATTAAAAATCAAAAAAATAAGAAAACTTGTTTTTTTCCGCTTCTTATAACATATTAATGATAACATTCTTTTTGCACTGATGGTAATAGCCAATGGCGCCTCCTCTAGGATGGGAATTTCAAAAAAAATCCTAGATATAAGATATTACAGTAGAAATAAATCTGGTTGCTTCTTAACATCTCCAAAATTATGACATCATGCAATTTTGAATGGTTTTCACGAATAGCATTGCATGCAAATAGGATAAGAGCACGAAACCCTAAAACGAACTCAAAAACCGAAAATGAAATAATGAAACTCAAATATAAAGAAATTCAAAATTACCAAATAATTCCTTGATTCTCGTCAGCTCCACGTCATAAAATCTCAGCTTCAGATTGGGGGAAGGCTAACGAATGACGTCAGCTTAATCATCCGTTTAATATATATATAAGATATCGTAGGTGACACATTCATGATTCATCAATTTCTTTTCGATGCGTACACTAAAATCTTAAATATACTATCAAAATATGTGATACAACTTATAATTTAACAATACATGCGTTTCCGTGTATGCAACAAAATATTTTGTGTATCTATCACTACCCGTAACATATCACTATGTTTTAAATTTAGAGAATTGCTACATCCACTAAAAATTTACAAACAAATTCTTACAAAATAATATGGCATAAGTGTTGGACCAATCAAAATAAGTTAAATTTTCTCTCTCTTATTTATTTATATAATTTAATTGGTCTTCATCATTTTGTGAGTTATATTTTTTAAATATTATGTGAACTTATCATTTTTCATAATTTTATTTTATAACAATATATGTAAGTGAGTGATTTTGTCTAACGTAGTAGTAAAATGTGTGGTTAAGATACGTCTTACCTTTCAAATAATGCATTAATTTCTATTATTTAAATAATCAAAGAATATATTTAAGTAACTCACAAATATCTTCTTTTCCCTTAATATATACTGGTATATATATACATATATGTGTGTAATTATTGTTATCTTTTGATATTGTTCTTGTTAAGATTTTAAAAAATTATATAATTTAAATAATATGCAATTATTATAGTGTTATCCGATAAACGTTCAATTTTTAAAAAATAATTATTGATTAAGCAATAAAGTTGATACTTATTTTAGAACAACTCAAAATAGTAAATATGAATTTAGGTTGTAATTTTGAAAAGTCGATGCATATACATATAATACTTTTATATGTGAGTTATTTATCTCAATAAAAGTCATATATTTTGTGCAATAAATTCTCATCTGTAACAATTGTTATAGGCCAATGATATTTTCACCACAAAAAATGATGGATCCACCATTAAGTACAACTATTTATGCATATAATACAACTGTTTATTATACAGTTTTGGTGAAAATATCATTTTTGTTGGTGGAAATATCATTGACCATTATTATAAGTGAAAGAGAATTGAAAGGAAAAAAAAACCATTCCACCAATTTCTCATGACTTCTTTTTTAAATCAATATATAAGTATTTTGACCAGAGTGCCCCTTGAGGTACCAAAGATAATTTGAGGGTATGGTTTGTTAATTAATAATAAGGTATAATATGAGACAAAATAGCCAAATCAGAGTACTTTCTTAGTTTTCTATTATTACCTAACTAGATTATAGACTTATGTATACACACGGGCTGTTGAAGAAAAAATTAATTAGGTGATGTTTGGGGAGTTAATTTTGATTGCTTATTTGTTTATATTTAACTAATAAGCTCCATACATGTGTTTGGAAAACCCAATTTGGTCTGCTTATTTGCTTTATTTGTGAGAAGGATAAAAATGTGCTTCAAATTCCTAGCTTATTTGCTTATAAGCAATAAGCTTGGAAAATAAGCTCCCCCAAGCACCCCTTAGTTATATACTTAAGCAGCATTTGTCATCGTTAAACATTATATTCATTATAATGGTTAAATTGTTTAGTTGTATAATATATGATTGAAAACCCGTCTGTACACACAAACTTGCAAGAAGAATCGGATGTCGAATCAAATTAATTTCGTTTATGTGAATGAAAACCCATGAATACTTACGGATGCAAATAAATTCATCTTTACATATTTGAATGTTAAAGCAAACCTGTGAATACACACGCATATCGAATAAAACTATATTCCTTTGTTTGAATGTTAACCCGTGAATATACACGTATATCAAATAAAACTATTTTTCGTTCATGAGGATGTTAATTTTTTTTTCTTTCCGCTGAGTCTTTTAATATGGTGGTTTAAAATAAGACAAAAATACAATCACTTTCAAAATTATAATTCTTTCAAATTAAACCCGTCAAACAAATACGACCTGAGTTCATATGAAGTTAGTTTGTAAATTATGAATCGTAGAAGAAATAGAGAATATGATTACTTAATACTATATTTGATGAAATCGTGATTAGTTAATACTCCCTCCGTCCCGGTTTAATAGTCAATTATTTCCATTTTGGGATGTTCCAAATTAATTGTCCATTACCAAATATAGAAAGGTAACATGATTTTTTTTTACTATATTGTCCCTACTTTAAAAATTAAATTACAAAAGTGAAAGGAAGTTCAAATTAATTGGTTAGGGGTAAGAATGTCATTGTGCAAAAAGTAAGTAATAATTATTGTGTTTATCTTAAACTGCGTGTAGTTCTGTCTAGGGACAATTAAATTGGAATGGAGGGAGTAGTTATATATATATATATATATATATATGGTCCGGTTCAATTGAGAACAAAAAAAATTGCAAGAACCGTGAGAACTACTAGATTGCATGTTTGTTCACATGTGATTAACTTGAGTCACATGTGAACATTGATTTAAGTTAGGTTGGGAAAAAAAATTCGAAAAATCCTAAAATTATAGCGAAAAACGCAAAAAATCAAATTTATGTTCACATATGAACGATAATATGAACAAATTAGGTAAAACGTGTTTTAAGACATAATTTTTTGAAATTTTTTTCCCAACCTAACTTAAATCAATGTTCACATGTGAATCAAGTTAATCACATGTGAACAAACATGCAATCTAGTAGTTCTCACGGTTCTCGCAAATATTTTGGTTCTCAATTGAACCGGATCATATATATATATATATATACCTATATATATATATATATATATATATATATATATATATATATATGTATTTCAAAGTTCAAGGTATATATGTGATAGTTCCATTATTAGATTTGATTTTCATTCATAATAACAAATATATTACTTCTTATTTCATTCTTATGAATGATCGAATTGTGAGTGAGAGTCTAAAGATGATATTAATAATTAAGATTAAGATTGAATAAACAAATATTATATTATTATATTAAGTTAATGCTAGGTTTTAAACCCATGTATAAACACGGGCTGTGTAAAAAGTCATTATTCAAAATATACATATAAGTATATATAATCGTTAGTTTGCATTTTGCATCGTTAATATGTAATTGTTAAACGTAATTAAATAATATATAATAATGTTAAAGATTAATTGCGAAATTGTACATTATACTTGTAAAGTACATAGAAATACATTTACTATAAGATGTTGAATACTTATAAAAGAACGAACAATACATAGAGGATCTTAAATATACATAGTTGAAATATGTTAAGCAAAATATACTCCTTAGTTTGTTGTAATTGTTACAATTTAAATTTGTATTTTTTCGCTAGTGTAAAATGTAAAAACTCATATGGCATTAATAGAATCCGCTCAAAGAAATCTCTATGAGAAATCAAGAACTTCATGGGAAAAATTAATAGATAGCTATTTAACAAATGTATATACATTTGTGAAAACATAACCAAATTTAAAAGTGCTTCATAATAGTGGACAACCGGATCGAATGACCTTCATAACCACGTTGTTAATCAAGGTTTTAATCTCAAAATATTTTTTTAATTAAGTAAATCAATGCATTTAATTTGTTAATTGAAAGTTTGGTGATACAGAATTCGATTGGTTAATATATAGATGTTCATTTATCATAGATTTCAATACGAAAGGTTTTTTTTTATTATGTAACTATATTATGATTATGATGATTATTACTATTAGAGCACGAGGAGTGCTTAACACTGAAACAGTGTTTTGTTCGGTGTTATTAAAAACACTGAAGTATAACATTGAAAGGGAAAAGTGGGGTAATGGTTAATCTTGAGGTTCAGTGTTATTGTTCAGTGTTATTGTGTTTAAAAGCTGAAAAGGAAAAGGAGAAAATAATAGAATAATCAAAAACGCCATGCTTGTTCAACGTTATGGGCTCAACCTTGGTGAAAAACGCCGACGAAAAACGTCGGGCCTGAACGGAAAACGCCGGACTCCGGCGTTTTTCAACGAAAAACGGTGCAAAAGGGGAGGGCACTCCCCGTGCTCTTATTATTAGGATATTTATAAACTTGTGTATACACGTATTAAAAATAAATGTTTCTATACAATTATTAAGTTAAATTTTTGAAACTAAGGGTATAAATGCAATGCTTTATTTTTTGTTGTCAAGAAAAATAACAAAGGGGGAAAATAAATGAGAACGTAATTTGAGTTGCTCAACTCTAAAAAGATTTCATTAACCTAAACAATCTGGAATTACAGTAGCGTAAGTTGGCAATTCAACTTTTAAGTAAAGAACAACAATCTCATAGAGCTCAAGTAAGTCACTAAAGTAGTAAAGCCGTTATTATTATTATCAAAATCTAACTAGTTAATCGAAGATTACATAAAATAAAATATAGCCTTCAAACATTTCAAGTGCATAGTTGCTTATATTTATTATTATTATTATTATTATTATTATTATTATTATTATTATTATTATTATTATTATTATTATTATTATTATTATTATTATTATTATTATTATTATTATTATTATTATTATTAATGTCATATATCATATTAATATTGATGATTGATTATATTAATATAATATTAATATGCACGTATGAATATTTTTAATTAATATTAACGTAGAGATGTGAATATATATGAAGATAGAAAGCTTTCGTGAATATTTTAGATTTAAATTAGTATTTCAGTATCGATGGGAATAGATATATTTAATTAAAATTTAGGTAATTATTTTCAAATGAGAGTTTTTAGGTAAATCATAGCATGGTTGATTAAAAGTTTGGTAAAATTGAACGATTTGATTGGTTAATAGCTCTCTAATTTTGAAAAAAAATCAATAGGACAAGTTTTCTTTTATTAATATTTATTTATATTTATATTATTATTATTAGATTTAGATTATTATAATTATATGCAGATATTTTTATATTTCGCGGATGGTGACACATTCGTAAATGTCCTAGGATTCGTGACAATCGAATATGTAGTGTCTATGGCGATTTGTTATGACATGATTCTGCTATTCTAGTGTTCTCGTACACAAAGTTCTGAAATGTTTATTGATGGAGAAAGTGGTTTATAAAGTTTCGGATTAATAGTAGTATATGTTGTTCAAAGGTTAGTCAATTCTTTTATATTTTTTACCTCTTAATTTTTTTATATTTGCAAATATGTTTTTAAGCATACATGTCGTTAGAGGATCAGTACTCGATAGGGTTTAGTGCAAGAGAATGCACTTAACTTTGGTCCGATGTTTATAGTACGTACCTAACTTTTTTTTGGTCTATTGTGTGTATCAATCTTTCAACTTTGGTCTATTGTGTGTATCCAATGGCTAATTTGATAACGTGTCAACCGTATAATTTGTCATGTCATCTAACACGTCATTGACACATCATCAAAAATGGGTACCACGTCAGCCGGATACACATAATAGACCAACATTGAAAAGTTGATACATACAAAAGACCAAAACGAAGTTGGGTACACACTATAGACATCAGACTAAAGTTAAGTGCATTCCAATGCACTAACCCCTACTCCATATTCATGAACAAGTCCATGAAGATTATATACATGGACAATGCATTACTTATTAATTACTCTTGTTTATTTATACAAGTCCATAGAAGAAAATTAAGAAAATTGTGATATATATAGTTTAGGGCTAAGTGTCTGAAAATGTATCAAACTTTGTCAAAATCTCTATGGTATGTATCAACTTTTAAAAACCTCTATTGTATGTATCCAACTTTCGATTTATGATAATTGTATGTAATTTTCCTACGTGGCGCTTTGTGTGATTGTTACGTGGGTGCTATATATTGATGATACACCAGCCAAATTACATACAATTAGCAATAATTGAAAGTTGGATACATACAATAGATATTTTGATAAAGTTTGATACATTTTCAAACACTTTATCCCTATAGTTTAATTTGTTTTGTTAGGCACCTAACGTCAAAGATTATACGTCACATCTGACTTATATTTTCTATATATTAAGCTTGCAAGTTGGTCATGTAAACAGAATTTACAAGAAATTAAACAATATATCCGTTAATTATTATTAGATTACAGAACACGAATGTAGTGCTGATTGTTTACTTAGAAGATTTGAAACCTATATTAATTCATTTTTAATCAAAAATACAATAATATAACTATCGATAAAATGTGATTCAATTTCCTTCCTTTTGTTTGGTTCATCTTAAATAAATAAAAAAACAGCAATGTAGCATCATACTAGTTAATGGACCCGTGATTACATGAGTTTAGCTAAGATTAAAAATTTAGTTATGATATTGTAAAATATATTTCCATATAGTATTTTATAGTTCAGTTAATCTAAATTAATATTAAAATTTAATTTTAGAAATTTATTGATAAAAAAAAACAGTAAAGTTACATTCTTTTTTGTGTATAAAATTTAAGGGAGAATTACATATATGTCCTCCCAAACCTTTTAAATTACATATATATCCTATCAAAAATTTTAATTACATATATATCCAATTGATAGAAAAGTCAACATTATATCATCATAAATTAAAGACAAAATTGTGTGGATCGTCCCTGTGGTTTGCCCAAAATAACTAACCGAGTCCTTGTGGTTTTTTTTGACCTGAGGCATCCCTAAACTTGCAAAAAGTTGCGTGGGTCGTCCCTGGTCCTAACTTTCGTTAGTTCTGGCGTTAAATGCGAGGGTATAATGGTCCTTTCATTAGTTAAAGGACTGCCCACGCAATTTTGCAAACCACAGGGACTGTCCGTGTAAATTTTCAAATTTCATTTAATATTTTTTTATTGTAATTCTAAATACTTTTTTTAATTGTGTTAATTAATTAATTTTTGAAAATTAAATTTATTTAATAACTAAAGATGTTCAATTTTTTTTAATTGTATGTACTTTTTCAAAAAAAAATTGTATTATTGTATATATGCAATTCTTTTACTTCATATTTTTTATTGTAAATTTAATAGATTTCAAAGGTTATTTTTAGGGGTGAGCATTCGTACCCATAGGAACTATCTGTGTAAATTTAAAATTAATAAGCTAATTATATTGTTTATTTTTTTAACATTTATTTTTACTTGTTGCAAATTGAAATGATTACCTTAAATACTTCCTTCCTCCATCCCATAAAATTGTCCCCTAGCAAAAATTGTTCGAACATCGTAATTCACTTAGATAAACGTAATTCTTATTGTTTTAAGTGTTTTAATCTACGGAACCAGTACAATACCGCTTTAAACGGTCCGGTATTCGGTACTCACTTTAGGATAAAAAAGATAACCGCTACCAACCGGTTCGGTACCGATATTTTACCAGTTTACCTGCTTTGGTACCATATTGTAAGACCCACTTTTAAAACAAACATATTATATAATTTATACGTTAGAAGCGTGTCCCAAAACATATACATATCCGTTATTTACAAAACGAACCATAATAAACTTTTATCAACTTCTATTGTTACAAACCATACTACTAAATTCGGGTGTTATATTCAACTTTCCAAAACATTCTATTATCAAAAGTCAGAGTTTGCGCCATTTTAGTCAAACACCCAGTCAACTTCTACTATCCGATCTACTTCATCAACTAATCAAAATCTGCAAAACATACAACAACGAGGGGATTAGCCTTTGCTAAGTGAATGGAACCGTAACCGACGGTTCAATCCATTTATAACAAATCTTACAACTGATAACTACAACAATTTAAACACATAAGCACATAACTACATGAGGATCGGCGGCTCCTGTATGCGATTCTCAGTATGCCACAACCACTGGGCGCCATGCCATTCCCAGTGATCTACCGATAGCCTGATTACTACTTTCACTGAATAGGCTAATCTTCAACTATGTGTATTCAAGTAACCTAGACAGCTACACAGTAGTAATCAAACCCAACCCGCACGCTGACCTCACTCCAATTCATCACAACAACTTGTCACATAAAGGCATATCATATGCAGTTATGTAAACCAACTGAATAACTTTACAACTTGATCAATCAAATTCTATCAATATAATCAACAACTGAATAATTGAAAGTAACATGGCAATAACTACAACTGAAACTATCCTGATTTACCCGTTGTAACCCAAACCCGTTACAACTGGGTTGAACCGAGGACTACAATTCCACTCACCAAATATTATCGTCTGATCACCAACTCAGAGGTCTAACTTTACTGAGTGGTCGTCCGCTTATCTGATAATACAACAATAACAACAAGTTAGTATCTTATTCCGTATTCCACTTCAATTCTTCAAATTCTAACATAATCCAAAACATAACACTATTTATCATATCATTCAACTAATTCATATTATAACATACAACAATTAAACACTTATCAATTAATCATACAATCAAAACTTAATTTGCTGAAAACACCCAAAAGCAGCCGGCTTGGGTAGGGAAGCCGCCGGCTTGGCACCCTGACCCGCCGGGTACCCATGTTCAACCGCCGGGTGATTTAACTTTTACCACATCAGAACTTATTTTGAGTAATAAAGCTTTTACGAGCCGCCGGCTAGGTGTTTTCACCCGCCGGCTCACCTACACACAAACACAACCCGCCGGCTGAGTCTAATGACCCGCCGGCTGGATCATCATTTACAGCATCAGCAGAAACAGCAAACAAGTTACGAACTTTTAACACCCAACTCCTAATTTTTAAGTCTTAGCTCCGATTACAAGTAATGAAAATGAACTAGAAACATACCATTACAGCAAACATCATCTAATAAACTATCTAACTTAATTTCTAACATATATCATCATCAATTTACAAAATCACCAAAACCTAACTTATAATTTGAAGAACACTACCAACAATCACAAATCATCTTATAATCAATCTATAATCTTCATACAACAATTTCTAAGCTTCAATTCATATCAATCATTTATATTCATTCTATACCCAAATTCTATGAAATAGGTTCAAGAACACTTACAATCAAAAGATACACAAGATAGTGATGATGATGGTGAATCTGATTCTATGAATTAATCTCACAACTTGTTAATCTTTCTTTCTTTTTGATTTCTTTAGTTTAGTGAACTTTGAGAGAATGAGTTTGAAGGTTCAAGAAGAAAAGAGAAGTGATGAGAATAAAATGAGTCGGTATATCCCCACCGCCCCATCTTATTATGTTTAAAATTATACCCCTTCTAAGCCTATTGTCTGGAACCTGAAAATACCCGCAAGTCAAAATATTTTATTTTACCGTCAACTTTAACTTTTTAAAACAAGTAACATTTTACTTGTCACAATAAAAACTGAAGCTCTTTTACATGTTTATTTTCAAATAAACTAACCAAACTTAATAAAATACAATTTATTTTCGGGTCCAGAAACGGGATGTTACACATATACGAAATATACATGTTTTTCTGACTGCGAGTGTAACTTTGTAATATTTAGTTTTAAATGACTATGAGTGTAACTTTGTACGCCATCATTTAAACGGTTCGGTACCGGTATTTTAAGTGTTTTTAACATTTAAAACACTTAAATGTTAAAAACACTAAAAAAATACGCATATAAATGTTAAAAACACTTAAAATATAAATGTAAAAAACACGCATATAAATGTTACAACACTTAAATGACAAAAACGCATATAAATGTTAAAAACACTTAAAATACTGGTACCGGACCGTTTAAATGATAGCGTACAAAGTTACACTAGCAGTCATTTAAAATTAAATATTACAAAATTACACTCGCAGTCAGAAAAACATGTATATTTCGTATATGGTACCAAAACTTGTATATTTCGTAAATGTTAAAAAAATAAACAATATAATTAGCTTATTAATTTTAAATTTACACGGATAGTTCCTATGGGTACGAATGATCACCTCTAAAAATAACCTTTAAAATCTATTAAATTTACAATAAAAAATATGGAGTAAAAGTATTGCATATATACAATAATACAAATGTTTTTTGAAAAAGTACATACAATTAAAAAAAATTGAACATCTTTAGTTATTAAATAAATTTAATTTTCAAAAATTAATTAATTAAACACAATTTAAAAAAGTATTTAGAATTACAATAAAAAAAATATTAAATGAAATTTGAAAATTTACACGGACAGTCCCTGTGGTTTGCAAAATTACGTGGGCAGTCCTTTAACTAATGAAAGGACCATTATACCCTCGCATTTAACGCCAGAACTAACGAAAGTTAGGACCAGGGACGACCCACGTAACTTTTTGCAAGTTTAGGGATGCCTCAGGTAAAAAAAAACCCACAGGGACTCGGTTAGTTATTTTGGGCAAACCATAGGGACGATCCACGCAATTTTGTCTAAATTAAAACCGATAAACAAAAATCCAAATCCAAAAACATGTAAAAAAATGTTAACACTAATCCAATAATATGAGACCATGAACCATGAGTTATACATGTGTCTACCCAACTGGCAAGAAGCATGGGTTTTTTTTTAGCTGGAAAACACTTTGGCGCCGCTAATTTGTTTCATGGGGGAGAAGAAATCGTAAATTGGAGCAAAATAGTTTATCGGTATTAAATTTTATGATGATATAATGTTGACTTTTCTATCAATTGGATATGTATGTATTAAAAATTTTTGATAGGATATATGTGTAATTTAAAAGGTTTGGGAGGACATATATGTAATTCTCTCAAAATTCAATTATCATGGTACTAAAATAAAAGAATAAAGTTTATCCTCAATCTGCCAAGTTGACCAATATAAGCGACAATTGATACCAATATATACATATTTTGGGTGACGTTTTTTCGATTTAAAGAACATGGTGGCATGATATAAAACAACTCATTTTTAATATTTGAAATATTTTAGACATATTGGGCTACATAAATCTGGTTTAAATATACACTTGAACAAAATAAGCCCAACAAACGAAAAACAATTTTATTGGGCTGATGACACATTTAAACAAAGCCCAACATACTTGTAACTGTCATAGACTCATAGGATGCTGTGTATATTAAAAACGAACCTTCTTTTTTTTTTTTTTTTCGTGAAAGAAAATCATAACGTAAATAAGCGTTGAACATGATATAACTATATGAAGACAGAATAATATAATATAGAAATGTGATTATACAATCATAATATCAAAAAAAAAGTTGTTTTTTTATAGGAAACATGTTTAAATTTTTTCGAAACCTTTGACATGGATAAATTAAATAGATTAACACTTAATATTTTATATTTTTAAAGTTAATCAAACAGGCAGATTCATGTTGTAAAAAAAAAAAAAATAATAATAATAATAATTATAATGTTGTAAAAATAAAAAGAATTTAAAAAAGGAAATAGCTTCCTAAGCAAATTATTACATTAAAAGCATCATTCATAACTTCATAATACAATTATATAAAAATAGAACATTTAAATAACATATTTCTTCTTTTTAGTGGCAGTATAAACAATAGTAATCAAGTAATTAATCTTTATTTTGTGATTAATATGACGAAGTTGATCCTCATTTAAGAATTGAATAACACGAATAAACTCAAAGGTTTAAGGAAGTTGCATAATTAAACATCAAAGAACATTAAAAAAAGGAAAATACTTAGAGAAACATTAAGGCATATCACTTGATAAACCACAGTAACATTACATAAAAATAAACAATACATAAGGAAATCAGAACGTAACAAAGATTACAAATTTAAAAGTAGATTGAAGAAAAACATCATTTTTTCTTATTTTCACTAACACAGTTAAAGACTTCCATAAAAAGATTAATGTAAAAGTCTTGGATTTTCAAATGTTCATAAAGAGCTGATAATTTGCAATAATTTAATGATCATAATAAATACATTGGTTGGTAGTTGCATATAATAAATATAATTATAAATATAAATATATTACACATTAATGAGGTTTTTTTAGAAAGGAAAAAAGGAAATAATTACCTGCATAACCCATATTGCTAATAAAACAAAATGACTTTTGCATGTCTCTAGCTAGCTGCATGTCTCTACACCGTAATTTTAAAAATCAAAATTACCTGCAACTTGCATGTCTTTGCCTTCGTTATCTGCAGCTTGCATGTCTGCCTACTTATCTGCAACTCCAAACTCATTTTTTTCTCGATGACAATTATAATAAAAAAGCAAAAATCTAGGAAAATTCCTATCACCAAAATGCACCACGTCTTCATCATGATAACAGCCCGTACATAATGTTCGAATTAATTGCACGGCTGCACTCTAACATACACAATAAATCAACATACATTAGCTTATATTGTATGAATATGGTTTCATGGGATTGAGTAAAAGATATTGTACCATATTTTTATCAAATGCTACAAGCATAAGCTACCAAATATAATAGTCTGGTAGTTTTACCTTTGTGATCACGATAGATTTCCTTCCTCCATTTTGAAGCTTGCCCCATGTTTTCTATTTTTAGTAGCTAGATTTTTACAATGCCCACACCTGCAACTTAATACAAGTCAAATTTTCTCCTATAATCACATATATCATGATGAAAAAAGCTTGGCAAACACTTCAAGATTTCAATTTAAAACCAAGTGATCAGTCCGGTACTTGGCTGGCAATCAGTATTCAATGTACCTTGTATCAAAATAGAAAAACAAAAAAGAACCAGACTTATTTTGCTTCGTCGCAAATATCTTTGTGCAATTTGCATCAAACCAAACTACCATTATACATATGAGCACCTTTAGCTTCCATGAATCACTAAAAGTGTCAACATCATATAGGAAATAAAAAAGCTTCAGCAATGGGTACTTCCATTTAGTAAGGTGAGGGAACGTCGAATCTAGATTTGCAATTTTGAATCCAATATATGAATGCCTTTTATGGCTAGCTTTTGCAAGGGATATGGCTCGTGCATGTAGTTGGCTTGCATAATCATCCAAAGTGCATGTGATTATGCATGAAGTCAGACACACAAACCGTTTTTTTAACCAATAAATGAAGGTAGAGAAACAAAAGGATGAAAGATAATTGTGAATATGCATGTAATTTTTGCTTGTTGAATGATCCGAATGTGCATGTCTTTTGCATGTAATTTTAGTTTGCTTGAATAATGGGTAAAATATAAGTCTCCTAAAAACATATGCAGTATCATGCATAAAAGGTATGTGAGTGTGATTTGCTAAAACCAATGCAGTAAAAATTGATCTGTTTAAATTTTGCATTTCAAAGAAAAAGTCAAAAATCGGAGAAAAAACCTTGCATCCCAGCTTGCCACGTCGATGAAAACACAGCGTATGATTGGGGGAAGGCTGACGAATGACGTCAGCTTAATCCCCCGTTTAATATATATATATAGATGTTGTTCTTGTTATGACATATACCTACTAATAATTAAATTATCGAAATCGACATAAACAATTGTGGTTTCTCGTAAGCAATTGTTTGGTTACGAAGAACATAAAACGTTACTACTGGCGTCACCAATTTATTCTTCATATAATGATACAACAATCATTTTCACTAGAAAGGCACTTTCTGCTTAACCAGAAAAATGATAGTTATGTGATATATATACAAGTAAGATGTGCCAATCATATAAATATCTCGTCTCTGTTACAGCTTTCTCACTTTATCTTATTGGTGCACATCATTATATCGTATGGACAAAATTTTGTAAATTTTTTGTGATTGTGTATTTCTCTTACAGTTAAGCTGTCGTTATAATGAATTGAAATTGTCAATACATAGGGTGCATTTAGTTACGGAAAAAATTTCTTCATTTTTCATTTTTCGTTTTTCTAGGGAGTGAGTAGTGTTTTACTTCTCTAGGAAAGCAATGAAAATTTGAAAAATGCGTTCAAATTTGAGGGATGGAGTTTTTTTTCAAGCGAAGATAGAGATGGAAACTTGGAGAAACATAAAAAGTAGTTTTCAAACTTCTTAGTTATAAAAAGGAAAAAGTATATATATTAAAAAAGATTTTTAGAAAACTTGACTTTGAACACGTTTACTAATAAGATAGTTTTCTTATAAAAGTTTTCTCAAAAAGTGAAGAAATTTTCTATAACTAAACACGCAAATAACTAAAATATTAAGAAAAATAAAAATAAAAAGAACACACATCCAAGGAACTTTTATCATAAGTCAAATTAAAACACTAAAAAGAAAGTAATTCCACAAAGCACATGGAGATTGGGCTTGTTACTTTATGTTTAGCTCCCTACTTTTACAACATTTGGCCCCTCCTCAAATTTGGTTCATCTCTCCATCCTCGCTTGCCAACTCAAATTCCTTTTTTCATCTTTTAGATAAGGTTTATTTTTTCGTTATATATTAAACTTTACAATTTACTATTGTATGAGACATGCTTTCATTTATCTATTGTATGTATTGAATTTGTAAATATCGTCTATTGTATGCATACTTTCCTTTTTTGGTATTGATAAAAGCGGAAACTTTCCTATATTGGACTTGCCCAAAAAGGAAAGTTTACACACAACATACGATATTTACAAGTTCAATACATACAATAAACGTTTTTGAAGTTCAACTCATATAATAGTAAAAGGTGTAAAGTTTAATACATAACGAAACAATAAACCTTTTAGATTACAGAATCAACAAAATATCCGAGTGGCTCGATTAGCTATTGGATCGTACTGACCCATCAATATAACAGATTTCACCAAACATCTTAAAAATATCTTACAACCATCTATAGGATTGTATTGATCGAGCCATTCAAGTTACATATTTCACCAAACACCCTTAAATTATCCTAAGGAAGTTTGTAGAGTGATGGTAAGAAGAATGCATACGTGCTAAGTCTCACGTCCTGTAGCTAGAAAACTTCTTTATCGATACAGTCTCTCCGACCCAATACTACATTGTAGGCATGAGATTAAAGATATGTATCGTTAACAGTATATTTGTCATGTACTAGAAAGGCTAATTTATTTCAACTTTGAAGTATGTATATCATCTACAACATTTTACTGTTTCGCCGCACGCATGCACTTAAACGCTTATTGTGCAGTTACTTTGCAACAACGTTAGTGTGTGTATGCTTTTATGTTGAATCAGTGTCTGTGTTTAATGGATGTGTCCACAAGATTGGTTGAATCATGTTATTATACCAACATACAAGCGAATGTATACAATACAATGGTTTCATTACTATATAAAATATCCAAAAGATTATATCCTTATTAACTAATAATAATATATGTATTTAATTATATCTGTATCAATTATTTATATAGATGACGAGGTGGGCAAGTTCTAAACCACACAAAATGCCTTTTGTGATCCCAATCACTTTCTCAACCCAACTCCATCCTCGTAAACTCATTCTACTTATAGACACTTCATCCCTTTCACTGTCTTTCTCACAGCAATCACCATATTAATCATTCACATATCTATCTAAAACTCTTCATATCCATAACCATTTTACATTTTCAGTTTCTCCAAATTGTCTCTTACAAACACCATGATTGCAACGGATGCCTCATTTTCCTGCTCGAATGGGCACACTAACGAAGAGCGTTTTGTGCTTAAACTCACAAAAAAGAAGGTTGAAGATGATGAACTTGGGATTTTTGGAGCTGAGAAATACTTTAAAGGAGTAATAGATGAAGAACTTCTGAGAACTTCAAAGGGTGCTCATTGTCATTCAAACCAACCACGAGAAAAACACGAAGGCCCAACACCTAAACCGAAAACCCCGTCAAGCGTTCATTCTGAATCGAGTTGGAACAGTAGAAAAGGGTTATTGATCAGTAATAACGGCAGTGATCATAGAAAGAAAAACTGTGTCAAAAGCTTGCTAGCCAGTCTCGGTTGCAATTGCAATGACAAGGCTTCGGTCGAGATCAATGACAAGAAAGTGCACGTTAAAGAACCAATGAAACAGCCCATGCAAGGTGGTGATTTGGGTCAAAAAACAAAGCCGTTATCAGGTAAACGGGCCAATGAGGATGTTCAAAGGAAGCAGTATGAGATCAATGAGATAAATTTCACCTTCCCAGTGTTGAATTCGTCAACGACAGATGTGAAGCATACCCAACTACCAGGAGTTGAACAAGAGAGAAAAAAGTCTTTCAGCCTTGAGAGGAAACTGAACATGTTGAAATGGGACGGAGTGACTCCAAGAGCTGAAAATATAGATCTTTCTGGAAATGGGGGACAGAATGATACCGGAAGCGACGCGAGCTCAGATTTATTCGAGATTGAGAGCTTCTCGACTAACGAGAATAACTCGTTTCTTGCTCGCCAAGCTAAGGAGAATTACGGGTATGCTCCAAGTGAGGCGAGTGTTGACTGGAGCGTAGTTACAGCCAGTGTGGCAGACTTCTCGACTACCGAAGATTTGATGGTGTCAGGAACTGACAAAGGTGCTGGGATGCTTTCAGGGTGTAAAAGTCACACAGCAGTGAGAGTTTCTGGTGATAATTATCGTATGACTGGTGGTGGCGAGAAGGCTGCAGTTATGGTGGGTCCCACCAGGCGGGAATGGTGCCGCCGGTTGGACTCAGCCACACCATTAGCGAAAATCCAAGCTGACACCAAGCTGATAGGTATGACGTCTGATTTGTACAGAGGACAAAACGGATTTGGCACCACACGTTCGATTCACGGGACACATTCTATGCATGCTTCCCACCATTTGTGCATGTCCCAAAAACCAAGTGGCATAAGTCATTAAGTGTAACATTGTTATGCTGAAATTTCATTTCCAGGTGGTACTAAATTCCATTGAAGCTGTCTACATTTGTAACTAGGGTGTTTGGTAGCATGTACAAATAGTAAAGCAGAGTGTACATGTTATCTAAGCCGCCATATATTCTTTCAAGTATCTCAATGCCTCACTTACTTCTTTTGTATGTGGAAACACTATCATGCCTATGTTTAAAACACTATCACAGGCCAACATGCCCTTGCATTTTAGATCACCTTCAGTATGATTGAGATAGATTGAGGCACAAGAGAGTTGTCTTCACACAACCTTGTGACCCTTCCCCTATATTATTTTAGTTATTTTAGATCACCTACAGGTTGAACATCACTCGAAGTATACTTCTAATGCCTACAACCTCCTAAATTGATTTAGTTAAAAAGTGCTTATTATCGTAACATATTGTTTTTGTAATATAAGCTCACTAAAACCATATGCAAATGAACAAGTGGTTTCGGGGCAACCCAAGCCATACTAAAATTGACCCATTTCTATGCGACCCGTTACCTAAACTTGGTGATGTGTCCATCTTGTCATCTCTAATTTACAGAAGAAATGTCAAAGTGTTGTCCCGTATTAGAGTCAAGTATACAAATGTGTGTGTGTCTAGGACTGCTAAGAGTTGAAAAATCAAGCATGCAATGCATGAAAAGGATAATAAAAACCAGCACTTTCCTGATTTTCTTCTTCAGATGCAGGTAAGACGTCAAAATCACCCCAGGATGGTAGGGAATGCTGGAGCTTTCAAACACCGACAAACAGATACACATGTTGTCACATTAAGTTCAATAATGAAATGCTTAGCGTTACACATACTATGATCACACATTCATGATAGACTTATAGGCATCAATAAAATGATTGATTATTCCCACCATCTGGATTTCAGATCTAATGCCATCTTTAGTTCTTTACTTTGAAGATGATCTTATGAATTTCCTAGTAAAAAAAAAACTTACCTATGGCTCAAAAAGTCAAATGTTGACTCTAATTATGGAAGGAACAAAGTGGAGTGATAGTTACTCATAAGGAAAAAGAAATCCAAAATCTAAGAATAATCCAGAAGTATACTGAATGGTTTCAACTTCCATAAACATAAAGGATAATATAATACTTTGGGCAACTATCTGTGAATTATATTATGAGTTGTCTGCAGAAACACTGGTGGTTAAAGCATAGAAAAGAGTATGGGAGTTCTGGCATGCAGTTCAATCATGATTCATGAGACAATCTTGACAGCTCACAGATGAAGATATGCATATGTATTGCAATAATTGTGTCATATATAATGCTCCCACAAGAAAAACATTCCATTATGCAAGATAACATTTTTATGTTAAAAGACCTTTTTGTTTGCTGCAGATCATATAAATAAAATCCACAGCCCATTCTTACTATGTAAAAATAATATAGACAGGAATGTCAGAATTGCTACGAAAATAAGCAAACAGAGAGCAAGTTTCTTTTCAAATGATGGACTTTTCAAAACCATTTTCACTGCAAGCAAACAAACAACACATCTAGCAATAATGCAAATACATTGCAAGAATTAGTATAATGACTGTTTTGCATTTACAATTCCACAAATTGTTTAAAAAAGCTTATTCTTGCCGGATGTAGTGTTTTTATTACTTCTACGATAATTACAGTAAGTTTGCAATAAAAGAACAAGTTCAATGGTCCAAAAGGTCAATACAAATGAACTGTAAAGACACTTAACTGAGATCATCAAGCTTTAACTCATTGACCTGTAGCTCATGTCTCTCAGTCTCATGCTATTAACACCTCACTCTCCGACTATTCAATCACAGCATAGATATGCTTGATTAACTGTCAACACAGTTCGCATCGGCATACTTAAATAGCCCAACTTCCATCTTAAGATTTCCGCACTAGACAGCATGTCCATAAAAGCTGGACACATTTGCTTATTGATGGGTCGATTTAGGTTTCTTTCAATGGATCAAATAAAAAGGTTCAACTCAAAAGGGAACGGATTAATTGTGTCAAATGTGCATTCAAAATAGGTTTATAATAGATACAACCTCCTAAATCACTTTTTTCAATATTCAGATTGATCTAACAAATTTATTTTAACTTATATACTCATGTTCAACACGTTAATCATTTATAAAGGTGGACACTTGACACTGTTAATAATGCACTTTAACATGAAGCAACCCATTTCAGCCCGGACTTATTTTGACTTAATACCCAACCCCCATCTTGCCACCTCTACATGTGCTTGAAGTTGATTCCAAAATATACAAGGTGGACTCTAGAACCAAGTTATAAAAGCGGTATGCACAACCACGACACTCCTATATGCTATTGTACGGAGTATCCAAAACAGTATTATCAACTCAAGAAATCCGTTTAGTTATCAATACGGCTACAAGCAGAAGCAATATATAAAAGAAAGAACACACAACAAAGAAGGAAATGCCAACATGTTACAAGCATTGGTTTTAACTGAATATACAGTGTCAAACAGAGAAAATGATAGAAAATAGTTAAACGCGCTATATAATATTGAACATTTATGGTGACAAAAAATATACTGCAACATTTAAAGAAAGTATGCCAACATAATGGTACATACAATATACTCTAACCCTAAAAAAGAAGGGAGTTCAATTAATTATCCTTGACAGCTTTTACTGGCCTTACTTCAAAACCGCCACTCTCTCTATTTTCAAGTGAATATGGCATATAAGTCCCAAGAATTCTATCCCAAACAACAAAAAATGGCTGCGAGTAGTTGTATTTTGTGCCATAAAGCTGGTGGTGTACATCATGATAAGCGGAATTGTTCCGAAAAAAGATATGAAAAAGATTCCCAGGAAGCCATAGTCCACAATGATCATCGACGGTTTTGATGGTAGCAAATGAGAAAAAGAAGATAGAGGCTCGAGGAGACATGCCTGATAGTAGGAAAGCAAGTGCTCCACCAATTGTGTCCAAAAGAAGTCCCTCCAACGGATGGTTGTAAAGAGCTCCAAAGGCATAGGGGACAATGAGTCTGTGATGTAGTGAATGGATGTGGCGGTACATGAACTTATTTTGATGCATTAACCGATGCATAAAATACTGCCAAGTGTCTAGAACCACCATAGCAGTAAAGAATTGTCTACCGAGGCCGAATAGAGAATGATTTACATTGCTGGCAGCATTTTCATCACTTCCGGTAACCTGAATCATTAGATAAATAAAGAAATAATTGAATAGACGGTACGGAAACAATTTATAACAGGGAATCCCATATAGTCATCATGAAAAATCTCATTGTCGTAAATACACTGTTAAGTATCTAATAATATACATGATGACATCATGATAAACCAACTCAACAACTATAGGCATGCTGTCATTCCATAATAAAACAACATTTTTAGAATATGCTCCAAGCTTGCATTATAAAAGCGGTTTCAGTTGCATATGATAGTTCTAGGCTTCTAGCCATGTCAAGTCACAAAATATGGGGAAAAAACACATAGATCACATAAATGTCTTTCAGTGAGAATCAACTTAACTTTTTTGCCTTTTTTCTTAAACGATCTTTCGTAAAACTTGTCAATAACGTTTCCATCACTCAATAACGCATGAATTTCAAAATTTCCTTCAATTCTGATCGGATCAAAACCGTATCCAATTTTATAGACCTAACAGAAGCTGTTTCCCTAATTCAACGGGGCATGAAACATGTACGAGTCATATCTACCATTAAACAATTTAGCAACTACATTACTTTGTTCCAGCTTACCATTATGAAATATAATAGACACAGCTGACATATCGTACACGATCTATACTCACACTTAAGCACAAATTAACTAAAGTTAATCTATAAAACAAGCAATTAAGCAAAAAAAAAAAAACAAAATCTATTCACGTACCGTGAAAAGGATAATAGCGACAACAGCTTGAACAGCTTGTTGAAGAAGAACACCCTTGACAACAGCTTTCTTAGAAACTAAATTCTTTTCATCTTCATCTTTTTTGGAATGCAATCGATACTTCTCTTGCGATCCAAACAGCATATAAAATCCAGAATATAACCAATACACCACTAACGGAGCCACCGTTCCCAAAAATTCATCCGATATATTAATCTCCATAAACATATATAGATACAAATACAAAATCCGTTTGAATAATTAAACCTGTAACGAAACTCTAGCCCGAATTAAAAGTGAGATTACGAGAAATTGAAAGTGAAATTGAAGAATTGGAACCTGTTAGGGTTTCAACGATGAGTAAATTTATAAATATAAATAATTGTGTTCAGAAGAAATGAGATAATTATACGTTGAAAAGTATTTTTATGTGTGAGAGATTATTATTCTAGTGTGGGAAGGTGCTGTGTGTTATAATGGACGTGGAGGGATGTGATTGGTGGTTATCACTTGTGATTGTTCTTTTGTTCGTGGGTATCCGCTTCGTCGTTGGCCGATTAGACGCCACGTTTGACCACACGGTAATGATATTGAGATTTTTATAGCCCTTTGATAAAATATCTTGGCCTCTTGGGTTGATTAAGATTATAGATATACTTTTTAATTCATCAATAATAATTTAATGTAATTAACAAGTTTGATATACAAAGCCAACATTTGTAAAAAAAAATAAAAAATTATACATATCCTAATCATAAAGTCTTACGGTTTACGATCTTTACCCAATGAATCGAGTCGATGTTGTATCAAATCTTGAGAAGCATATCGTCAGCATAAGATCCCAATTCTAACTATAAAAATTGCAAAATCTATATCCAATAGTATAATATTACTTGACTTAGATTAATGAGTTAAATAATAATATACTAGTTGTATGACCTGTGAAAACACAGAGTTTTTTTTTATATTACATTTGCAACATCAAGATATAAGTATATAAAATTTTAGTGATGGGTACTATTTTACTTTTAACTTACTTATTGATTATTGATGAAACACATCTATTGTTGTGCTAATTTGTTAGGAAGGGCCTGAATATTAAAAAGTTGGTTTTAGTATCCTTATTTAATAAAAAGTACACGATCCTAAACTACAATTTTTTGTATATGTTAAAAAAGAGAATGCAAATTAATATCACAACATTTTTGGTGTTACTTCCAAGTGTCATATCAATATCACATTTACGTACCTTTAACTATAACACCCCTCATTTTATATTATTTAAATATAATAAACCCGGAAGCGTTAGTCCAACTTTCAACAATATCAAGTTACATTACAAATTCAAACAAATTTAAAACATAGTTCATCAACATGGGTGTTATTTCAAAACCAAAAGATAATACGTAGTAATGATTTATACAAATCAATATCAGAGTAACGCCTAATCATCAAACATTCCTTCAATTTCAACTTCTTGCCCACCCGATAAAATCTATAACCTGCAAGAAGTGTTAATGTGGGGGATTAACTCAAAGCTAAGTGAGTAAATCAATAAAAAACAGTCCAACTTAGCATAACAACTTTGTGCACAACTACTAATCATATGCACACAACACACATGTTTACAACTTATCCAATCACAATCAACTGGCGTCAAAGAGGACCGGTGGTTCTTGAGGTGTTACCTTCTCAAATAACACTTTAAAACCACTGCAGGCCCATACAGAGGTTTAACCGACTACTTGGTGCTACAACTCAAATAACACAGGCTATGACAATAATACTTGTACTAAGACCCTGTGTTATCCAATCAATAGCAAACCCAAGCCCAGCCCAGATGTCCGCTGGCCTCTGAATCAACTGGTGCCCAAAGGCATTACAACAAGTGATCACATAGCTACAGACTCATCATGTATCATATCAGACTAAGAGTCTATCAACAGTATTATTATTAAACCAAAATAATCATGGCAACTGAATCAATAATAATACGTTTACCCGTTGTAACCAAACATGTTACAACTAAATCACACTGAGGTTCATAGATCCACTCATCGAATACCTCAATTGTCCACTCAGTAGTCTAATGTCACTGAGTCTTCTGTTTATAACATGATTAGAAGGATCAAGGGATGATAATCCATGTTCTTGAAGCTTGAATTCAAGTTCTATGGCTCCAATTTGATGATTCCTCATGAATTTAGGGTTTTGAATTGGTACGTATGTATGTACAAGGCGTATGTATGTATGCAGTAATATGTTTTCACTAACCGACTCAAATATGAGTCTATTACATAATTTGTCAAATTTCATTCCCCGTACTTTTCATTGTCTGGAACTTAAAAACCATTTGCGGGGAAACATTATTTTATTTTACTGTCAACTGAGTTAATTTAAAACAATCAATAATTTATTAGTCACAATAAATTATTCGACTCTTTTCTCCTCTTATTTTAAATTAACACAACACACTTATTTTTTGACACATTTAAATAATAGTTCACTATCAGAAAATATTAAAATACTACTAGACCCGAAGACTGGGTGTTACATTAACCCTCTTTCAAGTGACACTCTTGAAACAGCAACATAATGTATACACTTTATAATTTATAATTGCATTGAATAAGTACAAATGATAAGACAGTTTAACGAAAAGTGCATTGCATTGAAAATGATAAAACAAAAAAGAAAAACACACGACATCATACGTTCCATAAAACGGATAAGCATACAAATTAAGCATCAAAACATAATCTGTGATGAACATTATTTAATATTAGGTAAGACGTTAACAAAATACTCCTTCTCTTCGATACTTTTCTGCAGTGAATAAAGATAACTTTCAACCCTTGGATGTAATACTCAGAAAGAAACGGTCGATGACAGCATCAATTATCTAATTAGCCGGTCAAAATCTCTAATTCGGTTTGATCTGATACAATAGCAATAAATTAAGAAGTTAATTACGCATAATGAAATTCTAAATATTCTGATACATACTATGATTGTTATACTTTGTTTCGATACATTGCCGTGTGGTTAACTATAAAATTTAATGATGTAAAATTTTGATATGTGTGAATCAGTGAATCAAATCCATGGTATAAATAGAATTCTTAGAATTCATGCGGCAAGGGACAACATATATATATTATACTAGATTGAAACCCGTGCGACGCACGGTAATTTATTAGTATAACTGTATATATAATGTCGTTAAATAATACTTGTAGTAGATGTAAATGTCATATGAAATGACTATGCATATTTCAACAATGCAATCTTTTAATAAAAAGATAGTCATAAAACATGACTAATTCAAGAGTCATATGCAAGTATCAAATAAAACCGAAAAATATGTTGGTTAATTAAGAATGGGTAAATTTAATGTGCATACAACAATCAATCAATAAAATAAATATAACACGAAATACGCACAGTCTCAATAACACAAAGACTACAATTATTTATCAGGATAAAAACTATCATAAACTATAAACAACGGCTATAGAATATTGTCAACCGTCAAAAAATAAATAAGTTCAAGCGTTGAGTATTTATTTACCTTTAACCTAGGTTGGGTCCATGCATGAACAACCCGAACATCAATAGAACATTAACGTGCTTTGAAATTTTTTTATTGATTGAAACAAATTGTGATCCACTACATCAAAAGGAAAAAAGAATAATGTTAATAGTATAAAACATATGTTAGCCAACGAATAAAAGTATAATGCAAATTGATGAATTATGTTACATAGTTGCAGTAAACTTTGAAGGAGGTGGCTCACAAAAGGATGCATCCATCACCATGATTTAAATATCGAAAGAAAGCCTATTGAAGTTCATGGTTTAGTAATTAATTGAAGATATATGGGGTATACATCAATTGGGATGTATTGGACTATTGGTATAAGATTGAAATTTTGGGATGATTATGATACTTCATATTGTAAGTATAATATGTATTTTTATATATTATTAATAATAAAAAAATTTTGTTGTTTGTATAATCATCAAACTAATAATTAAATTAATTTTATTTTATTACTCAAAACATTTAAAAGATTACCATGTGTCATTTGTACTCATGTGTCAAATTCTGAAGCCATTATATATACTCATACTCATTTAATATATAAAAACATACGGGCAATTTAAACATTTATTTTATTATAGACGGTAAACAAAATTAGAGAGAATAAACATAGTCACATGGAGAAGTGTTTGGGTCTTTCACTCTCTTCCATTATTTAAAGTATCCATCATACAATCATACTTCATAGTATTGCAAAGGGGTGTGTTCGTAATCTCGTATGTATTTTTAAGAGTTTTTTTTTATATTGTTATGGGTTTCTATGAGCTATAATAATAATAACGGAGTATTTAAGGATAGTCTCCCAATTTATTATATTATTTAATATATTTAAATTGCATATACGTAGTTGGCATAAAACATACTCCCTCCGTCCCAGATTTATTGTCCACTTTTGACTTTTGGAGTCTTTTTTTGACAACTTTGACCTTGAATATTTTTGTTTGTGTTATATAATACTTGATGCAAATTATACCAATGAAAATACATTCGAAACCCAATCCATTCATATATTTTGCATCAAATATTATATAACATAAACAAAAATATTGAAGGTCAAAGTTGAAAATGAAAGACTTTAAAAGTCAAAAGTGGACAATAAAAATGGGACGGAGGGAGTATAACACAAACCTTTGATAAATTGGAAACGTTGGTTTTCAACCTTAATTTTTGGAATTTTTTTTTTTAAAAAGATTAAGAAAGTTAGGAAGTATTGGACTGTTGGTATGATATTATTGGGATGATCGTATAGTATAATATTAAAAAATTATATTTGTTGTTTGTATAAGTATAAAACTACTCGTTATTATTAAATCTATCTATCTATTCTATCTACTAGTCTATTCTATCTACTAGAGGGGGATACGCTGACGTCATAAAGCTGAGTTGGCACCATATGCATCAATAGAATACGCTGATGTGTCATGCCCACGTTAATCCGCTGATGTCATAATTTTTAATTTATTAATCTGAAAAATTATTTTTAATTATTAAAAACGAATAATTAAAAACGATTTATTCGGTTTTCGAAATCTTGAGTTAATACCCGATTAAAAACGTTTTGCATTAAATTAGTTTTTTTCCATTCCCCAATGTTTCCCATTTAACTTCTATAGTAAGCTTGAGGGCTATCATTACAAATTTAAAATTTTATTGTTATCAAGATCACGCCTTCATCTGATTGGTTTATCTGCAACTAATTGCACCGCCCAAAATATTCAGTAACTCGGTTATCTGCTTTGTTATGCTTCTTCAGTTTCATTTTTGTTTGTCTTCTACCCCTCACTCTCTATGTACATTCTCATTCTGGCCTTTTTCTTCATCTTTTTTCTTTCATTCTCCACATCTATCTAATTTATCATGCTATTTATGGTTCTGTGATTTTCTTCTATCTATTAATATTCTACAGGATCGTTTCATTTTCCTCATATCCATTTTGAATTCATCGATGTTCCTGGCTTCGTTTTTCATAGGTGAATTTTAGGGCTTTTACATTTTCACCCGACTCTCGCTTAATCAAGGTTAGTAACTTCCTATCTTTGATGGCTTGATTTACTGGTGTTTGATGAAATTAATATGTAATTTATGGATAATCCGTTGTTCACATGATCAGTGGGGTGAAAAGGTAGCGATGAAACAATAATGGCGATTCTGATTATGATAAGGATGAATAAATTTGTAAGTATATGAATATAACGTTATCTATTATACGACTATACATTTTTTGTTAAATGGATGAATTTTAATTGATCTTTCTGTTTGAAAACCTCAATCGATGATATTTGCAATTTGAATGCACACTTAGTGGGCATAAATTTTATAAAATGTCTAATAGATGATCCATTAAAGCATGTATTACTGCTTATGTTTGAAGATGATAAGTGATTTTGTTTGATAGATGTATATGCCCATTAGGTGTTCGATAAAATATTCCAATGGGATATTTTGCCTATTTGTATTTTTTTTAGTCAATGGCTTCATGTGTTTGGCAATTATCATGGCTTGTGATACTATGATGCTTTAATAAAAGGAAAATTCTTTATACAATAGCTTATATAATAGCTGTTTTAATTCCTTGGATTGTATTATAGTTAAATAGCCATTTACAAGTGGAACATGTTTCAAAGCCATCGCTGATAAGTGGCTACGCACATTGGTTTTTGGTTAAATGGTAATTTTGTCCATGATCTACTAATTATATATTATATTATGTAACTATATAAGCATTAATGTAGGTGCCTATCACTACTAATCAATGTGGGATGCAAGAATGAGTGTTAATCATGGTATTTTTTTATTTTCAAAGATAAAGGTGGATGCGGCTTTGGGTAGTGACCTCCATTTGTGCCATTTATGTATGTTATAAGCGGTGTTCTTTTCATTACCTTCTCCATTTGTGTCAAGCTGGGTATTAATCATGGATTTTTCATTTTCAAAGATACTTATGCATGATTGAGGTTTTGATTTTTATATCATGTGGATGAAAAATCACCCTCTTCGTCAAGATTGTCTATTAATCTTCATATTCTGATGTTGGTATGTAACCGTCATCCAATTACTAGAGCAAACCTTTCAGTAAGGCATTTCTAAATTTCAGGTACATATTTTAGTTATTTTAGTTATGTATATACTGATGATCTAATTCTATGCATAGGGTGAAATAGCCACCTCTAATGTCATGAATGTAACAGGAAGTTGAAACTTTAAAGGTACTTCATGTTTTTATAAAGATGTATTTAATGATTTGAATATAAACGTTGTTATTAGTATGTACGGAAATATGTGCAGGTCTACCGATCAGGCAGATTGGGTCTGTTGAAACTATTCGACAAGCACTAATGTCAGCTGGTATGTCCAACCACATTTAATACTGTTCGGTTTACATTTAATATTACAGTGAGTTAAGTGTTATTTAGATGAGATTTTATCGATACTAACTTTAATCACTTTCAGTTAGGATAATTGTAGCTACATATGAAATGGCTCTCTATTAGTCTTATAATTATATACATATAAAAGGTTCCTCTTTCATGTAGGGTTATTGATTAACTTAAGGGATGTTAAATAACGACTATTTTCGTCTAGGTATAAAAGATTTTATGCATATATTGAAATACATTTTCATTAGAAAAATGTTAGATAGACCTAATTGAGTCCACGTATCCTACCTTTAATTCTAGAAATGTATGACCGATGTACCTTAAGGTATAACATTTGCATCTTTCAGCCATAACATTTACTATTGCATAAGCTTTAATGTTTTACAATTTGTCACATTTATTAGATGTTCTTTAGTAGTCCATTTAATCAGGTTGGTGATTAGCTTTATGAGTTTTATTTCTATAAAACTGATCCCATTGCATTCTCCAGCCAATTTGCACGATAACTGTTAATGATCTGACCCAAATGGTTATACTTTTTTTTAAAGAAAGTCACCGACTTTACAAAGGTTTATGACATATGTGGATTTATATATTTAGTTGGTGGTTCATTTAAAGTTTTTGATTGGAAAGTGATCCATTTGGAGTATTTAGTTGGTGGTTTATTACAAAGGTTTTCGTAGTATTTGATGGTTGACTACATAAAGATGGAAATGGATGATAACTAGAGAAGAAGATTTGAAGATTGATAATATGGATTTGTAAGTTGAAGGCCATCTCAAATATACTTCAACATAAAGTTGCTAATTTGGGTCATGAAGAACACCAAAGCAAGACTTTTATGGATGTGACTGCTGCAGTGCTGCTTGGTAATTCACTAGAGCTATTTGTGCTCTTTTGTTGCCGGCATAGCCTTTTCTAGATCAAGATATTTAGTAGCATAAGTTGCAATTTTCTTAAATTTTCACCATTATTATTACAATACCAAGACAGCAGACATTTGTTGTTATAGTTACAAAAAATTCTCAAATAATTTTATTACTTGATTTTTTTTGTCAAACCCGTGATTTCACGGGTCATAAAACTAGTTTTATTTATTTTATTAATATGAAATTTTAAGAAATTGCCACATGGCATCGTTGCCTACGTGGCAAATTCTAGAACCATCTTTACTACTCGCTTAGTATATACATAGATACAAAATATTCAACCGAGTAATAGTTTAGGTTGTATTGGTTTAATCTTTTTTTAATATTATTTTTCAATTAGAGTCTTAGTAGGATTCTTTATCTTTATCACTTATACGTTTATATGTCATAAATAATGAAAATTTTAATTGTTTGCCACGTGTCAAATTATAAAGCAATTTATTAGTTTATGTTTTCCTACGTGGCAAATTCTGGTGTTTTCTTCGATACTCGCTTAGTATATACATAGATATAAAAAAAATACTAATATTCCAGCTGGCACTTCTGACAACCCCCAGGTTTATACGCATGCAACTCATCTTTTTCTCATTTTCTCAGTGTAAAAACGAAAAGCTTTAGTGTAAAATGTTTACATAATATAAATAAGAAGTTAGAGATTTTGACCGGCTAATTAGATATTGCTTATAAGCGTTTTCCATGTGCGAATGGCGGAGCATTGCAACAATGCCCTCTTCTTTCAGGTCGCCTTTTGGCAGTTCGTTAAGTGCCACAATGATCTTATTAACAGTTTTAATAGAGTGCTCATAGTTTCGAAGCATCTCTTCAACGATTTCCTTTTTGATTTTCTCCTGTTTGATCTGACTTTCAACTTGGTTCATCATTTCAGCTTTCATCTGCATGTTTGACTGCATTACAGGGAAGTTTTTGAACTAAAGAAGATTAAATTGTAAAATTAGAATTTTTAAAAAATAAGATTGATGAACTAATTTTATGGAGACTAAGATGGTCTATATATTGTTGAGAGCATGGGTAGTTGATAGTGAGTTAGGTGAATGCATGCATTTACTATTTGGAGCATAGTCATTAAATAACATGCATAACTTTAAAGTGAGTTGCATGTTTCCAGGGGGAAAGTGAAAAGGATGGAGTAGGTGGGTTTTGATGAATTGGTAATGTATTATTTATAACATGAAGAAAGCTTTTGATATTCCCTATAGGGAAAAGTATGTGGCGTGTAGATTGGAGAATATCAAGGAGAAAGTGAAAAGTTTTTGGCTTATAGATAGCAACAATATCATGGGAAAAGTAAAAAGATATATGTTCATTATTACTTTTTGCAAGCTACCGTTGGGAAATGGAAACAAAATTAATTATTAACCAATAAGGCTTTAAATGTATTTTAATTGTAAATTCATGATTTAGAAACTTGAATAATTCGTTTTTTATTTTTAAAAAAGAATTCAGATGAAAATAATATTACATTATGACATCAGCAAATTAATGTGGGCGTGACACATCAGTGTATTCTATTGCTTCATAGTGTGCCAACTCAGCTTCATGATGTCAGCGCATCCCCCTTTAGTAGATAGAATTAGTAGATAGAATAGATGTGGTGAACTGTTCCAATAAAATGATAACAAGCTAACAATTTAAGTAACTCGCAAAGATAATGTGAATGACGAGACTGTTTTTAGAAAAAGTAGATGGACTGATAATGGTAACTGGGAATGGAGGTGGACTTGAAAAGGTGTCCTTAGAGGTAGAGTTGAATCCGAGTTTCATGAGTTACGCGAGTTAATTAATTATGTAGATCCTGTTGCTGATAGGAATGACTCATGGAGGTGGGGCACTGATCCAAAAGGTACGTTTCATGTGAAGACTTTTTCAACCCTTTATGATAGTGTCTATCATGGTAGAGCAGAGTCTCTTTTACCTCATGGTATTGGCAAATGGTGGAATAAATTAATTCGTAAAAAATTATCTGTTTTTATTTGACAGTTGTTGTTACATAGGTTGCCGGTTAGATGTAATCTTAACGATGGAGGAATTGATTTGGACTATGTTATTTGCCCTCTGTGTCAAGATTCGGTGGAAGACGTTTCCCACACTTTCATTGAGTATAAACGTCGCGGTTCACGTTTGGCATTCTATTTTCTCTTAACGGGGCTTAGATTTCCCAGCTCTTGATTATGTTCATGATCTGTTGCATTTCATGGAGGTTGGTCATTGCTCGGAGCTGCAAACGTTGGGTTGGGAGGCGACTTTATGGGTTTCTGCTTGGTCTTTACGAGATTTTCGTAACCGTTGTGTTATGAATGGTCTAACCCATTGTCGGGTTGGGCTGAGATAATTAGTATGATTAGATGCAAGTAATTCCTTTGGCTCTCCACGAGAAGCATTCATGTTTTGAAGTCTTGCCATCAATGGTGTTCTAACCCCTGGTCTGTGTTTGATACTTGATTTAGTTTTAGTATGGTTGGTAGGGTGTTGTAGTTGTTTTTCCGAGTGTCATTTTTTGTATTGGGGTTTTTCATCTTTGCCTTAAAAATGGTTTGGTGCTTTTTCTAATAAATTTCTTTTTGCTGTTAAAAAAAAGTAGTTTAACGTTTAGAAAATCGATACCTATAATAACAAATGTAGTAATCAATACCCTCTTAGTAGTATTACATTATGGATTTATGGATGCGGTTCCTATAGCAAAATGTGAGATATGTAGAATGATAGAAAGTCAGCATCATGCCAATTTGGTGCATCAAAATTTAAGTTGGTTTATTCCATTATGAGTTTAAAATGTTTACTAAACCTGAAACCTTAAATCATTGCCACATAATTGTAAATATAATATATCATTCTAGTACTGTAACATCCTCTCCAGTGGCCTGGTAATTTCTAGTTTATTTAATTATTTAATTGTTTTAGGAATTACCTGATATTACTTGTTTTACTGTGAAACTTAAATAAATAGGTCTCAGGACTTATTGTGAATAGTAAAATATTAGTTATTTTAAATTATTATAGATGACGGTAAAATAAAATAATTTTCTCGCAAATGGTTTTTGGGTTCCATACAATAGATTTAGGACGGGTATAAAATTAAGGCAATCGGGTATCAAAATCGGTTGTGAGCCGACTTCCTTTTTATACAACTTTCCCAAAACATGAACTCATTTCCTTGTTTCCTTGTAAACTCAAAACCATGCCAAAATTGATAACTAGTTAGTTATTGTGATTAAGATTCTGATATTTAACATCAAAATTCCATCATCATTTTCGTTATCATCCTTGCACCATCATCTTCTTTCAAAAGTGAGTTAAATTTCTAAGTTATATAAATGGGTTTTTGAGGTTATTGAGTGATTGAACCAAATTAAAGCTTGTTATGTTGCTATTTGATGTTATTAGGTGGTATATGATGTTAGTAGAAGTATTAGAAACCTTAGAAACCGAGTTTTTGAAGTTATGGTGAGATTTGAGTCGAATTTTCGTAGTAGCAGCGAAACCCAGTTCGTCCAACGAGGCGAGCTGAGTTCCGAAGCGAGTTGAGTCTCGCTGAGCGAGTTGAGATCCGCGAGCCGAGATGGCTGTGCGAATCGAGTTGTTTCGTTGCGAGTCGAGTTTTTGGCGAACCGAGTTGACTTGCGAACCGAGATCACTGCGAACCGAGAATTTTTAAAGTTTTCGTTTTGCAAATTTCAAAAGTGCATAAGTGTAAAAGTCCTTGCACCTTTAGTGACTAAAAATTTACAAATTTTCTTATTGATTCGGATTGAGCTGAAATTCGCATGGTCACTCGGAAACGGCCCAATGATCAAGATTCTATTCTAAGAGCCTAGTCAGTTTTTGGCCATTCGGGGTCATCTAGGGGTCGAAAATGGCATTTTTCAGTTTTGAAACGTAATTTCGGGATTTTCGGATTTTATTTCTGATTAAACTTTTGTTTGCCTAGACTCCAGGGATTACCTGATTGAGTAAATATGCTATAATAATGATTCTAAAACAAGTTACTAACTTGTGTGTTATGTGGTGTTTCAGATACTTCAAAGACTCAGTAATATAAGACTGCTGAGTGAGGAATCTGCAGAGGTATCGGTGAGTGGATTTAGAACTCACCTTTTGATTTAGTTGTAACTGTTTGGTTACAACAAGTAAACATGTATGTGATTATTAGACTGTTTAGTCTTAATTATTGAATTAATCTACGTGATATGTGGACCTCTGTGTATCAGATTATTGAGGTCAACGTGTAGTTGGACTTTTTGGTTATTATGTGATTTACACAGGTTTTGATTCATTTGTTGTGTTTGAAACCTGTGTATGAGTTTAATAACCAATAGTTATCGGTCTCGTCCGTTATGGCCATACGGATATGTACGATAAGTGTTCTTGGGGAATCCCCGGGTATTATGATATCCCAAGAACCACCGATCCTCATTGAAATATGTGTGTTTACGGTTATTTGATGTAAACTCATAGTTATGCTAAGTTGAATTGTGTGTGACAAGTTCATTCACTTAGCTTCGTGCTAATCCCTCATTTTACTTCCTGCAGGTTATGAATAGATATGTGGGTGGACAGGAAGTTGATGCCTTTGGCAGGGAATGTTTGACTGCTCTGCTAACTCTGATATAGTTTTGTTATAAACTAAGTTTGGAATTATATAATACCCCGCTTATGTAATATGTGTACAATGTTTTAATAACTTTAAACTATGGTGTATCATATTTTGAAAAAGTTATGTACATTTCCAGTATGTATAATAGTAAAGTATGTTTTTAATATACGCTTCCGAGTAAATTCATATAATATTGATATACAGAATGAGGGGTGTTATAAGTACAACTCTTTATAATTAAAAGTATTATGCATCATAGTAACAAATTAAGTTCATCATAGTAATAATTAGAGCGGTCCGGTATTCAAATATTAAAAAAAAATATCCAAATAAAAGAACTGGACCGTTCGGATTGGACAAAAACAGAATTAATATATTGATTTTCACGTTGTTTTTAGTTACTATGATTAGAACGGAATAGTTCAAATAAACCGAATAGGTATTAACAATATATGTAAAACTTTTGTTTACTCATCAAAATACACGTTAGATATCAGTTTCATTATTTTTCATACGTAAAACCTTATTATATAGTAATATAGGTAGTGTTAATATATATCATTGTATAATAATTTAATATCTAAACTTTAGAATTTGAAAAATAAATCCATTTTAATAAACCCTCACCCGCATCAGGACAAACATAGTCATTGATATAGTCGTTGATACACCTTGTGACATTACATTTCATGATTCAAAATGATAAATTCATAAAAGCAACGAAGAAACCGATATTGTTTAGATGGATCAAATTCACATTTTAGGAACCGAATATTCCAACGGATTCATATATTGGCTTCGATTCGATCGTATCCATCCAAATGAACACCCCTAGTAATGATTGTAGTTCATCATGATTAAAAGTAAAGCCATGTATCCTTCCTTGCTAAAAATCAGTTAGCTTCTAAAATCCTAGATGATCGAATTTACTATCAAGCCCAGAAATCTTGCACCACATGCAAACAATTTATTTGAACGTAAGAAATCTACACTAGTTAATTTACAGGTAACTACTCCTCTAATGTTGGCCGTGAAATCAATGTTAGGAATTTAGGACCCAAACAACGCGCACAATTGTACACAATTGTACACAATTGTACCCACAACAATAAACGAATAACCAATTGCTAACAAAGCAATCAAATCAAGCAAAACAAGATAAATAAATACAATACGAGAATGTAAACGACACAAGAATTTAACGTGGTTATGTCCAATCTCCAACTTGGAGATTGGTTTAGTCCACGGGGCCAAACCGTGAGAGTTTTCTTTATTATTTTGATGGCTTAGGGTTTGTACAATAATAGGGTTATAATATCCCTATCCCTATCCCTATTATATTAATAACAAAACTAATATTATGTAGACATTCCTACCTTAACCTCCCTAATTAAATCTTAACCTTTCAATGGATTAACCTAATTACTTCTAAACCGTTGATCTTAGTCCCTACCCATGTCCATGTAGTAACTATTGTTTGTGTTTGCTAATTTCCTTAATTACCCTCTTAACCTCCATCACAATGCATTAAATTAAATTTCAAAATTAGAGTTTGACTAATTCCAAAAGAAGAAACAGATATTAATATTAATTAGGGATTAATATAAAAATCAATATTACATATAAAAATATTAATTAAATATATTACGTAGTAATATATTAGTCAATTGCCTTCCATTGTATCGTAAACTGTACCAAACTGATATATATATATATATATATATATATATATATATATATATATATATATATATATATATATATATATATATATAAAGATAGAGTTTCAATTTTTTTGGAAAGGAACCCAATCGACCCTACATTGAAAATTTTGAATAAAAATTAAATTTTTTAAGGGATGTGTTTAATGAAAACACGTATACGTCTTATACAGTGGGATGCATATATTGATTACTGAAGTTTGAAGTAGGTTGACTGGCTATGCATTTGCCATTCATATATGTCTAATCCAGTGATACTAATATGATATATGTCATTTTGTCTGTTATCTAATACTACCACTTAATTGTGGGATACAATATATGCATACGTATATACAATTAATTCTAACATTTTAATGGCTGTCATAAAGTATATTTGCAAACACCGACTTATCGGATTGGTTTTTAGGTGAAAAATTCTTTATAGTATGTTGACTGATACTATGCACGCTGAGGATCCAACACTGAATTTAGTCTTTTGATCAATATGTGTTTTAGTATTATACGACCATCACTACTTACTACCTGTTTTTATCATTATATATTAATTACCTATCAAAATCACTATTTTTAACTACCTATCAAAATCACTATTTGATCAAATCCGTACGTTTTTTTTCTAATTTCTTTGTGCTCTGTTTTATCTGATACTATAAAAATTATACATAGTTATACATAAACTATGTTTAATACTAACTTTCTTTTGATGACAATTTTAAAAAATATATATTTTTGTTTCGTTCATATTTGAATTTTACTTATGTAATTATTATTCTTATATAAACATTCAGGCAGATACACTTAGAAAGGATATCATTAAGAAGGTGCATGGAATACTCAAAACTAGACAATTAGCACATGTGTTACTGGCAATTAATGACTACTTCGCAAGGCTACAAGCACTGGGCATTCTTTGGAATCATCGACCGAGACAATAAGTAGAATTAATTACTCAATCATATGATAATTTAGCTTTTACTGCCCAACGAATCCATACAGTTGTTTTTTCATTTTATTTGATTTTGGATTTGCTTCGTCTTGAAAACAAATACAACTAATTAATTGATGTTTTCATTTAGGTTTGAATATTTATATATATGCATTAAGTCTACTTTATGCTACCAAGCAACACATACATACAATTATAGACAAAGTATTTATTAAAACATCCCTATCCCTATCCCTATCCCTATCCCTATCCCTATTATATTTATAACAAAACTAATATTATGTAGACATTCCTACCTTAACCTCCCTAATTAAATCTTAACCCTTCAATTGATTAACCTAATTACTTCTAAACCGTTGATCTTAATCCCTACCCATGTCCATGCAGTAACTATTGTTTGTGTTTGCTAATTTACTTAATTACCCTCGTAACCGCCACCACAATGCATTAAATAAAATTTCAAAATTAGAGTTTGACTAATTCAAAAAGGAGAAACGGATATTAATATTAATTAGGGATTAATACAAAAATCAATATTACACATCAAAAATTTTAAATTAAATATATTACGTAGTAATATATTAGTCAATTGCCTTCCATTGTATCGTAAACTGTACCAAACTGATAAATATATATATATATATATATATATATATATATATATATATATATATATATATATATATATATATATATATATATATATATAAAGATAGAGTTTCAATTTTTTTGAAAAGGAACCCAATCGACCCTACATTGAAAATTTTGAATAAAAATTAAATTTTTTAAGGGATGTGTTTAATGAAAACACGTATACGTCTAATACAGTGGGATGCATATATTGATTACTGAAGTTTGAATTAGGTTGACTGGCTATGCATTTGCCATTCATATATGTCTAATACAGTGATACTAATATGATATGTCTAGTATGGTGATTGTAGTATTAGATTTTATCTGTTATCTAATACTACCACTTAATTGTGGGGTACAATATATGCATACGTATATACAATTAATTCTAACATTTTAATGGCTGTCATGAAGTATGTTTGCAAACACCGACTTATCGGATTGGTTTTTTGGTGAAAAATTCTTTAAAGTATGTTGACTGATACTATGCACGCTGAGGATCCAACACTGAATTTAGTCTTTTGATCAATATGTGTTTTAGTATTATACGACCATCACTACTTACTACCTGTTTTTATCATTATATATTAACTACCTATCAAAATCACTATTTTTAACTACCTATCAAAATCACAATTTGATCAAATCCGTACATTTTTTTTCTAATTTCTTTGTGCTCTGTTTTATTTGATACTATAAAAATTATACATAGTTATACATAAACTATGTTTAATACTAACTTTCTTTTGATGACAATTTTTAAAAATATATATTTTTGTTTCGTTCATATTTGAATTTTACTTATGTAATTATTATTCTTAAATAAACATTCAGGCAGGTACACTTAGAGAGGATATCATTAAGAAGGTGCATAGAATACTCAAAACTAGACAATTAGCACATGCGTTACTGGCAATTAATGACTACTTCGCCAGGCTACAAGCACTGGGCATTCTTTGGGATCATCGACCGAGACAATAAGTAGAATTAATTACTCAATCATATGATAATTTAGCTTTTACTGCCCAACGAATCCATACAGTTGTTTTTTCATTTTATTTGATTTTGGATTTGCTTCGTCTTGAAAACAAATACAACTAATTAATTGATGTTTTCATTTAGGTTTGAATATTTATATATATGCATTAAGTCTACTTTATGCTACCAAGCAACACATACATACAAATATAGACAAAGTATTTATTAAAACATCCCTATCCCTATCCCTATTATATTTATAACAAAACTAATATTATGTAGACATTCCTACCTTAACCTCCCTAATTAAATCTTAACCTTTCAATGGATTAACCTAATTACTTCTAAACCGTTGATCTTAGTCCCTACCCATGTCCATGCAGTAACTATTGTTTGTGTTTGCTAATTTACTTAATTACCCTCGTAACCTCCACCACAATGCATTAAATTAAATTTCAAAATTAGAGTTTGACTAATTCCAAAAGAAGAAACAGATGTGCTTATTAATTAGGGATTAATACAAAATCAATATTACATATCAGAAATATTAAATTAAATATATTACGTAGTAATATATTAGTCAATTGCCTTCCATTGTATCGTAAACTGTACCAAACTGATAAATATATATATATATATAAAGATAGAGTTTCAATTTTTTTGGAATGGAACCCAATCGACCCTACATTGAAAATTTTGAATAAAAATTAAATTTTTTAAGGGATGTGTTTAATGAAAACACGTATACGTCTAATACAGTGGGATGCATATATTGATTACTCAAGTTTGATGTAGGTTGACTGGCTATGCATTTTCCATTCATATATGTCTAATACAGTGATACTAATATGATATGTCTAATACGGTGATTGTAGTATTAGATTTTATCTGTTATCTAATACTACCACTTAATTGTGGCGGTACAATATATGCATACGTATATACAATTAATTCTAACATTTTAATGGCTGTCATGAAGTATGTTTGCAAACACCGACTTATCGGATTGGTTTTTTGGTGAAAAATTCTTTAAAGTATGTTGACTGATACTATGCACGCTGAGGATCCAACACTGAATTTAGTCTTTTGATCAATATGTGTTTTAGTATTATACGACCATCACTACTTACTACCTGTTTTTATCATTATATATTAACTACCTATCAAAATCACTATTTTTAACTACCTATCAAAATCACTATTTGTTCAAATCCGTACGTTTTTTCTAATTTCTTTGTGCTCTGTTTTATTTAATAGTATAAAAATTATACATAGTTATACATAAACTATGTTTAGGGCTTAGTGCAGGGGAATGCACTCAACTATGGCACGAAGTCTATTGTATGTACCCATTTTTAATTAGCTCTATTGTGTGTACCAAACCCGGATAATAGTCTATTTCATGTACCTGACCTGTTAATGACCGGTTAACCTTTTAGACATGCCATGTAAGGAGTACACGTGTAAAGAAATTTAATAAGAAAAAAAAAACAATATCATTCACCTGCATCCGAATGATACACCGCCCACCTCCACTAAAATTACCATCACCACTAAAATTACCATCACCTCCTACAGCTCCAACCAAAATGACCTGTAAAATCACCCTTCCCTAATCTTCTTTTTCACCCATCATCGGCCACCGATGCCGGAGTGAACCCAAACTTCGACAACCTTAAAGTGGGTAAGGCTACATAAATTAGAATCGTTAACTTACCTCCTTTTATTCTTCGGTTATAGATGTAGGGTTCCGATTTTGTTCATTTGTGATTCAAGTGGTTAGAAGAGTAATTGTAGTTCAATTGGAGTCAGAATGGTTAGTGTGGTTGGTATGGTGGTGACGGGATTTTCAGTTTTTGGTGACGGAATTGACGGAGTAGTGATGGTGGTCGTCGTGGTAAACGGTGATGGGCCGTGTAACACCTCGCAAATTTAAACACGATTAATTAAGTTAATCACTTGCATTATTAGACTAATTCCCTACTTGAGTGAATTCACAACACATTCTAGAGGTAAGTCTAGCATAGCCCAACTAGATAATACGCGTAGTATTACGTATTCGTAATTAGTTGTAATTACGTACTGAACAATTTGAAAACAAACGCGATAAAAACATAAGACTGTTGGTGAACAAAATTATTTAATAAAACGAAATTATTAAATAACGTAGTAACGAATAAATATTTTGTCAAAAATATTTACAAATCATTCTATAACGCAAAATGTTTAATTCGTACAATTTAAATAAAACAAAGTTCGAGATTTATAAAATTTATTAATTGGGTTTCATAAAAGATCCTAATTAAAAATAATGAAAATGTAATTAAAAACATAATAGTTAAAATAAAATAACATTTAACGATCGGGTAAACGAACACGGAACGCAAACACGGAGGCAGAAAGTGGAATAAAACCACCTCCCACCTCCATTTTCTTTCATTTTCTATCTATCTCATTCTCTCTCTTCCTCCTCTTTTCTCTTCCTTCTCTCTAAACTCTCTCAAAAATCACACAAAAACCTCAAATACTACCACAAAAACGCGCCGAATCACCATACATCTTTGGAATAAAACGACCACGGCACCCCGATCTACACTTCTACCTTTTCGGATTTCAAATCCGGCACTCGTAAGTTTCCGACAAATCCCGCAAATCTTTAGATTTCGAAGTTATAATTAATATTTCATGTTTAATATACTTAGATTACCATGTTTTAGTGTTTTATACAACCGATCATGTCCAAAACCGACCCGAAACTCGTTATTTTCAATCTGTTCGTCGAACAGGCGACTACGTCGCTTTTGGCCCAAAAACAGTAGTGCGACGTAGGCCTTTACGTCGCATTACCTTTCCCTACGTCGCACATAGCGACGCAACCCACTACGTCGCATTAAATTGCGAACGTCGCCTATGCGACGCAACCCATGACGTCGCAAAACCTGAATGCGACGTAGACCCGTACGTCGCACCCTACGTCGCATAACAACCCAGCATCGCACCTTACGTCGCTAAAAACAGGAAGTTTAAAAACTTGTTTTCACTAAGTGTCGAACTAACCGAAAATGCATATCTTTAAACGATACGATTCACGAGCTTTACAAACAATACAAACACTCTTATTTTACCGAAATTAGGATTTCAAACTATCACCAACGAGTCGTATACATTTTCACAAACAACAAAATACAACGTAAACGGTTAATACTTGGGACATAACTTGGTTGTACGAACACTAGCATGGATGATCAGTTTAGACATCCACATACTTATTAATCTCGTACGTTTAGGACGTTAGGAGATTCCAGACTGTACTTGGGCTCAGGTTTGCTAGCACTCGCACAACTACTTAACTCAACAGGTGAGTTCACAGCCCCTACTTTTACTGTTTGTAACTACTTTTGGGGCGGAAAACATAGTCAACTGCTTTACTGATTACTGATTGCCATAACTGCTTTTACTATATGATTATTTATCATACTACTTACTCGAACAATTAGAGTACTTGAACTGTTAAACTGCTATACAAACTATCACATAACTGCCTTTGGCACACTCATACAAACAACTTATAACTGTGGACAACTACTACAACTGTCCGTACGACATGGCATTCCAAACAAAAACTATTATCACTATGTGAAACTAAATTGGTATCTTACCGGAGAACGACCGGTACATATTGGTAACTTGTCGGAGAACGACCGACACTAACATGGTATCTTACCGGAGAACGACCGGTACTAACAGTGTATCTTACTGGAGAACGACCAGTACTAACAATGTATCTCACCGGAGAACGACCGGTGCTAACTTGGTATCTTACCGGAGAACGACCGGTACATTTGGTAACTAGTCGGAGAACGACCGACTCAAACTTTAAAACTACTGGAGAACGACCAGCAACACGTTTTCAAACATATATTTTGGGTAACGTCCCACACAACTATTTATGGGCAACATCCCACATAAACTTAACTCTTTGGGCGAACAACTCACTAAACTTATACTTTGGATGACGTTCCACTAAACATTACTCGACTATTATGGCAATTACTATTTACGAACGTATTTGGTCCAACAAATGTGACTACAAAACTTGAAACAACAATATACAACATAAAACCTGTGGATTCACTCAACCTAGTTGTTGACTTTTACTATGTTTTTCAGGGAATTAGCTGCGCATATAAGATCGCCAACACACATGGAGAATTAGGCGACCCTTGAAGCTTAGGATGCCAACTTTTGGAAACATATGGATTTCTTTAGTATAACTGAAATGTTTTAGTCATATTTCAGAAATCTACTTTTGTAAACTTACTACTTTTAACTTATACGATTCGATGAATCGTAAACTTTGTAATTAACCCTTTTGGCATCTTAATATTTATTGTTCTGTTGTAATCATAAGCTCTGATACGTATGCATGCTTCATTATTGTGACACCCCAGTACTTAAACCAAACGCTTCCGCTAAACAAATTTGGGGGTGTTACAGATTGGTATCAGAGCCATTGGTTATAGCGAACTAGGAAACTTTAGGTGACGTAGCAACCTAGAGACCTAGACTATAGCCTTGGCTAGAACGCACATGCATACATACATTTGCATACATCTAAACTATCGTTACGATACCTCGATACGCGTGAACTGTTCACCACATACGACTCGTTCATTGTACTCTGATCTCATATGAACCTAATCGTGATTAAACGGTTGATGAAAAGAAGTATGTATTTGACATCATATAATGACGCCTGGCCAACGTGATTATATTATACTAAGTACATATGGGTGTTTCATAGTCGTAAGATACGTGACGGGGATTCGACCATTTCTCTTGATACTCGAAAATTTGAAATATGTGAAACTTCATTCCTCACATATTTTTCATTGGCATTGACTTCTGCATCTTTTCATCGCAGAACGTCAGCATGCCGCCTAAACAAAGAAATACTCGAAACAGTCGACGAAATACTCCACATCCGCCTCCAGAAACAACCGAACAGATTATCGAACGCCGCGTGGCGGAAGCCATCGCACAATACGAGGCGAGCAGAAATCGTGAAAACCTAACCAACAATAGTGGAGCCACCCCAGTTAACAGCGAGACCCCAACCAATAACCAACAGGGGTGTTCCTACAAAACATTCCAAGCCTGCAAACCGAGTACCTTTACCGGGACTGAAGGGGCCGTTGGCCTAGTCCACTGGATCGAGAAAACAGAGTCAGTGATCGACATCAGTGATTGTGCTGCTGACAAAATCGTGAAATACGCCACCTGCACTCTAGCCGACAAAGCGCTAACATGGTGGAACGCTCAGGTACAAATCATGGGACGCCCAGCTGCTTACTCCATCTCATGGGAGACACTGAAACGAATGCTGATGGAGGAATTTTGCCCTCCCAACGAGATGCAAAAACTTGAAACCGAATTCTGGAACATCCAAATGATCGGCGCTGACATTTCCGGTTACACAACTAGATTCCAGGAGCTTGCACGCCTGGTGCCTCACATGGTAACCCCCGAGAGCAAACGCATTGAGCGTTATAACAGGGGTTTGGCACCACAAATCCGAGGCATGGTTATGTCCTCCAAACCAGCAACTTTTAGGAACGCAGTTGATCTGGCTCAAAGCTTAACCGACGACGCTGTCGAGATTGGAACCCTGAAAGTTATCACAGGGAAAACTGAACTTACCCGTACTGATGCGGGCGACTCTGGAACCCACAAACGCAAATGGAACAACGACGGTAACGACCGTCAGGGTCAACAAAACAGAAATCCGGGAAACACCCGAGCCTTCACTGCAATCACCAACCCTGGACCCAAAACCTACCTTGGAAACAAACCGAGGTGCGACAAGTGCGGTAGACACCATGATGGTGATTGTACATTTTGTCAAAACTGCAGACGTCCCGGTCACTTAGCACAGAACTGTAGGACAAACCTACCACCTCCAGCCGCCTCCGAGGTACAAAACACCGGCTGCTTTAGGTGTCGTGATCCTGGACATCACCGAAACCAATGCCAAAACCCGAACAACAACCGCAACAATCAAAACGACAACAACCGCACCGTTAACAAAGGCTACACTCCAAGCCGCGCATACATCCTCCGTGCACCAGAAACGGTTGCAGACCTCAACTAGCACGGTACGTTTTAACGACTATTGCTACGATTTAACATACGTTTCATTCGAATGTCTATTCAACATTAACACTTGGTAAACTTCGATTATTATCGAACGCATAACTATTTAAACTATACCGCGAGTATACTAAACCGTTACAACTTTCTGGCAACAATTGAACGCCACGCAAAATATTACTATTGTTAACAACATGACCCATCGGAGAACATACGCCGCGGGCGATCCGATTTGGTTTTAAATCTCGGGACGAGATTTCTCTAACGAGGGGAGAATGTAACACCTCGCAAATTTAAACACGATTAATTAAGTTAATCACTTGCATTATTAGACTAATTCCCTACTTGAGTGAATTCACAACACATTCTAGAGGTAAGTCTAGCATAGCCCAACTAGATAATACGCGTAGTATTACGTATTCGTAATTAGTTGTAATTACGTACTGAACAATTTGAAAACAAACGCGATAAAAACATAAGACTGTTGGTGAACAAAATTATTTAATAAAACGAAATTATTAAATAACGTAGTAACGAATAAATATTTTGTCAAAAATATTTACAAATCATTCTATAACGCAAAATGTTTAATTCGTACAATTTAAATAAAACAAAGTTCGAGATTTATAAAATTTATTAATTGGGTTTCATAAAAGATCCTAATTAAAAATAATGAAAATGTAATTAAAAACATAATAGTTAAAATAAAATAACATTTAACGATCGGGTAAACGAACACGGAACGCAAACACGGAGGCAGAAAGTGGAATAAAACCACCTCCCACCTCCATTTTCTTTCATTTTCTATCTATCTCATTCTCTCTCTTCCTCCTCTTTTCTCTTCCTTCTCTCTAAACTCTCTCAAAAATCACACAAAAACCTCAAATACTACCACAAAAACGCGCCGAATCACCATACATCTTTGGAATAAAACGACCACGGCACCCCGATCTACACTTCTACCTTTTCGGATTTCAAATCCGGCACTCGTAAGTTTCCGACAAATCCCGCAAATCTTTAGATTTCGAAGTTATAATTAATATTTCATGTTTAATATACTTAGATTACCATGTTTTAGTGTTTTATACAACCGATCATGTCCAAAACCGACCCGAAACTCGTTATTTTCAATCTGTTCGTCGAACAGGCGACTACGTCGCTTTTGGCCCAAAAACAGTAGTGCGACGTAGGCCTTTACGTCGCATTACCTTTCCCTACGTCGCACATAGCGACGCAACCCACTACGTCGCATTAAATTGCGAACGTCGCCTATGCGACGCAACCCATGACGTCGCAAAACCTGAATGCGACGTAGACCCGTACGTCGCACCCTACGTCGCATAACAACCCAGCGTCGCACCTTACGTCGCTAAAAACAGGAAGTTTAAAAACTTGTTTTCACTAAGTGTCGAACTAACCGGAAATGCATATCTTTAAACGATACGATTCACGAGCTTTACAAACAATACAAACACTCTTATTTTACCGAAATTAGGATTTCAAACTATCACCAACGAGTCGTATACATTTTCACAAACAACAAAATACAACGTAAACGGTTAATACTTGGGACATAACTTGGTTGTACGAACACTAGCATGGATGATCAGTTTAGACATCCACATACTTATTAATCTCGTACGTTTAGGACGTTAGGAGATTCCAGACTGTACTTGGGCTCAGGTTTGCTAGCACTCGCACAACTACTTAACTCAACAGGTGAGTTCACAGCCCCTACTTTTACTGTTTGTAACTACTTTTGGGGTGGAAAACATAGTCAACTGCTTTACTGATTACTGATTGCCATAACTGCTTTTACTATATGATTATTTATCATACTACTTACTCGAACAATTAGAGTACTTGAACTGTTAAACTGCTATACAAACTATCACATAACTGCCTTTGGCACACTCATACAAACAACTTATAACTGTGGACAACTACTACAACTGTCCGTACGACATGGCATTCCAAACAAAAACTATTATCACTATGTGAAACTAAATTGGTATCTTACCGGAGAACGACCGGTACATATTGGTAACTTGTCGGAGAACGACCGACACTAACATGGTATCTTACCGGAGAACGACCGGTACTAACAGTGTATCTTACTGGAGAACGACCAGTACTAACAATGTATCTCACCGGAGAACGACCGGTGCTAACTTGGTATCTTACCGGAGAACGACCGGTACATTTGGTAACTAGTCGGAGAACGACCGACTCAAACTTTAAAACTACTGGAGAACGACCAGCAACACGTTTTCAAACATATATTTTGGGTAACGTCCCACACAACTATTTATGGGCAACATCCCACATAAACTTAACTCTTTGGGCGAACAACTCACTAAACTTATACTTTGGATGACGTTCCACTAAACATTACTCGACTATTATGGCAATTACTATTTACGAACGTATTTGGTCCAACAAATGTGACTACAAAACTTGAAACAACAATATACAACATAAAACCTGTGGATTCACTCAACCTAGTTGTTGACTTTTACTATGTTTTTCAGGGAATTAGCTGCGCATATAAGATCGCCAACACACATGGAGAATTAGGCGACCCTTGAAGCTTAGGATGCCAACTTTTGGAAACATATGGATTTCTTTAGTATAACTGAAATGTTTTAGTCATATTTCAGAAATCTACTTTTGTAAACTTACTACTTTTAACTTATACGATTCGATGAATCGTAAACTTTGTAATTAACCCTTTTGGCATCTTAATATTTATTGTTCTGTTGTAATCATAAGCTCTGATACGTATGCATGCTTCATTATTGTGACACCCCAGTACTTAAACCAAACGCTTCCGCTAAACAAATTTGGGGGTGTTACAGGCCGACGGTGGAGTTCGTCGGAGAAGGGGGCGGTGGAGTTCCGTCAAATATGTTGGGTGTGGGAATGTTGTGAAGAAGACGGTGTGTGGATGACCTGGACTTTGGTTAAGTGTTTGTATACACCTCATTAAAATTTACCGATGTGTTACTCCACGTATGCATTATGTATCAATTTGGTCAACGAGTTAACCGTCAAAGATTTCAAACGGTGGTAAAGTGCATGAAATAGACTATTATTCGGGTTTGGTACACACAATAGAGCTAATTAAAAATGGGTACACACAATAGACTTCGTGTCATAGTTGGGTGCATTCCCCTGCACTAAGCCCCTATGTTTAATACTAACTTTCTTTTGATGACAATTTTTAAAAATATATATTTTTGTTTCGTTCATATTTGAATTTTACTTATGTATTTATTATTCTTAAATAAACATTCAGGCAGATACACTTAGAGAGGATATCATTAAGAATGTGCATGGAATACTCAAAACTAGACAATTTGCACATGCGTTACTGGCAATTAATGACTACTTCGCAAGGCTACAAGCACTGAGCATTCTTTAGAATCATCGACCGAGACAATAAGTAGAATAAATTACTCAATCATATGATAATTTAGCTTTTACTGCCCAATGAATCCATACAGTTGTTATTTCATATTATTTGATTTTGGATTTGCTTTGTCGTGAAAACAAATACAACTAATTAATTGATGTTTTCATTTAGGTTTGAATATTTATATATATGCATTAAGTCTACTTTATGCTACCAAGCAACACATACATACAATTATAGACAAAGTATTTATTAAAACATCCCTATCCCTATTATATTTATAACAAAACTAATATTATGTAGACATTCCTACCTTAACCTCCCTAATTAAATCTTAACCCTTCAATTGATTAACCTAATTACTTCTAAACCGTTGATCTTAATCCCTACCCATGTCCATGCAGTAACTATTGTTTGTGTTTGCTAATTTACTTAATTACCCTCGTAACCGCCACCACAATGCATTAAATAAAATTTCAAAATTAGAGTTTGACTAATTCAAAAAGGAGAAACGGATATTAATATTAATTAGGGATTAATACAAAAATCAATATTACACATCAAAAATTTTAAATTAAATATATTACGTAGTAATATATTAGTCAATTGCCTTCCATTGTATCGTAAACTGTACCAAACTGATAAATATATATATATATATATATTTATAAAGATAGAGTTTCAATTTTTTTGAAAAGGAACCCAATCGACCCTACATTGAAAATTTTGAATAAAAATTAAATTTTTTAAGGGATGTGTTTAATGAAAACACGTATACGTCTAATACAGTGGGATGCATATATTGATTACTGAAGTTTGAATTAGGTTGACTGGCTATGCATTTGCCATTCATATATGTCTAATACAGTGATACTAATATGATATGTCTAGTATGGTGATTGTAGTATTAGATTTTATCTGTTATCTAATACTACCACTTAATTGTGGGGTACAATATATGCATACGTATATACAATTAATTCTAACATTTTAATGGCTGTCATGAAGTATGTTTGCAAACACCGACTTATCGGATTGGTTTTTTGGTGAAAAATTCTTTAAAGTATGTTGACTGATACTATGCACGCTGAGGATCCAACACTGAATTTAGTCTTTTGATCAATATGTGTTTTAGTATTATACGACCATCACTACTTACTACCTGTTTTTATCATTATATATTAACTACCTATCAAAATCACTATTTTTAACTACCTATCAAAATCACAATTTGATCAAATCCGTACATTTTTTTTCTAATTTCTTTGTGCTCTGTTTTATTTGATACTATAAAAATTATACATAGTTATACATAAACTATGTTTAATACTAACTTTCTTTTGATGACAATTTTTAAAAATATATATTTTTGTTTCGTTCATATTTGAATTTTACTTATGTAATTATTATTCTTAAATAAACATTCAGGCAGGTACACTTAGAGAGGATATCATTAAGAAGGTGCATAGAATACTCAAAACTAGACAATTAGCACATGCGTTACTGGCAATTAATGACTACTTCGCCAGGCTACAAGCACTGGGCATTCTTTGGGATCATCGACCGAGACAATAAGTAGAATTAATTACTCAATCATATGATAATTTAGCTTTTACTGCCCAACGAATCCATACAGTTGTTTTTTCATTTTATTTGATTTTGGATTTGCTTCGTCTTGAAAACAAATACAACTAATTAATTGATGTTTTCATTTAGGTTTGAATATTTATATATATGCATTAAGTCTACTTTATGCTACCAAGCAACACATACATACAAATATAGACAAAGTATTTATTAAAACATCCCTATCCCTATCCCTATTATATTTATAACAAAACTAATATTATGTAGACATTCCTACCTTAACCTCCCTAATTAAATCTTAACCTTTCAATGGATTAACCTAATTACTTCTAAACCGTTGATCTTAGTCCCTACCCATGTCCATGCAGTAACTATTGTTTGTGTTTGCTAATTTACTTAATTACCCTCGTAACCTCCACCACAATGCATTAAATTAAATTTCAAAATTAGAGTTTGACTAATTCCAAAAGAAGAAACAGATGTGCTTATTAATTAGGGATTAATACAAAATCAATATTACATATCAGAAATATTAAATTAAATATATTACGTAGTAATATATTAGTCAATTGCCTTCCATTGTATCGTAAACTGTACCAAACTGATAAATATATATATATATATAAAGATAGAGTTTCAATTTTTTTGGAATGGAACCCAATCGACCCTACATTGAAAATTTTGAATAAAAATTAAATTTTTTAAGGGATGTGTTTAATGAAAACACGTATACGTCTAATACAGTGGGATGCATATATTGATTACTCAAGTTTGATGTAGGTTGACTGGCTATGCATTTTCCATTCATATATGTCTAATACAGTGATACTAATATGATATGTCTAATACGGTGATTGTAGTATTAGATTTTATCTGTTATCTAATACTACCACTTAATTGTGGCGGTACAATATATGCATACGTATATACAATTAATTCTAACATTTTAATGGCTGTCATGAAGTATGTTTGCAAACACCGACTTATCGGATTGGTTTTTTGGTGAAAAATTCTTTAAAGTATGTTGACTGATACTATGCACGCTGAGGATCCAACACTGAATTTAGTCTTTTGATCAATATGTGTTTTAGTATTATACGACCATCACTACTTACTACCTGTTTTTATCATTATATATTAACTACCTATCAAAATCACTATTTTTAACTACCTATCAAAATCACTATTTGTTCAAATCCGTACGTTTTTTCTAATTTCTTTGTGCTCTGTTTTATTTAATAGTATAAAAATTATACATAGTTATACATAAACTATGTTTAGGGCTTAGTGCAGGGGAATGCACTCAACTATGGCACGAAGTCTATTGTATGTACCCATTTTTAATTAGCTCTATTGTGTGTACCAAACCCGGATAATAGTCTATTTCATGTACCTGACCTGTTAATGACCGGTTAACCTTTTAGACATGCCATGTAAGGAGTACACGTGTAAAGAAATTTAATAAGAAAAAAAAAACAATATCATTCACCTGCATCCGAATGATACACCGCCCACCTCCACTAAAATTACCATCACCACTAAAATTACCATCACCTCCTACAGCTCCAACCAAAATGACCTGTAAAATCACCCTTCCCTAATCTTCTTTTTCACCCATCATCGGCCACCGATGCCGGAGTGAACCCAAACTTCGACAACCTTAAAGTGGGTAAGGCTACATAAATTAGAATCGTTAACTTACCTCCTTTTATTCTTCGGTTATAGATGTAGGGTTCCGATTTTGTTCATTTGTGATTCAAGTGGTTAGAAGAGTAATTGTAGTTCAATTGGAGTCAGAATGGTTAGTGTGGTTGGTATGGTGGTGACGGGATTTTCAGTTTTTGGTGACGGAATTGACGGAGTAGTGATGGTGGTCGTCGTGGTAAACGGTGATGGGCCGTGTAACACCTCGCAAATTTAAACACGATTAATTAAGTTAATCACTTGCATTATTAGACTAATTCCCTACTTGAGTGAATTCACAACACATTCTAGAGGTAAGTCTAGCATAGCCCAACTAGATAATACGCGTAGTATTACGTATTCGTAATTAGTTGTAATTACGTACTGAACAATTTGAAAACAAACGCGATAAAAACATAAGACTGTTGGTGAACAAAATTATTTAATAAAACGAAATTATTAAATAACGTAGTAACGAATAAATATTTTGTCAAAAATATTTACAAATCATTCTATAACGCAAAATGTTTAATTCGTACAATTTAAATAAAACAAAGTTCGAGATTTATAAAATTTATTAATTGGGTTTCATAAAAGATCCTAATTAAAAATAATGAAAATGTAATTAAAAACATAATAGTTAAAATAAAATAACATTTAACGATCGGGTAAACGAACACGGAACGCAAACACGGAGGCAGAAAGTGGAATAAAACCACCTCCCACCTCCATTTTCTTTCATTTTCTATCTATCTCATTCTCTCTCTTCCTCCTCTTTTCTATTCCTTCTCTCTAAACTCTCTCAAAAATCACACAAAAACCTCAAATACTACCACAAAAACGCGCCGAATCACCATACATCTTTGGAATAAAACGACCACGGCACCCCGATCTACACTTCTACCTTTTCGGATTTCAAATCCGGCACTCGTAAGTTTCCGACAAATCCCGCAAATCTTTAGATTTCGAAGTTATAATTAATATTTCATGTTTAATATACTTAGATTACCATGTTTTAGTGTTTTATACAACCGATCATGTCCAAAACCGACCCGAAACTCGTTATTTTCAATCTGTTCGTCGAACAGGCGACTACGTCGCTTTTGGCCCAAAAACAGTAGTGCGACGTAGGCCTTTACGTCGCATTACCTTTCCCTACGTCGCACATAGCGACGCAACCCACTACGTCGCATTAAATTGCGAACGTCGCCTATGCGACGCAACCCATGACGTCGCAAAACCTGAATGCGACGTAGACCCGTACGTCGCACCCTACGTCGCATAACAACCCAGCGTCGCACCTTACGTCGCTAAAAACAGGAAGTTTAAAAACTTGTTTTCACTAAGTGTCGAACTAACCGGAAATGCATATCTTTAAACGATACGATTCACGAGCTTTACAAACAATACAAACACTCTTATTTTACCGAAATTAGGATTTCAAACTATCACCAACGAGTCGTATACATTTTCACAAACAACAAAATACAACGTAAACGGTTAATACTTGGGACATAACTTGGTTGTACGAACACTAGCATGGATGATCAGTTTAGACATCCACATACTTATTAATCTCGTACGTTTAGGACGTTAGGAGATTCCAGACTGTACTTGGGCTCAGGTTTGCTAGCACTCGCACAACTACTTAACTCAACAGGTGAGTTCACAGCCCCTACTTTTACTGTTTGTAACTACTTTTGGGGCGGAAAACATAGTCAACTGCTTTACTGATTACTGATTGCCATAACTGCTTTTACTATATGATTATTTATCATACTACTTACTCGAACAATTAGAGTACTTGAACTGTTAAACTGCTATACAAACTATCACATAACTGCCTTTGGCACACTCATACAAACAACTTATAACTGTGGACAACTACTACAACTGTCCGTACGACATGGCATTCCAAACAAAAACTATTATCACTATGTGAAACTAAATTGGTATCTTACCGGAGAACGACCGGTACATATTGGTAACTTGTCGGAGAACGACCGACACTAACATGGTATCTTACCGGAGAACGACCGGTACTAACAGTGTATCTTACTGGAGAACGACCAGTACTAACAATGTATCTCACCGGAGAACGACCGGTGCTAACTTGGTATCTTACCGGAGAACGACCGGTACATTTGGTAACTAGTCGGAGAACGACCGACTCAAACTTTAAAACTACTGGAGAACGACCAGCAACACGTTTTCAAACATATATTTTGGGTAACGTCCCACACAACTATTTATGGGCAACATCCCACATAAACTTAACTCTTTGGGCGAACAACTCACTAAACTTATACTTTGGATGACGTTCCACTAAACATTACTCGACTATTATGGCAATTACTATTTACGAACGTATTTGGTCCAACAAATGTGACTACAAAACTTGAAACAACAATATACAACATAAAACCTGTGGATTCACTCAACCTAGTTGTTGACTTTTACTATGTTTTTCAGGGAATTAGCTGCGCATATAAGATCGCCAACACACATGGAGAACTAGGCGACCCTTGAAGCTTAGGATGCCAACTTTTGGAAACATATGGATTTCTTTAGTATAACTGAAATGTTTTAGTCATATTTCAGAAATCTACTTTTGTAAACTTACTACTTTTAACTTATACGATTCGATGAATCGTAAACTTTGTAATTAACCCTTTTGGCATCTTAATATTTATTGTTCTGTTGTAATCATAAGCTCTGATACGTATGCATGCTTCATTATTGTGACACCCCAGTACTTAAACCAAACGCTTCCGCTAAACAAATTTGGGGGTGTTACAGATTGGTATCAGAGCCATTGGTTATAGCGAACTAGGAAACTTTAGGTGACGTAGCAACCTAGAGACCTAGACTATAGCCTTGGCTAGAACGCACATGCATACATACATTTGCATACATCTAAACTATCGTTACGATACCTCGATACGCGTGAACTGTTCACCACATACGACTCGTTCATTGTACTCTGATCTCATATGAACCTAATCGTGATTAAACGGTTGATGAAAAGAAGTATGTATTTGACATCATATAATGACGCCTGGCCAACGTGATTATATTATACTAAGTACATATGGGTGTTTCATAGTCGTAAGATACGTGACGGGGATTCGACCATTTCTCTTGATACTCGAAAATTTGAAATATGTGAAACTTCATTCCTCACATATTTTTCATTGGCATTGACTTCTGCATCTTTTCATCGCAGAACGTCAGCATGCCGCCTAAACAAAGAAATACTCGAAACAGTCGACGAAATACTCCACATCCGCCTCCAGAAACAACCGAACAGATTATCGAACGCCGCGTGGCGGAAGCCATCGCACAATACGAGGCGAGCAGAAATCGTGAAAACCTAACCAACAATAGTGGAGCCACCCCAGTTAACAGCGAGACCCCAACCAATAACCAACAGGGGTGTTCCTACAAAACATTCCAAGCCTGCAAACCGAGTACCTTTACCGGGACTGAAGGGGCCATTGGCCTAGTCCACTGGATCGAGAAAACAGAGTCAGTGATCGACATCAGTGATTGTGCTGCTGACAAAATCGTGAAATACGCCACCTGCACTCTAGCCGACAAAGCGCTAACATGGTGGAACGCTCAGGTACAAATCATGGGACGCCCAGCTGCTTACTCCATCTCATGGGAGACACTGAAACGAATGCTGATGGAGGAATTTTGCCCTCCCAACGAGATGCAAAAACTTGAAACCGAATTCTGGAACATCCAAATGATCGGCGCTGACATTTCCGGTTACACAACTAGATTCCAGGAGCTTGCACGCCTGGTGCCTCACATGGTAACCCCCGAGAGCAAACGCATTGAGCGTTATAACAGGGGTTTGGCACCACAAATCCGAGGCATGGTTATGTCCTCCAAACCAGCAACTTTTAGGAGCGCAGTTGATCTGGCTCAAAGCTTAACCGACGACGCTGTCGAGATTGGAACCCTGAAAGTTATCACAGGGAAAACTGAACTTACCCGTACTGATGCGGGCGACTCTGGAACCCACAAACGCAAATGGAACAACGACGGTAACGACCGTCAGGGTCAACAAAACAGAAATCTGGGAAACACCCGAGCCTTCACTGCAATCACCAACCCTGGACCCAAAACCTACCTTGGAAACAAACCGAGGTGCGACAAGTGCGGTAGACACCATGATGGTGATTGTACATTTTGTCAAAACTGCAGACGTCCCGGTCACTTAGCACAGAACTGTAGGACAAACCTACCACCTCCAGCCGCCTCCGAGGTACAAAACACCGGCTGCTTTAGGTGTCGTGATCCTGGACATCACCGAAACCAATGCCAAAACCCGAACAACAACCGCAACAATCAAAACGACAACAACCGCACCGTTAACAAAGGCTACACTCCAAGCCGCGCATACATCCTCCGTGCACCAGAAACGGTTGCAGACCTCAACTAGCACGGTACGTTTTAACGACTATTGCTACGATTTAACATACGTTTCATTCGAATGTCTATTCAACATTAACACTTGGTAAACTTCGATTATTATCGAACGCATAACTATTTAAACTATACCGCGAGTATACTAAACCGTTACAACTTTCTGGCAACAATTGAACGCCACGCAAAATATTACTATTGTTAACAACATGACCCATCGGAGAACATACGCCGCGGGCGATCCGATTTGGTTTTAAATCTCGGGACGAGATTTCTCTAACGAGGGGAGAATGTAACACCTCGCAAATTTAAACACGATTAATTAAGTTAATCACTTGCATTATTAGACTAATTCCCTACTTGAGTGAATTCACAACACATTCTAGAGGTAAGTCTAGCATAGCCCAACTAGATAATACGCGTAGTATTACGTATTCGTAATTAGTTGTAATTACGTACTGAACAATTTGAAAACAAACGCGATAAAAACATAAGACTGTTGGTGAACAAAATTATTTAATAAAACGAAATTATTAAATAACGTAGTAACGAATAAATATTTTGTCAAAAATATTTACAAATCATTCTATAACGCAAAATGTTTAATTCGTACAATTTAAATAAAACAAAGTTCGAGATTTATAAAATTTATTAATTGGGTTTCATAAAAGATCCTAATTAAAAATAATGAAAATGTAATTAAAAACATAATAGTTAAAATAAAATAACATTTAACGATCGGGTAAACGAACACGGAACGCAAACACGGAGGCAGAAAGTGGAATAAAACCACCTCCCACCTCCATTTTCTTTCATTTTCTATCTATCTCATTCTCTCTCTTCCTCCTCTTTTCTCTTCCTTCTCTCTAAACTCTCTCAAAAATCACACAAAAACCTCAAATACTACCACAAAAACGCGCCGAATCACCATACATCTTTGGAATAAAACGACCACGGCACCCCGATCTACACTTCTACCTTTTCGGATTTCAAATCCGGCACTCGTAAGTTTCCGACAAATCCCGCAAATCTTTAGATTTCGAAGTTATAATTAATATTTCATGTTTAATATACTTAGATTACCATGTTTTAGTGTTTTATACAACCGATCATGTCCAAAACCGACCTGAAACTCGTTATTTTCAATCTGTTCGTCGAACAGGCGACTACGTCGCTTTTGGCCCAAAAACAGTAGTGCGACGTAGGCCTTTACGTCGCATTACCTTTCCCTACGTCGCACATAGCGACGCAACCCACTACGTCGCATTAAATTGCGAACGTCGCCTATGCGACGCAACCCATGACGTCGCAAAACCTGAATGCGACGTAGACCCGTACGTCGCACCCTACGTCGCATAACAACCCAGCGTCGCACCTTACGTCGCTAAAAACAGGAAGTTTAAAAACTTGTTTTCACTAAGTGTCGAACTAACCGAAAATGCATATCTTTAAACGATACGATTCACGAGCTTTACAAACAATACAAACACTCTTATTTTACCGAAATTAGGATTTCAAACTATCACCAACGAGTCGTATACATTTTCACAAACAACAAAATACAACGTAAACGGTTAATACTTGGGACATAACTTGGTTGTACGAACACTAGCATGGATGATCAGTTTAGACATCCACATACTTATTAATCTCGTACGTTTAGGACGTTAGGAGATTCCAGACTGTACTTGGGCTCAGGTTTGCTAGCACTCGCACAACTACTTAACTCAACAGGTGAGTTCACAGCCCCTACTTTTACTGTTTGTAACTACTTTTGGGGTGGAAAACATAGTCAACTGCTTTACTGATTACTGATTGCCATAACTGCTTTTACTATATGATTATTTATCATACTACTTACTCGAACAATTAGAGTACTTGAACTGTTAAACTGCTATACAAACTATCACATAACTGCCTTTGGCACACTCATACAAACAACTTATAACTGTGGACAACTACTACAACTGTCCGTACGACATGGCATTCCAAACAAAAACTATTATCACTATGTGAAACTAAATTGGTATCTTACCGGAGAACGACCGGTACATATTGGTAACTTGTCGGAGAACGACCGACACTAACATGGTATCTTACCGGAGAACGACCGGTACTAACAGTGTATCTTACTGGAGAACGACCAGTACTAACAATGTATCTCACCGGAGAACGACCGGTGCTAACTTGGTATCTTACCGGAGAACGACCGGTTCATTTGGTAACTAGTCGGAGAACGACCGACTCAAACTTTAAAACTACTGGAGAACGACCAGCAACACGTTTTCAAACATATATTTTGGGTAACGTCCCACACAACTATTTATGGGCAACATCCCACATAAACTTAACTCTTTGGGCGAACAACTCACTAAACTTATACTTTGGATGACGTTCCACTAAACATTACTCGACTATTATGGCAATTACTATTTACGAACGTATTTGGTCCAACAAATGTGACTACAAAACTTGAAACAACAATATACAACATAAAACCTGTGGATTCACTCAACCTAGTTGTTGACTTTTACTATGTTTTTCAGGGAATTAGCTGCGCATATAAGATCGCCAACACACATGGAGAATTAGGCGACCCTTGAAGCTTAGGATGCCAACTTTTGGAAACATATGGATTTCTTTAGTATAACTGAAATGTTTTAGTCATATTTCAGAAATCTACTTTTGTAAACTTACTACTTTTAACTTATACGATTCGATGAATCGTAAACTTTGTAATTAACCCTTTTGGCATCTTAATATTTATTGTTCTGTTGTAATCATAAGCTCTGATACGTATGCATGCTTCATTATTGTGACACCCCAGTACTTAAACCAAACGCTTCCGCTAAACAAATTTGGGGGTGTTACAGGCCGACGGTGGAGTTCGTCGGAGAAGGGGGCGGTGGAGTTCCGTCAAATATGTTGGGTGTGGGAATGTTGTGAAGAAGACGGTGTGTGGATGACCTGGACTTTGGTTAAGTGTTTGTATACACCTCATTAAAATTTACCGATGTGTTACTCCACGTATGCATTATGTATCAATTTGGTCAACGAGTTAACCGTCAAAGATTTCAAACGGTGGTAAAGTGCATGAAATAGACTATTATTCGGGTTTGGTACACACAATAGAGCTAATTAAAAATGGGTACACACAATAGACTTCGTGTCATAGTTGGGTGCATTCCCCTGCACTAAGCCCCTATGTTTAATACTAACTTTCTTTTGATGACAATTTTTAAAAATATATATTTTTGTTTCGTTCATATTTGAATTTTACTTATGTATTTATTATTCTTAAATAAACATTCAGGCAGATACACTTAGAGAGGATATCATTAAGAATGTGCATGGAATACTCAAAACTAGACAATTTGCACATGCGTTACTGGCAATTAATGACTACTTCGCAAGGCTACAAGCACTGAGCATTCTTTAGAATCATCGACCGAGACAATAAGTAGAATAAATTACTCAATCATATGATAATTTAGCTTTTACTGCCCAATGAATCCATACAGTTGTTATTTCATATTATTTGATTTTGGATTTGCTTTGTCGTGAAAACAAATACAACTAATTAATTGATGTTTTCATTTAGGTTTGAATATTTATATATATGCATTAAGTCTACTTTATGCTACCAAGCAACACATACATACAATTATAGACAAAGTATTTATTAAAACATCCCTATCCCTATTATATTTATAACAAAACTAATATTATGTAGACATTCCTACCTTAACCTCCCTAATTAAATCTTAACCCTTCAATTGATTAACCTAATTACTTCTAAACCGTTGATCTTAATCCCTACCCATGTCCATGCAGTAACTATTGTTTGTGTTTGCTAATTTACTTAATTACCCTCGTAACCGCCACCACAATGCATTAAATAAAATTTCAAAATTAGAGTTTGACTAATTCAAAAAGGAGAAACGGATATTAATATTAATTAGGGATTAATACAAAAATCAATATTACACATCAAAAATTTTAAATTAAATATATTACGTAGTAATATATTAGTCAATTGCCTTCCATTGTATCGTAAACTGTACCAAACTGATAAATATATATATATATATATATATATATATATATATATATATATATATATATATAAAGATAGAGTTTCATATTTTTTGGAAAGGAACCCAATCGACCCTAAATTGAAAATTTTGAATAAAAATTAAATTTTTTAAGGGATGTGTTTAATGAAAACACATATACGTCTAATACAGTGGGATGCATATATTGATTACTGAAGTTTGAAGTAGGTTGAGTGGCTATGCATTTGCCATTCATTTATGTCTAATACAGTGATACTAATATGATATGTGTCTAATACGGTGATTGTAGTATTAGATTTTGTCTGTTATCAAATACTACCACTTAATTGTGGGGTACAATATATGCATACGTATATACAATTAATTATAACATTTTAATGGCTGTCATGAAGTATGTTTGCAAACACCGACATATCGGATTGGTTTTTTGGTGAAAAATTCTTTAAAGTATGTTGACTGACACTATTCACGCTGAGGATCCAACACTGAATTTAGTCTTTTGATCAATATGTGTTTTAGTATTATACGACCATCACTACTTACTACCTGTTTTTATCATTATATATTAACTACCTATCAAAATCACTATTTTTAACTACCTATCAAAATCACTATTTGATCAAATCCGTACGTTTTTTCTAATTTCTTTGTGCTCTGTTTTATATGTAAAAATTATACATAGTTATACATAAACTATGTTTAATACTAACTTTCTTTTGATGACAATTTTAAAAAATATATATTTTTGTTTCGTTCATATTTGAATTTTACTTATGTAATTATTATTCTTAAATAAACATCCCTTCCCTATTATATTTATAACAAAACTAATATTATGTAGACATTCCTACCTTAACCTCCCTAATTAAATCTTAACCTTTCAATCGATTAACCTAATTACTTTTAAACCGTTGATCTTAATCCCTACCCATGTCCATGCAGTAACTATTGTTTGTGTTTACTAATTTACTTAATTACGCTCGTAACCTCCACCACAATGCATTAAATTAAATTTCAAAATTAGAGTTTGACTAATTCCAAAAGAAGAAACGGATATTAATATTAATTAGGGATTAATACAAAAATCAATATTACATATCAAAAATTTTAAATTAAATATATTACTTAGTAATATATTAGTCAATTGCCTTCCATTGTATCGTAAACTGTACCAAACTGATATATATATATATATATATATATATATATATATATATATATATATATATATATAAAGATAGAGTTTCAAATTTTTTGGAAAGGTACCCAATCGACCCTACATTGAAAATTTTGAATAAAAATTAAATTTTTTAAGGGATGTGTTTAATGAAAACACATATACGTCTAATACAGTGGGATGCATATATTGATTACTGAAGTTTGAAGTAGGTTGAGTGGCTATGCATTTGCCATTCATATATGTCTAATACAGTGATACTAATATGATATATGTCTAATACGGTGATTGTAGTATTAGATTTTATCTGTTATCGAATACTACCACATAAGTGTGGGGTACAATATATGCATACGTATATACAATTAATTCTAACATTTTAATGGATGTCATGAAGTATGTTTGCAAACACCGACATATCGGATTGGTTTTTTGGTGAAAAATTCTTTAAAGTATGTTGACTGATACTATGCACGCTGAGGATCCAACACTGAATTTAGTCTTTTGATCAATATGTGTTTTAGTATTATACGACCATCACTACTTACTACCTGTTTTTATCATTATATATTAACTACCTATCAAAATCACTATTTGATCAAATCCTACGTTTTTTCTAATTTCTTTGTGCTCTGTTTTATCTGATAATATAAAAATTATACATAGTTATACGTAAACTATGTTTAATACTAACTTTCTTTTGATGACAATTTTAAAAAATATATATTTTTGTTTCGTTCATATTTGAATTTTACTTATGTAATTATTATTCTTAAATAAACATTCAGGCAGATACACTTAGAAAGGATATCATTAAGAAGGTGCATGGAATACTCAAAACTAGACAATTAGCACATGCGTTACTGGCAATTAATGACTACTTCGCAAGGCTACAAGCACAGGGCATTCTTTGGAATCATCGACCGAGACAATAAGTAGAATTAATTAATCAATCATATGATAATTTAGCTTTTACTGCCCAACGAATCCATACAGTTGTTTTTTCATTTTATTTGATTTTGGATTTGCTTCGTCTTGAAAACAAATACAACTAATTAATTGATGTTTTCATTTAGGTTTGAATATTTATATATATGCATTAAGTCTACTTTATGCTACCAAGCAACACATACATACAATTATAGACAAAGTATTTATTAAAACATCCCTATCCCTATCCCTATCCCTATCCCTATTATATTTATAACAAAACTAATGTTATGTAGACATTCCTACCTTAACCTCCCTAATTAAATCTTAACCTTTCAATGGATTAACCTAATTACTTCTAAACCGTTGATCTTAGTCCCTACCCATGTCCATGCAGTAACTATTGTTTGTGTTTGCTAATTTACTTAATTACCCTCGTAACCTCCACCACAATGCATTAAATTAAATTTCAAAATTAGAGTTTGACTAATTCCAAAAGAAGAAACAGATGTGCTTATTAATTAGGGATTAATACAAAATCAATATTACATATCTGAAATATTAAATTAAATATATTACGTAGTAATATATTAGTCAATTGCCTTCCATTGTATCGTAAACTGTACCAAACTGATAAATTTATATATATATATATATATATATATATATATATATATATATATATATATATATATATATATATATATATATATTTATTTATTTATAAAGATAGAGTTTCAATTTTTTTGAAAAGGAACCCAATCGACCCTACATTGAAAATTTTGAATAAAAATTAAATTTTTTAAGGGATGTGTTTAATGAAAACACATATACGTCTAATACAGTGGGATGCATATATTGATTACTGAAGTTTGAATTAGGTTGACTGGCTATGCATTTGCCATTCATATATGTCTAATACAGTGATACTAATATGATATGTCTAATACGGTGATTGTAGTATTAGATTTTATCTGTTATCTAATACTACCACTTAATTGTGGGGTACAATATATGCATACGTATATACAATTAATTCTAACATTTTAATGGCTGTCATGAAGTATGTTTGCAAACACCGACTTATCGGATTGGTTTTTTGGTGAAAAATTCTTTAAAGTATGTTGACTGATACTATGCACGCTGAGGATCCAACACTGAATTTAGTCTTTTGATCAATATTTGTTTTAGTATTATACGATCATCACTACTTACTACCTGTTTTTATCATTATATATTAACTACCTATCAAAATCACTATTTTTAGCTACCTATCAAAATCACTATTTGATCAAATCCGTACGTTTTTTTCTAATTTCTTTGTGCTCTGTTTATTTGATACTATAAAAATTATACATAGTTATACATAAACTATGTTTAATACTAACTTTCTTTTGATGACAATTTTTAAAAATATATAATTTTGTTTCGTTCATATTTGAATTTTACTTATGTAATTATTATTCTTAAATAAACATTCAGGCATGTACACTTAGAGAGGATATCATTAAGAAGGTGCATAGAATACTCAAAACTAGACAATTAGCACATGCGTTACTGGTAATTAATGACTACTTCGCAAGGCTACAAGCACTGGGCATTCTTTGGGATCATCGACCGAGACAATAAGTAGAATTAATTACTCAATCATATGATAATTTAGCTTTTACTGCCCAACGAATCCATACAGTTGTTTTTTCATTTTATTTGATTTTGGATTTGCTTCGTCTTGAAAACAAATACAACTAATTAATTGATGTTTTCATTTAGGTTTGAATATTTATATATATGCATTAAGTCTACTTTATGCTACCAAGCAACACATACATACAATTATAGATAAAGTATTTATTAAAACATCCCTATCCCTATCCCTATTATATTTATAAGAGTAAATTATTTAAATCATCCCTGTGGTTTTCAATTTGTTCCATAGGTCGTCCCTCACTTCCAAAAATTATTTAAATCGTCCCTGTGGTTTTCAATTTTGTTCAACGATAGTCCAAAATAGACTACTGGTGAACAAAACTTTTCGAAAATAAATTATTTAAATAGTCCATTTTGGACTATCGTTGAACAAAATTGAAAACCATATGGATGATTTGAATAATTTTTGGAAGTGAGGGACGACCTATGGAACAAATTGAAAACCACAGGGACGATTTAAATAATTTACTCTATTTATAACAAAACTAATATTATGTAGACATTACTACCTTAACCTCCCTAATTAAATCTTAACCTTTCAATGGATTAACCTAATTACTTCTAAACCGTTGATCTTAGTCCCTACCCATGTCCATGCAGTAACTATTGTTTGTGTTTGCTAATTTACTTAATTACCCTCGTAACCTCCACCACAATGCATTAAATTAAATTTCAAAATTAGAGTTTGACTAATTCCAAAAGAAGAAACAGATGTGCTTATTAATTAGGGATTAATACAAAATCAATATTACATATCAGAAATATTAAATTAAATATATTACGTAGTAATATATTAGTCAATTGCCTTCCATTGTATCGTAAACTGTACCAAACTGATAAATATATATATATAAAGATAGAGTTTCAATTTTTTTGGAATGGAACCCAATCGACCCTACATTGAAAATTTTGAATAAAAATTAAATTTTTTAAGGGATGTGTTTAATGAAAACACGTATACGTCTAATACAGTGGGAAACCTCGGGTAGCAAGAAACCTCGGGTAACTAAGACATATGTTGCTGCTAGCATGGATAGGAATGCTTATGGTGGGGCAACCCCTTTGTGTTCCGGTTGTAATTATCATCATTTGCCGTCTGTGGGTTGCCGTTATTGCAACAAATGCAACAGGTGGGGTCATTTACCGGATTATTGTCGATCATCTGCGCGAGTTGTTACCCCGGTTAATGCTGTGAGGGGTTCTAATGGGTGTTTCGAATGTGAGGCTTTAGATCATTTCGTCAATGTCTGCCCTAGGTTGGCTAGGACAGTAAGAGCTGTTGGAAGTAATAACAATACTCGGGTTTTGACTACTGGTGGAAATCAGAACAGGGGACGTGCTGCAAACACTGCTCCTGGGAGATCTTTTGTTATGAATGCTAGTGAGGCACGACAGGCACCCAACGTTGTGACCGGTACGTTTCGGTTAAATGATCATTTTGCTACAGTTTTATTTGACAGTGGTGCCGATTTTAGCTTTATATCTGTGGATTTTGTGCCTATACTTGATATTATACCTAGTAAGCTGGATGTTGTGTATGAAATTGAAATTGTGGATGGGAAACGGGTAGACTTGAATGAGGTTATTAAAAATTGTATACTCGTATTGGAGGATCAAACTTTCATTATTGACTTAATACCTTTTGGGATCGGTAGCTTTGATGTTATAGTAGGTATGGATTGGATGTCGAAATATAGGGCCGAAATTGTGTGCTTCGAAAAGGTGGTCCGTATACCTATGCCAGATGGCAGTATGTTGGAAGTCTCTGGTGAACAACCAGAGACTAAATGTGTTCAACTTATGAGTATAAATTCCGAGGAATCAAAACTTGAAAATGTCCTTATTGTTCGTGATTTTCCTAATGTTTTTCCGGATGATTTGCCGGGACTACCTCCTCTTCGATCTGTTGAGTTTCGCATTGATCTTATTCCTGGAGCGACCCCAGTTGCTAAAGCTCCATATCATTTGGCTCCTTCTGAAATGCAAGAATTGTCCACTCAACTTCAGGAGCTCCAAGACAAGGGCTTCATTCGCCCTAGTCACTCCCCTTGGGGAGCACCTGTTCTGTTCGTTAAAAAGAAAGATGGTTCGTTTCGTATGTGTATTGATTATCGTGAACTTAATAAGCTTACGGTCAAGAATCGTTATCCTCTCCCAAGGATAGATGATTTATTTGATCAACTCCAGGGTGCTCAGTGGTTTTCATAGATTGATCTTCGTTCTGGTTATCATCAGTTGAGAGTACATGAGTCGGATATACCAAAGACTGCATTCAGGACTCGTTATGGGCACTTCGAATTCCTCGTTATGCCCTTTGGTCTTACTAATGCGCCGGCGGTATTCATGGATCTAATGAATCGTGTTTGTAAACCGTATCTTGATAAATTCGTTATCGTCTTTATTGACGACATTCTGATCTATTCGAAATCTAAGGAGGAACACAAATTGCATCTGAAACTTATTCTTGAACTTCTCTTGAAAGAACAGCTCTATGCAAAGTTTTCGAAATGTGAGTTCTGGTTGCGTGAGGTACATTTTCTTGGTCATGTGGTAAACGAGGCGGGTATTCATGTGGATCCAAGTAAGATTGAGGCGGTGAAAGCCTGGAGGACTCCACAAACTCCTTCTGAAAATTCGTCAGTTCTTGGGTTTGGCTGGATACTATCGGCGTTTTATTGAGAATTTTTCTAGGATTGCTCAACCGCTTATACAGCTGACGCAAAAGGAAAGAAAAATTGTCTGGAGTGAGAAGCAGGAGGAAGCATTTCAAACTCTGAAGAATGCTTTGTGTGAGGCACCGATTTTGGCATTACCTGATGGCTCGGATGATTTTGTGGTTTATTGTGACGCGTCTAACCAAGGGTTAGGATGTGTTTTGATGCAGAGAGGGAAAGTGATAGCTTATGCATCTAGGCAACTCAAGGTGCATGAGAAAAACTACACCACTCATGATTTGGAATTGGGCGCGGTGGTTTTTGCACTCAAGTGTTGGAGGCACTATCTGTACGGAACGAAAAGTGTGATTTATACTGATCACAAAAGTTTACAGCACATCTTTGATCAGAAGGAATTGAATATGAGGCAAAGGAGGTGGTTGGAGTTGTTTAGTGACTATGATTGTGAAATTCGCTACCATCCGGGAAATGCGAATGTGGTGGCTGATGCCTTGAGCAGAAAGGAAAGGGTTAAGCCAAGGAGAGTGAGAGCGATGAGGTTAACCATTCATTCGGGTATTAAGGAGAAGTTGGTTGAGGCTCAGTTGGTAGCACTACTGGGTCCCAATATTGGAGGAGAGTCGTTGCGAGGGTTGGATGGACAGTTGGAGCGTAAGGTTGATGGATTGCATTACTTCATTGATAGACTGTGGATTCCGTTACTAGGCGGCCTTAGAACGCTGGTGATGGATGAATCTCATAAGTCTAAGTATTCGATTCATCCGGGAGCAGATAAAATGTACCATGATATGAAGGATTTGTATTGGTGGTCGGGCATGAAGAAGGATATTGCATTATATGTTAGCCAATGTACGACTTGCTTGAAGGTCAAGGCTGAACATCAAAGACCCTCAGGATTATTGCAACAACCGAAAATTCCCGAGTGGAAGTGGGAGAACATTGCTATGGATTTTATCACCAAGCTGCCTAGAACCAGCAGCGGGCACGATTCGATTTGGGTTATCGTGGATAGGATGACTAAGTCGGCTCATTTCTTAGCTATCCGCGAGGACTATAAGATGGAGAAATTGGCGAGGTTGTACATAAATGAGATTGTAGCAAGGCGTGGAGTGCCGGTATCGATTATATCAGATCGCGATGGTCGATTTACCTCTCGGTTTTGGCAAACGTTACAGAGGGCGTTAGGGACGAGATTGGATATGAGTACGACTTACCATCCTCAAACTGATGGGCAAAGTGAGCGTACTATCCAAACATTGGAGGATATGTTGAGGGCTTGCGTTATCGACTTTGGAGGATACTGGGATACTCATTTACCATTAGTGGAGTTTTCGTATAATAACAGCTACCATTCGAGTATTCAGTGTGCACCATTTGAAGCACTCTATGGGCGGAAGTGCCGTTCGCCTATAATGTGGGCAGAGGTAGGAGAAAGTCAGTTGATTGGGCCGGAAATAGTCCAAGAGACTACTGATAAGATTGCGCAAATCAAGGAGAGATTGAAAGTGGCTCGAGATAGACAAAAGAGCTATGCTGATAAACGTTGTAAGCCTTTGGAATTTGCGGTTTGGAATTATGTGTTATTAAAAGTGTCACCGTGGAAGGGAGTCGTGCGTTTTGGCAAAAAGGGAAAGCTTGCACCAAGATTCGTTGGACCATTCGAGGTTATCGAGCGTGTTGGCCCAGTTGCGTATAGATTGAAATTACCTCAAGAGCTTGGTGGGGTTCATGATGTATTCCATGTGGCGAATTTGAGGAAGTGCTTAGCTGATCAGACTCTGCAAGTGCCATTGGAAGAGATTCAGATTGATCCTAAACTTCATTTTGTGGAGGAACCGGTTGAAATCTTGGATCGTGAGGTTAAGAAGCTGAAACGTAGTAAAATTCCGATTGTAAAAGTTCGTTGGAACGCCAAGAGGGGTCCTGAGTTCACTTGGGAACGTGAGGACCAGATGAAACTAAAGTATCCACATTTGTTCGGTAGTCGTGTCGACAGTACTAGCTCTAGTTGAATTTCGGGACGAAATTCCTTCAACTGGGGGATACTGTGACATCCGTCACTAAAAACTTCATTAATAGGTTCGTACAATAGTCATTTCTCTTTTACCAAGTACACTACATTTTAAAATTTTGAGAATCAAGAAACCGTTATCGTAGTTCAAGCCGTAAAAAATCATTTTTGTGAAGATACTAATTTCAATGATTTCTTTACATCAAAATCTTCGTTTTTCAAAAACGAATCCAACGCAAAAAGAATCAACGCAAACGGATGTGTAACGAAGGAGATATGAAGCAAAACGTAAACGAATAATCAGTTCTGGGCTGGGCCAAGGCCCAGATACGTATTTTAACCTATATTTTAACCCTAATTCGTGGCATAAACACTCACAGCTGGTTTTGTGCGATTTAGGGCGATTCTTTACTCACTTATTCATCATCCGAAGCCTAGGAACTCAAGTAATCAATCCTCTAATCACTCCATTGATCGAGGGCTTGGATTCCTACGTATTCGGTGAGTTCTTGTGATCAAATCAATCGTATTCTTTGTATTCTTGTTGCATGGCTTGTCTAAATCATTCAAAAACTCTTTGTTTACAGATTGTAGCAAAGGATTTCGTGCGTTTGTTCGATAGTCGGTATAATCTTCATCCGATTTCGCTCTTTTAACGTTAAATTCGATTGTTTTGTTATCGTTGCTTTGATTGATTCGTCCGGCGTATTCCAAGTAGTGTAGTTATGAAAGATTACAGGTGTAATTAGCAATTGAGTGATATTATGAGTTATGATTGAGTGAATATGCGTTTTGGTGTCGTTACATGAAGATTTAGGTCGATATTGGTAAACCCTAAATCCGATCAGGTTTATGAGTTGGGTTGGGTAACGTGTAACTCGGTCAATTTATGATGAATTGTGGTGAATCTTGAGTCTAAAAGTATCTACCAGGAGTCTACTTTAAAATGGCGTTGGTTTTGTGTTCATACGATAGGTGTAAGTCAATCAAAATGATTTTATAAATTCGAAGGTCATTTCTGAATTTTCGGTTCCTGCTTTTATGTAATTTGTGAATGTTTGAAACGTATGATGAACTAGGAATTTGGCTTTGAAAATTTTACTGAGTTAACTTTAAGGTGTTAAGAAGCTTCTTTAAAAATATTAGGATTTTTTAAAATTGTTAAGTATTTTAAATAAATTGTGATTTTGGTGATAGCAGAAAACGTAGGAATCTGGAACAGTTCACTTTGGGATTTTTTTTTAAAAATAGTTATCCATTAGATAAAAATCTGGAAAAATTACTGAATTTTCTTAACATATAGAAGAGTCACTGGTAAAAATTTTAGAGTCATAAGTGGTTGTTAAGTTAACTTTTAAAATCCGTAAAGTCAAGTGAGAGTTGAGTATGTAATCTGGAATTTAAAGAATTAAGTGATTTTGATACTATTAGTATGAATGAGGGTCGTTTTGGTAAAAGGGGTTGTTAATGATCATGGGAAAGTGTGGCAAGATGATTTAGGACTTGGAATACAATGGACGAACATAGGTGAGTTAGGTTGTGACCACGTGCGTTTGTTTGTAGATTACCATTCTTGTTTGGTGGAAACTCTTGGGGAAACTGGTTTGCTTATTTACTCAAGGTGAGTTTTCGTGGCCCCGTTTTCATTTACATATTTTCAAATTGGGGGAAAAGTATGCTCACATGTTTTATCAACTGTTTTGTGCTGTGATTACATTCATTTTTATTTTGGACATATGCTTGAAATGTGTGACACTATGTGACATATGTGCATTGGTTGTTGGATTCATTTTTATAAAAAGGCCTTACTCTTTCGAGGGTAAGTACCTAATGTGTACTATTGGTATACATTGAAGGTCATGATTCGGTTGTTTTTATCACAGGCCTTATTCTTTCGAGAGTAAGTACCTAATGTATACTTAGAAGGTCATTTATGGGTAGCTACCGCATACACAGGATTGGGTTGGGTCATGCTCCTTCGTGGGGTGATGACAGTTTGTGGATTGTTGGTTGTATTATTTCACTCGTGTGCCATTTCTATATGCATTGTCCTAACTTACTATTATCACAGCAAAAATGTTTTATTTGTGGTGTTGGTTTCAAACCTACGGAACTCACCAACATTATTGTTGACGTTTTTGAGCATAACTTTTCAGGTAACACTAGCGGTTTGAAGATAGAGGACAAGAAAGCTTAGTGGACCTCTAGGTTGCATTTGAGCTAAGATTGAGACTGTCATTTGAGATGGAACCTGGTTTTAATAATTTGGGGGAAGTCGTTTTGTCTTAATATTTGATTATGGGATTATTGTTTGATTATCTTTTCATTGATGATATGTACATGTAGCGTGAGCTCCTATTCATGTTACAAGTATCATAACACATTGGATTTTTATTTTCATATAGACATCTTTATAATAATGTGTTGTGATCCTATCATTGTTGTACCCCGTTGTTTCCGCTTTAGACGGGGTGTGACAGATTGGTATCAGAGCCATTGTTTATATAGATCTAGGTGGATTGACCTAGACTATAAATAAGGAACCCTCATATAGAATGTGAATTAGGAAACTACGTGTGCATATTTCAACATGTTTCGATTCTTTTCTAACTTTCATTGCACAACACAGCCATGTCAAATAGTAAGGAAATCATCTCTATCTCCTCTGATGAAAATACCGAGCGTAATCCTAAAAAGACTAATAATCCGACTCGTTCTGGACCATCAAAAGTACCTAGTGAGAAGAAGAAGTGTATAAAGTGGGGACAGCTGTATATCAGGCGTTGGAAGGAGGGGAAGCCTCAGAAGATAAGATTATTGGTGGAACCTTTGCCTGAAGAAGAAGAAGAAGAAGAACCCTTGGAGGAACATGAGGAGAGAAAGCTTGAAGATACATTGTGGGCAAGGGACCCGAAACCCACGGCCTCGGGATATAGTATTTGTAGTCGAGTAGGTCCTGAACCAGAAGTTGCATCTCCTCTTCCTCGTATACATAAGGACGAACCGTTCCAAGCCCACTGTACTTGGAGCCCGTGATTGTACTTGAGACGTGCCATATTTATTGTCGTATTTTCGTATTTCGTCATTTTGACCTTGTTTTCGTTGGGATTACGACAATTGTTACATTGGGAAAATTTTTGAATTATATCAAATGAACCTTTTCCTTACTCCTTACTTGTGAGCTATTTGACATGTGTTGTGCATATTCATTGTCCTACTGTTAATTTATGCCCTTTGTACAAGTATATTGTGTTATGAGGACTTGGAGGATAGTTATGTTGGTGAAGGAATACTTTTACGATTATGGCGGTCGACGTAATTGAAGAAGGTGTTCCAACACATGCATATCTATCTAACGATGTTTGAGTATACAGTATGCTACCTGTAAAGGAGTACAAAGGATGAAGTGGGATTCAAATGCTTCTTATATCCTTTCATATTGTGAAACCTTGCTCATACATGCATGAAAGGCTTACTATTCGATATGTGAACTCATACGTGCATAAACTCTATCTTTATCCTTCAATTGTGCTAAATCCTGATATGTTTTCCATTGTAGTGACCATGCCACCTAGACGTTCTGCGCGTGTTGCAAGTAGAGGTGGTGGTACTAGAGGAGGAGGCCGAACAGGCGGCTGTAATGGTAGGGGTGGTGGCCGTACTGGAGGCCGTACAGATGGAGGTGACGAAGGTAATGGGGGTGAGGCACCCAATGTAGCCGCTATGATAGCGGACCAGCTGCAGGCATTGTTGCCTAATATTGTCGCACAGGTTACTCAGGGCGTATTACAGGGTACAGGGACAGGTGGTGGCGCTGAAGAGGAAGAAAATCTTGATGGAGGACCTAATGAGGATAATGGTAATGGTGGTACTGGTAACGGAACGGCTGTTAGAGGATGTACTTATAAGGAGTTCAAGGCATGCAAACCACGAGATTTTGATGGAAAAGGGGGAGCGATTGCTTGCTCTAGGTGGATAGAGAAGATGGAGTCGGTGTTGGATATCAGTAATTGCGCCGAAGAACATATGGTTAGATATGCATCTATTGAGTTGTCGGGTAAGGCGTTGACCTGGTGGAATATGAAAGTTCAGGCCAGGGGAAGGCCTGCCGCTGTAGGTATGACATGGGAAGAGTTTAAGGCAGTGTTAGTGGAAGAGTACTATTCTACAACTGAAATGGACAAGTTAGAGAAAGAGTTTTTGGAGCATAAGATGGTGGGGGCTAATCATGCAGCGTACACTGATCGTTTCCATGAATTAGCCAAGTTGGTTCCGAGTATGGTAACACCTGAGTCGAGAAGGATTTAAAAGTATTTAGGGGGATTGGTGCCAGAAATTAAGGGAATGGTTGAGGTGACTGAACCAGCCACTATTCAGAGTGCGATTTTGAAAGCTGGGGCTCTTACGGAGGAAATGGTGCGAAATGGCACTCTAAAGAGGGGAAGTGAGAAGGGTAGAGAGATTGTTGAATCTAGTAAGACTAAGACTAGTGAATCGGGTAGCAAGAAACCTCGGGTAACTAAGACATATGTTGCTGCTAGCATGGATAGGAATGCTTATGGTGGGGCAACCCCTTTGTGTTCCGGTTGTAATTATCATCATTTGCCGTCTGTGGGTTGCCGTTATTGCAACAAATGCAACAGGTGGGGTCATTTACCGGATTATTGTCGATCATCTGCGCGAGTTGTTACCCCGGTTAATGCTGTGAGGGGTTCTAATGGGTGTTTCGAATGTGAGGCTTTAGATCATTTCGTCAATGTCTGCCCTAGGTTGGCTAGGACAGTAAGAGCTGTTGGAAGTAATAACAATACTCGGGTTTTGACTACTGGTGGAAATCAGAACAGGGGACGTGCTGCAAACACTGCTCCTGGGAGATCTTTTGTTATGAATGCTAGTGAGGCACGACAGGCACCCAACGTTGTGACCGGTACGTTTCGGTTAAATGATCATTTTGCTACAGTTTTATTTGACAGTGGTGCCGATTTTAGCTTTATATCTGTGGATTTTGTGCCTATACTTGATATTATACCTAGTAAGCTGGATGTTGTGTATGAAATTGAAATTGTGGATGGGAAACGGGTAGACTTGAATGAGGTTATTAAAAATTGTATACTCGTATTGGAGGATCAAACTTTCAGTATTGACCTAATACCTTTTGGGATCGGTAGCTTTGATGTTATAGTAGGTATGGATTGGATGTCGAAATATAGGGCCGAAATTGTGTGCTTCGAAAAGGTGGTCCGTATACCTATGCCAGATGGCAATATGTTGGAAGTCTCTGGTGAACAACCAGAGACTAAATGTGTTCAACTTATGAGTATAAATTCCGAGGAATCAAAACTTGAAAATGTCCTTATTGTTCGTGATTTTCCTAATGTTTTTCCGGATGATTTGCCGGGACTACCTCCTCTTCGATCTGTTAAGTTTCGCATTGATCTTATTCCTGGAGCGACCCCAGTTGCTAAAGCTCCATATCGTTTGGCTCCTTCTGAAATGCAAGAATTGTCCACTCAACTTCAGGAGCTCCAAGACAAGGGCTTCATTCGCCCTAGTCACTCCCATTGGGGAGCACCTGTTCTGTTCGTTAAAAAGAAAGATGGTTCGTTTCGTATGTGTATTGATTATCGTGAACTTAATAAGCTTACGGTCAAGAATCGTTATCCTCTCCCAAGGATAGATGATTTATTTGATCAACTCCAGGGTGCTCAGTGGTTTTCATAGATTGATCTTCGTTCTGGTTATCATCAGTTGAGAGTACATGAGTCGGATATACCAAAGACTGCATTCAGGACTCGTTATGGGCACTTCGAATTCCTCGTTATGCCCTTTGGTCTTACTAATGCGCCGGCGGTATTCATGGATCTAATGAATCGTGTTTGTAAACCGTATCTTGATAAATTCGTTATCGTCTTTATTGACGACATTCTGATCTATTCGAAATCTAAGGAGGAACACAAATTGCATCTGAAACTTATTCTTGAACTTCTCTTGAAAGAACAGCTCTATGCAAAGTTTTCGAAATGTGAGTTCTGGTTGCGTGAGGTACATTTTCTTGGTCATGTGGTAAACGAGGCGGGTATTCATGTGGATCCAAGTAAGATTGAGGCGGTGAAAGCCTGGAGGACTCCACAAACTCCTTCTGAAAATTCGTCAGTTCTTGGGTTTGGCTGGATACTATCGGCGTTTTATTGAGAATTTTTCTAGGATTGCTCAACCGCTTATGCAGCTGACGCAAAAGGAAAGAAAAATTGTCTGGAGTGAGAAGCAGGAGGAAGCATTTCAAACTCTGAAGAATGCTTTGTGTGAGGCACCGATTTTGGCATTACCTGATGGCTCGGATGATTTTGTGGTTTATTGTGACGCGTCTAACCAAGGGTTAGGATGTGTTTTGATGCAGAGAGGGAAAGTGATAGCTTATGCATCTAGGCAACTCAAGGTGCATGAGAAAAACTACACCACTCATGATTTGGAATTGGGCGCGGTGGTTTTTGCACTCAAGTGTTGGAGGCACTATCTGTACGGAACGAAAAGTGTGATTTATACTGATCACAAAAGTTTACAGCACATCTTTGATCAGAAGGAATTGAATATGAGGCAAAGGAGGTGGTTGGAGTTGTTTAGTGACTATGATTGTGAAATTCGCTACCATCCGGGAAATGCGAATGTGGTGGCTGATGCCTTGAGCAGAAAGGAAAGGGTTAAGCCAAGGAGAGTGAGAGCGATGAGGTTAACCATTCATTCGGGTATTAAGGAGAAGTTGGTTGAGGCTCAGTTGGTAGCACTACTGGGTCCCAATATTGGAGGAGAGTCGTTGCGAGGGTTGGATGGACAGTTGGAGCGTAAGGTTGATGGATTGCATTACTTCATTGATAGACTGTGGATTCCGTTACTAGGCGGCCTTAGAACGCTGGTGATGGATGAATCTCATAAGTCTAAGTATTCGATTCATCCGGGAGCAGATAAAATGTACCATGATATGAAGGATTTGTATTGGTGGTCGGGCATGAAGAAGGATATTGCATTATATGTTAGCCAATGTATGACTTGCTTGAAGGTCAAGGCTGAACATCAAAGACCCTCAGGATTATTGCAACAACCGAAAATTCCCGAGTGGAAGTGGGAGAACATTGCTATGGATTTTATCACCAAGCTGCCTAGAACCAGCAGCGGGCACGATTCGATTTGGGTTATCGTGGATAGGATGACTAAGTCGGCTCATTTCTTAGCTATCCGCGAGGACTATAAGATGGAGAAATTGGCGAGGTTGTACATAAATGAGATTGTAGCAAGGCGTGGAGTGCCGGTATCGATTATATCAGATCGCGATGGTCGATTTACCTCTCGGTTTTGGCAAACGTTACAGAGGGCGTTAGGGACGAGATTGGATATGAGTACGACTTACCATCCTCAAACTGATGGGCAAAGTGAGCGTACTATCCAAACATTGGAGGATATGTTGAGGGCTTGCGTTATCGACTTTGGAGGATACTGGGATACTCATTTACCATTAGTGGAGTTTTCGTATAATAACAGCTACCATTCGAGTATTCAGTGTGCACCATATGAAGCACTCTATGGGCGGAAGTGCCGTTCGCCTATAATGTGGGCAGAGGTAGGAGAAAGTCAGTTGATTGGGCCGGAAATAGTCCAAGAGACTACTGATAAGATTGCGCAAATCAAGGAGAGATTGAAAGTGGCTCGAGATAGACAAAAGAGCTATGCTGATAAACGTTGTAAGCCTTTGGAATTTGCGGTTTGGAATTATGTGTTATTAAAAGTGTCACCGTGGAAGGGAGTCGTGCGTTTTGGCAAAAAGGGAAAGCTTGCACCAAGATTCGTTGGACCATTCGAGGTTATCGAGCGTGTTGGCCCAGTTGCGTATAGATTGAAATTACCTCAAGAGCTTGGTGGGGTTCATGATGTATTCCATGTGGCGAATTTGAGGAAGTGCTTAGCTGATCAGGCTCTGCAAGTGCCATTGGAAGAGATTCAGATTGATCCTAAACTTCATTTTGTGGAGGAACCGGTTGAAATCTTGGATCGTGAGGTTAAGAAGCTGAAACGTAGTAAAATTCCGATTGTAAAAGTTCGTTGGAACGCCAAGAGGGGTCCTGAGTTCACTTGGGAACGTGAGGACCAGATGAAACTAAAGTATCCACATTTGTTCGGTAGTCGTGTCGACAGTACTAGCTCTAGTTGAATTTCGGGACGAAATTCCTTCAACTGGGGGATACTGTGACATCCGTCACTAAAAACTTCATTAATAGGTTCGTACAATAGTCATTTCTCTTTTACCAAGTACACTACATTTTAAAATTTTGAGAATCAAGAAACCGTTATCGTAGTTCAAGCCGTAAAAAATCATTTTTGTGAAGATACTAATTTCAATGATTTCTTTACATCAAAATCTTCGTTTTTCAAAAACGAATCCAACGCAAAAAGAATCAACGCAAACGGATGTGTAACGAAGGAGATATGAAGCAAAACGTAAACGAATAATCAGTTCTGGGCTGGGCCAAGGCCCAGATACGTATTTTAACCTATATTTTAACCCTAATTCGTGGCATAAACACTCACAGCTGGTTTTGTGCGATTTAGGGCGATTCTTTACTCACTTATTCATCATCCGAAGCCTAGGAACTCAAGTAATCAATCCTCTAATCACTCCATTGATCGAGGGCTTGGATTCCTACGTATTCGGTGAGTTCTTGTGATCAAATCAATCGTATTCTTTGTATTCTTGTTGCATGGCTTGTCTAAATCATTCAAAAACTCTTTGTTTACAGATTGTAGCAAAGGATTTCGTGCGTTTGTTCGATAGTCGGTATAATCTTCATCCGATTTCGCTCTTTTAACGTTAAATTCGATTGTTTTGTTATCGTTGCTTTGATTGATTCGTCCGGCGTATTCCAAGTAGTGTAGTTATGAAAGATTACAGGTGTAATTAGCAATTGAGTGATATTATGAGTTATGATTGAGTGAATATGCGTTTTGGTGTCGTTACATGAAGATTTAGGTCGATATTGGTAAACCCTAAATCCGATCAGGTTTATGAGTTGGGTTGGGTAACGTGTAACTCGGTCAATTTATGATGAATTGTGGTGAATCTTGAGTCTAAAAGTATCTACCAGGAGTCTACTTTAAAATGGCGTTGGTTTTGTGTTCATACGATAGGTGTAAGTCAATCAAAATGATTTTATAAATTCGAAGGTCATTTCTGAATTTTCGGTTCCTGCTTTTATGTAATTTGTGAATGTTTGAAACGTATGATGAACTAGGAATTTGGCTTTGAAAATTTTACTGAGTTAACTTTAAGGTGTTAAGAAGCTTCTTTAAAAATATTAGGATTTTTTCAAATTGTTAAGTATTTTAAATAAATTGTGATTTTGGTGATAGCAGAAAACGTAGGAATCTGGAACAGTTCACTTTGGGATTTTTTTTTAAAAATAGTTATCCATTAGATAAAAATCTGGAAAAATTACTGAATTTTCTTAACATATAGAAGAGTCACTGGTAAAAATTTTAGAGTCATAAGTGGTTGTTAAGTTAACTTTTAAAATCCGTAAAGTCAAGTGAGAGTTGAGTATGTAATCTGGAATTTAAAGAATTAAGTGATTTTGATACTATTAGTATGAATGAGGGTCGTTTTGGTAAAAGGGGTTGTTAATGATCATGGGAAAGTGTGGCAAGATGATTTAGGACTTGGAATACAATGGACGAACATAGGTGAGTTAGGTTGTGACCACGTGCGTTTGTTTGTAGATTACCATTCTTGTTTGGTGGAAACTCTTGGGGAAACTGGTTTGCTTATTTACTCAAGGTGAGTTTTCGTGGCCCCGTTTTCATTTACATATTTTCAAATTGGGGGAAAAGTATGCTCACATGTTTTATCAACTGTTTTGTGCTGTGATTACATTCATTTTTATTTTGGACATATGCTTGAAATGTGTGACACTATGTGACATATGTGCATTGGTTGTTGGATTCATTTTTATAAAAAGGCCTTACTCTTTCGAGGGTAAGTACCTAATGTGTACTATTGGTATACATTGAAGGTCATGATTCGGTTGTTTTTATCACAGGCCTTATTCTTTCGAGAGTAAGTACCTAATGTATACTTAGAAGGTCATTTATGGGTAGCTACCGCATACACAGGATTGGGTTGGGTCATGCTCCTTCGTGGGGTGATGACAGTTTGTGGATTGTTGGTTGTATTATTTCACTCGTGTGCCATTTCTATATGCATTGTCCTAACTTACTATCATCACAGCAAAAATGTTTTATTTGTGGTGTTGGTTTCAAACCTACGGAACTCACCAACATTATTGTTGACGTTTTTGAGCATAACTTTTCAGGTAACACTAGCGGTTTGAAGATAGAGGACAAGAAAGCTTAGTGGACCTCTAGGTTGCATTTGAGCTAAGATTGAGACTGTCATTTGAGATGGAACCTGGTTTTAATAATTTGGGGGAAGTCGTTTTGTCTTAATATTTGATTATGGGATTATTGTTTGATTATCTTTTCATTGATGATATGTACATGTAGCGTGAGCTCCTATTCATGTTACAAGTATCATAACACATTGGATTTTTATTTTCATATAGACATCTTTATAATAATGTGTTGTGATCCTATCATTGTTGTACCCCGTTGTTTCCGCTTTAGACGGGGTGTGACAGATTGGTATCAGAGCCATTGTTTATATAGATCTAGGTGGATTGACCTAGACTATAAATAAGGAACCCTCATATAGAATGTGAATTAGGAAACTACGTGTGCATATTTCAACATGTTTCGATTCTTTTCTAACTTTCATTGCACAACACAGCCATGTCAAATAGTAAGGAAATCATCTCTATCTCCTCTGATGAAAATACCGAGCGTAATCCTAAAAAGACTAATAATCCGACTCGTTCTGGACCATCAAAAGTACCTAGTGAGAAGAAGAAGTGTATAAAGTGGGGACAGCTGTATATCAGGCGTTGGAAGGAGGGGAAGCCTCAGAAGATAAGATTATTGGTGGAACCTTTGCCTGAAGAAGAAGAAGAAGAAGAACCCTTGGAGGAACATGAGGAGAGAAAGCTTGAAGATACATTGTGGGCAAGGGACCCGAAACCCACGGCCTCGGGATATAGTATTTGTAGTCGAGTAGGTCCTGAACCAGAAGTTGCATCTCCTCTTCCTCGTATACATAAGGACGAACCGTTCCAAGCCCACTGTACTTGGAGCCCGTGATTGTACTTGAGACGTGCCATATTTATTGTCGTATTTTCGTATTTCGTCATTTTGACCTTGTTTTCGTTGGGATTACGACAATTGTTACATTGGGAAAATTTTTGAATTATATCAAATGAACCTTTTCCTTACTCCTTACTTGTGAGCTATTTGACATGTGTTGTGCATATTCATTGTCCTACTGTTAATTTATGCCCTTTGTACAAGTATATTGTGTTATGAGGACTTGGAGGATAGTTATGTTGGTGAAGGAATACTTTTACGATTATGGCGGTCGACGTAATTGAAGAAGGTGTTCCAACACATGCATATCTATCTAACGATGTTTGAGTATACAGTATGCTACCTGTAAAGGAGTACAAAGGATGAAGTGGGATTCAAATGCTTCTTATATCCTTTCATATTGTGAAACCTTGCTCATACATGCATGAAAGGCTTACTATTCGATATGTGAACTCATACGTGCATAAACTCTATCTTTATCCTTCAATTGTGCTAAATCCTGATATGTTTTCCATTGTAGTGACCATGCCACCTAGACGTTCTGCGCGTGTTGCAAGTAGAGGTGGTGGTACTAGAGGAGGAGGCCGAACAGGCGGCTGTAATGGTAGGGGTGGTGGCCGTACTGGAGGCCGTACAGATGGAGGTGACGAAGGTAATGGGGGTGAGGCACCCAATGTAGCCGCTATGATAGCGGACCAGCTGCAGGCATTGTTGCCTAATATTGTCGCACAGGTTACTCAGGGCGTATTACAGGGTACAGGGACAGGTGGTGGCGCTGAAGAGGAAGAAAATCTTGATGGAGGACCTAATGAGGATAATGGTAATGGTGGTACTGGTAACGGAACGGCTGTTAGAGGATGTACTTATAAGGAGTTCAAGGCATGCAAACCACGAGATTTTGATGGAAAAGGGGGAGCGATTGCTTGCTCTAGGTGGATAGAGAAGATGGAGTCGGTGTTGGATATCAATAATTGCGCCGAAGAACATATGGTTAGATATGCATCTATTGAGTTGTCGGGTAAGGCGTTGACCTGGTGGAATATGAAAGTTCAGGCCAGGGGAAGGCCTGCCGCTGTAGGTATGACATGGGAAGAGTTTAAGGCAGTGTTAGTGGAAGAGTACTATTCTACAACTGAAATGGACAAGTTAGAGAAAGAGTTTTTGGAGCATAAGATGGTGGGGGCTAATCATGCAGCGTACACTGATCGTTTCCATGAATTAGCCAAGTTGGTTCCGAGTATGGTAACACCTGAGTCGAGAAGGATTTAAAAGTATTTAGGGGGATTGGTGCCAGAAATTAAGGGAATGGTTGAGGTGACTGAACCAGCCACTATTCAGAGTGCGATTTTGAAAGTTGGGGCTCTTACGGAGGAAATGGTGCGAAATGGCACTCTAAAGAGGGGAAGTGAGAAGGGTAGAGAGATTGTTGAATCTAGTAAGACTAAGACTAGTGAATCGGGGTAGCAAGAAACCTCGGGTAACTAAGACATATGTTGCTGCTAGCATGGATAGGAATGCTTATGGTGGGGCAACCCCTTTGTGTTCCGGTTGTAATTATCATCATTTGCCGTCTGTGGGTTGCCGTTATTGCAACAAATGCAACAGGTGGGGTCATTTACCGGATTATTGTCGATCATCTGCGCGAGTTGTTACCCCGGTTAATGCTGTGAGGGGTTCTAATGGGTGTTTCGAATGTGAGGCTTTAGATCATTTCGTCAATGTCTGCCCTAGGTTGGCTAGGACAGTAAGAGCTGTTGGAAGTAATAACAATACTCGGGTTTTGACTACTGGTGGAAATCAGAACAGGGGACGTGCTGCAAACACTGCTCCTGGGAGATCTTTTGTTATGAATGCTAGTGAGGCACGACAGGCACCCAATGTTGTGACCGGTACGTTTCGGTTAAATGATCATTTTGCTACAGTTTTATTTGACAGTGGTGCCGATTTTAGCTTTATATCTGTGGATTTTGTGCCTATACTTGATATTATACCTAGTAAGCTGGATGTTGTGTATGAAATTGAAATTGTGGATGGGAAACGGGTAGACTTGAATGAGGTTATTAAAAATTGTATACTCGTATTGGAGGATCAAACTTTCAGTATTGACCTAATACCTTTTGGGATCGGTAGCTTTGATGTTATAGTAGGTATGGATTGGATGTCGAAATATAGGGCCGAAATTGTGTGCTTCGAAAAGGTGGTCCGTATACCTATGCCAGATGGCAGTATGTTGGAAGTCTCTGGTGAACAACCAGAGACTAAATGTGTTCAACTTATGAGTATAAATTCCGAGGAATCAAAACTTGAAAATGTCCTTATTGTTCGTGATTTTCCTAATGTTTTTCCGGATGATTTGCCGGGACTACCTCCTCTTCGATCTGTTGAGTTTCGCATTGATCTTATTCCTGGAGCGACCCCAGTTGCTAAAGCTCCATATCGTTTGGCTCCTTCTGAAATGCAAGAATTGTCCACTCAACTTCAGGAGCTCCAAGACAAGGGCTTCATTCGCCCTAGTCACTCCCCTTGGGGAGCACCTGTTCTGTTCGTTAAAAAGAAAGATGGTTCGTTTCGTATGTGTATTGATTATCGTGAACTTAATAAGCTTACGGTCAAGAATCGTTATCCTCTCCCAAGGATAGATGATTTATTTGATCAACTCCAGGGTGCTCAGTGGTTTTCATAGATTGATCTTCGTTCTGGTTATCATCAGTTGAGAGTACATGAGTCGGATATACCAAAGACTGCATTCAGGACTCGTTATGGGCACTTCGAATTCCTCGTTATGCCCTTTGGTCTTACTAATGCGCCGGCGGTATTCATGGATCTAATGAATCGTGTTTGTAAACCGTATCTTGATAAATTCGTTATCGTCTTTATTGACGACATTCTGATCTATTCGAAATCTAAGGAGGAACACAAATTGCATCTGAAACTTATTCTTGAACTTCTCTTGAAAGAACAGCTCTATGCAAAGTTTTCGAAATGTGAGTTCTGGTTGCGTGAGGTACATTTTCTTGGTCATGTGGTAAACGAGGTGGGTATTCATGTGGATCCAAGTAAGATTGAGGCGGTGAAAGCCTGGAGGACTCCACAAACTCCTTCTGAAAATTCGTCAGTTCTTGGGTTTGGCTGGATACTATCGGCGTTTTATTGAGAATTTTTCTAGGATTGCTCAACCGCTTATACAGCTGACGCAAAAGGAAAGAAAAATTGTCTGGAGTGAGAAGCAGGAGGAAGCATTTCAAACTCTGAAGAATGCTTTGTGTGAGGCACCGATTTTGGCATTACCTGATGGCTCGGATGATTTTGTGGTTTATTGTGACGCGTCTAACCAAGGGTTAGGATGTGTTTTGATGCAGAGAGGGAAAGTGATAGCTTATGCATCTAGGCAACTCAAGGTGCATGAGAAAAACTACACCACTCATGATTTGGAATTGGGCGCGGTGGTTTTTGCACTCAAGTGTTGGAGGCACTATCTGTACGGAACGAAAAGTGTGATTTATACTGATCACAAAAGTTTACAGCACATCTTTGATCAGAAGGAATTGAATATGAGGCAAAGGAGGTGGTTGGAGTTGTTTAGTGACTATGATTGTGAAATTCGCTACCATCCGGGAAATGCGAATGTGGTAGCTGATGCCTTGAGCAGAAAGGAAAGGGTTAAGCCAAGGAGAGTGAGAGCGATGAGGTTAACCATTCATTCGGGTATTAAGGAGAAGTTGGTTGAGGCTCAGTTGGTAGCACTACTGGGTCCCAATATTGGAGGAGAGTCGTTGCGAGGGTTGGATGGACAGTTGGAGCGTAAGGTTGATGGATTGCATTACTTCATTGATAGACTGTGGATTCCGTTACTAGGCGGCCTTAGAACGCTGGTGATGGATGAATCTCATAAGTCTAAGTATTCGATTCATCCGGGAGCAGATAAAATGTACCATGATATGAAGGATTTGTATTGGTGGTCGGGCATGAAGAAGGATATTGCATTATATGTTAGCCAATGTATGACTTGCTTGAAGGTCAAGGCTGAACATCAAAGACCCTCAGGATTATTGCAACAACCGAAAATTCCCGAGTGGAAGTGGGAGAACATTGCTATGGATTTTATCACCAAGCTGCCTAGAACCAGCAGCGGGCACGATTCGATTTGGGTTATCGTGGATAGGATGACTAAGTCGGCTCATTTCTTAGCTATCCGCGAGGACTATAAGATGGAGAAATTGGCGAGGTTGTACATAAATGAGATTGTAGCAAGGCGTGGAGTGCCGGTATCGATTATATCAGATCGCGATGGTCGATTTACCTCTCGGTTTTGGCAAACGTTACAGAGGGCGTTAGGGACGAGATTGGATATGAGTACGACTTACCATCCTCAAACTGATGGGCAAAGTGAGCGTACTATCCAAACATTGGAGGATATGTTGAGGGCTTGCGTTATCGACTTTGGAGGATACTGGGATACTCATTTACCATTAGTGGAGTTTTCGTATAATAACAGCTACCATTCGAGTATTCAGTGTGCACCATTTGAAGCACTCTATGGGCGGAAGTGCCGTTCGCCTATAATGTGGGCAGAGGTAGGAGAAAGTCAGTTGATTGGGCCGGAAATAGTCCAAGAGACTACTGATAAGATTGCGCAAATCAAGGAGAGATTGAAAGTGGCTCGAGATAGACAAAAGAGCTATGCTGATAAACGTTGTAAGCCTTTGGAATTTGCGGTTTGGAATTATGTGTTATTAAAAGTGTCACCGTGGAAGGGAGTCGTGCGTTTTGGCAAAAAGGGAAAGCTTGCACCAAGATTCGTTGGACCATTCGAGGTTATCGAGCGTGTTGGCCCAGTTGCGTATAGATTGAAATTACCTCAAGAGCTTGGTGGGGTTCATGATGTATTCCATGTGGCGAATTTGAGGAAGTGCTTAGCTGATCAGACTCTGCAAGTGCCATTGGAAGAGATTCAGATTGATCCTAAACTTCATTTTGTGGAGGAACCGGTTGAAATCTTGGATCGTGAGGTTAAGAAGCTGAAACGTAGTAAAATTCCGATTGTAAAAGTTCGTTGGAACGCCAAGAGGGGTCCTGAGTTCACTTGGGAACGTGAGGACCAGATGAAACTAAAGTATCCACATTTGTTCGGTAGTCGTGTCGACAGTACTAGCTCTAGTTGAATTTCGGGACGAAATTCCTTCAACTGGGGGATACTGTGACATCCGTCACTAAAAACTTCATTAATAGGTTCGTACAATAGTCATTTCTCTTTTACCAAGTACACTACATTTTAAAATTTTGAGAATCAAGAAACCGTTATCGTAGTTCAAGCCGTAAAAAATCATTTTTGTGAAGATACTAATTTCAATGATTTCTTTACATCAAAATCTTCGTTTTTCAAAAACGAATCCAACGCAAAAAGAATCAACGCAAACGGATGTGTAACGAAGGAGATATGAAGCAAAACGTAAACGAATAATCAGTTCTGGGCTGGGCCAAGGCCCAGATACGTATTTTAACCTATATTTTAACCCTAATTCGTGGCATAAACACTCACAGCTAGTTTTGTGCGATTTAGGGCGATTCTTTACTCACTTATTCATCATCCGAAGCCTAGGAACTCAAGTAATCAATCCTCTAATCACTCCATTGATCGAGGGCTTGGATTCCTACGTATTCGGTGAGTTCTTGTGATCAAATCAATCGTATTCTTTGTATTCTTGTTGCATGGCTTGTCTAAATCATTCAAAAACTCTTTGTTTACAGATTGTAGCAAAGGATTTCGTGCGTTTGTTCGATAGTCGGTATAATCTTCATCCGATTTCGCTCTTTTAACGTTAAATTCGATTGTTTTGTTATCGTTGCTTTGATTGATTCGTCCGGCGTATTCCAAGTAGTGTAGTTATGAAAGATTACAGGTGTAATTAGCAATTGAGTGATATTATGAGTTATGATTGAGTGAATATGCGTTTTGGTGTCGTTACATGAAGATTTAGGTCGATATTGGTAAACCCTAAATCCGATCAGGTTTATGAGTTGGGTTGGGTAACGTGTAACTCGGTCAATTTATGATGAATTGTGGTGAATCTTGAGTCTAAAAGTATCTACCAGGAGTCTACTTTAAAATGGCGTTGGTTTTGTGTTCATACGATAGGTGTAAGTCAATCAAAATGATTTTATAAATTCGAAGGTCATTTCTGAATTTTCGGTTCCTGCTTTTATGTAATTTGTGAATGTTTGAAACGTATGATGAACTAGGAATTTGGATTTGAAAATTTTACTGAGTTAACTTTAAGGTGTTAAGAAGCTTCTTTAAAAATATTAGGATTTTTTCAAATTGTTAAGTATTTTAAATAAATTGTGATTTTGGTGATAGCAGAAAACGTAGGAATCTGGAACAGTTCACTTTGGGATTTTTTTTTAAAAATAGTTATCCATTAGATAAAAATCTGGAAAAATTACTGAATTTTCTTAACATATAGAAGAGTCACTGGTAAAAATTTTAGAGTCATAAGTGGTTGTTAAGTTAACTTTTAAAATCCGTAAAGTCAAGTGAGAGTTGAGTATGTAATCTGGAATTTAAAGAATTAAGTGATTTTGATACTATTAGTATGAATGAGGGTCGTTTTGGTAAAAGGGGTTGTTAATGATCATGGGAAAGTGTGGCAAGATGATTTAGGACTTGGAATACAATGGACGAACATAGGTGAGTTAGGTTGTGACCACGTGCGTTTGTTTGTAGATTACCATTCTTGTTTGGTGGAAACTCTTGGGGAAACTGGTTTGCTTATTTACTCAAGGTGAGTTTTCGTGGCCCCGTTTTCATTTACATATTTTCAAATTGGGGGAAAAGTATGCTCACATGTTTTATCAACTGTTTTGTGCTGTGATTACATTCATTTTTATTTTGGACATATGCTTGAAATGTGTGACACTATGTGACATATGTGCATTGGTTGTTGGATTCATTTTTATAAAAAGGCCTTACTCTTTCGAGGGTAAGTACCTAATGTGTACTATTGGTATACATTGAAGGTCATGATTCGGTTGTTTTTATCACAGGCCTTATTCTTTCGAAAGTAAGTACCTAATGTATACTTAGAAGGTCATTTATGGGTAGCTACCGCATACACAGGATTGGGTTGGGTCATGCTCCTTCGTGGGGTGATGACAGTTTGTGGATTGTTGGTTGTATTATTTCACTCGTGTGCCATTTCTATATGCATTGTCCTAACTTACTATTATCACAGCAAAAATGTTTTATTTGTGGTGTTGGTTTCAAACCTACGGAACTCACCAACATTATTGTTGACGTTTTTGAGCATAACTTTTCAGGTAACACTAGCGGTTTGAAGATAGAGGATAAGAAAGCTTAGTGGACCTCTAGGTTGCATTTGAGCTAAGATTGAGACTGTCATTTGAGATGGAACCTGGTTTTAATAATTTGGGGGAAGTCGTTTTGTCTTAATATTTGATTATGGGATTATTGTTTGATTATCTTTTCATTGATGATATGTACATGTAGCGTGAGCTCCTATTCATGTTACAAGTATCATAACACATTGGATTTTTATTTTCATATAGACATCTTTATAATAATGTGTTGTGATCCTATCATTGTTGTACCCCATTGTTTCCGCTTTAGACGGGGTGTGACAGATTGGTATCAGAGCCATTGTTTATATAGATCTAGGTGGATTGACCTAGACTATAAATAAGGAACCCTCATATAGAATGTGAATTAGGAAACTACGTGTGCATATTTCAACATGTTTCGATTCTTTTCTAACTTTCATTGCACAACACAGCCATGTCAAATAGTAAGGAAATCATCTCTATCTCCTCTGATGAAAATACCGAGCGTAATCCTAAAAAGACTAATAATCCGACTCGTTCTGGACCATCAAAAGTACCTAGTGAGAAGAAGAAGTGTATAAAGTGGGGACAGCTGTATATCAGGCGTTGGAAGGAGGGGAAGCCTCAGAAGATAAGATTATTGGTGGAACCTTTGCCTGAAGAAGAAGAAGAAGAAGAACCCTTGGAGGAACATGAGGAGAGAAAGCTTGAAGATACATTGTGGGCAAGGGACCCGAAACCCACGGCCTCGGGATATAGTATTTGTAGTCGAGTAGGTCCTGAACCAGAAGTTGCATCTCCTCTTCCTCGTATACATAAGGACGAACCGTTCCAAGCCCACTGTACTTGGAGCCCGTGATTGTACTTGAGACGTGCCATATTTATTGTCGTATTTTCGTATTTCGTCATTTTGACCTTGTTTTCGTTGGGATTACGACAATTGTTACATTGGGAAAATTTTTGAATTATATCAAATGAACCTTTTCCTTACTCCTTACTTGTGATCTATTTGACATGTGTTGTGCATATTCATTGTCCTACTGTTAATTTATGCCCTTTGTACAAGTATATTGTGTTATGAGGACTTGGAGGATAGTTATGTTGGTGAAGGAATACTTTTACGATTATGGCGGTCGACGTAATTGAAGAAGGTGTTCCAACATATGCATATCTATCTAACGATGTTTGAGTATACAGTATGCTACCTGTAAAGGAGTACAAAGGATGAAGTGGGATTCAAATGCTTCTTATATCCTTTCATATTGTGAAACCTTGCTCATACATGCATGAAAGGCTTACTATTCGATATGTGAACTCATACGTGCATAAACTCTATCTTTATCCTTCAATTGTGCTAAATCCTGATATGTTTTCCATTGTAGTGACCATGCCACCTAGACGTTCTGCGCGTGTTGCAAGTAGAGGTGGTGGTACTAGAGGAGGAGGCCGAACAGGCGGCTGTAATGGTAGGGGTGGTGGCCGTACTGGAGGCCGTACAGATGGAGGTGACGAAGGTAATGGGGGTGAGGCACCCAATGTAGCCGCTATGATAGCGGACCAGCTGCAGGCATTGTTGCCTAATATTGTCGCACAGGTTACTCAGGGCGTATTACAGGGTACAGGGACAGGTGGTGGCGCTGAAGAGGAAGAAAATCTTGATGGAGGACCTAATGAGGATAATGGTAATGGTGGTACTGGTAACGGAACGGCTGTTAGAGGATGTACTTATAAGGAGTTCAAGGCATGCAAACCACGAGATTTTGATGGAAAAGGGGGAGCGATTGCTTGCTCTAGGTGGATAGAGAAGATGGAGTCGGTGTTGGATATCAGTAATTGCGCCGAAGAACATATGGTTAGATATGCATCTATTGAGTTGTCGGGTAAGGCGTTGACCTGGTGGAATATGAAAGTTCAGGCCAGGGGAAGGCCTGCCGCTGTAGGTATGACATGGGAAGAGTTTAAGGCAGTGTTAGTGGAAGAGTACTATTCTACAACTGAAATGGACAAGTTAGAGAAAGAGTTTTTGGAGCATAAGATGGTGGGGGCTAATCATGCAGCGTACACTGATCGTTTCCATGAATTAGCCAAGTTGGTTCCGAGTATGGTAACACCTGAGTCGAGAAGGATTTAAAAGTATTTAGGGGGATTGGTGCCAGAAATTAAGGGAATGGTTGAGGTGACTGAACCAGCCACTATTCAGAGTGCGATTTTGAAAGCTGGGGCTCTTACGGAGGAAATGGTGCGAAATGGCACTCTAAAGAGGGGAAGTGAGAAGGGTAGAGAGATTGTTGAATCTAGTAAGACTAAGACTAGTGAATCGGGTAGCAAGAAACCTCGGGTAACTAAGACATATGTTGCTGCTAGCATGGATAGGAATGCTTATGGTGGGGCAACCCCTTTGTGTTCCGGTTGTAATTATCATCATTTTCCGTCTGTGGGTTGCCGTTATTGCAACAAATGCAACAGGTGGGGTCATTTACCGGATTATTGTCGATCATCTGCGCGAGTTGTTACCACGGTTAATGCTGTGAGGGGTTCTAATGGGTGTTTCGAATGTGAGGCTTTAGATCATTTCGTCAATGTCTGCCCTAGGTTGGCTAGGACAGTAAGAGCTGTTGGAAGTAATAACAATACTCGGGTTTTGACTACTGGTGGAAATCAGAACAGGGGACGTGCTGCAAACACTGCTCCTGGGAGATCTTTTGTTATGAATGTACAGCACGAATGTAAACAACCAATCTCAATGTACGGCAAATACTCCACAAGGAAGTACAGCACGGATGTAAGCAATAAGTCTCAATGCATATAAGTCACATAGTGTCACACATTTTAAGCATATGTCCAAAAATAGAAATGAATACGTTCACAGCATAAAACAATTGGTAAAACATGTGAGCATACTTTTCCCCCAATGTAAAAATATGTAAAGAAAATGGGGTCACGAAAACTCACCTTGATTAACAAAGCAAATATCATCCCAAAATGAATCCACCACACAGTACGTCAATCTACAAATACATTCATATAGATTAATAACCTAGGCAAAACTACACCTTTTTATTATGTCCTAGTTGATTGGTAGAGACTTTAATGTTTGATTACCTATATCGTCAATTTAATAAATAAGATTTAATATCAATTCAGTTTGTAACATTATTAAAATTTATAAATCTATTTATCTTTAAGATTCCCACTGCTCAAAACTACAAATCCACTACGTACCAATTACACCATACTGCTATATAATCTTGAGTGTACTAGATCTTCATTAGATTTTTAGTATATTTAAAACCAAACAGTGGACCAACTTATGAAACATAGTCACTGCATATTTGCAATACAAGACTCAACCATTTTGGCAATAGTTTTTATTTATTTATTTATATAAAGATGTCGCATAAGCTAAGTCTTAAACATTCTTTACAACTCCCAAAATACTAGAAAATAATTCGATCAAACCAAAATATGTTTAACCAAGTTTTTCTAAAAATTCGTCATACACCGCAACTGTTTATGAAATAATTTTTATAAAATCATACATTACGTTTTAGAGGTCGAAACCTCGAGAATTTAAGTAAAATTTCGAGATCTACAACTTTCTAGTTTTAGCCGAAGCCTGAAAACGAACGTAGCTTGGTCAAAACCGCCTCTGATTATGACTACGAAAATCTGTACAGAAATTGCGATTAACGGTATATAACTTTCGGTTTCAAAACGCATTAACCGCACAATACAATTTCTCTATCCGATCATGCATCATATTTTACAGACCTCTGACTTCAGAAAATATAAATAAAAATAATTTATTTTAGAAGGGGCTTTAATTATACCTACTCGATCACGCGGGTACGTAACACACTAGCAATTCACAAGTTTGACCACCTCTCTATTCCCTTTTTATTTTTCCTTCCGATTGACACAGGGAGATAATCCCAGGGACGTTATTCTTTTTTTTTTTTTAACTCAATGATTAAAAGCTTTAGGGTTTGTTTTAAGTTGGTATTTATAGTTAGGTTAAATGCTTGGTGATCAAATATGTTTTGGGGGGTTTTGGGCCGGCCTAAACCTCCATGAGAGGTTGGGTCGGTTTAATGTTTTATTCTCCTACGAATTCTTGACAACCATTATTATTACTAGTATTACATGTTAATGATTGTCATATTATTTATTTATTTATTTTTATTCATCATCATATGATAGATGATGATACGATTTTTATACTTGTTATATTACTACAATTATTGTATTATTAATTATCATTATACTATTTCATTTTAATTAGTCTAATTCTTAATTTAACCGCGTACGAGTATTGGTTCGAATTGTTGAACATTATATGAGAATTAAATTTCTCACATAGTTTGAAATACGAATACTTTATTTATTTCTCCACATTACTCACGTACTTGAATCAAAATAAGAAAGGATTATTTAGAACGAACCTATGAATAGAGTTTTGGTGACGGATGTCACAGCAGAGAGAATTTCGTCCCGAAATTCAGTCGGAGCTATACTGTCAACACGATCACTGAATAAGTATCAATACTTAAGCTTTGTTCACTCTTTCATTTCAAAGTACATTCAAACCCTCACTAAGCATTCGATCAAGCAATGACAAATTAAATTTTCTATGCTTCAACATTTTGACCTCTCAATCCATAATTTCTACCTGTTTCTCCACACAATCTTTTGTGATTCCATCTAATTTTTTTTTTTCAAGAAATACGTGTAAGACTTTACCAGCCAACACTTTCTTAGATTTGACACATGAAATACTTCGTGAACACCACTTCACTCTTGTGACAACTTTCAATCGATATGTTATTGAACCCATACGTTCAACAATTTAGAACGGTCCAACCAACATATATGCTAATATTTCAAACTTCCCAAATGTAAGACACATTCCCAAAGTACACATTACACAATATATGATTCCCAACACAAAACTCTAACTGCTGTCGATGTTTGTAAGTGTAACTCATTTGCCTATCTCGTACTGTTTCCAACCTCTCCTTGATTTGAACGATCTTGTCCATAGTTTCATGAACTATTTTAGTCCAATCAACTGACTTTAATCCAAATTCAGCCCATACCATAAATGAACGATTTTCTGCACTCCTGAAGTACTTGATATAATGCGCATTGAATACTAGAATGATAACTATGCTGTATGATAACTCGTCTAATGGTAAGTGGGTATCCCAACTGCTACCAAAATCGATAACACACTCTAAGGATATTCTTAAATGTTTGAATAGTTCGCTCACTCCGTCCATCAGTTCGAGAATGTTAAACCATCCTCATATCAAAACGCGTTCCCAAAGCTTTCTGAAACATTTGCCAAAATTGCGAAGTAAAATAACCATCAAAATCGAATATAATTGATACAAACACTCCACGCCTTGCTACTTCGTTGTTAATATACAACCTCGCCAATGTCTCCACCGTTTAGTCCTCGCAGATAGCTAAGAAGTGAGATGACTTAGTCATTCTATCAATTACTAGTGTCCATAGACCACCTAGAAAAAGAAATCCATGATCTTCTCACAAGATGTAATATCTCCTCCGCTTTGTGTTCCAATGTTTGTCTAACACGCGCAACCCTTCATCTTGTATACGAGTATCCCTTAACGCTTCATCTTGTGCTTTGAACCTCTTACCCTTAATGCCAGAGTGTATCGTCATACTTTGACTCGCACTCACCTTGGCTTACTCTTTCCTTCCTATTCAAAAACAGCTGCCACCTCATCCATCCTCCCCGGGTGGTATTGAATTTCACAATCGTAACCGCTAAACAATTCGCGCTACCTCATTTGCCTCATGTTCAACTTCTTTAGAACAACCAACAAACCAATGTGTTAAAAGCTCCTATGATCGGTATAAACAAAATTCTTTACGTCATACAAGTAGTGTCTTCAACACATATGTACGAACACCACCGCTCCAAGTTCCAATTCGTGGGTAGTATAGTAATTTTCATGTACCTTAAGTTGTTGAGAGACGAATGCGACTACCTCTCCCATTTAACTAACACACAACTTAGACCTCGGTCGGATGCATCACAATATTCTTAGTTCTTACCCCAACAACTTCTTACATATATATGTGAGTAGTTGAGGAGTCTTTGAAAAACTCTCGATAAAATGCCGATAATAGCCCGTGAATCCTAAATGCTATACGAACCTCCAATGATGACCGTGGGATCTTCCATCCCTTTACTGTTTTGCTCTTGCTAAAATTCACATGAATAACTTCTTTGTTCACAACGTGCCCAAGCAAAACAAACCTCTTGTAGTCAAATTTCGAACTCTGAATATATTGCATAGACCTTTTCTTTCAAAAGAAACTCCAGGATTAGTCTCAAAGGGACTTCATGCTCTTCCTTGGTTTTAGAATAATTCAGAACGTCGCAAATGAAAAGTATGATAAATTCATCAAGATGCGGCTTATATACGCGTTCGTTAAATATAGGAATGCTATAGTCACATTAGTAAGATCGAAAGACATAACGAGAAATTTGAAATGTTCGTAACGAGTACTAAACGCAGTCTTAGGTATATCTGATTCAGGTACCCTCTATTGATGGTAACCAGAATGAAGATTGATTTTTGAAAACCACCGAACACCTTGAAGTTGATCAAACAAATCATCCATCCTTGGAAGAGGACAGCGATTCTTGACCGTAAATTTGTTAAGTTCACGATAATCAATGCACAAATGAAAAGAACCATCTTTCTTTTTAACAAATGAAACATGTGCTCCCCAAAGAGAATGACTAGGTTGAATAAGACCCTTGTCTTGGAGCATCATAAAATCGATTATATAATTCTTGCATTCTAATAGTGTTAAGCGATTTGGAGCTTTTTGCAACTGGGGTTGCCCCAAGAATAAGATTGATACAAAACTTTACGAGTACATAGGGATATAGTCCTTCTAAGTCTTTCCGGGAAGACCTCGAGGGAATCGTTAATAACAGAATGTTTGAAATTTTATATTATTAGCCTTTACGCTCATGAGTTGTTTCTTTTCGTCTTTGAAGTGTTATATGAAAATCTCAGGTATTACACCACCATTTAAGTGGTATACAAAATACTTTCTCAAACGTACAATTTCTACCTAAATTTCGTCAACTAATCCATTCCCTCAACCACACCAAAACTTCTGAGTCCGAAGGGCAACAAGTCAATGCTAAAAGAGTAATCTTCCAGCCCTAAAGTACACCCTTATATAATGTCTTTTAGTTTCTATGCGCACTCATTAATAAAATTATTTCAAAGTCTCCCACTCAAAACAAGCCATCGAGTTTCCTACTGTGTTGATTAGTGCCCCTTGACGAGCTGTCATCCGACATTCAATTGTAAAGCGACCTCTTAAGTTTCAGTTTGAATAAATACAACATGGTGCAGATGTGTGATGATAGTAGTTACATTTTACTCACATAAGATGTGAACACGTGTAACCCTCTCTTCATGTGTTAGTATCCATCAATCTCTTGAATACCCTCTCATTCTTGGTATTGTTTCTACATTCCCAGCCTTAATGGTTTTATCGATTAACAATCCACCCATCAGTATTGCGCCTTGGATAGTAGGAGGCTTAGTCCCTTCTACCATCCCGCGAGTTTCTAGAATAAAGCTGTTGATGTGCTTCTTAATTCCCTTAGCTTCGACTGCCACATGATGAGGTCTAATTTTGCCAATTCCATAAAATTGTCCGATATAGGTTGTATGGTTAACTCCCACCATAGAGAAATTCCAAACTTGTTCGCTAACTTCTTCATTTCGTTATTGAAAGAATATCCCTCCTTTAGGAGTTCCTTCATTTTCCATTCTTTTCGCACCATCACCATTTCTATCATTTGAATTCTCGACTATTAGGTCTATATTTACCTTCGGTGTCATTAGATCTACTATGATTCAATATGTCGTTACTAGTCCGCGTGGCAATTTTGGATGCTAAGGCCCACCACTGTTGTGCAATGGTCGCAACAACATTGGAGTTCTTGCCTTCAATACCACAAATTCCTCCGGTTCAACCATCAGTTCCATCACCACCTTTACTTGTATGACCACCACCGAGTGTTTCTTCTCCACAAGTAAAATTTACGAGTAATGCGTCTTAGTGATATGCTCACTCTAACTTCGAATTCTTATGAGTTTAGAATAGAATGAATATTTTGGAGTCTATCAAGGCATAAATGCACAAGACTCACAAACATAAACATGATTCGGTAAGGAATATAATTGAATTTTATCCTATATGACATGAAGACAGCACATTGGATACTTAGATATGGTCGGATAAGTACACATATGTAAGAATACCTTTGTCAATTACGTCTGCAGCCATAATTGTAAAAGTATCATTTCATACACATTCTTATCACCACAAATCCTTGTCTCACAATGAGCTTCGTATTTAAGGAAAAAGATCAGATAATTATAGAAACACGTAGACGAACAACATAAGGAATCGTAAGATGATGAAGAAACGTTTACAACGTACTTCTTATTTGAAATGACTAAGATTGATGATCGACATCAGCTACAACTAGCTTCACGGAATCGTATGCACACATAACTTCCTAATTCATGTTCTATATGTGGGTTCCCTATTTATAGTCTAGGCCAATCCACCTAGATCTCTATAAACAATGGCTCTGATACCAATCTGTCACACCTCGTCTAAAGCGGAAACAACGGGGTATAACGGTGATAGGATCATAACACATCATTATAAAGAATTCTATATGAAATACAATATCCAATGTGTCATGATGCCATTAACATGAATAACGGTTCATGTCATGCATACATTTCAACAATGAATTCGCAATCTTACAATCAAACATACACTACAATGTTAAGACAAAACAAGCCTTCACAAACAACCTTAATGATGTACCACAAGTCTTGAATAACTCTTAATGCAACCCTAAAGGTCCACTAAGTTCTCTTGTCCTCTGCTTTAAGTCCACTAGTATAACCTGAAAAGATATGCTCAAAAACGTCAACACGAGTGTTGGTGAGTTTCGTAGGTTTGAAACCAGACACCATAAAAATAAACATTTTGCTGTGATAATAATAGTTTAGGACAATGCAATAGAAATGTACACAAATGTGAAATAATGCAGCCAATATATCTCAATGTACGGCAATTACCTCACAAGGAAGTAAAGCACGAATGTAAGCAACCAATCTCAATGTACGGCAAATACTCCACAAGGAAGTACAGCACGAATGTAAACAACCAATCTCAATGTACGGCAAATACTCCACAAGGAAGTACAGCACGGATGTAAGCAATAAGTCTCAATGCATATAAGTCACATAGTGTCACACATTTCAAGCATATGTCCAAAAATAGAAATGAATACGTTCACAGCATAAAACAATTGGTAAAACATGTGAGCATACTTTTCCCCCAATGTAAAAATATGTAAAGAAAATGGGGTCACGAAAACTCACCTTGATTAACAAAGCAAATATCATCCCAAAATGAATCCACCACACAGTACGTCAATCTACAAATACATTCATATAGATTAATAACCTAGGCAAAACTACACCTTTTTATTATGTCCTAGTTGATTGGTAGAGACTTTAATGTTTGATTACCTATATCGTCAATTTAATAAATAAGATTTAATATCAATTCAGTTTGTAACATTATTAAAATTTATAAATCTATTTATCTTTAAGATTCCCACTGCTCAAAACTACAAATCCACTACGTACCAATTACACCATACTGCTATATAATCTTGAGTGTACTAGATCTTCATTAGATTTTTAGTATATTTAAAACCAAACAGTGGACCAACTTATGAAACATAGTCACTGCATATTTGCAATACAAGACTCAACCATTTTGGCAATAGTTTTTATTTATTTATTTATATAAAGATGTCGCATAAGCTAAGTCTTAAACATTCTTTACAACTCCCAAAATACTAGAAAATAATTCGATCAAACCAAAATATGTTTAACCAAGTTTTTCTAAAAATTCGTCATACACCGCAACTGTTTACGAAATAATTTTTATAAAATCATACATTACGTTTTAGAGGTCGAAACCTCGCGAATTTAGTAAAATTTCGAGATCTACAACTTTCTAGTTTTAGCCGAAGCCTGAAAACGAACGTAGCTTGGTCAAAACCGCCTCTGATTATGACTACGAAAATCTGTACAGAAATTACGATTAACGGTATATAACTTTCGGTTTCAAAACGCATTAACCGCACAATACAATTTCTCTATCCGATCATGCATCATATTTTACAGACCTCTGACTTGGTCAAAACCACCCGTTCCAAATCTTTTACCCAACCCTTATATGGACATTTTGAGCTTATATAAACAACAAATACATAAAAAATGAGCAAAAACGGAGAGTTTCGGGTTTTTGTCGGAAACTTACGCGGGGTCGAAACGAAAATCTGAAAAGATGGAAGTGTAGATCGTTGCGTGGTGGTCGTTAATCTCTAAAAATCTTGAAGATTTGATGTCGTTTGATGCTAGTTTTGTTGAATTTTGAAGGTGGATGGTGATGGTGATTTTGAAAGAAATGAGTGAGAGAGAGAGAGTTGAGATAGATGATGGTGATGATGAAATGAGGAAAAGGGGGTGGGATCCCCTTTTCTTTGGCTGATTTCGTGGGGGCCCACCGGGGTGTGGGTCTCCACTTTTAACTCCGTGTGATTTCGCTCCGTACGGTGTTCGTTTTCCCGATTATTTAAATTTGCATTTTAAAATCCAAATAATTTCTCAATATTTTTGTTGAAGTATTTTACCAAGCCCTTGATAATTATGTTATAAAATATAACTGGTTGCGTTTGTTTGCGCGTTGACATTTTAATCGCGTATATGTTATTTGTAAAATACTAATTGACTACGAAATATTATAGCAATAATATTTTTAATATGATAGTGTTATTAAATAATTTCATATTATTTAATAAAATGGGTCACCAACGTCCGTAATAGTTGTGTCGAATTATATTCGATTTAAATTGCGTACGATTTAATCAAATCGCATAATCGTATATATTCATCAATATATATTTTGATACATTAATTAGCCTAACACAAAACTAATTACATGTATTTACAATTGATTAGGTCCTAATTAATAGTCCTAATTTGATAGGTGTCACATTCTCCCCATGTTAGAAGAATTTCGTCCCGAAATTTAGTTCGATGTCGGATTTGATGCAGGGTCAGTGAAGAGTTGAGGATACTTGAGTCGCATTTGGTCTTCCCGTTCCCAGGTGAACTCCGGACCACGCCGCGAATTCCATCTGACCTTAACGATGGGAATACGACTTTGTTTGAGTTGTTTGACCTCACGGTCCATGATTTCAGCGGGTTCCTCAACGAAGTGAAGTTTGTCGTCAACACGAATTTCATCGAGGGGAATAATAAGTGTCTCATCAGACAGACATTTCTTCAAGTTAGAAATGTGAAAAGTAGGGTGCACGTTGCTGAGCTCGGATGGCAGCTGCAATCGATATGCCACTGGACCAATCCTCTCGAGGATCTCGAATGGTCCAATGTATCTTGCGTTTAGTTTCCCGCGTTTACCGAATCGGATGACACCTTTCCAAGGTGACACTTTGAGTAGTACTCGATCCCCAACCCGGAACTCGAGTGGTTTGCGTCTCACGTCAGCGTAACTTTTCTGACGATCACGTGCGGCTTTGAGTTTGTTTTGAATCTCGAAGATTTTCTCGGTTGTTTCGTGAATGATTTCCGGACCCGTGAGTTGGCTATCCCCAACTTCGGTCCAACAGATAGGTGAGCGGCACTTACGACCGTACAGTGCCTCGAATGGTGCAGCTTTAATGCTGGAGTGATAGCTGTTGTTGTACGAAAACTCGCACAATGGTAGGTGTTGTTCCCAGTTTACGCCGAAGTCAACTACGCAAGCTCGTAGCATATCCTCAAGTGTTTGAATTGTTCGTTCGCTTTGGCCGTCGGTTTGAGGGTGGTATGCGGTACTCATGTCAATACGGGTACCCAATGATTTCTGAAGTGATTCCCAAAAGCGAGATGTGAAACGACTATCCCTATCGGAGATAATTGAGATTGGAACACCGTGTCGGGTTACGATTTCCTTCAGATAAATTCGGGTAAGGCGTTCCATTTTGTCGGTTTCCTTGATCGCCAGGAAGTGAGCAGACTTGGTGAGATGATCGACGATCACCCAAATGGTATCGCAACCGCTCGATGACTTAGGTAGTTTGGTTATGAAGTCCATGGCGATTTGTTCCCATTTCCGTTCGGGAATATCGGGTTGTTGAAGTAAGCCAGAAGGTTTTTGATATTCAGCTTTGACTTTCGAGCAAGTAAGGCACTTGCTGACATATGTGGCGATTTCAGCTTTCATGTTCAGCCACCAATAAAACTCCTTGATGCCGTGATACACTTTGTCGGATCCCGGATGGATAGAATATTTGGACTTGTGAGCTTCATCCATCACCGAGTCTCGCAGATTCCCAAAACTAGGCAACCAGATTCGGTTGGAGAAACATCTAACTCCGTTAGGTCTGATTTCAAATTGTTTGTCCACGCCTCGCAAGGCTTCGTTTTTGACATTATCGGGCTTTAGAGCTTCGAGTTGAGCGGCGAGGATCTGGACGTTTAGATCATTGTGAATAGTCATACTGAGGGCTCGGACTCGAAGTGGTTTCGATCGTTCCTTTCGACTGAGGGCATCGGCAACAACATTTGCCTTACCCGGATGGTATTTGATTTCGCAGTCGTAATTGGTAAGCAACTCGACCCATCGACGTTGCCTCATGTTGAGATCCTTTTGATCGAATATGTGTTGGAGACTTTTGTGGTCGGTAAAGATTGTGCACTTAGTGCCGTAAAGATAATGTCTCCAGATTTTGAGAGCAAAAACGACTGCTCCAAGTTCGAGGTCATGCGTAGTGTAGTTCTTTTCGTAGATTTTGAGTTGTCGTGAGGCGTAAGCAATGACCTTGTCTCGTTGCATCAACACACAACCGAGACCTTGATGGGAAGCATCGCAGTATACCACGAAGTCATCGGTGCCTTCGGGTAGTGATAGAATTGGAGCACTGCAAAGCTTTTGTTTCAAAAGTTGAAATGCTGACTCTTGTTTTTCAGCCCAGTCGAACTTTTTGTCTTTCTGAGTCAGTGTCGTGAGTGGTTGAGCTATTTTTGAGAAATTTTTGATGAATCGCTGATAGTACCCGGCAAGTCCTAGAAACTGCCGTACTTCGGTCGGTGTGGCAGGTGCTTGCCAGCACTTGATAGCTTCAATTTTTGAAGGATCTACATGAATTCCTTGACTGTCAATCACGTGTCCAAGGAATTGAACGGTTTGTATCCAGAACTCACACTTGGAGAATTTGGCGTAAAGCTCCTCGTGTCTAAGTAGTTCTAAGATGGTTTTGAGATGTTGCGCATGTTCTTCTTCATTGCGCGAATAGATGAGGATGTCATCGATAAAAACAATTACAAACTTGTCGAGGTAGGGTTTGCACACCCGATTCATAAGGTCCATGAATACAGCCGGTGCGTTGGTTAATCCAAAGGGCATCACTTGGAATTCATAATGCCCATAACGGGTTCTGAAAGCAGTTTTCGGAATGTCGGTGTCGCGAACACGTAGCTGATGATAACCTGACCGAAGATCGATCTTTGAATAAAAACTCGACCCGTGAAGTTGGTCGAACAGGTCATCTATTCGAGGAAGTGGATAACGGTTCTTGACGGTCAATTTGTTCAACTCTCGGTAGTCGATACACATTCTGAATGAACCGTCCTTCTTTTTCACAAATAAGACCGAAGCTCCCCAAGGTGAAGAACTCGGTCTGATGAATCCTCTATCCAGGAGTTCCTGTAATTGGGTGGACAACTCCTGAAGCTCGGATGGGGCTAAGCGGTATGGTGCTCGGGCTACCGATGCAGCACCTGGCACGAGATCGATTGAGAACTCAACCTGTCTAGGCGGCGGTAGACCAGGTAGTTCTTCGGGAAAGACTTCTGGAAAGTCTCGTACGATTGGCACATCCTCAAGTCGCTTCTCCTTCGAATTTTTCTCCATGATGTGTGCGAGGATGGCTGGATAACCCTTTCTCAGAAATTTTCGGGTTTTTAAACAGGAAATGATATTTAGTCTCGACCCACCGGTCTCCCCTGTATGATCAAGGTTCTACCAACGGCGAGAGGAATGCGGACAATCTTGTCATGACAAACGATTTTGGCCCGATGCATGGACAACCAGTCCATACCCACGATGACGTCAAAACTTCCGATTCTAACAGGCATGAGGTCAATTTGAAAGGTTTCGTCCGCTAGGTTTAAAGTGCAATTAGGTATTACACTATCGGTTTCTATGAGTTTACCGTCCGCTAGTTCTACGGTGTACTTAACATTTAAGGCCACGGAGGTGATGTCAAGTAGTGGGCAAAACTCATCAGATATAAAGCTCCTATCGGCACCAGTATCAAACAGAATAGATGCAGTTAAGTTGTTGAGGAGGAACATACCCGTGACCACATTCGGGTCTTGACGGGCGTCCTCGGAGTTGAGTACAAAGGCTCTACCTTTGGCGTTTTTGTTGTTGTTGCCCTTGTTCTTCAGTTTTGGGCACTCGTTCCTGTAGTGCCCAGGGTTTCCGCATTCGTAGCAGGTTTTGGTCGGCCTGGCATTGCGGTTGGAGTTGTTGGGGGACCTGCAGTCTTTGGTGAGGTGTCAGTACCTCTTACAGTTGTTGCAGGGGGTTTCGCTGGGACCTTTGTGGTGACGGTTGCACTTGGTACAGTAGGGTTTGCTCCCAGTGTAACCTCGTTTGGGTTCGGTGGAGGAGTTGTAGGCTTTGATGGTGTCGGGTTTCTTGTTTTGGTAGTTGTTGTGGTTGTCGGACCACTTTCTTTTGTTGGAGGACGAAGTGGTTGGTTCTGAGCCCTCGCTCATAGCCATGAGGTCGTGGGCTAATCGAATGGCACCGTCAATAGTGGTTTGGTTTGAGGAGGCGACGTTTCCCCGAACAGGTTCCGGAAGGCCAAGGATATACTTCCTGATTTTATCGGGTTCCGTCCTCACCATAGTTGGGCGGAGGGCAGCGAGCTGCTGGAACCTGGTGGTATAACCATCGATATCACCATTCTGAACTTTTAGGTTCCAGAACTCTTCGTCCAGCTTTTGGAGTTTGTCGATCGAACAGTACTTGGCGGTGAGTTTTGCTTTCAAGTCCACCCAAGAGAGTTGGTAGGCAGTGTCAGCACCCACTGATTGGGAATATGAGTTCCACCAAGAGTGGGCATCATCTTCGAGGGAGCAGGTGGCGAAATTAACTTTGTCGTATTCCGAGCATTTGCTGACGCGGAAAACAATTTCCATCTTTTCGAACCATCTGATTAGTCCGATGGCTCCCTCAGTACCCTTGAAGCTTGAGGGTTTGCAGCTCTGGAAGTCCTTGTAAGAACAAGGTTTAGCAGTGGTGGTTTCAGCGACATCGCTATTTCTCCCGGAATTCTGTGGAGTATTCCGAGCCAGGGCTTCAGTCACAGCCTGGGTTATGAGGGATGTAAGCTGAGCATCGGTGTATGGTCTTGTCTTTGGCGGCATGATTCTTCAATAAAAGAAATGAAGATACATGAGATTTTGTAGGAAATTTGTATTTGTCACAGATGCTTATGTATAAAAGCGGTAATACATAACATCAGTATGAAAAATGGCAGTTAATATGAGTTGAAACAGTAAGGAATATTTGATAGATAATACGAGTTCAAAGGTTACATCCCATGGATGTATTACAAAAGGTGTCGGGAATTGTTACATCCGACCGAATCATAAGGTAGCGCTTAAGTAGTTACTTGATTACAAGATAGATTACAAGACAACGACTACACTAGTCTCAACGTAGATTAATCTGTTCCATCATTTCAATGAGACGATCCACAGTATTTGCGAGTCTGCTGGTCTGTCGGGCATTGTCTTCAGCCAATGCTAGTCGATGTACCAATCCACGGGTATATCCTTCCGTTTCCCGTGAGCGTTGTTCACACTCTTCTAGCCTGTGTTTCAAAAGGGCGGTTTCTACACTTATCTCCACCACTTTGTTGAAAAGAACGTCTACATTGTTAACGGTGGTTTCGTGATCCTCGGAGACTTGTTCGATGCGTTCGAGAGATGTAAGTCTCCAGTTTTCGTTCGTTTCCTGCAACACGACGTCCATGGTGCGAAGTTGCTGCTCGTGTTGGTTCACCCTAGCGGCTAAGGTCGGTAAGGTGAAGTGAGTGGGGTACGGGCCAGCTCGAGGCAACCTGGCGTTCCTCCTAACTACCCTTGGGTTCCGCGACCCGGATTGAGAGCGCGATGAATTGGGTGAGATGTTTGCCATTTCTGAGACAAAGCGTTAGAGAAAGTGAGGCCTATCTATGTATATAAATAATAATAGAACATAGTAGCCTAGGATGGCTAACACAAACATGTATAAGTCTTAGTTCTCTCGAGGTCAGAGTCAACTAGTGTATTCCTGTTCGACATAACCATTTCAGACCTTACATCATCTTTCCTTAATTGTACATAGTTGACCAGGCTATGTTAAATTAAAGTCGTATGCTGTAATTCCTGAACCAATCATGCCTAGTAAGGAAATACTGCCTAACGGTCATAGTCTAGGCCCACTAAATGCAACCTAGTTCACTATAACCTTAGGCTCTGATACCAATCTGTAACACCCCCAAATTTGATGTTTAGCGAAAGCATACATTGGGTGTTACTAATCAATTATCAAAGCACACAAGATATAGCAAACGACTCTATATGCGTCGTTTTAACAAAATATATTAATATATTAAATGTTTACAATTGTTGAAGCTATACATAGCTCGAGTTCGATTGAGAGAGATTTCAATACATAAATACTTGTACAAAATATATTAATGCAAGAAAATCTCCATTGTTTGCATGCTGACTCGAGCTATAGTAATCCTGCTAGCAGCCAAAACCTACTGCTGTGTACCTGTGAAACATGCTAAAATGGGTCAGCTAAAGCTGGTGAGCTCACAGGTTTGAAATCAGTTAATATCGTATGAACCGCAAGATTTAAGTAGTGATTTGCAATCAGCAAATAAATAGTGGTGTATACAGCCATGAGCACATAGTCTGAGCTTAACTCGAGGGTCGGGTCCCATATAGAGAATTCCGAGCGAGGTGCCTCCACGAGTGCCTAATCCACACTCGTCTGAACAATTATTAGTACGTCCGTTTACCTAGTTAGTGCTTGCTAACCCGGACGAGGAGGGTCAATCCTATATGGTTCCATATACTAATAATCACGCTACAACGTATTACCAAACTATGCTGACGGAGGACTTTGAAATGATTAGTGGAAAACAACTCATGTAGTATATTGTAAAGTTTGTACTTGCGTTCACATGTTAAAAATAAGCATTGAATCACACCCCTGAGTGAAAAACGGTAAAAAGAGGGGCTATGAGACTCACCTGAGTCTTGAGCGTTAAACCGATAAACGTATGATGCTTAAACAAGCAGTGAGATGTCCGCAGACCGATAACCTGAGGGTGTCCACGACACGTGATGGTTATTAATATGAGTAGGTAGTGACAAAGACTACCTTTGTAGTTGCTCGTTCAACTATAATGTCCAAATGACTACGATTTGGTTGTTTGATTAACTTGTGTTTGAAAACGTATACGGCCCGCTGGTGATTGTTTGAAATAATAATCTCGACTTTTATTATGATATTAGTGTGGTTGTATACTTAACAAAGTATATATGTCTCGTGTATAAGTTGTATCGTATCCGATTTGGTTGGTATAAAATGTTTCAAGACGTAGGAAAATATTCTAACTTCTCTGTTTTTGGCGACACTTGGATAGTGTCGCTACGGGCTTAGGCGACACTTAGTAAGTGTCGCTATATTTCTGATTTTCAATAGTTGAGCGACACTTGAGTAGTGTCGCTAGGGCGACACTTATGTATTTTGGCGACACTAGGGGAGTGTCGTTAAGTTAAATCTGGTTAAGTAATTCAGCGACACTTAAGTAGTGTCGCTGTAGGGGCGACACTTAGGCATAGCGACACTTGGCTAGTGTCGCTAGTACTGTTTTTGGCACACTAGCGACACTTTCCACTATTTGCCGGATTTTGAGCCGAAAACGCGTTTTCCGGTGACCACCCGTTCCAAATCTTTTACCCAACCCTTATATGGACATTTTGAGCTTATATAAACAACAAATACATAAAAAATGAGCAAAAACGGAGAGTTTCGGGTTTTTGTCGGAAACTTACGCGGGGTCGAAACGAAAATCTGAAAAGATGGAAGTGTAGATCGTTGCGTGGTGGTCGTTAATCTCTAAAAATCTTGAAGATTTGATGTCGTTTGATGCTAGTTTTGTTGAATTTTGAAGGTGGATGGTGATGGTGATTTTGAAAGAAATGAGTGAGAGAGAGAGTTGAGATAGATGATGGTGATGATGAAATGAGGAAAAGGGGGTGGTATCCCCTTTTCTTTGGCTGATTTCATGGGGGCCCACCGGGGTGTGGGTCTCCACTTTTAACTTCGTGTGATTTCGCTCCGTACGGTGTTCGTTTTCCCGATTATTTAAATTTGCATTTTAAAATCCAAATAATTTCTCAATATTTTTGTTGAAATATTTTACCAAGCCCTTGATAATTATGTTATAAAATATAACTGGTTGCGTTTGTTTGCGCGTTGACATTTTAATCGCGTATATGTTATTTGTAAAATACGAATTGACTACAAAATATTATAGCAATAATATTTTTAATATGATAGTGTTATTAAATAATTTCATATTATTTAATAAAATGGGTCACCAACGTCCGTAATAGTTGTGTCGAATTATATTCGATTTAAATTGCGTACGATTTAATCAAATCGCATAATCGTATATATTCATCAATATATATTTTGATACATTAATTAGCATAACACAAAACTAATTACATGTATTTACAATTGATTAGGTCCTAATTAATAGTCCTAATTTGACAGGTTTCACAATCGTAAACTGTACCAAACTGATAAATATATATATATAAAGATAGAGTTTCAATTTTTTTGGAAAGGAACAATCGACCCTACATTGAAAATTTTGAATAAAAATTAAATTTTTTAAGGGATGTGTTTAATGAAAACACGTATACGTCTAATACAGTGGGATGCATATATTGATTACTGAAGTTTGAAGTAGGTTGACTGGCTATGCATTTGCCATTCATATATGTCTAATACAGTGATACTAATATGATATATGTCTACTACGGTGATTGTAGTATTAGATTTTATCTGTTATCTAATACTACCACTTAATTGTGGGGTACAATATATGCATACGTATATACAATTAATTCTAACATTTTAATGGCTGTCATGAAGTATGTTTGCAAACACCGACTTATCGGATTGGTTTTTTTGGTGAAAAATTCTTTAAAGTATGTTGACTGATACTATGCACGCTGAGGATACAACACTGAATTTAGTCTTTTGATCAATATGTGTTTTAGTATTATATGACCATCACTACTTACTACCTGTTTTTATCATTATATATTAACTACCTATCAAAATCACTATTTTTAACTACCTATCAAAATCACTATTTGATCAAATCCGTACGTTTTTTCTAATTTCTTTGTGCTCTGTTTTATTTAATACTATAAAAATTATACATAGTTATACATAAACTATGTTTAATACTAACTTTCTTTTGATGACAATTTTAAAAAATATATATTTTTGTTTCGTTCATATTTGAATTTTACTTATGTAATTATTATTCTTAAATAAACATTCAGGCAGATACACTTAGAGAGTATATCATTAAGAAGGTGCATGGAATACTCAAAACTAGACAATTAGCACATGCGTTACTGGCAATTAATTACTACTTCGCAAGGCTACAAGCACTGAGCATTCTTTGGAATCATCGACCAAGACAATAAGTAGAATAAATTACTCAATCATCTGATAATTTAGTTTTTACTGCCCAACGAATCCATACAGTTGTTATTTCATTTTATTTGATTTTGGATTTGCTTCGTCTTGAAAAAAAATACAACTAATTAATTGATGTTTTCATTTAGGTTTGAATATTTATATATATGCATTAAGTCGACTTTACGCTACCAAGCAACACATACATACAATTATAGACAAAGTATTCATTCAAACATCTTATATAAATTTTCATGGTATAGCCCCGCGAATCTCGCGGGTTATATTCTAGTATATTAAGCAACAAACAAGGAAATAAGTCGGCTAAGATAATTCTTGCCGCAAACAACTTTGCGTCGCGAATAAAAGTGATGGCGGCGTGTTTTTCCTTCTGTTACCAAAAGAAATCTATCACGTGAGTATCCACCATGAGCAAAACCAATTAATTATCTAAACTTAAGTCACGTGATCACCAAATGGAATTTACTCCCTTTTAATTTTTGTTTGTTCGATTATTCACAATATCTCAACAATCTCCCACTTGAAGATCGGACAAACCCAAAATAATTAAACCCTCAAATATTCCCTTTCAACCAAGTCGAATCCGCCTCTCCATACCGCCAATACCAATTGGGACGCGCACACTGATTAAACACGAATCAGATAGACTTTCGATAAAAGGCTCTTCAACTACACGTATTGAGACTAGGAATAAGACAACACCTTTGACGCCCCTTTAGCAACACCTTGTTCTTAGCTCTAACCTATACCGCCGGAAACCATCCAGGACACGCTTGCTCGATCTCACAGAATCGGAAGACTTTCGATATACAAAGCTAACTGTACACCGCTACTAAACTGGGACCACTCTCCGGTTATCCGCACCACCATCTTCTAGCCCAAGAAGATACGTTGAAGTGTGCAACGACTCCAACCATAAGATTTTTTCAAGAAGACAACCGCTTCTTCAATTCATCGATTACAGCCACATCGGATCCTGCCACCGACATGTCATCGACCAAACCCTATAGAATTTCTCCTATCCGATTTTCCTTCCCAGCAATCAGAAAATCGCCGATAGAACCAACACGTAGATCATCATCAAGGTTCACCCGTGAGAACGCAATCACAACCTTGAAACTACTTCTTCACCATTCGCTTTCCCGCTGGTACACCGACCCAAATACATAGCTATGATTTCTATGAACACATCTTCTCTCACTCGGACCGCTCCCACTGTACGAATTAAATAACAATCGCGGCTATCTGAGAAGACTCCGGTTCATAATCCACGGTCAGTCGCAAATTTCTTTGCCATTGGAGAGTAAAAAATAAAGATCCGAACGCTCTAGTGTTACCCGGAATTCGCAAACTAAACCCGTAGAAACTGAGATTCAATTGTTGCACAACAATCTCCAAAGCTCCCACTAGTCGCCAAACTCCCACGAGCTTCGATACTTCCTTCGGTTAAAAAACTCCACAAAGAGTTCCCCACACTCTCAACAATATCCGAAAGATCAAACATTAGAACTTACACGGTTATCCGCAGCTAACCCACTTGAAGATTTCCAATTGATTCCTCAAGAAGAATCGCTCTTTCGTTGAACCAACATCAATCAATACTCGAGCACAGTCGAACGCGTTCTATCCGACATCTTCTACAACCAATATTTTCAAGAGTAGTAGCTCTAAACCGCCTAATCATTCCAGGAACATGGAATACTCGACCAAAATTAAGGTCTCCCGTTTCAAGCCGCGAGCGAAAACAAAACTCCCTCTGACACCCATAACTGTCGATTACCAAAACGGATGTGGTACCGTTTATTACCCGTTTACTCAACCGAGAAAACCATCCTCTTGAGCACCGTAACAAACCTCACATCTTTGAATAACCTAGTCTGTATCAATGAAGTTTTCGAGACTTCACGTCCTTACACTCGCACCATCAAACCCCAAGTTTGATCACGTTAATCTATTCTTTTGCACGGGATCGCAAAGAATGATAAACTCGAATTCAAAACCCGGATCCTAAAAAATCTCTCCGCAACAAATCACCAATCGAAACCCGATTATCGACTACATTACCACAGCGAACAATCACTGTCATAACATGTCGCACCCACAAATTATGATGCGGAAGCGGTTCGGGTTGGGGCGCGACTAATTACATATCACAGCACATAAGATATAATGAACGACTCTATATGCGTCGTTTACAACTTGTATTGATAAAATCAAAGTTTACATCAAAAATATAGTTACATTAGCTCGGTTGAAATTGAGAGATTTAAATACATAATTAATCTATACAAAATATAATAATGCAGCTAAATCTCTGATTGTATGAATGCTGACTCGAGCTAATGATTCCTGCTTGGGCAGTCCAACCTACTGCAGTGTACCTGTGATACATGCTAAAATGGGTCAGCGAAACGCTGGTGAGCTCACAGGTTTGTATGTCAACACGTATTTGTATGAACCGCAAGATTTATAATTGAATTTAAAATGCAATTAAGCAAAATAAAAGTTATACAGTCATGAGCACATAGTCTGAGCTTAACTTGAGTGTCAGGTCCAATTAAGGAAACCCAACTTGAATGCCTCCAACGAGTGCCTAATCCACACTCGTCTTCCCAAATGCTAATACGTCCGTTTGACCAGTTAGTGCGTGCTAACCCGGACGAGGATTGTCAATCCTATATGATATCATATACTAACATTCACGCTACTACGTATTACCAGACTATGCTATGGAGGGCTTTAAATTGATTAGCTTGAAACTCATGTAGTATTTGATTTGATTTGTACTTGCGTTCAACTTGTAAAATAAAACGAGCAATAATATCACACCCCTGATTGAAAAGCAGTAAAATAGGGGCCATGAGACTCACCTGAGCCTTGTTTGTTTATCTAAGTAGACTTGAATCGATTAGCCTTGAATTGATGTCCGGAGACTTGTAACCTGAGGCCGTTCAATACGCGCGATGGTTATTAATTGGTTAGGTATTTAAAGACTACCTTTGTAGTTGTTTGTCCAAATTACCCCGACTTGGTTGATTCGACTTGTCCAAATTACTATGATTTGGTTGATTGACTTGAGTTTTGAAAACCGTGTACGGCCCGTTGGTGATTGTTTGTAATAATAATCTCGACTTTTATTATGATATTAGTGTAGTTGTATACTTAACAAAGTACATATGTCTCGTATATAAGTTGTATCGTATCCGATTTGGTTGGTATAAAACGTTTCAAGACTTAGGAAAATATTCCAACTTTTCTGTTTTTGGCGACACTTGGATAGTGTCGCTACGGGCTTAGGCGACACTTAGTACGTGTCGTTATATTTCTGATTTTCAATAGTTGGGCGACACTTGAGTAGTGTCGCTATGGCAACACTTATGAATTTTGGCGTCACTAAGGGAATGTCGCTAAGTTAAATCTGGTTAAGTAATTCAGCGACACTCAAGTAGTGTCGCTATAGGGGCGACACTTAGGCATAGCGACACTTGGCTAGTGTCGCTAGTACTGTTTTTGGCACATTAGCGACACTTCCAATTGTTCGCCGGATTTTGAGCCGAAAACGTGTTTTCCGACGACCACTTGTTCCAAATCTTTTACCCAACCCTTATATGGACATTTTAAGCTTATATAAACTACAAACATGTAAAAATGAGTGAAATCGGAGAGTTTTGGGTTTTTGTCGGAAACTTACGCGGTGTCGAATCGAAAATCCGAAAAGATGAGGTTGTAGATCGTTGCGTGGTGGTCGTTATTCCCTAATTAGATTTGCGATTTGAGGTCGTTTTGTGGTGTGATTTAAGGATTTAAGGTGGTGGTTTGATGGTTGTTTTTGAAAGAAAATGAAAGAGAGAGAGAGAAGAAAGGTGTTGGTGATGATGAATGAGGTGAAGAAATGGGGATTCCCCATTTTTGGAGGCTTGGGGGCCGGCCCACATGGGCCCCACCCATGTGTGGTTGGCTCCTAATTTTTGTTCCCGTGTTTGCGCTTCGTGTGGTGTTTGTTTTCCCGATCGTTTAAATTGTTTAATTAATTTAATATGCGTTTAAATGTACATTTTAAAATGTGAATAATTATCCAATATTTTGTTGAAGTATTTTACCAAATACTTAATAATTGAGTTACAAAATATAACTTTAACTTGTTTCGTTTTGTTCGTGCGTTTAACATTTTCGTCGCGAAGCCATGGTTCATACGATACGAATTGTGTATGAAATATTATTAAAATAATATTTTGGATATAATAGCGTTATTAAATAATATCAAATTATTTAATAAAATCGTTCACCAACGTCCGTATTTAATTGAATCGAAATCCATTCGATTTGAAACTTGTACGATTTAATCAATCGCATAATTCTTGTATATATTCAACAATATATATATTGATTGATGCATTAATTAGCCTAACACGGAACTAATTACATGTATTAAAACTTGATTAGGTACTAATCACTAGTCCTAATTTGACGGGTGTCACATTCTCCCCCTGTTAGAAGAATTTCGTCCCGAAATTTAAGTCGAAGTCGTGTTCGAAGTAGCGTCAGTGAATAACTGAGGGTACTTGAGTTTCATTTGATCTTCCCGTTCCCAAGTGAATTCCGGACCACGCCGCGAATTCCACCTAACCTTGACGATGGGAATACGATTTTGTTTGAGTTGCTTGACCTCACGGTCCATGATTTCGGCGGGTTCTTCAACGAAGTGAAGCTTGTCGTCAACTCGAATCTCATTGAGTGGAATGATAAGTGTCTCATCAGACAGACACTTTTTCAAATTTGAGATGTGAAAAGTGGGGTGCACACTGCTGAGTTCGGATGGCAGCTGCAATCGATATGCCACTGGACCAATCCTCTCGAGGATCTCGAATGGCCCAATGTACCAGGGATTTAACTTCCCTCGTTTGCTGAATCGAATTACGCCTTTCCAAGGTGATACTTTGAGTAGTACTCGATCCCCAACCTGGAACTCGAGTGGTTTGCGTCTCACGTCAGCATAACTTTTCTGACGATCACGTGCGGCTTTGAGCTTGTTTTGAATCTCGAAGATTTTCTCGGTTGTTTCGTGAATGATTTCTGGACCCGTGAGTTGACTGTCCCCAACTTCGGTCCAACAGATAGGTGATCGGCACTTACGACCGTACAGTGCCTCGAACGGTGCAGCCTTAATGCTGGTGTGATAACTATTGTTGTACGAAAACTCGCACAATGGTAGGTGTCGTTCCCAGTTTACACCGAAGTCAACTACGTAGGCCCGTAGCATGTCTTCCAGTGTTTGAATTGTTCGTTCACTTTGGCCGTCGGTTTGAGGATGGTATGCGGTACTCATATCGAGACGGGTACCCAATGATTTTTGAAGTGACTGCCAAAACTGAGATGTGAAACGACTATCCCTGTCGGAGATAATCGAGATTGGAACACCGTGTCGGGTTACGATTTCTTTCAGATAAATTCGGGTAAGGCGTTCCATTTTGTCGGTTTCTTTGATCGCCAGGAAGTGAGCAGACTTGGTGAGACGGTCGACGATCACCCAAATGGTATCGCAACCGCTCGATGACTTTGGTAGTTTGGTTATGAAATCCATGGCGATTTGTTCCCATTCCCATTCAGGAATGCTGGGTTGTTGAAGTAAACCAGAAGGTTTTTGGTATTCAGCTTAGACTTTTGAGCAAGTAAGACACCTGCTGACATAGGTGGCGATTTCGGCTTTCATGTTCGGCCACCAATAGAATTCCTTGATGCCGTGGTACATTTTGTCGGATCCCGGATAAATAGAATATTTGGACTTGTGAGCTTCATCCATCACCAAGTCCCGCAGATTCCCGAAACTAGGCAACCAGATTCGGTTTGAGAAATACCTAATCCCGTTAGGTTTGATTTCGAATTGTTTATCCATGCTTCGCAAGGCTTAGTTTTTGATGTTGTCGGGATTCAAGGCTTCGAGTTGAGCAGTGAGAATTTGAATGTTTAGATCGTTGTGAATTGTCATACTAAGGGCTCGGACTCGAAGTGGTTTCGATCGTTCCTTTCAACTGAGGGCATCGGCAACAACATTTGCTTTGCCCGGATGATATTTGATTTCGCAATCGTAATCGGTAAGCAACTCGACCCATCGACGTTGCCTCATATTGAGATCCTTCTGATCGAATATGTGTTGGAGACTCTTGTGGTCGGTAAAGATTGTGCACTTAGTGCCATAGAGATAATGTCTCCAGATTTTGAGAGCAAAAACAACTGCTCCAAGTTCGAGGTCATGAGTTATGTAGTTCTTTTCGTGAATTTTGAGTTGTCGTGAGGCGTAAGCAATGACCTTGTCTCGTTGCATCAGTACGCAACCGAGACCTTGATGTGAAGCATCGCAGTATACCACGAAGTCATCGGTGCCTTCGGGTAATGATAAGATTGGAGCACTGCAAAGCTTTTGTTTCAGAAGTTGGAATGCTGACTCTTGTTTTTCAGTCCAGTCGAACTTTTTGTCTTTCTGAGTCAGTGTCGTGAGTGGTAACGCTATTTTTGAGAAGTTCTCGATGAATCGTCGATAGTAGCCGGCCAGCCCTAAAAACTGTCGTACTTCTGTTGGAGTTGTCGGCGATTGCCAATTTTTGATAGCCTCGATTTTGGATGGATCCACATGAATTCCCTGACTATCGATAACGTGTCCAAGGAATTGAACGGTTTGTATCCAGAACTCACACTTGGATAATTTGGCGTAAAGCTCCTCGTGTCTAAGTAGTTCTAAAATGGTTTTGAGATGTTGCGCGTGTTCTTGTTCGCTTCGCGAGTATATGAGGATGTCGTCAATGAAAACGATGACAAACTTGTCGAGATAAGGTTTGCACACTCGATTCATAAGGTCCATGAATAGAGCCGGTGCGTTGGTTAGACCGAATGGCATCACCTGAAATTCGTAATTCCCCTAACGGGTTCTGAAAGCAGTTTTTGGAATGTCGGTGTCGCGAACACGTAGTTGATGATAACCTGACCGCAAGTCGATCTTTGAATAAAAACTCGACCCTTGAAGTTGGTCAAACAGGTCATCGATGCGTGGAAGTGGATATCGGTTCTTGACGGTTAACTTGTTCAACTCTCGATAGTCGATACACATTCGGAATGAACCGTCCTTCTTTTTAACAAACGGGACCAGAGCTCCCCAAGGCGAAGAACTCGGTCTGATGAATCCTCTGCCCAGGAGTTCCTGTAATTGGGTGGACAGCTCCTGAAGTTCGGATGGGGCTAAACGGTATGGTGCTCGGGCCACAGGTGCGGCACCTAGCACGAGATCGATTGAGAACTCAACCTGTCTAGGTGGTGGTAGACCAGGCAGTTCTTCGGGAAAGACTTCTGGGAAATCTCGAACGATCGGCACATCCTCAAGTCGCTTCTCCTCCGACTTTTTCTCCATGATGTGTGCGAGGATTGCTGGGTAACCCTTCCTCAGAAATTTATGGGTTTTCAAGCAAGATATGATATTGAGTCTCGTCCCACCGGTCTCCCCCTGTATGACCAGGGTTCTACCGGCGGCGAGAGGGATTCGAACGACCTTTTCGTAACAGATGATTTCAGCGCGGTGTTTGGACAACCAATCCATACCAATAATGACGTCGAAACTTCCTATTTCAACAGGCATAAGATCGATTGAGAAGGTTTCGTCGGCTAGGTTTAAAGTGCAATTACACTATCGGTTTCTATGAGTTTACCATTTGCAAGTTCTACGGTGTACTTAACATCTAAGGCAACGGGGGTGATGTCAAGTAGTGGACAAAACTCATCGGAAATAAAGCTTCTATCAGCACCAGTATCAAATAGAACAGAAGCAGTTAAGTTGTTGAGGAGGAACATACCCGTGACCACATTCGGGTCCTGACGGGCATCACCAGCATTGAGAACAAAAGCCCTTCCTTTTGCGTTGTTGTTGTTGTTCTTCCGTTTAGGACACGAATCTCTGAAGTGTGCAGTCTCTCCACATCCATTACAGGATTTAGGTTGTTGGGTGTTGTTGTTGGGTTTGGGAGCTCTGCAATCCTTAGAGGAATGCCCGTACTTCCTGCAGTTGTTGCAGGGAGACTTGCATGGACCATGGTGGTGGTAGTTGCATTTGGAACAGTATGGTCTGTCCCCAGTGTAGGCGCGTTTGGGTTCAGAATTGGTGTTGTACACTTGGATGGTATTGGGCTTTTTGTTTTGGTTGTTGTGGGGTTCAGATGATTTGCGTTTGTTGTTGTTGGAAGAGTTGTTGGATGTCTCGCGGTTGATAACTAGTGCCATGAGTTCATGTGCTAGCCGGATAGCACTTTCAGTGGTGGTTGGTTTGGCCGAGGCGACATTCCCCTGAATGCTCTCAGGAAGGCCGCGGATGTACCTTTTGATGCCTTTTGTCTCCGGTTCAACCAATCCCGGGCATAGTAAGGCGAACTGTTGGAACTTGGTGGTATAACCCTCAATATCGGTACCCTGCACCGCCAAGTGCCAAAACTCTTCCTCCAGACGGTGTAGCGCTTCTTCGGGACAGTACTTCTCTGTTAGCTTCTTCTTCAATTCAGCCCAAGGGAGCTGGTTTGCTATTTCGATACCCACAGAGTTGGCGTGGGTGTTCCACCACGTAAGAGCACCTTCCTGAAAGGTGTAGGCAGCGAATTTAACTTTGTTATCCTCCGCACAGTTGCAGAGGTTGAAAACAGATTCCATCCGTTCTATCCAACGGATCAGTCCAATGGCACCTTCCGTGCCCTTGAAGTAGAGTGGTTTACAGCTGAGAAAATCCTTGTAAGAACAAGGCTTGATGACAGGGGTATTACTGGGAGCTTCTCCAGTATTTCGGGAGTTTCGAGGAGAGTTCCGAGCAGCCAAGGCATCGGCCACAGCTCGAGAAACGATAGCATTGATTTCCGCATCACTGTAACTTTTCTTCTTGGGCGGCATGATTCTTCAAGAAAGAAAGAAACAAAAGGTACATAAGAAATTGTACCAGAATGAAAATATCAATAGATGCATATATGTAAAAGCGGTAACATACGACATCACAATGTAAAATCAATAATATAGAATAATTGAGGGGAATTGTCAATTGATATTACGAGTTCAAAAGATGATAGACAATTCTAAATTACGAGTTCCAAAAGTTACAGGATTAGATGTTTCACAAAAGCACCGGGAATTGTTACATCCGGTCGAATTACATAGGTCCTACGAAAGCATAATGGAGTACAGATTTCAGCCTAAGCTAATTCTGACGTAGATTTAGTTGTGGCAGCAGTGCACTGATATGGTTCACAGACTCTACAAGTCTGTTGGCAGTTCGGAGGGCGTCCTCGGTTTCCCTTAGACGTGTCTCACACTGATGTAGCCTTTTGTAGGACAGAGATTTCATTTCGGTTTCCAATCACTTGGTTGTGGACAACCTCCACGGTTTCGACTGTTTCTTCCACTTGATTTTGAAGAGTGTTCATGGTGTTGACAGTGTGCTCATGATCTTCAGAGACTTGCTCGATTCGTTCCATAGCCGTGAGTCTCCAGTTTTCGCGAGTTTCTTGGAGTTCGATATCCATAGCGTTAAGTCGTTGTTCGTGATGGTGTAGCCTAGCGGCTAAAACTGGTGGAGTAAGGTGAGTGGAATATGGGCTAGCTCGAGGCAACCTGGTGTCCCTCCGGGCTACCCTTGAGGTTTGTGATTCGTACGGATAAGAGCGCGACGAGTTGGAGTTGGGTGGTGTGTTTGCCATTCTGAGACAAAGCGTTAGAAAGAATGAGGCCTATATCCATATAATATATAATATAGCCTAAGATGTTGAGCGGGAGCGAGGCCTATTTATGTATATATATATAGGATTGGGATCAAGGGAGGTTATTTTTAAAGGGAGATGGGAGAGATGGATTTTTTTATTACTATGATTCAGTATATTTATTCTGAGATTCAGTATATTACTATGATTCAGTAAATTTTTGCATTTAAATAAAAAATTGAATCACATCAATAAAATAGTGAATCATAGTGATAAAAAAATCCATCTCTCCCTAAATTTCCTTCTTTTTTGATCCTGTTACTATATATATATATATATATCACATAATAGCCTAAGGTGTCTAGCACAGACTTGTTTGAGTCCCGGTTTCTCTCGAGGTCAGAGTCAACTAGTGTAATCATGTTCAACATAATTGTTTCAGACCTTACATCATCTTTCCTTAATTGTACATATTTGATCAGGCTATGTTAAATTAAAGTCGTATGCTATAATTCCTGAACCAATCATGCCTAATAAGGGAATACTACCTAACGGTCATAGTCTAGGCCCACTAAATGCAACCTAGTTCACTATAACCTTAGGCTCTGATACCAATCTGTCGCACCCCCAAATTATGATGCGGAAGCGGTTCGGGTCGGGGCGCGACTAATTACATATCACAGCACATAAGATATAATGAATGACTCTATATGCGTCGTTTACAACTTGTATTGATAAAATCAAAGTTTACATCAAAAATATAGTTACATTAGCTCGGTTGAAATTGAGAGATTTAAATACATAATTAATCTATACAAAATATAATAATGCATCTAAATCTCTGATTGTATGAATGCTGACTCGAGCTAATGATTCCTGCTTGGGCAGTCCAACCTACTGCAGTGTACCTGTGATATATGCTAAAATGGGTCAGCGAAACGCTGGTGAGCTCACAGGTTTGTATGTCAACACGTATTTGTATGAACCGCAAGATTTATAATTGAATTTAAAATGCAATTAAGCAAAATAAAAGTTATACAGTCATGAGCACATAGTCTGAGCTTAACTTGAGTGTCATGTCCAATTAAGGAAACCCAACTTGAATGCCTCCTACGAGTGCCTAATCCACACTCGTCTTCCCAAATGCCAATACGTCCGTTTGACCAGTTAGTGCGTGCTAACCCGGACGAGGATTGTCAATCCTATATGATATCATATACTAACATTCACGCTACTACGTATTACCAGACTATGCTATGGAGGGCTTTAAATTGATTAGCTTGAAACTCATGTAGTATTTGATTCGATTTGTACTTGCGTTCAACTTGTAAAATAAAACGAGCAATAATATCACACCCCTGATTGAAAAGCAGTAAAATAGGGGTCATGAGACTCACCTGAGCCTTGTTTGTTTATCTAAGTAGACTTGAATCGATTAGCCTTGAATTGATGTCCGGAGACTTGTAACCTGAGGCCGTTCAATACGCGCGATGGTTATTAATTGGTTAGGTATCTTAAAGACTACCTTTGTAGTTGTTTGTCCAAATTACCCCGATTTGTTTGATTCGACTTGTCCAAATTACTATGATTTGGTTGATTGACTTGAGTTTTGAAAACCGTGTACGGCCCGTTGGTGATTGTTTGTGATAATAATCTCGACTTTTATTATGATATTAGTGTAGTTGTATACTTAACAAAGTACATATGTCTCGTATATAAGTTGTATCGTATCCGATTTGGTTGGTATAAAACGTTTCAAGACTTAGGAAAATATTCCAACTTTTCTGTTTTTGGCGACACTTGGATAGTGTCGCTACGGGCTTAGGCGACACTTAGTAAGTGTCGCTATATTTCTGATTTTCAATAGTTGGGCGACACTTGAGTAGTGTCGCTATGGCAACACTTATGAATTTTGGCGTCACTAAGGGAGTGTCGCTAAGTTAAATCTGGTTAAGTAATTCAGCGACACTCAAGTAGTGTCGCTATAGGGGCGACACTTAGGCATAGCGACACTTGGCTAGTGTCGCTAGTACTGTTTTTGGCACACTGGCGACACTTCCAACTGTTCGCCGGATTTTGAGCTGAAAACGTGTTTTCCGGCGACCACTTGTTCCAAATCTTTTACCCAACCCTTATATGGACATTGTAAGCTTATATAAACTACAAACATGTAAAAATGAGTGAAATCGGAGAGTTTCGGGTTTTTGTCGGAAACTTACGCGGTGTCGAATCGAAAATCCGAAAAGATGAGGTTGTAGATCGTTGCGTGGTGGTCGTTATTCCCTAATTAGATTTGCGATTTGAGGTCGTTTTGTGGTGTGATTTAAGGATTTAAGGTGGTGGTTTGATGGTTGTTTTTGAAAGAAAATGAAAGAGAAAGAGAGACAAGAAAGGTGTTAGTGATGATGAATGAGGTGAAGAAATGGGGATTCCCCATTTTTGGAGGCTTGGGGGCCGGCCCACATGGGCCCCACCCATGTGTGGTTGGCTCCTAATTTTTGTTCCCGTGTTTGCGCTTCGTGTGGTGTTTGTTTTCCCGATCGTTTAAATTGTTTAATTAATTTAATACGCGTTTAAATGTACATTTTAAAATGTGAATAATTATCCAATATTTTGTTGAAGTATTTTGCCAAATACTTAATAATTGAGTTACAAAATATAACTTTAACTTGTTTCGTTTTGTTCGTGCGTTTAACATTTTCGTCGCGAAGCCATGGTTCATACGATACGAATTGTGTATGAAATATTATTAAAATAATATTTTGGATATAATAGCGTTATTAAATAATATCATATTATTTAATAAAATCGTTCACCAACGTCCGTATTTAATTGACACGAAATCCATTCGATTTGAAACTTGTACGATTTAATCAATCGCATAATACTTGTATATATTCAACAAAATATATATTGATTGATGCATTAATTAGCCTAACACAGAACTAATTACATGTATTAAAACTTGATTAGGTACTAATCACTAGTCCTAGTTTGACGGGTGTCACATAACATAACTGGCATCCTGCCGTGTCGTCACGTCACAACCCACCAGATAAAACCCTAATCTTGTTCAATCCGGAAAACAACTCTTCGAGTTCGTCGTGATCTAACACAAAAAACGAGCCTATCGATCTCATCACATGTTGCAAACAAATCCTAAAACCGCATCGTTTTCAATCGTACCCCCCGATGATTATCTTCAACCGAATCTAGATCCACCATGATTATCTGGCCACAATAACCCTAGCTCTCCATCCTTCAGTAAAACCCTAACCATCAACAGTCCATCTTGATCGTGCTTTCATCCGCTATTGTTCCCAATCGCTCAACCTAGCTCTGATACCAGTTGTTAGGAATTTAGGACCCAAACAACGCGCACAATTGTACCCACAACAATAAACGAATAACCAATTGCTAACAAAGCAATCAAATCAAGCAAAACAAGATAAATAAATACAATACGAGAATGTAAACGACACAAGGATTTAACGTGGTTATGTCCAATCTCCAACTTGGAGATTGGTTTAGTTTACGGGACCAAACCGAGAGAGTTTTCTTTATTATTTTGATGGCTTAGGGTTTGTACAATAATAGGGTTACAATATATATTAAGCAACAAACAAGGAAATAAGTCGGCTAAGATAATTCTTGCCGCAAACAACTTCGCGTCGCGAATAAAAGTGATGGCGGCGCGTTTTTCCTTCTGTTACCAAAAGAAATCTATCACGTTAGTATCCACCATGAGCAAAACCAATTAATTAGCTAAACTTAAGTCACGTGATCACCAAATGGAATTTAACTCCCTTTTGATTTTCGTTTGTTCGATTATTCACAATATCTCAACTATCAATTGATGGTGTCGCAGAGGGTTTGTTATCTTTTTTACTCTGTAATTCAAAGATTAATATATATTTGAAGTTTCACTTCAAATTATACAATTACAAAGGTTTGTTTGAAGGATACAACTATAAAATTTATTTAAAGAAGCTACAAATCTTGACTTAAATGGCACAAACTCGTAAAGTAATGAATAATCAAGACTCTTGTATACCGCAAAAGTTTGGCCCTGCACTAACGAAAGTGTTATTTTCCATGATCGAGAGCTAATTAAAGAGGGCTAGGATCGACCGAAGAAAACGATAGAAGCTCCGGATTACACATGACAGAATCCATTACCTTGTGTTCAAGAGTCACCCAAACCTCAATTCCATCATCCAAAAACGAATCCATCAGTAATATTCTGTTCTTAAAGATAGGAATTTCATTATTTAATTCACCTTCGCATAACCACACCGGCTTCCCCCAACCGAAATTAGCTTCTTTAGTTCCAGAGTTGCATAAACTTGTAGTCCAATAATGTTCGGTTTTATTGTAGTCACTAAAAGTTCCATCCTGCTCGTAGTTTTTGATATTTTCTACTAACCTAACACTCCCACTTTCTCCTTTCAGTACCTCAATCGATTCACTGTTAACATCCGTGATTGTTTTCTTTATGTGATCCGCCATAGTCGCTACTTCTAGATCACTTGCATAAGGATCAAACCTCGTGGCCGTATCCAAAAGACAATTTCCGACTGAATGTTCAGATAATGGTGGTGAACATCGTGGCCGAATGTTGATTGGAATATGTATATAAGATGGTAATCTGGAATGTTTTCCGTTAGTGAGGCATTTCCAAAATAAAGCTAGTACAGCAATGGTTCTACTGACTTGCTGATTTTTCGATGCTTTGGCTTTGAGTTTTTGCAACGACACAGGGTCGAAAACAAATCTTTTACTTGAACATTTCCCTTGGTTATAAATAGATGGAGAAATGGTTAGATGCCATAACGGAAGATACGGTGAATATGACAACTTATCGATTTGTGGGAACATCAACGATAGAACATACTTAGGATAAATCTTATTCACTTGATCTCGTCGCGCAATCGCAGCCCAAGCTTTCAAGAATGTCATGAAGCTAATTCCATCTACAAATCTGTGATTATGTTGAATAGTAATAGCAACACCACCACAATTAAAGAAGTTAACTTGCACCACTGAAACATAAGAAGCTAACAATTGCTGATGTGGAAGGACGGGTATTAACCGTTGCATAAATTTATAATTGGGATTCTTAAGCACAGTCTTAAGATGTTGATCAACTCTAGTCTCGACGAAATACACACCATCGTCGTTACAATCAATATGAAACTCACTAGCAACTTTTCCAGCAAACGGATAGAATTGAGTTAAGGTTTCTGATAACGATTGTTTTAAATGATTTGATCGATCCTTTATGATCTCCTCTACGTTATCGTTATCGTTATTGTTATGATTTTGGTAGAAGAAAATAAGGGGGTGGTGGTTTGTGCTTTGCAGTTGATCAAGAATGGAGAGTTTGAAATGTCTAAGGTTATGAGGCGTCGGAGATGATGGTTTGATATGTTCTCTCGAAATAACTTCCATTTTAACGGTGTCCGTTTTATCACCTTTCATGTTCGAATCATTATTATAACTACAAAATTTAAGAAACAAACAAGCAATGAATCAGAAGACAATATATGTAACAAATGTGTTTATGCATGTTCAATTCGTACCATGTAGTACTACGTTGACCGTCATGCGATGGTGAAGGTATATCATATGTGGTGGTTGGGCTGCCGGAGAAATATGCATGATTACCATTAAGGTGGTGGTAGTAAATTGCCGGCCGGCGTAAGGTAGAAGATGATAGAGTGGAGACTATAAAACGTCTCATGGTGTTGTTTATTGTGTGTTTAATTGTTAGGAGGACATGTGTTTTTATAGACGTTATAATCCTCTTCCTCTTATGGTATATGATCTTAATTTTGAGCCCCGTTAAAATTCCTACTTTACATATATATGTCTTGGACACTAGGTTACGGTCGATAAAGTGAATAATTAAGCTAAAAATATTTTATTTAAGATTAATAATAAAAAAAAAGTCACATAAGTAACAACCAAAAATCATTTCGGTTATAATGATACAAACAAATAGTACTTTGATTACCTAATTACATTAATGAAAGGTTTAATCTCTTTTTTTGTTGATCATCCACTTTCATATTAATTACCTTTTCTAAAACTAAAAACCTGTTAGTTACGATCATTTTGCCTAACAAGTTTGGCACCTATAACCATCCTCAAACATAGTTGTTTGTGCACGCCACTACGAAAACTTCCCTTTAGTTATTCTTAGAGTCTGTTAAGTTTTTCTTGTCGATCCGGCATATTTTTATTATTCTTATTCTTATTAATAGTACAATATACTGATAGTATATATGTTTTGCTCGAATTTGATCATTTAGTGTTGTTTTAGTAACTGTTTTAGTGTATGGATTTGTTTCTCGCTTGAATATGAGTGATTAGTGCTATGAATGAAATTATTCAACTTCAATTTTGTTCAGATAAAAAAGAATATTACACTTTTTTTTAACAAAAGTATAATACTACAATGATTGGAGTCTATATTACCATTACCATCTTTATTATGGTAATCCTAAATTAATGAATTTTCTATAAAAAAAAAAAAAATTAAAGTATATGTCAAGTTTCTAAAGTCATTAATTTTTGAAATCAATGCAAACTTTTCGAACAAATTATTTTTTAACAAAACCGCATTTTAACCAAAATTGCAATAGCTAAATAACAACTTCAAGAAAAATAAATGCATAACCTCGTAATGCGAGAACCCTCACGTCACATACTAAATCTGTGTCCTAAGCCTATAGTTGGAATTTCACAAATATCATATGGTTAACGAACAACGTTAATTCTCCCAGAGCTACATATAAACCAACGAACAAAAAATGATTTTCACATTTCTATTCTATTGAGTCCCTTCTAGTTCTCGAGTCTATGATTAATGATTTTATATAATTCCTATTCTCAAAAAATGATAGTCCATCTCTTACATTTAAACATTTTTTTTTTTAAATTTCTATACTTTTTTAAGTGACAACTTTTAAAAATATATATAGACATTTTTTCGACATTCGATGCGCCCAAAGCGACGGTTCTTGGACAAAATGAAAAAAAGCACAAAGGGTTGTATTTGTTTTTCCTTCAGTAAGCTAATCAATTTATTACTTTCATTGGACTAGCATCCAGTTATTGATTTTAAAGTCTTCCTGTATGATTCAAGTACAATGTATTCTATTTTGAACACTTATTTCTACAACTACATTTATATGCCTTGCTTGTCAAAACTACATCTAACTCCACTCATTATTATTTTACGTAGAGCATCAAAACAAAGATAAACATACCTCGACAGGGCCCAGGGGCGAATCTACATGTTCTAAGGTGGGTCAATGGACCACCCTTAGATTTCAAAAAGCTTTAGAGAGTTAATGTTAATTTTCTTGGGGTTAAGTGTTCGTAAATGTATACAACTATACGTTGACTTCTTTAGTGTGTACGAAACTCTATTGACCACCATTGTATGTACGTAACTATTATTTTGGGTCATTGTATGTATAAGACAGGCTATATCAAGTCATTTGCTTATGTGTATCAGGTTACCTTTTTTTTCTTTTTTTAATTCCAAGTAATATTCCACGTAATTATATATAGGAAAACATAAAAATCAAAAACACGAATTTCAATCCTTTTTACAAGCTAACATAATCAAACACTAATTTCATTCAATCATCATCAAAGTTTCCTACTTGTTTACCGATTCATCACTATCAAATCTCAACTCATCATTATCATCAAACCTTGACTCTTATTACTCATTCAATTTCATCAAGGTATAATTAAAATAAAAAAATGTCATATTGAAAAGATGGAATTGGATTTAAAATCGCAATTACACACTATCATCTCTCATTCTCTTCTCGACCTTGCCATCGCCGTGAAACCTCCTGCTACAATCAGTAACCGGCAAATTCTAGCCACCATGAACGCAATCCGACCCAAATAAAACGCAATCTGACACACGGGAGTCAGAAACAAGGCGACCATGAATCTGAAACGGAAATCCGGCCACTATGAAATGAAATCTGATCCACCGAGTCAGAAACGAGGTGACGGCGTTCGGATATCTATTCCGACGATAATGTTTCGATCTGAATTCCGGCGACGGCGTTCGTTTTTGTCGGTTTAGGTTTATGAAATGATTCAGGTTCGAGTTTTCCTCGAATCCAGCTTTAGGACCTCAATTTAGGGTTTATTCTTGATTTAGGTTTTGCAAAATGATGTATTATAGGTTTGTTCTTGATTTATTCTCGATTCAGGTTAATTTTGTTTAAAAGGTAATTGGATAGATTGATTTTGTGATGGATTTATTGGCAAAAGGATGATGATTTGGTGAAAAGAAAACAACTTTTGGCAAGAAAATAATTTTAAGCAAACAGAAGTACAGAACCTTCATCTTCTTCGTAGGAAAAGAAAATCAAATTATTTTGGAATTTATTTAAAAGCAGAAAATGAAGTGGAAAATACATGTGGATGCCACATATTAAAATTAAATACGTGGAAATAACACGTTATATCATATGACACGTAATTTGAATTGGTAACCGGCTAAGGTTTGTATTGGTTACCTTGTACACACAATGACGCAAAATAATAGTTACATACATACAATGGTGGTCAATATAGTTTTGTACACACTAAAGAAGTCAACGTATAGTTGTATACATTTACAGACACTTAACTCATTTTCTTATGGACCACCCTTAAAATTGGAATTGGATCACCCTTAAGATCGAGAGTTGCAGGTAAGTGAAAGAGAAGAAGAGTGGAAGAAGATAAAATGAGAGGGGAAATTTCTTGTTGCTCTTGTTCTGTTTTTTTTCTGGTCGAAGTTGCAGTTGAAGTTGCAGTTGCAGTGATGAATCATGAATGGGAAGAAGATGATGATGAATTGGAGGGGTGTATATGTGTGGGGCCCGCAATACATGTTTTTATTTTTTTTCTTTCGATCAAACGGCTAAGGATTAAAAAAAATTGAAGTATGCTTTGCAGCTTTGGGACCCAGGTGGAGCCTTTGATATATTATATATATATATATATATATATATATATATATATATATATATATATATATATATATATATAGTTGGAGGATCTAAAAAGAAGGTTTTTTTGTGGAGAAAAGGGAGAAGCATTTCTGACCAATCATTTCATTTTAAGGTCAAAGGGCATATTAGTCTTTTCTTATTTTATTATTAGTCCTTTATTATTTTATCATTAAATCAATTAATATTAAAAATGCTTTCCTAAATGGTGCAACCGTTTTTTTCTCCACCAAAAAAAGGAGAAAATCAACAACAAGAAAGAAACAAGTGTTCACCTTTTTTTAATTCTTTCAGGCATATACTTTGTAAACATTTGATTGTCCTTTGTAAACTTCAAATAAAGTACCTGTTGTTTGACTTATACAGTTTTTGCCATGCTATCTCGTGGTTTAGATTACCGCTAGCTGTGACAATTATGTTTCCGGTGCACCGTTCATTACTTTATATAAAGTTGCATTTTTTAATTCAGCAACGGCATTCCACCACAACAAGCTAACTAGCATTCTGTTACAATCTTATACATCCAAGAATTTGGCGTTACAATCATTTGCATTTGGGTTCCTCCCAAATATGCACGACACAATGATTAAGTATTTAAAAAATATTGATGCAGTTCAAAGTTACAGCGGTAACAGCAACAAATTGATTCTATAACTAATATCGTTGATTCAGCCAACAAATGCATTTTTCGAGACCCTATATAAACTTAGAATCATAAGTTGCTTATGCCACCACCTTTTTCAGCTATGATAACTATGAATCCGAAACATCATACATAGATTCATATAATATGGTTCACACATGATTATAGTATACTCCATCACAATGAGATTCAACAACATAACACACCATTACTTAAGAAATTTGACATAACCGTAAAGGCGTATTTTTATTTACAACAACTAGATCATAAACCATCACTCCTGTGAAATTCAGCATCAAAACTCTATGGTTTAACCAATACGTTAACAACGTCTCGGAACAAGCTTTACAATCAGAGGATAAAATCGTTGCTTTAACTATAGGGTGCCGCTTTCTTTCTAAGTATTCACAAAACTGATCCATCTGCGATTTTAAAAATAAACAGCAAGTGAGTCACAAATATCAACGTTTACAACTTAAATAACTATGCTTCAGCTACATAGAACATTATCTTTTTACACTTTTATTCAGCAGACATTATACTATGATTCAGCATTAACCCTGCTATGATTCTGCATATTATAAACTACGATTCAACATTATTATAGGATGTCTCACCATTCTTAACCTGTTATTAAGATAATCTAAAGACATTTCCGAGACACTTTATGATTGTGGCTATCCTTATTAACCACACTACTATTGCACACATCTGTTGGCGTACCACAGTTTGTATTTTTTATACACAATAGACTAACCATGTCGCATAGTTTCAACCATATTGTGTCACTCTGATTTTTATTACTCATAAAACAGTAAGTGAATCAAAAGCGTCACAGTTTCAAGGTGAAATACCTTAGATTAAGAAACATCACCTATGTTATTCATATACGTTCTTTCTGCAGTAACTATACTATGATTCAGCATCAAATATACTATGATTCTGTAATAAAAACACTATGCCTCGTCAAAAATTAAACTATGATTCAGCAGCAGCTTCAATCGCAGTACCTATACTACGATTCAGCATTCAATATACTAGGATTCTGCAATAAAAAAACAGATTCAATACACCAATGGCTGGACCTTTGATTCAGATTTAAGAATGAAATAAAAATGGATCAAGCAAGCATAAAAATACCAAGCAAACAAACCTAGCTCCTGTTAAATCCTCAAACACTACAGGCCCAAACGTGCATATTATGATTCAAAGGTGCTTGCATATACAACGTCTCAACAACATTACGTACTTTACTATGATTTATTAAACTCTTATTCTATGCTTCAGAAAAAGGAATTGGTAAACTTACAAGTTACAACCAAAAATATGTTGATCAAGAACAGGAACATAGTGGCTGTGAGCATTTTGATAATCAAAATCAGCATTAACTACCATCTAATAACCTCACGCAATCCAACTCACGAATAATTGATTCAACTAATTTAAGCTGTACTTCTAAATCAACAAAAAAAATGCAATAGGGCTATTATATAGGTTCCCTAATGTCAATTTCGCCAAGATATGTTGATTCAGTATACCATGTCGATTTATTAATATATTATTTAATGAAAACAATCTGTGAACATAATGGCGACTCAATTATATCATTCAAAAACTTGTTATGAAGAATAATAGAATATAAAAGCATTTACCTTTTCCCTTCGTTTGTTTCGTACTCCCTGCTTTCCCCATACTTCTATCGAAACCCCAACAATAAAAAAAACGCTTATTTAAATTAATTGATTCAGTCACTATATCCCACTTGTTCGTAATTTCGGTAGACGCGATTTGATGAATTAGGGTTTTTGTTCTTTTTTATGCGCCGATTGAAAGGAGGAGAGGATGTTTTGATCGTTTTTTTTTTCTGCGTGAGAATCGCTACGGTCATATCCTCCACATTAAATCACTTCAATTTTCCTTTTTTGTGAATGCAATGAAAAGACTCAAATGCCCCTAGCCGCTGGATTTTTAGACCAAAAATTTAAATTTTCTCCTTGACTAATCTTAGCCATTGAATCAATTATCCCATAGTCATGATTACTTCTCCCCTTTCTCCACATAAAAAAGTTTCTCTATGGATCCCAATCCTATATATATATATATATATATATATATATATATATATATATAGGATTGGGATCCATAGAGAAATATATATATATATATATAGGATTGGGATCCATAGAGAAACTTTTTTATGTGGAGAAAGGGGAGAAGTAATCATGACTATGGGATAATTGATTCAATGGCTAAGATTAGTCAAGGAGAAAATTTAAATTTTTGGTCTAAAAATCCAGCGGCTAGGGGCATTTGAGTCTTTTCATTGCATTCACAAAAAAGGAAAATTGAAGTGATTTAATGTGGAGGATATGACCGTAGCGATTCTCACGCAGAAAAAAAAAACGATCAAAACATCCTCTCCTCCTTTCAATCGGCGCATAAAAAAGAACAAAAACCCTAATTCATCAAATCGCGTCTACCGAAATTACGAACAAGTGGGATATAGTGACTGAATCAATTAATTTAAATAAGCGTTTTTTTTATTGTTGGGGTTTCGATAGAAGTATGGGGAAAGCAGGGAGTACGAAACAAACGAAGGGAAAAGGTAAATGCTTTTATATTCTATTATTCTTCATAACAAGTTTTTGAATGATATAATTGAGTCGCCATTATGTTCACAGATTGTTTTCATTAAATAATATATTAATAAATCGACATGGTATACTGAATCAACATATCTTGGCGAAATTGACATTAGGGAACCTATATAATAGCCCTATTGCATTTTTTTTGTTGATTTAGAAGTACAGCTTAAATTAGTTGAATCAATTATTCGTGAGTTGGATTGCGTGAGGTTATTAGATGGTAGTTAATGCTGATTTTGATTATCAAAATGCTCACAGCCACTATGTTCCTGTTCTTGATCAACATATTTTTGGTTGTAACTTGTAAGTTTACCAATTCCTTTTTCTGAAGCATAGAATAAGAGTTTAATAAATCATAGTAAAGTACGTAATGTTGTTGAGACGTTGTATATGCAAGCACCTTTGAATCATAATATGCACGTTTGGGCCTGTAGTGTTTGAGGATTTAACAGGAGCTAGGTTTGTTTGCTTGGTATTTTTATGCTTGCTTGATCCATTTTTATTTCATTCTTAAATCTGAATCAAAGGTCCAGCCATTGGTGTATTGAATCTGTTTTTTTATTGCAGAATCCTAGTATATTGAATGCTGAATCGTAGTATAGGTACTGCGATTGAAGCTGCTGCTGAATCATAGTTTAATTTTTGCCGAGGCATAGTGTTTTTATTACAGAATCATAGTATATTTGATGCTGAATCATAGTATAGTTACTGCAGAAAGAACGTATATGAATAACATAGGTGATGTTTCTTAATCTAAGGTATTTCACCTTGAAACTGTGACGCTTTTGATTCACTTACTGTTTTATGAGTAATAAAAATCAGAGTGACACAATATGGTTGAAACTATGCGACATGGTTAGTCTATTGTGTATAAAAAATACAAACTGTGGTACGCCAACAGATGTGTGCAATAGTAGTGTGGTTAATAAGGATAGCCACAATCATAAAGTGTCTCGGAAATGTCTTTAGATTATCTTAATAACAGGTTAAGAATGGTGAGACATCCTATAATAATGTTGAATCGTAGTTTATAATATGCAGAATCATAGCAGGGTTAATGCTGAATCATAGTATAATGTCTGCTGAATAAAAGTGTAAAAAGATAATGTTCTATGTAGCTGAAGCATAGTTATTTAAGTTGTAAACGTTGATATTTGTGACTCACTTGCTGTTTATTTTTAAAATCGCAGATGGATCAGTTTTGTGAATACTTAGAAAGAAAGCGGCACCCTATAGTTAAAGCAACGATTTTATCCTCTGATTGTAAAGCTTGTTCCGAGACGTTGTTAACGTATTGGTTAAACCATAGAGTTTTGATGCTGAATTTCACAGGAGTGATGGTTTATGATCTAGTTGTTGTAAATAAAAATACGCCTTTACGGTTATGTCAAATTTCTTAAGTAATGGTGTGTTATGTTGTTGAATCTCATTGTGATGGAGTATACTATAATCATGTGTGAACCATATTATATGAATCTATGTATGATGTTTCGGATTCATAGTTATCATAGCTGAAAAAGGTGGTGGCATAAGCAACTTATGATTCTAAGTTTATATAGGGTCTCGAAAAATGCATTTGTTGGCTGAATCAACGATATTAGTTATAGAATCAATTTGTTGCTGTTACCGCTGTAACTTTGAACTGCATCAATATTTTTTAAATACTTAATCATTGTGTCGTGCATATTTGGGAGGAACCCAAATGCAAATGATTGTAACGCCAAATTCTTGGATGTATAAGATTGTAACAGAATGCTAGTTAGCTTGTTGTGGTGGAATGCCGTTGCTGAATTAAAAAATGCAACTTTATATAAAGTAATGAACGGTGCACCGGAAACATAATTGTCACAGCTAGCGGTAATCTAAACCACGAGATAGCATGGCAAAAACTGTATAAGTCAAACAACAGGTACTTTATTTGAAGTTTACAAAGGACAATCAAATGTTTACAAAGTATATGCCTGAAAGAATTAAAAAAAGGTGAACACTTGTTTCTTTCTTGTTGTTGATTTTCTCCTTTTTTTGGTGGAGAAAAAAACGGTTGCACCATTTAGGAAAGCATTTTTAATATTAATTGATTTAATGATAAAATAATAAAGGACTAATAATAAAATAAGAAAAGACTAATATGCCCTTTGACCTTAAAATGAAATGATTGGTCAGAAATGCTTCTCCCTTTTCTCCACAAAAAAAACCTTCTTTTTAGATCCTCCAACTATATATATATATATATATATATATATATATATATATATATATATATATATAAATATAAAATACAACTCCAAACATAATTTTCATACACACTAAGAACTTTCCAAACTCATTTCGTACACAATTTTCATACGTCTTTAAATACGAAAAACTATTTCAGTATATTTTAGAAAAGCTTTAATATGTATAGATATTGTACTTCGTTTTGGTCTTGAAAGTATTATAACATTCAAAATTTGCAATAAGAATACTTATATTGGAACTTAAAATTTTTAACCAATTTAATTAAACCGACCCGACCCGTTAGCTAACTTATCTAACTTGTTCATTTTATAGCATTATTTGGACCCCCCTTAAATTGTATCCTAGATTCGCCACTGCTCGACACCCAAACCGTATTTATTAAACGCAAGTGTAATCACTGGTTTATTCTCACATAGTGATTATTCTCACATATTAAGATTACAAGACATGAACTCTTTTGAGTATTACATGAATGAAGACAAAAGCTAATTAAGAGGACTAGGATCAAACGAATTCGAAACAAATGATAGCAGTTCTATTATACACGTGACATTATCTATTACCTTTTGTTCCAGTGTCACCCAAACTTCAATTCTGTCGCTATAACACAAATTCATGATCAATATAATCTACCCATTTATATATAGCTTCAAGAAAATGACATTAACAAGAAAAATTTGTGACATAAACAAACTAAATTTCTTTAATATATTTCCAAAAGACGAGAAACACCAATTTGGGTGACAAGATAACTGTATGTTAAAATTAACCAAAAACTTAGACGCTGTACATTAACTTGTTGGATGCATAGCCACAAAACTTTGGTCATAATCCATGCATTATGTGACAAAAGCAAAATTAAATGGCTTCATTAATTGAAAATGGAGTTTACATGAGCATACGCTTACACTCCAACTTCAGTCCCTGCAACACTCTTGAAAAAGTTGAGTTGTGCTTGCTTGGTTTTTTTAACAGCGACTGCAAACAAAAAATGAGGATAAGCCATGTTTGTTGGTGTCTTGGTGATATATATTACTATGTAACTGATTAGAGATGACAAAATGGGCAAGTTGGTAATAAGTCAAAATGGGTCAGACTGTATTACCTACAAACTCTTTTGTTCCATACTTTTAGTTTTTTCACAAATAACTTGTGCGTAATACTTGATTACATAAATTAATTACAGATTTTCAGAGGTTGTATCTTGTATTCTTTGATACTCCACTATTGGGCTACTTTCAATCCATTTGATGCACTCCCCTTACAACTCCATTTTTATATTTTACACATTTGACTCATTAAAGATTTAAATATACTATGTAATCCAAATCAGTATGTTCTCAGTAAATAAGTTGAGATTGACGATTCAAGATCAGAACGTAAGGGAATTGTTGTAATTACCTTTTTCCTTGCTTTGCTTATTGGATTCTACTACAGTAGATTTCCATTCCTCATATTTGTGGTTGTCCTCACGCTTCCTCTTCTTGTAGGCTGAAAGCTGCAACGGGTAACAAAAGAAAAATATGAATTAGTTTGGAAACATGTGGTGTTACTTCTATTGTAGTGCAAACATGTTAAGATAACCAAATTCCAGATAGTTGTAGACTGAAAAGCTGACCCATCGAAAGTGTTTTTTATGTGTATGAAGAGCTACAGACTTACATTTGGTGGGTAACAATCCAACAAATCTATTTAGAACCATATTAGATAAAAAAAAAAAATAGTTTCTGCAGTTTACTAATGTTTCAGACAATTACCAAAACATCTGTTTAGTATCTTCAACTGATCACGTATGGGTAATGATGAAGATTTAGGGAAGGATTGTATACAAGGCGACTTTGAACATGCTATATTCAAATTGTAGAAAAGAGAACTAATAGAAACGAAAGTTATACATCTTTGCCTTCATCAGATGAATAACCACCATCCTCAGCTTCCCTGTTCTCAGGGAAGGCATCCAACAAGTCTGCAAAATAAGGCAGATATTATCTAAGTATACAAATTTCAGGCTGTTTGAATTTTACTGTTTAAGTAACCACTCGTGCACATGTGAGAATGGCAACAAGTGAAAAGACTAAGAGTTGAATGTAAATGAGATTTACATCTGTTCCCTTTCACAGACTTTGGATCTTTCTTTTCCTTGGTCACCCCGAATACATCATGACAGAGGTCCTTCATGGAAGTAGATACCTGCATTAATTCAAACAACACCAATTTAGAGTAAGATCTATATATGTGTACTGATGATTTGGTAAACGAGAACTGTTTCTTACACTTGAAAATTCATCTTCAGATGTGCCAGCAAGTTCAATCAACTTATTCTTGTCAACCTTGAGCTGTGGAGGAGCCAAATTGATGTCAAACAAAACCAACTCAAGCAATCAAACTGATAAACTTATGTTCCCAAAGACATGCAACTTCCAACTGCTAAGAAAACCTTCGGGCATACCTTATGTTTTTTGGCACATAAATAAAATCCTGCCGCGGTGAACACAGGCCTTGTAAAGTCAGCACTCGCTCGACGTGAAGCAGGTAAAGATGCAATAAACCGCTCCCTGTATCTGTAATTGCATAACCAGCAGACAATTATTACATAAGACATCACAAAATAATTTTATATATATTCTATAAAATTTATGATCAATTGCAAATACGAAACATAAAGTTCAATCAGCTTAACAAACAAGCCACCAAATAGTCCACATTGTGTCATGTCAAATTTAAGTCAAGAGTTCCACCTCTAGTGGTTGTTAATGATATATATATTCATGAAAGAAAAACACTTACAGTGATAATCCTTTCTTAACAATAGGAATAAGCCTAACACATCCAAATTGAATAGCCAATTCTCTAATGTCAAGTGTATTCCTACAATCCATCAAGTAGCAATTCAATTTGTATTCCAATACAGCTCAAATTCACTCCTATATACACTTACAATATATGAAGTACAACTATAATAATATACACAAACATAGAGATACATACTTGACGCCGATTCCGTTCTGCATCACGTTAAAAGATCTAATGTAAGCCTTCTCAGACATTCCACTCAACCGTATCGCAATCTGGCGATCAAACAAAACTTGCTTCCTACAATAATTAGGATTATATGATCACATTACTATTATATTCACACAATTCAATTACAAGTTTATATATAACTGAAATTAAAATAACAGTAACATGTTATGAACAATAATAACGAATGAAAACCTAATTACAACAGTTATAAATACTAACACGTACATATTGGCAGCAATCTCTAAACAGATGACAGCCTTACAAATCTCGCCCTAAAATCACCAAATTAGGGCAAATTAGGTCAATTAAATTGGCTAACACAACAAAAGTCAACCGTAAATGATAAAACGATGTAATAGAAGTAAAATGATTACAATTCCGGCACTAGATGAATCAAATTGAAGATCGGACATGCGACGGAGCTCGGCGGCTTTACGGACGACTTGTTTCGATTCAGATAGCCCTAACTTCCTTGCAATATCCGGCAAATCCATTTCCAGTGATATATGTAAATACAGATGGAGATAGAATATGTATTTTTTGTGTTGTGTAAGAGTTTTTTGTTGTGAGTGACGGAAATAGGAAGGTGATATTGAAGAGTAACCATGGCGGGAATATGAAAACTGGTGTGTGTTTTTAGTTTTCATTTGGCGCCACTTCTGAAATAAAACCAGAGCACGCCATTTTTATTGTTGCCTACGCTTTTTTAAAAAAAAGAAAAATCAAAATGTACTCCTGGATTAGCAGCCTGTAAATTTGTTTTTGTTTTATTTATTATTATTATTTTTTTATCATTTATTTATGTCGGTCGTATTTGATTCTTTTGGCGCTAAATAAATGGGCAATTTACTTGTCAAATAAACCCTCAAGTATTGCTAAAAATAAAATATCAAAGGGACCCATTGTTTCTACTAATCTATTGTTTTTTCATTTTTCGTGTTTCGATGGTGGTTTAGATTATTATCAGAGCCAACGTTTTAAGACCCGGTTCGACGGGCCCGATCGGACCGCACTTTTAGAGTTTTTCGGACCATTTAAAACCGGGTTTTTCAATATGTTGACTAGTCAACGACCCGGTTGACCCGGCCGGTCGGACCGGGTTGGACCGGGACCTGGAAAGTCACATTGACCCGGGTTTCATGTTTTTTTTTTTTTTTTAATTTCTATGTACATTTAATCATTTAAATTTAGGGAATGTTTACTGATTGTGTATTTCAAAAAAAATAAGGGTAATAAGTGAATCTTTGACTGATGTGTCATCACCATTTATTACTCTATGGATTATATAATTATTATATTGATGTGTATTCCAAGAATAACAAGAGAATCGATGTGTCATCACCCTTTATTACTCTATGGATTATAATTATTATACATGATATAATTAATAATTATATTTATAATTATAAAAAAAATAAAAAATTCACTAAATATTACTATTGTATACTATTATTAAATCCGGTCCGACCTTCCGGCCCAATCGGTCCGACTAGAAAATAACAATTTTCCGGGTCGACTAAAAACCCGGGTTTTAAAACACTGATTTTAGAGCATCTCCAATGATTAAAAGTTATTAAAAGTTTTTTTGATAATCATATTATACTTCTATAAAAAAGCTTTTATAAAAAGTTTTGTCCCGAATGGATAAAAGCTTTATATCTTCAAAAACCAGACGATACATTCAAAAAAAGACTTTCATCAAAAGCTTTAGAAATATCAAGCTTCGGGATAAGAAATATTTTCCTCCAATGAAGAAATGTTATTTTAAAACTGTTTTGCATAAAAAAAAACTTTAGAAAAAACCTTCATCGGAGATACTCCGTACGGAGTACTTTTTGCATGAACTTTCACTAAATAATGCATGTAAACTTCAAATTTGTATTGGGCCTCAATTTTAGGAACTCAATTAAGATTTCAGATAGGACCACAAAAATTATAATTTAGACCCTAGTTGTGGCATATCTATAGTTTCCGATACTGTAGAGAGTAACTAAATTTATTTTGTTATTATTACTTCAAAACTATACTCTAATTCGCATAGGCATGCTCAATAATGAATAGTCGATAGAGAATGTAGATCAGTAAATGAGTTAGAGACACTTTTTAAAAGTTGTAGATTATGAGCTGTAAAATAATCTCAACTACTTAAAACCTTCAAGGAAACATGTTACAAAACTTTTGTCATCTTTTCTTTACCTCAAGACCAACAATAGGTTATCCAAACACCCCGATTAAACACTTCAAAAAAATAAAATAAAATAATATTAGAATTTACTGAGAATATATTTCAGTATGATGGTCATTCATGTAGTACCCATTTCCAGCTTTATGTATAGAACTAGTTAATGCTACTAGGACAAAGTTGAAAAGGTTGTGACCATTTACACTTCAGTGTAGTTCAATACTTTGATTCGTTCCATATATCAATTCTGCACGCGATTTCCTGGCCTTATGGCTATGGCACATCTTCATTTACCAACAGAAGTGCATGTTTTCGTACTTAAGATCCAACTTGATCAGCAATACTAGGGGTCCAAAACACAAATACGCGATATCGTGATATCATCTTAAAAAGAAATTTACCCACTTGATAACTCAAGAAATTGTGGACACAAAGTTCAGTGGTGATTCAAAATTAATAGTATAGTAATGATACAGTATACAAGAAAAATAACATGATAAAATTATATGGCGTTATACGATAGAACTAAAAATATATTCAGGCACGGGGAGATAACTGGTGCTGATTAAATTTTACTGTGGGCTAAAGGCAATAACATCTGACATTGCTGCACATCACAAAAGCTTTTAAAAGCCATGTAATAAGCAATATGGGACTTTGATGCATACTACAAAGATGTCTGTGCGGATCCTTCCTCGGTGTCATTGCCTTCAACTAGCTGCAAATCCAACAAATCAATTAATGCCTATTTACAGGCACTTGGACACGCATTTTCAATTATAATGTTGATATGAATGTTCATCTTTTTAAGACAAAAAAACATCACGTCAAGATATAATAGATATTTTATACACCTGTAAAAAATTAACACTATTAATTTGTCAAATAACTATTTAACCTAAAGTCGGTATTTCTAACAACTAGCAACTGTAATAACTATTACAGAATATTTTGTCAAATAACTATTTAACACACGAAGTCAGTATATGACAACTAATATATAATGAAGACTCTAGATTCTAGAAATTAGTGGACATTCAACCACAATTAAGTTTTTGATGGGTCTGCAGAAATATGTACTGAATAGAACACAAGTCAATAGTTCTTTAGATTATCAATAGTGGCAAAACAGGGGGGTTGGGGGTCCAAAACACGTGTTTTGAAATCTGGTGATGTTGTGTTGACCCTCCAACCTCTATTGTCCATTTATTCTTGAACTTATGAAATTAATAATTATTATAAGAGATTAGAATTACTATACTTCTAAGTCACTTAAGTTCACCCATTTGACCTGTAAATGTACTACAAATTTTTAAATGCATTTTCGTGTTATTTGAAGCAATGCCATTCCCTTTGTCCACAAATGTCACAAAAGAAAAATGCTTGATGTGCCTAAATATGTAAGCCTAAATCTAGGCCTGAAAATTTGATTGGTGGATGTGACAGAATGATTGGTAGAAAAAAGGAAAGAGAATAAAGTGGGATCCAAGTGTCATACAGTGCATAGATTAGGCATATAAGTCAGGCACATTTTGCATTACTTGTCGCAAAAATATACTTTTTCATCCTGCTCATAACCTGTTAACAAACTGTAGTAAGAGAGGCATTAAGGTGAGTACCAGGGAGCCAATTTGCTCATATGCAACCATTACTTTGGGATTTTCTTCCTCCTCATACCCGATTTGGAGTATCCGTGGTCCATTCACTGACCAAAATGCCCTTCGACCTGCCCCCTGGAATATCATTGACAAAGAGGTGTAAATAGCGACAACTGAAACCCATGCATACAGTTTATGTAACAGAAATAATTATTTGAACAAAAGTGTTGGGAGGTCAACCAACCAGACCCAATCCATTTTGGCCCCTACCAAGAAGTTACTCATTTAGACCCATACCCGGCCCACAAATGATGCCACCTCTAATTACAGAAGTACCACATGACAAACAAAGGGAATTTGTGGTTTATGAGACCTGTAATGTGATCAAGTAAATAGCCTCCAATGCTTGGGTACGGATTTCAGGATCATTGACTGGTTCACGCTCAATTGATAGTGCACTCCCTAGTTCAAGAGGCATTTTCAAAGTATCTTGCTCATTATACACCTATAACACGTATAAAATTCGATCTATTGTCAGATATATAATACAAAGCTTATTGTGGTTTCTTAAAAAAACTCAATTTAAACCTGTAATAGAAATACGCATGAAAATAGAAGATTGGACGTATGGGAAGTCACCTTGTTTCCAGCAACTGGTAGAAGTAGAGCTGGCCAAAGGAACTCTGATATCAAGAGCAAATTCTGTAGTTGATTCTCGGCTTCAAAACAGCAGTTCCGAATAGTGCCAGATACCTACTTGGGAATAGATTTAGATAATAAAATGTTCGATACACGCACAATTTAGATTTAGATATTATGTAAGTACAAAAATGCACACATAGCACGAAAGCTCCTTTCTTTATTTGCAACTATTGCTTGTTCATATAACTAATTAATACTCAGTTGATATTATTCAATCATTAGTTTGTGAATTGTAAGATCATCCTCAATACATATATTTCTGAAGTTTGTAGTCTCAATCTGAAACGTGTGGGACATCTCACATCTATTCCTCAGCTTGTGGGGGAGGCTTGAAGAATAAAATGTGCTATCATAAACCTAGTGAACGGTACCCTCAAACTTAGGATGTTAATGATCAGTTTTATCTACATCTAAAAGATGTTTGAATATGATTTCATCAGCATAAGTGTGAATATGATGTGTTCTCACAGTTCTTATTTGATCCTTCCCTTACACACATGCACACACACACATAAAAAGGAACATCCCATACCGCCTTCCGCGGGTTAGGGCCCAATACCGTCTAGGACAGTGTATGGGGGAGGTTAGATGTAGACAGCCCTACCCCTACCCTAAGATAGAGAGGCTGCTTCCGGTTCTACCTAAAGGTAGAAAGGACCTCCGGCCTTTTGCAGGGGATGGGATTCGAACCCCTGACCTCTTGTTCAGAGGCAAGGGACTCACACACACATATGGTTGTATAATTTCTCTAATACATGATGCATGAGAAGTAAAACATTTATGTGCCCAATTTCTCATCAACGTTGCATAAAACAATCCTCAGCCGTTACACCCGAAAAATATAAAATATAAATATGATCATCTGATAATATTATTGAACATACCCCTTTTTTCCGCAGTAGGCTTGTGGAATCAAACTGCCTAATTATTTGTTTCAAGAGCCCGCGTTTAGGATCTAAAAGAAACGTTCGCCCTTCTTTGTTTTTTGAAACATTTACAAGTATGGAACCAACATGTCCATATGGATCATCTGCTCAAATGCAATAAAGAAAAAAAACTAGTGAAGTCAATATGATTTGTGTCTAGTGCAAAATTCCAAAAGCCAAAATGAATATGTTCATCTACATCGACACTGACAGCCAGGAATACAGAACTTTTATCCTTTTTCCTATTTATTGATCTTCTAGTGTTTCATTATTGTTTATTTCTGTTTAGAAATTGGCCTACTTCTACTTTATCTTTGTACATAGCTTGATTAATAAAAAGCACACACTTCTTAGGCACCGTTCTATATCGTATTATGACTACTTTTGTTCAAACACATAGCATTAAGATATATATTATACATTTATTTGAATTTAATGGGTTGAGTATCTGACATGCATTAAGCTTGACCTAAAATATTCTATTACAGGTATCGAACTTTGAAAGATTCTATTCTATTGTATGTATCAATATTTCATATATAGCTATTGTACGTAAATGACCTCCTATAACTGGTAAACTAGTGATGCCGCACCAGTTTTAAGGACGTGTCCGATGACGTGGCAACTTTTATAGTGCATCAGCAACAAATTTTGCTTACGTGAAATGCAATAGACACTCGGGTAAGGTTTGATACATTTCAGACACTTGACCCTATTTGATATAGCTAAGGATTTGTTGGACTAAACTCATTTCTTTTGACAAATGGCAAGCTTAGAGCAGGATCGTTTATAAGAACCACTAAAGTACAAAAATTTGAAAATTGGATATACGATATAGACCACACCTGTAGATCCTAAGCAAAAAGGATGTAATAAAATATAAGATAATAAAGGTGGACCTTTTTTGTCATTAGTTGAAGTGCAAAATGATCTCACAAGTTTCATGACATACAACCCCTGCACCTTATCGTCTCCAACCTAATAAACATATGCAGCATAAATGATGAATATAAAGTTCACCCACGATAACCATTTCAAATGAATAGAAACAAAAGAACCTGAAGCAACGACTCAACACCGGCATCCAGTTGTGTAAGATTAACAAGAAGCATGATCAGTAACCCTGCAATGTCACATCCTTGTTTGTATAAAATATCCATCGTCACTTTAATTATACCCATTTCAATCATTTTTGCAGCCAAATCAGAATTCGGCGATAAATTCACAAGAGCTTCCGTTGCTGGTTCCGAAACCTCCTGAAACATGATTATCGAAGCTAAGCCACAATATGAATAAGGGTTGAGCATCTAAAAATCTAAAAAATGTATATCAAACTTTACCCGATAATGGTTATGGTTAGATACATACCAAAAGGATTTTGGGTAAAGTTCGGTCCATTTTTAAGACACTTAACCCCGTGAAAAGATTGTTGTTTCCTTGTAAAATCATTAAACTCTAGCGCTGGATTAATGACAGCTAAATTGAACAAATCAAAGTGTATTTTCTTTTGGGGTAGCTGATAGAATTTACGGTTTGTCACATGGGCTATTGTAAAATGAGTAAACATGTGAAATTACAATATCATCACAACACAAATCATCAAAAACATTATAGAGATTTATAAGATGCTTCATCACCAATACACAAAACAGCTTAGCACCTTCTTTCCGCCTAATAATCGAAATAATGAAGGCAACACTGTTTTAGAGTAACTAGAAAGTGATTGTATCCCATCGTCTGACCCAGTTAATCCACGAACAATATCAACAGCTACCTTCTTCACCTGAAAAACCATTTAAATTAATTTATATAGAAATTTATAAGCAAATAATGTTGCTCGCAACTGCCACAACTTCGTAGACAAATGTTGCTTCTAGAGCGCTTATGTGCTTAAAAGTACCAACCTGCTTTATTTTTTAGGTGCGTGATTCTTCTAGTATAAAATATTTTTAAAGGGTCTTTAGTTAGCTTATTGAAATAAAAAATAACATAAAATAATGGATTGCCATCTTATTTACTTTAGCTTGGATTAGCTTATTTTTCGGGCTTATGGACTAATTTGATTTTCAGAAAGCCAATAAACTTCAATTTTCCGGCAATTACTACCAGCTTATATTATCAAAGAAGCAATAAGCTCAAGTTAATAAGCTGATAAGCTTGGAAAATAGAAATCAAATAAGCTATAATAAGCCCCAAAATAAGCTATCCCAAAGACCCAAACACCCCCATAAGCTCAACTTGATAAAAACATAAGTTAAACATCCTAAAAGTGAAGTTGGGGTTAGTTGTATGGTATAAAATCAAGCAATAAGCGGTAATCATTTACAGAAGCAATCACAACCACCCTTACGATCGTAAATTACTCAACTTTGTAGATAAGGGTTTTAACAGTGAAAAACTGATGGTATTCACAATAAAATAAAATAAAATAAAACAGTAATAACTAATAAGAACAACAGCAGATTGAAGTGACTTACTTGTGGAGAAGGAGACGAGAGAAAACCAATTAATTCTTCCATTTCATTCGCCATTTTTTTCTTTTTTCGTTAAATTCTCGTACAGCTAACTAGCAGAAATCCAGTATTAGGAAAAAATAAAATCAAAAGCAGTTTACTACGTGGGTTTAGAAGCGCCGCCGATTTTTCCTATCGAGTGAACAACTCCGTTCGGTTGGATTGTCATTAAACGGTTGACCCGTCGACCCGTTAAATACTCCGCTAATACATTTTTCGTTTGCGTCTTCTTATAAATATCACAAAGTTTAAATAATGTGTTAGATCACTCCCAACTATGGTTAGGTCACTTCTTTCGTCATCTCGGCACATTCAAAACTGACAAAAAACAAACACAACAATGCCAACAATCCATTCGGTCACTTCAATTTTTTTGACCCCACATTTACCAATATAGAGTAAGGTTCAAATGAGTACACCAATTTTGAGTGAGGATGAGGGAACCAACAGATTTCTGCTATGTGTCACTTTATTCTCTCTCCTCCACACTTTATTCTCTCTCCTCCACATTTTTAAAAATTAAATATCTCACAAACGGTAAGTCGAAAATTCATGAAAATTGCACCATAAAATTCAGCGTTTTCTCCTCTTCGATTTGCCGTCGCTCATGGCATACTTTTGACAACTTTTTTTTTTCTCATTTTTTGGTGGGTTTCACAAATTAGTAACACATGTGTTAGTGATTAGTTGTACATTTAATTTGTGGTTAAGGTTAGGGTTTAGGGTTAGGTTTAGGGTTTAGTAGGGTTTATGGTTTAGGGTTTATAAGGGTTTAGGGTTTAGAAGGGGTTCAAGGTTTAGGGTTTAGAAAGATTTAGGGTTTAGCGTTTTGTAAAGCGTTTAGGGTTTAGGGTTTGGGGTTTAAGGGTTAGGGTTTAGGGTTTAGAAAGATTTAGGGTTTAGCGTTTTGTAAAGTGTTTAGGGTTTAGGGTTTGGGGTTTAGGGTTAGGGTTAGTGTTTAGGGTTTAGGGTTTGAGGTTTGAGGTTTGGGGGTTAGGGTTTAGGGTTTAAGGTTTGAGGTTTGGGGTTTAGGGTTTAGGGTTTGAGGTTTGGGGTTTCGGGGAGAAACCACAAACCTCAAACCCTAAACCCTAACCCCTAAACCCCAAACCCTAAACGCAACACTTTAACACATGTGTTAGTAAATGTGAAACCCACCAAAAAAAAAAAAAAAAAAACTTTTCAAAAGTATGTCTTGAGGGACGGCAATTCGAAGAGGAGAAAACGACGAATTTAATGGTGCAATTTTCATAATTTTTCGATTTGTCGTTTGTGAGATAATTGATGTTGGGGGTAAATGGGTTTTGTACATGTGGAACATTCTCTTTGTACACATGGCTTGATATCATTGGTTCCCCCATTCTCACACAAATTCCTATTCTCATTTGAACCATACCCTACCAATATACCTACATTTACATATACTATACAAACAATAACAATACATTAAAATAATGTTTGTTGGCCCACCCCACCCTTCCCTTTCATCGGTAAACTGAAGAAGCAAAATCAACGAAGCAACCAACGAAGCCATGCCAATGGTGTTGGTTCGTCGACCTTCATCGGTTGCCCAACCGAATAAGCCATTAGGACAAGCCTAATCAGTTTCCTTTAAGTTTTCTTAAAAATAAATTATTTTTTTTATAACTTAGACCACTTCCAACGGTTTTAGCGGTTTGGCACCGATAAAGCGCCAGCTAACCAACACCGTTGTAAGCGTCTCGTTTCTTTGTTTCGTCGGTGGGAGTCGTCATTTTGGTGACGACAGGGATGGGGATGGGTGGGTCCCACCGTATATTTAATTTATTCTTATTTTTTATTTAGTGTATGTAGATGTATGTATTTGGTAAATGTGAGACCCAAAAATTGAGGTGACGAAACCATTGTTGGTACCGTTGTATCGGTTGTGTGTCAGTTTTGGGTGTGCTGATGTGGCGCTGAGTTGGCACAAATGATGAAAGAAGTGACAAACCATGGTTGGAGTGGTCTTAAAAGTTTGAAAATTTAATTAGACCGCTCCTAACAGGAGTTTCATCACTTCTTTCATCAATTGTGTCAGCTCAGCGTTACATCAGCACATCCAAAACTGACAAATGATTGACACAACGCTGCCAACAGTTATTTCGTCATTTGAATTTCTGGGACTCACACACTATTAATTTTATTTTTGAAAACAAATTTAATTAAAACTATTTCATTAAGATTATAAAAACATTACACTAATTAAAATAAAACATTACAATAATTTAAATAAAACATTGCAATAATTTAAATAAAACATTACAATAATTTAAAATTTTAAATAAATAAAAAACGTTACAATAATAATTAAAAAATATATGACGGTTGCGAACACGAACATTAGATAAAGTCTCTCTTTTTATGTTCCATTTAGCGATTAGTTGATTTCTAGTACGTTTCATCTCAACTATGAAGTAATAATTTTGTTGTATGGTTTACCAAAAACATTTTTTTACGTTCGTGAAGTTTCAATCAGACAATTTGGGAACCGTTCTGTAACATCCCAAAATCCGAAAGTAATATTGTGAATAAAGTAATAGTAATTGTTTTAAATTATATTTAATTTAGGTGAAATAAAATAGTAATAATTGTATGTCGATTTTAAAGTTCCAGACAATGATAATCACGAGGAATAAAATTTAAAACACATGTATATCTAATATACATATGTACGTATGCATCATATATCATTCAAAAACATTTCAGAAGCTTCACGATAGAGAAAAAACGTGAAACCCTAAACCCTAAACTAAATCACTTCCAAAACATGAAATCGAAGCTAGAGAACATGAATTCATCTATGATTAATCAATTCTTCATATGAGGTAATCTCCTTTCTTGATTTTCTTAACCTAGAATCTTAATTTCTATGGGTTTTCATGGGGGTTTATGAAATTAATGATTTCAATACGAAATAAAGTGTGAAATACATTGAATTGATGATAGATAAGCTTACTAGTGATTGTGGTATCATTATAATGAATTGAAAATGAAGAATCAAAAATGGTGTTCTTGAGTTTTGGTGGGTTTTGGTGAATTAATGATGAATAATTGTATCTATGATGATGATATTAATTCAATGAAATAATGGATTAATTAAAATATATGATTAGTAATCAAGTGGGTTTGGTATAAAGAAGGATGATTTGGTGTTAATACACCTTAATTAGTGTTTAAAAGGGGTTATGAAAGTATGATTATGAGAGTTGAAATATTGAATCAAGAGAATTAAACAAGTGAGTTAATTATGATTATGAGGATGATGATAATTATGTTGAAAATGATCATGGTGATCATTAGTAATGATTAAAATGAAATATAAGTGATTTAGTCATGAATATGATTATGATATAAGTAATGAAATAATGAAATAATGAGAATCATGAAATAAAGGATTATGTATAATATGATCAATCCAAGAAGGGTGATGGATTGGTAATGTTGATGGATTGATTATGGTGATTACTAGTTATTAAATGTGTTATTGTATCAATACGTATGTGTTAGGTGATCAAGAATGATGATCTTGCTATGGAATGTGGAATCATGCTTTACCTAAAAAGCAAAGGTGAGTGTTATGAGGATTAAATGAATAATGATTGTATATTCCGGATTGCTTACGAGCAAGAGGTCCATACAATCGAGTATTAGTTGTTTGTATATTATCTTGTTTCTTAATAATGAATTATTATGGTGGTGAATTAATGGATTGTTTCTAAGTAATAGGGTGGTACGACCCAATGAAATATTAGTTGCTTTGAATCTTGATTCTTGTTGTGATAATTAGGATATTGTATCTATGTGTTGTTGTGATATCAAGTTTTGTATTTGATGCTAAGATGTTTGTTTGTTGATTAAGTGAATTGGTGTGTGAATAATGTGATGATTATGTGAATTTGTGGAATGAGTGAATTGTAGGGATTGTATTAATACAAAATAATCATGGATTTACGAAATAGGTGCATGGCACCACTTGTATCTTAAGCTTGGTATTCAATTTGATGTAATTTGATACCTTGCTTGCTTGTATCTATTGGACCGCGGATCCTTACGAAATAAAGAGAAATCTTTACAACAGTTTCGTTGTTAATTGTGGAAACAGGTAAGTGAATCTTTGATAAACGAATTATGTTATTGTATTTGTGGATTATTCATTTAATTGTCCATAAGCTCACTAAGCTTTATGCTTACTTGTTTCAGTGGATTTCATTTTGTAGGTCTATGGTTTGGTTGAACCATTTGGATGAAATAGGATTACAAAGAAGTAGCTTGGATTGGAGCTTGCACTGTGATTAGACAAGCTTCTCTTCCTTTTGAACTGTCGTTATGCATTATCACTTGTGTAAATCGCCCAAAACGACACCTTTGAAATGGGTTAGAGTGGGTGTATGATGTTGATGAATACGCTCACACGTGTCAAATGTATCATATAATATGTGGGAAAAAGGTGGAAACCTGAAACCAAGTCATTTGGAATATGACGTGTCCACCAAAATGGTCCAGAATGGCCATAAAGTGGTTATATGTCCGTTTTCTCGATAAACGTGTATTTTGAAAAAGTGCAAAAATGGAAAGTTTCATTTTGGCATATTGGAGGTGCCTGCAAAATTTGGTGGTCTAACTCTTAACGAGTTAAAAGTTATGCGCGTTTGAAATTCGTATTTTGGTAATTAAGTGTGCAGGTCTGATTTACTGAATCAAAGTGTTAATTTACTGAATCATAGTGTTAAAAAAATACTGAATCAAAGTATTAAGAATCACTGAATCAAAGTGTTAAATTACTGAATCAAGGTTAAATCAATTCGTTTAAATGATATTGGTAAATAGAAATAACAGTATTCATGATTCTAATTACTATAGAATATGGGACCTAATTAAATGCAATACAGTGTAAAAAAAATAAAAAATTTCGGGCGTTTCACGTTCTCCCACTATTCGATCAAGATGTTGACTTCATTATTGGTCCATGGCACGTGGTGATATTTAGATGTTTAGAAAAATATTTTGAGAAGATGTTGCTACATTTTTGTGTGTTAATATGAATGTATAATGTGTAAATTGTGTTAAATATTGTTGTTGTATGTAAATATAGTGAAAATTGTATGTGAATTGAAGTTTGGTTGTGTATATATTTATAGTGTGATTAGAATACGATGAAAAGGTTAAAAAATAAAATAAAATAGTTTTTTCTTGAAAAAAATGGGCATATATCCGTTGAAAAACAGGCATAATTTTATTTTTTTAAAACCTAGGACTAACTTTTTAAAAATATATATATATAAGGTGGGTCCCACCCCTTCCTTTCTTTCGTCGACAAACCGCCATGACCCTACCGACCAAAGGGTGCCAATGGCGTCGGTTAGCCGACGTTTCGTCAGTGCCAAACCGATGAAACCGTTGGCAGTAGTCATGTATAGTTCTCTACTTGCACATTTATTTAAGAAAAAATATCTTCGTTTTACTTTTTGGTTTTTCTAGATAACTAGTAGTGTTCCACTTCTCTATAAAATTAATGAAAATGCTAAAAATGTGAAGGATTAAGTTTTACTTTTCCAAGAAATAGTAAATTTATACCAGTTTTCAACATTTAGTTATAAAAAAGAAAATATGGAATTTTGTTTTCTTATAAAAGTTTTTTTAGAAAATTTGGATTTGAACACGTTTTTAGTTTATTTATTTTCTTAGAGAAATTATATAGAAAAATGAGAGAGTTTTTTGTAACTAAATGCACTATAAGGCCGCGTTTAGTTATAGAAAACTCCTTCACTTTTCCATAAAATTTCCATAAGAAAACTAGAAAATTATAAAATATGTTCAAATTCAAGTTTTCTAAAAAACTTTTATATGAAAAGGAAAAATTTCATTTTCCATTTTATAACTAAAAAAGTTGAAAACTATTTTTCATGGTTCTTTAAGTTTCAATCTCTAGTTTCTCATGAAAAAGGAAAATTACACCCCTCACATTTAAACGCATTTTCTAAATTTTTATTACCTTTATGTAGAAGTTAAACACTCTCCACTCCCTAGAAAAATGGAAAATGAAAGATAGAGGAATTTTTCCGTAACTAAATGCACCTTAATTTTTTTTGTTTTCTAAAAGAAGTTTTCTGAAAAAATGGGTAAGTTTTTCCGTAACTACATGCGCATTAAAATTTCAATCTTTACTCTTCTCGGAAAAGGAAAACTTCACCCATCATATTTGAAATCGTTTAAATTTTTATTGTTTTTCAAGATAAGTAAAATAATTCTTATTATCTATAAAAACATTCGGTAACTAAATGCGTCCCAAGTATTGATAATCCATACAACCATATAAAGTTGAATGAATTGACGCATCACTATGTTTTTATATACAACTTACTTCCAATTCTATGTGTGCAGGCGGACTCACTTGTACTTTTTATATGCCAAACCACGGGTTCATCTCATGGAACGTGGTATAAGAGCATCTGTTGTGTTCTAAGCTGGCGACTTTTACTTTTTTTGGGTGATGTCAGCGTTTATTCCATTGTATAAGAGCATGTGGAGTGGAAGCATTCTCAACAATGTTCACCATCGATAACGTTGCTCCAAGATGTTCCGCCTCTCCCCACCCTCGTTCCCGTTCAGTGTCCGGGTAGAGACGCCGCTTTGTGTTCCTTTTTTGTGTTTCTTTTTTGTTTTCTTCCTTTTGCAACAAAGATATAATCTATAAAGGGAAAAGAAAATAAAACTTGATGAGAAAAAAAAAATGGACATTATTTTTTTGTTGTGTTTGTGGAGGAAGTGAAAGGTCAAGAAAAAAGAAGAATAAGACAATTAGGTTTAAACTGCGCTATTAAATAGGCTTAAAAATATATTTTTAAATGGACCACTTATATTAATTGGGCCACACATTAATTTTTTTGTTAAATATCTATAAATAAATTTGTATTTTGTTTTAATCAATTTATTTTAATGAATGTTATGTTTTATTTTAAATTTATTGTATTATTTGATTTAATTTATTCAATTATTTTGTTTCAATTTATTAAATTTATTTAATTATATGCTTTTAATTTTTTTTTTTTAAATACAAAAACTTCAAAACACTGTCTCCCACTCCTCCACTTTTTCAACACAGGTTTCTGGATAGTGTTCTCCCAAAACACTATAAAAACAGTGTCATCACTCCTCTTGCTCTAAGTGCTACCTCTTGCACCTTGGTCTGTAAACGAACTGAACGAACATGAACGGAGTTTGTTCGTGTTCGTTCATTAAGGTTTTGACAAACAAACGAACGAACACGAACGGATAGGCGAACGAATTTTGTTGTTCATGTTCGTTCATTAAGAAAATTTGTTTGTTCACGAACACAAACGAACGTACACGAACAAACACATAATTTAATGCATTTATTCATTAATACCTTAAACGAACCTCAACAAATATAAACATATATACATATATACATATATATATACACACACACACACATCTACACATATATATTATATAACTTGAAACTTTGCGATGCATATTCAACATTACAAAACGATCCCAATATGAAGATAAATTCATTTGCTTGGTCCGATCGTTGTAAAGAGCAGTACATCTGGAACTAGTGGAGGGAGAGAGTGGATGTGTTTTTGGAGTGGAGGGAAATGTGATATGGAAATATTAGGTAAAAATAATGAAACACCCCAATATTTTACGTGTATTTATTTTAAGTTTTTAAATTAAAATGATGTAAACTGTAATCAAATCGCGCCGCGATATTAAACAATCGCGCCGCAATTAAGAATCATAGTCACGTCGCAATCATTAAACATCGCGTCGCAACTTAACCACTGTCGCGTCGCAATCCTTAAAGATTGCGCCGCGACTGATGTCTGTACAGAACCAAAACAGACAGATTCACAATCTGTCCAAAACTGCACCAAACCAACTTTCCGCAATATTTTTGAATCACAACCTGTACATAATACAATGTCCGCAATCCAAATACCTCATTTTCCAAGAGAATCAAATCAAATTCTCTATTATACTAACTTGACCCATTTGAATACATTGGATCAAAACAACCAAATCATATTTACCATATCAATATTTAAAACCCAAAAGCATTGACATGGTATTAACATTTACATACCATTTTAACAACCTTAAACAACACACTTTAAGTGCCAAAATGACTACTAATATGATTTTTACAAAAGATGGGGTAATAAGCATCAAGAACATGATTTAATGGAAATCGAGCCAATTACCCAAAAGCAAGCAAAATTCACCTCTAGCTCCCAATGGGCTTCTTGCCCAAATCAACCCTTTGTCCGCTAGCTTCACCTAAAACATTTAAATATTTCAACGGTAAGCAAAACGCTTAGTAAGTAATGAAATACAATCACATGTAATAATGATAATTTAGCTAAGGATCCTTAACCCATGCTAGTTGTATACTACTAGAAATTACACGAGCCTATGGCCTCAACCATTACTCGCACAAAACCGTTAGCAAATGACTGAAGCCATTCCTAACCCATGTTCATGTAATCCAAAACTTACCTTGCGATTGCCCTAATGATTTACTTGCACCTCCTTCAATCTCTTTATTACCTAAACATATAGGCACATAGCACATAAGCACATAATAACACAATTTGTACTTAATAACACAATTATCAATTTTATCCATATCAATTTCTATATACACTTGAATAATGGTCCTTTTTAACCAACTCACTACAAACTTGCTCAACACTACTTTACATCATTTTTAGAACCATTTTCACAAGTGTATATATCTATTATTTTACATTATGCTCCATTCCTTCTTTTGCAACAATTTCATAATCATCTTATGATCATTAACATGTAATAATCATTTATTCACTATTAACTTAATCACATATTAATGTATATAAACTTAGGGTTTTCAAATTTCCAAACCCTAACTTACTTTCATACTAACCACATCATAATATGTCTAATTAACACATATCTTTCATTTGTACACTAATCACCTAATCATATAGCAAGTATTAATACTTAGGGTTTACAAAATAATCAAACCCTAATCTGAAACTAGCAAACAAGAATCAACCATACCTTAATGTGAAGCTAACAAGGGTTTATGAGTTTAATTGATTGCTTTGATGGATAATAACATGAAGAAAACCCCTAATCTCTTAAAATCGCCATAGTATCAAAGCTAGTTCCTGTTTGAGTGATTTTTGGGGAAATAAACGAGTCTGGAAGTTGCTGGAGGTTAAAACCCGTTTCTGTCACTGGTTGAATCGCGGCGCGATCCCTTCTGGTCGCGGCGCGATCTCAGTTTGCACAGGCCCAGTATTTTCATCTTATTACATATCTAACCCAAAATATTACAACATTTTTCTAACACTTATAATGTATATCTAACATATAAATATATACATATAATTGCACATAATCAGATAATATAACAATTTTACATATAATTACACATACTCAATTGATAACACCAATATATATATATATATATATATATATATAATTTAGGACTTACAAAAATTAGGATGTTACAACTATCCTCCACCAATTTAGGATTGTGTCCTCACAATCCAGTCCTGGTACAGCGAGGGATAGAAATGAATGATTTCTTCTTCGGGTTCCGATGTGATTTCAGAACCTTTTTGATGCTTCCATTGGACTTTGAACATTCTTAAATCTTTATTCCTTAATTTAGTAACTTTTTCATCGAGAATAGATACAGGTTGTTCAACATAATTCAATTGATTATTCACTTCTATTTCTTCCAATGGAATATAAGCAGATTCATCAACCAGACATTTTCGCAGAAAAGACACGTGGAAAGTATTATGAATTCCTGCTAGTTTGTCGGGTAGCTCAAGGCGGTAAGCAACATTTCCAACTCTAGCAAGGATTTTGAAAGGACCAATAAACCGTGGACCTAATTTGCCTCGCTTTCTGAACCGAATTATTCCCTTCCATGGAGACACTTTCAACATAAATTTATCACCAACCTGAAACTCAATCGGACGCCTTCTATTATCAGCATATGACTTTTGTCGATCTTGGGCAGCTTTTAACTGTCCTCTGACTTGATTAATCTTTTCAGTGGTCAACAGAACGATGTCAGTGCTTCCCAATTCTTTCTGTCCGATCTCTCCCCAACAAATAGGAGTCCTACATTCTCTTCCATAGAGCATCTCGTAATGTGACATTTTAATACTCGAGTGATAGCTGTTATTATAAGAAAATTCTACCAGTGGCAAATGTGTATCCCAGCTACCTCCAAAATCAATAACACACGCCCTTAACATGTCTTCCAGAGTTTGAATTGTTCTTTCACTCTGGCCGTCTGTTTGAGGATGATAGGCGGTGCTAAAATTAACACGAGTACCCATAGATTCCTGAAATTTTGTCCAGAAACGTGAAGTGAATCTAGTATCTCTATCGGAGACAATAGATACAGGAGTACCATGACGAGCAACAACTTCACGTATGAATAAGTCTGCAAGTGCTTCAGAAGAGAAAGTTTCTTTGATCGGTAAGAATAAAGCACTTTTGGTTAAACGATCAACAATCACCCAAATTGCGTCATGCTGGCGTTGTGTTTTAGGCAATTTAGTGATGAAATTCATTGTAATATGCTCCCACTTCCAAACAGGTATTTCTAACGGTTGTAATTTACCATATGGTTTCTGATGTTCAGCTTTTACCTGCAGGCAAGTTAAGCATTTTTCGACATATTTTACAATTTCTCTTTTCATACCTGGCCACCAGAAGTTTGATTTTAAATTACGATACATCTTAGTAGCACCAGGGTGAATAGAATATCGAGATTTATGAGATTCATCAAGCAACATCTTCTTTAACTCGATTGAGTTAGGAATCCAGATTCTTCCATATCTTGTCTTTAACCCACGAGAATCATCAACAAAATTTTGAACTTGACCTTTAATGCGTTCAGAATTAAAATCGCCTTTTTGCCACGCTTCCAATTGTGCACATTTGATTTGATCAAGTAAATCCGGAATAACGGTGATTCTGAAAGATTTAACCACCAAAGGCGACTGAATAGCTTTACGACTAAGTGCATCAGCAACAACATTAGCTTTTCCAGGATGATAAAGAATTTCACAATCATAGTCTTTCACTAGATCAAGCCAACGCCGTTGCCTCATATTTAAATCCCGCTGATCGAAAAAGTATTTGAGACTTTTATGATCAGTATATATAGTACACTTCACGCCATAGAGATAATGCCTCCACAGTTTCAAGGCAAAGACAACCGCTGCCAACTCAAGATCATGAGTTGGATAATTCTTTTCATGATCCTTAAGCTGTCTAGATGCATAGGCAATTACCTTGCCACATCGCATCAAAACACAGCCTAAGCCATTATAAGAGGCATCACAGAATACAACCATATCTTCAGTACCATCAGGAAGTACTAAGATAGGCGCTTGACTAAGCTGTTGTTTAAGAATATGGAAAGCTTGATTAGCTTGCTCATTCCACTCAAACTTAACATTCTTTCTGGTGAGTTTAGTGAGAGGAGTAGCAATCTTTGAGAAATCCTGGATAAAACGTCTGTAGTACCCAGCTAATCCCAAGAAACTTCTAACTTCGGTAGGAGTAGTTGTAGGTTCCCATTTCAGAACTGCTTCAATCTTAGCAGGATTAACTTTAATTCCCTGATCATTTATTACATGCCCCAGAAATTGAACTTCTCACAACCAGAATTCACACTTTGATAATTTAGCATAAAGCCTTTCAGTTCTCAAAATTTGCAACATTTGCCTTAGATGAATTTCATGCTCACCAGCTGACTTAGAATAGATAAGAATATCGTCAATAAATACAATTACAGACTTATCGAGTAAAGGTCGACATACCCGATTCATAAGGTCCATAAAAGCTGCTGGAGCATTAGTTAGATCAAAAGGCATTACCACAAATTCATAGTGTCCATATCGAGTTTTGAAAGCAGTTTTAGGCACATCATCATCACGAACTTTCAATTGGTGATAGCCTGAACGTAAGTCAATTTTGGAGAAATAACTAGCACCCTGTAACTGATCGAACAAATCATCAATCCTAGGTAAAGGATACCTATTCTTGATGGTTACTTTGTTCAATTCTATATAATCGATACACATTCTCATGGTGCCATCTTTCTTTTTAACGAAGAGTACAGGAGCTCCCCATGGGGAACTACTTGGACGAATGAAACCCTTATCAAGTAATTCCTGCAGTTGTTTCATCAATTCTTGCATTTCTGAGGGAGCAAGTCTATAGGGAGTTTTAGCGATAGGAGTGGCTCCAGGTACCAAATCAATGCGAAATTCGACTTGTCTATCGGGTGGAATACCAGGTAGCTCGTCGAGGAATACATCTGAAAACTCATTTACTACAGGAATATCATCCAATTTAGGGGCTGATTTCTGAGTATCTACTACATGTGCCAAAAAGGCGTGACACCCATGTAGCAGATGACGTTTAGCACGAGCATAGGTACAGATAGATAAAGTAGATTTCCGCTTTTCACCATATATATCAACTATTTTACCACTAGGCGAGCTGACTCGAATAATCTTCTTCTCGCACTGGATAATAGCCTTATGCTGGCCTAACCAATCTATGCCTATTACAACGTCAAACTCACCCATATTCATAGGAATCAGATTTATAACAAATATTTCATCATCAATTTCAAGTTGACACCTACGGAAGACATTTACCACATATATAAATCTATTATCTGCCACCTCAACATCTAAAGGGGTATCTAACTTTGTGATAGGAGTCGAGAAGTTTTGACTAAATCGTTCAGATATAAATGATCTTGAAGCACCAGAATCAAACAATATATAAGCTGGTTTCTGATTCACAAGAAAAGTACCTGTCAATACATCTGAAGCTTTTTGAGCTTCATCAGCAGTGATCTGAAAAGAGCGAGGTCTGGATCTTTGAGGTTCATTTGGTTTTCTTTCCACATTAGCTCGAGGAACAAAAGGAGCAGACTGAGTCTTCAGATCAGGACACTCAGCTCTAATATGACCAGGTTTATAACAGTTATAACAAACTCGTAGTGGATTGGGACAATTAGTACTGAGATGACCTTCCTGTTTACATTTATAACAAGTAGGGGGTTTATAACGACAAATTCCAGAATGCCTTTTGTGACAAATTTTACACTCAGGAGGAGGCGGTCCCCGCTTTTCATCGGATTTAGAACTATCACCAGTTCTCGGTTTCTTGGAAGGAGTAGAAGTGGTTTCAGCTTTTCGTTTGGAAATATCACGAAGTAACTCAAGTTCATGAAACCTAGCCTCGTCAACCATTTCTTCAAAGCTAGCACATCTTTTAGGAGTTATGAACTGTCGAATCTCCTTTTTCAGAACATTGTGAAAATGACCCATGAGCATCTTTGGATTAGACATATACTCAGGGCAGAAACGAGCTCGATCCAGAAAAACACCAACCAACTCATTTACAGATTCGGTAGTTTGTTCCATAGAAAGGAACTCCCTACGAATCCTGTTCAATTCAGATTATTGAGAGTAAGCAGTTTGGAACATTCGTCTAAAATCACTCCAAGACAATTGTTTAATGGCATCGTCACCCAGAGTACTACACTGTACTTCCCACCAACCCTTAGCACCAGATCGTAAAAGATTAGCAGCAAAACGAACCTTCAATCTTTCAGGGCATTCAGTGGTGGCGAAAGCTCCTTCTACTTCAGAAATCCAACGGTAACACTTTATCAGATCCATCTCGCCATGATATTCAGGGGGATTACAAACAGAGAAATCTTTATAACTGAAGCGACGGTTTTCATCAAGAGGAAGAATAGCAGGTGGAATAACACGAGGAGGTTCTTCTTCTTCTCTGGCTAAGTCTCTTCTTTGAAATTCAGACATTACCACTTCTTGAACGGTTTCAGAGATTTGATTTAACATAGAAGAAAGGGTCGCTTCTTGTACACGTCTCACTTCTTCAGAAACGATAGATCGTAGGTCAGCTAGAGATATTTTAGCTTCCCGAGCAGTAGAATCAACTCTTTCGTGTCGTTCTCCCGTTTGGTCAGCCTGTTGTTCCTCAGTCATCTTTATACTAAAATTTAAACGCCCCAAATTCAGCAGATTTTTTTTTTAACTCATTCATAATTTTGGTCCCATTTGAATTCTACATTCTATTTCATTTGAAATTCACCTTTGGTTTTACATATTCAAATGAATATAACAATGACACATTAGATCAAAATCATAATAGTGTTTGGGCGATTTATATGTAACACCCGCCAAATTAGGACTAGTAATTAGTGCCTAATCAGATGTTAATACATGTAATTAGTTCTGTGTTAGGCTAATTAATGTATCGAATTATATATATTGTTGAATATATACGAAAATGCGATTTGATTAAATCGTACGCAACTTAAATCGAATGTATTTCGATTCAATTTAATACGGACGTTGGTGACCAATTTTATTAAATAACACTTTATGTCAAAAATATTATTATGATAATATTTCGTATTCAATCGTATCGTACAAACAGAACGTACACAATTTAAAATGTTTAAAACGCACAAACTAAATAAACAAACTTACATTTTATAACTCAAATATAAATCGAATTGTAAAATATTTAAACAATATATCGCGTAATAAATCGTATTTTAAAACTTATAATTAAAATGTAAATAATTGTTTAACGTTAAACGACGGAGCAAACGAACACCACACGGAACGCGGGGCGAAAACTGGAAAAGTGGGGATAAACCCCACCTCCCACTTTTCTTTCTTCATTTCATCCATTCCTTCACTCTCTCTCTTTTCTTTTCTCTCTAAAAAGAAAAACCACCAAACTCGTTAAAATCGCAAAATAAACATACTAAACTCGCTTGGATCATCTCGGCTCTTTGGAACAAAACGACCACGACATCTCGATCTATCATCCTATCTTTCTGGATTTTCATTTCGGCAATTTGTAAGTTTCCGACAAAATCCCGAAATCTCTCGATTCTTAGTATTTTTCATTTGTGGTTGTTATTATCACTTGTATATGTCCATTACAATGTATAGAACACGATTTTATAACCTGAAAACGAGTTTAAAACGGATTTTTGGCCGGAAAAACCTTGACAGCCGGACTTTCTGGGCTGATGTTCATCCATGCGACACAAGCCTTGTGTCGCATGTTGTGTCGTATTTTGCCACTTGTGTCGTATAAAACCTCCTGTGTCGTACCTTGTGTCGTACCAGATAATTAGTGTCGCAAGTCTTGCGACACAACCACTATGTCGCATACACCATACGACACAATCACTATGTCGCTGTTGAATCAGCATCTCGCATCTATGCGACACAACCCTTGTGTCGTATAGACATTGTGTCGCATTCCTATGCGACACAACCCTTGTGTCGCATGACAAACTTTTGTGTCGCATATTGTGTCGCAAAACACAGAAAAACTCAGATTTTTACTAAGTGTCGAGACCTAAAATTTTAACACCTGATTTTACCCAAATTCGGATCCAGATGCGTTTTTCGTCAAAGCAATATAGTAGAAATAAAAATTTTCCAAGCTGACCTGGCAGCTCGACCCCAGCCAGGGGCTCTGCCCCTTGGACCCCGCCAGGGGCTGCCGCCCCTTGGACCCCGCTACCAGGGGCGCTGCCCCCGGACCCCCGTACTTAGATTCCGTAACGGCTTCTAAAACACAATCGAAACACATTTTTCAAAGTAAAACGCCACGAAATCACAATAATAATAGTTGAGATTATTATTACAAATCCGTCACCAACGGGCCGTACATGTTTTCAAACACTTAACAAATCAACCAAATCGTAGTAATTTGGACATATATATAGTTGTGTAACAACTACAAGGGTGATCTTTTGAGATACCCAATCATGATTATAACCATCGCGTGTCGTAGACACCCTCAGGTTACAAGTCTTTGGACTTCATATTCGGCTAATCAACTTACGTTTGTGTAAACGCATTCAGACTCAGGTGAGTCTCATAGCCCCTCTTTTACTGTTTTACTCAGGGGTGTGATATATTGCTCAACTTTTAACATGTGAACGCAAGTACCAACTTTTCATATACTACATGAGTTTTTCGAAACTAATCATTTTAAAGTCCTCCGTCAGCATAGTTGTTAATACGTTGTAGCGTGAATATTAGTATATGGTACCATATAGGATTGACCCACCTCGTTCGGGTTAGCAAGCACTAACCGGGTAAACGAACGTACTAATATTTGGGAAGACGAATGTTGATTAGGCATTCGTGGAGGCACCTCGCCCGGAATTCTCTATAGGGGACCCGGCCCTCGAGTTAAGCTCAACTATGTGCTCATGGCTGTATACACGATGACTATCATTTAATTGCTGGATGCAATTCATTATTTAATTGCTGGATGCAATTCATTATTTAAATCTTGCGGTTCACACTATATTAACTGATTTCAAACCTGTGAGCTCACCAGCTTTTAGCTGACCTTTTAGCATATATCGCAGGTACCAATCAGTAGGATGTTTCTGCTTCAGGATTTTAGCTCGAGTCAGCATACAGAAGATTGAGATTTTCTTGCATTAATATATTTTGTACAAGTACTTATGTACTGAAATCTCATTTGATTTAAACTTGAGCTATGTAAAGCTTTAAATGTTGTAAACATTTCTATTATCAATATATTTTGTTAAAACGACGCATATAGAGTCGTTTACTATATATCTTTGTGCTTTGTTATTGATTAGTAACACCCAAATCAAGCTTCCGCAAATCATTCAATTTGGGGGTGTTACATTATACAATGGCATTACAAGACGACAATTCAAAAGAACAAGAAACTTGTCTAATGACATTACAAGTTTCAATCCATGCTACCTTCTTGAATCAATTCATCCAATTGGTTCAACCGAACAAAATACCTACAACATAAATCCACTGATACGAGTAAGCATAAAGGTTAGTGAGTATATAAGAAATCATTTAAATAATTCACCAAAAAGATACAATTATCAAAGAACTACTTATTTCTTTTTAATAATAAGTATTACACAACAATAAGGAGTCCACCATATTTCGTATGGATCCATGATCCAATAAATACAAATAAGCATGGCAACAATTACATATGGATACCAAGCTTAATAGATACCAAGTAGTGCCAAGCACTTATTTCGTGATATTCATTTATTTCGTAATAAGCAATCTCTACAATACTAAATCCATATACTCCACATAATTCACATAATCCTCCTAATTCACATAATTCTCCTAATTCACATAATCCTCCTAATTCACATAATCCTCCTAATTCACATAATACTATACTATTTCCAAATAACTCAACTACTAACAACAATCAACAAATATGGTCAACAACAAATATCAACTTAAGATTCAAGATACAATACAACATAAGAACCACCATAAGAAACAACTATAAGAAATAAACAATATTCCAAACGATTGTATGAACCTCTTGCTCGTAAGCAATCCGGAGCATACAATCATTATTCAAGTAATTTTCGTATCACTCACCTTTGCCTTTTTAAGCAAACACATGATTTCACACTTGATTAAGAATGCTTCCAATCTTGATTACCTAGCATAAAGCATATCAACACATTTAACAACTAATAATCATTATAACCAATACTTCAACAATATCAATCCATCACTCTTAATGGATTGATCATATTACACTTAACCCTTTATTTCATAATTCTCTTTAATCCAGTATTCCATTACTTATTCCGTAGTCATATAAGTGACTTAATTACTTGTAATTCTATTCCAATCCTTACTAACGATCATCATGATCATTTTATCAACTTTATCATAATTACTTCTCATAATCATATTCAATCCAACTACATAATCCTTTAATCATATTCCAACAACATTTATAATCACCAATTTAGGTGTATTAACACCAAATCCTCTTCAATATTAAGAAACCCACTTTGATTACTAGCATCTAATTCAAAATTATTACCTTTCATAGTCAATTTGTGTTAGCTATCATGATTATTTCATTCTTATATCATAATTCAATCATTAACATGCCCTTATTCAAATTAAAATCAATAATCCATCAAAACCCTCAAGAACACCATACATGATTCTTCAATTTCAATCCATTTTAATGATACTACAATGACTAATAAGCTTATTTATCATCCCTTCAACATATTAGATACTTAAATTCGTATTAAAACCATTAATTTCATAAACCCCCATGAAAATTTATAGAATTCAAGATTCTAGGTTAAAATAATTCAAGAACAAAGATTACCTTGTGTTAGTGATGATTAATCCTTGTTGAATTCGAATTTCTTAGCTTTGATTTCATGTTTTTGGAAGAGATTTAGTTTAGGGTTTCATGTTTTCTTCATCTTGAACTCTCTGGAATATTTTTGGAGTGATATATGTGATACGTACGTACATATATATATTAGATATACATGTGTTGTAATTTTATTCCCCGTGATTATCATTGTCTGGAACTTTAAAACCGACTCACAGTTATTACTATTTTATTTCACCTTGAGTAAAAATAACTTAAAACATTTGCTATTACTTTATTCACAATATTACTTTTGGATTTTGGGATGTTACAAGTCTCCCCCACTTATTTCATTCGTGTCCTCACGAATGTCAAGCGTATAGATTTGGATTAATACTTTCTCTATAGGTGCGGAAGCGTTTATTTCATATATGATACTTTATACAATTAATTGATTCATAACATGAATGTACACCACTCATGTATTCACAAAATCTCTTTGATTCATATTTCCTTTTAGTTCCAGACAACCCAATACGTATATTACATTAGTCTTAATAGTTTAGCAGCTATTTATTTCGTACTATTTTAATTACATATATAATCTCTCATCATATGCACATAAGGTGTGCATAATTCTTAGATACGTATTCATATACTTCTATCCAATTTGGCACCATATGTGAATACTTAATAATTCACTTATACATATACATTTTATTTCATTAATTTGCACACAACTAGTATATTACTATATAATCCATTATGAGCACATAATTTGTGCTTTTAACTCTATTTATCTTGCTAGTATAGATTACCATATCCAGCACAATGTGCAGTAATACCAATTATTTCATCATAACTAATTTACATAACATACGTTACTCAATTTGAGTAACTTATAATATAGATACATGTTTTTAATTCTTTCCACGTTCACATTTCTAAAAATGTGCTTACTTATATTTTTACCTACGCACATATACTTGCATTAAAATGAATACTAACAACAACATATTCCTTAGTATCATATTAGCTACATCAGCAAAGCATGAATACCAAAATCATCGTATTTCGTAATCAGTTTTAATACAGGATCAGTACTGACCGCAGCTAGCAACTGATCAATCATAAATTCATAACCATATTTCTATATTATGTTATTTCGTAATCAAATTCTATTTCTGTTAATCTATTACATGTCACTTAATAAGATTCTCCCCCACCTAAGATTCATCATACTATTTTTAATAACAGAATTCATAATAAGATAATAGTTTAGGGGTGAACACTGTTTTATTTCGACTAACATCTATTTCTTTTATAATAGGTACCACATTATGACTATAGTCTAGTGGTTTAATATTTCTATATTCCATACTGAAATCACATCATATTGATACTATATTCATTTATAAGGCATAGGCTTACATGTTTATGTCTTTATCTGATACAATTCAATACTACCTTTCTAAAATTACATTAAATCCTTTTGATATTCAGCAGCCTCAACAATTTCATGTGAATAGCATAATATAACTACGTTGGCCAGACGTCGTCAGATTATGTCATACACACTTCCTTCTCAGGCTATTTCACACCATTCAGTTTTAATGTAATTTCCATATAAACACATAATACAATGATCCCCAACAAGTAAACCCTTGCTAACACTTTGATCACATATATTCAACTTATTTCAATTAATAGATTTCACATAAGCAAGAAATTTCACATATTCCAGTCAATATCATTTACTTCACCTTCCAACTTATCTCTGATGAATTTATCTTTTGATTCATTCATCGGTCAATTAAACACATATATTTCTGATCACACAACAACTAATCACATAATGATGACATATATCAATCATGTCATTATTTCACATTATTTATTTCACACTTACACATATAGTCAAAATCAAACAACAATTGAGCTTGGGTAGAGATTAAACTCCGAAACAGACCCGCAGTCCATAAAATATCCTTGTGTTTAGCACATATTTCGAATAATCAATATTTCGTATGATCGTTATTTCGAAATAAAGAATCTCTACACTAAAGTTCAAATACACAATTCATAATAAAAATATATCATTATACTAAATTCACATAGTACAATGATAATAACAAATACATAGTTGTATAAAACGTCTCCTTTAATTACTTAAAATAATAACACACTCTATATATTTCGTAAACATATTCACAATTTATTTCGTTAATTGTTTGACCATAGTCAAAACAAATTCACTACCCATATATACATGTATTCTCCCTCAGGAACAATTATTTCCAATTTAAAATAATACTTAAAGAATACTAATCGAATCTTATAATATCATATCACATTTATATGATGGATTACTAATTTCTTCTTAATTTAATTCATATTCCAAATCTGTAGATTACTAAGAATAGATTTCAGATACATATTTGATTCAATACACAAAAAAAAAATTTTTATACATTTAGCCTCAGGAATGATCCCTTGACTTAAAGAAACAAAAGTCCAATTCGAAACATAAATCAAAAGTCCGAAACAAGGTCCGAAAAACAGTAAAATGCCATTTTCGGGCCCCAAACAACCCCGAAGTGTCCAAAACTGACAGGGCTCATGACGACGCTATGAGCTTTGACCGTTGGGCCGTTTTTGAGTGGACATGTAAATTTCATCTTAATCCGACACCAAAATTTTCTAACGAAAATTTCTACGTCAAATATTACGTCGAACATCGAAAAAAACTTTTTCCACTTACTAACGTGATCCAGGAACGTGTTCAGGATCGCGTTCCATAGTTAAAAACGTTCTGTAACCAAATTAGGCATTCAAACGCGATCCGGAGAACGAAGCGGGATCGCGTTTCCAAGAACAAAAATTCTGATCACGAAATACACATGAAAACACGATCCGGAAAAATTTACTGGGATCGCGTTCCATAGACCAAAAATATTCTGTAACCAAATTCAACATACTAACGCGATCCGGATCCTACACCTGGATCGCGTTCCTATGTATTTTCAGACCTGCAACTTTATTACAATTTTCTTAAATTCAAACGCACATATCTCCCAAACCGTAAAGAGTTAGAATCTAAAATTTTGCAGGCACGTTCATCCAATCATAATGCAACTTTCCCTTTTTACACTTTTTCAATTAACACGTTTTACAAGAAAATGGACACATGACTCATTTTAGGCCATTTTCGACCAATTTGGTGGACAACCCATATTCCAAACCACTTGGTTTTAGATTCTGGTCTTTTGCCAACATATTCCTGTATCCATTTGTGACTTAAAGCAATGATCACAACTACCATACTTGAATCATTACTCATTTTGACACCTTGACCCGTTTGGGGGTCCATTTGGACACTTTCATTGATTTTAACACAATTTAACTATTTAACACTTGATTTCGATTCATTTTAAAATCATACCTTATTTCTTGATTCATGATCATCCAATTAGACCATATTTCAATATTTAACCCATTGATAACAATTTCACCAAAACTATGATCAATATCTATATATTTCAACATCTAACCATATTATCACTATATAATATTTCTATTACCCAACTTGACACCTTCATATTCCAGTTTGACTTTTTCAAGTCAAAGATACATTTTTCAAAGACTAGGCTAATTACTATTTTAACCAATCATGAAATTCCAAATCCTATTACATATGGTTCTAGACCTCATTAAACGTTCTATTATTAATTCTACACATATTAACCATCAAATATTTCGCTACAGAGAATCATATCAATTCAATCGATCAATTCTATTACTACTAATAATTAAGATAACAATTCAAATAATTCATATAGGTTTAAGCTTAGGTAATCCTATTGTGGATTACCTAATTCTCTTAAACCATCGCTCTGATACCAACTTGAAACGCCCCAAATTCAGCAGATTTTTTTTTTAACTCATTCATAATTTTGGTCCCATTTGAATTCTACATTCTATTTCATTTGAAATTCACCTTTGGTTTTACATATTCAAATGAATATAACAATGACACATTAGATCAAAATCATAATAGTGTTTGGGCGATTTATACAATGGCATTACAAGACGACAATCCAAAAGAACAAGAAACTTGTCTAATGACATTACAAGTTTCAATCCACGCTACCTTCTTGAATCAATTCATCCAATTGGTTCAACCGAACAAAATACCTACAACATAAATCCACTGATACGAGTAAGCATAAAGGTTAGTGAGTATATAAGAAATCATTTAAATAATTCACCAAAAAGATACGATTATCAAAGAACTACTTATTTCTTTTTAATAATAAGTATTACACAACAATAAGGAGTCCACCATATTTCGTATGGATCCATGATCCAATAAATACAAATAAGCATGGCACCAATTACATATGGATACCAAGCTTAATAGATACCAAGTAGTGCCAAGCACTTATTTCGTGATATTCATTTATTTCGTAATAAGCAATCTCTACAATACTAAATCCATATACTCCACATAATTCACATAATCCTCCTAATTCACATAATTCTCCTAATTCACATAATCCTCCTAATTCACATAATCCTCCTAATTCACATAATACTATACTATTTCCAAATAACTCAACTACTAACAACAATCAACAAATATGGTCAACAACAAATATCAACTTAAGATTCAAGATACAATACAACATAAGAACCACCATAAGAAACAACTATAAGAAATAAACAATATTCCAAACGATTGTATGAACCTCTTGCTCGTAAGCAATCTGGAGCATACAATCATTATTCAAGTAATTTTCGTATCACTCACCTTTGCCTTTTTAAGCAAACACATGATTTCACACTTGATTAAGAATGCTTCCAATCTTGATTACCTAGCATAAAGCATATCAACACATTTAACAACTAATAATCATTATAACCAATACTTCAACAATATCAATCCATCACTCTTAATGGATTGATCATATTACACTTAACCCTTTATTTCATAATTCTCTTTAATCCAGTATTCCATTACTTATTCCGTAGTCATATAAGTGACTTAATTACTTTTAATTCTATTCCAATCCTTACTAACGATCATCATGATCATTTTATCAACTTTATCATAATTACTTCTCATAATCATATTCAATCCAACTACATAATTCTTTAATCATATTCCAACAACATTTATAATCACCAATTTAGGTGTATTAACACCAAATCCTCTTCAATATTAAGAAACCCACTTTGATTACTAGCATCTAATTCAAAATTATTACCTTTCATAGTCAATTTGTGTTAGCTATCATGATTATTTCATTCTTATATCATAATTCAATCATTAACATGCCCTTATTCAAATTAAAATCAATAATCCATCAAAACCCTCAAGAACACCATACATGATTCTTCAATTTCAATCCATTTTAATGATACTACAATGACTAATAAGCTTATTTATCATCCCTTCAACATATTAGATACTTAAATTCGTATTAAAACCATCAGTTTCATAAACCCCCATGAAAATTTATAGAATTCAAGATTCTAGGTTAAAATAATTCAAGAACAAAGATTACCTTGTGTTAGTGATGATTAATCCTTGTTGAATTCGAATTTCTTAGCTTTGATTTCATGTTTTCGGAAGAGATTTAGTTTAGGGTTTCATGTTTTCTTCATCTTGAACTCTCTGGAATATTTTTGGAGTGATATATGGGATACGTACGTACATATATATATTAGATATACATGTGTTGTAATTTTATTCCCCGTGATTATCATTGTCTGGAACTTTAAAACCGACTCACAGTTATTACTATTTTATTTCACCTTGAGTAAAAATAACTTAAAACATTTGCTATTACTTTATTCACAATATTACTTTTGGATTTTGGGATGTTACAGAAATAGATATCAATATTTAATACAACAGTTTATATCTTTACAAATTTATTTTAATTACAATTTGCAACAAGTAACGGCTAACAATCATTATAATTTCGTCATCTTAACATCACGTGGGTTCAAAAGTTCCATAGAATGTCATATGATAATTACTGCGTTGGCCAGGCGCCTTAATTACCATACTACATTCATACGTTGCCTAAGTTTCCGCGTAACATCTTGATTCAGAAACTATAACAATATATTAACCGGATCACAATATCAAATAATAATAATAACACCTATCATGCTCAAATGCAACTATAGTGGTCTAAGTTCAAGTACCCTCCTTATAACACCCCTTGTTTCTAAAAACAATTATAATAATAATATATGACTCGGAAGCGTAGATTTCAAACATACAATCCATGTCTTTACAATGTCAATAAACTTTTTCAAATTTAATACATGACATTTCAACAAACTCGGTGTTATATAATTCAAAACATTTCTATAGTTATCAAAATAACATCAGAGTAAAAGCCTGTCAAACATTCCTTCAATTCCAAACACTTCCTGCCCTGCCTAATATGTCCCATCTATTTTATCCTGCAGGAAGAACTGTGGTGGGGTTAGCATAAAGCTAAGTGAATGAAACTATAAGCAACAGTCCAACTTAGCACAACAATCTGTTTACATCAAATAACAATAAACAGAAAATCAATCAGCCAATCATTCAATCAAGCAACTTCCAATCAAGCGTTATCAATCATCATGAGGACCGGTGGCTCCTAAGACACCCTAATACCGGTTTGGTACTCAAGGAACTCTTATCAATCATCTGTATTGGCCTATATAGAATTACCGATGACCAATTGTTAATCACACACGACCTAGATCTCTGAACCAACTTTTCAAGTTCCAAGATCTCCTGTCGTCTACAATAACAACCAAGTCCAACCATCAAGTCAAGTTGACCTCAGAATCTTACATACTAGCTCAAACAGCCAAGTAAGCAAACAACCAAACTAACATGGCAAGATATCTCAAACAAATACATCCTATCAAAGTAATACTATAATTACTTGTTGTAACCAAATCATTACAACTAAATCACACTGAAGTTACAGATCCACTCACCGACTACCTCAGGCCTCCACTCAGTAGTCTAATTATCACTGAGCCTTCTCCACATCTGAGAATCAACAATCAAATATAAGTTAGTACTCAAGAATATCAATACTTAACTTATATCAATCTTTAACATTAGGAACTTAACATAATCAATATCAACATTATTAGTTCCTAATCATGTATTAATGATTACAACATAACCATTATCATATACTATCATACAACAAATACAAATCATATGACAATTAACAAGTTATAAGAAAGGCTGTGCTAGCCCATCAAGCCGCCGGCTAGGGTCTCGGACCCGTCGGCTTAAGGTCACCACCCGCCGGCTACATGTCCCCACCCGCCGGGTATATTACCAAATGTGGTAACAGAACAAAACCACGTTTTAAAGCCTACACAAGCCACCGGCTCAATATATTAGCAGTCGGGTTCCCATTCGGTCACACTACCCGCCGGCTTGGCTCTTCAAGCCGCCGGTTTCTAACAAATCACGACTACCCGCCGGCTAGACCACGAAGCCGCCGGGTTCTACCTTCGTTCCAGACCTGTGCGATCTGCTCAAAACCCTAACTCGCACCAAATTCATCAAAACAATCAAAACTCGATTTCTAACATTTTTAAACCACAAATAACTTCACATAATCACCATGTAACAGTTATAACAAGTTTATAACATCAAGTTCTTACAATTCATCAATTAACCCAATTTCAATCAAAATCAATTCAAACTAAAGTTATGAAATATTATATAACAAAATCATAACTTACAATTGAAAAGAAATAATGAATAACTGATGATGATGAAGTCTAGCAAGAATCACAGCTTCCTGATTTGGTTTCTTGTTTTGATTTTTAGGTTTTCTGTGAGTTTTCAAAGTAAAAATGAATAACTTTCCTAAAGAGGAAGGTTAATATAAGTCGGCCCAACAAACCGCCTTCAATTATACGGGTATAATTTAATACCCCATCTCAATCTATTGTCTGGAACCCGAAAACCATTTGCGAGTCCAAACATTTTATTGTTCCGTCAACTATATTAATTTATAACAATCAATAATTTATTTATCACATTGGAATATTTAACTCCTATTCCAATTATTTTACTAATTTAGACAATATTATTTTCAAACACATTTAAATAATAATTTAAATCAAGAAATAATATAAAACAACTAAGTTCACTCCGAGGATGTTACAAATCTCCCCCCTTAAAGAGATTTCGTCCCCGAAATCTAACCTCACTCAATCTGTCTAGTGTGATATAATCACATATATCTTAACATACATTTGTCCTCAATAGCAACTTACAACTATACTTAGGTCGTTTCAATTCTTTCGACATTCACATGTCCCCATGGACATGCTTATGTCTTTACCTACGCACATATACAGTGTGCTTTCATCCAATATTTCATATGAAACAATCATTTATCTAAATCCTTTATCACCAATCAGATAAACGTTTAAAGCACACAATCACTTTAACAACCAACAATAAGTGAAACCTAACATCACTTAATAGGTATGTGCAATCAAAAATTAGCAATGTGCTAAAATCTTTAACCTATTACCACTATTCATCTCTGTTATCAATAAAACAGCAACAACAATACTACAGCAACAGTGGTTATAAAACCACCATACTCATATCCATACTGAAATTTTATTCAGTTCACGACTCACAATCAGTCTAATATTCAGATAACAACCTCACATCTCTACTGTCAAAGATTCAAAATCTTATTAAATTTCTATTTTATTCCTATCATAGAAATTGGTTTAATTCACATTTAGGTCAACTTTCCATCCAAAAGTTTCATACCACCCGCTCTTGAACAACCTATAATGTTCACATATCAATTTAATCATATGATATCCTTTACTTAGAAGTAATCCGGATTCATATCACCTTAATAAGCAAAGTAGAGGTCAAACTCAGTAGGTAAAACTACAATCAATAAGTACTTTGCTCAATCAACAAAAGTATTACAATATCATATTACCTACATTCAACCAACCTCTACATTGACTTATTTCAATTTGTAATTCTTTTCATTACAACCTAACAATTGTTAACAACAACTATAGCACAAGCAATAATCACCACACTAATGATTATACACTATAGTTAACCAATCAATTTTAAAACTTCAAGTCACTACTTGATTATACCTAACTTCATAATCACAAGTAATTTGAAATTATATCACTTTAGTCACATAATTACTTAGCATTAAATCCCATCAATATAGTAGCTAAGTTGACACTAATCAATATTATGATACTACCGTTCAAGCATCACAATATCACAATGTGCTACTTTTCAACACATTCTCAACAATATTAACATCAAGTTAATCACAATTAACTGACCTCCACATATCTTATGGCACATTTTAATTCATTTAATTAAAATTTATCATACCATTTGTTATTATGTATACCATACATACATAATTTCAAGTAATTTTCTAAAATGGACATATACACAATCAATTCCATTTAATTCTATATAATAAGCCATTCAGACTGTTAAAGTCTTAACCAAGCCTTCACATTACTACTAATCATCACATATCCATACCACAGGATATGGAACAATTACAATTTGACACATACATAATTTCTTAAAATATGAACAACTTTTCAATTCATATTCTCTCTATTTATTGCACAAGGTCAAACTAGACCTCTTACGCAATCAAATTTCAGATAATCATTTCATATCATATCTTATTTGGATCTAATCCCAATTTACCACTTTATCACTTACTTTATTTGTATACAAGCAACAAATAACAAAAGAATCCATTCAATTCTTTCAATACTTTAGTAATTCGCCAATAGATTTCAATCAACCTAGGCATATATTAATAACAACTTTCAATTAATTCTCTTCTCACATTCTTACCCAATCAAAGCTATCATTCCAAGCCTCATACACTGGTAAGACTCTCTTATCACGACTCAGATCCACGTGATTTAATTATTCTTAACACCTTTTAACCAATTATAGCTGTCATATCATATAATGAATTCACATCTGTATAATTCTTTAACATGTATTCAGTTCAAATATCAAATATTACATAACTGAATATTCAATTATACTTAACGATATTTCAATTACTCAATACTAGCTTTAAGTAATTAATCAAGTTTTGACAATCCATTTAACTCATTTGGATCTTAAACGACCCGTTTCAACTTTTTAACCAATTTGGGAATCCCAATCACATTCCACACAAGCATAACATTTCAATCTATGTTAGATTATTTCAACACACACAGTTGACTATTTGTCAACTTCAATTTCAATTAACCAATCAATAAAATTCTCTAACTGCTTTTCTCAAGTTTGACCAATCTTCAAACCAATCACAAGCAATTAATTTTATACTCTTTCTGTACATAAATACACCATTCTCTATTCATGGTTTGACCTTCAAAGTTAACATACTATCAATATTAACTCCCAACAAACCATTTCATATTTTATGTTTACTTTCAAACATATACTTTAAATTATTACATTCAATAATCTTTAAGAAGTTCTTTACAAAAACAAAGTCAACCTATATCAATCTTGGCTCCATACAAGCCATTTCATATTGTATGTTTACTTTCAAACATAGACTTCAAATTATTACATTCAATAATACTAATAATTCCTTAAACAAGACAATATCAACATATTTCAACATTGGCTCCATACAAGCCAGATACAAAATAGTGATTCATTTAAACACTATCAAATCCGCCTATGGGAAATCCAATCCATTTAATTAATTACTCACCACTCTAACTGGTCATTTTATCATATATGCATATCATCATAACTCATATACATATATATTATCACTTTATGGTATCAAGTAACATCATCTAGCATGATTTCATACTTCTGGACTTTTAACAATTGCAAGTCTCATATACACTCACAACTTTACATATTCAATAAAATCAAACTCGTCATTTATGTTTATCATCAAAACATCTATCAATGACAAGTATTATTTACACTTACACATTTACAGTCTTTAAATGTCACAATCCTACCAACTGATTGTTTTCTTAGCAAAACAACTATTAAACAGTTTAGCACACTTTTATACTCAATTTCCCTAATCACATTACATTTCTTTTATAACTAGTAGCCTCAACAAGTTCATGTGACACAACATAATATAACAACGGTGATCAGGCGTTGCAAGATTATGTTCTTCACACTCCATTCTCGGGCTACTCTAGCTTATAATTATCAAGGTGATTTACTCTCATCCTATACATACTAAATACATCATGATTTTAATTTAATTAAAATCCATTTAATAGTTTCTAACAGCTGATACATACTGAAAATCAGCTTGCTACTTACATATTCAACTTTATATATGCAAGCTATCTCACATACATACAATTCTTTTCTAGTATGTATTTATTCATATTGAATTTCATTCAACACTTTATACTAATCAATGTCCCTATTTATTCCAAAATTCAGGACACATCATAATTACTTAATTATCATTACTTTGACATATGCTTTACTATCAAGCATCACTGTCACAACAAGTCAACTCAATCATGTTACAATAAAACATTTCATTTATTAATTCACAATTGACCAGAAAGATCTACCACTTCCTCAATCAATTTAACATTATCATACTCCACATTTCTCATAAACCTATCCATCTTGGTTTAGGTCAATTGTTTATCTATAGTCAAGACATATCATATAGTCACACAACACATAATTTCTCAAATAGCAGTCATTCTCAATTCAAATGACACCACCTTCATTAACAAGGATTTAAATCACACCTTACTAATATAATACTATCAATTATTTTGTCTCACCAATATAGACACTCTTTAGGTTCCAACGTCACTCTTGTTAAACCCTAATCAACTCTTTGTCTACTTACTTAAACACATTTCTGCATTCTCAATTCAATCAGAAATAATCACAACAATGAGCATCTCATTTGGTAATTCTATCTTTATGTCAACATATAGCAATCATTAGTTGACTCAAAACTGGGGAATCATATCAGTCTGACTCAATTAACTTCACAACAATGCTTACTTATCATAACAAAGTAAACAGTTCAAGCAAATTTAAATTAACATAGGCTTATCGAAGATTACCTGGCAATCTTAAGCCAACGAATGTTGAGGAATCAATGAGAATATCCATCAAGTTCTCATATTCCTCTATCTCTGCAATCAAACAACAACTTCACAACTTGTTAAGGGTTAGTACATATCCAACTAACTACTTTCTCTTACATCAACTAATCCCACACCCACTGGAATGTTTGACTCAACACAATCAAAGTTTAGGATTGAACATTCTATCATGTCCAATTCACCCAAACTATTGCTCTGATATCAACTTATAACACCCCTTGTTTCTAAAAACAATTATAATAATAATATATGACTCGGAAGCGTAGATTTCAAACATACAATCCATGTCTTTACAATGTCAATAAACTTTTTCAAATTTAATACATGACATTTCAACAAACTCGGTGTTATATAATTCAAAATATTTCTATAGTTATCAAAATAACATCAGAGTAAAAGCCTGTCAAACATTCCTTCAATTCCAAACACTTCCTGCCCTGCCTAATATGTCCCATCTATTTTATCCTGCAGGAAGAACTGTGGTGGGGTTAGCATAAAGCTAAGTGAATGAAACTATAAGCAACAGTCCAACTTAGCACAACAATCTGTTTACATCAAATAACAATAAACAGAAAATCAATAAGCCAATCATTCAATCAAGCAACTTCCAATCAAGCGTTATCAATCATCATGAGGACCGGTGGCTCCTGAGACACCCTAATACCGGTTTGGTACTCAATGAACTCTTATCAATCATCTGTATTGGCCTATACAGAATTACCGATGACCAGTTGTTAATCACACACGACCTAGATCTCTGAACCAACTTTTCAAGTTCCAAGATCTCCTGTCGTCTACAATAACAACCAAGTCCAACCATCAAGTCAAGTTGACCTCAGAATCTTACATACTAGCTCAAACAGCCAAGTAAGCAAACAACCAAACTAACATGGCAAGATATCTCAAACAAATACATCCTATCAAAGTAATACTATAATTACTTGTTGTAACCAAATCATTACAACTAAATCACACTGAGGTTACAGATCCACTCACCGACTACCTCAGGCCTCCACTCAGTAGTCTAATATCACTGAGCCTTCTCCACATCTGAGAATCAACAATCAAATATAAGTTAGTACTCAAGAATATCAATACTTAACTTATATCAATCTTTAACATTAGGAACTTAACATAATCAATATCAACATTATTAGTTCCTAATCATGTATTAATGATTACAACATAACCATTATCATATACTATCATACAACAAATACAAATCATATGATAATTAACAAGTTATAAGAAAGGCTGTGCTAGCCCATCAAGCCGCCGACTAGGGTCTCGGACCCGTCGGCTTAAGGTCACAACCTGCCGGCTACATGTCCCCACCTGCCGGGTATATTACCAAATGTGGTAACAGAACAAAACCACGTTGTAAAGCCTACACAAGCCACCGACTCAATATATTAGCAGCCGGGTTCCCATTCGGTCACACTACCCGCCGACTTCTAACAAATCACGACTACCCGCCGGCTAGACCACGAAGCCGCCGGGTTCTACCTTCGTTCCAGACCTGTGCGATCTGCTCAAAACCCTAACTCGCACCAAATTCATCAAAACAATCAAAACTCGATTTCTAACAGTTTTAAACCACAAATAACTTCACATAATCACCATGTAACAGTTATAACAAGTTTATAACATCAAGTTCTTACAATTCATCAATTAACCCAATTTCAATCAAAATCAATTCAAACCAAAGTTATGAAATATTATATAACAAAATCATAACTTACAATTGAAAAGAAATAATGAATAACTGATGATGATGAAGTCTAGCAAGAATCACAGCTTCCTGATTTGGTTTCTAGTTTTGATTTTTAGGTTTTCTGTGAGTTTTCAAAGTAAAAATGAATAACTTTCCTAAAGAGGAAGGTTAATATAAGTCGGCCCAACAAACCGCCTTCAATTATACGGGTATAATTTAATACCCCATCTCAATCTATTGTCTGGAACCCGAAAATCATTTGTGAGTCCAAACATTTTATTGTTCCGTCAACTATATTAATTTATAACAATCAATAATTTATTTATCACATTGGAATATTTAACTCCTAATCCAATTATTTTACTAATTTAGACAATATTACTTCCAAACACATTTAAATAATAATTTAAATCAAGAAATAATATAAAACAACTAGATTCACTTCGAGGATGTTAAACTCCTAATGGTGGATACTCGAATCCCTTAAACCGATGCTCTGATACCAACTTGAAACACCCCAATATTTTACGTGTATTTATTTTAAGTTTTTAAATTAAAATGATGTAAACTGTAATCAAATCGCGCCGCAATATTAAACAATCGCGCCGCAATTAAGAATCATAGTCGCGTCGCAATCATTAAACATCGCGTCGCAACTTAACCACTGTCGCGTCGCAATCCTTAAAGATTGCGCCGCGACTGATGTCTGTACAGAACCAAAACAGACAGATTCACAATCTGTCCAAAACTGCACCAAACCAACTTTCCGCAATATTTTTGAATCACAACCTGTACATAATACAATGTCCGCAATCCAAATACCTCATTTTCCAAGAGAATCAAATCAAATTCTCTATTATACTAACTTGACCCATTTGAATATATTGGATCAAAACAACCAAATCATATTTACCATATCAATATTTAAAACCCAAAAGCATTGACATGGTATTAACATTTACATACCACTTTAACAACCTTAAACAACACACTTTAAGTGCCAAAATGACTACTAATATGATTTTTACAAAAGATGGGGTAATAAGCATCAAGAATATGATTGAATGGAAATCGAGCCAATTACCCAAAAGCAAGCAAAATCCACCTCTAGCTCCCAATGGACTTCTTGCCCAAATCAACCCTTTGTCCGCTAGCTTCACCTAAAACATTTAAATATTTCAACGGTAAGCAAAACGCTTAGTAAGTAATGAAATACAATCACATGTAATAATGATAATTTAGCTAAGGATCCTTAACCGCCCATGCTAGTTGTATACTACTAATAATTACACGAGCCTATGGCCTCAACCATTACTCGCACAAAACCGTTAGCAAATGACCGAAGCCATTCCTAACCCATGTTCATGTAATCCAAAACTTACTTTGCGATTGCCCTAATGATTTACTTGCACCTCCTTCAATCTCTTTATTACCTAAACATATAGGCACATAGCACATAAGCACATAATAACACAATTTGTACTTAATAACACAATTATCAATTTTATCCATATCAATTTCTATATACACTTGAATAATGGTCCTTTTTAACCAACTCACTACAAACTTGCTCAACACTACTTTACATCATTTTTAGAACCATTTTCACAAGTGTATATATCTATTATTTTACATTATGCTCCATTCCTTCTTTTGCAACAATTTCATAATCATCTTATGATCATTAACATGTAATAATCATTTATTCACTATTAACTTAATCACATATTAATGTATATAAACTTAGGGTTTTCAAATTTCCAAACCCTAACTTACTTTCATACTAACTACATCATAATATGTCTAATTAACACATATCTTTCATTTGTACACTAATCACCTAATCATATAGCAAGTATTAATACTTAGGGTTTACAAAATAATCAAACCCTAATCTGAAACTAGCAAACAAGAATCAACCATACCTTAATGTGAAGCTAACAAGGGTTTATGAGTTTAATTGATTGCTTTGATGGATAACAACATGAAGAAAACCCCTAATCTCTTAAAATCGCCATAGTATCAAAGCTAGTTCCTGTTTGAGTGATTTTTGGGGAAATAAACGAGTCTGGAAGTTGCTGGAGGTTAAAACCCGTTTCTGTCACTGGTTGAATCGCGGCGCGATCCCTTCTGGTCGCGGCGCGATCTCAGTTTGCACAGGCCCAGTATTTTCATCTTATTACATATCTAACCCAAAATATTACAACATTTTTCTAACACTTATAATGTATATCTAACATATAGATATATACATATAATTGCACATAATCAGATAATATAACAATTTTACATATAATTACACATACTCAATTGATAACACCAATATATATATATAATTTAGGACCTACAAAAATTAGGATGTTACAAATAATTAGATGTTTAATATTATCAAATGAAAATATCAAAATATTAATAATATTCTATTTGATATTTAGCTTCATCAAAATAACATATACAAATATGTATTATAATTTAATTGAACTATTAGTTAATAAACGAACATTTAACTGAACGTTCACGAATATTTTATCGAACGTTCACGAACGTAAATGAACGAACGAGACTTGTGTTCATGTTCGTTCATATAATTAAACGAACGTAAAAATTTGTTCATGTTCGTTCATATAACGAAACGAACGAACATAAATGAACTTCCTGCTGAACGGTTCGCGAATAGTTCACCGAACGTTCAGTTCGCTTACAGGCCTACTTGCACCGCTTACAACATTGTGGGTCTCTGTTTGCACTCATCTTAATACATACATGGTGGGTCACACTCCCCTCATTTGCTTTTTATATCACTTGATTAAAAAATACGGAGTACCCACTTATAAAAAGATAAAATAGATTAAATGATAAGGAAGCACTATAATGTTAAATACGTCTAGTGCAAGTGCTGAATTCACATTATTTTTTTAATAAAATATGCTCCAATTTTTTTTTAGAAATTGATAATGACAACTCTAATAAGAGAATTATATTGCATTTCTTGAACTTAATTATTTTTGTTTATTTAAAATTATAATTAATACACTAACAATTTACATTTAGTTTAAATTGTTTATATTTATAAATTGACGTATAATCATTTTAATTTAAAAATAAGCCACCTATCTTATTCACTGGAATTCTAAAAAAGTTTATGATCTAGAATCGGAGATTTTAGAATTTTTTTAATATGTACAAGTCTAGTAGTAATTTATTTAATGACAATATATATATATATATATATATATATATATATATATATATATATATATATATATATATATATATATTAAAAAATTTATTTTGGAAATGTGTAAATATAAATATAAGGGAGTAAAATAGTACGATGATGTGACACTTTATTAAACCTTATAAAGTTTAATGCATTATGAGTATTTTGCACGAAATGTAATATGATGATGTATGAGTGATGTGGCAGTGCATTGGACCTTGAAAGATGTAATGCACTGTGAACACTTTAAGATACAATGCCACCTCATGTCTTTGTAATGGATTGTTGTATATATACAATGTCACTAGATTTTATACAACCCTCTTCCTAAGTGCATTAGCAATGCTCTTGTGAGTGTGTATACACTAGTATGGATGTAGAATAAAAAGTGACGAACTTTGAAAGAAAGTGATAAATCATAATGCAATAGGAAAATGAAAGCATGTGTATAGTTATACACATTTATTTACCAACAGAATTAAAGATGTTCATTTTTCTTTACCAAATAAAAAAAGGGTGATTATTATTGGAGTACATGATATTTCATTGGTTTTTTAGCACAAGGTGTTGATACCGTTCTGGCGCCATTTTTGCTCCAGAACATTGTCGGATGGCGTTCTCCTACACCGCTGTAGCGTTCCCGACAATGTTCCGGGCAATGTTCTCCAACACTGTTTTCTTCTGAACGCCGTTTTCTTCATTTTTCTTTTCCTTTTTTCTTTATACTTTTTCGTTTAATTTTGTAGTGTGTGGTTTTATGTGTGTGTGTTTGCACCGTAGGTGTTTTTTTGTAGGGGATAGGAAGAAGACGACACATAGGGTTTTTAAAATTTATTGGGCAAATGAATTGAGCTAGCTTTTTTTAATTAATTGGGCTAACAAAATGGGTTTAATTTTTTATTTCCTTGAATTAAAATTATTAGTTAATTAGTGTTTTTTGTAAAATATTTTATGATTTTTTTTATATGTAGTTTTTAATTAATTTTATTTTTATTTATTTCAGTTTATTGAAATATTTATTAAATAAATAATAATTAGAAAGTCCAGAACACTGTCAAGAACATTGTCTCCCACATCGTTAGATTTTCAGCAACAGTTTTCTCACCAGAACATTGTAAACATAGTGTCACCATACTCCGTGCTTTTATTTTTAAAGTAATTGTACACATTGAATCTTCTTTTACATATAAGGCCTCTCCCAACCGTGACACGAACTGACGCGTCAGTTGCCTGCCAGCTCAGCGCCACGTCAGACTGACACAAACTGACACACAACTGACACACCCCTGCCAACAGCAACATCACTTCCCTTATTTTCAGGGCCCCACACACTATTTAATCTATTTATTTAATACAAAAACTTAAATAACACATTTAAATTAAAACTAAAAACATTACATTAATAAAAAATTAAAACATTATATTAATTAAAAATACCAAAGTAAAAATAATTAAAAATTTTACAAAAAAACACATTAATTTGAAATATTAAGTCATACATTTAAAAAAGGTCCACTACAAATTTTTTAGCCCATTACAAATTCTTTAGCCCATTTTTTATTTTAAAACCCAAACCCAAATTATATTTAACCTACACACTATTTAATCCTTCCCTTCATCTTCAACCCCCCCTTCATCCTTCCCTTCCCAGCTCCCCTGCAACTTCATACGTACAACAACAAAAACAAAAAGAAGAAGAAAAAACGAAAAAATAAATAAAAAGGAAAGCTCTGGCCCCACCTTCCTCGCCGACGCTCTCTCTCTCTCCCTTCGGTTTCCCGACGTGCCCAACCGACGGCCACTAACCGACGGCCGCTGCCAATGGCGTCAGTCCGTCGGTTGGTACCGACGGTGGCACCGACGCACCCGTTGGCACCCGTCTAATAGTCTGTTCTTTTTTTTTCCCCCATAAAGTAAACATAAATTAGAAACAAGTTTATTTTATCAAAGACTTATAAAATTTGTGTATTCCTAAAATTTACAATAAATATAATTATATTTATTATTATTCTTTACAATTTTCTATTTTCTTTATTTGTTAAAAGAGCTTTTAAATATGAGATGCTCTGTTATTTTTGTAGGGTGATGTTTAAATGAGAATGAGATTTTTGATGAGAATAGAGGACCCAATCAGAACATGTCATATGTCACAAAACCCATTTTCCTCCACATTTTTAAAACTTAAATATCTCTCAAATGATAAGCCGAAAAATAATAAAAATTACACCATAAAAATCAACATTTTTTTCTCTTAAATTTGCTATCTCACAAGGTATACTTTCGGCGAATTTTATTTTTTGGGTTTTACAAAATTAGTAACACATGTGTTAGTTGCTGGTAACACATGTGTTAGTTGGTGGTAACACATGTGTTAGTTGCTGGTAATACATGTGTTAACAGCTTCTAACACATGTGTTACTCGTTTTCAAAACCCACCAAAAAATGGAAAAAAAAAGTTCGTCGAAAGTATACCTTGTCACATCTCTAATCGAAGAGAATAAAACGCTGATTTTTATGATACAATTTTTATAATTTTCCGACTTACCGTTTGAGAGATATTTAATTTTTAAAAATGTGAAGGAGAGAGAGTAAAGTGACACGTGACAAATTCCTGTTAGTTCCCTTATTCTCACCCAAAATGAATGTACTCTGTACTCGTTTAAATCTTCCTCTATTTAATTTTTTTGCATCTATAAATAAAGCAAAACAACAAACATCAACTCACACGAAGAAATGTTGAAGAAATGTTGAATTATGCATGACAAAAGGAGTTGCTAAAAAAGTACATATTTTGACTAGTGTTTTACGTAAAAGGCGCTTTCATCTACCTTCCTTCCCATTCGTTAGATACACGACCGACTTTAAGTAACAGACAATTCTCCCTTTTCCTCTCTATTATTTTTTCACTCGTCAAATTTAATTCTCTTTTCCTTCCCTCTATTATTAAAACCACAAATTGACTCACAAAAATCAAAATTAGGGCTCCGAACAAGATCCGATCCATTTTTCTGTACGGAATAACTCAATTTCATCATTTTATCATTATTATACTATACTATTATAATTATATATTTGTATATGTTTACTTCGTAGTTAACTTATAATGATTAATTCGATGTATGATATGTTTATAAATCTTATGATTATGAATGAGAAGAATATTGATGTTTAATTCGTAGCATGTTAGTGTTAGGTAAATTATGTTACTAATTGAATGTGTCTGTTTACTGTGAATTGTAGCTAGTGTAATTTGATTTGATGTATGCTTTTTTAATAGATCTTGTGAATTTGAAGAATAATGATGTTTTTTTTCGTAGCATGTTAGTTTAGGTTAATCATGTTACGATTTGAATGTGTCTGTTTACTTTGGATTGGAGCTGGTGGAATGTTATTCGATTGTATAGTGTATTTGTAGATGTGATGAATTTGAAGAATAATGGTGTGATGTGTTACAGATGAACCTGTGTTACAGATGAACCGGCAGCGGGGTAGGTTTGGGGGATCCTGAAATGTTACCAGAGAGGAGGGGAGGTGTGGTTGGTTCGGACCTGAGTAAAGTTGCCGATCATAATAGTGAGTATGGATTACGGACTGTTCGTCGGAGCAGGAGGTCAGGACGGAGGAGATTGCTGTTTTGGTTGCTCTCGTTTGCTACATTATTCTCAATATGTATTGCAACTTTCGGATTTAAGATGTTCTTCCATGGTAATTCGTTATTTGCTTTGCTTACAGTTTTTAATGTAGGAATAAGCATGAAGGTGTATGTGATTGTTAATTCCTTCACTTAACAGGAATGTGTCTGTTTTGTTACATATAACAGATGAGAACTAGCATTTAGAAAATGTAACCACATAACTGTCCACTGGTTAGGTAAACCGTTTGAAAGCAGTAGACATGCTAACCATATCAAGGATTGTTTGCTTATCATTAAAGAACCGAACCATTAATTGGTGTAGTCACTTATTAATCTAAACATAGTTTGATTAAGGCTGCTTGTTTCACTCACCATTTGAATGATTCTTAATGGTTAAAATCTTCTTTTATTGAACCAGGATGCTACTTAACTTTATGAACATTATAATTGAATGGAAATATGGAATGTATTCATTTAGTTTTATCAAACACATCTTTATCAGAATAATTGGTGATTATGATAAGGGCGTGAAACCTGGTAACAGTCACCATCTTCATGGCATTAAATGGGTAGTATTAGAGAAATGTGATACTATTTATAAAAATCGTAGAAGTTATGTGGTTATACTATGCCTATGTTTTAGGCTTTTTGGTCTCCGACATGATGGAACTTTTGATATAATGTAGGCATTATTAGTCACATGTATAAAGAAGTTGAAGATCCCTTCCGTAGATTGCCAGTTGTGTTACATGGCCAAATGTATTGTTTTGTCATATACGTTGGATCTTGCAGTCAAATATATTGATGTGTTTATCGTTCATGTGCTATCTTATATGAGATAAAAACAAGACATATAGATATATTGCATGTAGATTGCATATACCTATTCTTATATTATTGTACCTTCTTTGCAGTGGTAGAAGAGCCTCAACGTATTTCTTTACCAACAATTGTAAAAAATGTATCAGTAGAAACAGATGCTGGGGAGCAAACAAAAAAGAAGCCTCATAGAGCACGTAAGAGTTCTTTATTCTGTATACTTTACTCTTGTTGAAGTGACCATAAGTTCATAACAAGAATTTTCAATTTTATTGCAACTAGTAGGATCTACTAAAAACCTCATACTTCGTTATAAAATTAAAGCATTTAGCATGATCAATTTCTTTGATCCTTCATACCTTGGATTAGGATTATTTTAACCAGTGGACGTGGTCCAATCAACGTTCAGGGAACATGCATGTTAGTCACTTACTCACTAGAACATTTTAGGATAATTTAGTTTCTAAAATCTCCTAAAGTAGCACGTATTTTAAGAGACTTTCTGTGTGTTTTACTATTAAGTACAATATTGTATCATTTGATTTGTGGATTGTTATGCATATTGGACGTATTGGTTATTGCATTTATAGGATGTACCCATAAAGTATAATCTGGATCCATGACTCTTGCATTCACAAGATGCAACCACTGGTAGTCTGCCTTGCCCTTATTTTTGGACAACATTATATCTCTAGTTAAGTGTCTCTGTGTTATCAACATATATTGTTCTTCTGTTCTTCATATTGTAGCATTCAGACTATTAATTTTTATGTGTTTGCTCCATATGACAGTTCTATTAAGTTCTTATTGTATTCCATTGTATTTCATGTCTTAGGTTTCAACCCTTGCAAAATAGAATTAAGGGACCCGGATGGTACACTTGTTGAGCCCACAGCTTTTTCGAATTTTGTGAACTTTTCACTACACTATGTAGAGAGGGAGAACATACCTTCCCATGATAATTCAGTTACTCCCAGATTTGGAGGTCATCAGGCCCTCGAAGAAAGAGAACAATCCTTCCGTGCGGTTGATCAAACAATTCACTGTGGGTTTGTTAAAGGGTTTGAAGGGTCTTCAAGCACTGGGTTTGATTTGGACAAGGAAGACAGAATTTACATGAATACTTGTACTGTTGTTGTATCATCCTGTATTTTTGGAAGCTCAGACTTTTTGCGCAGGCCAACTAGCAAAATGGTAAATGATTTTGGTCAATTTGTCTCTTCATGTTCAGGAGATTGATAAGTTATCACTTTTTATATGTATTTTATTACTAGCTATAACGATATAGTGATTGGTGCTTGTAACTAGGACTTCCTGATCCCCACACGTTTCCATTGAAATTATCCTGATCCCCACACGTTTCCATTGAAATTATCCTTATTGGGTCAATTTGGGTAATGTTGTATCTCTAATAGGTCGAAAGTGTTGAGACTAAAGGTTTAGTTATAAAGGGAAGGGGTCAAATGGCTCATTGAGGTCAAATGGGGTGAAGGTCATTCTGAGTGTGTACAAATGCATATAGCCTTCTAAATTGCCTAATAGAGAAGTGTAGATTGTTATTGTGATAATTTAGTTATATAATCATAACTAACACATCAATTATCAATAGAATTTAAGAAGAATTTGCGGGTCTACCCTACCATACCCAACTGGAACTACACATTTAGAATTTTTACACAAATTTGTTTGACCTGTTACCCAACCCATGCATTTTGCTTCCCCTACCTTGAGTTCATTCTTTTAGGTCTCGTAGTGGTATTGAATTACTGTGATCACATGGTGCTTTCTTGTTTATCATACCATCTATACGAGTGGATGATCAGAAAATAATCTCTTTGCTGGTGATTGTTATGTAATGTTGCAGATCAGTGAATACTCAAAGAAGAATGTTTGTTTCATTATGTTTGTTGACAAGGAAACTCTTGTAAAATTATCAACGGAGGGAAGTGTTCCTGATGAGAGAGGGTTTATTGGGCTATGGAGGATAGTTATTGTAAGCAACTTACCATATGAGGACATGCGAAAAACAGGAAAAGTGCCAAAATTCTTGTCACATCGCCTCTTCCCATCAGCTAGGTAATCCTCATACCATGTGTGGGTTGGGTTTTTGACCCGCTTTCCTTTTGGGCTTTTGGTTAAATTATTTCATTCGATGCATTTAATCAGTTAAAGGTAAAGCATTACTAAATCGTTTCATTCATAAGTAAGTGGGGCGAAATAGCCACCTCTAATTTCTAGTACTGGTAAAGTCCTTACATGCTCTATCCCACTGCTTGATTGTGCTTTCAGGTATTCCATTTGGCTTGATAGCAAGTTGAGGCTTCATACAGACCCAATGCTGCTCATTGAATACTTTCTATGGCGAAAGAGATCAGAATATGCCATTTCCAACCATTATACTCGTCACTGTGTTTGGGACGAAGTACAACAAAATAAGCGTTTAAATAAGTACAATCACTCAGCAATTGATGAACAGTTTCTGTTTTACCAATCTGATGGTCTTCCTAAGTTTGATCCTTCAGACCCTAATAGGCCACTTCCAAGCTGTGCGTACCACTGGTATTTATATCCTATAATGGAGGCTGCCTTCCAATGGTTGGATTTAAGATACTAATTCTCCTTGTTTTCTGCATCTGCTATTGCAGATGTACCTGAAGGTTCATTTATTGTCAGAGCACATACACCAATGTCAAATCTATTTTCATGTCTGTGGTTCAATGAAGTAGATCGTTTTACTTCACGTGACCAATTAAGCTTTGGATATACTTTCTTGAAGTTGAAGAGAACGAACCCAGATAAACCATTGGTGCTACATATGTTTAAGGTAACTTTAGCATGACTCATTTTGAAGCTTTTGCAAAGACCTGATCATTGCTCATTACTATAACTCCAAATTTTTTTATATGTTTTGACACGCACACATTTTTCGCTTGAGTTTGCTTATATTAAAATTGACTATCATATTAGGACTGTGAGCGCAGAGCAATCACAAAGCTATTTCATCATAGAAATCCCTGACTGATAGCCATTATTATCGGTGTTTGTTGCTCTATGCTGTGAAATTCTACATGGTTCGTCTTCTCTTTCTTTCTTCTCCCCTCCTTTACCACACATATGCACTTGTTTCGGAATAGACCTAGAGGTGTTTAATGGGCATGTTGGGCGGGCTGGGAATCGCTGAAGTGTTTCTCTAACGAGAATCACTTTGTTCCACTCTCCCAACAGGTCAGCAACTATTCCTAGCTGCTATGGGTAATTTTGGTTTAGGTTGGGTTCACCCGAATAACATTATGTCCATTAATTTGATTTTGTTTCTGATTAGTAAATAGCGTGTCAAATATGATTACAAAGATTATATTATTCTATCACAATCTGCTTCTTTGAATAGAATGATTTAGGAGGTCTTAATAAAAAATACACTTGGGTGGCTTTCAACCTATTTGTTTTTCTGATTATGTCTACTTGACGCGTTAGAGATTAAACATTGCCTGAATTGTGAGTATGGACTGAAGTCATTTAATTGTGAGTATGGACTGAAGTCATTTAATTACTATCATGCAGCTAAATTTAAGTTGGTTCTTCTGGAGCTATGTTTTAACGCTTACAGATCACAAACGACCTAATTGAAGGCACTAGAGTTTCAAGCACTTGTGGTATGCCCAATGAACAGAGATAGATGGTGATATATTTCATTCTTTTCTTCAAAATATATCTTAGTAAATGAAAACCCGCAATCAGTTTAGGCTCCATTTTTTGTTGTAGATCTAGTGACATCCCAGCATTAGTTAACGGATTCATACTGTAGCTTGTTGTGTAGTAGATGAGGGCCATTATGAAGCGCAAGCTGAAGATGGAAGTATAGATGGTGGCTATTTTTGAAGAGCCACCAAAACACATCATTAGGAATTTTGTAATTGTAGATCGTTGTATGAATACACAATGATATTGATATATAACTACGTCAAGGTAATAGGCTATGGTTCCTGATGATAATTGTATTCATCTTGGCAATATGTTTTGACAAACAATTCAAATGTGCCGATGTATTCATATGCAATATTTGCTTACTGATTCTTGAGTGCAATATATAATCTCTAGTTCAATTATTATGCTTCCGTGTGGTGCACTTCTTTAAATTGATGGTTTTCGAAACAGATCTCACTCGCTACGTTTGGTTTGCGGAATGTTTTTGATGAAATTGTAATTCATTAAGGGAATTGGAATTCCAAGGAATGTGAATTCCTTTGAGTAAAGGAATTTGATGACTTTCAAATCAATTCATTTGTGAACCAAACATTCTTATGGAATAGAATTGACATTCCAATTTTACTGAATTAGGTTAAATTTCGTGAACTAAACACAACCTTTTCTAATTAATGAACAAATGATAGTAATAATAATGCATTTAATGAAATTAGGGCTAAACATGTGAGTGATTGAGTACTTGGCATAAGTTTGTATTAGAGGTGGCAAAACGGGCGGGCGGGTTTGGGTAACCGGGTCAAAATGGGCTCGGGTCACAACGGGCTCGGGTCTAAACGGACTCGGGCTATAACGGGCTCGGGTATGAATGGGCTCGGGTCTAAACGGACTTTAATTTAAAAAATATTTAAAATCAAGTAATTTATTTTTTCAATTGCGCTTAAATAACTGTGTTATGTCATTTATATACAATGATTATTTGCATTTTGTGAAAAAAATAATGAATACTATTAGTATTTATTATAACTCAATTCTGCCCATATAAACCATACGGAATACAAATTATAAAATATCCAGAACTAAATTAGGAAGAAGGTAGATGATTTGCTATAGTAAATAAAATATTCTTTAATTAAAAAATATTAACATATCCAATATAAACAGAATTAACTAAAATATCGATATAATATGAAAATACAGGTATATTTATTATCTAATTCTGAAATAGCAAAAAAGATGCTGGAAATAGCAAACTTGTAAACCTGTTTATTTAAAAGTTGAATCTGAACATAGCAAAACTAGCAGAGTGGATATAGCAAAAAGCACTTTAACCTGAACCAATCCCACTATCCCATCTTCTCCGCAAGAATCGTGCATTCGTGCCTCTGTATTTCGCCCAACAAGCTTTTTTTCCTTTGATTTATTTTTATGAGAAGTCATTTAAACCTCCGCCCATTTGATCCAGAGCTGTATCAAATCTGCCCATTTGAACCCATTCCTAAAATTTCGGTTGCCCAGAACCACCCAAATTCTATAAAAAAATACCCAAATTCGCCCGGTACATAGCATTTGGGCGAAAATTGCCAGTGCTAGTTTGTATCATCAAGAATTGGATCTTATTGCATCATTCGATCCATTTGTGAAACTGAATCCCATCAAAAGCGGTTATGCATGAAGTTCTGGTAAGTCAAAAGTTAGTAATCATTTTCAGAATTACAAATCAGAAAATAGAACAAACAATTCACATAACAATCGAAAAGGAACCTTACTTCGATGTTAATTTTAGCTTTTAAGAGGATGTAATCACTAAAAAAGTAAATCAAATGATTATGAGTTACGACGTCTCACATTTATTTGTAGCACCTTATATTACACTCTATCTGAAATACTTCGTTAAAATGGGAGAGAGTGATAATGTAGGTAATGGTTGGCAGACGGACAAAAACACCATAACTAATTAAGATTCCTCATATCGAAATTCAACGAGATATAAAGGTGTCGGATTTGAAAGTCAAGCGAAAACGTAACTACCATAACGGTTAGCCTACTCCGTTATCATATACGGAGTATATGTAAAAATTTAGGTGGCTACTCACCATACCAATTACTTTTTTTAAATTAACTTTTCTGTACTTTATTCCATCACTTTTTCTTACATTCTGTACTTTATTCCATCACTTTTTCTTACATTCTGTACTATTTTGTACTAAAGGGGGTATGTTGAGTATTTTTTTTGGTATGGAAAGACAAAGCCAAAATTTATAGTACACATGGAGTGCGCCAATCCAAATGTAAATGGTTGGCAGACCGGACAAAAACACCCTAGCTAATTAAGATTCCCCATATGGAAAGTAAACGGGATACAAAGCCGTTAGACCATTTTCAACAGTGACAGAAACTGACGCGCTACGTCTGTACCACGTAAGCTTTTTACAAAACCGACTGAAACTGACGGACCCCTGCCATCAGTGATTTCGTCACTTTAAATTTTGGGCCCACATTTACCAATTTACCTTTAATTATACACACACAAAGAAAAGCAAAAAAACAAAAAAAAACACGACGCTATGTCGGTTTGGCGACGGAGCAAAAGTGTAACACCCCCAAATTTAATGATTTGCGGAAGCATACTTGGGTGTTACTAATCAATATACAAAGCACAAGATATACAGCAAACGACCTCTAAATGAGACGTTGTAAAAACAGTTTCATTTCCATATGATTTAAATGTTTGAAAACTTAATGTTTTCGTACACAAAATGTAGTTTCCTAGAGTCCACACGTATAGCGGGAGATTCTATTACATAATCAAAATATACAAAAGATAATGCTAAGAATCTCCGTTAATGCAGTTGTGTTGAAATCATGCGACTTTAGCTAAGTCCGGGAGTAGTCCTACTCCGTAAGTGTACCTGAGAATACATGCTAAAAGGTCAACATGAATGTTGGTGAATCTCACAGGTTTGTATGTAATAATAGTTTTTGAACACAAGATTTCGTCAGTAGTGCCCGCAGGCGTAAATCAAGTATTTGCAATCCAGCAAATGTAAGGTAAATAAGTTATACCGTTGCCATGAGACTCATAATCGAAGCTTAACCCGTAAGTGATAGTTGCTCCCGTGACATGCTCGTAACTGAGCAAGCATAAGTAACGAATAATAGTCGCCCGTTTATACAGTACGGTTCGTGGTAGCGCTACTACCCCGGGCGGGGAGGGTCATTTCCCTAATGGATCCATTAACTAGTGTTCGCACTTAAGTCCATAACTAACGATATATGATGGAGAGACTTCAGTAGAAAGTAAGTAACTCATGCAATCCCGTATAGTAAATTGAATAGTTCGTACTTGTGTTCAAGAAAAGTAAGCAATATATCTCACCCCGTATATAAAACAGTAAAAGTGGGGTTGTAAGACTCACCTGAGCCAAGTAAGCAAGCTACGTTTGAAATCAAACGAGTATCCGAAAGTAATGGGAATCCGTAGGTTCTCCGAACCCGTAACCTTTAAATGTCTAAACATATAAAGTTAAGTAAGTAGATGTCCTGCAAGACAATCTAGGCTAGTTGTCTACACAACTCGTTATGTCCGATGTTGGTTCGTTATCGTTTGTTTTTAGAAAATATAGTTGGCCCGTTGGTGACGGTTTGTATTAATAATTCCAATACGTTTGTCTTGGTCCCAAAGTGTTACTCTTTAACGATCTGTTTTAATTTGCTTATAATGTCGTATCGCAATAAGGTTTGAAGTCGTTCAAGTTCGACACTTGGTGAAAATGGAGTTTTCGGGTTTCTGATTTGTGCGACGTAAGTTGCGACGTAGCAGTGCGACGTTATGAGCGACGTAGGTGTCTACGTCGCATCATGCGACCTTCGCAATTCAATGCGACGTAATGCGGTGCGTCGCTAAGTGCGATGTTGTTTTAGTATGCGACGTTATAGTTTGCGTCGCTATATGCTACCTCCCAAGTTAATGCGACGTAAAGGCTTGCGTCGCTATATGCGACGTTGAGTTTCATGCGACGTAAGTCGCTGCGTCGCAGAGGCCCCAGGCCAGATGCGACGTTACGCGACTGATCGGAATTTTGTCCCCAAAAACACATTTTCCGGCCACCGTTCGACTTAATATTTTTACCCAACCCTTCTAGGGACATCACAAGCTTAAACAAACGACTAACAAATAAAAGTACTCAAAAACGAGAGGTTTCGGGATTTTGTCGGAAACTTACAAAGTGGCGAAACGAAATTCCGGAAAGATAGAAGTGTAGATCGTTGCGTGGTGATTCTTTTTCTCCAAAAGAGCTTGATGATTCGACGGTGTTTGATGGTAGTTTTTGGTGAAATTAAATGGTGGAGGTGATGGTTGTTTTGAGAGAAAAGAAAGAAGAGAGAAAGATGGTGGAGGTGATAAATGAGGAAAGAGAGGGAAGGGAGGGGGTTTTGGTGGAAGCCTCCTCCTTTTTCGTCTCCGCATTTGTGCTCCGTGTGGTGCTTGTTTTCCCCGTCGTTTAAACGTTTAATTAGTTTTATACTCGTTTAATTATAGATTTTAAAATACGAATATTCGTCCATTATTTTTCTTGAAATATTTTATCAATTACTTAATATTTGGGTTATAAAATATAACTTAGCTCGTTTTGCTTGCTTATTAATTTAATCGTGTAGACGTTATTTGTACGATACGAACTGTAATTGAAATATTATCAAAATAATACTTTGGATATAATCGCGTTATTAAATAATGTTTTATTATTTAATATTTCACCAACGTCCGTATTAATAGAATCGAATTACATCCGACTTAAATTGCGTACGATTTAATCAAATCGCATAATGGTATATATTCATCAATATATATTTCGATACATTAATTAGCCTAACACAGACATAATTACATGTATTAACAAATAATTTGGCACAAATCACTAGTCCTAATTTGGCGGGTGTTACAAAAAGTGACGGAGCAAAGTGACGGAGCGTGCCATCCATGTCGGTTTGGAGACGAAAAGCGACGAACAAACCGACGTTCCCGTAGGGTGTGATCTTAGATTTGAAATTCAACCAAAGGGCCTTTGGCCTACTGGAATGTGAATTGTCCCTCAACCTAGTGGTTGTGAGTTCAAGCCTTGTGGGAAATATTGTAGGTTCAAGCCTTGTGGGAGGCATTGTAAACATCCATGATTGTATATAAAATATGTGGGGTAGTTGTATGTTTACCTTTTAATAAAAATAATGTAAAAGATGCATACTAAACTAACAGCGTAAACTAACAGCGGGGTGTATTTATCAAATTGTACGGTGGATATCTAATCGTTGAAGCCTTGAATGAAATTATAATTATAAATTTAAATAGAAATAATTAATTGGTGATAAAACTCTTAAAGAGAAAAAATTATGTTTTCATTAAAGGTGTTATATGTCAGGTGACATTAGTTCGGAAGTGGTGAATCTAAAGCCACCCCTAAAAGTCTGCTACTACCCCGACCCACCTTTTCAATCTACTTTTATGTAAGTTTGGTCCAGTACATCAGGACCCGTTTGGAAGGGAGGGAATTTTACATCAGTTCATCTTAGCAAACAATCACCGCAAAGCCTGGTGGTAATCGCCCAAACAAGTGAACAACGGTGGTCGTTACAAACGCCATGGACGCCGGCGCAGTTTTCCGAGTTCTAAAACCTTCAAATACAATTTTCAAGAAATCAATCTGTCTCCGGCGATGCTTATCGTCTTCCAATTCGCCCGCTACGATTCACACAGGTCAGTCAAATAGTCAACTCCTCATTTCAATTTCAGTTTAATTCCATATACTACTTATTAATAAAACCCGAAATCAATTTGAATACAGGAAATTGGAGAACAGCAAAGAGAGCATACGATGGTTTATTGTTGGATGCAGGTGGAACACTATTACAATTGGCTAAGCCTGTTGAAGAGGTTTATGCTTCAATTGGTCATAAATATGGTCAGTTTTTAGGGTATTACTTTGTTAACGAATATTGATCAGTAATGCTAACATTATGCAAACTTTTTTGGTGGTAAACCAGGGGTAATTATGTGTTTATTAATGCAGATAGTTTTTGAATAGTTTAATAGGATTATAAATTATGATTATTGATCTGTTAATGTTTGAATAAATAGGTTTAGATGTGACTCCAGCTGATATAAAACTAGGTTTTAAAAGAGCCTTTTCTGCTCCATGGCCCGAAAAGCTTCGTTACCAGGTAAGATTGGAATTTGAATTATTTTGGTGAAATTGTATAAGTTTTCGTTCAAAATGTAACGTCTTATTCGAATTTGATCGATCTTATATGTCATTGTTAAAAAAACAACTTTCTAAGTCTGATATCATGGGCCTACAACTACAACGGGTCAATTGTAAATAAATAACGATTTTATTAAACAAATGTTTTATATATCTTAGAAACAATTACAAATATTTTTGAGATTGACTTATAGTGACAATGACACTAGATAAGTAAGTAATTGTTTACTAAAGTGTGGATTGTTCTTCGTGTTTAACAGGGAGATGGAAGGCCATTTTGGAAGCTTGTTGTTTCTGAAGCCACTGGTTGTGCCAGTAATGATTACTTTGAAGAAGTTTATGAGGTGAGTCGCCTAAAGACTCATGATTAATGATATTGTTGTACCACTTTTAGATGTTTACTAGAGTTGACAATTTTAACCTTGTTCATTTGTGAATGCCATATGGGCTGTGTTAATTCTTTTTCTGATAGTGGGTCACATGTATAGGACCAACTGGGGCATTGGTGATGGTCTAAAAGATATTTTAGAAGTTCATAAATCGCCTCATATCGAATCCGAGAGTTTTTTTCTTTCCAGAGTTTGTGATACTTTATCATAAATATAAAGAGAAACCTTGGTTTATCCCAAGCAACTTACTTCCTAGGAAAAAATGGCCATATGCGGATAATGAAGAACCATAAATCCCAATTGTTTTTATTTTTGGAATGGAATATTAATGGAATTTCCATGAGTAGGATCAAAGCTTATTTCATGGTCTTTACATGAGCTTCTTTTTTCTTATTTCTTTAACGGGTGAAGCAAGAAGTTCAGCTAAATGTGGAATGTGTTAAATAGGTTGAAAGTTGACCATAGTCTATTATTAATTCATAAAACCTTCTGAATGGTCTGAACCTGAAACTGTTTTGACCCGTTACACAACCCACTCGACCCGTCCTGCTTCCCACCTCTTATAACTCTATATTAGCAGCTTCGAACGTTAATCGTTTGCTTGTTAACCAGTACTATGCAAATGGTGATGCTTGGCACCTTCCAGTTGGAGCTTATGAAACTATATTGATTCTGAAAGAGGCTGGAGGTCGTAATCATCAAGTACTCTTATTTAACTTCTAAACAGGCGTATTTGAGAGTAATGCATTTCTTTTGTTTATGTTGAATTCTCAATTACCAAATATGATACAGTTAAACTAGCTGTTGTTTCGAACTTCGACACTCGCTTGAGGAAGTTGCTCCAGGACCTTAGCATTATAGACTTGTAAGTATCAAAATCTTAGTAACCGGACTATTGGAGTCTTTAAGGAAACAGCATTTTCATGGCAACCACTAAGATTTTTATCAAACTTGACGTATTTCTCATTTTGATAACACTGTAATTGTTATGATAGAGAACATGTATTTAATGGCATAAGAGGTAGCAAATATAAACCATTTACATATGACTGGATTGATTCGAGATTGATTTATCTCTAATCGGTAAAAAAAAGAGTTTACAAGACATAATGCCTTCTATATCATTTTGTTATATATTAAAAATTATTTATGAAAAGTGTTACGTGTCTACTTAAGCCGATTTGTTTCGACCAGTACAGATGATGACCCGTTTTGGCCCATTGCCCATGACCTAACCTACCCATTTTACCACCTCTAAGTCTCTAACTGGGATGTCTGATAAGTCTGATGGTAAATTGGGTGGTTGTTATAGGTTTGTATGTAAAGGATGCAAAGCTGAAAGGACATGACCATTAGAATACTGAATGAGAGGGAAAACATGGAGCTTTCTTGAGTTTTAATTAGATCCAGGGGTGATCTCATAATTTGTAGATTTGTATTTTTGTGGTTAGGTTTGATGCTGTCATAATCTCTTCAGAGGTTGGGTTTGAAAAACCAGATGCAAAAATATTTGAAACCGCTTTGGGTAAGACTACTTCTATTGATCATTTCAAATCTTGCTCATATAGTTATGTCACATGATGCACCATCGACTCTTAATGATAATGTAGATCGAATAAACGTGAAAGCGGAAAAAGCTGTGCATGTCGGAGATGATCAAAAGGCGGATAAGTTGGGTGCAAATGCTGTTGGTATCAACTGCTGGTAGGTTTATAAGCCAATTTTCTATTACATTCTTTTAATTAGGATATGGTTAAATATCTCACGGTGCAACTCAACTAGTATCTTGTTGATTAATCTGATGTGCAGGTTATGGGGAACAGAAGTGAAGACATTTTCAGATATTCAGGATCACATTCTTGTACCTGATCTGTAGTTTTTACGAGCGTGATCTATGCAAGTTGTTTAAATTCTAAAATGCCAAAGATCAATATGGGTTTTATAACACCTTCTTGCCAGCAGATGATGTTTTCTTGACCACAATAATAACGTCAGACTATCACTGACCAAGTTTCTTATGTTTTTCCAACACGGACTTGTAAAATTTAATAGGATCAGGAAGAGTCTTGGAGACACTCTCTTTTCATACACCTTTTACCCGTGCAACAAGTTTTGGACTTTCTTTCTCTTTCTTCCACTACATGTTCAATTTCTAGCACTGGATGAAATAGCCTCTAAGTCTCTAACCGGCATGTATGATACAAGTGACGGTAAATTTGGTGGTTGTTATAGTTTGTATCTAAAGGCTGCAAAGCTGAAAACGTGGAGCTTTCTTGAATTTAGATACAGTGGTGATTTTTCGAATTACTCCGTAGTAATTTTGTGGTAGATTTGATGCTGTCATAAATACATAATGGCTTCAGAGCTTGGGTATGAAAAACCAGATGCAAAAATATTTGAAACCACTTGGGGTATTTAAGACTCTACATGTAATGATCATTTCGATTCTTGTTAAGATAGTTTTTGCACATGATGCACCATCGACTCTTAATGATAATGTAGATCGAATTAATGCGAAAGTGGCAAAAGCTGTACACGTCAGAAATGATCAGAAGGTGGATAAGTTGCACACAAATGCTATTGACATCAACTGGTGGCCAGTTTTTTATATGATATTTCAAAAGTGTAGTGTATATGTGGAGGCTTATTTTTACATTATTTCAATTGGGATATGCTTAAATATGTTTCGCTGTGAAAAATTCTACTAATATCGTTGCTGATTAATCTGGTGAGCAGGTTATGGGGAACATTAGTGTATACATTTTCAAATATTCTGGTTCGCATTCTTGTACCTGATTTGTAGTGTTTACGAGCACGATCTATGCAAGTTGTATACATTTTAGACTGCCAAAAATCAATTCGTTTATTATAATACAGGCTTGCAAGCAGATGATGTTTATGATTTCGACTTGAAATGACAGGTTTCTTGGTTTACAAGAATGATGTTCGACTATTACTGACCAAGTTTCTTATGTTTTTCCAATACGGACTCGAAAACTTTAATAGGATCAGGAAGAGTCTTGGAGACACTCTCTCTTTCCATACACCTTTTAACCCATGCAAAAAGTTTTGGACTTTCTTTCTCTATACTCAAATTGCCCATCTTCTCCAACGTATAAAACCTACTTGTGAACGGTATTAGTGCGATATCTGCATACCCAAAGCTGTCACCGACCAAATACGGCTTCTCACCAATCTGCTCTTCCAACAAATTCAACAAATCTATGAATTCCTTCTTTGGAACAACTTGATCTTCTCCTTTTGTTGTTGCCATCTTCGTACCAGTGTCTTGTACCTTTAAACAATAATAAAACAAATCAAACGTATGTGTCAGTAACAAAAACAGAGAAGTTTTGATTTAGTGGTATGCCTACAAAAAAATTCACCTTCTTAGGGACACATCAGTTGTTACTAAATTACTAGTCGGTCACTATAGTCATATTCAGTCACCATAGGCCTCTGAAAGTAATAAACCGGAGTAATAACTAGTGTGGGTAATTGGCTAATTGCAGCTTATGTGACTCACTTATATTCTGATTGTACATATTATGTGAGCTACCATATAACTAACGAATTTTCCGTTCAAAACTAGACAAAATTTACATATCTGTCAGTATTGGCGGAGCTAGAAAGTCATTACTAAGACGTGAAGTTAGATAATCGAATTAATTTAATCGCAAAATTCTTTTTGAATAGGGTAAAATATCATTTTAACCTTTAATTAAGGAGTATAAACAAGATTTACTTTACTATGAAACTTTTTGAGGGGTACTTGCCCCTTCTGTCTCCGCCATGTGTGTCCGTAAATTTTAGTAACCCCCTTTTTGTATGTCACTAGACTATAGTTAATTACCTTTTTGTCAACGAAATCAGCCCAAAACTTGGCCTGAGCTCTAAGATAAGGATCAGTAGGCAACAACGACGGAGACTTATCATGCCACGTGTCATCGATGTACTGAACAATGATATTCGATTCACATACGGGCTTTCCACCATGGATGAGAACCGGATATTTCTTGTGAACCGGGTTCATTTCAAGGAGCAGTTGACTTTTGTTAGACACGTCCTCTTCTCTATACTCATAGTTAACACCCTTTTCAGCCAAAGCAATTCTGACCCTTGAAACGAACACACTGCCCCAATTGCCTAACAAAATTACATCATCGGAACTCTCCATTATCAAGAAACAATTAATTTAATAAATGCTGAAATATATGGTTTTATTTATAAGGGTGTGTTAAACAAAAGCAGTGGGTTTATTTGCAAGGATTTAGATGTAACAAAAGCATGGTATATATATATATATATGAAGTCACAATATAATGTTTTGGTTATTAATTGGTTGGCCGGAGATGTTGATCTGACGTCACAGTTTATGCAACGTAACTTACTTTTTTCATGATAAAACAATATATTGATCGTAGGATGGCCGGCTAGATTGCGACAGCCGACTAATTAAATCGAACACCGGTAAAGGCGGATATTCATTTAGAGTTTCAACCAATAAACAAGCAAGATGCCACCTGCCTCCAAAGTGGGTTCACTTTTGTATAATATGCCATATTTACTTATCAACACCCTGTCACCATATGTGTCGCTTTTGCTAATAAAGATAAAAATAAATTATTAGTAGGATTAACATTAAGTGTCTCTAAACGTATATATAATTATGCGTAGATTTTGTTTAGTATTTATACAACCATATTAACCACCAGCCCATCATTATATGTACGTAAATATCAATTTCGATCATTGTACGTATAAGATGACCTAGAGAACAAGTAACCATGTACTTTTTTTATTTATATAATTAACGGCATACCCAGAATTCCACGTTATTATATATATCGGTGATACGTTATTATTAAGTTATGCTTTAACAATAAATATGAGTAATATTATATTTTAGCTTCCTTGAATTGTTTGTACTTCCAGCTAGTGTTTCTGTACTATACTTTCTTATTCCACAACCAAAAACTCATCCCTTCTGATACGTTGTCTGGAGAAATATCGAGAGAATTTTCTAATTTTCAGCTATTTTAAAAAACACATTCCGCATAAATAAATTATGAATAAAACCACAATTAACATAAACATATATCGTAAATTCAAAATCTATTAGATTTGGTGGCTTGTAGTGACAACGATGTGTAAATGCTAAAAAATAATTGAACCAGAAAATAATAAATTGAAGCAAAGTAGAGCGTAAAATAGTTTAACGGTCATCATATAAATTCTTAAAAGTGTATTTGTTACAGAAATTTGGTGCAAATGTTGAAGATAAATTTTTTTTTTTTGGTGCAGTGTGTTACTCCATCGAGTAAAGGGATGAAACAATATTTCATCCTTATGTATTTACTCTCTTTCTAGCGAATAATACTCTCTAATATTGAATCTAGAAGAATGCAACACTGCAAGGAATTTAAAGATAAACTCGAAGATACATATTGCCATCGCTGGGTTGAACAATGTCCAAGACACAATGTCTTCTTACTATGTGTAAACATAGCTAGAATCAACAAGAACACCACAAACAATAAATGAATACTGCACTCTATTAACCAAACCGGGTATAAAACCCAAAAACAAGACCAAAGTATCCTCACATACAATAAAAACACTCTGTGAATCAATCACCAACAGGTGATGATCACAACACTCAAAACTAAACGATTGATCAAGATTGATAAAATGACTAGGGTTTGTATACTGCTCAAGAGAGAAACCAGAACAATGAGACAAAAATAATATGAGTCTTAAAATACCCGAATACAACAAACCCTAGTATAACCTAATATAAAATATTACACTTTTCACCCTTGATCTTTATGTTCCTTTGCAAAAGAGACTTCAAGTCATGTATTTTCAATATAAACCCTGCACATTAAAACAATACAAATACAAACACAATATATTTACCAAAATAAGACTTGTCAAAGTATTATCACTTTAATACTCCCTCTCAATCTTATTTTGGAATAAATCTATCATTCCCAATTTTTTACAAAACAAATTATGTTGAGAAGAACTCAACCCTTTTGTAAAAATGTCTGCAGTTTGATCTTGTGAGGCAACCTTAATAGTTTCAACAGTACCTGCAGCAACTTTCTCTCTAATAAAATGTACATCTAATTCAAGATGTTTAGTCCTTTGATGAAAAACTGGATTAGCAGCAAGTTGAATAGCAGACTTATTATGACAATGAATAGGAACAGGTAAAGTAGTCCTTATATTCAAGTCATCAAGAATTTTTAAGATCCACATGATTTCACAAGTAACAACACTTAAAGCTCTATATTCAGATTCTGCAGAAGATCTTGATACTACATTTTGTTTTTTTACCTTTCCAAGAAATAAGTGAGTTACCCAAATATACATAATACCCAGTTACAGATCTTTTAGAAGCTATGCATTTAGCCCAATCAGCATCAACAAATGCACATAAGTTAAGAGAAGAAGATCTGGTTATAGTATAACCTTTTCCAGGTGATAATTTCAAATATCTAAGCACATGAAAAGCAAGTTTCAAATGAGATTCCAAAGGGGCATGCATGTATTGACTAAGGCACCGAACATCATATGATATATCTGGTCTGGTCATAGTCAAATATATGAGCTTTCCGACAAGTTGTTGGTATTTAGTAACATCTATAAGCCTCTTATCTTTCTCAGATTCAGTACAAGCAATTGAGACATTTTGTTCTATTGGAGTAGATAGAGGTTTACTTCCTAGCAATCCAAACTCATGTAACAATTCAAGACAATATTTCCTTTGAGATAAACAAACACCATTTGATGTTTTTAATACCTCTATACCAAGAAAGTACTTAAGCTTTCCAAGATCTTTAATTAAAAATTTGGAACTTAGAAAAGTTTTAAACCTTTCTACTTCATGAGTATTATTACCAGTAACAATTATGTCATCCACATATACAAGAACAGCAATAAACACATCTTCAGATTGTTTTATGTACAAAGAATAATCATTAAGACTTTGTCTAAAACCATTTTCTTTTAGAACAGCTGTTAATTTTGCATTCCACTGTCTTGGAGCTTGTTTAAGCCCATATAATGACTTAACAAGTTTACAAACTTTATTTTCATTAGAAGAATAGTAGCCTTGTGGTGGTGTCATGTAGACATCCTCTACAAGATCACCATATAAGAAAGCATTGTTAACATCTAATTGAAACAAAGACCAATCATTATTAACAGCTAAAGCAATTAAACATCTAACAGTTACCATTTTCACAACAGGTGAAAAATTTCATCATAATCAAAACCTTCTTTTTGACTAAACCTTTTGCTACTAGTCTTGCCTTATACCTCTCAATCTCACCATTAGATTTATATCTGATCTTATAAATCCATTTACAACCAATTGGCTTTCTTCCAGGAGGAAGATCACAAAGAACCCATGTTTTATTTCTATTAAGAGCTTCCATTTCTAAATTCATAGCCTCTACCCAATGATTATCCTTAGATGTTTCCCAATAGTTAGAGGGTTCAACACTTTTATTAAGACTAGTAACAAAACAGAAATTTTCAGAATCAAGAAGAGAATAATTAATCACTTTTTCTAAACCATACTTAACTTTCCCTTCAATTATAAAATCATCAAATTTTTTAGGAACCACAGATGTTCTATTACTATTCTCCTTATTTGAGAAGACTCATGAGTTGGTGCAGACTCAGAAACATTATGAGTATCATTTCCCTAAGAATTTGATATGTTATGACCATTCAAAGTTGCATGAGGTTCATTTGCTTGAACACTTGAACCACTGTCATCATTATCCAATGTTGCATGAAGTTCATTTGTTGAACCACTACCATCATTGTTTAATGTTACATGAGGTTCATTTTGAGCATTTAAACCACTGCCATCATTTTTATCATTTTTATCTCCCCCTTCATCCTTGGGATTTTTAAAATTTTCTTTTGTAAAATCAAAAAAATTCAAATGATTAACATCTAAATCACCAATTTCAGAAACATTTTTATTTTTAAGCTTTAGAGGAAACACAGTTTCATAAAGCTTGACATCTCTTGAATAAAAAACATTTTTGTTTTCCAAATTCATCAACTTACAACCTTTCTTAACAGTTGAAAAACCTATCAAAATACATTTTTCAGCTCTTGTAACATCCTCTTTGACGGCCTAGTATTTTCTATTTAAAATTTCGTATTTAATTGTTTTAGAGATCTATTTGCAATAAATTGATTATTTATGAAATGGGTAAATTATGTCTCAGGACTTATTGTGGGTAATGAAATATTGCCTGTTTTAAATAGTTGTAGATGACAGTACAATAAAATAAAATTCTCGTAGTCAGTATTGAAGTACCGGACAATAGATTTAGGGCGGGTATAAAATACCCAATGTTTTGAGTCGGTTAAAATGGACCGACCCTTTTTAATTGGGGATGACTTTACCAAATTCCCATTTTCATTCTCATTTCATTTTAACCTAAAGCATAAAAACCTAACTCTCAAATCCTTTAAACTAATCCAAGATCAAGTAATAAGAAATTGTGATTCAAACTAGTTGTGTTCCTCTCCTCCTATTCATCATCTTCTTTAATGGTAAGTGAGTTTATTTCATGACTTTAAGTGTTTTAAGTTATTTAAGGAAATTGATGAATTGAGTTGTGGTTTGAGTTAATATGATGATTATATGTGATCTTTCATACTATATTATGATGATTGTTTACGATATAGATTAATTTCAAGTTGTAATCCATGATTGAAGTTAGTTAAAGAACTTAATTTGATTTTCATGATTTTTGATTTGAATCTAAGGATTTTGTAGGTTATTGTTGTTGGTTGTGGTTTACTAGTTATATGGGATGATGACATGATATTAGAAATAAGAGTTTTTGCATAATTCGTTCGATTTTTTTGGAGTTTGGATGTTTGATTTTCGGGGTTGTGTTCTAAACGACCAGGGTATGCTGTGCCAGACTAAGGAAGCCGGCGGCTTCCTCCTGAAGCCGTCGGCTTGATACAAAACACAGAGAAGCCGGCGGCTTAAACACCTAAACCGGCGGCCTGTATAACCTTTAAAACGCGATTTACTTCTGTTTGCTTAAAAACATAATTCACCCGGCGGTTGCATTGGGTGACCCGGCGGCTAGCCATGCGAAGCCGGCGGCTTCCATGGCCAAGCCGGCGGCTTCATCTGTTTTCAGGGCATTTTCATTTTTAAGTATTTGAAACACATTTTAATGGTTGATGTAAATGACTAATTGATAATTATACAATATGTGTGAGTTAATAACACATTAAAGTGAGTTGTGATATGGTGGAATTAGATTAAGTAAGATTATCGATTCGTAATTTAATATATGATGATAAGCACGTGTGAATGAGTACGATTATATGCGATCATATAAAATATGTGACACCCCCAAATTTAATGATTTGCGGAAGCTTGATTTGGGTGTCACTAATCAATATACAAAGCACAAGATATAATGAACGACCACTATATGCGTCGTTTTAAACTTGTATAGATAAAGTAAATGTTTACATCAAAATATAGTTACATTAGCTCGATTCCTGAAATTTGAGAGATTACATAGCATAATTACTTTTACAAAATATAATAATGCAGTCAAATCTCTAGTTGTATGTATGCTGACTCGAGCTAATAATTCCTGCTTGTGCAGCCAAACTACTGCTGGGTACCTGTGATAAATACTAAAATGGGTCAGCGAAAAAGCTGGTGAGCTCACAGGTTTGTATGTCAATGTATAGTTGTCAGAACCGCAAGATTTATATTGAATTTAAAATGCAATTAAGCAAAATAAAAGTTATACTGTCCATGAGCCCATAGTCTGAGCTTAACTTGATTTGTCAGGCCCAATTAAGGAAACCTAACTTGAAATGCCTCCTACGAGTGTCTAATCCACACTCGTCTTCCCAAATGCTAATACATCCGTTTGACCGGTTAGTGCGTGCTAACCCGGATGAGGATTGTCAATCCCATATGATATCATATACTAACATTCACGCTATAAAATACTAGAGACTATGCTTATGGAGGACTTTAAATTGATTAGCTTGAAACTCATGTAGTATTTGAAGTTTGGCACTTGCGTTCTACTTGTAAAACAAAATCGAGTAGTAATATCACACCCCTAGTTGTAAAGCAGTGAAAATTGGGCTATGAAACTCACCTGGTTCTTGAAGTGTTTAACTTAATAAACTTGAAGTAACTAGCTGTGAGTTGGTGTCCAAAGGCTTGAAACCTGAATGTGTCCACGACACTTAAATTGTCATTAATTGTACCGGTATCTCGAAAGACTACCATTGAAATTGTTTGCTTAACTTGATGTCCAAATTACCCCGATTTGGTTGATTGTTTTGTTACAAGTTACTACGACTTGTTTGGAATAAGTTGATACAAGTTACAACGACTTGTTTGATTGAATTATCTAAGTTACTATGACTTAGTTGATTCAATTGTGTATTTGAAAATGTGTACGGCCCGTTGGTGATTTAGTTGAAATAATAATAATTCTAAAATGTTGACTTTGCTACAGTACTGCTACAGTACTGCTACAGTAAATTTGACTTTTTTGAACAGTAACTTTGACTTCAAAATTTTGAGGTTTGAAGATTCTGTTTTGTGCGACGTAGGGTGCTACGTCGCAGATCCGGACTGCGACGTTGGGCATGACGTCGCTATGTGCGACTTTCGCAATTTAATGCGATGTTGTACGTGACGTCGCTATAGGCGACGTAGTTGATTTCTGCGACGTAAGGGTCTGCGTCGCTAAGTGCGACGTTGGGGTTATAGTGCGACGTAGGTCGCTGCGTCGCTATATGCGACGTTGGGGATATAGTGCGACGTAGGTCGCTGCGTCGCATTTGCTCCAGGCCAAATGCGACGTACGGGGTCTGATCGGAGTTTCAACTCCAAAAACGCGTTTTCCGGCCATCGATTGGCATAATATTTTTACCCAACCCATTTTAGGACATTACAAGGTTATACAAACAACTAGCAAGTTATAAAACTTAAAAACGAGAGTTTTCGGAGTTGTGTCGGAAACTTACAAATCGCCAAAATGAAATTCCGGAAAGGTAGGATTGTAGATCGTCGCGAGGTGGTCGTTTATTTCCAAAGGGGCTTGAAGATCCGAGGTTGTTTAGTATGTTTATTTTGCGGTTTTAGTTGATTTTGGTTGTGATGAAACTTGAGAGAAAATGAAAGAGGGAGAGAGAAAGAAATAAGGAAATGAAAGAAAGTGGGGTGGGAGTGGGAGGTTAAGTCCCCATTTTCGCCCCGCGTTCTCGCTCCGTGCGGTGTTCGTTTACTCCGTCGTTTGAACGTTAAATATTTATTTTCTATGTTTTAATATACGTTTTAAAATACGAATAATTATTCTGTATTTTTGTTGAAGCATTTTACTAAACATTTAATAATTTCATTATAAAAGGTAATTTGTTTTGTTTTGTTTGCGCAATTACATTTTATTCGCGTTTATATTAATTGTGCGATAAAACTTGGATACTAAATATTATAACAAATAATATTCTAAACAAAGTTGCGTTATTAAATAATATTTGCATTACTTAATAAAATTGTTCACCAACGTCCGTATTTATTGTGTCGAAATTACATTCGATTCGAAACTCGTACGATTTAAACAAACCGCATAATTGTAGATATATATTCAACAATATATATATAATAATTGATACATTAATTAGCCTAACACAGAACTAATTACATGTATTAAAACTTAATTAGGCACTAAAGTATAGTCCTAAATTGACGGTTGTCACATTCTCCCCCTGTTAGAAGAATTTCGTCCCGAAATTTATGTTGAAGTGGTGTTTGACGTTGAATCAGTGAAGAGTTGAGGATACTTGAGTCGCATTTGGTCTTCCCGTTCCCAGGTAAATTCCGGACCGCGCCGCGAATTCCACCTAACTTTGACGATGGGAATACGACTTTGTTTAAGTTGTTTGACCTCACGATCCATGATTTCAGCGGGTTCCTCAATGAAGTGAAGTTTCTCGTCAACTCGAATTTCATCGAGTGGAATGATAAGTGTCTCATCAGACAGACACTTCTTCAGATTTGAAATATGAAAAGTGGGATGCACGCTGCTGAGTTCAGATGGCAGCTGCAATCGATATGCCACTGAACCAATCCTTTCGAGGATCTCGAATGGTCCAATGTATCTGGGATTTAACTTCCCTCGTTTGCCAAACCGGATTACGCCTTTCCAAGGCGATACTTTGAGTAGAACTCGATCCCCAACTTGGAACTCGAGTGTTTTGCGTCTCACGTCAGCATAACTTTTCTGACGATCACGCGCGGCTTTGAGTTTGTTTTGAATTTCAACGATTCTCTCGGTCGTCTCGTGAATGATTTCTGGACCTGTGAGTTGGCTATCCCCAACTTCGGTCCAACAGATAGGTGACCGGCACTTACGACCGTACAATGCCTCGAAGGGTGCGGCTTTGATGCTGGTATGGTAACTGTTGTTGTACGAGAACTCGCACAATGGTAGATGTTTTTCCCAGTTTACACCGAAATCTACTACGCAGGCCCGTAGCATGTCTTCCAGTGTTTGAATGGTTCGTTCACTTTGGCCGTCGGTTTGAGGATGGTAAGCGGTACTCATATCAAGTCGAGTACCCAGAGATTTTTGAAGTGATTGCCAAAATTGTGAAGTAAAACGACTATCTCTATCGGAGATAATTGAGATTGGAACACCGTGTTTGATCACGATTTCCTTCAGATAAATGTTGGTGAGGCGTTCCATTTTGTCGGATTCCTTGATTGCCAGGAAGTGAGCAGATTTGGTGAGACGATCCACGATCACCCAAATGGAATCGCAACCGCTCGATGACTTGGGTAGTTTGGTTATGAAATCCATGGCAATTTGTTCCCATTTCCATTCAGGAAGACTGGGTTGTTGAAGTAAACCGGAAGGTTTTTGATATTCGATTTTGACTTTGGAGCAAGTAAGGCATTTGCTGACATAGGTGGCGATTTCAGATTTCATGTTCGGCCACCAGTAGAAGTCCTTGATACCGTGGTACATTTTATCGGATCCCGGATGGATAGAATATTTGGACTTGTGAGCTTCATCCATCACCAAGTCTCGTAGGTTCCCAAATTTAGGCAACCAGATTCGGTTTGAGAAATACCTAATCCCGTTAGGTCTGATTTCGAATAGTTTATCCATGCCCCGCAAGGCTTCATCTTTGACATTTTCGGGTTTTAAGGCTTCGAGTTGAGCAGTGAGGATTTGAATGTTTAAATTGTTGTGAATGGTCATACTGAGGGCTCGAACCCGAAGTGGTTTCACTCGCTCTTTTCGACTGAGGGCGTCAGCAACAACATTTGCTTTGCCTGGATGATATTTGAGTTCGCAGTCGTAATCGGTAAGCAACTCGACCCATCGACGTTGCCTCATGTTGAGATCCTTCTGATCGAATATGTGTTGAAGGCTTTTATGGTCGGTAAAGATTGTGCATCTAGTACCGTAAAGGTAATGTCTCCAGATTTTGAGGGCAAAAACGACAGCTCCTAGCTCGAGGTCGTGGGTGGTGTAATTCTTTTCATGAATCTTGAGCTGTCGGGAAGCATAAGCTATGACTTTGTCTCGTTGCATGAGCACACAACCGAGACCTTGATGTGAAGCATCGCAGTATACCACGAAGTCATCGGTGCCTTCGGGTAATGAGAGGATAGGAGCACTGCAAAGCTTTTGTTTTAAGAGTTGGAATGCCGACTCTTGTTTATCAGTCCAGTCAAACTTTTTGTCTTTCTGGGTCAGCGTCGTGAGTGGTATGGCTATCTTGGAAAAATTTTCAATGAATCGTCGATAGTATCCGGCCAGTCCTAAAAACTGCCGTACTTCGGTCGGGGTGGTTGGCGATTGCCAGTCTTTGATAGCCTCGATTTTTGACGGGTCAACGTGAATCCCCTGCCTGTCAATCACGTGACCAAGGAATTGAACAGTTTCGATCCAGAACTCACACTTAGAGAACTTGGCATAGAGCTCCTCGTGTTTAAGTAGTTCAAGGATGGTTCTGAGGTGTTGCGCATGCTCTTCTTTGCTTCGTGAATATATGAGAATGTCATCGATGAAGACAATGACAAACTTATCAAGGTAAGGTTTACACACCCGATTCATAAGGTCCATGAATACAGCCGGTGCATTGGTTAGGCCGAATGGCATCACTTGAAATTCGTAATGCCCGTAACGGGTTCTGAAAGCGGTTTTTGGAATATCGGCATCGCGAACACGCAATTGGTGATAACCGGATCGGAGATCAATCTTTGAATAACAACTCGACCCTTGAAGTTGGTCGAACAGGTCATCGATTCGAGGGAGTGGATACCGGTTCTTGACAGTTAACTTGTTCAACTCTCGATAGTCGATACACATTCGAAAAGAACCATCTTTCTTCTTAACAAATAGGACCGGAGCTCCCCAAGGTGAAGAACTCGGCCTGATGAATCCTCGTTCCAGGAGTTCCTGTAACTGGGTGGACAGCTCCTGAAGTTCGGATGGAGCTAAACGATATGGTGCTCGGGCCACAGGCGCAGCACCTGGTACAAGATCGATTGAGAACTCAACCTTTCTTGGTGGTGGTAGACCAGGTAGTTCTTCAGGAAAGACATCTGGAAAGTCTCGAACAATTGGAACATCCTCGAGTCGCTTCTCCTCTGACTTTTTCTCCATGATGTGCGCGAGGATTGATGGATAACCCTTTCTCAGAAACTTCCGGGTTTTAAGACAAGAGATGATGTTAAGCCTCGTCCCTCCGGTCTCCCCCTGTATGACTAGGGTTCTACCGACAGTGAGAGGTATGCGAACAATTTTGTCATAGCAGATGATTTCGGCGCGATGTTTGGATAACCAATCCATGCCTACGATGACATCGAAACTTCCTATCTCAACAGGCATAAGATCTATGGAGAAGATTTCGTCGGCTAGATTTAAAGTGCAATTAGGTATCACACTATTGGTTTCTATCATTTGGCCATTAGCTAGCTCTACTGTGTACTTAACGTCTAAAGCAACATGTGTAATGTCAAGTAGAGGGCAAAATTCATCGGAAATAAAACTCCTATCGGCACCAGTATCAAACAGAATGGAAGCAGTCAAATTGTTGAGGAGGAACATACCCGTGACCACATTCGGGTCCTGACGGGCGTCCCCTGAGTTGATCACGAAGGCGCTACTTTTGGCGTTGTTGTTGTTGCGGTGGTTGTTGTTGTTGCCCTTATTCTTCAATTTTATGCAAGAATCCCTGAAGTGTCCTGGGTTTCCACATTCATAGCAGGACTTAGGTTGTCGGGCATTTCTGTCAGAGGGGTTGTTGTTGGATTTGGGGGCTCGGCAATCCTTAGTCAGATGCCCGTACCTCCTGCAGTTGTTGCAAGGAGTGCCGCACTGACCAAAATGGTGGTAGTTACACTTGGGACAATAAGGCCTGTCCCCGGTGTAGCTGCGGGTGATTTCAGAGTTGGAGGTGTAGACTTGGATGGCGTTGTTTTTCTTGTTTGAGTTGTGGTGGTGTTCAGTGGATTTGCGTTTGTTGTTGTTGGAGGATGAGGTGTTGGAGGTCTCACGGCTGACAACTAGAGCCATGAGTTCGTGGGCCAATCGAATGGCACTCTCAGTAGTGGTTGGTTTGGATGAGGCGACGTTTCCCTGGATGTTCTCGGGGAGTCCACGAATGTATTTCTTAATGCCCTTACTTTCTGGTTCGACCAAACTCGGGCATAATAAAGCAAACTGCTGAAATTTGGTGGTATATTCAGCAACATCATTTCCCTGCACCTCCAGATGCCAGAATTCTTCTTCCAGCCTGTGCAATTCCTCTTCAGGACAGTATTTTTCTGTCAGTTTCTTTTTCAGTTCGGCCCAAGGAAGTCGGTTTGCAATCTCGAGGCCTACAGAGTTTGCGTGGGTTTTCCACCACGTGAGTGCACCTTCCTGAAAGGTGTAAGCAGCGAATTTGACCTTATTGTTCTCAGTGCAATCGCAGAGACTGAAAACAGATTCCATGCGCTCAATCCAACGGATCAAGCCAATGGCACCTTCCGTGCCCTTGAAGTATAGCGGTTTACAGCTAAGAAAGTCTTTATAGGAGCAAGGTTTGGGTGGTGGAGTATTGGTTGCTGTGTCCTCGCTACCGGGTGGTGTTCGGGTAGCCAAGGCTTCGGTCACAATGCGGGCAATTATTCCCGCGATCTCAGCTTCGCTAAGGGTAATTTGACGGCGAGGAGGCATGATGCTGAGTAAGAAAGAACAAGGAAATGAAATAAGATGCTAGTCCGAGTATGATGAACTAGTGGTGTGTTTGTCATTTCGAGACAAAGCGTTAGAGAGAAAGAGGCCTATATTCATATAATATAATATAGCCTAAAGTGATAATGAGGTCTACTTATGTAAGTATATATGTATATCACATAATAACCTATTGAGTGTCTAGCACAGACGTGTTTTGAGTCCCGTTTCTCTCGAGGTCAGAGTCAACTAATGCATTCCTGTTCAACATAACTCTTTCAGATTTCACATCATCTTTCTCTAATTGTACATAGTTGATCAGGCTATGTTAAATTAAAGTCGTAAGATGTAATCCCTGAACTAGTCATAACTAATGAGGAATACTGCCTAACGGTCATAGTCTAGGTCCACTAAATGCAACCTAGTTCACTATAACCTTAGGCTCTGATACCAATCTGTGACACCCCCAAATTTAATGATTTGCGGAAGCTTGATTTGGGTGTCACTAATCAATATACAAAGCACAAGATATAATGAACGACCACTATATGCGTCGTTTTAAACTTGTATAGATAAAGTAAATGTTTACATCAAAATATAGTTACATTAGCTCGATTCCTGAAATTTGAGAGATTACATAGCATAATTACTTTTACAAAATATAATAATGCAGTCAAATCTCTAGTTGTATGTATGCTGACTCGAGCTAATAATTCCTGCTTGTGCAGCCAAACTACTGCTGGGTACCTGTGATAAATACTAAAATGGGTCAGCGAAAACGCTGGTGAGCTCACAGGTTTGTATGTCAATGTATAGTTGTCAGAACCGCAAGATTTATATTGAATTTAAAATGCAATTAAGCAAAATAAAAGTTATACTGTCCATGAGCCCATAGTCTGAGCTTAACTTGATTTGTCAGGCCCAATTAAGGAAACCTAACTTGAAATGCCTCCTACGAGTGTCTAATCCACACTCGTCTTCCCAAATGCTAATACATCCGTTTGACCGGTTAGTGCGTGCTAACCCGGATGAGGATTGTCAATCCCATATGATATCATATACTAACATTCACGCTATAAAATACTAGAGACTATGCTTATGGAGGACTTTAAATTGATTAGCTTGAAACTCATGTAGTATTTGAAGTTTGGCACTTGCGTTCTACTTGTAAAACAAAATCGAGTAGTAATATCACACCCCTAGTTGTAAAGCAGTGAAAATGGGGCTATGAAACTCACCTGGTTCTTGAAGTGTTTAACTTAATAAACTTGAAGTAACTAGCTGTGAGTTGATGTCCAAAGGCTTGAAACCTGAATGTGTCCACGACACTTAAATTGTCATTAATTGTACCGGTATCTCGAAAGACTACCATTGAAATTGTTTGCTTAACTTGATGTCCAAATTACCCCGATTTGGTTGATTGTTTTGTTACAAGTTACTACGACTTGTTTGGAATAAGTTGATACAAGTTACAACGACTTGTTTGATTGAATTATCTAAGTTACTATGACTTAGTTGATTCAATTGTGTATTTGAAAATGTGTACGGCCCGTTGGTGATTTAGTTGAAATAATAATAATTCTAAAATGTTGACTTTGCTACAGTACTGCTACAGTACTGCTACAGTAAATTTGACTTTTTTGAACAGTAACTTTGACTTCAAAATTTTGAGGTTTGAAGATTCTGTTTTGTGCGACGTAGGGTGCTACGTCGCAGATCCGGACTGCGACGTTGGGCATGACGTCGCTATGTGCGACTTTCGCAATTTAATGCGACGTTGTACGTGATGTCGCTATAGGCGACGTAGTTGATTTCTGCGACGTAAGGGTCTGCGTCGCTAAGTGCGACGTTGGGGTTATAGTGCGACGTAGGTCGCTACGTCGCTATATGCGACGTTGGGGATATAGTGCGACGTAGGTCGCTGCGTCGCATTTGCTCCAGGCCAAATGCGACGTACGGGGTCTGATCGGAGTTTCAACTCCAAAAACGCGTTTTCCGGCCATCGATCGGCATAATATTTTTACCCAACCCATTTTAGGACATTACAAGGTTATACAAACAACTAGCAAGTTATAAAACTTAAAAACGAGAGTTTTCGGAGTTGTGTCGGAAACTTACAAATCGCCAAAATGAAATTCCGGAAAGGTAGGATTGTAGATCGTCGCGAGGTGGTCGTTTATTTCCAAAGGGGCTTGAAGATCCGAGGTTGTTTAGTATGTTTATTTTGCGGTTTTAGTTGATTTTGGTTGTGATGAAACTTGAGAGAAAATGAAAGAGGGAGAGAGAAAGAAATAAGGAAATGAAAGAAAGTGGGGTGGGAGTGGGAGGTTAAGTCCCCATTTTCGCCCCGCGTTCTCGCTCCGTGCGGTGTTCGTTTACTCCGTCGTTTGAACGTTAAATATTTATTTTCTATGTTTTAATATACGTTTTAAAATACGAATAATTATTCTGTATTTTTGTTGAAGCATTTTACTAAACATTTAATAATTTCATTATAAAAGGTAATTTGTTTTGTTTTGTTTGCGCAATTACATTTTATTCGCGTTTATATTAATTGTGCGATAAAACTTGGATACTAAATATTATAACAAATAATATTCTAAACAAAGTTGCGTTATTAAATAATATTTGCATTACTTAATAAAATTGTTCACCAACGTCCGTATTTATTGTGTCGAAATTACATTCGATTCGAAACTCGTACGATTTAAACAAACCGCATAATTGTAGATATATATTCAACAATATATATATAATAATTGATACATTAATTAGCCTAACACAGAACTAATTACATGTATTAAAACTTAATTAGGCACTAAAGTATAGTCCTAAATTGACGGTTGTCACAAAATAAGACTAAATGTTTTGAAATGGATAATATCCATGTAGTGGTATAATAGTACTTTTGAGTGGTTTAATAAAGTGATAACTTGAATAATGCTATTGATTGTTAAAGTACTATCTGTCGCACCCCCAATTTATGATGCGGAAGCGGGTCGGTTCGGGGCGCGACTAATCAATATACAAAGCACCAGATTACATAATGAACGACCACTACATGCGTCGTTTACAAATACATTGATAAAATAAAGGTTTTACACCGTTATAATATAGTTTACAAAAGCCCTTGAGTCCAAATGATAGAGATTCTATGGCATAACTAAATTATACAAAATATAGTAATGCATGACAATCTCTTGATGTCTGAATGCGACTCGAACTAATGGGCATCTTGAGTGGCAGACCTACTGCTGCTGAGTACCTGTGATACATGCTAAAATGGGTCAGCGAAATGCTGGTGAGCTCACAGGTTTGTATGTCAACACATATTTGTATGAACCGCAAGATTTAATGATAATTGAATTTAAAATGCAATTAAGCAAAATAAAAGTTATACAGCCATGAGCACATAGTCTGAGCTTAACTCAAGATGTCAGGTCCACATTTAAGGTATCCTGATCGAGGTGCCTCCTACGAGTGCCTAATCAACACTCGTCTACACAAATATTAATACATCCGTTTTACTAGTTAGTGCGTGCTAAGCCGGATGAGGCTGGTCAAACCTATATGATATCATATACTAATATTCACGCTACTAAGTATTACCAAACTATGCTGATGGAGGGCTTTAAAATGATTAGTGAAAATAACTCATGTAGTAATTGATTTGATGGTACTTGCGTTCATATTGTAAAACAAAACAAGCAATGGATCACACCCCTGAGAAAACATATTTAAAAAGGGGCTATGAGACTCACCTGAGCCTAATGAGTTGCTAACACGCAATAATGATGTTGTTCAAGAGTAATGATGTCGTCTCCAACGACTAAAACCTGCCGGGCGTATTAAACGCGCAAGGTTTTAAAATGATTAGATGTCTTATCATATCATCTATGCTAGTTGTTCATCCAACTAGTAATGTCCAAATGATTTGGTTTAACTGATTAGATTTGAGTTTTTGAAAGATGTGTACGGCCCGTTAGTGAGTTTTTGGTAATAATAATCTCAACTATTATTATTATACTTTGATTGTTGTATCGTATTTAAATTGTTATAGTTAAAACTGCTAGTTATAGGTTTCTGCCGAAAGTTATGGTTTCTGCCGAATAGTTTCTACCGAAGGTTAAGGTTTCTGCCGAAGGTTAAGGTTTCTGCCGAAGGTTATAGTTTCTGCCGAAGGTTATAGTTTCTGCCGAAGGTTATAGTTTCTGCCGAAGGTTATAGTTTCTGCCGAAGGTTATAGTTTCTGCCGAAGGTTATAGTTTCTAGATTTTGAACTCGATGAACACTCTATTTAACCAACTTCTAGACCGATTCAAGTCTAACCAAAAATCACACTTATTCACCTAAGAATCTAGTGTAAATCTGCACTTTATGGAGATTTTATAAGCTCATTTACTATTTTTAACAAAATAAACATGAGGAGTGGTCGGATCGGGTTCGATTATGAGTTCAGTCCAAAGACTCACGTTTTTCACCATGATCCGTGAGGATCTGGTCCGAGAGCCAAAAATGAAAGTTGTAGCTGGTATCTTAGTGAACATTTTTCGTTTAGATGTCGAGAGTTGGTTCTTCCTAGTTTTCAAGATATAGACGTTTTTGTGGGCTGTTTTTACGAAGACAGAAACTGTTACCATTTTTGAGTTTGTAAAAACGAGTTTCAAGTTTTGATTTGGACATTTTATAGTTTGATGAGCTACAAAACAAGTGAATAAATGTATTAAAGTAGTTTTAAGGTGTCGTTAACTTACAAGTGTCGGTTTTGAAAACCGAAAAGATAGAGTCGTAGAGGATCGCGTGGTGCTCGTTTAGCTCCTAGCCGTTTTGCAAATGGAGGTGTTTTGATGGTAGTTCTTGGTGGTTTAAGGTGGCGGTTTTGGTTGTTTAGAGAGAGAGAGAGAGAGAGAGACGAGTTAGGGAGAGAGAGGTGGTGAAAGAGTGAAGGAACAAATTGATGCAATAATGTATGTAGGTATGTGTTAGTCAAAAGCATGATCCACAAAATGTGGATCATGTTTGGCCTGATTTTTCTTAAGGTCAAAGGGGGTGGATTTTTGTTACATTTTGTCTCCAATTATTGATGTTATACCCGTATTTGTTTACCCGATCGTTTAAACGTATAATTTAGACGTTATATATCATACGTATGTTTTTAAATAACGAATGAACTTTAGATATTTTGAGTTGAAGTATTTTATCAAAATACTTATTAATGTATTATAAAATATAACTTTAGTTTATTTCGATTGTTGCATGCGTTTCACGTATTTTTGGTCGCGTAGACGTTATTTATACGATATGAAATACTTTTGAAATATTATCGAAATAATGTGTAATAAATAATGAGTTGTATTAAATAAAAATTCTATATTACTTAATACTTGTTTTCACCAACGCCGTATAGATAAATCGGAATTCGGTCGATTAAAAATACACGATTAAATATAATCGCGTACTGATATATATTCAACAATATATATTGATACATACAATTAGCCTAATACATAGAACTAATTACACGTATTTCTAAATGATTAGGAACTAAAAACTAGTCCAAATTTTTACGGTTGTCACATTCTCCCCTTGTTAAGAGAATTTCGTCCCGAAATTCAGTTTGAAGTTGATGTGTGAGAGGAGTCTGAAAATAGATGTGGATATTTAAGTCGCATCTGATCTTCCCGTTCCCAGGTGAATTCCGGACCACGTCGCGAATTCCACCGAACCTTGACGATTGGGATACGACTTTGCTTAAGCTGTTTGACCTCACGGTCCATGACCTCCACTGGTGTCTCGACAAAATGAAGTTTGTCGTCGATTTGAATTTCTTCGAGCGGAATGATGAGTGTCTTGTCGGACAGGCATTTCTTCAGGTTAGAAATGTGAAATGTAGGATGCACGCTACTAAGCTCTGGAGGTAGCTGCAATCGATAAGCGACTGGACCAATCCTTTCAAGGATCTCAAAAGGTCCGATGTATCTAGGGTTTAACTTTCCACGTTTGCCAAAACGGATGACACCTTTCCAAGGTGATACTTTGAGCAAAACTCGATCTCCAACTTGGAACTCGAGATGCTTGCGTCTCACGTCAGCATAACTCTTCTGACGATCACGTGCGGCCTTCAGCCGTTGCTGGATACCAACGATCTTCTCAGTGGTTTCATGAATGATTTCCGGACCAGTGAGTTGGATATCTCCAATTTCGGTCCAACAGATAGGCGACCGGCACTTTCGACCGTACAGTGCCTCGAACGGTGCAACTCCAATGCTGGTATGATAGCTATTGTTGTAGGAGAATTCACACAATGGCAAGTGATGTTCCCAATTTTCACCGAAATCAATTACGCAGGCGCGTAACATATCTTCCAGTGTTTGAATAGTCCTTTCACTTTGGCCATCGGTTTGTGGATGATAGGCTGTACTCATATCTAAACGAGTACCCATTGACTTTTGCAATGATTGCCAAAAGTTAGATGTGAATCGGCTGTCTCTATCAGAGATAATTGAGATTGGAACGCCGTGTCGGGATATGATCTCCTTCAAATAGATTCGTGTGAGACGTTCCATTTTGTCGGTTTCCTTCATGGTAAGGAAGTGAGCAGATTTGGTTAGACGATCAACTATTACCCATATAGTATCGCAACCACTTGATGTTTTCGGGAGTTTAGTGATGAAGTCCATAGCGATTTGCTCCCATTTCCATTTTGGAATATCCAGTTGCTGTAGCAAACCGGTGGGCTTCTGATATTCAGCTTTAACTTTTGAACATGTGAGGCACTTGCTGACATACGTGGCAATCTCTGCTTTCATGCTTGGCCACCAGTATGATCCCTTGATGCCATGATACATCTTGTCAGATCCAGGATGTATAGAATATTTGGACTTGTGAGCTTCATCCATCACCAAGTCTCGAAGATTCCCAAACTTGGGTAACCAAATTCGGTTTGCGAAGTATTTGACCCCATTGGGTTTGGTTTCAAATTGATTCTCCATATTTCGCAAGGCCTCTTCCTTGATGTTTTCAGGTTTCAATGCTTCGAGTTGAGCAGTGAGAATTTGAATGATTAAATCATTATGGATGGTTATGCTAATGGCTCGGACTCGAAGTGGTTTTGTGCGCTCTTTGCGACTTAGGGCATCGGCAACCACATTAGCCTTCCCTGGATGATACTTGATCTCGCAGTCATAGTCGGTGAGTAACTCAACCCAGCGACGTTGCCTCATATTGAGATCCTTCTGATCGAATATATGCTGGAGGCTTTTGTGATCGGTGAATATGGTACACTTTGTGCCATACAGATAGTGTCTCCAGATCTTGAGTGCGAACACTACGGCTCCTAATTCGAGATCATGAGTTGTATAGTTCTTCTCGTGAACTTTGAGTTGTCGGGAGGCGTAGGCGATAACCTTGTCTCGTTGCATCAACACGCAACCAAGACCTTGGTGTGAGGCATCGCAGTATACCACAAAGTCTTCATTGCCTTCGGGTAATGATAGAATTGGTGCACTGCAAAGCTTTTGCTTCAATAGCTGAAATGCTGACTCTTGTTTATCATTCAAATCGAACTTCTTTTCCTTCTGAGTCAGTATTGTGAGAGGTTGAGCTATTTTGGAGAAATCCTCAATGAAACGCCGATAATAACCTGCCAGTCCTAAGAATTGGCGTACTTCGGTCGGCGTCGTCGGTGCTTGCCAGCACTTGATAGCCTCAATCTTTGATGGATCTACGTGAATTCCTTGACTATCAATCACATGACCAAGGAACTGAACTGTTTTCATCCAGAACTCACACTTGGAGAATTTAGCATATAATTCTTCGTGTCTAAGAAGTTCTAGAATAACTTTGAGATGTTGCGCGTGTTCTTGCTCATTGCGCGAGTAAATGAGAATATCATCGATGAAGACAATGACAAACTTGTCAAGATATGGTTTGCACATTCGGTTCATAAGATCCATGAATACTGCCGGTGCGTTAGTTAAACCAAAGGGCATCACTTGGAACTCATAATGTCCATAGCGAGTTCGGAAAGCAGTCTTTGGGATGTCAATGTCACGAACTCGTAACTGATGATAACCTGATCTTAGATCTATCTTCGAATAGATACTTGACCCTTGAAGTTGGTCGAATAGGTCATCAATACGAGGAAGTGGGTAACGGTTCTTGACGGTCAATTTGTTCAACTCTCTATAGTCGATACACATTCTGAATGAACCGTCTTTCTTTTTCACAAACAGAACCGGGGCTCCCCATGGTGAAGAACTCGGTCTAATGAATCCCTTATCTAAGAGTTCCTGCAACTGAGTAGACAACTCCTGAAGTTCTGAAGGGGCTAAACGATATGGTGCTCGTGCAACAGGTGCTGCCCCCGGCACGAGATCGATCGAGAACTCAACTTGTCTCGGTGGTGGAAGGCCAGGTAAGTCTTCGGGAAAGACTTCTGGATAATCTCTAACAATGGGCACATCCTCAAGTCGTTTCTCTTCCGACTTTTTCTCCAAGACATGTGCGAGAATCGCCTGGTACCCTTTCCTAAGGTACTTGCGAGTTTTCATGCAGGATATGATATTCAGTCTCGTCCTACCGGTCTCCCCTTGTATGATTAGAGTACTACCGGTGACAAGAGGAATACGGACGATTTTGTCATAGGAGACAATTTCAGCTCGGTGCTTGGATAACCAATCCATTCCAATAATGACGTCGAAACTTCCAATTTCAACAGGTATAAGGTCAATAGAGAAGATTTCATCAGATAGATTTAAAGTGCAATTTGGTATTACACTGTCAGCCTCAATTAACTTGCCATTAGCTAATTCTACAATGTACTTAGCATCTAAGGCAATAGGGGCAATGTTAAGTAATTTACTTAACTCATCAGATATGAAGCTCCTATCAGCACCAGAATCAAATAGAACAGAAGCAGTAAGATTGTTGAGAAGAAACGTACCCGAGACCACATTCGGGTCTTGACGGGCCTCTCCTGAGTTCAGAACGAAAGCTCTTCCCTTCGCAGTGTTGTTACCCTTGTTCTTCTGCTTTGGGCAATCATTCCTAAAGTGCCCAGTTTCTCCACACTCATAGCAGGACTTTGGTTGGCTGGTGGTGTTGGTGTTGGCAGTGGTAGACCTACAGTCTTTGGTCAAATGTCCATACCTTTGACATTTTCCACAAGGTGTGCTGCAAGGACCATCATGATGACGGCGGCACTTTGAACAGTAGGGTTTATTTCCAGTGTAACCCTTGTTGAAACCAGAACCAGTGTTGAGGGTCTTATCAGACTCAGACCTCTTTGATGATGATTGATTTTGAGTGGTGTTCCCAGACCACTTTCTCTTGTTGTTGTTACCAGAAGATGGAGCAGATGTCTCACGGCTGACAACCATGGCCATGAGTTCATGAGAAATTTCGATAGCTCTATCAAGGGTGGTTGGTTGCGCTGAGGCGACATTCCCCTGGATATTCTCAGGAAGTCCGCGGATGTACTTCTTGATACTTTTTCCTTCCGTATCAACCAAGCCTGGGCACAATAGAGCGAATTGCTGGAACTTGGTGGTGTACCCAGCAATATCGTTCCCTTGTACCTCCAGATGCCAGAACTCGACTTCCAGTCGGTGTAGTTCTTCCTCGCGACAGTACTTCTCCCTTAGCTTTTTCTTCAATTCAGGCCAAGGAAGTCGGTTTGCGATCTCGACGCCAATAGAGTTTGCATGAGTGTTCCACCACGTTAGTGCACCTTCTTGAAAGGTGTAAGCAGCAAACTTGACCTTACTATCTTCAGCACAGTTACAGAGACTGAAGACAGATTCAATTCTTTCAATCCATCTGATCAAGCCAATGGCACCTTCTGTGCCCTTGAAATACAATGGTTTGCAGCTAAGAAAATCCTTGTAGGAACAAGGTTTGATAACAGGAGTAGGAGTAGCATTGACTGTCTCTGCATTCCTTAGAGCTTCTTGAGCATCCATGGCTTCGGCTACAGCTCGGGTAACCGCAGCATTGAGTTCAGCTTGACTGAAACCAGTCTTCTTTGGCGGCATGATTATGATAAAAGCAAAGAGAGTGGATGAGTTGTTTGCACCAAAACATGATACATCACATATGCATATATATATTTATGGGGTAATATACAATGACACAAGTGATAATCACATTTGACAAACAACAAAGTTGCATACTAGATGCGAGTTTGCGAGTAGGTGGGATATGGTTTTACGTATGGAGCTTATAGTCCTTCAACAATAAGTTCCACTTGTGATTCCAAGGAAATAGAATGATGGAGGAAATACGAAATGATATACTCCTCGTGAGAATACGATGGTACAGCGGAATTGTGTTGTGAGATGTTATGTGCGTATAAAAGGGATAGACGATAGTAATTCATATGCATCGTCTTTGGTAGTGAAGATGTTAACGAGTGTATTATCGTGTGTGATTTATATATATTTGATATATATAATAGCTTAGAAGATAATACGCGAGTGGGGCTTAATCATATATCTTCAATATATAATAGCCTATAAGGTAGCACATAAATGAGGCCTATGTATGTATATACGCCTATATCACATAATAGCCTAACGTGTGTCTAACACTAATCAAGTATTAGTCATGGTTTCTCTCGTGGTCAGAGTCAACTAATGCATTCCTGTTCAACATAACCCCTTTCAGATTTCACATCGTACTCATTTAATTGTATATAGTTAGCTAAGCTATGTTAAATTAAACTCATATGGTGTAATCACTGAACCAGTTATATCTAATAAAGAATACTGCCTAACGGTCATAGTCTAGGCCCACTAAATGCAACCTAGTTCACTATAACCTTAGGCTCTGATACCAATCTGTCGCACCCCCAATTTATGATGCGGAAGCGGGTCGGTTCGGGGCGCGACTAATCAATATACAAAGCACCAGATTACATAATGAACGACCACTACATGCGTCGTTTACAAATACATTGATAAAATAAAGGTTTTACACCGTTATAATATAGTTTACAAAAGCCCTTGAGTCCAAATGATAGAGATTCTATGGCATAACTAAATTATACAAAATATAGTAATGCATGACAATCTCTTGATGTCTGAATGCGACTCGAACTAATGGGCATCTTGAGTGGCAGACCTACTGCTGCTGAGTACCTGTGATACATGCTAAAATGGGTCAGCGAAACGCTGGTGAGCTCACAGGTTTGTATGTCAACACATATTTGTATGAACCGCAAGATTTAATGATAATTGAATTTAAAATGCAATTAAGCAAAATAAAAGTTATACAGCCATGAGCACATAGTCTGAGCTTAACTCGAGATGTCAGGTCCACATTTAAGGTATCCTGATCGAGGTGCCTCCTACGAGTGCCTAATCAACACTCGTCTACACAAATATTAATACATCCGTTTTACTAGTTAGTGCGTGCTAAGCCGGATGAGGCTGGTCAAACCTATATGATATCATATACTAATATTCACGCTACTAAGTATTACCAAACTATGCTGATGGAGGGCTTTAAAATGATTAGTGAAAATAACTCATGTAGTAATTGATTTGATGGTACTTGCGTTCATATTGTAAAACAAAAAAAGCAATGGATCACACCCCTGAGAAAACATATTTAAAAAGGGGCTATGAGACTCACCTGAGCCTAATGAGTTGCTAACACGCAATAATGATGTTGTTCAAGAGTAATGATGTCGTCTCCAACGACTAAAACCTGCCGGGCGTATTAAACGCGCAAGGTTTTAAAATGATTAGATGTCTTATCATATCATCTATGCTAGTTGTTCATCCAACTAGTAATGTCCAAATGATTTGGTTTAACTGATTAGATTTGAGTTTTTGAAAGATGTGTACGGCCCGTTAGTGAGTTTTTGGTAATAATAATCTCAACTATTATTATTATACTTTGATTGTTGTATCGTATTTAAATTGTTATAGTTAAAACTGCTAGTTATAGGTTTCTGCCGAAAGTTATGGTTTCTGCCGAATAGTTTCTACCGAAGGTTAAGGTTTCTGCCGAAGGTTAAGGTTTCTGCCGAAGGTTATAGTTTCTGCCGAAGGTTATAGTTTCTGCCGAAGGTTATAGTTTCTGCCGAAGGTTATAGTTTCTGCCGAAGGTTATAGTTTCTAGATTTTGAACTCGATGAACACTCTATTTAACCAACTTCTAGACCGATTCAAGTCTAACCAAAAATCACACTTATTCACCTAAGAATCTAGTGTAAATCTGCACTTTATGGAGATTTTATAAGCTCATTTACTATTTTTAACAAAATAAACATGAGGAGTGGTCGGATCGGGTTCGATTATGAGTTCAGTCCAAAGACTCACGTTTTTCACCATGATCCGTGAGGATCTGGTCCGAGAGCCAAAAATGAAAGTTGTAGCTGGTATCTTAGTGAACATTTTTCGTTTAGATGTCGAGAGTTGGTTCTTCCTAGTTTTCGAGATATAGACGTTTTTGTGGGCTGTTTTTACGAAGACAGAAACTGTTACCATTTTTGAGTTTGTAAAAACGAGTTTCTAGTTTTGATTTGGACATTTTATAGTTTGATGAGCTACAAAACAAGTGAATAAATGTATTAAAGTAGTTTTAAGGTGTCGTTAACTTACAAGTGTCGGTTTTGAAAACCGAAAAGATAGAGTCGTAGAGGATCGCGTGGTGCTCGTTTAGCTCCTAGCCGTTTTGCAAATGGAGGTGTTTTGATGGTAGTTCTTGGTGGTTTAAGGTGGCGGTTTTGGTTGTTTAGAGAGAGAGAGAGAGAGAGAGACGAGTTAGGGAGAGAGAGGTGGTGAAAGAGTGAAGGAACAAATTGATGCAATAATGTATGTAGGTATGTGTTAGTCAAAAGCATGATCCACAAAATGTGGATCATGTTTGGCCTGATTTTTCTTAAGGTCAAAGGGGGTGGATTTTTGTTACATTTTGTCTCCAATTATTGATGTTATACCCGTATTTGTTTACCCGATCGTTTAAACGTATAATTTAGACGTTATATATCATACGTATGTTTTTAAATAACGAATGAACTTTAGATATTTTGAGTTGAAGTATTTTATCAAAATACTTATTAATGTGTTATAAAATATAACTTTAGTTTATTTCGATTGTTGCATGCGTTTCACGTATTTTTGGTCGCGTAGACGTTATTTATACGATATGAAATACTTTTGAAATATTATCGAAATAATGTGTAATAAATAATGAGTTGTATTAAATAAAAATTCTATATTACTTAATACTTGTTTTCACCAACGCCGTATAGATAAATCGGAATTCGGTCGATTAAAAATACACGATTAAATATAATCGCGTACTGATATATATTCAACAATATATATTGATACATACAATTAGCCTAATACATAGAACTAATTACACGTATTTCTAAATGATTAGGAACTAAAAACTAGTCCAAATTTTTACGGTTGTCCCACTATCAGTTGAAATACGTAACTAACTTGAGTTACATTGTTGTGGTTTCAGATAAACTGAGAAGACTCGGTGACATTAGACTACCGAGTGGGACGACTGAGGTAACGGTGAGTGGTCAATAACCTTCAGTTTGATTTGGTTGTAACAGATCTGTTACAACTGGTAATTGTATTAAAACTGTTGTTTTATTGCTATGAGGTTTGCAATTTATTAGTAATAATACTGTGAGTGAACTATTGACCTGAACTGTTGATATGATGATAGTGTATTGATATGTGATCACTTAAGTTGTTGTCCCGTGTACTGATATGTTGCTTGTGAGCATTGTTGAGACGGAGGCCAGCATGGGGCTGGGCTTGTGTTCGCTATTAGTTAGGTAACACAGGGTCTTAGTACAAGTTTATTTGTCGTAGCCTGTGTTGCTTGGGTTAATAGCACCAAGTAGTCGGTTAAACCTCTGTTTTGGCCAGCAGTTGGTTTCCAAGTGTTCTTTGAGAGGTTGTTATCTCAAGAACCACCGGTCCTCTATGTCGTCAGTTGATTGTGTGAATATAAGTTGTTTGTTGACTTGTTGGTTGAATATGGTTATTAGTTGAAAGCAATTTGTTGTACCAATTTGATCTGTTGTTTATTGACCTTCTCACTTAGCGTTGTGCTAATCCCCCACATCTTCCTTCCTTGCAGATTATAGTTGACTAAGCGTGAAGATGTTGACCTGGAATGGAATGTCTGACAAGCTAGCGTTCACTCTGATATCTGATTTGACTAAATCAGTAATGTGTCGTTTTGTAATTAAATAACACCTCGCTCTGGTTTTATTAACATTGAAATAAGTTTTGAACTGTGGGATACCAGGTTTTGGTTGGAAAAAGTTTATGCTTATTTATATCTTATATGATTGAATAAGGTTTGGGACTTACGCTTTCGAGTAAATTCAATATAATAATGTGATTAAATGATGGGTGTTTTAAGTTGGTATCAGAGCATAGGTTTGGGTGAATTGAACGTGGTAAGTGTTCAATCCCAAATCTATTTATGTGTTAGTCAAACATTCCATGATGTGGGGTTTCGCTAAGTTGAGAAGTAGTTGATTTATTGTGTACTAACGATTAACAAGTTGCGAGTTGTTGTTGTTGTTGTGTTCGGTACAGATATGGCAGGACACGAGCACCCGACCCGTATCCCCGAAGGTTCTTCGAGAACGGATGCCCCTGGTTCAGAAGAGAGTTGTTCTTTTGCCAAGTTTATGTCGTGTAAACCTCCAAAGTATTATGGAAGTTTTGATCCAGCTACTACCCTTGAATGGTTGCGGGATATGGAGAGAAAGTTTGAGATTAGCCAATGTGAGGATAAATTTAAAGTTCTTTATGCTGTTCAGCTCTTGAAAGGCCAAGCAATGTTTTGGTGGGATTCGGTTACGGCAAATATGACGCCACAACAGAAAGCATCTATTCAGTGGAGAGATTTCTATAATGAGGTATGTGGACAATATTGCTCTGAATTCGATGTGTCGCGTGTTAGACAGGAATTCATGGGATTAAAATTAACTGGTGGGATAACGATTGATGAGTTGATTGACAAGTTTAATGAGAAATTGAGATTTGTACATCAATGGGTACCTGATGATAGAACAAAGATAGATCATTTTGTTGAAACATTGCCACTAGAATATCGTACTTCAGTGAGATTGGCAAACTCTTTGGCCGATGCTTTTGCTTTAGCTCGGCTAGCGGATAATGAATTAAAAGTCCAGAATAAACAGAATATAGAGAATGTGGTATATCCAGTTGAAAGTGAATCGTCATGTAAAAGTAAATATAAAAGCCGGAATAGAAAGTCAAGAAGTCAGAGTATTATAAATGATCGATATCCCTGGTGTAATGATTGTAAAACTAGACATACGGGAAGATGTACTCCTCAAACTACAAGATGTATTAAATGTGGGTCGATTGGACATAAAGTCAGAGAGTGTGATTATCCCGGGAAAGTGTGTTGGAATTGTCAACGAGAAGGTCATCGTGCGGGACAGTGTCCAGATAAGATAAGTCAAGGTTCGGGTTTGGTTGGTGCCTCGTCGTCTTCTGGCCATAAGCGGAAGAAACCGCAGTTCGCGGTTGGTAGATTCTCTGATGGCAGTGGCTGACACTGTCGAAATGGATGATGCTATTACAGGTACACTCGTATTTACCTTGTACTAGCTTTTATTTAATTGCTTTGAACTAGTTGCATCTATATGCTTGATTGTTGTAAGTTGTGTGACAAGTTGATAGTGACCCTAGTGATTTATTCTTTAGAATAAAGATCGTTGATAAAGTAATTTCTGTTACTGTATTAGTGACTGGGATTGTTTGTTTGATTGAGGGTCATTATAATTGATAATTTTTTTTTGAATGTGTCAACCTTTAGTTGAAATAGGATTGACTTGAATTGGAAAAGTAAAATGTTAAATATTAAAAGAAATTAAAGAATATCCTTGTTGGGTGAGTTGTGTGGTTGACTCAAGGGATGTGAGAAAATAATTGTGTTGTTGATCTCAGAAAGGATTATGTGAAGAGCGTGATTTAGTTGAACTTTATTAGTTGACCTTTGAAAGGAATTGTTGTCTGTTGATGAAATTTTCAGTAGAATATGGTATGATTGCCAGCAATTGTATATCTTGCTGAGATTATTAAATGCTCATGTGATTTTAGTGGAATAAATAAGTTTGATATGTCAACTTTGTTGAACGAGTTGAGATTGTTGGACTGACGATATCGAGTAATTATAAAGATTGGATTTGAGCATATAACGTAGCAGTGACTGATTCTTGAAACTGTAAAAAAAAAAAAAAAAGGGAGTTATATTGTTGAATTGAATGTGCCTATATTTGGGAAGAATTATTCGCGTTTGATGAGATTGTTGGTATAATACGGTAAGATTACCATGTTTGGAAGCTATTGATAAGATTATGAGATTAACCTACTTGACTAGTAGAAAATCGGGTTGATATGATTACATGTGTTTGAATTAAAGGGGACATACCATCGGCTATTTGTTATAGCTAATATGATTGTTATTATGAGTTTGATTGTATCAATGGAATTAAAAAGATGATTGTGTGGTTCATGAGTTTAATTATCAGAAAGTGGAAACTTCCTGGTTGACATTATAATTGTTGATTGATGACACGTTGATTATTCGATATTTAGATCGGAACATAAACCGGGGTTAGAAATGGTTTTGGAAACTTCGAAAAGTTGATTATCTTTATGATGAATTGTCGATGAGTTGAATTTGACTTTGAAAAGAATAGAAAGTGTGGTATATATATTGAAAGCAGAATTGAAGTCAGAGTGGATTGTGCGTGTTTGACCTTTGATTTTAAAAAGTTAATGACTTCTGATGGGTTAACTTTGAGATGTAATTGTAACGAAATCATGGATAATTATTTCTATGTTGTTTGAAAGAGTTGGAGATCTTATTTATGCCCGAGAATAAATTGTGAATGATGGAGTTAACTTATTGTAACTCGAAAGATTAAAGTTAGTTTAGTGTTATGAATCTGAAGGCCATGTTGGATTTTGCTAACTGAGTTGCAAATTTGAGTTGAATATTAAAGTCGTCAGTATGGTACTATCATAAAATGGAGATATCTAAATGTTGGTGAAAGTGTTTGTCAAATTGCTATTATCAAGATGTTGTCATAATTTGAGAAGTGATAGTAGACTTGCTGCAAAGATTTAAGTAATTTGAAATATTTTCATTAGTGGATAAAACCAAAGTTGTTTATTAGAAATTGATGGATTGATCGGTATTGTTAACCAATGATGAAGGATTAAAGACTACCTTATCTTGTGTTTAAGTCTTGTTGTTATGAAAATCCTATGATGTAAATGGTACCCGATGATTTGATTAGTAATGGAGTATTAAATTGTAAACGGGTTGTGAGCAATGTGTTGATAATTTATCGTGAGGAGTAATGTACCGCAGATTATGGGCTTTATAGAATGTGTTCTTGGGTTGAGTTTGTGCCTTAAGAAAGATGAATTACTGATTGAGTATGATTTGAAATTCTTAACTTGAGGAATGAGAACAGGTGACAATTAGTGGAATTATATCTTTCAAAAATATGTTGAAATTTTGATTGAAGTGGTTATGAGAGAGTTTTAATCTCTGTTGATTTTCTTTTGACATTACTAGTGGATGAATGAGGGTTTGAAAGTAGAATATTGATGAACGGTTATGGATACCAATGAAAGTTTACGGTAGATTATTGTCCGATATGAGTTGAGTAAACCTTGGAATCGGTAATACGATGGATTATTGAATTGCAAATGATGTAATTATTTATACTTTTGCGGATTTTGGCGGTTGATGACTTTCGGAGACAGAAATTAAAACTTAATATCGAAATTAGTATGTGGCCTAAATAGAGGTATATTTCCTAATGTTGTCGAGTAAGATTAGATTTCGATGACGAAATCTCCTAAAGGTGGGGAGATTTGTAACATCCTCTTTGACGGCCTAGTATTTTCTATTTAAAATTTCGTATTTAATTGTTTTAGAGATCTATTTGCAATAAATTGATTATTTATGAAATGGGTAAATTATGTCTCAGGACTTATTGTGGGTAATGAAATATTGCCTGTTTTAAATAGTTGTAGATGACGGTACAATAAAATAAAATTCTCGTAGTCAGTATTGAAGTACCGGACAATAGATTTAGGGCGGGTATAAAATACCCAATGTTTTGAGTCGGTTAAAATGGACCGACCCTTTTTAATTGGGGATGACTTTACCAAATTCCCATTTTCATTCTCATTTCATTTTAACCTAAAGCATAAAAACCTAACTCTCAAATCCTTTAAACTAATCCAAGATCAAGTAATAAGAAATTGTGATTCAAACTAGTTGTGTTCCTCTCCTCCTATTCATCATCTTCTTTAATGGTAAGTGAGTTTATTTCATGACTTTAAGTGTTTTAAGTTATTTAAGGAAATTGATGAATTGAGTTGTGGTTTGAGTTAATATGATGATTATATGTGATCTTTCATACTATATTATGATGATTGTTTACGATATAGATTAATTTCAAGTTGTAATCCATGATTGAAGTTAGTTAAAGAACTTAATTTGATTTTCATGATTTTTGATTTGAATCTAAGGATTTTGTAGGTTATTGTTGTTGGTTGTGGTTTACTAGTTATATGGGATGATGACATGATATTAGAAATAAGAGTTTTTGCATAATTCGTTCGATTTTTTTGGAGTTTGGATGTTTGATTTTCGGGGTTGTGTTCTAAACGACCTGGGTATGCTGTGCCAGACTAAGGAAGCCGGCGGCTTGATACAAAACACAGAGAAGCCGGCGGCTTAAACACCTAAACCGGCGGCCTGTATAACCTTTAAAACGCGATTTACTTCTGTTTGCTTAAAAACATAATTCACCCGGCGGTTGCATTGGGTGACCCGGCGGCTAGCCATGGGAAGCCGGCGGCTTCCATGGCCAAGCCGGCGGCTTCATCTGTTTTCAGGGCATTTTCATTTTTAAGTATTTGAAACACATTTTAATGGTTGATGTAAATGACTAATTGATAATTATACAATATGTGTGAGTTAATAACACATTAAAGTGAGTTGTGATATGGTGGAATTAGATTAAGTAAGATTATCGATTCGTAATTTAATATATGATGATAAGCACGTGTGAATGAGTACGATTATATGCGATCATATAAAATAAGACTAAATGTTTTGAAATGGATAATATCCATGTAGTGGTATAATAGTACTTTTGAGTGGTTTAATAAAGTGATAACTTGAATAATGCTATTGATTGTTAAAGTACTATCAGTTGAAATACGTAACTAACTTGAGTTACATTGTTGTGGTTTCATATAAACTGAGAAGACTCGGTGACATTAGACTACCGAGTGGGACGACTGAGGTAACGGTGAGTGGTCAATAACCTTCAGTTTGATTTGGTTGTAACAGATCTGTTACAACTGGTAATTGTATTATTACTGTTGTTTTATTGCTATGAGGTTTGCAATTTATTAGTAATAATACTGTGAGTGAACTATTGACCTGAACTGTTGATATGATGATAGTGTATTGATATGTGATCACTTAAGTTGTTGTCCCGTGTACTGATATGTTGCTTGTGAGCATTGTTGAGACGGAGGCCAGCATGGGGCTGGGCTTGTGTTCGCTATTAGTTAGGTAACACAGGGTCTTAGTACAAGTTTATTTGTCGTAGCCTGTGTTGCTTGGGTTAATAGCACCAAGTAGTCGGTTAAACCTCTGTTTTGGCCAGCAGTTGGTTTCCAAGTGTTCTTTGAGAGGTTGTTATCTCAAGAACCACCGGTCCTCTATGTCGTCAGTTGATTGTGTGAATATAAGTTGTTTGTTGACTTGTTGGTTGAATATGGTTATTAGTTGAAAGCAATTTGTTGTACCAAGTTGATCTGTTGTTTATTGACCTTCTCACTTAGCGTTGTGCTAATCCCCCACATCTCCCTTCCTTGCAGATTATAGTTGACTAAGCGTGAAGATGTTGACCTGGAATGGAATGTCTGACAAGCTAGCGTTCACTCTGATATCTGATTTGACTAAATCAGTAATGTGTCGTTTTGTAATTATATAACACCTCGCTCTGGTTTTATTAACATTGAAATAAGTTTTGAACTGTGGGATACCAGGTTTTGGTTGGAAAAAGTTTATGCTTATTTATATCTTATATGATTGAATAAGGTTTGGGACTTACGCTTTCGAGTAAATTCAATATAATAATGTGATTAAATGATGGGTGTTTTAGCTCTACTTTCAAATTTGTCAGAATTATTTAACACAGTTGAAAAACATAAATATCCAAAAGACCTAATGTGGGAGAGATTAGGTTTAAAACCATACACCAACTCATGTGGAGACTTACCATTCAAAACAGAAGAAGGCAACCTATTAATTAAATAAGTAGCAGTTAGCACACAATCTGTCCACATATTCAAACTAATACCACTTTGAAACATTAAAGATCTAGCAATATTAAGCAAATGTCTATGTTTTCTTCCAGCCACTCCATTTTGTTGTGGAGTATACACACAGGTTGTTTGATGTATAATACCAGAATTTTTACAAAAAAATTCAAAATTAGAATTGACAAACTCTGTCCCATTATCACTTCTAAAGACCTTAATGTTAACATCAAATTGATTGTTAAGTAACTTTGAAAAACTAATAATATTTTCATATGTTTCATGTTTAGACTTTAAAAGATATACCCAAACAGCCCTTGTGTAATCATCCACAATAGTCAAAAAATATTTAAAGCCTTCTCTACTTTGAATTTTATAAGGACCCCATACATCAAGATAAATTAGATCACCTAATCTTTTAGTTTTATGATCACTAAGTGGAAAAGGTTCTCTAGTTTGTTTAGCTTTATGACAGACTTCACATGGTGTAACAACAGGTTTATCATTAATTTTCAGATTATCTTTTAAAACATGTAAAACCTGATCTGCAGGATGACCCAATCTACTATGCCATAACTGTTTAGACACATAACATGCATAAGAACAATTTAACATATTTATCCTACCTGACCAAGTACTATTGAACATATACAACCCATCTGATTCATCACCAATCCCCAACACCTTTTTTGAATTCAAATCATGTATGTAACATTTTTCATCATCAAAACCAACAAACAATTTGCTGTCCCTAGACAATTTATGCACAGACAACAGATTCACACAGTACTCAGGAACATACAACACTCCAAATAATCTAATTGAATTATTAATTTGAAAATTACCAATTTTTCTAACTAATGCTTTTGTTCCATTAGGAAGACCAACAGTTAATCCTAAATTTGTAACATCCACATCATCAATTAAAAAAGATTCATTACATATCATATGTTGATTTGCTCCTGAGTCAATGATCCATTGTTTATCAAACATTTTAGTTTTTGTTTGACTATAAGAACAAAAATATTTATCAAAATTGAGATTAAAAATCACATTTGAGTTCATAAAATCACCTGCCACATTGGCATTCATACCAGATCCAGATTCTGACTTATCATTTATAAGACTCATCAATTTCATAATCTGATCACTTGTAAAGGGCATGTTAGAAGCATTTAAAGTACATACATCAGACAATGAATTATTATTATTAACCACAAACTTAGGTGCATTTTGATTAAAAGGTTTCTTTTTATACCCAGGTAGATACCCCACAATCTCATAACACCTATCTACAGTATGACCCAACATACCACACTGTGTACATTTAAAGTTAGGATTAGGCCCTCTCATTACTCTTCTATTATTATTATTATTATTATTATTATTATTATTATTATTATTATTATTATTATTATTATTAGTTTGAGTAAATGACTTGGCAAGAAAAGCGGTGTTTTGAGGCTTAGTAGTTGAAACTTCATTAGCAGTAATACCCCTATGAGATTCTTCTCTAGAAATCAAAGCAAAAGCTGTTTTGACACTAGGAAGAGGATCTCTAGTAAGAATATTACTTCTAATAGGTTGGTAAATATCATCTAGTCCTATTAAAAACTGCATAAGTTTAATCAATTGATTATGTTCCAAAAATTGATTTGAGCCTTTACAAGTACAAGTTGGTAGTTTAATAAGAGCATCATACTGTTTCCAAAGAGAATTTAGTTTGTGATAATATTCAGAAACACTGCTTCCTTTTTTAGTCAAAGAATTTATTTTATGATGTAAATTAAATGTAACAGACCCATCAATTTTATCATAGGTTTCTTTTAATTCTTGCCATACAGTAGCAGCATTATTTGAAAAAAATTGACCTAAATATAACTCATCAGAAATAGCAGTCAATATCCAAGTTAACACCACAGAGTTACATCTGTCCCATTGACCAGATAGAACTTCATCACTTTCATAATCCTCTTTTAAACAAGTTCCTTCAATAAAAACAGTTTTATTTTTAGTAGCAAGAGCAAGAGACATTGCTCTGCTCCATACATTATAATTTTCAGTCCCTTTCAATTTTATTGAAATCAAAGCTGTTCCGGTGGTATCAGTAGCATGAAAATAAAGAGGATCACCAAAGTCAAGTTTATTAATCAATGTTACAGATGAAGCACCAGCATCATCATCCCCAGCCATCTTAGTCAAATTCTCAGAGTAACAAGAACACACCAAATATAGCAGAAACACAAGACACAGAAATCAAGCACAAATCTCAACTATCAAGTAAATCAGATAACAAACAATTAAGCACGTATGAACAAAAATATGAGATAGAGTCAGAAATTTCTCACAAAGTACTCCAAGCTAGAAATAATAGAAAACCAGAAGAAATCGCAGCGGAAATAGAAGAAACACTCTGGAACAGCCAAGAGTATCACAAACCCTAATTTTGTAAATTAGGATTTTCAGCCACAAATCAATAATCGTTGATAATATCTCAACCAGACGTTGAGAATAAATCAGAACCAGCAACAATTGAACGAGAAAACCAGATCTCCAACAAAAACCTCAAATCGGATGAATCGAGAAAACCCTAGATCGTCAGATCTAAGAAATCGAACAAGAGAATATGTCGATCTAACTATAATCTCTCTGATACCATGTAAACAAAGCTAGAATCAACAAGAACACCACAAACAATAAATGAATACTGCACTCTATTAACCAAACCGGGTATAAAACCCAAAAACAAGACCAAAGTATCCTCACATATAATAAAAACACCCTATGAATCAAACACCAACAGGTGATGATCACAACACTCAAAACTAAACGATTGATCAAGATGATCAATGATAAAATGACTAGGGTTTGTATACTGCTCAAGAGAGAAACCACAACAATGAGACAAAAATAATATGAGTCTTAAAATACCCGAATACAACAAACCCTAATATAACCTAATATAAAATATTACACTTTTCACCCTTGATCTTTATGTTCCTTTGCAAAAGAGATTTCAAGTTATGTATTTTCAATATAAACCCTGCACATTAAAACAATACAAATACAAACACAATATATTTACCAAAATAAGACTTGTCAAAGTATTATCATTTTAATACTATGGACCAAGTGACCAAAGACGATTCACAAATGTGTCTATGGCCCATTTCATTTACTTCGATTCACTTAGTATATTTTAAAATATCTTAGTTGAACCTTAACGGGACTTTTGTGTAAAGCAAATGAGCAGGAAAAGTGCTTTCTGTGCACAAGTACAAAGGAATATTGCAAAAGGTATGAACTATTTTCAACGATGTTCATATTTTTGTCATTTGGTGTCCATTGGTCATGTTACTATTCATCTCGTTCTAAATTGTTACTCCCTCTGTCCCAAAATAAGTGTCTTATTTCAGTTTTTACGGAGTTTAAAAAATTACATTGTTCGGTAGTGAAGATGACACTCTAACCTTTACTTTTTGCATAGACTCCCATGTATTATTTTTGAGAAAATGTATATTGAGGGTAAGATGGTAAAGTTAATATACAATTGTTGAAAGTGAACATTTATTTTGGGTAAACTAAAATGAAAAAAATGGGCACTTATTTTGGGACAGAGGGAGTATTAATGATGAGTTATGCTATATAAGTCTAATTGTATAGACCTAAATATAGACCTAAAAGTATGATTGGTTGATTTTTTTCATTCTCTGAATCTCATACAATCAATTATTTACATAAACCAATCATATTGTTAGATATATATTTAGTCAATCTCATCCGATCAATCTCTACTTATTATTAAAAGAGAACTAATATTACGTAAACAAAAACGAATTAGGTTTAATGTAATTAATCTGGCCCGTTAAATGAGATTAGCAAATTAATATAGACCGTTGATTAATCTAACTTGGATTGTATACGTAATATGTGAATTGGTGTTAGGTAATTTTACCATTTTACCCCTGGTTTGTTAGTCAGTTGAGAATTTTGAGGACCTAATTATAGGAGATTGAGGATTTCCAGGTTTATATTATTTAAATTTCAAATTCAAAATTTAAGAAAATCAAATTAATTGAAAAACTATTTTAATTCATTTAATAAAAAAACGATCCAAGTTAATTAAATAAATTAAAAAAAAAACAATTTAATTAAAATGAGGATTTCACAATATCCATTAACAAAACGATTTAATTAAAAAGTTCAACAATATCCATTAACGATTTTTATTAATTAAATAAAAAAAACAATTTTACTTAATTAATTAAATAAAAAACGATTTAATTAAAAGCTTCCACAATATCCATTAACGATTTTAATTAATTAATTAAATAAAAAAACGATTTAATTAAAAGCTTCCACAATATCTATTAACCATTTTAATTAATTAGATAATTAAAAAACGATTTTAAGTAATTAATTAATTAAATAAAACAACGATTTAATTAAAAAGTTCCACAATATCCATTAAAGATTTTAATTAATTAAATAAAAACAAAATGATTTTAATTGATTAAATAAAAAAAATGATTTAATAATAATGTTCCACAATAAAAAACGATTTTGCCGAATTTGATTTACCCCTATTTGTTACTCAGTTGAGACTTTTCAGGAACTAATTAAATTAGTTTGAGTGTTTCCAGGATTCTAGAATTTTAAATTTCAAATTTAAAAATATGAGGGAATCAAAGTAAAAAAAAAAAAACGATTTTAATTAATTTATATTAGAAAAAGATTTTAGTTTATATAATGTCTCATACCTATCTAAATGTCTCCAGGGAATGTGTCATACTTCACGTTTACCTAAAAAAATACGATTTTCTAAACAAAGTAAACCACATTATCTACATGTTTTCAAATTTGAATTTAAAAAATAGAATAAAGAAAAAGATACTATATTAATAAATTCGAATTTGAATTTTATGATCTCCTTTTATTATTATTGTATGAGGTAAAATAAAAAAACAATTTGACTTTAGGTCAGGTTAACTTAATCCTCTCCGTTAATTGATTTAGTTAAATAAATCTAGACCGCTGATTAAAATTATTATGAATGTTTACGTAATTTATTAGTTTTTGATTATTAATTATATCGGATTAACCGTAATCTATAATCTCAAATTTGGTTACGAGATTTCAGGAAGGCGGTTACAAAATTTAATTTTTAAATTCTCCACAATTATCCACACATATTTGGATGTTAAATTTTGAATATTCGAGTTATTGACATATATAAAAATACGTAAAAATTCATAATAAATGTTAATTAACACCCATGATTTCAAATTGATCCCTGTTGATATCCAGATATTTGTTTGCCAAAATACCTCCTAGGTTAGTCAACTCCATTTTTAAATTATCCCTAAATATCTGCTATTTAGTTGGAATTATTTGGTGTTATCTTAATTTGCATAATCATATATCAAGTTGATACCTAAATTGATGCATATTTTGTAAGATAATGATGGTATTTTTCAAGTTGACACGGTTGTATAGTTAATCATGGGTTGGACTCTAGGAAGGGTTGTGATATGTATTTTTGTTTGTGTAGGATTGGATGCATTTTACCGTTGCATTTGGCTCACGTTTCCTGGGCGGAAGGTGCCTCATGTGGTGCAGCTACTAAGAAATAGCCATGGGAAGATGGTATTAATTCCTTAGATATGTCTAAGCGAATAAGTAAGATCGATTGTTTTAAGATCATTGCTCACTTTTTAGTTAATTGTTTAATCGGATTGTACTTACGGGTTTGTTCATGTTGCAGTGAGGACGAAAGCGAACTTTGAGTTCCTAACAAAGATTCGAGTTTATTGGTGGTTTTTTCATGATATAAATATTGCTCATAATGGTAAATCATTGGAGGTAAGTAATTAGCATAAAGATCTAATGATTTGGAAAAAAACGTATTTTTTGATATTTAGTTTATTATTAGTTTCACTTTTGATGGTGATACTTATGCATAATTATAATGATGTTACAGGTGTCAGATTTTGAAGAAGATAAAGATATCTTATTAATGCATCATGTCGGGTACAAATTAAAGCGGCTTTTGCTTTGGCTAGCAGACCTCTCTATCACTTTTGTAAACACGTGTGACTTTTCTAATCATCTGAATGCTACCAAAAAAAATCCTATAAAATGTTTTAGTGTTTTCTTGATATTAATAGTTGATACGCATCAACATTTTTGTTCGTTTTTGTAGGAAACTAATTGGGGACATTTGTGCATCTGATTAAGTTCTATAAAAGTCAAAGATATGATGACACGATTGCACTCCCGAAGTAAGTAATGCATCCTTCCTTTTTCTTTCAAAATCTGTGTCTTCTCTTTTGTAGGTTTTGTGATTGAACATGATTGATTGCTTGGTAATATTGAAAAACAGCTCTTTTTTATCTTTTATTTGATATAATTCTATTTTATGTAACTTATACGGAGTATGTATCTATATGTGCAGATAAAGGACAACTTTTGTTGGTATTTTATGAAGTCATAATGGGACAATTCTGCAAGATTATTTTAATACGATTATATTGATATATATGTATCATTTCAATGCTTACATATAGTAGTTTATTACTTTATTATGTTAGTAGGTGTTGATAATTAGTTGTTTATGAGTTAGATGGGTTTATCACATTTTAGCTTCGGTTCACAATTTATGATTCATTAAATTCGTATGGCCATTATTGATTTTGTTCACCAATATGGACTACCATAGTCCGTTTAAGTGTTTTTCTAAATTCTGAATTCTTATTGGTTTTTAAGTTGAAATCATCAAATATGTAAAATGATTTGTCAATATTCATGGTATGATGTATGTATTCCATATAGCCTTATGGCGTATGTTCCTCTGTATAGGTGGCAAAATGAATGGATCGGATCAGGTTGGATCGGGTCGGGTCGATTTTCAAGTCTAGATGAGTTTGGGTTTAAATGGATCCGGGCTAGATGTCATTTAGAAGGATGAGTCTAAACGGGTCCGGGTCTAATGGGTCTCGAGTCGGGTCGATCAATCGGGTTTCTACTATTTTTTTATTTGAGTAATATTGAAAAAATCTAACGAGGTGTTGAAAAAAAATTGACCCGCTAGACCCGTTGGTCAATTGTTATATAATTAAAGGTTATATTAGAGACCCATCTAGATCCATCTAAATCAAAAGAGGAAGACCCAATAAATTCATCCCTTCATAGATATTATACAACTTAACCCAATTAATAATGAATGGGTTTAAAATTGTCACCTCTACTCACATGTCCTACAAATTGAGAAAACCTAATTAGATTTCATAAAGTAACAACTCATACCAAAGAAATTAAATCATTAAATTCGTCTATATTAGTGGAGATTGAGGATTTCCAAGTTTATATTATTTAAATTTCAAATTCAAAATTTAAGAAAATCAAATTAATTAAAAAACTATTTTAATTCATTTAATAAAAAAACGATCCAAGTTAATTATATTAATTTAAAAAAAAAACAATTTAATTAAAATGAGGATTTCACAATATCCATTAACAAAACGATTTAATTAAAAAGTTCAACAATATCCATTAACGATTTTAATTAATTAAATAAAAAACAATTTTACTTAATTAATTAAATAAAAAACGATTTAATTAAAAGCTTCCACAATATCCATTAACGATTTTAATTAATTAATTAAATAAAAAACGATTTAATTAAAAGCTTCCACAATATCCATTAACCATTTTAATTAATTAGATAATTAAAAAATGATTTTAATTAATTAATTATAAAAAAACAACGATTTAATTAAAAAGTTCCACAATATCCATTAACGATTTTAATTAATTAAATAAAAATAAAACGATTTTAATTAATTAAATAAAAAAATGATTTAATAATAATGTTCCACAATAAAAAAAACGATTTTCGCGGAATTTGATTTACCCCTATTTGTTACTCAGTTGAGACTTTTCAGGAACTAATTAAATTAGTTTGAGTGTTTCCAGGATTCTAGAATTTTAAATTTCAAATTCAATATATGAGGGAATCAAAGTAAAAAAAAAAAAAAAAAAACGATTTTAATTAATTTATATATAAAAAAAAGATTTTAGTTTAGATAATGTCTCTTACCTATCTAAATGTCTCCAGGGAATGTGTCATACTTCACGTTTACAGTAACAAACTCAAAATAATGTCTCATGCCTATTTAAATGTATAATTAAAATGTTCACAATATCCATTCATCTCCTTTTATTATTAAACGATTTTAATCAATTAATAAATAAAAAACGATTTTAGTTAATTAAATAATAAAAAACGATTTAATTAAAATGTTCACAATATCCATCTCATCTTATCTCCTCTTATTATTAAAAGAGGATTAATATTACGTTAACAAAATTGAATTAGGTTTAATGGAAGTAATCTGGCCCGTTAATTGAGATTAGCAGATTAATATAGACCATCGATTAATCTAACTTGTATTGTATACGTAATATGTGAATTGGTGTTAGGTAGTTTTACGAATTTACCCCCGATTTGTTATTCAGCTGAGAATTTTCAGGACCTAATTAGAGGAGAATGAGGATTTCCAGGTTTCTAGAATTTAAATTTCAAATTCAAAATATAAGAGAATCAAATTAATTAAAAAATGATTTTAATTAATTAAATAAAAAACGGTTTTAATCAATTGGATATATAAAAACGATTTAATTAAAATGAGGATTTTCAGGTTTCTAGAATTTAAAATTCAAATTCAAATCTCCTTTTATTATTATTGGATTGGATGAGGCTAATTACGTATACATGTTGACTTTAGATTCGTTTGACTTAATCCTGCCTGTTAATTGAGTTAGTTAGATATCCATGAACAAGTTTCTTTCTTTCATTCAGAATGAATAAACCATTACAGTTTTTTTCTACTTTTACGCTTTTAATGGATGCTAAAATACTCATACTTGACAATCGGCACTTGTCATGCTTGCAAGAAGTTACTAATTCTCTATGTTTTGAGTACTAAGTATTCTTTGACTTATTCAAAATTCTGATACACCAATAAACGTGTTACAGTTAGATGGTTAACTATACATATATACTTCTTATAGCATTAGTATTTAATATATAGAATATGTATCATCCTGCGAAGTCGCGGGTTTTGATCTAGTTTCTTATATAAACCAATCGTATCATTACAATCGTATAATTAGATACTAGGTAAAGACCCGCGATAGCGCGAGCAACTAAATCAAAATTGTTATAAATTTGAAGTTTTATTTTTAATTTTTTATTCAATAAATTAGTATATACTCCGTATGTTAGTAAACGTACGTATATGTATAGCATGAAGACTTATGACAACATGAACGAATAAATTAAGATTGTTATAGATATTCAATTGAATACGAGTTGATTCATTGTTGCACTTTACTTCTTCAACTTAAAATCTATTCAAATGACATGCGTGGGTACTCATTCATGATACATCCTATCTTATAAATAAATATTTTATAGGAAAGTTCATGATGATTTTATTGTTTAATTTATTTTTTGAAAATTTTCAATTAATCCTTTCTATTGTATTCAAATTATGTTATCAATTAAAAAGTAACTTAAATATTATGTTCAAACAAATTATAGACAGAACCGATATGTATATTAATGTAAGAAATAATACTTTTAACTTTTACTTAATAAAATCACAAGGTCGAGATATTAACATATATTTTTAATTAAAAAGTTATTACTAACGAAGTCTAAAATTATATAACTCTAATCGTAAAAAATTAAATAGAATATATTTTAATGTTAAACGGTAATGATTGAACATATGTTGTGAAAGCTATGTTCGTTGTATTATTTTATTTTATTTAATATTATAAGCTGGAGTTTTTTTATTAATATATATTTATATAATATTTAATATTTAAAGGTTTATTAATAAGCTGGAGTTTTTTTATTAATATATATTTATATAATATTTAATTTTTAAAGGTTTATTAAAAGATGGTTTCTTATTTAATGGGGTAAAGTGTAATATTATTATTTTTATTCTAATTTAATTGTATATCGTTGGATCAAATTAAAAAACTTCATCGAAGGGTCCAGATTCCTCCATGGAATTTTGGTTTATATATATTTAAGATTAAGATATATTTTAATCATACCAATCTAGTTCAACCGATCATTTTCCTAGATTTAAATGAAATTTTTTTGTTTGTGGGCCAGAAAGAAGCAGGCTATGTATGGGCTGACCCGATCAACAGATGGGCGGGAACCGGTTTTGATCCAACTTGGCTTAAAGTTGAAGCTACCTAAGCATGCTATAAATATTCCCGTTTGAAAGTATTATATATTATTTCTCCCAAATTAAAATCGAAAACTCATACGATCAGTCGGCTAATTGAATCACTGGTAATACTCAAATTTTTATTTATTTATTTTTATTATTATTATTCGTTCAAGTTATTTCTTGAATTCTTGCTTGACATTAAAAGCAGTACGTCCCTGATTGATTTCTAGGATTTAGGAATTTGATTACCCATTGAAATTAAATGTAGGTTTTGTCAGTCGCAGATGGGTTAAGCAATTAGAAAACAATATTTAGTATAGCATTATTATTACATGCTGTATAAACTGTTAATTATTTAGTTTTTGCAGTTATTAATCGAAATGGAACAATTTCCACAAAGACAATTGTTTGGTGGAGCAATTTCTACTAGTTTCCCCCTTAGGTTTGAGGTTAGTTTTGTTTTTTGATTTGCGTTCTCTGTTTCTGTTTATTTAGTACTTGTGTTTGTATGTTCTTCATGTATACCTAATTAGTTAATTAGTATGTTTTTTGATGAATGAATATGAATATTTATTTAATCTCAGGATGTGAGCAATATTCGTGAAGTTCCTGATCATCAGGTTTGTTTCCTATTAGTATGTTTTTATTTATTTTTTTATAAAATTGTTGATAAGAATGTTGTCATCATTAAATTGTATTGTGTGTGTAATTCTTGAGTTCGGCTTGCAAGACGTGTGCCAATGGGGTGTTGATTTACAAAAGAGACGTTCATCACAAAAGTGACACAGGTTGGCACGGCCGTGTCCCTTGGGTTTGCATCGGTATACCGACGTAACAATTGTATGCGTCGGTTATTCTTTTGTATTTTGTTTTTTTGTTTAGGGTATGTAAATGAAGGTATATTGATAAATGTGGGGCCCAAAAATTGTCACCGTTGGGCGTTGGCACCGTTGTGTTGGTAATGTGTCAATTTGAGGTGGCACAACTGACACGGACTTCACAACAATGGTTGGGAGTGGTCTAAGTTGTATCATTCATATATTATGAATTATAATTATAATTGGATTTATTTGTTTCTGTGTTCAGGAAGTGTTTGTGGACCCGGCACGTGATGACAGCTTGATAATCGAGATTCTGGAAATGAAAGATGATGTTGCAGACAATGCAAGTGCTACTTGGTTCCTACAAGATCTTGCTAGTGAACAAGGGGCTGAGGGCAACATCGTAAATTCTCTTTCTTTCGCCTTCTTTGCAGTTTATTCATTACATCTTTTTTTATTACCATGATGATATCCGACCTTTGGCTGACTAAATCTATCAATTACATCAACACCACATAAATATTGAAGCATTGGTTCTAGTAAAGAAAGTTAAACCTCTTCCTACTCCTAGTTTTATCTGTATTAGTGAATTACTCGTGGAGTCGTGGATTATGATGAAACAAGGTCTTGTAATCCAAATTTAAAGCAGGAGTCTTCTTTGTGTTTCTTAATGATTTATTGAGGACAACACACTGATGTGTTCTAATTTTCTACTTTTCAAGTTTATAAAATATTTTGTTTAATCTGTTTCATCCAGGTGATTGAACAGTCAGCAGTATTTGAGGCTCAGGAACTAGGATTCAGAAACATGCCTTCTGTTATAACAACTGCTACTGCCCAAATGGTAAACAAGATACCAACTTTGACTGTACACCTAGTTTGAGGAAAATGTATGATTTGTAATGACGATTATAATGTGCAAACACACAAATATGGTTGGAACCGTTTAAAATGTCTTTTTTTAGGCCAAGCTGTGATCCCAAATAAACAAGATACATATTGAATCAACCTTTTATCTTTTAATTTCATTCATGTCTGATTTCTGCAATTCTCTTAGGCTATCTCCAAGGGTCGTCAAGGAAGAGAAGCGCAAAATCTTGTGAAGGTATATCGTAATATAAATTACATTATGTCAAACGATTTTATGAATTTTCTAATTTTGTGGTTTCTTAAGGTATACTTGGCGAATTTGAGACTCAAAGGAGTTCAAACAGATATACTCATCTCTGCATATGAGCCTGTCTTCATAAGGTATTTATGAACTATGGACTAATAATATGTTATTACGGGTGTTAGATAAAGTTCATGAATCGAATAATTGACTGTTGTTTTATGTTGTGGTTGCAGCCCTTTAAGCGAAAGTGCACAGTCGGTTGGAGCTGGTGCAACCGTACCTGCTGTGGAGTCGGGTCGAACCCCGATGGCTGATGTTTTCAAACAAGTGGTTTCTACATTTAGGGTCAATGATTGGAACTTGTTTGGTGCTGCTGCTCTTTGAATAAGCAATTTTGGTGGTTCTTGATGATGTTCCTTTCTTCATTTAGCATTCGCTTCATTACATTGGGTATATCAGTTTCGTTGAGTCGAGTACGTTATCGGTTTAGTCTGTTTTGAGATTTTACCAATTTAGCCTTTAGTTGTATGAAATATTAGTTTCTAAATTTGAATGATTTATGTGGTGTTTGGACCGTATTTTGAATGTGACTAGGAGATATTGAGTGTCGTCAGATAATATTATACTGTATAAACTGTGTTATTAAAAATGGGCAAATGATATTTCCACCAACAAAAGTGATACTTCCACCAAAACTGTGCAGTAAGCAGTTGTACCATATGCATAAACAGTTATACCTAACGGTGGATCTATCATTTTGATTGTTGGAAATATCAATGCCCTTATAAATGTGATAGCAGAATGAAATTGGCAATATTTTAGTGCTTTTGTTTACTGAATTGAATTTTAAGACATTTACAAATAGTTAATCACTTTACTTAAACTTGTGTTAAATTGAATGTTGCAACAATTATATCTTTAAAAAATCTAAATATGAATCATCAATACATAAAACATACAAGAGGAAAATAGTACATGAACATCTTTCGATCATACAATATTACAATGAATAGCTTATTTCAATTAAATTTTAAACGATGCTTCGAATCCGTTGATATAATTCTAAAGTTGCATAACACATGGGATTATGGATGATATAAATTTGCTTCTTGAAACCCTATAGACGAATATGATTAGGCATCACGGTCTCTTCTGCATTCAATAGGCATTTTAGGAAAGCGTTTGCGATCATTACAATAATTGTAGATTGTGTATCTCCTACGAACCCACTTAAGACTACGCCATTGGTGATCATCAAGGTCTCGATATTTCTTTTGGTCCCACCAGCGTTTCCCTTGTGTCGCACAGTATTTTGCATTCACAGAAGATTCACAACCATCGATATGAAAGTTCCTGTAACTAGCCACAAAAGGTGCTTTGGACCAATCGGTTTTCTCCAATCCACCCCTCGTTGCCCAGTCATCAGCATTCCACAAACTCGAGAATATCTTCATGGGTTGATTGAATGGGAACCTAACTCCCAAATGTTTACTATTCTTGAACACCCGTATAGGAATGTCATCAACAAAGAAGCTGAAATGTATTGCCAAGAGCAAATTTACAAGTTTAGTCCCTATACTATTGCTCAATTTGCAATTTCAGTTGAAACATAGACATTTAACCCAAAACTTACACAATTTGGTACATATTCCACAAGACTGAGTAGGAGTGGAACTCTTTCGTAGGATCAAACCATAAGTATATACGTTGCTCACGATCACCTTTACCTCCTGTAAATACATTTGTTTGTAAAATGTACGGTTGCCCCGTCCTGTTTCCTAAGAACTCGAAGTCTATTTCATCATGCTCTGCATTTTGTGAAGTTAACTACATTTTCAAAACACATTCCTCTTAGTATAATTTGCATCATAAAGCATACATATATAATTTTATACTCCGTTGTATAGTACAAACACTATATATACATACACACACGCACGCATACATACATAAAAAGCGGTGACAGTGCCAGCAGAATCTCCGTGAACCATTTTTATTTGCATTTCAAAATGACCGAAGAGATATGAGCCTTTGGATTGGAAGCCCGTCCCAGTGTACTTGTCTAGCGAGAGTTGGATATGCGAACCACCGCTGAAGTACTTAATGTGGTCGAAGGCCCACGTGGGCATATAGTTCTTTCCGAATGGAACCCCGACCGCCTTTTTTGGGGCGGCTCCGGTTACACCACCAATGACAAGTGCAAGCACCATCACATACGCATATGTCCACACCCCTTCCCATCTTTTTTGTTCCATTTCGTGGACCGGGCCCTATGATATTTGTGTTACCCTACAAGTTAATAACAATAGCATCATATCATTATTCATATATACATGCATGTATGTCTTAACTTACTTTTATTATCAGTTATTATGACTGAAGATGGATCATTAATTAGCTATATTCATGTGTGTATACATCTAATTATAATAACTAAGGATAAAAGTAAAAAAAAAAAAAATGAATAAAAGTATTACCTCAAATATGAAGAAATCCTCTATTTGATTTCTCCTTGGGCCAAATACAAAGACTATAGAAGACTAGAAAGAATCTCTTGTTAAATACTCATCACAACAAGGCGTCCTTTTGAAGCTAGCTACGTCTCCTAGCCACCGCCAAACTAATTTATTTGAATGGTAACAATTAGATAAACATATCCATGGAATATTATAATACGGGGAGAAGGTTTTCTGTTTATGTTATTCGAAGTGAAGATATTAGGATATCAACCACTAGACCATTTTAACGATGATTATCATATCCATGATATATATTATGTAATAGAAATGCATTATTTGCATTCGCATTCTCAAAGTTTATATAGTTACACCTAGCTAGGTAAGTTACAATGGAGTATTAACATGAAACAAAGGTATGTCTCTTAAACTAATGTTTAATCTTTTGAAAGTAAGTATATATATACAAGTAATCGCTATTTTTGATATAGGACGAAGAGTATACACATAGCCGTCTCCTACGTTTTCGGAGGCTCTAAGCAAAAAAATGAATGATCGTCGAAATGAGGTTCTATATCGAGATATAACATGCATGTGTTCTTATTATTTGCTTTTTGTTACGGCTCATTTAACTTTAAACTACTAGAAAATATTTTTCTTCTTGCAACTAACAATTAATTGTATGCATATAGCACTTACATATAAACAAACACACATTTTGAGACCCGTATAATTCAAAAGTTGTGTACGGTCGACCATCATATCTCATTCATCTTAGAAGACGTCCCTAAGTATAGATGATCTAACCATATCATTCCGTCGTGATGTGCATGTGACTTGTTTCCTTTCTTCCTCTATCAAACCATCCTTCTTCAAATGTTGGAATTTGAAATTAGTTTTTTTAAATAAAACTTAATAATAGGGTAAATTGCGCGGACTTTATGTTCGTACACGCGTATTCATGCTGTTGTCACACACGTGAGTTTGACAAATTATATTCGCAAAAATATTCTATGAGACAGCATATAACAGAAATCAATATTGACAAGAGAGATATATATATATAGAAGAGTTAAACTAAGATCATTTATTTTGTGTGAGAATGAGGGAACCAACTACAATATGCCATGTGTCACTTTTTTCTCTCTCATTCACGTTTTTAAAAATTAAATATCTCACAAACGACAAGTCGAAAAATCATGAAAATTGCACCATATTTTTCAGCGTTTTATCCTCTTCGATTTGCCGTCCATCAAGACATACTTCCGACGAACTTTTTTTTTCCATTTTTTTGGTGGGTTTTACATATTAGTAACACATGTGTTAGTGATTGATTATACATTTGATTTAGGGTTTAGGGTTAGGGTTTAGCAGGGTTTAGTGTTAGGGTTTAGGGTTTAGTATGATTTAGGGTTTAGAGTTTTATAAAGCGTTTAGGGTTTAGGGTTTGGGGTTTAACCCTAAACCCTAACCCCTAAAACCCAAACCCTAAACGCAACACTGTAACACACGTGTTAGTAATGTGAAACCCACTAAAAATAATGGAAAAAAAAACTCGTCGAAAGTTTGCCTTAATGGACGGCAAATCGAAGAGGATCAAACGCTGAATCTAATGGTGCAATTTTCATAATTTTTCGATTTGACGTTTGTGAGATATTTAACTTAAGGGGTAAATGGGTTTTGTATTCTCTTTGTACACATGGCAACATATCATTGGTTCCTCTATTCTCACACAAATTTTTAGTCTCATTTGAACCTTACCCTATATATATATATATATATTGTTTTAGTTTTATTTTAATGTTTACTTTTAAGAATATAATTAAAGACTGCATTTATAAATGAAGTTCAATGATATTTTAGAGACATTTTAGACAAGTTTTGAGAAATATGTCAATGAAGATGATCATAAATGTTTACTTGATTCATATTTCTCATTACATTACACTTTTTTTTATCGGGATAATAATGGTTTAATCATCAAAGTTTTATTTTTTTTTGTTTTAACCACTCAAATTTTTTTGTAATAATTTAATCCTTCAAGTTTGCATTGACTTAATGGTTTAACCCTTCAAAGGGTTAAACCATTAAATTTTTAAAAGTTTGATGATTAAACTAGAAAAATTTAAAAGGGTCAAATCATCATAAAAGATAAACTTTTAGGATTAAACCATCAAATTGTTGAAGTATAATCAAACTTTAGGCTTAAACCACCAAAATTTTGAAACTTCGGGGGTTAAATCATTAGGAAAAAACTTGAGTGATTAAAACGAAAAAAAAGTGAAACTTTGAGGATTAAACCGTTATTAACCCCTTTTTATCTTATCATTTAGATCATCTATAGGGCGGCACTAGAAAATTTAAGCAGAGGAAGCAAATATATTTTATCTGTTTTCTTCTATACTTTTGAGATGAAAGTTTTAAAATTGTACGTATGTGAGATAACTAATTTTCAAAAAAGTAGAAGTAAATAAGTTTTTGTACAAATGACACAATCTCATTGATTCTTTCACACTTAAAAAAAATTGTTGTACTTTAATGATTCCATAAATTTATCAAAATTAAAATAAACTTATCATTTTCCCATTTCTATGCTTTTTACTTGCACTTCTAATCATAAGTTTATGTCTCCTTTTTAGTAAGCTAACTTAGAATAGAAGGGATGGACACATGGCTTGATGGTTGATAATCCAACGCACGAGAAGATACAAAATAGCTAAGCTAAGATTTTGGATAGATGCTATAGGCTCCTTTTCCCTCGATATTAGTGTAACAACCGGCAAATTAGGAATAGAATTAGTGCCTAATTCTTTGTTAATACATGTAATTAGTTCTGTGTTAGGCTAATTAATGTATCGAATTATATATATTGTTGAATATATACAAAAATGCGATTTGGTTAAATCGTACGCAATCTAAATCGAATGTATTTCGATTCAATTTAATACGGACGTTGGTGACCAATTTTATTAAGTAACATTGTTATGTCAAAAATATTATTATGATAATATTTCGTATTCATTCGTATTGTACAAACAAAACGTACACAAATTTAGATATTAAAACGCGCAAATTAAATAAACAAACTTACACTTTATAATTCAATATATAAATTGATTAGTAAAATATTTAAATAAAATATCGCGTAATAATTTGTATTTTTAAAACGCACCAGTAATATTTAAAATAGTTATTTAACGAAAAACGACGGAGAAAACGAACATCACCCGGAGCGCGGAGCGGAGACTGAAAGTGGGGGAGTTTCATCAAAACCCCCTCCTCTCTCTCTTTTTCCCTCATTCACCACCTACACCCTCTCTCTCTTACTTTTCTTCTTTCTTTTTCCCTCTAAAAACTAAACCACCACCACCACACAAAATCGCCAAATAACACCACGAAACATCGCCGAAGCATACCACCCGTTTGGAGAAAAGTGACCACGACAACACGATCTACATTCCTATCTTTTCGGATTTTTCATCCGACACTTTGTAAGTTTCCGACAAATCCCGACATCTCTCGTTTTTGATCATTTTTACTAGTTTATGGTTTCTATAGGCTTATTATGTTCATATAAGGGTTGGGTAAAAGAATCGGACCAAACGGAAACCCGAAAACATGATTTTGGCTCAAAATCCGTCGATCAGACGTAAGTGACGCACTGATGAACCCAGATATGCGTCACTTCGTGCGACACTGACTAAGTGTCGCATAAGCCCTCTTTTCCCGTCACTACCTAAGTGACGCATTTTCAATATCCGTCACTACTAGCGTCACTTGCCTTAGTGACGCCTATGATCGAAACCAAATTTTTATACGACACTCTTGCCCGACACTACTCTAGTGACGCCTAGAACCTTAAACCGACACTTGTTACCGTCACTCCCTTAGTGCCGCCATATTCTTTTACACGACACTTCTTGAGTGTCGCTATACTATACGTCACTCCATAAGTGACGCTTAAATCTCAGAATCTTCTATTTTACACGACACTCCTTGAGTGCCGCGATGTTACGGAACCCGTCACTTCTGAAGTGACGCATAAGATGATACACGACACTATCTCAGTGACGCATACCCTTAAACTGACACCAATACCCGACACTCCATAAGTGACGCATAGAACACATAAGTGACGCATATAGTGTCGCATAAAACAGCAGGTTGTCTAACTAAAATTTCACTAAGTGTCCAACTTTTACAACTTCAAATCCTTATACGATACGACTTATGAAACACTTTGGGACACTTTTGTAAGTGCAAAACATCGATAATTTGATAATAATACTTAAAGTTTATTATTTCAAACTCGTCACCAACGGGTCGTACACTTTTATACAAACGATAACGAACCAACATTCGGACACATTGGGTTGTATGAACAACTAGCCTAGATGATCGTGCGAGACATCTACTTACTTGACATTACGTGTTTAGGCGTTTGGAGGTTACGGGTTCGGAGAACCAACTGTTGATATTACTTACTCGTTTATTGATATAAACGCACTTGCAAAGACTCAGGTGAGTCTTACGGCCCCACTTTTACTGTTTTAACTTATTGGGGGAGATACATGCTACTGATTTTTCTTGAACACAAGTACTAAACTGTTTACTATACCAAACGGAATTGCATGAGTTACTTACTACTTACTGAAGTCTCTCCATCATATATCGTTAGTTATGTACTTAAGCGCGAACAGTAGTTAATGGATCCATTAGGGAAATGACCCTCCCCGCCCGGGGTAGTAGCGCTACCACGAACCGTTATGTATAAACGGGCGACTATTATTTCGTTTACTTATGCTTGCTCAATTTCGAGCATGTCACGGGAGCAACTGATTATTTACGGGTTAAGCTTCGATTATGAGCCTCATGGCAACGGTATAACATGATTTCTTTACTTTTGCGAGATTTGCAAATACTTGATATACGCCTACGGGCACTACTGATGAAATCTTGTGTTCAAACTGATTATTTACTGATAAACCTGTGAGATCCACCAACCTTTTGGTTGACCCTTTTAGCATGTATTCTCAGGTACACTTACGGAGTAGGATCACTCCAGGATTACTAGCTAGAGTCGCATGATTCCCAAACTGCATTTAACGGAGATTCTTTGGCATTATCTTTTGTAACTATGGTTATGTAATAGAATCTCCCGCCACATACGCGGACTCTAGGCTTACATATTTTTGTAAAGAAAACTATATGTTTTCAAACGATTTAATTATGAAATGTAATTATTTTACAAAACGTCTCATTTAGAGGTCGTTTGCTGTACATCTTGTGCTTTGTATATTGATTAGTAACACCCAAGTATGCTTCCGCAAATCACTAAATTTGGGGGTGTTACAATTAGCACCTACACTTGCGTTTTACGAAGAGATCATGTGATTTGTCGAAAAAAAGTTTAAGTTGCTGCCTGCATCAAATTGTAAGTATGTATGACTAATTGCTACTCATTATTGACGATGGATTCACAAACCAGCAACTTACATTTTCTTTTTGGCTAAACAGTTAATACCTACACCATAAAGTGGCATTTGAACCCACCAGTTAGAGGTGGCAATTTTAGACCCATTGGTTAATTTTGGGTCAATTTGGTTAATTTTTAGGAGGGGATGAGTTTGTTGGGTCTCCTCCCCTTTTTTTGGATGGGTCTAAATGGGTTTTTCAATATAACCTTTAATTGTGTAAAAATTAACCCACGGGTTTAGACGGCTCTAGCGGGTAATTTTTTTTTTTTCCACCTCATTTCATTTTTTTCATTTTTCACTCAAATAAAAAAAAAAACTTTGGTGAACCCGATGACCCGACCCGACCCTACCCGAAACCCATTTGACCCGGACCCGTTTAGACCTATCCTTCTAGATGACCCATCTAGACCCGGACCCATTTAGACCCAAACCCATCTAGACCTGTGACCCGACCCGACCCGACCCATTCATTTTGCCACCTCTACCACCAGTCATCTTCGATGTATCAAAATATCAAATTGCACTAGAATAATATAGAAATTTAGTATAATTAATTTATTCTTCAATCAAGACACTGTAAACAGGAGTATAAAATTGCACGAATGGTCCCTGTGATTTACACACATTCTTACCGCTAGTTCCCGTGCTTTGTTTGTTGTATGGATAGTGCAAAAACTTAAAAGTTGTTGCACACTTAGTCCCTCCTCCACCTAAAATGACTAAAACACCCTTGGTTATACTATATATTTTGTTCTTCCGTAAGAGGGTATTTTAGTCATTTTATGTTAATGAGAGACTAAACATACAACAACTTTTAAGTTTTTGGACTGTTTATGCAATAAATAAAGTATAAGGACTAACAGTGAATATGTGTGTAAACTATAAGGACCATTCATGCAATTAACTCTAATTTATAATACATAACTTACTTGGGTTTATTGTTTCGTTATGCTGTTAACTTTGGACTTTTTGCTATTGTATGCTCTCAACTTTCAAACCTTCTATTGTATGCTCTAAACTTTCTAAAACCTTCTATTGTATGCTCTCAACTTTAAAATATTCTATTGTATGCTCTCAACATTCTAAAAACATTCTATTGTATGCTTTCAACATTCTAAAATCTTCTATTGTATGCTCTTAACTTTCAAACCTTCTATTGTATGTGCTAAACATTCTAAAACCTTCTATTGTATGATCTCCGTGACTTGAAAATGGGAATTGGCTGATGTTCGGGGTGTTCAATATTTGGTTTGAAACCGTTTAATCCAAAAACCAAACCGAATTAAAACAGAAAAAATCGAACCGAATTCAATTCGATTTTCGGTTCGGTTACGGTTTAGAAAGGTTCGGTTTCGGTTTAGAAAGGTTTTTGAATTCGGTTTTGGTTCGAATTTCGGTTTTGAATTTTTGAATTCGGTGTAACCAAAAACCGAATTCAAAACCTAATTCAAATTAATTATTTATTAACCGAATTCGAATTCAAAAAACCGAATTCAAAAACCGAATTCAAAACCTTCTATTTTTCATTTTTAACCGAAACCGAACTGAATTCGAACTCGGTTTTTGGTTCGGTTCGGTTTCTAAATGTGAATTCGGTTTTCAACTTTTTTTAAAAAAAAATTCAAAACCGAACAACTCGAACCAAATAAACATAGGAAATCGAAAACCGAACCGATGAACACCCTTAGGCCTGATGTGTATCCATCAACATCCTATCTCCAAAGATTAGAGTAAAACAAAACAATAAACCCTTCAAACCTTTCTAAGCCAGAAACGAACCGAAAATCAAATCGGTTCGATTTTTTCTGTTTTAATTGGGTTTGGTTTTTGGATTAAACGGTTTCAAACCAAATATTGAATACCTCTAACATCAGCCAATTCCCATTTTTAAGTCACCGAGATCATACAATAGAATGTTTTAGAATGTTTAGCACATACTATAGAAGGTTTGAAAGTTAAGATCATACAATAGAAGATTTTAGAATGTTGAGAGCATACAATAGAATGTTTTTAGAATGTTGAGAGCATACAATAGAATATTTGAAAGTTAAGAGCATACAATAGAAGGTTTTAGAAAGTTCAAAGCATACAATAGAATGTTTGAAAGTTGAGAGCATACAATAGCAAAAAGTCCAAAGTTAACAGCATAATGAAACAATAAACCCTAACTTATTTTGTTGGAAATTATGAATAGAGTAATGAATGCAAATGACTTGAAATATATGTGAATCGTGTTTGAAAATCATTTTTCGCAGACAATAGTTCAACCGTATAAATTGCATCGGGTTTCATGGAATTCATCATGGGATATTTCAAAGAGATATTCAAAGTTTTCTCGTGATGAGATCTGTGAATCCTAGTGTTTATGTATATGTAAATGTGCGTAAACAATGTATTAATATTTGCCCATCAAATAGCAGTTGCAAAACTGCTTTTCAAAGTTCATAGGGGGGCTCTGTCACCGCTAGGAGCGTTGCCCCTATGTAAATGTGTGTAAACAATGTAGTAATATTTGCCCACCAAATAGCAGTTGCAAAACTGCTTTTCAAAGTTCATAGGGGGGCTCTGTCACCTCTAGGAGCGTTGCCCCTAGAACCCCACAAGGGGTCACCCCCTTACCCCGCAATTATGATCGAGTCTGAAATGTAGCAACTTGATGTAGTATGCATTCCGCATCACCTAACACATATTTCACACTAAAATAGGAAACTGGTTATTTATTAACTTGTAAGTTCTTTTTTTTTTAGGAAATAAAAAGTAATCTTTTGACACAAACTAACAGATAAGGATGGATGTTTGTTTTGAAACGCGTGAAGTAAATATTGACTTTTGAAAACTTTATTTTATATCTAAACTTTTATGTTTAATTTTAGCAAATGCAACTCCATTATTCAAATGTGAGTCTCCTATAATTAGACACAAAAACCTGTCATTGATTCAGCGTTTTATATCATGGAATCATCATCTTTTTCATGTATTTGTGGTTTACTTAATTTAGAATAGAAGAAACGAACAGATGCTTGAAGGACAACAACAGATGGTTTAATATAGCAAGCAACATCATGTGACTTCATTTAAAGCTCAATTACCATGCAACTGATTCTAAACATTAATGTTTATTGTAAGTTGATTTATATAGCAATAGATTAATTAACAAATCCATCAACTTTAACTTTCCTACTCAATCATTTGAAAAAAGAAAATCCATTATTTTATAAAAATTGTAACAAAGGTGACTGAGTGAGCTCAAGCTTACTCGAGAAACTCGGCTTGGTTCAAGTTCGACATGATAAGTCGAAGCACCCTTGAGTAACATCAAACTTCACCCATGAAAAGATTCAATCTTGAGGTCAGAGATAGAATAGCTTGAAAACACTATAAAGAAAACTATAGCAAATAACGCAAGTTCAATCCAAAGCTAGGATATGCCGACAACTATACATACAACACATCAAATTCAGTTCAATCTCTCAGAATTCGGAAGAAGTTTATAAGAAATTGAGGACGACTCTAAACTCACACATTATACGTTTCAAGCTCTCACTACTTTGAACATCACTTGCATATAGACTACATAAATCAAGTTTGAATCATATCAATTTCAAACTCAATTCACTTATATACTCACTAATAATAGCTATAGCCCCACCATTTCAAACTCAATTCACTTATATAAGTTGTACCCAGTATACAAGTTCAAATTTGTATGAATCAAGTTCGGAGATTTTTTACACAAACATGACCACAAGAATCCATCTGTTTATCAGTTCGTTTGTTTACTAATCTTATAGCGAAAACCGCACTAGCATGTACAAGCCCTACTTACCTTTGTATGGCCAATCTGCAGCCCTACTCAAATGTGTAACTAAAATAGAATGGAAATTGGTACCTTTTTGAGAAAACCAAGAATACAAGGTACATATGTATTTTGAGACTAGGCTTGTGAATAAAGAACTATAGTTTTAGACTTTTAGTCCACTAGTGATTGGTGAATCTGTAAGTTTGATGATTATCAGGAAAACAATGTAGAACTGTGGATGATGGTGATTGTGAGGATGGTGATCAATAAATACATTCCCACCATGTTTGGATGTATGAATATCAAACTTGAGAACTACCTCATGCCAAACAGAAATGGCTTTTCAAAAACTTTAAAACAATCTTCGTTTGCATCCTTGTTGTCTGATATATGCCTACCAACCAATTTGTATCAAAGAACACTTAGCCTGTCTATCGAAGAATCTAACTTATCCAGAAGATGATTCAAACTCAATTAATCATAGCACAAATAGATCTAACACTCCTTAACTAGAAAAACTACTGCAAATAGCACAAGTTCGATCCAAAAGCTTGAATAACTACAGAGTACAGGTGTAGAGACAACAAAACAAGCACAGGTTAAGCTAATGACTCGCTATACTTTTCAAATTCATTGATGCAGGCAAGAAGTTAATAGTGAACAAATTAATCATGATCACATTTAAGATGAAACTTCTGATTATTCAAGCCAAGAGGTGATTGAAATACGAAGGAGATTCAGCAAATTAGCTACCGTATTTCAGATAAATAAACAACTGGCCATATAACAAAGGCCACTGACCAAACGATGTTAGCCCAACGTCGGCCAAGTAAAACGATTCAGCAAATTAGCTACCGTATTTCAGATAAACAACTGGCCATATAACAAAGGCCACTGACCAAACGATGTTAGCCCAACGTCGGCCAAGTAAAACTAAAAGGCTACAACTAACTAAAACAGCCAGAACAACAATGGTCAAGAGCAAAGAGTATCCAGCAGTTGGCTAAGAAACACAGGGTCAAAATTTTGAGATGATGGTGGTACCTGTCTTACTGAATGAATATGTGGGTCCTTGACGACAATAATTGGATGATACCATAATTCAGTTAAACAGTAAACTGGAAGATATAACTACAAGTATTGTGAGTTAAATTGTAAGTTGACTTACATTTACAGTCAAGTATAATGGCACTAACAAATTGTCAAAGAACGTAAGGCTAAAAAAGTATAAGATAGAAACAGCTATATAAAATAACAAAAACCCTTAAATTCCAACATCTTCGTTACAGAGAACAAAAGTTATAATTAAAACTAAGAGACTGCATAATATCCATGGATAACAAGAACATCAAAAACATTACTTTCGTTTGCAAGCCATATCACCAAAAGTACCATCTACTTAAAACACGAAACGAGAACATAAATCAGTCTCCCTTTCGACGGAAAGAGCATCCTTCAGTGAGTCTTGCACGACCACCCGTTGGCTGGCACAACACCGTCTGGCAGTTTCCACACACCACCACAGTTTGCGAATGGCTAAACACAGTAGTTCTGCAAAACCAATAAAAAACACAAAACATAAACAAAATATCCACACAGTAATAACAAATTTCATCATAAAACATAAAACCTATGAATATATGTTAAATTATTACACTTACATGTTGAAACAACCTTGGCACTTAACATCCTGCACCAAAATCAAGTAAATATTTCAGTTACATTGAAGAATCAGTTGTAATCTTATTTAATTAGCAAAACAGATTATTTTTTATCTACAATTGGCTAAGTATATCATAAGCTGAAATGTAATAATAGCAAAAATGATACCATGAAGAAAGAATTGGGAGCCTGAACGAGACGCTTGAGCTTATGTTTCCTCTTTTCCAAATCAGCAGGTGGATTCAACAGATCAACATCGTTTGGTAGAGTCTGCGTTATTTATATTCAATTACACATAAATTTAATAATTCATTTTAACATCTTTACATATACGATCAAGTATATAATTAACATGATAAATTATGCAAAAAACCGTGATTTCGAATGATTTAAGCATAATATAAACATAATACGGAAGCGACATAATCGGATTGAAAGAGCTCACCATCTTGTTTTCGAGAAATAGCAGCCGCCTCAAGAAAACCCTAACCGGAAGGAGAATGGATGATGATTCAGTATAAATGATGTATTTCCAAGTTTTATATGTCCAGAACTAAAACTTGGGCCTAAACAATTGGGCTGGTCTTTTTATATTGTATCGGCCCATATTTGGCCCACGCTAATTAACAAATAAAAAAACGTTTGGATAAAGAACTGGACTCTCACACTCACACTCACATTATCCAGTTTCTTTTCACCGGCCGACGGCGACATTCCGAGAATGACGGTATCTACAGCTTCCGTTCGTCTTCTAATAATAACAGCGTTTCTGTTTTCCGGTATTATCGGAATGACTAAAGGGACCGAGCCGGTACCGACGGCATGGCCGGAGCAATTCCACTCGATTTTAGTAATGAACAATAGCGGCATAATCGAATTAATCGATTTATGGTACGATTGGACTAACGGTCGTAACTTTAACATTATTCAGCATCAGCTTGGAAATGTACTTTACGACCTTGAATGGAACAACGGTACATCGTTTTACTACACTCTTGATTCCGACCGGCAATGTTCGTCGGCGGAAGTTGGCGTCGGAATTCTGCGACCTAATTGGCTGGATGGAGCTACGTATGTTGGTCAACGAAGCGTGGACGGATTTGATTGTTATGTTTGGGAGAAAGCTGATTTTATTACTTACTATGAAGATGTTGTCACTAAACGTCCTGTTCATTGGGTGTTTTATACTGGTAAAACTGATTATTATTCTCAATTTTATATGATTTTTTTAGGATGTTATTTGTTGCAAATTTGGGGATAACTGAATGTTAGGGTTAGGGTTTCGATGTGTCGGGCAAATTAATATTATGCCTGTGCTGTAGCTTGTAAGCTTTCATTATGTTGCATGCCCCTAGTCCCTAGATAGGAGAATTAGAAATAATAAGTTGATTATCAAACTAGCAGTCTATCACATTGCCATAACTTGTATCACCGGGTTGGGACATAACGAAATATAATTATGAAATCAGTTACCATCTGAAGTTTGGTGTCGATGTATTAACGAGTTTGTTTGGGGATGCAGGAAGGGAAGCACATGTGATGACGTTTGAAGTAGGTGCAGCGCTTGAGGATGCGAAATGGCAGGTTCCTTCGTACTGTTTTGAGGAAACTACTGGTGTTACAAAGATGGATGATCATCGAGTTGGTGGCGCTGTTATGCATAGAGGCTTGGTTGATTCTGATAGTCGTAGAGTTGGAAGTATGTAGCGTTACTTACAGTAGTTAACTCATTGTACTTGTGTACATTTGTTTGGTTCCACTTAACTAATAATAATAAAAGTATAAAATGCTTGCAATTGTTTATGGTCCTGTGAGTGCTTGTGAAGATTGCCTTGAGTTTGGAGAACATGTATCAGTGGTCACGGGATGTGAAATCGACTTTAGAGATGCTAATACATTTGTCGTCGTTTTTTGTGATTATTGGTAAGGTGATCAACCAGTCAGGTGATCGAGTTGTATGTTAGAGTTCCATATATCGTTCCTTTTATCTGAGAAACATACAGTGATCATTACATGTTTATAAGTTACACATCTGATTATACTCTTGTTTTAGAACTTTATGGTTAACCTTAGCTTTCGAGTATCTGACACTGACCTATTTTTTGGAAATGAGTCAATATGGGTTGAATTTGCTTCATAAGAGGTCAAATGGGTTACATAGACACACTATATACAGATGTTTATATGGGTCAAACAGATCCATGAACTAAACCCGTAAATAAATGTGGATAACGTTCTAAAACTCTTAAGTCAAAAGAGATAGTATAGTCTGGTAATCATAGTTAAATCATTAACGAACAGTATGAGTTGATCAAGTGTATGCGAGATCATAATACAAGTAGCACATGGAGATACATACAGGCAGGGGCGGAGCCAGGAAATCTAAATGGATGGGGCGAAAAAATTTATTTTTATTTCTTCTGCAGTGTAGTAGGGGCGAAATTTTTTAAATGTCGTTAATACCTTAAAAAAATTTATTTTTTTACATAATTTAAAAGTTAATGTGGGGGCGGCTGCCTACGCTGCCCCCGCCCTGTCTCCGCCCCTGCATACAGATGAACACCTAACACAACTCATCAATCAATCAATATGATAATTATTTATGTATAGTGTGCATTGCATTGTAGGTAGAATCAAATCAATAATTACATATAAATAAGGGTAATGAATATACATACCATTTATCGTCTCGCAGAGTCGAAATGCCGTCGTCTGTAAGTTGAATGCAAATGTTCTTTTGCATTTTGTTTCAGTTACTTGTTTCTGATCGGGTAGTTCGATTGTGGGCTTCAGATGTTGTAATGGACTAGACTCGGTGACCACGTGAGAATATAATATAATTTTTGTATTAAATGTTGATGTCTTTCTATATGAGATTTAGTCATATAATTAGTTGGAAGTTGCGGAGAAGTTGGGTATTTATATGGGGTGTTGATAAATACAACAAAAAATTGTGATGTATACACCAAAATTTCTAATATTAATGTATACAGTACAACTTTTCACAGCACAGTTTTGGTGTATGTATGAAGCAAAAATCATGTTGTATTTATCAATTACCATTTATATGTATCTCTAGAAACTGGTCAACAGTGGGAAAGCCGCCGCGATTAGCTAGTCGAAGGTGGAATCAAGGTTGCCGAACTTAGGCCGCTAGAAGACCAGGGGACGGTTAAAGGTTTTGAGGTTTGCTGGTAAGAGGAAAACATATAAGAAAAAGGGAGTGATTTCATATGGGGTATAAATGTCCTTAGACATAAGATTTATGTGTGTGAATCAAAAGTCTTCGTATAAATATCAATTTAAAAATCAGTTTTTTTTTTTTTTTGTTTTTCGTATGAACAAGGGCGGATCTTAAGAGGGGCAGGGAGGGGTTATGGCCCCCCCAAAGTTATGAGCATATAATGTTATATATTTAACAATTTTAAGGTAAGTTCCAAAAAATTGAGATGCTCTCTGGGTTCTAAAGAGTTATTTTCAGAAAAAGAGTGAGAGATTTAAGTTGAGAGGTTGAAGAAAGAGAAAGTTATGGTTTATTTGTATTGTTATTTAAATTTAGATATAAAATATTAAAATAAATGAAGTGTATAATCCTTCCTCGATTGAAGTGAGAGAATATGGCAGCCATTCAAATTCAATTACTCCATTTGATTTAATTTTCAGTTATTGTTATTGTTTTTCGGTTTCTTTCTTATTTTGTTTTTCCTTTTAATGCTTATGATAATCCATATCCATAATCCATAATCCTCCATAATCCATATATGAATAATCCATAATCCATAATCCATCCATAACTACTTATAATGCATGTCCACATTTAAGATTCAACACTTCTTAAAAATTTTAATACCTAAACTACCCCTCATCCCATCACTCCCTTTCCTAACATAATTAACCCTTCTCTTTCCATTCAATTTTGTAATGAGACCCATATGTTTTTTTTTTCCTTTTGCTTTTGAATTTCATAACCATCCGTTTTGAATTTCCTTTTGCTTTTGAATTTCCTCAGCATACACACGGTATATAGGTATACAAAAATCAAACCCACACACTTGCAGAATAATTTTTTTTCTCATCTCTCTCCCTACCATCATCACCGCATAGCATAATTATAACGAAGCTTGGAGACACCATTGTTATCTCTCTCTAATTTGAAGGTTGATGCGGAAGTTTTGAAAAGTTGTTTTTGAAAAGTGCCGGAGACATCATTGTTATTTGTTACCGCCGCATAGCGCGGGTTATGTACTAGTTCTTTTATATCCATACATATACAGTTCTATTTTTTATAATGTCAACTGTTGTTAAAATTGATTGCAATTACGACTCGGATCAAAGCTGCTATGATCATTACACTACCAGGTTAAGTTATAAAGTTAATTAGTTTATTGATAAATATTCTTTTATATCGTAAAGTTAAGTTATAAAGTTAATTGTATACTTGTTTAGTATAATCATGCATGTGTATGTTTTATTTTCACTTACGTTTTAGTGTCCCATGATTTGGCCCCCCCAAATAATTTGTTCAAGATCCGCCACTGCGTATGAAGTCTGCAAAACTGATCAAGACAACTTATTCAAGTTACAATTTTTTGCATAAAACAACAATAAATCAATCAATCTTGGACACCTTTTTGTTTCAATGTCAAAACTTGAAGCAATTTAATGAGATTCGTTCTCAAATGATTCTCACTGGTTTCATCAAAGGCACATATGCAGCAAGTAATCATTACTTATTAGTGGTAATGTTGATTACTCTCGTAAAATATTCGATCACATCGACAACTCAAATGCGTTTATTTATAATACCAAGATGCCTGATTACTTGCAATGAATTATCCGAAAGAAACTATATTTCTTTATGAGTTGATGTTTAAGAATAAGACTAGGGGTGCTTATGTATATCCGGATAGCCTTTGTTAGTTCAAGCGTATATCGCTAGGTGTTCGGTTTTTGAGGGGAAACAAACACATGATTATGTGGTGAAAATGGAATTGTTTACGTAAGAAACACTTTGATTAATATGTATGGTGTCTATGGGGATTTGATGGATGCACGCAAGGTGTTTGATGAAAGTCCTGTGAGGGATTCGGTATCTTGGAATTTGATTTTGGCAGGGTATGTTCAGATGGGTAAGGTAGAAGAAGCGAAATTGATATTTGATCGGATGCCTGGAAAGAATGTAATTGCGTCGAATTTCATGATTGTGTTGTTTGTCGATGTGGCCATATCGATGAAGCTTACCGGTATTTTGCTGACCTGAAAGATAAGGATATTGTTTCGTGGACTGCGGTGATTAGTTGCTATGAGCAAACTGGCATGTATCAAGAGGCTTTGGTTATGTTTATGGAAATGAATGGAAAAGGAATCAAGATGGACGAGGTTGTACTGATTAGTGTTCTTTCTGCATGTGCTCATTCATCGGCTGTTATAGTGGGAGCATCGATACATGGATTAGTTCTAAAAGTAGGAACTTCATCTTATGTTAACATCCAAAATGCTTTGATTCATATGTACTCAGTTTGTGGAGATATAACAGCTGCAGAGAAACTCTTTGATTCAAGCTCCCACATTTATATTATTACTTGGAACTCTATGGTCTCCGGCTATTCAAAATGCGGCTCACTCGAGAAAGCCAGAAAAGTGTTTGATTCCATGCCTGAAAAGGATGTTGTGTCATGGAGTGCATTGATATCTGGTCACTCACAACTCGGTTTATTCGATGAAACTATAGCGTAGTTCCAGGAGATGATGCTTTATGGAAAGGTTAAGCCTGATGAGACCATACTCGTGAGTGTGATCTCGGCTTGCACTCATTTATCTGCTCTTGAGCAAGGTACACGGGTTCACACTTATATAAAAAAAAATGGTTTAGAGGTTAATTCTATTCTTGGTACTACCCTTGTAGACATGTACATGAAGTTAGGGTGTGTTGAAACTACTGCTGTGTACCTGCGATACATGCTAAAATGGGTCAGCTAAAGCTGGTGAGCTCACAGGTTTGAAATCAGTTAATATAGTATGAACCGCAAGATTTAAATAATGAATTGCATCCAGCAATTAAATGATAGTAATCGTGTATACAGCCATGAGCACATAGTTGAGCTTAACTCGAGGGCCGGGTCCCCTATAGAGAATTCCGGGCGAGGTGCCTCCACGAATGCCTAATCCACATTCGTCTTCCCAAATATTAGTACGTCCGTTTACCCGGTTAGTGCTTGCTAACCCGGACGAGGTGGGTCAATCCTATATGGTACCATATACTAATATTCACGCTACAACGTATTAACAACTATGCTGACGGAGGACTTTAAATGATTAGTTTCGAAAAACTCATGTAGTATATGAAATGTTTGTACTTGCGTTCACATGTTAAAAGTTTGAGCAGTATATCACACCCCTGAGTAAAACAGTAAAAATAGGGGCTATGAGACTCACCTGAGTCTGAGAGCGTTAAAATAAACATAAGTTGATTAGCCGAGAATGAAGTCCAACGACTTGTAACCTGAGGGTGTCCACGACACGCGATGGTTATAAATATGATTGGGTATCTCAAAAGATCACCCTAGTAGTTGTTCGCTCAACTAAAATGTCCAAATTTCCACCATTTGGTTGATGTGTTTAAGTATTTGAAAATGTGTACGGCCCGTTGGTGACGGTCTGCAATAATAATCCATAAGTGTTATTATTATTCGTTTCGTTCTACGTTTAGGAAAAGTATATATTTTTGTATGTTAATCATCATTGTAAAAAGTGTAGTTGTCGTTACGCGAGTGACGAATCGTTGAGCAAAAACTCAGTTCGCAGGGCAGAATCTCAGTTCGGCTCGCTCGGCTCGGTTCGGCTCGGTTCGACTCGGTTCGGCTCGCGAGTTCGGTTCGATTCGCAACTCGGCTCGGTTCGCTGCTCGGTTCGATTCGCAGCTCGGTTCGATTCGCAGCTCGGTTCGATTCGCTGCTCGGTTCGATTCGCTGCTCGGCTCGGTTCGCTGCTCGGTTCGATTCGTTGCTCGGCTCGGTTCGCAGGAAGAACATACCTCAGCTCGCGAAACGGTCTGATCGACGGATTTCGAGCCAAAAACATGTTTTCGGGTTTCCGTTTGGTCCGATTCTTTTACCCAACCCTCCAATGGACATTATAAGTTGTTACAAACCACTAACAAGCAAAAATACTTAAAAACGAGAGATTTTGGGATTTGTCGGAAACTTACAAAATGTCGGATCAAAAATCCGAAAAGATAGGATGATAGATCGAGGTGTCGTGGTTGTTTTGTTCCAAAGAGCCGAGATGATCCAAGCGAGTTTAGTATGTTTATTTTGCGATTTTAACGGGTTTTGGGTGTTTTTCTTTTTAGAGAGGAAAGAAGAGAGAGAGAGAGAAGGAATGGATGAAATGAAGAAAGAAAAGTGGGAGGTGGGGGTTTATCCCCACTTTTCAGTTTTCGCCCCGCGTTCCGCGTGGTGTTCGTTTGCTCCGTCGTTTAAACGTTAAATAATTATTTTATATATTAATTGGTAAGTTTTAAAATACTAATTCATTACGCGTTATTTTATTTAAATATTTTACAAATCCATTTATATTTGTGTTAAAAATGTAAGTTTGTTTATTTAGTTTGCGCGGTGTAATATTTTAAATTGTGTAAGTTCTGTTTGTACGATACGAATGAATACGAAATATTATCATAATAATATTTTTGACATAAAAGCGTTAGTTAATAAAATTGGTCATCAACGTCCGTATTAAATTGAATCGAAATACATTCGATTTAAATTGCGTACGATTTAACCAAATCGCATTTTCGTATATATTCAACAATATATATAATTCGATACATTAATTAGCCTAACACAGAACTAATTACATGTATTAACATATGATTAGGCACTAATTACTAGTCCTAATTTGGCGGGTGTTACATTCTCCCCCTGTTAGAAGAATTTCGTCCCGAAATTTAGTTCGAAGTCGTGTTTGATGTAGAATCAGTGAAAAGTTGAGGATATTTGAGTCGCATTTGGTCTTCCCGTTCCCAGGTGAATTTCGGACCGCGCCGCGAATTCCATCTGACCTTGACGATGGGAATACGACTTTGTTTTAGTTGTTTGACCTCACGGTCCATAATTTCAGCGGGTTCCTCAACAAAATGAAGTTTGTCGTCAACACGAATTTCATCTAATGGAATAATAAGTGTCTCATCAGACAGACACTTCTTCAAATTTGAAATATGAAAAGTGGGGTGCACGCTGCTAAGTTCGGATGGCAGCTGCAATCGATAAGCTACGGGGCCAATCCGTTCGAGGATCTCAAAAGGCCCGATGTACCTGGGATTTAACTTCCCGCGTTTGCCAAAACGGATGACGCCTTTCCAAGGCGATACTTTTAGGAGTACTCGATCCCCAACTTGGAACTCGAGTGGTTTGCGTCTCACGTCAGCATAACTTTTCTGACGATCACGTGCGGTTTTGAGTCGGTTTTGAATTTCCACAATTTTCTCTGTGGTGGCGTGTATGAGTTCAGGACCAGTGAGTTGGCTATCTCCCACTTCGGTCCAACAAATCGGTGATCGGCACTTACGACCGTACAGTGCCTCAAAAGGTGCAGCCTTAATGCTGGCATGATAGCTGTTATTGTAGGAAAATTCACATAACGGTAGATGTCTTTCCCAGTTTGTACCGAAATCAACTACGCAGGCGCGTAGCATATCTTCCAGTGTCTGAATGGTCCGTTCACTTTGGCCATCGGTTTGAGGATGGTACGCGGTACTCATATCAAGACGGGTACCCATTGCTTTTTGAAGTGATTGCCAAAAGTGAGAAGTGAAACGGGCATCTCTGTCAGAGATGATTGAGATTGGAACGCCGTGTTGAGAAACGATTTCTTTAATGTAGATTTGTGCAAGGCGCTCCATTTTATCGTTTTCCCTGATTGCCAGGAAATGAGCAGATTTGGTGAGACGATCGACGATCACCCAAATGGTATCGCAACCGCTCGACGACTTGGGTAGTTTGGTTATGAAATCCATGGCAATTTGTTCCCATTTCCATTCAGGGATATCGGGTTGTTGAAGTAAGCCAGAAGGCTTTTGATGTTCGGTTTTGACTTTTGAGCAAGTAAGGCACTTGCTGACGTAAGTGGCGATTTCGGCTTTCATGTTCGGCCACCAATAAAATTCCTTGATGCCGTGGTACATTTTATCGGATCCTGGATGGATAGAATATTTGGACTTGTGAGCCTCATCCATCACCAAGTCTCGTAGTTTCCCAAAATTAGGCAACCAGATTCGGTTTGAGATATACCTAATCCCGTTAGATTTGATTTCAAATTGTTTGTCAATACCATGCAAGGCTTCGTTTTTTATGTTTTCAGGTTTCAGGGCTTCGATCTGAGCGGTATGAATTTGAATGGTGAGATCGTTGTGAATGGTCATACTGAGGGCTCGGACTCGAAGTGGTTTAGGTCGTTCCTTTCGGCTGAGGGCATCGGCTACAACATTAGCCTTCCCTGGGTGGTACTTGATCTCGCAGTCATAATCGGTAAGCAACTCGACCCATCGACGTTGCCTCATATTGAGATCCTTCTGATCGAAGATGTGTTGAAGACTTTTATGGTCGGTAAAGATGGTGCACTTAGTGCCGTAGAGATAATGTCTCCAGATTTTGAGAGCAAAAACGACAGCTCCAAGTTCGAGGTCATGAGTGGTGTAGTTCTTTTCGTGAATTTTCAGCTGTCGTGAGGCATAGGCAATGACTTTGTCTCGTTGCATTAGCACACAACCGAGACCTTGGTGAGAAGCATCGCAGTATACCACGAAGTCATCGGTGCCTTCGGGTAGTGATAGAATTGGAGCACTGCAAAGCTTTTGTTTCAGAAGTTGGAACGCTGACTCTTGTTTATCGGTCCAATCGAACCTTTTGTCCTTCTGAGTCAGTATCGTGAGTGGTTGAGCTATTTTGGAGAAATTTTCGATGAATCGTCGATAGTACCCAGCAAGACCCAAGAATTGTCGTACTTCAGTTGCAGAGGTGGGTGCTTGCCAGTCTTTGATAGCCTCGATTTTTGATGGGTCAACGTGAATTCCCTGACTGTCGATCACGTGACCAAGGAATTGAACGGTTTGTATCCAGAACTCACACTTAGAGAATTTGGCATAAAGCTCCTCGTGTCTAAGTAATTCTAGAATTGTTCTGAGATGTTGCGCGTGTTCTTGCTCGTTGCGCGAATAGATGAGGATGCCATCGATAAAAACAATGACAAACTTGTCGAGGTAAGGTTTGCACACCCGATTCATAAGGTCCATGAATACAGCCGGTGCGTTGGTTAGACCAAAGGGCATCACTTGGAATTCGTAGTGCCCGTAACGAGTTCTGAAAGCAGTTTTTGGAATATCGGTGTCGCGAACTCGTAACTGATGATAGCCTGATCGCAAGTCGATTTTTGAGTAGAAACTTGAACCCTGAAGTTGGTCGAATAGATCATCAATGCGAGGAAGTGGATATCGGTTTTTGACGGTCAATTTGTTCAACTCTCGATAGTCGATGCACATTCTGAATGAACCATCCTTCTTTTTAACGAACAAGACCGGAGCTCCCCAAGGTGAAGAACTCGGTCTAATGAATCCTCTATCCAGGAGTTCCTGTAACTGGGTGGACAACTCCTGAAGTTCAGATGGGGCTAAACGGTATGGTGCGCGGGCCACCGGTGCGGCACCCGGCACGAGATCGATTGAAAACTCAACCTGTCTAGGTGGAGGTAAACCAGGTAGTTCTTCCGGAAAGACTTCGGGAAAGTCTTTAACAATTGGTACATCTTCATGTCGCTTCTCCTCCGACTTCTTCTCCGTGATGTGTGCGAGTATTGCAGGGTAACCCTTTCTCAGAAATTTTCGGGTTTTTAAGCACGAGATGATATTGAGTCTCGTCCCACCGGTCTCCCCCTGTATGATCAAGGTTCCACCGGTAGCGAGTGGAATGCGGACGACCTTATCGTAACAAACGATTTCAGCTCGGTGTTTGGACAACCAGTCCATTCCAATGATGACGTCGAAACTTCCGATTTCAACGGGTACAAGATCGATTGAGAAGGTTTCATCAGCTAGTTTTAAAGTGCAATTAGGTATCACACTATCGGTTTCTATAAGTTCTCCATTTGCTAGCTCTACAGTGTACTTAACATCTAGGGCAACAGGTGTGATGTCAAGTAGTGGGCAAAAGTCATCAGAGATAAAGCTTCTATCAGCACCAGTATCAAATAGAACAGAAGCATTTAAGTTGTTGAGGAGGAACATACCCGAGACCACATTCGGGTCCTGGCGGGCGTCCCCAGATTTGATGACGAAGGCTCTGCTTCGGGTGTTGTTGTTGTTGTTGCGGTTGTTGTTCTTCAGATTTGGGCACGTGTCCCTGAAGTGTCCGGGTTTCCCACACTCAAAGCAGACTTTGGGTGGCCTGGTGTTGTTGTTGGAATTGTTGTTGGCGGGAGAGCGGCAGTCCTTGGTGAGGTGACCGTACCTCTTGCAGTTGTTGCAAAAGGGACTACATGAACTTTCATGGTGACGGCTGCACTTGGGACAATATGGTTTGCTCCAAGTGTAACCCCGTATGATGTCGGTGGTGGTGTTGTAGGCTTTGATGGTGTCGGGTTTCTTGTTTTGTTGGTTTGAGTGGTTGTTGTGGTGGTCAGACCACTTTCTTTTGTTGTTGAGAGAGGATGAAGTAGGGGTTTCAGAATCTTGGCTCATGGACATCAGGTCTTGAGCCAATAGGATTGCACCGTCAATGGTGGCTTGGTTTGAAGAGGCAACATGTCCCCTAACAGGCTCAGGAAGGCCAAGGATGTACTTCCTGATTTTATCAGGTTCCGTGCTCACCATAGCTGGGCGGAGGGCGGCAAGTTGTTGGAATCTGGTGGTATAACCATCGATATCACCACCTTGAACATTTAAGTTCCAGAACTCCTCATCTAGCTTCTGGAGTTTGGCGATAGAGCAGTATTTGGCAGTGAGTTTAGCTTTCAATTCCTCCCAAGAGAGTTGGTAAGCAATGTCAGCACCCACTGATTGGGTATATGAGTTCCACCAAGAGTGGGCATCATCTTCGAGAGAGCAGGTGGCGAAGTTTACTTTGTCGTTCTCCGCGCATTTACTGACACGGAAAACAGTTTCCATCTTTTCGAACCATCTGATCAGTCCGATGGCTCCTTCAGAACCCTTGAAGCTTGAGGGTTTGCAGCTTTGAAAGTCCTTGTAAGAACAAGGTTTAGTAGTAGGGGTTTCAGCGGCATCGCTGTTTCTTGTGGAGTTTTGGGGGGTATTCCGAGCCAGAGCTTCAGTAACAGCCTGGGTTATAAGCGATGTGAGCTGAGCATCAGTGTAAGGTCTGGTCTTTGGCGGCATGATTCTTCAATAAAAGAAACGAAGATACATGAGATTTTGCAAGGAAATTGTATTTGTCACAGATGTACATGTATAAAAGCAGTAATACATAACATCAACATGGAAAAGTGTCAATTAATATGAGTTGAAACAGCGATGAATATTTAATAGATAGTACGAGTTCGAAGGTTACATCCTACAGAGTTATTACAAAAGGTGTCGGGAATTGTTACATCCGACGAATTCATAGAGTAGAGCTTAAATAGTTATTAAACTACAAGGTAGATTATAAGGCAAGGACTGCACTAGTTTTAACGTAGATTAATTTGTTCCATCATTTCAATGAGGCGATCCACAGTGTTTGCAAGCCTGCTAGCCTGTCGGGCGTTGTCTTCTGCTAGTGCTAGTCGTTGTGTTAGTCCACGCGCATACTCTTCTGCTTCATGTGAGCGCTGTTCACATTCTTCCATCCTTTGTCGCAGAAGGGCATTTTCCACCCTTATTTCTATTATTTGGTTGCGAAGGACATCCATGTTGTTGTTTGTGGTTTCAAGGTCGTCGGAGACTTGTTCTATGCGTTCAAGGGATGTAAGTCTCCAGTTTTCGTTGGTTTCCTGCAACACGACATCCATGGTGCGAAGTCGCTGCTCGTGATGGTTCACCCTAGCGGCTAAGGCTGGCAAGGTGAGGTGAGTGGGGTACGGGCCAGCTCGACGCAACCTGGTGTTCCTCCTTGCTACCCTTGGGTTCTGCGACCCGGATTGAGAGCGAGATGAATCTGATGGTGTGTTTGCCATTTCTGAGACAAAGCGTTAGTAAGAGTGAGGCCTATATTCATATAGTTCCTATATAATATAGCCTATTGAGTGTCTAGCATAAACATGTTTAAGTCTCGGTTCTCTCGAGGTCAGAGTCTTCTAGTGTACCCTGTTCAGCCATAACTACTTTCAGATCTTACATCATCTTTGCTTAATTGTACATAGTTGATCAGGCTATGTTAAATTAAACTCGTATGGTGTAATCACTGAACCAGTTATACCTAATAAGGAATACTGCCTAATGGTCATAGTCTAGGCTCACTAAATGCAACCTAGTTCACTATAACCTTAGGCTCTGATACCAATATGTAACACCCCCAAATTTAATGATTTGCGGAAGCGCGATTTGGGTGTTACTAATTAATATACAAAGCACCAAGATATATAGTAAACGACTCTATATGCGTCGTTTTAACAACATAGATTTATAACATAAATGTTTACATCAGTTAAAGCTTTACATAGCTCGTGTTCGAATAATTGAAAGATTTCAATACATAAACACTGTTACAAAATATGTTAATGCAATGAAATCTCAAATGTTTGCATGCTGACTCGAGCTATCAAAATCCTGAGCGGGCAGTCCAAAACCTACTGCTGTGTACCTGCGATACATGCTAAAATGGGTCAGCTAAAGCTGGTGAGCTCACAGGTTTGAAATCAGTTAATATAGTATGAACCGCAAGATTTAAATAATGAATTGCATCCAGCAATTAAATGATAGTAATCGTGTATACAGCCATGAGCACATAGTTGAGCTTAACTCGAGGGCCGGGTCCCCTATAGAGAATTCCGGGCGAGGTGCCTCCACGAATGCCTAATCCACATTCGTCTTCCCAAATATTAGTACGTCCGTTTACCCGGTTAGTGCTTGCTAACCCGGACGAGGTGGGTCAATCCTATATGGTACCATATACTAATATTCACGCTACAACGTATTAACAACTATGCTGACGGAGGACTTTAAATGATTAGTTTCGAAAAACTCATGTAGTATATGAAATGTTTGTACTTGCGTTCACATGTTAAAAGTTTGAGCAGTATATCACACCCCTGAGTAAAACAGTAAAAATAGGGGCTATGAGACTCACCTGAGTCTGAGAGCGTTAAAATAAACATAAGTTGATTAGCCGAGAATGAAGTCCAACGACTTGTAACCTGAGGGTGTCCACGACACGCGATGGTTATAAATATGATTGGGTATCTCAAAAGATCACCCTAGTAGTTGTTCGCTCAACTAAAATGTCCAAATTTCCACCATTTGGTTGATGTGTTTAAGTATTTGAAAATGTGTACGGCCCGTTGGTGACGGTCTGCAATAATAATCCATAAGTGTTATTATTATTCGTTTCGTTCTACGTTTAGGAAAAGTATATATTTTTGTATGTTAATCATCATTGTAAAAAGTGTAGTTGTCGTTACGCGAGTGACGAATCGTTGAGCAAAAACTCAGTTCGCAGGGCAGAATCTCAGTTCGGCTCGCTCGGCTCGGTTCGGCTCGGTTCGACTCGGTTCGGCTCGCGAGTTCGGTTCGATTCGCAACTCGGCTCGGTTCGCTGCTCGGCTCAATTCGCAGCTCGGTTCGATTCGCAGCTCGGTTCGATTCGCTGCTCGGTTCGATTCGCTGCTCGGCTCGGTTCGCTGCTCGGTTCGATTCGCTGCTCGGCTCGATTCGCTGCTCGGCTCGGTTCGCAGGAAGAACATACCTCAGCTCGCGAAACGGTCTGATCGACGGATTTCGAGCCAAAAACATGTTTTCGGGTTTCCGTTTGGTCCGATTCTTTTACCCAACCCTCCAATGGACATTATAAGTTGTTACAAACCACTAACAAGCAAAAATACTTAAAAACGAGAGATTTCGGGATTTGTCGGAAACTTACAAAATGTCGGATCAAAAATCCGAAAAGATAGGATGATAGATCGAGGTGTCGTGGTTGTTTTGTTCCAAAGAGCCGAGATGATCCAAGCGAGTTTAGTATGTTTATTTTGCGATTTTAACGGGTTTTGGGTGTTTTTCTTTTTAGAGAGGAAAGAAGAGAGAGAGAGAGAAGGAATGGATGAAATGAAGAAAGAAAAGTGGGAGGTGGGGGTTTATCCCCACTTTTCAGTTTTCGCCCCGCGTTCCGCGTGGTGTTCGTTTGCTCCGTCGTTTAAACGTTAAATAATTATTTTATATATTAATTGGTAAGTTTTAAAATACTAATTCATTACGCGTTATTTTATTTAAATATTTTACAAATCCATTTATATTTGTGTTAAAAATGTAAGTTTGTTTATTTAGTTTGCGCGGTGTAATATTTTAAATTGTGTAAGTTCTGTTTGTACGATACGAATGAATACGAAATATTATCATAATAATATTTTTGACATAAAAGAGTTAGTTAATAAAATTGGTCATCAACGTCCGTATTAAATTGAATCGAAATACATTCGATTTAAATTGCGTACGATTTAACCAAATCGCATTTTCGTATATATTCAACAATATATATAATTCGATACATTAATTAGCCTAACACAGAACTAATTACATGTATTAACATATGATTAGGCACTAATTACTAGTCCTAATTTGGCGGGTGTTACACTTTAATCCCATGATCAAAACACACAATATTGAGCCTAACATTAAACATTATGGATGCATGGTTGATCTTCTTGGGCGTGTAGGGTTGCTCAAAGAAGCTGAAAAATTAATCGATAGTATGTCTATGGCACCAGATGTTGCTACTTGGGGTGCATTGCTAGGTGCCTGTAAGAAACATGGTGCTAATGAAATGGGACATAGGGTTGGTGTCGCACCCCCAAATTATGATGCGGAAGCGGTTCGGGTCGGGGCGCGACTAATTACATATCACAGCACATAAGATATAATGAACGACTCTATATGCGTCGTTTTACAACTTTTATTGATAAAATCAAAGTTTACATCAAAAATATAGTTACATTAGCTCGGATTGAGAGATTTAAGTACATAATTAATCTATACAAAATATAATAATGCAGCTAAATCTCTGATTGTTTGCATGATGACTCGAGCTAATTGATCCTTACTTGAGCAGTCCAACCTACTGCTGGTCACCTGTGATACATGCTAAAATTGGTCAGCGAAACGCTGGTGAGCTCATAGGTTTGTATGTCAACACATATGTTTGTATGAACCGCAAGATTTAATAATTGAATTTAAAGTGCAATTAAGAAAAATAAAAGTTATACAGCCATGAGCACATTGTATGAGCTTAACTTGAGTTGTCAGGCCCACTTAAGGAAACCTAACTTGAAATGCCTCCCACGAGTGCCTAATCCACACTCGTCTTCCCAAATGCTAATACGTCCGTTTGACCAGTTAGTGCGTGCTAACCCGGACGAGGATTGTCTATAACGTCCCTCATTTAATACAACAATATAATATTAAAACTGGCGGAAGCAACTACTTGAAATACATATTCTATTAAAACCTGCTAGAAATTTTCGCAACCCTTTATGCAATATGTTTAACTACTAAACAACCATAATTAACATGTTTACAAACCCGGGGCATTATATACTATAAAACATTATTTATTACAAACTGGATCAGAGTTGCAAGTTTCAAACATTCCCAGCATCAAAACATCCTTCCTGACTACCCACATAATATACATCACCTGCAGGAAGTAAATTGAGGGATTAGCACGAAGCTAAGTGAATGAATAATCAACTACAATTCAATTTAGCTAGCAATCTGTTCACAATCAATAATGCAACAAATATCGTCAAGAGGAACGGTGGTTCCTAGAGACCCTGTTCCGGGTGGCCCCATCAGAACACTTAAATCAACTGTAGGCCAAAACAGTGAATAACCGCTAACTAACTGCTAATCTCCATCAACACATGTACGCAACCCTGTGTTGACCAACATTAGCAATCAAGTCCAACTGACAATCTAGTTGACCTCTGGATTATACATTTCAATTCAATGTTCGTCAAACAACCAATCAAATGGCATATCATTTCAAAGTTAGCATACTATCAATAGTAATCCTATAATTACTGATTGAAATCAAACTGACACAACCAAATCAAACTGTGAGTCTCAAATCCACTCACCTGGTTCGTCTCAGTTACTTACTCAGCAGTCTTATCTCGCTGAGCCCTTGGATTATCTGAGAACATAAAATCAATCATAAGTTAGTAATTTGTTTTCAACTAATGGTACTTATGTAATTAAACACATTACATAAATAAGCACATCATTAATCAATTCCAACATTACAACAATACTATTTATATATAGTATTTATTTAAGTTCACAAACTAAGATGATCATCAATTTTATTTATGCAAACGCGATCCAGGCAAGGGGGTGGGATCGCGTTCACCCTTTGCAAAAAGTTCTGTCACCGTTTTACACTTAGCAACGCGATCCGGGAACTAGGGCTGGATCGCGTTCATAAGAAGAGAACGTTATGGAATCAATTTTCATTAGGAAACGCGATCCGGGCAAGACTTCAGGATCGCGTTCCTACGCGTTTTAGCTCAGGTGCAGACCTGCAAACACACAGCTCAACCCATTTTCATATATCACCAACAACAGCCACAACTCATTTCCAGCAACATGTTTCAGGTCATATACCATCATAATACATACCATAACATGTTTGAAACATCTAGTTATCACTATCAATTCAAGTTTATGAACTAACTAAATCAAGAACTTACCAAATTAAAGAGTTCAAAGTGATGATGATGATGTTTATGCTATTACTAATCGATTTCCAGCTCAAGATTACAACACACTCTTTGATTCACTTGATTTCTAGCTTTAGGGTTTAAGGGTTTTAGAGATTTTCAAGTTTTAGGTTTAGTTTCTAAAAGTGGAAAGTGATAAACTTTCCTAAAAAGGAAATATTTAAGGCGGTTAAGATTTTACACCGACCCGTATCCACTTAAAACTAGTCCCCTTTTTAATCTATTGCCTGGAACCTAAAAACCATTTGCGAGAAACTTCTTTTATTGCACCGTCAACTATAGTAAATTAAAACAAACAATAATTTACTAAGCACAATAAGTCCTGAGGTTTATTTAACTAAGTTTCGCAATTTAAACATATTTATCAAATAATTTCTAATACAATTAAATACATCAATTTAAAATTAGAAATTACCGGACCAGAAGAGAGGATGTTACAATTCTCCCCCCCTTAGAAAGATTTCGTCCCCGAAATCTCATCACGATCAAATAATCCAGGATATCTGGATCTCATACTTTCCTCAGTTTCCCAAGTTAGGTTTTCACCTAAACTATGTTTCCATTTCACTAACACCATGGGAATCTGTTTCTTCCTAAGTTTGGTCACTTTTCTGTCAAGAAGTTCTACTGGTTCTTCAACTAACTTCTGACTCTGATCAACTTTCAAAGGAAGAATCTGAGACTGGTCCTCAACGTTACATTTCCTCAAATAACAAATGTTAAACGTATCATGAATACCAGCAAGCTCTGGAGGAAGATCCAATGTAACAGACTGATCATTAACAATCTGACGAATTCTAAACGGTCCAATATATCGAGGAGCCAATTTGCTACGTTTCCCAAACCGTATTACCCCTTTCCAAGGCGAAACTTTCAGATAAACAAGTTCACCTTCAACAAAATTAACAGGTCGACGTTTAGGATCTGCATATTGTTTCTGTCTATCACGTGCAGCTTTCAACTTTTCACGAGCCACTGCTACTTTATCAGCTGTCATCTGAACAATGTCTGGACCTGCAAACTGTTTCTCACCTGCCTCTAGCCAACAAGTTGGAGTTCTACAACGGCGTCCATAAAGCATTTCATATGGAGGCATGCCAATACTAGAGTGATAAGAGTTATTATAAGCAAACTCAACCAATGGCAAATGAGAATCCCAAGAACCACCATACTCCAGAATACAAGCTCTTAACATATCCTCCAATGTCTGAATCGTACGTTCTGACTGACCATCTGTTTGAGGATGATAAGCTGTACTAAGATTCACACGTGTACCCAATTCATGCTGCAAACTCTGCCAGAAATGAGATACAAACCTCGGATCTCTATCAGATACAATCGATAATGGAATACCATGCCGAGTAACAATCTCATTCATATACAACTGTGCAAGCTTACTCAGAGATGCAGTATCACTAGTAGCTAGAAAATGAGCACTCTTGGTCAATCGATCAACAATGACCCAAACCATGTCATTTCCTCGGGTAGTTCGAGGCAACTTGGTTACAAAATCCATAGTCAAATGTTCCCACTTCCATTCAGGAATTTCAAGTTGTTTCAATGATCCATACGGCTTCTGATGTTCAGCTTTAACTTGAGAACAAATATGACAAGAACTAACAAACCTTGCTACATCCATCTTCATTGTAGGCCACCAATACAAAGGTTTCAAGTCATTATACATTTTAGTGCTTCCAGGATGTACAGACAATCTGGACTTATGGGCTTCATTCAGAATAACATCCCGAAGACCACCAAACAAAGGAATCCAAACACGAGACTGAAAGGTTTTTAATCCCCTAGAATCATCCAATAACAATTCCTTTTGATTCAACATAATTTCAGATTTCAAATTATGATCTAACAAAGCCTCTAACTGTGCAGCTTTAATCTGACCCACCAAATCAGAAGAAACTTCTAAACGCATAACATAAACTCGATCAGAAGTTACCTTGCGGCTTAAAGCATCAGCAACCACATTGGCTTTCCCTGGATGGTATTTAATTTCACAATCATAATCTTTGATTAATTCCAACCATCGTCTCTGCCGCATATTCAACTCTTGCTGTGAAAATATATACTGAAGACTCTTGTGATCTGTACAAATAACACATTTGGTACCATACAAGTAATGCCTCCAGATTTTCAAAGCAAACACAACAGCTGCAAGCTCTAAATCATGGGTGGGATAATTTCTTTCATGAGGTTTGAGCTGACGAGAAGCATAAGCAATCACACGATCTCGCTGCATTAATACACAACCTAAACCAGCAATAGATGCATCACAATAAACAACAAAATCATCGGACCCATCTGGCAATGCTAACACCGGAGCCTGACATAACAACTGTTTCAGAGTCTGAAAAGCAGCTTCCTGTTGTTCAGTCCATACAAATTTTTCATCCTTACGGGTTAGTTTAGTTAATGAACCGGCAATTTTAGAAAAATCTTTAATAAACTTCCGGTAATAACCCGCCAAACCAAGAAAACTCTTTATTTCAGAAGCAGACTTTGGAGCTTTCCAATTCATTACAGCTTCAATCTTTGAAGGATCAACTTTAACACCCTCATTACAAATGATATGACCCAAAAACTGTACTTCCCGAATCCAAAATTCACATTTCGAAAATTTTGCATACAAATGTTCTCTCTTTAAGGTTTCCAATACCAACCTCAAATGCATTCCATGCTCTGATTCGGAGTTAGAATATACCAAAATGTCATCGATAAACACAATCACAAATTTATCAAGAAAAGGTCGACAAACACGGTTCATCAAATCCATAAAAACTGCGGGAGCATTCGTCAAACCAAAAGGCATAACCAGAAATTCAAAATGACCATATCTGGTTCTAAATGCAGTTTTAGGAATATCACAATCCCTAACACGAACTTGATGATAACCTGATCTCAAATCAATCTTTGAATAAAATGAAGATCCCTGCAACTGATCAAATAAATCATCTATCCGAGGCAGAGGATATTTATTCTTTACTGTCCTTTTATTCAATTCCCTATAATCAATGCACATTCTAAAAGACCCATCTTTCTTTTTCACAAACAGAACTGGTGCACCCCAGGGAGAAGAACTAGGTCTAATAAACCCTTTATCCAATAACTCCTGTATCTGATTCATCATTTCCCGTATCTCAGACGGAGCTAATCTATAAGGGGCTTTGGCTATAGGTGAAGAGCCAGGAACAAGATCAATCTGGTATTCAACTTCCCTAACCGGTGGTAAACCAGGTAATTCATCAGGGAATACTTCCGGATACTCAGAAACAACCGGTACATCAGAAAGGGACTTCTTTTCTAACTTAGCATCAATCACATAAGCTAGATACGATTCACAGCCCTTGGACAAAGATTTCCTAGCTTTCATCATACTAATCAAAGGTATACAAACATTATCCCATTCTCCTCGAGCCACGACATATGACTTTTCAGAGATTGGAATTCTAATCAGCTTATTGTGGCAATCTATGCTTGCTTTATACTGACTTAACCAATCCATACCAATAATCACATCAAAACTAGCAATTGGCATCAACAGAAAGGAAATTGGGAAAGTCTGGCTATCTATCATAATACTAGCTCCAATTACCGAGGTGGTAACAGGAACCGATTTGCCACTAGCTATTTCTACTTCAACTGGGTTTGTTATCACAGTAGGCATCATTTTCAACTTATCACAGAAACACACAGATACAAAAGAACAATTTGCACCAGAATCAAACAAAACACTAGCTGGTACAGAATTTACAAGAAAAGTACCCGTGATCACGTCATCTGTATGGACAGCTTCATCAACTGTCATTTGAAAAGCCCTACTAACTGCAGATGGCGGATTCTTCCGCTTCTGACCGGAAGAAGCTGATGAACCAACAACTGTCCCCGAACCCTGTCTCTTAGCCTCAGAACACTGATTTGCACGATGACCTTCCTTATGGCAGTTCCAACACACATAAGTGGGAAAAACACAATCTTTGGCTTCATGCCCAATCACACCACATTTTACACATCTAGTGGTTTGCACAGTACACGGCCCAAAATGTCTAGCTCTACACTTAATACACCAATTGGGACGATCAGAAGTACCACCACGACTTTCTTGTTTCTTGCCCTGCTGATTTCCTTGCCACCGTTGCTTACCTTTACCAGAAGATTCACTCCTAGATTTCTGAGAAACTATTTCTTTACTTGGTACTTGTTGAGGTTTCAAATCACTGTCAACAGATCGAGCTAACATAAAAGCTTGAGGAAGAGAGCTCGCTAATCTCACTGAAGTTCGATAATGATTAGGTAAAGTACCCACAAACTGTTCTATTTGAGTTCTCTCATCAGGAACCCACTGCTGAACAAACCTGAGTTTCTCTGTAAACTGATTTATCAAATCATCCATTGACATGTTATCAGTTAATTGCAAATCCATAAACTCTTTTCTAATCCGAGCTATATCATAGTTTGAACAATACTGCTTACAAACTTCATTACGAAAATCAGACCATCGGATAGATGCTTTCTGAAAAGAAGATAAAACAGAAGTAATCGAATCCCACCAATTCATAGCTGCTCCTTTTAAAAGTTGAGTTGCATACGGAACTTTTAGTTCTTCCTCACATTGACAGACTTCAAATTTCTTTTCAACATCTCTCAACCAATCTAGAGTTACAGAAGGATTCGTACTACCCGAATACACGGACGGATTACTGCTCATGAAGGTTTTAAAGGAACACACCTTTTGCTTTGGCGGTGAAATCGTACCAAACACAGGATGAGATGATTCAGCCTCTTTTTGTTGTTTGTACATTCTAAGTGCTTGGTTTTCTTCTTCCAATTGAAGCAGATACTGATCCCTTTCTGCCTCCTCTCTAGCGTGGAAAGAAGTACCAGCATTCTCATTCCGGTCATCATGAGTCTCAGCAGCAACTTCAGGCCTTGAGGCATTATTAGGGTTCACAGGTAGTTGCTCGTTATCCGCCATATCTGTAAACACCACAACAGCTTACAAATCATTAGTCGTTAGCACCTATTCTACTAACCAATTCACATTCAGTACATAATCCCTTTCCCAAGAATGTTTGACACAACACCATCAAAGTTCAGGATTGAACATACAATCATATTCAATTGCCCCAAACTATTGCTCTGATACCAACTTATAACGCCCCTCATTTAATACAACAATATAATATTAAAACTGGCGGAAGCAACTACTTGAAATACATATTCTATTAAAACCTGCTAGAAATTTTCGCAACCCTTTATGCAATATGTTTAACTACTAAACAACCATAATTAACATGTTTACAAACCCGGGGCATTATATACTATAAAACATTATTTATTACAAACTGGATCAGAGTTGCAAGTTTCAAACATTCCCAGCATCAAAACATCCTTCCTGACTACCCACATAATATACATCACCTGCAGGAAGTAAATTGAGGGATTAGCATGAAGCTAAGTGAATGAATAATCAACTACAATTCAATTTAGCTAGCAATCTGTTCACAATCAATAATGCAACAAATATCGTCAAGAGGAACGGTGGTTCCTAGAGACCCTGTTCCGGGTGGCCCCATCAGAACACTTAAATCAACTGTAGGCCAAAACAGTGAATAACCGCTAACTAACTGCTAATCTCCATCAACACATGTACGCATCCCTGTGTTGACCAACATTAGCAATCAAGTCCAACTGACAATCTAGTTGACCTCTGGATTATACATTTCAATTCAATGTTCGTCAAACAACCAATCAAATGGCATATCATTTCAAAGTTAGCATACTATCAATAGTAATCCTATAATTACTGATTGAAATCAAACTGACACAACCAAATCAAACTGTGAGTCTCAAATCCACTCACCTGGTTCGTCTCAGTTACTTACTCAGCAGTCTTATCTCGCTGAGCCCTTGGATTATCTGAGAACATAAAATCAATCATAAGTTAGTAATTTGTTTTCAACTAATGGTACTTATGTAATTAAACACATTACATAAATAAGCACATCATTAATCAATTCCAACATTACAACAATACTATTTATATATAGTATTTATTTAAGTTCACAAACTAAGATGATCATCAATTTTATTTATGCAAACGCGATCCAGGCAAGGGGGTGGGATCGCGTTCACCCTTTGCAAAAAGTTCTGTCACCGTTTTACACTTAGCAACGCGATCCGGGAACTAGGGCTGGATCGCGTTCATAAGAAGAGAACGTTATGGAATCAATTTTCATTAGGAAACGCGATCCGGGCAAGACTTCAGGATCGCGTTCCTACGCGTTTTAGCTCAGGTGCAGACCTGCAAACACACAGCTCAACCCATTTTCATATATCACCAACAACAGCCACAACTCATTTCCAGCAACATGTTTCAGGTCATATACCATCATAATACATACCATAACATGTTTGAAACATCTAGTTATCACTATCAATTCAAGTTTATGAACTAACTAAATCAAGAACTTACCAAATTAAAGAGTTCAAAGTGATGATGATGATGTTTATGCTATTACTAATCGATTTCCAGCTCAAGATTACAACACACTCTTTGATTCACTTGATTTCTAGCTTTAGGGTTTAAGGGTTTTAGAGATTTTCAAGTTTTAGGTTTAGTTTCTAAAAGTGGAAAGTGATAAACTTTCCTAAAAAGGAAATATTTAAGGCGGTTAAGATTTTACACCGACCCGTATCCACTTAAAACTAGTCCCCTTTTTAATCTATTGCCTGGAACCTAAAAACCATTTGCGAGAAACTTCTTTTATTGCACCGTCAACTATAGTAAATTAAAACAAACAATAATTTACTAAGCACAATAAGTCCTGAGGTTTATTTAACTAAGTTTCGCAATTTAAACATATTTATCAAATAATTTCTAATACAATTAAATACATCAATTTAAAATTAGAAATTACCGGACCAGAAGAGAGGATGTTACATTGTCAATCCTATATGATATCATATACTAACATTCACGCTACTACGTATTACCAGACTATGCTATGGAGGGCTTTAAATTGATTAGCTTGAAACTCATGTAGTATTTGATTTGATTTGTACTTGCGTTCAACTTGTAAAACAAAACAAACAATAATATCGCACCCCTGATTGAAAATCAGTAAAATAGGGGCCATGAGACTCACCTGAGTCTTGAAGTGGTTATCTAGATAAACCGAAATTGATTAGCTGTGAATTGATGTCCGAAACTTGTAACCTGAGGGCGTTCAATACGCGCGATGGTTATTATTTGAATAGGTATCTCGAAAGACTACCTTTGTAATAGTTTGTCCAAATTATCCCGATTTGGTTGATTGACTTGTCCAAATTACTACGATTTGGTTGATTGATTTGAGTTTTGAAAAACGTGTACGGCCCGTTGGTGATTGTTTGTAATAATAATCTCGATATTATTATTTTGATTTTTGAAGTGTTGTACTTAAAAATGTTTACAAACTTTTAGGTGACGAGGGTCCGGGGGCAGCGCCCCTGGTTAGCGGGGTTCCAGGGGTGGCAACCCCTGGCGGGGTCCAAGGGGCTGGCCCCTGGCTGGGGTCGAGATGCCAGGTCAGCTCGAAAATTTTTTATTTCTATTAAATTGCTTTGGTGAAAAACGCATCTGGACTTGAATTTGGGTAAAATCAAGTGATAAAATTTAGGTCTCGACACTTAGTAAAAAGTTGTAAAACTAAATATTCTGTTTTTGGCGACACTAAGCTAGTGTCGCTACGGGCATAGGCGACACTTAGTAAGTGTCGCTATATTTCTTATTTTCAATAGTTGGGCGACACTTGAGTAGTGTCGCTATGGCGACACTTATGTATTTTGGCGTCACTAAGGGAGTGTCGCTAAGTTAAATCTGGTTAAGTAATTCAGCGACACTTAAGTAGTGTCGCTATAGGGGCGACACTTAGGCATAGCGACACTTGGCTAGTGTCGCTAGTCCTGTTTTTGGCACACTAGCGACACTTCCAACTGTTCGCCGGATTTTGAGCCGAAAACGTGTTTTCCGGCGACCACTTGTTCCAAATCTTTTACCCAACCCTTATATGGACATATTAAGCTTATATAAACAACAAACACGTAAAAATGAGTGAAAACGGAGAGTTTCGGGTTTTTGTCGGAAACTTACGCGGTGTTGAATCGAAAATCCGAAAAGATGAAGTTGTAGATCGTTGCGTGGTGGTCGTTATTCCCTAATTATATTTGCGATTTGAGGTCGTTTTGTGGTATGATTTAAGGATTTTTGATGATGGTGGTGGATGGTGGTTTTTGAAAGAAAATGAAAAAGAGAGATAGATAGAGAGATAAAGAAAGATGGTGATAATGAAGATGGGGTGGGGATCCCCCCCCCCCCCCCCCCCCCCCCCCCCATGTTGGCTGATTTCGGTGGGGTCCACGAGGTGGGCTTCACCAATTTTTACATTCCTGCAATCGTGCTTCGTGCGGTGTTCGTTTTCCCGATCGTTTAAACACCGATTAATTATTTTATTCTTTTAAATATACATTTTTAAAATGTAATAATTATCTAATATTTTCATTGAAGTATTTAACCAAGTACTTAATTTTTTAGTTATATAATAGAACTTAAATTGTTTCGTTTTGTTTGTGCGTTTACGTTTTAATCGCGTAAATTTTATTTGTACGATACGAAATATTATTAAAATAATATTTTGGTTATAATTGTGTTATTAAATAATATCATATTATTTAATAAAATTGTTCACCAACGTCCGTATTTAATTGAATCGAAATCCATTCGATTTGAAACTTGTACGATTTAATCAAATCGCATACTTGTATATATTCAACAATATATTATTTGATACATAAATTAGCCTAACACAGAACTAATTACATGTATTAAAACTTGATTAGGTACTAATCACTAGTCCTAATTTGACGGGTATCACAGTTGGGCTGAAGCTCGTTGAGCTTCAACCTGACCATGATGGGTTTCATGTTTTATTATCAAGTATATATGCTGCAAAAGGAAATTGGGATGATGTGGCAGAAATAAGAGGGACTATGATTCAAAATCGTATTGTCAAAATGCCTGGGTGCAGCATCATAGAAGCCAATGGTGTAGTGCATGAATTTCTAGCAGGAGATAAAGCACACCCTCAAATTCTCGGAATTGAGGAAATGCTGGATACAATTACCGAAAGAGTGAAATTGTTTGGGTATTTCCCGGATACAAATGAGGTTTCTTTTGACATTCATGATGAAGAGAAGGAAACAACCCTTTTTTAGGCATAGTGAAAAGCTTGCAATCGGTTTTGGGCTAATGGCTACTAATCCTCCAACCCCAATTAGAATAATGAAGAACTTACGGATATGTAATGATTGCCGTGCACTGGCAAAGCTTGTTTCCAAAGCATTTAACCGTGAAATTGTGGTGAGGGATCGACATCACTTTCACCACTTTAGGCAGGGTTCTTGTTCATGTATGAAATATTGGTAGTAAATAGAGGTGACAATTTTGACCCATTTACTTATAAATTGATTACTTTCATTTTTTGTTGTGTCCCTAATGAATCATATACTTTTGTAACCATATTTGACTGTTTTGACATATTTAGTGTTTATAGAAAGCTGAAAATTTTGAACAAATAGTGTTGGGAAACTTTCAGGTTATGTTCTTGGTCCAGAACATGTCTGAAACGGGTCACAGGTGGGGCTAGCTTGATCAGGAAAATGTTGGGTTATGAGCTGCTATACATTCTGGTAAGCATTCTTGATCACTGATAACAGTCTTTATATATTGTTTCAGTCATGAAATTAGTCATGGCTAAAGTGAGATTATTTGTTTCATTTTTATCTCTCTTTAAGCTACACTCTGGTATCAGCTCTTTATATATGATATGTTTCAATAAGTATGGAAATTGTCACCCTCACATGTTTGAATTTTTGTTAAGTTGATCGTGTTCAGTTCATCTATCGCTTGGAATTTTATATTTTCCAACAAATTTGTGAGTGTGTATCCTTTCTACTCTTGACTGAAAGCTTTTAAATTTTTGCATCGCATGTTTGTTTATGAATCATAATATCTTTTGGGACAAAACGAGCAAGTAAATTGACCTAATATTGAATGTTTAAACTACACAGAATAGTTGTACAATCTTCTCATAACCTTAATGATGGTTTTGATTATTTGTTGCCTCTTCCTCTGTAAAACTATGAATTCGATTCCATAAGGTAATTACTACTTCGATATCTTGCTACTTTTTGTATTTTCTCTTGTTAAGTATTTTCATATGGCTATTCTGAAAGTGGTACTAATCAGGTGCATTCTGAAACCCAGAAGAAGAAAAAAAACCTTTCAAACTACACGTGATTACATGATTTTGTCAGTCATCAAATCTTGAATTTAGTAGGTTTCCTGGGTAACAAAATGCAGATAAGGTAGTATTTGTAAAAAAAATGAGGCAAGTTATAATTCCTAAAATAGGGAATAAATTCCTGCACACAAGCAGTCATGCCATGGACTATTGAAGAAGGTACTATATCCCAAATTTCATTGTAAAGCCACATGCAATCTCTTCTCAAATGATCTTTGTTAGCCGATCAAGTGTATCACGGGTAAGGTTGTTGCTCACACAGAAAAAAAGGGAGATGCTACTCCTTCCACGGATGCAAATGTAAGTCTAATAAAATGGAAAATGCAGTGTGTTGAAGTTTATAGTTACAAAAAAAATATTTATTTTTCTATTAAGATCAAAGATTAATACACAGATTCATATGTACCAGTTTTGACATAATTTTGCAGAGCGAGTTTTGAATTGACCCAAACATATCTTAAATTATATATAAGAAACACTTGATGATTTCATCAAAAATTTAATTAACCAATCAAGTTATTCAATTTTTGTTAAATTGGCTAAAATTTAGGAAACAATGACATCATAAATAATAATTAATAATAAAAGTATGTACAATTAATCTAGAATCCATAGTTATAAAGGATTGTATAGTACTTATTTGATTTTATATTATTGTGAATGAATTATACCGTTTAAATGAGTACCTATCTAATCAAATTAATGGAATTATTAATTGGTAAACAACAATATGATGTCGATGCCTGTAAAATAAAAATAAAAACTTAACTTTTTCCCTTTTTATTGTCATTAAAATTCAGTTATTTTGTTTAACTAAAATAATATAATGTTATTTTGATAAATCTTTTATATTACTAAAAATAAACATATTTTCAATTCACCGTATGAATGAAATTACCTGAAAAAGTTAATTAATTTTTTTCACTAACTTGGTTTCAAAAACTTTCAATGTTTTAATCTCTACTTATATAAATTCATTTATATAAAGTAATATTATCATGAATCCAACTAAATGCTTATAATACATATTAACTTATACACTTATTATTAGAAACAATGTACTAAATACGAAATTTCATATTAAAAATCAACGGCCCGTATGTATACACGGGTTTAAAGTCTAGTAGATATCAAAAGTGTACAGAATACGGATGAATCAATTATGTACCAATTTATTAATGTTTTAGTTAGATAGGTACTGTTGTGAACTCTTTTTTTTCTTTCAAGTTCAGAATGTTTTATGTACACTTTTGAAAGTTCTAATGAAAAGAAACAATAGATCAAAAGTTATCTGAAAACATTAGCCAACAAACCAAGAAAAACCCATAATAGCGTGTATTCAAGATTTTGAATATGGTAAAACTGTATTTTATCTATTGATTCAATTAAGCTATTTATACAAGTTAATTTGGCTCTGCTAACTCGGAGCTTTCAAATTGTCTTCTGTATTACTAAAGGAGAGGTAGCACTTTCAACCCATTTACTTACAAATAAGTTACCTTCAGTTGTGTTTTATGGGTTAAGCAGTACTAATTAGCTGAAAGGGGAACGGGCAAATGAGCCGAACGCTAATGCTCCCTAAGTCCCAACTTGAGGGATGTGGATTCGCTCTACCATGTGCTTACCCAACACGTTAAGAACCTGATACACCGGTTCTATGTGAGAACCACCACCATCTCCAGCAACAAAACTATAGACTTGGTCATGTATCTCCACCCAACTCCTACCAGCAACTTTCTTATTCCCCAAGTTGTTTAGCAAATTCCTCATTTTAGCTCGATCATCCCATTTACCTTCAGCAGCATACATATTTGCCAACAACACATAAATTCCCGTCTTTTTAGGCCTCAAATCTAATACATGTTGGGCAGTCATATTCACCATAATGGGCTGCCCGTGTGCTTTACAGGCTCCAAGAAATGCTGCCCAAACAGATTCATCAGGTTTAAAAGGCATACTCTGTATCATATTATATCCTTCCTTCACCCTTCCACCACGCCCAAGCAGATCAATAACGCACGCATAAATTTCTTGATTCGGGATGATTTTGTATTCACTAGTCATCAACTTAAAGTAACTTAACCCCTGGTCAACTAACCCAGCATGACTACAAGCAGTAAGAACCGCCATGAACACAATTGTATCTGGTTTTACACCTGAACTCACCATCTCATTGAATAACTCAACTGCCTCTTTTCCACGTCCATGGCTCCCGAATCCAATCATCATTGAAGTCCATGAAACCAGATCCCGACAAGACATTTCACTAAATATCCTTCTAGATTCTTCAATGCTTCCAGATTTTGCATACATGTCGATTAGAGAATTCGCCAATGGCAAGTTTTGTTCAAGACCTCTCTTGAAGATCCCACCATGTATCTGTTGGCCACAGGTCAAAACTGATAAATTAGTACAAGCTGCTACAACACTGGAGAATGTAAAGCAATTTGAAGTACACCCCAACAATTCCATTTGCAAAAACAAGTGCAATGACTTCAATGGATCAGGCTTCTCGTATCCTGCTATTAACGTGTTCCATGTAACATCATCTCTTTCGCTCATTTCATTAAAACACACTTCTGCCTCATGAAAACAATCACACTTGCAATACATGTCTAGTACAGAGTTCATTACGGGAATATTAAGGTTGAACCCATGTTTGAACACTGAAGCATGTATTTGCTTGCCATAATAATGAGATCCAACCCCTGCACATGCCCTGATTGCAATTGAGAAACTATAAGGGCTTTGTTCAGCTTCCTCCTGTCCAACAGAGATTAGTGAAATATGAATAATTAGTTCTTAAGGATCAATACTGAACTGGGGTCTAATCCTTTGTTACATACCATAAACATTTGTCGAAAAACTTCAAGGGCTGCAATCCCATTATCTCTATGAGTGAATCCCGTTATAAGTGTAGTCCAACACACCTGATTTTTCTCTGGAATTTGTCCAAACAATGAGCATGCATGCTCCATACTGTCACAACAAGTAGCATACATGTCCAATAGTGCATTATCAACATAAATGCTACTACCAACAAATCCATGCTTCAAAGCCAGCCCATGACACGAAGCACCGCAACAAAGTGATTTCATGCCTTTACAAGCTTTCAAAACACTTGAAAACGTGAAGGCATTCGGGTCATCCACACTTTCGTTCATCATATCTTTGAATGTCGTCCACGCAAAGCTGTGACGGTTGCAAGCTGCGTAACCAGAAATCATGGCCGTCCATACAACAACGTCTCGGTCAAGCATTTCATCAAACAGTTGGCGTGCCTGATTCAGTAACCCATTATCAAAGTAAGCCTTGATCAGATTTGTGGATATTTTGGCGGGAGATTTTGGTTGTAACTGAGGTGAGGTTGATTGATATTTGCAATTTTGGGTCCAGCCTAGAGCGTTACGGAATAATGAAGGGATTTGATTGGGTAGTCTTTTATAACTCATGGTTGTAGTTTTTTGATTCCCATGGTGACCAAATTTTACAACAGTTTTTTAAAAAGGCAGTTGTAATATAAAGTGGAATTAATATTAATAATAATTTTTTAACTTTCAATCTTTTAGCCCATGTGACTATGTGAGGCCTTGACCGAACGAAAATGTCCAAATAATATATATACTATTTTCTTGTACAAACTTATGTTTACGTACTCAAAGTATTGTGAAAAAGGGATATATAAATATATTCGTATTCGTAGGAAAAGAAATGAATGGCAAACACCCTAAATTTTTAAATTTTAGTTGAAGGTACGATGATTTACCGGTCGTGATAACACAGGTTTGTTGAATGATATGAATTATACTATTACTTGATATAAAATTTAAGTATAATAAATTTAGGAATGGCAACATGGCGAGTTCGGGGAATGGAGTGATAACCCCATCCCCAAACCTGTTAATAAAATAAATCCTCAAGCTAGCCCCAAACTCCAACGGGATCTTATCGGGGCATCCCATTGGGGACATAGATTCCTCCAAACCCTACAGGGATCGGGGTACCCCACCTGGGACATCGGTTTTGTAAAATCGTTTCCACATTGATAATATTCTAAATCCGATATTTTTGCTTATTTTCTTTACAATATTAATATTATCTATCAATGCATATACTCTTTGTCTTAAAACAAATTAACATAATGATCAAGATAACATATAGTAGTTGGTCTACATTAATAACACACATGTACAACTCAAAATTTACCAAGTTCATCACAAGATGGTATTATAAAATATAAGTACTTTTTAAAACCAATAAGTATACCAATCGTTTAGGTAGTGAGAATACTAATAAAATATATTACCGAAATAACACATATACACAAATCTCTTTAAAGTATATTAAAGATATATAAAAATATTATTATAATATAATATATGTGTGTATATATATATATATATTTCGGGGCAGGCAGAGCGGGGATGATATTACCCATTTCCCAATCCAAATCCGATAAAAATCCCAATTTTGCACCTCAAAACCCGCCCAAAACCCAATACCCCCAAGCCGACCCAAAAAGTGCGGGGGATCCCCATCAAATTCGGATCCTTTTAACATCCCTAAATAACTTAAAGATGTAACTTGTATGTACTAACTATTTTACTCATCAACTTGAATATATACATTAATCGATGAATATATACAATTGTCCCATCACAGGACTTGAACCCTCAAACACATGATTAAAATGACCACCTCGATACCGCTCGAGCAATGAACCTTTAGTCCATTTAAAAGTTGTAAAAAATTTTAGTGAATATTTTAGTTTGGATATTTTTTAGAAGATATGAAAGGGAAGGATGGGATAAGGAGGTTAGATATGACAATCCCAACATCGAACTGATACCACACGTTTACATCAATCCACATTCTTTCCTCATCCTCTTTCATTTGTTTGATTTTGAAAAGCAAAGAGCCCAATTTCCTATGTCTAACAAACCACTATCAAATAACAAGGATTCTTTCTCAAGTTTCATTGTTTAATGTTTATTAAGGAAATAAAAAGATAGGGTCAAAAATTCCATAAATTATACTATAAATGAAAGGTGTGTGGTGTGTCCATGCAAAACATATAAGGACCACATTTTTGTCTGATATCAAGAAAACGGAAAACCTTTGGTATAGTTCAAAAGTCACATCAGCTTACGCTACATGTTTGAGTAGTAAATTATGTTTATGTGGTAATACAGTGATAAAAGCAGCAGTAATATAAACATAAACATAAACAATCCTTGTATAAAACTGAATTTGTATTTCTAACACTCTTACTTCTAGTTCATTCCCGTCTTCAAAATCGCAAATACTCGATAGATGCTATCACTTCTATCGTTCTCAATTATTTTAGCTTGTGTCGATCTCGAACTACGTTTTCCGATGAGATACAATAGTGTGCATTGTCAAAGTTCTAGGAGTATGATTTAGAATCATAACCATAGTTTGCAAGTTATCAAGAGCACATGGGGTGTCATTAAAAAAGAGCTTATGTTTGGTACGTCATCATATTCAGACCTTATAAAAACGACATGCATACAGCACCTAAAATTACATAATTGCCCTTGCTTTGCCTCAACCTCTTCTTCTTCTTCTTCTTCTTCTTCTTCTTGGCTCCCCCATCTTTAAAACTTTTCCCCTGCTTCCTGGTCTTCTTTCCTGGATTTATTATGTCTCGCATCTTGTTAAAGACACAATCTTTTTAGGTAATAATATGAATCTTTTAGTTTGTTAATCACAATCTATGAGTTTTTACTTGCAATTATATCCTATTTTCTAGTAATGTTTCTGTATTTTGTTCTTCTAATACTTTTGCACAAGGGGGTAGTGTGTATATAATGTAGGAGTTATGCTTTTAGGAACTTGGTATAATTCTAGTGACTAAATCAATATCATATTCTTAGATTGTTCTTGATGAATTTTTATGTCCACTTCTTTTCTTTTTATATGTGATCATAATAATGAAGTTTGATCCATTATTTCCTATTTTCTTATGAATTCGTAATCTCATTTTTGACATTTGTGGTCACCCATTTTCTATTTTTGTAGTCAATAGAGGTATTACAAAATCATATGTTAGTACTACTTTTGCCCCCGGGTCAGGCTCCTTGCTTAAAGAAGTGACCGAATGATGATGCATCAAATTTTCGCCAAACGCATTCATCAAATCTTTTGTGCTTCATTTAAGTGTCACCCATGATGCACTATATCTTTGTTTTGTTAAAGAACAACATTTGATGCATCAAAATGTAAATAAATCAATGCATCATTGTTCGCTCCCTTCCTTCCGTAAGGAGGCTTCACTCTTAATCCTTGGGACCTTAACCTTGCCCTGGTTAACTTGTAATTTTTTTAATTTTTTTTACTTATTCGGATTTTCTGACTTGGCTACTTATTGTTCTAAGAAGGTATGGATGTTGAGGAAACCAAATGTAGTTCAGGATATGGTAAACCTCCTTGGATATTTAAAGGCAGGCAAGTCATATCCTACAAAATGTTTCATTAATCACTACTCTTTTAACAGCTCCTTGTTAGCATTATTAAATCAAGATTCTTTTTACTGCCCTTTCAGTGCCCTGTACCAGTTTCATCTTGTGAAAGCAGAAATTGCCAAGGCTATTATTCCTAAAGAGTTCAGATTAGTGGAAGCTTTCGGGTACTATTCCTATTTTTTTTTTAATGATAATCTAAGTGCAATTTAAAACTATGTTCTGATTTTGTTAATGGTTTTCACATACAAAAATTAATTAATATATATACATATACACTATAGATACACTCTAGGAGGCTTCTTTCTTGCAAACTACAATGAGAGCCCTTTCGGAACCTTCGATGAGGTTAATTTCTTCCTTAAACTAATAAATTACTCCCCACTTGATTATTAAATAACATCTGTACAGTTGATGCTTAAATCACGTTGAAACATACATGTACATATGATTGCATTCTTTATTTACAAGTACATGATAATGTACTAAACAAAGAAAGATCGAAATATAATATAGTTTTGAGTTGACAATGTTTTATTTAGCTTGTGGTGATTGCAGGAATTGTCTGGAACCCGCCAACGTCTCATGCGTAAGTTTTTTGACCTATGTTTGTATTTTATCATAGCATACTTCAAGTTGATAGCTTTATTAATCACAAGGTTCATGCACTTATAAAGTTAATCACTTCTAATTTCTAATTCGTGCACGTGCTTTTTTGCCACTTGGGATTACACTAATTAGCCAATGTCTAAGACCAATTTAGATTATGACATCCTAGGAATAACTATTTTTGTCTCAAACTAATATGGGTAAAACCAAATAGCTTTTGTAGAATCAATAACCTCATGAATCCGTGCACAAGTCACCATCAAAGAGAAACTGTTTCTTGTTTGCTTAGTTGCACCATTTACCTATTTATCGTTGGTGTACTGGTGTACACCTATAGAGGTGGAAAGATAGATGGGTTGGGTAGCTGGTTAGGTTTGAAATAGGTCATTTTTGGCATGGGTCAAAATGGGTTAGGTTGGACTGAGTCACAAATACTTTTTCTTTTGTATGTTTTATTATAAACAATGGTCATTATGATCAGAAATAATAATTTATAAATTTAATGATATAGGACGCCTTATGGCTTTAGCAATAAAAATAAATGTTCTTGAGTTTTTAACGACTTTAAACCTGTTTGGCACATTCTTCTTTTAGCTGCATATCTTGATCGACCCATTTAAGATTAATAACAACTAATCAACATATTCAAAAGTAACTTTGTCGAAATTTCCACCTCTAGCTATACGCTGAACGATCTTTGACTGATAATCCTTTTGGTATACTAACTTTGTGTTCAAATAATTTTTCTTAAAGATGGGCAGCAAGAGTTTATGTCAATAGTGATGAGGCGTGCAGTCACGGAAGAAAGGTATTGAAACTATTGGATCGAATCCAATGTGTTTTAGATTTTAGGAAGGAACAACTCTTGTGTAATTTTGGTGTTCCAAACTTATTCTTTTTTCTTTAATCAGGAGTTCGGGCTTCCAAGTAAAGTTGCCACGTTTTCAAAGGTGAGCTGACAGATGATAAGTTCATCGTTTATGCTAGGCTATCACGTCACTACGAATTTTACATTAATGAAAAATCAATACCAAAACATGTTAACATAGTCGTAATAACATCATTCTCATCTAAACAGAGTATTAAAGCCATATCAGAGAAGCCAAAGACAAAAGGCAATTGTTTGTTGACAACTAATGATGTTGGTACCTATAGTAACATGAATACACATGTAGCTGAAATCGACGGCCCTCTGACCACTAGCCTCTATGACATCAGACTCACTTCTCCGGGTAAATCATTTAATTTTTATTTTATTTTTTAACAATTTTATTAGACAAAATGCATGTAAGAGAATGCAGTCAATTTCTTTAAATGGGAACATCCTTTCAATGTCAATTTTTAAGAGCACTTTTACTATTGTGACTAGCACCACACCAGAGCTAGGTGACACGTCTACACCACATCACCACCACTAAACACTCCTTACTCACCACTTACCAATTGAGACCCACATTTTATACTGAATACTTGTTGACATTGTTTTAAATAAAAAAAAATAGAAAAATATTATACTAACTGAAAACGGGAGTTAAGGAAACTACGAGCCCTACCACTACACCACCACCACGAGGCAATGCCTATGGTGCAGCTCGTGGTCAGTGGTTGAACGAGCCCATCACATGCACAGTAGGGAGTGCTCTAAGGGTCTATGTTATTTGTTGATAGTCATGTCAAATAAAGGGTCCGCTTACCTGAATAACCTTAACCACTAACGAGACCCCAGTTTGACCATAAACTTATAACGAAGACTTCTAAAGATTGATTTCCAAATCGCATTCCCAACGATATAAGCAGACTGAAACTGAACACATTTTCTTGTATGTGAGAATTTCCCTATTTATTTTGTCTAATTAAGAGGATCATGCTGATATTACAGTTTTGGAGACGAAACCATTGCAGTGGATGTCTATGGGTCCAACCATTCACATGTCACTACCAAGCTTTAGGTACACTATTACTATCTTTTCTTTTGTATTTGATTCAGCCTTAGGTTCTAAGTAAACTTACAACACTGTTCTGTTTTGTTGCTATGAACTTGTAGTGGTCATACAGAGCATGCACCTCATCTTCTTAAATACAGTTGCCAGATTGAGTGCAGGTTTGTTTACTTCCAATTTTTAATAATTTAGATATGCACGTTTATATGCATTAAAGACTAGGTTCGGATCATTTACTTATAAATGGATCAATTTGGGATATATTTTATCTCAAAGGAGTACATGTTTTTGCAAAAGTTAACGTACAAGTGTATTGTATAAAAATAGACAAAAAAGTGTTTGTGGGTTAGTCCGACCAAACTCATAACGTTGACGTATTTCAAACCTTGACCCAATACCCGACCCGTCCTAACACCTTTAAGATTTACGTGTACATAATTGTTACTTGTATTTTACTGCAACCGATGCACTGGGCAGGGTGAAGCCTACTTCGCCAGCAAGAATTTTAGGGCTGCCGGACCAGAAACATACCTCTGAATGCCACAATGCAGAATTGAAGGAATCTGCAGAGAAAAGAGAAATGAGCAGAGCAGTGATGCTTTCTAAACCAATATTAGCACTGGAGTTTAACTGCCTCATGATGGAGGTTGAACCTCCTGTTGTAATTTCAAAAGGCTCTTGTTAACCTTCGAAACATGGATTTTGATCTTATTAATTCCAGTAACCTAACTAGCAAAAATTTCTGGTCGCCCAAATGGCAACAGAAGAAAATCATTAACCACCCTTTATTTTGTACGGAGTAGCATTATTTATTCCATTTGACAATTCCAAAGAATAAAAACATAAGTATCCCATCTAAAATGAACATGATCGTATTAGACTATTATCAGCAGTTTTCGTATGATGTGACTTTTAAGTTCTTAACCATTTAGTTATCCAAGTGCTTTTGGTTCTAGTTGAAGTTGCAAGTTGTAATAGGTTTTGTACTCTTGTTTTACGACTACCTGCCAGGATGGCTAAACACAAACTCTCCAAACCTGCAACTAGATGTGGCCATGTGGGAATTTCATAACGGGCTACATTTTGTAGAGCAACTTGAAGTGCCCATGGCGTATTTAATGCTTACAGCATCTCAAATTCAAACAAAAGGAAGATTATATCAAGAATAATAATATAGTTCTTTAATTAAACTGTACAACATAAATTACTTATATCTAATCTAATAAGAATATGTTGGCAGTTCAACCCAACCTGATGTGTATTAAGTACTCATTTCGACCATTTACCCACCCTACCCAACTAGTACATAACCCGGGCGTTGCCCAGTCGAACGACAGACATATAAAACAAATAGGAATATTGTGTATTCCATGTACATATAACCAAAGTGATAACGACATTACTATAGATGCATGCAAAGCAAATAGCTAACTGATGATAGTCAATAGGAGATTGAAATCTTCACTCCTACAATTTAATTATGTTGCTACTTCTTGACTTCTTCGTGGAGCTTGTATGAACATAACCTGCAAAGTAAAGTTGCTTTTTAGGGTATCTTCTATTTTGTCTATTAGTTTTGTAAAGTTCAATATATATCACCCTTTATTAAAAGACCATATTCTCCTCAAGCAAGAGAGAAGTTGAATCTAAGCATGAAATGAAACATATATACCTAGAAAGCCTTGAACTAACAATCAATTTCAACATTTAAATGAAACAAAAAAAAAAGTAATTTCATCATAGGTGATCTCCCATAATATGTGTTACAATGCCTATAAAATTTCTGTTCCAGAATAACCAATATAAACAAATAAGAATATAAATGATGCCATGCCTTTTACATGAGACTACTCAATCTTATTGGATTATATCGAACTACCAATGAGAACTTGTACGCCCCTATAAATTTGTAAAAACATTAAATTAAATTTACTACCAATGAGTATTATTAATTAACTTTTACACTATGATACCATATTGATGTTTAGATAGATTGAAAATGGTTTAACAATTAAGATATGAACTATTAGTATGGTAATAAAAATTAATGCTCAGCGAACGACGGCCATATAAAACAAATAGAAATATTATGCATTCGATGTACATATAACTTTTAAATGGCATAATACTATTTAACAATATCGCCTTAGGATGGAATTCACATGTTGTAAATTATTTAATTAATACTCCTTCCGTCCCTAATCTATTGTCCAGTATTCTTTTTGGGCTGTACCAAATTAATTGTTCACTTCCATAAATTATAAGATTAATGAGATAAAAAAAAATTACCCCTAATGATATATGTAAGAAAAAAAAAAAGTAGGTAAAAAGTATAGTGTAAAATTGTCATTTTATTAAAAAGTAAGAGAGATGATGATTATATTTTCTTGAACTGTTTTTTTGTCGGGAACAATAAAATTGGGAGGGAGAGAGTATAAGTTTTTAATCGTTCAAATATCCCTGAGGATGCCCACGTGGCCACGTGCCAGGATGCAATTTACATGCTTCTAAAATTTCCAGGCCCAATAAAAAACCGAGGACAACATGCAATTCACAGGATAATTCACACGTGCCAGGCCCAAATATAAGTGGCTTGTAAAATTCCCAGGCCCAACAAAAACCCAGGCCTGACGCCATGTTTTTTTCCCAGGCCCAACAAAAAACCTAGGCCTAACAAAGTTTTATGCTGACGCCATGTTGTCATTTCCATGCATCTTGGTATAATGATAAAAAAGTTTAACACAAACAAAATACACATTTAACAAATGTTAAAAAGGAAAAAGAAAAAGCATTTTATGAGACACCATTACATCGATCGACATGCATGTTTACTGAGGTGGTTACGATGCCTTTTTAATTTTGAACAATTGTGTATGAGGAAGTGTGCAAATGACACATTTATTCGACATTCAAGGGATATTTAATTGACATTTATATATTATTTTATTATTAAACAAATAATTGCGACCAGTTTTAAAATCATATCTACGGAACTTTCATCCTGGCGCTTTCTACGGAAATCAATATTTTCGGTCAAATAAGGAAACGGATCAGAGAAGAACGAAATCCCGTGAGAGAGAAAGAAGGCAGACGGACTAACCACTTACATCGCGACATCTGTCAAAGTACCAAGGGCATTTTCGTCAAACATCACATAAAGTAAAATCTGACCTAGCTGCCCGAATTTTACGAGTACGTACGGCAAAATCAAATCACAACCTTATTCATTCTCCTTAAAAAATCAAATCTACAATCATAATTCTCTCAAAAGTTGCTTACGAAAATCGATTTTTAATCTACATCGTAACGAATCTTACAATAGTATATACGATTTTTTTCTGATTGCAAAATACGGAATGTCGAACGAAACAGCTTCAACATCTGCTGTGATCAATGAAACATCAACAATCAATCAACAAGTTGTAGAAAACGCGACTCATGTATCAACTGAATCGGAAGAAATCGCCACTACATCAAAACAGCAAAACGATTGTAAGAACTTCTAATTTTAAAATATCTGTATACGTACATCATTGCGTTTATGTATATCTGAATATCTATCTGTATATATACACATACATAACAGATTTATTATATGTTAAAATAATGATTATAATCGCATATCTCAACATGTATAGCTATCTGTATCATGCTTATGATAATATGTATAAAATGTGTTAGATAAAAATAAACATATACGATGCATAAAAAAAAGTGTTTGATGCAGTGCACATATTCATTGTGAAAAAAGTGTTGACAACTACAACGTGTCTTTGATGCAGTAAAAAATATATGATGCAGTGTCGTTATGATAATGATAATACGCAGTAAAAAAAAGTGTTTGATGCAGTGCACAAATTCATTGTGAAAAAAATGTTGACAACTACAACGTGTCTTTGATGCAGTAAAAAATATATGATGCAGTGTCGTTATGACAATGATAATACACAGTAAAATAAGTGTTTTGATACGTAAAATATATGATGCAGTACGTAAAAATAAAGTGTTTGATGCATCAACATATTAAAATAAGTGTTAAATATAGTACATATATATCATGGAATATAGTGTTCATCACAGCAAGTTGTTTCTTATGCAGTATAACATATATGATGCAGTGTACGAATAATAATGATTATATAATACTAAATATTGGTTTGATGCAATAGACATTTTTAATATAAAAATTTTCAAAGCTACAATTTTTTTTTGGATACATTAAATCTGTATTTTAATGAATTACATATGTTTGTGATGCAGCTACACAGCTTGAAGTTGTTAGCAACAAAACATTCGTGCCCTTATACAGTCCACAAGGTACTAGAGTATGGTATCCAGATGTCAAAGAAAAACCAGTTCTCGGGACTATATACAAAACTTTAGATGAAGCTTACATGTTTTATATGGAATACTCAAGAAAATCCGGTTTTGTATGTAAGAAAAGTTCATCATGTAATCCTGGAAGAATAAAAAATCCTACCCATAAGTACTTCAAGTGTAATAAAGAAGGGAAAAAGTATGTTAAGCCAAGTGATAAAACAATTGAAATTGCAAAAGCAAATGCAATATCAATAGTCAATGCAGCAGCAAAGAAAAAAGCACTTGAAAGTAGAGATGCAACTGGGATTAGTAGAAAAATAAAGAAAAAGGTGAAAGCAAGAAGGACTAGTAGTTTCAGAACCGGTTGTAACGCAAAAATAGGTCTAAAAAAAGCTTCCAAATGGTACATACAAGCTAATTACATTTGAAGAAGCGCACAATCATTATTTGGTTGATAAATCAGATATGAAATTTGTTAGAGCCACTGCTAATCTGGGATTCATGAAAGAGCACTTTTTATTTCAAGTGTCACGTGTAAACATCGGCCCCGTAAGAGGTTTTAAGTTACTAAAAGAACTATACGGTGGGTTTGAAGAAACAAGTGTAACGGAAGTAGACTGCAAAAACTTTCGAAGGGATGTCAATGTTTTTATTGGATCATCTGATGCACAAATGGCGGTTGAAAAACTTCTAGGGAGAATGCAGTTTATTAAAGATTGTTACGTCAACTACTTTAATGCACCAGATGGAACACTGGGTGGAGTTTTTTGGGCTGATCCAGATGCATATAGAAATTACAGTTTCTATGGTGATGTTGTTTCTTTTGACTCTACTTTCAAGTCAAACAGGTATTAAATAACGCTTTGTAAAAAATATGGTTCTTATAACTCTGATGCAGCTGTATCTGCTTTCAGTTAACAATACTGATACAGTTCTAGTGTATGTTGAAAGCACAATTAATCGTTAATAAAATGTTGGTGCCTTTTACATGTATGGAATGGTCTTTGTGCCTTTTACATGCATTGACAACCACAATAGGTGTGTAACATTTGCTTCAGCATTGTTAACAAGAGAGACAGAAGTTTATTATACCTGGTTACTTGAAACATTCCAGACAACTTTCAAAAAAGATCCTTTGGTTGTCGTAACAGATCAGGATCAGTCAATGTTTGCAGCTATTAAGAAGACTTTCAAGAAAACACGACATAGATTGTGTATGTGGCACATTATGCGAAAGATTACAACCAAGGTAAGCATTACCAATTTGAATATAAACTTACCCAATTTGCATGTTGGGCAAATGAAATCTTAACTAAACTGCATCAGCTGCATTTGTTATTCCTACATGATGTTTGTATTTTTATTAATCCATTTTCACAATACAGGTGGGCGTAGCATTGTGTAACAACACAGATTTTAAAAAGAAAATTTGTGGAATTGTGTGGACTGATAAAATAACTCCAGAGACTTTTGAAAGAAGATGGAATAGAATAATCGCTGAATATGGACTTAACGATAATGAATGGCTGAATGAGATTTATAGCATCAGAGAAAGATGGATACCAGCGTACCTGTTAGATGAACCATTAGCAGGCCTGATGCGAACATCATCTAGATCAGAAAGTGAGAATCACTTTTTCTCAAAGTTTACTCATCAATACTTGACTCTGGTGGAGTTTATGCAACACCATGACACCGCTATGGAACATCAGCGCTATGTCCAACAGAAAAATGACCACAACACAAGGTACACAATTCCAGACTTGAAAACAGATTTAAAGTTGGAAAAAACAGCATCTATATTGTACACACGTTCAATATTCTATGATGTACAAGATGACATTGTTGCTAGCTACACTGAATGTATATCTGTGACTCAAGACAACAGTGAAAATACACATACATATATGGTGAAAGATCGAGAATGTGGTGGAAGAATCTATAAGGTATGTAAATTTATAAAAATTAACTGCATCAAAATTTGTTAATAAAAAGTAATTCAATTACTTCATCTTATTAAAAATGAAATCTTCCCTGCTGTTTGTTAATGCAAAATAGGTTGAGTACATCCCATCAGAAACAAGTGCTGTTTGTTCTTGCAAGAAGTTTGAGTTATATGGGTTATTATGTCGGCACATATTTTATGTGTTTCGTGCAGAAGACGTGGAAGAATTTCCGACAAAATATGTGCTAAAACGGTGGTCCACAGAAGCAATACCAGAAAAAGAAGATAAAGATCACAAAGACGGTGAGACCACTACAAATCCAATGGATGTAGTAAGAGAAATGTTGAATATCGTTGAAGAAACTGCAAACAGACTAGTACATAACCCTGAAAAGTTTGCAAAATATAGAGAAAAATTGACTGAACTTCTTGAGGAAACAAAAGCTGAGTTCCCAATTGCAAAACCGATAGATAGATCAGAAACTATTTGTTCATTTTATGGTGTAAAACAACCATGTGAGCTCTACATTAAAAATCCAAAGGACGTTAGAACTAAAGGTCGTAAAAGGAAACAATCAAAAGGAGATGAAGCTTATGACAAAGCTAAGAAGTCTGGAAAACAATGCAAGAAATGCAAAGAGTATGGACATAACATCAGAACTTGTAACAATCCACCTGCAGGTTCAGCAGTAGAAGACACACCACCAACAGCAACAGCAGACGTCAATATTACACCTACTGCATCTTAATCCATATGATATTTCGTAGACAAAAAGAATATTCTTTCTTTAGTTCTTTAATTTTGGATTCATATTGACAAATTACTATTGGATTTGTGAATTTTTTTTCTTTTTTAAATATTGTAAGACTTCATTTTTTTTTTTTTATTTTTTTTTTACATCATTGTGTTATTTTGATAAAAAAGCACACAGACTAATATGTCAATTTTGCCCATTACGTACTGCATCTAAAAAAATATATACTTATCAGTAAGTATATATCTTTGTATATTTACTGTATCATAGAACCATTACATTTAAATTTTGCTGCATCTTACGAAAGTAAATATTAAATGCATCTTGTGATAATTGTAGCTTGAAGTTGCTGAATCTAAAAAAAAAAAAACTAATTTAATTCCTTTTAAAAAACTAACTTTATAAAGTATATATGTTGAACTTATTGAATCTTAGCTGCAAAAAATTTCTATTATGAAAATTTAAGAAACTGTAATAACTAATTTTATAAGTACTTGATAAAAAAATAGCAAACATCAACCAACAAAAACCCACAACAAAAAGCCAACCACATAGTTTATAAAAGATAAAAAGCAAACCACATAGTTTACCACCTAAAACAACCAACAAAAGAGAACCACATAGTTTACCACCTAAAAACAAACCAACAACAAAAGAGAACCACATAGTATACCACCTAAAAAGGTCTGTCCAAAAGAAAATACAAACCACAAAAAGCTAACCACCTTCATTTACCCATACGAACCCAACCACCTTCAATTACCCATACGAACCCAATCACCTTCATTTACCCAAAGTAACCTGTAAACGCTTCTTAATATTTACCTTTGCAGACTTAGCATACCTTGCCCTGACATTTTCATTTAAACGATCATAATGCTTGACATCAGCACGAACAGAATCAGCTAGTTCGTTCAGACTAGACAAAACAATCTTCGACACATACTTCCTTCTCAAATCATCAAGCTGCTTCTTCTGGTGATTACCCTCAACATCCAAATGACAATTGAAATCCTTAAGACCATTTCCTTTATAACATTCCATATGCCTCATCACAAAAATGCCACAATCAACGTTATTTGTTTTTGTCTTCCAATCAACATCAATGATATTTATCTCTTGCCCCATCAAACTGAAAGTGTTTGGATGCCTATCAACCCTACCCAGAAATTCAACAAAATTCTTTTTCTGCAGAAAAAAATTCATATATCAAAAATATGTAAAAAATAAGGTATAATAACAAACCAACTTTGATGCAGTAGCAAAACCTATGATGCAACATATAAAAAAAATATGAAATAAAAAGATAACAATTCAGCAAAAACACCTACAGCAAAGGAAAAAAAAAATGGAGTAGTAACGTACCAAAGCATGTGGCAGATTACCATATCTATTAAAAACCCTGTTAGCAATAGCTGCATCTTGATAATCCATGTTGTCAATTATATCAATCCTTGGTTCTTTCAGATTAAAACAAATCAAATGATAGTGGTTCTCAGTTGATTTTTGTAACATTGAAGGCTTCAATATTGGGAAAACAACCTAAAGAAAAAAAAAAGAACAAAACAAAATAAATACGTAAAATATATAAAAGAAAACAATAAAAAATTAATAATTACAACGTACCAAGTTCACATTATTAAAGTCACCATAAGGTGTTTGCATAATTGTCAACTTCACACTTGTCTCAAAATTTGAGTAGACACTTGTTTCATCTCTACTTGGATCCAAAGCATAATAAGCCTGAAAAATGGGATTTAAAAAAAATTATTGTTAACCCTCCATATCAAATAATTGACAAAATATAATAAAACACTACAAACAAACAAAATACTTACAAAAGTTTGCGTATCACAACAAACACGTTTAAAATCCTTGACAGGGTCTCGTTTAGCCTCTTCAAAATTCAAGATCTGTGCCCAAATGTCAACTACTCCAGACGCTATTGGTATACCCGGATATAAACTTTCAAGCACGTAAAGCTCAACATCACAACCATGAGTCTTGAAATAAATTGACCTGTAATATAAAATACATGCAATACAATTATTTAAAGATGTAGTTAGTAAATGAAACATATAAAAAACATTCTATCAACTACAAAAAAAAAGAAAAAGAATATAATAAACTACAAATGAAACTTACTCCATGGGTTGATAAGCACTGAAAAAAAACCTTGAAACTCTTTCCTCCTCACTAGTTCTTCTCGAGCGCAAACAAACAACTCTTGCAGCATACGGTGAACATAGGTATTCAGATACCTTTACATGCCTCTTATCATCACCAATTTCAACAACAGTCATGTCACCATCAACATCAACATCTGATTTTGGATCAACGACAGCCCCATCATCTTTGCTAACTTTCTCTTTCAATGTCTCTTTAACTCTCGACAAAACATCAGGCATTTCTTGCTGCAGCGGCTTAACAAAGGAAACATGTTTTTGATCTTTTGCAGGACATAACTTGTTGGTGAGTTTGTTTAGATGCTCATTTAAGCTCATAGGTACAACTTTCTTTATTGGTAGCTTTGGTGTAACAAAACCATCACCCTCATCAACCTTCAAGGTCTTCACCACAAGTTTGATAACTTTCTTACCTTTAATATCTCTTTCTTTATCCTCCTCTGATACTGTGTCTTTTCCATCATTCACAGACTTATCAGATTCATCAACACTTGTAACTTGTGATTTCATTCTTTTAACATCCATCGCACCAACAGCCAAAGCAGTAACAGCTTTTTCTTCATCTGTAACACTAACCAACTGCATCAAACCAGCATCTTTTGACTCTTGTGCAGTAGACAAAACACTAATAGCAACATTCTCTTTCTGTGATAGAACCTTGTCATATGCAAGATTGCAAGCATCTTCTTCGGAATCTGTAGGTGGTCTAACAAATCCTCGATCACTTTCAACAGGAATAATTGCCAAAGATGAACTTTCATTGTTCCTTGAAGAATCTCCAATAACATCTGGTTTGCCACCAACGTTCAGAAATGCATTATCATTTAACAAACTGTCAACAAAAGTGTCATCCACAGTTTCTTGATCAACACCATCAATTTTGCCTTCAATACCAGTTGCAACACCTTCCTGTCTCACACTAACATCCACTTGTGTCAACGGAAGTACATCTACTACATCCGGAGAGATTCCCAAATCATAAGAAGGAAAATCAGCATCATCCTTACCAACAGTTGTTCCACCTTCTTTTGAAGTGTGATCTATATTTTTCACACTAACATCCAATTTTTCAAGTGAAACATCATCAACTATTGCCTCATCAAAACGACCTTTATCCACCTCACACTCACGATTAAAACCAACTGAATCAACCAAACCATTCCCAACATCTACATCCACAGATTTTGGATCTTCCAAACCAATTCCATTTGATTCATCAATCTGTACCAATTCACCACAAGTAGCAGTAACTATTTTTGTACCTTTTGGAAGTTTTTCAGCATCCTTACTAACAACTTCGGCAGACACATCTTTATTTAAATCCAAAACAGTCCTTTCAGAAGAAACAGACTTTTGAACAAAAGGCAACTTCTTAATATCACCAACATTATTGATATCACCAATATTAACAACGTAATTAGAATGATCATCAGAAAAATTCCGATTATCAACCACAAATGAAGTAGTACCAACTCCAAACACCTTGTTCCGGAACTCTTTTAACATGAATATTTCAAAATCCATAGGACTGAATGCAGAAACGTTATGTAAATCACGATCAATCACCTCTTTCAGCTTCTCCGCATTCCTAAGATTCACTTTTATCTTTTTCTTCTCATTCTATCATATAAAAGATTTAAATATCACTAAAACAAACATAAAAAAAAAAATAAAAAAACATAAAAAAAAATAAAGAAAAATGAAAACAAAACATACCCTGAGAGCTTCATCACCAACCAAAAACACATCATCAGGATTATCATCATCTTCAACAGCAGATGCATTACCTCTATCAACAGAACGTTTTCTCTTATTTTTCGGTACACCAGGCTTTTTCTCAACAACTTCTTCATAACCCTCTACAATAGTGACAATATCAAGACCAAATCCCCCCGCTCCTATCTCAGCATCCTCTCTAGCACCTAGCTTTTCAGAATCCCAAGAACTAAACGCCGGATTGACCCTTACAACAGCTTCATTATCAAAGATTGTACAGTTCACATACAGAAGCTTCATATAAAAAACATTAAAAAAAATTAATTCACTGACAAAAAAAGAGAAAAAAAACACTAATAATTAAGTCATTAAAATAATAGAATAGATACAGAAAAAGAAACTTACAGCCATGATCAACGTAGGACCACTGAAATATGACTTATCAGTGTAAGATGCAGTGTTCCTAAACATCGACTGTAAAATGAGAGAGAACGTGCAGGGTCATCTCATAGGTCCATTCCTATTTATTCGCATGTTGCTACTACTACCCCTCCCATTACTGCTTCTACTCGGATTCCGGTTACTTTTCCTCATGTTTCACAACAACAGCAGCAGGGTTATGATTATCAGTCATCAATGCCGTTTCCTTCATTTGGATCGACTGGTTATCAGGCACATTTGTTTCCACCCTTTTAGGTGTCGAAGAAAGGATGTTCTCTTAAAACTTTTATGTCTAGTAAACCATCCTCTTACTCTGGAAGTCCTGATCCTACGGTTACTTTGGACTGGTTGCGTGATGTGGAAAGAAAGTTAGAAGTTTGTCACTGTGATGAGGAAGACAAAGTTCCCTATACTGTTCAATTGTTGAAAGGTGAAGCAATGTCGTGGTGGGATTCGATAACTGCTCATTTCACTCCACAACAAAGGAGTTCTATTAAATGGCAAGATTTTCATGCCGAGGTATGCAAACAGTTCTGTTCAGAATATAACCTTGATCGTGTCAGACAGGAATTTATGGATTTACGAAAGACGGATGAGATGTCAATCGATGAGCTTATCCGGCAATTTTCTGAGAAGTTAAGATTTGTACAACAATGGGTCCCGACTGAGAGAAACAAAATTAGCCACTTTGTGAAAACCTTACCTCCAGATTATCGTACCACTGTGAGAATGGCTAATAGTATTTCTCAGGCTTTTGAGTGGGCACGATCCGTGGATAGTGATGTGGTGGCTAGGAGGTTGCAAAATAAAGAAAAGTATGCACAGAAACCGAAGAGTGATTCTTCCGGTAAAGGAAAACAAAGATGGCAACCTTCCCAATCAAACAAGAAAACTAGTTATGGTGGTGTTCCGATGGATAATTCTTATTGTGCAAGATGTCGATCAAAGCATACCGGACCTTGTTCTATTCGGACATCTAGGTGTATGAAATGTGGGGTGTTGGGTCATAATGCGATTGATTGTACTTATCCAAATAATGTGTGTTGGACATGTCACAAAGAAGGACATCGAGCGGGTGATTGTCCTGATGCAAGGAAGCGGGATACGGGTGCGGCTAGAGGTTCCTCATATTCTGGCCAGAAAAGGAAGATTCCCCCAGCTGCTACGGGTCGAGCTTTCCAGATGACTGTGGATAATGCTGTGCATACTGATGATGTGATTACTGGTACTTTCCTTGTTAACTCTGTACCAGCTCGTGTATTATTTGATTCTGGAGCAAATTGCTCGTTTATATCAGTGCAATTTTGTGATAAACTGAAATTGATACCCTCTGTGATTTCTAATTCCTTAGAAGTTGAGGTAGCTGATGGTAAGACAGTTCCTGTTACCACATCGGTAGCCGGAGCTAGTATACAAATAGAGGATCATGAATTTCCAGTTTCTTTCCTATTGATGCAAATCCCTAGTTTTGATGTGGTTCTTGGTATGGACTGGCTGAGTCAAAACAAAGCCGACATCTCTTGTCATAAGAAGTTAATAAAAATCCCAGTTTCCAATCTATCTTATGTTGTGGCACGTGGGGAACGTTCAAAGGGTAGTATTCCGGTAATATCCATGATGAAGGCTAGGAAGTCCTTAGTTAAGGGTTGTGAATCCTTTGTGGCCTATGTTGTAGATGTTAAAGTAGAAAAGAAATCCATTTCCGATATTCGGGTGGTTTCTGAATATTCGGACGTGTTTCCGGATGAATTGCCTGGTCTTCCCCCTGTAAGAGATGTATAATACCAAATTGAATTAATTCCTGGTTCGTCTCCAGTAGCAAGGGCTCCTTATAGATTAGCTCCTTCCGAAATCCGGGAAATGATGGGGCAAATTCAGGAATTGTTAGATAAGGGATTTATTAGGCCGAGTTCATCGCCATGGGGTGCTCCCATGTTATTTGTGAAGAAGAAAGATGGTACTCTCCGTATGTGCATCGATTATCGGGAATTAAATAAGAGAACGGTGAAGAACAAATACCCGTTGCCTAGAATTGATGAATTGTTTGATCAATTGCAAGGATCCTCATATTTTTCGAAAATAGATTTGAGGTCGGGATATCATCAAGTCCGAGTTCGTGAGGAGGATATTCCTAAAACCGCTTTTCGCACGAGGTATGGTCACTATGAGTTTTTGGTTATGCCGTTCGGGTTAACGAATGCTCCTGCAATCTTTATGGATTTAATGAATCGGGTGTGTCGTCCCTATCTCGACCAGTTTGTGATTGTGTTTATCGACGATATTTTGATTTATTCCAAGTCTGAAGCGGATCATGAAATGCATCTGAAATTGGTACTTGAAACTTTGAAAAGAGAGCAACTTTATGCAAAGTTTTCGAAATGCGAGTTTTGGTTACGTGAGGTGCAGTTTTTGGGGCATATCATTTGCAAAGACGGGGTTAGAGTGGATCCGTCTAAAGTGAAAGCTGTTATGAATTGGAATGCGCCTAAGTCTCCGTCAGAAATTAAGAGTTTCCTTGGATTAGCGGGATACTACAGAAAGTTTATCAAAGATTTTTCCAAAATTGCGAGTTCATTGACTAAGTTAACTCGGAAGGATGTGAAATTTCAGTGGACCGAACAATAAGAGACAGCTTTTCAGACATTAAAGCAATTATTGTGTCAAGCCCCGGTGTTGGCGTTACCTGATGGGTCGGATGATTTCATTGTATATTGTGATGCATCGCATACTGGATTAGGTGGTGTTCTAATGCAAAGAGATCGTGTAATTGCGTATGCTTCTAGACAGCTTAAACCACATGAAAAGAATTATCCGACACATGATTTGGAGCTTGCGGCTGTAATTTTTGCCTTGAAGATTTGGAGACATTATTTGTATGGTACGAAATGTGTAATTTGCACGGATCATAAAAGCCTTCAGTACATGTATTCGCAAAAAGAATTGAATATGCGTCAGAGGAGGTGGTTAGAATTGATTAAAGACTATGATTGCGAGATCCGTTATCATCCGGGTAAAGCAAATGTGGTTGCGGATGCATTGAGTCGAAATATATCTAGTGACAAGATTTGTTTTATGCGATTAGAGGTGTCCTCTGATTTGATTTCTCAGCTAAGAGTCGCACAGATTGAAGCTTTATTGGATGTTAATTTGAAATCCGAGATCATGTTGAAACGAAAGGATTTGTTAGTTGATGATTCACGTGGGTTGAAAACTTTTCAGTCTCGGGTTTGGGTTCCGTTAATTGGTGGACTTCGTGAATTGATTTTGACGGAGGTTCATAAATCGAGATTATCTATTCATCCCGGTAGTACGAAAATGTATAACGATTTGAAACCTCTCTATTGGTGGCCAACAATGAAAACGGATGTAGCTAGATTTGTGGAATCATGTCATATTTGTTCCCAAGTAAAAGCCGAACATCAAAAGCCGTATGGTTCGTTGAAACAATTGGTGATACCCGAGTGGAAATGGGAACACATCACTATGGATTTTGTCACTAAGTTACCACGTACGCAGAAGGGCAATGATATGATTTGGGTTGTGGTTGATCGTTTAACTAAAAGCGCCCATTTTCTTGCGACCAGTGAAACCGCTTCTTTGACCCGTTTAGCTCAATTGTATATTAATGAGATTGTATCGAGGCACGGAATTCCATTATCTATTGTGTCAGATCGAGATTCCAGGTTTGTATCAGGCTTTTGGCAGAATCTTCAGAAAGAGTTAGGTACTCGAGTTAATCTTAGTACTGCATATCATCCTCAGACAGATGGACAGTCAGAAAGAACCATTCAGACTCTCGAGGATATGTTGAGGGCGTGTATATTGGAGTATGGGGGTTCGTGGGACTCTCACTTACCTTTGGTGGAATTTGCGTATAATAATTCATATCATTCGAGTATTGGTATGCCGCCATATGAAATGCTTTATGGACGTCGTTGTCGAACGCCGACTTGTTGGTTAGAGGCGGGAGAAAAACAGTTTGCGAGTCCCGATATTGTCCAGATTACGGCTGATAAAGTTGCTATAGCTCGTGAGAAATTGAAAGCCGCTAGAGATAGACAGAAGCAGTATGCTGATCCGCGTCGTCGACCAGTTAATTTTGTCGAAGGAGACTTGGTTTATTTAAAAGTGTCACCTTGGAAGGGCGTGATTCGTTTTGGTAAGCGTGGAAAATTGGCTCCGAGGTTTATAGGTCCATTCAAAATCCGTCAAGTAGTAAATGACCAAACCGTTGCCTTAGATCTTCCTTCTGAATTAAGTGGTATTCACGACACTTTTAATGTTTGCTATTTGCGGAAATGTAATGTGGAGGATCCAACCCAAATCCTTCCTTTACAAGATCTTAGAGTGGACCAAGGTCAGAAATTAATAGAAGAGCCCATTGAGTTAGTTGATAGAAAAGTGACTAAATTACGCAAGAAGGAGATACCTATGGTTCTAGTGAAATGGAAACATAGTTTGGGAGAAAATCTTACTTGGGAGACTGAGTCGAGTATGAGAACTCGTTACCCTAGTTTATTCGAGTCTAGTTAGATTTCGGGGACGAAATCTTTTAAGGAGGGAAGATTTGTAACACCCTGAAATTGGGCCCAGTAGAATCAGGTATTTCTTTAAATTTAAATACGTAAATTTAATTGTTTAAATATGTTTGATTGTGAAATAAATAGGTAAATAAACCTCAGGAGATATTGTGACTAGTAAAATATTATTTGTTTTAAATAATCTTAGACGACGGTAAAATAAAATAATTTTATTGCAATTGGTATTTAGGTTCCAGACAATAGATCAAAAGGTGGTATAATTTGTTACTGTAAATAAAAGGGGCCGGTTATAATAAAAAGGGTAGGTCGATCATTTTCCCCAAATTCCCACACCTTCACCTAGTACTAAACCTAACTCAAATACTAATCAAATCATTACCAAATCAAAAGCTTAAAACGAATTGATTGAAGAATGGAAGCTTGAATCTTTGAAAAGATCATCATCTTCATATCTCTTTGTGTTCTTAATATTGTAAGTTACATTTTATATATGATGAGTTTTAAACAAATTCTTGATTATTATGATTTGAAGCTTGATGAGTTAAATTAGTGGTTGTATATCGATTTGATGATGATGATTGAACTCCTTTTACTTGATTACATGATCAAAACATGATAGATTTCTTAAGTTTTTAGTTTGAATGGAAATGTTTAGGTTAGATGTGATTTGAATGATTTGTGTTGATTTGATGAATGAAACCATGTTATACGAGTTTACTAGAAGTTATAGTAGCTAAATATTAGTATAGATTGTGTTATAAATGGGTTTTGGTCGATTTTGTGATTTTTAGGTTTGAACATGAATAGTGCAGAAATCTGCATTTTCGCAGGTTTGGAAGACGAGGGAATACGGTCGTATTCCAGGGAGTACGTTCGTATTCCTGGGAATACGGCGTATTCCCAAACCGTATTCCCAATCGTATTCCTTGAATAAAGGTCTGATCAAAACTGAGCTGGAAAAATGGTCGGGAATACGGCGTATTCCCTTGAATACGGTCGTATTCCCTAGAGTACGGCGTACTCATGGAGCGTATTCACGGGAATACGGCGTATTCAATTGAATACGGTCGTATTCCCATGGCTCGACTGGGAAATTTTCAATTGAGCTTAATTATGTAATTTAGCTTGTACATTTTATGTATGTTGCTTAGTATATGCTTGATTGTGGATATTAAGTAAGTACAGATTGATTTTGAGATTGATTTGGATTTCTCTTATGTTTCAGAACCGCCGAAGACTCAATAAAGTTAGAATTTTGAGTGGAGACGGAATTGAGACAGGTGAGTGGACTTTGATCTGTCACTATGTTTGGTGATCACTATTGTGGTTACTTCAAGGGTTAAGTGTTTGGTGAATTGTGTTAAAGTGTTAAGTGTTAAGTGACCTATATGGTAATTGTGTTATAAAGAGGTCAATCTTATTGGACGTTTTGCTACAGGTTAGTCAACACGAGAGTTGTGAACATGTGTTGTGAATGGAGCTTGTGTTGACTAAAGGTAGCAAACCGTTATCGGTTAACCACTGTATTGGCCTGCAGTTGGTGTAAGTGTCGCTTGGTGGGCCACCGCGGCTGAGGGTGCCACAAGGGCCACCGATCCTCTAGTGATGTTGAGTCAAAGTGTTAAATGTTGTAGACTCATGGTGTTAAACTAAGTGTAGTGTTAGTGATGAGTTAACTCACTTAGCTTCGTGCTAATCCCTCGTTGTTTACTCCTTGCAGGTTAATATATTTTGTTAAGGGCGGGTCTCGGAGTAAATTGAAGGAGTGTTCGACACGGATGAAACTCTGATGACTTTTGTACTACTTCAAATGTTTTGTTAAAGTAACGCCCATCTAATTTGTGTAGTCATATAACAAAGTACTTATGTAAAAGATTATGTATATTTTGGATAATCCAAGGTTATATATGTGGGATATTGCTTCCGCGATGTTTTAAAAAAAAAAAAAAAAAAATGCGTTCTAAAGTAGGGGCGTTATAGTTTTAAAACCATATCTACGGAAACCTCCATCTTTGCACTTTCTTAGGAAACCTCCATCCTGGACGATTACAATAATAAAAATATATATAGATTGTTAAAATTGAACCTGGCGATTTCCTTATGCTCAAAATATATATATTATTATTTATATGAAACACCCTGGAGATACTATTATTGTTAGTTAATGGCAGGATGCCACTATAAGTTAAATGGCAGGATGCCACAATGCCAGATTGCCAGTGCAGGTTTCACAGGATCATATTATTTTAATCATGCCCAAAAAAAAGTCTCAGGCCCAAAAAAATCCCAGGCCCAAAAAACTCCTAGGCCTAATTATGATTCTATGTTTTTTTTTAATTATTTATATAAGTAATAGAGACTTTTTTTATTACATGTATTTTGAAATTACGTTAACTTTAATATTTTTAATGTAATCACGTATTTGCTACATGCTACAATATAAGTTCTTCATTTTTTTTTTCTTTGATTACTTTGATTATTTATTGTAACATGATCACAAAAAAAATAATAATAATCACAAAATTTTATGTGATTAATTAACTGTAAAATGTGATTATATTGATTTTTGTCTATCACCCTACATAAATAATCACACAATATACTATAGAGAAATCACAAATCTTGTCCTTTCACTCTTTAATTGACTATCATCAGTTACTTACTTGATTTGCATGCATCTATAGTAATGTATCACTTTGTGTTATTCTAACTATTTATTCATTATAGATACGCGTGTTGTGTCTGTTTTAAGCGGAACATCTACACACATTTAGGAGCATATATTCTATATTATATACTTTTATATATATAAGTGATACGTTTAAGTTTGAGTGAAATAAGTAATTGTTAAATAGTATCATGCTATTTAAAAGTTATACGTACATATAATGCACAATATTCTTATTTGTTTTATATCCCGGGTTAAGTATATTTATATTAAATAAATAATTTGTCATACATGATTGTAGCATGTTGGGCATCCTACCATTTTGTGGCATCCTGGCCTATGTTGGGCATCCTGCCATGATATTTAAAGGATACTCATTTTTCATTAAAGAAATAATTTACCATACATGATCCCGTGAGATACCATCCTGGTGAAATGGTTATGGTTAAATGGACACTTGAATGATTGGTGGAGAAATACATAGATATACATCATGAACATATAAGGCTTAATTTTATATTAATATAATTAATTAATAAAATTAAAAAATTATGATGAATGAATAACCTGTAAATTCGGGAAGGCATCCTGTAATATAATTAATTAAAAAAATTAAAAAATTATGATGAATGAAGGAGACGTGAGGTTTCATTAATTATTGATTACTCACATGGTATTATTATTAATTAATTAATATATAAAATGTTAAATTGGAGTGTACATGTGACGCCGTGATGGTACAATAGTTAGCATACTGGCTAATTTATATTAACCACATTTATGGGCCTGGAATTTGAAATTGGGCCTGGAATTTTGTGTGGTTGAAATTGATGATCCTGGCCTCCTGGGGATTTCGTTTGTGTGGTGATCCTGGGTAGGCGTGAACAAAACCGGGTATTGGCCGGACCCGACCCGACCCGAATACCCGAACCGGGTATTGGTCAAAGTCAAAAAACCGGTTTTTGGTCAACCCGACCCGGAACCGACCCGGTTTTGGGTGGGGGAAAACCCAACCCTATCCTAACCGGTTGGTAACGGGTAGGAACCGGTTCAGGTCTAATACCCGGTTTCAAACCGGGTACGGTGTACCCGCCGGGTATATATGGTTCCAGCCGGGTAGACTGTGTTCCCGCCGGGTATCTATTGTTCCCGCCGGGTACTTTGGCTTGATCCACTTCTGTCCTCATTTTCCAAACAGTACCCGCCGGGTACAAAAGTACAGGCCGGGTACTAAAGGCTTGATCCAGCATAACTAACCATTTCCCGCTGTAATTTCACCTAATTTCAAATAGAAAAGTGTTTATGGATGTCGTTCTACAAAAATGTACCCAAAGGCCATCCACAGTCAAGCATTCCAAAATAACCAAACATAAAATTAAAAGTACTTAAATAAACCGTAATCAAATTGTCAAGAAAAGTGTCTGAATCATACGAGGCACGCAAGCACTCAAAATGGGGAATAGTCATAGGGGAATCCACGCTCCTCTTGCTCTCTCTCCTGCTGCCTTCGATACTCTTCCTGCAGCTCTGCCAAGGCGGCACCCTCGTCATAAACCGGTGGTGGATAGCTTGCTCCAGACTGACCCCACATGGGTGGGTAGTGGTAGGCTGTAGGTCGGTAGTTGGGCACCACTTCAGAAAGTCTTTGTGTGTTGTGTGCCGACCAAGCGTTGTGGTAACGCTGTGCTCCATGCTCGTACCTGACTTCCTGCGAAAAATTATCATGGCTAACCTGAAGGCCCTGAATACCATGCATAACATCCAGCATGGATGGCAGTGCTGCGCCTTGCTGCTGGAAACCTCCCTGCTCATATGCAGCTTCTTCCTGTTGATGTTGTTCTTGTTCCACCTGCTGTTGTCTTCTTCTTCTTCTCGGTGGTTGAGCCGCTTGCTCCTCTGGTGGTGGTTCCTGGTAGGGCACGAACCGGTTATTGACAACTGAGACAGCCTGTGCCCCCTGAAACTGAACTAGCCCTACTGTTTTTGGCCTAGTCGTCACTCGCTCTAAATTGTCAAAACTGATGTTGAAGGACTTGGCAATCCTAGTCACAAATTGTCCCCCACAGATAGGGGATGCCCCTCTAATCCCGCTAGCATTATGATGTAAATACCAGGCAACAGCGTATGGAACATTGATATTCTCCTCCGCTACAAACTTCCTCATATACCATAAGTCGGCGAAACCGACTCTCTCTGTGTTCTCCCTTCTATGAGAAATGGTATGCGCAAGACATCGTTGGATAACCCGCAACTGCATGTCCTCTATATCTTTGTATGAATTTCCACCTCTAGCGTAAGGTATTTGTGAAAATTCGTGCCATACATCCTTGGGAAAAAACTCCGTCTCGATCATCTCACTAGCCATCAAATAATCCTCAAAATGAGTTGCATCCAGCTGCTCTCGCGAATAAATGCCCAAACAGGCAGCAAGTTCCACCATACTCATTTTCCTTGGTTGACCTCCCAGTCGGAAAGTCATGAAATTTTTATCAGTCGCCGACTCAACATCCTCTTTCATTTCATATGTGCTGTGGAATTCCACGCATAGCTCTTTGTATACCTGCTCATTAATCTTGAATATGCCTTCCCATTCTTCATATTCGAATGGTATGTGATCCACGAAATAACGTTGCCTAATCAATTCCTTAATTCCAGCGGCTACCCCTGCTTGTTCGAGTGGTTCCCAATCGACCACCCGAGATAAATCACATTCTTTCACCCTCAATAAGTTCAGTTTCTGACAGTATATATTGTACTTTGTTAACCTGTTACTAAATCTAAGCCAAGGGTGAATTGTCTCGGGAATAAGTTGAGCATCAATGCTCATCGGCTGAGGGCGGTCACCCTCTTCATCGTTAGCAGTACCAGAGGTGCTGCCTTTTTGTTTCTTTCTTCTTCCCTGCAAAACACAACTAAAATGAGAGAATTGCCTTGACCAATTCATCCATGACCTAAGGTAATTGCACAATTATTCTCACATTTTATTTACAAAGCTCAAACTCATCCTCTTTCACAAATGCCCTAATATCAAGCTAAACTCGAATTAAGCAATTAAACACATAATGTGATTCAAGTGAGCATTATAATCGTGAGTATTATGTAAATGGAATACAATTTTAAGCATATCATTTAACAGAATTAATTTTCCCCAAATTTTGTTTCAAGAACCCTAAATTCATATTTTGGATAATCATATGTGACTTAAACACGAATTCACGAAATAAGAAGGTGAGAGTACATATAACTCACAATATAATCATAATTAAAAACAACTAAAACTTCCCCACATTCAATTTCAAGAAAACCTAAATCTAAAAACTTCAATCAATCCATGAAAACTAAGTGTTTTGAATTAAAAAGTTGATAATCATACCTTAAACATGTTGTAGAAGAGTTTTGCCGGTTTAATTCGTGAGTTTTTGCTTCAAAAATGGTTAAGTGAGGGGTTTGGTGGTGTTGCTGCCGTTTTTTGGAGAGAAAATAGGTTAGTGTAGTTGTGTGGAAAGCGTGGGTCTGCTCCAGGAATAACCAGAAAAGCGAGAATACCCGGCGGGTACAACTTATACCCGGCGGGTAATAATGTTTTGTACCCGGAAAAATATGAACTACCCGGAGTGAATATGAACGGGTAAATACATAGTACCCGGCGGGTACTACTAGTACGCAACGGGTACTCAAGGCTAGCTAAATTCTGTTATGAAATTAACCTTTGTACCCGGCGGGTACTACTTGTACGCACCGGGTAATGTTTGGTATGCAGAATTTGTAGAAGCGAAATTCCGACGCGCATAAATTTTGACTCGAAAATACTTACAAGCTGAAATTTTGCAGACACCTCCACTATAACAAAATAAAACTTTCCATTTTTACACTTTTTCAAATTTCACGTTAACGAAGAATTCGGACGTGTGACCAATTTTTGGTCATTTCGGACACTTTTGGTGACCATACCAAATCACAAACGACTCACATTCAGAATTTCATTTTTTACCAACACATTTTAACATACATTTAACACCTAAAGCAATTGCAAGCCGCTACATAATTACACCATCGCTCGTTTTGACATAACCACACTTTCATGAACCATTTGGACACCTTTTGACCCGTTTACCATAACAACAACACTTTGACCATAACAACAACACTTGATCATTGCATAATCTTCATAAAACATATACACAATTATTTCACAAAATCTTCAGGTTTTATTAATCTTCAAGTCTTCTAACATCTTCAAATGCGTAGTCTTCATTGTTCAAAGGTCGTAATCTTCATCGGTGTTAGCCTCTCGCGAAGCTTCATCAAGAGCAATTTCTTCATCGGAGAGTGATATTGCCATACCCGATTGCACCTCGATATCGTGTATATCTCCTTCATATTCCATTTCACCTTCAAGACTAGAAATGTGTTGTATACGTTCCGCGGCGTCTAAGTGATCCTTCAAGCAAATGCACATCTCTAATGAGGCCGGTGTGAGTCTTGTTCTTCGTATAGATAGTACCCTGCCACTAAGAGAAAAAGCGGATTCCGAAGCTACCGTAGAAGCTTGGACGGTTAGTAAATCTCGGGCCATGATGGTTAGAACGGGAAATTGAGATTCCCTCCCTTTCCACCAAGCCAAAATATCAAATTGTGCGAATTCATCGGGTTGTATAGTGTTTAAAAAATCGGTTCCGGTATACCTCCCATATTCGCTAGTGTTCGTTTGATTACCTTCACCCCTTGCCCGTTTATGGTTTTCTTGTCTTAAACTATTATATAAGTTAAGCATTGGATCGCGCGAGGAAGATGAACCAAACATTGTGGAAGCCGAACTAGAAGAAGGATTTGTTGAACCATATAATTGAAAATAATGAGTAAATAAATCTTGAAAGCATTTGTTAAAATGTTTTTTTGTATTTTGTGAAAAAAATGGGTCCTCGTCGTTCAATTCCAAATCGTTACAAATGTTATCGATAAGCAATTCCACCCCGGAAACGTTTAAGCATGGGTTTATTGCGGCGGCACAACTAATTATCGGTGGCATTTCTTTAAAATGTTTTCTTAGTTTTTCTTTCATGGGAGCCACCATTTGTGCGTATAAAGTATCAATAAATTCGTATTCGCTTAGTTTTGAACACATTAAAAAAATTTGCTTAAGTACCAAGTGAATCGTGGGATAATAAACACCCGATAACAAAGTAGTTGAGGTTTTAAAAAGTTTGAGCAATTCGGTTATCTTTTCAATAACATCCCAAGATCCGCTTGGAAATTCGTTTATAGCATAACCCCTTTGGACAAGTTGAAAATGAAAAGCTTGTAAAGTCTCACGTTGGCGTAAATGTAACACCTGCATAATTAGGATAATTAATTATGCCTAATTGTTTGTAACTAGTTGTAATTAGTATGTAATAGGACTAATTACAGGCTCTATTTGTATATATATATATAAGGTGATTTATATATGTGTGTGTGTACTTATGCGATTTGGATAAATCGTGCGAATTAACCGGACGGAGTCCGACACAGTTTACTTGGACGTTGGTGACAGAAATTTTCTTAAATAATGAGAACGTATTTTGTTATATAAAATACACAACCGAACGAGCATTATTTACATATTATCGCGACGACATTTTAACTAACGCAACAAAATGTAATAAATGCGACTTAATAATTAAAACATTGCGACAAATGTTTTCTATTAATTTCAAAGTATTTCTATTTAAATACTCTAGTTACATTTTAAAATATAAACGTTTGGTTAAATATTAAAAACTAGTGAATAAACGATTAGGACACGGAGTCAACACTGGGTTTTGGGGAGTATTTTCCCCTCCTTTCTCCTTTGGATCAGCCTACACCCTTCCCCCTCCTCACTTTTCCTTTCATTTTCACTTCTCCAAAAACACACACACCTCAAAAACACTCTCACTAAAAATACTACCAAATTTTCGACATCAAATCTCGACCACGAAAATTACATATTCGGAATCACCATCACGAGTGGAGCAAGAATATCAAGATCGTTTTCACCATTTCATCCTCCATTTAGCTCGATTTGCAAAAGTAAGAATTTTTTAAAATCTTAGATCTATTCAATTTGGTGTAATGTTTTGATGTTTTGATGTGTACACAACATAGTTATAACCTAATACAAGAAGAAAACACGATTTTATAGCTCAAAAATGGATTAGATTTGCGTTTTTGGTCGGAAAATCACGAAACCCGAAAGTTTCTGGGCTGATGTTCATCTTTGCGACACAACGTTTGTGTCGCATGCTATGTCGCATAAACCATTTAGTGTCGTATTTTGTGTCGTACGTTATGTCGCAGTATTGTGTCGCACTTTTATGCGACACAACCCTTATGTCGCTATTAAATTAGCATCGCAAGCTTTTGCGACACAACCACTGTGTCGCAGAGCTCTTGTGTCGCACTTTATGCGACACAACCACTGTGTCGCATACCAAACTTTAGTGTCGCAGATTGTGTCGCAAAAACACAGAAAACCAGAATTTTAAAGTCAAAGTTACTGTACAAAAAAGTCAAAATTTACTGTAGCAACACTGTAGCAAATCTACTGTAGCAAAGTCAACATTTTAGAATTTTTGCTACAAACCGTCACCAACGGGCCAAACATGTTTTCCAACAAACAAACAATTACAAACATACGGACAAACACTGGATATACTAGTTGTGTACATCTAAACGAAACGTCTCGTGAGAGGCATACTTACATAACTTCATATGATTAGGCATTTGAAGGTTACGGGTTCAGAGAACCTACTTGCTTTACTTACTACTTGCTAATTGCAACTGATTACTACAAGACTCAGGTGAGTCTTACGGCCCCACTTTTACTGTTTTATCTTATTGGGGGAGATACATGCTACTGATTTTTCTTGAACACAAGTACTAAACTGCTTACTATACCAAACGGAATTGCATGAGTTGTTTACTATTTACAGAAGTCTCTCCATCATATATCGTTAGTTATGGACTTAAGCGCGAACACTAGTTAATGGATCCATTAGGGAAATGACCCTCCCCGCCCGGGGCAGTAGCGCTGCCACGTACTGATTTACACGTATAAACGGGTGACTACTTATTCGTTACTGATGCTTGCTCAACTACGAGCATGTCACGGGAGCAAACTTATTACTTACGGGTTAAGCTTCGATTATGAGCCTCATGGCAACGGTATAAACTTACTTACTTACATTTGCGGGATTGCAAATACTGGTTTACGATTTCTGGATTGAAATTGCTGATTTTACGCCTGCGGGCATTACTGATGAAATCTCGTGTTCAAAGCTGATATTACTTACAAACCTGTGAGATTCACCAACCTTTTGGTTGACACTTTTTAGCATGTTTCTCAGGTACCCGGATGGAGTAGGATTACTCCAGGATTTTAGCTAGAGTCGCATGATTTCAACACAACTGCATTAACGGAGATTCTTAGCATTATCTTTTGTATATTACGATTATGTAATAGAATCTCCCGCTATACGCGTGGACTCTAGGGGAAACTACATTTTGTATACGAAAACACTAAGTTTTCAAACATTATATCTATGGAATGTAACTAATTTACAAACGTTGCATATAGATGTCGTTTACTTTATCTTTGTGCTGTGATATTTGATTAGTAACACCCCAAACTATGCTTCCGCAAAACAGTGAATTTCGGGGGTGTTACAGATTGGTATCAGAGCCTAAGGTTATAGTGAACTAGGTTGCATTTAGTGGGCCTAGACTATGACCGTTAGGCAGTATTTCCTTACTAGGCATGATTGGTTCAGGAATTACATCATATGACTTTAATTTAACATAGCCTGATCAACTATGTACAATTAAGGAAAGATGATGCGAGGTCTGAAATGGTTATGTTGAACAGGAATGCGTTAGTTGACTCTGACCACGAGAGAACCGGACCATTACTTGATACGTGCTAGACAATAGGCTGGATATGATATATGTATATATATTAGCCTCGTCTTACTTACATTCTGCCACAGGAATGGCAAACACACCACCTAATCCGTCACACTCTCACTCACATGGGTCACGGAACCCACGAGTAGCCAGGAGGAACACAAGGTCGCCTCGAAACAGCCCTTATCCTGTACATAACTCTCAGAACTCGGCACATCTCACGTTGCCAGTATTGGCTACCCAATTCCGCCGTCAGGAGCAAAGACTCGAAAGTCTTGAACGGGAACAACACCGAATGACCTACCTGCTTCGCCAAGCACTTGATCACATATCCCAACTCCAGCGAGAACAAGAGGATACCAACCTCTCTGTAAGCATAATTCAGGATTCAATGACCGCCGAATTAGGTGCGGATGAACTTGTACGAAACCGACTAGAGAAATGTGAACATCGTTCACAGGAGACTGAGGATCACTCTCGAACACTAGCACAACGACTGGCCTTGGTGGAAGACAACGCCAGGCAAACCAACAGACTAGCAGAAACCGTGGACCGCCTTGTCGCGCTGATGGAACAGATTAATCTACATTAAGACTAGTGTAGTCTTTGTCTCGTAATCTAATGACTATCTAGCGCTATTCTATAAACTAGTCGGATGTAACAATTCCCGACACCTTTTGTAATATCTCTGTAGGATGTAACCTTTGAACTCACATTATCCATCAAATATTCCTTGATATTTCAACTCATAATAATTGTCATTTTTCCATGTTGATGTTATGTATTACTGCTTTTATACATGTACATCTGTGACAATTACAAGTTCCTACAAAATCTCATGTATCTTCATTTCTTTTATTGAAGAATCATGCCGCCAAAGACAAGACCATACACCGATGCCCAGATTACCTCCCTTATAACCCAGGCTGTTACTGAAGCCTTGGCTCGGAATACTCCACCAAATTCCTCGAGGAACAGCGATGCCGCTGAAACCACTACTGCTAAACCCTGTTCATACAAAGACTTTCAGAACTGCAAACCTCTAAACTTTGCAGGTACTGAGGGAGCTATCGGTCTAGTACGCTGGATCGAGAAAGTCGAATCCGTATTTCTGATCTGCAACTGTGCGGAAGGAGACAAAGTTAAGTTCTCCGTTAGTACTTTTACTGACACCGCACTCACCTGGTGGAACACTTATGCCCAGACTGTGAGTGTTGCTACTGCTTACCAACTCCCGTGGGAGGAGTTGAAAGAAATGTTGAGGGGCGAGTACTGCCCCAGGGATGAATTGAAACAACTGGAAATGGAATTCTGGAACCACAAGATGCAGGGTGATGATATCACCGGATACACTAACCGTTTCCACCAACTGGCACTCCTGTGCCCAACCATGGTCGATCCTGAGTACAAGAGGATCGAGAAATTCGTTGATGGACTTCCCGAGAGACTACAGGACCTGGTGACTTCATCCAAACCGGGTACTATTCAGAGCGCCATCCGTATGGCCCATGAACTAACGGCAAATTCTGTCCGCCGTGGCACAACTTCAACCCCATCTGCAAACAACAAACGCAAGTGGGAAGGTAACCCCAACTCATCCAACCAAACCTCCAACAAAAAGCCTGAGTACATTAAGGCTTATTCATCGGGGACTTCGGAAAAGAAAGGGTACAGCGGGAACAAGCCTTACTGTTCCAAATGCAGCCGCCATCATGACGGTTCTTGCCCTTGCTCCAACTGCAAACGGTTCGGGCATCTAGCCAAGGATTGCCGAACCAACATTTCTACCCCCAACACAAATGCACCAAAGGCCTGCTTTGGGTGCGGAAATTCAGGGCACTTCAAGAAAGATTGCCCAAAGCTGAAAAACAACAACAACCCTGCTCGTGGTAGAGCATTCGTTATCAAGGCTGGGGAAGCCAGACAAGACCCGAATGTCGTGACGGGTATGTTCCTTCTCAACGACCTTACTGCTTCTGTGTTATTTGATACCGGTGCCGATAGAAGCTTCATTTCTGAGAAATTTAGCCCTTTACTTGATATAACTCCCACTGCCTTAGATGCTAAATACATTGTAGAATTAGCTAACGGCAAACTGATTGAGACTGATAGCATCATACACAACTGTACACTTAACCTCACGAACGAAACGTTTTCCATTGATTTAATCCCTGTCGAGATCGGCAGCTTCGATATTATTGTCGGTATGGATTGGTTATCCAAGCACCGAGCTGAAATCATCTGTCATGACAAACTCGTTCGCATACCTCTTGTCTCCGGGGGAACCTTAGTCCTACAAGGGGAGACCGGTAGACGGAATCTGAATATTGTATCCTGTCTGAAAACGAGAAAATATCTACGAAAAGGGTATCAAGCCATCCTCGCACATGTAACGGAGAAGAAGTCGGAGGAGAAGCGACTTGAGGATGTTCCGATCGTGCGGGATTTCCCGGAAGTCTTTCCTGAAGACTTGCCCGGACTTCCGCCACCTAGACAAGTTGAATTCCAAATCAAACTTGTGCCCGGAGCTGCACCCGTGGCACGAGCCCCTTACCGTTTAGCACCATCCGAATTGCAGGAGTTGTCTAACCAACTACAGGAACTCCTGGACAGAGGATTCATTCGACCAAGTTCCTCGCCTTGGGGAGCTCCGGTCTTATTCGTGAAAAAGAAAGATGGATCTTTCCGCATGTGTATCGACTACCGAGAGCTGAATAAGCTAACCATAAAGAATCGGTACCCACTTCCTAGAATCGATGACCTGTTTGACCAACTCCAGGGATCGAGTGTTTACTCAAAGATTGATCTACGGTCGGGTTATCATCAACTCCGAGTCCGTGACAATGATATCCCAAAGACAGCTTTCCGAACTCGTTATGGGCATTACGAATTTCAAGTGATGCCATTCGGGTTGACTAACGCACCGGCCGTATTCATGGACCTTATGAATCGGGTGTGCAAACCATATCTTGACAAATTCGTCATTATGTTCATCGATGATATCCTGATTTACTCTCGCAACGAGCAGGAACATGCTCAACATCTGAAAACCATTCTAGGACTTCTTAAACACGAAGAGTTATATGCCAAATTCTCTAAGTGTGAGTTCTGGATTCGAACCGTTCAATTCCTCGGGCACGTGATTGACAGCCAAGGAATTCATGTTGATCCCGCCAAGATTGAAGCAATCAAGGGCTGGGAGTCACCGACCACTCCAACCGAAGTGAGACAATTCTTAGGTCTTGCTGGTTATTACCGCCGATTCATCGAAAACTTTTCAAGAATAGCTGTTCCCCTAACCACACTGACTCAGAAAGATAAGAAGTTCGATTGGACTGATAAACAAGAGTCAGCTTTCCAACTATTGAAAAACAAACTTTGCAGTGCACCGATCTTGTCCTTACCCGAGGGCACCGACGATTTCGTAGTTTACTGCGACGCCTCACACCAAGGACTTGGTTGTGTGTTGATGCAACGGGAAAAAGTCATTGCCTATGCCTCACGACAACTAAAAATCCACGAGAAAAACTATACGACCCACGACCTCGAGTTAGGTGCTGTGGTCTTCGCATTGAAAATCTGGAGACATTATCTCTACGGTACGAAAAACACCATCTTTACCGATCACAAAAGTCTCCAACACATATTCGATCAGAAAGATCTAAACATGAGACAACGTCGCTGGGTTGAGTTACTTAGTGACTACGACTGCGAGATCAAATACCATCCGGGCAAGGCTAACGTAGTTGCCGATGCCTTAAGCCGAAAAGAACGAGTGAAACCCCTTCGAGTCCGAGCACTTTCTATGACAATTCATAACGAGCTTCCTGCTCAAATCCTTACCGCTCAACTTGAAGCACTCAACGATGAAAACTTGAAAAATGAAGCCTTGCGAGGCTTGGATAAACAATTCGAAATCAAACCCGATGGAATTCGATACTTCTCTAACCTGGTGTGGTTACCCAAATTCGGAAACTTGCGAGATTTGGTGATGGCTGAAGCTCACAAATCTCGATACTCTATACATCCGGGTTCTGATAAGATGTATCATGACGTCAAAGGGTTGTATTGGTGGCCTAACATGAAAGCTGACATCGCCTTGTACGTCAGTAAATGCCTAACCTGTTCCAAAGTCAAGGCCGAACACCAAAGACCCTCGGGGTTGCTCCAACAACCTGAAATTCCTCAATGGAAATGGGAACAGATTTCCATGGACTTCATCACCAAACTACCGAAAACTTCGAGTGGTTGCGATACCATTTGGGTGATCGTGGACCGTCTCACGAAATCTGCTCATTTTCTGGCCATCAAGGAAACCGACAAGATGGAGCGTCTGACTCGCATCTATGTCAAAGAAATCATCTCGCGACACGGTGTACCTATCTCGATCATCTCGGATAGGGACAGCCGTTTTACTTCTAACTTTTGGCAATCGCTACAAAAATCTCTTGGTACTCGTCTGGATATGAGTACTGCTTATCACCCGCAAACCGATGGCCAAAGCGAGCGAACTATTCAAACACTGGAGGATATGCTACGAGCCTGCGTAGTTGACTTCGGTACTTCTTGGGAAAATCACTTACCGTTGTGCGAGTTTTCGTACAACAACAGTTACCATACCAGCATAAAGGCTGCACCCTTCGAGGCACTTTACGGGCGTAAATGCCGATCACCTATCTGTTGGACTGAGTTAGGAGATTCCCAACTCACGGGTCCAGAAATCATTCAGGAAACTACTGAGAAAATCATCGGTATTCAAAACCGGCTGAAAGCCGCACGTGATCGTCAGAAAAGCTATGCTGACGTGAGACGCAAACACCTTGAGTTCCAGGTAGGGGACAAGGTACTTCTCAAAGTGGCACCGTGGAAAGGTGTTATTCGATTCGGAAAACGAGGCAAACTAAATCCTAGATACATCGGACCATTCGAAATCCTTGAAAGGATTGGTCCAGTGGCATATCGCCTACAACTTCCTGCTGAACTGAGCAGCGTACACAACACATTCCACATTTCTAACTTGAAGAAATGTCTGTCTGACGAGACACTGATTATACCGCTCGACGAAATTCAAATCGATGATAAACTTCATTTTGTCGAGGAACCTATGGAAATCATGGACCGCGAGGTCAAGCGATTGAAACAGAGTCGTATTCCCATCGTAAAGGTCAGGTGGAATTCTAGGCGCGGCCCTGAGTTCACCTGGGAACGGGAAGACCAAATACGACAGAAATATCCACATCTTTTCCCAGATAACGCACCGTCCGTGCACTCAAGCTAATTTCGGGACGAAATTTCTTTAACAAGGGGAGAATGTAACACCTGCATAATTAGGATAATTAATTATGCCTAATTGTTTGTAACTAGTTGTAATTAGTATGTAATAAGACTAATTACAGGCTCTATTTGTATATATATATAAGGTGATTTATATATATGTGTGTGTACTTATGCGATTTGGATAAATCGTGCGAATTAACCGGACGGAGTCCGACACAGTTTACTTGGACGTTGGTGACAGAAATTTTCTTAAATAATGAGAACGTATTTTGTTATATAAAATACACAACCGAACGAGCATTATTTACATATTATCGCGACGACATTTTAACTAACGCAACAAAATGTAATAAACGCGACTTAATAATTAAAACATTGCGACAAATGTTTTCTATTAATTTCAAAGTATTTCTATTTAAATACTCTAGTTACATTTTAAAATATAAACGTTTGGTTAAATATTAAAAACTAGTGAATAAACGATTAGGACACGGAGTCAACACTGGGTTTTGGGGAGTATTTTCCCCTCCTTTCTCCTTTGGATCAGCCTACACCCTTCCCCCTCCTCACTTTTCCTTTCATTTTCACTTCTCCAAAAACACACACACCTCAAAAACACTCTCACTAAAAATACTACCAAATTTTCGACATCAAATCTCGACCACGAAAATTACATATTCGGAATCACCATCACGAGTGGAGCAAGAATATCAAGATCGTTTTCACCATTTCATCCTCCATTTAGCTCGATTTGCAAAAGTAAGAATTTTCTAAAATCTTAGATCTATTCAATTTGGTGTAATGTTTTGATGTTTTGATGTGTACACAACATAGTTATAACCTAATACAAGAAGAAAACACGATTTTATAGCTCAAAAATGGATTAGATTTGCGTTTTTGGTCGGAAAATCACGAAACCCGAAAGTTTCTGGGCTGATGTTCATCTTTGCGACACAACGTTTGTGTCGCATGCTATGTCGCATAAACCATTTAGTGTCGTATTTTGTGTCGTACGTTATGTCGCACTATTGTGTCGCACTTTTATGCGACACAACCCTTATGTCGCTATTAAATTAGCATCGCAAGCTTTTGCGACACAACCACTGTGTCGCAGAGCTCTTGTGTCGCACTTTATGCGACACAACCACTGTGTCGCATACCAAACTTTAGTGTCGCAGATTGTGTCGCAAAAACACAGAAAACCAGAATTTTAAAGTCAAAGTTACTGTACAAAAAAGTCAAAATTTACTGTAGCAGTACTGTAGCAAAGTCAACATTTTAGAATTTTTGCTACAAACCGTCACCAACGGGCCAAACATGTTTTCCAACAAACAAACAATTACAAACATACGGACAAACACTGGATATACTAGTTGTGTACATCTAAACGAAACGTCTCGTGAGAGGCATACTTACATAACTTCATATGATTAGGCATTTGAAGGTTACGGGTTCAGAGAACCTACTTGCTTTACTTACTACTTGCTAATTGCAACTGATTACTACAAGACTCAGGTGAGTCTTACGGCCCCACTTTTACTGTTTTATCTTATTGGGGGAGATACATGCTACTGATTTTTCTTGAACACAAGTACTAAACTGCTTACTATACCAAACGGAATTGCATGAGTTGTTTACTATTTACAGAAGTCTCTCCATCATATATCGTTAGTTATGGACTTAAGCGCGAACACTAGTTAATGGATCCATTAGGGAAATGACCCTCCCCGCCCGGGGCAGTAGCGCTGCCACGTACTGATTTACACGTATAAACGGGTGACTACTTATTCGTTACTGATGCTTGCTCAACTACGAGCATGTCACGGGAGCAAACTTATTACTTACGGGTTAAGCTTCGATTATGAGCCTCATGGCAACGGTATAAACTTACTTACTTACATTTGCGGGATTGCAAATACTGGTTTACGATTTCTGGATTGAAATTGCTGATTTTACGCCTGCGGGCATTACTGATGAAATCTCGTGTTCAAAGCTGATATTACTTACAAACCTGTGAGATTCACCAACCTTTTGGTTGACACTTTTTAGCATGTTTCTCAGGTACCCGGATGGAGTAGGATTACTCCAGGATTTTAGCTAGAGTCGCATGATTTCAACACAACTGCATTAACGGAGATTCTTAGCATTATCTTTTGTATATTACGATTATGTAATAGAATCTCCCGCTATACGCGTGGACTCTAGGGGAAACTACATTTTGTATACGAAAACACTAAGTTTTCAAACATTATATCTATGGAATGTAACTAATTTACAAACGTTGCATATAGATGTCGTTTGCTTTATCTTTGTGTTGTGATATTTGATTAGTAACACCCCAAACTATGCTTCCGCAAAACAGTGAATTTCGGGGGTGTTACAGTAAACCACATACAAACATGTTGTATGTCGAATTCCATCTTACGGGCATGTCCCAATTAGGGGTTAAAAAAATGTTCTCCGTATCCTTACACAATTTCATATAAAGTTTGTATCTAGCCTTACCCTTACAAAATATATCTTGCAACATGTTTTTATACGCGTCTTTTACTTCACTTATTTGTTGAACCGCTAACCCGTCTTGCACAACCAAGTTAATTATGTGTGCAACACATCTACTATGGTAGAAAATGCCTTTCAAAGGTGGGTTGTATTTTAGTATTAATTTTTGAATGGCGTTTGTGTTATTACTCGCATTATCAAACGAGATAGAAAAAACCTTTTGTTCTAATTTAAACATTTTCATTACATCCCGTAACATGCAAAATAAATTTTGACCCGTGTGAGGATACTCAAAGTCTTCAAAAGCAATGGTACGTTTCATCATTTGCCAAGTTGAGGGATCAACCCAATGTGCGGTAACACAAAGGTAAGAACCGGGCAAACCATGAGGAGCCGACCAAACATCGGTTGATAGTGATACACTTGTAGTTAAGTTTTCAAAACCGGTTATTAGTTGAATTTTAGCATTTTTCCACAATTTAAGTGCATCACGTCTAAGAGTAAGACGTGATACATGATTATATCGGGGTTGAAGAGTATTTTGAATAACCTTAGTAAGCCGAGGGTTGTCGAAGTGGTTGAACGGCAAAGCTTCTTGAATCACAAAGCCGGCAAATGCTTCTCGACAACGATCCGCTTGGTATGTGAAAATACCTCCATCCCGTGACATGGTTGCTTGACCCTCCTCCGGATTAGTTTTGTTTGCATTACAATACTTTAAAGTATGTTTGCTCAACGTTGAGTTGGAGTCGGCTTTTAAAAAACTCCCACATCGTTTACAATGTGCTTTAGTCGAACCATCCGACAACAAAACTTTGTCAAAGTTACACCAAATCTCCGGATTACGTTTTGTTGTAAAGACTTGAACAATGGTTGGTGCATTTGACGCATTTGACGAACCAACAAAATCGTTAGTTGAGGAACTTTGAGTTGCCATTATGAGAGCGTTTTGAGAGGATGAGAGTAATGTTTTGAGAGTTTCGTATGTAAATCGTAAGCGTTTTGAGTGTTTTTTCACTAGAATGAGTGAGTTTGAGTGTTGTAACTAACCCAAACCCAAGGTATCTATTTATACTAGTTTTAGGATGGCAAAATGGTAAAAAAATGCAAAAAAAAACGGATATAAAACGGCTAGGAGCTCAAACACAACGGCTAGCGTAAAAACCGGGTACAAACCGGGTATTAAAACCGGTTTTTGGAACCGGTTCGGGTACAACCCGGGTCCAACCCGATTTGAAACGTATGGGGCCGTACCCGGTTTGGTACCCGCCGGGTACTAGTAAAACCCGAACCGGGTATTCAAAAACCGGTTCCAAATCGGTTCCGGTTTCGGTTTTTAAATCGGGTTCGGTTCCGGTTTCGGGTTTTTTTTTCACCCCTAATCCTGGGGATTTCGTTCAATCCTGGTGGTTTGAAGTTGGGCTGGATTCTTTTGATCATCCTGGCGATTTACACGATTTAGATTTCAAAATACGACTTATTTTTGGTATATTGGAAAAAATATATATGTTTTGGTATATTTGATCCTGGGATTTCATTACATCCTGGCGTTTTTTGTATCGGATAACCTCCATCCTGTAACTTCCATCATGGCCCATTGCGTAACCTCTGGCGCAAAATAACTGAAAATATGGAATAACGGAAGGCCAGGATTAAGAGTCAACGGAATCCGACGCTTGAGAATCGAAGTCAACCAAAAAAAAAACCTCCAGGACGGTTTCAGACGGTTATAGACTACGCCGGAGCCATAGATAAGGGAAATTTTCCACCTCTAACAACCAACTTAAACAACTCAAAAACATGACTTTCTTCTTACTATATCATGGGAGACAAAAGGTTGTCAAATTTACAGAACTGGTGGTACATGATTCAGGAATAAAGACATACATATTAGACCGTTTTATTAAAACACTGCAAATGCTGCTTCCAACTGACAAAGTGGACCAAGTCTCTCGTAGCAACGACATCTGATCAGGAGAAGCTATGAGGCCCGATTCTGGCAATTTTGTAGTACATATATGTGCATTCGGATCAGCTTCCTTGCCTTGATGCTTCCCAAAGGCGATGCTCAATACCCAATTTTCTTAGCTCCATCAAGCCTTGCTCAGCTGTAAATTCATATATTTGCATCACATAAATCAAAATGCCACTTATATCCCCATTAAATCACTGGGAAGCAAAGGGAGTTCTTATTAAAGCTGCAAGAGCTTAGGTTAGGTAATTTTCAAGACACGTGTTTATTGGAAAGTTACCATCAACAGCATCATGTGAAGTTGGTGAATGTGCACTACGGCTAATCCAAAACTTAAGTCGTGACTTGGCAGTGTCCTCCTCAATACCAAGCCTTTTAGCTCTACTCCAAAAGTATGTAAGCCATGCCTGTATAACTTACAAGTCAAGTAAGAATGAAAGATAAAATAAAAGGAACACGGCAAAATAAATAAGAAACCAAAGGTTTATGCTGAAAGTGAACATTGTTATAAGAGGTGGCAAGATGGGTAGTTTAGGTAGCGGGTCATAACAGGTAACTTTTATACGGCTCGAAACAAGTTGAGGTGAGTCAACCAGACAGAGATTTTGACCCAAAAATATACATTTGTTATTAAATAAGTAATGTGTTGAATATGATTACAACTTATAAAAAACTATGTTATTTCGATTATATGTTTTTTTTATATAAAAACATTTAAGGTTGAATGCATTTCAAATACACTAGAAGGTTTTTAACCTACTCACTCCATTTGGCCTGTTTACTTTTTACAAAGTTTTTACTTACGTGTTAGAGAAAAGATATAACCCAAATCGACCCTTTCATAGGTAAATGGGTCGAACACAATAATAATACCTCTTTGAATAGAACATCTTCAGACTCCTCTGGGCTCAATTCTGCAAGAGGTACACACATCTGTCACACATTTCTAGGTTTCCAGAGATACAATAATTACTGTAGCATCATTCCACGACATGTAAACTTAGAGATACCAAAGTGATCAATTATAGTGAGTACTTTGAGATCATACAACTTATACAATAGAATAGATATATCCTTTGCAATGTCATATTCGGTTCAAATAACAATAATCTCTCCTTAAATATATCCATTTCAGACTGGAATGGATAAACAATTTTCATCAATGAAGTCAATTATTGATGCCAAAACAGTACCTAATACAGTATTATATTTGAGTGATTGTCATTCATTCCTGAACAATTCAAATTGAATTTAACTTACCGAATGCTTCCATAAACTTTGGGTCACCTGAAGATTTCACATCTGCAACGGCAAAAAGGATAACCATTGCTTAGATCTTGATCACAGTCAATATACATTCATTAAGATACAATTAGGATGTAAAAAAAGTAAAAATAAAAAAAGAAAAAAGAAAAAAAAGAAAAGAAAAAAGAAAAAACACCATAGTCAAAAAACATTTCATAAAGATGGAAGTTAAAGTTTGTCAGATCTATAACACACACAGAAAAAATAAGCTCTTCTTAACAATTTGCTAAAAGTCTAGAACCATGTGCAGAGATTACCTGACGTGGTCTGTCTCAGACGCCGCAATTGGGCAAATGCAAGCACAATGCCATCCTCGACCTATAGAATTCACATTCAGATATTTACAAGAAAATAAATCAAGTATTATTAAACTAACAGTAAACCATCACCAGTAGAGGTGACAAAAAGGCCGCACCGAGTTGGTTAGGTAACAGTTGGCATGGATCATATTAAGCACGTATCAGAACAGGACAGGTAAGGTTGGGTTGACCCACGATCATCTTTTGTACATTTTTTAAAACCTTTTTTTCAAATAATTAATGCATTATGCCAATAATAATTATGATTAAGAAAACAATACTAAAATGATAAGCTAAATCTTTGAATAAAAATGGTTTAGGAGGTCGTAAAAAAATACATTTTGGATGACTTTCAACAATTTCAACCCCTATAATCTGCGTCCCTTTCAGCTAAAAATAGTTCAATTTCACCCACTTGACACGTTTGAGAGCAGATGCAAGCCAAGTTGATCCTCTAACAAGTGGCTCAAAATTGCCACCTCAAATTATTAGCAACATTATACAAGATGAAGCTCGTATCTTTAGAAGTAGAAAATTAGAAAACCTTTAAGCAAGCAAGCTCCTTCAAACCCATTTCCACAGTAAGCATACTCTCAATATTTCCTTCGCTGGTAAGATCATTCAAGTCATGCACAAGTTTACTCCTCCTTTCCAGATTGGCATCACCTGTTCAATGATGCAGAAAGGTGGATGCATGGTGAGCTAGCCATCCCATTACTGCAATATAACCATTAACCACTCTCATAGAGTATTCTCAGCAAAGGTGGCAATATGAGTGTGTCGGGTACAGGGGCGGAGCTAGAAGGGGAGCAGTGGGGGTAGTCGCCCCCCAAATAAATCTAAAATTACTGAAAAATATTAATTATTTAGGGTAATTAGTGACAGTTAAGGAATTTAGACCACCCAAAACGATAGAAAGGCAAAAAAAAAAAATTTTGCTCCCCTACATAAAAATTCCTAACTCCGCCCCTGGTTGGGTAACGGGTCAACTTAGTAGATGTTTTCTGCTGGTAGGAACGGGACGGTCATGTTTGGCTGACCAGAGAAACTTTTTGCCCACGCGGCCACGCCTTAAATTTATTTGCAAAAGAATGGTGTATAAACTATAAAATATGATCACCAAAAAATTATTATTACAACAATAATCTAATTAACAAAATTAATTGAGTTAAGGTTTTATGCTTTCAAAATACATTCTAGGCATCTTTCAAGGTGGTTGACTTGTGCAGCCTATCTGACCCGTTCACTTTTTAGCCAAATATGGTGAGATTACCCGTTTGAACAAATTGAGATAAAACACAACCCAAATGCCCATGTATAGGTAAATGGGTCGATATTGCCAACTCTAATTTTCAGTTATAGCTAATGAGTAATAACTAGCCTTGTTCCCAGCATTCTTCCTTTGCCTTTTGCCCAGCTGAAACCACAACTTCAAAAGGAAGAGGTGCCAAAGATGACCAGTACTCATGTTTGGACACTGCAATATCAGCACAAATACCTAGAAAACAAATCGTGAATAAAAAAAAAAGGGAAAAGGGAAAGCCGCCAACAAGTAATTTCATACGAAACAGCTGTGTTCGTTAAACTTACCAAGGCGCACCGCTAAACCCCAGTAGCGTGCAAGCCAACACCGCTTAAGTACCACTTCCTCCTGAAACATTGATAATATTATATTTATTGTACATATATGTCTGGGATAATAATAATGATAATGATAGTATTACATGATAACATACCATCTCACTCTGAGTTAAAACCATCCTTTGTGTCATTGAGTGAAAAGCTTTAACTTCAGACTCAATTCCCTGAAGTTGGTCCACGACGACTGCAGCCTCATCTTTTGCTTTCTGAACCATATGAATAGTACTAATCAAGTCACATATCAAAACCATACTTTAACTCTAGAGATGGCAAAACTGGGAGGTTGAGTAATGGTCAAAACAGGTAGTTGTGGGTACAGGTTGATTTGGGCCGGATCACCTCCGTCTACCTGAAACCTTTTTTCCCCAAAGTTTGTAATTTTCTTATTAAAATATTAGTGTTTAATATGATTACAAAAATTATATTATTTCATAAATAAATACAACCCATACAAACTGACTTAAGACGTTTAATGCAGTAAAAAATAACTTTGGGTGACTTTCAACCCAATTCTCCCGTTTCCTTTTATGTTTCATGTGTTATTTTACCCGTTTGACCATTGGATGTAAGACATAACCTAAACTGACCCATTTATTAGTAAATGAGTTGAAATTTCCACCTCAAATTAACGTGAACTACACTTTTTCATCTCCCAAACATTTTGAATAACATCATAGAACACCTTAAAAAATCTTATACCATGTTACATATCAGATCACTAATTATATAATATGCAACCAATTTACTAGCATGCCACCACACACAATCTATTATGATGTGTCACGGTAGAGTCTAATGCCTCCAAACCATTCTGCACCTCATCTAAGATGTTTACTTTATATCTTTCATCTAAGAGGTCCTTACTATCTGCACAAATCTTTCAGTAAGTAATAAACATGGGTATTGTATCATGTACAATCTAGCTTATGCAATTCCACTTGTACCATGTAAGTAACCGGATCTAGTTCTTAAGATGCCAATTATCTGTTAACAAACTATGCGGCTACTCAAACCCGCAGTTTAATGGTTGGTTTTCTTCTACAAGAAGGTCACATCTAAATAAACAAATACATGCATACATAGCAATAAATACACACACATGGTTACAATTTTCTAGAGCAACATAGATGGCAATAATCACCTTGACTTCGGACCGGAGTGACACAACTTCTCCATTTACTCCATCTTTAGCTTTCTTGGCCTCTTTAAGTGCAGCCTGTCATAGTAAAAGCATTGATGTCTCCTAAATAAATCAATGGTAACAAGAAAATATATCTGACTTTTGGAAGCCGGTGACTTTTAACTTAGAAATACACGGAGACTCAACTCTTCCAGAATATAAATTGAAAAGAGTGATTTGACAATTTAAGCAACCTCTCTTTGGCGCAATGCAGCTTCCTTCCTACAAGACATACACAAAAGCAACAATAAAGAAAATGAGAACAAACTATCTATGGCGAATAAATGACCTTTGCTATGAGACATATTTATTAACTAATATTCACCTGCTTAACAGTTTTGCTTCCAATGATATTCCTTCGCCGAGAGAAGCTACCTAAATGATAAGTTAAAAATTACATGAGTAATTGTAGAAGAAAAAGTGGCAGGAACACACAACTAACTAGAGTATACAAACCAGATCAATATTTTTAACGTAATCCTAAATCACAAAAAAAATCATATGACCTGCTTTTCAAGCTCCTTAACCCTCGTTTCTGCATCCTGACAACTTTCTTCAGCAAATCTGAGCTGCACAATCGATTGAATAATGAAGAATTAAAAGAAACCGAGAATTTTACAAGGGTGCATGTAAAATGTAGCACTGTGGAAGCAGGGCAGAAGTACGTATTACAAACTCACCTTCTCAAGGACATTCTCGTTCTCTTCTTGTAACATATCAAGCTGCATAAATGGCAGAAGTTAAAAACATATATTCAGTTGTAACATCATCTTTTACCTCTCTGATCTTTAACACTCTATAACAATAGATGTTTATTACATACTTCATCGCGAAGTGCAGAAGCCTCTCGGCCATCTCCTCCATTTTTCACGTTATTTTCACTCGTTTCCAACGGGAATCTGCAATTTATTCAAAAATAATGAAAATTGAGAAAATGAGGTGTGATGAAGTTAAATTAACAAATATCAAAAAGGCAGGTAAATCTTGATTGTAAACTGAGAGAAATTTATTTTTTTTCTGTTTCACCTTTTGTTTGTTGGTATCTTGGTTGGAGGATCAATAGGAGGAATAGCCAGTGGTGTTCTCAAAGATGTTTTGCTTGGTGGTACCAATGGCAACATACTATTTAATTTCGATGATCGTCCATTGAGAGGAGGATGACTTTCCTCTGATCTGGTCCTAGCTAGCTGACCAAAACAGAACATATAACATTCAGCTTGACCATAACAGATATCTACAAAAATCAAACCTATATAAGTACCACATAGATTATTATGCATCAATAGCTATAACATTCCTAGATCCAACATACTAACAAATTTCGGTGAAATTAAGCATCAAACTAAAATTAGCTTAAGCAAATAAGCATCACATCATCTGTTATCCGTCGATTATAATTACGAAATGTAGAACTATAATAGTAGCACGTAAATTCATACGATTATCCGTATCGAAGTATTACAATCCAGTATAGAATATACAGAGTACTAAATAATTTGAGGGAAATTAAACATCGAACTAATAATAACTTGAACTTCACATCATCTGTTTTTCGAACTAATAGTAACTTGAAGTATCAGATATATTTCCTTGTCAATCAAGAGTATAGCATTCCAAGTTCTCGTATACTAAATATTTACATTTTACAACAAAAAACTCAAACTAAAGTTAACTTACAGATCGTATCATCCGTTTTTTGTAGCAAATAATTAAAAATACCTAAAACTCTAGGACTATGATTAGTAACATTAACATATACATTCTTAACCTTATCCATCAAGCATTATAAACTTTCTATTTCCAATATACTAAGAAATTAAAGAAAAATTAGACGTACAACTAAGATTAACTTAAACATCACATCATCTCTTCTTCGACTAATCAAATTCAAATGAACACTAATTAAAGAACAATTACCGTAAAATATTAAAAAAGTGAAACAAAAAATGCAGTTAATAACTCTATCATAGCAAAAACTAAAATTAAGTTAAATTGAAGTACTTCTAATAAGTATAAAATATAAATACAAATAATTATTGGAAATTATCTTACAGGTGTATGAGATCCGGCTAATCTATTGCTGTTAAGAGCAGCAGATGGAATTGAAGGCCTTGTAACAGCAGCATTAGCAGTTGCACTTTTATTAGCATTAACCGGAGGTCTTCTATTAATAGACGTTGGAGCAAATCGGAAATCGAGATCATCATCATCGTCCTCATCATCGACGTCAATGTCGGTATTCTGAGACATAACCTGAGCTAGACGTTGAGCAGCGGCTTTCGCGGCAACATTCTGATTGCGTTTGATGTTTGAAATGCCGGAGTTTGAAGATGAACGAGAGTGATGGTAGCGTCCCGGAGACATGGCCGGAGATGAGGAGACGGCGGCAGCAACGGTGGTGGTAGTGGTGGCGCTAGATTCGCTGCTCCATTTGCGACGGTTTTGATCCATTTGAGTTGAGGTAGATCTCCGGTGAAGAGGAATGAAAGTGAGAAGAAAAAAAGAGACTGTGTCAAAGATGTTAAATTAAGAGGGTTACAATTAGCAAGGCATAATTAGTGGTTTCAGATTATACATTTGAAAATCTTTCCTTTTTGTTACTACGGAGTATCTGTTACTCGTATTATACATTCTTTTCGTTAATATCTATGATCATCATTATTTATAGAGTACTCCGTATATTAGAAAAAAAGTACTATACCTTAAAATATACAACTCCCTCCTTCCCATATTTATAGTCCATGTTTTCCTTTTTGGACGTTCCAAATTAATTGTCCACTTCTAGAAGTAGAATGGTGTAATTAACTAAACTTCCTATTATACACCTACTTTATATGTATGTCAGAAAAAGATAGGTAAAAAGTTAAGTGTAAAACTATCATAGTACAGATAAGTACAGTGTAATAATTATATTTTCTTGAACTGCGTGTTTCTTGTCTGTGGACAATAATTTTGGAACGAAGGGAGTACTAAAGATTAAATTAAGATCATTGATCTAGATTAAGAAAATAGACTACCTAAATAGAAGATAAAATGACTTAACTACCCTTGATCATTTGTAGGTAAACAAGTATTGTACATAAATTTGAGTAATGTAATAAAAAATGCATATAAAAAAGTACATGTTATCTAAACATGAATAAAGTCATAATTTATAGATTAAATGTCGAGTGATTTCTTATTTCATTTTTCCTATCTTTGGATTGTGGATTTCTTTATCATTTTAAAGGTTGGGTTTTGCTAACTAGTGCCCTAAAGGCACATGTTAACATTCATTTAATACACTAAAACTTTCTATAAATATTCAAAAATGTATTTAATTAACTCTCTAGTTTCCTTTTGTATATGTATATTAATTGCATTTAGTGTTATTCATGACAACTTTTAGTGTATTAAAGAAGGTTAATATGTGCCCTAAGAGCATCTCCAATGTACAAATTAAAAAATTACACTAAGATAGTGCAAATTAAGAATCTTTTAAACATATTCATACACTAAATATTTTTCACTCCAATGTGTACACTATATATTTACACTATATCTTTTTAAAATATATATAGTACATCACATAAAGATGGTGGTGACAAATTCATGGTGTAGAATGCATTTATATTGGTTTTTATTATTATAAAATAGTGAATAGTGTTTAGTGTAAGGTTTAGTGTAGCACTATATTTGGTGTAATTTGACATGGTTTTAGTGTTGCACTATAATAGTGTAAAGGTTTAGTGCTAACATTGGAGATCATTTTATATCTTTTTTGCACTAAGATATTGTAAAAGGTATATTTGGTGCACACATTGGAGATGCTCTAATGGCACTAGTTAGGAAAATGATTGGTAGGCCTAAATTAAGAAGACTAAATTTAGGCCTAAGGATGTGATTGGTGGGTTTGAAAAATTGATTGGATGAGATTAAGAGAGGGAAAAAAAACAACCAATCAGAAAGTTAGGTCTGTTTTTAGGTCTACGTAAATAGGCCTATTTAGCATTACTCAGTTAGGACTCCACTAGTAAGCTTTTCCCCATTTTAAACCGTAAATAAATGATAACCCGTAATTCCGAACTACCAAAATAAAAATTATACTTGTAGTCATCGCATTTTTTTTATTAATGAAGTTTAATGATAATAAATCCTAGCAAACTCCATGAGGGGACAATAAGACAAAAAGATGGAGTACAAATGAAGGGATTCACTAAAGTTTGTGGGTGGATTATTGGCACGTGCTGTTCTGTTTTTAACTATTAAAACGAATAATTATTAAACCTTGATCAAGGGTGTCTTAGCGTTTAGCTCTTTCCAAATTTCTAGTGCGGACTCGAGTTCAATTTCTATCGTTTGTAATCTTAGAGTCGATAAGTGTGTAGCTCAATAAGCTTCGCTGTTTCATTGATTTCAGTTGAAACATTTTACAAAAATAAAGTTTAAAGGCTTGTTCGTATGTAACAAAAGAATTTTCACCCGATAAATCTCTGAAATACCTTCCAAAGTCGTGGAATTAGGCGATACATCATAGTTTCATGATTTTGGAGTAATAAAATAGCCTGACAATAACTTTTCTAAATACACGAGAACGGAAAATTGTTGTACTAGGATCTTACTATCCGCATCGCTCTTTTCTCTCTAAATCTTCTTCTTTCACATATTGGTAGAGTTTAAATTATAATATTTCTATTAAGAAAACTCAAGAAACATGGAGTATTCATTTTCTAATTTCTTTTCTATTATTTTAAGTGTGAATCGAGAACACGGTGTTTTAACGAGAGATAAAAGGAATATAGTTCGTGTGTGTTTGACCAATAATAGGTTGGAGTTAGAGTTTGTAGTTGTAGCTTCTATTCAAGAGCTATTAAGAATTTAAGGGTCGGGGTCTTACTTTTTCAAGAAGCACTCATTATTTATGTTACTAAAGAAAGCTTTTGAAAGATTAACTCGGTGAAAGTAAAACTTCAATCATGTAAAAGGACTCCAAAGTACTTGCCAAACACACCCTACACCCACTGGCCCTTCTACTGCTCAAAAAGTAGATACTACCTCCGTCCCAAAATTATAGTCCATCTTTCCTTTTTGGGATGTCCCAAAATAATTGTCCACTTCTCGTTTCAACCAATAAGAAGAGAGTTTAGTGGGTGCAGATTCTATTTGAGTGGTTGAAAACTGTTGTGGTCTCACTTTTATTAAACTGTATGCTTTTTGTTGGTGGACAATAATTTTGAGACGGAGGGAGTATTAATTAATTTCATTATGATTCTAACGAGTAAAAGTAATGAAGAAGACGTGTTGTTTGTTTCTTAATGTTTTAATTATCATATCAGCCGCATTTCTTTCTTTTTTTTTAATGAGACCATCGAACGTGCTTAACCAATTTTACCCATATAAAGTAATGAAGTATGAGGGACAGTCAATCTTTATGCGTTCTTTTAGTAGACACTTCAACTAAGATCAATAACAACTATCCATAATCCACTCATAAAAAACAAAGATAAGAAAATTTTCGTATGTTATGTATACAGTTTCTTGATTGCCTTCATTTAAGTAGCTGTCAAGTTATACATCGAAAATCAATGACAAGAAGAAAAAAGATTGAACCAATTCATGGTCCTAAGAAAGAAAAAGTTAATCCTGCCTCCTAGCCAATGCCGTAGGGTAAACAGTGTCAAAAACAACTCTACCAAAAATGTCTCTTACTTCGTCCAATCTACCCAATGCCAATGATTCATAATCAATTTCACTTCCTCGTTTTAGTACAGACCTCCGATTCTTCCCCTTTCTAACACAGTCAAACATGGAGCATACCTTTAGCGATAGAGCCCATGAAATGAATACCTGAAACAGGATGGACATGCTTTTATTCTTATGAAACTAAACAAGACCTAACCAAATCTGTAGAAAAAACAATGCACAGAGATGGAAGGTAGAGGTGGCAAGATGGGCGGGGATGGTTAAGGGGTCATATGGGTTCTCTTTGTCCAATTTTATATATAATAATAAAAAAAAATGCATTTAATATAGTTACAAAAGCAATAGTGTTCTATAAGAAAATCTAATAATCTAATCTTTTTATGAAGTAAGAGGATGCATGCTTTGAAATGTATTGTCATGGTGACTTTCAGCCTTTTTAACCCGTTCCACCCATTTAACCACTTTGACTCTAAACAATAACCTAAATAGACAGATTCATAAATACCAACAGACCTTTGGCCCAGCGGTATGTTGGTGGCCTATCAACCAAGGGGTTGTAGGTTCGATTTTCAATATAAGACGTTGTAATAAGTGTGTTGATTGTGTCAGTATTTGCCTTTCGAAAATATAGAAATAAGACAGATTCATAAGTGAGTCGATTGAAATTGACACATCCACCTGAACATTATCAGTTGATATGAACTGTTATATGTTGACTAGACTTGAATTCTCACCAGATCCGATTGTGGTGCTTGGGGGTATTGGATCAGGGCCTGTGAAAGTAAATTCTCATCCGTCAATCTCCGCAATGCAGCTTTTACAGAATCTGCAAGTTTTATAACCTCATCCATTAACTCATCTTTTGAATATCCGTAAACAGGTTCCGAAATTTCATAGAAGCTTGTGTCATGCGGCTGTGAGATATCCCGTGCAATATCTGTCGCTTCGGACAACGATCCACCACCATGAACCGCTATGCAAAATGCAGCAACCACCAAAGCATCACGAGGTTGCTCTACCAACGCCTCATGAAATGCTAGGATGCTAACCCTGTACGAATTAAATTAATCAATATATTAATAAAAGAATAAACACCCTGGCGTTAATTTATTGGTCAACTGGATAATTTTCCCGACTCATTTTCTAACTCAAATTTCATTCTTCATTTACACGCATAAATTTCACATATCATAGACAAATTTACACTGTACTCCTTTATATGTTTTACAAAAGTTCTCGAATGCAAACAATTTTTTTTATACTCCGTAGTTGTTAGTCTGTTGGATATCTTTTTGGCAGATCTTCATTTGACGAAAGTTGCAATATCGTTTATATCTTCAAAAGATCTATCGATTTTAATTTCATAACTTGCAAGACACATAGAACTTATAAGAATTAATTGTATGTTCAAATTCTTTATGCTGCAAAATTAGATGAGATTTATATTCAATCATGTGAACTAACAGAGCATTAATTCTTTATTTAACACGTACTACTTGTTTTTCTTTATAATAACAGTTTTTATCAATTCTCGTGCAAAAATACACAGGCTCACAAAGTCACAAACTAATATCTAATAAATAATCAGCATGTCAGATATATTTCATTATTTCATTTCTTACCACAGACAAGAGTGGCACGGACGATCAGGTGCTAGAAGTTTATCCAAGCTAGCAAACAAAGACTGCAAAACAAGAGCGTGATTTTATAGAAGACGTACACTATAAAAATACATTTAATAAAATCAACTTGTTATATACTAACCAGGAGCATATTAGATCTCTTGTCACGTCTGCGGAATCCAAGTGAAACAAGGTACGCTGCCTGCATGAACCCGCTATATGATATTATTCAAACGAATTTTAAGGGGTTATTGCATAAAAAGCTAACCAACTTGGAACTGATGCTTGTTTCGGGTAAGCATCGATATATTCACCCATAAATACTCTCAAAACTTTCAAATACTTTAAGGTAATTCTTACAGGTGTCAAAATGACATGTGACAAATATTGTGACTGTAAATCTAACTACGTTTACTTTTGTCTTGACATGGGCCCCGGAAAATCGGTTACTTACTGAAAAGGTTTAAATTACCTTAAATTAAGGGTTTATAGTTTGGTAGTGTATCGGACTTTACACGTTTTACTATTGTATGCATCAAACTTCGAAACCTGTATGTATTAAAGTTTTAAAACTATCTATTGTATGCATTTAACTTACTATTGTATAATTGTATATATAGAACTTACAAAAAAAATGTCATTATAAGTAGCCAAAAACATAAAATAGACGGGTTTGAAACTTTGATACATACAATAGGAGGTTTCGGAGTTGGATGCGTAGGTGCAAAGTTCGATACACTAACAAACTATAAACCCTAAAATTAATTAGATTTTGAGGACTGGTTACCTTTTTAAGGGTGAAAACAAAAATGGTTACCCGAAAAAAATCAGACTAAAGTTGGTTACCTTTTTATGCAATAACCTGAATTTCTAAGGATGTACGATGTATTTTTCTATGGGGCAAAGGAGACCCCATACTTGCATGGGCAGAAGAATCTCAAGAAGTCCAAATTTCCAAAGTAACCTTAGTGATGCCTCTGCAGACCCATATGCGAGCATATAATTCATTTCCAAGTGTATTCGGCCCTATACCAATCACAAAATACGCTAAAATGATAAAATGATAAAGCTGAAGACTGAATAAAATCACAAGTAAAAAATTAAAAATAAAAGAGCTCTACCTTATCAAGTCTTAACAAAGAATCGGACAATTCTTTCAAAAAATGAGAAGTTTCTCTGGAAAACCGAAACCCTAATCGAGCAGCGATTCTAATCCCACGCAGAATGCGAGCTGTATTATGAGTATGAGAGCCAAATGTGAATATTACACATACCAACTACATGGCAGGGTATTTATGTTTCGCTCAACTAGATGCGGCAATTCCGACCTATTTTCTTATAAATGAGGCGAATTCTTCGGGTTACGTGGAACCAATTTAAAATAGATTATAAAAAAACAGGCTAAATGGGTCGAATGTTGCCAGAACTGTATTTTTAATGCATCAATCTCCTAACCCATTTTATAAAAAGAAATGTATTATTAACACGACAACTATGATTATAATCATATACAAGTTATATATCGTAACTAATTAATATAACGTTTCTGCTCAACCTGACCATACCCGTTTCAACCCAAACGAAAATTACCTGCTACCCAACCCGCCATTTTCCCACATTGGCGCTCAACTGTAAGAGCAGAGGATTGAAGTTAGAGAGCATACCGCAATCTTCCACAAAGGAAGCGTTTGCAGGAGTAATGCATCGAACCTACATACAAGCAACAGAATAAGTAACATGCAATGAAAATGTTGACGGTATCTGTTGAAACCTAAAAAGGAAAGGAAAAATGCACACTTTAGCCCTTTGGATATCTTCCATTCCACCAATATAATCATACACTATCCTTGCAAATGGATCAAACATCAACCTGCATGTATAAAGTACCCGTTTCAAAGAGATGCATAGCTATATAAATTTTAACTTTAGTAAAGGAGGTGAGGTCTAACAGATTCAGGAGGTGTTAAAAAGTAATGTGATAAATATTTATTCAGAAAAAGCAGTAATGTGATAAATAATTATTTCCACTACTCACATGTAAGTATGTAACAAACAAAGTTATAGAGAATAGTGGTTTAATGTGCTTGTATTTTTTGGAGTTGTAATAATCAGAGGGTTGAGTGTTTAGCAAAGTTCAGATTGTTTAAAATTTATATAAATATAAAAGCGTTAGGCGTCTGGGAAATTTATCAAATTTGACCTAAAACTTTATTGTATGTATCCAAGTGTAAAAGTTAAAATTGTATTTATCAAACTTTTAGTTATTGCTATTGTATGTATTAGGCCTATTATAACTTGTAAACCAATGGCGTGGCAACTTATATGGCTGGCACATCAGCAAAAATTCCAGTTACCCGACGAATTAAGTTGCAGGATACAAACAAAAGCAGCAATTTAAAGTTTGATGCATAGAACAAAGACTTTTGAAGTTTGATACATACAGTGGAATTTCAGGTGAAGTTTGATACACTTTCAAACACTTGCCCTCAATAAAATGACCATAAAGGATATTTTTACAGCCATAAAAGAGACCCGTTTTGCAAAGCAGGAACAAAAGTCCCTCGAATTAGATCAAAAGAAGGGGTAAATGGGTACTTTAGGTTTATCACTAGATTATCAGGGTTTTTGTGTAAATAGTATGAAATTTTACGTCCGTAATCTCAAGGTGAACAAATCTGATTGAGTTTAATTCACAATAGTCACAAATAAGTTCCAGCATACAAATTCAAATACCCCTTCAAATGCTTAAGTTAAAGGTAAGGTATGTACCCATTGATTGTAAAATCCCTCTGCATACAATTTTTCCATCGAATGTAATCAAATTCATCACACCCAGAAGGTTTTCTCAACATAGGTTTTGACTTCCTCCCAAACTTCCTTTCAGTTGTGCTGAAACTCGAAACCTGCCCCATATTAGATATGCATAACAAAGTTATAACTGTTTTACAAAAATATAAAGAAAATAACTTTCAACCTACATTATATCCTTCCAGTATATAATAATAGAAAAATAAATTTACCAACCTCCACAATGGTGTCATCGACATGTACGTGGCATATAGGAAATCGCCTTCCAACTATTTCACAACGTGGAAATGCTCTCATTACCTGCACGGAGACAAGAGTGCCCAGCTTATGTTAACTCATGAATGTGACGGCTTCGAGTTTACAAATGATTAGTTAATCTCATAATTTCAAACAAACAAATATATATATATATATATATATATATATATATATATATATATATATATATATATATATATATATATATACGGTTCATTTGAGAACCAAAAAAATTGCGAGAACCGTGAGAACTACGAGATTACATGTTTGTTCACATGTGATTAACTTGATTCACATGTGAACATTGATTTAGGTTAGATTGGGGAAAAAAAATTCGAAAATTATGTCTTAAAACACGTTTTACCTGATTTGTTCATATTATCGTTCATATGTGAACATAAATTTGATTTTTTGTGTTTTTCGCTATAATTTTAGGATTTTTCGAATTTTTTTTCTTCCCAATCTAACCTAAATCAATGTTCACATGTGAATCAAGTTATTCACATGTGAACAAACATGCAATCTAGTAGTTCTCACGGTTCTCGCAATTTTTTTGGTTCTCAAATGAACCGGATCCCATATATATATATATATATATATATATATATATATATATATTTCAAGTTCAATTTAATAGTGAGGTGAAAAAGAAAAACCTCTTTAAGTTCAGCTGATGTCAAGATATCAAAATCTTTAGGAGTCTTTTTTAAAATAAGATCCCGTACACAACCTCCAACAAGATACACATCATATCCTACAACATAAATGAATTATGCAACAGTTAAGTAAAGATATAGAACCGAAAACATAAGTAACGATCACATAAGATATACACAACATACCCTTTTTCCTAAGCACATTTAGAACGGTTTTCGCAGGGTTAGTAATTCTTGAAGTCCTGATTCCAAGTTCTTTAGAGCACAATTTTTTCCATTCATGTGGTTTGCAATCATCATCACCTCCTATTATTCACGGACACACACATATTCAACCTCATTTAGAGATTATAAACATAAATAATACTTTTTTACCCAAACATATAAATCATAAATCATGTTTCATAATTTTGTTTCTTCTTTATCTGAAAATGTATCAACTTTCACCAGATTCTATTGTATGCATCCAATTTTATAAATTTCTATTGTATGTATCAAACTTTCAGTTATTGTTACTGATCTCTGGTAAGCCATACATGTAACTAGAATATATCTATAATCTATAATATCTATAATATAACTTATAATGCATCTTAGTGTTTTATTTTTAGAAAATTTTTAAAAAAATAAGACTCAAACATTACCATATTTATCTATATAATTCACATTTTACAATATAACCCCTATTATTTTCACTTTTCAATTTTCACCAATTATATACCGAATCTCGAACTGTACATAAAAGCAAACTATGAATATCAACTCACAATTACGGGTAATTCATCAGTGAATAACAAAAATAATATATGATTACCGTTGAGTCATCGTTTATAATAACAGTATGAAGCGGACGCGGGTATTATGCTAGTTATTATTATAAAGCATTCACCTTTTACATTTCTAGCAGTTGAAATCTGAAACCCATCATTATTATGAACATTTACCGATTCAACCAGTGATTCAATAGCTGCAACATTAAAGCTTTGCCTTACCTATCATTTAGAAAAGCATTATTAAAAATAAATTATATACATTTATTAAATTAAACAAGTGTGAATTGTAAAATATTTATATTAAAATGATACCTTGTGAATACGATTAATGAGAGGGAGATTGAATGATAATTGACTTCTACAAGCAAAACCTTGAGATACAGCTATTGCCATTTGTATATTTGTGAGGTTTGAGCATACCAGAACTTTATTTAGTTGAATTTTATGACAAAAATTAGGGTTTCAAATTAGGAAATCTGTGATAGCAATGAAGATTGAAGACGATGAAGATAAGTGTTCTTTCTTTCTTTCATTTTCTTCTAATTTGGTGTTTGGGTTGTATTATTTGGGCTTAGAAATTTGAGCTAGTAGTTGGGCTTGTTCAGTTGGGTCAATTATACTTGACCTCATTCAGGATTTATTAATTTAATAATACAAATACTAGTAAAATTCCCGCGCTATGCAGCGGATTGTATAACAAAAACATATACGATGCAAGTAAGTAGTACAAAACTCGTATCGTACATCACCCCGTGGTACTACCAAACGGATGTTTAAAATCGATGAAACATAACCTTTTACTTTAACACATTAATAATATACATGTGTGAAAAATAATGCATGCATCTGGAATCAAAAATGTAAATTTAAATTTTAGGCAAATAGAACAACAATTGGATATTCTTTCCATACACATTAGCCCATTAGGTACTTTCTTGTAATCAATCATGTTAAGTACAAAATTTTTTCTGACAAAGCTTTTCCTTTCTCTTTCAACTTAGCTTGTTATCCTCAAACTCTAGAGTTTAGTCCATGTGTTAGTCTTGTTCTTGCTTGGGTACACTTTAAAATAACAGAAAAAAATACACACAAAAAACAAGACGTTTATTATTTTTCAAATCCGAATACGCTAGTCATACAGGGTAGCTCGTCCATGTTGGTCGATGGATAAAAAATGTACAGGTCCAAAATTTAGATACAGTTTTTTAGCTAATTGGAGATATTTATTATTTTCAAAAAAGTTTAAGGATACTTCTATTTTTTCAAGTCACCCATTAATAATTTTTTTTATTTTGTAGAGTTTATAAATTAAATTTTATAACAACTATCAATTTACAGGTCAAGAACCTTTAACAACTATTTAGTAGAAAGATAAATGACGTTTGAAATTTTTTTTGATGGTTATTAATTACATTTGACATAGAAACTATTATAAATAAGTACAATGTGAGAAAATACTGTATACTTTTCATTTCAGATTGATTAAGTATTAAATTTAATTTAGTTTCTATATTGGTTGAGTTAATGAGGGCAAAATTGACATTTTTGATATTCTTTTTTTGTAGGGATTAAGCCAATGTCTAAATGCTTAATAGTAGAGTATAGATATAGAAGATATAGATAATAGATAATAATCATAATAATGGATTCTTTAGAGTAATTTGGATTTATTTTAACAACTTATGATAATAAATATGATAATAACCATATAAATGATTCTTAAGAATCATATGTACACAAATGTATAGTTTAGCAGTATGGTAAGTTTCTTTCTATGTGCTCAATAAAAAGAGAAAACAAAAAAACAAAAAGAGTGGGTACATGTTTAGTGTAATAAAGTGTATGGTAATTTACTTGTTAATATATTCTTAAAGTATTCTAATCACATTTTCAATTCATATTCATAGTTGATTATTAAGCTTTAAACCGATAAAATGTTCTAATATATGCAAAACAGTTTACTTCAACCATAAACAAGGTATAACATGGTTTTAATATTGGATGTAGTGATAACTGGTTAGGTGTTAACGTATATGTTTTATTAGTTGTATACTAGCGTCATACTCTTGCTATACAGTAAGGCGCTAGCGGTAAGATGTGATAGTAGTAATCATATTGTTAGAGAGCGATTATAGTATGAGAGTATTGGTGTGTCTATAAAAGTGTATAATTTGTACTTTGGGTAGAGTACTTGTTTACGTACGGAACTCATGTGTCCCAAAAAATTCATACCTACACTTGGAGGGTTGCATTACGACCCTGCCGAACCTCTCTAACTATGGTGTATCTTCGGAGTCTGTCATTTGTTTTTCTTGTAGAGATCATGCAGAGAGCTTGGGCTATTGTTTTTCTAAGATGCCCGAAGGTTTAACCTTTGTGGTTTACTTTTTGCATCCGGTGGAAATTTACCCTTCCTCCTATCTCGTTATCGATCAGGCTAAGAGCAATCATCTGGATCTTAATTGGAATAAGGGTGTTTGACCCTATAAGTTTGGCTCCCAATTAGTTTTTTTAGTTGATTTTTGGTCTCTACTTGTTTTTGCTTATGGTAATGGTTTGTGCTCTTTTCTTGAAGTAGTGTGTGCAATTGTACATTTTGGTCTTAAGTTTATAACATTGTGTTTGTTTTTTCTTTTATGTGGTAAAAAAGACCTTTAATCATTTGAGATGACAGTCGTAGCGGACGTTATATTCACTAACTTGAGGTCGACAAAATTCTCTGCATATAACAATGTAGATATAGATGTACATGTAGATACATATTAAGCGTCTTTCGCTAATTTTAGAATTCTTTAAACTAAATAATCTAGTTTTAGATTTTGCTAGCTCATTGCAAAAATATCTCCGTAGATATCTAATCTCTAAAGTTTACACTCTGGAATATACTCTCAACGTAATAAAACAAATAAAAGTAGCAACTACGTAATGTGGACTTGTGGAGCCTGCGTGTATATGTCCCGGGCATCGCACGCCTGCTCAGTAGGTCAGGTCCTACACGTACCGACCCATGAAACTACGCCTGGGCGTGGAATTTTATGGCCCTGTTTTCATGCTCCCCAATTTTGCATATCCACTCAAGTTCTGGATTTGGGCTTCACCTAGGCCATATCACAAATTTATAAAATTGAATAGTAAGTAAGAGTAAATTACTAACAATTGTTCATCATCATTAATAATTTTAATCAATAACACTATTTGTATTAGTGGTCTCGTAGTAGGCCAGGCAATGGATAGCTTTTTATCCAAATCCGATCCGATCCAATTATATTGACTTATTGGATCAAAAAATTGATCCATCAATCCAATTAATGATGCAATAAATTGATCCAAATATCCAATTATACATTTGGACCATGATCCATCCGGATCGATCCATTTATAAAATAAATACTACATAAATTTTAAGGTCTGGTAAGCTACGATTCCAACACCGCTCAACTCCATCAACAGCAGCTCCAGCGACTCCGACAGCTCCGGCAACTCTTGGTATCCGTCACTCTCTCACCGCTCATCCTAACACGAGGGCGTATATTTCATTCGTTAATTTATTTTTGAAATTAAAATTAGATGTAATTATATTAACATGATAACAACAAAATGGAAATCAAATTACGTCGACGACCAGTTAGTGCTTTTTTAATTTTATTTTTATTTCAATTAATTACATTCATTGCAAGAATTACCGATCTCCGTCTTCGATATCGGTCTTCGATCTCTGTATTCGATCTCCGACGTGACAACGTTGCCTATCCATCGTCCCCTCTTTGAATCCGTCGTGCGTGTTCCGCCCCTCACTATGTCAGTTCGTCATTTTACTACTTCGTTGTAGATTTAAAACTGAAACAACTAAATTATAGTTTTGAATCATAATAAAAAGATGAATAATTTAAATGAGTTATGTTAGCATTTGCAGCTTATTATTTGATCGGAGGATACAGTATCTGGTGCGCATACATCCTATATGTACATATTGAGAACTAATCATCTCATTATTTTGGAATATAGGCTGTCGTTGAGATTTTGGGAACAATAAACGTGAAAAGGCTTTATACCTGTAATTTTGTAAAATATTAATATTTTAATTTTTGAAAATGGATCGATCAGTCGATCCGGATCATTATCCGATTCGTTTAAATTAGTTGGATATGGATCGGATCACGATCCATTTAAATGGATCATGGCTCAGATCATCAGATCATGCTCTAATTAAGTTGGATCATTAATGGACCGGATCAAGATCCATCCATATCCATCCATTGCCACCCCTATCTCGTAGTAATTCAGGATATCAAATGTGCCCCCAATTAAAAAGTTTAGAATGGATCCTTAAAATCAAAAGCTTAATCATTAACATGCACAATCCCATGTCCATGACCAAGATATTAAACCCTTTGAAAGTAGTCGAGACTTGATCCGACTCAACATTTGATAAGTCACCTATCAAATTGATAATATTTTAACATACTTTTACAAAGTGTCCGGTTTGAGCAGGTTTTATGTTAAACATCATTCATGAATGTTTAATACTTTATTCGTCACGACTATACGAATCTACACAGTTGTTCAAATGTTTAGCTAGCTTTAGATTACTTCACTTACAATTACCCAACTTTTGCGGTTAAAAAATTGTACGAAAACAATATGCATTATCTTTAGATCTTACATGCTTGTTTTATTAACAAATAATTAATAATATAATCTATTTAAATTTTATATTACATGATAATATATACGACCCTTTTTTTTGTCATGACATACATGCATGCACACACATATATCGATAGAGAATTGTTCATAGCTAGTCTACAAATTATTCCATTCCATTATTTTTTTATAAATAATGCCTCGATGACCTTTATAGTATTCATAAAAATTTGATCACAAATTACGATTTACATAAGAACGTGTGCAGCATATTTGTATTAAATTTATAATTTATTTATAATATTTGTCAAAAAAGAGCCGGAAAGTTGGAACCCTTTATACTACTGTTGAAATATTTCTTTAATTAAATTGTTGATACCTTGTACTCAAACAAATAAAAAATAGTTTGCATGATGGTTTAAACTTTAAAGGCATCTACATTATTTCATTATCTTATACAACAAAATATCTATTTGAGCATAATTTATTTACTTATGAACTTAACAAACTACGTACTACTCGATCCATTGAACATATATATACCAATTTACAAGATGACAGAGAAGTTCCTACTACGAAATCGGTTTATTAATGGATTTCGAGAAGGAAAACAAGCATGGTAATTAGCTTCCAATAACGTACGCGTTTATTGATTGAAGACCTAATTATTTTATATTAGTGACAACTGTTGTAAGTTAAAGAAGAACGACGTGTTAATTAAAAATGCTAATGACGATGTTTATGAAGTTTATTAATTTGTTATGGAAATGGTGAGAGAAAACCCGGAAAGGTGTTTCACCAACTACCATATAACTAAAAATTAAAGACTAATTTTTTAAAAAGTAGTCATGGTGCATGAGGATTCGGGAGACTCGAAGTATTAAAACTCATACTGTCATACAATTATGTGAGTTATAAATGTTAAAAATTAAGCTTGTATGTAATTATAAATAAACATGGAACACTTGACAATTCGTTAAACTTTGAAAGATCGTAGGATGTTGCATATATTAACTGCGAGAAATCACCTACGATTGTCAAAGTAATTAAGGAGATCGAGCGATCGTATGGTACCTCATGTCACGGTGTAATCACAAGAGGCCCTTTACTAACATATCGAATGAGTAGTGTTCAATAGCAATTCCATATACATCGTTAATTATCGACTAAATTACAATATATTAGAACCGAACGAAGTACAGTTGCATATGTGTACGTACAAAAGTTAAAAACGAATATGAAAACTTACTTCTAATATATACAGAGTATGTTTTAGCCGTCACATAAATATATGCATCTCTATCTTCACGCAGAAGCAAAAAAGCATGTAAGTATGCAACCAGTATGTTATATGGTGAATTGGTGATATACATATATATTATAAGAGTGTCTTAAATACGGTGTAAAAAAATATATATATATCACTAAAAGTATAAAAGGGGACACAAAAGTATATTGAAGTGTTTTGACTTTTAACAGCACATAGAAAAGTACGTAGGGGTAAAAGCGTTACCAAAAATACTTGTATATGTAGTAACACCAAACGATATGTAAGAGAGATCGTGCACGGTTCATGTCTCCAAGTTCATATATCTCAAAGACAGTATATTTGACACATATAAAAGGGTGTACTAATAGATACACTGTCACCAAATATATAAAACGACCAGTCACATACTTCTTTTTCCAAGTGTTTTAACTACATGTATATACTTCAATTTCGTTGTATCATTTGATTATTTATGGCTTAATAATGGTTTAAGTATTTTAATTTTAATTTTTTAATGTTTTAAACCGTGAAATTTTTCTCTAATAATTTAATTATTCTAATTTGTATTAAATTATTGGTTTAACCCTTCAAATGATTAAACCGCAAATCTTTTGAAAATTAAATGATTAAACTGGGTTAATTTAGAAGGGTAAAATTATTCTAAAATATAAATTTAAGGAATTAAAATATCAAAATTTTGAAGTATAAAAAGTATATATCCCCGTAACGGTCTAAACCACCAAATTCTAAAACTTAAGGGATTAAATTATCACTACTAGAGTACAGCCATTTAGAGATGTGTTTAGTGACATGCCAAACGAAGTCGTTAATCTGCGACAATTTTAGAGCATCTGGTTTTAACCAATAATTAGTTATTGGTTATGTTTGATTTCTTGTGTGTTGACGAACTGGCCGGAATTTTTTTATATGTTGGTAGTTTGTTGGTGTTTTGGAGCTTCTGCAAATGGGATCAAGAAATACTCACACTGGATACGGTCGTAGAGACTGATTGATAATCCGGTTGGAAAGAAACAAACCGACGGGCTGAACTAGGAAAATGTCATCAACTCAAGAACTAGGAAAGGTGTAACACCCCCAATTTAATGATTTGCGGAAGCACGATTTGGGTGTTACTAATCAATAACAAAGCACAAAGATATATAGTAAACGACTCTATATGCGTCGTTTTAACAAAATATATTAATATTAAAAATGTTTACAACATTTATAGCTTTACATAGCTCGAGTTTAAATAAAAGGAGATTTCAGTACATAAGTACTTGTACAAAATATACTAATGCAAGAAAATCTCAATCGTCTGTATGCTGACTCGAGCTAAAAGTCCTGAAGCCGAAGCAATCTACTGCTTGGTACCTGCGATACATGCTAAATGGGTCAGCTAAAGCTGGTGAGCTCACAGGTTTGAAATCAAGTAATAAAGTATGAACCGCAAGATTTAATAATGATTGAATTGCATCCAGCAATTGATAATGTATATGTATACAGCCATGAGCACATAGTTGAGCTTAACTCGAGGGTCGGGTCCCCTATAGAGAATTCCGGGCGAGGTGCCTCCACGAATGCCTAATCAACATTCGTCTTCCCAAATATTAGTACGTCCGTTTACCCGGTTAGTGCTTGCTAACCCGGACGAGGAGGGTCAATCCTATATGGTACCATATACTAATATTCACGCTACAACGTATTAACAACTATGCTGACGGAGGACTTTAAATGATTAGAGTGTAAAACTCATGTACTATATGAAAAGTTGTACTTGCGTTCACATGTTAAAATAAGCATTGTATCACACCCCTGAGTAAAACAGTAAAAATAGGGGCTATGAGACTCACCTGAGTCTGAAAGCGTTTAAACAAACGTAAGTTGATTAGCCGAGTATGAAGTCCAAAGACTTGTAACCTGAGGGTGTCCACGACACGCGATGGTTATAAACATGATTGGGTATCTCAAAAGATCACCCTTGTAGTTGTTACACAACTATATATATATATATATATGTCCAAATTACTACGATTTGGTTGATTTGTTAAGTGTTTGAAAACGTGTACGGCCCGTTGGTGATTAATTGTAATAATAGTCCTGATGTTATCACATTGATTTCGAAGTGTTATACTTGAAAAGTATATTCCATTATGTTTGAAAAGTTGTATCATATAAGCGTTTTGAAGTCATACAAGTTTGACACTTGGTGAGAAATGTGCTTACGGAATCTAAGTACGGTGGTCCGGGGGCAGCGCCCCTGGCGGGGTCCAAGGGGCTGGCCCCTGGCTGGGGTCGAGATGCCAAGTCAGCTCGAAAAATTTTTATTTCTACTATATTGCTTTGGTGAAAAACGCATCTGGGATCTGAATTCGGGTAAAATCGAGTGGTAAATTTCGAGTCTCGACACTTAGTAAAAATCTGAGTTTTCTGTGTTTTGCGACACAATATGCGACACAAAAGTTGTTATGCGACACAAGGGTTGTGTCGCATAGAGATGCGACACAATATCTATACGACACAAGGGTTGTGTCGCATAGATGCGAGATGCTGATTCAACAGCGACATAGTGATTGTGTCGTATGAAGTTTGCGACATAATGGTTGTGTCGCAAGATTTACGACACTATTTATTTAGTACGACACAAGGTGCGACATAGAGGGTTTTATACGACACAATAGGCAAAATACGACACAACATGCGGCACAAGGCTTGTGTCGCATTGAAGAACATCAGCCCAGAAAGTCCGACTGTCGCGATTTTTCCGGCCAAAAACCCAATTCAAACCCGTTTTTAAGCTATGAAATCGTGTTCTACACTTTGTAATGGACATATATAAGTTATATAAACAACTAATAAGTGAAAATACTAAGAATCGAGAGGTTTCGGGATTTTGTCGGAAACTTACAAATTGCCGAAATGGGAATCCGGAAAGATAGAAATGTAGATCGTCGCAAGGTGGTCGTGAATCTCTAAAAATATTGATGATACGGGTGCATTTGATTATGTTATTTTGCGATTTTAATGGATTGGTGGTGTTTTCTTTTTAGAGAGAAATAAGAGAGAGAGAGAAGAAAGAAAAAGATGAAATGAAGAAAAAGGAAAGATGGAGGTGGAAATGGTGGAAGCCCACCATTTTCAGTCCACGAAATGTGCTCCGTGCGGTGTTCGTTTTCTCCGTCGTTTAACGTTTTTATAAATATTTTGTGCGTTAATTAATCAGTTTAAAATACGAATTTTGTTTTAATAATTTAATTAAATTGTTTTACTAATTATCTAATAATTTAAAGAATTAAAATGTGATTTAGATAGTTTGCGTATTTTGTTGTTAATTGGGTAAGTTTTAATTGTACGATACGAATTGAAATTTGAACATTATTAAAATAATATTTTTAACTTATTAGTGTTACTTAATAAAATTGGTCACCAACATCCGCATTTAATTGAACCGAATTACATTCGATTTAACTTGCGTACGATTTAATCAAATCGCATTTTCGTATATATTCAACAATATATATAATTCGATACATTAATTAGCCTAATACAGAACTAATTACATGTATTAACATATGATTAGGCACTAAGTACTAGTCCTAATTTGGCGGGTGTTACAAAAGGTCAACTTTGTAGAATTTTGTTCTATATCGAAAACATAAAGATGTATAGTTATAATTAGGATATAATCTTACTTGTTTGGTTTGATATAATAAAAATGTTTTTTACGCCGAACTTTTTTTTTTTATTTCACCTCTTTTAGCCAAAAACAAAAGCTAAAAATTGTGTAAATAGCAACAAAAATATTAGGCCCAGAAAGTGTTGTTGAGACATATTTAACGAATTAGATGACAATGTCGCCAAAGGATAGTGACTCAAGTGGCGACCCAAATAGCAACTTCCTCAAGAATCGTGTCATGATTAACGACGTAAGTACTGATATCTCTAGAGGATAGTGACACCTGCAGCAACGTATATAGTGATGACTAGGGGTATTCATGATCCGGTTTGGCCGGTTTGACCATAAAATTTAAACCAAATCGATAATCACGGTTTGACAATTTCTCAAACCAAATCGCCCAATTTAATGTGTCAAACCAAACCAACCCAAACGATTGAAACCGGTTTGGTTCGGCCGGTTTGACGGTTTGAACCAATATTATTTTTTTATATATTTTTTAATAAAAAATTTGTTAACTAACATTTAGGTTAGATGATACAAGTAGTAATGCAACTATGATTATCTTATAAATTTTTTAAAGATATAAATACATAATCTAGTATTGGTTAAAAATGTTTTTAACAATATAATTTAATGATAATTGACTTTCGTAATATTGTTACATAATCGAAAATTTTCTTTTACGATCTTTAATTTTGAATTTATTTAGTTGTATAAGTTGGCAACTTTCCAAATGAACCTTTTGGGTACCACAGAAATAGCAAATATAGAGTTTGTTTGTTAAAGACAAATAAATTTTTTAAATTAAATATACATACTTAATGAATAATTGATACGGTCCGGTTTGGTTTAAACGGTCGGTTTGAATCTTGAAACCGCGAACCGAACCATATATGACGGTTTTGAAAAACCTAAACCACTAAACCAATTATGAACAATATAATCAATCAAATCAACCAAATCACTTTGGTTTGGCCAGTTTAAACGGTTTCGGCCAAATCACAAATGCCCCTAGTGATGACGGTAATGAACCCCGACGCAAATAGAGGCATGAATGTAAACGTCTCCAAAATCTGAAAAGTATTCGAGATGTCGCTATTGGCGTCTAAACTCTTAGCAACTGTCATCACATAATTAACTATTTTTTTTATAGAGACTCCTCACATAACGTCGCTAATTGTGTCATTGGCATAAAAATGTCGCTAAACACGTGGCTATAGAAGTCGTTAAAAGCCATTTTTCTAGTAGTTTATAAGTGTATTATTAAACATATATTTATGGTGAAAGTGCATATCATTTCCCTTTGTATACAAAATGTTTTAACAATCATATCTCTTTATATTTTTAAATTAAATTATGCTTATGATACAATAGAAAGTAAATATGTAATTCATATAAGAATTTACGTAAGAGCATTTTTAATGTATGTTTTTTTACAAAATATAGTGTAAGAAGTTTTTATAAAAAAACAAGCTTTTAAAAAGCTTTAACTTTAATAAAGAAAGTTTTTTTTTTTTTTTTTTTAAACCGTTATAATATCAAAGAGGGAGTATGAAATAATTGAGATTTCTCAAATCTTCATAGTTATAGCTTTATAAAATTTGAGGTTTTTTTACGGGTTTTGAGATGATCAAAAGATTTTTATAATTGGAGTTAAATTTTTCAAAAGCTTTTCTAAAAAAACAAACCCATACATTATGTTTTGTAGAGATTAGGTATTTTAAAAACATTACATTGGGGTTGCTCGAGTTAGGGGTGTTCAAGGACGGTTAACCGGCGGTACGGTTAACTGAGAACCGGTTAACCGAAATTAGATTCACCAATTTCTTGAACCTAAATCGAAACCGAAAAGTTTGGTTAACCGGTAATCTTTTAAGCGGTTTTCCAGTTCCGTTAATCGGGTAACCAATTAACCGTTTATTAATTAATAACTAGTTTAAAAAGTATATAATAACACACAAATACGTACACATTCATTAATAAGTGTTTACTATATTTAAAATTGTTTGATAATAAAAGTATCAAATGTTAAGCATTTTACTTTTTATAATTATGTATTTGTGTTATACTCCGTACTATGTTAGTCGTTCGGATATAATTAGAACTAAATATTAATAGTTAGCATATTAGGGGGCAATTAAGCTAGTAAACTGCATTAAAATGAAAGAAAAAGAAATATAAATGATCTTATCAAAATACAAGTGTAAATATTTATATATAAATATAATATATACAATATATATACATAGATTTAAAACAATATATAAATTTTTCGGTATTTTTGATTAACCGTTTATCATGTCTATCCTAAAATCATGAACCGCAATCTAAACCGAAGATATATCGGTTCGGTTAACCGAAATCGAAAAACGAAAAAAATTCAATTCGGTTAAACTAAATTCGGTTCAATATAACCAATTTTTTATTCAGCTTTCCGGTTTCAGAATATTTTAAATACCCCTAGCTCGAGTGACAAGAACACTTGTTGGATCGTTCTCTGATCCTAGTTATCATAGATTAACAAAATCAGTCATGCATGGTTACATTTTGGTAACCAGAGACTGAAAATGCATGTGTCATGATTTTGTTCATTCCTATACTCTTTCCATGTTAAACAGAAATTGAGGGTCATCATGATTGATCATATTTTGTTTTTATTGCCTTAATTTTTGTATGTGTGTGTTCCATTGTTCCTGCCCCTACCTACCTAGCAGCTACCTACATCCATCCACACTAATATAATTTGCGAGTCATTAATTAATCCAAACAAATGGAACTCCATCGCCACTAAACAACCCCCACTTTCATTGTTTTGACAAAATCTTCGTGTTTGAGCCATGATTTATATTCTTTTTATGGTTTCTCTAGCTCGGTTTTTACTTTTTAGACAATACATTTAAAAAAGTGATAATCCGTACGCCATCAAAAATTATATGTAAACCACTAAATGTGCTTTACAATGTTGTACTATATACCATAAAATATAATTAGTGATGTAAGGATAACTTTTGGTGGTGTACGAATCACTCCCCTTAAAAAAAATCACTTTTAATTTCATTCTAACTTTGATTATTGATGACATCCTCACTACCATCGTATGTCCGTACCATATTACATTGTGCGAGTATAATGCTAATATAAACAAATGAAATAATATATATAGCAACGCTGCTAATACACATATATAATTTTGAAAGGTCGCCGAGAGATGCGGTGATCAAGGCGACGTACTCTATGGATCATATATACGGCATTACAAAAATGACTTCATCTTCTTTTCCAAAAAAACTGAGAGTGAAAGGTATATGATACTTTTTTTTCTTGCAATCCTTTGTAATCAACTTACTTTTGCTTCTAGTTTTCTGTAGTATTTTCCAATACGGGCATTCGTGTCATTAAATAAAATTATTCACATATATCCAATCCAATTGTTAAAAATAAGGGAGCTGATAAATACAACAAAGAGAATGGTTCATGCATCAAAATTACGCTATAGTATTTATCTCTTCCCTAAAAATAAAATAAAAGCCATTGATATAAGTTGTTTGTGGGTAAAAAAGAGTATGATGTACGTATACATAAAAAGGTAAGTAAGATATTTGAAGGACATCCCCGGCCTGTTATACTTTGTCATGTCTGACAAAACTCCATAAACATATACACGCCAAGCTAGCCATGCATCAACATTCAACAAACAATATCCATCCATCAGATCAGATTCATATATTTTATTTTTGTGACTGACACATACATGCCATTCATACTCATTATACCCCCACATGCCATGCATTCCCTCTCCACTCTTTCAACCGGCCGTACCCCTTGTAATTTACTACAATCATTATTTTAAGTTTTAACCTAGCTACCTTCTTTATCTAAATATCAGTAAAAAGGTTAATTGCAATTATACGTTTAATATATAATCATTGTTTGTAAGATTTGATTGATTGACGTTTTTACTGTTTTGCACTCATAATGCTACCATCACGTATACATCTTCAATCCATACCAACTAAGAGCACACGGAGTGGTACCGTTTTTGTCTGCGTTTTTGGTTCAGAACACTGTTGGACAACAGTGTTCTACCACTCCCTGTCGCCGTTCCCAACGGTGTTCTGGACACCGTTTCATAACCACCTTCCATTTCAAGAATCTGCAATCCACAAAATCCTTTCTTTTTTTATTATTTTTTTTTACTTTTTCTTTTTTTTTTTGTTTTTGTTCGGCAGTGCTTTTCTTCTTTTGGTTTTATTTTATTTGTTTTTTTGTTGTTTAACTTCTTGTTGGTTCACGAGAAGGGATATACTACAAAAAAATGCAAATTGTGTTTTGTTTTTATTTATTTTGTTTTGTTGGGTCACGGGTGTAGGAAAGAAAAAAAATACATTTTTTGTAAGTGAAACCAATATTTTTTGCTTTTCTATATATACACTTCACAAGTGAGGTTCACAATCAATTTCAACTATCGTAAAATTACTCAAATATTCACGATATATACATTACTTTCAATAATTCAATAAAATGTCATCCGATTCATCCTCCTCCGACGACGAAACTACGTACAAACTTCTTTTGTCACTTGGTAATTAATATCGTGAACATCAAAATACTAAGCAGTGAGAACAGCCTGGAAAGGTGTCAGACCACTAAGCAGTGAGAACAGCTCAAAATACTACTGGCAGCGAGAACTGCACTGGCAGTGGGAACGGAGTATACGGGCAGCAAGAACCATGAACTAGCAGTGAGAACGAGAAATGCACTAGCAGTGAGAACAAAGCTAGCAGTGTGAACACTTCAGTAGTGAATATCTCCATGATTACTCATCTGATGAAGCTCAAATTTTTACACGAAGTCTATCAATGTATCGTTAACATCATATCCAAAATTCAGCTCGATCCAACGGTTAACGAATGCCCAGTAATTTCCTGACTTCGTGCAGCAAAAACCGATCAACAGATACTTTGTAATTCCATATCTCATTGTAGAAACATCCAATGACTATGAAATTTTGACACAATGTAGAAACATATGCCATCTATAACATATCCAAAAATCACAAGAATTCGTTGGATAACGAAGACACAGTGATCGTTTTACTTCTGCTTAATGCTGCTGTTCCAGAAGCTAATTCAGCTTTCTGCAATGAATTTCGACTTTGAATATCTGTCAATCAAAAGCTCAGATTGAAATTTCCTCCGGTCGGAATGTTCATCTATATGTTATGAAGTTACAGTTCAAATTTCAAGATGATTGAACGGCTAGATAATGAGAACCGGATTTTTCTTCATCGCTGCGCAGTAAGAGCTGTAACTTGTGTTTCCTAATCGGTTTATTTCGTTTTAATGAATTAATTAAATTAAATTTTGTTTTATTTAATTTATTTGTTTTTTATATATTAAATTATACAATTATCATCATTAAAAAATAAATCAAACAAATAATAAAAAATTACAGAATACTGTCCAGAACACTGTTACTACTCCACAAAATCCTCACCACAAATTTCTCACTCAGAACACCGTGTTTAGGCCGTCACCACTCCGTGTGCTCTAACTAACTAAATGCATTTTACGGTTTAATTATTTCATCCTTACACTTTTATCGTTCATTGGTAATTGGAAGATTCTACGTAATGGTTAAATTTCCACCCCTCAAATGCTTGCAAACCAAGAATAACATACTCCATTAAATTGTAAGTAACTTTTTTATTGTAAAAAGTTATGATAGTGGTGGTGACCACATATATATAGGAGAATTGAAATGCATATAAGTACTTTTTGTGTAATGGGAAAACATGAACCATTCTTAACGCTATTATTAACATCATTAGGTCGTAGGTCCCTCACTTGGCTTTTCTCCTTCGATCTCTAATTACCAAAAAGAAGAAATTAAATCAAAATTTGGAGGTCATACTCCCATTAACATCGTAACACTAGCTATTAGTAACACCATTAGACATATTTATTTGTTTCGACAAAATGTTCAAAACTAATACTTGTTAAGGTGTGTTCATTTACTACCGATTGATTAACGTATGTAACTAGTTAGTACATAATTTTAAGACAACTCCATATGGTCACGTATTTCGCACAACATTCTCAGTTCTCATGCAAAAACATTAATAACTGGCAACGTTTACTGGTCCACACGCCCCGCCCCGAAGACAATATGTGGAACGCAATGATGAACATACACTCCAGATTGACTCATCAACCCGCTTAGAAGAGTGTTAACCCATTTTGGAAAACATGACCATTTTCTTGCAAAGTTTTCTCTTCCTGAACCAACTGGGCTACAACCCTAAGGGCTGGCCCAAAGTTGCCGCTGGCAGGGATTGAATTGGGTCTTCTTTGAAAAATTCCAAGTCTCCACCACTAGGTTACCACATTGGGGTTACAGCATTCTCAATTCTGATCGACATAACTGGAAGGAGACCTAATTATATTAGAGGTAGAAAAGGCGTCCTCCGTTCTCTATGTTGGCATGCAAATGGTCCAAAATGAAATGAAGGCGGGACCATCTTTTTTGTTTAAAATAAATGCATTATTAGTAAATATAAGGTGTAGAAAAATCAAGTTTTTCGATTATTGATAGGCAATGAATATCTTTTGTCAATTCTTGACAAGTCCTTCTGAAACGATGCTAGGACATCAAATTTTTCAGTTCTTTCTAGTGTTCATAGTGAGTAGTTTATCTTAAGTATTTTTGTATAGTAGTATATGTGTTGCAAAAACAAACATGAATAAAGTTATAAAACTTTTAGGAAAGAATAATAGTGAAGGAGGGAAAGATGCTTTTAGTTGGATAGCGGAAGTCAATTAAATTGAAGTCCTCCATGTCGTCGATGCCCATGCAGTCGCACTGTTACCGATGCCCACGCCTACAATCCCCTCGTACTTTTCTTCATCATTATTAATTTATTTTTCACCATTAATTTTTTATAAAATATAAATAAACAAAATCAAAGTATGAATGTTGAAGTCAGTCAGTGAGTCAGTCAGGTAAGGCATGGTCTGACCGGTGTTCCCCCTCCACTGTTTAGTTACATACTTACATACAATACAATATAGTTCAGCTCTTCATAAAACCACCAGCTACCTCCAATCCTCAGCCACACATATATACAAATTAAATCAAATATATGCACATATAATAATTGGTTGCTACTCTTCATACCTTACATTTTTAAATTCTGTACTTTTCCTGTACTTTATTCCACAACTTTTTCTTACATTCTGTACCTTTTCCGTACTTTTATGTACTTTATTCCACCACTTTTTTTTATTTTTTAATTCAAAAGCGAGTATGGTGAGCATATATTGGGAGGTATGGATAGAATGTGCCATAATTTAATAACAACATAAGTAATATACGTCACCTAATGCGATAATGATCGTGCTTTGCTTAAAATATTGTTAGTGAAATAGGTGTCGTCGATGGATTGGGAGGGGTACGTTTTAGTAATAGTTAATTTAAATAAATATAAATATAAAAGATTATAAGAAAAAGGTAAGAACTGTAATACGGAATTACGGAGTAATAATTGAGCTAGACGACTGGAAGATGGATAGCATTTAAAGGGAATGTCTTTTTATGTACCATTTAAATCTATTTTTCATACTATTTTTTGATTAAAAAAATAGAAAAAGTATGAAAAAGTACAGAAGATATAGAAAGTAGGACCCCATTTAAATCTAAATGGGACCTACTTTGTATACCACCCTTTTTTATTTTTTATTTTAAACACAATCATTCCTGTATTTTTTCTGTACTTTTTCCATCACTTTTTCTTAACATTCTGTACTTTTCTATACTTTTTCTATTTTTTTAATAATAAAAGTGGTATAAAAATTAGATTGTGGTGGTATAGAAAGAAAATCCCAATCTAAATATTTCTGTTTCCAGATAATCAATTGATATACAAAACTACCCGATTAGTTATAATTAGTACTCCTACGGTAGGAGTACTAATTATAACTAATCGGGTAGTTTTGTGTATCAATTGATTATCTATTTTATTTGATTAAAGTGTAGTTATTAGAGAATATTAAAACTGTGTGTAAAGTCAAAGTGAACAGTTTAACTGGGATGGTAGGACTCCTACCATCCCAGTTAAACTGTTCACTTTGACTTTACACACAGTTTTAGTATTCTCTAATAACTACACTTTAATCAAATAAAATATCTACCCACTAAACTTTCTTTCGATTGGTTGAAATATGAAAGTGGACACTTATTTGGGATAACCCAAAAAGAATGTGAACACTTGAAATGGAACGGTGGAAGTATGATTTTTTCCGAACCATTACTTTAGATTGGATTACATATGTGTGTGTATATATTTGGGCTAGGATATGATATGATAGAAAAAAGAGCGATGATATGATGAAGAAGGTGAAATGACAATACATTGAAGAAAAAGATGGAGGGAGTATAATTAATAGAGCCAGCGTACATATATGCAGGAATTGAAGATAATAATTAATGCCAGGTGACGGGGCCACACGTTCAACCGCATAATCTTGTGTAAAATTCAACCCATCGACAACTTTATTTTGTATCCCATTGAATAATTTTCTCACTTTAACAACAATTTCCATTTATTGTCATCTATTTTAAATTTTCATGCTCAAACAGTCGGGCACTAACTTCACGAAACAAGTCATGTTCTAACTTCTAACATTCGTCCTTTAATTTATTCTTAAAAATATTACACTGGGAACGGTTTTTTTTTTTTTTCTCTCTCAAAATTTATGCATTTTTAAGATGTGCGTATATTTTTATACACATATATACATGAATTTATTGATTTTGTCAGCTATATGCCTGTATGAATATGAAATGTTCATATGTTAAAATGTTCAACTAGAACCTTAATTACTTATATGGGTCATCATTGACATGTCTCTTAACCCTTTTCTCAATATATATTAATAAGTTTCTTCTATTGATCATGTACTATGTTTATCAATTAGTTAGGTTGCACCACATGTGTTTATCGCCATAAGGACTAGTAGTGACTGCAATATAGAGTCACTAACTCACAATTCTTTTACCCACCAATTCTCTCCATTAGTAAGTTCAAAGTTGTGATAATCTTTCGTCGCTAAGTCATATTATAAACAAGCTAGCGGCCAGTAATAAAACTAGACAACATGGAAATTTTGAAATATTTCACATGCCATGTAACGACCACTGTTTTGTGACCAAAAGTTAGTGACAATTTTACATGTATAGTACTATGGATGGTCAGGGGTGGAGCCAGGAAATATAAATAGTGTGAAACGCCCCGAAACTTTTGGATTTTTTTTTATATAACTGGAAACATACTCTATAGGTCTCATACAATAATACTTCATAACTTAAAACAATACAAAACTCATATGACTCAAACACATGAACAAAAACAAAAAACATAAAAATGACATAGTACCAGCTGGGTACCATCCTTACCCGCCGGGTAAACCTGAAAGCAGTCGGTATCTAAGTGAACCAGTCGGGGGAATTAACAAAAGTGGTAACAGAAGCAAACTCATTTTTAAACCCTCTATTAGCAGCCGGGTACAACAAGTACCCGCCGGGTAAGCTACCTAGCAGCCGAGTAATTCAACCTGATTCTAGGCCTGCATTTTACTTACCAAAACACTAACTTTAAACACGCATAATTTCTAAACCGTAAAGACTAAGGCCCTGAAATTTTGCAAGCACATTTATATGATCAAAATGAACACTTCCCGTTTTACACTTTTTTAATTTTTACAAAAACGCAAGATTTAAACGTATGACTCATTTTCGGCTATTTTGAACACTTTTACTCAACACATCACAACACAAACTACTTACAATCTCATCAAGCGCTTTTGCAAACTTATTTAGCATACTAAAGCAAACTTAAAGCACCAAACAAAAGCACCATAACACTAACTCATTTGAAATTAGCACCATGGCGTTTTAATGACCCGTTTTGACACCTTTTGACCCGTTTAACATTCTAACCCCAATTTAACCCAAACCACTACTCATTTACACATGTTTAACCATTTCCAACATAGTTGACTATATGTCAACTCTCACTTTGACCAACCAATCACAAGCGACATGTATACAATTCATACTATATTTAACCACTTAGCTTCAAGGTTTTACAAAACATGAACACACATTTTACATCGTGGTTGACTTTCAAAGTCAACATACATTTTAAACCAACCCATAACATCTTGTTTAACTTTCAAAACAACCGTTTGGCGTATTACACAAGCTTTATACAAAACGATAATTCAAGGAAAGAAACTTGCACTCACTAACTAGCAAGCAATCCACGCTATCACTTCTTAACCTCCTTTCCTTCCCTTTTTCCAAAATCACCTGAAACATGAAACACTTGAAAGACTAAGCACACATGCTTAGTGAGCATATAGGCAATCAACCAAGTAATCCACAACATTATACACAATAATACTTAAACTCTTACACAAATAAATACCGGCACAATATGTAGAAACTTAAACCCTATGCGGATCCGCGGCCATAAGAAACAAGGATGCAAGGCACCAAATCACGTCGAAATGGATACCAAGCACAACAAACAAGTCTATGCTAGCATCGCTAGCTAATCTCTACATTATTGCCCATCCACATAATCAATCATTAGAAACAAGTTACTTCCACTTGATTGTATGATCCTCTTGCTCGGAAGCAATCCGAAAACACATACAACCATTCATATACTTAACACAATTATTCACAATTAGAAACAAGGAATTACAATTAACTTCCACATGATTGTATGATCCTCTTGCTCGAAAGCAATCCGGAAACACATACAACCATTAGTTGATCAATTCCTATAATACTCACCTTGGTTTTTTTTTATTGATGATTTACAATATGTAACCAACGATGATTATTCCAATTCTTTAGCACCTAACATAACACATAATTATAAACTACATATTTAAAACTTACTAATTATCATCATTAAACATCTATCAACACTAATACTCTCCCACTTTGATTAGTTTAGGTAAATCATTACTAACTAACCAAAGTTATATTCTTAACCATTCATAATCACTACTAACTTCATTTTCATATTCAATTAACATCATTAATCATATTTCTAGTTAATTAACATCATAACACAAAGATTTGGTAAAACCCTATAAATCATTTAAGAACACTAATGATTAATTCATTACTTTCAACTTGTTTAATGATTACTAACAAGTATATTAACACTAAATAACACTAACTTCATCAATTTTAAACCCTAATTTCGTAATTGAAATCACTAATTTTATCAAACATATGAAAACCCCATGAGAACCCAATAACTAAGTTAAATTAATCAAGAAATCTTACTTAGAATGATTAGAAGGATGAAAGAGATGATGATTGAAGGATTTGAGCTTGATTCAAAGGTTTAATTTGATGGTTTGAGGGTGATACTCTGTTTCTGCGATTTCTTCAAACTCATGAAAGGGTTTGGAGTGTTTTAGAATATGTGAGACAAATCTCAGACCATCACGTACATATCTGTGTATTAAATTTTAATTCCTTTAACTCTTATTGTCAACTGGTAAACAATTTACGTTTTCTACTATATCTTATTCTTTAAATAACTATACTTCATAATAAAATTATATCCGCGTACGAAATTAAAATCTGAAACTTTGGGGTGTTACATAGTGGGGGCGAAATAAACTTTTTTTATTTATTTTGTAGTTTAGTGGGGGCGAAATAATTTTTTCCGTATTTCTTTTGTAGTTTAGTGGGGGCGAAAATTTTAAAATGTCATTAATACCTTAAAAAATTTCTTTTTTTTTACGTAATTTCAAAATTCTAGTGGGGGCGGCTGCCTACGCTGCCCCCGCCCTGTCTCCGCCTCTGACTATGGTGATGTTTCAATACGATTGACATATATAGATAGTCACTAACTCTACTAAGGAGCGATTTGGGTTAACATAAAACTACCGAGTATAATGTTTCTTGGAGTTAGTAACCAAAGAGTAATTGATTGACCTTAATCAAGGAGCAATTTGGGTTGATGTTGAAGAAAACTAGCAGCCTTTTAGGCCATGTTTAAGTAAAGAAAACTCAGCTCCAAGGGAAACTGCTTTTTCACTATAGTATACTCCGTATACGTATATCAGTATATGCCCAAACACTTAACTTAAGCTTAAAAATAGGAAGTGATTATTGAAGTATTGACCACGACCACTCTACTATGACCAAGCTAACCAAAACCAAACAAGCTAGAATAAAAGCATGAAAAAGATATTAAAAGTAAGAACTACACAAGAGAAATGTTCATATGTATTTCGTAATTCATGTACGTATTCATTTAATTTCAAGTCATCCATTTGTATTCATATCCGTTAGATTCAGTGTGTTCGTAGATATATATTCATTGGATATCAAGAAACTGTTGAAATCAAAAAAAAATATTTGAAACGAACAAAGTTATAGGATGAAAGAGGAAAATTTAGTCACAAAAACATGTTAACATTGTTGTCAACAAAATATAAATTGTTACAAATACAAGTAAAATATAAATTTTGATCAACAAACCCTAACTTGTTATATATCCTCCGTTTCTTGGCAAAGTAAACATGTTAGATCGTCACTTATTATTGATTAACGACTTTTCTGTTCAATTAGAAGCAAAATTTGGCTCAGCGTATTTTACTGTCACGGCATAGGTAGACATTTTGATTTGCTATAAGGATGAGAGAATATATAAATATATACGAGAATTATAAAAAAGACATACAAAGCTTATGAGTATTCAAATAATTTCTGAAAACGATTCACAAGTTAATTTATAGTATGTGTACGTATATATTTATATATTTGTGTATATGAACGTGTACATGAATGTTGAGTGATAATGAATGAATCCATTTATAACATTTTTTTATTACATGAATGTTGAGTGATAATGAATGAATCCATTGATAACGATTTACGGAGTATTATTTATATCCGATCCTCTATGTATATATAATCAATATCTATATCTATTATATTATCATCAATATACAATTTGGATTGTCTATATTCACCGTTTGTGAATCGGTTGAATGAATATCCATTAGATTGAATGACAACCGGATTAAAATGGCTTTAAAAGTTTACGGAGAATTTTGTTGATAATGGGTACTCATTCTTTTATGCTACCATGCAAATATATCTCACGCAGTGTTTAATTATTAATGAAGGGCCATTATTATTCCATATTTGATTGTTTAATATAGCATCACCAAATTTTCAGTACGCGTACGTAATGATCATATACGAGTATTAAATATTTTACTCACAAATTCCATCATCACAACATTAAATCATTTTAAAATGTCACATATCATATGTAAATTTCCAAGCTTTGTATCTCCTGAGATGTACGTCTTTGTAGTTAAGGCTCCGCACATATATTTGTTGCTAACGTACGTGCTTGAAAGCATAAGTACATATATATATTCCACTCCTGCAGAAGAAATATCTCAGATAAATAGGTTTGAAAAAGTATATTATATTGTTGTAAATAGTAAAGTAACTAGTATAATTGAATTCGCAGTTCAAATTCAAACTAATTACAGGTGTTCTTTTATATTGGCCGGGGACAGCAAAGATATGTACTCGAAACTGTTAAAAGAAAGCGTTCATCGATCCAACACAGAGTCGGTTAAATAGCTGGTTCAAGTTCTGAAATGGGATAATTGTATATATGGGTAGGGTTCAAATGAGAATAGAAATTTGTGTGAGAATGAGGGGACCAATGATATCAAGCCATGTGTACAAAGAGAATGTTCCACATGTACAAAACTCATTTACCCCCAACATCAATTATCTCACAAACGACAAATCCAAAAATTATGAAAATTGCACCATTAAATTCGTCGTTTTCTCCTCTTCGATTTGCCGTCCCTCAAGACATACTTTCGAAAAGTTTTTTTTTTCATTTTTTTGGTGGGTTTCACATTTACTAACACATGTGTTAAAGTGTTGCGTTTAGGGTTTAGGGTTTGTGGTTTAGGGGTTAGGGTTTAGGGTTTAGGGTTTGAGGTTTCTCCCCGAAACCCTAAACCTCAAACACTAAACCCTAAACCCTAACCCCTAAACCCCAAACCCTAAACCCTAAACGCTTTACGAAACGCTAAACCCTAAATCTTTCTAAACCCTAAACCTTGAACCCCTTCTAAACCCTAAACCCTTATAAACCCTAAACCATAAACCCTACTAAACCCTAAACCTAACCCTAAACCCTAACCTTAACCACAAATTAAATGTACAACTAATCACTAACACATGTGTTACTAATTTGTGAAACCACCAAAAAATGAGAAAAAAAAAAGTTGTCAAAAGTATGCCTCGAGGGACGGCAAATCGAAGAGGAGAAAAAGCTGAATTTTATGGTGCAATTTTCATGATTTTTCGACGTACCGTTTGTGAGATATTTAATTTTTAAAAATGTGGAGGAGAGAGAATAAAGTGTGGAGGAGAGAGAATAAAGTGACACATGGCATAAATTTGTTGGTTCCCTCATTCCCACTCAAAATTGGTGTACTCATTTGAACCTTACTCTTGTATATATTTGTGGTAGTAGGATGTGTGAGTAGTTACATTTTTTTATTTATTTTTTTTAAAAAGGAGCTTAGTTGGTTTGGTTCATAAACAGTTTTCACTCATGGTGTGTTTGGAAACAACAGGCTAGGGCTGGAATCGGGCATGGAGCTGGAGTTTGTGGCCGGAGCTGAGGTTTGGGCTTCTATTCAAAAGTAACTTCAAAAATCTTCTTGTTTAAGAGCTTTTAAGAAATTATTTTTTCAGAAAGCCCATTTTTGTTGTGCTGTCAAACAATGGGCCAAGACTTGTTAAAAATAGAAGCTCAAACCCCTAAAAGCCTATAGAAGCCCCATGTCAAACACACCATCATACTCTTCCAAATTATAGGAACTTCATTTTGAATAATAAAATCATTTAATTAATTTCTTTTAAAAATTGGCATCCAATTTTGGTTACTTTTAGACTAGTTCACTAAATTAACTCTACATTATCCCCTAATATCAATTAAGAGACTATGAATAGTAACTTTGACTAACTCTATTTATCATGTTATATTAATTATTTGTGAGATTTAACAACTTAATTATCATAGTCCAATGGCAAAGTCTCTTACTCTAATTTAGGTGGTCCATGGTTCGATCCATCACCATTCAAAATACATGTTTTTTTGGGCTTTAAATCCTTTTTGAGTTTATAATTACATTTGTCATTATTATTATTATTATTATTATTATTATTATTATTATTAACAATATCAATTAAGAGACAACTATGAATAGTAACTTTGACTAACTCTATTTATCATGTTATTATCATATAATATCAATTAGCAAATCTTATGAATATTAAGTTGTTTGTTTTATTCTAAATTTAACTTTATGTGATTTAATAAATTAATAATTAAGTGAAATATAAACAATAAAGTTAATTTAGAGTAGTGGTAAATAGGTGGGTTCCCAATCATGATTTATATGTTTGACCCAAGTTCAAATCATGATGGATGTTAGTAGTTTTTTTCGTTTTTCTACCTTCTATCTATGATCACTTTAATATATTTTATCTTTTCTAAACTATATTCTACTAGGTAAAAAAAATGTTAGGTAACAGTTATAGATATAGATTATGTATTTTCAAGATAGATAATTGCCATACCGAAAAAATTATGTATAACAAATTATACTTTTACATATTAATTTTGGTTCGTATGATATTTAAATGATATGTTTATGAAGTAGATTTAGTTATATATCACTAAATGAAAATTTAAATTGTACATGTCAAAATACAAAAATTATATGTTTCACGATATAAGTAGACAATCGTGATTAAAAGTCTACGTGATGAGATAAGTTTTTTTTTCTCAAAAACACAAACAATTTCAATTCACTTTGTTTTCTCTTTCTTTAGCATTTTTCAGTTCTCTATTTCAACAACAAATCAATTGTAAATGATCGTAACTAAAAAGATGAACTCATTGAAACAGTTAAAGGATAAACAAAATGCAAAATAAATACGATGAACCAAATTATATGTTCCCATCGCGAAGCGTGGGCATAATAAACCTTGTTGCTAATCAATTTCATCATTAGTGAGACGGATTGACCACCTCTAAATAACAACATATACTGTAATAATTAGTATATAATAATATATGGTGTAATAATAACAGGTATAAATATAAATAAACAAAAATACAGACCACCCATCCATTTTATCATTTTCAAGAATATAATAAGCAACTTTCTGTTTGGTCCATCATCTCATCTCCTACTAAAAAAAAACAACCACAATCCTCCAAACCAAGAGAACAAATAGAAGCAAGGTACGACTGAGATCTTGCTTCAACTCATATTCTCTTTCTTTGTCCTACGATCTCTCTCAAACCTCACATTAATATATATCCAAAAAATTATCAATCAATGCATTCAATTATATCCAAATTCATTCTTTCTTGATACTTAATTAAACCCTTCAAACATTTCCAAGATTTCTAAAATTTGTCCTTTTTTATATGTATGGATTTCTATCATATCATCTTGACTGTTGTTGATAGGTTCATCATCTTCAAAGGTCAGTTTCAAAGATTCACAATATGATCATGTTTCCTACTCATCTATCATCCTCAAAATACGTTCATGCCGATTTTTCGCAAGGTGGGTATGACTGTTTTATTAGTTTAGGAAAAGGGTTTTCAGATCTAATGGCCGAAGATGAATCAAGAACCCAGAATAGTCTCAACAACAATGAAGAAGAAGCTGGATCAACTGAAATGAACATAAACAACAATAACAACGATGATAATGATGATCATGCCACGTGGCTTCAATTGAGTCTAGGTGGTGCTCACATGCACTCCACGACAAGTACCAGCCATAGCCATGGTCATGGTCAACCGTCGGTTGACCTTGGTCTAGTTCCTGGTGGTGGCGGCGGTGTTAGCTCGATACACCTACCACCACCGCCACCTCAGCTAATTTTTCAAGTACCCGAATTTCGGGGTACTTTTCCGACATCAAATACTTTCTTTTTGCCACCGGCGGCTGCTATTAATTCCGTGCCATCAATGACTTTACAACAACAACAACAGCTAGAGACTAATTATAATTATTTACAATTAGTTAGTCCTTTTCCGGTTAACATGATGACACATAATCCGCCAGTTTCATCCTCGTCTTCGTTTTCGGGTTCATCAGAGCAACAGCAACACGGACGTCCGCATCATGTTCATCGTCGACTAAATGTAGCAAGAGTGGTCAACCCACCGCGAAGACCTAATTCGGGTGTTTGGTTTATACTTCAAGCTTCTCAAAACCAGTAACTCCCAAAACCCTAGCTAGCTTTTTATTTTTATTTTTATTTTTAAATATGAAACTTGGTAGTATTTTATATTTGTAAGAGACTTAATTTGGTTTTGTGTGATGAATTAATGCAGGGCGAAGGAACCATTTTTGCCTCAAATACCAAAGAGCTACCTAAGAATCAAGTAACTTTTTCAAATTATTACTTCCATATTTGTGGTCTTTAGCTATGAGTGATTCTTGAGTTCTTTGCTACTTTTACTACTTACAATTAAATGATTAATGAATAAATGTTTAATTCTGTTATATAGGGATGGTAGGATGACCGTTGGATTATTAATCAAGTATCTGGTTAATAAGCTTGAACTCGAAAGCGAATCAGAGGTATGTATATTAATCTTTGTATGTATTACCACCTTAATTAATTAATTCTTGATATAATAGTTATTATACTCAAAATACATGTAGAGTAAGCCTAATACAATGCCATATATCATAGCTAGTTATTTTGTTAATCACATTACATGCATAAATGGGTGGTTTCATTTTTTCTTATTTGCTCAAAATGCACATCAATTAATGATCGTATAAACGACATTAAGAAACTCGATTAAGAAAATACTTATAACTATGTATGAATAAATGTATGTAAATGTGTTTTAGGAGTAATCTAAAAGGGGAAAAGCCCATCAAACAAATGTAGGAATGTAGTTGGCGAGAGTAACCTGAAAGAAACGTTGGAGCAAACTAGAATGTGGATTGAGGGGGGTATTCAATATAATTGATCATATTCCTATAAATAAGATTAATTAGTTTAGTGATTTTAGAATTAGGTGAGGAGTATATTTGTAGGTAGTTTTCATATTATGGTAATATTAGAACTAGTGTTGGTCATGTCAATTAGGGTAGGGATATGACACCCACGTTAAATATGGAAACACAAAGCTTCAAGGAGAAAATCATGTAGGACCCAAGTGAAGGACGAATGTTGAAGATAAACATTGAAAACTACGTGCCACCATCATAAATATACTTCTCAAGTAAACACAAAACAACACCTAGCCTTTGCTTGCTTCATGGGTTAGTTTACCATATACATCAATGTAGGTATTTGATGCACGCATATACGATTTGTTCTATATATCTTATTTTTCTTTTATCATCATTCGTCGATTCTATTGTGGATTTATGAAAGATATTAAGAGCGAAACTTCTGCTCCTTTCACAAACCTATCATGTGGATAAAGAATATATAAAATGCTAGTTACACATTACTAACTTCGACTAAACATTCAAACATATCGTACATTTTAAAATTAGGCTTGAGTTTGCTTGTTCCTATAAGCACGTACTTGCGTTTTGTTGCTACATATATTGCGAATGGACACTTGACAGGAAGTTAATAGTTATCAAGACAAGGAGAAACCTAGTATAAAAAATGTAATTGCTTTTCTATCATACTTGTTAAATTGTTGATAATGTTAACTGAAGTTTAAAATGCATTTATCCTAGACTTAAGACTAAGTAGTCAAATCGCACATGGTGTTTTGTGGCAACAACAAAAATATGCCGCTCATATGTTATATCACAAGGTATGTTAAGATTGTTTGCCAATGCCGATGATACATGTACTGTAAGATTACATACAAATAGGGGGTATACTATTATCATCCCCTATTCTACGTACCATGCATTTTTTAGTAAGTTTAGAATGTGTATAACATGCATTTATATAATGTCATGTAGAAGGCTAAATTGAATATATGTTCATCATGTATTTATGTGTAGAACTGCAAATACTAGATATATGCCGTTAAACTAACTTTGCACCCGCACAATGTGGATCAAAGGTGGCAGTGAGAGGTGGCGTTGGTGGTATGTTAGCAAGGTAGATAAATAATCAGTTACGTACATATATGAATGGTTTAAGAAAACAATCCGTAACATAGTAAGGTTAATTTAGTTTGAGATTGGTAGTCAAGCATATATATATATTGTTATATACGTAGGTGATGTGATATGCATGTTCAGATATCCTCATTGAACTAGAATCTCGATTAACAATTAAACAACAGAGTTATGCGATTGTGTTAGGCGCACCATACTGAATCAAAAACACATATACAGTATAATATTTTAATTTTAATATAATGAAAATATTATACTAATAATTAAGGTATGTATCCAACTCCTTTTAGGCTTACGACATTGCACACATTTTTAAAATAACTATAGACGTCAAGTAGCCCTTTGTATTATCTGTTAGTTCCTTCATGCCAAGAACTAACATACATAAATGGTCAACTTCTTCAATGAGCTACCATATCTTAAATTTGGAATAAAAAAGAAAGCAGAATTCGATCTTTAATTTCATGCAACCACCAGGAATATATGTCTCACTAGCTAATATTATATATATACAGAAGTACAGCACATATACATGTAATTATTAAACTTAAGAGTGCTATGCATGGTTAGTCGATTGTACAAACTATAAACATTCTATTTTGTAAAATTAATAATTAATTATAGTATTATTGGGGTAGCATTCGTAGCATAGAGGGTCAACCTTATGTGCGTATTTGTAAGGATTTGATCCAGCAAATCATTGATGATGCCAGCTACTTTTGCTATTTAGTTTGCTTTTACGTGAAGAAATCAAATTTCCCATGTCATCTATCTATATATATTCCTACAAAAAACATACCCATGCTGCAAAACCAAAGCTAACAATTCAATCATTTGTTTCCTTAATTACTATCTACCTTAACTTACAATATTCCACTATCTACATCATATCAATATGCATATGCATAATATGAATGCATGCTTCATGTTCTCTTTTTGTCTATAAAAAAATGCAATGATACATGTGTCTAGCTATTTAGGAGAATTGACTGTTATATCTTATACTACTTATTCTTAACCCAATATATTCTTGATATTCACAAGAGAATGAAACTAAAGATTGGTCTAAAAAGAGAGATGCTAATGACATCCATAAGCGCTGTAGGAGAAAATTATTAAAGAAATGTTTATTTTATTTTATTTTATTTACTTATTTATTTTGAGAATGACAAATCTACAATCTAACATACTATTATGTACAACCACCACAAATATTTACAACTTATCGCCTCATGTGGCGCCTGAACCCCCAACCTCCAGGTTGAAGGTCCCGTCGTACCACTTTGGTAATAAAGACATTTATTAATCTCAAAATATTCTTAATAATAAGAGTAAATTACGTTGACAGTCCATGTGGTATGCACGTTATTTCACTCCCAGTCCATGGGTCTTTTTTTTTGCGGTCTCAGTCCCTCGACTCGGGTTTATGTTTCACTCCCGGTCCCTAAACCTAACGTCGGTTAATTTTTCTCATTAAGTCATCCAACATACACGGTACAAAAGGGCAAAAAAGACTTTTTAAGGGCTTGAAAAAGGTAGGTGAATGTTCAAAGACTGAAAAAATGGTTCACAATAGACGGAAAAGTCATTTTCGCCTTCTTGTGCCACGCACGTTGACTGACTTAACGAGTAAAATTAACAGACGTTAAGGGTCAGGGACCGGGAATGAAACATAAGCCCGGGTCGAGGGACTGAGGCCGCAAAAAAACGACCTAAGAACTGAGAGTGAAATAACGTGTATACCATATGGCCGGGCTGGGAACGTAATTTACTCTAATAATAATCTAAAATCTCATCTAATACACAATACACAAAAAAAGCTTTTAGTGTATTACAAATGAAATATTTGAATATTATAAACGTCATATGCTAATCATCTAAAATGTGTCATAAATTAAAGTATATTTATTATTCTCAATGATGTTTCATTAATTCAACTTTCAGTGCCTAATTATCCTCCTAACCCTATATTATATGTAATGAGTACATATATGGTAACATAAAAGGAATAAATGAAGATATATCTAGCATCTTGTTAGAATTGAAGGATGGTTTGAGCGTAAATAGTACAGTATGAGAATATTGAAAAAAGGACGTCTTATTTGTAGTTTGAAATTTGGCAATAAGATGGACGTGAAATAGGACATGAGCCTAGCTTTCGAATCAAATCTATTACCTCATTTGGAGTTTTTCATGCATGATGGTTTTGTCATGCTTTCGCATGCTTCAACTCAATTCAACAAAAATCCACAATAAATATTAATATATTAATATATTATATATGTATGTATACATATATATTATTATTATTATAGGTATGGAGATGGCATCATGGCTCTCTCTGTTAGGGTCCACTACCCTTTTTGCTAAAAAGCGGTTCGGCTCTATCATAATACCTTGTATATAAGTGCTCCACTTACATGAAGAAAATAACATTCATGTGGAATATATTTCATTTTAAATCAAAATATAAAACAAAAAAATAAAAGTGTATTTTTACTTTGAACGAAAGCAATGCATGGTTATGATATGATGATGAAAATCTAGAGGAAATCAATCATGTCACTCGTTGAAAAAGAAAAATCCATTACACTACTAGCTACCGTTTACATACATTTTGAAATGATGAAATTATAACAAGGATACGTGAGAGGTTTGTATTTATATATATTATGATTATGATCATGGGTTTGGCTTGGGAACAAAGGTTGTGGTGGGTCTAAACCTGTCATGATTAAAGGGATCGGATGTTTTTTTTTTTCCAATCGTGCAATCTCTTTAATCTCATGCTTGTATGCATGTAGTAACTTAGCATTCAATAAAATCATCCATTTATATATGTACCATTACTAATCATTAGTTTTTTCCCACTCTTTGCTACAACATATATAGCGTACGTAACAACTAAAACGACTTTTATTATTGATTTACGGAGTATCATCATTTTTTCGTTTAATCAATGGTGTAATGTGAAAACAGGTAGAGATAACATGTAAAGGACATCAACTATTGTCGATATCGACGCTACAACATGTAAGGGATACGATATGGAATAGTCCGAGAAATAACGTTGGATTAACTTTGGTTCCTCAATCTTCAGCCACTTCCAATCATTTGATGGTGCTAAACTACGGTAGGATATGATTTCGTAACATCGATCGCCTATTTGTTAATTAAAATTGTTTCAATTCTACACCCACATGTCTTTGTGTTAAGTTATTACGGGAAATTTTTATCCCCTTTTGATTTTGTTTCCCTTTCGTCATGTGGGTTTGGATTATTAATTCTTTTGGTTCTTTAATTGTGACCCTGATATGGAAATCGAAACTAATTATTCTATTTCATCTTTTGTGTAAAAGCATTGTAATTTAACTTGAAATGTAGATATGATGACAACACTTATTATTGTCAATAAGTTGTACGTTTGCACTTTGTAAAAGAACAAAGACTACTTTCTGTGCCCAATGAAAGTCGATATAAAAAGCAAGGATCATAATGTGTAATGATCGTAATTCATCAATACTTATAACACGACTAAACGAACAAATCATCGATTTCTACTACAAATTATTGTATGAGAATTCATTTAACTTTAGTCGTATTTTTATAGTTTTATCAAACTTTATTTGGTTTAAAGTCGAATGCAATTCTATAAAGTGTAGAGTGCATTCTATATCCCCTTCCCCTTCTGCTCAAAATAGAAGACCCCTGCATAGATAGTGGGCCAGGCCCAGTTTTCAATTAGTAGACGGCTTGTTCCAAATATTTAATTTGGGCCATATGAAATATAAACCCAATTTTAAAGTAAAAATATTCAATAAAATAACTATAACGATATATCTTAGGTAAAAATTGTTTTTCCATAGTTGACTAAATTAAATATAATATATTAGTCAATCCATTCTAAAGTTATGGTCACCGATTACACATAGTTTAAGAAAAGTGCATTTATTACTGTTGACCTCCAATAAAATTTCATTTTACCATTTTCAAGCATATTGATTAGTATTTTGGAAGAAAACAATTACTCTCTCCGTCCCATAAAAATTGTCATGTGAGAATTAAGATATATTAGGTAAAAATGTCAGTTTTGCTCTAATATTCAAGTCAAGTTTGACTGAATTTATTGAAAATTTTAATATTTTAGAGTAATAAATGATGGTAAATAAGAAGTTTAATGATATTTAGTAATTATTTTTTGCTGGTAGAAAATTATTTTGACACATATAAATAGTAGTGTGGACATTTAGTTTGAGACCGTAGTATTTTGATACATCTCATATGGAATGGTGGAGAAAGGGACTAAGACCACTCCCAGCGGTACTCGTCGGTGGCAACCGACGAAAGTGACACCGTTGGCACCGGGGTGTCACTTTCGTTCGTCGATTTTGTCAGTCGGTTTAGCCGATGATCTGACTCTTTCTTTTTGTGTGTTGCGAGCGAGTGGAAAAAAAAAAACACAAAAATTTTAAAAAAAAATGTAACTGTTTGAAAGTAAAAAAAAAAAAAAAAAAAATTTAACCCAACGGTCATATGGCAGTTGGTTTTTTAGTTTTTAATATCTTTTTTAAATCTAAATTTTACCTATAAATTAACACCACACTCCATTCATTTTTACATACACCAAAAATTCATACATTCATCACACCAAAAATGTCAAAAAACAACACTTCCAAATCCAAAACCAAATCCAAATCCAAATCCAAAACCAACTCACAACAAAATGAGCAAGAACAAGTTTGTAATGAGACCGAGAACGAGAACGATGCCGCGAACGAAGACGAAGAATCGAGCTCAGATTAGGCTACTTTTATTTCCAATAACTAGTGTAATGTTATTTTAATTATTGTATTTTTTTTTTAGTGTAATGTTTTTTTAAATTATTGTAATGTTTTTAATTTGAATGAAATGTTTTTTATTTTAATTAATTGTGTATTGTTTAATTAATTTAATAGTTGTGGGTCCCTTAAAAAACAAAGTGACGGACCACTGTTGGCAGAGGTCCATCAGTTTCTGTCAATTTTGTGAAAAAGCTGACGTGGCACTGATGTGGCGCGTTAGTTTCACTCAGTTTCTCAAGGAGTAAACCAGGGCCGGCCAAACAGTTATGTGGGTTTAGGCCATCGCCTAGGGCCCCCATTCTTATGATTTGTTGGGCTTACAAAATTTTTATGATATTTTGGGTTTACATATTTATGATATTTTGGGTTTACAAAAATTTTATAATATTTTGGGCTTACCATATTTTTATGATATTTTGGGTTTACCTATTTTAGCCTTTTAGGGCCTCAAATATTTATGATATTTTGAGCTAACCAAATTTTTATGATATTTTAGGCTTACCAAATTTTTATGATATTTTAGGCTTACTATATTTTTATAATATTTTGGGCTTATCTATTTTAGGGCCCCAAAATTTTCTAAACTAAAAATTATAAAAAATTATTTACGGACTAAGCTCCGGATAAAAGCATGTGATTAAATTACTTTTTTTTATGCTAACGGACTAGGCTCAAAAATATCCCACCGCCTAGGGCCCATATAGGTTAAGCCGGCCTGGTAAACACTAGACCCTTAACAAAAATAATATTTGTACGGTTTTAGGTTTTTGGTCTCACGCCGGCTACTGAAATAATCACCGGTGAGATGTCGATGTCTAGCCTTATGTCGAAAACGATGAAACTTTCTATGAAACAATCTTCAATGAATATCGATCCCAAAAGCTATGTGACTGAACTAAACCTTATTTACAGCCAAGTGAAATCGCTTTTACATATTTTTCAACAACATGCAATGTTAAAACCAACTCCAGAAACGTTGCAAAAGATCTCGCTGATAGCGCCATGTTGCTGGCTCACGTGGCTCTATGTTACCTTAAGCAGCTCGTAAAATATCTGAAAGAGCTTGTCGAGTTTCTTAAGGCATCGGCTCATGTACTTCCTTCCTCGCTTTGTTTTAATGTTACACGAGCTCTTAATCTTCTTGTTAATAAGAAGGTATGTAAAATATTAATTAGTTAGTTACGTACATGACATATATACTTTAAATAAAAGAGGGTACGTTTTTGGTTTGGTTTTTAATTATTAGGTTGTTTGTTGGTATCAAGGAGACACTTGAGGTGTTAAGAAAATGAATTCAAAGAATGAAGCTGACAAAAAAGCACTTTTCAAACTCTTTTATTTTCAATACTGTATATTCTATGTTATGGAGGTGTATTTTTTAAAAATCATAGAAGTCTCGATATCGATCGTCTAGCTAGTCAGCAGATATCTAAATTAAGATTTCATTCCCAAAATGGATTATGAACTCCCATATGTCCTATGTACGTGACTGTCCACGTATTTGTCCATGTGATCACCTGCGTCTAGATGGCAATCCATGTGGCAGCCCATGTCATCACCTATGCTTAATTACGTGACAGTCCATGCAGGCGTCGTTTGACTGATTTACCTTCTATTATGTTGAACTTTCAGTAACTAATCCCTTAATGTGCAAAAAAAGAATTCTATAATCATTCGATATTATTTTTGGAGCCAGAAAAATTTTAATACCCCAAATTGTTAAATTATGGATTCTATGTTATCTTTATTGAAAAGTTCCCTATATATTATATTGCAAATTTTCTTGCTTTAGGAAGGGGATAATAACAGAGGAATGAGGTCACTTGTGACATTATGTCATCTTTATAGGAGCAAGGTTTGGTTTGATGATTGAACATCCTATGCTATTTGTGGGGCATGATTCCATTCATCATCAAGGTTCCCCAAATTGCATTCTATTTACTACAGAGTAATAATAACATGAATCCTATAGCATGTATATATGCTAATTATCTACTTAACAAGATCTTTTTTTTGGTTGGTTACATTAGGATTGTTGTTGCTGCTCAATCGTTTCTTCTTGGTTATGAAAAAATCGAGCAAGACAATGACAGTGATGAGCCGAGTGATGAAGAAGAAACAACCCATCAACCTCATTCAGTAAATAGTAAGGAAGCTATGTACAAGGTTAATTATTTGCTCATTTTATGACATGCAAAATGTTTCTATAACTATAGTTTTTTGCTTCTACAGTACACTTGATCTGTTTCCTTAATGCATCAAGTTAAGCAAAAGAACACAGGAACTACATCCAGCAAATTAAAAAGAAAAAGAAAGCAAAGTTGCAACGTGTTATTCGTAGCATGAAAAAGCAGCAGCGTAGATCATCAGATCAGGACAATAACCTCATCTACTCTTCGCCTTTGGTCTCTTTGCAAGACCCTTAGGTACTATATACGTCTACACACTTAATTTCATTTATATCGAAATAAATAAGTCAACCGTCTTGATCATTTTATGTAACATATATATAGGAATTTGCAGAGAAGCTTTTTTAACATATGTCTCGCTTTTTACTTATTTTATTTGCATCAACTAGATGTTAAATCTTTTAATTTACACCTCTGTTGTAGATGACTAGATGCAAATGATGATTGTGAAAGTAGTTGCTCGCACTATTCAACTTCGTCGATTGGTTTTATTGGGCTTCTATCCTTTTTCTTAGACAATGTTAACGTATGTATCCCTTTAACGCCTTTTTCCTTCTAGCTCTTGTTTTTCACAAATTTACTACTTTCAAATTGTTAATAACCTGCACAACCATCATATATCTTATATATTTATTTTTGCTGATATTTGCAGCCCCATCAAAAGGATGTGACAGATATACTTGCAGCAGTAGTCCAAGCCTGTCATGATATGGTATCCATTTTAACTTTTTATCTTCAATGGGAATCAATTTAAAAATCCGCAAATGTTTATTACCGTTCTTATTGGAGTTAGTTGTTTATTACTTGTCTCTACTGATGTAGGTGCCACCTGATGCAGTTAAACCGTTGTTGAAGATAATTATATTTAATTTTGTGAACGATCACTCATCTAAAGAGGTACATCGAGCTACACTTATTTGGTTATATTACTTCATTTTTTACGTGATGTGATTATTCAAATTAATTTCTTATATTCTGTTTGCAGTCAACTGTTGTTGGATTGAATGTTGTGTGTGAAATATGTCTGCGCATTCCTCTTGTAAGTCTTTATTTTTAAGTTCATATTAGTGTGTCTGCTTGTAGTTTTGGTAGTAATCTTTGTGGTTGATCAGTTAATGATGGAGGACTTGCTGCAAGACCTTGTACTTTACAAGAAGTCACAGGATAAGAGGGTTTCATCTGCTGCCCGTTCACTTATTTCTCTGTTCAGGTATACAATATGTTTGTCTTTTATGTTAGAATGTGACACTAGCAGGCAGCAGCAGCAGCAATTTCGACCTGTTTACTTTTTAAGGAGGTTGATTTGGGTTGCCTTTTGTTTCAAACGGGTCAAAAAATTGCTATAAGGGGTAATGGCCAATTCGGTTAAAAGCTGTTGGTAAGTCTATTTATCATGCATACAACCTCATACCAAAATAGATCATTTTATAAATTATCAAAGAAGGAATAAATTTGGTTTGGACTGATTTGACCCATACTAAAAAAATGGCTCGTTTCAACTCGAACTCATGTTGACCAGTCATGCAACACGCTTGCCATACCCATCTTGCCATCTCTAATGCTGATTAAGGAAACTGATCATTTTTGTTGATCTGTCCCTCACTACTGATAAAGAAAGACCGTGGACAGCCTACTGATCCAAAGGCAAGGCCAAAAGCATTTGGCGAGGTCGCTGTTCCGAGTGATGTCCCTGGGGCTGATTTACTTAGGGATGATGATGGGACGATGATGATGTAAGTGTTGCTTCTATCTAGGACGATTATTTTTCTCTTGCTTCTAACGAGGAAGATGATGCTACTAGTGGTCATTCTTCTTGGTGATGTCAATCATGTCATGGGGGATGACTTACATCGGGAAGCTGATGGCGGCGATGATGTTAATAATGCTTCTAACGAGGACGATGAATCCAACGACAATTCTCGGAATCTGAAAATTTCAGAGGGCAAAAGAGGAAATATGTGGACCTGGACACCTGCTTCGGCCGCTCAAAGTCTTTGCGCTCTCAAGAGGCTAGCGAAGGGAGCTAAGTTGGAGAATGGTGATACCTCAGATGCAACAACAGATGGTATTCACATGAGGACTTTGAAAGAATTAAAGAGCAAAAGGTAAGTTTTATCTTTAAACCATATAATAGTTATGCAAACATTATAAATCTTAGTCTTTTATGATCAAAACAGGCAAAGGAAGAAGCGAGACTTGCATTGGCATGTCATGGATTATTGAAAAACGCTTCGGATCCTAAGTTTGAGATCCCAAGCTCTGATCAACTCAGATTACAAAAAAGTGGATGGATACGCAATTAAAGTAAGTTTTATCTTCCCATAGAAACTGCACCACTGCGATTTTGTTTTCTTATTACTCAAAGAAATTGTCGTAATTATTTAGGAGAGTATCATCTCTGCTATATACACTTGATAGTGATTGAAACGTAGTTGAAATAACAAGTGGGAGTTTCATCCGATACTTATGAATGATTTGATTTGGGTTATGTTTCTTTGTAACAGGTGGTAAAATGAGTAAAGCAAAATGTAGGGATGGCAAAAAAATCCGAACCCGATGGGGATCCCCGAACCCCGCACTTTTGGATCGGATTGGGGATTGCTTGGGGTTGGGGTTGGGTAGTATCATCCCCGCCCCGCTCCGCCCCGATATATATATATATATATATATATATATATATATATATATATATATATATATATATATATATATATATATATATATATATATATAATTATTCTATATTTATAAATAACTAATATCATCGATAAATATATTTATTTATAACCTTTTGAATTACAATAATATTTTACAATGTAGTAATTGGTCTCGCCAAGTACTTGGTTACGATTTAAAGAGCCAAATGCTCAATAAGTTATCTCGATAAGACCCTGTTGGACATTGGGGTAAGCAATTTCCCGGATGGACCGCCCCGATAATACCCCGCTGGGGTTTGGGGTGGGGATGGGGATTGCTTAGAATAATGGGGGTGGGGTTGGGGCTGACACCCCCGCACCGAACCCGCCCCATTGCCATTCCTAGCAAAATGATTAAGCAATGATGAAAATGGGTGATAGTTGGCTAATGTGTAATTTTAATGTGTATAATCTTCTAAATAGCTTTACTGAAAACACACTAGTTAATTATCGTCTAATATAGTCATAGTGATAATTTTTAACACATATGAATTGTAAATTTTAAGATTTTGGACTAAAGAGTTTCTGGGTCAACCAAGCCCGACTAGCTAAATTCTCATGTACTCTGGTATATCCTTGTCCGTTTTTTGTATGAGCGTGTAAAAGGTGGAAAAAGCTCTTCTTGTGTAGCTGCAATAGCTAATACGCTACAATCACACATGGACTTATTGTCTAGATTATCTAATTTTAGGCTAACATAAGAAATAATATGACTAAGGAGCCAAGGAAAGTTTTAATCAAAGCAGTGAGAGAAGAGACAGGGAAGTACCAAGGAAAAGCTGCTATCAAGAAGCAAAAGGTATGTTTTCATATTTTTAGGCTCCAAACTATGACCCAGTGAGAGGAAGAAAAAAAAAATCGGTAGTTAAAGAGTATAGTTTACCCAAATACATACAACCACTTGCACACACATTGTATTATTATGTAACAACATTCTTCATATTTTCTCAAGTAAGCTTCTGTGTCTCCTCATTATCTGTACGTCTCATTTAAGTTTGTGTTTTTGTTATGATTGCTAGACTGGTGGGTTAAGCAACCGACAAAGGAACACAAGAAGGTGATGCCTTTAGCTGCCAAGAGATCAAAGATTGGATGATCTAAGCGTCGTCTGAAAACGATGAAGCAAAGGGCTGCTGGCAAACAGTTCCGAGGCCACAAAAGAAGCCTTACCCAATTTTACTTTTTATTTTAACTTCCATAGCATTTTTTACCATACATTTTAGTCACTTCATTATTATGGTGAATTTAGTGAACAACATTGATTAATTAGATGTGTTGTTTTCGGTGGGTAGGTGCTCTCACTCGAGTAATTTGAACATGTGAACTTACAAACTATAACTACTGGCATCGTTTATCAAATATGGTGGATTTAGTCCAGATACGAGGAACGCAAAGACACACAACAATTCACACGACATATGCATATAAAAGCTGCTCGGCATTATGCTATAAATATAGCTCAAATTTTATCTGCAAATTTAAGATTGTGAGATAAGATGCTAAATAGTTAAAGACTAAGGGTGTGTTTGTTTGCTTCTTAATTGAATGGTCCAGCACTGAATGCTGAATCGGTCAGCATTCAGCGTGTTTGATACAAGTTAGAGTTGGCCTCTGAATGCTGAGCGAGTGCTGAACCAACTCTGAACCATTCATATTCATAATGGACTCTTAACCATCCAGCAACCTTTCTTTTACATTGATACCCTTACCAGCGATATGATTGATTTATATCCTTCGTCTCTCCCATGTGTTCGTATGCCCCAACTCATCTTCAAAATCCTCATCCACCACCACTAAAATCCACTACCGACCTAGTATGATGGATCAGTAGGAAAATATTTAAAATCAATTGATTCAACTGCATATTTGAATAATTAAATGATATTTATTTAATGTAGAAGTGAATAGAAAAGCTTCGGCTTATGCATCGTGATTGGGTATAAAATGGCGGTGGAGAAATGCTCATTAGCGGTTACCTTCGAGAAAAATTGGGGAAAACACATAATCAAAGAAACAAATAAAATACATGGCTTCATTAGTGTTTAATACAAATAAATAATTATATATTTAATGTTATAATTTAAACGTGAACAGGACATAATGTTTGGATAATTTGTGGTTGATCAAATGTTTATTTTTCATTTGTTTGTAAAGCGTGTTCACTCTAATATATATACTTTAGTGTTAATTGTATAATAAATAATAATACCGGAGGTTAAAATGGTAATTTTCAGTCATTCAGAATTTATATTCAACACATCATCAAACGCTTAAATTTTATTCAGAACCAAATTCATTCAGCGTCTTTGAATCGATCAGCACGTGGAATCATTCAGTACCAAATCATTCAGTGTTATCAAACGCAGCCTAAAATGTTGGCACCATTTGTTAACAAATAGACCATCAAAATGTTAAAGATGCTTAAGAATTTCAGATCATGATCATATTCTAACGTTGATATGAAATCACACATACATTTTCATTCAATTTTTTTTAGTTCTTCAAGCAACTTTTACTAGATCAGTTTTAGAGGGTGTTTGGGTTAGCTTTTTAGAAAGCTTCTTTTTTGCCAAATACCAATTTGGCTTAATAGCTTTTCACAACAATAAAAAACTAGTTTTTGTAAAGCCAGGATAGCGGAGCTTTTAGAAATTTAGGGCGCGTTTAGTTTCTGAAAATTTTTCTTAGAAATTTAGGGCACCATTTTTTCTTATTTTTCTGAAAATTTAGGGCATAAAAGCATTGAAAACTTAGAAAATGCGTTTAAATGTGAGGGATGGAGTTTTCTTTTTCCAAGAGAAAGTGGAAATGGAAACTTGAAAAATCATCAAAATTAGTTTTCACATTTTTAGTTATAAAAGGGAAAATACGGATTTTCTTTTTCTTAGAAAAGTTTTTTGGAAAACTCATATTTGAATACGTTTTCTATTTTTCTAGCTTTCTTAGAAAATTTTTTAGAAAAGTGGAGGAGTTTTCCGTAACTAAACGCACCCACGTTTGCATTTATAATCTTGGTTACGAAATTTACATCAGGGTGGATTGGGTGGTTAACGATTTCTGTTACAAAAGCCCATACCCAACTTAAGCCCAAGTTATATGGGCTCGGAAAAAGAAGTTGGGCTTTCATGGAATTAGGGTTTTAATAGATTTCTCTGTTTATATAAAGCCGATCTATGCATATATCTACAATCTGTGCAGCTTTCAGGTATCAATCAATGGTGATGGTTTGTAAATTTGTACTACACGTATATTTTTGTGTTTATGTTTAAGGTTCTGTGAAGTGTTTATGATTAGGGGGTATTGGCAGATGATGAAAAACCTTGATAATATTTGGGCTGATTTAAACCATGAGGCTCCAAAATCGAGCTTTTTAAAACTGATGCTTTCCCCTTCTTCTGTCACTCAATTGTTTGGGTTATCGATTTAGATAATAATTATTATATCTGATTTCTTGGGGGGGTTTTTTTTTTTTTTAATGAACATCGATTGGATGTGTTTTTCATTCTTATTGGATTAAATTCTAAAATGATTTGTTTTTAATCTAGGAATTATTTTGGATCAGTTGTTATATTTGCAGTATGAAATTATTATATATCTACTTATTTCAATCGGAACGTCTTTAATAATTTTAATAAAACAATGGTATAAACGTTTCAATTTTCTTTCAACGAGATACCCAATGAAGTTCACATACTTGATATGTATAAGAAAATAATTTTTACTTAATTAAAATTTAATTAAGCTCTATATATAGAATATATAAATTAGAAACCAATAACAAAATTCATTTGACAAAAATATGTTAATTATAATATATGAAGCGGAAGTTATACAATTGCAATTCAATTCAATTAAGAAATTAGGTATTTATAAATTTAAAATTAAAATCAGTATTTTAATTAGGTAATCAACACTTTATACATGATTTTAGAATATTTTTAATTAATACAATATTTTTAATTTAGAAAAGAAATTAAAACAAAATAGTAGCCCATTTTAATTAAGAAAAAAAAAAAAAAAGAATAACTCATCCTTGGCTTGACGTCGAACGGGAATGTTGGTTAGGAGTGGCAAACGCTGACTTCTGTTGTCAAGGCTGAACGTCGATGCTTTCTTAACCCACTCCATATCTTAGGTGAATTCGCCACTTGTATTGAATAAATATGATAAATAGTTTGGTTGATCAATATTATTGGGAGATTAAACTACTTGAATTGAGATCGATATGATAAAAATAGTCAAACTTGAGTGATTGATTTTGAGTTGTCTAGTTGATTTACAAAGAAATTTTTATAATTTTTTTTAGTTTGCTTATGGGTTTAAGTTTATCTGGCGTTAAAAATTTAACTCGTTGTAACCATTAAACAACTTTCAATCTATCTGTCTTATATATTAAAAGAAAAATCTTAAGAGAATAATGACCAATGAAGATCAACAATTATGATCTAACTCTTAATTTATTTCATAACATCATTAATCCTATTTATATGTGACTAAAAGTACAATATTCCCATCTATATTTAAAATATACACTCTTCAATGTTTACAATATAAATTCTCTGTTTTACCTTTAATCCAAATATTTTATGAAAATTTTAATTTAAAAACTAATTTTTCCTTTTAATATATAAGATAGATTTATTATTTATTCTATAATTCAAATTCTTCATACAATTTTAATTATTTTTATTTTTTTGAAAAAAACCATAATAAGTTATTTTCAATTCCAAAAAATTCATAACTTCATTATATCGCCTAGTGATTTGAATTCTTATACGACCTACTATTTTGAATCATTTTATCAATTTCTAATTTACAATTCTTGGATTATACTCCCTCCGTCCCAAATTAATAGTCCGTCCACCTTTTCATTTTGGGATGTCCCAATTTTATTGTCCACTTTGTACCTTCAACCAATCAAAATATTTGAATGTGGTGAGAGATTAAATCTTATTTGTTGTACAGTACGACTAGTACACTTTTCTTAAACTGTGTGTTTTTTGTCTGTGGACAATAAAATTGGGACGGAGGGAGTAGATGCCAACGGGTCGGGTTCCGGCGGATTTTAATGTATTTGTACCCATACCACCGCTTTTTTTTAATTCTTTTATAAATACTAATTTACAATGTTTGGATTATCGATGCCAACGGGTTGGTTTTTGACGGGTTTTAGTGTATCTGTACACATACCCGTTTAGAATATTCGTACTGATACCCGGCCCAATACCCGTTGGATAGGGGTGGCAATTCGGGTTGGGTCGGGTTACTACGTTTGGGTTGCCGGGTTGACGGGTCAGAAATGGTCAACCCGAACCCAACATGATTTTATAATCGGGTTGAATATTTCAACCCAACCCAAAACCCGACAATCCGGACCCAACCCGACTAACCCGATTTTCTATCTAGTCATCAGATTTTCGCGTAATTTTTGAGTTTTCAAATCAGTTTCAGGTCACTCGAATCAATTAAGTCACATTGATCAATTTTTTGAAAATAATAGCTAATCATTTTTAAGCATAAATGATTATAAAATTTCAAAATTAATCATAATAAATACTATATCCATTTAAATTCACCATCAAAACATCATTAACTCACTAACTTCTATCAAAACAAATATCTATCAAAGAAATTGTTATAAATCAGTAAGTGAAAAGGTCTAAATTATGTGTCATATGTAAATAAAAATAAATTTATAATGATATTTAAAGAATTTCGGGTTGTCGGGTTCAACCCAAAATTCATTCGCTGACCCAGACCCAACCCGAAAATATATCGAGTTGGCGGGTTTCGGGTTGGCGCCTCAAAAATCCCGACCCAAACCTTATAATATTCAAGTTGGGTTCGTGTTGGGTTTCGAGTCGAGTCAGAAATTGCCAGCCCTACCGTTCGGAATGGATTAACCAAAGTTAATCCGATTCAAACACTTATGTAACATCCTCTCTTCTGGTCCGGTAATTTCTAATTTTAAATTGATGTATTTAATTATATTAGAAATTATTTGATAAATATGTTTAAATTGCGAAACTTAGTTAAATAAGCCTCAGGACTTATTGTGCTTAGTAAATTATGGATTGTTTTGATTTACTATAGTTGACGGTGAAATAAAAGAAGTTTCTCGCAAATGGTTTTTAGGTTCCAGGCTATAGATTGAAAGGGGATTAGTTTTAAGTGGATACGGGTCGGTGTTAAAAAGTGACCGACTTATAAACTTTCCCAAATAGGAAAGTTCTTTACTTTCCTTATTTAGAAATCAAAACCTAAAACCTCTAAATTCTTAAAACCCTTATAACAAGAAATCAAAAAGTTGTGGTGATCTTGAGCTGATTGTGAGCTTGTGATAACATAAACATCATCATCATCATCAATTTGTAATCCTTATTTGGTAAGTGTTTGAATGTTTGAATTGAGTTTTGAGAGTGATCATGCAAATTATTGAAGTATATGTGATTTGGAACTTGAATGAAGTGTTAGTGTATGTATATACTGATATTTGAGTGATTTGGTAGTTTACAAACTGAAATTATTGAGCTAAAATGGTGATAGAAGTAATTGGGTTCGAGCTGTGTGTTTGCAGGTCATAATAAGAGCTTAAACGCGTAGGAACGCGATCCTGACCCTTTTCCTGGATCGCGTTGCTATATGAAAAACGGTTACATAACTTTTTCTTCTTGGGAACGCGATGCAGCTCATGTTACCCGGATCGCGTTACCATGTGAAATTTCTTCACAGAACTTTTTTAACTGACGAACGCGATCCCACCACCCTTTGCCGGATCGCGTTTGAATGAATAAATTTGATGAGTTTTGCAAATTTTGAAAATGCATAAGTGTTTGGAAGATGGTGTTTTTAGTGGCACTTCTTATGTCATATTCCTTTAGTGGCATTTAGGTGGTACTTTAGTGTAACATCCTCTCCGGTAGCCTGGTATTTTTCTATTTATAATTGCGTATTTAATAGTTTTAAATAATTTTACGATATAATTGTTTAATTGTGAAAGTTGGCGAATTAGGTCTTAGGACTTATTGTGGATAATGAAATGTTGTTTGAATAAAATTATTAAAGTTGACGGAACAATAAAATGAATTTCTCGCATTTAGCAATTAGGTGCCAGACAATAAATTTAGAGCGGGTATTAAATACCCAAAGTTGTAGGCCGGTTTTAATGAGGACCGACCTAACCTCTGGATCACTTTACCAATTCTCATTTCCTTTCCCAATTTCTCTTTCAACTAAACACATAAACCCTAACTTAAAGCTTGGATTAAATCATCAAATGGAAATGTGATCTTCTACTTGTTTCATCATCACCATCACCTAGCTCTTCATATCTTGATCTTCCATTAATTGTAAGTGAGTTATTTATTTTTAAACTCAAATGTTAGGTTTGATGAATAATTGATGGATTGATTTGATTCTTGAGTTTATGTGATGTTAATTTGTGATATATGATGATATGTGATGTTATTGGAGATGCTTGTAGCATCAGAATCGAGTTTGATGAGCTTGAATGTTGAAAATGGAGTTTGGATTCGTTCAGGTCTGTTCTTGAGCTGAAGAACAGATGAACGCGATCCCGGCTACGATTCCGGATCGCGTTCCCTTGTTATAAATGTCTTATCCGAGTTTTTGGCCTTAGAAACGCGATCCAGGCCTATCATCCGGATCGCGTTTGTCAGTGTTTTTCGGTGACAGAATTTTTCCTAAGGACGAACGCGATCCAGCCTTAACTAGTCAGGATCGCGTTTGCATGTTTAATCTTGATGGATTTTTTAAATTTCACCAAAATGCATGTGTTTAGAAGTTGGTGTTTATAGTGGCATTTATTGAATGCTATTGTGGCATTTTATAAAAATGCTCATTTTGATATTTACAAATTATGAGGCAAAGTACTAACTTATGTTGACTATTGATTCTCAGATCCTCCGAAAGATAAGTGATCTCTGAAATCAGAGATTTTGAAGGCAAAGGTATCGGTGAGTGGATTCAAAACTTACCGTTTGGCTTAGTTGTAATCATTTGATTACAACGGGTAAACGTAGACTTGATTATTGAGTTGATTAGTTGTTATTGTTGACCATATGCCTATATGTGCTATGTGTGGCTTTTGTGCGTTGTTGTTAATGAGGTCAACGTGTTGATGAACTGTTGGTTGGGCTAGTGTGTTGTTGTGTGAAATGTACAGGGATGTACTTCATTTGTTGTGTGTGCTGAACTGTACCTAAGTATAATAAACACTAGCTATCGGTCTCGTCCGTTATGGCCATACGGATATGTTTGGATAAGTGATCTTGGGGAGCCGCCCGGGTACTAAGGTTATCCCCGGATCCGCCGATCCTCATTAAGTTGTTGTTGACTGTTGTGTTTGCGAATATTTGTTGTAGTTAATTGGTTTAGCTAAGCTGAATGTGAGGTGTTGGATTTACTCACTTAGCTATGTGCTAATCCCTCGTTGTTACTTCCTGCAGATTTTTGTTTGTGCATGTGGGTGGGTAGCAGGAAGGTCAAACCTTGGAAGCATGGAATGTTTGATATTCAAGCTACTCTGATTATTTTTGTAACAACTCAGTTTAGTTTATATAATACCCCGACATGCTAGTCTTTTGAACAAGTTTTAAATCGTAGTAACTTAATCATCTAAACTGTTTTGGTACTTTGGAAAAATATGTAATGAAGTAATGTGTTTTATTTACTTATGCTTCCGTATTATCTACAATATTATTACTATGGAATGAGGGGTGTTATAAGTTGGTATCAGAGCATAGTTTTGGGATAATTGTTCATTGTTGAATGATCAAACCCAAAACTCGAGCGTGATATATCAAACATTCGTGGGTATGGGATTAGTATGGGTTGAAGGTAGTTAGTATTTAGATGCTAACGATTAACAAAAGTTCAAGTGTTGTGTTGAATTTCAGAAATGGCAGATAACGAACCACCGATCACCAACCCCAACAATGCCTCCAGGATCGTCGCTCCTCAAATCGGGACTCATACCGAGCAACATGATCATAATGGTACTTCTCAACCAACTGGACAACAATCTAACCGAGATGAGTATATTCATGAGATGGAAGACGAGTTGGTATTCCTTAGGGAATTCAAGAGGAAAGCTGAGGAAGCTGCGACTAGGCAGTTATTTCAGCAAGTCCCAGTCTTTGGTTCTGGTTCATCCTCTCAATCAGAAAAGAAGTGTTCATACAAGACTTTTATGGCTAGTCGACCACCGGAATTTCAGGGAAGTAAAAATCCAACAATAACTTTGAATTGGCTTAGGGATATGGAACGCAAATTTGATGTGACTTGCTGTGATGAGGAACTTAAAGTCAAATATGCGGTTCAATGCATGAAGGATGATGCCATGGTTTGGTGGGATTCCATTACCGGTCATTTCACTCAACAACAGAAAGAAGCTATTAGTTGGTCTCAGTTTCATCAAGTTGTTCGTAACCAATACTGTTTGGATTTTGATATTGCTAGGATTCGAAGAGAGTTTGTGAATCTTCGATTAAAGGATGACATGACTATTGATGAATTGATTTCACAGTTTACGGATAAGCTTAGGTTCGTTCAACAATGGGTTCCGGATGAGAAAACTCAAATCGAACAATTTGTGGATGCTTTACCGGATAACTACCGTACGGTTGTGAGATTGGCTAAGGATTTATCGCATGCTTTTAACCTCGCGCGGTCTGCCGATAGTGATTTGAGAGGTTTGCGATTATGGCAAGGAAGGGATACAAGTTTCTCTAAAGCAAGAACTGAATCGTCGGGTAAGAATAAATCCAAATGGCAAGGGAATCGGCAAGGTGGTAAGAAATTTGTTGGAAGAAGTAGTTCTTCTGGAAGTTTTAATAGTTCCAACTGGTGTAGTTCGTGTAGGTCTCGGCATGATGGTCCGTGTACGGCTAAGACAAACAAATGTATGAAGTGTGGTGAATTAGGTCATGAGATAAAAAGTTGCCGTTATCCAAATTTTGTTTGTTGGACTTGTAAGAAAGAAGGGCATAGGGTTGGTCAATGTCCGGAGGCAAGGTCGACGGGGTCGGGTTCGGTCGGGAGTTCGGGATCTTCCGGTCAGAAAAGAAAGAACCCTCCTCCAGCAACTAGTAGGGCTTTTCAGATGACGGTTGATGAAGCCGTGCGTACTGAAGATGTTATCACGGGTACATTTCTTATAAACTCTGTACCTGCACGTGTATTGTTTGATTCGGGTGCTAATTGTACTTTCATTTCTGTGCAATTTTGTGATAAGTTGAAATTAGCCCCTACTGTGATAACAAAGCCTATAGAAGTAGAAATAGTTAGTGGTAAGTTATTTCCTGTTACCACCTCGGTGACTGGAGCTAATATTACTATTGATGATCACGTTTTTCCTATTTCCTTTTTGTTGATGCCAATCCCTAGTTTCGATGTAATAATTGGTATGGATTGGTTGAGTCAGAATAAGGCTAGTATTGATTGTCACCAGAAGTTGGTTAGGATCCCAATCTCCGAAGGGTCATATGTTGTGGCTCGAGGAGAACGGGATGGTGTAGATATTCCTTTGATTTCGTTGATGAAAGCTAAGAAGTCATTGTCAAAAGGCTGCGAGTCATACCTAGCCTATGTAGTCGATGCCAAATTAGAAAGGAAAACTGTTTTGGATGTTCCTGTTGTTTGTGAGTACCCTGAAGTGTTCCCCGATGAATTGCCTGGGTTACCACCAGTTAGGGAAGTAGAATACAGAATTGATCTTGTTCCGGGCTCGTCGCCGATTGCTAAAGCTCCTTATAGGTTAGCCCCTTCGGAGATCCGTGAAATGATGAATCAGATTCAGGAATTGTTGGATAAAGGTTTTATCAGACCTAGTTCCTCGCCGTGGGGTGCACCAGTGTTATTTGTGAAAAAGAAAGGTGGGTCATTGCGGATGTGTATTGATTATAGAGAGTTGAACAAAAGAACGGTAAAGAATAAGTACCCTCTTCCTAGAATAGATGACTTGTTTGACCAGTTACAGGGTTCTTCAGTGTATTCTAAAATTGATCTGAGGTCGGGTTATCATCAAGTTCGTGTTCGTGAAGATGATATACCTAAAACTGCTTTCCGAACCAGGTACGGTCATTATGAATTTCTGGTTATGCCTTTTGGTTTGACAAATGCTCCAGCAGTATTTATGGATTTGATGAACCGTGTGTGTCGACCATTTTTGGATCAATTTGTGATTGTTTTCATTGATGATATACTTATTTATTCGAAATCTGAAACTGAACATGCCACGCATTTGAGATTGGTTCTTGAAACATTGAGACGAGAACAGTTGTATGCAAAGTTTTCCAAATGTGAATTCTGGATTAGAGAAGTTCAGTTTTTGGGTCATATAATTTGTCAAGATGGTGTGAAAGTGGATCCATCAAAAGTTGCAGCTGTGATGAATTGGAATGCGCCGAAATCTGTCTCTGAGATAAGGAGTTTCCTTGGGTTAGCGGGATATTATCGGAAGTTTATCAAAGATTTTTCTAAGATAGCCGGTCCGTTAACTAAACTAACCCGTAAAGATGAGAAGTATGTGTGGACTGATCAACAGGAGCAAGCTTTTCAGACATTGAAACAATTGTTGTGTCAGACACCGATTTTAGCATTACCAGAAGGTACTGATGATTTTGTGGTTTATTGCGACGCTTCATATTCAGGTTTGGGCTGTGTCTTAATGCAAAGGGATAGAGTTATCGCTTATGCTTCTCGACAATTGAAACCACATGAGAAGAACTATCCTACGCATGATTTAGAACTCGCAGCAGTTGTATTTGCCCTAAAACTTTGGAGACATTACTTATATGGGACTCGATGTGTTGTTTGTACCGATCATAAGAGTTTGCAGTATGTGTTCTCCCAGAAAGAATTGAATATGCGGCAGAGACGATGGTTGGAATTGATAAAAGATTATGATTGTGAAATTAGATACCATCCGGGCAAAGCTAATGTGGTCGCTGATGCATTAAGTCGAAAGAATACTCCTGATCGAGCTTTCTATTTAAAAGTGAATGTTTCCTCGGATTTAATTGGTCAAATTAAAGTTGTGCAACTTGAAGCATTGAAGGATCAGAATTTGAAATCCGAAATCATGTTAAAACGCAAGGACGAATTAGTTGATGATTCAAGGGGATTAAAGACGTATCAATCGCGTGTTTGGATTCCTTCTATTGGTGGTATTCGGGATTTGATTTTGAATGAAGCTCATAAGTCACGAATGTCTATTCATCCGGGTAGTACTCGAATGTATAATGATTTGAAACCGTTGTATTGGTGGCCAACGATGAAAACCGACATTGCAAAGTTTGTGGGATTTTGTTATATTTGTGCTCAGGTTAAGGCGGAACATCAAAAACCATATGGGTCGCTAAAACAGTTGGAAATACCCGAGTGGAAATGGGATCATATAACTATGGATTTTGTGACTAAGCTACCGCGTACTGCTCGAGGCAATGATATGATTTGGGTTATAGTGGATCGATTGACAAAGAGCACGCATTTTCTTGCTACGAGTGAGACCTCTTCGTTGACTAAACTTGCTCAATTGTATGTTAACGAAATCGTTTCCAGACATGGTATTCCCTTATCGATGGTGTTAATTAAGTGGAAGCATAGTTTAGGTTCCGACCTAACTTGGGAGACCGAGGAGTCGATGAAATCCAGATATTCTGGATTGTTTGATATGGCTGAGATTTCGGGGACGAAATCTCCGTAAGGAGGGGAGATTTGTAACATCCTCTCCGGTAGCCTGGAATTTTTCTATTTATAATTGCGTATTTAATAGTTTTAAATAATTTTGCGATATAAATGTTTAATTGTGAAAGTTGGCGAAATAGGTCTTAGGACTTATTGTGGATAATGAAATGTTGTTTGAATTAAATTATTAAAGTTGACGGAACAATAAAATGAATTTCTCGCATTTAGCAATTAGGTGCCAGACAATAAATTTAGAGCGGGTATTAAATACCCAAAGTTGTAGGCCGGTTTTAATGAGGACCGACCTAACCTCTGGATCACTTTATCAATTCTCATTTCCTTTCCCAATTTCTCTTTCAACTAAACACATAAACCCTAACTTAAAGCTTGGATTAAATCATCAAATGGAAATGTGATCTTCTACTTGTTTCATCATCACCATCACCTAGCTCTTCATATCTTGATCTTCCATTAATTGTAAGTGAGTTATTTATTTTTAAACTCAAATGTTAGGTTTGATGAATAATTGATGGATTGATTTGATTCTTGAGTTTATGTGATGTTAATTTGTGATATATGATGATATGTGATGTTATTGGAGATGCTTGTAGCATCAGAATCGAGTTTGATGAGCTTGAATGTTGAAAATGGAGTTAGGATTCGTTCAGGTCTGTTCTTGAGCTGAAGAACAGATGAACGCGATCCCGGCTACGATTCCGGATCGCGTTCCCTTGTTATAAATGTCTTATCCGAGTTTTTGGCCTTAGAAACGCGATCCAGGCCTATCATCCGGATCGCGTTTGTCAGTGTTTTTCGGTGACAGAATTTTTCCTAAGGACGAACGCGATCCAGCCTTAACTAGTCAGGATCGCGTTTGCATGTTTAATCTTGATGGATTTTTCAAATTTCACCAAAATGCATGTGTTTAGAAGGTGGTGTTTATAGTGGCATTTATTGAATGCTATTGTGGCATTTTATAAAAATGCTCATTTTGATATTTACAAATTATGAGGCAAAGTACTAACTTATGTTGACTATTGATTCTCAGATCCTCCGAAAGATAAGTGATCTCTGGAATCAGAGATTTTGAAGGCAAAGGTATCGGTGAGTGGATTCAAAACTTACCGTTTGGCTTAGTTGTAATCATTTGATTACAACGGGTAAACGTAGACTTGATTATTGAGTTGATTAGTTGTTATTGTTGATCATATGCCTATATGTGCTATGTGTGGCTTTTGTGCATTGTTGTTAATGAGGTCAACGAGTTGATGAACTGTTGGTTGGGCTAGTGTGTTGTTGTGTGAATGGTACAGGGATGTACTTCATTTGTTGTGTGTGCACAACTGTACCTAAGTATAATAAACACTAGCTATCGGTCTCGTCCGTTATGGCCATACGGATATGTTTGGATAAGTGATCTTGGGGAGCCGCCCGGGTACTAAGGTTATCCCCGGATCCGCCGATCCTCATTAAGTTGTTGTTGACTGTTGTGTTTGCGAATATTTGTTGTAGTTAATTGGTTTAGCTAAGCTGAATGTGAGGTGTTGGATTTACTCACTTAGCTATGTGCTAATCCCTCGTTGTTACTTCCTGCAGATTTTTGTTTGTGCATGTGGGTGGGTAGCAGGAAGGTCAAACCTTGGAAGCATGGAATGTTTGATATTCAAGCTACTCTGATTATTTTTGTAACAACTCAGTTTAGTTTATATAATACCCCGACATGCTAGTCTTTTGAACAAGTTTTAAATCGTAGTAACTTAATCATCTAAACTGTTTTGGTACTTTGGAAAAATATGTAATGAAGTAATGTGTTTTATTTACTTATGCTTCCGTATTATCTACAATATTATTACTATGGAATGAGGGGTGTTATATTTAGTGGCACTTATCCATTGAAAATATATGTTATAATGTGGATAATTCTAATGAGTTATGAGACTTAGTAAAGAAGTTTAACGTCGACTGAGTATTGTATATAATATTTCTTTAGTGGTACTTTATTGATGTTTTAGTGGCACTTTTGTAGAAAGATATTATTGTTATTTATGTTTGGAATTGATTAATAATGTGATTACTTATGTAATGTGTTTAATTTCATAAGTACCATTAGTTGAAAACAAATTACTAACTTATGATTGATTTTATGTTCTCAGATAATCCAAGGGCTCAGCGAGATAAGACTGCTGAGTAAGTAACTGAGACGAATCAGGTGAGTGGATTTGAAACTCATAGTTTGATTTGGTTGTGTCAGTTTGATTTCAATCAGTAATTATAGGATTACTATTGATAGTATGTTAACTTTGAAAGTATATGCCATATGATTGGTAGTTTGATTAGCCTGTGAGCTTGATTGATAAATTCAGAGGTCAACTAGATTGTCAGTTGGACTTGATTGCTAATGTTGGTCAACACAGGGTTGCGTACATGTGTTGATGGAGATTAGCATTTAGTTAGCGGTTAATCACTGTTTTGGCCTACAGTTGATGTAAGTGTTCTGATGGGGCCACCCGGAACAGGGTCCTTAGGAACCACCGTTCCTCTTGACGATATTTGTTGTAGTATTGATTGTGAACAAATTGATAGCTAAATTGAATTGTAGTTGATAATTCATTCACTTAGCTTCGTGCTAATCCCTCAATTTACTTCCTGCAGGTTATGTTTAATTATGTGGGTAGCCAGGAAGGGACGTTTTGATGCTGGGAATGTTTGAAACTTGCAACTCTGATCCAGTTTGTAATAAATAATGTTTTATAGTATATAATGCCCCGGGTTTGTAAACATGTTAACTATGTTTGTTTAGTAGTTAAACATATTGTATAAAGGGTTGCGAAAATTTCTAGCAGGTTTTAATAGAATATGTATTTCAAGTAGTCGCTTCCGCCAAACTTAATATTAAATTGTTGTATTAAATGAGGGGCGTTATAAGTTGGTATCAGAGCAATAGTTTGGGGCAATTGAATATGATTGTATGTTCAATCCTAAACTTTGATTGAGTTGTGTCAAACATTCTTGGGAATGGGATTATGTACTGAATGTGAATCGGTTAGTAGGATAGGTGCTAACGATTAACGATTTGTGAGCTGTTGTTGTGTTTACAGATATGGCGGATAATGAGCAACTACCTGTTAACCCTAATAATGTCTCAAGGCCTGAAGTTAATGCTGAGACTCATGATGACCGGAATGAGAATGCTGGTACTTCTTTCCATGCTAGAGAGGAGGCAGAAAGGGATCAGTATCTGCTTCAATTGGAAGAGGAAAACCAAGCACTTAGAATGTATAAACAACAAAAAGAGGCTGAATCTTCTCATCCTGTGTTTGGTACGATTTCACCGCCAAAACAAAAGGTGTGTTCATTTAAAACCTTTATGAGCAGTAATCCGTCTGTGTATTCTGGTAGTACAAATCCTTCGGTGACTCTTGATTGGTTGAGGGATATTGAAAAGAAATTCGAAGTTTGCCAATGTGAAGAAGAGTTAAAAGTTCCCTATGCAACTCAACTTTTAAAAGGAGCAGCTATGAATTGGTGGGATTCGATTACTTCTGTATTATCTCCTTTTCAGAAAGCATCTATTCGATGGCCTGATTTTCGTAATGAAGTTTGTAAGCAATATTGTTCAAACTATGATATAGCTCGAATTAGAAAAGAGTTTATGGATTTGCAATTAACTGATAAAATGTCAATGGATGATTTGATTAATCAGTTTACAGAGAAACTCAGGTTTGTTCAGCAGTGGGTTCCTGATGAGAGAACTCAAATAGAACAGTTTGTGGGTACTTTACCTAATCATTATCGAACTTCAGTGAGATTAGCGGGCTCTCTTTCTCAAGCTTTTCTGTTAGCTCGATCAGTTGACAGTGATTTGAAACCTCAACAAGCATTAAGTAAGGAAATAACTACTCAGAAATCTAGGAGTGAATCTTCTGGTAAAGGTAAGCAACGGTGGCAAGGAAATCAACAGGGTAAGAAACAAGAAAGTCGTGGTGGTACTTCTGATCGTCCCAATTGGTGTATTAAATGTAGAGCTAGACATTTTGGGCCGTGTACTGTGCAAACCACTAGATGTGTGAAATGTGGTGTGATTGGGCATGAAGCCAAAGATTGTGTTTTTCCTACTTATGTGTGTTGGAATTGCCATAAGGAAGGTCATCGTGCAAATCAGTGTTCTGAGGCTAAGAGACAGGGTTCTGGGTCGGTTGTTAGTTCATCATCTTCCGGTCAGAAGCGGAAGACTCCGCCATCTGCAGTTAGTAGGGCTTTTCAAATGACAGTGGATGAAGCTGTCCATACAGATGATGTGATCACGGGTACTTTTCTTGTAAATTCTGTACCAGCTCGTGTTTTGTTTGATTCTGGTGCAAATTGTTCTTTTGTATCTGTGTGTTTCTGTGATAAGTTGAAATTGATGCCTACTGTGATTACAAACCCTGTTGAAGTAGAAATAGCTTGTGGCAAGTCGGTTCCTGTTACCACCTCGGTAATTGGAGCTAGTATTATGATAGATGGCCAGACTTTCCCAATTTCCTTTCTGTTGATGCCAATTGCTAGTTTTGATGTGATTATTGGTATGGATTGGTTAAGTCAGTATAAAGCAAGCATAGATTGCCACAATAAGCTGATTAGAATTCCAATCTCTGAAGAGTCATATGTCGTGGCTCGAGGAGAACGGGATAATGTTTGTATACCTTTGATTAGTATGATGAAAGCTAGGAAATCCTTGTCCAAAGGCTGTGAATCGTATCTAGCTTATGTGATTGATGCTAAGTTAGAAAAGAAGTCTCTTTCTAATGTACCGGTTGTTTCTGAGTATCCGGAAGTGTTCCCTGATGAATTACCTGGTTTACCACCGGTTAGGGAAGTTGAATATCAGATTGATCTTGTTCCTGGCTCTTCACCTATTGCTAAAGCCCCTTATAGATTAGCTCCGTCTGAGATACGTGAAATGATGAATCAGATACAGGAGTTGTTGGATAAAGGGTTTATTAGACCTAGTTCTTCTCCCTGGGGTGCACCAGTTCTGTTTGTGAAAAATAAAGATGGGTCTTTTAGAATGTGCATTGATTATAGGGAATTGAATAAACGGACAGTAAAGAATAAATATCCTCTGCCTCGCATAGATGATTTGTTTGATCAGTTGCAGGGATCTTCATTTTATTCAAAGATTGATTTGAGGTCAGGTTATCATCAAGTTCGTGTTCGTGATTGTGATATTCCAAAAACTGCATTTCGAACCAGGTATGGTCATTTTGAATTCATGGTTATGCCTTTTGGATTAACGAATGCTCCAGCAGTTTTTATGGATTTGATGAACCGTGTTTGTCGACCTTTTCTTGATAAATTTGTGATAGTATTTATCGATGACATTTTGGTATATTCTAAATCCGAATCAGAACATGGAATGCATTTGAGGTTAGTCTTGGAAACCTTAAAGAGAGAACATTTGTATGCAAAGTTTTCTAAATGTGAATTTTGGATTCAGGAAGTACAGTTTTTGGGTCATATTATTTGTAATGATGGTGTTAAAGTTGATCCTTCAAAGATTGAAGCTGTAATGAATTGGAAAGCTCCAAAGTCTGCTTCTGAAATAAAGAGTTTTCTTGGATTGGCGGGTTATTACCGGAAGTTTATTAAAGATTTTTCTAAAATTGCCGGTTCGTTGACTAAATTGACCCGTAAGGATGAAAAATTTGTATGGACTGAACAACAGGAAGCTGCTTTTCAGACTCTGAAACAGTTGTTATGTCAGGCTCCTGTGTTAGCATTGCCAGATGGGTCCGATGATTTTGTTGTTTACTGTGATGCATCGATTTCTGGTTTGGGTTGTGTTTTAATGCAGCGAGATCGTGTGATTGCTTATGCCTCTCGTCAGCTCAAACCACATGAAAGAAATTATCCTACCCATGATTTAGAGCTTGCAGCGGTCGTGTTTGCTTTGAAAATCTGGAGGCATTACTTGTATGGTACCAAATGTGTTATTTGTACAGATCACAAGAGTCTTCAGTATATATTTTCACAGCAAGAGTTGAATATGCGGCAGAGACGATGGTTGGAATTAATCAAGGATTATGATTGTGAAATTAAATACCATCCAGGGAAAGCCAATGTGGTTGCTGATGCTTTAAGCCGCAAGGTAACTTCTGATCGAGTTTATTTTATGCGTTTAGAAGTTTCTTCTGATTTGGTGGGTCAGATAAAAGCTGCACAGTTAGAGGCTTTGTTAGATCATAATTTGAAATCTGAAATTATGTTGAATCGAAAGGAATTGTTATTGGAGGATTCGAGAGGATTAAAAACCTTTCAGTCTCGTGTTTGGATTCCTTTGTTTGGTGGTCTTCGGGATGTTATTCTGAATGAAGCCCATAAGTCCAGATTGTCTGTACATCCTGGAAGTACGAAAATGTATAATGACTTGAAACCTTTGTATTGGTGGCCTACAATGAAGATGGATGTAGCAAGGTTTGTTAGTTCTTGTCATATTTGTTCTCAAGTTAAAGCTGAACACCAGAAGCCGTATAGATCGTTGAAACAGCTTGAGATTCCTGAATGGAAGTGGGAACATTTGACTATGGATTTTGTTACCAAGTTGCCTCGAACTGCCCGAGGAAATGACATGATTTGGGTTATTGTTGATCGATTGACCAAGAGTGCTCATTTTCTCGCTACTAGTGAAACTGCATCTTTGAGTAAACTTGCACAGTTGTATGTAAATGAGATTGTTTCTCGGCATGGTATTCCATTATCGATTGTATCTGATAGAGATCCGAGGTTTGTATCTCATTTTTGGCAAAGTTTGCAGCATGAATTGGGCACCAGAGTGAATCTTAGTACAGCTTATCATCCTCAAACAGATGGTCAGTCAGAACGTACGATTCAGACATTGGAGGATATGTTGAGAGCTTGTATTCTGGAGTATGGTGGCTCTTGGGATTCTCATTTGCCATTGGTTGAGTTTGCTTATAATAACTCCTATCATTCTAGTATTGGCATGCCTCCATATGAAATGCTTTATGGTCGCCGTTGTAGAACTCCAACTTGTTGGTTAGAGACAGGTGAGAAACAGTTTGCAGGTCCAGATATTGTTCAAATGACAGCTGATAAAGTGATAGTGGCTCGAGAAAAATTGAAAGCTGCACGTGATAGACAGAAACAATATGCTGATCCTAAACGTCGACCAGTTACTTTTGTTGAAGGTGAACTTGTTTATTTGAAGGTTTCGCCTTGGAAAGGGGTAATACGGTTTGGGAAACGTGGCAAATTGGCTCCTCGATATATTGGACCGTTTAGAATTCGTCAGATTGTTAATGATCAGTCTGTTACATTGGATCTTCCTCCAGAGCTTGCTGGTATTCATGATACGTTTAACATTTGTTATTTGAGGAAATGTAACATTGAAGACCAGTCTCAGATTCTTCCTTTGAAAGATTTGAAAGTTGATCAGAGTCAGAAGTTAGTAGAAGAACCAGTTGAACTTCTCGATAGAAAAATTACCAAACTTAGGAAGAAACAGATTCCCATGGTGTTAGTGAAATGGAAACACAGTTTAGGTGCAAACCTAACTTGGGAAACTGAGGATAGTATGAGATCCAGATATCCTGGATTGTTTGATCGTGATGAGATTTCGGGGACGAAATCTTCTTAAGGGGGGGAGAATTGTAACATCATCTCTTCTGGTCCGGTAATTTCTAATTTTAAATTGATGTATTTAATTGTATTAGAAATTATTTGATAAATATGTTTAAATTGCGAAACTTAGTTAAATAAGCCTCAGGACTTATTGTGCTTAGTAAATTATGGATTGTTTTGATTTACTATAGTTGACGGTGAAATAAAAGAAGTTTCTCGCAAATGGTTTTTAGGTTCCAGGCTATAGATTGAAAGGGGATTAGTTTTAAGTGGATACGGGTCGGTGTTAAAAAGTGACCGACTTATAAACTTTCCCAAATAGGAAAGTTCTTTACTTTCCTTATTTAGAAATCAAAACCTAAAACCTCTAAATTCTTAAAACCCTTATAACAAGAAATCAAAAAGTTGTGGTGATCTTGAGCTGATTGTGAGCTTGTGATAACATAAACATCATCATCATCATCAATTTGTAATCCTTATTTGGTAAGTGTTTGAATGTTTGAATTGAGTTTTGAGAGTGATCATGCAAATTATTGAAGTATATGTGATTTGGAACTTGAATGAAGTGTTAGTGTATGTATATACTGATATTTGAGTGATTTGGTAGTTTACAAACTGAAATTATTGAGCTAAAATGGTGATAGAAGTAATTGGGTTCGAGCTGTGTGTTTGCAGGTCATAATAAGAGCTTAAACGCGTAGGAACGCGATCCTGACCCTTTTCCTGGATCGCGTTGCTATATGAAAAACGGTTACAGAACTTTTTCTTCTTGGGAACGCGATCCAGCTCATGTTACCCGGATCGCATTACCATGTGAAATTTCGTCACATAACTTTTTTAACTGACGAACGCGATCCCACCACCCTTTGCCGGATCGCGTTTGAATGAATAAATTTGATGAGTTTTGCAAATTTTGAAAATGCATAAGTGTTTGGAAGATGGTGTTTTTAGTGGCACTTCTTATGTCATATTCCTTTAGTGGCATTTAGGTGGTACTTTAGTGGCACTTATCCATTGAAAATATATGTTATAATGTGGATAATTCTAATGAGTTATGAGACTTAGTAAAGAAGTTTAACGTCGACTGAGTATTGTATATAATATTCCTTTAGTGGCACTTTATTGATGTTTTAGTGGCACTTTTGTAGAAAGATATTATTGTTATTTATGTTTGGAATTGATTAATAATGTGATTACTTATGTAATGTGTTTAATTTCATAAGTACCATTAGTTGAAAACAAATTACTAACTTATGATTGATTTTATGTTCTCAGATAATCCAAGGGCTCAGCGAGATAAGACTGCTGAGTAAGTAACTGAGACGAATCAGGTGAGTGGATTTGAAACTCATAGTTTGATTTGGTTGTGTCAGATTGATTTCAATCAGTAATTATAGGATTACTATTGATATTATGTTAACTTTGAAAGTATATGCCATATTATTGGTAGTTTGATTAGCCTGTGAGCTTGATTGATAAATCCAGAGGTCAACTAGATTGTCAGTTGGACTTGATTGCTAATGTTGGTCAACACAGGGTTGCGTATATGTGTTGATGGAGATTAGCATTTAGTTAGCGGTTAATCACTGTTTTGGCCGACAGTTGATGTAAGTGTTCTGATGGGGCCACCCGGAACAGGGTCCTTAGGAACCACCGTTCCTCTTGACGATATTTGTTGCATTATTGATTGTGAACAAATTGATAGCTAAATTGATTTGTAGTTGATAATTCATTCACTTAGCTTCGTGCTAATCCCTCAATTTATTTCCTGCAGGTTATGTTTAATTATGTGGGTAGCCAGGAAGGGACGTTTTGATGCTGGGAATGTTTGAAACTTGCAACTCTGATCCAGTTTGTAATAAATAATGTTTTATAGTATATAATGCCCCGGGTTTGTAAACATGTTAACTATGTTTGTTTAGTAGTTAAACATATTGTATAAAGGGTTGCGAAAATTTCTAGCAGGTTTTAATAGAATATGTATTTCAAGTAGTCGCTTCCGCCAAACTTAATATTAAATTGTTGTATTAAATGAGGGGCGTTATAACTTAGCTAAACTATTACAATCGAGATGAACAGCAGTGGACAAACACGCTGACTGTTCACTCTATGAATCGCTAAATCGTGCTTAGACAAACTACTCACTGACACACAAGTGATTAACACGAATTGAACGACTAGCCTCAACAGTACAAAACACTGAACTATTTATACTACAAGAGTTCCTAAAATATCGCCTACAAAATAGGATCTTGGAAGGACACGTGTCGCTGCTTGATTGGTTTGAACTCTGATGAACCGACATTCTGCGGGTCCTAATTCTGTTACCGCAAATATCTCGTTACCTTAAAACCAATCATTTGCTGCCACGTAATCTTTCGGACATACTTCGAACTGGAACACTCTTGCTGATATATAGATAAGTACAGTACTTTTAGTACTTGATGATTGAGAGGCTTTATTGAATAGTCCCTGAAGATGCAGTAATCATCCTCACTCACTGCGAGCTAACATGCTCTTGTAGAATGACTTGAACTAAAGATCTTCAGTGACTAGCTGTTATTCTGGCAGTGACTTTTGCCTTTATTGATTTGAAGAAGTAAAGCTCTCGCTGACGTAGATCAGCGACACACCAAGTTGAGCTTTAAATCTTCCTCATCATATTAAGCGGAATGAATGACGATCAGCGAAACCTATCATTAGCAACAGCGGCTTCGATACAATCCATTTCTTCATCGAGTAGTGAACAGTTGAGTTGGTCAGCGACCAGTGACTTCATCATGGTCAGCGACCAGTGACTCAACAACTATATAAAACTCAAAATAATAATAACAGTTATACAGCTATGGATACGGGTACTTGTACAATTTTCATGAAAGATTTCGTGAATTTTACGGATCCTAAACTAGTTATTCTATAATTTTTAATCTATTTTTTACAAATTAGTGGGTAATCACAGCGATGGGAAAGATGCTACATGTCCAACCTTCTTATTCATGAAGCCGTGGAGCCATTTTAGTCCATATTTGACTTTGATCTATTATTCTTTGACTTTAAAAATAGTTATTAGTCATATTTATCACATGCTACTCTACTTGTTTTTCTTTTTAATTAGGCCTATAGTTAACATTCATTGCTGGTTTATTAACTTTTTGTCATGTCATAATTTAAAAGCCTGTATAACAAGAACGTTAGTTGAGAGCGAAGCCATATTATTGGCAGAGCGGTAGCCGGAGTTATGAGTCAATTTGTTAGACAAAATGTAAGTTTTTTTTTATATATAAAATATTGCATTATAAGTTGTTTGTCAGAGCCGTCTTCGAAGGTGGGTGAGGTGGTCGACCGCTCAGGGCCTCCAGTTTCTAAGGGCCTCAAAAATGTGTATGTATATGTATATAATATGTATATTATTTGATAAATAGTTTGATTGTTAAACAATTAATAAGAAAAGAAAATAACGAACATTCTTATGTATAAGATAGAGAAAATTCCATAAACCATACCTGTGGTTTGCACACATTTTCACAGATCATACCCGAACTTTTTTTTTCAGGTTTTCGATACCCCAACTTTCAAAATTGCTCGCAAATGGTACCTCCGTCTATTTTTGTCGTTAAGTTTTACCACGTGATTTGCACGGAGATATCATTTACGAGCAATTTTGAAACTTATGGGTATCATTTATGAGCAATTTTGAAAGTTAGGGTATTGAAAATTGACGAAATTGGTAAAACTTAACGACAAAAATAGACGGAGGTACCATTTGCGAGCAATTTTGAAAGTTAGGGTATCGAAAACCTGGAAAAAAAAATTCGGATATGATCTGTGAAAATGTGTGCAAACCACGGGTATGGTTTATGGACTTTTCTCGTATAAGATAATTGGGTCATAGAAAACTTGAGGTAATTTTTATACTGACATTCGGTAAACTATATGTTTAGCCTTATATTATACGACCTTATTTTGGCGATTAGATTTCTTTTGCCTAGAGCCTCATTTAGCGACTAACATTATTTTGCCCAGGGCCTCTGAAAACTCAGAGACGGCCATGTTGTTTGTGCTACGAGTTTACAAAAATTAAGCTATCAGTGCTATATATGTCACCTCAATTCCTAGATCCGTAACGAACATATATGCCATCTAGATTGGTAGCAAACCAATCTTAACAGGCTATTCGCATGAAAAATTATATACAAATAAAAAAGTGGTCCGGTTTAAATATAGATTGTGGCAACATTAACACGTCTATATTGTTAATATTCTTAGTGTTTTACAATCGTCATACATATTAGGTGCATATAATGTAGTAACTGTTACAAGCAGATATATGAATCCGAACTAACATTAGAGGGCATGACTTAAATAACCATATATAGGTAACACTTTCATTGAAAAACAACAACTCCTATCATTGAAACGTGCAAACAACCCCTAATTAATGGTAGTAAGTAGTAAACCCTTCTTTGGTTTTTAATTATTCGCTCACCAAACTCACCCTGCAAACCATACAAGAACCATGCAATTGTGTCAATAACACGTTATATATGAAACTTCACATATTAATGCATCCTTTTTTGGCTAATTAACTTTCTAGATACTCCATTTGTTCTACCAACAAGTCCATTAATAGTTAAATTAAACCCGAAAACAAATAGTTTTTTTTCCTTCAAGAAATTACCATGGTCTAGAATTTTTATCTAATTAGTAACATGAAATTTCGTTAGACAACTAAAAAAATGGTAACCGACTATCTGGCGGCCCCATCAACCCGTAGTTAAAGGAATATGGGGACAGAAATTAAACCTCTGACCTCCATCTTTATGTTGCATGCCCCATACCACTAGGCTACCATTGCGGAGATAGTTTATAATACATATTTATAGAAATATTTATCTTTCAAACGGAGTAATCTAAACAAACAAATATGTATGACAAATGATGTAGAGAAAAGAGAAAAATTAACAAACCTCCCTTTGCGCTTCTGTAAGAATCGTTGCAACGACTTCTTGCGTGCGATAGGTAGTTCAGTACATGACTCATCAATAACTAACTTCTCTTCATCTAATAATGATCAGATACATATAACAATCAAAACTTTACAATAACATATTAAGAGTGTTTGATTTGAGGTTATATATGCGTTTAAGAGCATTTCAGGTATATTTGGTTTAAGGGCGGGTTGATACCCATCAAGTTATTAGGAATCATCTGTACCCACTTAAAACAGTTGGGCTGCAGAAAACCATACCAATTCAAACCAAACACCGTCTTACTTTTTAAGTTCTGCAGAGGCCAACTAAATAGTAGTAGTACCTTGTTTAAGAGTATGAAGTTGGTGGTGGTGTAATGAAGATGCTGGTGGTGTTTCTTCCCCATTCCCAATTTTTATAACCGTCTCCGCCTAATCATTGATTATAATACATATACTCTTGTTAAATTTATACATACACACATACGTACATAAATTTCGTTATAAATTAGGAGTATAAAGTAAAATTAGACCTGAAGCGGAGAAACATGAAAAACCGAAACCATCCCATTGTAAAATATAGTCAGAGGAGCTGCTGTTGCAGACATGTTTTCACCAAGTGGTCTTTTCCCTGATTCGATTACGCTTTTAACAATCTCTGGATTCATCTTTGAAATCGCTCCTTGTAAATCTTTAGAACACAATAACAAAACAACCGATTAATATTAGAAAAGTTATTATGTCTATTGATTCGTAATAAAGAATATAATTAACCTCGGAAACTTTGGCGTCGATCAAATTGGTTGAGTTTCGAAGCGGGAGGAGGATGATCGAATTCCATAGAAGACATGGTGTTTGTGTGGTGTAACTAATTACTAATTATTTCAAAGTGTAGTATAGAAGGAGTGAAAATGAGATGAAATGAAATGAATAAATATAGATGATCGAGGTGAGATGGGAAAAGGAGAGTAGATGTAGAAGTTAGTGGTAGTCCTTGCTACGTGTCCATTTGTTACGTGAAGTGTGCTTTTTTAAATAAAGATTTGACTTTATATATAGTGTTACGGCTCCAAATAAGTTGTGTTACTGGTTTGTTGAATGATTAGTCTTTTTTATATGTTATTTACCGAGAAACTGAAATTGTACATGTTCATATTTAATACTATAGAAAAAAATCGTAATACGGATCACTTGAACTTCTTAATTTTTGCCACCGAAGTAAATAGGAGAAAAGTACCCAAAACACGTCTTTCACGGGTTTCTACCTTTTTTTAATACAACGCATGCATTAATCGTGCTCCCCTTTTTGTATATTGTCTAGTCTCTAAGATAGTAAATACAATAGATTACATATATTATTATTGTTATCTCAAATGTTTAATCATCATCAAGTACCAAACTTCATTATCACTTTTGGAACTTTTTATATGTATAAAATATACATATACAATATCTGTATATATATGTATATTATACTAGTGTTTGAGTGTACATCTTACCTTTATTTCACCTAACGTAGGTCATAGTTATTTACATATTTGTTACACTTATTAATTTGGAATACTTTATAAAGATATCCTGTCATTTGGTTGTATCAGTGAAACAAAACGGCATATTAAAAGATACGCAACCGATTTGGTTGAAACTCAATAAATCTTAAATTATATATAGGAAACGGATGATGACATCATCAAAATTCTAATTAACTGATTAAATTCTTTAATTTTGTCCAATTAGCTAAAATTTAGGATGAGATGATGTCATAAATACATATTTTGTATTGAAATATATTTATATATTAATTTATCAATATAAATATTATTATTTTAGGTTCCTAATTTCATTAGGAGACTTGGATAAGGAGGATTTTAACTTTAAATAAGTAAGGTAATAAATAAATATAATCTTAATTTTAATCTTAATTATTTGTATTTTATTACAATTATTAATTAATATACGCAATCAATCTATTATACTACTTTCGTTTAAGCACTTTTGAATTTCATTACATATCTTTTTTTTTAACTCTTACGAAATGGAATTTTATCGTATACATAATTCGCGTAATTATAAAAATTAAATTCACATTCAATAGCCCGTGTGTATACACGGGTTTGATGTCTAGTAAAGAAATAAAAGAATAATCTATAGATAAGCCTGCTAAAACAATTTAATTAATAAGGGAAACACATGTGTTAGTCATGGGATTATTAATTTCTATTATTATAAATAAACTAATAATAATAATAATACCTCTTCTTAGAATTAATATACTAGAATTAATGCATAACGTCAACACTGAACACTCATATTGGGCCCGAAACCAGGCTTTTATGTCCCACCCCCACCCAAACAAGTGACATCTTTTCGCCAAACAGTCCAAAACTTTTAGTTTAAGATACAACAACTATTTCACATTTAAATGTTAGATCAAAACACGTTGTAATTACCTTTACCTTCTTCTTATTATACTCTCTTCAAAGTGTGCACTTTAACTTTGCACATAGTTTTAGAATTCCCCACCAACTACACTTTTCGTCATCATATAACGTATCTATCCACTAAAGTCTTTTTCGATTGGTTGTAACTTAAAAGTCGACACTTATTTGAGACACCCAAAATATTGTGGACATTTGTGATGGAACGGAGGAAGTACTGACTAATACTAAAAGTCTAAAATAACTTAAATCACTGCAACAATTAGAAATACAGAAAAAGTAACACAAATCGAAATCATATCGAATACATGACATAACCCATCGATTCCAATTACGAAACTTATAAGCTTACAGCTAAAATGGTCTCTGAATAACCCAATGTCATATATATTTCAGACATACAAACCTTGCTATGCTTGCTTACTTGCATACATAGATACCGACCTTCGTATTTTTGTTGGCGTGTTCAAACATCACATAATAGCACTAATATTACGATTGAAATCCTCTGATGTCGTATCCCACAGTTTTGAATGAAAACAGGTGATTTAAAATATGACGTAACATGTCTCGATGCGTTTAATGAATGAGCCGCGAGATTGTTACATCATAGCAACTAATCGCTCAAGATGAGTTGAAATCTCTTCTCCTACTATCCATGAAGTGTTTTATGATTCAATGGAAGTGAAAGATACAAAGTGACAAACTATTGTTAGATGATTAATGCACAAGCCAAGTGTTACATATCATCAATTGTTCAATACCATTGACATTACTTAGAGCAAAGGTACCTGATTGTAAAACTACTTTTGGAAAAACAAGTAGCCCACACAATGCTTCTGTTTCGCTTATTTTACATCAAACACGAAAAACATTAAAAACACATTTATCAGGTTGCATCGAACAATCAGCGGTTCAGCAAACAACAGCAACAAAGAGTTCCCAACCTGCACCATGAGAAGAAAAGGTTACAACTTGCAAGTAATTATAAGTGTCTATTATTTATATAAATAATACAAATAAACAAGTAACCTTTACCCGTTTTTAACTGTACACCATGATATGTGCTTTACATGCCTTATAGCATGTTTGTTCAGGGGCGGAGATAGAGCTGGGGCAGCATAGGCAGCCGCCCCATAAGAATTTTCAAATTACCTAGAATTGAAATTTTTTTTAAGTATTATTGACATTTTAAAATTTTCGCCCCCACTGAACTACAAAATAAAAAATATATATATTTATTTCTCCCCCTCTACTTAGAAATACTAGCTCCGCCCCGTGCTACATGGCTAAAAACGGGTAGCGTATGCAATAACGTTAAAATCTGGTACTTTATTTTATGTGAGAGTAAGCAATAGTAATCACTTAAATATATTCATAATTTACAGCATAACTGGAAGGGACATACCAGGCATTTAACAAGGAAGAGCAACCGGAATCATAATATGGTTGTTGGTAGTAAGGTTGCGGCGGTGGTGGGGGTGGGGGGTTGAAGTAACCTTGATAAACGAGAGGACGGGGTGGTGGTGGTAGAGGATGGTGGTGGACATGATGGATATGTCGTGGTGGTGGCGGTGGTGGGTGAAAATGACCTCCGTGAGGTGGACCTGGCGGATGATGATGACCCATTGGATGCGGTGGACCGTGCCCTAAAAGATTGCAATATATATAAGCAAATATAATTAATTAATAAATCAATAAAATTAGAAATAGATATGGGGATTTATAAGTGGTTGCCTGGAGGGCCTGGAGGGTGGTGTTGATGGTAGTAACTCATCGATCCTTGGTTGAACTGAATTCTGCAGAGAAGAAATTGGGTGACGGGTCAGATGGTATCATGGTAACCTGGTTTTCTGTGTCTACTGTAGTCGGTGCACGGAAACGCGGGGGGGGGGGGGGGGGGGGGGGGGTAGGGGGGGGTAAATGGGCTGCTTTGGTTTGGATTGGGTTGAGATGGGCCTGGACTCCTGGAGTATTCCTTCATGAAGTACGTTATAATGTTATATAGTACGGAATATATACTATTCATACATGTTTTTACTTTTTACATATATTTTTGTAAGAGCTAGGTATTGATTCGAAACACGGCCCATGAAAATATATGGGTGTGGACTAGACATGCACAGCGAAACCGGGTTCAAGAACCCGACCCGAAAAAAAACCGAACCCGAACCGGTCAAAACCGGTTCGGGTTATACCCAACCCGTAGGTTTGAAACCGGTTTGACATTTGGACCGTTGGAACCGGTTAGGAACCGGTTTGAAAAACCGGTTTTTAACCGGTTTTTTGATTTTTTGAAAAAAATAGCCGTTTGGCTCACTTTCTAGCCGTTTTTATGGTTTTTTTTTTTACATTTTTGCCATTCCAAATCACTATAAATACAAGGCTTGAGTTTAGGTTCATTCACAACTTCCAAACACTCATACATATCTACAAAAACTCAAAAAACTCAAAAACGCAAACTATATTCTCATGGCAACTCAATCTTCTTCGGCTTCCCATGGTGTTGGTTCTTCAAATGCACCAACGATTGTGAAACAATTGCCCAACAAAAGAAATCCGGAGATTTGGAGTGCTTACGACAAAGTGTTGTTGTCGGATGGTTCGATTAAAGCGCATTGTAAACGTTGTAAGTTGTTCTTCAAACCCGACTCCAACACCACCTTGAAAAATCATACCGAGAAGCATTGTGCGGGACTCAAAGGTAATCCGGAAGCAAGTGGGCAATCTTCGATGGCACGAGATGGTTCTATATTTACATACGATGTGGAACGGTGTCGACAAGCTTTTGCGGGTTATGTAATTCAAGAAGCTTTGCCTTTCAACCACTTCGACAACCCTCGGCTTACTAGGGTGATTCAAACCACTCTTCAACCGCGATATAACAATGTAAGTCATACTACTCTTAAACGCGATGCCCTTAAATTGTGGAAAGATGCTAAAAAACAACTAAAAATCGGTTTTGAAAATTTAAATACATGTGTATCATTAACAACCGATGTTTGGTCGGCTCCTCATGGTTTGCCCGGTTCGTACCTTTGTGTAACCGCACATTGGGTTGATCCCGCAACTTGGCAAATGATGAAACGTACCATTGCTTTTGAAGACTTTGAGTATCCTCACACGGGTCAAAACTTATTTTACATGTTACGAAGTGTGATTAAAATGTTTAAATTGGAAGAAAAGGTTTTTTCAATATCTTTTGACAACGCTAGTAATAATACACTTGCCGTTTCAAAATTAATACTAAAATACGCACCACCATTGAAGGGCATTTTTTATCATAGTCGATGTGTTGCACACATCATTAACTTGGTTGTGCAAGCCGGACTAGCGGTTGAAGATGTAGACGAAGTAAAAACGAGATTTAAATCTATGTTGCAAGACGTTTTTCAAAAGGGTAAAGCTAGATACAAATCTTATATGAAATTGTGCAAGGATACGAATTCTATTTTTTTAACCCCTAATTGGGACATGCCCGTTAGATGGAATTCGACCTACCATATGTTTGTATGTGGTTTACGCCAACGCGATACTTTACAAGTTTTCCATGATCATCTTGTTACAAAAGGCCATGCAACACCATTTCCAATCATATATTGGGAGTATATTAAAAAGATTGTCGAATTGCTCAAACTTTTCAAAACCGCGACTACTTTATTATCGGGTGTTTATTATCCAACTAGCCATTTGGTGCTTAATCAAATTTGGTTAATGACTACAAAATTAAACGACTACGTGTATGAAGGTCCTATATTTGAAGAAATGGTGGCTCCCATGAAAGAAAAACTAAAAAAATATTTTCAAGAAATGCCACCGGTAATTACTTGTTCCGCCGCAATGAACCCTTGTTTAAACGTTACCGGGGTAGAAATGCTTATCGATAACATTTGTCACAATTTGGATTTGAATGAGGCCGACCCATTGTTTTCACATAATGCAAAAACGGATTTTAACAAATGTTTGGGAGATTTATTTGGCGTATATTTTCAAAAATATAGTTCAACCACACATGTGTCCGGTAGTACGGCTAACCCAATGTTTTCTTCATCTTCTTCTAGCAATCCAATGCTAAACTTTTATAATAGTTTAAGACAAGAAAACAATAAACGGGCAAGGGGTGATGGTAACCAAAATACCACTAACGAATATGGGAGATATACGACCACGGATTTTTTGGCCACTATTCTACCCAATGAGTTCGAACAATTTGATATTTTGGCTTGGTGGAAAGAGAGGGAATCTCAATTTCCCATTCTAGCCATCATGGCCCGAGATTTACTAACCGTCCAAGCTTCTACGGTAGCTTCGGAATCCGCTTTTTCTCTTAGTGGCAGGGTATTATCTATACGAAGAACAAGACTCACACCGGCCTCCTTAGAGATGTGCATTTGCTTGAAGGATCACTTGGACGCCGCGGAACGCATACAAAATGTATCAAGTCTTGAAGGTGAAATGGAATACGAAGAAGACATACACAATATCGAGGTGGAAGAAGGTGTAACAATATCACTTTCCGACGAAGAAATTGCTCTTGATCAAGCTTCGCGCGAGGCTACCTCCGAAGAAGATTTCGACTTTTGAAGATTAATACAAGTTGAAGATTACTACACGATTACATTTTCGGGTGATGGCCATGCCGAAGCTCGAAATGTATTCGTTGGTATATTTTATATTTTTAGTTGTAATTGTATTATGAAGACTTAGAAGACTTTTGTTTAAGTTATTGTTCAATTACGTTTGTATTACTAATGTTCTACCAATTCAATAAAAAAAAATTTGCTCCAAACATTGTTTATCCTTAAAAAGTCTAACGCTAAAACGTGTTTGATAAATGCAATGAAGTTTTTACTAAACACACGGAAATGTACAACTCTTTATGCATACAGTATCACTTTTTATGCACATGTTTCCTTGCATTTAGTAAAACATTCCTTGAAAGTATCAACTCACTTTGAATTATATAGAATTTTCGGATTCAATAATATTTTTAAGGAGATTTAGAAGCCTTTTGGTTATGTTATTGATCAATTATGTTTCCATTACTAATGTTCTACAAAGTTAAGGAAAAAAATTTGGCCCAAATGTTGCTTTTCATTAAAACGCTTAACGCCCTAACGTTTATGAATTATATAGAATTTTCGGATTCAATAATATTTTTAAGGAGATTTAGAAGCCTTTTGGTTATGTTATTGATCAATTATGTTTCCATTACTAATGTTCTACAAAGTTAATGAAAAAAATTTGGCTCAAACGTTGCTTTTCATTAAAACGCTTAACGCCCTAACGTTTATGAATTATATAGAATTTTCGGATTCAATAATATTTTTAAGGAGATTTAGAAGCCTTTTGGTTATGTTATTGATCAATTATGTTTCCATTACTAATGTTCTACAAAGTTAAGGAAAAAAATTTGGCCCAAACGTTGCTTTTCATTAAAACGCTTAACGCCCTAACGTTTATGAATTATATAGAATTTTCGGATTCAATAATATTTTTAAGGAGATTTAGAAGCCTTTTGGTTATGTTATTGATCAATTATGTTTCCATTACTAATATTCTACAAAGTTAATGAAAAAAATTTGGCCCAAACGTTGCTTTTCCTTAAAACGAAGACTTGCGAGCGAAAATACGATTTTTATAAAAAAAACCGGTTTGAAACCGGTTTTGAACCCGAACCGGTTTGGACCCTACCCAAACCGGTTTGGGTCGGGTTGGGGTTTTGGGGTGCCTAAATCGGGTTGAACCCGAACCGGTTTTGGGCCAAACCGGTTTTGACCAAGTTTGACCAAAACCGGTTTCGGGTCGGGTCGGGTATTCCTAAAACCGGGTTTTGCGCATCTCTAGTGTGGACTGTGGTTAGCTGTGAAAAAAAATTCAAATTTTTTCAGATGGAAAATATTTTGTTTTTTAAAAAAGTATTGAGAAAATGAAAAACCTGTACAAATGTGTTACATTTTTCATCATGGAAAACTGATTTTGAAATTTGAAGAGCTTGAAAATTCTTAGAAAAGTGAGGGAAAAGTTATAAGGGAAAAGTGTGAAGAACTGGATTACAAATAAGTGTCATTTTTTACGGTGGCCGGGTCAAAAAGGTCACGGGATACCTTTCCTATCAAATATTTGTTTTTTTATAACTAACATTGGATTATAAATAGTCGTAGATGATAAGTAATCGAGGTATAAGCATCTAAAGATGAAGAATATAAGACAAGAAAATTAATAGAAAATCCATGAAAGAAATATGAAGGGTGTGTTTGGCAAAATTGAATTGAGATGTAGATGGAGATTGTGATTATTTTAGAAGCTATTTCAAGGGATTATTTTTTAATATATGACACAAAAAAATGAATGAAAAATATAGTAAGGTTCAAAAGAGTACACCAATTTTGAGTGAGAATTAGGGAACCAACAGATTTCTGCAATGTATCACTTTATTCTCTCTCATCCACATTTTTGAAACTCAAATATCTCACAAACGGTAAGTCGAAAAATCATGAAAATTGCACCATAAAATTCAGCATTTTCTCCTCTTCGATTTGCCGTCCCTCAAGGCATAATTTTGACAACTTTTTTTTTCTTCCATTTTTTGGTAGGTTTTACAAATTATTAACACATGTGTTAGTGACTGGTTATACATTTAATTTGTGGTTAAGGTTAGGGTTTAGGGTTAGGGTTTAGGATTTAGGGTTTAGGGTTTATTATGGTTTAGGGTTTAGTAGGGTTTAAGGTTTAGGGTTTAGTATGATTTAGGGTTTAGAGTTTTGTAAAGCGTTTAAGGTTTTGGGTTTGGGGTTTAGGGGTTAGGGTTTAGGGTTTGAGGTTTGGGGTTTCGAGGAGAAACCCCAAACCTCAAACCCTAAACCCTAACCCCTAAACCCCAAACCCTAAACCCTAAACGCAACACTACACGTGTGTTAGTAAATGTGAAACCCACCAAAAAAATTAAAAAAAAAAAAAAAAAAAACTCGTCGAAAGTATGCCTTGAGGGACGAAAAATCGAAGGGGAGAAAACGCTGAATTTAATAGTGCAATTTTCATAATTTTTCGATTTGTCGTTTGTGAGATAATTGATGTTGGCGGTAAATGGGTTTTGTACATGTGGAACATTCTCTTTGTACACATGGCTTGATATCATTGGTTCCTTCATTCTCACACAAATTTCTATTCTCATTTGAACCCTACCCATGAAAAATAATAGGAAACCCATAAAAGAACATATGTCGATTAGTATTTCGAGGGGCATGTTATTATTACTAGATCAAAACCCGCGAAATTCGCAGTCTATCACATGTTTGTAATAACAAACGACATGGACAATAAAATTTGTATACTTTTGATAATTCAAATAATATATTCGGGTTGAAAATCATATTACTTATCAAATTATAGTTATATTCATAGTTGTAATGACACACATGTTAATGATGTTATAGGATGTTGAAGTTTGTAAATTAAAAACAAAATAATCACTACAAGAAAAAGTCTATTGCAACGAAGACTTTTAGCAACGACAATATGTCGTCTCTCAAAGTCACTAAACGACAAAAATTTCTCCCCTTTTAACTTTGACTTGAATAAATTGTTGACTTTACTTTCAGCAACGACACATGTCGTCCCTAATGATATTTTTATTTTTTGATTTTTTTATTTGGCTCCAAAAATAAAATATTTCCCACGCCACCTTTTACGACGACAGTGTCGTTGCTACAAGTTTTACTTTTATTTTTGATTTTTTTTTTGTTTTGACTCCAAGATGAAAATATTTCTCGGGCTACTTTTTGCAACTACATTTTTCGTTGCAAAAAGTTTTTCGTTGTTTTTGACTTTTTTTAATTTTGGTTCCAAGGCGAAAAAAATTCCCGCGTCACTTTTAGCAACGACAAAATGTCGTTGCTAAAAGTAGCCAATTATTTTATTTTTCAATCAAAGTTATACTTATTTACAAATAAATTATATCATATTAATTAATAAAGTTATATATTATAAAATATTAATTATCTTTTAAAAATAAATAAGTTAAGTTTAATTACATTTTGTTAATTAGATTGTAAAAGTTAATTTAATACATTACATGTTATAAAATTTGTGTTAATTCCGAAACAATTTAGTTAACAATACGTTATCTTTATAAACTAATGACTTTATTTTGACGAAGGTGTTTGCGAGTATATTGATGAGCTTCTATAAGATTTAAAAGTTGAAATAGGGGTATACTTGGTGATTTGCATTACCGTAAATTAAATCGTTTTCTCTAATGAACCTTCATTATGAGAATTTGATTTTTGATCACCAAATAAAACAAATGTTTGAAACGCCCCATTTTTTTTTCCATACGCGATCCTACCTTATTATACGCGATCGCGTATCAACAAACTAAAGTGTTATGTCACCACTTTTTTAATACATACGCGATCATACCTTAACCACGTGATCGCTTAAAGGACCCTAATACGCAATTCTACCAAACTCATTGGATCGCGTAACAAAGCGTGAAACTCCACTGTGACCAAATTCCTCTAAGATACGCGATCCTACCCCCTATATGGGATCGCGTATCGACTACTACCTAGTTGCATGATCTCAACCTCCTTAATTTTCTCTAACTTCCACTTTCCATTACAAAATGATTATATACTATATATTGCATATATATTTGTACTTATAATAATAATTTATAATTCATTATATATTATATATTAGCATAATATCATTAATACTACTTTACTCGAACATAATCAGAGTATATCATGCATCACGTACATCGTACTATAACAAATGTTTATGTCCATCGACCTACATTATATATAAATGGTTATATGTATCAAGACGATATAAATGCAGAGACAAAATTTTTGTAGTTATATAAAATATTATTATTATTATTATATTAATATATTATATTAATATAAATGCAGAGATAAAATTTTTGTATATGTATTTCTGAGATCCCTTCCATGTATCCTCTATAAGATGTATTTATTATTATTATTATTATTATTATTATTATTATTATTATTATTATTATTATTATTATTATTATTATTATTATTTTTATTTATTTTAAATTTGAATTTCAAAATCACAGGAAACAATTTAGTTATTCTATTAATGTGGATAATTGTTGATATTTGAAATTTTGAAATTCGTATAGGCTTCCTCATTTTTTGAAACCGATGAATTGGAGTTAAAAGTTAATCAAGTAATTTCACCAATCAAAAACAAACATAATACGTAAACATTTATGCTAATCTTAATCTGCGGTCTAGATTAATTTGACTAAATCAATTAACGGGGAAGATTAAGTCAACTTGGCCTAAAGTCAAAATGTTTACATATTTTAGCTCATCCAATAGTAAGGTGGAAAATAAAAATGGAACGACTAGAGTAATTATAATTTATGAATTTAATATAGCTAATATTTTCATTAGCTAGTGTTGACTGGCCCCCAAATATTTGAGATTACATTTATTAAATTATTTATATACTATTTAGAATTATTAAAGTTCAAATTAATTTCTAGACCAATTTGTTAAATACACCCTATTTTAGGGGATTTCAAAATTGACAAATTAAATTCAAATTTTGTCCTTCTTTTTAACTAAGAAAATACTGGGGTTAATTTAGTCATTTTGATAGTCCTTGAAATACATATTAGGTAAACATTCTTATTAATCCAAATCAATGGTCATAATCAAATTGACTTAGTCAATAAAGGGATGAGATTACATTAGGAGAGATTAAATTAAATTTGTTTACACATTTTTACTTCTCTTATAATATTAAAAAGAGATTAGTTATCGACGTGTCAAGTAGGTATTATTTATATATAAAAATATATATTTTTTAGATCACTGGTTATACAGTTATACCTGATTCTGAGCATTTGCTTTAAATGAGCATTTGCTTTACGTAGTTTCTCTTAAGTGAGCAAAAATTACTAAAAAAAATGTTCTCATTAGTGATGCATGCATTTGTTGGACTCAAAAGTTGGTTTTTTCATTTAATTATTTATTATCTTGAAGAAGAATTGCATGATTCGTTTTCTGAACTCATTTTACTTTCACGGTTTGAATTAGAGGATAGAATGATTGACACTTTTTAAAAAATGATAGAAGATTCACATATAGAAAGAAGATTAGTGAAACTCCGATGTAAATAAATGAGAGTATATTGTTAATTTATTAAGAGAACATAGTAGTTATCTAGAACAACACTTTTGTAATACCACTTAACATCCGTAAAATGAGAATCCACTGCGGTAAGACGCTCATAATTGATTAAATGTTAGAAGGCGCTCACTATTGATAAAATTAGAAGGGGATACAAAGTGAGAAGGCGCTCATGGTTGATTAAATTAAAATTTGATGCGATAAGACATGAAATAATGCAAGTAATTGATATGAAAGGATTAAAATGCAAAAAAAACCATTATCGCCATATAGGTCTCACGGCGATAATAGATTTTATCAAATTATATATAATAAAACACAAGGTAAATAACATTTATTTTATTTTATTTTCGGAAAAAGAGTGCTCAAGGGCTCTCAAGTCACTCTAGGTAGCAAGTACGGTTTGCTGGTGTGCAAAGATGTGATCAGTGATTTTCCATTAACCAAATCCGAACCATTTATTTTTTAGCCCTTGTTATTTTGTCTATATTTAAAAAACAAAAAAAACTTAAGGCCTTAGATGCATAGTTGCATATAACTTTTGGCATTGCCAAATCGTTGGCGTCTACCTATCCTATGTCAAAGATAAACACAAAATTGGTCGTTTTTATGTTCTAAAGGAACTAAAAATTTATCATTTGATTTCCAATAGTAGTTCTTACAATGAGTCCTTATGCTGATCAAATCACTCGTGAATAAAGGATCTTTGGTTTGAATTTCAAGTGGGAAAATCTAAAGCCACCCCTTGAATTACTGGGGATACCTCCGGCCCACTTCGGCCCCGTGCAGTCATTTTTCAGTTCAGTTTTATTTAAGATCGATCCCATTTCAGTACAGAATCAGTTTCAATTTTTAAACTAAACAGGAGGTAGGAATTAGAAAAAAATGGGTATACCCAGAAAGTAAAAAAAAAAAAAGCACGATGATTGATTAGATGGGTGGAGGGGGGTAAGAGATGGAAAAAGTGGGCCAAGGGGGTATCTTCGGTATGACCCATTTCAATTACTAGAAAAATAGGTGAATCAAATCACAAATTTCCTTTTACCATATATCTGCGATATATAAAAACAATTTGTAAATTTACATAAATTATGGCATGCATCTCTGACGGAGTGGCATGGCAAAACATCATCCCAGAAACTAATAAGCTTACCATTGCCCAACCAAAGACTAGCACTCTAGCCCAAGTATATGTTGTAAACTTTTTAGATCAACGAAATAGAGATAACATGATTATGTAAACAAAATACTACAGTATTTACTCTACCAGAGTAGTGTTACAAAAATAAATCCAAATTAATCACAAAGCTTAATACTCATAAACATTAGCTAAAAGTACATCATCGTGATTAGAATACGTACTACTCTCCATTTTCCTTAAATTCTTGCACCCGCCTTTCACATACTGCAATCCCTCATCACTTTCACCTCCATCCAATACAGAAAACACCTCCAATCTTTCAGCGTACATTCCAATATAAAGAAAAACAGCATTGGTCAAAAGTCCCGAGACAGTCAACTTCTTGAGATTCCTGCATGATTGCACAATAGCACTAAATCCATGATCAAATGGTTGTAGCGTCGTGTGGTCAGGCTGTTTTGGCGTTGAGATTATTAGCTTGAAGCAAGTTACATGTGGGCAATTGTTGGAAAAAGTTATCAGGGCTAAATTTGTCATTCGACTGCAAAAGTAGGTTAAAGATTTTAGCTTTTGACAGCAGGTGGATATGGCATTCAAACCAACTTCTGTTACACCAATACCACTCGTTTCACGGTATACCCTGAATTCTTCAAGGTTTTTACAACTATTAGCCACAATTTCAACACCTTCATCTCCAATACAACCTCGTACCTGAAAAAAATTAAATTCAATACAACATCTACGCGCAACTATCCAGAAAAAGTAATACAAAAATTTTGAAGTACAAGTGTGAAATAAATAAGGGCAATTGGTAAGAAATGAAGCATAAAATTCAAAATGGGTCAATGTACAGCATGTACTAATTTATCTCGGTTAAAAAGGAGCGCAAGATTCAATTTTTGCCAAGAACGAATATGAGAATCAAATTTTGTACAAATTGAAATCTCAAATAAAATTCATTCTTCACAAATATATTTGTATAAAGTAACATGAAAACTGAACTTTATGTTACCTTTTCCGAAGACGACATTAGTACACAACCCCCGTTGACATATTTTCAATTTTGAGTTACCTGTCTTGGCAATTTGCCAATATAATAGAGAACTTACACATAATCGTCGTAGATTGGTGCACTTTTTTATGAAGTTGACTTGCTCGTTGCCCGGAGTGACTGCACAAAACCTCATATTTAGATACACAAAATTCGGGCAGATTGGATAAATGGCGTGCAGTAATTTTGTGGGTATTGGGTAGAAAAACGTGAGGCTTTGGATCGACTGACATTTATCTAACGCTAATGACAGCAGAAAATAAGGTAGAAGAATCTGCAAGTTTTGAATGGTAGATCCGATACCCAAGTGCACAATGTGAGGGGATTGTATCAAAATTTTTCGAATGGTATTAGCAGACACTGATTTGCTTAGTGAAAGAGTTGTGAGGTTTGGACATCTAGCAACTAATCGCTCAAGATCAGGCGGATTCACCACTCCTTTAATGCATGAAATATTCAATGAAACGAGTGACTTCAAAGTCTCCGGGAAGCTACGAAGCCACTCACCAGTGGTATCCGTAACATCACACCCTTCCACTTCAAATTGCTCGAGTTTCCTACACAGATTATAACGTAGAAATGCACAACATTAATAACTAATTTTGAATCGCTATAAAACAAAAACGCTATACTCATTCACCAACCTAAGCATTGTAAGTTTGGACATCGTATCAATCATAATCCTACATGAACAGTTACGAAGTGTTTAGGGTTAACTAAAACAAAAACTACAACTGAAAGGATTAATTCATGTTTTATTGTACACCAACAGACATTTGGCGTAGCTGTACCCAGGTCATCTCACACACCAAATGGAGATGATTTGTACACAACAAAATTTGATTCATAGATAACAACCTATTGTGAACTACTAACAAACTTACCCCTGCTTTATCAGCAAAGACACAACAACGGTTAATGGTAAAATTGTCCAAATGTAATCATATGTCATGTGGACATGTGGTAAGGTGGATAGGTGCCTATAGTACGCAATTAACCTTTGCGTATAAGGTAAAATTGCCAAGAAGCATAATATAAAATCCTGAAAATGTTCAATGTGTGGTATACTGGTATATCCGTATATACTAATTTTTATCAGCTAAAAGCCTAAAATGAAGTGCAAAACTCAATTTCCGGCAAAGAAATCTAATTGCAGTGTTGAAAAATGGAAAAATGCTTTGTAATATTGGTAGTAAGCAAGCTTGCATAACGTTAATGGTATACAGTGGTAGCTATCTTTAAGAGGGGAACTTATAAGGTTATAATGTAAACAAAGTTTTTTAATTTTGACTTCGCAGTACGTAAGTTATGTAATGCTAGCCGTATGAATGCTTTCCCATTTATAAACATAGACAAAATTACTCAGAAACCTAACTACATTCAACTTCTCAACTTATAAAAATTGAATCTTTCACTTATTTCTATATTCAACTTCTCAACATATTTTACACATTTTTATCAGATAAATTATACTCCGTAGACCCAACATTGACATATGCAAAACATTCCTATGATCAATTTACAAATGCAAAAAATTAGTATCAGACCACTGATAACTTTCACTTTCATATTATGTTACTATATAGCCAATGGCACGTAGCTCAATTGGTAATGGGTGGGGCATCTTTGCCGCAATAAGCACAAGGTCGGGGTTCAAGCCCGGGCATCCCATAGCCAAAACCGCTAAAATGAGTTACGTATGCCCCACATTAAGGATAAGCGGTCGATTGTGGGCCGGTCAAGGTTGTCAGGTATCAACCTTTTTTTGCCACAATACTACGTTACTATCATCTTTAAAACATGTGAAGTATCTCTTTTATTCTAAACAATTATAACACAAACTAAAAGAGTAATGAAATTTACGAGCAATTCGATGCGATAGCAGAAAGACCAGCGATAGTGAACCCAAAACACGAGCTCAAAATCAATGACTTAAACATTCGAAACCGAATACCAATCAAACTAAGATCCTGATCAGATACTCTCATCCTTTTCAATCGAAGCTTCTCCAACAACTGACAACAATTCAACAAAACATCCATCCACGGATCAAACGACCCGACCCGATCATTGATGTCTAAATTAGGGTACGTAATCCCGTGTTTGACTTTCAAAGTCAGTGATCGGAGATTCGGAAACCTATTGACGAGAGTAATTGGTGAAATAGCGTAACAATTGGATATGTATAGGGTATTTCGACTGTATCTATCGACGGTGTACCATAATTTGTTGACTAATGAAGCGGAATTGCGGTCGCGATTGGTGGTTAGGTGGTTAATTATTGTTTCGACAACTGTTTCTGGTAGATGAACCATTTTTGGGAATTGTGGTTTTTGAGGGAATTTGTGGAATCGCAGGATGTTGTAGACGACGAAGTTTTGTTTATGGTCGTTTTGGAATTAATTTATATTTTGTTTTATTTTATTTAATTGATTATTTTATTTCATTTTATTGTATTTGGGAAATGGGAAATATCAGACCGATATTTTGTGCAGACTTTGAATTTGTGAAACCGTTTTAAATTAGGTGCGAAGATGATGCGTAACGGTTAGGCGTGCGAAAAAATCGGTTTTTTTCGGTTTTCGGTTTTTTAAAAATCGGTTTTTAAAAAACCGGTTTTTTATCGGTTTCGGTATTTTTCGGTTTCGGTTTTTCGGAATCGGTTTTTTTCGGTTTTAAATGTTCGGAATCGGTTTTTTTCGGTTTTGATCCGGTTTTAATCGGTTATTTTTTTTCGGTTTTTTTCCGGATTCGAATTCGGTATAATTGTATAACAACATTTAAATAATACAAATGAAAATAAAATATACAAACATAACTTTTATCTAAAAAGTCTATAAAATTCAAACACGTAATTCAATTACAACTAAAAATATAAAATACAAACATAACTTTTATTTGAATGATACAATTACAACTAAAAATATAAAATACAAATACATTTCGAGCTTCGGCATGGCCATCACCCGAAAATGTAATCGTGTAGTAAAGTATATCGAGCTTCGGCATGGCCATCACCCGGATACACTTAACTACTTATGTGACTATATCATCCCAAACTTCATCCTCATCCACGGATTCAACTTCAAGTTCTTCAAATTCACCTTCATCTAATTCGGTCGTTGGAGGTGATATCCCTAATGCGACTTCTTCATCTTGGATAATATCTTCAACATTACCTAATAGTGGGCCTTCCAACGTTGTTACATTTTGTATCCTATTTACCCCATCCAAGTAATCTTTCAAACATACACATACTTCCACGGATTCAGCGGTTAGTCTTGACCTTCTTTCCGATATGATTCTACCGCTAGTAGAAAAAGCCGATTCAAATCTACAGTCGAAGCTTGGACGGCTAATAAATCCCGAGCCATAGCGGATAAAATTGGAAATTGTACATCTCTTTCTTTCCACCCACTCAAAATGTCAAAATTACGAAATTGGTCAACACTTAAAGTGGTTAAAAAGTTTGTAGACTTATAGTGTCCCAACTCGCTTGTTGGAGCCGATGTTCGTTGACGCTTTGAAGCGTCTTCAAGTAAAACATTATAAAGGTTTACGCTTATGTCACTAGATGATGCTCGAGATGTTCCCGCCCGCATGGAGTCAACAATTGGATTTGGTTGGTAACCAATTTTTGACGCATAAATCTCAAATAATTGTGTAAAACCATTTTCAAATCGAGTAATTTCATTTGGAATATAGTTCGGGTCGTCGGTTAAGTTTAAGTCCAAATTTTCCAAAATTGTTGTGAGTATACGTTGTACGCCGCCAACATTTATAGTTGGATTTAGTGCGGCGGCACAAGTAAAAACCAAAGGCATGTTACCAAAATATTTTATAAATTTCTTTTTTATAACTCTAACCATTTTTCTAAACATTGGATATGACGAAAGTTCAAATTCTTTTAATTTTTCGGTCATTATAAAAACTTGGTTTAGAACTAAGGAGTTAGTGGGTAATATACACCCGAAAGGATAATAGTAGCATCTTTAAAAACTACTAAAAAGAAGTTAAATCATAAAGTTGATCCCATTCATAATCGGTTATAGCTACGGACTTATTTCTATCAACTAACAACGTATTAAAAGCATTTAAAGTTTCACGTTGTCTTAAAATATTTTCAAACATATCGTGAGTAGAATTCCACCTAGTATTATTATCATAGCATGGTCCTAGGGGAGTTTCACCACATTGTACACGAAAACGTCTATAATTAGCTTGACGTTCGTTACTAGAACTATATATAGTTACTAATAAACTCTTAAATTTTTGACGTAAATTATCACATATTTTTAATGCCGCTTGTACGGCCAAATTTATAATATGAGCAACACAACGAGAATGAAAAAAAGCGCCATTTAAAATTGGTTTTAAACGTAATTTTAGTAAATTCATTGCTCTCGTATTGTTTGACGCATTATCTAGTGAAATTGTAAAAACTTTATCGTCTAGATTATATTCAATTAAAGTGTCATTTAAAATTTTTCGCAAGTTACATCCCGTATGCGGATAACCAAACAATTTAAAAGCAATAGTACATTTCATCAATAACCAAGACTCGGGATGAAACCAATGGGCCGTAACGGCTAAATAAGAATTTGCCGTACCATGTGGTGCGGTCCAAACATCACAAGTAATAGAAACGCCATGTTTATAGTTTAGAAAACCATCAATTATATCTTTTTTAGCATTTTTCCATAATTTAAAAGCATCGTTTATTAGGGTAGTACGACTTACTTGTTGGTATCGCGGTTGTAGTCTCTTTTTGATGATACCCGTAAGTCGTTGGTTGTCGAAGTGGTTGAATGGAAGCGCCTCTTGGATGACAAACTTTGTAAAATCTTCTCGAAGCGCATCATTATCGTATATAAAAACCCCACCATCCGAACCAAGTGTCGCTTGTGATGGATCTTGACTAACCGATTTACAAGCCATGGTCATGTGAGCTCGTAATGTGGAGTTTGATGAGGCGTTATAAAAGTTCCCACATCTCTTGCAACGAGCCTTACTCGCCCCATCATTCATAACGCACAAATCATAATTCACCCATATTTCTTGGTTCCGGGTCGTTTTTTTAACATGCACAACATCTTCATTTGTGTAAGCTTTCTTTCGTGCATTGCTAGCAACGGAACCGGAACCGGAAGCTTGAGAAAATGTATTTTCCATTTCGGAAAATAAAAGTGTATATATATATATATATATATATATATATAGTTTTTGAGAGAATATATATATAGAGTTTTTGAGATAATGTAATAGAAATTGAGAGAAAGAGATAGAGAATTGGTGTGATTTGAACCTAAACCAAAGGGGTGTATTTATAGGGTCATTGGGGGGGCAAAAGCACCCCAAAATATTCAAAAACATCAAAAAAACGCTCCTCCAACGGATACATAACGGCAGCCTCTTTTTTTCGAAAAAAACCGGTAAAAACCGGTTTTCTGGAATAACCGGTTAAAACCGGTAAAAAAACCGGAAAAAAAAAACCGGTTGGACAAAAAAACTAAAACCGGTCATAACCGGTTCGGGTTTGGGAAACCGGTTTCGGTTTTTTATTAACCGGTTTTTATAAAAACCGGTTTCGGTTTTTCGAGCGGTTTTTGAAAAAACCGGTTTTCGGTTTGCACCTCTAGTAACAGTCACGTTATGAGGTCTGGGCTGGGTTTTGTTGGGTTGTGTTGGATGGGCTGGGCTTTAAATGGATTGGATTGGACCTGATAGAAAATGATTTATTATGGGACTTAAATGCATTTATGGATTTTTCTTTTTCTTTTTTTTTTTTCACATGAAAGTATGAAGTTTTAAGACCTAAAACAAAATATGTTTATATGACTTTGAAATGATAATGAGTTAAATAAAGTTAAAATGTTACTTAGGAACAATCGAAGAGTTAAAAGTTGAAATTTCAAAGGAAATTCTTATTATCTTACAATACAAATTTGGTTAGAGACTTATAGCACTTGCTTCGATTCAACGATCAATATCACTTATAGCACTTATTAACGTAAAATTATTATAGAGCGCTTGCTTCGATTACATGATCAGAGATTATCATTTGATAATTGTATGGTGTAGTTGGGATAATGAGCTGATAGTGAACAAGTAGCATAATTTTATCAATATCCAAATATCGATTAATAATTTATATGCGTGATTCAAAAGACAGTAGAATCAACCTGCTAAGTGCTAACCATCACACTAGGTTTTGTGTTTTGTTTTTAGGAAAGTTATTATTAAATGTCAAAAGCTTATCTAAAATGTTTTACAAGACTCATACAGTCACACGTTGAGAAACAGTTAATGTATACTATTTTTAAGGTAGCTATTTGCCTATTTGAAGTGAGTTGTATATATCCATTACAAAAGTACAGTGATATTTATAAGTCGGATCAAACTATTATTAGACATCGCGCGTTTAATTACAAAAAAATATCTCAATTTTTTTCCATGTTTTTTAAAGTTTGTGTCCTTGATAATACAGTGGAAATTCCACAAAGAGGTATCTCAATTTTTTACATGTTTTAAAGTTTTGTTTACTTGATAATACAGTGGAAATTCAGAAATTGTGTTCAAATGTAGACGATGCAGTTTTAATTTTACAAAACTGGAAAATATAGAAAGTCGTAAATCATTGATTTCTCTTTTCCAGAAAACATCTATAGAATATCTCTACTTAATGACGTTTTATAAATTTACAGTTTTTTTTTTTTTTTTTAAGAATATTTTCAAAAACAGTTTTCAATAAGTAAACGCTTTAGTTTCATGTACATTCCATTATGAAACTATATTTCGACGATCAGACTTAATGTTTTATTCAACATAAGTTATTTTATTATTAATATACAGATTAACAAGAGTATTCTAACCAATGGCTCAAAAATATCCTTTCGAAAAGTTAAGGACTCTATAATTAATTAATGGGAAAAATCACAAATCTGATCCTTTGACCAAACTCATTTAACAAATTAATCCTTTGACTTAAGATTTAAACAAACTAATCGTACTTTTCGTGCCATACAAAGCGATCACGGCGCGTACCAATTAAATATTGCAATTACATCATTTATTATCAAAGTCTTCGCGTTAAAAACGAAACGGGGGCGCGATTGAATAAAAAACGAAACGGTGCAAAACGAAAAGAGTGGCGCGCATGAATTTGAGTGGCACGAAACGGTGCAAAAAGAAAAAGGGGGTGCGAATGGATTTGACGGAGCGCAATTGGATTGATGGGAGCGCAACACGTGGCAAAAAGGTGGTGGTGTATATTATTTGATTATCGGGAGCGCGCAGTGATCGCTTTGTATGGCGCGAAAAGTACGATTAGTTTGTTTAAATCTTAAGTCAAATGATTAATTTGTTAATTGGTCTGGTCAAAAGATCAGATTTGTGATTTTACCTTAATTAATACACAAGCCAATGGATCATAACATAAAGTTAAGTTGGTACCAATATCCACTAGAGGTTCATGTTTGGAATTGTAAGGAGACCTAATATCACCCCACTAAAACAGTTAATCTATATCCTTGATCCTTCCGCATAAGTGATAAGTGTGTCACTTTCTTCTAGAGTCTAATGTTATAGACAAAGTGAGGGTGAAAACAAGTCATTCCTCGAGTTTGTTCTTTTTTTTTTTTTTTTTTTAAAGTGAGGGATATGAAGCTATATAATCTTTTAATTCGTTTCTTTTCTCTTCAACTTGTGAATCTATATATGTAAAATTCAATATTCATTGCTCTAGAAGATAATGATGGAAAAGGGAAAGAAATTGAGTGTACCAAAAATCGACTACCGTGGGCAAATTAGCTACCAAAGTTCAATGAAGATGATAGTCACGCATATGGTTAAGGGAAACTTAATGTACACGACCCGATCGATCTAGTATTCTAGTGTAACATATATAACTGTCTTTTTTTATCTTTGACGTTTTGTAGATCAATCTTATACAGTGATCACCATCACGTGATTTATGGAAGATAAGTTCATTGATATGCTACTGCATACGGACATTGTGGTATCATTCGTATTTTGTAGCGCCCGTAACGTCATTGTTTCATCTTTTTGGTAGTTATATATATAGTGGCGGATTCAGGATTTTGAGTGACCCGTAGCTATGTTAATCTAATTTTTCTGAACCCGTAGCACAAACAAGAAAAACAATTAAAAATGATATTTTTCATTGGAAATTACACTTCGTACTGGGAATAGACCCGTAGCAATTGTTTTCCCTACTTTCTACATGGCTCTGCCGCTGGTTACATAGTATCATCCATACGGTTCCTGACTCCACTGACTCATGCATAATTGCATACTTGAATCTTATTGCAAACTTGACCAAATTTAAAGGTTTGGATCATCAGTGCATTCAAAACTTGCACACCGATCTCTCTATCAGCCGAAATGCCAAATCTTAAGAAAACATTAAATAAAAATACATGAATGCTACCTTTTATCACTTTTATAAGTCTGATTAATAACTACTTTAAATGGAAAAAGTGATGCTGTGTTTTTGATTCGTAATTTCCGACAAGTTTTCGTTTAATCTTGCATGGGGAACAAAGTGTAAGCTGCATTAAAACCATGAGTGGCCCAAACTATATACAACTAGCTATAGCTATCTTATAATTAGGTAGTCCTGCAAACAATGACTATAGATCATAAATTCACATTCAAATAATAATAGACTAAAGTACAATAATTTTATTCATATACAAGAAAAATTTTAATCAAAGCTGCTAGCCTTTTAAATTTTATGAAATAAACAAGGGTTTTGACCAAGTGATAAAAAAGAAGGTAAAAAAAGGGAACCTTTCAGAAACAGCCAAAGAGGAAGGAATCTATGCAGAAAGAGGCTTGTACGGTACTACCCTGCAACACCATCACTGTTGGATAGAGATTGATGCTGTGATTTTGGTGCACTCCCCAGTACTTGACATAACAAACACAAACACGAACTCACCCCCTCCCTTCAAATTCCCTTTTATTTATTCTTGTTTTTATTCCTTTTCATTTTCATTTTCTAGATTATCAAACTCACTCACCCTAAACTAATTGAACCAAATGTTAAAATGAATGATAAATGCAATTAAACTTATGAACAAATGTAGCTTATTAAAGTTATTACCAACTAATGCAATTATGTTCTGACCTTCTTTCTTTAGTATATAAACATATAAGAATCTTTCATCAAAAAGTTGAGAAGATTCGAAAAGGTTACATATAGCCGAAATAAAGAAGATCGACCAAATAAAACTAAATCACTCGACCTTACGAGTTACTCCGTAATACATTCAATGTATACTAAACTAAACACTGTTAGAAGTAAGCAAATAATGATGATTAAATTTAGACTTTTAGTTACCCCTATATCAAATTTAGAATTATTTATTAAAATAAAAACAACATGCAATATAGTATAGTAGATGCATAAATCAAAAGGAAATGGAGAAGAAAAACTAACACGTCTCCGTCATTACTCTTTAATATTAATACTATTTATTAGAGTATGTTGACTTTAATTACACCCATTAATCTCTAGATTTGCTTGCAGATTGAAACTTAAATGATAATCAACCAACAACTCTAATTAAACCCATCACAAGAACTTGTTAAAAATAAGCAATTACTAATAGGTACACAAAAAATTACCATAAATTAATCTCATCTTGAAATCCACATAAGAAAACACCCAAATAAGATGAATTTCACCATCTTTTTTTTCTCTCCCCACCAACCAAACAAAAAAAAAACATGAAACAAAACCAGGATTAATTATCATCTGAGGATCGGTCAAAATGAAGTAGTTGACCACAACATTTGGGGCAATCCTCCACTTGTTTTGGCACCATGAAGTACATAAAACATCCCTTACATCCTGCCACCACTAATACATTATTATTAGTAGTATTAGTATTAGTATTAATATTAGTATTCCCACTTATACAACTTTCATCTTCATCTTCATTTTCGACTTGTTTGTGTTTTCTAGACGATGAAACGGCCGGGGATGACTCTACGGATGATTCTTCACTTCCGTCATACGAGCTTTCCTCATCGGCCACTTCATCGTCATCGTCATCGCTATAAAAATACCCCGAAAAACCATCATCGACCATTCGCGGATCCTCTTTAGTTTTCATCCCAGTTCTCCAATTTATGTAATACATCTCCCCTGTCTGTTTTATAATGTTTTTCACAATGTCACAGAATATAGTAATAAAAAACTTAGCTATCACAAATACCCAAAGTAAAGTTGTTAGCCTTTCGCCTTTTTAGCCTAATGTATGCTCTTTTTAGGGTTTCAAAGTCTTAACATGTTGAAAATGGGACATACAAATACTATAACAAAATTGGGTGGTTAAAGTTAACCACTTTTTCCCTAGAAAGTAATAAACGAAAATATTGCAAGATCTATGTTTCAGATTTTGTGCATTGTAATCCATAAATTGATAAATAATGAATAAATACATCATTTATATTGTCTTCCCAAATTAAATGTAACACAAAAGCAGTTAATTTAATATTTAATAACATAACAAGTGATACCAAAATGTGTCACGCTAATATACACAAAAAAATTATGCATTAAAATGATGCGAATTAAAATGAAAATACTATGGTGTTTAGATTAAAAATAAAATGACGTAATATTTAACTAATAACAGTAATTTGCGTTTAGTAAAGATAAAAATAAATTTGTGTTTGAGTTGTTAACGTAACAAAATATATATAATAATAATAATAATTGAAAACGAACCTTTAAGTCGAGGCATTGTTCCCAATGAAAAGGTAGTGTAATATTAGAATTGAGTTCCAACGTGGCATCAGAAGAATTTGTGGAGCGGTGGTAATGGGTGGTCGGAGATTCTTCGCCGGCGGCACTGGTGGTGGTGGTGGTGGTGCTATGGTGGTTTAAAGAGAAACTTTGAAGAGATCTTTCAAGCGATGCAGTGATCGCCGCCATGTTTGGTGCTGTCATTTCTTGATCAAATCACACCTCAAAATAAGGCAAAGAAATAATAAAAATAATAAAATTGAATTGATGGAAAATTAAAGAGAAAAAAAAGAAAGAAAGAAAGATTTTTAGCAAAAGAGAGTTTGTTTTATAGAGAGAGAAATAGGGAGAGAGAGTCAAAAGTGTACAAAGTATGTTGTGATTTGATGAGTTTTTTGTGCAAATAAGAAAACTTGGACCCATCAACCACATAAAAATAGGGTGGATTACAAAAGTGGTCCCTTTAATATTCATGTATATGTTGTTTTCATCCTTTTAACTTATTATTTAACATTAATGATCTTTAAATGGAAAGCTAAGGCCTATCACCATGCATGATAGTCACATTCATCAAATCTCATTTTCATGATGATGTGCCCAAAAATATAGAGCTAAACTAAGAATATAAATTACATGTACAAGTTCTAAACAATCATAAAGGTTTAACTATCATGTATACTTAATGACGAATATGTTTTTCGATAATCTTGATCGAGGATGCTGATCATACATGTAAGTAATCTTATATTTATGAATATATCGCAATAAGATTGCTCAATAACACACCTATTGATTTCAAGTTCATTTTCTACCATATGATCCTAATTAAGAGGTTATCTATTCATCGTGTGAATTTAAGGATGATGCACACAAACTAGATCTCATGTAATGGCAATTTAACGCGCTCAATTTTACCTAGTTATGCAATCTAGACAACAATAAACTCTAATAACGTTGATTGAAATTAAACCTTGTCATTATGTGGTTTACATTTTGATACATTTTCAATCTGTTCAACAAGTTAGTTCATACGTTTGTCCCATCTTTTTGTTATTACATGCTTAATGCATGAAACATATCATAATTTCCATATGATCTTTTTCTACCTAAAGCTAAGAGCATGTTTAGTTACACACTAGTTCTTTAAAAATGAAAAGTGTTTTAGGTCTCTAGAAAACTAATGAAAATATAGAGAAAGGTGTTCACAATTATATACACGATAGAGTTCTCGTGATGAAGAACATGAAACGTTGAAAATCACAAGTCATAGTTTTCACGTATGTAGCTATACAAAGAAAACGGAGATTTCATTTCTCATAAATTTTATCAAAAAATACTACTTTGAACAATTTTTCCGAATTCATAACAAATCTATGAACAACATAAGAGTTTTCTATAACTACAGACACTACAGGAAAAACTTATGATACTCCGACATTGTCATAATGAAAATGACTAATTTAAGTAGTTGCAAGATTATGGGGAGAATGCCACTAAGTAATGGAATAATGTAAGAAGTTATAATAATAATACTAACAAAGAACCTAGCTTATATAATGGGAGGCATGTTCCATTCCTAGCAGAGAGTAAACAAATATATGTTGACAAAATGCATAAAATACAAATGGTGGCCAGGGTACGTTGATAGACAATTAATATGTAATTGATGCATGATTGTCGTGTCATGTTACTAAATAAATGCAATTATACTTGGTTAATTTAATTTAATTAATAAGTCAAACTATTAAACCAAACACCCCAAATGTAAAAAGAGAATATTTGGATAAGGAAACAGACAGAAAATAGGATAAAATGGAGATTAAATAAAATGTGGGTACGTGATAGAAGAAGAAGAAGGAAACAAGAGTTGGGGAATCTAATTTGTAAGATGGACAGAAGAGCTGGCCAAGTTTGTCTCGCATGACATGACAATAACACTACCCGGCACCACCTTTTGGGTTGGGTTTGGGTTATTGGGTTTGGTTTGGCACATGCAAGCCACGTGACCATCTCCCAAGAACTCAAAAACTGAACCCCTTTTGGCCTTGGGTTTTGAGAATAGAGAATGAATATTGGAAGTAACCAAGAAGAATGTGGGAACCTTTTTTAAAGTAATTATGTAACCCACTTGCTTAAATAAATACTCCGTATATTATAACACAATTCTTGTAAGATTTTCAATGATTACATACACAAGGAATGTTTAATGACATGATTGATAACCATTAATTTGTTAAGAATATCAAATACTACATGATTCCTATGCATAAAATCAACATTATATTGTTACTTGGCTCTTTTCTACATATTATGAATTACATTGAGTTGATAGTAAGTTTCAAAATTGGTAAAACAATTTTCATAAAGCATTTGTTTTGCAACAACGTGCTCAAGTTAGAGTTGGAACTAAGTTTATAGCTGGAACGGGAGATCTGGCTTATATTAAAAATCTATTTCAAAATTTTTTTTATTTATGGTCTTATCAGGGCTTATTTTTCAATTAGCCTTATTTTTGTTTTGTTGTCAAACAAAGTTTATGAGCTGTAATTTATTAAAAATCGTTGCCAAACACACCCATTGTGTTTTTGCCGTACGACTAAATTTATTCACGTACAAAACCGATCAACATATATATGAAAAATGTACGGTTTACTAAGGGTTTTGTATAGTATTTTCACAAATATTTAAAGATGTAACTATGGTAGTGAAATAATGTATTTAAATTTAACAAAGTAAAAAGGTATAAAGGTGGCTTTGGGTTGAATATATGAAGCGATATGCCGGGGGGAGTTGAGGTCTTCTAAAAATCCTTTGATGGCGGAACCTTCAATACATTCTCTCTCCCAACACTTTATATAACAAAATAAAAATCATAGGTATAAGAATAATAATCTTTAATTAATTGATAACAGGCCTGTCAGTATATAGGTGCAAAGACAGGGAGGGGGCAGAGGGATGGCAATGGTCATCCGATCCGATGGATATTCATCCGATCCATCCACTAAATTGTGGATGTGGACGATCTAAATGGATAAATAGTGGATATGGATATGGATGAAAATATATATATATACACACACACATGTAAATACACTTCTTAATAATACATATATATATACACATGTAAATTTACATATCCACTTATAAACCATAAACAATTATTTTGGTGTTATTAAACATATAAACATAAACAATTATTTTGGTGTTATCAAACATATATAAACCATAAACAATTAAGGTGTTATTGAATATATAAAATCGTAAATTTTAATATCTAATGTATATTTGAGGGGTTTTATTTTGTATTTTGATTTATATAGCAAATCTTAATGCATGAATATATCGTGCTGAGCGAATTCTGCTTACAACCATATATTGAAGTCACAATCCACGATATATAACAATTAAAACACGTGTGATTAACCTATAAACAAGTAGAAAATGTACATTTACATTTGTCTAAATATATGTTTACTTGTAAGTGTAATAAATTATGCTTCGTTGATTGACAATGTTTGAACACTTTTGTGAATAGATTTTTGTATGTTTCGTTATATTTATTTTTTTACAATATTTGTCAGTTTCATTTCATATTAGGAAATTTTATCTAACATTTTATGAATATCCAATGGACATCCATTAACCCGCTTAATCCATCGGATATGGATATGGATGGATGAATTGAAATTAAATGGATATGGATACGGATATGGACGAAAATATTTAAATGGATATGGATGTGGATATGGGATCATCCGATCCATATCCGATCCATTGCCATCCCTAGGGGCAGCATAGGCATCCGCCTTTACAAGAATTTCTAAATTACGTTAAAAAAATATTTTCTTTAAGATATTAATGACATTTTAAAAATTTCGCCCCCTAAAACTATAAAAGAAATAAAAATAAAGAATTTTCGCCCACTTTAATTGTATTTCCTAGCTCCGCCATATATATAGAGTGTGACTGCCCATGCAATCAAATTCTCCTATTTTCTAAACTTTTAGAAGTATTTTCTTTATTCAATCATCAAAGTATTTTTGTGAAAAATGAAAGAATTTGGATTTATTTATTAATTTAAAATTTGTTGTTAAGATTTAAAAAAGGAATAGATAGAGAAAGGGAATAATAATAAAAAGGTGGGGGAGGGTAAGGTAATTGGACAAGACGAATGGGGGGCATACTGCATAGGGGAGGGTGCAGGCACTGAAAGAATATATAGATACACAAGGATGTATATGTTGTGTGTGTGAGAGAGAGAGGTGGGTTGGGTATATATTCGGAGAGGGTGGCAGAGAGAGCAAAAAGGTTCACGGGGGGAGATAGAAAGAAAATTAAAAAAGATTGATTGGTGTTCGTATTTCTGTTGTGGGAATCTCATCTGACTACTTGCTTCCAGTTTTATTCACTACACCCTCATGGCCTTTGCCGACTACACGATACCCGAAATTCAAAAATTTCTGATATTTTCCGATTAATAGTCAACTTTGTCGAGGTAGTAGATAAGTTATTTGTAAACACATTAATAAATGATATAGATACTTCATAAATCGAAGAATTGTGGATTGTTTTAGTTGGTTGTGCGTAGTTAACAACCGTTTCTATTACGAATCTCGATTTAAAAGCTCCATAGTTATTAATTTTGGATATTTGAGATTCAGATATTCGAAATTTTGGATTCGGATTGTGAAATCAGATATTCAAAATTTCGGATATCCGACTTTGAACACCCCTAGTTAAAGGTGTAGATCGGTGATAAACTTTTACAATTGTACCGAGTTATGTAACGCACTCATTTTATTACTAATTAATGTATATAACAATCTTTCAAAATTTGTGCCAAGTTAAATGATATGTATTGCGCAACATTATTAAAAATGATTTACGTGACATTACGGTAATATGTCACGTAATACATATTACCTAACTCGACACAAAATTTGAAATGTCTCTATTAACATTAGTTATAAGATAGGTTTGTTACCTAACTCGATACAAAAATGAATATTCGTTGCAGTCTGCAACTTTATCTATAACACCCCTCATTTAATCTCATTTAAATATAGTAATTCGGAAGCGTAAGTCCAAATAGATGGTAATACTTTACATCATTTTATCAACTTATAAAATCCAACCTTTCCAAAACATAATTTCACAACAGAGGTGTTATATAAAACGTGGTAAAACATTATTTTATGCAAATCAAATATCAGAGTAACGCTTCACGGTCAAACATTCTTTCTATTCCAACTTCTTGCTCACCCAAATATATCAATAACCTGCAAGAAGTGTTATGTGGGGGATTAGCATAAAGCTAAGTGAGCAGATAACTAATCAACATCATAACTTAGCTCAACAACCTTGTGTACAACACTTAACACTAAAACCAGCAAGTACACCATACAACTCATCAACTAAACAACAACACCATAATGAGGATCGGCGGCTCTGGGGATAACCATAAACCCGGGTGGCTCCCCAAGAACACTTATCCAACCTAACCGTATGGCCATACGGACGAGACCGATAGCTAGTGATTATCTTCAACTAACACAGGAGGTGTGTTAAACTTTGGATAACCAACTAGCCCAACCAACAGTTCAACAACTCGTTGCCTCATTAACAACTGATGCCCGAAGGCCAATTAATTCAAGTGATCACATAATCAACAAGTCACATATTCAACTAGTCAACATATCAACAGTATTATTACTATCAACATAATCATCAATGCAACTAATAAAGTAATAATACGTTACTTGTTGTAACCAAACTTGTTACAACCAAGTTACGCTGAGGATTAGAGATCCACTCACCGAATACCTCAGCCATCCACTCAGTAGTCTAATATCACTGAGCCTTCTGCACATCTGAGAATATAATAGAACAATGCAAGTTAGTCACGTGTCTCAAATTATATACAACATTATTCCAATATTTCAATTAATACCTTTATTATCACTAGTTAACATGATTAACCTTCAACAAGATTATTATCATCAAATATTATTATATAACTCATCATAATCATCAATTCTCTATAACTTCTCATGAACACTTAATCAAATTCTAGCTTAACCCATGTTAATCATCATTAAAAATCAACTATTATCAATTATTCACTTATAACGTCAACTTAAAACATGGTTTCTTCCAAAATCAACCAAACTCTCAAACTTTTATAATGATTATATATCAACTTCATCACTTCAAAGTTAAAGATTAACTTATAATCATGATTCTATCATCAATTAACCATTCTAATGTAGTTACAACTTTCAACTCATGAATAATCAACTAAACTCATCTCTTTATATACAATTACACATGAATTTACATTTCTAAGCTAAGGTTTATATTACTTGATTCATATAATCATCAACTAACAACTATTATAACATTACAAGCTTCAATTTCAAGTTACTTATCATTATTTCATCATGAGCTACAAGAACCCTAGTTGATTTCACAAACTCTAGTTTATTTATTGCTACTAATCATCATCAACAAGCTCAAATAACATCAATTTAACAACCTCAATCCTTGATTTCGAATTAAAGTCATTAATTTACTAAAACCCCAAAACCCAAATTCTAGGGTTTATAATTCAAGAGATAGAGACTTACAAGATGCTTAGGAGAATTAGAGAATGATTAATCCATGCTTTGAAGCTTGATTTTGAACTTGTAATCTTCAATTTTGATGGAAGGAGGTGATTTAGAAATTAATCTAGGGTTTCATTCATGTGTATGTATGTATGTCGTACATATGTATGTATGGATATATGTTTTTGTTATAAACCGACTCAATTTTTAGTAGTATACAATAAGTGCTTAAATTTCATCCCCCGTACTTTTCATTGTCTGGAACTTAAAAACCATTTGCGGGGAAACATTATTTTATTTTACCGTCAACTACGTTAATTTAAAACAATCAATAATTTATTAGTCACAATAAATTATTCGACTCTTTTACCCATTTATTTTCAAATAATACAACACACCTATTTTCTGACACACTTAATCATAATTCACAGTCAGAAAATATTAAATACTATTAGACCCAGAAACAGGGTGTTACAAATCTTCCACCCTTTAAGAGATTTCGTCCTCGAAATCTAATCCCACTTAATCAATATAGATTAACACAACCACCAATTATTCTCATTTCAATTCATTAATAATCTTTTTCTTACACACGTTTAACCACATACTTATTCCCTTAAACACATAATGTATATACATCTTATTAGCTTACACATCATCGAGATTTGTTCTCCACTAAATTTGTTAACACCAAACACATCAACTATCTAATCACAATAATCGTTATACATATTCCATGTCACCCCCTAGAGTAACTCCTTAATTATGTATACATTTAACATCCTTTCTACAAGCACATATCCACATGTGCATATTTTGATACATTTTACTATGCCACTATTCAACATATATCTTATCTCTGATAATTAACTGATCGCTTACATGATCATTCATATCCACTATGTCAATCTTAACTTATAGTCACTTAACATATCATCTTTATTACAACACAACTATAGCAACAATTACAACTATGACGACAACAATAATCATAGTAACAATAAGGGGTACCGAACACTACTACATGCATCTTAGCAGCAAGTTGTAACTCGATTCGTCACCAGTAACTTAACTAATAATCATATACTTCTTTAGTCATCACATTGCTAAATCTTCCAATTTTAGCAACTAGTTAATTACTACTTTATAACTTGTAATTATAATTACAACTTGATTATATGAAATTCTTTATTTAACAGGAATCCACAACCATATAATCATCAACATATAACATTAACTAATAAGTATTATGTAGAGGTCAAATTCTATAGTTAAAATTATTATCATGTAATCAACTAGCATCACGTCACACCAATTTGGATGCTAAACAACACCGGTTAATACCATGTATCATCATCAATGGTATTTCAACAACACAAGGTGTAGTCATTAATCATATTTTCAACAATATTAACACAGTATCATTCATAATCAATCAACCTCTACTTTGCTTAGATCATCTTTTTAATTCATGCTATTGGCAATACATCACCTATACATATCACTTGTACCATACAACATTAACAGCAACAGCAACAACAACAACAACAACAACAACAACAACAACAACAACAACAACAACAACAACAACAACAACAACAACTTAGTGGATTACCACTCTTTCATTTTAGTCCATCCTTGACTATTTATCAATTACAGGTCAACATATATTACCTGATATTTTAAAACCACTTAACTTTATCTGGTACTTAGTAACCTCAACAACTCCATGTGAAATGGCATAATATAAATACGTTGGCCAGACGTCGTCATATTATGTCAGTCACACTTCATTCTCAGGCAACTTCATACCATTCATCTTCAAGTCATTAATCTTTACTCTAACATATATCATAACACTGATATCAACAGTTTACACACTTTGACAACCTGTAATAGCAAGTATATCCCCAATTATTAACTTGCTATTATTTTTAACCTATCACTTTTAATATACATTACTTGTATCATCAGTAAGGCATCTTCAACATAGACATTCAACACCATTTTCAATATATATTATTAACATAGGGTAATGTCTAATACATGTACATCAGTCAACCTCTTTATTACCCGATTTCCAATTAAACTACTAGTATAACAATTAATACTTCTAGTACCTTCAGTACCAACATTTCATCAATACAAGGTGTAATATTTAACACATATTCATCAATCTATAATCCTTTTGTTAATTTATAATTGAGCATTTCATATTCGATCATCACATAATTATAAGCTCATGCACTTATCCTCTATTTCTTAAAATGCTCAATTTAATACATTTTTAATACTTTTGCATAATTCAGTTACTTCATCATGTTCAACTAATTCACATCTTATAGTCCACATAATTCTTATGATCAAGGTTTACTAATCCTGATTAACCACAATCAACCTTACTATTTACTGGTGTATTTTTACAGTCACATAAACCGCCTACAAACAGCTCATACACTATAAAATGTGTGGACCTCTTAAAAACAACTTTTAATATTGCATATAGTCACAGGAATGATCTCTGGGCTCAATAAAACAAAAGCCCAATACAAAACGTAAGCTAAAAGTTCAAAATAAGGTCCGAAAAACAATAAAATGCGATTTTCGGGCCCCAAACGACCCCGAAGTGCCGAAAACTGACAGGGCTCATGGCAAAGCATGAGCTTTGACCGTTGAGCCGTTTCCAAGTGACCCTGTAAATTTCGTCTTAATCGGACACCGAAATTTTCAAAAATTTTCTACGTCAAGTATTACGTCGAACGTCGCAAGAAATTTTTTTTTTTTTTTTTTTTTTTTTTTTTATACTAACTAACGCGATCCGGGAAAACGGGTCAGGATCGCGTTCCTCAGTTAAAATGTTCTGTAGCCAAATTAAGCATACAAACGCGATCCGGAGAAAAGAGCGGGATCGCGTTCCCAAGAGAAAACGCATCTTAACCCGAAATACACACACAAACGCGATCCTGGAAAATGGCTGGGATCGCGTTCCCAAGCATAAAAAATTCTGTGACCAAATAACACATACGAACGCGATCCGGAAAGATCGTTGGGATCGCGTTCCCAAGTAGAAATCTGAGTTTCAGTAAAATTCAAATTTTTAGCCAATTTCAATCGCGCATAACTTTTTACTCGTTTAGAGTTAGACTCTAAAATTTTGCAGGCACGTCCACTATGCCAAAATGAAACTTTCCCTTTTTACACTTTTCCAGTTTACACGTTTTACGATAAAACGGACGTACGACTCATTTTGACCATTTTCGACCATTTTGGTTGACACGCCATATTCCAAATGGCTTGGTTTCAGACTTCCACCTTTTACCGACATGTTTCTATATATATTTAGGACGTGTGGGCATATTCATCACTTTCATATACTCATTATATCATGTTTTAACTAGTCGACCCGTTTAGGGGTCCAATTGGGCACCTTTACCAAAATCTACTAGTTTAACTACTTCAACACTTTCAACACACACATTCCTACTATATGTAGGATTTAAAATCACTGTTACATTGGTCATAACCAAACCAATACTCATTTTAACTATTTAACCACCCAGTGACCCATTTGGGCACTTTAACAACCCATTTGGGTTTCAACCTATATTTTTACAAATTTTAACACCCATTTTACACTTCTTTGACTTTACCAAGTCAAACAACTTCACTTTCGCTATCGGTGTCTCATTATATTCTTAAAACACCAAATTCACATAAAATCATCAAATTTAGACCAATCACAACAAGTTTTCCAATTTCATGATCACTTTGACTTTTCACAACTTGTCAATACATATTAGTTTGGTTGACTACTTCGACTTCATTATTTTACCACTTTGAGTATATAGATCATAATTCAATAACAATCATGATCATTATTAAACACATAAACATCTTACCATATTCATCACTTTATAGTATATATATTACCAAATTCGACTCTACTAATCTCAACTTTGACTTTTCCAAGTCAACGACACACATTCCAATTAATGGACACCTTCTTATTTTAAACATCTATACAACTCCATATTACTTCAATTGATATATTCCAACATCTCATTTCACTACATGGAGTCATTTCAACTTTGCTAATCATATTACTTCCAAAATTATTATTTCACATAACAATTCATACAACCGCCTTCATATTTTAATTTCATATTGTAGACACCATTAAATCCACATAATACTTCTATTACACCTTATTCAACAATGTGTCTACTCAATGCAACAATATATTACACCTTCATATGATGTTAAACATCTTATTTAATATCTCATCATCAGATTTACAAGCAACTATTATCAATGACTCATCACTAAGGAATCATAGCAGTTTGACTCAACTTACTTCACTACTAATCATAACATAGCAAAGTAAACAATTCAAACTTATTTAAATTCATCGAATTTATCGAGAATTACCTGGCATATCTAGGCCCACGAGTATTAAGGAATCAATGAGAATACCTATTGGTTCCTCATATTCCTCCGTCTCTGCAACCAAAACAACACTTTTGCAACTTTTTATAGGTTAGTACACATTCAATAACAACTTTCTCATGCAACTCCTAATCCCGCACTCCCAGGAATGCTTGACTTGACACTACCATAGATTTGGGATTGAACACATTGTAATGTCCAATTCGCCCAAACCTATGCTCTGATACCAACTTATAACACCCCTCATTTAATCTCATTTAAATATAGTAATTCGGAAGCGTAAGTCCAAATAGATGGTAATACTTTACATCATTTTATCAACTTATAAAATCCAACCTTTCCAAAACATAATTTCACAACAGAGGTGTTATATAAAACGTGGTAAAACATTATTTTATGCAAATCAAATATCAGAGTAACGCTTCACGGTCAAACATTCCTTCTATTCCAACTTCTTGCTCACCCAAATATATCAATAACCTGCAAGAAGTGTTATGTGGGGGATTAGCATAAAGCTAAGTGAGCAGATAACTAATCAACATCATAACTTAGCTCAACAACCTTGTGTACAACACTTAACACTAAAACCAGCAAGTACACCATACAACTCATCAACTAAACAACAACACCATAATGAGGATCGGCGGCTCTGGGGATAACCATAAACCCGGGTGGCTCCCCAAGAACACTTATCCAACCTAACCGTATGGCCATACGGACGAGACCGATAGCTAGTGATTATCTTCAACTAACACAGGAGGTGTGTTAAACTTTGGATAACCAACTAGCCCAACCAACAGTTCAACAACTCGTTGCCTCATTAACAACTGATGCCCGAAGGCCAATTAATTCAAGTGATCACATAATCAACAAGTCACATATTCAACTAGTCAACATATCAACAGTATTATTACTATCAACATAATCATCAATGCAACTAATAAAGTAATAATACGTTACTTGTTGTAACCAAACTTGTTACAACCAAGTTACGCTGAGGATTAGAGATCCACTCACCGAATACCTCAGCCATCCACTCAGTAGTCTAATATCACTGAGCCTTCTGCACATCTGAGAATATAATAGAACAATGCAAGTTAGTCACGTGTCTCAAATTATATACAACATTATTCCAATATTTCAATTAATACCTTTATTATCACTAGTTAACATGATTAACCTTCAACAAGATTATTATCATCAAATATTATTATATAACTCATCATAATCATCAATTCTCTATAACTTCTCATGAACACTTAATCAAATTCTAGCTTAACCCATGTTAATCATCATTAAAAATCAACTAGTATCAATTATTCACTTATAACGTCAACTTAAAACATGGTTTCTTCCAAAATCAACCAAACTCTCAAACTTTTATAATGATTATATATCAACTTCATCACTTCAAAGTTAAAGATTAACTTATAATCATGATTCTATCATCAATTAACCATTCTAATGTAGTTACAACTTTCAACTCATGAATAATCAACTAAACTCATCTCTTTATATACAATTACACATGAATTTACATTTCTAAGCTAAGGTTTATATTACTTGATTCATATAATCATCAACTAACAACTATTATAACATTACAAGCTTCAATTTCAAGTTACTTATCATTATTTCATCATGAGCTACAAGAACCCTAGTTGATTTCACAAACTCTAGTTTATTTATTGCTACTAATCATCATCAACAAGCTCAAATAACATCAATTTAACAACCTCAATCCTTGATTTCGAATTAAAGTCATTAATTTACTAAAACCCCAAAACCCAAATTCTAGGGTTTATAATTCAAGAGATAGAGACTTACAAGATGCTTAGGAGAATTAGAGAATGATTAATCCATGCTTTGAAGCTTGATTTTGAACTTGTAATCTTCAATTTTGATGGAAGGAGGTGATTTAGAAATTAATCTAGGGTTTCATTCATGTGTATGTATGTATGTCGTACATATGTATGTATGGATATATGTTTTTGTTATAAACCGACTCAATTTTTAGTAGTATACAATAAGTGCTTAAATTTCATCCCCCGTACTTTTCATTGTCTGGAACTTAAAAACCATTTGCGGGGAAACATTATTTTATTTTACCGTCAACTACGTTAATTTAAAACAATCAATAATTTATTAGTCACAATAAATTATTCGACTCTTTTACCCATTTATTTTCAAATAATACAACACACCTATTTTCTGACACACTTAATCATAATTCACAGTCAGAAAATATTAAATACTATTAGACCCAGAAACAGGGTGTTACATTATCCCCTAAAAATATGTTCATAGTTTGAGTAATTCGGAAAAAAGAAGTGCAAAACTGAGTGAAAATTACAATAAAGAGTGTGAAAATACGTTCAAAGTGAGTAAGTGACATACTAAATACACCTATTATTTGTCAATTTTTCACATAAACCAATCATATTTTAATGTTAATCATCTTTTCATGTGTTTATTTAAACTTATGAATTAGGCATACTTAGCATTATTTTTCGAGATAATAAAAATAGTTGATAAGTTCATTCAAAGTACGTTTTAACAAGTTTTTCTTTTTTTCTTTGAAATAAGTATCCATAATATGTTCTAATTGACTATTGACCTAGGAAATTTGGAGTGATGACATTAAGTGATGGAACACCTCAAGAGTAATATATAAATGGTGGTGATATTTTCACCAAACTTTTTGATAGATCCACCATATTTATGCATTGAAAGTTTGTACTGTATAAACTGGTATTGCACTGTAATGGTGTATTTATCAAAAAATTTGGTGGATTTATCATCACCCATATATAAAACATCAACACCATCTTCAAATTCACAATTATTAAACATATACATTTGTTATATATATATTCAGTGATCACAATATAATTATCATACACTTCTTCTTTTATTTTAATCCGTCAAAAAAGACATGAAACAACTTTTATTCGTTTGAATCAAGTTTATCATATATAAACTTCTTTTTAAAGAGAATGATGGCAATCTCTTAATTTCCTCCCGGTAATAAACTATCAAAAAGTGTTGAATAATTAAAAGATCCTACCTTCGGCCTGATTATATAAAATATCAATTTCTAGAATTTTATTCAAGATATTATGTTTCAAACTAAGTTAAGGGTTATTTTGGTGTAACGTATTTAATTGATGAGTTTTACGGCAATTTCACAATCTATTAAACATTTACGTATAGCTAACATTGTCTACACATTTTTTCAATCAAAATTAAACCTACAAGCTATTAAGTGATGGGGTTACTCACGTAGTGTTGGGTGTGAAGATTAGAACAAAGAAAACAAAAAAATATAGCTGAAAAAACATTGATCTTGGCGGGATGATTTGGATCTCGGTGGAATCGTGAAAATTTGGACAGCGGATTCGATCCCAGTGAAATGAGTTTTGATCCCGATGGGATCAAGGGTGTCAGCAGATTGACCCTTATTCTAAACCCTAATTGGTTCGAAAATAGTAAAGAAATTATCTCTGTTTTGGTTTGTGTACTAAAACGATCTACATGTTGGAGATCGGACATAACCACGTTATATCCGTGGGTCGTATAGTTCGTATTTTAATCTTCTTTGCTTGGTTTCTTTATTCGTTTACTGTTTGTGGATGTAACTCTATTTACACGAGTGTTGCGGATTTGTTTTTTCTAACAATTGTTTGTTGTTATGAGTCGTTGTTTATACTGTAATTTCCCACGTACCACCGGCACATAGACACTTTCATGTATAGTTATTGAGTGCCTTGTAAATATTTTGATGTAAATATAGAGATGTGGGAATATAATTATAATATTATATGATAAGATAGTTATTATGGCTATAATATATTATTTGCTTTGTTTAGTTATCTCGTGTACTCGTGTATATTTTGTATTATGGCAGTCATTCTCTGGCTCTCGGCCTCTCGCCATAGACCATAGTTGGCTAGTTACTTCTGTGTTTTTTTGTTTTTTAGTAAATAGTTTTACCATAACCTAAAGGCTAAAACTAACTTATTGAAGAGGAAAATATTGCATAAATACCAAAGAATTTTTGACCAAGCGGTATGCAGTGAATAAATTTATAAAAAGGGTATGAAATCAAGCCAAGGCAACGTATAAATGTATATTGTATATAATATGTGAGGTAAGTAGTAGGTTTGCTTTTTTCAAGGAATAAAAACACATTGCATAAATGCTAAGAAAAAAAATACTTGAATTCTTATTTTAGTTATGTGTGTTGCGTGACATGGAGTGGAAATGACAAACTATCAGTGTTCACCAACTTGAACGTCGGGATCCGGTATTCACCATGTCAAACTGGCATTCAAGCTCAACGTTCAAGATCAATGTGTTGCCAAGAACGTTGTGTTCAAACGTTTTTCTTTTTTTGTTTCCTTTTATTTGATGGGTTATAAACTATTGTTGTGAGCCCATTTGAACAAAGAGTTGAACATTGAACTACTCCCCGCAAAATCATACTCGTGTTAAACTTCGGGGTTTAATTAAACACTGAACTGAACACCGAGTACAACGACAACTACTACTCATGCTCTAACAATAACGAAAAAGGTAGGTAATTTCATATGTGTTACTGAAAACATCATCTCTTGTTATTTGAAGTTTATAAATTTACACCAAATATTTTGGGGGCTAAATGGCTAATACTATTAGACCCTAATTGACCTAATACCAACAAACGAGCTTGGGTCATACTAATCTATCATCTAAAATAAATACTTGTAAAAATAAATAAAGAAACTACAAATTAAATAAATAACGCATAATCAATCAATATAGCCGATAAATAAACGAAATAGAAGCATGAGAATACAACTATTTAGGTGGTTTAAGTACTCAATGTTAATCCACAATTTTTTATGAAAAAAAAAAAGAAAAGAAAAGAAAAGAAAATAAACTTTATACTCTAAAAAATTACGCATATCGATCATATTCGTAGATGACATAAAATATATATATAAAAAAAAAAAAAAAAAAAAAAAAAAGAAGTTGACTTTCACAACATGATTTATGTAGTAGACGAGGGGATGCCATTGCCAACCAACTATCCAATCATCCAAATAATATGTGGGATATGATATGATGTTAGCAGCTATGCGTTTTTCATGCGCGTAGGTCACAAATCAAAAGCTTTCATATATATGTCATAAAAGTTTTAAGCACTACAAATATTATATGTTAAAGCAACTTTTATGTTACATTTGACAACAATCTTTGGTCACTGTAAATTGGCTATCCTTTTAAAATATTTATTTATTTTCTTTAATTTATTTTGTTGTTGTTGTTTTTATACGGTCCGGTTCAAGAAGAGAAGAAAATATGACGTGTACAAACGGACTAGATGTAAACTATAACCAATGCCAACTATCACCTACGTTATGTTATCGAGTTTAAAAGTAAGAGAAAACGAAAAGAAGAGACGAAACAAGAAAATAGTCGTAGAAGAATAGAAAAGAATGTTAATTTCATATATTGGAGGAAACATTTGTTTTTATTAAATCAACTTATAGTTTTACTTTCACTTCCTCCCCTAAGAAAGACTTTAGATTAGTATTACTTCATGAATAAATCTTCATATGTTAATGATATAAACTAAAAATGCTAATATGAAGACATTACTACTAAATTCATACTAATAAAATAATACTGATATATGTTATGTGTGCAAAATCTGCACAAGTTGTTCTTCTAGTGGCATTCTAAATTCTAAGTCAATCTTGACGTTTAATTTTACGAGGCAATGAATATTAGCAACATCCATCATTAACTTTTGAATTGTAACTTTGTAAGGCATATATATAAATTACTAGACTTTAAACCCGTGTATAAACACGAGCCGTTGATTTTTAATATATAATCTTGTATTTAGTATCTTGTTTTTAATAATAAGGTGTATAAGTTAATATGTATATCAAGCATTTAGTTGGATTCATGATAATATTACTTTATGTAAATTAATTTATATAAGTAAATATTAAAAAATTAAAAGTTTTTGAAACCAAATTTGTAAAAAAAGTTAATTTAAGTATATATTAACATTTTCAAGTAAATTTATTTCTACTCGGTGAATTAATAATAGAAACATTAAAAATCGATTTGGATAATATGTTAAGTGAGTAGTTGATTAAAAAAAATTCTTTTTTTGTAACATCCTCCGTACTTGTCTGGTAATTTCTTATTTTAAATTTGCTTAATTAATTGTGTTAGAAATTATTTGATATTAAATTGTTTTATTGAGAAACTTAGATTAATAAGTCTCAGGACTTATTGTGAATAGTAAATTGTTGATTGTTGTAATTTACTATAGTTGACGGTAAAATAAAATAAGTTTCTCACAAATGATTTTTAAGTTCCAGGCAATAGATTGAAAGGGGACTAGTTTTAAGTGGATACCTTTCCCTTTTAGGAAAGTTTCTCACTTTCTTTTAAACCTTGAAACCTTAAAACTCAAAACATAAACAATCAAGAAGCTTTGAAATCTTGAGCTGTTATTGTGATCTTGTAACATTCATATCATCATCATCATCATCATCATCATCATCATCTGTTTTTAGTAATCTTCATGTGGTAAGTTTGATTTATTTTGATTATGTTTAAAATCATAGGTGTTCATGAATTTTAAGGGAATCAAAGTGGAATAGTTGATTTTGATGTTAGGAGATGGTTACTTGATGATATTGATTATTATAGTTGTTATTTGGATTGTTAAAATGATCATAGAAACTGATATGGTGTGATTTGGTTTAAAATTTTCGGATTTGGGTTTCTTACTGTGCGATGGTTGCTGATACAGGGTAGGTACCCGGCGGGTAGAACCCATACCCGGCGGGTAGTTCGTCTAAACCAGGAACTCGACTGGTAAACCGGGGACCCGGCGGCTACTCAAGGCTTTAAAACCCATTTAAGTTATGTTACCATGAAAGTTAATGTACCCGGTTGTTTTGGGTTGTATCCGGCTGCTAAACCCTGTACCCGGCGGGTACTTGGGCTACCCGGCGGGTAGTGACACGGATTGTGCAATTTTTCTTTTTGTTGTAACACATGTGCTAATTATGATGTATATCAGTTAACATGCTTAATTACGTATACTGAGCATGATTAGGAACTTATTATAGTTATGTGAATACTATTTAGTTCCTTAAATTATGTTGGATATAAGTTAAGTATTGATGATCCTGATTACTAACTTATTTTTGATTGTGATTCTCAGATCCTCCAAAAGATAAGTGACACCTGGATTTTGAGTTTGTGACTACAGAGGTATCGGTGAGTGGATTTGAAACTCACAGTTTGGTTTGGTTGTGTCAGTTTGATTTCAATCAATAATTATAGGATTACTTGTCGCACCCCCAAATTCGTTAATTACAGTTTATCAGATGATTGCGGAAGCATTAGATCGAGCGGGGGCGCCGACGTCAACATTGGACATTCATGCATCAGAGCGTATGATTATTGCTGAACAGTAGTTAAGATGTCGTCCTATTTTGTCGTGGGTCTCCTAGTTCCATATGCATGCAGTTTTATATGCGCAGCTAATTCCCTGAAAAACATAGTAAAAAGTCAACATGGTTGTTGAGTGAATTCACATTTTTTATGTTTAATAAGTGGGTAAACCAAGTTCATTGTAAAACGTTGACCTAAAAGTCAAATAAGTTTCGTTTATAAGAGTTTGTAGGAAAGTAAGTATCCTATAAGTAATTGTTGGAAAGTATGTATCCTATCCAAAAGTATTTGTAGGAAAGTACGTATCCTATTTCGAAGGTATTTGTAGGAAAGTATGTATCCTATTTCAAAATATCGTTTAGTTGGGATGTATGCCCAAAATACAGTTTAAAATACTTTGCTGGTCGTTCTCCAGTGATTTTCAAAACAGTATCGGTCGTTCTCCGGTTAGTTCACAAGTTAGCACCGGTCGTTCTCCGGCGAGTTCACAGTTAGTACCGGTCGTTCTCCGGTAAGTTCACAAGTTAGCACTGGTCGTTCTCCGGCGAGTTCACAGTTAGTACCGGTCGTTCTCCGGTAAGTTCACAAGTTAGCACCGGTCGTTCTCCGGCGAGTTCACAGTTAGTACCGGTCGTTCTCCGGTAAGTTCACAAGTTAGCACCGGTCGTTCTCCGGCGAGTTCACAGTTAGTACCGGTCGTTCTCCGGTAAGTTCACCAATTAGTTTACACAAATGTAACAGTTTATAGTATGAAAACGCTATTTCATAAACAATAGTTGTATAGTATGAACACAATTATAAACAATTTGTATAAAAGCATAAAATTAATTATATAATAATTGTACATGTAGCAAAAGAGTTGGCTATGTTTTTCACCCCTATTTAAAAAGCAGTAAAACAGTAAAAAGGTAGGGGCTGTGAACTCACCTCATGAGCTAAATGCGTGAGAGCTAGCAAAGCGTAAGTCCAGGTAGGGTCTCTAACGTCCTAAACGTATGAGATTACAAGTTTAAGTAAGTGGATATCTCTATAGACTATCAATGCTAATGTCCACTCAACTAGTATGTCCAATTGTATTTTGTTTTTGAAAATAAACGTGTACGACCCGTTGGTGAAAGTTTGTAATAATAATTCTTAAAAGACATTACTATTAGATTTGTTCGTTGTATACTTTACATTAGTATATATTATGTGTTATTGAGTTGTGTTTGTATGTCGTTATCGGTTGTTACGAAAGTTGAATACTTAGTGAGAATAAAGTTTTAATTTTTGGTCCAAAGGTTCTAAGTGTCGATTTTTCATTTGGTTTATGTTTTCAAGTCTCATTTTTGGTCAAAGTCACTTAATAAGTCACTCAAACCCACTTTGATCACAAGTTGCCAAAATTAGTAAGTTTGACGTTTTCGAAACCGATGCCCATTTCGAAACCGATGCCCATTTTTGTTGACTCGGTCAAACCTTCACGGTCTGACCCAAGACTTTTACCCAAACCTTAAACATCTTCATAAGTCATAAAAAGTTAGTCTTTCCCTAAATAGCAAGTCCGCAAGTGTCGGTTTTCATAAGTTACCTAAAATCAATCCACTTTTACATTTTTCCAGAAAATACATCACCTTGCCGTATTTTTCTAAAACTCTACAGTCCGTAATCAAATCCAAAAAAATTACCAGTTGTTCCCCCATATGTTATCTAGTTTCAGTAAATTTTACAATATTTTTAAAGAAGTCTAAGTATTTTTCATAATTACTTTTATCTTCTGTGGACAGATTTGGACAAATGCATGAAGTTATAGTTTCTGGGCAAAATTCATAGGTTTTCAGCAAAAGTTGTCAACACAACAATTGTAGCCAATGAAATTTGTGAAATTTTGGCAGTGGTTTCAAGTCATTTGGAGTGTGTAGCTCGAGATATGCCAAAACAATAAGATTAAACTTTCTGTCCTTACTGGACAGATTGTCTATGTGTTCTCACAAAAAATATTAAAAATAGTAAACAAACTCATAAAAATATGAGGTTTATGGGGTTGGAAAGATTACTTTATGAACTTAATTTTAGACTATAAAAACATCCGTTTTCATTAAGAAATGAGTGAGAAACAACCAAGATAAAAGCGTACAACTTTCTGGACAGAAAGTGCATGTTGCATTTAAGTAAGTTTTTGATGATGAAAAACGTTTTTATGCATATTTTTGGACATGATCTTGTTTAGTGAACATATTAACATGTTATTTAAGAAAAATGATGAAGAAAATAAGTTCCTTACAATGGGGATGGAATGAAGGAAAGAAGGAGGTGATGTTGAACTTGAATCCTTACAAAAAGATGAAGTTTTGAGGTGGTGGTTGTATGGTGGTTTATGGTGGTGATGTGATGGACTTATGGTGGTCTTGGGTGATTGTAGGTGGTGTAGTGACTGAATCAAATTCATTTTTAGAGAGAGAGTGGTTAGAGAGGGAATTGAGAGAAATGGGGAAGTGTGTGTGTTGTGGGAAGTGAGGAAATGCATGTACATTGAATGGGTTAAGGAAAAGAGGAGTTTGCATGAAGTTTGGTTGGTGAGAGGGGGTGGTGACCAGCCCCCTATGGGCCCCATGGGTGGGTCTTGTGATTAAATTTTCAGTCTCAGACTGTGTTTACGTATTTTGGTCATTCCTCGTTATTTTCGTTAAAACGTTAAATCGCCTAACGTTATTTTGCGTAAATTTTAATTAACGATATGTTTGGGATATTTTTCCATTGAAGTATTGTTAAAATACTTTATTTTGGGTTACCGAAATATTTATCGAGTTTCGTTTCGTTGCTGAATGCGATTCGCGCGTTTTCTCCAAGTTTGTTACGTTTTAATTAAAACGTCTAGGTTTTTCGTGTATTATTATATTAAAATAATAATATAGTATAAATAACTACTAAAAATAGAATTAAGTTATTTATAGAAATGTTTTCACCAACGTCCGTATTTTTGTCGGGTTCGTTCCGAATGTTTTGTACGTAATTATACTAATTACGAAATATGTAATACTACGCGTATTAATTAGTTGGGGTTTGCTAGACTTACCTCTAAAATTTGTTGTGAATTCACTTAAGTAGGGAATTAGCCTAAAATATAAATGTTTAGTGTACCTAATTGTATTCAAAATTGCGGGGTGTTACATTACTATTGATAGAATGTTAAATTTGAAATGATATGCCATTGGATTGGTTGATTGATTAGCCTGTGTGCTGGAATGTAGAATCCAGAGGTCAACTAGATTGTTGGTTGGACTTGATTGCTATTGTTGGTCAACACAGGGTTGCGTACATGTGTTAATGAAGATTAGCAATAAGTTAGCGGTTAATCACTGTTTTGGCCTACAGTTGATTTAAGTGTTCTGATGGGGCCACCCGGAACAGGGTCCTTAGGAACCACCGTTCCTCTTGACGATATTTGTTACATTATTAATTGTGAACAGATTGCTAGCTAAATTGAATTGTAGTTGATTATTCATTCACTTAGCTTTGTGCTAATCCTCAATTTACTTCCTGCAGGTTATGTTAATTATGTGGGTAGTCAGGAAGGGATGTTTTGAGGCTGGAAATGTTTGAAACTTGCAACTCTGATCAAGTTCGTTATAAACAATGTTTTGTAAAATATAATGCCCCGGTTTGTAGATAAATTAACTGTGTTTGGATTAGTAGTTAAACAAGTTATATAAATGTTTGTGAAAATTTCGAGCAACATTTTAATGAAATATGTATTGTAAGTATACGCTTCCGTGGTAAATAATACAATATTGTTGTCTTAAAGGAGGGGTGTTATAATTATTATTATTATTATTATTAATTATTACTCCTTACTATGTTGGGATTTTAGTTCATGCATGAATATGCAACTTAATCACGATAAACATTTAATAATTTGGAAAAAATATAACTGATGCGCTGAGGCCATAAGTTAAAGAGTATTTAATGAAGTAAATTTTTTCATAAATAATATAAATCATAATTGACATATATATGTATAATAGAAAATTAGTAAGTTTAATAAATGATTTTAGTTTCGAATGTTTTAATGAATTTAATGAAGTTTATCGTATATAAGTTAACCGATCCCTAATAATTTACTATAAAAGTAACATCTCATACCGCCTTCCGGGGGTTAGGGCCCAATACCGTCTAAGACGGTCTATGGGGGAGCTTAGATGTAGACAGCCGCGGGTTAGGGCCCAATACCGTCTAAGACAGTGTATGGGGGATGTTAGATGTAGACAGCCTTACCCCTACCAAAGGTAGAGATACTGCTTCCATTTATACCTAAAGGTAGAAAGGACCTCCGGCCTTTTTGCAGGGGATGGGATTCGAACCCCTGACCTCTTGTTCAAAGGCAAGGGACTCAGTCACTAATCCAACCCTGCTGCTTCCCTAATAATTTACTATGTATATGTATATTATGCTTTTTGATAGCGGAATAAAGTAATTTAAGGATTCGAAGTCGTAACCTAATTGGAAGAAAAGGATAGAGTTTCTAGCTAATTTGTGGGCATGATATTGATGATTCCAAAAGAAAATACACGAAATGGCATCCGGAATCTAGCCCACCCCAAAAAAAGTCAAGGCCCAGCAAGTAGAGCCCAAATTGTCATATTATAAGCCTTTATTTCATTTATATTTCTATAAAATAAATTATAAGTCATACGTATACAGTTGTAGAAGTACAAGTGGAATGTATGCCTCTCCCTCTGAGAATGTGATGCACAATATATCCCTGAACCTTAGCATGATTTCGTTCGATTAAATGCTTGTTGTTTGCTAATTACAGTATATCAAGAAGACAAAACTATAAGGAATTGAAGTATACTCGTATAACATGAGTAAAACAAATAAGTGGGTATTTGGAATTGCGTTTGGAAAAGCTTATCTCATCATGTTATTGTAGGAACCAAAAGAAGATCAACTCGAACGCGTTAATGTTGCTATCTATAGCCTATAGGTTCTGCACAATAATGCAATTTGATGCTACGAAACAATTTTAATCACGGGAAATGGCAATTTGTAGTTTTGCAAATAAGTAATTCACAGAGTCATGTAGCAACTAACTTACTAACAAGCTGTGGAATAATCTTACTAGTATATAAAGCATCTTGGTTTTTTTAGGAGAATTTAAGAACCACTTTTAAGCCTAACAATTATTAATTCTAGAATTTATGTGATTTACAAATAGTTCATTATTTTTAGCAATTAAATCACTTTCTCCATCGTATAATCTTATTTCTTCAAATACTTTATACGATAAACATATAAATTCACAATTATTTATTCGTCTCGTTGCATTGTGCGGGCATACTGTTATAATAAGTAATTGATGACTAATCAAGGAGTACTAATTAAGTAATTATTCCATTAAAATGTATTTATTTAAAAATTATAAACACAAATTACCTTTCTGCAAAATTCTTTCCTCTCCTTTTATCCAACAAACCTTTTTGATTCAACTATTTGACCTAATCTTAATATTTTATTTTCGTTCTTAATAGGATAATACCAAACACTATCGATTTTTTATATTATATTCCCTTTCCAATTAAAAGTGATATCATTTCCTCGTCGACCGTTGATTTTCTTGATTAAAATACTCCCACCGTTATTTCATCAACTTTTTTATTTCTTTTTCTTTTTTATAAACAACTTATTTTAGCTAGTCCTGAAGGTTATAGATTTAACACAAGAAATGTTTTATAAGAAAAAACATGACAAAACATCCGACAGTTGGTCATATTATAAAATTTTATTAATTAATTTATCAAATGTCAAGTTGATCTTTTTAAGTGTCACAAGGGTTTTACAAATTTCACGAGTTTAATTACCGACAATCTCAACATTTCAAAGTTACCCTTCCCTATATAAAAACTTCAAAATCGCGAAGAAATTGTGACTTTATTGGATTTTACAAATTTGCATAAATACTCCTGAACGGGTAACATCAATTTTACTGTATTTTTACATGTTACGTAAAGTCATGAACAAAATTAACTCAAAAGAAAGTATTATTTACGTAAAAAGCTAAAGTAATCATGATAATAATATAGATATACAGTCTCCAATGAAAAAAAATAAAAAAATAAAATAAAATCGAAACCCTTCCCAAAGAGGAAACCCTTATCATCCCTTTGTTTACTTTCAGCTCTCTTTGACTTTCTAAATTGCGTATTTTCAATCATGGCGGCACCCAACAATCCCGAAGAAGAACAACCACCACCGACTCTCCCTTGTGATTATTGCAACCATCAGATCGCCGTTATCTTCTGCCGTGCTGACTCAGCAAAACTTTGTTTATTCTGTGACCAGCACGTGCACGCCGCCAATGCTCTTTCCGGTAAACATCTCCGGTCACAGATCTGTGACGGCTGTCGTTCTGCACCTGTTTCTGTCCGTTGTTCCACAGACAACCTCGTACTCTGTCGTGAATGTGACTGGGATGCCCACGGCAGTTGCTCTGTGTCCGCAGCACACGATCGTACCCCAATCGACGGTTTCACCGGTTGTCCGTCGCCGTTAGATCTCGCAACCACATGGGGTTTGGATTTAAACAACCACCGGAAAAAGCCCATCAATGATCCGGGTCATGATTTGGGTATTTGGGGTAACCCGTTTTCCGACCCGAACTCTTGGATGCAAGATCTCATGGTACCTGATGAGTATAATAATTCCTGTGCAGAGGATTGTGTCTCATCACAGAAGTTGACTTTGACTTCTAAATGTGGGAAGCAAAAAAATGTGATTTTTAAACAATTGAGTGAGCTTTATAAAAGAAGTTTATTGGTATCTGATGATGGTGGTGGTAGTGATGGTGGAAGAGATGAGCCACGTCAGCATGATGATGATGTCGAAGATGATGAGATACAACATGATCATCAACCGTTTACATCTTTATTAATGATGCAGGGTCCGTTGAATATCGATCGTTCGTTGAATATCGATCCAGTGAAAGATGGAAAATTGGAACAGAATATGGTTTGGGACACTAAACCTAGAGGTCATAGAGGAACTCAGGTTACAATTCTTAATTAAACTAATTGAATTACTCCTTTTGAAGCTTTGGGTTTAGTTTTATGGATAAGTTAGAACCAGATTGAGTGTAAAGATTGGATCTTTTTGTTTGTGGTATAAGAATGGGCAAATTACAATCACAAGTTTTGGAAAGTTTGATATGTGATAAAATATTAGAATTGTTTAGTTCCATAACATACAATAGCAAAAATGGTGAAGTTGAATACATTCTAATGTCATTAGCCCTGAATTGAATTACCTTTTGAAGCTTTTGGATTTAGTTTAATCGATAATTTTGAACTAGATTGAGTGTAAAGGTTAGATCTTTTTGTTTGTGGTATAAGATTTAGTCATTTGTTAAATATTGTTTGTCCAAGAAAATGTGGTATGTATATTAATAGTTTAATACTAGAGGTGATGTTTGTATGTTGATAATTGATACTCCAAACCCACGAAATGGTTAATGGAATTAGGCATTAGGCTTTTAGTTCATAAATTGAAGATATAAATGGTGCTTCGTTCTTGGTAAAAACTAACAACTTTGTTAAATGATCTATGTAAGTTAGTTTGAATCATGGTGGTATCGTTTATCACTATTGTAGTGAGCATGGGAAATGTAGGATATTTATAATTATATACGATGATCCTTATTCCATTGTTTAAGGCTCTGATTCTGAATTTTCAGTGTTTTCTGTTTCTGTTCCATTTTGTTATCAATGTAAGTCGTGTGGAACAGGGAATATCTTTCTACCACATGCTATTTGGGTAGGAAGTTCCAGTTAGTTAGATGGAATTGATCATGGAATATTCTGTGCGTAGAATGGGTTAAAATTTAATGAAATATATGTCTTTTTCTTATTTATTAATATACTATGGTTTTCGATGTCTCTTTCTTGCAGATATGGGATTTTAATATGGGTCGGTTGGCTAGTCCAGAAGAATCTGATGTAGTAGACTCAACAGGGTACGGTACAAACAATGAAGGATTTATGATGAAAACTTTCAATGAAATTTTAAGTGAAGCATCGTTGCCCAATAAAACTGGGTTAGAAGATATTTACGCAATAAATTACTCCACATCGCATACCGATATTGCAGCTTTAAATGTAAACCAGTTTTCACTTTTATGTTGTTATTTGTCTTGAATGTATGTTGATCATGAATATACTTACCCAATATTGACTTGCGTAGCTCAATATTCAGACCAACTCGAATGACCGAAAAGCAACAGCAAGTTTTGGAACACATAATGGATATGGTGGTGGTTCAAATGATATCCAGTTCACCGAGCAAAATGTTATGGGAGGCGAAAAACCGTCCACATCATTAAATAAAGCTGATTTAGAGCTTTTGGCAAAGAATAGAGGTGATGCAATGCTTCGTTACAAGGAGAAGAAGAAAACGCGAAGGTATTCTTTTGACTGCTTATGTTTTGTGTAGCGGTGGCAAAATTGACAGGTTTGTTAACGAGTCCAAATTTGCTAGGGCAGAACCTGGTAATTTGTTGGTATCCGTCGGGTTAGTTTGGGTTGACTAGAAAGGCTAAACACATGTCATCCTATATTAATAATATTAAATAGTTAGTATATCAAAAATAATAATTTAAATCAATATTTAGTTATGAGGTTTTATGCTAGATACTTGTGATTTGTGTAAAGGCAAAAATCAGAATGGGCAAGTTGGGTAATGGGTTATGAGTTCAGGTCAAAACACGGCTAGTTTTTAACCTTTTTTGGTCTGGTTGACTTGACCCAGAAAACTATCAGTCCAAAAATATATTTCCTTATACGAAAGTTCCTTGTCAAATGTGATTGTAAAAGTTGCACTATGCTGAAATACTAATCTGTTTTTTCTTGAATCAAATGATATGGGATGTTTTATGCATTAAAATACACTCTGGGACGCTTTTCGACCCATTATATATTTGTCTGTATGTTTACTTGACTCGTTTCATCCGTTAGAATGTTGCCTCAACGTGCTATACAAACCAATATACCGGCTAAAATTGTCACTTCTAATTTTGTGTTTGTAGTAAATATTTAAGTGGCTTTACATGATGAAAATATGTGTGTAGATATGACAAACACATTCGGTATGAATCAAGGAAAGCAAGAGCTGATACTAGAAAGCGTGTGAAGGGTCGATTTGTGAAGGCTAATAACGAAGATGGTGATGGTTAAAATACCAAGTTTAGGATTCCTCCTTGTGTATTTGTGTAGCTTTTAATCAAGTGATGAATAGATGTAGATGTTGTAGTGTTGTAGGTGTTTGGCATGATGACATTTAGAGGTGCGATAGAGGATTTAGAGAGTGGTCTTTCATTATTTAATTTAGTACCATTGGGTAACCGTTACAAGCTCAAGGTCCTCCCTCGACTATGTACTAAATTTGTATTCTTTTGTGTACCACGAAATGTAACATTTGAATGTGATTCTAGTGGCTATGGGTCAACCTGAAGAATTTTGGCCCTTTGATTTGTATTAAGCGAAAAATAAATATCAAATCAAATTGGAAAATAATGCTTGCCCAGAAAGAAAAGTGTCAAGTCTATCAGAAGCTCCTTTGTTATGTTTTGTCTTATTTAGTTAATGTTATATGTTATATTGTTTGTGGTACGTGGCATTTGGAGTGGTTTTTATGCTCCATTATTACCTTATGTTAACATCATTTCTTTTTATATAGTTCTAAAAACAGAACTAAATACAACATTCAAGTACTTGTAACATTAGACCTTCTTGTTCTCTTTATCAGATCGAAGTCACCAACAGTTGCTATGGTGCAATTCACTTTAAAAGCAGTGACGAAGTTAACAAGTTGTTCGTCGATATTTCATCAACCATTACTAACCATTACAATTTTTTTTTGATAGATGATGTATATTGTGCATGTATTAACATTGTGTTTTGCTGATGCACATCCTTTTTTCTGAAGTGTTGGATTAACAAGAGGTCCCCCACCATCTTGGTCCTCTTGTTGACCAAATTTGTAAATGCATATAAATATGAAGTTAATATGTCTTAATGATGCACATTAACATAAGTAGACCTTTACATGCAGGGGTGGACCTACGTCCAGTCAATTAAGCTGATTTAGTGTAAAATTAGTTTTAATTTTAGTAGTTTTCTAAGAGTGAATACATTCATAATTAGACGGTGCACCTCACCGTTTAAATAAACTTAATTAATTATTAGTTGAAGTGGGTTTCAATTTTTTGTGACACGAGTAACAAAATTTTCTGAGTCCGCCTCTATTTACATACATGATGCCATGATGGTGCTCATGGCCCTTTGACCAACAATAAAGGTGGTCAATGGTTAGCTTTTTAACATCCAAACCAACCTTTATCCTTTATTGTACTCACTTTGAAAAGCAAAATGCAGCAGTGAGAGATGAAGACAACCGTGATGATTGATGATAGAAAAAAAAAAGAAGAAGACATGGTTTCTTTTTAGGAGAAGTCGATCATCATTCCTCAAAGTGTCACGTTTGCCGCCGAAATTTCCGTTTCGCGCTTTCATATTTTGAACTCTGTATTCATATCTATGTTCTTTCTTGAGATAACTATCTTGCTCTTTAATCATGTCGATTGACTTTTTTCATACAAAGAAAAAGAAAATGAAGTATTTAACAGTTAACACACTTGTTGCTAATCAATCAACTAATCATACCAAATCCACTATAATAGTATACAAACTATCATGTGTTAGTTGGTAAGACACATTTATTTACAATAGGTCTCAGGTTTGAACCATCCAAAGTGAATAAACATCTTGGGGATGACTAGAGAAAGGGTCTGAAATGATCACGGGATGACAATAACAACATACATCCAAGGAAAAAGGGCTCACCTTCTCCCAGGTAATCCGAATAGGAAAACCTTATCCATTTACCCGTTTGTGATGTGTTAGTTGGTAGATTAATTGAGACATATTAAGATCAACAAATTTGGTAAATAAAAAGATATAGCACATTAAAATGTAAACACAGATCTTCATGTCAACTGAATACCAAAGCTTACGGTATGAGTGAGATCGACCATCTTTCCATCTCGACTCTCGAGAATATGCTGAAACTTGAAAACAAAGCTTTGTATGTTTCCTTACAAATAAATAATTTCATTATTTTTTTGTACGTGTTGAGGTGTGCTTGAAATCACTTACGTGTTTCCATTATCAAACACATTAACCAAAACCTCTTAAAAACTTACGAGTATTTAAGAGGGTGAAAGCTTCAATGTTTGTTACTAAACAAGTATTATGTATTAGTTTGTCCAATTACCAGTGGCGGATTCAGGATTTGGAATGACCAGTAGCAAGGTATCTTAACTTTTGGTAGCACAAAAAAGGAATGAAGCAAATAATGCAACTTTTTATAAGAAATTTACACTGTGTATAGCGAATGGATCTGTAGTGACTGTTACCCCTACCTTAAAGGCTTAAACGTGGCTCCGCCCCTACCAATTACTTGTTTAGGGGCAAACATAAGAACTCCGTTAATTTCATGTCAAACTATTACTTGGACGGATCTACGACGGGGAGGGGCTGCTGACCCTCAAGAAATTTCTAATATATAAAATAAAAAATTTATTGAGAATATTATTTATATTTAATATACTTTGTCCCTTAATTTTTTGTTTGTCCTCTTAATGATAATATTATTACTCTGTCTTAAGTGGATAATTTAGCAAACGGATTTCGAGAATTCCCTCTCACATACCACTAAGAAAACAATAATCAAAATTATAAAACAAAATAGGGTGAAAATGATCTGTTCAAGATTATTTGTCTTGGATCTGTTTGGGGTGCTACCAAAAACGAAATAGGGTGAAAACCAGTGGCTCGGCCCCTATTCTCGGGGATTTTTTCCTGGGTACTTCCAGGTTTTTTTTCATCCCTTTTAGTACCCTCGCAGTTAAGATCTAAGACCTTGGTGTTTTTGGTAGAGTCATTCTGATGTATGGAACTCTGTATTTGTGGGGCTTTCTAGCGACTTGCTAGTAGTCCGTTATTTTATACAATTGCTGCCTTTCAAAAAAAAAAATTATAAAACAAAGTAACATCACTACTAAACCCTTAATATTCTCTTAAAACTAGATTCTATATTTATTAGTTTTTGGACGGTCATTATGTTGTGTATAACCGTATAAGAAAAAAAGCAAAATATTTAAATATCATTATTGGTTTTGGTCTCCATAAATTCCCACCGCACCCAACACAATACAACACAAACACGCTCACCAAGATTCCCCATTTCACACTTCACTTTTTAACCTCTCCTTCAAGTACACACACAAGTCACAACAAGTAGCAGTTGTAACTCTTTAAACTTTCTAAAAATGGCAATTCACCTTCTTCTTTCTTCTCTCTTTCACCTTGTTTTTCTTTCTAATCTTCTATCAAAATCTGCTTATGCAAACATCGAAGGTAAATCTTTAATTTCCCATTCTAGTAGTTAATTTGTATAGATCCATCTATTTATAATTATTTGAATATGTACAGGGGATGCTCTGTACGCATTGAGAAGGTCCCTGATAGACCCGAAAAATGTTTTACAAAGCTGGGATCCGACTTTGGTTGATCCATGTACCTGGTTTCATGTTACCTGTGATTCTCAAAACCGGGTCACCCGACTGTAAGTACACTACATACCCGTTTTATTTTAATGCTTCTTTAATTTTTATTTAATGCTTTTGTTGGAGTATTAATTGTAGAGAATGCGAATTTAATTGCATTGGAAATCCAATTACTCCGTATTTTGAACCAAAATTAAATTTATCTGAAAACAAGTTTTTATTTACGGGGAAATGATGCGTACTGCTAGTGGCACAGAACTTGTGTGCAGCTACACTTTGCACCGTGAATGGTTCAGGATATGTACTACTCGTAGTACATTTTTAAGGATCAGTATGAGGTGCAAAGTGTGGTTTTTTCTAATATTATACTCCGTATGATATTAGTATTTTTTTATATATATATTCAAAATATTGGGTGTAGGGATCTTGGAAACGCGAAGCTGTCGGGCAAGCTTGTTCCTGAGTTGGGGAAGCTTGAGCGTCTTGAGTACCTGTAAGTAATAAAGTAGATTTTATGAATTTCCTGTATATAGTTAACTAGTTTAAATGAATTTGTGGAATTAATCAGCCCATTTGATTTGCTAATTTTGCCGATGAAAAATGGACTCTCTAAGTAGTGTCATCTTGTAGCTATGCTTAAACTCAATCTATAAGTCACAGATGTGTTTGATACACACTGTCTGAAAGTATACAGAAGTTTCTAATGTTCTGTACTTCTGTAATATTGCAAAATTAATAACCAACAGCTAATGCTAGAGTTACAAAGAACACTAATGCTAGAGTTATAGAATGTTTATACGATATGAAGGGACGTGGACCAATGATACGAATAAAAAATGTAATTTGATTGGTCCAACTATCTTGGCATATATATTTTTATACATTTATTTGTAAAGTTTTTGTTAGTGTAACATTTCTCAAATACCGAAAGCCGTCTTCATTTCTCTTAAAATTAGCTCTTAAGATAGAATGTGATTTAAGACATTCCACATTACACAGAATATTCGCATCACAAATATAAGAACTTAATGTTAATGTAATTTGTCGAGAAACAATCTTTAGAGACCTAAACATAGAATTGTGGCCTGTGGGCCACTAGGCCTTTTCCTTGATTGGATCTTAGGCTGCGTTTGGTTCGCCGAATTATTAAAATCTTAATTCCATTTTATAAGGGTGTTTGGTGGAAGAATAAATTGAACTAGAATGCATCAAATTTCTTCAGTTCAAGCAATTCACATTCCTTGGAGTTCTTAATCCTTTGAGAAATTCAAATAACATCGAGACCGTTTAAGTTTATGTTAATGCGCTCATTAATTGGTCCATAAAGCCTGACCCATTTAGACCCGTTTGAAGTTTGAACATTTTCTTATGCACTTTCTATGCTCCAGTTGCTCTATTAATGTTTATGTTAAGTGTTTATTGTACTTCGCATCACAAGATACCTCCTATGTGGTCCCCTTAAAATGTAGTAGGAACACCATTGACAATATTAATGTCCCATATACAGATCTTTAAATACTTGGTACTATACAGTTGAAACATGCATCTGTACTATACTATAGTAAAAGATAGCTATAATGCTTTGATCAATAACTAGAAGTAAATATGACAGATGGGTGTGTTTGTTTGCATAATGTTGCAGGGAATTGTACATGAACAATTTTGTGGGGACAATACCAGCTGAACTTGGTGGACTAAAGAATCTTATAAGCTTAGATCTCTTTCATAATAAACTTACTGGTTTCATTCCCCCTTCTCTTTCCAAGCTCTCAAATCTTCGATTCTTGTATGTTTTCTTACTCCTTGTGCTTCATTAATTTTCTACATACACCAATCTTACTTCTACACTATATTATAGAGGTGACAATTTGACAATATACAACCTATTACCATATACCAACCGCCCGACCTGTCAATTTTGTCACCTCTAATATATTTTAATGCATTGTCGAAGATACATAAAATGAACAAATTTTTTGTTATTTATTAATGTAGGCGACTCAACGGCAACAAATTGACAGGAAGGATTCCGAGAGATCTTACCAAGCTTGGTAACCTCAAGATTCTGTGAGCTCACTTTCTCCTCGTTCTCCTAAGCTAGCTTCTAATTGGTTTTATTAGATTCATGTTCATCATTTAAAGTTCAATTTTTACAGAGATGTATCTGATAATGATTTATGCGGCACATTTCCTACTTCGGGTTCCTTCTCTAAGTTGACAGAAGAAAGGTGAGTTTTCTTGGTACGGTTTATATTAGTCACATGGTATGGTTGCAAAGTATATTAAATGTGACATGAATGTTTTTTTGTATGCAGTTTCCTGAATAACCCAAGACTGGAAGGACCGGAACTTATGGGTGCGGTGAGATACGATGATAGTGATGGAAACTGATAATATTCTAGCGAAAATGACTATCGGAATTGAATTAGGGTGAAAATAGCTTTTTGTTTGTTGCAAAGAATAATGAATGATGGTGAAGGAAGTACTACTAGTACCTGTGTTAATTTAACAATGTGGTGTCTTGTGAATTAAATAGTCTTTGTCTCTTGTAATTTTTATTTATATGAATTATGATTATAATATAATCTTTGCGTATGGTAATATGTGATTTGACGGGAAACATATGTAGAATTTTTATGTTTTTCTTTGTTGTAACATATATACGTACTCGCTGATGGAAAATCCAATATAGGGCGGTCCTATGCGGGCATTTTTCGGTTTAGTACTTTATAGATCAAGTCAATGCAGTTCGATTCTTCTGTAGAATTGGACTAAGTTGAAGTCTAATGGTTATTTATAGCAACGAATTGGTTTTTTGGTGTGACCCAAATTTTTCTTTACGCTTTTACTTAATCTAATTCCAGACTTCGACTTTTTGTTAAAATAATACTGCTAAAAGAAATTTTTATTAATAATTACATTTAATAAGCACAAAAGGTAATCATATTCATATATAAGTGCCTTGTAAGAACTCCATTTACTAAAATAAATAGAAGATTTGAATATCACTAAAGCTTTTAAACGTATGCCTTTACGTGTAAGTGGATTTTAAGTTTCAAAAGTAACATCTTTAACAATTTTCTTTTTTGTTTAGCAATGGAACAATTGGAGTTGTCCTCATTAAGATCGTGCTTTTCTAGCCAAAACCCGAAACCCGGACTTTTGACACATTAATAACATGGTATCTCAAAAAAGAAATACAAAAACATACTGTAGTAAACTTTTGAAAACTTTAGGAATGTAGGGATAAGGCAGATGTTAAGAACATATTATATTAACCCGAACATTCATCTAATTATACTATTGCATCTAATAAACACAGAAATTAAGTTATAATTAACAACTTAATAGCCATTAATTAGTTAACATACGAGACATAGTATATCCTAACATATGACTTTTCATGTATTTCACGATCTCAAGAGATAAAAGTAACATTTTACGAAAAAAGGAAAAAAGAAAAGTGTATAGCAATGTAATTTTTGGAGTGGCTTTAGGATCCTGCTTTTCAAAACAAAAACGGGCTTTTAATTCTAGTCTTTTTTTTTAAGAAAAAAAGAAGACATGAAATTTTGGAAACTTTAGAAGCTTAATGTACTTTTTCGTTGTATTTAATTCCAATGTATCTATGCTCTATGGTCTATATTTGAATTTCAGTGTCTGTTAATATGGTAGCTAGTGTTACTAGGATTAAGCGAGATAAAGCTGACTTTTACAATGATCAGAGTTTGGTGGGTCTAAACGTATGGTGCGAAGATAATAATGTCCATCACGTAACAGCGACCATTGATGGACCAGTTGCCACACCTTACGAGGGCGGAGTCTTTTTCATCGACATCAAATTTCCCGGTCTATTTCACCTCTTTTGATTGATTTACAATTTATTGAAAAAGTTATATATTTATAATCACATTTGCATTAAGTTTGTGACAATCAATTGTCATATACAGGTCGGATGCTATTTGATTTTCTAGATAATGCATCATAAGTAGGGCACTCGTTAGCAGAAGTATCTTATATAATATGGTTGATACATCTGTTTAATTGGAAAAAACATTTTTATGTAAAACAAGAATCTACATTTCAAGTCTGCAATCAAATACGGAGTACTATACTTGGTTTCTTATATATCTTGTATTGTATGAGAAAAATATATCGAAAATTATGCTAGATCATTTTCAAAGCTATAGTTGAAGTAATCTATTGAGGCCGTTATTGATGATCTCATTGTTGAAATTTGAATCTGCAGCCGATTATCCCTTTGCACCTCCTGCGATAAAATTTGTAACAAAGATTTGGTAAGAGGAGTCATATACGAATCCTTAAAACATTTCAAAGTTGATAATTACAGTAAGTACAATTAACTTTCTAATCTTTCATATTTCTTAGGCATCCTAACATAGGTAGCGAAAATGGAGCTATAAGTATGAACATACTAAGGCGCAATTGCTCTCCTGCAATGACTCTAAAATCTATTTTAACGTTATTACAAACGCTACTGTGTGCACCGGAGCTTAGAGAGCCATATGACGCTGTGGTGACTTCACAGGTTTCACTCCTGACATAATCATTCATTCTCCTTTTTTATGTGATAGTAGTTAATATTTTCCCTTTTGTGATGCTAGTATCTTAATGAACAATCCAAATTCATCCTGAAAGCTCAACGTTGGACTCAAAAATACGCTCAAAACCATACTACGTTGCCTCAGCAATCTACCTGGACCTGCGATAAAAGAATACCAAAATTGCCAGCATATTTGAGTGATTTTCTGTTTTAAATGTGTTACTGATGAAAAAAGACGATAATTGATTCTGGTGTCTTTTAGTTATTTCTTTTCCTAAATTGTATAAACAGACAATGAGTAAAATCAGATTTGTAAAGTATATCGTCTCATCGGGTTGGGGGATTACTGTAAATTCTACTTTCAATTAGCGAAAAGGAGGAATAAATACCGTCTTAGTTTGAGGTGAATCACGATGTTTCTTAAACTCGCGGATCTCTCCATTTCATATATTACCATTAATTTTTAGAACACATGTATGATACCAATTACCGGTGTAGTTCCCTTCTTCAACTACTTTCCAAATATTCGATTTCAAACATAACATTAATTTGAAAACATATTTGATCAACTTCACCATACTCAAGAATTAGTATAAAACCTTCTCCAACTTCTTTCAAAGCAAGAACTTTACGCAAGAGTCGAAGCAACCAAAGGGAGAATTGAGAATTAGTCTGATAAAAGATAAAGAGTGTTTCTCGTTGGCGATATAAAATCGCCTTTGCGATTTATTAAATTTTCAAATCCTTTCTCAGGTAGATAGTTATAAGAATGAATATCGCTAATGACGACACTAGTTAGTTTAAAAATCATTATGGAAGAAGTTGATCGTTAGAATTACAATTGATACACCTTGCGATGTTTCCATAAATATAGTCGAGCGATATTTAAGGAACCAACAATATAATATCTATTAGGGATTAGGACCTGGAAATGCAACTAACTTGTACCAAATCTCTATTGTGTGTACCCAACTTACGTATGCTAATTTTAATGCAACCAACTTTCGAAAATGGTGTTTTTGATGTAACTTGATGACGTGTCGCTCTCTCCATACGCCACGTGGCAAGCCATATGCGCGACATGTCATCAAGTTACATCAAAAACACCATTTTGGAAAGTTGGTTGCGTTAAAAATAGCATACGTAAGTTGGGTACACACAATAGAGATTTGGTCCAAGTTAGTTGCATTTCCAGATACTTTACCCTATCTATTATCATCGTTACATTGACTGGATATAATAGATTGGGAGAAAGGATGAGATCCTTCTATGTTCGATTTTATCACTGTTGTTTTGGTTGAAATGGGTTTAATACGGGATCTATGATTGCCATTACTAACGCACACTCTTATAGGGGTTGTTTATTGTAAAACAATTTTTGTCAAAAAGAACAAATAAGATAGATTATGTGTTGGAGAATTAGGGTGTGATGATAATCTTTGAATCGTGTAAACATTTTTTCAATAAAGTATTTTGACCATTTACTGTCTGGGTTCACGAAATCATTAATGGGATAAGACAAAGACTGCACTTAGAAGCTTGGCAGAGAAACTAAACAAAACCAGAGAGAATTGATATGTTTTCGTGTGTTCAAATGACGACCAAACATTCCGTTTTATCCAGAATTGTTTTGGCAGTTAAATTCGGATGGCGGGAACCAACAGTCGCATCATTTCACGAACAATCGCAATATTTCGCTTATAAATCACACCTAGGGGCTCGGCCCCCTTGACCTCCGCTATTTAGTGGTAGTGTCCAAGTTAATTTAAACGAATGTGCACCTCACACTTATCAACTCACTTTATAATTTAAATTGGAATACCCTTTCGTTCCGAGAAAATCCCAATTACATTAAAATTACCAACATCATGGGTTGCTATATCAAGTATTATTAGAAAATTAGTTTCTTTAATCACTATATGAAATTTAGGGGTATATTAGACACTTAAATGTTTTCTAACGGTATATTTCTCTCTCCTTAATTATTTTTCTTTAAATTTGTCTCACCTTCCCTACAAAATATAAACTTTATAAAGATTACTAGGAAACTCAAAGGTTGTGCTACCCACAACCCACCCTAACAAGGTTAATGTTGAAAGTTATCGTAAGATGAAATCAAATAAAAGTTCGCATGTATGCTTAAATTAAAATGTGAAAGAAATAAAATACATTAAATGGAGTAGCTTTTATTACATGAATTACAAAATTGATATCTCGCTTCCCATTATGTTGTACAATAAAATGCTACTGTTGACACCGTCCTTCATGTAACTTAATTATAACTTCAATTCATCAAATGTATTATTCTTACCATTTGCAATTACTACAAGCTATAAAATTAAATATTAAATAGTAGGGAGTAGTACAATAACGCGAACACGGTTAACATCAAAAGTTATCATTGGATGACTTGTGTCATCAAAATTGTCATTCAATATAATAAGTAAGATTAATTTATGTTAAGATTTTCCATTATAAGAAAAATTAGAAACAATAAACTCCTTTCAAAGAATTAGTGGTGACAGAATGAAAAAAGAGAGGATGAACCTACCCTCAAACTGTCTCGCGCTCACCAACTTATTTCACGACCAATATGAGATAGGTACACTGTATATCTCACAATTAAAGTGACATAAACTTATACCAACAAGCCTTTGGTCTAGTGATATGTTAAAAGTCTATCAATCGAGAGGTTATGAGTTCGAGTCTCGTAGAGACAACCATACATATGTCATTAGAGTTAGATTGTACGGTTGTCTTTAAGAAAAGTACGAACTCATATGCCATCATTTGAAGCTAATAGTGGTTTTTTATAATTTTAAATATAAAAATGATAGACCTCTTAATTTTCTCTTTAATGGCGAGTTAAAAATTTGTTAGAAGTTCAAAATTCATATTTAAACATTTTATATTAGTTGACACATGGTACCATTTTAGGTGCTAATGTGTAAACGTTTTGTTAGAAGAGGCTCTTTCTATAAAGTAATTATAATAAAGATAAGAGAAGATGTACACATATATTTATATACAAATATAAAATGATAAAAATTAAAAATACACTATTTTGTAATGAATTTGTAAATTGTTGGTAAGCTTATATGTATTCAAACCATGTTTTTTAGTCTTATAATAAGTAATACATAGTATTTGCATATCTTATAGTATTTTTTTTTCTTAATGAATGAATATTGACATGCATGTTAAATGTTAAATAAAATTATAATTATGATATGTATAAAATGAATGTGTCAAATTGTGAAGTAATGAGGAGGTAAACAAAATTAATGTTAGAGAAAATTACACGGATCGTCCCTGTGGTTTGCATAAAATTACACTGGTCGTCCCTGCAAGTTTTTTTTGGCACTGATCATCCCTGTGGTTGCACGTTATTTCACTGGCAGTCCCTATCACTAACGGGCGTTAGCCAACACCGTTAAAACTCGTCACGTGCACGGCATGTGAGGGTATTTCGGTAATTTTACACAGATAAAATTACACGGGTCGTCCCTGTGATTTGCAAAAAATTACACTGGTCGTCCCTGCAAGTTTTGTTTGACACTGATCATCCCTGTGGTTGCACGTTATTTCACTGGTAGTCCCTATCACTAACGGGCGTTAGCTAACACCGTTAAAACTCGTCATGTGCATGACATGTGAGGGTATTTTGGTAGTTTCATGCACCCTCTTCCAATAATACTAATATCAGTTCACTACACATGCAAATACCCATATGTATCTATCGTTCATTCCATCTATATTTTTTCATATGGAAACGTGAAGAAACAGTTTGAAAACTTTTCAATTTTGTGAAGATGAAATGTGTAACATCCTCTCCGGTAGCCTGGTATTTTTCTATTTATAATTGCGTATTTAATAGTTTTAAATAATTTTGCGATATAATTGTTTAATTGTGAAAGTTGGCGAAATAGGTCTTAGGACTTATTGTGGATAATGAAATGTTGTTTGAATTAAATTATTAAAGTTGACGGAACAATAAAATGAATTTCTCGCATTTAGCAATTAGGTGCCAGACAATAGATTTAGAGCGGATATTAAATACCCAAAGTTGTAGGCCGGTTTTAATGAGGACCGACCTAACCTCTGGATCACTTTACCAATTCTCATTTCCTTTCCCAATTTCTCTTTCAACTAAACACATAAACCCTAACTTAAAGCTTGGATTAAATCATCAAATGGAAATGTGATCTTCTACTTGCTTCATCATCACCATCACCTAGCTCTTCATATCTTGATCTTTGATGTGATGAATCTAGTTATAAAATTTATCGTTGATAAGTAAACCAAAAAGTACCGAGCTAGACCCTAAACACAACCGGGCAGTGGACCCTATCGTGTGGTAGTATAGTTGGGTAAGTTCGGGTTCGAACACAGGGAACTAGATTGGATGATCGATAGAAGTGTGAGCAATTTAAAAAGAGAAAATAAAATGTGGTTGGTTTGTGTGACCGAATTGTCACGATGCTTAAAACTACAATCTTTGATTAATCTAGGCAGGTGGACTCTGAAGAGTCGGTTTGATTGTTTGGTCTTTTCAAGTATTAAAAACAATGCTTGCTTGGACTATTTCACTAGTGATTTCGGGGTGTAGAATTATAACCGGTTAAGATATATGCTAAATGGTAACATTCATCAAACCTAAGCTCAAAGTTCTCTGAGACCTAAAGTTCAATTTCAGTTGACAAACCTATGATTTAATCAAATAACAGACGTTCGCCATAGTTACAATCTTGCACAATTTAGCTAAATCATTTGACACATTCCAAAACCACATTCGCAATTTTGTTCAATCATTTATAGACAAATAATCGATAGTAATTTACTAGGTTGAAAACGTTCGCTATATCAATTAGTAAATTACCAAATGGTTAAATTATTAAGATAAAGCTCAATCACGTAAGGTTCTCCGATTAAACATAAATTTAGATTAGTGAGTTTGCAAATCATCCACACGACAAACATTCGCTATAATCGTTAACTTGTATACATTTAACTAGTGTTGTTACAATCATCAAATGCTTTGATCCACAAATGACAAATAACTTATTTAGGTATTTTTACTAAACAAAGAACATTCGCTATAATCGTTTAGCTAAAATGCCGAAAGTTCATAACAACAACTAACTAAATACATACAAATCCATGGATGATTCACAAACTCAAGCATAATTTAACATCCAAAATATACACCCCTAATCATCTAGTTATCTCATCCAAGCAAACACAAAGGTAACTAGCCACACATAATCATAATCATAAAGCACAAATCATAAACACTAAACAAATCCATAAATAACTTGAAATTAGATTAAATCGAAATTATACCAAATTTGTTACACAATTGTTCCAAATGATGTTTGCTCGATGTTTCCCCCACAAATTCCTCGCTAAACCCTTGCGAAAATGTGAAGTAAATGGTGATTTTGGTTGTTGAAAATGGAGTAAATATGGTAGTAAATGAAGATGGGAGTTGGGAGTAAATGAGGAGTGTGTGTGTTGAGAGGTTGAATGAGAGTGTTAGATTGATAGTTGAAGAAGATGATGGTGAAAAATAAGCTGCCGACCAAACACCCCCATTTTTTCATATTTTTTTTTTTTTTTTTTTTTTTTTTTTAATTTTGAAAAACAGATGGGGAAAAACGGTTGGCATTAAATGCCAACCAATCAGACATGGACAGCTCATCAACCACCATACCTCTCACTCGGATCTGCTCATAGCCGATCGGCTTATTGGGAATAGCCGATCGGCTTTACAGTCATAGCCGAACGGCTTTTGATGGCTAGCCGATCGGCTTCTCTAGTACAACAGGCCAAGCTCCAAACGAGTTGAAGTTCTGCAACGGAATTTAACTGGACAAACCGATCTGCTAATCTTAGCCGATCGGCTAAACATGGGAAGCCGATCGGCTTGTGTTGTGTAGCCGATCGGCTATAGCCTTTTTCCAGCCCAGCCAGCTTTTGATCCAAACTTCACCGATTCCACACCAAATCGCATGCGTTTCCAGCTTTTCACCTGAAATGGATTTCCAAACAAAATAAGTATCGAAAGTTCTCGAAATCCACTAAAATACAAATGCAAAACAGCGATATCGCGATATATTTATATAGACAAAATGAGCGATATCAAATATCCCCACACTTGAACTTTGCTTGTCCTCAAGCAAACCATAATTTTACCATTTCAAAACCCACTCTTGCAACAACAATAGGTGAATATCAAGTTTACCAAAACAATACTAACACTAACCACCAAAGCAATTAGGCTAGCAACATATGTATAAGCATTATAACTCGAGATGTTTTGGTTTGTCAAGCCCGAATGCACGACCTAGCACCTCACATAAGGATAAGTGTTTAGTCACTCACTCTCAACCTATAAGACTACAAGGTAAGGAAGTAAGCAATTTTAACACTCAATCAAGCCAAGTCGTGATGCATTGTTACCATAGGCTTGCAAGAGGATCAAATCTCCACCGACTTGGCGTGAGCACCAAGTGAGATCTCAAAGGAGGTATTCAAGCATGTGTTGTAACAATGTAGGCTAATTATGGAATAGGGGTATGATAGACACAATAATTGGTGAAAAGTGGTAGTCAAGACCCATGAAAAAAAAATGCGGAAATGTTCCCTATTGGTTTAAACATGTGACAGTAGTGAAACTTAGGAATCTCGTGCCAAATCAATTCAACTTATTATTTGTTCTCATTTAAGATTCATACTTTAACAATTTCGCACAAATAACTCAAATTGATTTTCTTCACATTTGATTGGAATAATTGCATTCTATGACTTTCTATGAACCCTGTGTAACGAACTTTCGGACCAACCATCCTAGACCGGATAAAGGCCTTCGGTGGCTAGGTGTAAAACACCCCTAGGGAACTACTTGTTCAGGAATTCAAAGGCCATTTAGTTGACTACAATCATCCAACTATAAACTTTAAGCTCAATGGATAACTTCTATTCATTTAATTGTTTCCAACCTCACTCATAGAATTTAACACCAGAATCCCAATTCAAAACGGTTTAAGTCACATATTGGTAAAATTTATCATAAATTTCAATTAGGCAACATTTTTAGAAAAGTGATGGTTCGGGAGTTGACTACACAAAAATAAGGCTAATATTTAGTGATTGAATGTGGAAGTTTTCTAGGGGTTTCTTAGCACTAAAAATGAGTGCTAACGACCTGTGTTAACTGGATATAAATGGTTTTAAAGCAAAATAAAATCAAAAATTCCTAAGAATACCTCCTCGTCTTTGACCCCACTTATATCACATTTCTGTGATCCCACAGCGGTCTCAAAATGCATCACTAAGGCAAGTTCTAGAACAAACTACAATCACCGGCACACTCATAGCAATCAAACAATATAAACACTAAAGGTAAGTGTTTTTCTCAATAAGGCTCAAATTTCTCACAATTTTTTTATAGTGGGGGCTACAAGTGTGCTAGTCATGCAATTCACCCTATTAGGTTGCTTTTATGACACATCTCTAAAAATTATGTTGCAAGAGGGAAACATTTAATTGCTTTTAATAGATTTTAACTAACACATTCCAAAGCAATTAATTTAATAGAGACAAGCAAATCCCTAGCATACTACCATTCCATAACCCGTTATTAGAATTCGTAAAGTTCAATTGGAAAATCCAAGATCAATAACAGACCTAATAAGTGGCTATAAAACAGCAATATACTAGGAACAAGATTCAAGTGAATACCTCCCCACACTTAAGGTTTGCATTGACCCCAATGCAAATATAATCAATAAATAAGCAAAAGCGCGGGGGTAAAAAGAAACGAGAACTTCCCCGGGGGTTTTGCATGAAGGTGAGAATGGAGGAGCTGGCTCATGATAAACTTGTAGAAATCCACTCCAGCTCCGCATGCTACAAATGGGCAACAAACAAACAAACAAACACCAAACACAAGCCCACAAGATGAAAAATAAAAATGATACAATGAATGCTAATCATTCAAAGAACCAAAAAGAAAAGTAACGCAGAATAAAAAAATGTTTAGAGTTTTACAATCCCAGAATAAATAATAATAATAAAGCCCAACTACCAACCCCCATGATGGGGTGGGTCCTGGGTGGGATCGTCCTGCTGAGACTGCTGCTGATACGGCGATGGCGATCCAAAAAGCCAATGGTGATGAGCCTCTTGTTGCCAGTTGGAGGGCTCAGGAGGTGTCCAAGTGTTAGGCTGGGATGGAGCTGAGGACCAAGGAGTGCCCCAATCCTGCTGCTGCTGGTGATAATCAGATGTATGCATGTGCTCCCGATGTCGCTGGAGCTCCACTAAAGCAGCATCCCGATCATAAATAGGAGCAGGGAGGATACCCCCCGGCTCGCCCCAATGAGGTGGTGGATGATACGGGATAGGCACATGGTCGGGCACATGGTGGCCCATTCGCTCATGGTCGTGAATTAGCCAATCGTTTTGGTATCGATTAGCTCCCCACTCATACCTAGACTCATCCCTGAAAGCCACATTCTCCCGTTGCCAGGCTTCTTGTTCTCCCCATCTTCGATTTTGCTCAATTTGCATACTGTTGAAACTGGACATAAAACTCTGCCAGTTAGCGGGCTCTCCAGAATGAGATGAATGACCATGACCCAGACGTACATTAACTTCAGCTTCTTCTTCTTGCTCTTGCTCCGCTTCTTCTTCCTCATCAGAATCTTCAATGGTGACGGGCCTTTTTCCTCGAGCCCCGGCCCGGGACACCGTGGCCGCCTCTTGAGGAGTGGGATTATAAGCAACATAAGTTCCACCTTTCTTTCTCAAAATGTGGGCCGTGGCATAGGATTCGGCCCCAATGGGAAGGGTATTATTTTCCACTAAGGTATAGGCGGGAACTCCTCGCGGCTTCAAACTGACCTTTAAGCCCTTGGCGATCCGGGTGATTAGATGACCACCACAAAGCCTGGAAGTGGGTTTATGCCCACTAGCATAGGCGTGAAGGTACTTTCCCACAGCATATGGGACATTGATCCTGTCCCTACTTTTCAACTTATCCAAGAACCACAAGTCAATCAAGGTCACCTTCTCCCTATTTGTTCCCCTAAGAGTCAGTGTGTTTGCTAACATTTTGTGTATCACCCTATATTTGGGGGACGTAAGATGTTTGTTAAAATTCTTACCCCCAAGATATCGTGATGTACTAAGTGTTGCCCAAACTCCAGCATTACACTGCCCCTCATCTAGCCTTGCCCCAGTCATAAAATACCTATCAATCCAATGGGAAGACAATTCCTCATCCGTATAAATCCCTAAACAACCCGCAAGCTCTTTCAAAGATAATTTTCTAGGAGCACCACCAAGTCTGAAACTCAAGAATTTATCGTCGACATTATTGATAAGGAACATTTCCAAAGTTGCCAAAAATTCCATTACCAACTCTTCGTAAATATTTTCATTGATCCCAAGAAGCTTTTCAAAGTCATTTACACCAAAAGCCTCGTCATCAAACTTCACAGTTTGAGTGAAAGTTTTGCGAATGTCATCAGCAACCCCGACAACCTCCAACGGGTTCCAGTTGATTTCCCGAGGGTATTCGCACTCCTTTTTATGAATTTTATACAAGGCCTCTGTGTATTCCAGGTAGTTATATGTATGGCGTCCGAAAATCAAATGAGGGTGGCGGTCTTCAGGCATTAAACCCTCATAAACACTTTCAGGGTACTGAGGTACATAGGTGTCAGGCTGGTTACTCCTGCCTCTCTGCACAACACAACACAACAAGATACAAAATTTCCAAAATTGTGTTAGAGTTAGCAAAAATATGACAAAATGAGCGATTTATGTCAAGCACAACCACACCCCCTAGTAACCGAGCACACACGTTAATAACCGCCTCACAAAGCAAAACAATCAACACATGCAAGCATAGCATAAACCGACAGTAACCAATCAATCACAAAGCCAAAACTTCAACTCAAATAGGATAAACATGCAACTTAATATTAAACCATGCTTGAATCATGCCAATAACATACAATGTGACTCAAGCAAGCCTTACAATCAAAGTTACATACCGAACCTATTGACTAACTCATAAATGTATAACTTCAATATCAAACATGAACTTGAATTGAGCAAAAAGGATCACTCAAATGGATTCTAGACATGTATTACAATCACAAGTTACACAAAAGTCAGTCAAAGCAAAAGTCAAAGTTGACCAGAAAAGTCAACTTCTTCTTCCCCAAATTCCACATAAACCCTAATGTTCAAAATCATCCACAAATGGCAATCAACCCACCAATTAACTACATTATACATGTAAACACGAATTACACCACAATTAGCACCAACTATCAAGCATAAATCACTAAATTCGGATTATCCCCAAATTAGCATATGAACCCTAATTTGCAAATCATCTAAATTGAGCAATTTAAACAGAAGATCATGGCATAAACTGATTAACATGTATGAATCAAGCATAATACACAACAAAATCACAAAGGAATTCATCCCCACACTTGAATCAAACCAAACCCGGATTCAAGATATTCATCCCAAAAATCACTAGTAGGAAAGATTAAATGGAGACATGAGATACCTTATTTTGTCTAGACATGTTTAGAGGTTGATTCCTTGAAAGAATTGAAGTTTAGATGATGATTTAGTGAGGATTATGGTGATTTTCGTTTTTCACTTGGGAGAGAAAAGAGTAGCAGATCGGTTTTGCTTTTGTGTTTGTGGTGTGAAAAAGATAATGTTTTGCTTTTTACATAAATCGCCCAGCAATTCCCCAAAGCCGATCGGCTTATTGACCATAGCCGAACGGCTAATCTAGCCGAACTGCTTCAAACCCCTAGCCGAACGGCTTTTATAGTTAGAATGCGCTTAAGCTGAAAGGGGGTCAATTTCTGTAACGAAATTTAACTATCATAGCCGAACGGCTTTATATAGCCGATCGGCTTTAAATCTATAGCCGATCTGCTAACTGGAAACCGATCGGCTTTTAACGTACAAAACCAATGCTTCAGAAAAGGCTCAAGTTCTGTGGCTGTTTTTCAAAGAAGGAACCGATCGGTTATATGAAGCCGATCGGCTATTGAACTTTAGCCGAACGGCTATACTAAGCAGATTGGCTTCCTAAGTTGAAAAATTTAGCAGAAATAGCAGAAATGCAGAAACAACTTAACACTTAACAATTCAAACAATCTCAGCAGCAGCAAACACATGAAATGTATCAAAAATGCAAGCAAAAATATTCTAAGTTTATCAAAAGGATATAAACACGAGTTTCCTCGTGTATGGGCTTCATTTATTAACGAGTCCAAGCTAGACTCGACCCCGAATTCATTTGTCCTTGGGGTAAGTGGCGAGTTCCTCCCACTCGCTTTCTTGTTCATCCTCATGGTATAGTTTTAAACGGTGCCCATTCACAATAAAGGTTCCGCCATCTTTTTGAAAAAGCTCCACATATCCGGATGGATATTGATGCTTGACCACGTACGGGCCGGTCCACCTTGGTTTGAACTTTGGTTGTTTCAACTTGAATCTTGATTGGAACAAAAGCATTTTTTCACCGGATTTAAATTCTTTTCTCACTTTCAACCTCCGGTCATGCAACACCTTTGTCCGTTCCTTGTAGAGACGAGAATTTTCATAAGCTTGCAACCGAAGCTCATCCAACTCGTGAAGTTGCAACATTCTCTTTTCCCCCGCTTCAATCAAATCCAAATTGCAATTCTTTAGCACCCAATAGGCTTTATGCTCAATTTCAAGGGGTAAATGGCAAGTTTTGCCATAAAGCAACCGATACGGTGTCGTTCCAATAGGTGTCTTGTAGGCGGTCCGAAACGCCCACAATGCATCTTCAAGCTTTTTGGACCATATGGCCCGGTTGTCCTTCACCGTTTTCTCTAAAATCCTTTTCAATGCACGGTTAGTGTTCTCGACTTGACCACTTGTTTGTGGGTGATAGGAAGTCGAGAACCGGTGATTTACCCCATACTTCTTGAGAACTTTTTCCAATTGAGCATTCGCAAAGTGAGTCCCCCGGTCACTAATCAACGCTTTGGGCATCCCAAATCGGCAAAATAGGCTTTTTAAGAAATCAATGACCACACGAGCGTCATTCTTTGGCAAAGCCTTAGCTTCCGCCCATTTTGACACATAATCAACCGCCACAAGAATGTATTCATTTTTGAACGAAGGTGGGAACGGTCCCATGAAGTCTATTCCCCAAATATCAAATACTTCGCAAACTTGGATGCTAGTTTGTGGCATTTCATCCCTTTTGGAGATGTTTCCGGTTCTTTGACACGCATCACATGTTTGGCACAAAGTGTTTGCTTCTTTGAAGATCGTCGGCCAATAAAAACCCGCATCATAGACCTTCTTTGCGGTGACCGAGGGGCCATAATGTCCACCGGTGGGCCCATAGTGACATTCATCCAAAATCTTTCGTGTTTCACCACCCGAAACACATCTCCTCACCATGCCATCCGCACAAACGCGGAATAAATACGGCTCCTCCCAGAAATAATGCTTCAAGTTAGAGAAAAATTTGTTTTTCTCTTGGTGACTCATGCCCTTCCTCAAAATTCCACCAACCAAATAGTTTGCCAAGTCGGCATACCATGGTGCTTCCTCATCCTTGCTTTCATCACCTACCTGCAAAAGAAACTCCTCGGGAAAGGAATCATCAATATTAGTATCGCCTTGCTTGTCAAGATTTGGATTTTCCAGTCTTGACAAGTGATCGGCGGCAAGGTTCTCGGCACCTCTCTTATCCTTGATTTCAATATCAAATTCTTGCAAGAGAAGAATCCAACGAATAAGACGCGGTTTAGCGTCCTGTTTGGCAAAGAGATATTTGAGGGCCGAGTGATCGGTGAAAACTACGGTTTTAGATAGCACAAGATATTGCCTAAATTTGTCAAAGGCATATACGAAGGCAAGCAATTCTTTCTCGGTGGTTGTGTAGTTTTGTTGGGCCCCATTCAAGGTTTTGCTAGCAAAGTAAATAGGTTTGAAATGTTTATCAATCCTTTGTCCTAGGACAGCTCCTAAGGCAAAATCGCTAGCATCACACATGAGTTCAAACGCTTGTGACCAATCGGGTGAGACTATGATAGGTGCCTTGGTCAAATGGTCTTTAAGGGTCGAAAATGCATTCAAACATGGTCCATCAAACACAAAAGGGGCATCCTTTTCAAGTAACCTAGTCATTGGACGGGTGATCTTCGAAAAATCCTTAATGAATCTACGGTAGAAACCGGCATGACCAAGAAAACTTCTAATGCCCTTAACATTGGTCGGTGGAGGTAATTTGGCAATTACATCAATCTTAGCCCTATCAACTTCAATTCCCAACCCCGACACTTTATGACCCAACACTATGCCCTCTTTCACCATGAAATGGCATTTCTCCCAATTCAACACTAGATGGGCTCTCTCACACCTCTCGAGCATTTTATCCAAGTTTCTTAAACATGACTCGAATGAATCGCCAAATACCGAAAAATCATCCATGAAGACTTCCATGGAAGTTTCAACCATATCGTGAAAAATGGCGATCATACAACGTTGGAATGTGGCGGGAGCATTGCAAAGACCAAAGGGCATTCTCCTATAGGCATAGGTCCCAAATGGGCAAGTGAAGGTGGTCTTTTCTTGATCCTCGGGATCTATGGGTATTTGGAAATATCCCGAGAATCCGTCAAGGAAACAATAATATTCATTACCCGCCAACCTCTCAAGCATTTGGTCAATGAATGGTAAGGGAAAATGGTCTTTTCTCGTGGCATCATTCAACTTCCTATAATCAATGCACACACGCCATCCCGTGACCGTCCTAGTGGGTATCATTTCGTTTTGGTCATTGGCAACTACGGTCATCCCCCCTTTCTTTGGTACGCAATGTACCGGGCTTACCCAAGAACTATCCGCAATGGGGTAGATAATACCCGCATCAAGAAGCTTAATTACTTCTTTCTTGACCACATCCACCATATTGGGATTAAGCCTCCGTTGTCTTTGGACAACGGGTTTAAAGTCATCAACAAAATTAATTTTGTGTTTACAAAAGGATGGGCTTATTCCCGGTATGTCGGATGTCCGCCAAGCGAAAGCTCTTTTGTGAGCCTTAAGTACATTCAACAATTTAAGTTTTTCATCATTCACAAGGGATGAAGAGATGATTACGGGTAGGAGATTTTCCTCATGGAGATATGCATACTCCAAATGACTTGGAAGTTCTTTCAACTCCAAATCTTGTGGTGGATCCTCCAATGACGTTTTGATTCTCATATTGTCATCCTTTGTGAGCTCCTCAAAAGCATCCTCACATTCGAGCTCTTCTTCATCATTCGTCTCTTCCATGCTCATGACCAACTCCTCCTCGGTCATTCCTTCAACATTTGACTCTAGCAATTCAACAAGCTCCGATTCCATTCCAAGCAAGCTTTCCAATTCTTCCTCCACCGCATCATCTATCACATCAATTCTAAAACACGAATCATCGTTAGAATAAGGATGCTTCATGGCCTTATCGACCGTGAACGCAATCCTTTCATCACCCACCCCCAAGGTCAATTTCTTATCTTTAACCCCAATTATGGCATCCGCGGTATGTAGGAAGGGTCGTCCTAAAATCAAGGGTACCTTACTATCCTCCTCCATTTCGAGGATAACAAAGTCAACCGGAAAGGTAAATTGCCCTACTTCTATTAGCATGTTTTCCGCAATCCCAACGGGATATTGGAAAGATCTATCGGCAAGACGGATGCTCATGCGAGTGGGGGTTAGGGATCCTAGGGCCAATTTAGCATAAAGTGAATATGGCATTAAGTTTATACTAGCACCTAGGTCCGCAAGTGCATCACAAGTGATGATTTTACCCAATGTACACGAAATGATGAAACTCCCGGGATCTCCAAGCTTGGGTGGAATTTGGTTTTGGACAAGTTCCGAGCATTCCTCATTCAAAAACATTGCCGAAGCCTCCGACAATTTCTCCTTGTTGCTCACCAAATCCTTGATGAATTTGGCATAATTCGGCATCCCGGCCAATACATCAACCAAAGGCACATTGATTCGAATGCCCTTGATCATGTCCACAAATTTCCCATATTGAGCCGCAATCTTTTCTTTCCTTAGCCTTTGAGGATAAGGAATCTTCGGCTTGTAAGCTTTCACAACCGGAGTAGGTGACACCGGTGTGACCGTTGGTGTAGGAACATCAACATTCTCTTCATTGTCTTCCTCCTCCATTTCCTGCACAAAAGAGTTAGAAACATTTTTGTCCTTGGTTTGAGGTGATGGAAGCTCCTTTCCGCTTCTCGTGGTTATAGCATTCACATGCTCATTTCTCGCGGATGGTGGTTGGTAAGGTTTGGAACCGCTAGATGGTGAAGGTTGTGGTCTTGGGTTTTGTTGTGTATTACTCGGTAAGCCACCGGTTGGCCTACTACTTTGCCCATCGGACAACCTCTCCATTTTCCGCTCCAAATCTTGGATTGAAGCTTGTTGATTCTTTTGCCCTTGTTCCATGCTCAACCGAATATTTGTCATTTGAGTTTTCATTCTCTCGGTGGCCGTTTCTTGCTTTGACATAAACTCCTTCATCATTTGTTCCATAGGAGTCAATGTGGGTTCTTGTTTTTGAACCGGTGGTTGTTGTTGTTCTCTAGATGGGCTTGGGTGTCGATTTTGGTTGTAAGGTTGGTTTTGGGATTGGTTTTGATTGTATGATTGGTTTTGAGGTTGGTTGAAGTTTTGGTTGTAAGGTTGGTTAGGTCTAGAAAATCGGATTTGGTTTTGGTTTTGGTTTTGGTTTTGGTTATAGCCTCCGCCTTGGTAGCCTCCCGAATTTCGGTTTTGATAACCCCCTCGTTGGTAATTTCCGCTTTGATAATTACCTTGTTGAAGAAAGTTAACACCTTCCTCACCTCCTACCATTGGCAAATCGTCTTGGGCACAATTAGCCGTGGCATGATTTCCGCCACAATGACCGCAACCATCTCTAAGCTCCTTTATTTCACCTTTGATAGTCTTGAATTGTGCATCAAACTTAGAAGATAAAGCCTTGATTTCTTTCATCATGGCCGAGTCATTTGAGCTTCCACTTCCACCACTAGTACCCTCGGCGAATGCAACGTGCTTTTTAACCGGTTTTCCTCCTTTATCCTTAGCCCAATTTAAGCTTTGGATAACCTTGTCTTCAAGAAGCTTCCATGCTTCATTCGGTGTTTTGTAAAGGAATTGACCCCCTCCCGAGGCATCAAGAATACTTGCCGAATCCAAGTTAAGACCATTGTAGAATAACCCAATGATTTCTCTCTTCTTCAAATCGTGACCATGGCAATTCCTCAACATTTCTTTCATCCGACACCATGCCTCTACCAAAGTTTCGCCTTCTTGTTGTTTGAAAGCTCTAATCTCATTCAAAAGTCTTTCGGCCAAAGCCGGAGGATAAAATCGTCTAACGAATGCTTCCCTCATCTCATCCCAAGTAGTGATGGTGTTTGGTTCCAATTCTTGATACCAAATCTTTGCCTCACCACAAAGTGACATAGGAAATGTCCGTAGGCGAATCACTTCTTCCATATTTGCCCCATACTTGAAATAGCTCCCGATTTCAAGAAAGCTAGCAATGTGTTGGTGTGGATCGACCCGCACCCTTCCGTCAAATTGTTTATCTCTAATGAGTTGCATATGATGCCCTTTCAAAGAGAAATTATCATTTTCAATATCTTGAACCCGTATGGCCGCCTCGGGTGTAGGTGCCACGGTTCTCGTCCGTGAGAACATAGGAGTATCATCCTCATCCGCCATTTCTTCTTCACCTTCGGATGGTGTTGAAGGTTCTTCTTCGGGTGATGGAATATCCTCCACAAAAGTCTCTTCCACTTCAAATGTGTTTCCGGAAGATGTTTCGGTATCCGTTTGACTACTAGATGAATCCGATGATCTATGCTTTGGTTTCCTCCTTCGTTTACTCTTTTTGGTCTTCTCCGGATTGGACAAAGGACTTAGAAGCTCTTTACCGGAACTCCTTGTGTTCATCCACTACCAATTCGCACCTGAAAGTTCACAAAAGATAAAACCATAAACGCACCGGCGCAATACAACCCAAAGTAACTTTCCAAGAATAAATTCTAGAAAGGATTAATTAATCACACTTAAATCAATTTTCACAAATCAAGCTCCCCGGCAGCGGCGCCAAAAACTTGATGTGATGAATCTAGTTATAAAATTTATCGTTGATAAGTAAACCAAAAAGTACCGAGCTAGACCCTAAACACAACCGGGCAGTGGACCCTATCGTGTGGTAGTATAGTTGGGTAAGTTCGGGTTCGAACACAGGGAACTAGATTGGATGATCGATAGAAGTGTGAGCAATTTAAAAAGAGAAAATAAAATGTGGTTGGTTTGTGTGACCGAATTGTCACGATGCTTAAAACTACAATCTTTGATTAATCTAGGCAGGTGGACTCTGAAGAGTCGGTTTGATTGTTTGGTCTTTTCAAGTATTAAAAACAATGCTTGCTTGGACTATTTCACTAGTGATTTCGGGGTGTAGAATTATAACCGGTTAAGATATATGCTAAATGGTAACATTCATCAAACCTAAGCTCAAAGTTCTCTGAGACCTAAAGTTCAATTTCAGTTGACAAACCTATGATTTAATCAAATAACAGACGTTCGCCATAGTTACAATCTTGCACAATTTAGCTAAATCATTTGACACATTCCAAAACCACATTCGCAATTTTGTTCAATCATTTATAGACAAATAATCGATAGTAATTTACTAGGTTGAAAACGTTCGCTATATCAATTAGTAAATTACCAAATGGTTAAATTATTAAGATAAAGCTCAATCACGTAAGGTTCTCCGATTAAACATAAATTTAGATTAGTGAGTTTGCAAATCATCCACACGACAAACATTCGCTATAATCGTTAACTTGTATACATTTAACTAGTGTTGTTACAATCATCAAATGCTTTGATCCACAAATGACAAATAACTTATTTAGGTATTTTTACTAAACAAAGAACATTCGCTATAATCGTTTAGCTAAAATGCCGAAAGTTCATAACAACAACTAACTAAATACATACAAATCCATGGATGATTCACAAACTCAAGCATAATTTAACATCCAAAATATACACCCCTAATCATCTAGTTATCTCATCCAAGCAAACACAAAGGTAACTAGCCACACATAATCACAATCATAAAGCACAAATCATAAACACTAAACAAATCCATAAATAACTTGAAATTAGATTAAATCGAAATTATACCAAATTTGTTACACAATTGTTCCAAATGATGTTTGCTCGATGTTTCCCCCACAAATTCCTCGCTAAACCCTTGTGAAAATGTGAAGTAAATGGTGATTTTGGTTGTTGAAAATGGAGTAAATATGGTAGTAAATGAAGATGGGAGTTGGGAGTAAATGAGGAGTGTGTGTGTTGAGAGGTTGAATGAGAGTGTTAGATTGATAGTTGAAGAAGATGATGGTGAAAAATAAGCTGCCGACCAAACACCCCCATTTTTTCATATTTTTTTTTTTTTTTTTTTTTTTTAATTTTGAAAAACAGATGGGGAAAAACGGTTGGCATTAAATGCCAACCAATCAGACACGGACAGCTCATCAACCACCATACCTCTCACTCGGATCTGCTCATAGCCGATCGGCTTATTGGGAATAGCCGATCGGCTTTACAGTCATAGCCGAACGGCTTTTGATGGCTAGCCGATCGGCTTCTCTAGTACAACAGGCCAAGCTCCAAACGAGTTGAAGTTCTGCAACGGAATTTAACTGGACAAACCGATCTGCTAATCTTAGCCGATCGGCTAAACATGGGAAGCCGATCGGCTTGTGTTGTGTAGCCGATCGGCTATAGCCTTTTTCCAGCCCAGCCAGCTTTTGATCCAAACTTCACCGATTCCACACCAAATCGCATGCGTTTCCAGCTTTTCACCTGAAATGGATTTCCAAACAAAATAAGTATCGAAAGTTCTCGAAATCCACTAAAATACAAATGCAAAACAGCGATATCGCGATATATTTATATAGACAAAATGAGCGATATCAAATATCCCCACACTTGAACTTTGCTTGTCCTCAAGCAAACCATAATTTTACCATTTCAAAACCCACTCTTGCAACAACAATAGGTGAATATCAAGTTTACCAAAACAATACTAACACTAACCACCAAAGCAATTAGGCTAGCAACATATGTATAAGCATTATAACTCGAGATGTTTTGGTTTGTCAAGCCCGAATGCACGACCTAGCACCTCACATAAGGATAAGTGTTTAGTCACTCACTCTCAACCTATAAGACTACAAGGTAAGGAAGTAAGCAATTTTAACACTCAATCAAGCCAAGTCGTGATGCATTGTTACCATAGGCTTGCAAGAGGATCAAATCTCCACCGACTTGGCGTGAGCACCAAGTGAGATCTCAAAGGAGGTATTCAAGCATGTGTTGTAACAATGTAGGCTAATTATGGAATAGGGGTATGATAGACACAATAATTGGTGAAAAGTGGTAGTCAAGACCCATGAAAAAAAAATGCGGAAATGTTCCCTATTGGTTTAAACATGTGACAGTAGTGAAACTTAGGAATCTCGTGCCAAATCAATTCAACTTATTATTTGTTCTCATTTAAGATTCATACTTTAACAATTTCGCACAAATAACTCAAATTGATTTTCTTCACATTTGATTGGAATAATTGCATTCTATGACTTTCTATGAACCCTGTGTAACGAACTTTCGGACCAACCATCCTAGACCGGATAAAGGCCTTCGGTGGCTAGGTGTAAAACACCCCTAGGGAACTACTTGTTCAGGAATTCAAAGGCCATTTAGTTGACTACAATCATCCAACTATAAACTTTAAGCTCAATGGATAACTTCTATTCATTTAATTGTTTCCAACCTCACTCATAGAATTTAACACCAGAATCCCAATTCAAAACGGTTTAAGTCACATATTGGTAAAATTTATCATAAATTTCAATTAGGCAACATTTTTAGAAAAGTGATGGTTCGGGAGTTGACTACACAAAAATAAGGCTAATATTTAGTGATTGAATGTGGAAGTTTTCTAGGGGTTTCTTAGCACTAAAAATGAGTGCTAACGACCTGTGTTAACTGGATATAAATGGTTTTAAAGCAAAATAAAATCAAAAATTCCTAAGAATACCTCCTCGTCTTTGACCCCACTTATATCACATTTCTGTGATCCCACAGCGGTCTCAAAATGCATCACTAAGGCAAGTTCTAGAACAAACTACAATCACCGGCACACTCATAGCAATCAAACAATATAAACACTAAAGGTAAGTGTTTTTCTCAATAAGGCTCAAATTTCTCACAATTTTTTTATAGTGGGGGCTACAAGTGTGCTAGTCATGCAATTCACCCTATTAGGTTGCTTTTATGACACATCTCTAAAAATTATGTTGCAAGAGGGAAACATTTAATTGCTTTTAATAGATTTTAACTAACACATTCCAAAGCAATTAATTTAATAGAGACAAGCAAATCCCTAGCATACTACCATTCCATAACCCGTTATTAGAATTCGTAAAGTTCAATTGGAAAATCCAAGATCAATAACAGACCTAATAAGTGGCTATAAAACAGCAATATACTAGGAACAAGATTCAAGTGAATACCTCCCCACACTTAAGGTTTGCATTGACCCCAATGCAAATATAATCAATAAATAAGCAAAAGCGCGGGGGTAAAAAGAAACGAGAACTTCCCCGGGGGTTTTGCATGAAGGTGAGAATGGAGGAGCTGGCTCATGATAAACTTGTAGAAATCCACTCCAGCTCCGCATGCTACAAATGGGCAACAAACAAACAAACAAACACCAAACACAAGCCCACAAGATGAAAAATAAAAATGATACAATGAATGCTAATCATTCAAAGAACCAAAAAGAAAAGTAACGCAGAATAAAAAAATGTTTAGAGTTTTACAATCCCAGAATAAATAATAATAATAAAGCCCAACTACCAACCCCCATGATGGGGTGGGTCCTGGGTGGGATCGTCCTGCTGAGACTGCTGCTGATACGGCGATGGCGATCCAAAAAGCCAATGGTGATGAGCCTCTTGTTGCCAGTTGGAGGGCTCAGGAGGTGTCCAAGTGTTAGGCTGGGATGGAGCTGAGGACCAAGGAGTGCCCCAATCCTGCTGCTGCTGGTGATAATCAGATGTATGCATGTGCTCCCGATGTCGCTGGAGCTCCACTAAAGCAGCATCCCGATCATAAATAGGAGCAGGGAGGATACCCCCCGGCTCGCCCCAATGAGGTGGTGGATGATACGGGATAGGCACATGGTCGGGCACATGGTGGCCCATTCACTCATGGTCGTGAATTAGCCAATCGTTTTGGTATCGATTAGCTCCCCACTCATACCTAGACTCATCCCTGAAAGCCACATTCTCCCGTTGCCAGGCTTCTTGTTCTCCCCATCTTCGATTTTGCTCAATTTGCATACTGTTGAAACTGGACATAAAACTCTGCCAGTTAGCGGGCTCTCCAGAATGAGATGAATGACCATGACCCAGACGTACATTAACTTCAGCTTCTTCTTCTTGCTCTTGCTCCGCTTCTTCTTCCTCATCAGAATCTTCAATGGTGACGGGCCTTTTTCCTCGAGCCCCGGCCCGGGACACCGTGGCCGCCTCTTGAGGAGTGGGATTATAAGCAACATAAGTTCCACCTTTCTTTCTCAAAATGTGGGCCGTGGCATAGGATTCGGCCCCAATGGGAAGGGTATTATTTTCCACTAAGGTATAGGCGGGAACTCCTCGCGGCTTCAAACTGACCTTTAAGCCCTTGGCGATCCGGGTGATTAGATGACCACCACAAAGCCTGGAAGTGGGTTTATGCCCACTAGCATAGGCGTGAAGGTACTTTCCCACAGCATATGGGACATTGATCCTGTCCCTACTTTTCAACTTATCCAAGAACCACAAGTCAATCAAGGTCACCTTCTCCCTATTTGTTCCCCTAAGAGTCAGTGTGTTTGCTAACATTTTGTGTATCACCCTATATTTGGGGGACGTAAGATGTTTGTTAAAATTCTTACCCCCAAGATATCGTGATGTACTAAGTGTTGCCCAAACTCCAGCATTACACTGCCCCTCATCTAGCCTTGCCCCAGTCATAAAATACCTATCAATCCAATGGGAAGACAATTCCTCATCCGTATAAATCCCTAAACAACCCGCAAGCTCTTTCAAAGATAATTTTCTAGGAGCACCACCAAGTCTGAAACTCAAGAATTTATCGTCGACATTATTGATAAGGAACATTTCCAAAGTTGCCAAAAATTCCATTACCAACTCTTCGTAAATATTTTCATTGATCCCAAGAAGCTTTTCAAAGTCATTTACACCAAAAGCCTCGTCATCAAACTTCACAGTTTGAGTGAAAGTTTTGCGAATGTCATCAGCAACCCCGACAACCTCCAACGGGTTCCAGTTGATTTCCCGAGGGTATTCGCACTCCTTTTTATGAATTTTATACAAGGCCTCTGTGTATTCCAGGTAGTTATATGTATGGCGTCCGAAAATCAAATGAGGGTGGCGGTCTTCAGGCATTAAACCCTCATAAACACTTTCAGGGTACTGAGGTACATAGGTGTCAGGCTGGTTACTCCTGCCTCTCTGCACAACACAACACAACAAGATACAAAATTTCCAAAATTGTGTTAGAGTTAGCAAAAATATGACAAAATGAGCGATTTATGTCAAGCACAACCACACCCCCTAGTAACCGAGCACACACGTTAATAACCGCCTCACAAAGCAAAACAATCAACACATGCAAGCATAGCATAAACTGACAGTAACCAATCAATCACAAAGCCAAAACTTCAACTCAAATAGGATAAACATGCAACTTAATATTAAACCATGCTTGAATCATGCCAATAACATACAATGTGACTCAAGCAAGCCTTACAATCAAAGTTACATACCGAACCTATTGACTAACTCATAAATGTATAACTTCAATATCAAACATGAACTTGAATTGAGCAAAAAGGATCACTCAAATGGATTCTAGACATGTATTACAATCACAAGTTACACAAAAGTCAGTCAAAGCAAAAGTCAAAGTTGACCAGAAAAGTCAACTTCTTCTTCCCCAAATTCCACATAAACCCTAATGTTCAAAATCATCCACAAATGGCAATCAACCCACCAATTAACTACATTATACATGTAAACACGAATTACACCACAATTAGCACCAACTATCAAGCATAAATCACTAAATTCGGATTATCCCCAAATTAGCATATGAACCCTAATTTGCAAATCATCTAAATTGAGCAATTTAAACAGAAGATCATGGCATAAACTGATTAACATGTATGAATCAAGCATAATACACAACAAAATCACAAAGGAATTCATCCCCACACTTGAATCAAACCAAACCCGGATTCAAGATATTCATCCCAAAAATCACTAGTAGGAAAGATTAAATGGAGACATGAGATACCTTATTTTGTCTAGACATGTTTAGAGGTTGATTCCTTGAAAGAATTGAAGTTTAGATGATGATTTAGTGAGGATTATGGTGATTTTCGTTTTTCACTTGGGAGAGAAAAGAGTAGCAGATCGGTTTTGCTTTTGTGTTTGTGGTGTGAAAAAGATAATGTTTTGCTTTTTACATAAATCGCCCAGCAATTCCCCAAAGCCGATCGGCTTATTGACCATAGCCGAACGGCTAATCTAGCCGAACTGCTTCAAACCCCTAGCCGAACGGCTTTTATAGTTAGAATGCGCTTAAGCTGAAAGGGGGTCAATTTCTGTAACGAAATTTAACTATCATAGCCGAACGGCTTTATATAGCCGATCGGCTTTAAATCTATAGCCGATCTGCTAACTGGAAACCGATCGGCTTTTAACGTACAAAACCAATGCTTCAGAAAAGGCTCAAGTTCTGTGGCTGTTTTTCAAAGAAGGAACCGATCGGTTATATGAAGCCGATCGGCTATTGAACTTTAGCCGAACGGCTATACTAAGCAGATTGGCTTCCTAAGTTGAAAAATTTAGCAGAAATAGCAGAAATGCAGAAACAACTTAACACTTAACAATTCAAACAATCTCAGCAGCAGCAAACACATGAAATGTATCAAAAATGCAAGCAAAAATATTCTAAGTTTATCAAAAGGATATAAACACGAGTTTCCTCGTGTATGGGCTTCATTTATTAACGAGTCCAAGCTAGACTCGACCCCGAATTCATTTGTCCTTGGGGTAAGTGGCGAGTTCCTCCCACTCGCTTTCTTGTTCATCCTCATGGTATAGTTTTAAACGGTGCCCATTCACAATAAAGGTTCCGCCATCTTTTTGAAAAAGCTCCACATATCCGGATGGATATTGATGCTTGACCACGTACGGGCCGGTCCACCTTGGTTTGAACTTTGGTTGTTTCAACTTGAATCTTGATTGGAACAAAAGCACTTTTTCACCGGATTTAAATTCTTTTCTCACTTTCAACCTCCGGTCATGCAACACCTTTGTCCGTTCCTTGTAGAGACGAGAATTTTCATAAGCTTGCAACCGAAGCTCATCCAACTCGTGAAGTTGCAACATTCTCTTTTCCCCCGCTTCAATCAAATCCAAATTGCAATTCTTTAGCGCCCAATAGGCTTTATGCTCAATTTCAAGGGGTAAATGGCAAGTTTTGCCATAAAGCAACCGATACGGTGTCGTTCCAATAGGTGTCTTGTAGGCGGTCCGAAACGCCCACAATGCATCTTCAAGCTTTTTGGACCATATGGCCCGGTTGTCCTTCACCGTTTTCTCTAAAATCCTTTTCAATGCACGGTTAGTGTTCTCGACTTGACCACTTGTTTGTGGGTGATAGGAAGTCGAGAACCGGTGATTTACCCCATACTTCTTGAGAACTTTTTCCAATTGAGCATTCGCAAAGTGAGTCCCCCGGTCACTAATCAACGCTTTGGGCATCCCAAATCGGCAAAATAGGCTTTTTAAGAAATCAATGACCACACGAGCGTCATTCTTTGGCAAAGCCTTAGCTTCCGCCCATTTTGACACATAATCAACCGCCACAAGAATGTATTCATTTTTGAACGAAGGTGGGAACGGTCCCATGAAGTCTATTCCCCAAATATCAAATACTTCGCAAACTTGGATGCTAGTTTGTGGCATTTCATCCCTTTTGGAGATGTTTCCGGTTCTTTGACACGCATCACATGTTTGGCACAAAGTGTTTGCTTCTTTGAAGATCGTCGGCCAATAAAAACCCGCATCATAGACCTTCTTTGCGGTGACCGAGGGGCCATAATGTCCACCGGTGGGCCCATAGTGACATTCATCCAAAATCTTTCGTGTTTCACCACCCGAAACACATCTCCTCACCATGCCATCCGCACAAACGCGGAATAAATACGGCTCCTCCTAGAAATAATGCTTCAAGTTAGAGAAAAATTTGTTTTTCTCTTGGTGACTCATGCCCTTCCTCAAAATTCCACCAACCAAATAGTTTGCCAAGTCGGCATACCATGGTGCTTCCTCATCCTTGCTTTCATCACCTACCTGCAAAAGAAACTCCTCGGGAAAGGAATCATCAATATTAGTATCGCCTTGCTTGTCAAGATTTGGATTTTCCAGTCTTGACAAGTGATCGGCGGCAAGGTTCTCGGCACCTCTCTTATCCTTGATTTCAATATCAAATTCTTGCAAGAGAAGAATCCAACGAATAAGACGCGGTTTAGCGTCCTGTTTGGCAAAGAGATATTTGAGGGCCGAGTGATCGGTGAAAACTACGGTTTTAGATAGCACAAGATATTGCCTAAATTTGTCAAAGGCATATACGAAGGCAAGCAATTCTTTCTCGGTGGTTGTGTAGTTTTGTTGGGCCCCATTCAAGGTTTTGCTAGCAAAGTAAATAGGTTTGAAATGTTTATCAATCCTTTGTCCTAGGACAGCTCCTAAGGCAAAATCGCTAGCATCACACATGAGTTCAAACGCTTGTGACCAATCGGGTGAGACTATGATAGGTGCCTTGGTCAAATGGTCTTTAAGGGTCGAAAATGCATTCAAACATGGTCCATCAAACACAAAAGGGGCATCCTTTTCAAGTAACCTAGTCATTGGACGGGTGATCTTCGAAAAATCCTTAATGAATCTACGGTAGAAACCGGCATGACCAAGAAAACTTCTAATGCCCTTAACATTGGTCGGTGGAGGTAATTTGGCAATTACATCAATCTTAGCCCTATCAACTTCAATTCCCAACCCCGACACTTTATGACCCAACACTATGCCCTCTTTCACCATGAAATGGCATTTCTCCCAATTCAACACTAGATGGGCTCTCTCACACCTCTCGAGCATTTTATCCAAGTTTCTTAAACATGACTCGAATGAATCGCCAAATACCGAAAAATCATCCATGAAGACTTCCATGGAAGTTTCAACCATATCGTGAAAAATGGCGATCATACAACGTTGGAATGTGGCGGGAGCATTGCAAAGACCAAAGGGCATTCTCCTATAGGCATAGGTCCCAAATGGGCAAGTGAAGGTGGTCTTTTCTTGATCCTCGGGATCTATGGGTATTTGGAAATATCCCGAGAATCCGTCAAGGAAACAATAATATTCATTACCCGCCAACCTCTCAAGCATTTGGTCAATGAATGGTAAGGGAAAATGGTCTTTTCTCGTGGCATCATTCAACTTCCTATAATCAATGCACACACGCCATCCCGTGACCGTCCTAGTGGGTATCATTTCGTTTTGGTCATTGGCAACTACGGTCATCCCCCCTTTCTTTGGTACGCAATGTACCGGGCTTACCCAAGAACTATCCGCAATGGGGTAGATAATACCCGCATCAAGAAGCTTAATTACTTCTTTCTTGACCACATCCACCATATTGGGATTAAGCCTCCGTTGTCTTTGGACAACGGGTTTAAAGTCATCAACAAAATTAATTTTGTGTTTACAAAAGGATGGGCTTATTCCCGGTATGTCGGATGTCCGCCAAGCGAAAGCTCTTTTGTGAGCCTTAAGTACATTCAACAATTTAAGTTTTTCATCATTCACAAGGGATGAAGAGATGATTACGGGTAGGAGATTTTCCTCATGGAGATATGCATACTCCAAATGACTTGGAAGTTCTTTCAACTCCAAATCTTGTGGTGGATCCTCCAATGACGTTTTGATTCTCATATTGTCATCCTTTGTGAGCTCCTCAAAAGCATCCTCACATTCGAGCTCTTCTTCATCATTCGTCTCTTCCATGCTCATGACCAACTCCTCCTCGGTCATTCCTTCAACATTTGACTCTAGCAATTCAACAAGCTCCGATTCCATTCCAAGCAAGCTTTCCAATTCTTCCTCCACCGCATCATCTATCACATCAATTCTAAAACACGAATCATCGTTAGAATAAGGATGCTTCATGGCCTTATCGACCGTGAACGCAATCCTTTCATCACCCACCCCCAAGGTCAATTTCTTATCTTTAACCCCAATTATGGCATCCGCGGTATGTAGGAAGGGTCGTCCTAAAATCAAGGGTACCTTACTATCCTCCTCCATTTCGAGGATAACAAAGTCAACCGGAAAGGTAAATTGCCCTACTTCTATTAGCATGTTTTCCGCAATCCCAACGGGATATTGGAAAGATCTATCGGCAAGACGGATGCTCATGCGAGTGGGGGTTAGGGATCCTAGGGCCAATTTAGCATAAAGTGAATATGGCATTAAGTTTATACTAGCACCTAGGTCCGCAAGTGCATCACAAGTGATGATTTTACCCAATGTACACGAAATGATGAAACTCCCGGGATCTCCAAGCTTGGGTGGAATTTGGTTTTGGACAAGTTCCGAGCATTCCTCATTCAAAAACATTGCCGAAGCCTCCGACAATTTCTCCTTGTTGCTCACCAAATCCTTGATGAATTTGGCATAATTCGGCATCCCGGCCAATACATCAACCAAAGGCACATTGATTCGAATGCCCTTGATCATGTCCACAAATTTCCCATATTGAGCCGCAATCTTTTCTTTCCTTAGCCTTTGAGGATAAGGAATCTTCGGCTTGTAAGCTTTCACAACCGGAGTAGGTGACACCGGTGTGACCGTTGGTGTAGGAACATCAACATTCTCTTCATTGTCTTCCTCCTCCATTTCCTGCACAAAAGAGTTAGAAACATTTTTGTCCTTGGTTTGAGGTGATGGAAGCTCCTTTCCGCTTCTCGTGGTTATAGCATTCACATGCTCATTTCTCGCGGATGGTGGTTGGTAAGGTTTGGAACCGCTAGATGGTGAAGGTTGTGGTCTTGGGTTTTGTTGTGTATTACTCGGTAAGCCACCGGTTGGCCTACTACTTTGCCCATCGGACAACCTCTCCATTTTCCGCTCCAAATCTTGGATTGAAGCTTGTTGATTCTTTTGCCCTTGTTCCATGCTCAACCGAATATTTGTCATTTGAGTTTTCATTCTCTCGGTGGCCGTTTCTTGCTTTGACATAAACTCCTTCATCATTTGTTCCATAGGAGTCAATGTGGGTTCTTGTTTTTGAACCGGTGGTTGTTGTTGTTCTCTAGATGGGCTTGGGTGTCGATTTTGGTTGTAAGGTTGGTTTTGGGATTGGTTTTGATTGTATGATTGGTTTTGAGGTTGGTTGAAGTTTTGGTTGTAAGGTTGGTTAGGTCTAGAAAATCGGATTTGGTTTTGGTTTTGGTTTTGGTTTTGGTTATAGCCTCCGCCTTGGTAGCCTCCCGAATTTCGGTTTTGATAACCCCCTCGTTGGTAATTTCCGCTTTGATAATTACCTTGTTGAAGAAAGTTAACACCTTCCTCACCTCCTACCATTGGCAAATCGTCTTGGGCACAATTAGCCGTGGCATGATTTCCGCCACAATGACCGCAACCATCTCTAAGCTCCTTTATTTCACCTTTGATAGTCTTGAATTGTGCATCAAACTTAGAAGATAAAGCCTTGATTTCTTTCATCATGGCCGAGTCATTTGAGCTTCCACTTCCACCACTAGTACCCTCGGCGAATGCAACGTGCTTTTTAACCGGTTTTCCTCCTTTATCCTTAGCCCAATTTAAGCTTTGGATAACCTTGTCTTCAAGAAGCTTCCATGCTTCATTCGGTGTTTTGTAAAGGAATTGACCCCCTCCCGAGGCATCAAGAATACTTGCCGAATCCAAGTTAAGACCATTGTAGAATAACCCAATGATTTCTCTCTTCTTCAAATCGTGACCATGGCAATTCCTCAACATTTCTTTCATCCGACACCATGCCTCTACCAAAGTTTCGCCTTCTTGTTGTTTGAAAGCTCTAATCTCATTCAAAAGTCTTTCGGCCAAAGCCGGAGGATAAAATCGTCTAACGAATGCTTCCCTCATCTCATCCCAAGTAGTGATGGTGTTTGGTTCCAATTCTTGATACCAAATCTTTGCCTCACCACAAAGTGACATAGGAAATGTCCGTAGGCGAATCACTTCTTCCATATTTGCCCCATACTTGAAATAGCTCCCGATTTCAAGAAAGCTAGCAATGTGTTGGTGTGGATCGACCCGCACCCTTCCGTCAAATTGTTTATCTCTAATGAGTTGCATATGATGCCCTTTCAAAGAGAAATTATCATTTTCAATATCTTGAACCCGTATGGCCGCCTCGGGTGTAGGTGCCACGGTTCTCGTCCGTGAGAACATAGGAGTATCATCCTCATCCGCCATTTCTTCTTCACCTTCGGATGGTGTTGAAGGTTCTTCTTCGGGTGATGGAATATCCTCCACAAAAGTCTCTTCCACTTCAAATGTGTTTCCGGAAGATGTTTCGGTATCCGTTTGACTACTAGATGAATCCGATGATCTATGCTTTGGTTTCCTCCTTCGTTTACTCTTTTTGGTCTTCTCCGGATTGGACAAAGGACTTAGAAGCTCTTTACCGGAACTCCTTGTGTTCATCCACTACCAATTCGCACCTGAAAGTTCACAAAAGATAAAACCATAAACGCACCGGCGCAATACAACCCAAAGTAACTTTCCAAGAATAAATTCTAGAAAGGATTAATTAATCACACTTAAATCAATTTTCACAAATCAAGCTCCCCGGCAGCGGCGCCAAAAACTTGATGTGATGAATCTAGTTATAAAATTTATCGTTGATAAGTAAACCAAAAAGTACCGAGCTAGACCCTAAACACAACCGGGCAGTGGACCCTATCGTGTGGTAGTATAGTTGGGTAAGTTCGGGTTCGAACACAGGGAACTAGATTGGATGATCGATAGAAGTGTGAGCAATTTAAAAAGAGAAAATAAAATGTGGTTGGTTTGTGTGACCGAATTGTCACGATGCTTAAAACTACAATCTTTGATTAATCTAGGCAGGTGGACTCTGAAGAGTCGGTTTGATTGTTTGGTCTTTTCAAGTATTAAAAACAATGCTTGCTTGGACTATTTCACTAGTGATTTCGGGGTGTAGAATTATAACCGGTTAAGATATATGCTAAATGGTAACATTCATCAAACCTAAGCTCAAAGTTCTCTGAGACCTAAAGTTCAATTTCAGTTGACAAACCTATGATTTAATCAAATAACAGACGTTCGCCATAGTTACAATCTTGCACAATTTAGCTAAATCATTTGACACATTCCAAAACCACATTCGCAATTTTGTTCAATCATTTATAGACAAATAATCGATAGTAATTTACTAGGTTGAAAACGTTCGCTATATCAATTAGTAAATTACCAAATGGTTAAATTATTAAGATAAAGCTCAATCACGTAAGGTTCTCCGATTAAACATAAATTTAGATTAGTGAGTTTGCAAATCATCCACACGACAAACATTCGCTATAATCGTTAACTTGTATACATTTAACTAGTGTTGTTACAATCATCAAATGCTTTGATCCACAAATGACAAATAACTTATTTAGGTATTTTTACTAAACAAAGAACATTCGCTATAATCGTTTAGCTAAAATGCCGAAAGTTCATAACAACAACTAACTAAATACATACAAATCCATGGATGATTCACAAACTCAAGTATAATTTAACATCCAAAATATACACCCCTAATCATCTAGTTATCTCATCCAAGCAAACACAAAGGTAACTAGCCACACATAATCACAATCATAAAGCACAAATCATAAACACTAAACAAATCCATAAATAACTTGAAATTAGATTAAATCGAAATTATACCAAATTTGTTACACAATTGTTCCAAATGATGTTTGCTCGATGTTTCCCCCACAAATTCCTCGCTAAACCCTTGCGAAAATGTGAAGTAAATGGTGATTTTGGTTGTTGAAAATGGAGTAAATATGGTAGTAAATGAAGATGGGAGTTGGGAGTAAATGAGGAGTGTGTGTGTTGAGAGGTTGAATGAGAGTGTTAGATTGATAGTTGAAGAAGATGATGGTGAAAAATAAGCTGCCGACCAAACACCCCCATTTTTTCATTTTTTTTTTTTTTTTTTTTTTTTTAATTTTGAAAAACAGATGGGGAAAAACGGTTGGCATTAAATGCCAACCAATCAGACACGGACAGCTCATCAACCACCATACCTCTCACTCGGATCTGCTCATAGCCGATCGGCTTATTGGGAATAGCCGATCGGCTTTACAGTCATAGCCGAACGGCTTTTGATGGCTAGCCGATCGGCTTCTCTAGTACAACAGGCCAAGCTCCAAACGAGTTGAAGTTCTGCAACGGAATTTAACTGGACAAACCGATCTGCTAATCTTAGCCGATCGGCTAAACATGGGAAGCCGATCGGCTTGTGTTGTGTAGCCGATCGGCTATAGCCTTTTTCCAGCCCAGCCAGCTTTTGATCCAAACTTCACCGATTCCACACCAAATCGCATGCGTTTCCAGCTTTTCACCTGAAATGGATTTCCAAACAAAATAAGTATCGAAAGTTCTCGAAATCCACTAAAATACAAATGCAAAACAGCGATATCGCGATATATTTATATAGACAAAATGAGCGATATCAAATATCCCCACACTTGAACTTTGCTTGTCCTCAAGCAAACCATAATTTTACCATTTCAAAACCCACTCTTGCAACAACAATAGGTGAATATCAAGTTTACCAAAACAATACTAACACTAACCACCAAAGCAATTAGGCTAGCAACATATGTATAAGCATTATAACTCGAGATGTTTTGGTTTGTCAAGCCCGAATGCACGACCTAGCACCTCACATAAGGATAAGTGTTTAGTCACTCACTCTCAACCTATAAGACTACAAGGTAAGGAAGTAAGCAATTTTAACACTCAATCAAGCCAAGTCGTGATGCATTGTTACCATAGGCTTGCAAGAGGATCAAATCTCCACCGACTTGGCGTGAGCACCAAGTGAGATCTCAAAGGAGGTATTCAAGCATGTGTTGTAACAATGTAGGCTAATTATGGAATAGGGGTATGATAGACACAATAATTGGTGAAAAGTGGTAGTCAAGACCCATGAAAAAAAAATGCGGAAATGTTCCCTATTGGTTTAAACATGTGACAGTAGTGAAACTTAGGAATCTCGTGCCAAATCAATTCAACTTATTATTTGTTCTCATTTAAGATTCATACTTTAACAATTTCGCACAAATAACTCAAATTGATTTTCTTCACATTTGATTGGAATAATTGCATTCTATGACTTTCTATGAACCCTGTGTAACGAACTTTCGGACCAACCATCCTAGACCGGATAAAGGCCTTCGGTGGCTAGGTGTAAAACACCCCTAGGGAACTACTTGTTCAGGAATTCAAAGGCCATTTAGTTGACTACAATCATCCAACTATAAACTTTAAGCTCAATGGATAACTTCTATTCATTTAATTGTTTCCAACCTCACTCATAGAATTTAACACCAGAATCCCAATTCAAAACGGTTTAAGTCACATATTGGTAAAATTTATCATAAATTTCAATTAGGCAACATTTTTAGAAAAGTGATGGTTCGGGAGTTGACTACACAAAAATAAGGCTAATATTTAGTGATTGAATGTGGAAGTTTTCTAGGGGTTTCTTAGCACTAAAAATGAGTGCTAACGACCTGTGTTAACTGGATATAAATGGTTTTAAAGCAAAATAAAATCAAAAATTCCTAAGAATACCTCCTCGTCTTTGACCCCACTTATATCACATTTCTGTGATCCCACAGCGGTCTCAAAATGCATCACTAAGGCAAGTTCTAGAACAAACTACAATCACCGGCACACTCATAGCAATCAAACAATATAAACACTAAAGGTAAGTGTTTTTCTCAATAAGGCTCAAATTTCTCACAATTTTTTTATAGTGGGGGCTACAAGTGTGCTAGTCATGCAATTCACCCTATTAGGTTGCTTTTATGACACATCTCTAAAAATTATGTTGCAAGAGGGAAACATTTAATTGCTTTTAATAGATTTTAACTAACACATTCCAAAGCAATTAATTTAATAGAGACAAGCAAATCCCTAGCATACTACCATTCCATAACCCGTTATTAGAATTCGTAAAGTTCAATTGGAAAATCCAAGATCAATAACAGACCTAATAAGTGGCTATAAAACAGCAATATACTAGGAACAAGATTCAAGTGAATACCTCCCCACACTTAAGGTTTGCATTGACCCCAATGCAAATATAATCAATAAATAAGCAAAAGCGCGGGGGTAAAAAGAAACGAGAACTTCCCCGGGGGTTTTGCATGAAGGTGAGAATGGAGGAGCTGGCTCATGATAAACTTGTAGAAATCCACTCCAGCTCCGCATGCTACAAATGGGCAACAAACAAACAAACAAACAAACAAACACCAAACACAAGCCCACAAGATGAAAAATAAAAATGATACAATGAATGCTAATCATTCAAAGAACCAAAAAGAAAAGTAACGCAGAATAAAAAAATGTTTAGAGTTTTACAATCCCAGAATAAATAATAATAATAAAGCCCAACTACCAACCCCCATGATGGGGTGGGTCCTGGGTGGGATCGTCCTGCTGAGACTGCTGCTGATACGGCGATGGCGATCCAAAAAGCCAATGGTGATGAGCCTCTTGTTGCCAGTTGGAGGGCTCAGGAGGTGTCCAAGTGTTAGGCTGGGATGGAGCTGAGGACCAAGGAGTGCCCCAATCCTGCTGCTGCTGGTGATAATCAGATGTATGCATGTGCTCCCGATGTCGCTGGAGCTCCACTAAAGCAGCATCCCGATCATAAATAGGAGCAGGGAGGATACCCCCCGGCTCGCCCCAATGAGGTGGTGGATGATACGGGATAGGCACATGGTCGGGCACATGGTGGCCCATTCACTCATGGTCGTGAATTAGCCAATCGTTTTGGTATCGATTAGCTCCCCACTCATACCTAGACTCATCCCTGAAAGCCACATTCTCCCGTTGCCAGGCTTCTTGTTCTCCCCATCTTCGATTTTGCTCAATTTGCATACTGTTGAAACTGGACATAAAACTCTGCCAGTTAGCGGGCTCTCCAGAATGAGATGAATGACCATGACCCAGACGTACATTAACTTCAGCTTCTTCTTCTTGCTCTTGCTCCGCTTCTTCTTCCTCATCAGAATCTTCAATGGTGACGGGCCTTTTTCCTCGAGCCCCGGCCCGGGACACCGTGGCCGCCTCTTGAGGAGTGGGATTATAAGCAACATAAGTTCCACCTTTCTTTCTCAAAATGTGGGCCGTGGCATAGGATTCGGCCCCAATGGGAAGGGTATTATTTTCCACTAAGGTATAGGCGGGAACTCCTCGCGGCTTCAAACTGACCTTTAAGCCCTTGGCGATCCGGGTGATTAGATGACCACCACAAAGCCTGGAAGTGGGTTTATGCCCACTAGCATAGGCGTGAAGGTACTTTCCCACAGCATATGGGACATTGATCCTGTCCCTACTTTTCAACTTATCCAAGAACCACAAGTCAATCAAGGTCACCTTCTCCCTATTTGTTCCCCTAAGAGTCAGTGTGTTTGCTAACATTTTGTGTATCACCCTATATTTGGGGGACGTAAGATGTTTGTTAAAATTCTTACCCCCAAGATATCGTGATGTACTAAGTGTTGCCCAAACTCCAGCATTACACTGCCCCTCATCTAGCCTTGCCCCAGTCATAAAATACCTATCAATCCAATGGGAAGACAATTCCTCATCCGTATAAATCCCTAAACAACCCGCAAGCTCTTTCAAAGATAATTTTCTAGGAGCACCACCAAGTCTGAAACTCAAGAATTTATCGTCGACATTATTGATAAGGAACATTTCCAAAGTTGCCAAAAATTCCATTACCAACTCTTCGTAAATATTTTCATTGATCCCAAGAAGCTTTTCAAAGTCATTTACACCAAAAGCCTCGTCATCAAACTTCACAGTTTGAGTGAAAGTTTTGCGAATGTCATCAGCAACCCCGACAACCTCCAACGGGTTCCAGTTGATTTCCCGAGGGTATTCGCACTCCTTTTTATGAATTTTATACAAGGCCTCTGTGTATTCCAGGTAGTTATATGTATGGCGTCCGAAAATCAAATGAGGGTGGCGGTCTTCAGGCATTAAACCCTCATAAACACTTTCAGGGTACTGAGGTACATAGGTGTCAGGCTGGTTACTCCTGCCTCTCTGCACAACACAACACAACAAGATACAAAATTTCCAAAATTGTGTTAGAGTTAGCAAAAATATGACAAAATGAGCGATTTATGTCAAGCACAACCACACCCCCTAGTAACCGAGCACACACGTTAATAACCGCCTCACAAAGCAAAACAATCAACACATGCAAGCATAGCATAAACCGACAGTAACCAATCAATCACAAAGCCAAAACTTCAACTCAAATAGGATAAACATGCAACTTAATATTAAACCATGCTTGAATCATGCCAATAACATACAATGTGACTCAAGCAAGCCTTACAATCAAAGTTACATACCGAACCTATTGACTAACTCATAAATGTATAACTTCAATATCAAACATGAACTTGAATTGAGCAAAAAGGATCACTCAAATGGATTCTAGACATGTATTACAATCACAAGTTACACAAAAGTCAGTCAAAGCAAAAGTCAAAGTTGACCAGAAAAGTCAACTTCTTCTTCCCCAAATTCCACATAAACCCTAATGTTCAAAATCATCCACAAATGGCAATCAACCCACCAATTAACTACATTATACATGTAAACACGAATTACACCACAATTAGCACCAACTATCAAGCATAAATCACTAAATTCGGATTATCCCCAAATTAGCATATGAACCCTAATTTGCAAATCATCTAAATTGAGCAATTTAAACAGAAGATCATGGCATAAACTGATTAACATGTATGAATCAAGCATAATACACAACAAAATCACAAAGGAATTCATCCCCACACTTGAATCAAACCAAACCCGGATTCAAGATATTCATCCCAAAAATCACTAGTAGGAAAGATTAAATGGAGACATGAGATACCTTATTTTGTCTAGACATGTTTAGAGGTTGATTCCTTGAAAGAATTGAAGTTTAGATGATGATTTAGTGAGGATTATGGTGATTTTCGTTTTTCACTTGGGAGAGAAAAGAGTAGCAGATCGGTTTTGCTTTTGTGTTTGTGGTGTGAAAAAGATAATGTTTTGCTTTTTACATAAATCGCCCAGCAATTCCCCAAAGCCGATCGGCTTATTGACCATAGCCGAACGGCTAATCTAGCCGAACTGCTTCAAACCCCTAGCCGAACGGCTTTTATAGTTAGAATGCGCTTAAGCTGAAAGGGGGTCAATTTCTGTAACGAAATTTAACTATCATAGCCGAACGGCTTTATATAGCCGATCGGCTTTAAATCTATAGCCGATCTGCTAACTGGAAACCGATCGGCTTTTAACGTACAAAACCAATGCTTCAGAAAAGGCTCAAGTTCTGTGGCTGTTTTTCAAAGAAGGAACCGATCGGTTATATGAAGCCGATCGGCTATTGAACTTTAGCCGAACGGCTATACTAAGCAGATTGGCTTCCTAAGTTGAAAAATTTAGCAGAAATAGCAGAAATGCAGAAACAACTTAACACTTAACAATTCAAACAATCTCAGCAGCAGCAAACACATGAAATGTATCAAAAATGCAAGCAAAAATATTCTAAGTTTATCAAAAGGATATAAACACGAGTTTCCTCGTGTATGGGCTTCATTTATTAACGAGTCCAAGCTAGACTCGACCCCGAATTCATTTGTCCTTGGGGTAAGTGGCGAGTTCCTCCCACTCGCTTTCTTGTTCATCCTCATGGTATAGTTTTAAACGGTGCCCATTCACAATAAAGGTTCCGCCATCTTTTTGAAAAAGCTCCACATATCCGGATGGATATTGATGCTTGACCACGTACGGGCCGGTCCACCTTGGTTTGAACTTTGGTTGTTTCAACTTGAATCTTGATTGGAACAAAAGCACTTTTTCACCGGATTTAAATTCTTTTCTCACTTTCAACCTCCGGTCATGCAACACCTTTGTCCGTTCCTTGTAGAGACGAGAATTTTCATAAGCTTGCAACCGAAGCTCATCCAACTCGTGAAGTTGCAACATTCTCTTTTCCCCCGCTTCAATCAAATCCAAATTGCAATTCTTTAGCGCCCAATAGGCTTTATGCTCAATTTCAAGGGGTAAATGGCAAGTTTTGCCATAAAGCAACCGATACGGTGTCGTTCCAATAGGTGTCTTGTAGGCGGTCCGAAACGCCCACAATGCATCTTCAAGCTTTTTGGACCATATGGCCCGGTTGTCCTTCACCGTTTTCTCTAAAATCCTTTTCAATGCACGGTTAGTGTTCTCGACTTGACCACTTGTTTGTGGGTGATAGGAAGTCGAGAACCGGTGATTTACCCCATACTTCTTGAGAACTTTTTCCAATTGAGCATTCGCAAAGTGAGTCCCCCGGTCACTAATCAACGCTTTGGGCATCCCAAATCGGCAAAATAGGCTTTTTAAGAAATCAATGACCACACGAGCGTCATTCTTTGGCAAAGCCTTAGCTTCCGCCCATTTTGACACATAATCAACCGCCACAAGAATGTATTCATTTTTGAACGAAGGTGGGAACGGTCCCATGAAGTCTATTCCCCAAATATCAAATACTTCGCAAACTTGGATGCTAGTTTGTGGCATTTCATCCCTTTTGGAGATGTTTCCGGTTCTTTGACACGCATCACATGTTTGGCACAAAGTGTTTGCTTCTTTGAAGATCGTCGGCCAATAAAAACCTGCATCATAGACCTTCTTTGCGGTGACCGAGGGGCCATAATGTCCACCGGTGGGCCCATAGTGACATTCATCCAAAATCTTTCGTGTTTCACCACCCGAAACACATCTCCTCACCATGCCATCCGCACAAACGCGGAATAAATACGGCTCCTCCCAGAAATAATGCTTCAAGTTAGAGAAAAATTTGCTTTTCTCTTGGTGACTCATGCCCTTCCTCAAAATTCCACCAACCAAATAGTTTGCCAAGTCGGCATACCATGGTGCTTCCTCATCCTTGCTTTCATCACCTACCTGCAAAAGAAACTCCTCGGGAAAGGAATCATCAATATTAGTATCGCCTTGCTTGTCAAGATTTGGATTTTCCAGTCTTGACAAGTGATCGGCGGCAAGGTTCTCGGCACCTCTCTTATCCTTGATTTCAATATCAAATTCTTGCAAGAGAAGAATCCAACGAATAAGACGCGGTTTAGCGTCCTGTTTGGCAAAGAGATATTTGAGGGCCGAGTGATCGGTGAAAACTACGGTTTTAGATAGCACAAGATATTGCCTAAATTTGTCAAAGGCATATACGACGGCAAGCAATTCTTTCTCGGTGGTTGTGTATTTTTGTTGGGCCCCATTCAAGGTTTTGCTAGCAAAGTAAATAGGTTTGAAATGTTTATCAATCCTTTGTCCTAGGACAGCTCCTAAGGCAAAATCGCTAGCATCACACATGAGTTCAAACGCTTGTGACCAATCGGGTGAGACTATGATAGGTGCCTTGGTCAAATGGTCTTTAAGGGTCGAAAATGCATTCAAACATGGTCCATCAAACACAAAAGGGGCATCCTTTTCAAGTAACCTAGTCATTGGACGGGTGATCTTCGAAAAATCCTTAATGAATCTACGGTAGAAACCGGCATGACCAAGAAAACTTCTAATGCCCTTAACATTGGTCGGTGGAGGTAATTTGGCAATTACATCAATCTTAGCCCTATCAACTTCAATTCCCAACCCCGACACTTTATGACCCAACACTATGCCCTCTTTCACCATGAAATGGCATTTCTCCCAATTCAACACTAGATGGGCTCTCTCACACCTCTCGAGCATTTTATCCAAGTTTCTTAAACATGACTCGAATGAATCGCCAAATACCGAAAAATCATCCATGAAGACTTCCATGGAAGTTTCAACCATATCGTGAAAAATGGCGATCATACAACGTTGGAATGTGGCGGGAGCATTGCAAAGACCAAAGGGCATTCTCCTATAGGCATAGGTCCCAAATGGGCAAGTGAAGGTGGTCTTTTCTTGATCCTCGGGATCTATGGGTATTTGGAAATATCCCGAGAATCCGTCAAGGAAACAATAATATTCATTACCCGCCAACCTCTCAAGCATTTGGTCAATGAATGGTAAGGGAAAATGGTCTTTTCTCGTGGCATCATTCAACTTCCTATAATCAATGCACACACGCCATCCCGTGACCGTCCTAGTGGGTATCATTTCGTTTTGGTCATTGGCAACTACGGTCATCCCCCCTTTCTTTGGTACACAATGTACCGGGCTTACCCAAGAACTATCCGCAATGGGGTAGATAATACCCGCATCAAGAAGCTTAATTACTTCTTTCTTGACCACATCCACCATATTGGGATTAAGCCTCCGTTGTCTTTGGACAACGGGTTTAAAGTCATCAACAAAATTAATTTTGTGTTTACAAAAGGATGGGCTTATTCCCGGTATGTCGGATGTCCGCCAAGCGAAAGCTCTTTTGTGAGCCTTAAGTACATTCAACAATTTAAGTTTTTCATCATTCACAAGGGATGAAGAGATGATTACGGGTAGGAGATTTTCCTCATGGAGATATGCATACTCCAAATGACTTGGAAGTTCTTTCAACTCCAAATCTTGTGGTGGATCCTCCAATGACGTTTTGATTCTCATATTGTCATCCTTTGTGAGCTCCTCAAAAGCATCCTCACATTCGAGCTCTTCTTCATCATTCGTCTCTTCCATGCTCATGACCAACTCCTCCTCGGTCATTCCTTCAACATTTGACTCTAGCAATTCAACAAGCTCCGATTCCATTCCAAGCAAGCTTTCCAATTCTTCCTCCACCGCATCATCTATCACATCAATTCTAAAACACGAATCATCGTTAGAATAAGGATGCTTCATGGCCTTATCGACCGTGAACGCAATCCTTTCATCACCCACCCCCAAGGTCAATTTCTTATCTTTAACCCCAATTATGGCATCCGCGGTATGTAGGAAGGGTCGTCCTAAAATCAAGGGTACCTTACTATCCTCCTCCATTTCGAGGATAACAAAGTCAACCGGAAAGGTAAATTGCCCTACTTCTATTAGCATGTTTTCCGCAATCCCAACGGGATATTGGAAAGATCTATCGGCAAGACGGATGCTCATGCGAGTGGGGGTTAGGGATCCTAGGGCCAATTTAGCATAAAGTGAATATGGCATTAAGTTTATACTAGCACCTAGGTCCGCAAGTGCATCACAAGTGATGATTTTACCCAATGTACACGAAATGATGAAACTCCCGGGATCTCCAAGCTTGGGTGGAATTTGGTTTTGGACAAGTGCCGAGCATTCCTCATTCAAAAACATTGCCGAAGCCTCCGACAATTTCTCCTTGTTGCTCACCAAATCCTTGATGAATTTGGCATAATTCGGCATCCCGGCCAATACATCAACCAAAGGCACATTGATTCGAATGCCCTTGATCATGTCCACAAATTTCCCATATTGAGCCGCAATCTTTTCTTTCCTTAGCCTTTGTGAATAAGGAATCTTCGGCTTGTAAGCTTTCACAACCGGAGTAGGTGACACCGGTGTGACCGTTGGTGTAGGAACATCAACATTCTCTTCATTGTCTTCCTCCTCCATTTCCTGCACAAAAGAGTTAGAAACATTTTTGTCCTTGGTTTGAGGTGATGGAAGCTCCTTTCCGCTTCTCGTGGTTATAGCATTCACATGCTCATTTCTCGCGGATGGTGGTTGGTAAGGTTTGGAACCGCTAGATGGTGAAGGTTGTGGTCTTGGGTTTTGTTGTGTATTACTCGGTAAGCCACCGGTTGGCCTACTACTTTGCCCATCGGACAACCTCTCCATTTTCCGCTCCAAATCTTGGATTGAAGCTTGTTGATTCTTTTGCCCTTGTTCCATGCTCAACCGAATATTTGTCATTTGAGTTTTCATTCTCTCGGTGGCCGTTTCTTGCTTTGACATAAACTCCTTCATCATTTGTTCCATAGGAGTCAATGTGGGTTCTTGTTTTTGAACCGGTGGTTGTTGTTGTTCTCTAGATGGGCTTGGGTGTCGATTTTGGTTGTAAGGTTGGTTTTGGGATTGGTTTTGATTGTATGATTGGTTTTGAGGTTGGTTGAAGTTTTGGTTGTAAGGTTGGTTAGGTCTAGAAAATCGGATTTGGTTTTGGTTTTGGTTTTGGTTTTGGTTTTGGTTATAGCCTCCGCCTTGGTAGCCTCCCGAATTTCGGTTTTGATAACCCCCTCGTTGGTAATTTCCGCTTTGATAATTACCTTGTTGAAGAAAGTTAACACCTTCCTCACCTCCTACCATTGGCAAATCGTCTTGGGCACAATTAGCCGTGGCATGATTTCCGCCACAATGACCGCAACCATCTCTAAGCTCCTTTATTTCACCTTTGATAGTCTTGAATTGTGCATCAAACTTAGAAGATAAAGCCTTGATTTCTTTCATCATGGCCGAGTCATTTGAGCTTCCACTTCCACCACTAGTACCCTCGGCGAATGCAACGTGCTTTTTAACCGGTTTTCCTCCTTTATCCTTAGCCCAATTTAAGCTTTGGATAACCTTGTCTTCAAGAAGCTTCCATGCTTCATTCGGTGTTTTGTAAAGGAATTGACCCCCTCCCGAGGCATCAAGAATACTTGCCGAATCCAAGTTAAGACCATTGTAGAATAACCCAATGATTTCTCTCTTCTTCAAATCGTGACCATGGCAATTCCTCAACATTTCTTTCATCCGACACCATGCCTCTACCAAAGTTTCGCCTTCTTGTTGTTTGAAAGCTCTAATCTCATTCAAAAGTCTTTCGGCCAAAGCCGGAGGATAAAATCGTCTAACGAATGCTTCCCTCATCTCATCCCAAGTAGTGATGGTGTTTGGTTCCAATTCTTGATACCAAATCTTTGCCTCACCACAAAGTGACATAGGAAATGTCCGTAGGCGAATCACTTCTTCCATATTTGCCCCATACTTGAAATAGCTCCCGATTTCAAGAAAGCTAGCAATGTGTTGGTGTGGATCGACCCGCACCCTTCCGTCAAATTGTTTATCTCTAATGAGTTGCATATGATGCCCTTTCAAAGAGAAATTATCATTTTCAATATCTTGAACCCGTATGGCCGCCTCGGGTGTAGGTGCCACGGTTCTCGTCCGTGAGAACATAGGAGTATCATCCTCATCCGCCATTTCTTCTTCACCTTCGGATGGTGTTGAAGGTTCTTCTTCGGGTGATGGAATATCCTCCACAAAAGTCTCTTCCACTTCAAATGTGTTTCCGGAAGATGTTTCGGTATCCGTTTGACTACTAGATGAATCCGATGATCTATGCTTTGGTTTCCTCCTTCGTTTACTCTTTTTGGTCTTCTCCGGATTGGACAAAGGACTTAGAAGCTCTTTACCGGAACTCCTTGTGTTCATCCACTACCAATTCGCACCTGAAAGTTCACAAAAGATAAAACCATAAACGCACCGGCGCAATACAACCCAAAGTAACTTTCCAAGAATAAATTCTAGAAAGGATTAATTAATCACACTTAAATCAATTTTCACAAATCAAGCTCCCCGGCAGCGGCGCCAAAAACTTGATGTGATGAATCTAGTTATAAAATTTATCGTTGATAAGTAAACCAAAAAGTACCGAGCTAGACCCTAAACACAACCGGGCAGTGGACCCTATCGTGTGGTAGTATAGTTGGGTAAGTTCGGGTTCGAACACAGGGAACTAGATTGGATGATCGATAGAAGTGTGAGCAATTTAAAAAGAGAAAATAAAATGTGGTTGGTTTGTGTGACCGAATTGTCACGATGCTTAAAACTACAATCTTTGATTAATCTAGGCAGGTGGACTCTGAAGAGTCGGTTTGATTGTTTGGTCTTTTCAAGTATTAAAAACAATGCTTGCTTGGACTATTTCACTAGTGATTTCGGGGTGTAGAATTATAACCGGTTAAGATATATGCTAAATGGTAACATTCATCAAACCTAAGCTCAAAGTTCTCTGAGACCTAAAGTTCAATTTCAGTTGACAAACCTATGATTTAATCAAATAACAGACGTTCGCCATAGTTACAATCTTGCACAATTTAGCTAAATCATTTGACACATTCCAAAACCACATTCGCAATTTTGTTCAATCATTTATAGACAAATAATCGATAGTAATTTACTAGGTTGAAAACGTTCGCTATATCAATTAGTAAATTACCAAATGGTTAAATTATTAAGATAAAGCTCAATCACGTAAGGTTCTCCGATTAAACATAAATTTAGATTAGTGAGTTTGCAAATCATCCACACGACAAACATTCGCTATAATCGTTAACTTGTATACATTTAACTAGTGTTGTTACAATCATCAAATGCTTTGATCCACAAATGACAAATAACTTATTTAGGTATTTTTACTAAACAAAGAACATTCGCTATAATCGTTTAGCTAAAATGCCGAAAGTTCATAACAACAACTAACTAAATACATACAAATCCATGGATGATTCACAAACTCAAGCATAATTTAACATCCAAAATATACACCCCTAATCATCTAGTTATCTCATCCAAGCAAACACAAAGGTAACTAGCCACACATAATCACAATCATAAAGCACAAATCATAAACACTAAACAAATCCATAAATAACTTGAAATTAGATTAAATCGAAATTATACCAAATTTGTTACACAATTGTTCCAAATGATGTTTGCTCGATGTTTCCCCCACAAATTCCTCGCTAAACCCTTGCGAAAATGTGAAGTAAATGGTGATTTTGGTTGTTGAAAATGGAGTAAATATGGTAGTAAATGAAGATGGGAGTTGGGAGTAAATGAGGAGTGTGTGTGTTGAGAGGTTGAATGAGAGTGTTAGATTGATAGTTGAAGAAGATGATGGTGAAAAATAAGCTGCCGACCAAACACCCCCATTTTTTCATATTTTTTTTTTTTTTTTTTTTAATTTTGAAAAACAGATGGGGAAAAACGGTTGGCATTAAATGCCAACCAATCAGACACGGACAGCTCATCAACCACCATACCTCTCACTCGGATCTGCTCATAGCCGATCGGCTTATTGGGAATAGCCGATCGGCTTTACAGTCATAGCCGAACGGCTTTTGATGGCTAGCCGATCGGCTTCTCTAGTACAACAGGCCAAGCTCCAAACGAGTTGAAGTTCTGCAACGGAATTTAACTGGACAAACCGATCTGCTAATCTTAGCCGATCGGCTAAACATGGGAAGCCGATCGGCTTGTGTTGTGTAGCCGATCGGCTATAGCCTTTTTCCAGCCCAGCCAGCTTTTGATCCAAACTTCACCGATTCCACACCAAATCGCATGCGTTTCCAGCTTTTCACCTGAAATGGATTTCCAAACAAAATAAGTATCGAAAGTTCTCGAAATCCACTAAAATACAAATGCAAAACAGCGATATCGCGATATATTTATATAGACAAAATGAGCGATATCAATCTTCCATTAATTGTAAGTGAGTTATTTATTTTTAAACTCAAATGTTAGGTTTGATGAATAATTGATGGATTGATTTGATTCTTGAGTTTAGGTGATGTTAATTTGTGATATATGATGATATGTGATGTTATTGGAGATGCTTGTAGCATTAGAATCGAGTTTGATGAGCTTGAATGTTGAAAATGGAGTTAGGATTCGTTCAGGTCTGTTCTTGAGCTGAAGAACAGATGAACGCGATCCCGGCTATGATTCCGGATCGCGTTCCCTTGTTATAAACGTCTTAGTCGAGTTTTGGCCTTGGAAACGCGATCCAGGCCAAGTATCCGGATCGCGTTTGTCAGTGTTTTTCGGTGACAGAAATTTTTCCTAAGGACGAACGCGATCCAGCCCTATCTAGTCAGGATCGCGTTTGCATAGTTAATTTTGATGGATTTTGCAAATTTCAAAAATGCATAAGTGTTTAGAAGGTGGTGATTATAGTGGCACTTATTGGATACTATAGTGGCATTTTATAAAAATGCTTATTTTGATATTTACAAATTATGAGGCAAAGTACTAACTTATGTTGATTATTGATTCTCAGATCCTCCGAAAGATAAGTGATCTTTGGAATCAGAGATTTTGAAGGCAAAGGTATTGGTGAGTGGATTCAAAACTCATCGTTTGGCTTAGTTGTAATCATTTGATTACAATGGGTAAGCGTAGACTTGATTATTGAATTGATTTAGTTGTTGTTGATTATATGCCTATATGTGCTTTGTGTGGTCTTCGGACATTGTTGTTAATGAGGTCAACGAGTTGATGAACTGTTGGTTGGGCTAGTGGGTTGTTGTGTGAATGGTACAGGGATGTACTTCATTTGTTGTGTGTGCTGAACTGTACCTAAGTATAATAAACACTAGCTATCGGTCTCGTCCGTTATGGCCATACGGATATGTTTGGATAAGTGATCTTGGGGAGCCGCCCGGGTACTAAGGTTATCCCCGGATCCGCCGATCCTCATTAAGTTGTTGTTGACTATTGTGTGTTGTGAATATTTGTTGTAGTTAATTGGTTTAGCTAAGCTGAATGTGAGGTGTTGGATTTACTCACTTAGCTATGTGCTAATCCCTCGTTGTTACTTCCTGCAGATTTTTGTTTATGCATGCGGGTGGGTAGCAGGAAGGTCAAACCTTGAAAGCATGGAATGTTTGATATTCAAGCTACTCTGATTATTTTTGTAACAACTCAGTTTAGTTTATATAATACCCCGACATGCTAGTCTTTTGAACAAGTTTTAAATCGTAGTAACTTAATCATCTAAACTGTTTTGGTACTTTGGAAAAATATGTAATGAAGTAATGTGTCTTATTTACTTATGCTTCCGTATTATCTACAATATTATTACTATGGAATGAGGGGTGTTATAAGTTGGTATCAGAGCATAGTTTTGGGATAATTGTTCATTGTTGAATGATCAAACCCAAAAACTCGAGCGTGATATATCAAACATTCGTGGGTATGGGATTAGTATTGGTTGAAGGTATTTAGTATTTAGATGCTAACGATTAACAAAAGTTCAAGTGTTGTGTTGAATTTCAGAAATGGCAGATAACGAACCACCGATCACCAACCCCAACAATGCCTCCAGGATCGTCGCTCCTCAAATCGGGACTCATACCGAGCAACATGATCATAATGATACTTCTTAACCAACCGGACAACAATCTAACCGAGATGAGTATATTCATGAGATGGAAGACGAGTTGGTATTCCTTAGGGAATTCAAGAGGAAAGCTGAGGAAGCTGCGACTAGGCAGTTATTTCAGCAAACCCCAGTCTTTGGTTCTGGTTCATCCTCTCAATCAGAAAAGAAGTGTTCATACAAGACTTTTATGGCTAGTCGACCACCGGAATTTCATGGAAGTAAAAATCCAACAATAACTTTGAATTGGCTTAGGGATATGGAACGCAAATTTGATGTGACTTGCTGTGATGAGGAACTTAAAGTCAAATATGCGGTTCAATGCATGAAGGATGATGCCATGGTTTGGTGGGATTCCATTACCGGTCATTTCACTCAACAACAGAAAGAAGCTATTAGTTGGTCTCAGTTTCATCAAGTTGTTCGTAACCAATACTGTTCGGATTTTGATATTGCTAGGATTCGAAGAGAGTTTGTGAATCTTCGATTAAAGGATGACATGACTATTGATGAATTGATTTCACAGTTTACGGATAAGCTTAGGTTCGTTCAACAATGGGTTCCGGATGAGAAAACTCAAATCGAACAATTTGTGGATGCTTTACCGGATAACTACCGTACGGTTGTGAGATTGGCTAAGGATTTATCGCATGCTTTTAACCTCGCGCGGTCTGCCGATAGTGATTTGAGAGGTTTGCGATTATGGCAAGGAAGGGATACAAGTTTCTCTAAAGCAAGAACTGAATCGTCGGGTAAGAATAAATCCAAATGGCAAGGGAATCGGCAAGGTGGTAAGAAATTTGTTGGAAGAAGTAGTTCTTCTGGAAGTTTTAATAGTTCCAACTGGTGTAGTTCGTGTAGGTCTCGGCATGATGGTCCGTGTACGGCTAAGACAAACAAATGTATGAAGTGTGGTGAATTAGGTCATGAGATAAAAAGTTGCCGTTATCCAAATTTTGTTTGTTGGACTTGTAAGAAAGAAGGGCATAGGGTTGGTCAATGTCCGGAGGCAAGGTCGACGGGGTCGGGTTCGGTCGGGAGTTCGGGATCTTCCGGTCAGAAAAGAAAGAACCCTCCTCCAGCAACTAGTAGGGCTTTTCAGATGACGGTTGATGAGGCCGTGCGTACTGAAGATGTTATCACGGGTACATTTCTTATAAACTCTGTACCTGCACGTGTATTGTTTGATTCGGGTGCTAATTGTACTTTCATTTCTGTGCAATTTTGTGATAAGTTGAAATTAGCCCCTACGGTGATAACAAAGCCTATAGAAGTAGAAATAGTTAGTGGTAAGTTAGTTCCTGTTACCACCTCGGTGACTGGAGCTAATATTACTATTGATGATCACGTTTTTCCTATTTCCTTCTTGTTGATGCCAATCCCTAGTTTTGATGTAATAATTGGTATGGATTGGTTGAGTCAGAATAAGGCTAGTATTGATTGTCACCAGAATTTGGTTAGGATCCCAATCTCCGAAGGGTCATATGTTGTGGCTCGAGGAGAACGGGATGGTGTAGCTATTCCTTTGATTTCGTTGATGAAAGCTAAGAAGTCATTGTCAAAAGGTTGCGAGTCATACCTAGCTTATGTAGTAGATGCCAAATTAGAAAGGAAAACTGTTTCGGATGTTCCTATTGTTTGTGAGTACCCTGAAGTGTTCCCCGATGAGTTGCCTGGGTTACCGCCAGTTAGGGAAGTAGAATACAGAATTGATCTTGTTCCGGGCTCATCTTCGATTGCTAAAGCTCCCTATAGATTAGCTCGTTCTGAGATCCGTGAAATGATGAATCAAATTCAGGAGTTGTTGGATAAAGGTTTTAAAAGACCTAGTTCTTCGCCATGGGGTGCGCCAGTTTTGTTTGTGAAAAAGAAGGACGGGTCATTGCGGATGTGTATTGATTATAGGGAATTGAACAAGAGAACCGTGAAGAATAAGTACCCTCTTCCTAGAATAGATGACTTGTTTGACCAGTTACAGGGTTCTTCAGTGTATTCTAAAATTGATCTGAGGTCGGGTTATCATCAGGTTCGTGTTCGTGAAGAAGATATACCTAAAACTGCTTTCCGAACCAGGTACGGTCATTATGAATTTCTGGTTATGCCTTTTGGTTTGACAAATGCTCCAGCAGTATTTATGGATTTGATGAACCGTGTGTGCCGACCATTCTTGGATAAATTTGTGATTGTTTTCATTGATGATATACTTGTTTATTCGAAATCTGAAACTGAGCATGCCACACATTTGAGATTGGTTCTTGAAACATTGAGACGAGAACAGTTGTATGCAAAGTTTTCCAAATGTGAATTCTGGATTCGAGAAGTTCAGTTTTTGGGTCATATAATTTGTCAAGATGGTGTGAAAGTGGATCCATCAAAAGTTGCAGCTGTGATGAATTGGAATGCGCCGAAATCTGTCTCTGAGATAAGGAGTTTCCTTGGGTTAGCGGGATATTATCGGAAGTTTATCAAAGATTTTTCTAAGATAGCCGGTCCGTTAACTAAACTAACCCGTAAAGATGAGAAGTATGTGTGGACTGATCAACAGGAGCAAGCTTTTCATACATTGAAACAATTGTTGTGTCAGACACCGATTTTAGCATTACCAGAAGGTACTGATGATTTTGTGGTTTATTGCGACGCTTCATATTCAGGTTTGGGTTGTGTCTTAATGCAAAGGGATAGAGTTATCGCTTATGCTTCTCGACAGTTGAAACCACATGAGAAGAACTATCCTACGCATGATTTAGAACTCGCAGCAGTTGTATTTGCCCTAAAACTTTGGAGACATTACTTATATGGGACTCGATGTGTTGTTTGTACCGATCATAAGAGTTTGCAGTATGTGTTCTCCCAGAAAGAATTGAATATGCGGCAGAGACGATGGTTGGAATTGATAAAAGATTATGATTGTGAAATTAGATACCATCCGGGCAAAGCTAATGTGGTCGCTGATGCATTAAGTCGAAAGAATACTCCTGATCGAGCTTTCTATTTAAAAGTGAATGTTTCCTCGGATTTAATTGGTCAAATTAAAGTTGTGCAACTTGAAGCATTGAAGGATCAGAATTTGAAATCCGAAATCATGTTAAAACGCAAGGACGAATTAGTTGATGATTCAAGGGGATTAAAGACGTATCAATCTCGTGTTTGGATTCCTTCTATTGGTGGTATTCGGGATTTGATTTTGAATGAAGCTCATAAGTCACGAATGTCTATTCATCCGGGTAGTACTCGAATGTATAATGATTTGAAACAGTTGTATTGGTGGCCAACGATGAAAACCGACATTGCAAAGTTTGTGGGATCTTGTCATATTTGTGCTCAGGTTAAGGCGGAACATCAAAAACCATATGGGTCGCTAAAACAGTTGGAAATACCCGAGTGGAAATGGGATCATATAACTATGGATTTTGTGACTAAGCTACCGCGTACTGCTCGAGGCAATGATATGATTTGGGTTATAGTGGATCGATTGACAAAGAGCGCGCATTTTCTTGCTACGAGTGAGACCGCTTCGTTGACTAAACTTGCTCAATTGTATGTTAACGAAATCGTTTCCAGACATGGTATTCCCTTATCGATTGTGTCAGATAGAGATACTCGTTTTGCTTCTCGTTTTTGGCAAAGTCTGCAACAAGAGTTGGGTACACGTGTAAATCTTAGCACAGCTTATCATCCTCAGACAGACGGTCAGTCAGAACGTACAATTCAAACTTTAGAGGATATGCTTCGTGCTTGCATTCTGGAATATGGAGGTTCATGGGATTCACATCTCCCATTGGTTGAGTTTACTTATAACAATTCATACCATTCTAGTATCGGGATGCCTCCGTATGAAATGTTGTATGGTCGTCGTTGTCGTACACCTATTTGTTGGTTAGAGGCAGGTGAGAAACAGTTTGCTGGACCCGATATTGTACAAATAACCGCGGATAAAGTAGCCATTGCACGTGAGAAGTTGAAAGCCGCAAGATATAGACAGAAACAGTATGCGGATCCTAAAAGATGACCGGTTGTATTTTCCGAAGGTGAATTAGTGTATCTTAAAGTTTCTCCGTGGAAAGGTGTGATTAGATTCGGGAAACGTGGAAAGTTGGCGCCTAGGTACATTGGTCCATTCAAGATTCGACAAGTAGTAAACGATCAGTCAATAGCATTGGATCTTCCTCCAGAGCTCTCTGGTATTCATGATACGTTTAACGTATGTTACTTGAGAAAGTGTAATATAGAGGATCAGTCACAAATTCTTCCGTTGCAAGATTTGAGGGTGGATCCAACTCAGAAGTTGATTGAGGAACCGGTAGAAATCCTTGATAGGAAAGTTACCAAACTTAGGAAGAAACAAATCCCGATGGTGTTAATTAAGTGGAAGCATAGTTTAGGTTCCGACCTAACTTGGGAGACCGAGGAGTCGATGAAATCCAGATATCCTGGATTGTTTGATATGGCTGAGATTTCGGGGACGAAATCTCCTTAAGGAGGGGAGATTTGTAACATCCTCTCCGGTAGCCTGGTATTTTTCTATTTATAATTGCGTATTTAATAGTTTTAAATAATTTTGCGATATAATTGTTTAATTGTGAAAGTTGGCGAAATAGGTCTTAGGACTTATTGTGGATAATGAAATGTTGTTTGAATTAAATTATTAAAGTTGACGGAACAATAAAATGAATTTCTCGCATTTAGCAATTAGGTGCCAGACAATAGATTTAGAGCGGGTATTAAATACCCAAAGTTGTAGGCCGGTTTTAATGAGGACCGACCTAACCTCTGGATCACTTTACCAATTCTCATTTCCTTTCCCAATTTCTCTTTCAACTAAACACATAAACCCTAACTTAAAGCTTGGATTAAATCATCAAATGGAAATGTGATCTTCTACTTGCTTCATCATCACCATCACCTAGCTCTTCATATCTTGATCTTCCATTAATTGTAAGTGAGTTATTTATTTTTAAACTCAAATGTTAGGTTTGATGAATAATTGATGGATTGATTTGATTCTTGAGTTTAGGTGATGTTAATTTGTGATATATGATGATATGTGATGTTATTGGAGATGCTTGTAGCATTAGAATCGAGTTTGATGAGCTTGAATGTTGAAAATGGAGTTAGGATTCGTTCAGGTCTGTTCTTGAGCTGAAGAACAGATGAACGCGATCCCGGCTATGATTCCGGATCGCGTTCCCTTGTTATAAACGTCTTAGTCGAGTTTTGGCCTTGGAAACGCGATCCAGGCCAAGTATCCGGATCGCGTTTGTCAGTGTTTTTCGGTGACAGAAATTTTTCCTAAGGACGAACGCGATCCAGCCCTATCTAGTCAGGATCGCGTTTGCATAGTTAATTTTGATGGATTTTGCAAATTTCAAAAATGCATAAGTGTTTAGAAGGTGGTGATTATAGTGGCACTTATTGGATACTATAGTGGCATTTTATAAAAATGCTTATTTTGATATTTACAAATTATGAGGCAAAGTACTAACTTATGTTGATTATTGATTCTCAGATCCTCCGAAAGATAAGTGATCTCTGGAATCAGAGATTTTGAAGGCAAAGGTATTGGTGAGTGGATTCAAAACTCATCGTTTGGCTTAGTTGTAATCATTTGATTACAATGGGTAAACGTAGACTTGATTATTGAATTGATTTAGTTGTTGTTGATTATATGCCTATATGTGCTTTGTGTGGTCTTCGGACATTGTTGTTAATGAGGTCAACGAGTTGATGAACTGTTGGTTGGGCTAGTGGGTTGTTGTGTGAATGGTACAGGGATGTACTTCATTTGTTGTGTGTGCTGAACTGTACCTAAGTATAATAAACACTAGCTATCGGTCTCGTCCGTTATGGCCATACGGATATGTTTGGATAAGTGATCTTGGGGAGCCGCCCGGGTACTAAGGTTATCCCCGGATCCGCCGATCCTCATTAAGTCGTTGTTGACTGTTGTGTGTTGCGAATATTTGTTGTAGTTAATTGGTTTAGCTAAGCTGAATGTGAGGTGTTGGATTTACTCACTTAGCTATGTGCTAATCCCTCGTTGTTACTTCCTGCAGATTTTTGTTTATGCATGCGGGTGGGTAGCAGGAAGGTCAAACCTTGAAAGCATGGAATGTTTGATATTCAAGCTACTCTGATTATTTTTGTAACAACTCAATTTAGTTTATATAATACCCCGACATGCTAGTCTTTTGAACAAGTTTTAAATCGTAGTAACTTAATCATCTAAACTGTTTTGGTACTTTGGAAAAATATGTAATGAAGTAATGTGTCTTATTTACTTATGCTTCCGTATTATCTACAATATTATTACTATGGAATGAGGGGTGTAATAAAATGCAAAGTTTGATGTCATCTGTCGTACCACTGCCGGAAACTGGTAATTCATTTAGCGGGTTGTTAGAACTTCCGAGGAATCAAGCTGTTAAGCTGTTACACTCACCTGAAGATACCGCACCGAGTATTTTCCCAATTTCGAGCCCTAGTAACTGTAATTTGGTAAAATCAGTGTTTTCTTGTATGGAAGGTGATAATTCATTAGGGAATTCTTGCCCTAATGACTGTAATTTAGTAAAATCAATGTTTTCCGTTATGGAAACGGACAATTCGTTGGGGAATTCGAGCCCTAGTTACTTTAATTTGGTGAAACAAGAGCCAATTGTCTCTGATTCATTGCACGTGACAAGTTTAACGGTATTGGCTAACGCCCTTTAGTGATAGGGACTGCCGGTGAAATAACGTGTAACCACAGGGATGATCAGTGTCAAAAAAACTTGCAGGGACGACCAGTGTAATTTTTTGCAAACCACAGGGATGACTCGTGTAATTTTGTCTGCGTAAAATTACCGAAATACCCTCACATGCCGTGCACGTGACGAGTTTTAACGGTGTTGGCTAACGCCCGTTAGTGATAGGGACTGCCAGTGAAATAATGTGCAACCACAGGGATGATCAGTGTAAAAAAAAACTTGCAGGGACGACCAGTGTAATTTTATGCAAACCACAGGGACGGTCTGTGTAATTTTCTCTTAATGTTATAATGAAAATAGTATTGTATTGATGTAATAATACTATTTAATAATTAATAAAATATATGTTTAATGGTGATGATGTGGCAATTTAAGAACAACTATGGTTTTCTTTATATATAATATAGAAGAAGATATGCACAATCTTAATAACATCGACTCGCAAATATATCGAGTACAAAAACCAGAATTCTCAAAGCGCCTTGATGCACAATGATTATTTTTTTATACTTCTATATACGAATGCATAAAATCCATAATTATTTTTATATATAAGCATTTAAGAAAAAGAAAATATACACATAAAAAACTTTGATGCTCAAAATTTGAATAAAATCATTAATATATACATATGTATTTTTTTTTATTATTAAATAGCTTGTTGGAGTATTGGGTTTCTCGGCCATTCATAACATGTCGTTGAAGTTATCACCAACAGTCACCTTAAATAGTTGTTGATGCACAACAATGAAATAATTTATATGTTGATATGTTCATTATATTTTCAATAGTTATTGATACAAGAACAATGAATAATGTTGAAGGCTTGAAGCACATTACGTTTTTAACTTAAAACTAGTATGAAAAACTAACATACGTCAAGATTTGGTCTCAATCAGTTGGAACAGAACGAGAACAATTGGACTCAATCTGTCTTTTTAAAAAAAAGGTAGATATAAAATTTAGTGTCAGATGGATAAAATTACGATGTCGGTTTCTTTCGTGCAACTACGGTTAGGATTCCGATGTGTATGTTTCATCATCATTTTGTCCTTCTAACGATCGAAACTATTTGAATCTAAAAAAAATTATTGAGCAGGTGTTGTGAATGTGAGGTCCTCGATTTCATATCCTGAGTTTTTACCGAGCATCAACAGATGGGGGAATTCATCGTCTTGGTAAAGAGATTAGGAAAGTGTTAATTTGGGGGGTTAAAAGTACCAAATTACCCTTATTTAGCTCACAACATGTCTTATTTGTTTTTCGAAAAATAATATTTATAATTGATTTGGCGCACACGGCACACCCTGATATTAATTGGAAAATGATTTGTATGACTAATTATGTAGGCCTAAAAAAGACCTAAGGATGTTATTGGTTGCTTTGAAAAATTGATTGGATGAGATTAGGAGAGAGAAAAAAATCAACCAATAAGATAATTAGATATGTATTTAGGTCTATGTAATTAGGTTGATATAGCATTACTCTAATTGGCGTACACTTTATGTACCACTTTGGTAAAACTGATACATTAGCTCATGTATTGTCACATTTTCCCCGCTATTAGAATAATAAATAAAGGCGTTTAATAAACACAAGTAATCATAAAGTAAAACATTTTACAAAAAAAAAAAAAGTAACAAAGGTACGGTTTAAAATTAGTTTAAAGTTTCTAAACATACGCTTTTACATGTATTTCAGGATTTCAAGAGATAAAAGTACACTTCTTACAACCGAAAAGTTTAGCATTGTAATTTTGAAGCGACCCTGGAACAGGGCTTTTCGAACCAAAATCGGGTTTTTAGTCATGGACACATTTAAAACATGATCTTTCGAAGGGAAAAAAATAAAAAATTTGAAGGTGCAAGGGACATATATACAACAGGGTAATAAGTTGAGGGGCCAATCTTGCATTTACATAAATTTAAATCACATTAAACACCCAATTTGCTTCTTAACTTTTTAGCGGGAATACGGAAATAGAAGGCTGGAAAATTACATGAAGCTGGAATAAAGTGTGTGTCACGTTTTTTTTTTTTTTTTTGGTCATTCATCAATCAAGGGATCCTTCTATATAAGCTGTACATTCTCACAAATGATAAAATTATCTGTATAAGATTCTGTTTTTTAAGACTAAAATGGGTGATGGTCCCAGCATTACTGCCCAAAGAATTCAGAATGAATCGGCTAAGATTACTTTGATGAATTCGAGCGATATAAGCTTCCAGCGAGATGAAAGTAATACCCGCCACTTTGTTGCTACTGTAAGTGGCCCAGATGGAACCCCTTACGAAGGCGGACAATTCAAAATCGACATTAATTTACCAGGTCTAATCTCTCTTGCTGTTTCTGTGTCATTGTGTGTGTAGAAATACTTATTTAATCATTTATTTGTATTCAACGATTCCAAATTGTTTTATATACTTTTGTTTTTAAAAATAGCGACACAAGGTTAAATACTTGAATGTCAGTGGATCGTGGTAAATCAAAATTTCACTTTGAATTTGTGCGTATAAGTTTGTTAATCACTTGATTGTGATAATCAGTTTTTCTATCTTCAAAGTTTCGATCAAGATATTATGTAACTTGCTTGTGTTCATTGATTGGCGATCTGTGTATTTTTGGGTAATTCTAGTCTATAACGGACTATTTTGGTCTTTTAAGGGTATAACTCGAATCCTAGCTTAGATTTTTTGATTTACGAAACAATCTGTAAAGGTATTAAATTTGTTATTATTGTAGTGTCATTGTAGATCATCTCTTGATTTTAGTGTATTAATTGTGCAAGTCGGATCACATTATACAGTATTTGTCGTGTTACTGGACTCGTTTAGGCGTTTAGCCATTGATTACACATTATTGCAAGCGTGACAAGTTAATCCATGTTGTTACTGACTGTTATTCTTGATAATAATCTGTAATCTGCAGATGGGTTCCCCATCAAACCTCCTCATGTGAGATTCATCACAAAAATTTGGTAATTCCCTTAAACATTTCCAAAGTTGGAAAATGATACATCTATAAAAATTTAACCTTTTAATATATCATGTTTCATAGGCATCCGAATATTAGCAGCCAAGATGGTGCAATACGTTCGAGTTTATTCGGCGACGATTGGAGTCCTACCACCAGACTTGAAAATGCTATGGTTTCAGTGCAAGCTCTATTGTCTGCACCGCAGGTAAGTCAGCCACTCGAGTAATTTGTAACTAGCCACTTATAACACCTCCCTTTCTTCGTTCTTTATATGATACGTACTATGATAGTAGATAGGGGTTAACAGATAAATAAAACAACTACTGTGTTAAAATATGTATGAAAAAAAGCGCCACACATGGCGGTTGTTTATAAATATTCTGCGTAGGTGTATCAGTTTTCTACCTTACTACCATAATGTTTGTTTTCCAATAACCACCCTCAGATTAATAATATATTTCCTCTTGTTGTTGGCGCAGTATTATGCTGCTTCCTCCTCGTTTAACAGGAAAGCTCGCAAGTGGACTCAGAAGTATGCAACCGCAGATGCACCACTTGACGGGACAACGAGCAGCTCAAAAACAAGACCTTCAACTAAGGCACCTGCGTACTTTAAAAACTATTTACCATAATTGTGCTAGCAATAAATAAGTTCAAACTTCTCTGTGGTTTGTAAGTTTCTAAGTAATTTGAACCGGTTTATTTTGCTTCTTATTGTGATATGTGGGGTATAAATATGTACTCCGTAAAACATTATCTGGGGTTGTTCAGGAAATCTGAACTGTACCAAGTTTCAGATTAAGTGAAGTGATTTGTGTTTCTTTTCTCTACTATTTTCAATTAGTTAAGGTTCATGAGTTTGATAACGGCTAGACGGCTAGTCATCGAAAAATTTTATTTATTCGCTTACCAAAATTACCTTGTTAAGATTACTTAGCCCAACAATGGTAACCAGTGTCAAATTTTTTATTTGGATATTGACGACATATTACTGTTTACCTGATGATTTAATTTTCGATTTCGATCATGAGTTTCGACTTGTTAGGTAACTCCTTGGTAATAAAATAGTTCAAGGGATTTGCTTATCCCTAATGGCACAATTAAACACTTTAATAGATAGTTACATTATGACCATCTCCAGTTATGAAATATATATACTGATATACATATCAATATGTTTGGTAAGTGTTCTTTACATAGTTTTAACTTTTAACTTAGGTAAACTTAACCACGGGTTAGCAAATTAATATTTCAAGCTAACTTTCCAAAATACAACCCAGATTACTATGCATCTTGAACATAAGTCAACAACCAAATCCAGACTAAAAACACACTTATTCAGTTATTATAGACTTTTAGATACCAGGTGTTACCTGTCAACCACTCAAATATAAACAGTCGTATCCAATGATCCATTCATTGCGATTTTCGATCTCATACCCATCACCATTTTCCTATAATATGAATCTTTTTGACATGGGGCTGAAGTTGTGAACCTTAAGTACTTGTTCCTCCGCAGTTCATGAGAAAACTATAGCAAACTATAAGGAGGATCCTTTTGTTAAAACTTAAAAGTGGCAAACGTGCATCCAGTTTATATTAGTTGTCTCACTTAATGTATATAGATTGTGCAATATCAAGAAAGCCCATGCTGTTGAGAATGCATATTTGTGCTCTAGGTCAAGCTATTTTTGGTACCCTTTCCTTCCAAGTAACAAATCGATCATGTGCACTTTGTCATATAGCGGTCAGGGACGCTGCTTCATTCATTTCCGTTATAATAGCTAAAACAAGTCGCTTGTCACAGGTGATGTTACTTCCGATCACCCAAATTACTGAGTTCGATACTTCTTTAGTACTTGGACCGACTACTTTTGCTGAATACTTCAGATTGGTGAGGCCATTTAATATAACCTACCTACTAAAGTAATGATTTGCTCGGATTTCACTCTTAAATGCTCGTACGAGACTTTTGGCAGTGTTAATCCATTCTTCTGGCTTTAAAACGTTGGCGACATAAATATTCTCAGTTTTAAGGACTATGTTAAGATAATCTAGATCTAAGTTGGAACTACCTTACTCTTTATATAAGAAACATATTCTAAACAAAAATTGCCTAGAATAGCATATACATATTCAAGCATTCACAGTGCAGTTTGACCGATTTAAAGCGTAAAATCCTTTTTAAAATCACTTCATTTAACATTCTTGCCAACAAGACCCAGAGGACTGTTGATCTCTCTGAACTGGCAAAACCGATTGGCTCATTCAGTTTTGACGCTTTCAACAAGTTGTATGTGCCACCTTATACAACTAGATTTTCTTCAATAAAAAAATGCATTACAGAAGAAAACATAACCTGAGATCTCTTGTATTGCATCCAACCTTATTAAATAAAAAAATTCATGTGTAAAGAGAGAATCCTACTGCCTTTGCCCAACTCACAAAGTTAATTAACACAATACACAAGGAAAAAATTGGAGCTTCCCAACTTTGACATTTACACCCCTCGAAAATCAGGAGATGCATTCTCAAAACATCCCAAAGAAAAAGAGTCGGCATTTTGATACTCTTCAAATCTAAAATCAAGCACTTGCAGCTATAGACGATTTCCTGTAGCATACTCTCTTAACAGCGCGAACAATATCCTCTATCTGAAAAAGACAAGCAGATTATCCAAACAAACCAATTAGCCTGAGCCGCACAATTTATAAATAAAAGAAAATATCTAATCAAAGAAATTACTAGATTATATAACATTCACCTGGGGAAATGCCATTCTTTCAAGATTGGCAGCATATGGGGTTGGAACATCAGCCCCGGCAATCCTCTCCACTGGGGCATCAAGATAATTGAAGCTATCTTCAACAACGGAAGCACTGCACAAAAAGAATTCCCATAAAAAACGTATCTGTTAGTTTTAATGAGAGAACCACTAGAACTCAAATATATTGCTAACTTAGTTCTTGCGATATAACGTTAATTTATCCTTAGGCAGAGTTGGCAATTTCGACCCCACTTAATTTTGAATGGGTTGTTTCTGGTTATATTTATTTTCAAGAGGTTAGAAAAAAGAGTTACTAAAAAAAAAACAAATCATCTGGGCTAGACAGGTCGAAAGTCGTCACAAGAGTACTTTTGATAAATAGAACGTTCAATATTCTATGAACATAGCTTAATTAAGGTAACCACACTCCACAGAGTAATTGTATATGAAAGATAGAAAGTGTTTCTATTCAACCCAACCCAAGCCATTTAGACCTGTACCAAAGTATTAATTGTTTTGACCCAAATCATATCCCAACCCAGCCATTTTTCCACCTATAGTCCTTAGATAAAGCTCATAATGATGGGCAATAAGAAAGTAGCTGATACCAGATCTCAGCACCAATGCCATGTTGAGGAAACCCTTCCTCAACAGTGACCAGTCGATTAGTTTTCCTGACTGAAGCGTTGATTGTAGCTCTATCTAGGGGTCGAATGGATCGCAGGTTGATAACCTGTAAAAAGAGGTTCGGTAATTACTGACATTTAGATAAGCAAAATATATTCCTTTTATGAACATCAATTACAGCTCTTTGGCCATCTATAACTCACCTCGGCACTTATACCATCCTTTTCAAGTATTTCAGCTGCCTAAAATTGCAAAAAATCACCATATCAGATTCGCCGAAAACGAAGTTCAATGTCAGAACAACTTAATTGACGGTTGAAAAACACTACTTGTATATATCTAATTAGGAATAAATCCATGAGTCACATGCAATTATCCAGAAGTAAACGTGGCAACAGTGACAATGGTGAGCTCATATATCTAAGAACCTCAGGACCTTAGAGTTACGTACAATGATCCTCTTAGCTTTTCTGAAAAGTGTCAGGTGGCAATTTTGATGCATAACAATCAGTGGGTCGACTTGGCTTAAATTTCATCTCAAACTAGTCAAACCCGGTAACTATTCATAAATATGTTAAAATTAAAACAGGTTGAATGGATTAAAAGTCAAATAAAGTGGTATTCCATAATTTACATCCTTTAAAACTGCTCTATAGGATACTAAATATTTATAAATTCAGAAAAAGTGAAAAATAGTGGTAATGGGTCAACCCTATTTAGTCAAAGATTGTTTGACTTGCAATGAGCCCATTTGGAAACGTTACCCAAAGTCCCAAACGGTGCCATTTTCCCAACTTTAGCAAAAAGCTTGTTGTTTGATAACAAGCTTACCTGGTATAGAGTTGATTCATCAACATACACTATATCCCAAGAAACTTCATATTTCAATATGCCAACTAAAGTTTTTAGTTTTCCTATATGTGCAAATAGATTCTCAAATTTGGAGCATTAAGAGTAGAAACCCCTCAACAAACCTTAAGAGCATAGCCAACCATCTTAGAGAAAGCTGTGATTGTAATATCTTTCCCTTCTCTTTCAATCTGTGAACATGAGACAAGTAGGGTGAGCTAGATACAACAGATTTGCGATAAAATTTCATGAAGAGTTACTGTTTTTGTAAAAACCTTTGCTTTTCCTATTGGAAGGCAGAAACTGGAATCAAGGGCTTCAGCGGAAACAGGGAAAGATTCACCATATCTAAAAGGTAGAAAAAAAGATCTCAGGTGAACTGTAATGCAATTGATGAGAAATAAATGGTAAGTAGAGATGGCAATGATGAACATGTTGGGTAAACCAGGTAACAAAATCAAACCGAGTAACTTCACGCAGGTCCGGTAAGCAGGTTTGATAAAATTAAAAAATGAAGTGTCATATGATTACAAAAATTGGATTCTTTGATTAATATACATGACTTCTTATATGAAAAGGTCTAAGAGGTTTAATGCGCTAAAAAAATACTTTGCGCAACTTTTGAACTGTTTGGCCAGATTCCCTTTAGCCAACTTTAGTTTTTTAACGCCTTTTCACTCGTTACACGATAAAACATAACAGAAATCGACCCATAAATGGGTCAAAATTGCCACCTCTAAGTTAACAAGTAACCTTTTACTCACAACAACTCATTTTCAAGAAAAACAACAGGGTCAGGGTCTCTGATTGCAGCTTTCAGAAGTCCACGAGCATCTTCAGAGGAGTATGGTACAAGCACCTTCAAACCAGGGACTGAACCATACCACGCGCCATAACACTGCATCGCATTGTAAAAGTATGAGCTTTCATATTTATATAACACAATTTAGAGTTAAACTGGTTATAAACGAAATTTTTTTACGCGGGATGGTGATCGAAGAAACCAACATATATGTCAGTAACAAAAACACTTTCTATTAAGAAACAAAAGATAAACAATTAACTCACTATTTCCATAACACTAATAATCACTATAAGGGTCTTTAAATTGGGATGTTCAGTCCCCAAATATTTTAAGCTAAAATAATCAATACATTTTTTTCCATCATATCACATAAAATAGTTTCTAATGAGGTTTTGAAATTCCTATTGATGTCTACTGCAGCTTCTTGAACTATATAAAACTTGGAAATTTACTAGATTGCAAAATACTAACAAAAAGACAATCTTTCTCAAAATCTAGTGGTATTTTGGTAATTTAATCAGCAAACGCTAAATACATGAAGAGCACTTCATATCACGCATAAATTATTTCCGTGAAGTGCTCAGTTTTCCTTTCAATACAAAGAAAATTATATGACAAAAATCATGATTGCTAGTATAGGATACCCGTAAATACTCTATACTTGATGTTTGGTACAATAACTCCCAATATACTTCATTATAAATGTGGGATTTCAAGAGAAATCAAGAAAAGGAAGAATCAAGAAACCTGACCTGAGAATGTTGAGCTCCAACACCAGCAGCAGGCCCATTTGGTCCCCTGAAAACAATAGGTACGTTAATCTGTCCAGCAGACATGTAGTTTGACTTTGCTGCAGAATTGATGATATGATCAATTGCCTGCAAAAGAGCACCATAAGTTGAAAATTATGTTCATTTTGCTAGTAACTGCTACAAGAAACAATATCAAGATGTAGCAGTTCAAGATCCCGATGTAATCAATATTGCAAACATGGAAGAAGGAAAAAAAAGATATTTGAATACTTAATACGGAGTAAGATAATTTTCTGAATATTTTAACATCAGTAGTCCTTGTGTACAAAACAAATCTATAACTAGAAGCAACAGAAGTGATAGCATAAGCACCCGCTTTCTATTACAGAATTATATGATAAATATATTCGCATTATATCTTCTCACCAAACATATCTTTCCCTAAGTCTCATAACTGGACATTGATAGACAACCATATTGTTACTCCTCAAGCACCAAGAAACTACTAGACAGATCGAGAACCATGACAATGTAGACTTTTGCTAATGTATTCCAAAAGTCAGATGTCACACATAACAATAATATCTGGGTAGTCCTTATAAATTTATGTGTATTCAAAAATGTCTCCACATTTACATTGGTCAGTTCATCAACGAGAAAACACATAAATTTCTGCTTAGTTTGATATTTAAAACCTGGGTAATCCTTATATATCACATTCACAGAAGATAGTAATAGCAACAAAACACCAAGAAACAAGAGTTCTCATTATATTGAAATGGGAATCTTACCTGCATAGAGAAGTTGAAAGTCATAAACTCTACCACGGGCCTCAGACCATGATATGCAGAACCAACTCCAATCCCCGCAAATCCAGCCTGAAAATATGAATGAGTATTCTTAGACTTGGATGCTCTAAAAAGGTTGAAAATACCCCCTAAAATTGGTAAGGATCACTGTCAAACCTCTGTGATTGGGGTGTCAACAACCCTTTCAGGACCGTATTTGTCCAATAGTCCCTTGGTGATCTATAGCAAAGCAAAAGCAAATTAATTATAGTGAGACCAAAACACAGACAAAGATATAAGTTATCTGTTATGTGAAAATCAGAAAGAAGCATAAAAATCTAACCTTGTATGCACCTTGGTATTCTCCTACCTACAAAAAAAAAAGCACATAAATGAGCACGGAAGATATTAAAAAAAGAAGCTCTCAGCTTTCTTGAAAGAACAATTTTACCTCTTCGCCCATCACAAAAACATTAGGATCAGCAGCCATTTCCTCATCAAGAGCAGAGTTCAAAGCATCTCGTACTGTCATCTGCAACAACTTAAAATAATATCTAAAAAACAAATTTCATAATGCCAAGCAGCTTTTAAACAAACTCTACTGTATAATTCACATGGCGCTAGACCAATACAAAAGCAGAAGCTTTTCCCACTCAACTGACAGCTCGAATTTCATTAGGTTAAATTTCTCTTAAACAAAACTCTCATTCTTAAGAATCTCAGTCGCTAATTGAGCTATTACATGTTAAACTGAGCAAATCCTAATTTGATATCTACAAATTATACTAAATACAATATCCAAGTGACTCCCAGAAATACATATATACATCACGAAAGGATTAAGTTGTAAACCCCAACATTAATCAACAAAAAATATTTGTAAAAGTACTTTTGTAAATTCATTTCATATACATCAAAAAACTATTATACAATCTAAACTGCTACTCACATCAATCTTAGCTCATCAATTAACCAACAGCCCCTAACAACCTAATTCATATAGATTAGTTGCTAACGAAAACAAACACAAACTTAATATAGCAATAAAAAAACATTAAAATGAAAAGTGGAATCACCTCTTTAGTTCCGGATGAATAATGTCTCATAGCTGATGCTACAGGCCTTAACCTCATCATATTATTCCCCAAACCCTAAATATACACAAAACATGTATCATTTATCATCAAAATTCATATTTCATACCAACAATATATATGATTATTAACAATATTTACTACATCATTTCATTACCTGAGAAGACAAGCTTCTAGCAGCAACCGCTTTTTGCCTTATAATCCCTAACATCTTTCTATCTCCTTTTAGGTCAAAAAACTATAGATACAAAAACTGAAGTTACGGAATCAGATCTGTGATAATTATAAATCGGAAGCTAAAACGAGACTAGAAAACCTAATTATTATAGATGAAATACGGAGAATATGATACGCATATACATAATGAATGGATGTTGATGTACATATATATATATAATATGTATATAATATGATTTATACAGATTTAGTGATGATTTGAGGTGCTTACAATATATTTTTCCGATCACCGGCTGTAGGGAGTTGAAAGAAGGTAGGCTACCTCACAAAAAAGCATCTCTTTTGGTTTGTTGTCTCTTTAGTGATATATAGAAATAAAAATAATATAATATAATATACTATATATAATATAAAAATAAAAATAAATAATAATAAGAAGAATATAAAAATAGTTTAATCGTTATTATTATGTTTAGTTGGTGGACAATCAGAATTTTGTTTTAATTTATTAATTAATAATTAAATTAATGTTTTGTGTGTATCACAGCCCAATTGTTTTTTGGATGAGTAGGTTAAATCAAGTTGGCTCGAGCGTAAGGCTACTCAATTAAGTGCTTTAGGCCTTCAAATTGGTAAGGCTATATGATTTTTGATGTTATATGTATTGGTATAGGAAAACGATGATCTTTAACGTTGTTTTTGTCTTTATAAAGCCTAGGAAAATATAAGCGGTAAGATATTATATCCACTTTTTATGAAACAAATAAACGGCATTATAAAGCCTCAAAGATATCAATTCATAAAATATTAGGCACATCTAAAATGAAATAACTTGACCCATTTTCGTCACTTTTTCGACGTTCTCGCTTTCATATCTTTAAAGATAATATATTTGATTTCATTGGCTATCACCAAAGTAAATTTATAATAATGTTTATGTTTTCACGATTGAATTTCCAATTATTGTTTTCACGCACTATCATTAATCATATTGCTCAAATAATCAGCTTAATCATTAAAAACATGACTAGTGGTTAAGTGGATGGATTAATTTTGAATTGCAAAATGAATTTATCTGATGTTTTACTTAGTATATAGTCATTAAAGGTTGCATAAAATTCAGCATCAATATATAATGTAATGTTCTTGAAGAATAATACACAAGACATATGTGGTATCAATATAATTAAAATTAATATAGTATTTATAGGTTATATGGATAAAATGCGCAAAAGTATTGCTAAATTTTATGTTCTTTGCTAAAACTTCTATAAAAATTAAATATTTAGAGCAAAAAATGCAAATCCGTAAACCTACAACTAGCCCGATTACTCGATCGCATTTCAAACCTCTATATTATATACGTAAAATACTGAAGATAATCTTCTTTGAAAAGAAACTTATTTTTTTTCAATTCTCATATTTCTTTTTATTTATATTAAAACTTACTTGGTTGATAACAAATTATTAAACTCGATGTACTATATTACAAAAGAGTCGATGAATTTTCTATTTTTTTTTACCATACAAAACAAATTTCATTGAATACGCTATAGAAAAGGATAGAAAAATAGTCAGTCATATCAAATCAGTAAGGTCTCATATTTTAAATTCGCTTTGAGCTTCTAGAGACCTTTAGTTGCTCCTGGATTAAAGAACGATGAATAAAGTTGAATTAAAAATGCTTCCTTAAATTTAATTTAAAAAGATTCTTTAGTTTTGAATGTGCATTAAATCGTCTAATTATATGTATAGTTGAATAGTTGATAGTTGATTCTTAATTTAAATGGTAAAATTTTTCTGTTAGGTTAATCGGAGATAATGAATTTTTTTTACTTAAGATAATATACGCAATTTAAGTGTAATATTAGTAACGGTTTACAAACCATTTTACTTATTACCTTCAAAATATTTATCTAGCATTGTTCGCACATGAGATCTCCTATTACGATTTCGTGACATTTTACCGTTAAAATTAAAACATAAGTAATGATCAAGTACTAATTCCTAAAATGTTGTCCATCTAACTCATTAGAGGTGCATTAAAATCTAAATTTATTTGCTCTAGTCTTGTAGGTCAAAAGTCAAAAGTGGCATGTCTGACTTTTATTATAGAGTATAGAGATGGTCTTTGACTCTTTTCTTCCTATTGAATAAATTTTTGCGCCATGGGTTGAGACACATCTTAACTAGTCCGTATTTTAACTTTTTTTTTGTTTATAAGTGATTAGTGAACAATATAAACTGTTTACATATGAACAAAAAATGTGCTTTTAAATGTAAGTATTGTTGTAATTTAACTATAATTAAGGCTCTATTAGCAATATAATATAAGAACTTTTTAAGTAAGAAAGGGAGAATAAGATGGAGAGTATAAAGATACAACTAATGAAGGTGTATCATGAGGTGCAATTTTCTCATTCAACTAATGTAGTATTTATACTACTTGCATACACTATACATTTCACTCTTTAGGGTAATTAGGGGGACAACTTACTAACACATTATTGATCTACCATTGACAAAAGTGGCAACTAAATATAGGCATGTGTGTATATCTCATATCATAACACTCCCCCTTGGTTGTTACTTTTCAATGTAAAATCAACTTTGAAGTACTGCCTCGTTAAAAACCTTGCTAAAGAAAACCCAGTGGGAAAAAACTTTAGCTAAGGGAAAAAGAGTGCAGCATATAGTTAACTCCCCCTCATGTAGACAACCATAATGCATTACATGTTTTGAACATGTCGCATTCCAATACTATGAACATGTTTTCTGAAAATTGCAGTAGGAAGTGCCTTCGTGAAAAGATCTGCTGAGTTATTGCTTGATTGAACATATTGCATCTCAATTTGATTATTCTTGATAAGGTCTTGAGTGTATGAAAAGAATCTTGGAGGTATATGTTTAGTTCTGTCACTCTTGATATACCCTTCTTTCATTTGTGCAATACAAGCTGCATTGTCTTCGTAAATAATAGTTGGCATCTTTTCATTCTCTAGTCCGCATGAGGACAAAATGAGTTGTGTCATTGACCTTAACCATACACACTCTCTACTAGTTTCATTCAATGCAATGACCTCAGCATGATTTGAAGATGTTGCAACAAGTGTTTGCTTTTGAGAACGCCATGAAATTGCAGAACCTCCATTCATGAATACGTATCCAGTTTGAGATCTAGCTTTGTGAGGATCAGACAAATAACCTGCATCTGCATAACCAACCAATCCTTGCTTTGAATTATTGGAATAAAATAGACCTAAGTCGGTACTTCCACGTAGGTATCGAAATATGTGCTTGATCCCATTCCAATGTCTTTTGGTTGGTGCTGAACTAAACCTTGCAAGCATGTTAACTGCAAAAGAAATGTCAGGTCTAGTACAATTTGTAAGATACATAAGTGCTCCAATAGCACTAAGGTATGGTACTTCTTGTCCAAGGACCTCTTCATTTTCTTCCCGAGGACGAAATGGATCATTGTCCACATTGAGTGATCTAACAACCATTGGAGTGCTTAAAGGTTTAGCATTGTCCATATTAAAACGTTTTAATACCTTATGCGTATAATTTGACTGATGAACAAGTATTCCATTAGGCATGTGCTCAATCTGTAAACCAAGACAGTATTTGGTTTTTCCAAGATCCTTCATCTCAAATTCTTTTTTCAAATGCACAATAACTTCATGGATTTCTTTATTCGTTCCAATGATGTTTAGATCATCAACATAGACAGCAATGATCACAAATCCAGATGTTGTTTTCTTAATAAAGACACATGGACAAATAAGATTATTTGTATATCCTTTACTCGTCAAGTAATCGCTTAAACGTTTATACCACATGCGTCCCGATTGTTTCAACCCATATAAAGATCTTTGTAGTTTGATGGAATACATTTCTTTGGGTTTTGCACTTAATGATTTAGGCATTGTAAATACATCTGGGATCTTCATATAGATATCACTATCTAATGATCCATATAGATAAGCTGTAACAACATCCATAAGACGCATTTCAAGATTTTCAGATACTGCTAGACTGAGCAAATATCTAAACGTGATTGCATCCATAACAGGAGAATACGTTTCTTCATAATCAATTCCAGGTCTTTGAGAAAAACCTTGAGCTACAAGTCTAGCTTTGTATCTTGTGATTTCATCTTTCTCATTTCGCTTTCTTATGAAAACCCATTTGTACCCTACAGGCTTTATGGTTTTAGAAGTGAGAACAATACGACCAAAAACACTTCTTTTATTAAGAGAATTTAATTCCGTTTGTATTGCTTCTTTCCATTTATTCCAGTCTTGTCTATTTTGACAATCCATGACGGATGTTGGTTCGGGATCATCATTTCCAACAATAATGTCACATGCAACAGCATAAGAAAATATTTCATCAACATTTTCCAATTCAACTCGATTCCACAATATTTTCGTGTAACCATAATTGATAGCAATTTCTTTATTGATATCATTGACTTCCTCTCTTTGGGAAGTATCCACATTTTGTGTTTCTTCAAACACATCATCCGTATGATCAATTGCATGTTCTAATCCTTTTCTTTTTCTAGGATTTTTATCCTTTGAACCAATTGGTCTCCCACGTTTCAAACGTGCTTTAGACTCTTGAGTGACTTTATCATTAGTTTGTTCATTTGGAATTTCTACTCGAGCTGGAGCATTAGCAGCCGGTATATAAGATTTAGTCACTCTCTTTGTATCAGTAAAAGGTATCTGATTAGCAATTTCTTGCAAGTGCATGATCCTTTGAACTTCAGTATCACTTTGTTTAGTACGAGGATCAAGATACAACAATGAAGGTTCACACCATGAAACATCTTTTTCTTGAGTTCTCTTTTCTCCTCCAAGTGTTGGGAAATTTTCCTCATTAAAATGACAATCAGCAAAACGTGCTGTAAAAAGATCACCTGTTGAAGGTTCAAGATACCTTATTATGGAGGGTGTTTCATACCCAAGATATATTTCCAATCTCCTTTGAGGACCCATTTTTGTACGTTGTGGTGGTGCAATGGGAACATATACTGCACAACCAAATATTTTTAGATGAGATATATTTGGTTCTTGCCCAAAGGCAAGTTGTAGAGGAGAATACTTATGATATGCACTTGGTCTAATACGAACTAATGATGCACCATGTAAAATTGCATGTCCCCAAATGGACACTGGCAATTTTGTTCTCATTATCAATGGTCTAGCAATCAATTGGAGACGTTTAATCAATGATTCAGCTAAACCATTTTGTGTGTGTACATGAGCAACTGGATGTTCAACAACAATTCCTACAGACATGCAATAGTCATTGAATGCTTGAGATGTAAATTCACCAACATTATCAAGTCTTACTTTCTTAATTGCATGATCAGGAAAATGTGCTCGTAATTTTATAATTTGTGCAAGAAATTTTGCAAATGCCATATCACGAGTTGATAATAAACACACATGAGACCATTTGCTTGATGCATCTATTAATACCATAAAATATCTGAATGGTCCAGATGGTGGATGAATAGGTCCACATATATCACCATGAATTCTTTCAAGAAACTGTGGTGATTCATTTTTAACTTTAAACGGTGAAGGTCTCACAATCAGTTTTCCAAGAGAACAAGATGTACATGGACTCATTTTATCATGTGAGACTTTTTGATCCTTAAATGGATGTCCATGGGTACTTCCAATTATTCTCTTCATCATTGTAGATCCTGGATGACCTAACCTGTCATGCCATAAACTAATAATACTAGGATCACTATGATTTTCTTTAACTAGCATATGAGATTCTGCTACATTTATATGTGTATAATGTAAGCCAGAATTAAGCATTGGGAATTTTTCTAACACATTATTCTTATCAGTAATGTGCAAATATTTTCCATTTTCTGTAGTCACAGATTGATGATCATATCCATTAAAATATATGTCATTAAAACTCAACATATTTCTCGTTGATTTTGGGGAGTATAAAGCATTTTCTACCAAAAACTTGGTACCATTTGGCAATGTAAATCTGGCTTTTCCAACTCCTTCTATCAAATCTGCAGGGCCTGATATTGTATGTATTATTGCCTTTGTTGGTTTCAATTCAGAAAAATATTTCTTGGATTTCAAAATAGTGTGTGTTGTACCACTATCTGGTATACATAGATCTCCACCATTTGCTTCATGATCTAGCCCGTTGTAATTCATATCAAACTTCAAATATGAAAATATTAGAATGAGTGTAAATAAGTAATAAGAAGGATATAATAAAAGATACATCTTATTTCAGGAATATATTACATGAAATGAAAAACTAGTCATGAAAGGGAAAACTTAGTTAGAAAAACATAACTAATAAAAGGGAAATACATTTATGAAAACCAACATAGTTATGATAGATTATTGATAGCCACATTGATTTATATGTTAATGTCATTGCAGTAATCTGCAGCATTCATCTCAACATTTGTGAACTCAAGGTCATCAGCAAGGTTCACTTCTTTATTTTTCCCGGCAATGGATGCCTTATAAAGCTTACAAAGATGCTCCTGTGTGCGACACATTTTAGACCAATGCCCTGTACTTCCACATCTATAACAGATGTCATCAGGGTTCTTAGAAGTGCTTGCTCCAGCATCATGATTCCTTCTTTGTGGTTGGGACTTGTTATCATATGGACCATTGTGGTAATTACTTTTATAACCACGACCACGTCCACGTCCACGACCACGTCCACGTCCATGAGAATTACTGTTAGAGTTACGACCACCATTATGGTTGTGATTGTAACGATAATTTGTGCCACGGCCTCGTCCCCGTCCCCGTCCATTTGTATTATTTTTTGAATCATCTTTATTTGTAGCATTTGCCTCAGCTAATGCTAGGGAACCTGCTGGATGAGCCTGATTTTTCATAAGGAGCTCTTGATTCTGTTCTGCAATAAGCAGAAATGCATTGAGATCGGAGTATTTTTTGAAATTCATTAACCGATATTGCTGCATCAAATTAATATTTGATGAATGAAATGTAGAGAAAGTTTTCTCCAACATATCCTCATCGGTTACACGATCTCCACAGAATTCAAGTGTGGCAACTATACGGAACATAGCTGAGCTATATTCATTTACTTTCTTGAAATCTTGGAACCTTAAGTTCCTCCATTGATCTCTAGCAGTTGGAAGTAAAACTTCCTTTTGAATATTAAATCTCCTTTTAAAAATTGCCCAAAGAACACTTGGGTCGCTAACATTTGGATATTCAAGTCTTAGCATAATATCAATATGCTTACGAAGGAAAACATATGCTGTTGATTTATCTTTTGATGAACTGTCATTGTTCTCATTTATGGTATCCAAGATACCCATGGATTCAAGCTTTGATTGCATATCTTGAATCCAAGACATATAATTCATTCCATTTGCATCGAGTTGTTCAAACTCTGTCTTTGCAACGCCTGACATATTGTAGCTATCAACAATTGAGTAAACAACAACAAAATTAGAATATATTATCAATAGTTAAAACAATACAGAGGAGTGGAAAAACCACAAATACAAAGAAGCCTAAGAAAAAATACAAGTCTCCTCGAGGGAGAATTACAAGTGGGATAATGAGTAGTATTAAAATTACAATGATCAGAACTAAAACTGAATAAATCATTTTGAAAGAAACTTTGAACTGAGATGATTGTGAAAGAGTATACGTTTTGAAAGAAACTGAATATTGATTGTTGCCAATATATAGTGATAAAGATAGCCGTTATAACTCTGTCGGCTAACGTTTTGCAACGACCTCGTTACCGTTGTAAATTATTTTATAATAAAAAGTTAAACGGTGAAACGATAAACTTGTAAAAACATTATACTCAATTATATAAATATTTTGAAACATAATGAAATGTTTGTAAATAAAAGTTGGTAAGATGAATTAATAAGAATTAGTACACAAATAAGGAAATAGATAGAATAAATATTAGAATGCGTAAATAAATATTAGTAATATAATAAAATGTTAGCATGCATAAATAAAGGTTAGAGTGCATAAGTAAAGGTTAGTACGATAATAAAATGTTAACTTGCATAAATAAAGGTTAGAGTGCATAAGTAAAGGTTAGTACGATAATAAAATGTTAACTTGCATAAATAAAGGTTAGAGTGCATAAGTAAATGTTAGTACAATAATAAAATGTTAGCTTGCATAAAATTAAAGTTAGCACAAGAATATAATGTTAGTATGCATAAATAAAAGTTAGCATAATAATAAAAAGTTAGTAGTCCAAAATGTTAGTAGTCCAAATGTCCATAGTCCAAATGTCCATGATTAAATATAACCTACGTTTACTAATTATTAATAATTATGATGTATATTTATATATATATATATATATATATATATATATATATATATATATATATATATATATATATACTAGCCTTGTACCCGCGCAATGCGGCGGAAGCTACAATATTATTCAACCGTAAGGTAACATTAAGTTTAAATGTTGACAATCGGCATATTCATTATTCAAAATGTCGGTAATCGGCATATTCATTATTTGTTAAGGTAACAGTTAAGTTTAAATGTCGACAATCAACATGTCGTAATCGCCAATCGACCGAATATACCAAGTATGGGAAAAAGCATTAAATTTAACCATTGTATATGTAAAAAATAGAGATTTCCTGCACGTTTGTTTTGACACAATATATAACATTAAAATAACTAAAATTGCATTTGATAAAATAACATTACAATTAACAAAATAACATTACATTCATTATACGTACAAAAATACATAATAGTCAAATCAACATTACAATCAATCAACAAAATAACATTACATCCATTGAAAATTTCTTACAAGTAATGTGTTACAATTTACAGATACAAGATGAATTAGTGGAGATTAAATTTTTTGTATATAGCGTGAAAATAAAATAAATAATAGTAGCGAAATTATCTAACTCATAAAACACACTCAATTACATGAACATTGAGCTTTAATTATTCAAGTTAAAAATTAATCAGAACAGAACCTTAAAGTAATAACGGAAACTATCTCGATAAGATAACGATGGACTAAACCTTTGAACAAAGCATGAGGGATGTATGAACATGTAAAATACTTCCATAGTTCCATGGCTACCGAAGGTTTGTTCCATAGAGAACGAAGAGATTTCAAATACAATCATACACTATTATTTTAAATCAAGTCAGTCCAAACATAAATAAAGAAATCCTAACAAGGTAACAATTGAAAGAGGGTAAGAGAACTAACACCCTAACCGGGATAGCTGGAAGTTACAATATAAGTTTGGATCATTTGACTTTCCTTAGTTATGTTCATTCAGCGAAAGGGTATTTTGGGGTTTTCCCATATCCCCTTGGCTAAGTTTAAGGCAAAAATGGGTAAATGCTTAATAAGGGGTTATAGATATATATATATATATATATATATATATATATATATATATATATATATATATATATATATATATATATATATATATCTTTCTAGTACATACGATAACTTATTATTTAGAAAATGTTTTCATTTAGTTTATAATAATATTTATCTTTCTAGCACTACAACATATAATTAAGAGAATGTTTACCTTGACTAGTTATCTTGATTAAGATGGATTGCTTTGATCTTCCTTAATTAGAGAACTTTCGTGCTGATAACGTGTTGTAATTTAACTATAATTAAGGCTCTATTAGCAATATAATATAAGAACTTTTTGAGTAAGAAAGGGAGAATAAGATGGAGAGTATAAAGATACAACTAATGAAGGTGTATCATGAGGTGCAATTTTCTCATTCAACTAATGTAGTATTTATACTACTTGCATACACTATACATTTCACTCTTTAGGGTAATTAGGGGGACAACTTACTAACACATTATTGATCTACCATTGACAAAAGTGGCAACCAAATATAGGCATGTGTGTATATCTCATATCATAACAAGTATAGAGTTTTTGAGACTTCTTTTATTTTTCATTTGTAGTTTACATATACCAATGTTCGTATGTAAATTAAGTTAATCGCATATGAAAGAAAGACGTAACTTTGTAAAGATAGCACCTAGATGTCGAACTACATTTGACTCCTTCTAATTATCTCTTAGCCGAACATTAGCAAAGCTAGATTCCCATAACAAGGCGCTTCGATTTAGCAAAGAACTGAAACACGTAATTGTGTAATTATCACGAGTTTTCAATTGTCAAACGGTTTTCATTTCAACCCACCCCTACTTAGCCTACGTATTTTGTATGTTCCATCTATATTTATAGGTAAGCAAATATAAAAACTATTTTAGAAAAGTTCTATTTACTAAATCTAACGAAATACGATAGTTTAGAAATAGGTAAACTGATATATACTTATATTTTTTAAAAATTATATGCTCCAAACAACCCGTAATTGTCAAGTAGTTGTATTACTCGCTATTGCCATTTGCATTCATATTCGCTCATTTGCTTGCTTGTCTCATGATCCTTAGAGAAACGAGTTAACACATTCAATTCTGGTACGCCTATGTTACTCCGTACTAGTTATTAGAAACCTATATTTGATACACACATTATGATCATAACATATACAATATGACTACGTAGTAATGTATTAAGCAACTAAAACAAGAAAGCATATAGAACCTCACCATAATAATTAACAGTCATATGAGTATATTGATGAAACTAAAAATTGCAAAGAATTATTGATAAATTGGTGATTTACAAAGAAATCAAACAACGGGGTATATAGAGATCGAAACCCTCAAGGTAAACTAATGGGTCTAACCTAACATGGGAAAACGGGACTTTATTCATCTAACATATATGACGCCAACCTCACACTTACTACATCAACAACACTAAGATCACCCGCAATGGTAACGGGCTTAATGAAGTGTTATAGGTGACATGTAAGCCAAATCATGGTGTGGTGGGATAACACCATGAACTAGGGAATCCCATCAAGCCATGTGATGGTGTATCGGACCCACCCTTAACCCTGCCTTATTAATATTTTAGTGTAAAATGAAAAAGGAAAAGAGAAAGAGACCCACCCTTAACCCTGCCATATTAATATTTTAGTGTAAAAAGAAAAAGAAAAAGAGAAAGAGAAAGTTGTGGGCCCCACAAAAACACCCACCCCGCCGCCCCGTTAAAACCACCACGACGCCGCCTCCATTGTCGGTGCCGTGGCGTGGTGATGGCAAAATGCCACTCCACCAAGCCGCACTCCAAACGGTCTTAAAAGAGTTTGTTTAGGAAAATGGTATTTGATACGTGAAAACGCCAATGAGAATAAATGGGGATGATACGGGGTATTTGGTTAAGGGTTTGTGTATTTGAACCTCATTATTTCACATGTAAAATAATTTCCTCAAGCAAAAATGCACCCTAACATGTCTTTGGAGCCCCTCTCTTAAGTTTTAACACCACTTACATCCTTTCTAATAGGGATAAAACCTTTTATTTCACGTAGGATACAAACTACAGAATGACATTCAGTGGCGGATCCAGGATTTAAAAAGGCCCGTAGTATTGATATCTCAATTTTTTGAAACCCGTAGCAGAAACAAATAATACAACTAAAAATGTTATATTTCATAAGAAAATTACACTTTGTATTGAAATAGACCTGTAACAACTGTTACCCCTACCTTCTACATGGCTCCATCTCAGATGACACTACGGAATGTTTTTATGCTTCTTCTTTTTTCTCGCTTATATCAGTTCTATCACGTAAACATGTGTAACACACCTCAAAGAGGATCATGATCACTTGATTGTGAATTTGATCATCATTAACAATGTTTAATCAATAATGAAGAAAAGTGATTCTCTCCTAATTAGATGAAAAGTGATTCTCTCCTTCCTTCCTCTTCTTTATTCTAATAGGAGAGAATCACTTTTCATCTAATTAGGAGAGAATCACTTTTCTTGAGTTAAGTCTAATTTTATTCTAATAGTTTCCTCCCATTTTGAGATGATTAGGAGAGAATCACTTTTCTTCATTTCTTTTTCCTTTAACTCAAGAACACACATCATAAATTTATCTTCCTTCCTATTTTCTTCTTTTCTTTTCTTCTTTTTGTTCTCTCCTCTTCTTTTCATCTAATTTAATACTCAAGAACACAGTGTTACTGTGGCAAATTACAATATGTTCATGTATAAAGGTTTTTTTCGTTTTTGAGAATATGTCCAAACTAAAATAAATTACTTCAATGTGTCACACTAAACTTTTAAAATATTTTTTAAATGATTTCAAATACATAATTAAACAATATAGTATTATAATTTATATAATTATTTGGTTCTCGTAATAAATGTATTTAACAGTTTTTTTATTAAGTAATTTCAAAATTATAAACGAAACTTTTTAAAAAATTGTCAAACTTTTCCATAAATATAATAGAAAATATTAAATTTAGTAATTTAAAAAATATTAATGCCAAATTTATAATCAACGCATCATATTAATACATTTTAAATAATAAACCATGATGTTTTGTAAGAATTCTCATTATTTTCTCGGCTATATGTTACCTGTGCTATGCATTAGTATAAAAAATATATTTATTTGCGGTATTTTTGTCCAATACATATCGTTCTTTAATAAATTGAAAAAAGAAATAACGTTATATTATTTTATAACTTCATTGTATTCATTATATTTTAAATTATCTATACTACTATGTAATGTATTTGAGTCAAAATCCTAAAAAAGAAATAATAAATGACTATTTTACCATCAACTTCTTTAATATATTATCATAATCAAAATTCAGTAATTAATACGTAAATCAATACAATTGATTATTCAATTTAATGTATCATAAATAATTTTGGTTTAAAAAATATACTCGGAAATAAATGAATGTTTTATGTCTTAAATAAGTGACATAACATACTGATTGATATTAAAACTTTGGTTACGAGATTCCATTGATATGCCAATGGGGTCTTGGTCCATTGGTCAGGGAGTTTTTCTTTGGGTTTCTTCCTGGGGGGTGCAAGTTCGAATCTTGCCTAAGGCGGAGGGGGAGACTTCGCGGCGCTATACCCATCCAAGACATGGGAGAGCAACCCTATAGTGCGTTGCCTTGATTTCGAACTTGGGTGCGGTTCTCATAATAGGGGAGTGACCGCATGGATATGATCGGGTGGGCCGTAGGCCCGTCAGTGATCCAATGCTGCCTTTCAAAAAAAAAAGATTCCATTGATATATATATATATATATATATATAAAATAAATTATATTACAAATTATAACCGTCTTTATCTTTATACTAATATAATACGTAAGAGGTTGAATAAACAAATGAAATAATTAAATAATGATTCATTAGAAATTTCTTTACTAACTATACACATACGCTATTTAACATTTAAATACTTAGATTCAATTACATTCGAGTAATTATAAAAGTTATTCTATTATCACTGTACAAATAGTTTAACCATTCTATAGTTTTAAAATAATAATCATATATTTATTGCTCTACAGTTTTAGTTAGTACAACATCAATAAATCGTACGAACATTTTTCCTTTTTTTTATTTATAAAGATCATATATTTAATTATCAATATTAATCAGTAGATTAAAAAATTGTAATTCAATTATTTAAACATCAAGTTATTATAATTAGGGGTTGCAATAGGAGTCGAGTCAATTTAGCGAGTTTAAATTTGCAGGTCAAATTTTCAAATGAAACATGAACTTAAAAACTTATTTCATAAACGATATTAAAAGTATTTAACATAGGAAATGATCCACATAAACTATTTAGGTAAATGGGTTGTTGGTGCGTTGAATCTTTAATGAAATGAAATTATTTCTGGTAGATAGTTGACCTGTGAATTAAACTTTAACCTAAACCAAACAAAAAAAGAAAAATGATGTTTTTTGGTTAATAGACTAACTCAGGTCATAAATTCAACCTTAACATGTTTTCATTTGTGTTAGTGTTAGGTCTGGTTTTCAATTTTTCAATAAATTTCACCTTCAATTACATATAATAATTTGAAATATAATGTATCCAATAAAGAAATAAAATAATATGTTACATTATTTGTCAATTTTCACTAAAGAACGATATGTAATTGAGTAAAACTTTTACCGCAAGAAAAAAATTGTGTTAGCCGCTGCATTGTGCGGGTGATATGCTAGTTATAATTAATAGTGCCACTTCTTGACAAATCCTGAAACAAAGATAGATTACTTTTTGGCTTAGATTTGATTTAAGGTTTGGGTTAATGGTTGGCCGAACAACCATAAAAGTAATTGTATTTTTTTTAGAAAAAAACAAAAAAAAAAAGATCAAACCCATTTATAGAATCAGTTCGAGTTTAGGTTTTTTGAATATGAAATTTCAAACTCGCTAATATAACTCGACTCGAATTCCAACCTCAAATTATAATAATTGAACTTTATAAGAAAGATTGAGCTACGAATATTTAGTCTAGCTATTAACTTTGATAAATAACCAAATGATTCTTTCAAAATAAATAAATAATAAATCATTTTCCAATACAATTTACATTTAATGTTGTGCTAATTAAGATAGTAGAGTAGTACCTTATCTCAATTTTTTGAAGACTATAAAATGGTCAAATTATTTGCGCAGTAGTAATAAATTAGATCCTATACTCTATTGAATGTAATTGGTTTTTAGTGTTAAACTGTTAATTAACATACTTAAAGAATGGAGCGTGTGAGGAGACGAAAGGATAACTTGGGTCACGACGGTGAAGCAGGTCGGAAATCTAATCATGATGTTGAATCTGATTGGATCAAGGTAACGAATAGGAAAAACAAAGTTAAACGCACAGACAGGAAACATTTTTCTGATGATCCATCCATTACTACGTATTTTGTGGCTAATCTATCTGAGGAAACGACTGCGAACATGCTTTGGAGGATCTTCGAAAGACGGGGAAACATATGTGATTCTTTTGTGGCCAAGAAGAAGATGAACAGGAAATACACTTTCGGATTTGTTAAATTTCGAAAGGTTTTGGATCCGCTACGCTTTGAGGATTCACTGAAAGGAATTAAATGGAGGGGTGCTGTTCTTGAAGTGAACTTGGCTAGATTCAATAGGAACCATCAACCTATAATGTATGATGATGGAAATAGAAGGGTCTTTCCAGTGCATGGAAGACCTCCACCACAAGTATATGGGGACAATAATCATAAGAATAATCAGGTAAACAGTTCCTATGTTAACAACAATTCATCACGATCGTACAAGGAGGCATGTATGAACTCAATGGCGAAACCGGGTACTAAGTGCATAAAGATTGAAAATGTCAGGGAACTTGTATGTGGATTACTGTGTTGGCAAATCGGTGCTTGGGACCAGTTACAATCTTAATGTTATAAACAACCTGAAAAGAATGTTAGATAATGGGGGGTATGAAAATTCGGCTATCTCATATGTGGGTGGTTTGAAGGTGATTATAACATTCAAGGATAATAAAATGGCAAAAAGATTCATCTCAGAACGAGATAGAGTTTAGGGAAAGTTCCTTACTGAAGCAGTAATATGGAATGGACAAGCGGTCGATTATGATCGGTTGGCAAGGGTTAAAATACTCGGGGTTCCTTACAGAATCAGGGACAATGTAGTTTATGAAAAAATTTGTTCAGAAGTTGGCCTAAAGGTAATCGAATCATTATTTGGATGGAACGATTCTGACGTTTCATCAGGTGAATGCCTTGTTCTTACTAGGTCGGGTAGAACATTGTCGGAAGAACTCCAGTTGGATTATCCAGATGGGAAATGTAACATATGGGTACAAGAGGTAGAACTAGGATGGAAACCCAATTTCTTTGTTGATGACCAGAAAACATGGTCGGAGGAATCTCCATCTGATCAGAATTCTCGAAATGCCTGGGAAGACAAAGAGTTGGAAGGTGGATCGGTGCATGAAACTGATCAGTTGCATGGGAATAGTAAAAGTCAGGATGACGTCAGCAACAATAGTGTTAAAATGGATAATTATGTGGAAGGCAAACCCATTGGATTGAGGACAACTAATGGGCCTGATAAGCATGTTTGGTTTACTGGATTGGGTTTACAATATGAACCTAACTCTCATCTTATGGATCAGTTAGATGATAATGACACCATTCGAAGATTAAAAACAAAAAGAAAGAAGAAATCTGGGCATAGGGTATCGGATAAGAAACATGCGATTCCTGATCTGAACGATGACCTAGATGATCCTTTTAATCTCGGTAGTCTTATTAGAAGGATTGGGCTTCAGGTGAAAACGAATAAGAGAAAGAAATCGACTGAAAATTGGATTCCCTCTGTTCAAAGTGATGCTCCTTGCATGAAGAAGAAGAAATATTTTAATCCTGCTTCGAGGGATTTGGAGGATTCGGAAACACGATCGGGGAACACGGTACCCTTTATTCCAGTATCCATGGAAGAAAGTATTATGGCATCAACTGAGCTTGGAAAGACTGTGGAGTCGAACAAGGAGGATTGCAGTAATGGACATAAACCGACGCCAGATGGAGGTTCTATGTCAGAGGTTGAGGAAACAATTCAAGTAGCAGGATGTCTTGGTATTAATCTTAATGACTACCAAGATCAGGTTTGGAACTTAGTTAATGGGGATAATCAAAAACAGCGTGAACAATGAATTTCTTATAGATTAATATAAAGGGGGCGGCGGATTGTCGAAAAGAAAATTGGATTCGTGAAATTAAAAAAGAAAATAGTATTAATGTCTTGTGTATGCAGGAAACTTCTTTAGCGGATAGTTCAAGAATACAATTCAATCAATTTTGGGGTAAAGGTATTTTTGATGTTGAGCGGGTCAATGCAGTGGGTAGATAACACCCCTCGTTTTACTATCAATTAAATACAATATATCGGAAGCGCAAGTCCAGTTTAAACATTTATAATTCATAGTATTTTATGAACACAAAAATCCAACTTATTTAAAACTTAATTTATCAATCCGAGTGTTATATGAAAACAATAATAACACTGATTTATAAAATCAAGTATCAGAGTAATGCAATAAAGTCAAACATTCTTCGGTCCATTCCTTGCCCAGCCCAAAATCAGCTCAAGACCTGCGAGGAGTAAATAGTGGGATTAGCACAAAGCTAAGTGAGTCAACCTGTCACTATCAGTACAACTCAGCATAACAGTACTGATTATCAGCAATTATCACATAGACACTGACACAACATCACCAAGAGGATCGGTGGTCCTTGTGACACCGCTCAGACCCGGGAGGTGCACCAAGCGACACTTACAACCAACTGCAGGCCAATACAGTGGTATTACCGATAACTGTCTGCTACCTTTAACCAACATAAGCTCCATTCACAACACATGTTCACAATCCCTATGTTGGCTAACCTGTAGCAACCCAGTCCAACAATCGTTGACCTCCGAATCACAGAATGCCCGAAGGCGACACATCACTTATTACACGTGTATTTCACCAATCAACAGTCACAATCACTATCACAATAGTATTATATTCACTTGTTGTAACCAATTATGTTACAACCAAATCACACTGAGAGTACGAGTCCACTCACCAATACCTCAGACGTCTCACTCAGTAGTCTAATGTTACTGAGTCTTTTGCTGATCCGAGAATACAATAAAATATCACAAGTTAGTAACTCATCGACAATAATGGACTTATGATATAATGTTATAACTTATCACAATATCACATTACACAATGCATCATTTCAACATGGTAAGTAATAACCAGATGGTAATCAACAATTCTATGCTACGTTATATATAAGCATACAACTTGTCTCAAAGCGTAACATCAAATAGCTATATTCATCATGATCCATTTACTCAATCATATTAATACAACTCATTTTAAAATCTACTAGTACTAACTTGAAATCACGAGTACTAGAATCATACCAATATCATTATATCATTAAATAAATATTAATCATGTTAAGCATAATTACTTATCTAAGTCTTAAACTCAACTAACAAGATTTTCAATAACCTAAATCCTTCGTCATTTAAATTGTCATGTAGACATAATATTTACTTAAATTAGATTGTCGATGACTCGATTAAAGCCTACCTTTAATACGATCATTATTAAGGGATTCATCACATAAATCCCTTACTCTAGTTTTAGTTCTAAATCAACATTATAATATGGTGTTATTACTGTATTAACAGTCAAGAATCCATAGAGATCATATTGTAAACAATAATCGAAAACTTGTTCTGAGCTAGCCGATAATCGCGTCGCTATAGGCTTATAATCGCGTCGCTATAAAAGGAAAATCGCGTCGCTATATAACCTGGGTCGCGTCGCGACCAAAAGCATTTCTGCAGATCTTCAACCTGTTCCTGCTTAACCCAGATTCCGAATTTTCCAACCAACAAAACCTCAAACTCAGATTCTAACAATTCTAGTATAACAATTAACGAATACGAACATCATATAACACCAACAATTACTTTTTTTGTTCCAATTTCTTATCAAAGTATTAATCTATCCATGTTCTACCAAATCACTTAACAACTTAATTACTTTCAAAATCATTATTTAAAATCAATTGCTAGCATCAAGTAATTTCAATAACATTAAGTAACAGCAATAACATCGATTTCATCTTCACTTTCACATCACTAATCCACTATTATCTTATTAAAATCAACCATTTAGATTAAATCAATTAAGGAGATTAAACTTACTTGATTTGGGAATGAACCATGAGTGTTGAGCAATTTTTATAAAGGTTGAATTAAATAATAGAATCATGGAATTGGAATTGGGTTTGTTTCCTGTTGTGATTATTTCCCCTCGACACTCGTTTCCCCCATTTTGAAAGTCTCGAACAATTTAGAAAGGAAGGAAATAAAAAAAAGGAAATGGGGAATTTAAGAAAAGTAGGTTGGCTCCTCTTAACCGACCTTCAATTGTACGGGTTTAATTTAATACCCCTTATCAACCTATTGTCTGGAACCCAAAACTAATTGCGAGTCCAAACTCTTATTTTACCGACAACTTTATTAATCTACAACAATTAATATTTTATCTGTCACAATGGGATATTTAACTCCTATTCCAATTATTTCAACTAATTCAGACAATGTTATTTCCGAACACATTAAATAATATTTTAAAATCAGGAATTAATATAAAACAACTAGGTCCGATTTACGGATGTTACAATATGGGATCCGAGTTGTTTTAGAAAGCTTGAGGTGGTTAAGGATAAAAACTTTTTACTAATCAATGGGGTGGTAATTAGTGATGCGTCCCCATTTTCTGTCGTGAATGTATACCGGCCTCAAAGTCCATCTGAAAAAAGAATTCTGTGGGATAAACTTACGGGTATTAAAGAGAGGTGCTCTGGAAATTTGATTATAATTGGGGATTTCAATGAAGTTCGATTCCCTGAGGATAGATTCAACTCGAAGTTCAATCACAATGGTGCTCTATGTTTTAACGATTTCATTTATGCTGCAGGATTAATGGAGTATGCAATGGGAAGGCGAAAATACACTTTTAGGGCAGGAAATTCACAGAAGCTTAGCAAGATTGATCGTGCTCTTGTGTGTGAGCGATTCTGGAACAAATGGCCAAATGCATCCTTTTTGCGCTAAATATTAGTGTGTCGGATCATGCGCCAATTATTCTGATTATGGATTCGCAAGATTTTGGGCCTAAGCCTTTTAAATTCTTCGATTCATGGTTACGGCATCCAGATTTACCGGAGGTAATCAAAAGTAGCTGTGATAAAATAATTCCGTGTGGTATTCCATCAAGAACATTGGCAAGGAAGCTGAAGGCAATGAAAAATGCAATTAAGATATGGATTGATATGACTAAAAAGAAGCAGAAGGGGAAGTTACTGGAAGCCAGGGAACAAGTTCTAAAATACGAGCTACTTCTAGAGGATAGAATGTTGTCTGATGAAGAACTTGCTTGTGAGTGGGAAAGTCGTATGTTCTTGAATAATGTTGAGGCTGAGAGAGTGATGGATTTAAAACAGCAATCAAGGGTTAAATGGGCGGTGGAGGGTGATGTAATTAGTGCATTCTTTCATGGGTTTATTAATAACCCCATATGCAAATCAAGAATTAATAGTCTGTTGATTGATGGGGAGTGGTGTAATGTTCCAAGTAGAATTAAAGAAGAAGCCCAGGAGCACTTTGCTAAACGCTTTGGTGAATCCTCACATTCGAGACCCTCATTTAGTTGTGAGGGTATTAACAGATTAGAAGATGGGGATCGTGACTGGCTTGAAAGAGAATTTACCAGGGAGGAAGTACTTGACGCTGTAAAGAATTGTGATGGTAATCGAGCACCGGGTCCGGACGACTTTAATTTCAATTTTGTTAAACGTTTCTGGAATGTTTTGGAAAGGGATTTCATGGAGCTGTTACAGCAATTCTATGTGGATGGCTATATCCACAAAGGTATGTCTTCTAGTTTCATAACTTTAATTCCTAAACTTAATGACCCGTCTGGCTTGAATGATTTCAGACCGATAAGCTTGTTAGGATGGGTTTCGAAATTGATATCCAAAGTTCTTGCAAACAGACTGAGGAGTGTAATTGGAAAGATTATATCTGATGTCCAATCTGGTTTTTTGGCGGGTCGGAACATACTTGAAGGTCCACTAATTGTTAACGAATTAATAAGTTGGGCAAAACGTTCCAAATGCAAATCGTTATTCTTTAAAATTGACTTTGAAAAGGCTTTCGATTCAATTAATTGGGAATTCATAGATCAAATATTAAAGTGGATGAATTTTTCGGAAAAATGGAGGTCATGGATTCGTGGAGTTCTAGCTTCATCAAGAGCTTCAGTACTTATAAACGGGTCTCCTTCGAAGGAATTTCAATATGAGCGTGGTGTGAGACAGGGAGATCCACTTTCCCCGTTTTTATTTATTATAGCCATGGAAGCTTTCACGTTTTTTTATGAATAAGGGATGTAATCTGGGACTTTTCAAAGGAGTACAAACACCAAACCAGGGACCTGTTTTGTCTCACTTACTTTATGCGGATGATGTTATGGTGATAGGTGAATGGAGGTCTGAAAATATTGACTTTATTATTCGTTTCCTTCGGGCTTTTAAGCTTATTTCAGGTCTTCATATTAACTTTCACAAGTCACATATCTATGGTTTTGGTTGTGAGGAAGCAGTGGTAAAAGAGGTGGCAAATAAATTGGGATGCAATGTGGGGAAAGTTCCATTTATTCATCTTGGTTTAATGATTGGTGCTAATATGAACCATCTTAAAAGTTGGAAGCCGGTGACTGATCTAGTTGAGGCTCGTTTGTCTTTGTGGAAAGCATCTACGTTATCGATTGGTGGTAGACTCACGCTATTAAAATCAGTATTTGAAAGTTTACCGGTGTATTATTTCTCATTATTCAAAGCACCTATGGGATTAATTCAGAAATTGGATGGATTGAGAAGACGTTTTCTATGGGGTGGTAATGACAACAAAATATGCATTAATTGGGTTTCATGGGATGTGGTTACAAAACCTAAGGATCGGGGTGGACTTGGTTTAACTCCTCTAAGAGAATTCAATATAAGTTTACTCTCGAAGTGGCATTGGAAATTTAGAACTGAACATGACAGGCTATGGAGGAGGACGATTGTTGCCTTACATGACTCGAAGTGTAGGCCCAAGGTAATCCCGTGCAAGTTATCGGCAGCAGGAAACTGGAAGACAATTTGTTAGATTGATAAGGTATTTGTCAGCAAAGGTATTGATTTCATCTCTTATTTTTGTGGAAAAATTGGAAATGGTGAGACGTTGAAATTCTGGTTAGACAATTGGTCGGGCATGGGGCAATTATGCAACAGATTTCCAGCCTTGTTTAGTCTAGAATCATGCAAAAATGTTAATGTGGCAAGTAGGATAAATGAGGATGGTAGCTTCAATTGGAATTGGAAAACGGACTCATGGTCTAACTCGGCAATTAATGAGCTGCTAGAACTGCTTAATACTGGACTCAGTGTACGGTTTAACAGTGATTGGGATTGCTGGGAATGGAAGTCAAAAGGGTCTTCGAAGTTTTCAGTTAGTGCGGTTCGTAATATCTTGAATATGGATATATCAGGAGCACAAGAAAAAACATTTCCTTGGAATAGCGCTCTGCCCGGAAAGGTTAATGTTTTTGGTTGGCGTTTGTGGTTAAACAGATTACCATCCAAGCGGGAACTAATGAGACGAGGGATACACTTGGACAACACAGATTGCATCTTTTGCGGAGATCAGGAAGAAACATTGGATCATTTGCTAACTGGGTGCAGGATTACACATGGAGTATGGATTGCTATCGAGAATTGGTGCAAGCTAGATCCTATGGTTACATTTTCAGTCAAAGATTTGATTTTCCCACACGAATATGTTAAGGGCTCGGCTAGACGAAAACATCTTATTCAATCAATTTTGTTGGTGTCCTGCTGGGTAATATGGAAAGCACTCAATGATTGTGTTTTTAATGGGTCGAAAGTTAATGTTGAAGGTATGATATCGGAGATTAAATCATTGGGACATCTATGGATCAAGAACCGAGTTTCTAAATGGAGTTTGGAGGATTCTCAGTGGTTAAACTTCTCATTCGAGTAGCTGGGCTGCGGGTTCCTCATGGTGGCTGCGGTTCAAGAATCATGTCCAACAGTAGATCGCAAGTATGGAGTATAAAAGGGACTGGTTGATAATGTAATCGTATTTGTTTTATTATATAATTGATGTATTGGTGATACACTCGAACCTAGATCCACATGGGACTCTATCAAAAACGATTATAGGGTGAAAACCGGTGGCTCGGCCCCTATCATCGGAGATTTTTTCCTGATTTCTTCAGGTTTTTTTTATCCCTTTTAGTGTCCTTCCAGTTCGGATTTAGGTTTTGGTATATCTTGGTGCGAGATAATTGGTGTATGTACTCTTTGGTCTATGTAGCATCTTGCTACTAGACTTTTTTAATATACTTAGCCTTTCAAAAAAATAAAAAATAACATACTTAAAAGGGCAGTAAAGAAATTTATTATATCTCTTCTATAAACTTTAATACACTATAAGTTTTCAACTTCTTATATATTAGTATAAAAAGATGATTATGCTTTGTAAAAAATTATAAAATTTTATGAAAAGAATTGTAACCGAAATTTTAATATACATCAATATATTACGTCAGTTACATTAATTATAAAAAAATCAAAATTTTTTTTGTGTTACATAGTTTTGAAATCGAAATTAATTATGATATGTTAGATATAAAACTAATTGCATTAATTAAAGTGTTAAATATTGGACCTATATTATGATATACTACGAGTATTAAAGAAGGTGATGGTAAAATAGTAAAATACTACTTCTTTTTTAAGAGTTTGGCCAAATCTATACTTCTATATACTAATATATAAAGCATCTTGGTGTTTTATATATAGTATCTCTTAAAAAATTTAAGACTCAACATTTCTAAATATAACTTATACATTATATAATATTAATTATATCATTTTCATTACCATCTCCTTTCATCACCGTATTGGCGTATTAAAAATCTCAAACTCTACATACGAACAAACTACCGTTATTGAGTCACTATCACGGAAATTCCAAGTATATTATATGACTATTATCTAGTAACTATGCATAATAGAAATTGTATTCCGCCGCATATTGTGAGTATTATGCTAGCATATTATTAAGTAGTTTTAGATATCAAAATAGCAATTTCTCTTTTTTCTTTTTAATTTTATTTGAAAGAAATCAAATATCAAATAACTAGTTATTAGAAAATAGTTTCAACTTTATCTTACTTACTTTGGGTACAAAGAGAATGTTCCACATGTACAAAACCCATTTACCCCCAACATCAATTATCTCACAAACGACAAATCGAAAAATTATGAAAATTGCACCATTAAATTCGTCGTTTTCTCCTCTTCGATTTGCCGTCCCTCAAGACATACTTTCGAAAAGTTTTTTTTTTTTTCATTTTTTTGGTGGGTTTCACATTTACTAACACATGTGTTAAAGTGTTGCGTTTAGGGTTTAGGGTTTGGGGTTTAGGGGTTAGGGTTTAGGGTTTGAGGTTTGGGGTTTCGCCCTGAAACCCCAAACCTCAAACCCTAAACCCTAACCCCTAAACCCTAAACCCTAAACGCTTTACAAAACGCTAAACCCTAAATCTTTCTAAACCCTAAACCTTGAACCCCTTCTAAACCCTAAACCCTTATAAATACTAAACCATAAACCCTACTAAACCCTAAACCCTAACCTTAACCACAAATTAAATGTACAACTTATCACTAACACATGTGTTACTAATTTGTAAAACCCACCAAAAAATGAGAAAAAAAAAGTTGTCAAAAGTATGCCTTGAGGGACGGCAAATCGAAGAGGAGAAAACGCTGAATTTTATGGTGCAATTTTCATGATTTTTCGACTTACCGTTTGTGAGATATTTAATTTTTAAAAATGTAGAGGAGAGAGAATAAAGTGACACATGGCAGAAATCTGTTGGTTCCCTCATTCTCACTCAAAATTGGTGTACTCATTTGAACCTTACTCTACTTACTTTATACTCTTTTACTTAAATTAAACTTAGAAAAAAGATCAGTATAAGGATTTTGAAAAGAATGGAAGTACCAATGGAAAGGTGCCATGTGTACAAAGAGAATACCCACATGTTAAAAACCCATTTACCCTCTAACTTAAATATCTCACAAACGACAAATCGAAAAATTATGAAAATTGCACCATTAGATTCAGCGTTTGATCCTCTTCGATTTGCCGTCCATCAAGACATACTTTCGATAAAAAAAAATTTCACCTTTTTTTAGTGGGTTTTATTAATTATTAACACATGTGTTATTACATACTTGAACATTTAATTTAAGATTTAGTGGTTAGGGTTTAGTATATTTGATGGTTTAGGTTTATAAGGGTTTAGGTGTGACAACTCTCCAAATTAGGTATTAGTTTAACTTTAAGCATGTGCATTCTTACGCTAATTTCCTGATTAAGTTTTAACAAAACTTTTTGATGTGATGTAAGCCTAGCAAGCCCAGTACTTTTAAACAAAAAGTAATACGTAATACGTAAGTATTTATAAGTTACGTACAAATATATCGGAACGAACCCGACAAAAATATATAACAAAAGTTTCGTGACACAAAAATAATTAATAATGTAATTATTAATTACGAGTATTTATATATCTATAACGAATAGATAAAAAGGTCTAAATATACGTCTAACATAAAATGTATTATAAACGACCAGAAACAATTTTAAAACGCACATAAAAGGTCGAATCATAAAAATTTCAATTTTCTCATTCGTTTGGAAGAAGTTAGAACATTACTTCAAAATATGAAATTGAAACTTGACTGAAATTTGGCGCCTATTTAACTGCGCGCAGTAAAATGTACAGAATTGTACAACAATCAAAAATAATGATAATCTCATATTTCTGAACATGAATAACGAACCAGGAGAACACCTACAAAATAAAAATATAAAAAGTTTACTTTTATATTGCTAAAATTATACCTGTACTCAAAATTAGTGGGACTAAAGTCCCACCAACCTACAATAATGCAGGAGACATTTTTAAATAAAAACCATACTCCCTCCCATTCCCTTACGTTTGATCTCTGCTCACTCACAACACACACACAACACCATTATCATCTATCATTTTCATTTTCCTCTTCAATCATCATAACAACAACAACATCAGGATGCAGTAAGTAGTGGAGTAGAACAACAAAAGCTAGAGGTTTCATCATCTTCATCATCATCGATCATCACCACCTTCACAAATTCTTTGTAAGGAAACTTTCCATTTCTTGATTCTATACTTTAAATTCGTTTTATAACATGTTTATATATCATAATCTAAACATATAACTTAATAGATTGATGATTTGGGTGATAAACATGAAATGGGTTTTATAAAACCATAATCTATAAATCCAAAATCTATAAACAAAAACATGTTAAAGGTTGATATTAAGCTTGTCAAAATGCTATATATTGATGTTATAAACGTTTAGAATTAACGGACAAAAGATTAGAACTAAAAACCATGAAGATCATGTTTGATCAGCTCGAACAGAATCTGGAAAAAAAAAAAAACACGAGGACGCGGCGTGTCCTAAGACTACGCGGCGCGTCCTTTGCAAACTTATGATCCACACGGTGTGTCCATGTTATACGCGGCGTGTCCTTTGTAAAGTATGATCCACGCGGTGCGTACTCTTTGTACGCGGCGTGTCCTAACTATAAAACAAAGAATTCATGTGAATATATATTGTACACGGTGCGTCCTTAAGGACGCGGTGCGTTCTTTGCAAAATTAATAGTACGCGGCGCGTACTAAAGAACACGGCGCGTACTTCTTCTTGTTGTAGCCCTCTGAGTCGCGGTCGTTTCGCCAGCTTGATCGCCTAAATCCGAGTCCGTATGAGAGAGTTATGGCCAAAACGGTGCAGCATAGCTAAATCTGAAAACATTAAACGTTATATATATGTCTATATATATATATACAAAACGACACTTTCGGGTTAACCACAAAACACAACGAGTATTGAAACGATAAACTTTATAATGATACGATGTGAATAAAAATGATAAACTTTGATAAATATATCTAGACAAAATGCGATTCAAAAATCATTAACAATGATTCAACTAAACGTACACGACTATTTTGAAGAAGTAACAAGATTTATTTTATAAACGGAATAAATATATTATCGAGTTTTATAACAAATAAAACTTATAACGTTTTAAATACGTAAACAACGTATTACAATATATATAAATATATACGAGAACACATGTTATATATATTGACATAAACGACATTTGAATTATATTCACGATTATACGTTTTCTTAAACAAATGAAAACTTATATATATATTTTGATACACGTAAACAATGTATTGATTAAACATATATACCTACGACACTTAAGAATATATATTCACAAATATATATACACAATGATTTTAGAACAACGATCGAATTATACGTACAACTATATACAACATATATGTACAAATGAAAACAAAACGACCTTCCGTTAAATAGACAATTACATATTGGTTTATATACTTAACCAAGTATACGACGAAAGAAATAATAACAATATTTCTATACAATGTCACCAACAAATACAACGACTAATAATATTAAGAAATCAACCATTTCTTCAAACAAACAAACTGTTAACATAAGTGATTAAAACAAATCAAACGTACTTATGTTAATACATTTATTGTATATAGGTTAACATACCTTGGGCAATTATCTGTTTGGCTGCTAGCTTTCTTTCCGAGCAAATCACAGTGAGTTCACAGCCCCTACTTTACAAATGTTTTATGCTTTTAAACATAGGGGTGTAAACATAGAAACTGCATGCAAACACATGCAGCAATTTATATAAATGCTTTATTGCTTTATACAACTGTTTGATATGAAATATTATTTCACAACTGTTTTGGGAATTAGACAACAAATCCTAGTACGGACCAGACTTGAGATGTGTGCATGAAAGACCTTATGTCATGCAGACTATAACCATTAGCTAGGTGGCTCTAGCCACTGAGTATACGAATAGTACTATTGCCGTGACGACCCTCCTGTGGATGGAGCGTATACTTAATTGTCCTTCAGGCAAGCAACATAAGTTTTGGTTGTGGTTTGGTTATAGGGTTAGGTCGCGTTACTTTAACCTGCGAGGTTTAGCTCACCTTTCAGGGGATTATAGTCTAAGCATTCCCACTCATTATTTAGGATGAACTTATCCTACAACTGTTTTATTTCAGTATACTTACTGATTATATTTATATTCTGGTAAACAACCAGACATACATTTTGGGTATCAACCCACATAAAACTATATATTAGGGTAACTATCCCTATCATCTTATAAATTGCAAAACCTGCAAATATTTATTTATTGAATAACAATTCAATAATCTAAACATAAATGGTTTAACATACCTTACATTTATACAAAACCTGTGAATTCACTCAACATATTTGTTGACGACTTTCCTTCTATGTTTTACAGGAAATTAGCTACGTAAGTAAGGATCGCATGCATTCAGGATGAACAACCATGGACTACTTAGGATGCCATATATTTTGGGACAGCTTTTGAGGATTTCCTCTGTATTACTGCAGACATTGCAGTTATACTTATGAAATCTTATCTTAACATATGTATTGTAAAACTTAAATGTTTTAAACTCTATTACTACTGTACGACTTACATAGTCGTACTACTTTTGTAACAACTGTTTAAATTGGCATCCTTAATATATTATGTTCTGTATGATCATATGCTCTGATACAATGAATGCACAATTGTAACGTCAGCACCCCGCTGTTAAACTGTTTAAACAAGATGCTTCCGCTAATTATAACTTGCTTCCGCTAAACATTAAATAAACACAATTATGGATTTTTGGGGTGTGACAGACTTGGTATCAGAGCCATTGGTTATAGCGAACTAGAAGTCTTTAGGTGACTGAAAACCTTAGAGACCTAGACTATAGCCTTGGCTAGAACATTCATGCATTCATACATAAATACGTTTGCATACAACTAACATATGATTGACAAGTGGGATTACATACCTATGGATAATGAAACATGTCTTTGTAACCTATAGATTCCTTGAAACTGGAAAAATGACAGAACCTGTCATAAGTGAGTACTCATCCGATGATGACATAACCATCGACGAGCAGATACAATATGTATATGTCGATATCGAAACAATTCCGATAGTGGAACTTGTGGAAGAAGAAATTGAAAACCACCAATTCGGCATGGTCGACATAGAGGAGTACGAAAGAGTACGAGACCAGGCTGAAAGATTGGTTGGTCAAAATTGGGAGCTTGTGTTCAAATGTAGGAACAGTGAGCTAGAATTGAGAATCCTAAAGAGGCCTATGATTGTCCGAGTTAAGGATAAAATACGCTTCTGGAAGAAAGTGGCTAGTAATCGCAAGAAAAGAGTTAAGTCTTGGATCAAACGTCTGTGCAAATGCTCGACTGAGAATGATCTGGACTATTATTCGACTCTACGATACAAAACTATGCTGGAGACACGCTATTTCTCTCCCAATCTGAATCAGGAGTAAAAGTGAAAGATCTACACTGCGACAGAGAACATAGCTAAAGATAGCTTAATAATGAACTGATGAAGAACTGTCGTAGGAATATAATTGTTTTGTTAGGATCTAAGTATAGCTAAGTTTAGTTTAATTAGTACTGTAGCAACTCGTGTTGTATTGGAAATCACTCTTGATGGATATAGAAGATATCATCAAGTTTTGTAATGAAACGATGTAAGAACGTTCTAGTTAATGTATATTATAACTTAGGTTTGATTCGAAATTTCGTGCGAATTATATTCATTTCTATATATACATGTGATAGAAAATTTACCACGTGATAATTGTTTGAAACCATTTCTTGCAAACTTTGAAAACCTACTACACTTAGAATTATTGATTCTTATCTTGAATCCCATAAAACATTGATTGCACTTAAACGATGATGAAAAGAAATATGTATTTGGCATTATATAATGACGCCTGGCCAACGTGATTATATTGTACAAAGTACATATGGGTGTTTCAAAGTCGTGCGATATACAATGTGAAACCTTATTCTTTCAAATTCTCCATACTATTCATTTGATAGACAATGTGAAATCTTGTTCATCACATTCATTATCTTGGCATTGACTTCTGCATTTTATTCATCGCAGAACTGAATCATGCCACCAAAACGACGAATTACTAGGAACAGTCAGAAGACAACTGTACCCCCTACACCTGAAACCATTCCACCACCTAACACTGTGGAAACTACTGAGCAAATGATTACTAGACGCATTGCTGAAGGAATTGCCGAGTATGAGGCAAGCCGAAACCGTGAGAATGGGATTAATAACAGTGGATCGACCCCTGTTAATGCTGAGACTATTGTGAATAACCGCCGAGGGTGTTCATATAAGACATTTCAGGCTTGTAAGCCACCTCCTTTCTGTGGCACTGAAGGTGCTATTTGCATCATACACTGGATAGAAAAGATGGATTCTGTGTTGGACATCAGTGATTGTCTACCAGACACTGCAGTGAAGTATGTTGCCTGCACACTAGCTGATAAAGCTTTGACTTGGTGGAACAGTCAAGTTCAGTCGATGGGACGACCAGCCGCTTATTCCATGACATGGGAAACATTGAAGCGTATGATGATGGAAGAATTCTGCCCCCGCAGTGAGATGCAGAAAATTGAGACTGAGCTGTGGAACATTGCTATGATTGGTGCTGATATCACTGGTTACACAACTAGGTTCCAAGAACTAGCTCGTCTTGTGCCACATATGGTAACACCTGAGTACAAGCGTATTGAACGCTATGTGTATGGATTGGCACCGCAGATCAGGAGTTTAGTTACGTCCTCCAAACCTGACACGTTCAGGAGCGCTGTTACCTTAGCGTAGAGTTTGACTGATGAAGCAGTTAGAATGGGGACATTGACCAAGAAGACTGTGTCGGTTAAGGTTGAGCTGAGCAGTGCTGAAGCTGGTAGTTCTGAAGGAAAGAAGCGTAAGTGGAATGACCGTCAGGGTCAATCCAACAAGAAAGGATCTGGAAATCCAAAATCTTACGCTGCCACCATTGTGGAACCAAAACCATACTTGGGTAACAAACCTAAGTGTGATAAGTGTAGCAAACACCATGAGGGTGAGTGTTGGTTTTGCGACAGCTGTAAGGGATGGGGTCACAAAACCCAAAACTGTAAGGTTAACCCTACCCCTAAGGGAAACACTGCTCGCCAGAACCAGGGTTGTTTCGAATGTGGTGGCACGAGGCATTATCGAAACCGATTCCCTCGACTCAATAATCAAAACCGTAACGCCAACAACGCTCGTAACCGCAACAACAATGGAAACAACCGTGGAAACAACAACAACCGAGCCAACAACAATCGGGCGAACAACAACATCGATCAGCCAGCTCGTGGACGCGTGTTCATGTTAGGAGCACCAGAGGCACGACAGGATCCTAACACAGTCACTGGTACGTTTCTAGTAAACAACTACTTTGCTTCTGTGTTATTTGATTCCGGTGCTGATTTAAGCTTTGTGTCCACTGAGTTTAGACCACTATTAGAGATCGAATCCCTTAAGCTAGATAACAAATACACTGTAGAGCTAGCCGATGGTAAGTTGATTGAATCAGGAGAAATAGTACCAGGATGTTCCTTAACATTAGAAGGCCATTCTTTCAAGATAGACTTACTACCGGTAGAGTTAGGGAGCTTCGATATAGTGGTTGGCATGGATTGGTTGTCACTGAACCGCGCAGAGATCATCTGTCATGAGAAAATTGTACGGTTACCTTTACCGTCAGGAGAAATGTTGATGGTTCAAGGAGAAAAGAGTAATCGTGTGGTGAAGACGATTACATGCATGAAGGCAAATAAGTATCTACGAAAAGGGTACCAAGCATTTTTGGTACATGTTGTGGATAAGAAACCCGAGGAGCGACGCATAGACGACGTGGCCGTAGTACGCGAATACCCAGGAGTATTTCCTGACGAGCTACCAGGGTTACCACCTCCACGGCAGGTTGAATTTCATATCGACCTAGTGCCGGGAGCTGCACCAATTGCTCGTGCGCCTTACCGTCTAGCTCCATCAGAAATGCAGGAACTGTCTGCACAGTTGCAAGAACTGTTGGATTTAGGATTCATCCGACCGAGCTTTTCACCGTGGGGAGCTCCGGTTTTGTTTGTCAAAAAGAAGGATGGATCAATGCGGATGTGTATCGATTATCGAGAACTAAACAAAGTAACGATTAAGAATCGATACCCATTGCCACGCATCGACGATTTGTTTGACCAGCTGCAAGGGTCAAGTTATTACTCAAAGATCGACTTGAGATCGGGTTACCATCAACTGAAGGTACGGGATGAAGATATCCCTAAGACTGCGTTTAGGACTCGATATGGTCATTACGAATTCCTGGTTATGCCGTTTGGGCTAACGAATGCACCAGCAGTGTTCATGGATCTAATGAATAGAGTATGTAAACCTTACCTTGATAAGTTCGTCATAGTGTTCATTGACGATATTTTGATATACTCGCGAACGAAGGAAGACCATGAGCAACATCTGAGGCTGATTCTTGAATTACTGGAGAAAGAGAAGCTTTATGCAAAGTTCTCTAAATGCGAGTTTTGGATGCGTGAGGTTCATTTCCTTGGTCACGTGATCAATAACAAAGGAATTCACGTGGACCCATCCAAAATTGAGGCGATTAAGAATTGGGAAGCCCCAAAAACCCCAACTGAGATACGACAATTTCTTGGGCTAGCCGGTTACTACCGAAGATTCATTGAGAATTTCTCGAAGATAGCTCAACCAATTACCGCCCTAACGCAAAAAGACAAGAAGTTTGATTGGGGCGAGAAGCAAGAGAATGCATTTCAACTGCTGAAAGAGAAATTGATCACCGCACCTATCGTGTCCTTACCAGAAGGAGTAGAAAACTTTGTTGTCTACTGTGATGCTTCGCATCAAGGATTAGGTTGCGTGTTGATGCAAAAAGACAAGGTCATTGCATATGCGTCTCGTCAATTGAAGATTCACGAGAAGAACTATACGACGCATGACTTAGAGCTAGGAGCAGTCATTTTTGCACTTAAGATTTGGAGGCACTACCTTTATGGTACAAAGTGTACGATCTTCACCGATCACAAAAGTCTCCAACATATATTTGATCAAAAGGAACTCAACATGTGACAAAGACGTTGGGTGGAATTGCTGAATGATTACGACTGTGAAATCAAGTACCATCCAGGCAAAGCTAATGTAGTAGCGGATGCCTTGAGTCGTAAGGAAAGAGTGAAACCTCGAAGAGTTCGAGCCTTAGGACTGACAATCCACTTGGATCTGATTACCCAAATTCGTGACGCTCAACAAGCGGCCTTTACTCCAGAACGTATGAAGGACGAATCCCTCAAAGGGATGGAGAAGCAACTGGAGTCTAAGGAAAATGGAGTATTGTATTTCATGAATCGAATTTGGATTCCTTGTGTTGATGAGCTACGTAGCCTAGTATTGGACGAAGCTCATAAGTCCAATTACTCGATACATCCTGGTGCAGATAAGATGTATCACGATCTGAAAGGATTTTACTGGTGGCCTGGCATGAAAAGAGACATTGCCACCTATGTTAGTAGATGTCTGACTTGTGCAAAAGTTAAGACTGAGTACCAAAAGCCGTCCGGGCTTTTGCAACAACCTGAGTTGCCCAAATGGAAATGGGAACACATCACGATGGACTTCATCACGAAACTACCGAAAACATCATCTGGAATGGACTCCATATGGGTGATTGTCGACAGACTGACAAAATCATCTCACTTTCTAGCCATCAAAGAGACAGATAAGATGGAAAAGCTGGCTAGAATCTACATAAAAGAAGTTGTTTCTAGACATGGAGTTCCATTATCTATCATCTCTGATAGAGATGCACGTTTCACCTCTCGCTTCTGGCAAACACTGCAACAAGCTTTAGGCACTAGACTCGACATGAGTACCGCCTACCATCCACAAACCGATGGTCAAAGCGAGCGAACGATACAAACGCTTGAGGACTTGCTACGAGCCTACGTGATTGATTTTGGAGGAAACTGGGATGTTCATCTCCCTTTAGCTGAATTCTCGTACAACAATAGTTATCATACGAGCATACAAATGGCACCTTTTGAGGCGTTGTACGGACGCAAGTGCCGATCCCCACTTTGTTGGGCAGAATTGGACGACAGACAGTTATCAGGCCCTGAGATAGTCCAAGAGACAACGGACAAGATATCTCAAGTGCTTAATCGATTAAAAACGGCACGAGACCGACAAAAGAGTTATGCAGACAATAGACGAAAACCTTTAGAGTTTCAAGTAGGTGACAGAGTCCTACTCAAGGTATCTCCTTGGAAAGGAGTTGTGAGATTTGGGAAACGCGGCAAACTGAACCCACGTTACATCGGACCTTTTGAGATCCTAGCAAGGATTGGTTCTGTAGCTTATAAGCTTAAACTGCCGCAAGAACTTAGTAATATTCACGACACGTTTCACGTGAGTAATCTTAAGAAGTGTCTATCCGACGAAGCGTTAATCATACCTCCCGACGAAATCTACGTCGACGCAAAACTCAACTTCGTGGAGGAACCGCTTGAAGTAATGGATACGAAAACGCAGAAACTCCGAAACAGTCGGATCAAACTTGTCAAAATTCGATGGAACTCGAAAAGAAGCCCAGAGTTCACCTGGGAACGTGAGGACGAGATGCGCAAGAAGTATCCACACCTATTTGAACCCGTGACCACGACTCACGACACAAATTAAATCTCGGGACGAGATTTCCCTAACGGGGGGAGAATGTGACAACTCTCCAAATTAGGTATTAGTTTAACTTTAAGCATGTGCATTCTTACGCTAATTTCCTGATTAAGTTTTAACAAAACTTTTTGATGTGATGTAAGCCTAGCAAGCCCAGTACTTTTAAACAAAAAGTAATACGTAATACGTAAGTATTTATAAGTTACGTACAAATATATCGGAACGAACCCGACAAAAATATATAACAAAAGTTTCGTGACACAAAAATAATTAATAATGTAATTATTAATTACGAGTATTTATATATCTATAACGAATAGATAAAAAGGTCTAAATATACGTCTAACATAAAATGTATTATAAACGACCAGAAACAATTTTAAAACGCACATAAAAGGTCGAATCATAAAAATTTCAATTTTCTCATTCGTTTGGAAGAAGTTAGAACATTACTTCAAAATATGAAATTGAAACTTGACTGAAATTTGGCGCCTATTTAACTGCGCGCAGTAAAATGTACAGAATTGTACAACAATAAAAAATAATGATAATCTCATATTTCTGAACATGAATAACGAACCAGGAGAACACCTACAAAATAAAAATATAAAAAGTTTACTTTTATATTGCTAAAATTATGCCCGTACTCGAAATTAGTGGGACTAAAGTCCCACCAACCTACAATAATGCAGGAGACATTTTTAAATAAAAACCATACTCCCTCTCATTCCCTTACGTTTGATCTCTGCTCACTCACAACACACACACAACACCATTATCATCTATCATTTTCATTTTCCTCTTCAATCATCATAACAACAACAACATCAGGATGCAGTAAGTAGTGGAGTAGAACAACAAAAGCTAGAGGTTTCATCATCTTCATCATCATCGATCATCACCACCTTCACAAATTCTTTGTAAGGAAACTTTCCATTTCTTGATTCTATACTTTAAATTCGTTTTATAACATGTTTATATATCATAATCTAAACATATAACTTAATAGATTGATGATTTGGGTGATAAACATGAAATGGGTTTTATAAAACCATAATCTATAAATCCAAAATCTATAAACAAAAACATGTTAAAGGTTGATATTAACCTTGTCAAAATGCTATATATTGATGTTATAAACGTTTAGAATTAACGGACAAAAGATTAGAACTAAAAACCATGAAGATCATGTTTGATCAGCTCGAACAGAATCTGGAAAAAAAAAAAAAACACGAGGACGCGGCGTGTCCTAAGACTACGCGGCGCGTCCTTTGCAAACTTATGATCCACACGGTGTGTCCATGTTATACGCGGCGTGTCCTTTGTAAAGTATGATCCACGCGGTGCGTACTCTTTGTACGCGGCGTGTCCTAACTATAAAACAAAGAATTCATGTGAATATATATTGTACACGGTGCGTCCTTAAGGACGCGGTGCGTTCTTTGAAAAATTAATAGTACGCGGCGCGTACTAAAGAACACGGCGCGTACTTCTTCTTGTTGTAGCCCTCTGAGTCGCGGTCGTTTCGCCAGCTTGATCGCCTAAATCCGAGTCCGTATGAGAGAGTTATGGCCAAAACGGTGCAGCATAGCTAAATCTGAAAACATTAAACATTATATATATGTCTATATATATATATATATACAAAACGACACTTTCGGGTTAACCACAAAACACAACGAGTATTGAAACGATAAACTTTATAATGATACGATGTGAATAAAAATGATAAACTTTGATAAATATATCTAGACAAAATGCGATTCAAAAATCATTAACAATGATTCAACTAAACGTACACGACTATTTTGAAGAAGTAACAAGATTTATTTTATAAACGGAATAAATATATTATCGAGTTTTATAACAAATAAAACTTATAACGTTTTAAATACGTAAACAACGTATTACAATATATATAAATATATACGAGAACACATGTTATATATATTGACATAAACGACATTTGAATTATATTCACGATTATACGTTTTCTTAAACAAATGAAAACTTATATATATATTTTGATACACGTAAACAATGTATTGATTAAACATATATACCTACGACACTTAAGAATATATATTCACAAATATATATACACAATGATTTTAGAACAACGATCGAATTATACGTACAACTATATACAACATATATGTACAAATGAAAACAAAACGACCTTCCGTTAAATAGACAATTACATATTGGTTTATATACTTAACCAAGTATACGACGAAAGAAATAATAACAATATTTCTATACAATGTCACCAACAAATACAACGACTAATAATATTAAGAAATCAACCATTTCTTCAAACAAACAAACTGTTAACATAAGTGATTAAAACAAATCAAATGTACTTATGTTAATACATTTATTGTATATAGGTTAACATACCTTGGGCAATTATCTGTTTGGCTGCTAGCTTTCTTTCCGAGCAAATCACAGTGAGTTCACAGCCCCTACTTTACAAATGTTTTATGCTTTTAAACATAGGGGTGTAAACATAGAAACTGCATGCAAACACATGCAGCAATTTATATAAATGCTTTATTGCTTTATACAACTGTTTGATATGAAATATTATTTCACAACTGTTTTGGGAATTAGACAACAAATCCTAGTACGGACCAGACTTGAGATGTGTGCATGAAAGACCTTATGTCATGCAGACTATAACCATTAGCTAGGTGACTCTAGCCACTGAGTATACGAATAGTACTATTGCCGTGACGACCCTCCTGTGGATGGAGCGTATACTTAATTGTCCTTCAGGAAAGCAACATAAGTTTTGGTTGTGGTTTGGTTATAGGGTTAGGTTGCGTTACTTTAACCTGCGAGGTTTAGCTCACCTTTCAGGGGATTATAGTCTAAGCATTCCCACTCATTATTTAGGATGAACTTATCCTACAACTGTTTTATTTCAGTATACTTACTGATTATATTTATATTCTGGTAAACAACCAGACATACATTTTGGGTATCAACCCACATAAAACTATATATTATGGTAACTATCCCTATCATCTTATAAATTGCAAAACCTGCAAATATTTATTTATTGAATAACAATTCAATAATCTAAACATAAATGGTTTAACATACCTTACATTTATACAAAACCTGTGAATTCACTCAACATATTTGTTGACGACTTTCCTTCTATGTTTTACAGGAAATTAGCTACGTAAATAAGGATCGCATGCATTCAGGATGAACAACCATGGACTACTTAGGATGCCATATATTTTGGGACAGCTTTTGAGGATTTCCTCTGTATTACTGCAGACATTGCAGTTATACTTATGAAATCTTATCTTAACATATGTATTGTAAAACTTAAATGTTTTAAACTCTATTACTACTGTACGATGTACATAGTCGTACTACTTTTGTAACAACTGTTTAAATTGGCATCCTTAATATATTATGTTCTGTATGATCATATGCTCTGATACAATGAATGCACAATTGTAACGTCAGCACCCCGCTGTTAAACTGTTTAAACAAGATGCTTCCGCTAATTATAACTTGCTTCCGCTAAACATTAAATAAACACAATTATGGATTTTTGGGGTGTGACATTAGGGTTTAGTAAAATTTAGGGTTTAGCAAGGGTTCAAGGTTTAGGGTTTAGAAAAATTTAGGGTTTAGCGTTTTGTAAAGCGTTTAGGGTTTGAGGTTTAGGGGTTAGGGTTTAGGGTTTAGGGTTTGAGGTTTGGGGTTTCGGGGAGAAACCCCAAACCTCAAACCCTAAACCCTAACCCCTAAACCCCAAACCCTAAACCCTAAACGCAACACTTTAACACATGTGTTATTAAAATGTGAAACCCACCAAAAAAACGTGAAAAAAAAAACTCGTCGAAAGTATGCCTTGAGGGACGGCAAATCGAAGAAGAGAAGACGACGAATCTAATGGTGCAAATTTCATAATTTTTCGATTTGTCGTTTGTGAGATAATTGGTGTTGGGGGTAAATGAGTATTGTATTCTCTTTGTACAAATGTCACTCTTCCATTGGTACTTTCATACTTTCCATAATTCATGTAATCTCATGATCCCTTCTCATTAAACTTAATGTTTTCTGTTATGTTATTCTGCTAGGCTGTTTATAACTCAAGGTCTAATACGATGGGCTATGGGCTATTTTAATTTCAATGCAAGATATATGTCATATATTATATACCCACCAACAACAAACCTTTACATAAATTGAATAATGTCCCTTTAATTAATTGGTAATAACTCTCTATATGATAAAGTCAATAACGATATGTAACAATTGTCTAATCATAATCATCATAACATATATATGGAGTATATACTAATTGTTTTAGACGATCTCGAGTTTTTTATTAAAGGAAAAGAAGGGAAAATGACATTAAAAAGTTAGAATATAATAGAAGAGGAAAATACTTTTGCATTCTCGAGTCGGATAGAAGAGAAATGATATATATACGTTTTGTGTTCTCGAGTTGAAAAGAAATAAAACGAAGTGTATTTCTTTCTGCTTCTCTTATTCTAAAGAAACAAATCGAAAACAGTCTCAAATGTACAAATCATTCTCATGCCGATAATGTTAGTATAAAATAGTTTATTGCCCCTTCACTTGTCTCAAAAGTCGACTCCCAAATGCCCTTTACACAAATCCAATATTCCAATGTTCAGTGAACCATCCATCTATGACCTATTAATTCGATTTAACTATACACCCATATAATGCAACTGTTGTAGTTGTGGTCTAATGATTACCGTCCTTCAAGCAAGTTGAGTTCTCTTGTTATTCTAGTTTCAGTTCTTCAATTCTAGTAGATGTTTTCGGTTAGAAACACTCTAGTTGTAGTGTTAATTATATTCACTTTTTTATAGCAAAAAAAAAAAAAACATAGCTATTGGAGTTGAAAATTCACTTTATTAAAAATACGACATTATGAAATTTTAAACTTGTTAAAACACACGCATGAAATTGTCCCAACAGTTTTTGTCTAAGATCTCGAACAAGAATACGTCACCAATCTATCAAAACTCATTTTGAAAGCCATAATACATATCGACGCATCAGTTTTTTAGTCCAATCCGAACCGCATGAAAACATTCAACTGTTGCATTATTAAACGCAAATTCACTGATTTTTTCTTTTGGTTCGATTTTTTTGATTACAGTTCAGTTAATCAATTCTGTGGCTCACCTCTACGTAACATCCTATAAAATCGTATTGAATAAAGGGAAATTAACAAAAATGCCATATTTTTCGGAAGTTTAATCGGTTTTGCCCCTTCACAAAAAAAATTGCCGATTTGCCCTATCCGGGCGCAGGTCGCATGATGCGACCTGCGACCCGACTAACTTACCGAGTAAAAGACAAGCCAAGCGAGTTACCGAGCTAAAGGTCCGGGCGCAGGGATCACTGCGATTTGCGACCAAGACGATGCACGAGTAAAAGACACTCGTAGCCGAGCCAAACGGTCCGGACGCCAGTCGCATTAATCGATCTGCGACCCGCTCACTTTGTCGTGAGATCAACACGTTGAACGAGTAAAAGACACGCATAACCGATCAAAATGTCCGGGCACCGTAGCCCGACCTGCGCCGAGCCCGTGCCCGAGCTGCGCCTGAGTGATCTAGCCGGTTGTGTGTCTTTTACTCGTTCATCGTGTTGGTCGCCGGTCGCATGACACGGGTCGCAGGTCGCATGATGCGACCTGCGCCCGGGTAGGGTAAATCGGCAAGTTTTTTTTTTGAGGGGCAAATCGAAATATAACTTCGAAAAAAATTGGCATTTTTGTTAATTTCCCTTGAATAAATAAATTAGGAGCTACGTTATGGGCTGAAGAAATCAATCCAGTACTTGGTACAGCTTGGGCTGTAAGCCCATTTATCAATACCTGTTATTCTTAAGCCCGTTACATAAGTACTTATTACTTTATTAGTGGTTCACTTCTCAACTCCGGTCTATTTAAAGTGTGTGTTTTAAAGTAAGAAAAGGATTTTATGATAACAAGAATGCAAACAATCCTTAAATCTAAACAATCAAGATGCATAACAACATTCAGAAAATATGAATATGAGTCGATAATAAAGATGTTATTATATTTTCTCCACTAACTTCAATTTAACAAGTTTGGATAAAACAGAAGAATCAACTGAGGTCGATTTCACATCAGAATATAATCCCTATAAAAGGTTTAATCCATTATTAACATATGTTCAACAAATAGTAAATACATATTGTAAGTTGTATATACAGATATACTAGAGGAGGCCAAACGTGCAGACAAGCTAAAACGGGTCGGGCTGGGCTGGGCTGAGCTGCCAACAGCCAACACCTTTGTGTCCAGTTGACCAGTTCTACGTGTTATGTAAACTATCATTGTGAACAATTCTTAAAGTAAAACAATTTTGGACACTCTAAACTTTTGAATATTTACAACCTGTTCATCTATATTATTTCAATCTTGGACACCAAAATGTATTGAAGGTACAAGTAACGCTTATGCTTAATTCGAAATAAATTTAAACAACTGAAAGTTCGATGTGTAGGCTTCTATTTTCTATCTAACATCTTGACCACACCCCATTAGAAGGAGACAGGAATTTGTACTTGGCTTGTGGCCTGGACTTGGTAGTTGATTGATTATAGAATGTACTGTTTACATAATAATTTGAGGTAGCCCTTTGAAGTCAGTCTTGGTTTGTACCTTTGACTTTAGAATTTGACTTCAATTTTGTCTTCAAACTACACTTTACATAAATAGCGTTATATTTGGAATAACACCATTCAAATCGTAGTTTAAACACACACAGAACAGTCTTGCACGAAAAGAGAAGAACTCATCGATTTACCTTGTTGGCAGGCCAGGTCAATATGCTTTAATCACTGCTGAACTTAGAGAGACTTTTATTGATTTTGATTTTGGTACGTGTTTACAATATAATCACATTAGGGTCATTGGGTTTAATATATATAAAACAAATGCACAATACTAATCCTAACCGGATACCGTTACAAGCATAATACATTCCAGTTAACGTTGTTATGTGGACAACACCTAGCTTGTTTATTTACGCTAGATGTGTCAATTTTAGACCTATTGGTTATTTATGGGTCTACTTGGTTAATATTTATGAGGGGATGAGTTTGTTAGGTCTCCCCCATTTTTTTGGATGGGTCTAAATGAGTATTTAATATAACCTCCAATTGTATAACAATTAATCAACGGTTCTAGATGGGTCTAGCGGGTAAATTTATTTTTTTAAACCTCATTTCATTTTTTTTTCATTTTTCACTCGAATAAATTTTTTTTTTTATGGAAACCCGTTGGGTCGGCCCGACCCGAGACCCATTTGACCCGGACCCGTTTAGACCCATCCTCCAAAATGACTCATCTAGACCTAGACCCATTTAAACCCAAACCCATCTAGACCCGTGACCGGACCCGACCCATTGATTTCGCCACTTATAATTTACGCAATGCACAGACTACACAACCCCAACAGTCATGTTTGTGCTGATTATGATGAGAGGAAATGTTAATCCACGTAGCAGCTTAAGGACGTCCGAAGATTATTGTATGTGTAATCGTAGGCCTTCACACCATAACTATCTAGCATGCATGATTAATGTTTTGTGTATAGTGATGTTTTAATTACGTGTATGTTTTGCATTCAATAATATACGGAACACCGTTTACTTATGTCTAACCAAGTATTAACATGGCAGAAATTTCCCAAATTTTGTTCGTAGGATCAAGAACTATATATTAGTCACTTTCAATTTTAATACTGATATACCCCACATTATGCATGATTTTTCATAGCTTTTAAGTTTGATTTTGCTTCTCCAACATTATTGCTGTCCTCTTTGATACTGTTTGGAAAATAAATCATACTATATCATTCATTACAGTATCTTATAGTATCTTACAGCTTTTCAAATATTAACAGTTCACAGACTCAGGTAGATGTATTAATTGCATACTTAAAAACCATTATTCACAACTTTTGCAGGTACATGCTAAATGGGTTGGGTTGCATGAGGGCAAAAATAGCTAAACTTAAACAAAAACTTATAAGAAGCATAAACAAGCGTATCAGGTAAAGGGTCAACACGGGTCGTTACCGGGTTAGTGTGGGTTGAAACAGTAACCATATTTTTGAAAGGAAAAAAAAAAGCCCATACAAGAGGCTGGACAACCGTACGTGACCATTAGAAAATAACCATTTTTAACTTTAAATTGAGTACGTACGTAACCCTGGCACTAATGGCAAAACAAATAGTGAAAATACTTTGTATGCAGGTCATATTCATATATGTCACAGTTCACGTATTGCTTTTGAATGTTATGAGGTTTGATTGGTGTGTAAGTTGTTGATTGGGTGGCACGTCTTTATATTCATTGATTTCCACTCTTTAGAGATAAAACAGGGTCAGGTTGTATACAAATATGTGATTCTGAATATTTGAAAATAAGATAATCAACGAAGATCCGTCGAGGCTTTAAAATTTGTTGGATAATAGCACAACAAGTATGGACACGATTAGTTGCCGAAAGGTAAAACTTCCATCAACTAACTCTCCTCCTGAAAAGACCTATGAGACCAAATTCGACGTTGATATTGATATATCAAGTAAATAAGAATGATATAAGCTAGCCTTTTTCGATCTCTTTTGTGTTAAAGTCGAAATGAAGTAATCAAATACTTGTAAAGTTGGGAGTCTTTTAGCACATTATTATTCCTTAATTGTTTTTGCTTCTATGCCTCCCAAGTGGGAGAGTAATTAAGGTCCCCCCCTAAAAATTGATGGCACAAACTTTACGTGATCAAATTGTCCAATACTAACTATAGCTACTTGTTGGAGATTTCGAATCCTAATCCAATTAATTGCTAGCCGGTTTGTTGACTATATCGTTGTTGGTTGTCGTTCACTTGTATGCATGCTAGCTTTCTAATGTTTGAGACGTTGAGATTTTTGTAGATTGTATAGGAGGCAACATAGACACGGGTCAAATGGGTTGAGTTATAAACAAAAACATTATCAGTACAAAGCGCGTTGGTTTGACCCAAGAACACTTGGTTTTCACTATTTGATTTTTGATAGGTAATCGATACACGTATAATGAATACAAATACAATTTATAGTCTTGATTCATCTGTTTTAAGATGATTTTTTTTTTTTTATCTGATCTGTTTGAAATAAATAGGCTCTTTAATAGGTAAATATTTACCAAGGAGGAAATGGGTAAATTATGAATAGTTGTAGTTTAATAAAGATGCATGTGACAGGTTGGTGATTATGGGCTCGTCATACCCGACAAATATCCGGGTCCTACCGGCCACCGATATTTTCTTAGGTAAAATCGTTTTCTCCGGAGAAACACTTCCCAAAACCAAACCTGCTATCATGACTTGTACTTCATGCTTTTAAAGTTGTACAATTATATGAGGATTGTCATTATCAACCCTTTTAATAGAGCCAACTGCTGTTTTTTTTAATTCATTTCTATCAAAGACACCTTATTGTTTGAATTAAGTATCAAACTGGGTGAGGTCGCTGTTGCATAGAGGTCATTCAGAACCCGCTGGCTCCAGAACGGGGGGGCGGCTCCAGAGGCGCTGCCCGCAGGCGCCAGCACCGACTGAAGTTGCCCACCCCGCTCCCGATCAAAAAGAGCGTGCGGGACTTCGAAGGGACATTCAAACTTGAATTCGTGAGCAATTATAAGCAATCTATAGTATCATTTTATATAAAAACTGATATGTCCCAAATAAATAGTAGTAGCATTTAAGGTGGTTGGTTTTGGGCTTGGCGGACTTATATGATTAATGACCCTCTTTATTGGTTTATATATATATTTTTTTTTATTTTCTATGTTTGAGTAAAGATATGATGTGCTTTACATCGCTTTGGTTTCTTGTTTCGTTTCGAAAGTGCATGAAATATGTATCCGAAATAGTGATTCTTGATGATGAGCTACTTTATTCTAGTAACGAATAAGCTTATCTTGTACTCCGTAGTATATATATTTTGTGTCGGTATAAATCGGGTTTGGAAATATGTTGTGGATGTGTAAAAGGGAACATGACACTTAAGTAGGTATCGAAAAGGAGGTTCGACACATTTGAAGATTACGAAAAAAGATGAGAGTTAGTAGGTTTTGCATGTTAGGGCAAACTTTGATGATGGATGGTTGTTGGATTGGGTGAAAGAAAAAGTTTGTTAAAACTTGACTAGTAGGCAAGAAAGATAGATGGTTAATTAGTTAGTTAGTTGTGAAGTTACATAGTTTAACACCACTTGGAAGTTGGAATATTAACAATTTGACATTTTGTAACTCAATAACCTCAATTCATCACTCAACCTCCCAAGTTTGAATATATTTCCACGGTATGTACGTTGAAAGGGTTCCATATTTGTTTTTAAAATTGATTATGTCATATAGAAGGATCGGAATTAGATAATAAGTTGTGACAAAAAATGTTGTTTTTGGTGTTTGGAGTTGTGGAAATCAATTAATCAATCAATTGTTTGATTCATAAAAATTTGCATATTCAAGATTTATATGCGTATACAACCTCTAAATAATAATCAGGACGAAAATACTATATGGATAAGACGATAGTTGACACCTAATTTTTTTTTTATGCAATATAACAGATTGTACCTCCTTAAAATATGAACGTTTTATAACGTAGTTCGACAGTGTAAGTTCGACCACTCAATAAAAACTTGTTAGCTACACCCAAATAAAAAGAAAACCAAAATTATGTCTTAACATTAGAAACTAAGTTTTACACCAAAATAGACCTAACGGTATCGTGGTTACTTTTTCAACCATAATGTCGGAATTTAATGATTTTTACAATTCGTAAACGTACCAATCAATTACTTCCAAAAATTATTATTACATATATGTACATCATTTTATATGTATTTTAACCGAAGGGCTCTTAGCCTAGCGGTATAAGAGGAACCCTTCAACCAAGAGGTTGGAGTTTCAAGCCTCACTAGAGGTTGTAAATATTCGTGGTGGTTGTACATAATCGTATGTTATATTGTAGGTTTGCCGTTCTAAAAAAACTATATGTTTATTAAATATAATTTTTACCAATTAGTATTATTATAGTGATAAAAGATTGGAGGAGTGTATGTATAAGTATAACATTTAGTAGTGGCGTGGCGGTGTTTTTTTTATAAAGTATGCGTGTTTGACCTGATTAATAAGTCGAGGTCGTATTTTATAAAGGTGTCATTATGAGGGGCCTCCCACGTGATTGAAAATTACCAAGTCACCATTCCACATTTGCACTATCGTCGTTTCTTTACCAATTTTAGACCTTTGTATTCGTAGTGTTGTCGAGGTTATGCAACAAATTGATATATATTTTACTACCCAAATTTCGAACATGGATATGCATGAGAGTATTAAATGTTTTAATTTGCTCTTAATTAGATGCAAACAAATACTTTATGTTTAAATAAAAAAGCATATCACTATCTAGTATCTACATATGGATTTATATGGGAAATATTTTGCATTGCCGTCTCAGAGATCTGACTATGAGGCTCTAGGCAAAAGCACGTTAATCATTAAAATAAGATCGTATAACACAAACTTGTGGCTTTTTTTAATCGTATTTGTTGGTGCACCCATACATATTTAGTAATCCATTAATTCAAGTTGATACCATATTAAAATCTTTGATGACTAGTTAATGGATATCAAAATTGCGTGTTATGAGAATCTATATACATACAATAAACAAATAGTATTTTAAAACGTAAATATTTCCTTTTCAAACGTCTTTGTACATATTAAGAAAAGTGGATTAGCCACGACAATAAGATACATGAAGAGTGGGTGACGTGAAAAACTCCAAAAGCCATACGCAATTTTTAAAATTCACAAGAAACTTTGGTCGGCAATTTCATATTTTCATAACAATAATCATAACAATAATAATAATAATAATTCATATATACTATACTCCATCTTTCTTCACTTGTCACTCTCTTTTATTCACCATTTTCAACTCTTATCTAAATCCACCACTAAACACTATTTTTGTGTTATATATATATATATAATTCATAGCATTTCATTACACAAATCCCATATATATCAAGTTTATAATATATAACTTTTAAGATATACAAGGAAGATAAACTAATTCACGAATTTCATTAGAACAAGCTCAAATCGGGCAAAAGAGAGCAAAATCCTAAGACGGGCTCCAAGACATATGAATAAGATCGTTTGTTTGCTTGCTTAATCGTGAAACACTAACCAAGATATAATTGAATATATGTGTTATAACTTATAAGCATCAAACATGTTGACAAAAAAGGAAATGTTAAACTAAGAGGATAAACGTTAGGTGGTGGTGAAACCCTTCTCTTTGTCTCTAGAATTTCTTGTAAAAGGGATTTTTCAATTCCTTTGGATTGAATCTAAAAAAAAAAAAAAATAAATAAAAAAAAATGTTATTGGAGGGAACCTTTAACCCCGGATCCGTAGATCCACGGAGCCCCACCCGCAAGAGGCAACCCGTCCGGCTAAACACCTGGCCCCAGTGACCCCACACACGGAGCATATGATTTTTTGTACTCCCAGAGGCTTGAACCCGGGTGGGGCGTGGGGATTTACGGCGGCGGTACCACTGAGGCAAAGCCCCATTGGTTGGATTGAATCTATGTATGACTTTTAGGAATCCATGGCCCATCAATGGTTGCAATTTTCCAACACAAGAACATGTATACTTACCAATTAATCACCTATTTCACACACAACACATTTGTATCCATATATTCTTTTTGAATTGCCTCAATTTGGTGCCTCTTTCACTTGATAATTGAAATATAACTTATCTTACCATATTGTTACGTGAAGCTAATTAACAATCTCAAAACATCTAAAAGAAAAAATAAAAAGTCAATATAGAGATTTTTGTTTGTTATTTACAATTTTGGCCGCTCATCATGGCTTCCTTTTGGAATGTTTGATGAAATCATAATCAACCTCATGTAAATATGTTACGATTTGCTTTGCTAGTTATAAGATGATAAAATTGAGAATGTTCATAGTTTGTTCGGAATCGTTTAAACTGGTCAAACCGAAGTGATTTGGTGACAAGATTTCCTCCCTAGATAATGTGGCTCTTTAAATACATAGACAAAGTACATTGGACCATTTTAGTAAAAAGAAAAATCAACTTCTTTACTAAAAGAGGACAAAATTTAAACACTAATTAATGAATTAGGTTACTTCACAAAACACATTTTAACAAACACAAGAATCATGTATTTTGTGACTTGGAAGTTGAATCTTGAAAGATGTAAGAGTTAGGTTATTTTTGGAATTGTCTCCCACTTTTTTCACACAAAAGGAACCTTAAACAAAGATTTACACATGAACACAACCAATCTTCCTCGAACCCTTCACTCTTATGCCATGTGACAAAAGCTTTCACATTTTTATATACTCTAAATTATAAAGTTGATATCAGAATAAGTTGCTCTTTGTATGTCTAAAAAGCATTACTTTAATAGTTTATTACTTTAATCGTGTAATGTCATAGTTTTTTAATATTCCCAGACAACAAAGCATCTTTGGCCTATAGTTGCATTAGGGGTGTTTGGATAAGCAATTTCAACACAATTATTATTACAAGCTAAACAAATCAGAAACAAATGATCATATAAATGAGGTCTTCCTTTACGAAGGCTTTTAAGTTTTGGTGTGAGATAAGAGTGACGATTGCATTTTGTGAAAAGGAAGGACAAACAATTTCACTTGTTATTTCTGTATGATTAGTGGTCTGAATTTACTTTACTGCATTTTACATAAAATACAACGTTGTTAATATTCATCAAATCTAGCCCGTTGATAAAAAAAAAAAAAAAAAAAAAAACTTAACGGTTGAGATTGTCTATTTCTCCTTCCCCTTAAGATGCAACAACCCTTCAAAATATTACCCTTAAATTTTACGTAGTTGCATAGTTTTTATTTTGTGTTTCATTTATTCAAAAAAATATATTTTTTTATTGTTTTTTCCACATCAAACACTCTACCCTAAGGTCACTATCGTGTTGTGTTCAATGTGTTGTACTTTTACAAATACATTTGGTTGCATTTAATAATGATTACCAACATAACATAAATAACCCATTAGGCATTAGTATGAAAATTTGAGGGTGAGATTTTAAGTCGCTAGATAACATTTTTATTCTTTTAATCTCGCATCTAAAATTGGGTTATTAAACTTCTTGGGAATCTTAAACATGATAGGCTCAAATACATGAACTAAATTAACATAACATTAACCACTACTTAATTAAATTAAATTGATGATAATTAAGAAAAAGGATTACTAATTTAAGACGACTGTTTTTTCCTTAAAACATCATCTAAATTACTACTATTCTCTTCATGCTCATCACAAGAACCAGCATCATCTGTGATCACACTCGAGCCCGAATACGATAAAGCCGGTTTCAAATTCAAATCGGTTCTCCTTCTCTTATTCGCAGCCATGAAATCGTAGAAAATTGGCTTCGATTTCATCGAATTACAATCACTAACAACCCCATTTTTCGCGTTCACATTCTCTTCATTGCTCTTGTTAGCATTACTTCCTCTTTTCTTCAAGAAAATTCGACAAATTACCCAGTTTTCCATACCCTGTTTGACATATTACAACAATAACAAATCATTAACTAAATGCGGTTTGCGAATTTGAATAAAAACCGTACAGGTTGTATGAATTCGAATCAAACCTGGGACGGGTCGTTGATTTGTGGAGCTGCAAGTCGATATTCATGCATGATCCAATCGGTTCGTGACCCATTTGGGGGTTTTCCTCTATAAAACACAAGTGTTTTCTTCATGCCCACAACTTGATTGTTTTTTGCAGTGATAATTTGTTTATCTAATCCTGTTGCTTTCCAGTACCCTGATAAAGTGGCCCGATTCGACCGATTCCCATTCGGGTATTTGACTTCTTTTGTGCTAAAAAAGAACCTTTCTTGCTCGCAATCACCTACATATACAAACAGAGCTTATTACAATGAATAAATTAAAGCTCTGTTTACATGAGAACTTGAAAAATGTTAGAGGTGACAATTCTTAACCATTATAAGGTTTTGGGTTGTGTTTACATAACAACGGGTCGATTTGACTTTTATTTATCAAGTCAATTATTTATTTATTTATTTAGAAGAAGCAAACGTGTCAAATCACCTGAAAGTATGTAAATCATTTTATTCACTAACTTCATTCACATAAATAATTTTATCTCTATCTTTGTATGATTATACATATTTTTATTGGTGAAGTTTTAACCAAAAACAATAATAATTAAGCATTTGTATTCAAATTGAGTAAAATCCGTAAAGGCAAAAAAGTATATTCGGGCCAAATAAACTGAATTGGCCCGTTCCAACCCACACTGTTTTAATTTATTTTCTTGTCTTATCAACTTACGGAGTATTTATTAAAATTACCTTATTAGCTTATCATATTAAGCTTATAAGATCCAATAAGCCATAAGGTCAAGATGATAAGCACTTTATTTTTTGTAAAATAATCACAATAATAACCTCAAGCTCGTGGAATAAGCTAATCCTAAAAGAGACCCGTTTTGATGTGTTATCCGACCCGTTGAACTTGCCTAATAGGAGAAATGTGAATGGGAGTGGTACCTGGTAACTCCCAAGGATCAGACTTGCAAACATCAACTTCAGGGATGATGGAGGCAGGCAAAGGGTAAGAGTGCACCTTTCTCTTTAAGTATTGTACCACAAGCTCTTCATCTGTGGGGTGAAACCTAAAACCAGGAGGCAATCTTAAAACACCATTTTTCACAAAATTCAACCTTTCCATATCCCACTGTTTCAACAAACAAACAGTTTTTCTTAGTTCTTTTTCCTTTAATAAAAAAAAAACACGAGAGTTAATTAATTTAATTGATCAAATGGAAATGAAGATGGTTTGTAAGGTTGACCCAGTTCAAATATGTTGAAATCTTGAAGAACCCATGTTTAAAAATTTGGAATTTGGATGGGAAAATAATAATAAAAAAAATAATGTAATGTAATGTAAGAAGTAGTGGGAGAGAGGGTGGGGGGGGATGTAAATGTAAGAAGGAAAGTGAGGGTTCTTTATAGTAATGGGGGAGGGAGGGAGGAAGAAGAAGACCAGAATAAGGACGAAAAGTGTGTTTGGCGTAAACCATACTCAATCTCCTTCTCCCCTTTGACGCTTCATTTTTTATTTTATATTTTACTAAAATAGAGTCCTACCTCTGCAAATACATGTATCTATGTATATTTTGAATTAACACCTATTAACATTGATTAATATTATTATTGAGTTTTTTTTTTTTTTTTTTTTTTTTTTTTTTTTTTTTTATGGTTTGAGATACGAGGGCAAGCCTTTTAGACAATGTTTTGAAAAATGGATCGGACCGGCCAGTCCAACCGGTTCGACCTGGATTTTTGAGGTTTCCGAGCCGGGTAAAAGCGGTTTTGACTATCAGTTGACCAGTCAACGAACCGCCCGGTTCGGTCAAAACCGGACAGTTCGATCGGAAACCGGACCGGTTAGCTCGGTTTTTGAATTTTTTTTTTTTTAATATGTCGCGGGTTTTGACCCGTTTTGGGACAGTTCGGTCCGACCGGTTCGACCGGAACCGAAGGCCTCTCCGAGTCGATTCGGTTTTCGGTTTTAAAAACATTGCTTTTATAGAAGTAGGATGGGTAAACAATCGCAGCCCCTGATCCTTTTAATCTACGGTTCAGATTTATTGTATCTTTAACATTACTGCATCTTAAAAGCGCTATTACTGTTACAAATTTGCCTCACGATGCAGTTGTTTTGTCCGCCTCTCCTTCCAAGTCTGCCCTTCTAAAGTGCATCCTTTTTTATAACCCTAATAAGTACTCCGTATTTATCATATAGTTGTATTGATTTCTTAATTCTTTTAATATCATTAACATATAATGAATTTTAAACGGCGTTACATGTCTCATGATTTTTATTCTTCTTTTAAGGTTTTTTACGTAAAAGTTTGTGAGTTGAATATTTTTATGTTCCGTTTATTACAGTATTAGTTTCAAAATCATTGTGTAATTTCTTGTTATGACGATCGATTCTAACAAATTGTCAACCGTGTCATATACTACAAGGGCTAGAATAGCAATATGCACTAATCAGTGTTTATGGAAATGTAGAAAACATAATAATCATATTTAATAGTTGAATTATCATCAAATAAAATGTAAAATGTGATGGATAAAACCGAGTATTGTGTTTCTAAAACCAAAAAGATGGATAAAACGGATAAAATAGGTGTTGGAAGTTGGCGTATTTTTTAGGGAATAATAAATAAATAATACTAATAAGTTTAAAGGAAAGATTGGCGGTGGGGTTTGTTTCACTTTGGTTGAGTTTTACAATCAAAGACGAAAACCCAAACACACCAATTAATCAATCACACTCAGTATTCTTCTTATTCTTAATTAAACTCATTTCTCCAATAATCCCGTTTTAATTAATCTTTCCTTTTCTTGATAATTTTGATACGTTATGTAATACATCATTTTGAACGTGTATACTTCAACAAACTTATAGTTATATCAAATTTAAATATTATATCGTATGGATATGGACATTGAGCCAAACATGTCAATCTTAAGAAAAAATATATATAGCTAAATCTTTACATATCAAATTCACATTTATATTGAAGCGTACGTACATTGAAACAAAAGATTAGACAAGTTATGTTGACGTTTATTGTCACTTATTTATTACGTCTCCAAAACAGAAACATCTAAGTTTATTCGTTTTTTTAAAACGTTACCTCATGCATTAAATTTACTAATACGAATGTTAAAAAAAAAAAAAAAAAAAAAAAGGTTATTGGAGGGAACCTTTAACCCCGGATCCGTAGATCCACGGAGCCCCACCCGCAAGAGGCAACCCGTCCGGCTAAACACCTGGCCCCAGTAACCCCACACACGGAGCATAGGATTTTTTGTACTCCCAGAGGCTTGAACCCGGGTGGGGCGTGGGGATTTGCGGCGGCGGTACCACTGAGGCAAAGCCCCATTGGTGAATGTTAAGAAATTTAAGAACCTTCATTCTGTAACTACAAATATAAGTTATCACTTACGTATAACACAAGACTTTAATACAATACGATACGATAGTAGTATTAAATTAAGTCTTGTTATAATGTTTAACTACTCGAAAAAGTATCGAATTTCACTTGAGAGTATATTGCATGTCATTTTATGTCTCAACCTTTTAGTATTATACTCTTATATGACTTGTTAGAGCCCTCACATCGGCCTAATCACTTTATAATCGGTTGGGAAGTGATTTGCATTTTGGTGTCATTAATGCATCACTTCCCCATCGGTTGGTGGCTTCATTGGATAACCGATTGCAAATCGGTTGAATATGTATGGGGTCCGCGTGATTTGTTTTTTTAGTTATAGAAATTGTGGTATATTGGTAAATGTGGGGTCCGGAAAAATGAAGTGATTAGTCATTGATGGCAGTGAGTAATCGGTTGTGAATCAGTTGTAAAAATCTGACGTGGCGAAAGTGATTTGAAAGCGATTAGGAAACGGATGAAAGTGGTCTTATAACCGGTAGATCAATTGTTACGTTGGTTTTCATGAAGTCATTCTGATTGAAGTGACACATTATATGTATGCCACGTCAGAATAAAGTACATTCTACCTGATATACAGACGTTATCGTATACACATAATAGCAATATTTAATTACATTTTAATTACAAACTTTCGTAGCATCTTTACCGATTTTGACACTTAAACATTTTAAAACTCACACTCGATTATGGTTTTTCAAAGTTGATAATATTATACATAAAGTTGATCTCACTTGCGAAGATTATGGTCCACTGAGGTAATAAAGGTTTAGACTCTACAAAACAAAGTGGACGAAAGTGAGCAAAAACAGCAATGACATCCATTTATGACGTCGGCATAAGTCACCCCCCTCGTAATTGGCTCAACTTCAAATCTAAATAGGTTGCGGAAACGACATCACTAGTTCACTTTTTTGATGTTGCTTATTTACCAATAATTGTTTGTTTTTACTACAATGAAGATTTATATATGGTCGTGTGTAAGGTTTTGACAGAAAATATGAAATGTACGTAATGCTTTGACATAGAGCATATATATACGGAATACGATACGGAATGTTGATGCGAAAGTGCATAAGAAAAACAGTAAAACTTGATTTGGGGTTACCGCGGATAGCAATATCGTAACATGATAACTTCTCTTTAGGGTTCAATTCACATCATCAAATCTTTAGTTGATTTGGTATTGAGATTGTGCCCTTTCTAGCCTTTAGTTTGTTAAGAGCTCTTAGTTTCTATCTAGCCTATTTTAGAAAGAAAGTTATATTCAATCTCAAATCCATTACCAATAGTTTCAACGGCTAATGATTTGTTGTGTTTTATGTGTTTTATGTTTTGTTTACACAATGTAGACTTTAGTTACACTTGCCTCTTACTCTAAACGGGTAAACGGATAAGGTTTTCATTGTTCAAGTTATCCGAAAATGGTAAGCATTACTACTTAGATGTAGGCGCTCTAACCGCGATATCTCTGTAACCATTTCCGACCCTTTACCTTGCCTCTTACTAACACTTATATAAACATTATTCTTTGTATACCTACAAGCATCTTACAATGGAGAAGAAAGCAATTAAACCTACAGTTTGCAAAAGATAAAAGGTAGCCCAAAAGATTTGTGGATGTATCAAAAGTAGATAAATCCACCAACTTGAATATATATCTCAAATATTACAAGCAAAAAAATGTCCAACCTCATGGTTAATGGTTCCGTTTCAAGAATATGATATCCCATACGTAACCCTTAACCATTTTCCAACTCCAATCAAATGTCCACTAAATAATATAATCTCACATGCATGATTCATTTGATACACTTTTGAATCGACAAAAAATGAAAAGAAATAGCTCAAATAGCAATTTTTAAGCCGCGTTTAGTTACAAATAATTCATTCACTTTTCCAGACACCTTCTCTAAAAAAAATAAAAAAATTATTAAACGTGTTCAAATCCGAAATTTCAAATATACTTTTCTAAGGAAAAAAAAATTCATATGTCCCCTTTTATAACTAAAAAGTTATAAACTATGGAATAATTTTCTATGTTTTCCATCTATACTCTTAAAAAAAAAAAAACCATTCCTTGCATTTGACGCATTTTTCGAATTTTCATTGTTATTCTAAAGAAGTAAAACACTCATCGTTCCGCAACTAAACGGATCCTTAATATTGGATATTGACTTCTTGATAAATCTTGCAGTTGATTTCACGTAATTAACCTTACATTTTTCCAAAGTAATTACTATAATCATTATATTAGTTATTACTAATATAAAGTTAACCGTCTTAATAATTAGCAATAAACTTATACTCCGTACAATATGAATTGAAATTCTTTTCAATCTGAAAACAGAGTACTAACTACTAATCACGTTTTAATTGTGTTAGGCTGCTATGTATTTATGAGCATTGTGGGCCTTTAAGAACTACTCCGTACTAATTTTGTAGAGTATATATAATGTATACAGTATAAACAAACCAATCTTTGTCGTCTAATTGATTTATTTTATAAATTTCTAGTGTTTCGCGATATTACCCGAAATATGAATGTGGCTGCAAATGTTGAAAGTATACTAGCATTACGTGTTAGAATACTTATATAATGTATTAAATTAAACTAGCATAGTACCCGCACAATGCGGCGGTAAGCCGGTAAAATCTATTATATTCCGTATGTGTTTTGAACAATATATTATATTATTGTACGTGACAATCTTTACTCCCTTATAAAGAGTTTATCCAATTTCTTCTATGCCTTACATATTTCAAGATGGCAAATTACACAAATGTCCCTACTTCCAACAAAAATGACAATACTACCCATACCTAATTTTAGAAGGAGACCTACAATATTCAAAATATATTATGTATTAAATGCAATATAAGGTAGTCCATAAATAAATCATGTAACTATAGAAATAACTTAATACTATACGTTGATCATTTAAACATTCAAGGTGATCCTTTATACACCTGTGACTATTGCCTGATCATGCAAACATTATAAACACTTTAAATGATTAAGCATTCAAAGTGAGCTTCATTTTATAATCTTCTTCGAAAACAAACATTCTTATTTATTACCACTTTTTAATCCTTCCCAACTATGCTTTAATTAATCACAATATAATATTTTTTTGTCAAATTTAAAAATTTTATCCGCTACATTGTGCGGGTCCTTTACTAGTATTAATATATTAATAAAGAGATAAAAAGATGTTGAATTTATTTATAGTAAATTAGCAATTTATATGTATGGATTATTAATATGGACTAGTTTATTAATGTAAATGTTTTAATTGAGTCAAGGGTAATTTAGACATTTACTATTGTTGAGTCTATTTTTAAGACAATGAAGAAATGATTTATAGATAGTAGAGATAGCATTTTATATGTATGGATTATTAATATAGACTAGTTTATTAATGTAAATGTTTTAATTGAGTCAAGGATAATTTAGACATTTACTATTGTTGAGTCTATTTTTAAGACAATGAAGAAATGCTTTATAGATAGTAGAGATAGAGATAGAGATAGAGATATATTTAATTAATCAAATAAAAAAACAAACCCAAAATAGTCGTATAAGTATCCATAAAAATAATAACAATCATGTTATACATAACCAAAATTATGATATAATCATGGCATGAGATGATTGGTTGCAGAGTCGAACTCAGAAAACGATATTATAGGATTCCACGAAAACACGTCTATCTATCTATTAGAAAAAATCATAAAATTTCAACCATCAAATTAGTTCATGTATTTCGCCAATTAGTGTCCCTTGCCCCTTCCATAATCCTAAACGCTCGTTCTTTTCATTTAAAAAAAAAACTCAATTTACACCGTACATGCTTATGTCATAAGATGGAAGTGTACAAAAATGATACGCACACTTCTAAAAATATTTTTATTTTCCACGAAACATTTTAATTACTCTATCTAAACTCGTCGAGATATAGTATGAATTGTCGTTCGGGATTGAGATACGAGGGAACTCGAAATCAAAGCCACAAATTTAGACCAAATTGGTTTTGTACAAGTTGTTGGACGTTTAAACACAATAGCTTGACATAACTTAGAAGTTTAGTAGGTGCCGAAAACTTTAAAAAATAATAAATATACATAAATAAATAAATAAACAAATAAATAAATTAAGAAAATAGTATATAACATAGGGTGCACGTATGTTTACTAACTTTGATACTGTGGGTTAGAGATGAGCAAAACAGTCTAAGACTGAAACTGGTCCTGAACCGGACTGGGACCGGTCTTAGAAAAACTGGACTGGAAAAAAGACTGGACTGGTCCTAGGACTGCCTGACAGTCCTAATTCAGTCCTACTTTTCAGTCAGAAGACTGGTTAAAAACTGGACTGAAATCAGTTTAAACTGGTTAAAGACTGAAACTGGTTTAAAACTGGCAAAAAGACTGAAATGTATTATAAGCTAATTATGTTTATTTATTGTTTATTAACTTTTTTCTTTCCTTATAAAATTTAAATTTAGGTCAAATTGTATTTGATACATTTTTATTTCTTTATTTATAAACTTTTATTTATTTTCACATCAACAATTTCAATTATATACATTTTAATTTAATCATACTTCACATTTATTGATTTTTTCTATTGGTTTTAAAATTTTATTGTAACTATTGACAAAATTATCGACCATGAAAAAAAAGACTGGAAATGACTGAAACTGGACTGGGACTGGACTGAAATTCTAAGAAAAACTGGCAAAACTGGTAAAAAACTGGACTGAAACTGGACCAGTCCTAGAAAAGACTGATTTTTAATTTTCTGTTAAAAAACTGGACTTTTTTGAACTGGACTGAAAACCAATTTTATCTGGTCTTTTGCTCATCTCTACTGTGGGTGAGATGCCAAGATGGTTGGGGCCTCCTTTGAGCTGGAGGAGATTCCTTCTTTTTAATTTGACAAGCCATTAAAGGCATCTCATTGCGTTTTATAACTTGTTTTATATCTAATCTTCAATCTTTAATTTAATTTAATATTTAGTATAATTATTATAATACCTTTCTCGTCTAAGTATTTAATACATCACACTTACACTTTTAATCCCCATAATAATAATAATAATATTAAAGTGTAGTTTTGTCACTTTTATTTAGGATAATAATGTAAGTTAGCTAGGGTAAAACTTGAATTGACTATTTTAACGCATATTTATGGACACATCAATTCGATTTATAGTATTTTAATAACGGATCAAAATAATAAACAAGGCTTAGTATCCGGAATGTACTAATCTTGTGCCCGATATCAATTATGTGTACCATATTTACACTCGTAATTTTTAATACATTAAACTTTCAAAAAGAGTGTTTTAATGTATTTTGGTGATGTGTCGCTCGTTTAAGATGCCACGTGGCATCATGAAAATTTGATGCATCATCAACACATCACCAAAATACGTCAAAACATCATTTTTGAAAGTTTGATGCATTAAAAATGACGAGTGTAAGTATGATACACACAATTGATATCATGTACAAGTTTAGTGCATTTCCAGACACCAACCCCTAATAAACCGATAAAATTAACTTACAAGTACATGTCAAAATAAGTCGGCTAGGGTTCAAAGTTGGGCAAAATACAATCTTTTAAGCTATTATCGCAATCATAACATACTAATCGTTCTAAAAATATATACTTTTAGTTTTAAAAAAAGTGTTTTGTGTCAACCCGACCTACGATTGAAGTCATCTGCAACTCGTAAATGTTGTGTTCTCTAACGTAATATGGTGGGGTGGTTGTGAGGAATAGATAAATGGTGAATGGTCCTACATGCCTCCAAAACGACAGACACGCACGTCGTAGCGGTGGTGTAAGTATGACATATGAAGCCAATTTCAAAATGATATTAGTGCCCACATTTTCATGATTTCCTTGTCTCACTATCTTGGATCATATTTCTGAATATACCTACATTTAGCTACAATTTCTTCACTTTCAAAATTACTTGTTTCCCCCTTTATGCCTTATTTTATCATACTTAGCTAATCATTATTATTATTTTAAACTAACTCATTTTTATTGAGTCCCATTCTCATGTGTTTTAAATGCCACAAACATCAATATATCATGTAATCTTTTTGTTAATTTCGACCCCGTATTATAACCTTTCCTAACAACGGTGGTCCTAAACTTTTGACACAGTTTATATACTTATGTTTTCAATGTATACATTAGAATTTTAAAAATATACATATTCTTTTCATATACTTTATTTTAGTCGGTGCGGATGCCGTCGGAGGGTCGGTTTTAACGTCATCTTCTACTTTTATGTACTCTCAATGGAATATCAGAATATGCGTCCCTTTATTGTTAACTTGACAAATAAAGATTAATGTTTCTTGACTTGATTATTGTATATTTGACACAAATATATATATATATATATATATATATATATATATATATATATATATATATATATATATATATATTAATAATCATAGAATTTTATTAACCAAAAAACTTAACATGTACAACGAGCCTCCAAAAGAAGCTAAATACATCAAATATAAAAGAAAGAAAAAAAGTAAAATAATGAAGTATAGCCTGGGTTGAATGTTCGAGGATTGATGATCCAATTACTCCAATTCATAGCAGCTTTTGAACTTCTATTTTCCATCCATATAAGGGCAGCCCGTTTAATACCAGGAAAGATGTATTCGTCTTGTATTTTGCTCCTCTCATGATCCGATATAAGAGCAGCCCGTTAATACCAGGAAATAGTTAGTGCCTTTTCTTCTTGTTGTTGTTTAAGCATTTAATTTATTGAGGGGTAACTTATGAGTAATGATATTTATGTGTAAAATGTTTACAAAATATTCTTGTCAAATTTGAAGATTAAAACAAGGATGACAAAAATATAGTACATTATTAATTAAATGAATTAAGCACAATATTTTAAACATATATACTGTAACACCCCCGAATTTACTGTTTAGCGGAAGCAAGCTTTGGGGTACTACTAATCAATAATCAAAACACACAAGGCATATAATGAACGACTCTATATGCGTCGTTTTACTGATACATTGATAATATAAAGTTTTACAATGTATAACGTTTACAAAAGCCCAATAATTACAATGTTTAGAGATTATGTGACATAACTAGGTTACAAAATGTAGTAATGCAAAATAATCTCCTGTTGTGCATGCTGACTCGAGCTATGGGCATCCTGAATGAACTGGTCTACTGTTGTTGCGTACCTGAGAACACATGCTAAAAGGGTTAGCTAACGCTGGTGAGCTCACATGTTTGTATATAAATATGTAAGTAAGTTGTGAACCACAAGATTTGGTAATAAGCGTTTGAAATGAATCAAATAATGTATATGTCTGTCATGAGGCCATAGTCTGCGCTTAACGTGGGTGTCAGGATCACAATAAAGTGCCTGATCGGGGGTGTCTCCGGGCGAGTGTCTAATCCACACTCGTGTGAACAAATGCTAATGCATCTGTTTGACCAGTTAGTGCGTGCTAACCCGGACGAGGATTGTCAATCCTATATGGTACCATACACTAACATTCGCGCTACTTACCAGAACTATGAACGTAGAGGACTTAAAAGTGATTAGAAAACAGCTCATGCAGGATATAGCGAGTTTTGTACTCGTGTTCACATGTAAAACAAGATAAAGCATGTATTCCTACCCCTGGGTTTAAAAATAGTAAAAAGAGGGGCTATGAGACTCACCTGAGCCTGAAGAGTTGCAATGAAGCAAATGTGGTGAAGTAAAATGGGGTGCCCGAAGACTGTAACCTGCCGGGCGTTTATAACGCGCAAGGTTAAATAAAATAAGTAGGTATCTTAAAAGATAACCTAGGCTAGTTGTTCATCCAACTAGTAATGCCCAAATGATTTTATTTGATTGATAAGTTTGAGTGTTTGAAGACGTGTACGGCCCGTTGGTGATTGTTGTAATAATAATCTCTAACATTATTATTTTGATTTCAAAACGTTATACTTATAAAGTATTTACAATCTTTAGTTGACGGGGGTCCGGGGGCAGCGTCCCTGGTTAGCGGGGTTCCAGCGGTGGCAACCCCTGACGGGGTCTAAGGGGCAGAGCCCCTGGCTGGGGTCGAGATGCCAGGTCAGCTCGAAAAAGTTTTATTTCTACTATATTGCTTTAGTGAAAAACGCATCTATAACTTGAATTTGGGTATAATCGAGTGATAAAATTTCAGGTCTCGACCCTTAGTAAAATCTGTGTTTTCTTGGTTCTGTTTCATGCGACACTTATAGCGACACTTAGGATTTAGGCGACACTCGGGAAGTGTCGCATAAAATGAAGTATTCTGTAATAAGGGCGTCACTTAGAGAAGTGACGCATAAGGGGCGACACTTAAAGAAGTGTCGGGTACAAGTGACGGTATAAGGGTCATGAGTCACTTAGGTTAGTGACGGATAAAATCAGGATTCAATTATAGGCGACACTTAGTCAAGTGTCGCGTTCAAGTGACGGGTATTGAATTTGCGTCACTTAGGAAGTGACGCTAAAAGGGGTTTTACGCGGCACTTAGGCAAGTGACGCAAGATTAGGGCTTTTCGCGGCACTTAGTACGTCACTTAAGTGACGCATTAAGTGACGCTACGCTGCACGCGTCTATGCGACACTTACGTCTGTTCGTCGGATTTTGAGTCGAAAACGAATTTTCCGGCCACCATTTGGTCCAAATCTTTTACCCAACCCACATTTGGACATTTTAAGTTATTACAAACAACTAACAAGTGAAAATATACGATATCAGAATGTTTTCGAGATTTGTCGAAACTTACAAAGTTAACGCCGGAGAAATCCGAAAAGATGGGGTTGTAGATCGTGAAGCGGTGGTCGTTTTTCTCTAAATGGCTCCGGTGATTTGAGGTCGTTGATGTCGTGTAAACGGGGTTTTATTTTAAAATGGAAAATACCTAACTTACTATACACAACACAGGCAAGAATACCTGATCATATATAGTATAGCTCAGTAAGTCCGAGTCGAACATAGGGAACGGATGTCAATATCAACAAATTAGAAATTGCTACAATTAATTAAAGCAGTAAAAATGAGGACGTTTTAGTTCCGGTCGAACAAACGAGTAACACTTATAAAAGAAATGATTTATTAAATGAAACTTAATTATAAAATAAAGAAATAACAAAATAACTTAATTAAAATAAAAGATTAAATTCAAATGGTAAAAGTAGTACAATTGTTTAGACTATTTTCCTCAGACTCTGATTATCACTTTATTGAATTGCAGATATTTGGATCTTATTGTGACATGACAAATATACCAATTATCCTTACAAGATTAATTGGTTAAACACAATCAAGAAAGATATGAAGTTGTTTTCAACCCGCTAACAGTTCAATTTAACGTTATCCACCGAATTGTGTTATGGATTAAAACTACACCGTTTATATGATTTACTTTCGTAACTTGAATCAACAAAGTTATAACTAATAATAGTTATCATGTTCATTACCAATCATTGATCATAAGTAACCCTAGCCTATCAAACTCAATCTGTTTAGTGATAATTATCAATTAAAATCAACAAGCATCAATAATGACCAATCAATAGAGAACTCAATCATAAATCAACAGATCATCACGCTAGGTTATAATCAACAATCAATAATTAACCATGGATCTTCAAGTAAACATATAAACATTCATAAAAACCGAAATAATCCGCAATTCAACAATCAAATCATCATCTGAGTATTATCATCTAAACAATTGAAATAAGAACTTAGCCACTCATATTATAGCAGAAAATCAGAATTGAAATCAACATCATAATCATATTCAAATGAAAATAAGTAATGAATTCGAACCGAAAAACCGAAACAATGATTGAGCGAATGTAAGCCTTCAATTCTTTTGGATCATTTGCCTTCAAAAGTCACTGAAATTAGGGTTCTTGAGCAGAGAAAATCGACTGGAAGAAAAGTGTTGAGTTCTGTGTAAAAATGAGGCAAAATGAGCTTTTTAGGTTTTCTGTCGAAGCGATCCATACGCCGTATGGATTTCCATACGCCATATGGATCACAAAGCCCATGGATCTGACCCGTTACTTCTGGCGGCCCGGCTCACTTCATCCATACGCCGTATGGATGCTATTCTTCAGCTTTTTTTCACCATCGACCACCATTCTTTAAACTTTCTCATTTTTAGCTTCTTTTCTTCAATTCTCGCACGTTTTCAGTTTCTTTTCCGATTCAAGCTCCAGAAAATTCCTAAATGCAAATATGAACGAATTGAGTATCGAATTCAATTAAAATGCATAAGAAATTAATCAAACTAAGGGGTAATTAGTACTATAAAATAGCACATTTTGGCGTTCATCAAACATCCCCCACTTGAATCCTACTTGTCCTCAAGTAGACTAGTAATTCAAAAATTCAAAACTTTAAATATGAACGGCAAACAATGGATAAAAGGACTTACAAACTACACAACATTCGACAAACCAAATTTTCATCTTAAAATCGATTCTTCCTTAAAACTCAGCAATCAAGAAACTCTACATGGGAAGCCATTCTAACAGATTATTATTACCCATAAAAGATAATTCACTCAGATTACCGATATTGTTGTCCACTTAAACAATCTAAATTTCAGAGATTGAGCTTAACTTATTATTATTCTAGCAGACCTTACCCCTGATTTTCAATAGCAAAATACTGTCATATAGATAACTTGTCACAACTCTCCAAATAATGAACATCCAAATAAATCAATCATTTTTCAAACCAAGACATTGGTGACAGGTCTGTACCTTAGTACAACAGAGCAACATAACTTGGCTTTGGTTTTTCAATTTATGAGTCTTTTGTACTCATTTATTTTTATTTATTTTGATATCAAATATACTGACGGAAACCAGATCTGTACTTTCGTACAACAGAGGAGACATCACCTAGTATATTCCCAAATGATGATAATTAGGATCCCAAAATTATGGATTATAACACGCTATCATACAAGAATTAAGACTAAGGTCATACCTTGCTAAAAGATCCTCATAGGATAATTCCTACTTAATTCATTACATTTCTTATTAGCTCAATAACTTCATAAAGATTGCCTATCGATACATCACAAGATGAACTATCTAATATTTAAAAATTAAATTTATTTCATTCTTTTCATTCCCAAACTGTGTTACAAGATTGCTAAATTTTACAAAGAAAACAATTTTTTTTAAAACAAAAATTTGGCTTGAAAAATGACTAACACGTAGAATGCCTCTTAACCTCAATATTTTTCAATAGCTACCATTCATAAATTAAGGACAATTAGACTTCTTTTCCCCCATCCCCCACTTAGAAACATGCAATGTCCTCATTGCAAAACTAAATAAAAACAAAGGGAATAGAAAAGAAGTGAAACAGAAAACTCCCCTGATTTGAAGGCAATTTGCTTGAAGGAATTCATTCAGAAATAAAATACACAGCACACTTCCGTAGGCAACACGATTGCATTTAGCATATGCAATAAGCCTTTAAACCCCTCGGTATCCCGAGTGGACGAGTTGTAGTCTCGTGAGGGTTTCCAGAGAACACACCCACAAAGTTCAAACCTGCAAACAAAAACAATAAAACAAAATAACAATTAACAAAATAACGGGTTGTCTCCCGAAAGCGCTTTTGTTTATCACGTCGGTAAGCTCGACATCTTGCTTCACCACTTAATTCAAATCCATCTCCAAATCACGCTTGGAGTCCCTTATATCACCATAGTACTTCTTCACTCTACTTCCATTGACTTTGAAAGTTTTTCCAGAATGTCCTTGCAAATCAACAGCTCCAAACGGATAAACCTTGTCAACAACAAAAGGGCCAGTCCAGCGTGTCTTTAACTTTCCTGGAAACAGATGTAATCTCGAACTATACAACAGAACTTTATCACCTTTCTCGAATGTATGGTTCGACTTAAGACGAGCATCATGCCATTTCTTAGTTCGCTCCTTAAACAATCTTGAATTGTCATAAGCATTTATTCTCAATTCATCTAACTCATTCAACTGTTCCATTCTTTCCTTTCCAGCTAACTTCTCATCAAGATTGCACTTCTGTAAAGCCCAGTATGCTTTATGCTCTAACTCAAAAGGCAAATGACAAGCTTTTCCATAAACAAGGCGATAAGGCGTCGTTCCAACTGACGACTTAAATGCTGTTCGTGCCGCCCATAATGCATCATCCAACTTGTATGACCAATTCTTAGGGTTTCCTTCAACTGAACGTTCTAAAATACGCTTCAACCCTCTATTAGTCACTTCCACTTGACCACTCGTCTGTGGATGATAAGCAGTTGAAAACTTATGTCTAACTCCGTACTTTCGCAGCACTTTTTCCAATTGCAGATTTGTGAAATGTGTCCCTCGATCACTAATCAAAGCTTTTGGTGCTCCAAAGCGCGAAAATAACTGCTTAAGAAAATTTACCACAATGCGAGCATCATTTGTGGGTAATGCCTTTGCTTCGGCCCACTTAGAAACATAGTCCACAGCCACAATGATGTATTTGTTTCCATTGCTAGGTGGAAACGGGCCCATAAAGTCTATACGCCATACATCAAAAATCTCGCTTACCATAATTGGATTTTGCAACATTTCATCCTTCTTTGAAATTCTTCCAGTACGTTGGCAGGCATCGCATTCCTTCACATACTTGAATGCATCCTTATAAACTGTTGGCCAATAAAAACCTGCCTCGAACACTTTCCTTGCAGTGTAGTTTGGACCATGATGTCCTCCAGCCGGACCATCATGACAGTGCTCTAAGATAATATCACATTCCTCTCCAGCTACACATCTTCGGACAATTCGATCAGCACATTGTCTGAACAGATATGGATCTTCCCAAAAGTAATAACGTAAAGATGAGAAAAACCTCTTTCTTTGGTTGAAGTCTAATCCGGATGGCAGAGTCTTTGTAACTAGAAAGTTTGCAATATCAGCGAACCATGGAAATTCATTCAGAATTGCTTTCAACAAGCTTTCATCAGGAAACTTATCTCGAATTTCCGTTTCATCCAACTTATCCAATTCTGGATTTTCCAGTCTTGACAGATGATCTGCAGCCAGATTTTCCGCTCCCTTCTTATCACGAATCTCAATGTCAAACTCCTGCAATAACAAAATCCATCGCAACAACCTTGGTTTTGCATCTTGTTTCCCAAACAAGTATCTTAATGCAGAGTGATCGGTAAAAACAACCGTTTTTTACAGGACCAGGTAAGAGCGAAACTTATCAAACGCAAAAACAACAGCAAGCAATTCCTTCTCAGTCGTAGTGTAATTCTCCTGTGCACTCGTCAAAGTCTTGCTTGCGTAATAAATAGGTTGAAACTTCTTATCAACTCTCTGACCTAAAACTGCTCCCACAGCGTAATCACTGGCGTCACACATCAATTCAAATGGAAGATCCCAATTCGGACTTATCATAATTGGTACAGATACCAATTTCTCCTTTAAAATCTTGAATGCATCTTGGCACTCTTTTGAAAACTCGAACTTAGCTTCCTTTTCCAACAATTTGTTCATAGGACGTGCTATCTTTGAAAAATCCTTGATAAATCTTCTATAGAACCCAGCATGTCCTAAGAAACTTCGTATTCCTTTAACATTTGTTGGATGAGGTAGCTTTGCTATCGCCTCAATCTTCGCTTGATCAACTTCAATACCAGCTCTCGAAATTTTATGCCCCAACACAACTCCTTCTCGTACCATGAAATGACACTTTTCCCAATTTAAAACGAGATTTGAACTCTCACACCTTTGCAACATCCTCTTTAAATTCATCAGACACTTATCAAAAGAGTCTCCAAACACAGAGAAGTCATCCATGAATATTTCCATGCTGTCTTCTACCATATCATGGAATATTGCCATCATGCACCGTTGAAATGTGGCGGGTGCGTTACATAGACCGAAAGACATTCTCCGATAAGCGAAAGTTCCGAATGGGCAGGTGAAAGTAGTCTTATCTTGATCATTTGCATCGATTGGGATTTGGAAGTACCCGGAGAATCCGTCTAGAAAGCAATAATATTCTTTTCCAGCTAGACGTTCCAGCATCTGATCAATGAACGGCAAAGGAAAGTGATCCTTGCGTGCCGCATCATTCAGCTTTCTATAATCGATACAGACCCTCCATCCAGTAACAGTTCTTGTGGGAATTAATTCATTCTTCTCATTAGCAACCACTGTCATACATCCCTTTTTTGGCACAACATGAATGAGGCTGACCCATGGACTATCAGAAATCGGGTATATCAATCCAGAGTCAAGCAATTTAATGATTTCCTTCCTCACAACATCCGTAACCTTAGGATTTAATCGTCTTAAGGGTTGCACAACTGGTTTGAAATCAGACTCCATAAGGATCTTGTGCGTACAATATGATGGGCTGATTCCCTTGATGTCACCAATCGTCCATGCTATAGCATGCTTATGTTCCTTCAGAACTTTTAGCAGACTTTCTTTCTCGTTTGCTGATAGCTTGGATGAAATGATAACTGGCAAATCCGACTCTCCTTGTAGGTATGCATATTCCAAATGGGTAGGTAAATCTTTCAATTCTAACCTTGGTGGTTCTTCAAAAGAAGATTTACATGCCAACACCTCTTCTCGTGAACAGGGAATCCCATGCATAGTGATGCGAGTCTCTTTCTTAACTAAAATACCATTAGTCTCAACCGATTCTTCATTCTCAGTCGGCTGATCACCTTCTACTTCCTCATCACTCTCGAACTCTAACTCCTCAAGCATTTTATCGAATTCTTCAATATCTCTAATTGCTTCTATGCTTCCCGTCCATCCCTCCAGAATCATGGGATCTAGATCTTCATCTTCCATAAGACCTTGAAGGAATTCTTCATCATCAGTCATTTATCTTGCACTCACAAAGTAGCACGTATCATCAACTGCAGCAGGATATCGCATTGATTTGTTGACATCAAACACTACTTCATCTTCTCCTAACCTCAGAGTGATTTTTCTATCATGAACATCAATCAATGCCCTTGCAGTGGCTAGAAAAGGTCTTCCCAAAATGATAGGTACCTTTTTATCTTCAACCATGTCCAGAATGATGAAATCACACGGAAAAACAAACCTATCCACCTTAACTAGCACATTCTCTACTATGCCCCTAGGATATTGAACCGAACGATCTGCTAACTCAATGCACATTCTAATTGGCTTTGGTTCCCCCAACTTAAGTCTGGCATACATAGTATAAGGCATTATTGATATGCTTGCCCCCAAGTCAGCCAATGCATGAGTAAGGTCTAAACTTCCAATCAGACAAGGAAGGGTAATACTCCCAGGGTCTTTCATTTTCGGTGGAAGTTTATTTTGCATAACTGCTGAACATCTCTCGTTCATCGTCACCGTGGTCGCCTCTGCCAACTTGCTCTTATTAGTTAAAAGTTCCTTCAGATATTTTGCATACTTTGGCATTTGAGCAATGGCTTCCACGAATTGGATGTTAATGTGTAGTTGCTTCAGATTCTCTAGGAACTGGTGGTATTGAGCATCATCTTTCCCTCTTCTCAAAGCTGCTGGATAAGGTGGAGGGGGTGCATGATCCTTAGCATATTGCTTATCTCTTGCAATTTGTTCAGCCTCAGTGTCCACTTTGGGACTTTCCACAACTTCTACTTCCTTCTCTTTCTGCGGTAGGGGTTGAGAAACATGTTTCTTCTTTGGGCTGGGGTCTTCAAAACCCCTTCCACTCCGGGTGATCACTGCTTTCGCCTGATCCCGTGGATTGGTTTCAGTGTATCCAGGTAGGGTCCCAGGGAATCTCTCTTGAAGAACTTTGGCTATGTTGGAAACATTCCTTTCAATTTGCTTAATCGCAGCTCCTTGGTTTCTCAATGCAGCGTCGGTGGCATCCATTCTTTGTCCAGAGCTCGTAATGAATTTCTCATTGGACGTGAGAAACTTACCCATCATTTCTTCTAAATTAGCTTGCTTGTCTGAAGATGAGGCACCTGGCTGCTCCTTGGTGAAAAATCCAGGTTGAGTTTGGCGAAACGGTCGCCCTCCATCTTGGTATGGTCTTCTGAAAAAGTTTCCACCACCCTGATGATATGGTGCTTGAGCTTCTCCATACTTGACTTCTTCAGTCTGTTCTCCCGTTCGCGTCTCGGGGCAATCCTTTACTAAATGGCTTCCTCCACAGTTGTCGCATCCCACTTGGATAGCATGGACAGTCTCAGTAACCTTCTTGATATCTCTACCCATGTTGTCTAGCTTAGCGGTGATGACTGCAAATCCATCTTCGTCATTCACAGACCTCTTCCGTCTAGAAGTGCCATCATCCCATAACTGAGAGTGTTTCGCTTGATCGCGAATGGCAGTCAATGCATTACGAGGGACTTTCTTGGGAATAGGCCCTTGGGAATCCAGTTGCTGTCTCGTAGCACGATCCACTCCTTTATAGAAAATACTCACAACTTGCTGATCGTTCAGGTCGTGCTGAGGGCACTTATGCATCAGGTCCTTATACCTCTCCCAAGCTTGGTGTAGTGACTCATCCATTTCCTGCTTGAAATTTCTGATTTCGTCAATCATCTTTGAAGTTTTGGAAGGAGGACAATACATCTTCAGAAACTTCGTGCGAAGGTCTTCCCATGTGGTTATGGATCCAGCTGGCTCGTTTTGAATCCATCTTTTTGCAGCTCCCTTGAGTGTGATTGGGAATACCCTGAGCATGACTTGATCGCGTGTGATGTTAGGAACGTTGAACATATCGGCTATCTCAACGATTTTCTCCACATGATCATTAGCATCCTCCCTTTCTTCTCCTCGGAAAGGATTCTCCCTAAGCTCCTTGAGGAACTGTCCCTTGATTTCAAACTCCACATCTTGTGCAATCGCTGGCCTTACTACTCCAGTGCCACGGTCATTACGCATCCGACTCGAATACCCTTCGAGCGTTATGTTGGTGATATCTTCTGCCATTGCGTTTCTTGGGTCTGCCTGATTGATCAGAGGTTCGAACAAGGACCGAAGATACTCTCCAAAATCCCCTTCTAAATACGATGGAAGGTTGTGGTGTAAACTTGAGTTGGGTGGTACAGAAGCAAACCGTCTTCTCTGACGAAAAACTCTTTCAGGATCTTCAAAAGGATCAGCGAGATGAGGATTCCTTGATCGGGTCATAAACTTCCTGTGATATAATTCCCGAATCAGTAGAACAAGACTCTAAATGAATTACTTACTAAACAACCTTAAACACAAAAAAAAAAATAATTCGAAAAGTAAATAAAACAGAACTGAACTTAATTAAAAATATACACAGATCAAATTCCAATTTGTCAAATTGAAACAAACCGCTCCCAGGCAGCGGCGCCAAAAACTTGATGTCGTGTAAACGGGGTTTTATTTTAAAATGGAAAATACCTAACTTACTATACACAACACATGCAAGAATACCTGATCATATATAGTATAGCTCAGTAAGTCCGAGTCGAACACAGGGAACGGATGTCAATATCAACAAATTAGAAATTGCTACAATTAATTAAAGCAGTAAAAGTGGGGACGTTTTAGTTCCGGTCGAACAAACGAGTAACACTTATAAAAGAAATGATTTATTAAATGAAACTTAATTATAAAATAAAGAAATAACAAAATAACTTAATTAAAATAAAAGATTAAATTCAAATGGTAAAAGAAGTACAATTGTTTAGACTATTTTCCTCAGACTCTGATTATCACTTTATTGAATTGCAGATATTTGGATCTTATTGTGACATGACAAATATACCAATTATCCTTACAAGATTAATTGGTTAAATACAATCAAGAAAGATATGAAGTTGTTTTCAACCCGCTAACAGTTCAATTTAACGTTATCCACCGAATTGTGTTATGGATTAAAACTACACCGTTTATATGATTTACTTTCGTAACTTGAATCAACAAAGTTATAACTAATAATAGTTATCATGTTCATTACCAATCATTGATCATAAGTAACCCTAGCCTATCAAACTCAATCTGTTTAGTGATAATTATCAATTAAAATCAACAAGCATCAATAATGACCAATCAATAGAGAACTCAATCATAAATCAACAGATCATCACGCTAGGTTATAATCAACAATCAATAATTAACCATGGATCTTCAAGTAAACATATAAACATTCATAAAAACCGAAATAATCCGCAATTCAACAATCAAATCATCATCTGAGTATTATCATCTAAACAATTGAAATAAGAAATTAGCCACTCATATTATAGCAGAAAATCAGAATTGAAATCAACATCATAATTATATTCAAATGAAAATAAGTAATGAATTCGAACCGAAAAACCGAAACAATGATTGAGCGAATGTAAGCCTTCAATTCTTTTGGATCATTTGCCTTCAAAAGTCACTGAAATTAGGGTTCTTGAGCAGAGAAAATCAACTGGAAGAAAAGTGTTGAGTTCTGTGTAAAAATGAGGCAAAATGAGCTTTTTAGGTTTTCTGTCTAAGCGATCCATACGCCGTATGGATTTCCATACGCCGTATGGATCACAAAGCCCATGGATCTGACCCGCGACTTCTGGAGGCCCGGCTCACTTCATCCATACGCCGTATGGATTCCATACGCCGTATGGATGCTATTCTTCAGCTTTTTTTCACCATCGACCACCATTCTTTAAACTTTCTCATTTTTAGCTTCTTTTCTTCAATTCTCGCACGTTTTCAGTTTCTTTTCCGATTCAAGCTCCAGAAAATTCCTAAATGCAAATATGAACGAATTGAGTATCGAATTCAATTAAAATGCATAAGAAATTAATCAAACTAAGGGGTAATTAGTACTATAAAATAGCACATTTTGGCGTTCATCAGTCGTTTTGTGGTGTTTTTAGATGGTGGAAGGGTGGTGGTGGTGGAAGTGTTTAGAGAGAAGAGAGAGAGAGAGTGAGAGTTAGGGAAATGAGGAAAAAAGAAGGGAAGGGAGGGGGTTTTGTGTGGAAGCCTCCTCCTTTCTCGCCCCCGCATTTGCGCTCCGTGCGGTGTTCGTCTCCTGTCATTTAATTGATTATTTGTGATGTTAATTATTTTACATACGTTTTTAATAAACTATCTTTTCGATATTTTTGATTTGAAAACTTAATTATTAATACTTGAAAACATTTATTAAAATAAGGTTGGAAAAGTGTTGGTGTCGTTCACCGGTTCAGGTTTCGCTTATTAATTAAATGTGGCGTTTTTATTAAACGTTTTAGTTATCAACTTACACATTATTAATTAAATAATGTTTTCACATAAAATGATATGTTTTAAACTTATAAAATGTCTTTATCTTTATTCAGTTGTCGGGCGCGTTTTGCGCGTCTCGGTCGCGTAAGGCTATTTAATACGATACGAGGTACTTATAAGATATTATTGGAATATTAATTGAGAAGTAATTAGGCTTATCAAACAATATTATATTATTCAATATAAATGAAGTTCACCAACGTCCGTATTAAATTGAACCGAATTACATTCGATTGAAACGTGCACGATTTAGCCAAATCGCATAATTGTATATATTCAACAATATATATTAATTGATACACAAATTAGCCTAACACGGAATTAATTACATGTATTACAAAATGATTAGGACCTAATAACTAGCCCTAATTTGGCGGGTGTTACATATACTCGCATACAGCTATACAAGTATCATTTGTTTGTAGGGTTAATAATGGTTAAATCCTCAAAGTTTCACTTTTTTTTGCGTTTTAACCACTTAAGTATTTTTTTATGATTTAATCCTTGAAGTTTGTATTGACTTATTGGGTTAACCCTTCAAATGGTTAAACTATTGAATTTTTGAAAGTTAGATGATTAAATTAGAAAAATTTAAAAGGGCAAATTCACTATAAAATATAAACTTTAGGGATTGAATCATCATTTTTTTTAAGTATATTAACTTGGTAGATTAAACCATCAAAATTTTGAAACTTAAAGGATTAAATCATGAGAAAAAAACTTTAGTGGTTAAAACGGAAAAAAAGTTAAAACTTTCAGGATTATACCGTTATTAACTCTTGTTTGTAAATTAAAGATGTGATTGTTTAGTGGGGTGTTGTTGAATGTTGGTAAAAAGAATGTAACACGTACGGTAGCATTTGGAAAATTTTTAAAATAAAAATAAAAAAATGAGGTGAAAGACTAGGATCAACTTGGGACGGTTTGGGTTATTGGTTAAAATCAGATATCTTAACATTGACAGAAGAAATAAATAATTAAAATTAATATGGAAAATGTTATACGTAACCCTTAGGGCTATGAATAAGAAATTCACATACGCATTGAATTAACTCTTAAACGTAGCTCTTAGGGCTACAAAATACAAATAGCTAAATCCTATTAATATTAGTATCACACTATCACTTTGTATATTATTATAATTTATTTAAATTTAATTATGTTGCAAGTATAATCCATTTAATTTGTAACCTGCTGGAAATCATCTGATGTAATACAGACACTCTGATATAAGACAACTATCAGACAAGTATCTATGTTATTGTTGTAATAGCATAGGGAGTGACATTGAAATAGAATGTTCTAAACAAAATTCTAGCTCCAGAATACTGTATCACAATGTCCTTTCACTCCCCATATAATGTTTTCAGCGACATTCTCAATTAATGCGTCTAACCGATGCTTTCATCATTTTTTTTTTTCCTCACACACAAACATTCATTTAAATATCAACAATAGATTTTAAGAATACTCTAACTCAATATCCTCTACTTCTAATTCCTCCACTTTTGACCATCAGTCTTATGGTGAGAACACTGCAAATACAGTGTCATCGGTATTAATTTTACTTATATGGTTTTGTTAAATATAATACAACTTATTATTGGAATAACATGTGTTTAATGATATGACTTGAAGTCCCCATACGGGCTACGGCCATATCACATTTTGTTTTTAATAATTAGATAGAGAACAAAATTGTTTCTAGAACCAGAAGTTAGTGCTTATGTAAAAGCAAAGTCATGGATGCGAATTGCGGCTGAAATTTTCCCACTTTCAAATTTATTTTAGTTAATCTAATTATAATTTAAGAATATAACTAAAATTGGAGTATTATAAAAAACAAAATAAGATAAAAAAGATGTTTTAGGAGAAGTTTGCGTGCGGGAGTTGAAGTGAAGGAGAAAAGAAAGAAACGTCAAAGCCTGTAATTATTCCACTTTATACTAATTGCATTTCCAATTAATAACCCTTTCTCTCTCTCTATTTTTTTTTTATTTCATAAAAATAAATAAAATATATACGTATAATAATCAAATTCAATATTTATTATCTTTATTAATAAGTTCCGAACCTTACTACTTTTGTGTTCTTTATATTATAAAGAGTAAATTATATGAATCATCACTGTGCTTTACACGAAATTACACCAATCATCCTTAGAGATGATCCATATAATTTACTTAATTATAAATAATAAGTATATCCTAATTTACGTACAAGTTATCAACTAGACGAGGTAAATTTAACACCTTTAAATATTTAATTTGCCGTTAACTATCAAATTTGCCTTTGTTGCAAAATTAGTTGTATGTAAAATATCACAATATTTGGGACTTTATAATTGACCCAAATATTATTATTTTTTAAGAATCGAATCGAATAAATATATATAACTTGTGTTCTTTTTAAGATGTTTATGCGTCTTTAGTGTGACTTTTATAATATTTGTGTGTGTCCATGTTTAAAGGGAAAAGGGGGTCTTTTGATTTGAAGGTGGTGGTGGAGTCATTAGTTTAATAGAAGGGAGTGGTTAAATTCAACTCTTGAAAGAGGTTGCCCTCCTTTGAAGCATACCACATTGACCTTCATCCCTTTTTATACTAAAGCATATAAAAACTCACATGTTCTACCAAAAAAAAAAAAAGTCACAAGAAAAAGAAGGAAAAAAAAAGTCACAAAGAATCAATTTTCTTCACCTATATTTCTTTTTAAGATGTAAATCAGAATCTTTCAAAATGAAAAGGAAAATAGCTTTTATTAATAAACAAATGAATAAAATGCTTTTACTATGTTAAGAAAAACTTATTGAGAAGTATTTTCTATATCTCATAATAAGCGTTTACAATCAGATTATACAATATTAAAAAAATGCATAATCAGTACATTTTGTAAGAGAAAAATGACAGTCTTATCATTACTTTTTTCACAATTTTATTTTTATGAATCAGTTTTGTGAAAAAGTAAATTATGAGTAAATTGGTAAAGTTGGTATACTACTTTTGAAAGTGAAAACTTATTTCAGAATAAACTAAAATGAAAGGTAAACATTTATATTGATACGTATCGATGGATTATCATTGAATTTACTTATCAATTGGATCTACTAACTTTATAAGACCCATAGCAATACATTTATAATTAGATTATAATCATAATGATGCTTAATTACACGTCAACATAAATTATCAATTATCTCATTAATCACATTTGGGTAAGCAATGATGGGCTTACATATTCATCGAAGACTAAATAAAGCAAAAGGGGAGTTGCACAAGCTAGAAAATGATAATATAATGGTAGAATAATAATGAAAATAATAATTGGAAGGCATTCATTATAATTTGTAAATATTATAATAGTTTATGTCAATCATTCAAATATAATGGATTTCTCCTTTTAATTTCATTCCTTCAGGTTATCATTTGATAATGGCTACTGGCTTATGTTTCAACTCACATTTTAGTGCCTTTTCAATATTATAATTTCTAACACTTGCCTAATACGGTAATTTAATATAAAAACTTATATAATTATTAATTAATAGAAGTATATTTTAATTGTTTAAGTTAGTGAAGTATACAAGCAATTAAATGTTTCCTTGAAACACAATGGAAAATTATATGTATCATGTTTTTAGTTTTAATTCCTTCGGTGATTTAAAATGTTGTACTTATTTGAACCCTACTCTAAGGATCTAAAATCATTAATAAGGTTTTAGCATTGGTTGTATGCATGTACATGTATATAATCTAATCATTTATTGTCTTATTGACAAACTATTATACTAACATGAAATCATTCTCTCATCTAATTATATCCTCGTACGTTTATTAGACCCAAACACAAGGACTGCCATATTTGGTTGCCCCTCAAAATAAGCTATGACGAGTGCCATCGGTTTGTGCGGTTTCCAAACCGACGAGCCCTTCCTTTCGTCACCCGATGGTACGGCTTCTTCCTCAACCCTCGTCGCCAAACCGAAGAAGGGGAAGAGAAGGAGGTGGGCCCCACCTGAGTGATTTTTTTTCTTTTAATCGTTACAAAAAAATAAAAACAAAATAAAAATAAACCCAACGGCTATATCCCTTTTTTAAAAAAAAAAAAAAATTATTATTAAATATACCCCATTTTTCACTGTAAATATACACACTATTCTTTACAATTTTTTACACTCAACTCTACCACTTATTTACACACAACTCTACCACTTATTTACACACAACTCTTACACTTTTTTACACGCAATATACACACAAAATGTCACAACATCCCAACAATTCTTCCCAAAATCATTCCCAAACACCAACATCCGTGCCATGAACCGAGAACGAGGTCAACATCTTGATCGAAGAGTGGGAGATGGCTTCCCAAAACAATCCGGTTGGAACTTCACCAACGCAACAAAGTTTTTGGGAAAACATACTACAAAACTACAACTCTAGAGTTACGGTGAAACGTACTACAAATCAACTAATCACCAAGTGGAATAAAATAAAAAAATAGTTTATCTTCGTTCGCGTAATGTTTTATTTCCGTTGTCATAATATTTATTTCCATTATCTTGATGTTTTAACTTGTGTTATCGTAATAATTAATGTAATGTTTTTATTTATTAATGTAAATGCTTTTAATTATTAATGAAATAGTTTTTATTTAGTTTGTGTTAGAATTAATTAAATCAATAGTTAGTGGGTCCCAGAAATGTAAAGGAAGAAAGAATTGTTGGCAGGGCTTTGTCAGTCTTTTGTCAGTTTTGATTGTGCTGACGTGACGCTGAGCTGGCACAAGGGAAGAAAGAAGGAAGAAGTCACTGTTGGGAGTGGTCTAAGCTTGAGCTTGATCATTTAACTTAATCCAAAAGATATAATGTGATGTTCGAATTAGTTCAAATCTCATATATATATATATATATTTCAAATCTAATATATAATTAACTTGTTTATTACATATATTATTGATTATTTAATTTGTTTAGATTTAGACCCCATACCTTACCTATGATGCTTATGTTTTTAGGTATCTTATTTAAGCAACATAAAACTCTCTTATAATAAGAGTGTGAAAAACATAAAATGTGTAACCGAGATGAAGAAGAAATCAAATAAAATAGTGGTAGTTTGCTTCATTTGTAGGTAACTCCATTAAATAATTTAATCCAATTATAAGTAATTAGATAGATTAGATACTTATTAATTATTTAACAAGTACATACAGTAGCATAATACACAATTAAAGTCCTCCTCCAAACAAGCAAACATAGATACGTAAGCTTGAATTAATTACACTCCACACCGCAAGCTTGTGACATTATATGCACCCCATCTATTTAATGGATTTGGTTGCCTCTTTTTTATTCTCGTGTATTTTTTAATCATTTTTAGGCATCTCAAATACATTCATGATTAGACATGTAATATGTAGTATTCAATGTCTTCGAACCAACAACATACTGTATAATACGGAGTAAATAAAAACTATCATGTTCTCATTATTATTAGCCAGTGAATTATTTTTGTACTATATTTGTTTGTTTCAAAGAGACAAACGTATATTTGTACAAATAAAATTATGTGTGGGATCAGAGTAAATATGCATTTTCAAATTTGCGTGAACATTGTACTTTATATAAAATGTAGTGTTGTTAAAATATAGATATATTTGCGTCTGATCATTTGTCCCTCAAAATGCAACTATCATTATGATCTCACGATATAAAATTATGTTGTTTTTCTATTTACAATCTTTTGATATGAAATCCCGTTATCTACTTTACTAGGTTATGCACTTTTTTGGTGAAAAAACAATGTTTGTGTATATTAGTATAAATAAACAAGGTACATATATGGAGTGTACTTTTATACGGTGTAGTGTAAGCAAAAAAAGGGTTGTGGTGGGGACGAATAGGTTTCGTGAAAATTAACATTTTGTAAGGTAGAGAAGAAAGAAGTTTAAAATAAAAAGGAAATAAAAGAAAAAGAAACGTATTGGCATGGTGAAGAAATGGGATTCGTTTATGTGTTTGTGTTTGGGAACACGATACCTCTATCTCTTTGCACCTTCCTTTTCATCTTGATTCTCTACCTTAACCAAAATCTCTACTTTTTTTCAGTTTTTACCAAGATTCTATACTCTTTTTCTAAAGTGTTTTTTGTACTCCAAATATCATGTTGCATGCACTCAATTGATTTCATGTTTGTGTTTTTTGCATTTGGGGTAAAAGATACACGTACTACGTGCGAAAAGTTTAAATAACGTAGGTGTAAACATCACTAGCTGCACATATCTTCGGGTGGTCAGGAAAAGAGTCACGGTCACGAGAATACTCTGATTGAATTGTCTACGTCTGAGTAAAAATACCCCCCTCCCTGAATAACTAATCAGGGAAAAATGTGAAGATAAAAACCAATGTGATATAAATAGGTAGTGAACATATGACAGTTTGTACATTTACTTTGTGAAGATAAAAGAATTTTCGGTTCTTAATTTGTTATTATAAATATTAATATACTTACATAATTAACCTCGAGTATAAAGTAATATTCTCAAACAGGTTGGATATATGTTAAATTAAAGTGGGATTGTTTTATGAAAGAGTAATGTTGAAGAGTTTTTACTTTTCCGTATTAGATTCCCAAGTCTATGAAATGGTGTATCCGATGTATAAAGTTATGACAATATAACAAAACAAACCAACATATATATACATATATACAATAAAAATAAACAGAATGTCCTATTAATAAACTATATGTTAATGTTATATTATACATGTAAACGGATATACGGGCAATTGATATATAAAGAAGTAAGACCTCCATACGACCATACATATATGTATGTCATGTACAGTATGTGATACGGAGTAACACAATGCATTTTCTTCACCGTAAACGAAACAAATAACTCTAAACACTCAACATTGTTATGTTTCGGTTCAACGCTAATGAATTTCGATCGCTATATAAGAAAATGTATCAAACGTGAGTCTTACATATCTTGGCAGAACATAACTTTCAAGATTGATATTGATGCCACTAGTTATGTTTTCAACACTCAAAGAGTAGATGTATCAGAAGATAAGTAATGCTGTATCTAATTTTGTAATTTCATTTTTAAATTTGGGTTGAATGTAGATTATTATCACTTGGACTCATAAAAAAAGGGGAGAAAGAGAAATACCAAATCTTCTATTGGGCTAGAGAGTTCTCTTATCCTCCCAGTGTAACTTATGGGCCTAATAACCCTTACCTGATTTTAGTTGGGCTCCAGGCTTAACCTATGTGTATAACTTGGGCTCAAATTCACATTAGGTTGATGATCCATTAATACTTTCACTACAGGTTGATGATCCATTCATACCTTTTTTAAAACTTTCACAATTGGTCCCTGAACAAATCTATGAAGCATAACATGTTTTAGATCATATTCTATACCCAACATATACCAAATCTTTACTCGGATCATATTTACCATAGAATTCTATTAAACTTTCAGTTATGTCTACCCTTAAAACTGCCAGTTATGTCCTAGTATATATATCTGCTTTTATTAACTTTATTAGCATATATTTGAGAAAGAGAAGAATGAAGAGGGGTGATTTATGATGAACACCAAGAGTATTGAAATGCAATGTGCATGTTAATTATGGGTCGTAGTTAGAACAAAATCGCGACAAACGTTTCAAGAAGACTATAATCGCGTGAACTCAAAGTGTGACATGCAAGCTGTGAACCGCTACTGACAGTATGCACAATCATATGAGAGATAACCCATTTGTGATTTGATCATATATATATACTATGTGCATCATCCTGTTTTAACTCCTTTAATGTTTTATACGGAAAAAAATGTGATTGAGCATACAGTCTTTGTGCTCGTATAAAACAATATATACAGGGCAAAAATGTAGTTGAACATACATTCTTTTAATCGTAACGTAAAATACATGATTTTTAACGTTTTAAATTATAAATGGCATGTCTAAAATCTAAAACAAATTTAGTTTCTTTTAGACTATGTATATGCTATAATACCAATCTTGCTATCTATAATATACATGGTATGTCCTTCATGCATGCCACGGTAATGAAAGTATGAAACATCATTAAACATAGGTTTTATCTTCGTATTCAAATAGCCATTTTTAGTTAAAGTCAAAAGACTGCTCCTAGTTGAGTAGTAATGGCATAAATGAAGTACATAATCATTAGAATACGTAACACCTATGAAAATCATTAAGGTAATTATCTTTAAACTCAACTGTTATAAGCCAACCAGTAACTTGTTAAACTTGTAAACATCTTAATAAAGTTAATCAAGTTGTAGTACATTCTCACAATCCATTTAAGGTAAAAACAACGCCTACGGTTAATCATTTGTAAATAAAGGGAAAACGTTATCGAGCACGGGACCAAAAGGATCATGTGATACGAAAAGCAAAATAATTCGGTAACCGAAAAAAAAGAAGAAGAAAAAATGATTTTATCGAATGCCACCTACTATTCACTCCTTCATTCGTCACGCAACAAGGATGGTAATACGCGCACACCCTGCATACATTACTCATATAAATATGTCCTCTTTCCCTCATCGTTCATGAGATCCATCTTACAACTTCACATGTTGTAAGATTGGTGAGGAGACAAGCTTTGGGATTCTTCGGTAACCTGTTTATATAAAGCCATCTCCACCTCCACCCATACCAGTTATCTTACACTATATATCTATCTCAATACATATATAGCTAGATAATAAAGATGGCGCTTTTTGATGTTCAGCATCCGTTGATTCTGGTTTTTGGTATCCTAGGTACGTAATACGTACTACTATCTTATATACTCTTTATATATCGATCTGATTCTGTTAATATGTTTAATACAAATTTTGATCTATCATGAGTAAAAATGTAATGGTAGTTCATTGTGTATCGAAGTTAAAAGTTCAGATATCATTTTCCCTTTGATACACAAATATTGTTTTTTGGTTATTTTGGACATATCAAAATGATTATATGAGGTTTTAAACGCGTGATCAACCTTCCTCTTGAATTTTTTTTGTATGAGTTCGCATTACTATAGTAATTTTCCAAACCTTAAAATGAATGATCAAAATATATGATTTTACTGTCTGATTAATGATCATCACGAATTAATGATTTATTGTTGTTGTATCTGATGTCACAGGTAACATTGTCTCCACCGGTGTTTACTTTGCTCCATTGTAAGTCAACTGCTTTTATCATCGCTAACCAATTTTAGAATGAAATTAACTAATCTCTGAAACGTATGTTCATTAGCAAAAACCAATTAATGTGGATTGATTAATCTTTGGTGATCGATACTTACAGGCCTACATTTATTGAAATATGCAAGAAAAAGTCCACAATGGGATTCCAATCGTTGCCATATGTGGTCTCGTTGTTTAGCGCGATATTATGGCTGTATTACTCACTTATCAAAGAAGGAGACACCTTTCTACTCATCACAATCAACGCTCTTGGTTCAGTCATTGAACTGGTCTATGTCATCATTTTCATCTTATACGCTACACCCCATGGCAAGGTAAGTTGCTCAAAAAGTTATAGGTGAAATATAGGTGGGTAAGGGAGGTTGGGTAAGTAGTTAAAAGTTAAAACATGCAACTTTCGTAACGGGTCGTAACGATGTTGGGCCATATTGGGTTTACCTCAGATCTATTTTGCTCAATTTTTTTAAGACACAATATATTTATTAGCTAGAAATGAGGATGTTATGTTTGATTAAATAAAATGATTTACGAGATTGTATGGATTAGTAACAGTTTGGGAAACTTTTAACATACCCAGCCATGCGACACTTTTTGTATTTTAGGGAACTTTTTCGAATAACCGGCATACTTACTTTTATTTTTAAGGCTAATACATGTAACTAAATCAATGCTGTTATTTACAGAAGCAGACATTTCAGATTTTGGGTGCAGCGATGGGGTTGTGCCTTTTGATTTCTCTTGGGTCGTTTTTCATATTGGATGGATCCAAGCGGGCTCTAGTCGTTGGTTGGTTTTGTGTTGCAGTTTCCGTGTGTGTCTTCGCAGCACCCCTTACAATTGTGGTTAGTATTTAATTATTAATTACCATATTCGAATAAAATTCATACTGTATAGAAAACGGACATTAAGACACCTGGTTTGTCATGACGATTAAAATAAAACTACTTTCTGAAAAATTGTCTCGATTACCCCTTTAAAAAAAGTTGTGGTTTTGGTGATTCTTCACGAGAGAGATCGTAATTTGTCACTTATGCAGAAGCGTGATTCATACACATTTAAAAAGTTCAAATTCATTTTTACGTATTTTCGGCTGAACATAACAGTTTCAAGTTGTAAAGACTAAAAGCGTGGAATTCATGCCATTCACCCTGTCATTCTTTCTCACGTTGACCGCGATGATGTGGTTCGCGTATGGCATGTTCACCAAGGACATGTGTGTAACGGTATGTCACCTTTTAAATTTATTTCCTTTTTATAAAACAAAAATAAAATGGGTTTATATTTAACTTAAGTGTAACTATTAATGAGTTAAACAAAATTGTAGGTGCCAAATGTATTGGGAATTGTATTGGGGATATGTCAAATGGTATTGTATCAATATTACAAGTACAAAAGCAAGGTGCCAAGTATCCCAGAAATAAAGCTACCTGAACAGATAATAAACATAAAGGTATCCAACTCGGAAGTGTATCCAGTCGATTCTAGTCGAAGCAGCGGTAGTGAAGTCCAAGTAGAGGAAGAGAAGGTTAAGGAAGGCGGCAACGATGGTGGTTTAGAAGCTATGGAGCAAAATAACTGTGTGGTGATGGCTAAGGTGGACGACCATGTACCTTGTAAGGTGGAAATGGTGAATATGATCAAGCCTATACAAGTTGTGTGTGCAACTTAATTAATTATATCTGTTATACTAGTTCTATGTGCAACTTAATTTCATTTGGTTTATTTATGGCTATATAAATCCATATGTACAATTTTATGGTATCAAACTATCAATATTGTTTATTTTGTAAGAAAAATGTGATGATTGGGTCAAGTTACAATTTGCTTATCCTAGACTGTATTTTCTAATTATCGCCCATGTGGTCTAATAGGGGTGTAATCGAGTCGAGTCGAGTCGACACAGTGTCAAGCTCGAGCTCGACTCGATTAGAAAACTCGAAGCTCGAAACTCGACTCGAACTTGATCGAGCTTGTAATTTCAAGTTCGAGTTCGACTCGACTAATGTATCGATACTTTCGAGCTCGGCTCGACTCGACTCGATTATCAATCTTAAAATATAGGGTAAAGTATCTGGAAATGCAACTAACTTGTACCAAATATATATTGTGTGTACCCAACTTACGTATGCTATTTTTAATGCAACCAACTTTCAAAAAATGTCTATTGTGTGTACTTTGATGACGTGGCGAGCTCATGTCACTCTATCCTACGCCACATGGCACGCTCTGAGCTCGCCACGTCATCAAAGTACACACAATAGACATTTTTTGAAAGTTGGTTGCATTAAAAATAGCATACGTAAGTTGGGTACACACAATAGAGATTTGGTACAAGTTAGTTACATTTCCAGATACTTTACCCTAAAATATATGTATTAAACAATTTATAGTTAATATTAATCGACTCGACACTTTTAAGCTTGACTCGACTCGACTCGCTCGATACCTTCATGCTCGACTCGACTTGAAGTTTATTAAATAATAAGAAAAATATGTAAACATAAATATAAATGGAGGGTAAAAGTGTAAAATAGTGCAAACTCGATTAGGCTCGCGAGCTTCTCGAGCCGGGTATTTTAATACTCAAGCTCGACTCGAAACTCTACTCGAGTAGCTCGAGCTCGAGCTCGACTCGACTAGTACCGAGTCGATTTCGAGTATTTTTTGAGTTGATCTCGAATAGCTCACGAGTTGTCTCGTCTCATTTACACCCCTATGGTCTAATGGTAAGGCGTCGTAATATCCTCACATGAGGTCTTAGGTTCGAATCTCTGTGGGTAAATATTTTGGGTGGGTAGAAAAAGAGTTGAAAATGGTCACGGAAAGTAGTCATTTAATTTGGAACGGGAAGAGGTATATTAAACCAAATTTACTCTCGTATGGGTTTTCTAGAATTTTGTTTAAAAACCTAAATATCATCTCTTAAATAATCCAAGGATGAGCCTTGTAGTTTTTTCAACAATGATTGACCCTCCTCCTTAATCGGTCTGAAAAACAGTATCAATCACCATCGTCCATATTGTTCATAAAAATAATTAACATTGTCCATACAAAATTAATTCCTTAAAAATCGAAAAACAACATGCTTGACCACCCTCAGTCATCCACATTTTGATTCATTCATCTTTTTGAATCCATCTCATCCAATTCTTCAATGGAAAAAAAATGTAATGGTAAGTCTAAAAATCGCAAGAAAACCAAAGATGAAGTTGACGACGATCAAGACGAATCTTTGTTCGACGTCGATCATGATCAAATCTTGGCTAAAATTGATGATTTGATTGACGAGTTATCAAAGGTCAATGAAAAAAGTAACTCAAATGAAGTTCCTGATACGGTGGACACTTTTGTTAGGATAATCGAATCAAAAATTAAAGCGTACAATGCCATAAAATCGGGTACAAGATTTGGTAACGTGATGGAAGATGACGAGTATTTCATAGAGGCAGTTCGACGTTTATCCAAACTTAAAGTTGTTCTAAGTGAGTTCCAAAATACACCGTCTTTTAATAACATTAGTAAGATTTTACAACAAGCTATGGCGTTAATGGAAGAAGAGTTTCGAGCTCTTTTATTAAATTCGAATGCTCCTTCTGAGCCAATAACCAAAGGGGCCGCATTAGAATCGAATAATGAAGATGATTTTCCAGGTTATTCGAAAGAAAACATACTTTTAATGAACAAAATCGCCACACTAATGATCACTGCGGGGTACCAATACGAATGTTGTCAAGGGTATAGGACGATACGAAAAGATGAATTGATGGATCAAATCAAGAGATATGAATTTGAAAAATTGAATGTTGAAGATGTTTACAAATCGAAATGGGCTTCACTCGAGCCCGATATAACCCGATGGGTTAAATTAACAAACCATTGCTCTAACTTCCTTTTCCCAGCCGAAAAGAAGCTCGGAGAAACAATTTTCTCCGATCAATTTTCAGGCATATTTATTGACCTAATTCACGGCATCATCACGTCACTTCTCGAATTTGCAACAGCGGTTGCAATGGAAAAACCAAAGGGAAAACGTTTGTTCAAGTTTATCGATATATATGAAGCAATTTGTGTTCTTAGAACGCTAGTCGAAGATTCAATCTCAAGTGACGTAAAACTAGAAGAATCGACTACTTTAAAATCCGAAATATCATCCACGAGAGATAGCATTGGCGAGGCCGTGGTAAACATGTTTTACGATTTAAAGAACTCCATTCGTAACGACACAAATAAAACTAGTGTTTCAGGGGGTGCAGTGCACCCCTTGACACGTTACGTTATGAACTACATAAAGTGTGCGGTAGAAGAGTATCAGAGGACATTGGAACTTATTTTCAGACAATATAATAAAGTAGAAAATGAACCTGTATCTGGCGTAAACAACTCATCGTTATCGATACAAGTATTGTCGGTAATTGAACTGCTAGAAGCTAATCTTGAAACAAAATCGGCACTCTACAAAGACCTATCATTGCGGTACATATTTCTAATGAACAATTTTCGGTACATTTTACAAATGGTTAAGGGGACAAATGAAATGAAACAACTTATCGGAGATAATTGGTGCCGCCGTAAGTCATCAGATGTTAGAAACTACCACAAGAGTTACCAACGCGAAACGTGGACCAAATTGTTACAATGGCTTACACAAGAAGGTGTTCAAGTAAATGGAAAACCGAGTAGGAAAATACTTAAAGAAAGGTTTAAGAATTTTAACGCGATGTTTGATGAGATACACAAGACGCAAAGCTCTTGGGTAGTGAGTGACGATCAACTGTTATCGGAGATTCGGGTATCGATAACTGCAGTTGTGAGCCCGGCTTATAGATCATTTGTCGGGCGGTATAAACCGCAGTTTGAAGGTGCTAAGAGCATCGATAAGTACATAAAGTATCAACCCGAAGATATCGAGTCATTGATTGAAACGTTATTCGAAGGTAAATCACACTTTTATTGTATATTTAAGTTGCAATTGACCCAAACTCGTTTTGACCCGTTACCTTTTTTCTACTTATAATTTTAATACCGCTGCTGTTTTGAAAGGTACCGAGAAGGTGGAGACTCAACTGAATGGTATACAATCTGTATCAACTGTGAAACAAACTACAGGGGCCTTCAAGAATCTTCTGAAAACTTATAAAAATGTGGGATTGATGTAATTATAGCTTTATTTTTGTAATTTCATTCTTTAGTTAATAAGGAAAATTAATTAGTTATGTAATTCTTACCTTTTTACACTTGTATATATAACAAACGTCTAGACAGTAGACATCAAATAGGTAATCCTTTGATGGAAAATTACAACAATGTCAAGAGAATTATTCTACTGATTTAAAAGGATTGAGAATACTTGAGGGGTCAAAGTATAAATAGACAAAACTTAAGGGGTAGGATCATGTTGTAACAGAAACATAATATAAGATCAATCATTGACTTTGATATCATGAGAAAACAAGACAACGAACAAACATTTTGAATGCTGCTATTGAAATGAACAATTCACGCCTTATACTACACAATGCTTTGATAGTCACTATGGATGAACAACTTCGAGTCTTTCGTAACGGTGGAATCGTTATCGAAAACGATCGAATTATAGCCATTGGTCAATCTTCAGATATAGTTAGTAAATTCTCTTCAAATTCACAGGATATCATTGATCTTCATGGCCAGTTTATACTTCCTGGTTACTTTCTATACATCATCAATATTCAATATTAAATTATATTTGTTCACAGTTTACATATACGGAGTAATCTGTATGTAGGCCTGATTACACAAACCTAAAAGTAGACATACTTCTATCATTAGTTGAATTTGATCTCTCTCTTAATCTCATCCGATCAATTTTTCACATCTACCAATCACATTTTTAGGTCTAGATTTAGGCTACAAGTTTAGGTCTACCTATCATTTTTCAATTAGTACTTTGTTTAATAAGTGTTTTTGGGGTTTTTTTCCCCCCTGTGCTACATGATAAGTAGATTGTAAGTTTTTTAGTTTATGAGATTGAGTAGCGGCTTTTGGTAGAGATGGGCAAAACAGGCAAAGTCTGAGCCCGGTCTTTGGCCCGGACCGACCCTAGTCCTTAAAACGTCCAGAATATGACCCAGTTTCGTGTTTTATAGTTTGGGTCAGTTTTACCACCTCTACTACTATTTACTGATTGCTAAGTTAAGTTATGTTTTGACTTCCTCTTTGCTGGTTTTAATATCCAAGTCTTTTACAGTTTTAATGTTTTGTATGTGCTAAAAATTTAAACTACTTGCATATTATATGTGCTTCTATGTTTCCTATATGCATGGCTATTAGAAACCATTTAAGAACTCTATTAGCGATGATGATTTATTTAATGCAATATGTTTATTAGGATTGATTAATACACACGTCCATACGTCTCAACAATTAGCTAGAGGGATTGCTGATGATGTCGATTTGCTTACATGGTTACATCATCGCATTTGGCCATATGAATCCAATATGACTGAACAGGATTCATACATCTCCACATTACTTTGCGGAATTGAACTCATTCACTCTGGAGTAAGCTTTATCAGTTCCATACTTGAGTGAATCAAGCAAGTTCCTTTTTCAGCTTTAGAAGCATTAGTTACTCAATTAGCATATTTTGACAATTCATTTAATAATACACAGAAACTTTGGTTTTCACAATATAAAAACCTTTTTCTTTTTTTTTCCTTTTTATTGCAAAAATGTCATACAGGTCACATGCTTTGCAGAAGCAGGAGGACAACATGTATCAGGCATGGCAAGGGCTGTAGTGTTACTAGGTTTACGAGCATGTTTGACCGAGTCAATCATGGATTCTGGCAACGGTTTACCATCTTCTTGGGGCATTAGGACTGCAGATGAATGTATTCAGGTATAATTTCCATCACTGCAGACTTTGAAATTTCTGAATATGTAGAATTTGGTGTAGACATGTACCCTTGATATATATATATATATATATATATATATATATATATATATATATATATGTATGTACTTGTCGTCATTCAATTAAATGTTCCTCTATGTTTTTGTTATGCATTTTTTGAAAATGTTTAATTTTGTAAGCGCACAGTTTCAAAAGGAGTTGCACAAGAAGTATCATGATACTGCTGATGGACGTATCAGAATATGGCTTGGGATACGACAGATTATGAATTCAACTGATCGATTACTTCTTGAGACAAGAGATGTAGCGAAAGAACTGAAAACTGGAATCCACATGGTGACTCTCTCTTCCCCAACTCTTATGTTTTTGTAAATAAAAATTATGGTGTCAAGTGTCTGAAATTGTACAAAATTTTACCCAAAATCCTATTTTATGTATCTGACATTTAAAGTTTATGTTCAAATTATCAAACTTTCAGTTATTGTTATTGTATTGCTTAGTTGTTTTTAAGTTGTCACGTAATCACAACTAATATCACAGGCTTAGAAGTTACTACTATAAGAGGTCGGATACTATGAGGTTCTAATTTCCTAATTGTTTCAAAACGTAGCATGTTGCAGAGATACCTTTTGAAAATCATCTCGTGATGCAAACTCGAGAAGTTGATCATGGAACAGTTACATACCTGGAGAAAATCAAGTTTTTGACAAGTAATTTGCTTGCAGCTCATTCTGTTTGGGTCGATGAAAATGAGGTAATTTCCTAAATCAATGTTGCATATTTTCTCACTATTGACCGACTTACTGACTTACGTTTTAGCAGTAAATATTACAGTATTGATTTTAAATTAAATGCATTTTTCAGATTGGATATCTTTCTAATGCTGGGGTTAAGGTGTCTCACTGTCCTGCTGCTGCCATGCGTATGCTTGGATTTGCACCAATTAAGGAAATGCTTGATGCAAATGTTTGTGTATCACTGGGAACAGATGGAGCACCATCAAATAACAGAATGAGCATTGGTGTGTACTACTGTTTTACTTTAAAATGCATGATTCTCACTATAGTACTCCCTCTGTCCAAGTTTCAATTATACATGAACCAATACATATTTTATATTTATACTCTACTTTTTGTAACAGGTCAAAAGTTCGCTACTGTGTATTCAAATGCTTACAATATTTTAATTGTTTCATTTATATCTGATACATTGATTTTTTACCAAATACAAAAAGGGAAAAAAATAAAATAAAAAAAATCAGCAGGTCAGCCCAACCTGACGCGACCGACTCCTTTTGTCACCTCTAGTGATGGTGTGGTTCATAAATCTTTTATTATCTTTTACAGTTGATGAGATGTACTTGACATCTCTGATTAACAAAGGGCGGGAAGTTTATTCAAAAGGCACTACCGACCCTACAGCTCTACCTGCAGAATCAATTCTGAAAATGGCAACTAAAAATGGTGCAAAAGCAGTACTCTGGGAGAACGATATAGGATCTCTGGAAGTTGGAAAGAAGGTGGTTATTATTTTTTCTATAAACCAGCCAATACTTTCCGGTCTTTTTTTTTTCTTCCTTGTGCTACTTGTGAATATTGGCATTCCTTAGAGGTGGAAAAATGGGTGGGTCAAGTTGGTTGGGTATCAGGTCAAAATAGGTTCAGGTCAGGTTGACCCAAAACAATTATGTCTCACTTTCAGAACAAATTTTTTATATGGTTTGTGTGCTGCATCTGATTATCACGATATACGATAATAATACTACTTAATTTTTGAGTGAAGGGATTTAGACAGTACACTTTAGGTGACTTTCGTATGCTTAAGACCATTTTCCTTAACTAAGATTTTTATCTATTTGACCTATTATAAATAAAGATTGTAACCTGAATCAACCCATTCACAAATAATCTTCGTATGCTTCTATTCTGGTATAATTAAAATGTAAAAGTATGTGTTTGGCCATAACGCCACTTAGGATTCGAAATTTGTGCTTATGTATGTTTCTGCAGGCTGACTTGATTGTAATCAACCCTTCATCATGGTCTATGGCGCCAATTCATGACAGGTATATCCAAACGCTAAAATGCATTTGGATTCTTTAACGTGAATTTCTTCGTTGTCTATAAACTGTTAAATGTATCTAAGATTTGGTTAGATTTTATTTGTTAATTGCTTTATATGTGCAGCATCTCTAGCCTTGTGTATTGCTTGCGGAGTGAAAATATTGTATCTGTTATGTGCAATGGCCGTTGGATCATGAAGAATCAGAAAATCATGACTGTTGATGAGGTATCATAATTACATTAGCAACAATTGTGTAAACCTTATTCTAATATTTGCCTGAATAATAGTATAGTTTTTCGATAAGAAATCCACCAATGCAAAACATGAAATTTGTGTATTGCAGGCCGAGATTATTTCAATGGCAAAACATGCTTCTGGAGAACTTTTGAAGAGGGCTGGCATACAAATTCCAAACAGGATGAACCTCATATGAGCTCTGAACGCGTACCTTATTTAAGAAACACTAGCCTTTTAAGACAATGTATGTATTTCAGAAAAAAGGGTAAATGTCTGATATGTATCAAACAATACCCATTTTTCTTATTGGGTTGTATCAATCTTTCAGCTACTCTTTTTATGCATACCTCTTATATAAGTTTTAACTTGTAATTCAATGACGTGGTACCAATTTTAATGTCATGGCTAATGATTTGGAAACTTAAGTGGTTGCCACATCCGCAAAATACACCAGTAACTTGATAAAGTCATCAGATAGTAGAATAGCAATATTTGATTAAAATTTTGATGGATAAAAAACTCTTTCATTTTAATACAACAATGAAACTTTGGGTAACATTAGATACATTTTCAGACACTTAACCGGCGAAAAAGAAGGGAAATTGATGTTATATCCCTACTATGAGAGAACATGTAGTATCTGAAAACAGTACTGCAAATGAAAAATCTTAACACAATACCACACATCGCCATCCTGTGCAGCTGTGCTCATTATAGACAGGTTCCATTTTATTTTATAGCGCAGCATATTATTACTTTTGTAAGTGACCGATTTCAGAATCATGAACGTCTCCCAAATTCAGCTCACTCGTATTTTAGTCACTAACTTGGTTTTGATAAATTAATGTGATAATCATAAATCACATAACACGTTGATTGTTATTGCAACTAACATCCAATTATAATTTCTTTGGTTATAATTTAGTGTTATTCATTATCAGTAATTGTCGATGTCCATCTACCACGATTAAGGGTTCCTTCTAACTTATAGGACTGCGGGTATAGACTTATAATTTCCATATGAAAGATTTGTACCAGCTTCTTTCCAGTGATGGAGCTAATGTGCCTGCATGAGCCCATTCAGACACAACTTTATTGTGATTCCAGTGTAATATCAGTATAGCTTTAGTTACAAACTTGCATAGTATATATATAAATATTATTACTAAATTTGATTTTAAACCTGTTAGAGAATTTTCCTAGCTTCCCTGGCTCTGTCCCTACTTCTTTCTCAACTAATTCCCACCTTTGACACTAATCGTGTGACGTGAAGAAGATAATCATTCATGTTTCATACGCATTACTATTGTTAAAAACTCCAACTACTTGTTGGGCACAATGTCTTGCTAATATCATACTTGATGCAGCGAATTAATCTATATTCAGGCCCGGAGATGAGAGAGTGCCGTATGGGCGACCGCACAGGGCCCCCATTTCTATTGGGCCTCCAAATTTTACGTATAGTTCATGTATGTAGGTTCATTTTCAAGCCCATATTTCATAACAATGCAAATCTAAAAAGTTGGGCCTATCATATTAGTAATTAGCTACTTTATTTTTTTAATTTGTTTGATCACGTAAAAAGGCCCAAAATTAAAATATGGGCTTCAAATCTAAGAAGTTGGGTCTATCATCTTAGTAGTTATGAGCCTTTTTATGTCATGTATATATAAAAAAATATATTTAAAGGGGGCCTATTTTTTATCGTGGCACTGGGCCACCAAATTTCAAGCTCCGGGCCAGTCTATATTGTTAAAGTGAGTGGCTATAAGGAAGCAGAAGGGTGTCTCGAATTGCCAGTCAAGTGCCTATATCGTCTTCTGAAGCTTTTAAAGAACAATGGGTTGCCTTTTGAGTTTCTATATCTTTATTTTTCAGTCATATAACATGCTTCTATTAAAAATGACTAGTTAACCTACTACAAGAGCTGTCATGCTCTAGACGTCTATGCATCCCTAGCGACACAAGCATATTGCTTTTCACTATCTGAATAGAGGAGTGCTGTGAAACCACTTCCTGATGTAAACCAGCAACAGGTCGAGTCAAGTTATCTAAAATAGAAAGAAGCTAAGATAAAAATAAACAGTGTATTGTTCATGTACATATCTTGCTAATTCACTCTATCAATTTATTTTAAAAACTATGTTATTATCTTAATATATACTTTATTGCAATCATCTAACACAATTTATATATACTAGCTTATAATCTCGCGAATTCGCGAGTTATAAGTCATTTAAAGTGTGTTTTTATTGGACAATCTCATCTATACACTTGAAGATATTTTACCTTGAATGTAGATCATCATTTTATCGTGAGTAATAAAGAGAATTATATTATGATATGATCACCAAAGCAAAAGTGAAGATACCACATAAAACCCTTGAATAATATTAACATGAGTAAACCAAAAGTAAAGTGGAAGGAATAATAAAAAATTAGCATCAAACACAATGAACATCTACTTGTTGCTTTAAGCATATATTTGTTAGTCTTTTAATAAATACTATAGAAAAAAATGTAATTCTTTTTTTATTATTTTAGTGTGACATTTAAAAAAAAAAAATGTCAAGCAAATATGATTTAACGTTGACTGAGAAAATAATTGTGATTGTGATTCTTATTGCTTCAGGTTATTAATTCAAATAAATTAAATATGATTTATTATTTATTATATTATTATTTTTATTTTTATTATTTTTATTTAAAGCTCTGTTTTTGTTGGTTGATTTAGTCAGCCTAATTAATTTGAAATTTGAATGTAAACAAGGAAATTGTCTCGCGCTTCGCTGCGAGTAGCCGAGCACACTATGACCTAAATCATTAAAATTCATACTATTCCAAAATAATTATCCATATTATTAATTATATTTACCCCAAAATAATTATCACTTGAAAAGAAAATAACTATTAAAAATCATTAAACTCTCCATTTTACCCCCGTTTATTACTCTCATTCATTTATTTCTTAAATAAAAGTCAGTCAAACTTGTCTTAAATATAAGGTTAAAACTGACATTTATTCAACATATCTTAATTCACACCAAAATTGTTAGGGGACAATTTGTGTGAGACGAAAAGAATATATATGTTTTATTCATCTATCACAATTTCGTTTTTGACCGTTTTACATGTGAATACTAATTTTCTATGTTTAGTTTATCAACTAATTTTTACATTTCGCAATAGTTTAAATAGACTTCAATTTATACATATATTTATATATTTTATTTTTACTTTCTAAAAATTATCACATGATGTCACACCTAAATTTTATTGGTTGCCACGTGCTAGTCACATATGTATGAAGAATATTAAATATTGTAAGAAAAATAGAAAATCATTATCACTCATCAACACGTGGAGCTGTGGAGTCTCCTGACCATGGCAGCCAATAGCGTGTGAAATTTAAGGAAATAACGACTGTAAAGAACATAAACTCTGTTACAAACAGTAAACCCTTGCGCCCATTGAGGATATATAGAATAGGTGGCATTGAATTGAATTAGTTTAAATTAGGGGTAAGTAGGTAATTTAACAAAGGTTTACAATACTTATTGCATGGACAAAATGAGGAGATTAGATCAATGGTTATTAGGTATACAGGTTAATGAAGGGAGTTGATAAATACAACACCATGATTGTTTCATACAATACAACAGTTATAGATTACAGCTTACTGTACAAGTATGCAGAAGCATAACTATGTTGTATGAAACAAATTTGGTGTTGTATTTATCAACACCCTTAATGAAATGAAGGGGTAAAATTAATTTAGAAGAGATTAAATTAAATTAGGGTTGTCTACATAATTTAGTCTTTGTTATAATAATGATGTTATAATAATGATAGGAAACAGGAGATAAATGCCCAAATGGGCCGGTCAAGAGTCATACTGGAGTTGAGTTGAATAAAAAGTTTATGAAAAGACGATCTAGCCAGCTAACCCAAATATCTACCAAAAAAGTATCCATTTTAACCCAAACTCATTTTGATTCGTTACCCAACTCGTTTAGCCCTTGCAACCTCTACTTTCTACTTGATTGATTAGGAGTCCACTAACCTTAAGCAAAATCTCTACTCAACTCGTTTAGTCTACAAACCTTAGGAGGTGTATATGGTCGCATAAAGATACAAGTTAAGACAATATGCTTCTAGCCCCAAAAAATGGTATACATCAAGCATCAACAAGTAAACTATGTATTAGATATCAAAAAGAAAAGTTATTTACAAGTTTTAACAAGTAAACTACGTATTAGATCTTCAAAAAGAAAAGGTCTCTGTACAAGCTTTACAAGCGAACTCTATGCAACCTAATCTCATCACCCCTAACATCAAAAAAATTTGACGTAAAATTAGGGGTAAAAAAATTCTATCTAAAAAACTAGCACAAAACTTTGATATTCATATTCATACAAGCTAATAAACAACAAATGATTTTAAAAAAAGAAAAAAAGGAAATATAAAAAAGAAGACTCACGGGTCGGGTTAATCTTCTATACGTTGTATCTCACCCATCATTATTCGGTTGCTGGTAACCTTAAACCCCAGTAGGGCTGGGTCAATTTGCCTTCCCTTTTTTCCTTTCTTTTTTCCAATTTTACCCCCTTGTCCATCTCCACTCTCTAAAGTAGCAGATGCTGCATGATTATCTGTCTTCTTAGCATTGCTTTTAAGCATGTCACTAAAAGATGCCGTCTCTAATACGTCAGCATCACTATAAGATGATGTTCTCCGGAAGCGAACGTCCTTGCCAGCAGTCATATTTTCAGTGGTTTGATTTGCTACACTACCTCCCACTTCCTGTCTCCCACCTAATAAAAAATTCCACAAGGTGAGAAAAAAGCTTTGATAACAGGAACATTAGAACAACAAACTGCAGGCCAGCCCACCAACGTTTTTGTATTTTGTTAGAAATTATGGTGTCAAGTACACCTCCAAAAGCTATACCTCAAATAAGACAGATGTATAAAAACGTAATACAACGAACAGACGATTTAGAAAATTATAGGCATCTGCATACGCAATTCAACTTTTGACCTGTTACCAACAAAATACAACCCAAAATGACCTGTTTCCACCATAAATGGATTACAAATGCCACCTCTGGTTCTGACTGATTTTTAAGCATAATAATATACATTAACAGTGACCATATGTTCATTGGAGTAAATCAATAGACATGTTGAAATAATTATTAGTACTTTTAAGTCGAGCTTCTTAAGCAAACTGGTTGATACTTCATTAAGATTCATAACGGTCAATGCATAAAGAGGTTTAAACCTTTAAAAAACATACCTTCAGGAGATATCATACTAGGGACACTCCTCACTCGGACATCAGGGTTTGATGCCAGCTCAGATAACCCTTCATGTGATGAGGCTGCACGTGCAACCGGTGGACGTTTCAACAAAATATTTTCAGGCCTCTTGGACGTAGCTGTCACCCTGTGAACAAAGCTAGTGCTTAAACTGACGCTAAAATAACAAATTCTAACACGTTTATGTATGTAGTTATGTAGGTATGCAAGGAAGTACAAGGACATATTTAGGATACATACATACAACCACAATAAATAACAGTAACGAAGTTTCACTTCTTTATAAATTATTATCAAATATGATTATGGAATAAGTTCCTACTACAAGTTCAATATTACAAGAAGTTTTCCATACCGTTCTTTAGCCTCAACTGAAAAGGGTTCGGTAAGACCCACCTTGTCAAAGTATAAACCTGTGTACCCAACTGGACATGTCAGAATCAATAATAATATATATTAAAGGAATCTTAATGAAAAAAAAGGCTAATACATAGATATTACCACCACCCTGTTGAGCCATACTTTCTTGAGTTTCTGCACCTGCACCCTTCATTATTTCGGATGGTGACGAACCCACCATAGAATGTGTATAAACTGCTTGAGACAAGCCATTAACACCAAATAACTGGTTCTCTTCATTGCCTTTGAACCCAGCTATTGTCTCATCCATGGATGCCCCTGGACTAGACCCATAAGATCCGACAGCAAACGGGTGGTTCGGGTTAAGTCCGACTTGGTGATCGGAGTGGTTAAAGGAAGATGGTCTTCTTTCAAAATGTATTCCACTATTAATATCTAAAGGCTCCGTAAGTTGATTGGTTGGTTTCTCATGTAGTAGTTCCATAAGCAATCTTTTTGAAGTCTCGTCACTAGCTCCACCAGACATCCAATGACTTTGATCTTCCGAGCTCCTTCTCGCTTCCATTTCTCTTTTCTGCCTCTCATTTATATGCAGTTGTTGAATCCTGGATTCCATCCACTCATTTGACATTTGACCATTGTGGCCTTCCATCACATCCAAATGGGATGGATGGAAAGTATTAGATGATAAAGGATGGTTAGATTGATGAGAGATGACACTTGAAGGAAAACGGGCTACTTGACTAGCATGGTGTAACTGAGCATTTGAATCTTGAAATTCTATGCTTTGGGCTTGACCTAAAGAATTTACAACATCATGGTTCATTCCTGGACCACCACCTGGCATTGACAATGATCTCTCATATGGTAACGGGTTAGGGTCAAAAAGGCCCCGCTGAACCCGTTCCTGAACCGAGAGATTACGTTCCAGATGACTAAAATCTTCCAGAGATTGTCTTTGTTGCTGCTGATAGAACTCTGAAGGATCGAGTCCAGCTGAGTTAACTCGGTGAAACCAGTCAGAACCGAGTTGCCTTTCTTCCTCCATTTCAACCCTCTGCCTCAACCCCATAGGCAACTGCCTCCCATGAAACTGGTCACGTTGAAGCATCTGATGTTCCAAAGATGACATCTGTCCATGCTTAGCACGCACCATCATCTCCAAAAGATCGTCTTGGTGCCCTTGGTGACCATACTTTGCTCGAATCAAATGTTCTATTGATGGATCAACATGTCTTTGCTGATGCGGTGAACGTTGTTGCATTTCACTTAAAATCTGATGCTTTAACAGAAGTTGATCGAGTGCGTTATTAGATCTCACAGCATCATTGCGTGACCTCAATCGTCCATCTTGCATCTGGTTTTGTACCAATTGTTCAAGCAGCATTTGTTGTCTAGTTTGCTGCTCCTTGAGATGCATTTGCTGTTGAAGCTGAAGTTGAATTTGTCTCTGATGTTGTTGCTGTTGCTGTTGATGTTGCTGTTGCAACTGAAGTGCCAAAAAGTGGTCAAGATCTTGACCACTTTGACCAGTCAATTGTTGATGGTTTATTAGATTTCGACCCGAAAGTTGATCAAGCATTGGTTCATTCAAGTGAGAAGCAGACAACAAATTATGCTGTTGGAGCAGCTGCTGTTGGATGTGTTGAGCCCTAAGTTTCTCTGCTAAATCGAAGTGATTAACCTCTTGATCCATGTGTAAAAACTGGTCAGCCACTCCACCACCAGGATTCATAAGTTGCTGGTGAATACCACCACTAAAAGGTGGCTTCGATGACTGCTCTTTCCTTAAACTAGACTCCTCGAGCTCAGACCACAACAAGCCAAATGGGTGCATCTTGTTTTCATTTTGACTCGGGGCACCAGGATTGGTCAACTCAGTAGGAACCGTGTGATTATTCACATAATTTCCAGATGGCATGCCTCTGAAAGCATTCCCCGTAATATCATGACTGCTACCAGGCCTACCTGGGAATAAAATCTCTGCAAAAAAAAGAAGAAAAAGAATGGAACAATAATGATTATTCAGAAATAGTTATCTCACCCCTAAATAGATAATATTCAGGATCAAATTTTGTATACTTAAAGTTGAAAACAGATTATTACGACAGACAGTTTCAAAATGCAAATCCAAGCAACCCCTAAGATGTGATCAATTACAATGCTAACTTAGCAAATTTGATGCAAAGAGAATCTCACCTTCATCATGAAAGCCTTGACCCTCAGAATACGGTTTTGTAGATAAATCATTATTAACAGCCAACTGCCAACGAGAATCATCTGTCAAAACACCCATTTCAGAAACAGGAACAGGCACAGAGACATCAGCATCCAACTTCTCTTCAAAACTACCAGATTGGTCCATGTTGGTGTAACTATTTGTAACTTTTATGTGTGGCATAACATCTCCTAATTCCTCGAAAGGAGTTCCTTCAGGTGCATCCGCCACGCGTACTGGTAAATCTGCCCCAAAAAACCCTTGTTCAAACCAAGAAATGATGTCAACTCCAAGAAACGGTCCCTGGATCTCCCCTTGTGGATCACAATAGAACAGACTTAACTCTTCAGATGGTATACCACTTGCCAAATGTTTATTTATACTACTCTTTAAGGGCTGCATATTTTCGGTCCAATGTTGGTCAGAAGAAGGCATGGCAAGAAGTGAGTTTGAATCATTAGGAAGCTCGGTATTAATGTCAAATGTGGAAGATGACTGGACATCATCAAACAGATGATGCTTCCCGTGAGTTGCATCAGTAACTTTAAGATTAGAAGCATCATCATGATTGATGCCTTTGACTCCAGTAAAGTATTGCCCTGCTAAAAAGTACAATATTCTGTTACAATTGAAGTGCTAATAACTGTTATTTTCACATATAAAAAAATCTGAAACTCACCAGCTATCAAGTCAGTTTTAGGACCATTACATTGTACAACACTATCAGCATCTAAATGATAAGTTTCTTTATTTGGATCAACCAACTCTTCCACCAAGGAAAGATTACCATCTTTTACAGCATCTTTTACCATTACACTATCGGTGACTTTTCCCTTCCATATATCACCAAGTATAGCCTGTGACCAAAAGATTAACTAGTCAAATCAAATTAACAATGAAGTTGGCAAAAGAGCTGTCAAGAAACATTATTTTACCTCTTCCTCTTTGTCAGGAACAACAAAAGCAAGTGGTTCGATATAAGTTACTTGTGTGATAGGAGGTACTTGGAAAATTTTGTCAGGCATATTAGTAAAAGATGGGTCAAGCTTCTGACTACGGTATATATCAAGAAGCTTTCCCCTTGGATAGAAAAACATGCCATCAGAAAGACCAGGCTTGCCAGGAACACTATTGTTGTTCTCAGTGGACCCCGCAGATGAAGGCCTTGCACCTGTCCCACTAGACCTGCCACGTCCAACGGTAAAGCCCGTGTTTGAACCCTCGGCCCGTCCTTTCTCTACTCCAAATCCAGGTGCAGCCCGGAAAGAACCAGGTCCGGTAGAATTTGTCTCCATCCTGTGGCGTGGCCTCCACTTATCACGAGTCTCTGGATCACGCTCGGAAGTTAATCTAGTGCTAACTGGATGAGTCTGAGTGTCTCCATGAACATCTTCCTTTTCACCATCCGTCTTCTTCTCCGTTCGAGCTTCCTTTTCTTTTTCATCAGGACCCCATCTAGATGACCATTTGCTATCACGTCGTGGCTCAGACCCAGAATTACGGTTACCAGCATCATTCCACCTGTCAGAGGGAGGTGGAGCTCTAGTATCAGTGGTCTCTCTACCGACATCCCCACGGCGGTCGGTTTTCCTGCGGTCTCTTCTACCAAGTAAGCCTGTTTCTCTTTCTTCTTCACGCCAACGGCGAGCACTTTCTGTTTCACTTGCAACTTTCCTCCAGTCTTTTTTGTCATCAGTTCCATCCGGACGCAAGTCCTTCACACTGGAATCAGCAGAACTTCCAAGAGAGAGAGAGCTCGGTGCACGCTCCTGTCATGATAGTTAGAAAAAACACAATCTTTTAAACCATCTAATTTTTTTAATACGAGAAACCATGTTGCATTTATAGGCACTTAGGCAGTTCTATAATAACTGATCACTTACCATCTTATTTTCGTTTGGCTTAGCATAAAGCCACTGAGGAGACAAAGGAATGCTGCTGTCCAGAGCTGGATGATCTTTAATGAACCAATCAAATACCATAACAGCTTAATATGAATAATTAGCGGAAAAAGATAGTAAATAAAGAAATACACCACTTCTTAACAGTTCATTTGGTAAGCACATACTATAGAACTACAAGCCATTCACTAAAACTTACCTTTAGAATCATCAAAGAAGCCCAACACCTTATCCTCATCATTTCCTCCTGAAGTTTCCACTATCATGAAACAAATACATGTTATTCAGCCATAATGAGTGATAATTTTGCAAAGCATCTTGCAATAAAACAGCCATTAGAGATAGTAAATCTGGCATCGTTAAACATGGTTACAGACCCTTTTGACCCATAAATCCGCCCCGTCATTTCTCTTTACACATCTCAGTAGCTTTCTTGTGAACATACGAGACACACGCACATAATAAAATATAAAGGAAACTCCTCAGGTGCTGAAACAAATTACAATCACATGCTTTAACAGTTAACACAGCTAAATATCAAATCCATAAAGGATTACAGTATTTAGATCTAAGTAGTAGATCCAATTCCAAAGTAGAACTGAGATAAAACTAAGCCTTTGCTTTGAATCCACAGGGTGACATAAATGTCAAAATTAATCGAAATAATAATCAACTGACATAAGATGAACCATGTCTTACGTATATCAAATTTCTCAATAAGCAATGCAACTAAAAGGAGATTAGCTAAAATGAGCTTAATTTCTATATAGAATAACAATTTACATTCTCTATAATCAATAATCAATCGATTCAATTGTATCAATTCATAAACCCTAACTTAACACAGTTGCAATTAATTTGAATCAGCGTGACGTAATCAACGAATTGCAGATCAGTAAACCCTAACCTATAACGATAGAACTAAAATAGTCACAGTCATAATAATAATAATAAAATTCAAAAAGTCAAAAAACTAAAACACGCGATTGAATAATACCTTTAGGAGTCCATGAGTTATCAGTAAGTTTAGAAGAAATTAGATCGTCAGCCATCGGAAGTTTCTAGAAGAAAAGATCCGGAGAGAAAGTGATGAGAAGAGAATTTGAGAATTTAAATAAAACGGAAATCAATTGAGGTAGAGATTTGAAAATTAAGGGCTTAGATGATTTGAAATTAGGGCTAGATAATATTGTTGACAGTAGCAGATTTGAGAGAGAGAGAAAGAGAGGGTTTGTGTTTGGGTGGTAGCTAGATAGGAAGACCCAATCAACAAGCGAGAGGGATTTGATTGTGTTTTTGGTTTGTGATTTTTGAACATAACCAAACCGAACCCAACCCAAACCCAAATATCATCACATTTGGACTTGGTTAATTTTGTCTCGAATTCACTTTAACTCATTAACTCATGCCATATAATCATATATATATACTAGTTTAGGACCCGCAAATTTCACGGGATCGTCCATGAAAAATATATATGTCGCTTCATATGTATATACGTCCTGACTAAGTTACATTATCAATGTACGTTAACAGTCAATTAGTCACGAATTATAGCGGGTTTGGATGTGGTTTGGGTACAGGTTTTTTATGTCGCAGGTATTGGTATGATGATGGCCTGATGGGTTTGATAATAACAGCCCAATTACATGTACTCGTATCCGTAGCCATTTATCCATATTCAAACCCACATAATTGTTATTATTATTTTGAGTTTAAATAATATGTATATATATTATTATATATAAGAAGATAATGTACATATTAACTGGTGAATCTTATACCATAAGCTTTTATATTTGGATTTTCATGATTATTACATTTTAATCTTGTATGATATGAAAACATGAAATTGTTTGCTATTTTGAACGTACCCAAACTTTATTTAAGTTAATTAAATAGTTAAATTGTTAGCTTTAAGATTTGAAATCTTGAATATACTATAGTATATGGTATTCTGGTTTCGTTTTTTTGCCGTGTTTTAAATTTGTATCGTATTTTCAAAAAACTATACAATTTTTTGTTTGGACAAAGTTACATATATGGGGATAACCGAAACCCATGAATAAATACCGAAAAACTTATGGGTAATCCTAAATGGGTACCAAGCGGGGCATTGGGCCGGGTATGTGTTCGAATATTTAAAACGGGTATGGGTACATATACAATAAAACCCGCTCGAACCCGACCCGTTACCATCCCTAATCCAAGTTGGAACTTAGAAATTTATAAAAAAAATAAAAAATAAAATGCAATTGTATAGGAATTTAGATCATTGGATAATGGAATGAAGCTATGAATTTTATGGAATTGAAAAATAACGTATTGAATCTTTGCTTAGGAAAAAATAAAAATGATTGTAGGAATAGTTTGAATTATGGAATAAATAATGGGGTAGTTATTAGATTAATTTTTTTATAAAATATTTGGAGGAGCTATCCAGAATTAAGAAAAAAAACAAAATATCTATATTGTAAATATAAAAAGGTGTATATTGTAAATATAGAAGGGCATATTAGTCTTTAATCACACATAAAATAGGATTAAGTATGTCATTATTTTTATTAATGGTTAGATCTTTATTGTTGATTTTCATCTAATAGCTATTATTCTTCAATGATTTTTCTTTTAATATATAAGATAGATAGATAGATAGATAGATGTGCATTATCATTTGGTCTCCTCTAAAATATTATGGTGTGACATTCGTAATATGAAATAAAATATTTGAACATCCATTATGTATAATATACTTGTTATTCAATGATATTCTATGCAACTTTATATCATAAAGAATTTACCAGCTCTTAAAATTTGATGATTCCTTTTTTGGGTTTACAAATCAAATAAGAGTGAGATATGCATTGATAAAAGCTTACCGATTGTTACCGGTACAAAATTTTAACACTTTACTATGAAAATTGTGATTGGTGGTATGTTAACAAAAACATTAGTGTCAAAAGAATTTGCATTACACCGTTAGTGGTCCTTCAATTGGATTTCATACATTTGGTTGTTTGTTTATTCCTTTGTTTTTTCTTATTGTATCTCTATTCATAAAACTGTATTTTTGATAATGGAGATTCTTTCTAAAGAACTTATTGTACTCTATTCATAAAACTGTATTTTTGATAATGGAGATTCTTTCTAAAGAACTTATTGTATCTCTATTCATAAAACTGTATTTTTGATAATGGAGATTCTTTCTAAAGAAGGAAAAATCACAATTATACTCCAAACACACACATATATTACATTATACTCCTTTGACTAACTTTTTACCAAAATACTCCTGTGACCTTCGTCATTGTTAGCGCTAATGAACCTACCTAATAAATACAACCAATAGAATGTGACACGTGTCCTCTCCTCGCCGGTTGTCCTCGCCTGGTCACATCAACAGAAAGCGACACATGTCCTTTCCTCGCCGCTTAGAGCTGATCATAATGTTTCCCAACCATTTTTCAACATGTGTCCTCGCCAATGGGACTACCCAACTACCATATACTAAAGTAATTAATTTGTTTCTTTTTCCTTTTATTTCCGTAAATAAAAATAATTTCAATAATGTATGTTCCTCGCCGCAAATTGATTATAACTTACATATTCAGATACGGGTTGAAGTTCATCGATATTATGATAAATATGTTGATATGAAGGGTACGAGGGTTCATAATGACCCATTACTTGAGTAGGATACATATTAATTTAGATTAATCGTAGAAGGGTGGCGGTCATCACATGGTTGGCTGCTTCCACTACCCAAACCAATTTGCTGAACAACGAACAATTTAAGATCATTATATGTGTTACTACAAATGACCCTGGATGAAAATAGCAACATCTTCATAATCAACAAGATCGATTGGGTGGGTATAACTTGACATTTTGTAGCATAACTTAAACCCAAGATCTAAATTGTTGGACTTAATGTCAAATGGGTCAATGATCAAAGTAATGGGTCGTATATTATGTATATATATTGTGTGTGAATGGGTCAAAATAAGTGTATGGCATTATGGTTTTGGGCCGCAGGCCAACAAAACAGAAAGTCCCATACGGTGTAGGTTTAGGTAGTTAAATGTGAAACGTTGTGTAGGTTATAACCGAATAGAATGAACCGTTGTAATAGTCACTGGCAGCGATTCGTTTAGTATATATATGGCGAATCAAAACCAGAAACTTAATCCTTCATTCTGTTAATAAAAGTACGTTTATATATATATTCACTGCTCCTGTTGTTTAACCGTTGCATATACATATTTATTCAATCAGAATCATGGTGAACTACAGTTGGTTATTGCAAGAAGATTACTGGAAGAACAAGAATCGGTTTGGTGTAAAGAAGCATGTGAAACAGTGGTATCAGAGCGGGAGGAGTCAATCCTAGAAGAAAAAGATTCAAAAACCCATGATGAATCGTTATAATAGTGATTTCTGGAATCAGCGATGCAAGGAAGTGATTCAAAACTTGGATCACATGAAACTGAATGATAAACGTGACAGATGCAAAATCAGGGATTCGGTTTTGAAGAATACAAAAAGGATGAAACGTTCAAGATGTTATTTGTGTCAAATTTGTGGGCATGCATACTGGAATTGCCCAAACAAGAACAAGCGGGTTGTTGTAAAGAAAGGAAAGCATGTAAAAACGCCACAGGAAGGGAACACCAGTGGGTGTTCGGGGATGAAGAACACGAATGACACACAGACTTTTGTGAAGAAAGGAAGTGGAGAACGGGCTGTTAATATGAATAACTCTGATGGAAAATTACAAGGCAAAGGAAAGGCTGTTGAAACGGGTCACGACAAGAACATCATACCATCAACAAATTGGCAAGTCGTTGGAACGGACAAAGGATCATGGAATCAAATATGGTACGTTACCGATGAATATCCAAGGCATATGACTTCAATTAAAGAAGTATTTTATAAGTTTAAGAGTGAAACCGAAGGATCGAGTGAAACCGGTCAAGATGGATTAGATGTTCATGGAATTGGAGAGATTATACTTCAAACCGAAAACAGGAATTTTATGATACCCGAGGTATATATTGTACCAAATATTGGCTTGAACACACTAAGTTTAAGTCAATTAGAACAACAAGGGTTCAAAGTCGATTTCAAGTTGACAAGTTGTGTTATAAGAAGGCTATTCTAAGAAACGAGTAGTGATGACGATGAAAGTGATATTGAAAAAGAGGATAGCATGGAACAACATGAAAGATTGAACGTGATGAAAGAAAAAGCGGTGGAAGCGGTGATGAATTACTGTGATTCCTTGTACTTCAAAGAAAATACAATCGAAGAAAACATAGATGGAAAACCGGAATCAAAAGGGCCATCAAGGTATGATTTCGAGAGTTTGATTGGTTTTATGGAAATGGTTAGCGAGCAAGAACCAAACAAGGGCTGTAGAGATTTGATTAAAAACCACTTCGAAAAAATGGTGTATTGGTTCTTAGAAAAGTTTATGGAAGTGGAGGAACGACCATTGACTCCTAAGGTAAACGGGAAAGATGTATGTTTGTATGATCTTTACGTTACGGTGAAAAACATGGGTGGACATACCCGAGTGTTCATAGAGAACAAGTGGATTGGAGTGGCTTATGCCATGGGGTTCCCCGAGGATTATGCGGACGGCTTGAAAGATTGCTTTGAGAAGTATTTGGGTCTCTTGGTAGCCTACTACGAAGTTGCTAGAGACATTACCAACAGTGCACCAAAGGCAAGTGAGGGCAAGGGTGCAAGTGGAGAGACAAGTCGAGGGCATATAGAAGATGATAGTAGAAGATGATTCTTGAAAGATTAATGCTTGAATTAAATTTAGATGAAAGATTTGATCATGGAATTTGGCTCCTGCGATTTTTCTTAGCTTCTGTATAATGTACTGGAATGTTTTGGAATGAGAGGAATAAACACAGACATATCCACGTATCTATCTCAATTTTTATTTTAACTCTTTTATTTTACAGTCCAGAACTGGTAATTCGTTTTACGTTTTTCACCATATCTCATTATTTAATTCATAATACTTCATAATAAAAATATAGCTGCGTACGAAATTAAATTCCTGAAACTTTGGGATGTTACAACTCTCCCCCACTTATTTCATTCGTGTCCTCACGAATGTCACCCGTACTACTCAGTCTTAACACTATCTCTATTCTTTGCATAAGCTTTTTATCATAATATAATACCTGACACCCTATAAACATAGACCACTAGTCAACACAAGCACATACATTGTGCATTCAACTCTATTTAACTTCACTGTTTATTCTTCAACAACTGGTTTACAACTCAGATTCATATAACCCTCACATATTAGTTTCACATAATTAGTGAAATCCGTACCTCTAGATACAAGTCTATTCTCTATTATCTCGCTTTATCACTATATTTAACACATAATTCACGTAATTTAAACCACTATTCTTTTACACTCTATCTACCAAATTACATTAAATCTCTTTGATACTTGATAACCTCAACAATTCCATATGATATGGCATAATATAACTACGTTGATCAGGCGTAGTCGGATTATCTCATACACACTTCTTTCTCAGGCTATCTCATATCATCAATCTTCAATGCAATTTACACATAAACACATATAACACAGATATCCAACAAGTCAAAACACACTTAACAACACTCTATCAACAAATACACCCTGAAACATTAACTCGTTATTCATATACTTAACTCCACGTAATCATACAATTCCATATAAACACTGAACACCATTTAATTTCTACATCATTCACTAGTCACTGTTTTCACTTCATAAATGTAATCATACATAAGTCACTTACTCTGTTGATCGCAGTCACATCATATTCTCTAATCATATAACCATATAGCACTATTAATCACACACTATCTATCAACACTTTAATTACTGAATTAACACATATTAATCATCATATAACTCATCATAATAATAGAAAATCAAACAATTCATAATAGTTTAAGATCATGCAATCCTAAAATGGATTACATAACTCACTTAAACTATCGCTCTGATACCAACTTGAAACGCCCCTAAACGTGACCATTTTTTTTTTCCCGGTTCCCACAGCTCGGTCCCACATCTGGTATATTTGATACCGTATTCTCATCTTTACATTTTGACCAAAAACAAGACAACTGGTATGTAAAACAACCTTGTTTTAGCTAGAAGAAGCTTGTTTTAGGCTAGAACAAGTCTGTTCTAGTGGTAACGCAGACTCACATTTTTGACCAAATTCAAACACGCATAACTTTTTACTCGTTACGATTTAGGACCTGAAATTTTACATACACCTCCCCTATGAGAATATAAAACTTTTCATTTTTACACTTTTCCAAAATTCATAAAAACGACAAATCTGGACGTGTCACTAGTTAATGACCATTTCGACTCTTTTTGTGAACACTTCAAAACACAAACCACATTATTTCAAACCTGAGCACTTTGCCACTACTTTTCTAATAACATTTTGACACTAATCACAACTTCCACTTGTTTCAAATCAAACTCTAACTCGTTTTCACACGTAGACACGTTCACGACCCATTTTGACCCCTTTTTGACCCGTTTCATAAATCAACCACTTTTCAACCAAAACAACACTCAAACCACATTTGTTTGACCAATTCAAGGCTATTGACAACGTATCCACTTCACATTTGACCAACCAATCACAATTGACACTTGACCACATTTCACTATGTTTGACCCGAAGCAACACCAATTATAATCCAATGACTTCATACCCTTTGTATACACATACCCAAGACTCTATATTCTTTGTTTGACTTTCAAAGTCGAATACAACATGTTAACTAACATATTTAAATCCAAAAACTCTTTACTTGGGCGAATTACACAATTGCATATCAAAACAACAATTCAAGGAGATAGAGCAATTCTAACCGCATAGTAAGCTCCATATCCATATCACTACCATAAGCACATTCTCTATCCACGTGTCTCTACCAACACATCAACCTACAACATAAAACATCAACGGGGTAAGCACAACCGCTTAGTAAGTACACAAGCAATCAAATGAATTATTCACATAACACATATAACACATATCAACAAATGTCTACTTAACCACATATTCACTGAGCTCTGAACACTGATCACTGAGCACCATACCACATCGATATGCATGCTAACACTATTTCACTGAGTACCATACCACAACAGTATGCATACTAACACTATTTCATATTTCACTGAGTACCATACCACAACGATATGCATACTAACACTGTTTCACTGCATAAGCATATTCCACATAATCTACAAACTACATAATCAACAAACTACATAATCAACACAATAATCAATTTAACATAACATCATAACCACATAATCTCCAATATTTAATCCACATATATGAACACATTATCTTCCACCCAATTGTGTAGCCTCTTGCTTGGAAGCAATCCGGATCCAACACAATCGAATCATACACAACAACATAATCAACAACATAAACAATTAACTTCTCCCTTGATTATGCAAACCTCTAGCTCGGAAGCTATCCGGTACATACACAATCAATTCACCCATTTGACCCCCGTGTCACTTACCTTGTTACTCTTAGACGAAAATCACGACACGTGCCCACTTGAAGCATTCCACGTATTTAACACCTACATAATTCATATATGTCACATAAAAACACTTAAACACTAATCATCATTAGTAACTCTTTACCCTCATATTTTTCACTTTGATCATACCACTTTAATCATATTCACTTCCTCTCCCACTTTGATTACACATGGTTTCACTACTAAATTCATGTTCTTTCATTATAATCACACTCTATTAATACCATAATTAACTTCTTTAAACTTATTTCATCATTTCATAACACTTTAACATAAACCCTAAGATTACCCATAAACACAAATCATAATTTCATCACTCTTACTAGGTTAAATGATTACCAACAATCATAAAAATACTTACTAACACTAATTCAATCGAATTCAAACCCAAATTTTCGAATTAGAACAATTAACCCTTAAAAACTCCCATGAAAACTCAAAACCCTAGATTAAATCATAAAGAAATCACTTTCAACATGTTATATGATTACTAACAAGCTTATTAACACTAATAAACAACAATTCTAACAATTTGAAACCCTAATTTCGTACTTAAAATCACTAATTTATAAAACCCCCATGAAACCCCAAGAATTAGGTTAAACATAAGGAAATCAACACTTACAAAGGTAGAAGATGATAGTAGAAGATGATTCTTGAAAGATTAATGCTTAAATTAAATTTAGATGAAAGATTTGATCATGGAATTTGGCTCCTGCGATTTTTCTTAGCTTCTGTATAATGTACTGGAATGTTTTGGAATGAGAGGAATAAACACAGACATATCCACGTATCTATCTCAATTTTTATTTTAACTCTTTTATTTTACAGTCCAGAACTGGTAATTCGTTTTACATTTTTCACCATATCTCATTATTTAATTCATAATACTTCATAATAAAAATATAGCTGCGTACGAAATTAAATTCCTGAAACTTTGGGATGTTACAATATATGGCGAATCAAAACTAGAAACTGAATCCTTCATTCTATCAATAAAAGTACGTTTATATATATATCCACTGCTCCTGTTGTTTAACCGTTGCATATACATATTTATTCAATCAAAATCATGGTAAACTACAGTTGGTTATTGCAAGAAGATTACTGGAAGAACAAGAATCGGTTTGGTGTAAAGAAGCCTGTGAAACAGATGAGATATTTTAGCTATAAGTATAATCAAACTCGAATGACTTATATTTATAGGCAAACGTAAACCGCATCTTGGTAGAGAGAGTGATAAATACTCATAACATCCATTTATTAATTTTCAAGAACCTCCAAAACAAAGAACTATTCTAACTTGGTCTTCTAAGTTCATTTTTTGAATGAAAATTGAAACAAAACGTTATATAAACTCTAAAAGTAGTGTAGAGGTATTTTGTGGAAAATGTACATTTTAAAAGATAGTAAGTTAAAGTAAAAATGGAAAATGTAAAGGAAAAATAAAAAAATTAATTAATTATTTAATTTGGTACTATGGTAGTTGGGGCTGTCCCACTAGCAAGGACACGTGTCGAAACATGATTGGGGAACATTCTGATCAACTACAAGTGGCGAGGAGAATACATGTGTCGCTTTCCGTTGATGTGACCTGGCGAGGACAAGCAGCGAGGATATGTCTTTCATCGCTTTCTACTGGTTGTATTTTTTAGGTAGGTCCATTAGCACCATTAGCGCTAACAATGGCGAGGGTCAAAGGAGTATTTTGGTAAAAAGTAAGTCAAAGGAGTATCTTGTAATATATATGTGTGTGTGTGTGTGTGTGTGTGTGTGTGTGTGTGTGTGTGTTTTTGGAGTATTTTTGTAATTTTTCCTTCTATTAATTGTGGGGTGCTTTCTTAAATAAAAATGTAACTCATAAGCTTTTTAATAGTTGATTAAGACATGGTCTATGTTGAACTAATGAATTTTAATGTCTTTTTGTCAAGAACATATATGGGTTTATATAGATATTAACTAATGTAGTTTTAATTTGGAAGGAATATATAATGAGATTCTTGAAGACAGTGGTCAATTTAAACAAATGATATAAAGGCTAGTTGGTGCTTCTTTCATGTTGCGTTCTTAATTTTAACTGTAACCAGACAAAATTGCAACTCTATGTTAATGATATATCGAGTATGATTTTTAACATACCATTGATATTGAAGGTTGTATGATGTTGAATCTAGATGGTCTTTTGTAGCTTTTCCTTTGTACTCAAGTTGTTCATTTAAAAATTAAGTATGGCAAGTAGTAATTGTATTTGTTAGATGTAAGGTTTTGATATCTATATAGAAAGAATAAAATGACCTTTCTGATGATACTTAGTAACAAGTCTCACGGTGTTAGCCATTTCCTTTTAATTTTGACTAGACCTTATTTATGAGTAAGATGTGTCACCAAAAGGTTTATGTACCAAATATTAGTGTGTCCGAAGCAGCAACACTCTTGAATTCACTCTGTCATCTACCTCTGTTTTTCGCATATTAAATATACTTATATTTGATTTGATGATACAAAGAATGGTGAAGTTCACACATAAAACGCTTAATTGTCCACTAATGAAAACTGCATGCATTATTCGTATTAGATAAATAGTTTGCTCAAGGCATCGCCCAGATGTAACACTAGTTTACAAAAAGTTAATGAAGGTTTTGAGTTTGATGAAAAACAACATTCAAACGTTTAGTTCGAATAGAACTCGGTCCACAAAAATCTAAAGAATTGAATAAGTATCATGGCTTTTGTTTTATTCAATATGTTTGTGATGATGGAAAATTACACACATTCCGCATCTTTACTATTGTAAAAGATCGAAAAGCAATATATTTATTTTTGAATAACATGATAGTGTCATCAATTGTTATCTAAAACGATAATTATATCATAACTACAACGTGCAAGATAAACCAATGTGTTTAAAACAATACATATTTTAGTTAGTTGGGAAGGACAAACAACATGTATAAAACATATATGCATTTTATTGTTGTAACTTCACTCCAACTTTGCTCTAATAAAGTATATTAGTGTATGTAACTTCTAAAAATGCTAGATTATATATATAGGCACAACAACTAAGTTTAGATGGTGAACTTTTGTCTCAAATCCATCAAGAGCTCAAACGTAGAATGGAGGAGGAATTAGTTGTCTTACACACAATTTGAGTAGATCTTTAACTTTCGAAGTTAGAACATCATAATTGAGAACAAAATCTCATATATATGGCATTTACTCTTGACATTTTTAATAAAAGGAACAAAATAACATTCAATCTAATTAAATTTCAAACGTATACAAAAAGTTTAGTTTCCTTTCTCCCCTTAGACCACTTGTTGCATAATCGTCGTCGACTATGTGGTGGACCGAGGACATTTCGTCATCACTGCCACCAAACCGTTGTCATGGTTCGTTGTTGCCTGCACAATGTGTGAGAAAGGAAAAGGATACCCCATAGTGGATTTTCTTTTCTTTTCTTTATCATTCTTATAGTATTACAGTTTTTTTTGTGATGAGACGAAAAAACAAATGGGGGTAGGAGGTAAAAAATTATTGTAGGTGTTGCGAGGAAGAAGTAGATGCGCTGAATTTTTGTGGGCTTTTCGCAAGATACAAAATTACATTTACAACAATTATGTAAGATAATCAAAATTTTATGTTTGTTTTAAATATTTTTCATATAGCTAAATGTAATTGTTTTCTAAGAAAAATGTTCAAATTTCAGTCATAGTCTGTCATGATTGCGAGCAATTTTTCAATCGTGGGTCAGTTATACTGATGTGACGTTAGTCGAGTACGACGTTTCAAAAAATGACTGCAAATGATTTTATATTTTTATATTGTTATATAATTGCAGTACCATTACTATTTACTTTTCATGTTATATAGGTGATAAATAAATAATTATGGATTTTTGTGATATGTAGTTTTATATAACACATATAGTGTAAAATAATGTATGATTAGTACCCAATAATTATTTGTTAATGTTTTTATATTCTTCAACCTTTCAATGATTTTGATAGGCATATATGGAATATAAAAAAAAAGTGAGTTCTCTGTCACTAAAAAACTATCGCTAATAGATAAGACATTATACTCTTCAACGGGGTGCTTTGTAAGGAAAATATTAATTGCCACATTTAAACTATCCGCCCCAACCATGTCATTTTGCACTGGTAATCTCAATGTACAAAAAATGGATACTCAAAATGTTACAATGTAAACATCTAGTAACGCTTTCTACTAATTCTTCTATATCTATGCCAATAATGTTTCAAACTACTTTTGGATAGGTTGACTCGATGACCCGAGATAATCAAAGCATTTAAGAAAATACACATAAAAAACTCCACTTAATATAATGATGTGACGTAAAAAGTCATGTTTTACGCATATCTTTTACCTCATATTTGACACTTAATTAACAAAAACATGCTGTCGCACCCTGCCCGCGGCGGAAGCAACATCGGGGCGCGACTAATCCAGATCATTACATAAAGTTACAACGAACGACCTCTACATGAGTCGTTTTAGAAAATCATTTCAAAAATAATACATTTCTTGTAAAAATGTTTACAACAGTTACACCATCCTAAGAGTTCACACTTAGCCTAGAGATTCTAATACATAACTAATGTTACAAAATATAGTAATGCAAGAAAATCTCTGTTGTTTGTAAAAATATATGCAACTCGAGTTACTGCTTCCCCAAAAGCAGTCCAAGTCCTACTGCGTCTGTGGACCTGAGAAATACACGCTAAAAAGTCAAGGGTAAGGCCTGCTAGAATAATAATAAGTTGAGCTCAATTTCTGAATTTTAGATTGTTTAAGTGGACAACAATATCGGTAATCTAAATGAATTATCTTTTATGCATAATAATAATATATTAGAATTGTTTCCCATTGAGAGTTTCTTGATTGCTAAGTTTTAAGTTAGAATTGATTTTAAGATGGGATTTTGGTTTGTTGAACGCTGTGGAGTATGTAAGTCCTTTTGCACTTTTGTTTGCCGTTCTTATTTAAAGTTTTGAGTTTTTGAATCGATAGTCTACTTGAGGACAAGTAGGATTCAAGTGGGGGATGTTTGATGAACGCTAAAATGTACTACATTATAGTACTAATTACCCCTTCATTCAATAGGTTTCTAATGCATTTTGTATGAATAAGATACTTATTTCGTTCATATTTGCATTTAGGAGTTAAATCGGAGCTTGGATAAAAAAGGAACGAAAAACGAGCTTATTTGGAAGAAAAGTTGCAAAGAAAGTGAAGATAGACAAGATTGGATTGGATCAAAGTGTAAATGAAGCTCGAATCGGAAAGAAATTGAAAGATGAGCTGAAAATGAAGAAAAGTGTAAAAGCTGAGTTTTCGGATATGCTGTTAGTATTTTGACCATAACTTCTTCATACGAAATCCGATTAGGGTGATTCAACTTGGAGAATTTAGCTAACAAACAGGGCTACAACTTTCATTTTTTGGCCGTGGGCTAGTTTTGCAATCCATACGGCGTATGGATTGGTCGGCCATAATCCCTTAAATTTTCACTTTGCCTCATTTTAACCTAACTTCCACCATAAACCCTAAGTCGACTAAGGCTGGTTCCAGAGGCTTTTTGAGGATGATTTGGAGGCACAAGAAGGTGGGTATTGATGCCAATTGATTCCCTTTCATTTGGTTCTTCGGTTTTCGGTTTGAACACATATTTACTTTTCATTTGATTATGATTGTGAGTATGATTTCATTGCTGATTTTCTGCAAGATTATGAGTGGCTAAACTTTTAGTGTGGTTGTTTGGATGATAATACTTAGATGATGGTTTGATTATTGATTTGCGAAAGATTATTGGATTTTATGAATGTTTGTGTGTTTATTCGTTAATCCTTGATTGTTAATTGGTTGTTAGTGATTACCTAGCGTGGTTTGTTATTCAATTGAGATTGATTTCCTTTTGAGTAATAAATTATTGATAATTGTTGGTTGCGGTTGATAATTATCACTAGATATATTGAGTTTGATAGGCTAGGATTAATAATCGGTAATAACTTTTAATGAACAAGATAGTTTTAATTAACTATAGACTTTGTTGATTCAAGTTATAAGGATAAATCATATAAACGGCGTAGGTTTAATATAGAACACAATTTGGTGGGCAACGTTAGTTGAACAATTAGCGTGTTGCAAACGACCTTGTGTCTTTCTTAATTGTGTTAGATTAACTTACCTTGGAGGGGGGGTTATCTTATTAGTTATATCGCAATAAAATCCATAATCTAGCAAATCAATAAAGTGATAACCGGATTCTAGGGAAGGTAGTCCAAACGAGCACATTTTCTCCATCAATTGAATTAAATTACATTATTTGATTCTCTGTTTTATTAATTGTCTTACTTAAGTTAATTGTTAGTTTTAATTCATAATTGTTTGTCAAATTGTTCGTTCGGAACTCAAACGTCCCCCGTCTTATTTCTATTTTTAGTAACTTTTATTTCCAGTTTATTAAAATTGACATCCGTTCCTCGTGTTCGACTCGGACTTGCCATACTATACTATTGTACGACCAGGTATTCTTGTCTGCATTGTGTAATAGCCAGTAAGGTAATTTCCATTTTAAAACTACAACCCCGTTTACACGACATCAACCTGCTTCTAAGCTTCTTTGTGCGTTCGATGGAGCTACCGAGGACTTTTGATAGGATGATGTCAAGATTAAAAGTAGACTTAAAAATAGTAAAACAAAATCCCATTTTAGCTATAGGAAATGATGAATAGTATGCTAACCCATGAAATCCGCACATCTCTCGTATGAACTGTTAATGGAGTGTGTGTGGTTTACCGGCACATTAATATGAAGACATAATGAGAGGTTATTGAGACTCGCGATTCTCGAGCGTACTCGAGCCGGGGATCATGCGGGGTTTGCATGGTTAATTCACCATGTTGTGCTCACACCGTGTCGTTGTTTTTCAATTGATGATGCGAGCGCAGCAGGGGTTTTAAATTTATATTTTGCGGGGTTTAAATTAACCGTACTACCTACTTGATTAGTAAGCGGTAAGTATAACCTAAGATCGTTCTATGAATCCAAACGTGTGGGCGATTAAAGTTGACACTTTCGGTAGGGAAGTATTTAGGATGGAACAAAGTAGGTAGGTTTGGGGTTTAAAGACAGGTAATTAAAATGCAGGAAAGTAAATTGCAGGAAAATAAAATGCAGGAAAGCAGATAAAGATAAAGATGTGACTGCTGGGATTTCGACAATTAATATTTCAGGATGACAGAACAAATAGGGTTGATACTTAATGTGGTAAATAAACTACAAGGGGTAAACTCTAGAACCCTACCAACTCAGTTTCCCATTGGCGTGTCACTTGGAACTAGGTTATCATGATTCTGATTGGAGCAATACGCAAACTTCCAATACTCATCTGGTTGAAAGATGAACAACCTATTTTGGTTTTACACCGAGGTGCATGAATCAGTAGCGTATCGTCTCATAGGTCCGACCGTTCTTAACTCCTAAGGTAATTTACTACTTCATTAGCACGAAGATTAATAACTTTATATGTTTGGACCGTCGATTGTGTAAGACTTAGTGTTTTAAGGGTTCTAGGTCACTAGGACTTTACTCTTATCCCTAAGTCTTGTTTTTACTCGATTAAGCTTTAATTATTTCGACTTATGATTTAAGTTCTCCTTTTCAAACAGTTATACATCTCCAGATTATTCACAGTTTGTTAAAACATGTTTCATATGAGGACCATGCATTTCAATAATAGACAGTGTACTTTACATGGGATTTCCACTGCTTCTTATATCCAACACGCGGTCAAGAGTAATTGACAGTGAAAATGACACTCTAACTAGTTAAATGTAAAGCAGTGCAGAAATGTAAACCTAATATATACAACGAGTGGTTTCATTGTGTCTTACTTATTGCATGTCATGGGCACAGATAACTACTTACCATAATTAAGGTTGATCAGGTCCTAATTACTAGGTTGCAGTCACGTGGATAACTGGAAAGGGTGCTCCATAAATTAAACTTAAATTCATAAAGTCTTAACAGTACAAAGTTTATTATCTCCTATTTTATCTGAACGTGTTTTACGAACATTATTTTATAATGCATTGATTCTCGTAGGATGCACCAGTTAGTTGCGTAGTTGTATTATCCTTTCGGAGTTCCAACTTTTGAACCAGAGCTGATTCCAATGATATAACTACCTTCGGTCGTTTATCGGCTTCCGTACGTTTGTACTTTGCATAAAGCATTTCCATCACTATACCGAATAAACAGTCGAATAGGGGCCGTTATATCATTTTACGATTATCGTGCATTGATTATGTAATGACATCCTTACTTATAATTATCTACGTCATCAGCAATCACAATAATAAACTACTCGCAATTCATGGCAACAAATAAATCACATACCAGGCAATAATACATATTCAAAATATGAAATTAGACAAGTATAATAAAAGTTTAGAAATCACCCGGAATTAAATGCGTAGCAGCGTATTATTATAATTGACAAACTCTTTCACACGTACAAAATTGATCTCCGAATCTCTAGCGTTCGCCCTAGCTTCTACGTTAGTTCGTGGACTAATTACAATATTCCTAGAATGAGAAAGACTAAAAGACTACGAAAGATTATCTAGTGAGAAAGAAAGAGTGAAATATGCTAGAATGTGTGCATATGAGGTGTGTCTTACAAATGAACCTAAGCAACCTATTTATAGGTGAGCTTTGGCTCACATTAGCACCATGAGGTGCATGTTAGAAAGCTTTCCAAAAATGATGTGTACAACACGAAAAGTAGGCGCACCGGGTACCGTACAACACGAAAAGTAGGCGCACCGGGTACCGTACAACACGAAAAGTAGGCGCACCAGGTACCAAAAGTTACCAAAAATGGAAACCGGGGCGGGACACAGGTGGCCGGTGGCGGTGGGAGGCCAGCCGGCGGCGGTGGGCTGGTGGCCGGCGGCGGTGAGCCCACCCCCGCCCCGTTGCGTCGTTTGTTGCTTCATTTCTCGATTCGTGCGTGTTTTCTTCGTTATACGTCCGTTTGAGTTGATTATTTTTTTTTGTTGAATTCGTAATTCAAAAACGAAGATTTTGACATAGGATAGGCCCTGAGATGAGGTCCCTAGCTCCAGATATTGCATTCGGATCATTTGAATCTTCCGACGGGCGCAAAATCTTCATTCTTTACCCGTTTTGGTTGATTCTTCTTCTGTTGGATTCGAATTTTGAAAACGAACATCTAGAAAATAGTAGATGTTGGTGGACGGCTCTTTAGTCTTGAAATCTCATTTTTATGCCTTGAATCTTCAAACGTGTGTGGAATCTTCGTTTTACATCCGTTTTGCTTGATTTTTCTCGTGCAACCTTGTTTTAACCATCTTGGCATAATGTTACTGATTTGTAATGTTTTTGAATTAATATGCCAAGAATCGTTCCAGAATGAGAGAGATATCGGTAGTAAAAACGTGACTTTTTATTCGATATCAAGTATTCCACACTTAGAACTTTGCTTGTCCTCAAGCAAACTCATTCATAAAAACTTCTGGAAGGATTCTAATCGCATCAGTTGTTAGAAAACACTATTTTCAGAAAATATAAACTATGGTTATGAAAGAGTTTTTACTGGAAACTAAGAGTTTTTAGAATTTCGATACCTTCTTCGGGCAACTTATATGATGATCATGACTAGGCAATCCTCACAAGTGGGTCACTCAAATCACTCAAAGTGTTTAGGGTTTCCTGCTTACTAGTGTCAATTACTCGGATAGCCAGTCATGCAGCATTCTCGTCATAGGCTTGATCGAGAATCAAATCTCCATCACTTAGGATGATACTAACCTGTCGAGATAACTTGGAAGGAATCGGGTTTTTGGTTTGAAGAAGGTAAGTGGTGAGGGGTGTGATGGTTTTTCCTTGTATTTTCTTGAAGCTTTCTTTTGAAATTCCTTAGGTTTTTGGAAGGACTACATAGCCTTTCATTGGATTCTTCCTTTTTCTTGGCCCTTTTAATGATTGTGCCGGCGTGATTGGTTTGATTTCTTTTCGCCGATCTTGATAATGTACTTTGCGGCCTGGAAGGTCTCTAATGATCTTGAGTTATGTTGGCTTTTCTTTGCAGAGGTTTTGGGAATTTGGGAGTGTCTCCGAAGGTTTGTGAGACTTTTGAGGTTCGAGATAAATGACAGGAAATCTTTAGTAAGTGTGAAGAGTAGGTGTTGAGTGGGTGGATGTTTGATGGTGGAAAGGTGTTTTGGATTCCTTGGAAGCTATCAAGATAGGTTGTACCTACGCCACGTGTGGCACTCATTGATGTGATCTTGAAATGTATTACAAGAGCAAGTTCTAATTCAAATGCATACATCGGCACACACACATGAAACGAAAAGTGAAGCATTAAAGATGAATGCTAATTATGGGCTCAATTCTCACGAATCAAATGTTTTGGTCAGTATGTGCCTAGCCATGTGTTGCCTTTTTCATCCATATCTTAATCTAAAACAGTTTCGTTTCTTTGTTAAAACTCGTTTCTAGCTATAGTTCATAGTTTTGAAAGATAGGATTTCCAGAAAATGATGTTTTTGAATCTAAAAATTTGAATTTTTTTTTTTTTTCATTTTTAGCTTTTTGATGAAAATATTGTTTGGCTTACGGACAAGAGGTAAAACTTGCGGTTGTAGACCGAATATCCCACACTTAGAGGAACATTGTCCCTAATGTTCGAATCTTTTTGTTGAACACCTCTTGTCGAAGTATCCCACACTTAGAGATTCTACTTATCTTTGGATTGTTTCACAAGTGTTATGTGGTATGAGGTATCCCACACTTAGTGTTGGAATATTGGGTGAGATAATCAAAGCTTTAACGGATAAGGGTTTTTGGAACGGTGTACCGCTTTTGTTGTGCGCGTTGTTTGCTGTGTGTTAGAAGTTAGCTGGTCTGTGACTTGTAGCTTACGTCTCTCAGTGTTCTTCATCATGGGGTCCGTTGCTTCCTTTGATTTGGTCTCCGATAAATAGTCGTTTGGTTCAACAAACAATCCACTCAATCATTTAAATAATAGCTGCTAATAAGAAAAGTAAAGTGAAAGCATAATAAAATAGTAAATAGATGTGATGTCGAAGCATCAATCGTACATCAATACAGACAATAATAGTAAAGAGTTTTGGTAGAAAGTAGAAAGAAGTCAGAAAGAGGAGCAATCCATTGCTCTGCTCATGGTCATACTGCTGCTGTAGATGTTGTGGGTCCAGGAGAAGTCTCGTCTGATGAGGAATCATCATACTGATCATTGGTGCCTTCGTTTGATGCATCATGGTTAGCTCCTTCGTTTGGCATGCCGATGGTAAAAGCCCCTTGGTCTACTAGCTGATCGATAAGTGGTCCGGATGGTATCTCGAAACTACCGAACGGGAACATGGCTGACCCTAGGTGTGCGTTGTCCTGGAAGAGGTATGTCTGCCTATGAGAAGAAACCTGCATAGGTATAGGTACAGTAGCTGAAACAGTGGTGTGTCTGCGGGTCCTGGGACTCTGAACTGAGACAGTCCATGCAGATACTCTGGATGCCCTGCTGCCTCTTGACGTGTGTGCTCTAAATGACCCAAAAACTGATGGGATAGTCTGTCTGGTGACTGGGATATGCACTGGAGGTGGCTGAGGTCTAGGAATGATGATCCTAGGTGGTATGACATGCTCACGACCGGGTGGTGGTCGAGGTGTGGGAACAGGAACTGCAGTTGGATATAAGTGCGGTGGTGCTCGGCCCATTCCACATGGTAAGTGTGGTAGTGGAGTCATGGGCATGCCAGCTGCCTGCTGTCTCAATGCTGCATAGATCCTAGTTTGCATCTGCATAGACCAATACCAGTAATCTGGGCCTGGAGGTGCTCCGTAGTGGTAGATGTATGTAGGCCCTTGCGGTCTTGGGGCAGGAGTAGAAGGTCTTGCCCTAGTACGTGGTGGCTCCACTCGTGGTGGTGGTGGGATGTCATCATCTTCATCATCACTGTCATCCTCATCTGTATCCGAATCACTAGGTCCTTGGTGGCATTTCCTCTTCTTTATTTCTTTTAGCAGAACTAGGTCAGGTACCAACGTGTCAACACTGCCAGGATCTGCTGCCCGTGCTTTGATGTAAACAGCACCATCTCTCGTGACATGGAGTATTTCCATACTCCTAAGAAACTGGTAGTCGAGTGGCTTAGAGCTCCACCCTGATTTAAATCTCTCAACATCGGATGTCCGAAGTAATCCCATATTTCGGATCAGTCGGGTAATTACTGCTCCCAAATATGATCTTTTCTTGCCAAAATCCTTTTCTTGTAGAAGTCTCTGAGCTACTAGATAAGCAACCTGTATATTTCTCCTTTCGAGAATGCTTGCCATGAGTGCGACATCAAATCCAGAAACTCGTCCGCTGGTAGTATGTTTCCCATCAAGTGAACAAGCTATAAGCTTGTGGAGAATCTGAAGGACTGGATCCTTGAGTCGGGTTGCCTTAATACCCGAGAAGTATGGTGTAAGCGACCATTGACTCCATGCCTCACCGCAAGTGGTGGTGACAGAAGCAGAGGTGGCTCCGGTGGTGAACATAGGTGACTGTATCTCCTCTGATGTGTATAAGTCTAGATGGAGCGAGAACTGGGCAAGTGATAAGGTATGCGGGTTGCCCAGGTACTGGAACGAGATTGAACAATCTTCAATTTTCTCTCTCTGCTGAAATCTGAAGGTGGTCATGAACTCCGTAACCATCTCCACATATATTGGCTCATCGATGCTAAATAATCTCTTGAAGGACTCAAACTTCTGCCCATTCACTGTGTAGCTAAGTATGCTTTCGAGTTGTTCCTTAAATCCTAAGGCTTGCATGACATTCCAGTCAATGTGCCTGAGACGCCCGAACTTCTTGTCTCTCCATATACGTGCCATTTTGTCATAGGCTGGCGTGGCACTCATGTAGGCTAAAGATCCTGAAAGGGGTCGTGCTGGGTTTAATTTCCTCTTTCGTGCCATTGTACCTTAGAACATTTAAAGTAATGGATTCTTTGAGAAAGAGAAATTCAAAGCACGCTCCGAAGAATTTCGAAGTGAGGGCTTTAATTTCTAGACAATCTAAAGACTTCATTGAACATATAATGCTCCCATGCAACAAACAGTCACTCATTTGTCAAGGTAATATCGTCACTTAGAAAAGTATAGTCATGGAATGACAATCGTCTTATTGTGAAGTATTTGTCACTTACAAAGTTTGGTGCAAACCAAGTTTGAAATGACGAGAATTCACGAATAATGATAACATCATTATTGGTAAGGTTTGACTTTGGAAGTACAAGTTGAAGTAAGGTTTTTGAATAAAACATTTTATCTAAATAAAATCAATACTTCAAGTTGACTTTTAGGTCAAAGCTTTCTTCAAATGATATTTTCAAATGTCCGCATGCCATAATTTTAACCTATTCATGCATGCATATTCTAAGTCATTTTAAGCATTTCCTATTTGATAAGCAAACTAAGTCATGCATAAAAGAAGTTATCATGCCCATGTATTTGGTGTGGTCCAGGACTTCTTATTCAAAAGTGATGATTGTCTAGTTATTGCCTAATTTGACTAGTCAAAACAAGTACAACATGATCATGCAATTTTCAACTTATCATATTTTTCATGTAAGCTAGTCAACTTTTTGTTGACTTTCAAAAGTCGAAATTGCTAAACCTAACTTGTACACATAGGGCAACTAACATAGAGGGATTATGCAAAACACCATAATTACCAAGATATTTAGCATACTAACACTTGATCAAGCAAAGTTCTAGACTAAATCAAATGATCAAAGTTATTTTTATTGAAAAAGTCACAAATATGGGAATTCGCACGGGTAAGTGGTAGGATCATGTAGTACCTAAGCATTTAATCAAGAAAAACTCTATTTCCTAGTTACTAGCTTAGCTAACTACAAGAAATAAGTTCTTTCAAATTTTAAGTGGGTTTTGTAATCATACCTTGCTTTTAGTGAATGAAATGCAAAAACGAAAGTACAACCGCGAAGTATATGCAACAAGGAACTCGAAAGGACAAGAGATTATGTAATTTGATGGAGTTTTGATGGAGATCTCATGGGGTTCATGGCATGGCCGATTTTTTTGAGCAAGGGGGGGAGGAAGATGAAGTTTGTTGGGTGATTTGAATTATGGGGAGTTAAGGAGGTTCATAGTGGTCCTTTAGGGTACATGTACTCACCCTAAGTACTATGGTACTCATATGGTCCCTAAGGCAAATTAAATGTTAAGCATTAATGTCCTAGGTTAATTCCTAAGGTCCACTAATAATGGTGATGAATCTTAAATGTATTACTTGTAACTAGCTACTTGTTAGTTTCTTGTTACGTTGTAAATATTTTAAGAAACGCGCATGTAACACCCCCAAATTTCGGGTTGCGGAAGCGGTCGGGTCGGGGTGTTACCAAATCAAATATCACAAGCGCAAAGTACATAATGAACGACTCTAAATGAGACGTTTTGAAAATAGTAATTACATTACCAATATAAGTTTTACAAAGCTGCGAATTTATAAGTAATTTCCAAATACATAATTTGAAAATACAACAGTAAATGCAAAGTGGTCCCAAGTGTTTGAAAGCATGCGACTCGAGCTAGGATCCTGATGGGCCGATCCTACTATAGCAGTACCTGAGAATACAACACTAAAAGGGTCAGCTATAAAGCTGGTGAATCTCACAGGTTTAACATGAACATTGATGTGATCAATATGATTATCTGACGATAATAAAATGTTATAAATGAACAATGATTTAAGCAATTTACTCAAACAATGATTTTTAACCAAATAAGGTCACTAAACAATGATTTAAACCAACGCAGGTTTTCGAACAACATGAAATTAAACAAGGGTGAAACCAATGCAGGTTTCGTAACATTGAACAAACCAACGCAGGTTTTTGAACAATGTTCTATTATGATTTTGCATTGCACTAAGCTATGGTTCAAGGCCTAACCCGATTTTCTGCCTCCCGAACGGTGTCAATACCCATAACAATTACTAAAATGCCCGTTTTTAACTTGGTTGTAGCTAGCAACCCGGACCGGGACGTCACTCCCATGATAGATCTATCTTTTAGTAACCGCGCCTTATTAAGTTAATGAACCATACATGATGAGGACTTTCCCGAATTAAAACACTTGTGCAATACTCGAACAAGGAAAATCAAGACCAAATAATGGTAGCCAAACAATGTAACTAATATAGTTAACTGAATTAAATAATCATTTAATTCCATGAGTTAATAATCATAATTAACTAATCAAATAACATATGATCACGAAAACAAATAAGCATTGTATCTCACCCCAATATTTAAAAACAGTAAAAATGGGGCTGTGAGACTCACCTGAGAGTACTAGCAATCCTAAGATACGCGTGTCGTCCCAAAGGTAACCTCTTAGAGTCCTAAACACATGAGGTTATATGAGTACCAGACTAAACAGTCTAACTAAATGTGTCGTGTAAGTATACATTTGTTAATTGTGTACGGCTCTTTGATGACGGATTTGTAATAATACTCTCAATTATTATCATTATTGCACTTTGATTGTTGTATACTTATAAAAGTATATTAGTTTCGTGTATAAGTCATAACATATTTGATTTGATTTCCATGTTCGGTTTTAACGTCAAACGTGCTCGGTTTGACCCGAGACTTTTACACTAGTCTTAAATATGTCAAATAAGTGTTATCAAATTATTATTTCGTTTTGTGGGTCTCTCGAAGTGTCGTTTTCACAAAATTACCAAAACAGCCCTTAGTGTTCGTTTTCCAGATTTTTGGACCCGATAAACCTCTCGATTTGGACCACTTCTAGTCCGATTCGTACCTAACCAAAAATCACACATGTTCTCATATATGTCTAGTTCATTTCTGCACTTTATGGTATTTTTATATGTTCGTTTACTATTTTTAACAAAAATAAATATGAAGAGTGGTCGGTTTTGGTTCGACAGTGAGTTCAGTCCAAAGAATCACGTTTTTCACCATGATCCGTGAGGATCTGGTCCGAGAGCCAAAAATAAAAGTTGTAGCTAGTTTCTAAATGGACATTTTTCGTTTAGATGTCGAGAGTTGATTCTTCCTATATTTTGAGATAGAGGTGTTTTCGTGGGCTGATTTGATGAAGACAGGAAACTGTTTTGATGTATATATATGTACACTTCATAAGAAACGTATTTTTAGTTATAATTTGGACATTATTGAGTCATATGAACAACATAACATGTTAATAAACTTAAAGAAAGTAAAACTAGTGTTATAGAAGTGCTCACGAAGTATGAATGTCGATTTAGAGAGGAAGAATACGATGATGATGCTTCGGTTTTGCTCTACTCCTTTCCTTTGTTCTTCTTCTCCAAGATTGAAGATAATTGATGATGAATGATGTTGATGATGATGATGACCAGTTATGAGAGGAGAGGGAGAGGTTGAATGTGTGTGTTTTTAGTGAGAAGGTAGTGAGAGAGAGTTGGAACAAGAATGATGAAATTAGATGGTGATGTTATGTGATATGGTAAGAAACAAGATCCACATATGGTGGATCTTGTTGGCTGATTTTGATTAAACAAATGGGGAGGCAAGATTGTTTTTAAATCTTGTCTCCTAACTTGGTATTATACCCGCGTTCGATTGCCCGATCGTTTAAACGTTTATTTATACGTTAATGTTATACGTACGTGTTTTAAATAACGAATGAACTTTAGATATTTTGAGTTGAAGTATTTTATCAAAATACTTATTAATGAGTTATAAAATATAACTTTAGTTTATTTCGATTGTTGAACGCGTTTCACGTATTTTTGGTCGCTTATAAGTTACTTGTACGATACGAAATACTTATGAAATATTATCGAAATAATACTTAGAAATAAATATGCTTATCAAATAATTCAATATTATTTAATAAATTGGGTTCAAATTTTGGGTCATTTTTGACCGGATGTTACAGCGCAAATTTTTGCGGAACAATCAAAATCAACTTTAAACATTAAACTCGCGCTATTTTTGGTGTTTAAAAATCTTTGTCTGACGCGGGTTTATAGAATGTACAACTATTTAGGCAAAATGCTTTTAAGAGGTGTACTTTCTTTTAGATGTGCGTGTCTTCAGACAATGATTCAAAAACGTTTTCTGTTAAGGGAAACTTTCAAAAATTTATTATATATGTATTAAAATACGTTCATTTAAAGTCGCGAGCCTTGACCGTTTTCGGAAGGAATTGTTTTAAGATTCGTTCCGATCCCTCCATAGGGAAAGGGTCGAGATTTGCTCCCTTAATTGAACATTTTTCGGTACAAAATATTTTGATAGCTCCCAGATGACATTGTAAACTAGAAAATGACGATCCTCTAAACTTCCTAGGATCTCTCGTTCCTCATACCCTAAATTGACAAGATCATCAATCAACTTATTATACGCCTTCCTTATCTTCTTGGGATTTGATAGACCGTCGCGTTCTCCTTTGTTTTTGTAGTTCAGATTGTGAGTGAGTTTATTCACAGCTTCCATAAATGCATTCTCCTCTGGCGAATCAGGTTCTCCGGTTGTAAGTTTAACTAGCTTACATAGTTCACTGATTCTGGCTTTTTGAGTGGAAGTGAAGGGGTATTTGGTGAAAGTGAAGATTTGAACAAGCTTGACGTGAAGGTCTTTTCTTTTTTCAAAGAAGCTTGTGTCGATTCTTTCCTTTGTGGAATTAGGGAAAACTTCTCGCAATTTTGAGATTAGGTAAGAAGCGGGGTCAACAAAGAATGGAATTTTGCCAAGAAATTTGATAGGAATCATCGGGTTTTGTTCTATCCAGAACTCAAGTTTGTTAATCATTGTGGCGACATCGTGATTTATTAATATCATAGATATTGGGAGGTAATCCATGTCGGCAAATGATTCGAAGAGAAGATCTAGGTCTTCCACAAACTTCAGTTCTTGGTCCTCGAAATTTTATGGAGTTGCCTTCGCATTCTTGATTTGATAGGCGAAGAAGAAGGTTTACTTGTTTTTCTAATCCAGCAATCGTTTCTCGTTGGTTGAAGGAAAACGGGAGATTGGCATAGGTCAATTGTATGACGAATGCTTTATAGACGTCTGCCCTTCGGGAAGGATCGAAAGAAGCACCAAGGTGGCGTTCTTTAAAACAAGGTTGTTCTGTTTCGACGGATGGAACCTTATCCACCACTCGGTATATGGTATATTTAGGTTCGTATGAAGAGAATGGAAAGATACCATCATTGTGAGAATTGGATATGGTTTGGGCATATACCGATGTTTCAGGAATGAGGGTAATTAGATCACATGTTTTCGGAGGTTTTACTTCATGATTTTCTTCGGGAAGATAATCGAAGTGGACAGATTTTGAAACTTTAGGCATTTGCAAAGTTGGAGAGTGATCTTCTGGAGATGATGCCAGGTCAGGTAGCTGATCCGTGACATCAAAGTCCAGGAAATGGTTTATAATGGAATGTGGGATCCTAAATTCTTCTAGGGAAGCATATAATTCATCCTTTGAAGTACTATTAGAAGTGGGGTTTGTAGATGTCATGTTTAAACTAATATTATCCTAATTAATACTAAATTAACAGCGAATTAAATTAAAATTGCTTAAAGTAACTTTCGAGAAATTTCTAAGAAGGAATCAATCGGAAGGATCTCCTAAATATTACTACTTAAGGTGGCTTGAATCTACGTTTGAGATTCCCCGGCAGCGACGCCAAAAACTTGTTGTGCTCACACCGTGTCGTTGTTTTTCAATTGATGATGCGAGCACAGCAGGGGTTTAAAATTTATATTTTGCGGGGCTTAAATTAACCGTACTACCTACTTGATTAGTAAGCGGTAAGTATAACCTAAGATCGTTCTATGAATCCAAACGTGTGGGCGATTAAAGTTGGCACTTTCGGTAGGGAAGTATTTAGGATGGAACAAAGTAGGTAGGTTTGGGGTTTAAAGACAGGTAATTAAAATGCAGGAAAGTAAATTGCAGGAAAATAAAATGCAGGAAAGCAGATAAAGATAAAGATGTGATTGCTGGGATTTTGACAATTAATATTTCAGGATGACAGAACAAATAGGGTTGATACTTAATGTGGTAAATAAACTACAAGGGGTAAACTCTAGAACCCTACCAACTCAGTTTCCCATTGGCGTGTCACTTGGAACTAGGTTATCATGATTCTGATCGGAGCAATACGCAAACTTCCAATACTCATCTGGTTGAAAGATGAACAACCTATTTTGGTTTTACACCGAGGTGCATGAATCAGTAGCGTATCGTCTCATAGGTCCGACCGTTCTTAACTCCTAAGGTAATTTACTACTTCATTAGCACGAAGATTAATAACTTTATATGTTTGGATCGTCGATTGTGTAAGACTTAGTGTTTTAAGGGTTCTAGGTCACTAGGACTTTAATTTTATCCCTAAGTCTTGTTTTTACTCGATTAAGCTTTAATTATTTCGACTTATGATTTAAGTTCTCCTTTTCAAACAGTTATACATCTCCAGATTATTCGCAGTTTGTTAAAACATGTTTCATATGAGGACCATGCATTTCAATAATAGACAGTGTACTTTACATGGGATTTCCACTGCTTCTTATATCCAACACGCGGTCAAGAGTAATTGACAGTGAAAATGACACTCTAACTAGTTAAATGTAAAGCAGTGCAGAAATGTAAACCTAATATATACAACGAGTGGTTTCATTGTGTCTTACTTATTGCATGTTATGGGCACAGATAACTACTTACCATAATTAAGGTTGATCAGGTCCTAATTACTAGGTTGCAGTCACATGGATAACTGGAAAGGGTGCTCCATAAATTAAACTTAAATTCATAAAGTCTTAACAGTACAAAGATAATTATCTCCTATTTTATCTGAACGTGTTTTACGAACATTATTTTATAATGCATTGATTCTCGTAGGATGCACCAGTTAGTTGCGTAGTTGTATTATCCTTTCGGAGTTCCAACTTTTGAACCAGAGCTGATTCCAATGATTTAACTACCTTCGGTCGTTTATCGGCTTCCGTACGTTTGTACTTTGCATAAAGCATTTCCAGCACTATACCGAATAAACAGTCGAATAGGGGCCGTTATATCATTTTACGATTATCGTGCATTGATTATGTAATGACATCCTTACTTATAATTATCTACGTCATCAGCAATCACAATAATAAACTACTCGCAATTCATGGCAACAAATAAATCACATACCAGGCAATAATACATATTCAAAATATGAAATTAGACAAGTATAATAAAAGTTTAGAAATCACCCGGAATTAAATGCGTAGCAGCGTATTATTATAATTGACAAACTCTTTCACACGTACAAAGATTGATCTCCAAATCTCTAGCGTTCGCCCTAGCTTCTACGTTAGTCCGTGGACTAATTACAATATTCCTAGAATGAGAAAGACTAAAAGACTACGAAAGATTATCTAGTGAGAAAGAAAGAGTGAAATATGCTAGAATGTGTGCATATGAGGTGTGTCTTACAAATGAACCTAAGCAACCTATTTATAGGTGAGTTTTGGCTCACATTAGCACCATGAGGTGCATGTTAGAAAGCTTTCCAAAAATGATGTGTACAACACGAAAAGTAGGCGCACCGGGTACCGTACAACATGAAAAGTAGGCGCACCAGGTACCAAAAGTTACCAAAAACGGAAACCGGGGTGGGACACAGGTGGCCGGCGGCGGTGGGAGGCCAGCCGGTGGCGGTGGGCCCACCCCCGCCCCGTTGCGTCGTTTGTTGCTTCGTTTCTCGATTCGTGCGTGTTTTCTTCGTTATATGTCCGTTTGAGTTGATTCTTTTTTTGTTGGATTCGTAATTCAAAAACGAAGATTTTGACATAGGATAGGCCCTGAGATGAGGTCCCTAGCTCCAGATATTGCATTCGGGTCATTTGGATCTTCCGACGGGCGCGAAATCTTCATTCTTTACCCGTTTTGGTTGATTCTTCTTCTGTTGGATTCGAATTTTGAAAACGAACATCTAGAAAATAGTGGATGTTGGTGGAGGGCTCTTTAGTCTTGAAATCTCGTTTTTATGCCTTGAATCTTCAAACGCGTGTGGAATCTTCGTTTTACATCCGTTTTGCTTGATTTTTCTCGTGCAACCTTGTTTTAACCATCTTGGCATAATGTTACTGATTTGTAATGTTTTTGAATTAATATGCCAAGAATCGTTCCAGAATGAGAGAAATATCGGTAGTAAAAACGTGACTTTTTACGCGATATCACACCATCTTGTTCATGATCCTCGGCATATCAGTCATGAATAGTAGATGTGCATAACCTATATTAACATGCCATTGATAGAAATCAACGAATCTCAAAGATCTAGGAGTTTCACAGAAATGAAATAGACAAAAGTATTTTAGTTATATGATTACGGCGACCCTTTTCATAAAACTGAAAATATAGATCCTAGCCTTAATTTAGAAAATTGGGTAAATAATTAAGGAATATTCAAACTAACTAAAACTGTTTTATCTCATATAGCTAATTTAAATGGTGCAAATCCTCCCGTCCCCAATCCCGCAAATAACTCGAACTACTCACTACTCTCAGTTCTTGTGAGGGAAAGACTAACTGGTCCAAATTATATGGACTGGATGCGTAACCTAAGGTTTACCTTGAGGTACGAGAACAAGGATTATGTTCTCGATGAGCAGATTCCCATAATTGATGAAGATTCAACCCAAGAGGAGATTGAGGCACACCGGAAACATTATGATGATGCGAATAAAGTGTCCTGTATCATGGCATCCTCCATGAGCCCCGAATTGCAAAAGAATTTTGAGAATACTTGGGCTTATGAAATGAACCAACAGCTAAAGGAAATGTTTCAGGCCAAGGCAAGCAAAGAACGCCTTGATGTGGTTAAGTCTCTCATGACTTGTAAGCCCAAACCTGGAGTTTCTATCCGTGCTTTCGTCTTAGAGATGTGTGACACCCCCAAATTTAATGATTTGCGGAAGCTTGATTTGGGTGTCACTAATCAATATACAAAGCACATAAGATATAATGAACGACCACTATATGCGTCGTTTTAAACTTGTATAGATAAAGTAAATGTTTACATCAAAATATAGTTACATTAGCTCGGTTCCTGAAATTGAGAGATTACATAGCATAATTACTTTTACAAAATATAATAATGCAGTCCAATCTCTAGTTGTATGTATGCTGACTCGAGCTAATAATTCCTGCTTGTGCAGCCAAACTACTGCTGGGTACCTGTGATAAATACTAAAATGGGTCAGCAAAAACGCTGGTGAGCTCACAGGTTTGTATGTCAATGTATAGTTGTCAGAACCGCAAGATTTATATTGAATTTAAAATGCAATTAAGCAAAATAAAAGTTATACTGTCCATGAGCACATAGTCTGAGCTTAACTTGATTTGTCAGGCCCACTTAAGGAAACCTAACTTGAAATGCCTCCTACGAGTGCCTAATCAACACTCGTCTTCCCAAATGCTAATACATCCGTTTGACCGGTTAGTGCGTGCTAACCCGGATGAGGATTGTCAATCCCATATGATATCATATACTAACATTCACGCTATAAATACTAGAGACTATGCTTATGGAGGACTTTAAATTGATTAGCTTGAAACTCATGTAGTATTTGAAGTTTGGCACTTGCGTTCTACTTGTAAAACAAAATCGAGTAGTAATATCACACCCCTAGTTGAAAAGCAGTGAAAATGGGGCTATGAAACTCACCTGAGTCTTGGAGTGTTTAAGTTAATAAACTTGAAGTAATTAGCTGTGAGTTGATGTCCAAAGACTTGAAACCTGAATGTGTCCACGACACTTGATTGTTATTAATTGTACCGGTATCTCGAAAGACTACCTTTGTAGTTGTTATTTAATTATATATGTCCAAATTACTACGATTTGGTTGACTAAATTATCCAAGTTACTACGACTTGGTTGATTGAATAATCTGTTTTGTAAGTTTTGAAAACGTGTACGGCCCGTTGGTGATTTAGTTGAAATAATAAAAATTCTAAAATGTTGACTTTGCTACAGTACTGCTACAGTAAATTTGACTTTTTTGAACAGTAACTTTGACTTCAAAATTCTGGTTTTTCTGTGTTTTGCGACACAACATGCGACACAAAGATTTGACATGCGACACAATGGTTGTGTCGCAGACGTCATGCGACACAAGGATACGACACAGGGACTGTGTCGCATCGAATACGAAATGCTAATTTAATAGCGACATAGTGGTTGTGTCGTATAGAAGTACGACATAGTTTGCGACATAGAGTGCGACACAATATTGTGTCGCATGAGTTACGACACTAAAGAATTTATACGACACAAGGTGCGACATAAAGGGCAAAATACGACACAACATGCGACACAAGGCTTGTGTCGCATGGATGAACACCAGCCCAGAAAGTCCGGCTGTTCGCGATTTTTCCGGCCAAAACTCAATTTAAACTCGTTTTTAAGCTATAAAACTGTGTTCTAATCTTTGTAATGGACATATATAAGTTGTGTAAACATCAAAACATCAAAATATTACATCAAAATAAACAAATCTAAGTTTTTAGAATTTTTCTTACAAATGCAAATCGAAGACGACGGAGGCCGAAAATGATGGTAGAGCTTTTGTAATTCTTGTTCCCCTTGAAATGGTGATTCCGAAAATATGGTTTTTGTTGTCGGTTTTGCGAGATCCGAAAATTTGGTGATTTTTGGTTGAGAGGTTTTTGGGTGTAAGTGTGTGTTTTATGGAAAATGGAAATGAAAGAAAGAGGAAAGGAGAGGTGGGGTGTAGGTGAAAGCCTCACCTCGCAGTCTCCGTCCCGTGCTCCGCTTGGTGTTCGTTTTCTCCGTCATTTAACATTAAATATTTGTTTTATTTATTTAATTGTCCGTTTTAAATTACAAATCATTATAGAATGTTTTATTGTAATATTTCACCAATTATCTATTTATGGTATTTAAAATGAATTTCGTTTTATTTGTTTGCGCGTTTGTATTTTTAATTGCGTATACATTAATTGTGTAATAAAACTTGGATACGAAATGTCACAATAAATAATATTCTGAATAACACTTAGTTATTAAATAATATTTGTATTACTTAATAAAATTGTTCACCAACGTCCGTGTTTATTGTATCGAAATTCATTCGATTTGAAACTCGTACGATTTAAACAAACCGCATAATTGTGTAGATATATATTCAACAATATATATGATAATTGATACATTAATTAGCCTAACACAGAACTAATTACATGTATTAAAACTTGATTAGGCACTAAATTCTAGTCCTAAATTGACGGGTGTCACAAGATGAAAGGGTACTTTGATAGGTTGGAGTCATTGAACATGGTATTTGACACAGAGTTTTCCATCGCCATAATTCTATCCAGTTTGCTAGCTGTCTGCAATCAGTTTGTAATGTCATATCAGATGAATATGAATGAGAGAGAAGACTCAATAATGGAACTCCACAATTTACTGCAAACTGCTGAGCAAGGAATCAAGAAAGATGATGTGTCCTCTGGCTCAACAGCTCCTATGTTGACTGTTGGTCAAAGTGCAAAGAAAAGGAAAATGTCAAATTCAAATTGGAAAACGAAGACTGCTGACGGAAAGTCCGTTCGCAGGTCTAAGAAAGGGACCGATTATGAGATTGCACTGTTAGTGACCCAAAGGAAGCAGTGTGCTTCTACTGCAACACAAAGGGGCATTGGAAGCGTAACTGCCAAAAATACCTGAAGGACCTTGAAGATGGAAAGGTCGAGAAGAGTATTCACTCAGGTATGTTCATGATCGAACTCCATAATACTACAACTTCTAATTCATGGGTTCTGGATACAGGGTGTGGTATTCACATTTGCACTGTATTGCAGGGGCTAAAGGAAAGTAGAAGTGTAAAGCATGGAGAGTTCAACCTAGTTATGGGAAACAAGGGACTTGTACCTGTAACGAAGATTGGAAGATTTGAGCTCATGCTGAATTCTGGAGTTAGGATAGATTTAAACAATTGCTATTTTTCGTCAGAAATGACTATAAACATTATTTCATTTTATGCTTTGTATAAAGATGGTTATCATTTTTCTTTTGATAATGGAAATGGAGATATTTTGGTTTATTTAAATGATTGTTTTGTTTTTAAAGCTTCTCCTTACAAAGGCATATATGAAAATGTTGAATGTATTAGCAATGTTATTTTAAATGTTGATTCATCTAATGAAATTGATAAATCCAAGTTGTGGCATTGTCGTCTAGGGCACATAAACAAGAAACGCATCGCCCAACTCCAAAAGGATGGAGTGTTGGAATCATTCGACCTCAAATCGGATGATGTATGCGAATCTTGTTTATTAGGAAAGATGACTAAATCACCATTCACATGATCATGTGAAAGAGGTGAAGGACTATTGGATTTGGTACATACAGATGTATGTGGACCATTCCGATGTGCTACAAAAGATGGAAATAGATACTATGTTACATGTACTGATGACTTCAGTAGATTTGGACATGTTTATCTGATCAAACATAAGTCGAATACTTTTGAGGTGTTCAAAAGATATCAAAATGAAGTAGAGAATCAACTGGGCAGAAAGATAAAGGTTCTCCGATCCGATAGGGGAGGAGAGTACCTTAGTATCGAGTTTCTCGATCATCTTAAAGATTGTGGAATAGTTTCACAATTGACTCCTCCTAGAACACCACAGCTTAATGGTGTTGCTTAAAGGAGAAACAGAACTTTGTTAGACATGGTTCGATCTATGATGAGTCGAGCAACACTTCCAATAAGTTTATGGGGTTATGCATTAGAAACAGCCGCCCATATCTTAAATCAAATACCCACTAAGAAAGTTTAAAAGACACCTTATGAGATGTGGAAGGGAAAGAGACCTTCTCTTGGTCACATCAAAATATGGGGTTGTGAAGTTTACGTTAGACGGGAAACTCAGGAAAAACTAGACTCCAGATCTGAAAAGTGTCTTTTCGTCGGTTATCCACAAGAGTCATTTGGATATTTGTTCTACAGACCCAAGGATAATGTGGTCTTTGTAGCTCGAAGAGGAGTGTTCCTTGAGAGAGAAATGATATCTAAAGAGGACAGTGGGAGTAAAATTGATCTTGAAGAAATTCAAGAATCTACCGATGAAGAACCTATAATAACCACTGACGTTCAACGAGAGGTGGAGACACCTGTTGAACCTGAAGACATATCCTTACCCGTTCGCAGATCTAGTAGAGTTAGCAATCCTCCTGAGTTCTATTATGGTTACCAAATAGAAGAAGAGGATAAGATAAGTGATAGTACACTGGGTGAATTAGATGAGCCTGCTAACTACAAGGAAGCGATGGCAAGCCCTGAAGCTGCTAAGTGGAAGGAAGCTATGAAAAGCGAAATTCAGTCCATGTATGACAATCAAGTTTGGAATTTGGTTGACACTACACCCAGTCTTAATACGGTGGGTTGTTAGTGGATCTTCAAGAAGAAGACAGACATGGATGGGAAAGTACACACTTATAAAGCTAGATTGGTAGCGAAGGGCTATACTCAAACCCACGGGATTGATTATGAGGAAACCTTCTCACCAGTAGCTAAGATAAAGTCAATTAGGATAATGCTAGCCATAGCTGCATTTCATGATTATGAAATTTGACAGATGGATGTCAAAACCGTTTTCCTTAACGAGAAACTGACGGAGGATGTGTTCATGGCACAACCGGAGGGTTTTGAGAATGCAAAGTATCCTAATAGAGTGTACAAGCTTGAAAAGGCCATTTATGGACTTAAACAAGCCTCTCGTAGCTGGAATCTCTGCTTCCATGAGAAAGTCACAGAGTTTGTATTTTCTAGAAGTGAAGATGAGTCTTGTATATATGTCAAGTTTAGTGGGAGTATTGTAGTATTTTTAGTATTATATGTGGATGATATACTGCTCATAGGAAATGATATCCCGACTTTACAAGGTGTAAAAGAATGGTTGAGAAAGTGTTTCGCTATGAAAGATCTTGTAGATGCAGCACATATCCTTGGTATAAATATTTATAGAGATAGGTCAAAACATCTCATAGGACTCAGCCAGGATACGTACATAGATAAAATATTGAAAAGATTCAATATGGAAAATTCTAAGAAAGGGAACTTACCCTTAAATCATGGCATTAAGATCAGTAAGGATCTATGTCCAAAGTCTGAACAAGAATTGAACAGAATGAGTCGAATCCCATATGCTTCGGCTATAGGATCGATCATGTATACCATGACATGTACAAGGCCTGATGTCTCATTTGCTTTGAGCTTAGTGAGTCGACATCAGTAGAATCCTGGTGAAGGTCATTGGACAGCTGTAAAGAATATTCTTAAGTATTTGAGAAATACTAAAGACAGGTTCTTGGTTTATGGTGGAGAAGAAGAACTCGGAGTAACAGGTTATAGTGATGCTAGTTTCCAAACAGACAGAGATGATTGTCAATCATAGTCTGGTTGGGTATTCATACTAAATGGAGGAGCGGTAACATGGAAAAGTTCTAAGCAAGATACAGTAGCAGACTCTACATGCGAGTCTGAGTACATTGCGGCTAACGAAGCGGCAAAGGAAGCTATCTGGATGAGGAATTTCATTGGAGATCTTGGAGTTGTTCCAACGGTACAAGATCCTATTGCTATATTATGTGATAACGAAAGTGCGGTTGCCTTGAGTAGAGAACCCAAGGATCACGGAAAGTCAAAGCACATTGAAAGGAAATACCATTTTGTTCGAAAGAAAGTCGAAGAAGGACGTGTAGTTATGAAGAGCATAAGATCAGAGGATAATCCAGCTGATCCGTTCACAAAGCCTCTAGGAAAGTCCAAGCACGATGAACATGCTAGGAGCATAGGTTTAAGAGATAATGTAAAGTTTTAGTTGTTAGTTTGAATTTGAAACGTTATAAACAATGATGGAAACTGTAATAGACTCGGTGATTAATAATGGAGATTTTTAATTGGAAGGAGTTGATGGGCGCCTAGAGGTCGGTCAAGGAATCGCTTCCTGTCGTCGCGGTGCCTTCCTCCGGGCGCGCCACCAGCGGGTGTTTTTTAAAATTTATGTTTTGCGGGGCCTAAGGATACTTAAAACTATGGGGTATAGTAGTAAGTATGACCTAGGGTCGTTCTTCAAACTACAACGGGCATGGGATCTAGGTCTTTTGATTATCTTTTGTAATTTAGCTGGTTTATCAAAAGGTTGATAGGGGTTTTGGTTGTTTTTATATTATAACTACTAATTTTAAACTAAAACTAAACTAGAGGATAGGGGAGGTGAGGTGGCTACGAGAACAGCAGATTAACGCGAGTGTCTACTATGATAATTATATATGCTATTTAGGGGTAGTTATTTTAGTTAAGGTATTAGCTATGATGACGAAGTCAGGACTTAACAGATGTACTCGAAACAATCAATGACAACAAAGTACTCTACTTACAACCTTTCCTTAGCTCCCACGTATTTAAACGCTTGTACCAGTAGTAAGTTGTTTTACAGTATTTCCGTTGAAACATTAAAAAGGTTCTTGTTATCTATCCTGAGTTATATGTCCTAATGAGCCATAACTACTAGCCTATTATATACCTAACGCGAAGTTGTCCACAATCAGATAAATAACATGTCACGAAGATAGCAGTTATATAATGTAAACTATACCGGAAGTTCTCCCAAATATAGCAACCAATTTAACCAACAGCCATCCTCGAGTCCTATTCCCCAATCTCGGACATTTGAGATATCCGAATCATGGCATGAATTGTTGAATGAACAAAAACATGAAACAGGGGTTTCCTACCGGAACAGGTTGGGATGGCCTGGTCTAACGGCTGATTAAATTGTTCATCATTATTTCATATAAACCATCATAACTATTTTACGCATGTTAAACTGATGTATGCAATTAATTTATACTCGAAAACCTAATCATATATCCAATAACACAAATGATACTAGCATGCAAACCCTAAAGCAACTTTCAAACAAGAACATGCGACAGAGCAGCATACAAGGATCAGTTTAATTTGTGCAGAGTAACTGGATAATTGGTTAAGTCACACATATTCCGAAAGTTCTCTCAAAAACATGCGTTAAATAAATTGAATCTAATCTATCTCTAATCCTACGCTCCGTGTCTCCCTCCGGTGTATTTTAACCAGGAGAACACCGGCCATGTCGAGTTCAACGATCATCAGACACAGAATAATAAGCGGCGTACCACCAGTTAAGGACCAGCAGTAAGTTACAAACCACAGCATAAGTTGGATAGATAAACATTGGAGACTCAATTCATAGATTCAAATATATATCAACAGCATACGGACAGAGTAACGGCGTATTTACAATTGGAATCATTATCACAACGGATTGTGCCCACGACTTTCATAGCTTCCACGTTCCGTACTACACACATTCGTGATGGTTCCGGCGCTATACAAATGAAAGCCGTATAATGTTACCTCCGTTGTTTCATAATATCCAATTGCATTTTAAAGTATAACTACCCTAGCATAATGATTATCATAGCAGACACAGATTTGTTTAGCTAAGCATGGCAATAATTCTAGCAAGCAATTCTAAATAATTATGACAACAGCACAACATATTTAAAACAACAAGATAGAAATTAAAATAAAACCTGACAAAGCGTAATTACAAATCTTGCGCAATCGCAGTCTCGGAGCACCTCCGTAAAGCTAAGCTAGAAGCTAATCTACTAGCTTAATTAAACTAACCTAATCTAATTATTTCTAGAGAGAGAGTAGAGAGAGAAAGGAAAGAAAGAAAACATATGATGATAAAATGAGGAGGTGATGGTGTGTATTTATAGGATTTGCTCAGCCGTATTCCTCAACCGTATTCTAGCCTTCAAAATCTCAGCCGTATTCCTCAGCCGTATCAAGATTGCACCTTGGATGACCAAAACATGCGATACGGTTGAATTTGGCCGTATACGGGAGAGATTGGCCGTATCGGGGGAGGGACAAGGCCGGATACGGGGGAGATTGCTCGTATACGGCTGGCACTAGGCCGTATACGGTTGGGACATGCCGTATACGGTCAGGTCTTGCCCGTATACGGCTGGGCTTGGCCGTATCCGGCTTGTGTCTCCAGTATTGTGGTCCGTCGGTTGCCTTGAATCTTCGTTTGGGCGTAACTTCTTCATCCGATGTCCGTTTTCAGCGTTCTTTATATCCACGCGATCGTAATCTCCTGACGAAGAAAATGACATAGGTTAGAGGTCATAATTCTTAGTAGAGCTTAAAAAGTGCTTGAAAGTGTGAACCGGAATGCTTATGATCGTATTCGTGATATTTATCGTGATTTTCGACCATTTTAGATGATATTTGAAATGTTGTCTATATTTTAGCCCCTATGACGAGTTTTGATAATAAAGTGTTGATTTTGGATATATTCATCATGTTTTGGGCTAAAAAGGTGAGAAAGTGACGCATAAAAACTTGACTTTTTACGTGTCATCAAATATCCCACACTTAGACTTTTGCTTGTCCTCAAGCAAACTTCATCTTACCAGCCGAAACTTTCTGAATCTTAAACTTTTTACGCCACAAAGAAGAAGTCATACAGATTGAAAACAAGTATTGTGCCAATTAAGATAAAGAAAAGATGTTCACATGAAGTATCCAAAGGTCTTTAAGATGATTCACTTAGGCAAACTTTCAATTCTCGGGATGTGGAATATACACGACTGGGCGACCTCACTGGTGGTCACTCAATTCACTCAAGTGTATCGGGTTTCCTATTATCCTAAGCCAAATGAAAAATCGCTCAAATACCTGTCATGCAGCATTCGTCGTCATAGGCTTGCCCAAGGATCGTATCTCCACCACTTAGATGGGGACGGCACTAACTATCCCAAGACATTCAAGTGGGTTGTAATGTGTGGTGGGGGTTTAAAGGGTATGGATAAGGGTAAAAAGGGTTTAAGGGTTTCACTTATCTTAGGACCTTTAAAATTTTCATGAAAAAAATACTATTTAGATATACTTTTTAATGAAAACGGAAACGGATAATTATAAGGGAAGAAGATAGCTATTTTATGTCTTCTATCTTTTTGAAAACACACGAAGAATTTATGCTTTTAAGAGCAAGAGTTTTCGGGAGATTTCAGCACTTAGCTTTATTCTATTTTTGGCTCATAATTTCTTGGCCAGAGATTTTCTAAGGAATTTTCTTTTTATTTTCTTTTTGCCCTGCAAACATCCTTTCTTTCTTTCATCTTTTTGTTTTTCCAGCTTTTTTCACTTTCGAACTTTTACTTGGTGTCAATTTTTCACACCACGAGGCTCTCGAATTCTTTTGAATATTGATAATGTAAAACACACACGAGTAGCTTTTTGAGTAAACACGAATTTTTGTGATTTGGGGTAGAAACAAAAAGCATACCTAACTAGCTTTTTCCACAAAAGATTCTAAAAATTCTAAGATAAGCTTTTGGTAGGTATGGGGGTAAGTGGGTTTAAAATATGGGTTGAAAGAAACGAAAAGGTTAAGGCTCAATAGGGTTTACTAGGCGGATCATCAACACTGAAAATGAGTGTTGGAAGGGTTTTGGGCTTGAAAGAGATATGTTGAAATGGGGTTTAATCCTAGGGAATGTCAAGGTCATCTAATTGCACCTATGTCACGTATGACACCCGTCAATGTGATCTCGAAACGCATACCCGGGGCAAGTTCTAATTCAGAAATGCGTGCACCGGTCACACACAACAAATGAACAGTGAAGCATTTAAAATGAATGCTTATAAGGCTCAAAATTCCTCACCGCAAAAATGGGTTATATGTATCCAGTCGTGCGATGCCCCTCTTAGATCCTCATCTTAAATTATTTGGAATCTGACATGATTCGACCTCTTTTTACCAATTTTCGAATACTTGTAAAAAAATATGTACTCTTTCTTACAATTGTGACTCAAAAATTTAAAGTTTTTGAAAATTTTGGCAAAAAGAAGGGTTGAAAATCATTTTGAGGACATGCATATTTCTAAATCAACTTACGGATACCTAGACGAGAGATATACTGCTATCCCACACTTAAAAATAAACATTGTCCCCAATGTTTCTGCACTAAGTAGGGAAAATCCCATACTTAGGGTTTTGTTTTTTAGGAAAAATGTTAATTTAAAAGTTTTAAGTACGGAGGATCCCACACTTAGAGATTTAAGTGGGCATAAGCATATCTAAGTTACGTCAAAACTAGAAGAGTTTAGGACAGTTACTTCCCTACGGTTGGTGAATACTGGATTCAGGACCAGATTCGTGAAGGAGTGGTGCTAGTGATCTGCTGGATTTGTGGACCAGACTCTAATTAAAGCTCATCCATTCCTTACGAAGCTGAGTTCTGCAATACCATAAACACAGTCATAATCACCAATCCAACATTTCAACATAATAAAAGTCTAACATAAATAAAAAGCATAAAGTAAAATAAACTAAAGGTCGTCTAGCAAGTCATCCATGTCTGGGTCAAATGCTGCAAGTGCGTCACTGTCTGGAACTGAAGTAGGTGACGTGGCAACAATCGGAACAGGCATGATGGGTGCAACAGGAAGATCAGGGGCTATCTCAGCATCAGCAGCAGAAAGAGTGGACTCTGACGTCGGGGCAGCTGGGAAGAATGACCATGGAGGGAGAGGTGGTCTCGGACCTTGACCAAGTCTGAAAGACTGGTCAGGAAGCCTCGGAAGTCCAACCCTCTCTCTGATGTCAGAGTGGGAGTCATGCTGGATGGAGAGCTCTCGTAGAATCGCCCAGGTCACAGCTCTATCTACTGTGGTGATCCCATAGTCAAAGACTGGAGTGCTCGTCACATCTGTCACAGGTTCCTCTGGTACAGTGGTCGCCTTCTTCCTTCCTCTGCGGTGTTTCTTCTTCTGTTGTTGAGCAGCAATGTGTCCTGAAGTCTCAGCTGAAGCGTCCATCCTGAAATATAAAGAAAAACAGGTAATGCTAAAGCTTATATGGTTATACAAATGCAGCAAAATCAGATGACTTTTAAAAAGATTTTTATAAAAAGTTTGAGTCATCTAAGTGGTTGCATTTGCATAAGTCAAATAAAACTTATCACCGATGTACATATAAGAGTGCGGTTCTGTCGGGTATCTAGCTTATCCTGCATTTATTAGTCCAGTGATGATAATACTAAGCAAAAATAAACTAAGAAATAAAATTTAAAGCTAAAATAAAGATAAGCAATGGGGTGCCTCCCAAGAGCGCTTGTTTAACGAGTCATTAGCTTGACTCTTTTACCTACTTTGTCGGCTCAAGGTGGTTCGAAGATATAGACTTCCTCACTTGAAGGAAAGTCTTCGATGTAGTGCTTTAAGCGGTGACCATTTACTTTAAAATTACCGTCCGGTGCTTCTAGTTCGACTGCTCCGAAGGTAAAAGCTTTTGATACCACGAATGGTCCGCTCCACCTTGATCTGAATTTGCCTGAAAATTTTCTGAAGCGCGAATTGTAGAGAAGAACTTTATCTCCAGGTTTGAACTTAGAATACTTGAGTTTAGCATCGTGAAGATTTTTGGTTCGCTCCTTGAAATGTAGAGAACTATCATAGGCTTGGTCTCTCAATTCGGCTAGTTCGTTCAGCTGCATCTTGCGATGTAATCCTGTTGTGGAAGGGTCTAGATTGCAATCTCTCAGCGCCCAGTAAGCCTTGTATTCCAACTCTATCGGCAGATGACATGCTTTACCATAGACTAGTCTGTAAGGCGTGGTCCCTAATGGTGTCTTATATGCAGTTCTGAACGCCCACAGAGCATCGTCTAATTTGTCGGCCCATCTTTCCCTATGATTCAGCACGGTTCGTTCTAAGATCCTTTTGAGCGCTCTATTCGTCACTTCGGCTTGCCCATTCGTCTGCGGGTGATAGGCCGTAGAGGTCTTATGGGTGACACCATAATATTGTAATGTCCTCATAAATTGAGCATTACAAAAGTGCGTGCCCCGATCTCTGATGATCGCCTTTGGAGTTCCGAAACGAGAAAAGAGTTGCTTGAGGAACTTGGTCACTACTCGTGCGTCATTTGTAGGAAATGCTTGCGCCTCGGCCCACCTGGATACGTAGTCGACAGCTACCAGAATGTATTCTTTTCCGAAAGACTTTGGGAATGGTCCCATGAAATCCAACCCCCCATATATCAAAGATCTCGCAGGCCTGGATGTTAGTAAGTGGCATTTCACTCCTCTGTGAGATACTTCCAAACCTTTGGCAAGCATCACAACGTTTTACCAAGTCGTGAGCGTCTCTGAAAATAGTCGGCCAGTAGAATCCGAAATCGTATACCTTCATCGCAGTCATATTTGCTCCATGATGTCCTCCAGTGGGTCCGTGATGACTCTGGTGGAGAATGTTCCTTGCTTCCCTCTCGTCTGCGCATCTTCTGATGATTTGGTCCGGACATACTTTGAATAAGTATGGATCGTCCCAATAGTAATTTTTAACGTCTCTGAAGAATTTGCGTTTTCTAGAGGTGGGCATTCCTTTCGGCACAATTCCTCCAACCAGATAATTAGCGTAGTCTGCGTACCAAGGGTCGTGGTTGAATTGTGAACCCTTCTGGTGGCCTCCGATGTTCATGAGTTGTTCTTCAGGAAACTGATCTTGAATATCTCTTTCATTAAGCTTTTCCATCGATGGGTTTTCCAATCGACTGAGATGATCTGCTGTGACATTTTCTGCTCCTTTCTTATCCTTGATTTCTATATCGAATTCTTGGAGAAGCAGAATCCATCGAAGTAGTCTTGGTTTAGCGTCTTGCTTTTTGAAAAGATACTTCAAGGCTGAGTGATCTGTATAGACAATAGTTTTGGACAATATTAAGTAAGAACGAAATTTATCAAAAGCAAATACTACCGCAAGCAATTCCTTTTCTGTAGTAGTATAATTTTCTTGAGCATCGGTGAGTGTCTTGCTGGCGTAGTATATCGGTTGAAAATGCTTATCCTTCCTTTGCCCTAAGACAGCTCCAACAGCAAAGTCACTGGCGTCACACATGATTTCAAATGGAAGACTCCAGTCAGGAGCAACCATGATCGGTGCATGTGTGAGCTCATCCTTCAAAATGTTGAAAGATTTCAGGCAGTCGTCTGAAAAGACAAACGGAGTGTCCTTCTCGAGAAGGTGCGTCATAGGTCGAGAAATCTTAGAGAAATCCTTAATAAAGCGACGGTAGAATCCGGCGTGACCTAGAAAACTGCGAATGGCTTTAACAGAAGTAGGTGGCGGAAGTTTGGCAATAGTCTCAACTTTAGCTTTGTCAACTTCAATTCCAGACTTTGATATTCGGTGTCCCAGAACTATTCCTTCCTTCACCATAAAGTGGCACTTCTCCCAGTTTAAGACAAGATTTGATTCTTCACATCGGGCTAACATTCGTTCGAGGTTGGAAAGACAAGAAGTGAAAGAGTCTCCAAAGACTGAGAAGTCATCCATGAATACTTCCATACACTGTTCAATCATATCGTGGAATATTGCCACCATACACCTTTGGAATGTAGCAGGTGCGTTGCATAGCCCAAAAGGCATGCGTCGGTAAGCGAATGTTCCGTAAGGACATGTGAAAGTCGTCTTTTCTTGGTCCTTAGGATCGAGAGGAATCTGAAAATAGCCAGAGAAACCATCAAGAAAACAGTAGAATTCGTTCCCGGATAATCTCTCCAACATTTGATCGATGAACGGTAGAGGGAAATGATCTTTTCGAGTGGCTTCGTTCAGCTTCCGATAGTCGATGCATACCCTCCAACCGGTGACGGTACGTGTTGGAATGAGTTCATTATCTTCGTTTGCGATAACCGTCATTCCTCCTTTCTTGGGGACAACCTGAACTGGGCTGACCCATGGGGAATCTGAAATAGGATAGATCAAGCCAGCGTCCAAGAGTTTGATAACCTCCTTCTTGACCACGTCTTGAATCTTCGGGTTGACTCTCCTCTGTCTCTGTATAGAAGGTTTGAAGTCGTTTTCCATTAGTATTTTGTGCGTGCAGTAGTTTGGACTGATCCCTTGGATGTCGGAAATCTTCCATGCAATCGCCTTCTTGTGTGACTTCAACACTTGGATGAGTTTTGATTACATGATCTAAGTGAACACTACCAACTGGTTTTATGATCAATTTTAAGTGTTCTTCAAATTATTGAAGTTGATTGAATAGTTAGGGTTTATAATATGAATATATGAATTAATCATGGAAGTGGGAATTTTTGTTGTTATATAGAGTTAGTAGGTGTTATATAATGTTATAGGATATTATATGAAGTTGTTTGTGGTATAAAACTGAGTTGTGAAGCTGGAAATATGAGGTTTGATGAGTACCTTCGAGCTGGAGCAGAAAACCACAGGTACAGGGGTCTGCTGTAGAAGCAAAGGTCGCGACGCGATAAGTAAGAATCGCGATGCGATTCAATGGTGATAGCGACGCGATTCCTAGGTGTTGCGACGCGATTTGGGTTGGAACAGTATTGTTTTATTTGCTGTATATGTATGGTGTAGGCTGATAGTGTATGTATTAATCCAAGATGATGTTTTAGTAATCTGATTGTATATTGATAGCTTAATAAGTCTATATTACTCAAATATTTGTGATATCAAATTTAGTTAGTGATTACAATCTAACTTAGTACGAATGGATACGAATGGTCTAGTATGATTAATACTTAGAATTTTGGTTATTGTTGTATGGCGACTTGCTAAATGCTGAGTTGGTGATAGCATGACTGTGATATAGTTTAAATACTTAAAAATTGTTATATTACATATGAGTTTAATACTCTTGTTAGTATTCAAGTGTTTATATAATATGAACATACTTGTGGTTGAATAATGAGATGATTGATTGTGTAACGAGAATATTATATAATTGATATCAGTTGGAGACAAGTTATTAACTCGTGTTGTCCTGTTGTGTTTTCATATATACATAGAAGACTCAGTGACATTAGACTACTGACTGGACGACTGAGGTATTGGTGAGTGGATTGATAACCCTCAGTTTGATTGAGTTGTAACAAGTTTGTTACAACGGATAATTGTATTATTACTGCTGTTTGATTACCATTGATGATTATGGTTTATTAGTAGTAATACTGTGGATAGATTGTTGACCTGATATGATGACCTGTTGAGTGTGTAGATATGTGATCACTTGAGATATTGCTGTTGTGCATTGATGATTGGGAGGCCATCATGGGGCTGGGCTTGGGTTGCTATTGGTTGGATAACACATGGTCTTAGTACAAGTATTATTGTCGTAGCCTGTGTTGTATGAGTAATAGCACCAAGTAGTCGGTTAAACCTCTGTATGGGCCTGCAGTTGGTTTTAAAGTGTTCTTTGATGAAGTTACTCAAGAACCACCGGTCCTCTTTGACCTGAGTTGATTGTGATGTGATAAGTGGTAAACAGATGAGTTGTGTGCATATAATTATTTGTTGTGCACAAGTTTGTTATGCTAAGTCAGTCTGTTATTTATTGATTTACTCACTTAGCGTTGAGCTAATCCCCCACATTACTCATTCTTGCAGGTTATGATTAAATAATTGATTGAGCAAGAAGCTGTTGACCTGGATGGAATGTTTGAAGAACATGCGTATACTCTGATGTCTGATTTGATTAACACCTCGTTTGTAGTACTTTGATTTGAAGAACCTTAAAATGTGTATATCAGGTTTGAAAAAGTTTATGTACCTTTTTGTGTAATGTATAAAAAATGTATGTTAAATCTACGCTTCCGAGTCGAATATCATTATTATAATGGTTATTAGATGAGGGGTGTTATAGTATACCACCCCTTTGTGGGTGTATATCCCTTTTTTTGGTGCTGTATACCCCCTGTTTGGTGCCTCATACCTCCTTTTCGGTGTCGAATTCAAGTGTTTAGGTGCCGAATATTCGTATGAGGGGTGGTATTTCAGTGTAAATCGCAAGAATTGGGTGTCGAGTTCAAGGTTGGAAGCTTGGGTGATCTTGCCTATAAATACTAGGCATCACCTCCTCATTTCTCATCAATTCATCAACCAACTAATTCATTCATCACACGCACTCTCATTTTCTCTTCTTGTTTCTCTCTCTAATTTCTCTCTCTAGAGAATTAGAGAGTAATTAGTAGTTAGGAGGTAGCTTAGAGTAGAGATTAGCTTTGTGATCAAGGAGTATTGGTGTTCAAGCTTTATTCAAGGATTGCAAGTTCTTTTCTCTTTGTTACACTGCTCTATTTACTGGTGATATCTATTTCCTCATACTGTTATTATGTTTGAATTATCAATGCGTAATATTATGGTATGTGCTTTATTTATTGCTATGATTATTGAGTAGTGTAATATCGTGATTGTTGAAATGTATATATTTAGAAGTAGGGATGATGTTAAATTTATATTTAAATTATATATGATTGGAAATTGCCGTGCTATGTATCCGGTTAAATTTCTCAAGCTGTAGACTTAATTACCCATTCACCCTTTCTAATCTTTCACATGGTTATCACTTTAGTATTAGGACCTTATCAACCCTAGTTTGGTAAATAGTTATCAGTGTTATTGTATGAAGCCATGGAAATGCCATAAAACGGCCCAGTACCTAGTATAGCGCTGGAACCGCCTCTGGTGAAGTACAAATACGTGGAAGCTATGGAACGGTCGTAGGCATATAACAAGGTGGATTACCTAGAAGTTACCCTTCTAGAACATGGTCTAGGTACTTAAAAGCTGTGGAATTACTGAAACACGTAGTATATACCGTGAATGAAACCTAGGGATGAACGATTGATCGTAAAAGAGAGACTACCCCTTGACATAAGTAAATGAGCTCCTCAATTAAATTAAAATGGGATCTTGAAATGAAAACAAAGACTCAGGTGTAGTCTCATATGCTTAAACTGTATGATCCTACTTATCTGATAGTTTAACATACATTAGCATGCAATTAGTACAAACCTTAATAAAATCTATTAGACTTAGGTGTTAAGAAAGATCAGAATATAAATATCGGTCTGTTGTCTTATTCATGCACCTAGGAGATAACTCCAAGGGGTCACTTATCTTCACCAGACAGTGTTAAGGGCTGAGCAGCCTGATCTAAACAGATTCAGGATAACCTAGTATTCAGTGACATACGACTTAGGTTCCCGCTTAAACCGTACCAAACCTCTAGTGATTATTATTAAGGCAAGTCTCCGGTCATCCTTTATAATAAACATCATTCCGAAACCTGAATATTGAAACTTCAGCAATCACAACTCTATCTATCTGCCTACCTTACGTTTAATTTAGTATTCACTTATCTGCATTTAATTAAATTAGAAAATAACAAAAACAAAACCCTATATGCTCTATCAAAAATCCATCCTATTAGCTACTTTTATCTAAGGCGACCACTTCATTTCGATTCGCTCCGATTTTAAGAACGACACTTGAGTAAGACTTACTACTTACTACCCTAATTAGTGCAATAGGTAGTGATAAAGCTTAGGTTTCCTAGCACTATAAGTATTAAAACTTCCCTACCGCGCCTCCGGCAGTTAGAACAACGACCATGTAATTCCTGACCGACCGCTGGGGCGCGATCACACAACCGCCACATACTCTTTAGGCCAAAATACATTTTAGTGCTCTGAACTTGGTTAATCGGGTCCTCTAGTACCCTGAACTTGTAAAGGTATAATATGGTACCCTCAACTTGTAAACTCGGTCAAAATTAGGACTCCGACTCACTAACTTGTACCCATGGTTGTTGAAACTTCGAGTTTGTGTCCATGTCTATTATTTATATCATGCATGTAACTGAAGTTGCTAGAGTACATGAAATTTGTATAGGTACTTATATATTTGTTTTTCTTTCCTCTTCTTTAATAGTTACTTATTAAAACATTTTTTTGCTAAGTTATTTCATATAATCATATATTATAAAACTTCTGATCAAAATATGTTCTATGTATGTTTAGTTTAATATAGACTCATGCTTCTATGTGCAATGCTCTTTACAATATAAAAATGCTTTAGTTTTATAGTTTTAATACAAGAAGAAGAAAAAAAACTTGAAATTAAAAATAATAGTGACATGGAAATTTAATGAATTGAGCAAAATTATATGGATTGTGAATGTATTATATTAAAAAATAAGATAAGATGTTGATGTTGTAGTGTTTTGGCATTGCATTTATCTTTATAGTCTGCTTTATTGTGGATGTTCTAAACTCTATACACCTTTAGGTGATACTTAATGAACTACAATCCATCACATATGACCCGAGCTCGGTACTACAATATATATTTATGACATCTAGTTCATACATCGCCTTAGTCAGTAATTATAATAGACCATGTATCTACCGTCGCTTTTAGGTGAATACCCGGCCTGTTTGGCTCATGAAGATAGAACTTGGAAGACATGGACTAATTGTTAAGGTTAACGTAAATTGATGAAGTTGGAGATAAATAAATTATAACAATGACCATCGTAAAATATAATGTGTTTAAGAATACGAAGCAAAAAATTTTTTAAAAAAAGGAGTTAATTGCATGGCTGGTCCTTGTGATTCACACACAATTGCACTCTGATTCCTTATACTTCACCTTTTATACCCTGAGTCCAAAATGGGAAACCTTATTGCACGATTGGTCCCTTCTTCTAACCCCGTCTATTTTCGTCCGTTAGGTCATAACACGGGCTTTTGACGTGAGAGCAGGGACAATCGGGTTATGAAGTAGAGAGACAAAAGGGGAGGACGATTGTGTCATTACATGGGAAGCAAGGTTATGACTTAACAGACGAACATAGACAGGTTAGAGGGGGACCAATCGCGCAACAAAGTTTTTCATTTTGGACTCATGATGCAAAAATTGAAGTCTAGGAATTGATGGTGCAATTGTGTGTAAATCATAACAACAAACCATCCAATTAAAAACCGGAAATTATTAAAATGATGTGGACGAAAAATTTAATTTACCACGGACCTTATGATAAACCTTAGACATTTGGGTCCGGGCGGTCAGTAGGTATCGGTCGGTCAGGGTTTGCGATCGGTTTGGTTACGATATATAGGGGGTGTTTGGGGGAGCGTTAGGGGAGGGCTTTTTAGCTTTTGAGGTATCATAACGCAGAAAAGCTCTATTTTAGTGTTTGGGTGCAAGGAGCTTTTTCCTGTTTTAAAGGGTTAAAAAGCTAAAAAGCCCGGATTTTGAAGCTTTTAGTTAACACAGAAGCTAAAAAGTTTAACGCCAAGCCAAACACCCTCGTAGACGCATGGTTCAGCTCATAACGCACAAGCCACAAGCCCACAACTTATAACCGCAACACATCAAATTTCTCGCTTGTTGATTGGCTCTGCCCTTTCTCGTTACCACCCAAACGCAAACTCCTTTCTCCTTCTCTCTCTCTCTAATCTTCTGCTATTATCATATATACGCCCTAATTTTAAATCTCTGATTCTCAATTCATTTCCGTTTTATTTAATTTTTTATAAATTCATTTCTCGCCGGATCCTTTTCTTCTAGAAACTTCCGATGGCCGACGATCTAATTTCTTCTAAACCTACTGATAATTCCTGGACTTTTACAGGTATTAATTACTCAATCAATCCTTTTACATTTTTGAATTGTAATATGATAATCGATTGTTATGACTATTCAGCTGTATTGTTATAGGTTAGGGTTTACTGATCTGCAATTCGTTGATTACGTCATGCTACTTTAATTTAATTGCAACTGTGTTAGGTTAGGTTCATAATTGATATATTTATAATGTATTGATTTGTAGAGAATGTAGTTTGTTAATCTGTATAGAGTTTTAGTTCCTTTTTGTTTAGCTGCATTGCTAATTGTGAATTTGATGTGCATTAGCTTATAACGGCTGAGGTTTACTTCAATAAGTTTGAAAAAGATATTAAGATAAAAAATCAAATGATTAGTTTTGGCGTCTATGTCACCGATGAATGTAAAGAAAAGTAGGCTTTAGTTATATATCCGTACTGCTTTGGATCTACTTCTTAGGTCAAAACATCATAATGCTTTATTAATTTGATATTTAGTTGCCTTAAAGCTTGTAGCCTGTTTCAGCCCTTGAGAAGTTTTTGTTATCATTTGTTTACCATTCTATCTTCTACTATGGGGTTTAAAGGGTCAGTAACCTTGTTTTAGTATGTGAGTTTTACCATCTCTAAGTGCTGTTATTTAGTAGTTAAATAACAAAGAGGCTTTGCGTATTTTTTTAGTAGTTTGTTTGTATATGGTTCACTCACATTACAAAATCGCTGAGCATCTGATTATTACGTTTCTCGATTTATTGGTTTCATACTTTCATGATATGGAAGCCCCTGGAGGAAATGATGATGAGAAGATGATTGGTTTCTTAGATGATACTAAAGGTGCGTTTTGTATGAATGGTTTGTAGTTGTATATATTTGCTTTGCAATTGAAGGGCTTAGAATTGGTAGCTTTCTTTCTTTGCTATCATACACCGCCAATCTATTCCTTTTAAGCTCTTATGTAATTTGCTTGGTTTATTAAAGATCATCCAGCTCTGGACAGCAGCATCCCCTTGTCTCCTCAGTGGCTTTACGCTAAACCAAACGAGAATAAGATGGCAAGTGATTAGTTATCACTTAAGAACTACCCATACATGTATATAGTAAAAATATTAGATGATCTCAATTTTTTTTCTTGATATGATGACAGGATCGCGCACCAAGTTCTCTCTCTCTTGGAAGTTCTGCTGATTTCAATGCGAAGGAGCTGCGTCCGGATGGAACTGATGACAAAAAAGACTGGAGGAAAGTTGCAAGTGAAACAGAAAGTGCTCGCCGTTGGCGTGAAGAAGAACGAGAAACAGGCTTACTTGGTAGACGAGACCGTAGGAAAGCTGATCGCCGTGTGGATGTTGGTAGAGAGACCACCGATACCAGAGCTCCACCTCCCTCTGACAGGTGGAACGATGCTGGTAACCGTAATTCTGGGTCCGAACCCCGCCGTGATAGCAAATGGTCATCTAGATGGGGTCCTGATGAAAAAGAGAAGGAAGCCCGAAACGAGAAGAAGACAGATATTGAAAAGGAAGATGTTCATGGAGACACTCAGACACATTCAGTTAGCAGTAGATTAACTTCTGAGCGTGATCCAGACGCTCGTGATAAGTGGAGGCCACGCCACAGGATGGAGACAAATTCTACCGCACCTGGTTCCTTCCGTGCTGCACCTGGATTTGGGGTAGAGAAAGGACGGGTAGAGGGTTCAAACACAGGCTTTACCATTGGACGTGGCAGGTCTAGTGGGACAGGTGCAAGGCCTTCATCTATGGGGTCCATTGAGAACAACGATAGTGTTCCTGGCAAGCCTGGTCTTTCTGATGGCATGTTTTTCTATCCAAGGGGAAAACTTCTGGATATATACCGTAGTCAGAAGCTTGACCCATCTTTTACTAATATGCCTGACAAAATCTTGCAAGTACCTCCTATCACGCAAGTAACTTATGTTGAACCACTTGCTTTTGTTGTTCCCAATAAAGAGGAAGAGGTATGCGAAAGTATCCTCACAGTTTTTTATCCAACTTTATTGTTATCTAGATCTGGATTTGACAAGTTAATTTTTTGGTCACAGGCTATTCTTGGTGATATATGGAAGGGAAAAGTCACCGACAGTGTAATGGTAAAAGATGATGGAAAAGATGGTAATCTTATTCCACCAATGGAGGAGGAATTGGTTGATCCAAATAAAGAAACTTATCAAATAGGTGCTGAGAGTATTGTACATTGTAATGCTCTTAAAACTGACTTGACAGCTGGTGAGTTACGGATTTGGTAGCATACACTTGAACATAACATTTGTTAGCACATCAATAATAACGAAATTATTTATCGTTACAGGGCCAAACTTTAGTGGAATTGAAGGCATCAATCGTGATGATGCTTCTAGTCTTAAAGTTACTGATGCAACTTATGTCAAGCATCATCTGTTTGATGGTGTCCAGTCATCATCTGCATTAGACATGAATACCGAGCTTCCTAATGATTCAAACTCACTCTTTGCCATGCCATCTTCTGAGCGATATTGGACGGAAAATATGCAGCCCTTAAAGAGTAGTATAAATAAACATTTGGCGAGTGGTATCCCATCTGAGGAGTTAAGTTTGTTTTATTGTGACCCACAGGGGGAAATCCAGGGACCGTTTCTTGGGGTCGACATCATTTCATGGTTTGAACAAGGGTTTTTTGGGGCAGATTTACCGGTTCGCGTGGCGGATGCACCTGAAGGAACGCCTTTTGAGGAATTAGGAGATGTTATGCCACACTTAAAAGTTGCACATAATTACACCAACATGGACCAGTCCGGTAGCTTGGAAGAGAATTTGGATGCTGACGTGTCGGTGCCTGCTCCTGTTTCTGAAATGGGTGTTTTGACGGATGATTCTCGTTGGCAGTTGTCTGGTATCAATGGTTTATCTACAAAATCATATTCTGAGGGTCAAGGTTTTCATGATGAAGGTTACATTCCTATTTAAATCAAAATATATTTTTATTTTCAGAACGGCAACACTTGCACATATTATCTTACCTATTATATACATCCACACATATATTATGTATACATGTCTCAAGTGAGACTAGAACCCACAACCCCTTGGTTGATGGGGATGTTTGGATTTGCATTTTGTAATTGTTTGTCGTAAATATCAGTTTTAAGGCTTAAGTTAACCAATTCTGCTTCTGATTATTGATTAATTAGGGGTTAGTTAACCAATTTTGGATGATGACTATCAATTTATTCTTTGTGTTTTTGTTCAGAGATTGTGTTCCCAGGTAGGCCTGGTAGCAGTCATGATGTTATGGGGAATGCTCTAAGAGGCATGCCATCTGGAAATTATGTTAACAACCACTCGGTTCCTACCGAGTTGACTGATCCTGGTGCCCCGAGTCAAAATGAAAACAAGATGCACCCATTTGGGTTGCTGTGGTCTGAGCTTGAGGGGTCTAGTTTAAGGAAAGATCAGTTGTCTAAGCCATCTTTTAGTGGTGGAATTCACCAGCAGCTTATGAATCCTGTTGGTGGAGTGGCTGACCAGTTTTCTCACATGGATCAAGACGTTAATCACTTTGATTTAGCAGAGAAACTTAGGGCTCAACACATCCAACAGCAGCTGCTCCAACAGCATAATCTGTTGTCTGCTTCCCACTTGAATGAACCCATGCTTGATCAACTTTCGGGTCGAAATCTCATAAACCAAAAACAATTGACTGGTCAAAGTGGACAAGATCTTGACCACTTTTTGGCACTTCAGTTGCAACTGCAACATCAACAGCAACAGAGGCAGATTCAGCTACAACAGCAGATGCATCTCAAGGAGCAGCAAATTAGACAACAAATGCTACTTGAACAATTAGTACAAAATCAGATGCAAGATGGACGTTCGAGGTCACGTAACGAAGCTGTGAGATCAAATAACGCGATCGATCAAATTTTTTTAAAGCATCAGATTTTAAGTGAAATGCAACAACGTTCACCGCATCAGCAAATACATGTTGATCCATCAATAGAACATTTGATTCGAGCAAAGTATGGTCACCAAGACGATCTCTTGGAGATGATGGTGCGTGCTAAGCATGGACAGATATCATCTATGGAACATCAGATGCTTCAGCGTGACCAGTTTCATGGGAGGCAGTTGCCTATGGGTTTGAGGCCGAGGGTCGAAGTGGAGGAAGAAAGGCAACTCGGTTCTGACTGGTTTTACCGAGTTAACTCAGCTGGACTTGATCCTTCAGATTTCTATCTGCAGCAACAAAGACAATCTTCGCAAGATTTTAGTCATCTGGAACAGAATCTGTCGTTGCAGGAACGGGTTCAGCGGGGCCTCTATGACCCTAACCTGCTACCATATGAGAGATCATTGTCAATGCCAGGAGGTGGTCCAGGGATGAACCATGATGGTGTAAATTCTTTAGGTCGAGCCCAAAGCATAGAATTCCAAGATTCGAATGCTCAGTTACACCATGCTAATCAAGTAGCCCGTTTTCCTTCAAGTGTCATCTCTCATCAATCTAGCCATCCTTTATCATCTAATAATTTCCATCCATCCCATTTGGATGTGATGGAAGGCCACAATGGTCAAATGTCAAATGAGTGGATGGAATCGAGGATTCAACAATTGCATATAAATGAGAGGCAGAAAAGAGAAATGGAAGCGAGAAGGAGCTTGGAAGATCAAAGTCAGTGGATGTCTAGTGGAGCTAGTGATGACACTTCAAAAAGATTGCTCATGGAACTGCTACACCAGAAACCAACCAATCAACTTACGGAACCGTTAGATATTAGTGGTGAAAAACATTTTGAAAGAAGGCCACTTTTTTTTAACCACTCCGATCAACAAGTAGGACTGAACCAGAACCACCAGTTTGCTGTCGGATCTTATGGGTCAAGTCCAAGTGCATCCTTGGATGACACAATAGTTGGTTTCAAAGGCAATGAAGAGAACCAAATATTTGGTGGTAATGGGTCATCTCAGGCAGCTTACATACATTCTATGGTAGGCACGTCACCATTAGAAATAATGAAGGGTGCAGGTGCAGAAACTCAAGAAAGTATGGCTCAACAGGGTGGTGGTAATTTCTATGTATTAGTTTTCTGTTGTCATTCAAGCTTCATTTTTTAATTTATATTATTGTTTCTGACACGGGTTCAGTTGGGAACGCAGGTTTATACATTGACAACGAGGGACCTACCGAATCTTTTTCAGTTGAGTCTATAGAACGGTAAAGGAATTTTTTTTGTAATATTGAACTTGTAGTAGTAAGTCATTCCATAATCATATCTGAAGATGGATTTTAATGAAACTTCCTGAAGCTTTTATTACGTTACTCTCACTTATTGTGGCCCATATACATGTATTATAAAAGTATCCATGTACTTTTATGCATAACTACATAAGTAAATAAATAAACCTGTGAAATTTTTGTTTTTAGCATCAGTTAATGGCTTTGTTTACAGGGTGACAGCTACATCCAGGAGGCCTGAAAACATTTTGTTGAAACGGCCACCGGTTGCACGTGCAGCCTCCACTCATGAAGGCTTATCTGAGCTGGCATCAAACCCTGATGTCAGAGGGAGGAGTGTCCCTACTATGATATCTCCTGAAGGTATATGTTGCAAATGTTTAAACATCATTATGCATTGACCATTACATTACGTATCTTAATAAGTACCAACCAGTTTGTTGGTTGGTTGTTGTCAATATATGTTTTTATCGCATTAAAAATAGTCAGAACTGGAGGTGGCATTTTCAACTTGTTTATATGAACGATCATTTTGGGTTGTAATTTGGTGGTAACATGTCAAAAGTTGCTTTACGCGTATTCAAATGCTTATAATGCTATTAATAACCTATTTATTATTTTCTTTTCTATTATTTATCTAGTATAGTTTTTGTAGTCGTAGTTGAGACCTATTTTTCTGACAAAGTACCAAAATGTGCTGGTGAGTTGGCCCTGCTCATTTGACACACAGTGAATTAAATGATTTGTTCTAAACGTATTACACAACCCGCTCGTTTAGCCACCCTTGGACTTTGGTTAGAACAGAGAATAATTTCTTCTTGAGGATTTTGGCCTGCAATATGTTTTTCCATTTGTTCCTGTTATTAATCTTTATTCTCAAATGGTGTATAACTGTATATATTATTAGGCGGTAGACGGGAAGCGGGAGGCACTGTGGCAAATCAAGTCCCCGAAAACATGATAGCTGACAAGGACGCTCGTTTCAGGAGAACGTCATCTTATAGCGACGCTGACGTGTCAGAGATGGCATCTTTTAGTGACATGCTTAAAAGCAATGTTAAGAAGTCAGATAATCATGTGGCAGCTGCAGCTATAGAAAGTGTAGATGGACAAGGGGGTAAAACTGGAAAGAAGAAAGGAAAAAAGGGTAGGCAAATTGACCCAGCTCTACTGGGGTTTAAGGTTACAAGCAACCGAATCATGATGGGTGAGATTCAACGTATAGAAGATTAGCCCAACCCACGACCCTTTTTTTTCCTCATTCTTTTTAAATCATTTGTTGTTTATTAGCTTTTATGGATATCACTGTTTTGTCCAAAGCTTTTTTACATAGATTTTTTTTACCCCTCATTTTGCATCCAAAGTTTGTGATGTTGGGGGGGGGTGACCTAGGTCAGGTTGCATAGAGTTTTCTTGTATAGCTTGTACATACCTTTAATCTAATATGTAGTTTACATGTTAAAATTAGGTTGGACATATTTTTGTTGATCGGATTTTGCCAAAAATCAGCCAAATATTTCGGCACGAAGCATAGTGTTTTACCTCGTACTTTGTCGCTTGCGTTGTATTTTCAAGTGAGAACTTATGCACCTCTTATTGAATGCAACTTGCCAAAGGCTCAATTAAGATAGTGAAAATCAATATGCTTGTTTCGCTAGCAATGCATTGTGGTCTAGACTCTAGAGCATGATAGCTCTTGTAATAGTTCCAATAATCATGTCTAACAATCTAAGAGAGAGCATGAAGTATTATTTTTCTAAACAATCAAATATAGAAACTCAAGAAGCAACCCATTGTCCTTTAAAAAGCTGCATAACAGTCTTCCCCATGATCCACTCCAAGTCGGAAGAAGATAGAGGTACTTGATTGGCAATTAGAGACACCACTTCTTTTGCTTTTCTGTAACCACACTCTTCAATGACATATGGGAAATCGCTGCATCAATATGAATATTAACACAGGTAGTTAGCCTTCGCAACAATAGTAACTCCAATGAAACATGAAAGATTTACCTTCCCCACATCACACGATTGGCGCCAAAGGTGGAAACGACTTGAGAAAGAAGCGGCGATAAATCTTCATATGGAAACGGCTTTCTTGAAACTCGAAAGAGGGCGCTAAATTTTACATAAACCTGTCAAATTATTGTTTTATGCCCGTAAGTCATATTAACTAGAAGGAACACGTGAATCTGTAATTGAGGGTGTGGTCTAAGGGTATGGGCGCTAAATCCATACATATAGTGATACCCTGACTACAAACCAAACAACAACGGTAAACGGGAACAATACCCAAACATCACGTTGATTTGTATGAAGTTGTTAAATAAGTACCTGTGGGAATCTTGATAGACCCAATAGCTCTGAGAAGGTTTTCGTTTCTTCATCATTTCTACATGATAAGATAAATAAAAGAAGCGAATTCAGGCCATTAGTCCTTCATATAAGCTCGGAAACTTTAGGGGGTGAAAGTTGAAACTTAAAAAGAACAGGGAGCTCACACTGGAGGTTTGCAGAAAGCTAAATGATCAAGTAGCACTACTGTTTTGGGAAATTCACTACATAACTTCTCGATTTCTGAGATGTGCAAATTAAGACCCTTAAAGCACATAAAGCCTACTGGTACTCCAAGCTCTCCTGCTTTCGCAAACAATGCTTTCCCAATATCGTTTGTCATCTGCAATGATACTTGCTTATCTTAGATACTTGGTCATAATTCACATTTAATTTAAAAGTAGAATGTATTAAAATTAAAATATACATGAAAGTTCACCCAGAATTCAATTATTTGTATCAAACTTCATAAGTTTCCATTGTACACAAATAACTTTAATAATTGCTATTGTATGTATCTTGACCTTTAGATAAAGTTCAATACTTTTTTAGATACTTAACCCTACTAAAAATGCAGAGCAAGAAATGTCAATGCGTACCTGCTGACCAGAAGGCCATAAGTACGGATTAAATCGAACAGCACGATAACCATCCTATAAAAAAAAAATGTTGTGTCAATGTCAGTTACTCAGTTTCATTAAAAGATACTCGTTACATATGGTATAGCGAATTCTAAGAAAGACCTCTAAAATAAGATGTTCAAGCTGCTGGATTCCACTGCCATCTTCTGCTGGATTTGCAAGACAACAACCAACAAATTTCGACGGATGTTTCCTCAACACACTGCCCCCACAACCGACATTATCAGAACTACCTCACGTTCTTACGTAATAAAAACATCGATAATAAGGTTAAGTTTTTCAGACCTTGTTACGTACGAATGATCAAACTTGTGATTAATCGGTTGCACGATTAATGCACCATGTACACCTGCTTCTCCCATACACTGTTTAACACAAATAACACCAAATACAAACAGAATATAAAATAGCAAGTGCACATAATAATGATTATTCATTAATCCATTTCACATAATTTCATAATAAGATTGAACATTAAAAACGTGGATAAACTGAGATACTTAAATTAAATTACAGTAATTAATTTTTAATAATGAACTTACATCAAGTAAAAAATCAAAATTACCACGTAACGATGGTTCCTGACCAGGAAAGTAAGGGTAAGTATTCATAGCCTGCAAAATCAATTAACAAAAGTTAAAATTCGAATAATTTACAGAAAATAAATTAAACGAATAAATTGAAATTGAAATGAAATATAATAAACCTCTTGTGGAGATGCCCAAACATGTAGATGTGAATCGATGATTTTTGTGGTTGTTGCCATGTCAGCAGCAGCAGCGGTTGAAGCTTTACAAAACACAGGTTTTGAATTATTAATGAGTAAATTGCGAGAAGTGGAAATTAATGGTGTAATTGAGAGTGAATCCACTAATCTCACCATCGCCATCGCCATTATTAAATATCTTTCGTTTGAAGCTCGATTCCGCTTCAACATCTGTAAAAAGTAACAAGTAGTAAATAGAGTATAAGTTAGTTTTTGGATGAAAGAATAACATCAAGGTTTCGTGGTGTAGTTGGTTATCACGTCAGTCTAACACACTGAAGGTCTCCGGTTCGAACCCGGGCGAAGCCATTATCGTTTTTTTTATTTATTTTTCATGACCAATTTAACTAATTATTCAACTTGATTGTTATCCCCTTCTGTAAAATTTCATATAACAGAATATGCAGTTGTTGATATAAAGGCCTCTTAATGACTATAAGTTTGTTGCTCGACTATTTATCGAATGTCTATGATTTCGTAAAGAGTAACCATATACGATAGAAGATTTTAACCTGGGTGTTGATGGTTAAGTTAAAATAAAAGTTTTAAGTTTTAATTCAGTTAAATTAGAGTGATATAACTGATTAACAAAACACAATTTTATTTGAATATATGATTTTAATTGATAATATCATAACCTCGCTTATTGGTATGTCGAAAAACATATTCTAAATTATTCAATTTTGACACATGGTAAATTTGCTTCTAAACTTCAGTTTTAATTTTATCAGGCCCATCTTTGGTGATTGTGGATTGTGGCTTTCGGGTGAGCCATCTATGCTTTGATCCAACAAAGCCCAAATTTTCATTTACCATAGTAACTTTTACCGAATTTTCAGCTAGCAATACCTAGCTTTACATGTTGTTCTTATGTTAAAATGGAATATGAATTATGTAAATCATAAACTTTCAGAGTACTAAAAGTCTCAAAGAGTCAAAGTGTAGACATTTTCAAAAAAAATCACCCCTAGTAGCATCTAAAATCCGTATAATGAACTGCACAAATACTATGTGTCATATTAACGTGTTACCAAACACTAAGATTTTGGTTTTTTCTCTTTAAAATCAGGTATTCTCTTCTAGAGGATTTTTTTTATACCTAATCTTAACTGAAGTTCGTTTGTTAATTAAACTTTTAAGTACGGAAGATTTCGTTAAATCACTACGCTTGAAAGTGTATAATCCTATTTTATTTTTACATGTCACGAAGAAAAAAAAACGTGTAAAATTTACACTAGTTAACAAATTGGGCAAAATTTTAAGTCACTGTACTTTTCATTAAGTTGTTATCAATCTTTGTCAAATATTTGTGTGCACACTGCCATTTTTCTGTTATCGAATCTTTTTCTAAGATTCACTAATAAAATATACAAGCAATACAATACATGGTTGAGAAAATAGGTCTTGTAAGGCCTCTCCCATCGCCACTCTTCCGCTCTCGTCGGTTGGGAAGTGACGAACCGACGGTGATGTTACGCACCCGTCGGTTTGACTCGTCGCTTTGTTTCTTCGGATATCCGACGCTTCCTTCTTCTTCTTTTTTTGTTTCTTGTTTTGTTTTTGTGTGTATAATATTAAGAGTAAATTGGTAAATGTGGGACCCAAAAATTAAAGTGACGGAGCAGAGATGAGAGTGGTCAGTCAGTTTCTGTCAGTTTTCTGAAAAAACTGACGTGACGCTGACGTGACTCAGTCAGTTTGAGTTATGGATGTGAGTGGTCTAAATGGGTAGTATTAGGAAGCAAAATATGAATGATAAGTCCTCAAAATAATTAATCTAAATAAAAGTATATAAAAAAAGATGGAATAATAATTGATGATAAGAAGATGAAAAATATATGCATATTGGTGGTGGGTGGACATTATTTATTTAGTTGGCTCATAATTATTTATTTTTATTTATAAATATACTGTATATATATACTGGAAGATTTGGTGCAGGATTCGTTTTTTAGGGTGGTCCAACATCTGCAGAATAGTAGGCTGCTTCTGCTTCTTTTTGTAATGGTGGCCTGAATATTTTGTTGTGTTATTAGGGTGGCGGAAAGCGATGGTACATGGTGGTACACCACCATCTTCTCTGTCATTCTTTGTCTGTTGACTTTCTTCATTCCTACATCATTATTTACCCCCTTTAATTTTTTAGCAAACTACGACTACTGTTTTTTTCCACCTTTCTCTAGTCCATACAATAAAATTGTATTTATATTAATGTAGTTATTATTAGTTAATAATAGTCTGATAATAATCATTTTATTACTACAATGAATGAGTGATGATAAATTATTTTATAAATCCATAAATCTATCCAGATTATTTTTAGTACATTGTGATTGGAATATATATTGAACTTCCTCAAACTATTTGAGCACGAATCGCGCTTAAGTTTTCGCACAATTTGAACTTTATTAAGGTTTTGTTTTATATTTTTATGGCTTATGTCTTAACTAAACCACTAACTATCTAATACAAAAATTGTGAAATCGAGATATGCAAATTTCTCACAATTTATATGTCGATTACACTTTATTGCGCGAACACTTACTAATTTAACAAAACGTAGTGCGAATAACTGTTTGCCTCGTAGATCCTATTGTGAGATTTTGAGCTTAACTTAAACTTTAATAAAAGTAATAATGATAATATTTTTAATCATATAAAATTAGAAATACAAGGAACTTGTAAATAAACCTTTTTGTAGTTTTATCAACTTAAGAATGATCTTAGAAAAGTATTTTCCTCTCTTGGTACGTTTGTCTCTTAGCATTATTATTATAAGATTCAATCATAAGTGTCATATGCTAAACCCGTAACCAAAAACTAAGTTATCAAGATTGATATTTTATTGATTAACTTATACTAATTTATATAACAATTAATAAATTAAAATATAAATCTGAAAAAAAAAAACCCCTTCAGAAGCACTATTGGCCAATTGGAGAATTGGGTCATGGGTAGGTAAGTCGTATATTTTATTCTAAGTTTTTGGAATCAGCTGTCCATATTAATTAGGAGCCGATTTTGACATATAATTAATACTTTAATAGTATAAGTTTCAAAACTGGATACTACTGTCTACTGATGCATAGATGATGACTCAGAATCATTAATTTATAATTTTTTTTATATATAAATCACGTGTCTATTGTTTGTCCCTTTCAATTTCCCACGTCTTTGGACCATCACAATTTACATCACTAAACACTCCAATTCAACAAAAACCTACCAACATTGGGTGCCAAACTAATTAAATTTTCCAAAGTTTGGGAGATAAGCAATTTACATCACTAAACCAACCGAGCTCAAACTCGACTCATTTATACCCTTAGTTATTAGCTCTTTGAATTATTTATTGAATTTAACAGTTAAAAGATCAAGTTACAAAGAATACAATAAAAAAATTCCCATTTGACTTGCTCCTAACCATGAGACAATTAAAAGGGTAGTGATATTTATAACGTAATACAATGTAAAATTTTACATTATTATGAGTGCGTTACAAGCTATTAATACATAATATATGTGTATTAATAAGTAAAATAACAGTGTGAATGTTATTCTACGTATTGAAAAATAGTAATCATTCGTACACTATCAATTTTTATCCGTATATCATCAAATATGTTTTACTGGACAGCATCATACAATATGTTTGGTAATGCACGAATAAAATAGATGGCGTACGAATCAAAGGATGCTCATATAATTAGAAAGTTGCAACAATTCATCTCATTGGGAATTTATTTTTGCGAAAAGCCATTCATTCATGTATGTATTTACACCGACTCTAAAGTACACAAATGAGAACCACAGAGCTAAGAATCTACACTTCAGGATTTAAAAACAGAAACATGTTTTTAACTAACAAACCTAACTTCTATTCTAAACCTAACTCAAGCCACTTCTGAACAAGATCTAATCAGACCCAAATTATATAGAAACTTCTCTGACCGATTCCTAAACAGATTACCCAACGAAAACCCACCCGTTTGTTGTCGGGGCAATTTTGTAGTAGTCAACATTTCATCTTCCTTCACATTAAGTATGGTCTCACCAATTGCATTTCTAACTGCCTCAATTGTTTCACCTTTAACTTGACCGCCCGATGCATCGATCACATAAAAAGCATTTACAGCTTTAGATCCTCTTGTTGTCACTTCGGCCCGAGTCACTGAGAGCCCATTCTCTCTAAAAATCCTAGTCACATCAGATAATAGCCCAAGCCTATCTTCACCACATAATTCTAGTCTTAAGCCCTGTATATCACAAGTAACTTATGAGAAATAGTGAAATACTAATGTGACTGATATATTCAAACTAGGCAAAATGAAACGGGTAGGGTCATGTTGGCCCAAAACCACTTTTATCGAATATTGAGGTCACAAAATGAACATGTTGAGCATGTTGGGTAAAGTAGTAAACAGGTAAAAAATGAAATGGATTGGGTCAGGTCGGCCCGAAACCCTTTTTATCTTATTTTTATTTGTATACCATAAATAGTGTACAAAATATAATAACGAAAAAATATATTATTTCCATAATATTCAAAAATTTGAATTAAATGATTTAGATGATTTTATACATTTGAAATACACTTTTAACGCATTTGACCTGTTTCATTTAACAAGCTTCCTTTTAAGCTATATTTCATTTTTTTACTGTTATCGATAAAAAATACCCTAATTGACCCATTCATAAGTAAGACACAATATCAGTTTAGTACCTCAGATACTCGTCTTTTGATAGCTGCCTCCAAACAATGAATTACTCGTTGTCTCTCCGCTTCCGAACTAATCGGGCATCCGTCCATATGCCGGATGTAAAATTCCTAAAATATAAGTAAATGATCACAAGTAAGACACAATGTGTACAAAATCACATGTTTCAACTTATTGACAAATGCGTTACAACAATCTACCTGAAAAGCCTCCGCGCCTTCAGCAATGATGGTAGCATGAAAAACGACATATTGCATATCCGTTAGCGTGCAAACCGTATCAAAAAGTAACTTTGTTCGATCAGGACACCTCAAATTCACAACAGTATACCCCTTCTCAATACAATTTTCTACAGTAACACGCGGTTTCTGACTGCTAGACCCTTCAGAGATCTCAAATTCATCGGTGTCATAATCACGATCTGCATACATCAACTGATGCAGTCTCCTTTGCGTGTGAGTGGACCCCACAGAAACAGCAGTTTGTGCACCACGTCTATCTAGATCACCTTTTAGAACATAAAGCAGTAGCTGTTTAATTTTAGCAAGTCGCTCAGGATCGTTGATTGGAAGGCCTGTTTCATCATCCGTGATGTAGACAATAGACGCCATTCTTGAATTATGGGTCCATATTTCAGAAGCAACCACGTTGCATTTGAGGTCGGTAAGAACCGCAAAAACCTCAGAAAGTAAGCCAGGGCGGTCACGTCCAGTGAGCTCGATTGTGGTGTTCTCTGACGCATATTGAACCCCGACTGAACCTCTTAGGGACCGAAAGCTACACCCGCGTGGTCCCAATGACTGCAACCCAACAATCGGGTCAGTGAACCACAATAAATAAATAAAGAAATAATCAGTTTCATTACAGCCGCAACAAAACTAATCGTATAGAATTAGAAAATTAAAATTACCTAAAATGTTTCGTGTTAACCTAACCCGATACACTTTTACTCTCATTTCACAAAACGTAACGTTTTTTCTTAATTTTACAAAATGTCTTTTTCGGCGTTTTTATTAATTAAATTCCACAAATAATACTCGTGCGATGTATGATTACCTTATTATTACAACTTCAAATAGCAAAAGCACATCCAAACACTATTCTCAACAACTAACTTATTAACTAGGCCTAATTATTCACATAATCACCTTTAAAACGCATCTAAAAATACCTGCTGAATGCGATCTGCCACGTTATCTTCAGAGAGTTTATTCCCATATTGATCAGTAACATGAAACACTGCAATCAGAACCCAAAAACAATCAAATCATTAGCTACAAAATTCATTCGAAATTAATTCGAAAACTTTCGAGTAAATAAAATTAAACATATGTATACCATCCATGAACCATCCACCATCAGAAGAAATGTAAGCTCGTTTAATCGACAAATTTAAATCAGTTAAAACCTGAACCACTTCTAATAAACTCCCTCGTTTATTAGCACTATCAACCTGCACACAAAAAAAATAAATTAAAATTAATAATAATTAACAAAAATAATTATATTTCTTTCTAATAAAATTAATTTGATAGATACCGTGTTGGTGTCATTTCAACATACCTTAATCAGTGTTGATTTTTTGTCAGTGACATGATCAACCGTAACCCTAAAAAGAAAAAGAAACATATATACAAAATTCATTAATAATCAATTAATCCCAAAAAAGAGCACAATAAAATCCTAAAATTATGAAATTCACCTGTTCCTCATAACAAAAAGGATTGATTTAATGCAAATTCAGCAACAATTTAGCGAATTAATTAATTTGAAACCAAAATTCAATAATCAAGGTTAATTATCAACAAAATTACAAAAAAAAAAACAACAAAATTAAAGGAATTTTTACCTGGGTGGATGCATACGATTAACGAGCTTCTCAAATTCATGATCAACATCTAATGAAGGAGACCAATAATGCATTTTCTTCAATCTTTTAGCAAAAATGCAGAATTCCCACAAACAAAATTGAAGTTTTTTTATTTTTATTTTTCTAGAATTAAGATTCGTTTCTGGTGAATCTTGAAAGTTTTTTTTTCGTGTGTGTGATGTGTCTGTATATATATGGGATTCCTAGAAAGAGAAAAACATAAATACAATTTAATTTAATTAAATTAAATTACATTAAATAAAAATAAAAAGAGGTGCGGGATGAAGGTGTCGTGTGTGCATTTAATTTTTATTTATGTTGGCTCCTGAAATGATGAAGAGTTTTTTTGATATAGATAATAATATTTAATATTTATTTAATTAAATTTTGTTTATTGAAGGGGCAGCCAAAACACACCAAAACAAAGAGTGGTATGGGTCACCACACTTATACTAACACATACGGAGTATATCACAACTATAAATATTATTTGAGTGACTTTAAATTAAAATCATATATGTATACCAATTGCACAAAGTTAGGTACATAAAAGGTACATGTGTACTTTGATAAAAGGCTTCACATGTGCTTATTTAATGTGTATATATCATTTAAAGAAATATTATGAATTGTTTGTTTTGTTTTTGGGTCCTAATAAAAATACTCATTTTTCTCCTTTTTCCTATTTCATACCCCCTCTCACTCATCTAATCAATCACGTCATGCCTTTTTTTTTTACTTTCTGGATATACCATCTCTTTTTCAAATTCCTACCCCTTGGTTAGTCTAAAACTGAAACTGATTCTGTACTGAACTGGAACCGATCTTAGATAAAACTGGACTGGAAAAAGACCGGACTGGAACTGTAGTGGGGCCAGGGTATACCCAGAAATTCCCCTTTGTTTTTATGATGGTTTTTCTATTTACTGTATATGTCTAGTTATTATAAGTTTATAACCCATATATTGATATATTTATATTTTATATGTACATTGAATGAAACTGAAATTGTCCCCTTTATGTAGAGTGACATTTGGAGCAAGTATTTGAACTCATTATTGATAAATAAATAAAATGACTTTTTAAGGTGATAATCTCTTGCGATTTAGAGTTTTTGATACATTTAGTTAGAAACATCTGTTATTTAAGTAACTCTCATGACATTTTTTTTTTCTATTATAGTCCATGTAGATATATTGACAAGTAGGACGAATGACGATGTTCTTACTTGTCATCTGAAATTAGTTTTAAGACGTATTACAATATTTATTTATGTGTGTATGCAAGCTGTCGTTGATATAAGATTTCACTTGTTTCACACTCAAGTTTGTACGTATGGTTTAGATCGAATATCGTTTTTCGCTTCATCCGTACAACGTCTATTTTTTTACTAAGTATGATATGTTTACAGTTGTAACGTCAATTTTTCCGTCTACTTTGCACATTTTTTCCCCTTAAACTTCACTTTAAAATCATAATATAATAGTTCCATTGTACGAGTGTTTAATCTATATGTAATATTATAATTATGTTTAAGGACGGAGATAGAAAATTAACTTGAGTTTTTTTTTTAAATACATAAAGTATCAAAAATGAACATAAATATAATTTTCATTTATTGTTTTGAGAGGGGAAATTTTAAAAAATACCTTTACTTATAAAAAGAATTTACATTATTTAAATTTAATATGTGCGCTACCTCCGTACGGTCTTCCCATTTTTTGCAACTTATGAATGCCATAAGTTATAAAATTAATTCGTATATTCTTTTGATATTTATGTAAAAGGTAAACCTTATCTTAAAACATCAAATCAAATTTATATATAAAGAGATCATCATAATTATCATCATAATTATATAAGAATCGGTTTGTTATTGAATATTCCATAATCTTTATAAGGCTCTTTCACATTTGTCGGGCTCAAATATAACACAAAATACCAAACATAGTAATTTGGTACCCCCGATGATTTATTAAAAGTACACTTTGCCATGAAAAGACCAAACATGTGTAAGTCCCATTAAATGTACACAAAAAGTCTATAAGGAATGATTTTGTGATTGTTTGTGTTAGAACATCCAACGAGCGTATGCACAAATGTAGGCTATAAATGATGAGAAATTGATCGATTTGTAATATTTTTCGGATATCTATAATAATTTGTCTCAAAATATATGTGTTATGATAATTTGCCCCACCCGCTTCTTGGGTTTGCGATTTGCAACTTGGCTGTAGAACAAGTCGTGACTGAGAACGTACAAAGGTAAGCGGATCAAATTTGCTAAACCCGGAAACAAATCGCAAACTTGTGATTTGCTTATGGGTGGAGCAAGTTCTCATAACACAATTTTTTTGAGGTAAATCATTATAAATGTCCGAAAAATATGACAGATTGATGAATTTCCCGTAAATAATATTGTTAGCGTTTAGATGTGATATCGTAACATTATTTTTACTTAAAATAACAAATTGAATTATAGCTTTAATCAACTCAATAATTAATAATGTTACAATGATTCGTAATTTCATATCATATATTTTCTAATCTATAGATTGTTTATCAACTTGTTTTATAAAATCTTAACGTTCAATTTGATTTCCCGATTATTCTTTATCAAATATATATCTAGAACTAGTTTATGACCCGTGAAATTCGCGGAACTGTTCATGAAAAATACGTAAGTCGTCTCATATATAAATGTGCTTCCGGACTAAGTTACAATATCAATGTATGTTAATGGTCAATTGGTCAAGTTTTTTAGCATATGAAACAAAATGTAAGATATAATTCAAATGATATGAGTAATGTATAGTACGTGAATGTGTTTATGGATTGCATTAATAGATCAAAAAACTTATGACCAAAAGACTGTTCAAATGTTCACCGTCTGAATTGAACGACTTAACTTAATTATCTGTAAATCACGATTATCTTGTGAAATTGTTTACTATGAGTTTTGTTTGAAGTATGATAAGATAAATTGTGCTACGTTCTTTGTTAAAGTTCCTATATTATTTTCATTTTGCGTAAATTTGTTGGGTTATGCTTGTTACAACAGTGAGAAATTGTCCGAACAATCACTCTAACATTGTAAGTTATATTCAAGAAATTAGTGAGTATTTTTGGGCTATACTTTTCAAGAACAATGTAAGTTATATTCAAGGAAATCGCTAAAGCTGTGAGATTGTTACTACATTTTCAAGAAATTTAACATGCACTTATTTTAAATTAGATCCACGTGATATTGTGATTGTATAAGCGAAAAAAGAAAAACCAAAAACTTAATATTTTAAGATTGTAAGTTCATATGAAAATTTAATTACACTTCTATATATTGGCAATCATGTGTGTAAGTTATATTCAAAGAAATCACTAAACCTATGAGATTGTTATTATATTATCAAGAACTTTAACATGCACTTGTTTTTAAAATAGATTCACATGATACCGTGATAGTATAAGAGAAAAAACAAAAGCCAAAAATTTAATATTTTAAGATTAAAATTGAAGTTCATATAGAATTTAATTACACTTCTATTGACAATCATGTGATATGATCAATCTTGCTTGTATCATAATCATTATCAATAAGAGCGTTATCATCATTTATCTAACATATTTCACCCATTAACTTTATAACTTAAAGAGTAGACTCGGGACTAAAATTTAACTCAAGAAGATACCCACTTAAGAATATATACTTTATCATCATTAAAAGCTAACTCAAAATTAAGCCTTCCAATGATGAAAAATAACGCATTGGGATTTTTTTCAGGAAAAAATAAAGAAGATTGAAGGAAGTGCTTGAATAATGTAAGAAATAATGATGTAGTTATTAAATTAAAGTTTTCCAAAAATATTTAGAGGGGTGATTTATAATTAACAGAAAAATAAAGGAATTATATTGTAAATATAGAAGAGTGTATATTATAAATATATATAAGTCATTAATTAGAGCAACGGTTCAATCTTTATTGTTGATCCACATCTAATAGCTATTATTCTTCCACGATTTTTCTTATAATGTATAGAATAGATAGATAGAATATTACAATCATTATCAATAAGATTGTTATCATCATTTGTCTAACATATTTTTACCCTTTTTGAATGTATAATTTAAAGAGTAGACTCGGGACAAATGCTAACTCAAGAAACCTCAAGAAAGTATCTACTAAAAAATATATACTTAATCGTCATCCAATTCTAACTTAAAATTAAACCTTCCAATAATGAAAAATAACGTATTAGAGTTTTTTTCAGTAGAAAATAAAGAAAATCAAAGGGAGTATTTTAAATTGTGCAATAAATAATGAAGTAATTATTAAACTAATGTTTTCTATAATATTTAGAGGGGTGTTTTACAATTAAGGACAAAATAAATGATTTATATTGTAAATATAGATGGATGTATGTTGTAAATATATAAGGGTATTTTAGTCTTCTAATCTTATAAAAATGAAATTAAGTATGTCATTAATTAGATTAACGTTTTAATCTTTATTGTTGATTGTTGATCATCATCTAATGACTTTCATGATTTTTCTTATAATGTATAATGTATAAAAAATAATATAATAGATAATAGATAGATAGATAATAGATTTACATTAGATAGTAAAATAATAACTAAACAAAATAGTCTTATAATTACCTTGATTAAATAGATAAATAGAATGTTACATAGTTCATGATACGTAAAAAGTAAGGTGAAGTTGTTGAGTCACTGGTCGCTGACCATGTTGAGTCGCTGGTTACTGACCAACTCAACGAAACACTACCCGATGAAGAAATGGATTGTATCAAAGCTGCTGTTGCTGAAGATTGATTTCGCTGATCGTCATTCATTCTACTCTCGAGAAATTGATATGCTGAGGAAGATTAAAGCTCAACTTGGTGTGTCGCTGATCATGACAGCGAGAGCTTTACATATTCAAATCAATAAAGGCAAAAGTCACTGCCAGAATAACAGCTAGTCACTGAAGATCTCTAGTTCAAGTCATTCTACAAGAGCATGTTAGCTCGCAGTGAGTGAGGAGGATTACTGCATCTTCAGGGACTATTCAATAAAGCCTCTCAATCATCAAGTACAGAAAGTACTGTACTTATCTATACATCAGCAAGAGCATTCCAACTTGAAGTATGTCCGAAAGATTACGTGGCAGCGAATGATTGGTTTTAAGGTAACGAGATATTTGCGGTAACAGAATTGGGACCCGCAGAATGTCGGTTCATAAGAGATCAAGCCAATCAAGCAGCGACACGTGTCATTCCGAGATCCTATTTTATAGGAGATATTTTAGGAACTCTTGTAGTATAAATAGTTCAGTGTTTTGTACTGTAGAGGCTAGTCGTTCAATCGTGTTAATCACTTGTGTGTCAGTGAGTAGTTAGTCTAAGCACGTATTAACGATCCAGCGAGAGAACAGTCAGCGTGTTTGTCCACTGCTGTTCTTCTCAATCTGTAATAGATTAGCTAAGTGTTTGAATTAGATTAAATTTGGTTAATCCATTCCGCATTCAACACTTGTGAATTTTATGATCAATATAATTCACCATTTAAGCTACTATTACTTTGTTACTTTGATATTGTCATATCTATATATCTGTTATACTATGTTTCTGTTAATCAATTAACAACTAACTAAGTAACTTAAGTAAAATAAGAATTAATTGTTAAATTGTATTCAACTCCCCTTCTACAATTAAACTTTACACTTTGCGATTCCAAATCACTAACTGATAGTGATTCCGGGACTCTCAAAAGTATCGAGGGGAAGGTCTCATTTGAGTAAAAGGAGAAAAGAGATGTTTTTACTGCATTTTAGGAAATTCTTTTTGTAATTTAAGATAACTACTACATTTTAACCACACTGCATTTAAAACATTGCATTTTATACCTATAAATTTTACTACATTTTAACTCTTGAAATTTTGTCCTAAAATGAAGTAAAATAGACTATCCTCGTTCCTCTCGAATAAGCCTTTATTCTCTAAACATTACCCAAAAAGTAACACATAAAGGAATATATATTCATTTTTTTAACCTCAAAAGTCAAACCTATATCGATATGTAAAATCCAACTTGTTAGAACTTCAATTAACTCCATTGAACACCCACATTTTAAAATATAATAACAATAACAAGCGTTTTAAGATAATCAAGGAAATTAACTTTATTAAATATGTTTAGATCATATAATAAATGAACATTAGTAGTGAGTAGGGTTAATAATGGTTTAATCCTCAAAGTTTTATTTTTTTTCGTTTTAACAATTCAAGTTTTTTTTATAATGATTTAATCCTAGAAGTGTCAAAATTTTGATGGTTTAAACTTAAAGTTTGATGATACTTAAAAAAATTGATGGTTTAATCTTTGAAGTTTATCTTTGATAATGATTTTGCAATTTTAAGTTTTTCTAGTTTAATCATCAAACTTTTAAAAATTTAATGGTTTAACCCTTTGAAGGTGAAATCAATAAGTCAACGCAAACTTGAATGATTAAATCATGAGAAAATAACTTGAGTGGTTAAAACGAAAAAAAAAAAAAATGAAACTTTGATAATTAAAATATTATTAACCGTAGTGAGTAGGTAATAAATAAGGAATCTTAAGAAAAATGAATATATATTATCGAATATTATGAGATAATGAGATGCCGATGTTGTTTTCAGGAAATCAAATCGTATCAAATCTATACTATATGTGATGTGTATTGTATGAAAGCTGTAAAACTCCGTTTGTCTCGTCATGGGACCAGACCAGATCCCCCCTCATGCACTTGCATGCCCACACCCCTCAACCCATCATTTTCCTTTATTTTATTTTATTTTTATAATTTTACAGCACACACAAAATTACATATACATAGATCTGAAAGTCGAAACAAAAAATGTAAAAACTTTAACTAACGTTATATGTAACCCATTAGAGCAGCGGAGTCGTCTAATGTGACCATCATCTTTAGTATCTAGCTACCGTTGGTCCGTTAGTGTTAACTACTCATCGATCGTTGTTAAAGGCTGATGTTAAGCCCTAACACCGGGTTAAAGAATTTGGTCCCTTTGATTCTATTGGTCTAGATATTATTAGCGGGTCATTTTTCACACCAAGTTAATCGATACGTACATCTATTTTCACCTTTTGAAAATATGTTAACCATTTCTTCGTGCTCTAATACGGATCTCCTTTTTCCTTTTTAGGGTTTATGGTACGGATCGTCAACGTACTTTACTTTTTGTTCCAATGTCACCAATGAATCGGTTTTATTACCAATGTCAGCGAAAAACTTTTTATTTTTGTCTCAATATCACCAACGGACTAATTTTATTACCAATGTCGACAACAAACCTGTTAAAAATGTTTCGACGTCACCAACATACTTCTTTTTTAACGAGCTACGTTTTGAATTTGTTGATGTGGTGTTGCCATGTCAATTCATTTATGTGACCATTCTTCCACGTAAGCTAAAAATGTACACGTGCTTATGGTTAAATTCATCTTCTCCGATCGAATAACATGTAATTTTTGATTACTTTTTACCGTAACCACCACTTTTCTATCGAATCTAAAAGCAAGTTGATATTGCTTAAATTATACATATTTTTAGGCGCGATATCATTGAGAATTGGTTACTATTTTAGTGGAATTCATGAACTTTCGATACTTATTCCTTTGAAAATGAATTCAGGTACCAAAGCTACTGAATGATGATCTAAATGGAGAAACAAGCTCAAAACGAAGAAAAATCAACAAACAATATGAGACAACCGGAATACGGACGTATTCATATGAATACGTACGTATTCGCCTTGTGCCAAACTCCACCATTTCAGGGAATACGTTTGTGAATACGATGCTGGATACGCCTGGGAATACGGACGTATTCCCATGAATACGAACGTATTCCCCTCTCTCGAAAAGTCAACTTCAGTTTTTAAAAAGCTGCAGCTCCCACCTACTCCACAAACAAAATACAGCAGCCAGACATCCAGTCGCCAAAAATAAAGAAAAATGAAGATTTTTCATATCTTCATCATTTTCTCGACCAAAAATTCCAAACGGCGCACACACACTATCACCATGAAATCTGGAAAAGATTATTGTGTAGTTGGGGAGGTTTGGATGCATTTAATTCCTCACCTGCAATTTTCATCTATAAAAACCAACTGGGTTTTTCATCCAGGAGAGACTAGACACGGGTTACCAATTGATAAGTTACGACGGTGAAAATTGCTACTGGGTTTCATCACAAATCATCCATACATCCACTTTGTTAATCACTACAAGTATTAACATCACCAAAATCATTCATCTCTCACCACCCAAAAACCAATTTCACCATTGTTACTATTCACCGAAGAACACACGGAGCGAGGAGTTAAGCTAGTATTTTTGGAATAATCATTTCTGTATGGGAATCATTTCAAGTTCATTGTAAGCAATCGTTAATTTCTTCAAAAGTTAATTTGATTAGATTTTGTTGTGAAGTGTTGATTTTTGCCATGAACTCCATGATACATATAGTTATTGTTATTCAATAGAAATGGGTAGCTAAATTCCTTAATACTTGCTTGGATGAAATAACTAGTGATTAGGGGTGTAATTTTTAGAGTTTAATGCTGCAAATTTATGTTTACCCATGAAAACTTATATATTCTAGTTGACACTTGTTGAAACTTATTGGTAATTAAACTTAAAACTATAACGGATGTTTGTGCAAGTTAAATTACTTATCATTTGTATGTCGATGTATAAATGACCCAATGATGCGGACACGGATTTGGTATAAGATTATATAAATAAAACTAGAATATATGAGTTTGTAAACTTGAAAAAGTTTACATTTGGGCGACGTATAAATTTGCTAAAATGAAATTATATGTTTAATCGCGAACCTTGTGTATTTGAGCTTAAAGTTGGGATTTTAACTTGTTTAGTAAATTACTAATGAATATGTCGGATTTCTTTCATTTAGTAATTTGCTATTGATTATTTGTCTTTAAATAATTAAACAAATATTGCGGACACATTTTTGGAATAAGCTAAAATGTTTGAGCTCAAATGTGCAAGATAGTAATTGGTTCATGCTTAATCTTGATTAATGTTGTGTTTCACTAAAGTGACAAGTAGTGAAGTTTAGTATAACATTTGTTAGGAGTGAAGACTAATAATTTGATTTGATGTAATTATGTTTTATCTCATAAATTGACAACTTGTGATTTAACATAACCTTTATTTGAAGTGACACCCGATAATTGTATTACAGATAATTAAAGAATTAAGGTTAAGATTTATGAACCATTACTAGATTAGATTGTATGTAGGTGATAGCGGACACTAATCCTATTTTGAATTGATTTTTAAAAGCAATACAAACCGATGTTAATTTACCATACATCCCGAAATCATTAGTTAAATAATCCAAGCAAGTATTCCTTTGTTATTCTTGTTAACCACACAAAATTACTCCCGGCTCTTAAAAGCCCCATTGCCTTAGTTTTCGATAAATTAGTAGATGTTAAGCAAAGCAACAATTCGGTTGCACAAAACCCACATTTTCTTTTCTTATTTTAAATTGGTTACACTATATTAAAGTTTCTTATAATAACATTCCCTGTGATCGAACCTTTGATTTACCAAGCTATATTACTACACGAAAGGGTTCACTGCCCGGTTGTGTTTTAGTCTATTTGAGGTACTTCTTTTGTTTCACATTCAACGATAAATTTTAAGACTAGATTTTACACATCCAGTTTTTGGCGCCGCTGCCGGGGACTGTTTTGTTAAGACTTGAATTTGGTGTAGTTAATTGATCCTTTCCGGAATTTATTCTTGGAAAGTTACCTTTCTTGCATTTAGTTGGATTGAATCGGTGCGTTTTATAGTTTTATTTTCAGTGTTTTTACAGGTTTATTTAGGTGATGAATGAGTACTAGGAATTCCACAAAGAAACTCTTAGAACCTCTGTCAAATCCTGAAAAAGCTGCAAGGAAACGTTGGAGACAAAAATCCAAGAACGAACCGGGTGAACCAACTAATTACCAATCTGAAACGGAGTCTTCTTCAACAAACAACACAATTGAGGAACCAAACGAAGAAGGAGATTCAAAGTACCGGGAAGAAGAAGAAGAATACGAAGAAGAAGATCAAGAATTTCCCGACGCACTAATGGCAAACGAAGATGACACTCCCATTTGGTCAAGAACAAGAGATGTTGCACCAACTCCTACTTGGGCCATTCAAAGGCCAAATTTCGAAAACAACAATTTTTCATTAAAGGGAAATCATATGGCCGCCATAAGGGACATACAATTTGACGGAAGGGTGAGGGACGATCCTCACAAACATGTAGCCGAGTTTCTTGAAATCAATGATATGTTCAAGTATGGTCCTAACATGGATGAAGCAATCAAGCTAAAGACATTTCCGATGTCTTTATGTGGAGAAGCCAAGGAGTGGTACGAAGAGTTAGAGCCAAACACAATTCAAACATGGGAAGAAATGCGTAAAGCATTTGTTAGTAGATTCTATCCACCCGCTCTAGCCGAAAGATTGCTCAATGAAATTCGAGCATTTAAGCAACAAGAAGGTGAAACATTAGTTGAAGCGTGGGTGAGATTCAAGAAAATGCTGAAAAATTGCCATGGTCATGGTCTAACAAAGGCGGAGAAGATTTCATTGTTCTATAATGGTGTTGATATACCAACCGCTAATGTTCTTGATGCCGCCGGAGGTGGTGTGTTTCTTTACAAAAGTCCCAATGAATGCTGGCAGGTTTTAGAAGATAAGGTTATTCAAAGCCTAAATTGGGGCAAGGATAACAAAGGGAAGCCTATAAGGAAACATGTTGCTTTTGTGGAAGATAGTTCAAGTTCGAGACCTAAATCAGAAAATTCAGACTTGATTGCTGAATTAAAAGCCTTGTCTTCAAAGGTTGATAGCAAATTCAAGAGTTTGAAAGGAGAGATTAAAGAACTTAGAGATGGATGCGGATATTGTGGTGGTAATCATGCCACCGTTCATTGCATGCAACACAATGATCAATGTTACAGCTGAAACGGTCGTTACGCAACAGCTGCAACGGTGTAGTTTTGAATTTATAATAGTCGGGGGGAGCCAAAACCTTCCGAACAACCTACTATTACTTGGTACGAGTACCTGATACTAGTAAGTGGTAAGGATGATCCAGGGTCGTTCCTCACGACGGTAGAATTGAAACAGAGCTCACTCAGATAACTTAGTAATTAAGCTGGGTTTTGAATAGTTGGATATGTTTGTATTTGGTTTTCTAATTTATTTAAACTAATAAAACATAAAATAAAAGGGAAGCTAGCATATTTGCAACACTTAAGGATGACGGAGACGTGGCTCACCATGATTTAGGTATGATGTTCAATATGGGGCACATCTAGGTAACAGACAAATAAACTATAGATGTAAACACTAGGACCCTACTTCTTTAGATAGATTCTAAATCAGTATGTCACTGAGTACCTAGGCTATCGTGATTCTGATCAGAACAGGCTGCTCAACCCCCCTCACCTGTCTTTTTGGAGACAGTGACCCTTAAAGGGTGCAGGAATAAGGTAACAGACTGCCCATTGGGTTATTCTGACCGTTCTTAACACCTAAGTCTAAATGTTATTATCTAAACGTGTACTGATCATTATCCTTGTATTCTAAACTATCAGTTTTGTAGAGTCTAGGGGTTTTAAGAATCCTGAACCACTGCTGGGCTTGACTTTCATCTTTAGACTCATTCTTTACGTTTGATTAGCTCAAATACTTCTATCATGATCTAGACTCTCCTTTGCAATCAGTCATTCAGCCCTAGGAACACCAGCGGTGTACAATGCATACTCATTCCACAGCGTACCACCCTAGGAACCGTTCACGATGTACTTCACTTAAACAATTTCCACAGATCCTCGTAACCAGGGATATGATTGCGGTGTACTAAGATATTTCCACAGCTTTTATCCCTAGGTACAGGTACGGTGTACTATGCCGAAGTGTTTCCATAACTTCAGTTACAGGGGTAGACAGATGGTGTACTGTAACATTTCCACAGCTATACTGGTTCCTAGGCCATATTCTAGGGTCTCTAGGTCATCCACAGTGTCGGCACAGACGGCTTTTCCGGGGCTTCCACGTTGTACTCCACCAGTGATGTTTTCAAAGCTATACCCAGTACTTCAGCCGAATTACAGTGACAGGCACGGCTTCGTACTATAACACAGATAACATATCTACCGTAACTTAGGCCTACAGCTAAGGTGATAGTCACGCGAAGGACTGGAAAGGGTGATCCATAACTAAGTCTAGATACATGATAAGTTTAGACAGATACAGAGTTTAACAATTCCATTAATCATACCTAATCATGGCAAACATACAAGAAACTACTCACAAAGCATGGCAATAAACATTTCCAACATTAATAAATCACAAACATCAAACAAGAACATTATGACAAATTAATATAAGAAAGGATAGAAATTACCGGTAAATAAATGCGAGCAGAATAACACTTGTATTTCTCCGAATAATATCCCAAGTATTACATATGCTAGCTTCTATGAATTACATTACATAGCTACTCCTAAAGCGATGGATTCTCTCCCTAATCTTCTAACTAGTTTCTAGAGAGAGAAACTAGAGAGAGAGACTAGAGAGAGAACCTAACTACCTACTATTTCTCCTCTAACTCCTAAGAGTAGTGCTAGAGAGAGAATGCTAAACTAGAGAGAGAAAGAAGAAATGAGAGAATGCGGTGTTGAAGTGTGAAGTGATTTGAAAATGGTGAAATGAGGCTTGTATATATAGGGATCGCACAACCGTATCCGTAGACCGTATCCAAAACTTCAAACGCACAACCGTATCGCAAACCCGAATAAAAATCACATTTTTATTGCCTAAACACACGATACGGTTGAGCTAGGGCAAATACGGGAGAACTGGAGCAAATACGGTTGAGCATAGGGTGAATACGGGAGAGCACAGGCCGTATACGGTTGTGCTAGGCCGTATACGGTCTAGCTAGGCCGTATACGGTCTAGCTAGGCCGTATACGGTCTGTGCTAGGCCGTATACGGTCTAGTTTGGCCGTATACGGTCTAGTTCTCCCGTATCCTGATTCCTCGGTTCTTCGTTTCTTCGTTCGGGCGTAATTTCTTCATCCGATGTCCGTTTTGAGCGTTCTTTATATCCCTGAAATCGTAATTGAAAAACGAAGACAATGAGATAAGTTAGAGGTCCTAACTCTATGTCTTGCTCAAAAAGTGCTAGAATACGTTAACCGGAAGATTCAATGATTGTTTGTGCTCTATTTTACTCATTTTTAGGTTGTTTTTGTTGATTCTTGAAACATCGTCCATATTTTAGCCCTCTTGATGAAATGTGACATTTAAGTTCATATTCAAGTGTTTTCATTAATAATAGGGCTAAAATGGTGAGATAATGACGCACAAAAACATGACTATTTGCGTGTCATCAATCAACCTATAATGAGAGAAGATGACGATGAAGACGTTAGTTACCTTCAACAAAGTAACTATCAAGGAGGAGGAAACTACCAACTTGGTGGTTTCCAAAATCGAAATTCTGGAAGTTACATGGGTAGTTATAACCAAAACAACCGATTCTCTCGTTCAAACCAAGGCTACAACCAATATAAACAAAGGGAAGGCACATCATCAGCTCCTTCTTCTCAAAACCAAAAACAGGAGCAACCCTCATCATCACTTGAGCAAATGATGAAAGAATTCATCACGGAGCAAAAGGCAACAACGGAGAGGATGAAAACTCAAATAACAAGTTTGAGAGTTGGAATGGAACAAGGACAGAAAAGCCAACAAGCGGCCATCCAAGATTTGGAAAGAAAGATGGATAGGTTATCGGAGGGGCAAAGTAGTAGGCCTAAGGGAGGTCTACCAAGCAATACTCAACAAAATCCGAGACAAATTCCGATTTCTGGGGGTTCTAGCGATTCAAAGCCATATCAACCACCCCAAGCCAGAAATGAGCATGTGAATGCTATTACTACAAGGAGTGGAAAGGAGTTAGAACCACCTCAACCAAGGAAGCCAATTGCTACTAACTCTGTTTTGCAGGAATCGGATGATGAAAATAAAGAGGAAGAGGAGAATCTAAGTCAACCTATTGATGTTCCAACCACACCAACATCTTCCACCACTACACCGGTAGTGAAACCGTACAAACCAAAGATCCCATATCCACAAAGACTGAGAAAAGAGAAGATTGCAGCTCAATATGGGAAGTTTGTAGACATGATAAAGGCAATTCGAATCAATGTGCCTTTAGTGGATGTGCTAGCCGGAATGCCGAACTATGCCAAGTTCATCAAAGACTTGGTGAGCAACAAGGATAAACTCACGGAAGCATCGGCTATGTTTTTGAATGAAGAATGCTCGGCAATAGTTCAAAATCAAATTCCACCCAAGCTTGGCGATCCCGGAAGTTTCATAATATCATGTAAATTGGGTAACTTATTTACTTGTGATGCATTAGCCGATCTAGGAGCTAGCATTAATTTAATGCCATATTCAGTATATGATAAGCTGTCTTTAGGATCATTGACACCCACACGCATGAGTATTAGACTTGCTGATAGGTCTTTTCAATATCCCGTAGGTATTGCAGAAAACATGATGGTAGATGTAGGGCAATTTACCTTTCCCGTTGATTTCGTGATATTGGAAATGGAAGAAGATAGTAAAGGGCCACTAATCTTAGGAAGACCATTCTTACATACCGCGGATGCCATCATAGGGGTTAAAGATAAGAAATTGACCTTGAGGGTAGGGGATGAAAGGATTGCTTTCACGGTCGATAAGGCCATGAAGCATCCTTATTCTACTGACGATACTTGTTTTAGCATTGATGTTGTAGATGAAGCTGTTGATGAGGAATTCCAGAAGTTGCTGAATTTTGAAGCAAGGCTAGATGACATGTTGGAGTCATTTGGAGATGAAGACACCTTGGAAATGCTAAAGGGAATGGAGACAGATTTTGACGATGAAGAGCAACAAGGTGATGAGAGCTATGAGGAGCTAGTAAAGGAGGATCAAATCAGGATAAAGACATCCGTTGAAGATCCACCAAAAGACTTGGAGCTGAAACCACTACCGGAACATTTGGAATATGCATATCTTCACGAGGAGAACTTACTCCCTGTAGTAATCTCTTCCACTCTTTCAAATTCTGAAAAATGCATGTTATTAGATGTCCTGAAAGCTCACAAGAGTGCTTTTGCTTGGCGTACATCGGACATACCCGGGATAAGCCCATCTTTTTGCAAACACAGAATAAATCTATTAGATGATGTAAAACCCATTGTCCAAAGACAACGGAGGCTTAATCCCAATATGAAGGATGTAGTCAAGAAAGAAGTTATCAAACTTCTTGATGCAGGCATTATTTACCCGATTTCGGACAGCCCTTGGGTGAGTCCAATTCATTGTGTGCCTAAGAAGGGGGGAATGACTGTAGTGACCAACGAACAAAATGAATTAGTCCCAACTAGGACTGTCACAGGTTGGAGAGTGTGTATAGACTACAGAAAATTGAATGACGCAACCTTAAAGGACCATTTCCCTTTGCCCTTCATAGACCAAATGCTAGAAAGACTTGCAGGAAATGAATTTTATTGTTTTCTAGATGGTTTTTCAGGGTATTTTCAGATTCCCATTGACCCAAAAGACCAAGAAAAGACTACTTTCACCTGCCCATTTGGTACTTATGCCTATAGGAGGATGCCCTTTGGATTGTGTAATGCACCGGCCACTTTCCAACGTTGTATGATTGCCATCTTCCAGGATATGATTGAAACCTCCATGGAAGTTTTCATGGATGATTTTTCAGTATTTGGTAATTCATTTGAGTCTTGTTTATCTAATTTAGATAAAATGCTTAAAAGATGTGAAGAAGCAAACTTGGTTTTAAATTGGGAAAAGTGCCATTTTATGGTAAGAGAAGGGATTGTGTTGGGACACAAGGTGTCAAGTGTGGGGATACAGGTAGATAGAGCTAAGATAGATGTCATTGCTAAGCTACCACCACCCTCAAATGTTAAAGGAATTAGAAGTTTTCTAGGTCACGCGGGATTTTATCGCCGGTTCATAAAAGATTTTTCAAAGATAACGAGACCTTTAACTAAACTTCTTGAAAAGGATTCACCGTTTGTGTTTGATGAACCATGTTTAAATGCGTTTGAGATTTTGAAAGAAAAACTAACTGATGCACCCATACTTGTTTTGCCTGATTGGACCAAACCGTTTGAATTGATGTGTGATGCAAGTGACTTTGCTTTAGGGGCTGTTTTAGGACAAAGAGAAGACAAACACTTTAAGCCCATTTATTTCGCAAGCAAAACACTTAATGGGGCACAACAGAATTACACTACAACTGAAAAAGAATTACTTGTTGTTGTGTTTGCATTTGATAAGTTTAGACAATATCTTGTATTGTCCAAGACCGTTGTTTTCACAGACCACTCGGCTCTTAAATATCTCTTCACCAAACAGGACGCTAAACCGCGTCTCATTCGTTGGATTCTTCTTTTACTAGAATTCGACATTGAGATTAAGGATAAGAAGGGAGCCGAGAACCTAGCCGCCGATCACTTGTCTAGATTGGAAAATCCAAACCTGGACAAGTTAGGCGATACTAACATTGATGATTCCTTTCCGGAGGAGTTTCTTTTGCAGGTTGATGAAAACAAGGAAAAAGAAGCACCATGGTATGCCGATATTGCTAACTATTTGTGTGCAGGAGTTTTAAGAAAAGGTTTGACGCATCAACAGAAAAACAAGTTCTTTTCTGATTTGAAGAATTACTACTGGGAGGAACCTCATTTATTCCGAGTTTGTGCTGACGGGATGATAAGAAGGTGTGTTGCTGGAGGAGAAACAAGACAGATTTTAGATGAATGCCATCACGGACCAACTGGTGGGCATTATGGTCCTTCAGTCACAGCGAAGAAAGTTTATGATGCTGGATTTTATTGGCCAACGATCTTTAAGGAAGCACGTACACTTTGTCAAACCTGTGATGCATGTCAGCGAACGGGCAACATCTCAAAAAGAGATGAAATGCCGCAACATGGGATTCAAGTTTGTGAAGTGTTCGACATTTGGGGCATTGACTTCATGGGACCATTCCCACCTTCATTCAAATGTCAATACATTCTGGTTGCGGTAGACTACGTCTCTAAATGGGCGGAGGCAAAGGCGTTGCCTACAAATGATGCGCGAGTGGTTGTTGACTTTCTGAAAAGTTTATTTGCTAGATTTGGAATGCCCAAGGCGTTGATTAGTGATCGTGGTACTCATTTCGCTAATGCACAATTGGAGAAAGTTATGAAGAGGTATGGTGTTCACCATCGATTTTCTACTTCATACCACCCACAAACGAGTGGTCAAGTAGAGAACACCAACAGGGCATTGAAGAGAATACTTGAAAAGACTGTCCAAAACAATAGGGCAATTTGGGCGAGAAAGTTAGATGACGCGTTGTGGGCTTTTAGGACAACATACAAGACCCCCATTGGTACAACACCATACAAGTTGTTATACGGCAAAACCTGTCATTTGCCACTGGAAATCGAGCACAAGGCCTATTGGGCTTTAAAGAATTGTGATTTGGATATGGTAAAGGCTGGAAAAAAGAGGCTTCTACAGTTACATGAACTCGATGAGTTAAGGTTAAATGCTTATGAGAATTCTAGGCTTTACAAGGAAAGGACCAAGGTATGGCATGACAAGAAGCTCAGGATGAGAAAAGAGTTCAAGGAAGGAGACAAGGTACTTTTATTTGAGTCCAGATTTAAGTTGAAGCAACCTAAGCTTAGACCTCGATGGACCGGACCGTATTTGGTTAAGCATGGATTTCCATCCGGGTATGTAGAACTTTACAAATATGATAGTGGAAGTTTTATTGTGAACGGGCATAGATTGAAGCATTACCATGAGGAGGACGTTGGAAGCGAGTGGGAGGAACTCGCGCTTCACCCCAAGGATAAAAAAATTCGGGGACGAGTCAAGCTTGGGACTCGTAAATAAACAAAGCACAAAAACGGGTCAGCCCGTTTCGTATCCTTTTATTCTTTAAGTTTGTCTTGAATTTTGTTGTTTGATTGCTTAATTTAGATTTTGTGCTTTTGATTTTATTTGCTTGCATGTTTAGGATAGAAGTTTGCTTGTTTTATGCATTTTTGTTGCTAAATGTTTGGGTAATTGGTTGAATGAGAGGCGTAATTAATAAAGGAAGGGAAATAATCAAGGAAAATGATTCAGGCAAAGGAATACGTTCGAGTACATGGGAATACGAACGTATTGAAATGAATACGTTCTGGAATACGGCGTATTCAAGGGAATACGACCGTATTCAGGGCCGTTTTCTCATTGTCTCGTTCTCAGTAGCTCATAAAAAGAATACGCTTCCTGAATACGCCGTACTCAACGGAATACGGTTGGGAATACGAACGTGTTCACTGGAATATGTCCGGATTCAAGGAAGTAATGAATGCAGTATTAGGGTAGGCCATCGAATGACACGTGTCCTTTTCACCGGAATACGTACGTATTCACGGGAATACGAACGTATTCCCCGTTTTTATATGGATGATCTGCATTTTTCTTTCTCACTCACGCACGCACCTACCACCCTTTTTCTCTCAAACCAGCGCCGAATACCTTCCATACCACCCCCAAAAAAACGCGATTTTCACTTAAATCAATCACAAATCTTCATCACAATGGGTCCAAAGGTATGATTAACACCAAAACATCTTGATTTCTTTACTTTTTCATGGTTTAATCACTACTTTTGGAGTAAATCGGGTTTAGTGAAAATCAAGTGTGGGGATGCATTTTATTCGATTAGCTCATGTGATAATTGTACATTCATGCTTATTTATGTGTTAGTAACATGATTTACTTGCTACATTACTTGATTTAATGAATTTTAGAATTAGGGTTCATATGAACCAAATTGGGGAAAATGCTCTAATGGAATTTTTGTGTTGATATTTGTTGATTCTTGTGCTAATGAGGATAGAATAATTCTAGATTATTCAATTATGCTCTTGATCGTTATGGTTTGATTGATTGAACAACTAAGTGAATTTTTGGAATCACATGAAAGCATGGATTGAGTTTATAAATGAATGAGGATTGCTTCTGGTATGATTCATGATGATATTTGGAATGTACATTGTTGATGCGATATTTTGATGTTGCTCGATTGTCTTAAGGCTATTATGAGTATTTTATGCAACATAGGCTAATCGATAATGTTGGTGATTGCAAATTAGTTGATAACATGTTTTCTCTCTGATTTTCTGAGTGTGTTAATAGTGGTATGAATGTGCATAATTGAAAATGTTGTGTTTGCCCTGAGTTGAATTAGATGAACAACAGGATGATAAACTTTTGTTGCCAATGAGTTGTTAATTGTTGTTAGCTAGAACTTTGATGTACAATATGCCTATAAGCTAACACTAACACTTCCACAAACTTGGATTCTTCTTGTTGTGATGTTTTGTTTGTGTAGACAAGAGGCAGAAAAGCTAGCGAAAGGGCATCCACATCCACATCTGGAAGAAGATCACCACAACCAGCACCGGTACAAATGGAACCATTGGGTGCATATGCCATGCAAATGCCAAATAATGTTCACCCTTGGTTAAGATTTGGTAGACCTGGAGCACTTTTTAATTCCTACAGAGAAAAGTATCTTAAGATTCGTGAAAAGCAGTTTTTATGTCCAAGGGTACCGGATTGGGGTCCTCTAGATCAGGCAGGAGTTGGTGATGAAATCAGAAGAGTGTTAACATCCCAATATGACACAGACAGCGATGAGGGTCATATAGACCATGAAGATTGGGTAAAATTTTTCGCTATATGGAACCCCATTTTTAAAGAGTTGTGCTTGGAATTCCTGTGTACGGCCAAAATTAAAGAAAAAGTTGTTCCAAACGCCACTGATAGGAGTTTTCTGACATTCCGACTAGGAGGAGAGGATCGTAGAATGTCGTATCGGGATATCGCTATCAGTTTAGGGATCTATACTGAAGAAGAGATTACCTCCGATTATTTTAACGATTTTTTGATGACGGGAGAAAGAATCAACAAATTGTCAAGTTCTCCATGGAGTCAGCTGTCCACCAAACCTTATATCACCAGTTTAAACAAAATCACTGAAGTGACAAATGTGCATCTCCGTGTAGTTCAACGTTTTCTAGCTCACACGATTACACAACGGGATGAAAATACCGAAAGATTGAATCTTCAAGATATGTGGTACTTGGAAAGATTTGAGGAACTTGAGCTGGTAAATATTCCTCATGGTGTGGCGTGGTTCTTAGTAAAAAAGGCGGTGGGAAGGCAAGGGAATTCTCCAATCAATGGCGGGCATTACATTACTGCTTTTGCCCGTTTCTTCGACATTGATTTGACAGGGTTGACTGTGGTGCGAGACCCTATGATTCGGGTTGGTGACATAATGTATATTCAAGTGAAAGCAATTAAGAGAGCAGGTAACTCTTATGTTGCATATCCAGAAGAGGAAGAATCACCACCTCGCCAAAGACAAAGGACCGACGAAGGCACGTCAAATGCACTTGAACAAGTGGAAGATGTTCATCACCAGGGCAACTTTCAGGAGGCTCCTTCATATGAGTATCCCGCTCCTCCTTCTTTATTGGATATTATGTAGGGGATTAGCCGATTGGGGGAGCGACATGATACATTCAGCAATGATTTTGGGGAATTTCGACAAGAAATGACCGACTGGCATCAACAAATCGACTACCGGGTCGGTAATGTAGAGTACCAATCATCATGGACGGCTAATAATCTCAATTGGTTGGCCGAGCGACAAGGATATCACACCACTTCTCAAGAGCCGTTGCATCAATGGGGTACTCCCGAGGCACAACAGTTCCCACCTCCGGTTTATGATCATGAAGCGGCATTGGAGGAGGCCCAACGACGCCACCAAGAAGAGTATGACAGAAATTTGCAGCAGGAGTGGCGAGAAAGAGAAGAGCCTTCGGAATGGACTGCATGGCCAAGTGAGGAAGAAATTAGGCGACGCCAAGAGGAACAAAACAGGAGCAGTGGTGGTGGTTGGGGCTGGTCTTGATAGATGGTCCAGCTTATTTTCAGACACTAGTATTATTATTATTATCATTTATTTGGAGTGCCTGCGTGCCTCCCTTGTTGAACAATTTATTTTCTGCTTTAAGTACTTTTAGGATAATGCTTTAAGTTTTATTTTGAACTGCTTGACATTTGGGTGACATTTGGGTACGATTTGTACAATGTCATTCCAAAACTCTTTCCTCTATGTGTGTTTTAGGTATGTATTAAAAGTTCTTGAACTTTTATGGATGTGATTGATGGGAGGCAACAAATCGAATAAGTCTGGCATTAAGCTCAGCAAATATGACTCAAGAAGAACCTTTCTGCCACTTCCATCAAAACCCGCGGGGAAGTTCTTGCTCCCTTTTCTCCTTTACACTTTCATTCTTTAAATGCTTATCTGTCTTTTGCATTGAGGGCAATACAAATCTTAAGTGTGGGGAGGTATTCACTTGAACTTGAACTTCAAGTGAAGTATTATGTCTAACTTCTTATTGGGTTTAATACAAATTTTATGAAAAACATTTTTCGAATCCCAACAATTAAGTTAAGGAATGATACTTCACTTTGATTAAGCTTTGTCCTTATAAGATTAGTTGCTTTGTGATAATTTTGTCATACTTATAAGTAACTTTAATCTTAAAACCCCTTGCATTTTTAAAAATTTGTCTAGAAGCATCCGCACTAGGAGAATTGCATAACTAGCACACATTCTTAGTGCTAAGAAACCCTTAGACACATTTCACTTACATTTCCACCACAATCTTTTCCTAAGCCTTATTTTTGTGTAGTCAAAAGTTTTAAAAAGTTACCTTGTAACATGAAGACCAGTTTTCTAAAATGTGATTTCAAAACAACCTTTTGAATGTGAAGAATATCTATTCAAGGAAGCAAGACAAAGGTGAAAGTTCAAAAACTTATTAAGCAAAATGAAAATATATTGAAGTCATGAATAAAAGTTGCTGAAAATTTACCTAAGGAGGCAAGAATTGAAGAGATAAGATTAGAAGAACAAATGTTGAAGCCTAAGGTTAATTGAGATCACATTTTCATTATAAGTTTCAAGGTAACACACCACAAAAGCTTTTTGACTACCATTTTTAACAATTGATATATGATTCTGTACCAACCCAACTCACCCTCACTTTTATATTTTCAACACATTGTTAGAATACCTCTTTTGATACTTTACTTGGTGCTCACGCCTAGTCGGTGGAGATTTGATCTTTTGGCAAACTTATGGTAATAACGCATCACGTCTTGGCTTGATTGAGTGATTATATCGTTTATTCTTTTACCTTATAGTTTATAGGTTGAGAGTGGGTGATTTAAACACATTTCCTAATTGAGAGGTGCTAAGATGTGTATATTCATGCTTGACAAATTTATTTAAGGTTTTCTAATTGATTTTATACATGTTACTACCATAATTACTTAGGTGATTGTGGTTAGTTAAATTTTGTAAAACCTTGTTCTAAAATTTTGAATGCGGGAGGTAGTTTTGAATTGTAAAATCATGGTTTGCTTGAGGACAAGCAAAGTTCAAGTGTGGGGATATTTGATATCGCTTAAATTATATATATTTTTAGGCGCGATATCATTGAGAATTGGTTACTATTTTAGTGGAATTCATGAACTTTCGATACTTATTCCTTTGAAAATGAATTCAGGTACCAAAGCTACTGAATGATGATCTAAATGGAGAAACAAGCTCAAAACGAAGAAAAATCAACAAACAATCTGAGACAACCGGAATACGGACTTATTCATATGAATACGTACGTATTCGCCTTGTGCCAAACTCCACCATTTCAGGGAATACGTTTGTGAATACGATGCTGGATACGCCTGGGAATACGGACGTATTCCCATGAATACGAACGTATTCCCCTCTCTCGAAAAGTCAACTTCAGTTTTAAAAAGCTGCAGCTCCCACCTACTCCACAAACAAAATACAGCAGCCAGACATCCAGTCGCCAAAAATAAAGAAAAATGAAGATTTTTCATATCTTCATCATTTTCTCGACCAAAAATTCCAAACGGCGCACACACACTATCACCATGAAATCTGGAAAAGATTATTGTGTAGTTGGGGAGGTTTGGATGCATTTAATTCCTCACCTGCAATTTTCATCTATAAAAACCAACTGGGTTTTTCATCCAGGAGAGACTAGACACGGGTTACCAATTGATAAGTTACGACGGTGAAAATTGCTACTGGGTTTCATCACAAATCATCCATACATCCACTTTGTTAATCACTACAAGTATTAACATCACCAAAATCATTCATCTCTCACCACCCAAAAACCAATTTCACCATTGTTACTATTCACCGAAGAACACACGGAGCGAGGAGTTAAGCTAGTATTTTTGGAATAATCATTTCTGTATGGGAATCATTTCAAGTTCATTGTAAGCAATCGTTAATTTCTTCAAAAGTTAATTTGATTAGATTTTGTTGTGAAGTGTTGATTTTTGCCATGAACTCCATGATACATATAGTTATTGTTATTCAATAGAAATGGGTAGCTAAATTCCTTAATACTTGCTTGGATGAAATAACTAGTGATTAGGGGTGTAATTTTTAGAGTTTAATGCTGCAAATTTATGTTTACCCATGAAAACTTATATATTCTAGTTGACACTTGTTGAAACTTATTGGTAATTAAACTTAAAACTATAACGGATGTTTGTGCAAGTTAAATTACTTATCATTTGTATGTCGATGTATAAATGACCCAATGATGCGGACACGGATTTGGTATAAGATTATATAAATAAAACTAGAATATATGAGTTTGTAAACTTGAAAAAGTTTACATTTGGGCGACGTATAAATTTGCTAAAATGAAATTATATGTTTAATCGCGAACCTTGTGTATTTGAGCTTAAAGTTGGGATTTTAACTTGTTTAGTAAATTACTAATGAATATGTCGGATTTCTTTCATTTAGTAATTTGCTATTGATTATTTGTCTTTAAATAATTAAACAAATATTGCGGACACATTTTTGGAATAAGCTAAAATGTTTGAGCTCAAATGTGCAAGATAGTAATTGGTTCATGCTTAATCTTGATTAATGTTGTGTTTCACTAAAGTGACAAGTAGTGAAGTTTAGTATAACATTTGTTAGGAGTGAAGACTAATAATTTGATTTGATGTAATTATGTTTTATCTCATAAATTGACAACTTGTGATTTAACATAGCCTTTATTTGAAGTGACACCCGATAATTGTATTACAGATAATTAAAGAATTAAGGTTAAGATTTATGAACCATTACTAGATTAGATTGTATGTAGGTGATAGCGGACACTAATCCTATTTTGAATTGATTTTTAAAAGCAATACAAACCGATGTTAATTTACCATACATCCCGAAATCATTAGTTAAATAATCCAAGCAAGTATTCCTTTGTTATTCTTGTTAACCACACAAAATTACTCCCGGCTCTTAAAAGCCCCATTGCCTTAGTTTTCGATAAATTAGTAGATGTTAAGCAAAGCAACAATTCGGTTGCACAAAACCCACATTTTCTTTTCTTATTTTAAATTGGTTACACTATATTAAAGTTTCTTATAATAACATTCCCTGTGATCGAACCTTTGATTTACCAATCTATATTACTACACGAAAGGGTTCACTGCCCGGTTGTGTTTTAGTCTATTTGAGGTACTTCTTTTGTTTCACATTCAACGATAAATTTTAAGACTAGATTTTACACATCACAAGTGCTACATTTTTTTTTGAAAATGTAACCGAAAATTACATGTTAGTCAATCGGAGAAGATGAAGTTAATCATACGTGTACGTACATGCTTAGCTTACGTGGAAGCCTGGTCACATAAATGAAATGACATGGCAACACCACATCAACAAATTCAAAACGTAGCACGTTAAAAAAAGGTATTTTGAGGACCTCAAAACATTTTTAACAATTTCGTTGTCGACATTGGTAATAAAATTTGTTCCCCGGTGACATTGGGACAAAAGTAAAAAGTTTGTTGCCGATATTATTAATAAAATCGGTTTATTGGTGACATTGGAACAAAAAGTAAAGTACGTTGGGTATTCATACTATAAACCCTTTCTTTTTAACTTAAGAATGATTAAATTAAATACGATAATAATTTAGTCAATTTTTAGTTTTATTCTTATATCTGTATCTATTTAAATCTTTTGTTTAAACGCATCAACCGGTAGATGTCTTAACGATGAAAGTTCTAATCTTACGAAGGTTGGACATTTTAGTAGATGTATTCACATCATATATGTGTGTTAAAGTTGCATAACAAAAAGTAAAAAGAAAGTTGACATTCTCTTTGTTGTTGAAATTCGATTTATATTCTTTATTCGTTATACGAAAAAACCCTATTTTGTACTTGATAATCTTTGTATCAAGATCACAAACGGAAATAGGGAATTAAAATATAGGGGACGAAAAAAGATTATTTATTTTTATTTTATCGTTTTGTGGATGCGAAATTTTTAACACTTCATTAATACCTAAAATAAATACATAATTTAAATTTTTTTGTGGAAGCACCTGTCTACGCTGCCTACCCTGATAAGATATGAAATTGTAATCAAATTCACTTAGGATTGAATAAAAAACAATTAACTCACTTAATTGTTACTTTCTAAAAAATGGGATTTGGCAACTCCCGAAGCAAATTGTTACTTAGGGTTTGTTTGGCAAGGTAACTTATGGGAACTTATGCTTATTTTTTTAATAAGCTTAAGCTTCTAGCATTGTTTAACATACAAAAATTTAAGAGTTTGTTGTAAAAATAAACTCTTGAGAAATATGTTATTAGAAGTAGCTTATAAAAATAAGCTATTAGCTTACGAAATGAGAAATTAATTAAATACCCCTTATAGATTAATTATCATATATTTTTCATGTCCTTTTATTTTTAAGCTCGAACTAGTTTATCAAACACTTAGAGTATCTCTAATGTGTGCACTATTTTAGTGCATCAAATTGCACTATTTTAATGCAAAAAGAGAATCTACTAATGTATATTAGACAAAAGGGAGTTAATAAATACAATGGACAAAAGGGAGCATCTCCAATGTATGCACTATTTTATAATGTGCATCAAATTGTACTATTTTAGATAAGATATGCTCGCACTAAAAAAAGGGAGTTGATAAATACAACATAGAATTTGATTGACACAACATAAATGTACATTAGACAGTTGTACCGTATGCTTTAACAGTATGACATTTTGGTGTAGGAATCAAATCTCATGTTGTATGTATCAGTACCAAAAAAAAAAAAGTAAATCTAATGTGTTGCACTAAATCCTTGCACTAAATTTTTTTTTAATGATTTAAAATACGCAATTCAACAATATAATATTAAATTTTTTATAAAACCATTAAATTATTTTAAGAAATGTAATAACAATCATTGTATTTGAAATTTCAAAAATATAAATGAAATTTTTATAAATTTTATAGAATTATTTTAATAAATATAATAGCAAACATTATATTTAGTAGTTTTAAACATATTAATTGTAAATTTATAATAAATACATCATATTTATATATTATATATATTAGTATTTAATGTGAATAGTGTTTAACGCAGAGTTTAGTGCTGTACCAGTGCAGTATTTAGTGCTAAAACTTGAGTGAGTTTTTTGCACTTTTGTACTATTTTAGTGCAAAAGGGTACAAATAACGACAACGTTGGAGATACTCTTATAAAACAGTAAACTCCAGCTTCCAACTTAAAAAATAATCTTCAGCTATCGGCTCCAGCTATAAGCTTACTGCGTACAGCTGGAGCTACTAGCTAGTTTTAACAAATACACTATTACACATTTTTGGTCTATGAATGCCTAGCTGGTATAAGCTATCCACCGTAAATATTTCCTTATTTGAACATCGGCCTTAAGTTTAAGGCGCTAGCTATATGTCATATTTATACACTTATATGTTACTAGTGTTAAACCCGTGCGATGCACGGCTAGAAAATATAATTTAATAATAGATCTCATAATGTAAAACGGTAAATGAAATGTTTTAATAATGATATTCAATTTTATGTTGTATACACTTTATATATGAGTGATGATTAGTACATTGTTATCGTTTTATTGGTACACCATCACGTATGCTTTAAAGTGCTGTATTATACAACACTATAATACATACTCCGTATGTGGTATATGGCTAGAAAAAGTAGTTTCCAAATCACTTCCCTTTGTATGATCATTTTTATAACATTTAAAAAATAATTTAATAATATAATTAAGTAAGCATGAAGAGATGGATGACAGCTAACCCCTTAAAACTTTCAAATTGTGTAACAAATAGATTTTTTTACCGATATCAATGATATTTTATAAGTTTTGACTCTTTAAAAATGAAATAAGAACAAATTTTTTTCTCCTACAATATATGAGTACATTGGGAAGGTTGAAAAAGATATGTTTATTATAAAGTGATATCTATAGCTAAAACAATTGTTTGGTAATAATAACATTTTTGGTGTTAAGGTTGCAATAATTTGTTGAGCAAGACATATGTGCATAGATTTAACAAACATAAATTGTAGCGATTGATAAAACTATTTAGGCATTTTATTGAACAACTAATGTGCATTAAAATCAATCTACAGTGATGAGATATATATATAAATACTTAAATGAGACATTATGGACGGGCGTCTATAGGTGGTAGGGTAGAGTGGGTGGTACCGCTCAGATTGCGGTCAATCTTCCTAAACACGAAAAATAATAAAGAAATTATAAAATTACCTCTCTTACAAAATTAGAGGGGAAAAAATAGATAAATGAATCCATGATTTTCGACTTTAATAAAAATATTATACTACAAATATTATCTAATGACACATTTGTTTGGATTGAATTGGTTATAATTTAATTATCTAATGACACTATAAATTTAATTAGTATAATTTAGTTTTAATTTTTAATTTTCTTATAAAGTATTACCTTATTTATCATATGAGTGTAGAAGAATCCACGTCATCGAACTTCTTTCATATAATGATGACACATATGATTTTGGTGATGTGACATAGGTTGCCAAATTATTTAAGGTCTCCTAACTTAGTTATATAGATAGATTATTATTTATTTTAAAACAATGTTTCAAATTTTTGTAAGTGGAAAAATAAGTACAGTACGTATATGAGGTTATGAACATATATAGATCAGATTTTATTATCATTTTAAGCTTAGTTTCTCTGATAATAAGATATGACTAACATTATATTTTGTCATATTTATGTTGTGCTTTACTGCTTACCTTACTATCGTGACAAAGTTCACTCAAACTGCACACTTACACATTACAAGTCAAAATCAAATGTATATAAACTTCATTACAAATTACAAATAGTAAAGTACTAGCGGTATGTGATGACGGTATCAGAGAAAGAGGAGACAGTAATCGTCACTGACAATGATTTACGGTAATAAAAAGAGAATACACAAGAACATTATCAAATTTCGGTCATTGTAAGTATAAACTTTTTGTTTGAATAGTTCGTTATTTGTTCGCGTCTTTAACAACTCTATATTGTACTGTGAACGGAAGATCTACGCCTACTCTAGCTATCATGGTTCAAATTACAGTAGTACTTTAAGCATGTAATTACTAATTATTAGTGTTTAATACAATAATTAAGTAATGATCAGCATGTTTTCGGGAAGACATGGTTTTATTAGTTAAATAAAATAAATAAAATGTTGGAGATAAGTACCATCCCACTCTTCAATGTTAGAATCCTACTCAAAGTAGGTGAGATGTTTGGATTCCGTCTTAATTTTATAACAATAAAATATTTATAAAAAAAAACTCCAACGGAGAAGTTTAATAAAATAGACGTATCTTTAAAAAAAAAAATTAATGCAAAAAACAACCGTAAGAAATAAACTCAAGAAACGATAATTCATACATAGAGTAAGGTTCAAATGAGTACACCAATTTTGAGTGAGAATGAGGGAACCAACAGATTTCTGCCATGTGTCACTTTATTCTCTCTCCTCCGCACTTTATTCTCTTTCCTCCATATTTTTAAAAATTAAATATCTCACAAACGGTAAGTCGAAAAATCATGAAAATTGCACCATAAAATTCAGCTTTTTCTCCTCTTCGATTTGCCGTCCCTCAAGGCATACTTTTGACAACTTTTTTTTTTCTCATTTTTTGGTGGGTTTCACAAATTAGTAACACATGTGTTAGTGATTAGTTGTACATTAAATTTGTGATTAAGGTTAGGGTTTAGGGTTAGGTTTAGGGTTTAGTAGGGTTTATGGTTTAGGGTTTATAAGGGTTTAGGGTTTAGGAGGGGTTCAAGGTTTAGGGTTTAAAAAGATTTAGGGTTTAGCGTTTTGTAAAGCGTTTATGGTTTAGGGTTTGGGGTTTAGGGGTTAGGGTTTAGGGTTTGAGGTTTGGGGTTTCGGGGAGAAACCCCAAACCTCAAACCCTAAACCCTAACCCCCCCGAAACCCCAAACCTCAAACCCTAAACCCTAAACCCTAAACCCTAAACGCAACACTTTAACACATGTGTTAGTAAATGTGAAACCCACCAAAAAAATGAAAAAAAAAAAAAACTTTTCGAAAGTATGTCTTGAGGGACGGCAAATCGAAGAGGAGAAAACGACGAATTTAATGGTGCAATTTTCATAATTTTTCGATTTGTCGTTTGTGAGATAATTGATGTTGGGAGTAAATGGGTTTTGTACATGTGGAACATTCTCTTTGTACACATGGCTTGATATCATTGGTTCCCTCATTCTCACACAAATTCCTATTCTCATTTAAAACCTAAACCTAACCCTAAACCCTAACCTTAACCACAAATTAAATGTACAACTAATCACTAACACATGTGTTACTAATTTGTGAAACCCACCAAAAAATGAGAAAAAAAAAGTTGTCAAAAGTATGCCTTGAGGGACGGCAAATCGAAGAGGAGAAAACGCTGAATTTTATGGTGCAATTTTCATGATTTTTCGACTTACCGTTTGTGAGATATTTAATTTTTAAAAATGTGGAGGAGAGAGAATAAAGTGTGGAGGAGAGAGAATAAAGTGACACATGGCAGAAATCTGTTGGTTCCCTCATTCTCACTCAAAATTGGTGTACTCATTTGAACCTTACTCTTTATATGAAGTATAGATCAACATATCAGTATATCGTATATTTCTACAAACCTACACAACTTATATTTGCATTTACCTTAGAAGACGTTTTTTTCTATCATACGGTGCAAATACAAGAAAATCAGTATTTTAAAACCCGGGTTTTTAGTCGATCCGCAAAAGTGTTAATTTCTGGTCGAACCGGTTGGGCCGGAAGGTCGGACCGGAGTTAATAATAGTATACAGTAGTAGTATTTAGTGAATTTTTTTTATTTTTTTTATAATTATAATTATAATTATTAATTATATCATGTATAATAATTATAATCCATAGAGTAATAAATCGTGATGACACATTGATTCCCTTGTTATTCTTGGAATACACATCAATATAATAATTATATAATCCATAGAGTAATAAATGGTGATGACACATCAGTCAAAGATTCCCTTATTACCCTCATTATTCTTGAAATACACAATCAGTCAACATTCCCTAATTATAAATGATTAAATGTACATATAAATTGTAATAAAAAAAAACATGAAACCGGATCAATGCGCCGGTCCGGTTCCCGGTCTGACCGGCCGGGTCAACCGGGTCGTTGACTAGTCAAAGTATCGAAAAAACCAGGTTTTTTTGAGCTGGAATTCCCTAAAAATACGGTCCGATCGGGCCGGTCGAACCGGGTCTTAAAACACTGAAGAAAATATTTCGCAGACAATGGCGTAAACATATTTCGTAATGCTTTACATGTGTTATAAATACATTAAGATTAAGATATATAATGATTTCAATTTCTGATGTATGAAATACTTGTTTTGTTATGAATATCATTTTCCCTAATGAAATAATATGTTCAAATATTTCATGCAGTTGTATATATAATTGAGAAATGATACGCATATATCTAAGATTGTTTGTGTATTGTATCACAACGGATCAAAATTAAATAGTTGATACAAACGATAAACAAATATTAAATTGAATACACACAATAGAAATACAGTTAAAGTTAAATAAATTCTCGTTGCACTAATCCTTACTACAGTATAAAATAACATATTGACAAATCTATGAATGGCGGCGGATATCATGGATATGAGTCGGGAATTGATATTTACAACACAATGTACACGTATTCAGACGGTACAAGTATATTATTGTATAGTTATTATGTATGAATCAAATTGTGTGTTGTAAATATTATTAACGAATTAACGATATGAGTGGGTTGGTATGTTGGGACTATTAAGGTTTTAGGCTTTTTTTTTTTTTTTTTTTACCAATATGTGAGTTGATTGTAGGATACTAGGATATCTAGGACATGAATGCAGAAACGTAGGTAGGAAATAATTGGTGCATGTTTGGTCAAACACATCGGAAGAAGTATATCTCTTGCACATGACAACCGATTTTTTTATAAAATATATTATTAACGAACCTCTTTCTTTTTTTATGAATAAGATAGATTATATCAGTTATCAAGCTTTTAAACTCTAATATAATACTCCATAGTATAGTATTATTTTCTTATGAAACGTTTAGACCTAAATAGTAAGAATTATTTTGTTATATTTAATCTCAAAATAATCTTACGAAATTGTTTTATTTGGAAGAAAATTTGTAGATACTTTTAAATACTTGATTTGTACAAGTTGTAAATTAGATACCCCAATTGCATGCATCTTCCACCAAAAAAAAAAAAAAAGAATACAAATATTTAAAAAAAAAAAAAAAAATGCAAAGTGGACACGTAGTGGGGTATTTTAGCGACGGTCAAACACATTGAGAGAAGTGCATTTCTTCCACATGAACGCATGACAATTACAAATTTACAACCATGAACCATCCTCCTTGGTATGATTTTCATAGTTTAATTAAAGAAAATTGATAAACAGTCTCTATGTCTAAATTTGTGTCTGTAATTTCTTTGGTCGAACACATGAAGACATAGCGAAACAACTACGTTTGAAAGTGTATGAATTAGACATTAATTCAACTTAATATTTTAAGCACATTTAACAAAACTCGTTAAAACACAGATTACTTAACTATGTTTGATAACTCGTATTCGATTTAAATGTTCATTTTGAACATGTGGATAGATTTAAGAAAGTGTTACCGATTTCATGTTTACCATTAACAAACTCTATCTTTGGTTGATTTAGAACGCGAACTCTTATTTTGGTAAAAATCAGAATGACAATGCAGATATACCGTTAATGAAACAATTTTGGTTATACGTTGCAGATTATTAAGTATTTGTATTATAGTGATAGATGTTCATATAATTATGGCACTAACCATACGTAGTCCTTAAAACCAAGTTTTTCGGTGAACGAATTTACTACATGTAAACGGAAACAAAACTATACTAACTCTGAGCTATTTGCCCGTAAACATTGTTCTCTGTAAGTTAAAGTCATCCATTGTAACAAGCAGACCCCAGGATGCTTCAGAATTAAAGAAGCTCGGTTTTAATAAAACAAAACTGAATGATGGTGCAAAGAATGAATCAAACGTTTAATCTACAAACCGCCATCGTTGACTCTGTATAGGTGAAAGTGTAAAAAAAGAAAATAGACGTCTTATGGTAATCTACGTGAACAAAGTGACGACATCTTTCCGATAACCTCGAACCATTAGAAGCCTGGGTATATTCTCTACCAACAAATCCATATATTCCATGTAAAAATACGATGGGTGGTTCACCGGTGGTGGTGGGAGGCTCACCAACACTACTGCCGCCATTCTTGAGTAATTCATAATCGTAGAGTTTAATTTCAGAGTTGTGTATAAAAACTTCTCAACCTGTTGTTCATTCACCACTACATTCTTCCCATCCGCCATTAGTGGTTTCCCGTCCTTTTCAGACCGTTCCTTCATTTCTGTTAAGTAATTCTTAATCCGTCCTTGGGCTGCACTAAACGCCTCAACTGAATCATCTTGTGTGTGGGTCGCACCACCACCACTGCCACTATGGTCCCACGTCTTCATTGAGATGACAATAACTTCGGCTTGCATCCGAAGATCATAAAGAAACTTCTTTACATCGGCTTTGAGTTCCTCTGCATCAGAATCCTCTTCAGCAATGCAAAAAACTTGAATTTTGCAGCTCTCAAACATCTCCTTTGTGAGAAGAAGCTGAGATAAAAGCAACATCAGACCACCATCTCTGACAATCCAATACAAATCAATCGTCCCATACTGTCGCTGATACTCATTTGGCCATTCATCGAGTCCTTTTACAATCACAACCGCTTTATTTGCGACGATACAGTCGTTAATTATGCCGACAAAGGTGGCGGGAATTTCAGTTAAGTTTTCTCGACGCCATATCTCAGGGTAACGTAGCACCACAATGTTGGGTTTGAGATTACCGAGTCCCATTGTTTGGACAATACCTCTGAAGCCATCTGACATGGTGGGGGCCACTACTATTTCCGCTACGCCTTCACATCGTTTGTACTCGATGTAGGTGGCGAGATTTCTGCAAGCGGTTTTGGCATCTTCTGCACATTCATGGTAATCTCCATCTAAAATGTCTACAAATATGGACATACCCCGACCCTTCTTCTTCATGCAATTGGCAAAATCAGCAAGCTTTGGATGACAGGGGACGTTTTCGGGTAATTTACCCCATGGTCGGCAGAAAATGAGGGGGATGGGGTACCAATTTTTGGGATGAACGTTGCTTGCTGCAAAACAAAAGGAGAGGTATATAATACAGACAGGAACGTTAAGTTTTAAATCTTTCATAATCTTAAATGAAAATGGTATTCTAAACCAGAAACAAACCGAAAGCCTATGGAACCTGATGGCCTGTATTAAAACTAAATTAAAAAAGGTAACCAATGCTAATCATCTTCGGTTTCACCACAAAAAAGTGTAACCAACTTGAACGAAACAAGAATATTATTTAGGTGATTTGACCGAGTCAGTTAGTCAAGATTAAAATGTTGACATGGCGGTAACTTCGATCATGCCCTTTTCTGTAGTGACTGTAAAAACCGGTAAATTTAAAGATTACACTAAATGAGAATTTTTTAAAAAAATTTGAGCCTTTTTGCAAATGCATTGAAGTGTGTTACCCAGAAGGCCAGAACAGAGATCAGACCACAGCAGGTTACTATTTTATGCAATTTGTCCAACTGATAATAGCTATTCTACAGGACTCACCGCCCAAAGATCGAAGACTGCGAAGAGCAAGTTGAAAATAAGCACTTTTGAAACCATCTCCCCAGTCCCCAGCTTTTCCCTTGATACTGACATAATAGTATATGAGGCTAGCAAGAGCAAGGGACACCACAGTGAATGACCAAGATATCAAAAACATGATCACTGCAGGGAAACCAAATAGTTATAAACATTAAAATGATATACCAACACACAGATAATGATAAACGCATATAAATGCCACTATAGGCATGTAAATGGTGTTAACTACTGATTTAGGTTTTAATCATTTATTGCTAACAGAACCTAAGTTTCATCATTACGATGATTAATCAGGTACAGGATTAGAAACTCAAGAATGTTATAACTTTCAGTTTATCACCAGACTAAATGTTTTACATTCAGATCAAAATTTAGTTTGTGGGAAGGATGCATCCATCAGCATAGCATGATTAGAAAATCAAACAATAATTCAACCATAACCATAACCAACTTCTCATAGTCAGATAATAGTATATAAGTTCGGCTACTGTGTACTATAATACAGTAGCACAATAGTACAAAGAACGCACTCCATAGCAGAATTAAAAAATGAAGCATATAACTGTATAGAGGTGGCAAATTGGGAGGGTGGGGTAATGAGTCAAAACGGGTACTTTTCCGGTAGGGTTGAAATGGACAGGGTTGACCCAAAAGACTATGTCCAATTTTTTATTTTTATTTTTTATATTACCAATTAGTCTGTCAATATGAATACAAGAAGTGTATGATATCTGAATTTTATATAAAATGATTAAGGAAATTTTAAGCATTAAAAATACATCTTGGGCGACGTTCAACCCATTTGATCAGTTTCCTTTTTCGGAAAATTTTTACCCGTAGACATAAAACATAACCCAAATTGTTCCATTCATATGTAAATGGGTCAACATTGCCACCTCTAAAGTTGAATATATCCAGCTAGCATACCAATACAAAGAGTCGCTCCAAGAAGAGAGAGACTCCAATGATGAAACTTCCAGCGGGGACGCCAGCTAGGTGCATCAAGAAGATCCAAAAGAAAGCAGGACAAGTTGACACCCGCGTAACACAGTAGATAAAACATAGTTATGGTTGGGGAGATAAGATCAAGATTCCCAATTACAACACACGCAATACATAGGAATGCAGTGAAGAAAGTTGCAATATGAGGTTCAGTGCCATCGGCAACCTTGAAATAATTAAGAACAGGTAGAATGTCATCATTGGCTATAGCTGCAAGCAAACGTGGTGCACCGGTCAAACTCTGTAGAGCAGCACCTAAGGTTGAAAGAATGATTCCTATGTATATGATCGCGGGAGAGGGCCAAGCAATGGTTGCAGTTAATAATCTGCAAGAGATGGTCCGTTGATTCAATTGAATAAAGTAATCTTCAGGATGTTAATATTTATTTACTGGGCATTCTGACCAAGTAGGTTCCGCAACAAATAACGGTAAATAGAAAATTCGATAACCAACTTCCAAGAGAAAACCATCAAAATTTCAAAATTGAGACTCAAGTGTTTAAGGTAAACTTCTAAGTCAACCAGTTTTCCAACTGCCACATGACCACATCACATTAACAAAAGAATGAACTTGTCAAAGTTACTGACACATTCATGGCCACTTCAATTTTAACAACGAAGCCAGTTTCTATAATCTACAACTTAAATTTTTAAATTTGGTTAGCTTGGATAAAACTTAATTAAACACTGACAGTGCCACACGTCCACGTAAAAAATTAGTCGAACTAGGTCAAAGTTATTTACACCCATCTTTTTGGACCGTGTAACTGAGTTAGATCACCTTAAATGGATATTTGTGGAACTACATTGGATTACAATTTTTGAAACTTTAATGGTTTACTCTTACCTATAAACAATATGTTTTCCTTTTTATGCAATTCGCCTTATTAATAATGGATGAAAGTACCTAAACAAGAGTTTAGACCATTACAGCTATGTTGTGACCACAATAAAGGGAACTTAAGGAGTTACATGAAATGACGTATTTTATATTAAATAAGGGGCCTTCTCTAAATGAGATAAAAGGTATAATTAAGTGTATAGAACAGTTACCTGTCTGTAAAAAGCTTCTCTCTGGTAGCTACAGATCCCAAAAGGAACACAGAAATGAAGTACATGGCAGTAGTCGTTAGTGTTGCGGCCAACGTCCCAATAGGAATAGAACGCTGAGTGTCTTTCAATGACGAAGAGCGATTTGAACCAGCCATAATTCCAGTTACAGCAGGGAAGAAAAGACCTACTAATGCACTGAAAATGAAAAAATTATACCTATTATAAGGCATATATTTTATATTGGCTAAATAAGGGGCCCATTTGATACACTTAAAACCTTAGAATGACTAGGCAAATGAGATTGGCACCATAACAAACTCACAACCATAAGCTGCTGGCATGGTAATTCAAATGTTCAGGAAATAAACACATTTATAGCTAAGCTGATATTTGATTTTTCCTTACTTGAAATGCCAATATATTTCTCCATTAGGATCAGGTATTCCGGCATTATTTGTTGTTTGATAATCAGAACCCCAATTGTCTTTAAAGGATTTCAAACTCAACCCCGTAACTCCAACTATTTAAAACATTAAACAATAATACAGTTAGTTTTGTTTCCAACAGATGACATGAGCTAAATTTATTTTACAATGAGGCCATACCTGCTGGGTGATCCTTTCTAGCTGCAAATATGCCAATGAATATGCAGAGCAGTGAAAATAAAACAGGTATAAGAAAGGCTGGTGCAACCTTGTTAATCATTTTCACCCCTCCAAACACTATAAAAACCAAAATTATAGTAACAATAATCCCGTAGACTTGCAGGTCATGTAAACTTGGAGTTGTTATAGGTTCTGCTACTGCCGTGCCATTGACTTGTGTGATCGTCTCTGTGCAATACCCATGGAGCACAATCACATTAAGTATTACATGTGGCATGAACTGCACTTAATTTACACGGTAATTAATATTATTACCTCTAAAAAGTCCAGCCTGTGGCACAGCATTCAAAAAGGTCTCTACTGCACCCAAGACATACCTACAGATAGTATACGTGCATTTTGTTAATGCAGACGAAAAGTAGAACTAGATGTGGCAATTTAAACCTGTTTAAATTAGGGTCGATCTGCATTGTGTTTTAAGTAACATGGGCCAAATGAAGGGGGGTAAAAAAGAAGAAGCTGAGTGTCAAAGGCTCAAACATGTCAAATAGACCTTCCTGAAATGTTATAATCATAATTAAGACATTAATTATCTAAAAAATTAAAAAATCTACAAAAACGTCCTTCCAGGTCAACCAACTCAATCTGGCCCAATGTCCGTTCCAACCTGCTTATATTGCCACCTCTAGTCATAAATTTAAATTACAGGGTACTCACATAGATCCAGCAACCGCGTTCCCCAGGAAGAAACATAGTCCTATGCTGACTCCAACTTCAGGACCCAAAGCACGACCAATGAGATAGTACGGTCCCCCACCCTGTCAAAAAGTAAACATTAGAATATTTTTCATGGTAATCAAACACAAATATATATATGTATCATATGAAATAGACCCCACCTTCATTGCACCATTAGTTGCAATTGCACTCAATGAGACTGCAGTCAAGAACGTACACAAGCCACACAAGGCAACTACCGCTAGTGACCCACCTATGCCTGCCATGCCAACAATCCTGCATTCCATTTCCCAGTATAGTAAGAAGTCCTTCAAACATAAGCCATGAAGATCCATAGGATAAAAGTCATAGAATAACAATTACATTCAACCTTATTAAAACGATACTGGATCAACAGTTACAGTAAGCATAAGTCACAATGAAAAGAAACATACCACGAAAATCTAATATAGTAGATAATTCCCAGTATATTCTGTAAGCATGGAATAAAGACTCCCATCATTGTCCCTGATTTGACAACACTCCTAGTCTGCATCTGAAAATGGCATTTTATTCAGAAAAATCCCGACTTAAACTGAAGTACGTCGATATAAGGAAGTTGCCCTTTTATTTTAGAGAAGTACTTTAGGCACGAACTCATGCTTATAGGGTATACCCATAATGGTTATGCTAGACAAATTTACTTTCAGTCATTTCCTTTTCTCAAAAGCATGGACTAAAACATGTATAGGCTTCTTGCACAACTAGAAACGGGATACTTTCAGTGAGCAGTGAGTACCGTTGGATGGTGGGCAGCAGAACTATCTTCACGACCTCTAGGACTTGTAGGCACAGGGATCTGCTCTCCTGTCATACTATTGGAAAGTCAAACACCACTTTTGTAACTTACAACTGCAAAAGATAATTATGTAGAAAGGACTACAAGGAGAAGCATTGAGGCACCAACAGCACTCAAAATAGAAAACTAACCAAACTTAAAATGAAGGAAAAGCATGGGTATAGCTTTTCAAGAGATTTATAACCATGAACTATTACCGACGTAGGTCATGGGCGAGTACGTGAACATGATTTATTCTATACGGAGTATTCAAAACACACACACATATAAGACGCTTTGTTCAGGTTAAAAAAGAGCAAAGATGAAGCAATATTACCTTTTGAGACCAAGAATGTTAACAAGAGAATCAAAGCCAAATAATTCCAATTTGGATTCTTTGTGTTCACCATTGACTTCTCGATCAATTGGTATTGACTCTTCTCCTGCACCTGTGGATGATTTTACTTTGCTGGTACATGCACATAAGCAGCATATGAGAAGTCAGATTCTAATACCCTACTAGCATGTAATTGTGTGAAAATGATATCCTAGGTATTTTTTAAGGAAGATATTGTGCTTCTAAACAATGATATTTGGACAAGGAAGTGAAGTTCCATATGAAGTGCCACTTCATGTAACCGAATGAGCTTCTTCTTAACAGTTTGTTGTGGTAGAAGAACAGATCAACGCAAAGAAAAGCACGGAATGTAAAACAAAACAAAAAGGGATCCCTGGCGTTTTTGCAGAATCTACACTCATTTAATCAACGACCAACGAAAGGGGGGATAGTAGTTACGATAGAAAGGAACAACATTTGGATACTTTTAACACACAAATTTGAATGAGAAACCATTAAAAACACACTGAGGTAAGAAATGGGAAAGAAGAAACTACTACAAGCAACTTACATCGCAATAGTGTAGCACAAAGTCATTGAACCTCCACAATATAACGATAATGTTCCTAAAATTTTATTTTTTCTTTCTATGGTTTTCGTTTTAATTCATCCACAAATCAGAATAGAATAACCTGTATTTGATCTATTTATGCAGAAGTGCAGCTAGCTGCATTTGTGCCAACTCTTACGTTTGTTTCCTCTTAGATGTTCAGCATACTTTCAACTCTTTCTCAAAAGTTGAGTGGCATACCACACTCATAACCAAATCATTTTCCAAACTCACTAAGAAGTAAGCACCTCCATTAAAGATACTCCGTAATATACTTATATACTCCTATCAACAGTCTCAGTCTTACCAATATATTTCTAAAGTGTTTCCAAACACAGTAACTTAGCATGGATAATGAATTCACATGCATGATTTAAAACACCAAAGGTAGCCAACTGGGTAATCAAAGATCCCAAGATGTTTTACAAGAAAAACCTATCTTAATATACTATCCCAATTTAAAGATAATAACTGCCCTGGAATTGCAAACTCCTTACGAAACTAATGATTGTGTGTGGTTAAGGATCCACCAATCTACATAGGCAATACATATCCATTTGTCGACTTGTAACCTAGGACGTTCACATTTCATTTCATCCATACACACTGTAACCTCAACTTGATAAAGTAACACTAGCATAAATGTATATCCATGCTCAGTTTCAGCAACCAGTATGATATGAATCTTATGCTACCATACTACAATATATTACAAGCTATTACAGCAGAACTGCACTTCTATACTCTATATAGTCTATACTATTCCAATGCCAAAAGAAGAGCTAAAAAGTCTTTGACTAGAGAAAATCAAGGGAAGTTCTGTTTCAGGTATACTATTCTTCTCAATTTAAACTATTTAACAAAAAAACATAAATATATTAGACGTCATTACTAGTTACTAGGAGTATAAAGCAGCACTGAAACCTCATCACTATCCTTCAAGCATATTAACCTATTAAAAATGACATTACAAAAGCAAAATTTCACTTAAGAATTGGTCTAGGGCAAGTACAAAGGTATCCACAGAATCCCTAATTTGCAACAAATCATCACAAAAGTCCAGCATTAGCAACTAATTATACAGAATTAAATTAATAATAACTCCAATTAACTATATAGAATTTCCGATTACAATACAATTGATCAAAAACAAGTGAGAGCAGTTCAAAATGAATGAAGACGATTAGAAGGTAGTAACTAACTTATTAGAGGAAGATCCACGATCGAATGACGACATCTCAACGACGACGGGATCACTATCGTGTGCAACGACGGGACCGTATTTCCGGCCGACACGTGGCGCCGACGAATGTAATTCGTTGTCGTCGGAGCTCATTTTTAGTCCGGCGGATCTAAGAGAATCCGGAAGATATATAGATACAGAAATAGGTATGTATATATATAAATAAATTTGGAATGGGAGAGATCCAATCTAATCTAAAGCTTATGCTTAGAGAGAGAAAAGGCACATATTTCGTGTATTTGTAATCTATAATCTATATAATGGAGAGAGAGAGAGAGAGAGAGAGTGGACGGGGTGTTCGTATTTTGAATCGAGTGAGAAATCAGCATAATTCTCTTCTTTCTAGACGTAAATTACTACTTTACTACCAAGGATTTTGTTAATTCTTTGATTTTAATTGAGATTGTCGAGTGTTTGGAAGTTGGGTAGCTATTAGAACATACGTAACCGTAACACCAGAACGTCACTTTTTCAGCTGCCACATCAGCATCAAACTATAACACCAGAACGCCCCTAATCATAACATCAGAACGCCACTTTTTTTCTCCATTCTGGGACCCACCACTAACTAACTAAATTTAATTTTCTTTTATTTAAAATACAATACAAAACATTTTAATTAAAAATACAATACACCACAATAATTAAAATAAAAACCATACATTAATTAATCGAAAATGAAATACATTACTTTTTTAAAATAAAATACATCACACTAAATTTAAAATACAATACGATACGAATAATTAAACTAAATTACGATACGATACAATAATTTATAGTAAAATACGATACAATACAATAGTTTATAGTAAAATAACTAAGCCGTGGATGGTGGTAAGCTGTGAAAGTTTGGTGGTAGCATCCAAATGTGCTCGGTGAGCAGTTGGTCGTGCACATTTTTGTCCCGTATTTCCTTGGCTCTAGCCTCTCTATCTTGAATACGAGTCCTAAAATCACGACGAGGTCGGTTAGCAGGGTCGTCGATCATTTCCTGCTCGATAGATGATATTGCGAAGTCGTTATCCTCTTGAATCATGTTGTGTAGTATGACACAAGTATACATCTGTCTTCGCATCTTGTTGACACTCAAAGCTCTCCCCGCAATTTTTAAAATTGCAAACCTGCCTTGCAGTACGCCAAAAGCCTGTTCGACATCTTTTCGAGCACTTTCTTGAAATCTCTTGAACTTGGCTCGTTTGTCATCAGTAGGGGAGTGAAAGCCTTTGACTAGTGTACACCAATCCGGATAAATACCATCTGCAAGATAATACCCTTTAGTGTTGTGATGTCCATTGACAGTGAAATTTGCGGGTGGCCCAGTGTCATTTTTGATAGAATCGAACAACGGAGATTGGTTTAATACGTTGATGTCGTTGTTCGAACCCGCCATGCCAAAAAAGCATGCCATATCCACATGTCGTATGAAGCAACAGCTTCAAGCATAATGGTGGGGTGTCCGTGATCACCTCTAGTGTACTGCCCCTTCCATGCATTCGGGCAATTTTTCCATTGCCAATGCATACAGTCAATGCTCCCTAGCATTTCTCTAAACCCATGCTTCTGCTCGTGTGCTGCATATAGCCGAGCAATATCTGTAGCGGTCGGCTTTCTCAAATATTCCGCCGAGTACAAATCAAAGACACACTTACAAAAGTTGTTGAGACAGTCGAGCGATGTTTTTTCACCCATTTCTAAATACTCATCGAACATATCCGCGGCTGTGCCATACGCCAATTGGCGCATGGCGGAAGTGCACTTTTGTAGCGGCGTAAAACCAAGCCGACCAAGTGCATCCGGTTTTTATTTAAAAAATTGAAAGTGTTCAGGAATAGGTTCGATGGAGTAGTCGGATATACCTTGTACTATTCGCACAAATAAACGTCGACTCATACGGAAGCGTCGTTTGAACAAATTTGGAGGATACCTCGGGCGCTCGGAAAAGTAGTCGTCCCAAAGACGTTGTTGGGCACCTTCACGGTCTCTTGGAATGTAGCTTCGGTTGCGTGGTGTTCTTGAACTTTGCCCGGCGTCACTACCTAGTTGAGCTTGGTATGTTGCAAAAGTTGCCACATGTTGTCATCGTCGGAGTCGGATCCGCAAATCTTATTTATCGAATCTATTTTGTGAAATTATGTGATGAAAATGGTATAAAATGGTGTAGAAAATATATTAGATGGATGTGTATAATGGTGGTGAAAGTGGATGGAATATTTATTAAAAATGATGTGGAAAGTGTGGGAAGTTGAAGTGTATAAAATAGTGAAGAAAGTTTATAAAATAAAGGTTATAGTAGTATGATTTTGATGAAAATGGAGTGTGAATGGTGTAATATATATAGATATAGAAGTGGTTTGAAAAAAAATTTGAAAAATTTTGAAAAAAAACGGTTGGGGAGCGTGGGTTTTAAAATTAAATTTTTTTTTTATTTTTTTTTATTTTTCAAACGGTCAAATTTTAAAAAACAAAACATTTTTTTTGTTTTATCCTCGAATTAATAGCCGAAAGAAAAGGGAAAAGAAATAAAAAGCGCGTGGGACCCACCAAAACGCCAAAAAACGTCTCGTTATATCATGCAGAACGCCGGCCAGAACGCCGCGTGTGGAGGGTGAGAACGCGGGCCACGTATACGCGTTACGTATGGTCTTATAGTGCTTACGTAAAATTAAACATGTTAACAAATACTTGTAGGTGCCAATGATGTCCAGTTCAACTGGTCAGAGGCTTGGGGGTCAATGATAGGAGACCTGAGAAACCCAGGTTCGATCCTTGAGGTCAGCGGGTTTTACCATTAATTCGTTGTCGTGCCTTCGGGCGGACGGATTAGTGGGTTTTTCCCTGATTTGGAGTAACTTGGGGCGCTTAAGGGCTCCGTACGGCTGGATTGGGCCAGTATATGGAGACTTAGCCATTGGGTCTCCCCGTACGGAGTACCTAGGCGATTTCTGTTAGCCTTTCAAAAAAAAAAAAAAAAAAACAAATACTTGTAGGTATGCGGTTCTAAAAAATCATAAAGAAACGACTTATGGTGTAGGGCGGATTCGTGTCCGTCACGATAGGTGCCATCTCTATCTGAGCACTGACTGTTCTAAACTTAGAAAATTGGATCGCTTTTTAGTATGTTCAAATTTTCTAAGGAGTCAATCTTGCCCGTCAGTCACTGCCCTTGCTCGAGAATTCTCGGATCATTCTCCTATTGTTTTGAGCAACTCGGGCTTAGACTATGGTCCATCTTCTTTTAAAATTTTCAACTCTTGGATCAATCGTGATGGCTTTTCGGTAATGATAAAAGACGCATGTGCTTCCTTTCATGGTTATGGTCCCCCTGATCTAATGTTAGCTGCTAAGTTAAAGCATCTAAAAAAGGAGATTAAAACATGGTGGAAAGATGAATTGGAAAAAGAAATAAAGAATTCAAAATACTCAATGATCGGTTGCTTGAACTGGACAAGGTTGTGGAGTTAAGACCATTATCAGACATGGAAATCAAAGAGCTTAGAATGGGCATCACACAAAAGGTTACTCTTAATCATTTACACAATCTGGATATGCGTCAAAAGGCCCATGTCAAGTGGCTAATTGATGGGGATGAGAATAGTTCTTTTTTCATGGTTCTCTCAAGGCGAAAAACAGGAAGATAAGGATTCATGGATTATCAATTGATGGGTGTTGGACGACTGATCTCATGAAATTAAAAATGAAGCATGGAAATTCTTCTCGAATAAATTCCGAGAAAAGTGGCCAATTCGTCCATTATTTATCAACTCTCGTTTCAATAAGCTTCCAAATTCGATTAGAGATTCAATTGAAGGTGCATTTACAATAAAGAAATCAAGGAAGTTATATGGGCTTGTGGTGGTGAAAAGGCGCATGGGCCTGATGGGCTATCGTTTAAATTCATAAAGGCTCACTTCGAGAATCTCATTGATGATATTATGGGATTTGTCAAGCACTTCGAGGCTACAGGTGATATTGCCAAGGGTTGCAACTCGTCGTTCATTTGTTTGCTTCCTAAGGTAAATGATCCTCTTAACTTTTCTTATTATCGTCCCATTTCGCTTATTGGTTGCATATACAAAATAATTGCCAAAGCTCTTGCTTGTCGTTTAAAAAATGTGATTGATATGGTGGTAAATAACGTGCAATCTGCTTATATAAGTGGTCGGAATATTTTAGAAGGTCCGTTGGTGGTAAATGAGTTGTGTTCTTGGGCTAAGAAATCAAAAGAAAAGATGATGCTTTTTAAAGTTGATTTTGAAAAAGCATTTGATTCTATCAACCGGATATACTTGGACTCAATAATGTCTCAAATGAATTTCAGTTTAAAATGGAGAAATTGGATTCTTGGATGTCTTTCATCATCCTTTGCATCTATTCTAATCAATGGATCACCAACGATGGAATTTAAAATTTCCAAGGGTGTTAGACAAGGGGATCCATTATCTCCATTTCTCTTCATCATTGCAATGGAAGGATTAAATGTTGCAATGTCCACGACAATTGAAAAGGGTAGATTTCATGGGAAAAGGATCGGTAGTAATGGGCCGGTTATTTCTCATTTATTTTATGCTGATGATGCATTGTTTGTGGGGGAGTGTGATATGCGTAATATGAAGAATCTTGCAAGAATCTTACGATGTTTTCATGCCTCATCCGGTTTGCAAGTTAATTTCCACAAGTCTCAAGTTTTTGGGGTGGGCGTTAGCGATCAGTAGATTGCAAACTGGGCCACGGAATTGGGATGTGTTTCCGGAAGTATGCCATTCAAATACCTTGGCGTTCCGGTTGGAGCAAATATGATTTTGAAAAAACAGTGGGTTCCAATTGTTGATAAATTTAAATCTAAATTGTCAAAGTGGAAAGCATGCAATCTCTCCTTTGGTGGTAGACTTACTTTGGTCAAATCCGTCTTAAGTAGTTTACCACTATATTATTTCTCATTATTTCATGCGCCCAAATGTATAATCGACAAGTTGGAGCAAATTCGTAGGCGTTTCTTGTGGGTGGGTCAGATAACGAGAAAAAAATTAACTGGGTTGCTTGGTCAACGGTTCTTGCACCGAAAAAAAATGGTGGTCTTGGTGTTGGCTCATTAAAAGCTCAAAATTTAGCACTATTGATGAAGTGGTGGTGGAAACTAAGGGACAACAAGCAAAGCATTTGGAAAGAAGTGATAAAAGCTATTCATTCGCTTCAGTCCAAACCGTGGCATTCTATGGCTAAATGTGGGCTTAATGGGGTATGGAAAAATATCTCGAACACCTTATCGGATGTTAACAAAATCGGTTTTCAGTTCCATGATGTCTTTTCAATAAAGGTTGGCAACGGGAACAGTACTCTATTTTGGAAAGACATTTGGCTTGGTAGCTTATCTTTTCAGGTTAGATTCCCTAATCTCTTTGCTGTTGAGTCACGTAAAAATTGTTTGGTTAGTGACAGGATTCTTTCGAACAACTTTTGTTGGAGCTGGTCTCGGAATCCTTGTGATCAGGTTCTCTTAAATGAATTTCGTGAGTTATTACATCATCTTATGGCCACCAATCTGTGCAACAATGCGGATTATCTATCATGCAATTTGGTGGATAATGGTGCATTCACGGTAAGCTCAGCAAGGTGAACAATTGATGCAAAACTTACCACAGAAGGCTTCGCTGGAATGAAGTGGCTCAAATCAGTGCCATTAAAAATCAATTGCTTTGTATGGAAGGCGGGTTTAGAAAGGATTCCAGTGGCGAAACAATTAGCGAAAAGGGGTATAGCTGTGGATTCGAGTGTATGCAAGGTGTGTAATCTCGAAGATGAAGATGTAGATCATGCACTCATAAAATGTCAAAGGGCTAGTGAAACGAGGAAGCTTATTTTTGATTGGTGTGGCATACAAATGCCTAACATTCATTCGGTGATAGAACTACTCGACTTCGGCGCAAAGTGGGGAAAATGTCCGAAACAAAGGAAAACTGTCATGGCCATTATTTACGGAATGCTATGGTGTATTTGGAAGGCGAGGAACGATTTGATATTCAACAAAATCGTCAAATCTTCAAGATCGATTGTGGATGAAATCATTTCTATAACATTTTTATGGTGTAAACACAGAGGCAATTTAAAGTGTATGGTGGCAAAATGGAATTGTTCTCCATTTTCTATTTCTTCATAATTGTAATTGTATCGCTACTTTGCTTCTCTTAGTTACTTGCTAAGAGAAGTCTTTTATATAATTCATTTGCCGTTTCCAAAAAAAAGGTGTCATCTCTAATTTGGATGGGCATAGCTTGTATAAGGATTGCTTGGGCAATGCTCCATTAAAATGCAAAAGAGCTTAAAAAACAATGAGAAATCATGGCATTCGGTATATGTGACACCCGTCAAATTAGGACTATTAATTAGGGCCTAATCAAGTGTAATACATGTAATTAGTACTGTTTTAAGCTAATTAATGTATCGAAATATATATTGTTGAATATATACGATTATGCGATTTGATTAAATCGTACGCAATTTAAATCGAATGCAATTCGGTTCAATAAATACGGACGTTGGTGAACAATTTTATCAAGTAATTTAACATTATTTAATAATACTATCGTAATTAAAAATATTGTTTCGACGATATTTCATATTCACTTCGTATCGTACAAATAAGATTTTCGCGATTAAAAAGTAAACTCGCAAACAAAACAAAATAAATTAAAGTTATGATTTATAACCCAAGTATTAAGTATCTTAATAAAATACTTCAACTAAATTATCGAGTAATTATTCACATTTAAAAAAAAAATATAATTAAATGGTTTAAATACTAATATAACGTTTAAACGACCGGGAAAACGAACACCGCACGGAACGCGAATACACGGAGCAAGAGGTGGAGACCCACACTTCGGTGGGGCCCCACCGAAAAATCAGCCACAAAGGGAGGGGATCCCACCCCACTCCCTCATTTCATCATCATCATCTTTCCTCACTTCTCTCTTTTTCTTCATTTTTCTCTCAAAACAAACATCACCCACATCACCTAAATCATCAAATAGCAACCCCTAACGACCTTAAATCGCTGAAGCTTTTGAAGAAAAAGAACCACCTCGACACGATCTACAACTCTATCTTTTTGGAATTTCATTTCGACACCGCGTAAGTTTCCGACAAAAACCCGAAACTCTTCGATTTCGTTTATTTTTATATGAAAGTGGTTTGTTTATGTTCAAAATGTCCTAATATGGGTTGGGTAAAAGAATCGGACCAAGTGGTCGCCGTAAAACTCATATTTGGCTCAAAAATCCGTTAACAGCTCGAAGTGACGCAACGACGACTGCAGTATAGCGTCACTTCGTGCGTCACTTAAGTGACGCATTGAGTGTCGCTGAAAGCCCTAATTTTGCGTCACTTGCCTAAGTGCCGCGTAAAACCCTAATTTCCCGACACTTCTTAAGTGACGCACACCTTACCGACACTATTAGCGACACTTGCCTAAGTGTCGCCTATGATCAATTTTTGAATTCATCCGTCACTGCCTAAGTGACGCCTTGACCTGTACCCGACACTTATACCGACACTTACCTTAGTGACGCCCTATCATGCGTCACTTCCTTTAAGTGACGCATACGCTCAGATTTCACCATTTTTAGCGACACTTCCTGAGTGTCGCACAATCCACCTAAGTGACGCTATAAGTGACGCATAAAACAGAAGGTTTCAAACTAATTTTACACTAAGTATTGAGGCCCAAATTTGACGCACCATTTTACCTGAATTCAAATCCTAAGTGCATTTTCAATAAAGCAATGTAGTAGAAATAAAAATTTTCCAAGCTGACTTGGCAGCTCGACCCCAATGAGGGGCTCAGCCCCTTAGACCCCGCCAGGGGTTGCCACCCCTTGGACCCCGCTAACCAGGGGCGCTGCCCCCGGACCCCCGTCACCTAAGCGTATAAACACTTTTAAGTATAACTATTTGAAATCAAAATGATAATGTTAAGATTATTACTACAACTAATCACCAACGGGCCGTACATGTTTTCAAAACACAAGTTAATCAAACAACCAAATCGTAATAATTTGGACATTATAGTTGAACGAACAACCACAAAGGTAGTCTTTGTAACTACCTACTCGTATTAATAACCATCGCGTGTCGTGGACACCCTCAGGTTATCTGTCTGCGGACATCTCACTGCTTGATTAAGCATCTTACGTTATTGACTAAATGCTCAAGACTCAGGTGAGTCTCATAGCCCCTCTTTTTACCGCTTTTCACTCAGGGTGTGATTCAATGCTTATTTTAACATGTGAACGCAAGTACAACTTTTCAAATATACTACATTAGTTGTTTTCCCACTAATCATTTCAAAGTCCTCCGTCAGCATAGTTTGGTAATACATTGTAGCTTGATTATTAGTATATGGTACCATATAGGATTGACCTTCCTCGTCCGGGTTAGCATGCACTAACTGGGTAAACAGACGTACTAATAATTGTTCAGACGAGTGTGGATTAGGCACTCGTGGAGGCACCTCGCTCGGAATTCTCTATATGGGACCCGACCCTCGAGTTAAGCTCAGACTATGTGCTCATGGCTGTATACACTACTACTTATTTGCTGGATGCAAATCCTTACTTAAATCTTGGGGTTCATACGATATTATCTGATTTCAAACCTGTGAGCTCACCAGCTTTAGCTGAACCATTTTAGCATGTTTCACAGGTACACAACAGTAGATTGGACTGCCTCAGGATTTACTATAGCTCGAGTCAGCATGCAGACATTAGAGATTTTCTTGCATTAGTATATTTTGTACAAGTACTTATGTACTGAAATCTCTCATTTAATCGAGCACGAGCTATGTACAGCTTTAAATGTTGTAAACATTTCTTATATTAATATATTTTGTTAAAACGACGCATATAGAGTCGTTTGCCATACCTTGTGTGCTTTGACTATTGATTAGTAACACCAAACGTATGTTTCTGCTAAACCGTAAATTTGGGGGTGTTACAGTATATATATGAGATGAATTATTATTACACATTTTTCATCTACAAGTCCGCTTTCATCCTATAATGCTTTATAGCTTTATCTTAAAAGATTACATTAAAGCAACAAGAAGTTAAACCATGTTCACAGATACTTCAATTTTTTAAGAACTTTAATGAGACACAAGTTTCGATCTATAATCTTGCTCTATGTTGTAACTATAATTCATTTATAACAACAAATTTATTGTAACAATAGAAGTAGAAGTTCATTACTTTCTTTTGGAATAACTGAATAACCAACATACAATTATAAGTATACAAAATCAAAACCTGGTGGTACAAAAAAGAATAACAAAAAATGGGTTTTAAGAAGAAAATCACCACGAGCATGTGAATGCAATACACAATCTAGTATATGGTTTAATAAAATTTTAACTTTCTTCGTAAAAATGAATGTCACGATACAATTTAAATATGGTTTAATCATATTTTAACAATAAGTGTTATAATAGTATAAACCATTCGATATCAATTAAGGTCAAGAAATTAAATGATGTAAGTTTTAACAAAAAAAATTATTTATAATAATACACTAGAAAATAATCACTTTTTATGTAGAAAACACCTTAGTAAATATTGTTGAAAAACACCTTATTGGTAAATATCTTTTTTCCACTCCACCATTTTGGCAAAAAAAACTCCTAAAAAGTTAAACGCGAATGAGCCATGGTAGGCCGGATTTGTGTCTGTCACGCCCGGTGCCATCTCCACTTTGGATTGGCTTATTAGATCATATAATATTATAAGGTGAAAAAGATTAAGATAATTTGAAAAGTCGGATGATCATGACCGATGAAAATCAACTTATGATAGAAACTTAAGATGTTTGGAAATGTCTGATATTTGTTTAGTTGCAACAAATTATAAAGGTTACTAAGCCAATGTAAAAAAGTTAATCCAAACACCCTACAAGATTAGCACAACTCATTAACTCTCGCATCACGTAGCGAAATAAATTGATTTATTGAAAATAATTGTTGGAATCGATCTCCACGGTAAGAAATTACACAAATAATAAATAGGTTAAAAAAACTCAATCTTTTTTATATTACAAAATTCTCAATGGGGAGTAAAAAACCACAAGATCATTAGGCCGCTTAAACTACATCAAATATGAGCGATACTACAAAAATGGCACACATCTCAACACTCTTGAATACACTCACAATTAACATTCTCTTAACCAACATATTATAATAATGTAGCTCCCCCTCAACATCAATGAATCACCGGAGACACGCACATGGGCGAACGGAGGCACGCAATACAAGTCTTATTAGTTACTTATTGTCTCTCAACCTCACCATAAAGTGTTTTTTTTTTTTAAATCTTCAAGATATCTTTTTACCCAAAATTAAAAGTTGATCTTGGAATCTTCTTTATTTTAGATTATTGAGTCACTAACCTAACTATCTTCCATTGGCTCAAATTCCTTAAAGTTTCCTTTTACTTGTATCCCTTCTTTAACACTAATGGAATGTGATTTGATCATCTTGGGCTTGTACTATCGATCTCGCTACTGGGACAATCCACCTAGCCATCAAACAAGAAATCCCCATGATCAAATTGCTCCAAAAAGCGTCATCATCGTTGAACCATAAATCATCCACATAACCCCTTTATCGTTATCAATCTCGACTATTTCCTCTAAAACAAAGGCTTGCTCGAAAAGCAACTCAACAACATCATCAGATATCGGCAACAACTTCAAATATCTATATCTATATACATAGAGCGTAAATCTCCTTTTAATAATGTAGATCTATTTGTCTTGAACCCCTTGTCCAAAATCACAATGATCTAACCACTAACGAACTCGTAACATCCGTTTCTTGCAACTACACTAGAACTATCACAAATTTTACAGCTCACATCGACGACTTATATCTCAACAATATCTCTAATCAAAAATCCCAAAGGTCTTATCGTATATCGATGTGTTACGAAACAACTTCCTAGATTTCTTGACAATCTAACGGTTAATGAACGTACAACGTCAATTCCCCCACTACAGTGTAGAATATAATGTTTATCCAAACAAAAGTTTATTTGTCCCATATTGGGTTCCTTTGGGGCATGTGATTATTTCTGTACGAACTTCACTATGATTCCATGTGGTTAGATGAAGACTCACAATACGACTCTCGTAACTTGAATGATTGTAGATGAGTATTTTATAGTTGATATATCCATGAGAATGAAAAATAATGTCATTCATAACATGAATGATTGTAGAGGAGTATTTATATTAAGGGTGTATTTGAAACCATATTTGAAGGGATTATTGGGGATTCTAGGAGCCCGAGCTTCTCATTTTAAAAAATTTAATCCCTTGTAAATTGATAATTCTTATTTGGCATAAATATTAGAAAAAAACTTCTTTAATAAATAATCCTCTAAATTAGAAGCTCCTAAAACTAACTTATTAAAGAATCTCATCCCCTATTTATTAAATTTCTATATTACCTTTTTCCTAATTGTTAAAATTTTAAAGTTATAATACAATATACCCTTTTATGTCATTTTACATCAATAAACTCCAAACACTTATTAAAAAATAAAAACTTCAGCTCCAACCCTAAACAAAAACCCAAGCTCCAGCTACCGCTTTTAGCTCCAGTTCCATCTAAATTTCCATTTCCAGTTGGTTTTGCCAAACGCACCCTAACTTTTCTTCTCCATAATATGTTTTACAACCTGATAAATATTTATCGTTATTTTATCTTTTACAAATCATACATCCTTTCTAGAGTTACAATTCCTTAGGCCCCGTTTGGATCGCAAAATGTTCTTGAATGAATTGGAATATGTCAAAAGAATTGAAATCTAAATGAATTAGAAACCGAAAGAATTAGAATTTGATGTAATTGGAATGTGAATGTGCTAGAATCTGTCACGTTTGTTTGGCGGAAATTGGAATGGAATTTTTAATAAATAAATAAATAAAATAGATAAGACTGGTATAATATATAATTAATTATTAGTTAATATATATATATATATATATATATATATATATATATATATATATATATATATATATATATATATATATATAATAAATTAATATTATTAAGTTATTTGTATTTTTATATTTATTTTTCATAAATAATTACTATTAATAATAAAATAAAATTAACTATTTAATTTATTTAGGTATGTAATATATACTATACTATATAATATAAGGGGGTTGACGCTTATGTCATTATGCTGATTTGTCGAATTCTAAGGTTGGTTACTTGATGACATGGCGTTCTAATCTTCAAGATAAATCATGTTAATTAAGTTTTTAATTTATTAAGTAAAATAAAGGCTTTACATTTACTTGCACACATTACCCTATGCTAGAGCATGCATGCTGAGTTTTTTTTTCCAAGGAAGTATTCACGAGTTCCTAAGCATGAGTAAATAATTACATTATATCATGCTTTGCGAGTTCCTAAGCAAATGCTGTAATAAATAAAGCGTTGCTGCAAGCCTCTTGAAAACTAAAATACTCTTTGCACGCTTCTTATCCCGTTGGTATCTCTACAACCGATAATTCAAATTCATCATCTGCATCAAACCTCTTCATCTATCTCTCCATTCAACCATGAAAAATTCTTCAATCATCTTCTTTTCCATCTCCATCATTTTTAATCTTATAATTGTAAGTTTCGTGTTTGTAGGTTGGGTTTGATTTCATAAATCATCTTTATGTCCATGATACTTCATATACGGGTCATAACTTTTGTGTTTGTAGATTAGGGTTTAATTTAGGGTAAATGGCCTGAAAAGGAAACCAACTTGTCAAAATTTGACAATAAAGTGAATATCACTTTTACAGATGCCCAAAAAGAACCTATATTTGAAAATCGTGTCATAAAAGGAGTTAAGTTGTTAAAAAAAGTTCAATTAAAGGTGTAAGTAATGTTTCATTTTTTCTCTTTCATTTTTGATCGGTTTTAGCTTTTGTGGGGCTTAAATCTCAAATATTTAATTAATACGTGACATTTTTTTACCTAGAAAACATACATTATAAACACTAATTTTACGTTTTGAGTGTTTAAACCCAAAATTTATTTTGAGTGTTTAATCCTTTTATGACACGATTTCAAAATGTTTACTCCTTTTATGGCATGATTTCAAAATACTTAATCCTTTTATGGCATGTTTTTAAGAATGAAACAACAATTATACCCTTAATTGAACTTCTCTGACAAATTAAATCCTTTTATGACACGATTTTAAAACGTGAGTCCTTTTTGGGCATCGACAAAACTCATATTCCTTTTATTGTCAAATTTTGACAAATTGGTTACCTTTTGGACCATTTGCCCTTTAATTTAGTTATCTGAAGGCTTATTGTGTTTAATTTTATTAATTGTAATGCTTGCTCAGTAGTAATCTTCTTCCTATTAATTTAAGGTTTGATGATTATAGAGATTGTTCTTCTTGATTTTTTGCATGAACTGCCGTCTTTTTTTTTTCAATCTTATTAAATCAAACCTTTTTGAATGTTGATTTTCAGGTTTGATGTCTACAAATGATGCACCAGATGCTTGTGGTTACTCATAGTTGAAAAGGAATAAATGTAAATGGATAAAAGGTGTAGCTCATTGCTGGTATAATTCATTATTCAACTTTTGGTTGCAACTTTCTGTACAACATATATTCCATTTTTCAGGAATTACTTTTCGTTAACCGATTACTGATGACATTGTATGTTTGCTTTAATAGTTAATATTTCACATCCATTTGAAATTTGCTTTATAATTTGATATTTCACATCATTTTAATTCTATTTCTTTCTCTGTATCAACTTTAAGGAAAACATTCAGATTATTAGTACTCTTTATTGTTTATTTTACTATGACTAATCTTTTTATTTGTTAATTACTTTGATTGATTTTTGTGTAACCTTAAATTTATTGGCTACCATGGATGAATTAATATCAGCTGTAATGGGTTGTATTTCTTTAGCTTTTAAGGTTTAAGTAAAACAATTATAAGTTATAACCAAATACATCAATATCTCTCCCACCTCTGATTAATGGGAGGAAAAGATACAGTTATATACACTTTGTTTTTTCTTGACTTTTGACTCATTTGATTCACATGTCTGAACTGGATATAGGGTGCCTTTCAACCTGCTGGTACCAAGAAGAGATTGAAGATAAAATCATGTAAGCATCATGACTAGAAATGTTTGATTTGTGAGTTTCAGACCCTTGATTCTTTATTTTTTTTATTTGACTTTCCTTTACTTAATGTTTTGTAATACTTTGTAGTAACTGCTAGATATAAATGAAAAAACCAAAAATGTGTATTTGAGGTCAAGCTACTGATTTTGTTTAGATGTTATTTAACTTCTGTTTCTTATTGGTTTCTTTTGTCTATGATGTAGAGTAGGATGTGCAAGAAAAAGATGTTAAATAAAACAGTGAAAGTAGAAACACAACGGTAATTATAGGGTGGAGACTAACTTCTACTCGCTTTCCCCACCTTTTTATGTCAGTCAGACTATGTATGCTGATTGTTTGGTGCTTAACATATAATCTATCGTTCCCTTCTGAAAAGTGAAAACAGTAATTGAAACAATATTGGTTTAATCGTCTTATTTAGTTTATGCCCATGTATTATTGTTTGAATTTGAACATTTGCGTTTACAGTTTTCTTGCAATAATAAGCACCCTTTTCAGCAACGTATCATCATCATCACCACCACCACCACCACCACCACCATCATCATCATCATCATCATGCCATTGTCAGGTAAGTATTTTGCTGTTGTTTTTCAAAATTTGTCTGGAATTAAGCGTATGCATAGAACTTTGATTTTTTGGCTTTGTTAACCTGAACATGTGCTTGAGGATGTTGGTGAGGATGGGGATGATGAATAGGTGGGACAATCTTACTGTAACTAGAGTTCACATGTTGGGCTGATTCATATGCTTCTAATCCACTTAGAGTGTGTAAATGATTGGATGACATGATTACGTTCATGATCATCTGAAGTAAACAACTGAATATGGGTCTCTATAATCAAGTAATCAACCGTATCTCTTGAAGTCGTATTCAACTTAACACTAATACGGTTTATATATGGATTAATTTTTTTGTGTTTATGTGTCCGATTGATGGTTTACAGGTTTTTTGATTTTCTGTTATACAGTTAGAGTTTGATGTCCTGCCATTTTGGTTACTGACATGGATCCTTTGGTTTTCATGGAATTTAAAGAGAAATATAAAGGCTGCATATAAGTATTAGTGGTATATTTGGTCTTATAAGTTATAAGTGTTGCTGGAATAATGGATTGAGGTTAGAATTGATTTGGGAAGGCATTGGGTACATCATAGTTTGCTGCAGTCTGAAGATTGTTTTTGTTTTGGGTTGTTGACTTTTGTGGTCTGATTGGACGTAAAAAGTCACGTTTTCACGTACATAATTCCCATCTTTTTAGCCCCAAATTGGATGAGATAATTCAATATTAATAATTTTTCACCATAATTCATCAACAAGGCTAAAAATAAGGCGTTGCTTTGAAAATCAATCAAAATGGTTAAATAACGTAAAAAATAGAGCATAAACAATACGGTCACGTTCTACGAGCACTTTTAAGTATATTACCTTGAAATTATTCTTTGATTATCTCATTATGATCTTCAGGTAATTACGAACGCATGGATATAAAGAACGCTGAAAACGGACCAAGAATGAAGAAGTTATGGCCAAACGAAGTACGACTAGGCGACCAAGACTTACGATCCAGTGCACAAGACAACGACCCGTGGCATACCACCCCTACAGGTCCGTATACCACCCCTATGGGGGCGTATACGACCCCTATAGGGCCGTATACCACCCCTATGGGGGCGTATACTACCCCTAGGTGGTGGTATACCACCCCTTTTGGTGTCTGATACCCCCTTGTAGGTGCTGAATACCCCCTTTATGGTGTCCGATACTACCCTTACGGTGCCGAATTTCTGAGCTAGGGGTGGTATTTCAGTGCAAATCGGAAGACTCGGGTGTCAAGTTGAGGAAGCTTGTGTTGGAAGCCTTTGCCTATAAATAGAGGGCTTAACCTCCTCATTTCTCATCCATTCAACAATCATCCATCCACCACAATTCACACACATTCTCTCACTAGTTTCTCACTCTAGGTTAGTTAGTTAGTAGTTAGTTTCTCGTTACTATTTAACGGGACTAACGGAGGGGCTACTTTGTAATATTTGTTGGAGATACTTGGAGGGGTGCTTTTCTAATATTCGAGGCTCTGCTCGTTGTAATCTTTCAGCTTATATTCAGACTACGCATTTATCATGGTTATCTCTTTCCTGATCTGTTATAATGCATGCTATTGTTATTATGCTAGATTTCGGATTCGTTACCATGATTAGTGAGTAGTTAGCTTGTGTGTTTGTTGTGATGTAGTTAGCCGTTATAATGGGGGATGATGTTAATTTAATAACATAATTGAAAACTATGCTTTGTTTAACTTTTCATCTATGATTATAAACTGTTCATCAAACTATCGCCTTTCCTCCAATAAACGTGGTTAAAACTCTTAAAGACAAGGAGTCGCGAACCTTGTTCTGAGAGTAATTAATTATCTTTGCTATCTATGCATGGTCTGATTTTGAAGCTTTGGAAATACCGTCAAACTAATGTATAGTACAACGTGAATTAATCATGGATTTATTGGGTAATATTAAGTGAGGGCTGGTTTATATCATAGATGGGTAGACTTTAATACAAACTTAGTTAAATGGGTTCAGAGTGACCCGAATGTGCAATACGCGTGGAACACCGTAAAACGTCCCATTACTTAGTATAGTGCTGGAACCACCTCTGGTGTAGTACAAATGCATGGAAACTACGGAACGGCCGTCGGTGTATACACTCTAACTTGCATTAGTGCGCAAGGCATGGAATGCCGTAAAACATCCTAGTACCTCGTTTAGTGTCGGAACCATCCTTCTGGAATGGTTCCCATACACCAAAGCTATGGAACGGCCGTCGGTGTATACATTCTGAGCAGCACTGGGTCAACCACCAGCTTTAAACCTAACAAGCCATCGATGAAAAGTTAACAGACGCTTTCCGAATTAGGTCTTAAATGCTCTACTTGAATTAGAATACTTTATGGTGTTAAGAACGGTCAGAAATTAAATATCGGTCTGTTACCTTATTCATGCACCCAAGAGTTAACTCCAAGAAGGGTCACTAGTCTTCACAGACAGTGTTGGGGGTAGAGCAGCCTGATCTGATCAGAATCATGATAACCTAGTACTCAGTGACATACTATCTGAGAAATCAGATAGTAGGGTGCTAGTGTTTACACCATAAGTACCTTAAACAAGTAGAACACAAATACTTAGAAAGAACGTTTTCAAAACATCAATCCAAACATCATCTCCCCTTAAGGCTAATGAAATCACAAAAAACACTCCTCTCCATACTGATTATCACCTATTATTTTATTTTGCTGTTTATTTAGGACCTAAGTAATTAAAAACCCAAAAATCAAATCTCTTGTTTACAAACCCTACTAAATCGAATCGATCATCTTGACTGCTTGGTTTCATAATATGGTTGATCTTAAGAACGATCCCGAGTTATTACTTACCGCTATTCGTAGTTATAAGTAAAACTTAGGTCCCCAACTCTATAAATTTGAAACCACCCATCCGATCGTGTGCCCCGACGGGAAGTTCCGCGATGACAGGAAGCGATTCCTGAACCGACCGCTGGGGCGCGATCATGGTCAAAGTAGTTACAAGGATGTTACTCATGGTCTTGATTATTGGTGACCACAGCAAAATGTTATGTTTGTTTCATGAAATTGGTACTTGGATTCATATGTTATGATTTTTATTATTAGTATTATTAATCTTATTATTGTTTAAGACTTTACAAAAGCTTAATTCTATCCCTTTTATGTGATGCTATTATAGATGGTTTGGGCATTTTTTTTCTTCAACTATATGATTTTGGAAGCTTTTATTTAACAATTTTGTATTACCATCATGACTCTGATCCTCTTGATGGAGGTTGTTAATGATGATGGTGTTGTAGTTGTATGCCTTTTTATATAATTAGCTTCTCATTCGATAATGGATTAACCATATAATGATTGCTTATATATGCTTTTGACCTTTAAAGGTAGAATTTCAAGTTAAATTAGCATGGCACGGTAATTTGTTACATTGAAATGTTATCCTTTTCGATTAATTTTTACCTTAATGTATGTCATAATATGTGTATTCGGAGTTGTCGTCACCCCCGTCCGTCGGTCGGGTTTTACCCCGGTCGTTGGTCCGACCGCAACAGAGGTGAACGGCAGTGAAGTTTTAAAATTTATATTTTGCTGGGCTCAAACTATGCAAGCTACCTACCTTGTGGGTAAGGTGGCAAGTATAACTCGAGTGTCGTCCAAAATCGGAACGAATTGAATTGAATTGGGACCTACCAAAGATGATTTGACAATAGGATGGGTTTAGAAACAAGGTAGGTATGGGTTTGGTTTTATCTAATCTAATCTAAAGACAAGAATTAAAATGCAGAAAGTAAGCGAGAATATAAGCAGCTGGTAGAGAGTGATTGCTGAAACTTCGATGACTAGGGTTTCGGGATGATATCCATTATATTGATGATAGGTGATTACTCTAGCTAAGAATCTTCTAGACGGTTGGTGTAAATACTAGGACCCTACGTCTAGGTGTAACCCTAAAGCATATGTCACTGAGTCCTAGGCTATCCTGATTCTGGTCAGATGGGACTGTCTTCACACCCACCTCACCGTCTCTTTCGGAGACCAAGCGACCCTCTGAACGGGGTTAAGGAATAAGGCGACAGTCCACAACACTGACTTTTCTTAACACCTATGTCTATCCAATTTTAACAGTGCAATACTAGTTGTATGTTGAATAAGTTAAACTATCGGTTAAGTAGAGTTTAGGGGGTTTTAAGCATCTGGGAACACAGCCGGCATCCTTGCTTTCATTTCCTAACTCTTGTTTCTATCTGATTAAGTTCTAATACTTCCGTCATGGATTAGACCCTCCTTTGCCATCGGTTGTTCATCCCTAGGCATGTGTACAGTGTATAGTGACCTTATTTTCCACAGTACTCTAACCCTAGGTATATCTACGGTGTTTTAAAGACCTAATGTATCTTTACACAGCTTTATAACCAGAGGTAGTTTAACGGTGTACTATAGCATTTTCACGGCTTAACAAGACCTAGACCCGTGTCTGGAAGGGTTGCTTCCAGGTAATCCACGGTGAGATAGACCACCGGCATTTCCTTGGCTTCCACGTATTCGTACTCTACCAGTGGTATTTCTAACGCTATACCAAGTATTCTGCCGTATTACGGCGATCCCACAGTTTCATACAAATAGGAGATAACTGTGTATTCGTAGTTAGGGTTGATCAGATCCTATCCTAAGGCAACACTCACGTGAGAGACCAGAAAGGGTGATTAATTAAGTCTACATCCAGGATAAGTCTAAACATGTATACAACATAACAACTACCGATCATATATAAGATATATTAATTAAACATAATCCCTAATCCTAACATCTACATTTCAACAATCACATATTAATCTAGCTAATCATCATGGCAATAATCATAGATCGTACTGAAATAATATGCAAAGTAAACATTATAACAGTAAGAGAATAAGATAATATCACCGGATTAGAAGAGTAATACTGAGGATTACAACAGTCTGATTTAAATAATCTTGCTACAGCTTGATTACCCAATTACAACTTTCCTCTAGCTCTAACCGCTAACTTATACCTCTCTAGTTCCCTAGAGAGAGAAACTAGAGAGAGAAACTAACTATATTAACTACAAAACTTTAGAAAGAGAAACTAATCTAGAGAGAGAGTGAGAATTGTGAATGAGAGATGAGAGGTGTTTGGAATTGTGAAATGGAGCTTGGTATTTATAGGAGAAGGATGAAAGCCTTGGTACAAGTCTTGAAGCACCAAATACAAGCATCAAAGCAGCATACGGGGCAAGCGGACCAAGGGAGGGGTCAAACGGCACCCAACAAGGTAACACACCCCGTATACGGCACCCTAAGGGCCATATACGGCACCTAGGGTACCGTATACGGTACCTAGGTGTCCAGGGGGGGTTGGTGCTCCATTTGGCCTCCGTTGATTTCTCGGTTGTTTGGTTCGTCCGTATCTTCTTTGTTTGGAGTCCGTTTTGCTTGATTCTTGCGCCGTTGGATTCGTTTTTCCGTTACGCTTCTAATGACACTAAGTTTTCCAAATTTGGAGGTGTTTGACTTTTGCGATTTCCGGATGACGATCGACGGGCTTTCAGACTGTACATCTTCTTCATTCTTTACCCATTTCTCTTGATTCTTTCACCTCCGATCTTGGATTTTCCTATTGAATCATAAAATATGCATTAAGATCTAATTTGATAGGATAATCAAGAATGGAATATTTAAGGTGATTGTTTTTGCCTCGGTTTACGTGTAAATTGGGTGTTTTAGCTGATTTTTGTAGCAACGCCTGTATTTAGACTATCTTGGTGATTTTTGATGATAAATGATTGTTTTGAAATGTTTTCACCAGAGAATAGTCCAAAAAGTGCGGAAATAAGTACTTAAAAACATGACTTTTTGAGTCAAATCAAGTATCCCACACTTAAACGTTGCTTGTCCTCAAGCAACACTCAGTTGTGTCCCATGAAAACATTTTATAGATTTTAGGTGAGTTAGAGCATTTCCAAAAAGTTACCACTTTGTCATATGAAAATTATTTAGAGAACATAGGGAAAGTTAAGATGATCCTTTCAGAAATAAGTATTGACTTTTCCAGGCATACTTTCCAAATCTCGTGATCTTGAAGTATACATGTCTAGGCGATCTCACTAACGGTGGTCACTCAATTCACTCAGAGTGTATCGGGTTTCCTATCAATCTAGCACAATCGAAATCGCTCAAATAGCCAGTCATGCAGCACTCATCATCATAAGCTTGGTCGAGAATCGGATCTCCACCACTTAGGAAGAGGACGGTGCTAATTATCCCAAGACATTCGAGTGGGTTGTGATGTTTGTGAGGGTTAAGGGGTATGGATAGTGGTGATTTTTGGTTTCAAGGTGTTGCTTATCTTAGGCATTCTAAGAATCATGAAAAACTTATTGTAGAACGGAGAAGATAGCTACTCGTATTTCATTGGATCTCTCTTTGAACGATTGATACTTTGAAGCACTTAGCTTTATTTTCTTTTCTTTTTCTTTTCTTTATTTTTCTGCTTTTTATTTTATTTTCTTTCTTCAGAATTTCTTTGCCAGAGAACTTCCAAGGATATTTTTGTTTTTCTTTTGGAAATCTCTTCTTTCTTATCACGGACTTCTTCGAGTCTTTTCTTCTGGTGCCAATTTTTTGCACTCTTGATTTTCTAATTTTGGTGAACACGGAGGAGTAGATCAATTCAGAAAGAGATTCTTCAAGATGTTTTTCATAACCTTAGAAATTCCAAGATAAGTTGTTGGAAATTTGGGAAGAGTGGTTAAAGATATAGGGTTTTGAAGAAACGAAAGGTTTAGGCTCAACAGGGTTTTCTAGGCGGATCATCGATACTAAAAATGAGTATCGAAAGGGTTTTGGGCTTGAAAAGGTATGTAAGAATGGGTTAAATCCTAAGGAATGTCGAGATCATCTAATTGCACCTATACCGCGTACGGTACTCTCCAATATGGTCTTGAAACGTATGTCGGGAACAAGTTCTAATTTAGAGAAACTAGCATCGGCACACACAAGAAATGAACAATGTAGCATTTAAAATGAATGCTTTTAAGGCTCAAAACCTCACTGCAAATTAGGGTTTGTATGTGCCTAGCCATGCTCCTTAGATTGTTAATACTTATTTAAGAAATTTCTACCTTAATTTTCCTAATATTCTTGAATAACTAACTCATACTAGAAATGGTTCCTCTTTGAAAGATATCGTAACTCAAAAATAGTAGAGCTATATGGATGATTTTGCTCATACTTTATTATTTTTGTTTAAAAAGTTTTGAAAATTTTGAGGAACATTTTCTGAGTGGAGCTATCCGGATATTAAAATCTATAAAACATCTAATTCAAGGTATTCTATACCTGCTATCCCACACTTAGAGGAACATTGTCCCTAATGTTCTCTTGAGTTGAGATTATATTTAAAAAATATAATCCCACACTTAGAGTTTGAACATATAGAAAATGTTTCTCAAGTGTTTGGTTTGGGCTGGAATCCCACACTTAGTGATAAGTTTAGGATAGAGTATAGATTACTTTGCATTCCTAAGCTAACAAAATGAATCAAGTTATGAAAACGAGGTGAAAGGTAAGAAACTCCCCAGATGATGATTTAACGTTTAAAGGCGAAAGCTGAGAATTCGAAGATCTTCATTAAGAGTGATTCAGCTCCGCATGTCTTTAACTGGTGCACATCGCTTCTCATTCATGCTATACTAAGAGTCGATCCATAATGTAAGTGGAAATTCTTATTAGTGAATTTCACACTTTTGTGATTTAAGATTTGGATACGATTCTTGCTAAGATGTCTTGGAGTGTGGGTTGAGATCCCACACTTAGATCTTTGAATAGTTTGCGGTGCATGTGCGAGTTTCAGAAGAAGATAGACCAAAGCTCCTCTCCCGAGATGTGTGTAAGTTCCGCGGTCCGCAGTTGTGAATTCCTTGGTTGTCTGCCTTTTACTCCACGGTTCTTTTTCTTGAACGCTCGTCATCTCATATGGTCTCTTGCTCATTCATCATCACACATTCAATCACTTATTCTAAATAAAGAAATAAACATAATAAGTAAATAAGATAAACGAAATATAATAATAAAGTTTCAACCATAAAGGTTGACAAATATCCCAAAAAATTTTAACAAAGTGCAAGAAAGAGATCACTGTAATCAATACAATACGAAAGTCAGTGATATGAAACATAGATATAGTCTAGAATGGAGGATCCTCTGCTGGTATGTCATCAGGCTGAGCTTCGGGTCCTGCAACTGACTGCTGTACACTGGATACTCTGCTCATCTGGAGGGAGTAATCCTCTCTGAATCAATATATGCCTGAGGGTCATCGCTGGAAGTAACATCACATCATCATAACCAAGTGCTAGCATATCCGCAGTGGTAACACCTACCGTCTGTAACATATCAAGGTAGAGCTGCCTGAGAGTGCTCTCAGTAGGAACCTGATCTGAGAAGATGGGGCCCAAATCCAAGTAAGGGCTGATGCTACCAGTGAATAATGCATCGTTGCCAATGTAGAGTAGATCTGGTCTATATGATGTGCTAGCTCCTGGACGCTGGTCATGGGTAGGAATGGGTACAGTTAGACGAGGCAATGATGCCTTCTGACAGGCTGGTGATGGTACATGTACTAAGTAGACTCTGGCTGTATCAGATGTGGATCTGTGAGTGGGTAATGGTGCGGAGTATGTGGTAGGCGTGCGAGGGCGTCTATATGGATGTGGTGGCTGAGTGGTGGTATGTGGATGTGGTGGAGGGAAGGTACTGTATGGGCGAGTGGTGGCATATGGGTGAGTGGCGGTATGGGTAGTGGGTGGTGGTGGTGGTCCACATCTGTATAGGAAGTGATCCGGCTCAGGGGTATCATGTCTCCTAGCTGTCAGAACCTGCTAATCACGGATAACTTGTAAAGCATGTAATAGATAGTACTAAGTAAGAGGAGTGACCGGATCCGTGTGATGCACAACGGCCTGTGTAGGTAGTACTGATGTGTCTGCTCCTCGTGCTGGCTCAGGTATCTCTGCTGCTACTGGTCTCTGTGTCTGGGGACCAACATCTCTATCCTCTGTAGTCACGCGCTTCCTGGTCATGAAGCATCCAGGAATAGCCTGCCGAGTATGATACCATAAGCACTGTCTCTCAGGTCCCTCATCAATCATCCTGATCAACTTGCAGTACTCTAGATCAAACGGCTGCGAACTAGCGTGATGGGTGTAATCCTCACGGTGGCGGTTAGTGAGAATCCCCATGCCAACTAACAATCTCGTGATAATGGCTCCCATGAATACGTGGCGTTTATCTTCTCTCTTCTCCTTCCACAATCTATCCGCGATAATGTATGCGACATTCAGGTTCTGCTTCCTTATGATCGCATCCATGAACTTGAGCTCTTCTGATGTAGCAGGTCCAGCATCTCTCTTCCCAAAGATAGTACAGCACAGGAGCTTGTGAAGAATGTGGTGAGCTGGTCGGGTCATGAGTGAAGCTTTCACTCCACTCCTGAAGTTTGTCCCCGTCAATCCTCTCCATATCTCCTTGTGATACCGTGACGATAAACTGGAGATAGACTGGAACTGCTGGTGAACCAATCAGAACTGGCCTGTGATTGTGTGTAAAGGCCAAGGTATACCCCGAAATCTCCCACTGTCATACGATACTACTTCCCACGATACCGAAAAGCGATCTTCTTATCAGTGATCTCCAATCTCTCTTAGAACTCGTAAGTCATCATAAACTCAGTGACGACCTCTCGGTATGTAGCCTCATCAATGGAGAAAAGATGGAAAAATGCAGCATGTTCCTCGCCATCTTTATCATACTTAATCAATTCTTCCAACTCATCCCAAATACCCAAGCGCCTCATATCCGGCCACATGATGACTATGTTTGACCCTAAGTATCGTCCCATCCATTTCTCAATATCGTCCATATTCTCGGGGGATGAGGCAAGCTTCCTCAACGAAGGGTTTGATAGATCCATCTGTTGACAAGAAAATGAGATGCATAAGTCATAACAAATTGCTAAGTACATTTCCAAATTTTAAACAAAAATTGGAAATGTAGGCTTTAAAATATGAATAAATTGGCAATTTATTTTAAACTAAACCTAGGCCTAACCAATCCTCAATCCTTGTCGTGCCTCCCGGTGGTCGGACGGGATTTACTCCGGTCGTTGAACCTCCCAACCGGGATGCGCGGACAGGGTTTAAATTTATAAAGCAGGGGAATCCTAAGCTGTATACTACTGACAGACCTAAAAGGGCAGTAAGTGGTATGTTTGACTCAGGTGTCGTTCTTCAAACTACAACGGGCGTTGGGAGTCTAGGAAGTTTTATTATCTTTAAAGATTCAGCTAGGGTTTTTTAAAAGCTTTTGGATAGATTTGGGTTTTATAACTAAATACTAATTTAAATAAAGAAAATAAAACAAAAGAGGTTTGTACGGAGACTCGGTCAACAGAGGATAAGCGAGTGTTTACTATGATTTCGTTATATGTTATTGATGAATAGTCAAGGGTAAGGCTACTAGATGTGATGACTAATCCGGAGAGGATGGAAACATAATTAATGCAAAGTATTGTACCTACGACCGTTCCGCGGCTTCCATACGTTTGTACTCCACCAATTGGTGTTTCCAGCACTATACCGAGTAATAGGGCATTTTACGGTTTTTCCGTTACATTAATTAGGGTTCCACATTACTCTCGCAGATTTCCTATATCCTAATGAGCTACAACTACGAGCCTATTAAATATCTAACGTAGAGTTGTCCGCAATCAGATAAATAACATGTCACGTGGATAGCAGTTATAGAAGTGAATAACACCGGAAGTTCTCCCAAATGTACAGACCAATTTAACTGACGACTATCCTCGAATCCTGGTCCCCAGTCACAGTCATCAGAGACGTCTGTATCGTAGCGTGAATTGTTGATTGAACAAGAACACGAACGAGGATAATCCCGCGGACCAAGTTGGGATAATCGGGCTAACGATCAGTTAAATTGTTCAGCATTACAGAAATAAATCATCACAACTATTCCATGCATGTTAATCTACTGTGTAAACCAATATCTGTGTCTGAAAACCTAATTATACAGTTACTGATGTGAACCAGGAGGATAATTCTAGCATGCATCATTCCTAAGGCAACAATCAAACAAGAACATGCAATAGGGTGACATATAACAGAACATCATAATCCTAAGCATAGCAGATAACCAATAATCAGATCATAAATATCCCGAAAGTTCTCTCAAAGATATATAACAGATAAACGTGAATCTAACATATCTCTAATCCTACGCTCCTTGTCTCTTATGATTTGTTTCAACCTAGAGAACACAGCCATACCAAGTTCATTGATCATCAAGTATAGAATAGGTAGAGAACGTACCACTAGTAATTGGCCAAGTTCTAGCAGGAAGCTTCTAACCACAGCATAAGTTGGATACATAAACATTCGAGATTCAGTTTATGAGTTCATACACAGTTTAAAGTAACACGGGCAGAGTAACAGCATGGCATAAACATATTGACTATTCTAACATAACTACATCATAGTAAACACAAAGAAATGTCTAGCCTAACATTATATATCTAGCATACAATCCTAAACAAGCATAAACAAGGCAACACATGTTTAAAACTGGAAAGTAAGAGATATATAAATAGAACCTAATACGAATTTATTACAGACAGATTTTTGTGAATACAATGTCTTGGAGTGACTCCGTACAAAAGCTAAAAGCTACCTCTACCTAATTATCTCTCTAACTAGCTCAATTCTAGAGAGAGAAAATCTCTAGAGAGAGAAACTAGAGAGAGAGTGATGTGTGTGAGAGAGAAAGTGTAAGGAAGAAATGAAATGAGAAAATGGTGTGTTTTGAAGTGTTGGGGTAGTCCACTATTTATAGGCAAAGCTCAAAATCGCGCGTACAACTCACGAAGCAGCACGTACAAGCAAACGAAGCACGATACGGGGCAGCAGGGGCCGTATACAGTGTAGTATGGGCCGTATACGGTCTCACAAGGGCCGTATACGGTGTGTGGGGCCGTATACGGGCTCTGTCTGATTTCGTTCGTTGCTTAAAATGTCCGTATCTCCTTCGTTACGCGTCCGTTTGACCTGATTCTTTCGCCTGTGCTTTCGTAATTCCGTTACGCTTATAATGATGCCAATCTCATAGAAATTAGGTATGTAGAAATCAAGTGTAGCCGAAATGACTTTTAGTGGCTTTGAAAGTGCAGTGTCTTCTCCGTCCTTTGGCCGTTTCACTTGATTCCATATTTTTCCATCTCGATTTTACCTATATGACAGATGGTAGAAGTTAGGAGGTGTGCCTTGATAGGAAAATGAGGTCGGAGGAATCGGCTTGTATTAAAATGCTGTTTTTTGTGCGGTTTCAGAGTGTTTTCAGTGATTTTTACCACAACGTCTATTTTTGAACCACTTTAGTGAATTTTAATAAATAATCAATGTTTTGAAATGTTTTCACTAAAGAAAGGTCCAAAATGTGGGGAATAAAGCTTCTAAAAACATGACTTTTTACGTCACATCAAGTTATCCCACACTTAGACGTTGCTTGTCCTCAAGCAACAACTCTCAGAAAAAAATATTTTAAGTCATGTTTTTAGGGGTGAGTCAGAGAATTTTTTCCGAGATTATCATTTCCTCATATAAGCACGTTACTCTAAAAGTGTGGAGGAAGATAAGATGATCCTTCCATAAACAAGAAGAGATTCTCTTAGGCGTACATCCAAATCTCGTGATCTTGGAGTACACATGACTAGGCGATCTCACTATAGGTGGTCACTCAATTCACTCAATGTGTATCGGGTTTCCTATCAATCTAGCTCAAACGAAATCGCTCAAAATAGCCAGTCATGCTGCACTCATCGTCATAGGCTTGATCGAGAATAGGATCTCCACCACTTAGGTGAGGACGGTGCTAATTATCTCAAGACATTCAGAGGGTTGTAATGTTTGGTGAGGGTGAAGGGTATGGATAGTGGAAATTTTGGGTTTGAGGGGAGTTTAGCTTATCCTAAAATCACTGAGATTACGAACAACTTTATTTAGAACGGAGAGGAACGGAGAGTTGGTAGCTGTTTCAGCTTCTGTCGGATTTTCCATGAAGAGCTATGCTTTTGAAACTTTCAGCTTTATTTGTGGAGCTATTTTTTCTTTTCTTGATTTTTTTTTCTTCTTTTGTCTTTTCTTTTTCTTTTCTTCAGAATTTCTTTGTCAGAGAATTTCCAAGGAATTTTATATTTTGAATCCTTTAGAAATCTTTTCTTCTATCTTGATCATTTTGATTCTTTTCCAGGTGCTAATTTTTCCCGCACCATCGTCCTTCCAGCTCTCTTGTGTTCTAATTTTCCCGCACCATTTGTTGAGAAGCTTGATTTTGGAGAATGTGAATGAGTAGGATATTTGATATTTGAAACAGATATTCTTAAAGGGTGTTCTTCATAACCTCAGAAATTCCAAGATAAGTTTGGGGGGTATTTTTTTTGGAAAGTGGGTGAAAATTAGGGTTTTGAAAAAATGAAAGGTTTAGGCTCAACAGGGTATACTAAGCGGATCTTCGATACTAAAAATGAGCATCGGAAAGGGTTTTGGGCTTGAAAAGATATGTAAGAAGTGGGTTAAGTCCTAAGGAATGTCAAGGTCATTTAATTGCACCTATACCGCGTACGGTACACACCAATATGGTCTCGAAGCGTATGTCAAGAGCAAGTTCTAATTCAGAGATACAGACATCGGCACACACACAAGAAATGAAAGTGAAGCATTAAAGATGAATGCTTTTGGGCTCAAGATACCTCACTGCAAAGGGTTGTATGTGTCTAGTCATGCTCCTTTGATTATCACTTCGTGCTTAAGCAATTTCTACCTTATTTCCTTTAGGCTTTTAAAAATATCATACTTATATTTTGAAAATGGTTTCTCTCAGTAGTATCTGAGACTCAAAAACTGAGTTAGACTCATTATTTTGAAAAATTTTGACCTTATTTTTGAAAAAATTTGAGAGAGATTGCTATTGGACCTAAACAATCACCATTTAAGGTATTCAATAACCTGCCATCCCACTTAGAGGAACATTGTCCCTAATGTTCTCTTGAGTAGAGATTTTACTAGTAAAATCCCACACTTAGAGTTTGAACATGTAAGTAGATGTTTCTCAAGTGTTTAATTTGGGCTGGAATCCCACACTTAGTGATAAGCTTAGGATGAAGCACATAAATTAAACGCACTAACATAGGCATAGTAAAACATAATTGAAAATGGGGAAAAAGGAATAGAGAGACTCCCCATTTGTGTTTACTGGAATAGACCAGGTTTGTGCAGGAGTGGTGCTTAGTGAATTGCTGGATTTTAAGGACCAGGCTCGTTTAAGTTTATCCATTCCACACAAAGCCGAATTCTGCAATCAACACACATATCATAGAATCTCATCTAGGTAGCAGGTCTAAAGCGAAAGTACAGAGTCATAATACAGAAAGTAAATAATAAAGATAAAGTCTAGTAATCATCAAGTAGGTCATCAGTGTCAGGATCAAACTCTGCCTCAGCATCCCTGTTAAAGACGGAAGTCAGAGATGGGATGGAGAAATCCATAGTAGCCATAGCCTGACTCACAATCTCGTCAGTGGAAGTGTGGGTGACAGAAATGTGAGCATCAAAAATAGCCAGAAGCTGCTCTGTGAGGCTGCGATCTGGTGATGCAAATCCTGTGGGCAATGCTGGATCAGGATCAGCAGATGCAGCAGTGGGACCAGTGGAAGGTCCGGCAGTAGAGACAACAGGTGGATCTGCAGGAGGAAAGAAGGACCATGGAGGTCGAGATGGTCCCGAATCTGGGCCAAGCCTGTAGGGAACGGCAGCAGGTCTCGGAATCTCGAGCTGCTCACAGATAGAGGACATGATGTCATGCTGGATGGAGAGTGTCCGAAAAATGGCCCACGAAGCAGCTGGGTCAGCCGTAGTGATACCGTACTCGAAAGTAGGTACGGGGACTGGCAAAGGTGATGAGGGCCTCTCATCGGGCAACTCCTCGTGAGTGATCGAGACATCAGTCAGGTCCTCCTCAGTGATGGTCAGCATAGCCGCTCTCTGCGCTCTGCGTCTACGAGGTCTGTGTCGTCTGCGTGGTCTCGCAGCTACATGATCAGCGTCAACAGCGTCCATCCTGAAACAAGATAAAACAAACAGGTAATGCTAACAGTGATACTTATCTCAGATTTTGCAATTCGAAGTCAGATAAGTGGCAAGCCTGCAATTTTATTAGTTCAGAGACAACTATACTTAATAAAAATAAACTAAGAAATAAAATGACATAATAAATAAAGATAGGCTTGGGGTGCCTCCCAAGAGCGCTTGTTTTACGAGTCTCTAGCTTGACTCTTTGTACCTTTCTGGCGACTCACGGTGGTTCAAAGATAAAGACATCTTCCCTGATGGGAAAGTCTTCGAAGTAATGCTTTAAGCGATGACCATTAACCTTAAAATTACCTTCTGGTGCCTCGAGTTCGACTGCACCGTAAGGAAATACCTTTGATACTATGAATGGTCCGCTCCACCTGATCCTAAAATTGCCAGAGAATTTCTTGAATCGCTAGTTGAAAAGCAGCACTTTATCTTCTGTTCTGAATCTTGAGGGCCTCAGCTTAGCATCGTGAATTCTCTTAGTTCGTTCCTTGAAGCTTAACGAACTGTCATATGCCTGATCCCTTAGTTCGGCTAACTCGTTCAACTGCATTCGTCTATTTGCTCCAGCTGTAGAAATATCTAAGTTGCAGTTTTTCAAAGCCCAGTATGCTTTATATTCCAGCTCAATTGGTAAATGACATGCCTTGCCATAAACTAGACGATATGGTGTGGTTCCTAATGGTGTTTTATGGGCGGTTCTGAATGCCCACAATGCATCATCTAATTTTTCAGCCCATTTGTACCCATGATTATCAACAGTTCTTTCCAAGATTCTTTTCAAAGCTCGATTTGTTGCCTCAGCTTGCCCATTTGTTTGTTGGTGATAAGCTGTTGATGTCTTGTGAGTGACACCATACTGTTGCAGAACTTTCATGAATTGAACGTTGCAAAAGTGTGTACCACGATCACTGATTATTGCTTTTGGAGTCCCAAATCGACTGAATAGCTTTTTGAGAAATTTGGTTGCCACTTTGGCGTCATTTGTTGGGAGAGCTTGGGCCTCGGCCCACCTGGAGACGTAGTCGACTGCAACCAAGATGTACTCTTTACCGTTAGATTTAGGGAACGGTCCCATGAAATCTAATCCCCGGATATCGAAGATTTCCACGGCCTGGATGTTTGTTAGTGGCATTTCATTCCGGGCTGTTATATTGCCTTGTCTTTGGCAGATATCGCAGCGTCTTACCAGATCGTACGCATCTCGAAATATGGTTGGCCAGAAAAAGCCGGCATCGTACACTTTTCTTGCGGTCATGTTGGTACTGTGATGTCCTCCAGTAGGTCCATGGTGGCTTTGGTGTAAGATATGTTCTGCCTCTTTCCCATCAACACATCTTCTAATGATTTGATCAGGGCAAACCTTAACGATGAAAGGGTTGTCCCAATAGCAATATTTTATATCGCGGAAGAATTTTTGTCTTCGAGAGGTTGGCATTCCTTTAGGTACGACTTTTCCCACCAAATAATTGGCATAGTCAGCATACCAGGGATCATTTGTAGATCGTGACCCTTGATAGTACTTACCAGCATGCATGAGCTGTTCTTCTGGAAACTGGTCTTGAATGTCTTTCTCGTGCAACTTATCCATTGAAGGATTCTCTAATCGGCTGAGATGGTCTGCCGCGACGTTTTCTGTTCCCTTTTTGTCTTTGATCTCGATGTCGAATTCTTGAAGGAGTAAAATCCATCGTAGAAGGCGAGGTTTAGCATCTTGCTTCTTAAAAAGATATTTCAGAGCGGAGTGATCTGTATAGACAATAGTTTTGGACAAGATTAGATAAGAACGAAATTTATCAAAAGCAAATACTACCGCTAGCAGCTCTTTTTCTGTGGTGGTATAATTTTCTTGGGCGTTAGTGAGCGTTTTGCTGGCGTAGTATATTGGTTGAAACTGTTTCTCCTTCCGCTGTCCCAGAACTGCTCCGACTGCGAAATCACTGGCGTCGCACATGATTTCAAATGGGAGACTCCAGTCTGGAGCAACCATGATCGGTGCATGAACAAGCAGATCTTTCAGATGATCGAAGGCCTTGAGACATTCGTCTGTAAAGACAAACGGAGTATCCTTTTCAAGGAGATGAGTCATAGGTCGGGATATCTTAGAGAAATCTTTGATAAAGCGACGGTAGAACCCGGCGTGTCCTAGAAAACTGCGGATGGCTTTGACAGAGGTGGGTGGTGGAAGCTTTGAGATAGTCTTGACTTTTGCTTTGTCAACTTCAATTCCAGCATTGGATATACGGTGTCCTAAAACTATGACTTCTTTTACCATGAAATGGCATTTTTCCCAATTCAGAACTAGGTTCGATTCTTCACATCGGGTGAGCATCTTATTCAAGTTAGAAAGACAAGTGGTGAACGAATCTCCGAAAACCGAAAAATCATCCATGAACACTTCCATGCATTGTTCAATCATGTCGTGGAAGATTGTTACCATGCATCTTTGAAATGTCGCCGGTGCATTACATATGCCAAACGGCATACGTCGGTAGGCAAAGGTTCCGTATGGACAAGTGAACGTCGTCTTTTCTTGGTCCTTTGGATCGAGAGGTATCTGAAAATAGCCGGAGAAACCATCGAGGAAGCAATAGAATTCGTTCCCTGACAATCTTTCAAGCATCTGATCAATGAACGGTAGAGGGAAGTGATCTTTGCGTGTAGCTTCATTTAGTTTCCGATAGTCGATACATACCCTCCAACCGGTGACGGTTCGTGTTGGAATCAACTCGTTGTCTTCGTTAGCGATAACCGTCATGCCTCCTTTCTTTGGGACGACTTGAACTGGACTGACCCATGGGGAATCTGAAATAGGGTAAATTAAACCAGCATCTAAGAGTTTGATAACCTCCTTTTTCACCACGTCTTGAATCTTTGGGTTAACTCTCCTTTGCCTTTGAATAGAGGGCCTGAAGTCATTTTCCATTAAGATCTTGTGAGTGCAGTAATTTGGGCTGATCCCTTGTATGTCAGAGATTTTCCATGCAATCGCTTTCTTATGTGACTTTAGAACCTCAATGAGTAGTGCTTTCTCTTTAGGCTTCAGATCTTTAGATATGATAACCGGTAAGTGCGAAGTTCCTTCGAGAAAAGCATATTCAAGGTGTGAGGGAAGTTCCTTCAGCTTCAATTTGGGTGGTTCCTCAGTGGAAGGCTTCATCCTTGCAATCTCGTCTCTTTTAAGCTCATCGTATGTTATCTGATAATCTGACTCAATTGCAGGTGCCTCAAGAATGTCGGCTGATGCTATCTCAACCCATTCTGTATTGTTGTAAAGATCATCTTTTCTCAGCTCATATTTTACTTGGGAAGATTGAGAGATTGCATTATCTTCAGTGATTATTTCTTTGTTGTCCTTTGTGAATGCGAATATCTGAAACTGAGCTGAAGAAGATGTGCTAAAAGTAATTTCTGGATTCAAGTTTTCACAACTTTCAGAAAGTTGTGGATCGGATGGTTTAAGCATTGACTCCATTTCCTTGAGAGTCTTCAGAATTTCTTCTTTTGAGATAGATGAATCAGGAACTTCAGAATTAGGGTTTCTTCTCAAGAGAGTGACCGGAGTGCCTTGTCCAAGTGGTACAGTAGTGATAAATCTGTTGGGCTGTAAGTTGGAATTCTTTAAAGGTAATAGCACTTCCTTTGATGCAATGGACGGATCCGAGATAGCTGAGCATAGACCCGCACCTTCTTCACAAATTTTCCTTGTTGTGATGACAGTGTTCGGAAGGGGATTAATGCTGCTTACTGAGAGGATTTCTTCCAAGTGTTCTTCAATTATTTCCTGCATAGAATCTACAAGACCAAGGTCTTCTCCCATAGGAAGTTTCATTAGTTTATCGACATTGAAGGTGACCTCCTCAGTTCCCACTCTAAGTTTTAAAGATTTTTTATTCACGTCAATAACGGCCTTGGCAGTATTTAGGAAAGGTCGGCCAAGGATGAGTGGTACCTGAGCGTCTTCCTCAATATCCATAACAACAAAATCAACAGGAAAGACGAATTTATCAACACGTACCATAATATCTTTGGCAATTCCTCGAGGGAGTTTAACTGATCTATCAGCTAATTGGATGGTCATACGGGTTGGTAAAAGTTCGCTTAATCCTAGTTTCCTATAAAGCGAGTATGGCATAAGGTTTACACTAGCTCCTAAGTTAGCTAAGGCGTTACTTATTTGAACATCCTGAAGGTAACAAGGAATAGTGAAACGGCCAGTGTCTCCTAGCTTTGGGGGCAGTCCTTGTTGCATAATTAAAGAGCATTCTGCGTCTAAGGGCAAGTTAACTATTTGTCTAAGTTTTTCTTTGTTGGATATAAGTTCTTTAAAGAATATGACACAACTAGGCATTTCAACTAAAGCATCTAATAATCGAACGTTTAAGTGTAGGCTTTTGAACATCTCTAGATATTTTCCAAACTGGGCTTCTTGTTTCTCTTTCTTAAGCCTACCAGGGAAAGGTATACGTGTTGGTTTAACTACTTCTGGGGCTTTGGAAGATTCTGGTTCAGGAGAGGTGACAGGTAGGGGTGTTCAAAAATATCCGTATCCGAATCCGAAATCCGAATATCCGAAAATCCGATCCGAAATTATCCGAAAATTCGGATACCCGAAATTTCGGATATCCGAATTTCGGATATCCGAATTTTCGGATTCGGATTCGGATAGTAATTTCTAGAAATTTCGGATATTCGGATATCCGAACTATCCGAAAAAATATACACCGCGTGAGTTTTTTATAAATTGTTATTTTCTTGTACATACATTTAGTCAACATCCTCGGTCCTCCAACTCTATACTTTTAGATCTATACTACAGTATTTATTCTCCTTTTTCTTTCTCGAACATATCACCTCTCCAGATCTATACTTTTAGATTTTAGATCTATATTATTTAGAATATTTCATATCTACATATTTTTTTTCAAAACCTCTTACGAAGGTAAAAGACTAAAAGGTAGATCGGGAAAATAAAGAAGAATAGATGACATGTGTGGTACTGTGGTGGCTTAAAGTGAAGACCGATTTCCAACTGTTGTGGTTTACGGCTGCCGGAGCAATCACGGTTGGACCTAGTGGCGAGGGAGGGTGGTGCTAGCCGCTGGGGATGGTGATGGCAGGGGACGGCTATCAAGTTCCTCTAATTACTTTCTCAATAAAGACAAAACCCCTAAAGAAGCTCTTCTCCATCCTCCAGCTTGTACTTGAGAATGATACGAAAGGAAGAAAAGACATTAATGTTTTTTTTGTTTGGATTGATGTTTTCTTTGATTCATTTTCGGATAATCGGGTATCCGAGTTCGGATATCCGAAAATTCGGATATCCGAATTTTGGATATCCGAAATTTCGGATTCGGATTTCGGATAACGAAATTCGGTATCCGAAATTTCGGATATCCGAAATTCGGATATCCGAATTTTCGGATATCCGACTTTGAACAGCCCTAGTGACAGGAGTGTCAACAGGTACTAAATCAGCGGGTAAAGAAGAACTAGAAGGTTCGCCTGAAGAAATATCTACCGATTTCTCATTCTTAGTCTCTTTTCCGCCTCTAGTGACAACAAGGATGTCATCATAATCATAAGATGAATGATGAATAGCTTTGCTAATCGCTTCTTCTCTTTGCTTCTCCTCAACTTTTAAAAACAATCTTTTAACATTATCCTCCATGTTTTTAATTAAATCGTTTGAAATTCTGAGCAAATAATCAATTTGGTTTTGAAAATTAACAATTTGTTTGTTTTTATTATTTTGCTCAACCATGAAGTTATTGAAAATCGTATTGTTTAGACGAGAAGACAATTGAGAAGAAGTAGAGGGTGTAGAGGGAACTAACAAATGAGAGATAGGTTGTTTGGATAACCGCTGAGTGAAAGGTTTTGAATGAATGATTTGATCAGTGGTTCCAGATGTGGTGAGAACATCTTCCTTGGGCTTCGAGCGTGAGAAGAGCCGTTGAGGTTGCTTCTTAGGTTTGGAAGAGTCTTGCATATCACTGACAACTTTAGAGATGGATTCGAGTTGGGCTCTTAAAGTGTCAAACGCTTGAGTAGAAGTGCCCTTGTTTTCCGAGGTTGATTCATCAAGCTTCAAGTCATGTCGGTGCATCGTTATCGTCTCAATCAACTTCCAGGCTTCTTCTGAAGTATGTAGCATGAAATTTCCGGATGAAGCAGCATCGAGGGTTTGTTGGTGATGAGGATTCAGACTGTTGTAGAATGTGCATACCAGATTCGTTTCAGCCAACTGATGATTCGAACATCTTCCAACCAGATTCTTAAAGCGTTCCCAAGCTGAGCTTAATGATTCAGTAGTTTCTTGACGAAAGTTAATGATTTCATTTTGGAGCTTGGTTTGTAGGGACGGAGGGAAAAACTTAGCTAGAACTTAGTAGCCATCTCCTCCCATGTATGAATCGAATTGGGTTCGAGTTCATAAAACCATGTTTGAGCTCGGAAAGCTAAAGAATAAGGAAACAAGTGAAGTCGGGTGACTTTAACACTGGATCCGGTTTGTTCGAAAGAGTTGGAAAGGTTGATGAACTTGTTAAGATGGGCGTTTGGATTTTCAACAGAAAGACCATGAAACTGACACTGAGATTTAAGTAATTTAATGAAGTGTGGTCTGATTTCAAGGGTTTCGTCGGTTGGTGATACGATTGGTCCTCCTCGTCCCTCTAGCAGTGGTTGGGTTGATGAGGCGAGAGTGATACGATTCGCCATAACTTGTTTTAGAAGAAAATAGGGTTTTGGAAAGGATAGGTTTAACTAAGGACGGAAAATTAAAAACTAACTAACCTAGGTATAAAAACTGTAACTTCCGGATGATATTGATCTTCCGTAAGGATCACTAAATAACTAAGATAACAAAATTCCTAAAATCGGTCGTTGTAGTCCCCGGCAGCGGCGCCAAAAGCTTGTCGTGCCTCCTGGCGGTCGGACGGGATTTACTCCGGTCGTTGAACCTCCCAACCGGGATGCGCGGACAGGGTTTAAATTTATAAAGCAGGGGAATCCTAAGCTGTATACTACTGACAGACCTAAAAGGGCAGTAAGTGGTATGTTTGACTCAGGTGTCGTTCTTCAAACTACAACGGGCATGGGAGTCTAGGATGTTTTATTATCTTTGGAGATTCAGCTAGGGTTTTTTAAAAGCTTTTGGATAGATTTGGGTTTTATAACTAAATACTAATTTAAATAAAGAAAATAAAACAAAAGAGGTTTGTACGGAGACTCGGTCAACAGAGGATAAGCGAGTGTTTACTATGATTTCGTTATATGTTATTGATGAATAGTCAAGGGTAAGGCTACTAGATGTGATGACTAATCCGGAGAGGATGGAAACATAATTAATGCAAAGTATTGTACCTACGACCGTTCCGCGGCTTCCATACGTTTGTACTCCACCAATTGGTGTTTCCAGCACTATACCGAGTAATAGGGCATTTTACGGTTTTTCCGTTACATTAATTAGGGTTCCACATTACTCTCGCAGATTTCCTATATCCTAATGAGCTACAACTACGAGCCTATTAAATATCTAACGTAGAGTTGTCCGCAATCAGATAAATAACATGTCACGTGGATAGCAGTTATAGAAGTGAAATACACCGGAAGTTCTCCCAAATGTACAGACCAATTTAACTGACGACTATCCTCGAATCCTGGTCCCCAGTCACAGTCATCAGAGACGTCTGTATCGTAGCGTGAATTGTTGATTGAACAAGAACACGAACGAGGATAATCCCGCGGACCAAGTTGGGATAATCGGGCTAACGATCAGTTAAATTGTTCAGCATTACAGAAATAAATCATCACAACTATTCCATGCATGTTAATCTACTGTGTAAACCAATATTCTGTGTCTGAAAACCTAATTATACAGTTACTGATGTGAACCAGGAGGATAATTCTAGCATGCATCATTCCTAAGGCAACAATCAAACAAGAACATGCAATAGGGTGACACATAACAGAACACCATAATCCTAAGCATAGCAGATAACCAATAATCAGATCATAAATATCCCGAAAGTTCTCTCAAAGATATATAACAGATAAACGTGAATCTAACATATCTCTAATCCTACGCTCCGTGTCTCTTATGATTTGTTTCAACCTAGAGAACACAGCCATACCAAGTTCATTGATCATCAAGTATAGAATAGGTAGAGAACGTACCACTAGTAATTGGCCAAGTTCTAGCAGGAAGCTTCTAACCACAGCATAAGTTGGATAGATAAACATTCGAGATTCAGTTTATGAGTTCATACACAGTTTAAAGTAACACGGGCAGAGTAACAGCATGGCATAAACATATTGACTATTCTAACATAACTACATCATAGTAAACACAAAGAAATGTCTAGCCTAACATTATATATCTAGCATACAATCATAAACAAGCATAAACAAAGCAACACATGTTTAAAACTGGAAAGTAAGAGATATATAAATAGAACCTGATACGAATTTATTATAGACAGATCTTTGCGAATACAATGTCTTGGAGTGACTCCGTACAAAAGCTAAAAGCTACCTCTACCTAACTATCTCTCTAACTAGCTCAATTCTAGAGAGAGAAACTAGAGAGAGTGATGTGTGTGAGAGAGAAAATGTAAGGAAGAAATGAAATGAGAAAATGGTGTGTTTTGAAGTGTTGGGGTAGTCCACTATTTATAGGCAAAGCTCAAAATCGCGCGTACAACTCACGAAGCAGCACGTACAAGCAAACGAAGCACGATACGGGGCAGCAGGGGCCGTATACGGCCTTGTAAGGGCCGTATACGGTGTAGTATGGGCCGTATACGGTCTCACAAGGCCGTATACGGTGTGTGGGGCCATATACGGGCTCTGTCTGATTTCGTTCGTTGCTTAAAAAGCCCGTATCTCCTTCGTTACGCGTCCGTTTGACCTGATTCTTTCGCCTGTAGTTTCGTAATTCTGTTACGCTTCTAATGATGCCAATCTAATAGAAATTGGGTATGTAGAACTCAGGCGTATCCGAAATGACTTTTAGTGGCTCTGAAAGTGCAGTGTCTTCTCCGTCCTTTGGCCGTTTCATTTGATTCTAGATTTTTCCGTCTCGATTTTACCTATATGACAGATGGTAGAAGTTAGGAGGTGTGCCTTGACAGGAAAATGAGGTTGGAGGAATCGGCTTGTATTAAAATGCTGTGTTTTGTGCGGTTTCAGAGTGTTTTCAGTGATTTTTACCACAACGTCTATTTTTGAACCACTTTAGTGAATTTTAATAAATAATCAATGTTTTGAAATGTTTTCACTAAAGAAAGGTCCAAAATGTAGGGAATAAAGCTTCTAAAAACATGATTTTTTACGTCACATCAATCCGCAATTTTCGCAACCATAAGTGTCTAACCTATTCCAAGGGTATTAAAGTAATAATAATAATAGCGTTTAATCTAAGTGAACTCGTCATTTCAAACAACTAGCAAATATTCTTACTTTCATTCATGGCAACTTAATCTAAGTGAGCATGAGGTTTGCAAAAACCATGTAATTACCTTAAATATATCAAGTAAACCAAAAAGAGCATAAACTAATTTATTCATGCAAATACCATATGGTTAAAGACACGTGTTAACTTATTCGGTTACTTTTAACAATTTTGCAAGATTTAAAGATTTTGAAAAATGAATGACGGTAGCTTACGTGTGATGGTCATATTAAAAATATTCAACACTTTATTAATTAAGGTGATGAATAATTAAAATAATCAAGGACCAAAAGCTAACTAAGGATTTATTGAAAATCTAAGAAACTTGCCATGATTTAATTAACTCAAGCACCATTTAAAAATTGAAGATTTAAAATAAAGTATGATACTTGGTTAAATCTAATCACAACATGCTTACTTTAAAATTTCAATAATTCTAAGGATCATTCAAAATGAACTAGCAATCATGTAATCATGTTTATCAAGTCATACTAAGCATAAATTAATCAAAACAAGTCAAAATAAGCTACTAGTTATCAAAAGTCAACAAATCAAGCAACTTTGACCACTTAAAGTCAACACTTGAAGATCAAAGTCACAAACTATCAAGTAATCTACTCAATCAAGCATGTAATCATGTTAAGCAACTATGCAAGATACTTTTGAACCATAAAATACAAGATTTCACCATGAATTTCATAGATCAAGAGTTGAAACCCTAACTTTTAAAAAGTTAATGAAATTTAAAGATTTGAGTTAGAAATTACCTTGCAAGTGATGAAATGATGTTATGTATGCAAAAGAGATGATAAAATAAAGAACTTGAAGCTTTAAATCATCAAAAATGGTGGAAAAATGGAGGTTTTGGAGATGGTGGGTGTAACACCCTCAAATTTCGGATTTGCGGAAGCGGTCGGGTCGGGTGTTACCAATCAAATATCACAAGCACAAAGGTAAATAATGAACGACTCTAAATGAGACGTTTGAAAATAGTTATACAATTCCCAAAATAGAATGTATACATATTGCGAGTTCGCAAAAATAATTTCATTACATAATTGTAATACAAAAGTTATGCAAGAAATCCATTTGTTGAAAGCATGCGACTCGAGCTAGGATCCTGACGGGCCGATCCTACTAAAGCGGTACCTGAAATGCATACTAAAATATGTCAGCGATAAGCTGGTGAGTCCATAGGTTTAGTTGACAAGGATTAAAGTATAAGATTATAATCCTATGCTGGAAGTACACCCCTGTGTACAGTGTTGAATTCCTGAGTTTCTTAGATTGAGTGATGAACTCAATTGAAGTGATTCTTGAACTAGTTCCTTGATCTAAGCAGTTCACACAATAATAACACAAGTAATAATATCACAGAGTAGCAATTAACACGTATCAATTAATTCAAATAAATAGCACATATCACATAAGGAAAGTAAAACGCAAGTATGTTCTTGAAAATCTTGTTTACTGATCTTGTCCTTGAAAATCTTGATCTTGAAAACCTTGTTTTATTGATCTTGAAAACCTTGAATTCTTGACCTTGCACATAGTTCTTGATCTTGTAAATAGGTTCTTGATCTTGCAAATAAGTTCTTGACCTAGCACATAATCCTTGATCAAATCTTGTTTTCTAGTTTCTTGATTCTTGTATGTTCTTGTATTCTTGACCTTGAATTCTAGTTCTTGATTCTAGTGTTCTAGTCCTTGAATTCTTGTTCTTGATCTTAGTGTTTCTTGTATTCTAGACCTTGAGTTCTTGTTCTTGATTCTAGTGTTCTAGTCCTTGAATTCTTGTTCTTGATCTTAGTGTTTCTTGTATTCTAGACCTTGAGTTCTTGTTCTTGATTCTAATGTTTTCTGGTATTCTTGACCTTAAAGTCTTGTTATCTAGTTTCATAGTATTCTAGTTTCTCGATTCTTGGATTCTTGAATTCTAAGTTTCATGTACTCTAGCCTAGAGTACAATGATTTCAATTGTTCCAGTGTCGTACAGTGTTAGCCTATAGCTATTAATGTTCTTGAATCCTGAGTGATGTGTAAGGATAATCCCTATTATCCATCAATGTTCGTGTTCCTGAAACCTATCTCATATAAGTGTTTCATTGGCGACTAGTGCCCTAGTCTAGTACGAGTTGTAATAAATCATTTACAATGATTGATTTCATAAATAGATTTTGAATAATAATCGACGAGTATGCATTCCACCCCAAAACAGTATAACAGTTTGAAAGGAGGGGCTATGGAAACTCACCTGTGAGTTGTCAGCGATCCTACGATACGTGTGTTGTCCGAATGGTAACCTCCTAGTGCCCTAAACACGTGAGGTTATATGAGTAAGATACTAATCGGTTTAGCTAAATGTGTCACGAAGGTACACTTCTGTTGTTTAGTTTTTAGAATTGCGTACAGTCCGTTTGTGATGGTTTGTATTAATAATAATTCTCAATTAAATCATTATTAAAATCGTTTCGTTATCTATTTTACAAAAATATAATTTTTGCTCATAAGTCATCGTTGTAAAAAGTGTAGTTGTTGTTACGCGAAAGTCGAATCGTTGGGCAAAAACTCATTTCGCAGACCAGGTCAATTCAGGAAGCTCGACTCGACTCGAAGCTCGACTCGGCTCGCAGCTCGACTCGGCTCGCTACTCGATCTGGTTCGAGCTAGGCTCGGTTCACTGCTCGGCTCGACTCGCAGCTAAGCTCGGTTCGCTGCTCGGTTCGACTCGCATTTCGGCTCGGTTTGCTGCTCGGTCCGGTTCGTAGCTCGACTCGGCTCGTTACTCGACTCGGCTCGCTCGACGAACTGCTGCGATTCTTGAAGTGGGTTTCGAGTTTTAAAACGTTTTTAACCGATTTCTTGGACATATTCTTGTTGTGTGGACTCAATAACATGTTAATAAACATAAATCGAGTAGTTTAAAGGTGTGAAATCGGGTGTTCTTACCGAATGTCGATTTCGAGCTCAAAAATGGCGGATCGAGATGGTGAAGATGATGGTGATGATGAAGATGATCCGCAGCTGCTGCTGCTCTCGTTGTTGTTGTTGATGATTCCGAAAATGATGATGGTGGTGGCGGATCCGTGAGGTAGAGAGGGAGAGAGTGAGAGATTGAGTTTGGTGTGTGTGTGTGTACTAAAATGAAGAAGAAAATGAGATAAAAAGAGGGGAAAAGGGGTGGGTCGGTTCGGGCTCGGTCCGCGGGTCTGGACAGATCCATCCGGGTCTCGATTTCGTGTTATTTCGTTTCTCCCAAACTCATGTTATGTTGAATTTTAAAAAAATAATCACGTACGTTTATATAATTATATATATAAAAGTTTTAAGTATTTTAGCATTAATACGTAACTAAATACGAGTAAATAAATGTTTAAATTGGGCGCGAATTTTGACCTTTTTGACCGGGTGTTACAGTGGGTTGGGCCGTCGGTTTTGGGAAGAGGAAGGGGAAGGAGTTTTGAAGCTTTGGAAAACTCCTAAAGACAAGGAGTCGCGAACCTTGTTCTGAGAGTAATTAATTATCTTTGCTATCTATGCATGGTCTGATTTCGAAGCTTTGGAAATACCGTCAAACTAATGTATAGTACAACGTGAATTAATCATGGATTTATTGGGTAATATTAAGTGAGGGCTGGTTTATATCATAGATGGGTAGACTTTAATACAAACTTAGTTAAATGGGTTCAGAGTGACCCGAATGTGCAATACGCGTGGAACACCGTAAAACGTCCCATTACTTAGTATAGTTCTGGAACCACCTCTGGTGTAGTACAAATGCATGGAAGCTACGGAACGGCCGTCGGTGTATACACTCTAACTTGCATTAGTGCGCAAGGCATGGAATGCCGTAAAACATCCTAGTACCTCGTTTAGTGTCGGAACCATCCTTCTGGAATGGTTCCCATACACCAAAGCTATGGAACGGCCGTCGGTATATATATTCTGAGCAGCACTGGGTCAACCACCAGCTTTAAACCTAACAAGCCATCGATGAAAAGTTAACAGATGCTTTCCGAATTAGGTCTTAAATGCTCTACTTGAATTAGAATACTTTATGGTGTTAAGAACGGTCAGAAATTAAATATCGGGCTGTTACCTTATTCATGCACCCAAGAGTTAACTCCAAGAAGGGTCACTAGTCTTCACAGACAGTGTTGGGGGTAGAGCAGCCTGATCTGATCAAAATCATGATAACCTAGTACTCAGTGACATACTATCTGAGAAATCACATAGTAGGGTGCTAGTGTTTACACCATAAGTACCTTAAACAAGTAGAACACAAATACTTAGAAAGAACGTTTTCAAAACATCAATCCAAACATCATCTCCCCTTAAGGCTAATGAAATCACAAAAAACACTCCTCTCCATACTGATTATCACCTATTATTTTATTTTGCTGTTTATTTAGGACCTAAGTAATTAGAAACCCAAAAATCAAATCTCTTGTTTACAAACCCTACTAAATCGAATCGATCGTCTTGACTGCTTGGTTTCATAATACGGTTGATCTTAAGAACGATCCCGAGTTATTACTTACCGCTATTCGTAGTTATAAGTAAAACTTAGGTCCCCAACTCTATAAATTTGAAACCACCCATCCGATCGTGTGCCCAGAAGGGAAGTTCCGCGATGACAGGAAGCGATTCCTGAACCGACCGCTGGGGCGCGATCATGGTCAAAGTAGTTACAAGGATGTTACTCATGGTCTTGATTATTGGTGACCACAGCAAAATGTTATGTTTGTTTCATGAAATTGGTACTTGGATTCATATGTTATGATTTTTATTATTAGTATTATTAATCTTATTATTGTTTAAGACTTTACAAAAGCTTAATTCTATCCCTTTTATGTGATGCTATTATAGATGGTTTGGGCATTTTTTTTCTTCAACTATATGATTTTGGAAGCTTTTATTTAACAATTTTGTATTACCATCATGACTCTGATCCTCTTGATGGAGGTTGTTAATGATGATGGTGTTGTAGTTGTATGCCTTTTTATATAATTAGCTTCTCATTCGATAATGGATTAACCATATAATGATTGCTTATATATGCTTTTGACCTTTAAAGGTAGAATTTCAAGTTAAATTAGCATGGCACGGTAATTTGTTACATTGAAATGTTATCCTTTTCGATTAATTTTTACCTTAATGTATGTCATAATATGTGTATTCGGAGTTGTCGTCACCCCTGTCCGTCGGTCGGGTTTTACCCCGGTCGTTGGTCCGACCGCAACAGAGGTGAACGGCAGTGAAGTTTTAAAATTTATATTTTGCTGGGCTCAAACTATGCAAGCTACCTACCTTGTGGGTAAGGTGGCAAGTATAACTCGAGTGTCGTCCAAAATCGGAACGAATTGAATTGAATTGGGACCTACCAAAGATGATTTGACAATAGGATGGGTTTAGAAACAAGGTAGGTATGGGTTTGGTTTTATCTAATCTAATCTAAAGACAAGAATTAAAATGCAGAAAAGTAAGCGAGAATATAAGCAGCTGGTAGAGAGTGATTGCTGAAACTTCGATGACTAGGGTTTCGGGATGATATCCATTATATTGATGATAGGTGATTACTCTAGCTAAGAATCTTCTAGACGGTTGGTGTAAATACTAGGACCCTACGTCTAGGTGTAACCCTAAAGCATATGTCACTGAGTCCTAGGCTATCCTGATTCTGGTCAGATGGGACTGTCTTCACACCCACCTCACCGTCTCTTTCGGAGACCAAGCGACCCTCTGAACGGGGTTAAGGAATAAGGCGACAGTCCACAACACTGACTTTTCTTAACACCTATGTCTATCCAATTTTAACAGTGCAATACTGGTTGTATGTTGAATAAGTTAAACTATTGGTTAAGTAGAGTTTAGGGGGTTTTAAGCATCTGGGAACACAGCCGGCATCCTTGCTTTCATTTCCTAACTCTTGTTTCTATCTGATTTAGTTCTAATACTTTCGTCATGGATTAGACCCTCCTTTGCCATCGATCGTTCATCCCTAGGCATGTGTACAGTGTATAGTGACCATATTTTCCACAGTACTCTAACCCTAGGTATATCTACGGTGTTTTAAAGACCTAATCTATTATAACCAGAGGTAGTTTAACGGTGTACTATAGCATTTTCACGGCTTAACAAGACCTAGACCCGTGTCTGGAAGGGTTGCTTCCAGGTAATCCACGGTGAGATAGACCACCGGCATTTCCTTGGCTTTCACGTATTTGTACTCTAACAGTGATATTTCCAACGCTATACCAAGTATTCTACCATATTACGGCGATCCCACAGTTTCGTACAAACAGGAGATAACTATGTATTCGTAGTTAGGGTTGATCAGATCCTATCCTAAGGCAACAGTCACGTGAGAGACCAGAAAGGGTGATTAATTAAGTCTACATCCAGGATAAGTCTAAACATGTATACAGCATAACAACTACCGATCATATATAAGATATATTAATTAAACATCATCCCTAATCCTAACATCTACCAATCAACAATCACATCTTAATCTAGCTAATCAGCATGGCAATAATCATAGATCGTACTGAAATAATATGCAAAGTAAACATTATAACAGTAAGAGAATAAGATAATATCACCGGATTAGAAGAGTAATACTGAGGATTACAACAGCCTGACTTAAATAATCTTGCTACAGCTTGATTACCCAATTCTAACTTTCCTCTAGCTCTAACTGCTAACTTATATCTCTCTAGTTCCCCAGAGAGAGAAACTAACTATATTAACTACAAAACTTTAGAGAGAGAAACTAATCTAGAGAGAGAGTGAGAATTGTGAATGAGAGATGAGAGGTGTGTGGAATTGTAAAATGGAGTTTGGTATTTATAGGAGAAGGATGAAAGCCTTGGTACAAGTCTTGAAGCACCAAAAACAATCATCAAAGCAGCATACGGGGCAAGCGGACCAAGGGAGGGGGTCAAACGGCACCCAAAAAGGCAACACACCCCGTATACGGCACCCTAAGGGCCGTATACAGCACCTAGGATACCGTATACGGTACCTAGGTGTCCAGGGGGGATGGTGCTCCATTTGGCCTCCGTTGATTTCTTGGTTGTTTGGTTCGTCCGTATCTTCTTCGTTTGAAGTCCGTTTTGCTTGATTCTTGCGCCGTTGGATTCGTTTTTCCGTTACGCTTCTAATGACACTAAGTTTGCTAAATTTGGAGGTGTTTGACTTTTGCTTGTTCCGGATGACGATCGGTGAGCTTTCAGACTGTACATCTTCTTCATTCTTTACCCGTTTCTCTTGATTCTTTCACATCCGATCTTGGATTTTCCTATTGAATCATAAAATATTCGTTAAGATCTAATTTGATAGGATAATCAAGAATGAAATATTTAAGGTGATTGTTTTTACCTCGGTTTACGTGTAAATTGGGTGTTTTAGCTGATTTTTGTAGCAACGCCTGTATTTAAACTACCTTGGTGATTTTCGATGATAAATGATTGTTTTGAAATGTTTTCACCAGAGAATAGTTCAAAAAGTGCGGAAATAAGTACTTAAAAACTTGACTTTTTGAGTCACATCAGGAGTCAATATGACTTTTGTTTCCACTTGGTTGGTAACTTTTGTTAAGTCTTTAGCATTTAATAATTGAACCGTTAGACAATCTTCAATGGTTAACAATGGAAGGCTAAGTTTTTTTTTTCCTTTCCTTTCTTTCTCTAAAAGAGCTTTCATATGCAATATGTATATAATCATGTGATTGTGCATTTCTTTCCGGTCATCATTGTTTATATGTATCATTCTTAACTTAATCAAACTTTTTTGTATTATATTTAGGGGATAGTGTTTTTAGTCCAAATTGAGGATGTATAATATATGGCTTCACACGTGATTCACTGAATTACGTACAAAATGAATTACTCTTAATACAATGTTTCGTATGTAAAACTTATTTATTTAATTATACTATACTTTTATCCAATATTTTTAGAACATTTTAATTTTACATCAAACCTGTGTATACACGGGTCAATAAACTAGTTGATTACATATACAATTACGAAAGTGATAACAGATATTAGTATTAAAAATTTACATTATATAATTTTTTTTAATATATATTTATAATATAGCTTTATATTTTATATAATATAACATAAAAATATAAATATAACATTGAATTAATAATAGTATTAATAAAAATGATTATAAAATAATTTTTTAATCAGTAATCTGAATTCCAATGAAATTGTAAACATTCCATCCAATATGCTAAGGAATCTGAAATCTTTTGTCTGATGGAATTCGAAGGATTCCAATTCCTTCAAATTCTGCAAAACAAACACATTAAACTGGAATCTGAAGTTCATTCTGCCAACCAAACAGGATATGGATTGAAATTCAGATTCCAATTCCATCAGATTACTACGAAATTTGTGAACCAAACATGCCCTTAAAGTTTCCGAATAATACTTTTTTGATTTAATTTATTTATTAGTTATCTTTATAATTTATTATTTTAATTAACTAGGTTAAAAACCCGTGTATACACGGGCTGCGTAAGAATAAATTAATCAAATATAAATGAAGTTATCATTTGTTTTATGTGAATGTAAAATCCGTGATTACACATGTATGACAAATAAATTATCTTCGATTATTTGAATTTTAAACCAAATCCGTGAATACAATGATGTGTCCTAAATTACCTTTCGATTATTTGTATGTTAACATTCTATTATTTGATTGTTAATTTTATTTTATCATCTACACTAAAGATGAAATATCATATTTGTTATGTACGTAGTTGTATAAGTAAATAATATAAATAAAAAGAAATACTATAATTGTTTATTTGTCTCAATTTTTCTACATATTTTAAAGTTAGAATGAATATATTAATGATGTTAAATCAAACCCGACTACACATGGATGTCGAATAAAACTATCTCCATTTGTTTGAATGTTAAACCCGTGAATATACGCGAATGTCAAATAGAACTATCTTTTGTTTCTTTGAATGCTAATTTCTATTTTTTTCCCACTTAAGTCTTATTATTCGTGGTTCATAAACCATGTTATTATAGTGAAATTAACTACTTAAAAAATGAGTAAGATATATTACAATTAGTATTCGTACAGAATATGCGAGTAAATGTTGTTTAATACAATTAATCTAAAAAATAAAGTAAATTTTATTCTAAACAAAAATAATTAGAAAGTTTTAGGTCATCCTAATCCAATGTGTAAATAATGATATGATATATTATGTATAGTTTGATAATTATTTAATAACTGGGTTTATCTAACTAACGCCCTAAGGTCACAAGTTAAAGATCATTTAATGAAATAAAATTTTCATACATTTTATGAATCATAATTAATATACATGTATAATAGGAAATTATTAAGTTTAATAAATAAGTTTTTTGATATATTTGGAATATTTTAGTGAGTTTAACGAAGCTTAACTTATACCCGTTGGGCACAAGTTATCCCATCCTTAAATAACTAAAGGGATTTGATAAACAATTCCCTTAGGGCAATGATTTAGCATGCCTTAAATAAAAAAATTACATTAATAAAGCATCAACTTTCTATAAAAATAACCATTAGATGAATTATATATGGAAGGTTATATTTATAATACACTTTAAATATGGAAACATTTTTGTTTAATTAATATATAATTTTATATATGGAATCTTTATCCAATGCGGCAATGTTTATCAAATTCCATAACTAAATACTTATTTAAGGGAATTATATTTGTTTTGGATAAAGTTATGTACGTAGTCAATTAGAAAGTTTTAGATATAATTTTTAGGTTTTTTTTTTATAACAAAATTAAAGACTTTGATTGGTTTATAACTCTCAATTTTTCGACCAATTTCTATAGGGGAATTATTTTTTATTAATTAATTAATTAATTAATCAAATTATAATTAAAATGTGTCTTAACAATACAATATAAACATTAGTTGAAGATGCAATGATAATGTTAAGGATTAAATTGTATAGTATAGTATGTTGATGTTGAAAAAATATATTGATTTTTATTTTTAAAAAATGGAAATAAAAGATGTATAATACTAACGAATTATTCCACAATACTTAACAATGAATGTGTACAGTTCTTTTTATTCTATTTAAAACATTACAAAGTATTAGCAATAATAAAACATCATATTTATAGTTTCATATATAAATAATTTTTATACACATTTTTATCCATTTAAAGCATGTCAATGGTAAAGATTTTGGTAAGGTTGAAACTTATTTCTAACAAAGGTTCTATATGTAGTTTAATGTTACTATGGTATCAAACTTATTTTTAACGGAGATAATTGGTTAATTGATAAAACCGTATCCAAGATTTAAAAAAAAATACTTATTTCTAAAAAGAGTTAATGATATAATATTTTCTTAGGTTAGATTTAAGTTTTATAATGCACTTTAAATCCTACTTTATATATACTTAGTGGCGCTTAATTCCACTAAAAAGGTTATTTTACCACACTTTTTTTCTCTACGGTTCCAGAAAGTGTGTAATCTTTTTTGAAAAAGATACTGATTTTTCATACCTATATATGTAACACAGTGTCTATTATGAATTATTATTATTAATTGTGTAAAATAATAATAACTGTGATCGGTTTAAATTCCAGACAATAATAATTCAGGGACTAGAAGTGTACCAACTTAATAGCTAAATGAAACAATTTAAACTCTATACTTACACATACAGGCAGACATATACATACATGTATATCCACTTTTTATTCTAAAAACCTCCTGGAACATTAGAGCGAGAGAGAGAAATCGTGAGGGAGAAAAAGGGAGGAGGGAAATCAGCTTGTAATCACGAAATTGAAGCTTGTAACATCAAATTTATCAACTAGTTCTCGTCCTTAACATCAAGTAAGTGTTGTTCTTCAATTGTTGTGACCTAGAAATGGGGTTTTAAGAAATTGGTTTATTTTAATACAAAATTAGGTGTTAATTATGTTGAATTGATGGTAGTAAAGTGATGTGACGTAAAAAGTCATGTTTTAGTACGCATTATTCCTCACTTTTTGGGTCAATCTTTAGTGAAAACATTCCGAAACAATGATTATTTACTAAAATTCGCTAAAGTGGTTCAAATATAGGCGTTGCAACAAAAATCACTGAAAACGCTCAAATAACGCACAAAACACGGCATATTAGAACAAGCCGATTCCTCCGCCCTCATTTTCCTATCAAGACACACCTCCTAACTTCTACCATCTATTATATAGGTAAAACGAGATGGAAAAATCAAGAATCAAGCAAAACGGCCAAAGGACGGAGAAGACACTGCACTTACAGAACGGTTGAAGACATTCCGGCAACGCCTGAGATGCACACGTCCAATTTTTATGTAATTGGTACCATTAGAAGCATAACAGAATTACGAAATCGTAGGTGAAAGAATCAAGTCAAACGGACGCGTAACGAAGAAGATACGGACGTTTCAAGCAACGAACAAAAATCGATGGACCCCGTATACGGCCCTGGAGACCGTATACGGCCCTACCAAGACCGTATATGGCCTTAACCACACCGTATACGGCTTCTGGTAGGCCGTATACGGCCCCCTTCCCCCATTTGGTGCTGGTTCGTGCTTTGTGCGCTTGTACGTGATGCTTTGCGAGTTGTACGGCTGATTTGGGGCGGCTTTGCCTATAAATAGTGAACCCTCCTCACATTTCAAAACATACCATTTTCTCATTCTCATTTATTCCTTACAGTTTCTCTCTCACACATCTCTCTCTCTAGTTTCTCTCTCTAAGGGATTTCATCTCTCTAGAATTGAGCTAGTTATAGAGATAGTTGGGTAGAGGTATCTTTAGCTTTTGTATGGAGTTACTCTAAGACTTTGTTTTCGTGAAGATTTGTCTGTAATATATTTGTATCAGGTTCTATTTATATACCCCTTGTTATCCATTTATAAACATGTTATGCTTATGTTATGCTTGTTTAGCAATGCATGCTAGATATATAATGTCAGGCTAGATAAATCTGTGTTTGCTATGATTGAAGTTATGTTAGAGTAGTTAATATCTTTAAGCCATGCTGCTACTCTGCCTGTGTTGCTTTACACTGTATATGAACTTATAAACTGAATCTCGAATGTTTATCTATCCAACTTATGCTGTGGTTAGAAACTTCCTGCTAGAACTTAGCCAATTACTAGTGGTACGTTCTCTACCTATTCTATGCATGATGAACAATGAACTCGACATGGCTGTGTTCTCTAGGTTGAAATATATCATAAGAGACACGGAGCGTAGGACTAGAGATAGATTAGATTCATGTTTATCTGTTAGGTATCTTTGAGAGAACTTTCGGGATATCTATGATCTGATTATCAGTTAGCTGACATGATTAGGGTTTTGGTATTCCATTATGTGTTGTCTTATTGCATGTTCTCGTTTGATTGTTGCCTTAGGAATGATGCATGATAGAATTATCCTCCTGATATATCTATAACTGTTTAATTAGGGTTTTCAAATTTGGAATAATGTTTTACACAGTAGATTAACATGCATGGAATAGTTGTGATGATTTATATGTTTAATGCTGAACAGTTCAAATGACCATTAGCCCGACTATCCCAACCTGTTCAGCGGGATTATTCATGTTCATGTTTTTGTTCAATCAACAATTCATGCCACGATACAGGCGTCTCTGATGACTGTGACTGGGACCAGGATTCGAGGATAGTTGTCAGTTGAATTGGTCTGTACATTTGGGAGAACTTCCGATGTATCTGACATTCTATAACTGCTATCCATGTGACATATTATTTATCTGATTGCGGACAACTCTACGTTAGATATATAATAGGCTCGTAGTTATAGCTCATTAGGATATAGGAAATCTAGGAGAATAAAGTGGCACCCTAATTAATGTAACGGAAAAACCGTAAAACGCCCAAATACTCGGTATAGTGCTGGAAACACCAGTTGGTGGAGTACAAACGTACGGAAGCTGCGGAAAGGTCGTATGTATAATACTTTGCATTAATTATGTTTCCAGCCTCCCCGGATTAATCATCATACCTAGCAGCCTTACCGTTAGCTACTCATTAATAACATACACTAAAATCATAGTAAACACTCGCGTATCCACTGTCGTCCGAGTCTCCGTACAAATCCCTTTTCTTTTATTTTATTTTATTTTACTTTTAATTAGTTATAAAAAACAAAACCCTTCCAAAAGATTTTTAAAAACCCTAGCTAGATTACAAAAGATAATTAAACTTTCTAGACTCCCATGCCCGTTGTAGTTTGAAGAACGACACCTGAGTCATACGTACCGCTTACTGCCCTTTTTTTTAGGTTTGTTTAGATTAATTGACATCTAGTAGATGGATATATTTTCGTGATTGGATTTATAGACTTTGATTTCTCGGTAACGAAAGAACGATTGATATTATTTATTTATTGATTAATTCAAGTAGTGACTTTATTGCTTTGCAATTAGTGATAACTTTTGCATAATATTGTTACTTTGTCAATTGAGTGATTAATTATGAATTCTAATTAGACGTGATTAGAAGACTTGAATTGGTTGGTTGATTTATAATATTGGTGGACCATAATTTAGAGACATCTTGTATGGTTAATAGTTTTTATGAAAGTAAGACTATAATTTAACTTGAGATTTCAGAGATTACATAATTCATAGTTAAGAGGTTTTAAATTTCAAGGATACTTGGATTGTATAATCTTGACTAGGTGATTATTAAGTGATAACTTGTAATCTGGATTGTGTTTTCTAGGTGGACTAAACCTGATCCTGTTCTTAATCTAAAATATCCATTAAGCTAGATGTTAAAAGGTCTAAACAAGTATATCTTCTCTATTTGAGTACAACTATCATTTATTTGCTTTACTTAGTTAATTATTAGTTTAATAAATCCTTTTTGACTGTCTGTCATTAAAAGACACAAAACTCCCAATATTTACTTGCTTTTATTAGTGTAGCTGTTAGGTAAATTAATTACTTAAGATAAACACATATTGTTCCCTGTGGAGACGAACTTAACCGGAATTTACTTTTACTATACTATTGTGCGATTAGGTACACTTGCCTAGTTGTGTTTTAGTTTAGATAACCAGTAATTTTCATATCATATTTTATAACCTGATTTTAGCACATCAGCGTTGTAGTTTGAAGAACGACACCTGAGTCATACGTACCGCTTACTGCCCTTTTTAGGTCTGTTAGTAGTTGTGACACCCGGCATTTTAGGCCATCATTATTACGCCTCATTATATCGTTAATATATGTATTAGTCAGAAATATAGGACTAAGTACATATACTCATTTCGTATATTTATATATACACGAACCCGATTTATTTAAATCACGCGACAATCTCTCGGAGGGAACCCGAAAGTACAAACATAGACGTTAGTGACAAAACTTGTATAAATAATGTGTTATCTTTGAAAATAAACATTATTTACTCGGATAATATTAAATCATTTAAAAACACATTTCGTTATAGTTAAAACGCATTTTACGCGACGAAACCACGCGAAACACATCTGACAAACTTAATTAAAACCAAGTTATATATTTTGTGACTCGAATAAAGTATTTTTATAAAATACTTTCGTTAAAAATGTTTCGCATACACGTTAACAAATTTTAATATTTAAAAATATTACGAAATTTATACGATCGGGTAAATGAACACGGGCTTCAACTCCACAAATTGGGGACAAAAGTCACCAACCTTTCCCCTCTTTTTGACATAAGCCGGCCCCAAACCCCCTCCTCCTCATTTCATTTTTCCATTTTCTTTCTACCAAACACACACCTCCATCTATCTCTCTCTCTCTCTCGGTTTTCATCTCCAACCAAAACAAAAACAACAACAAATCAGCAACAACAATAACAACATACCTTCATCACCATCGTCATCATCTTCATCATCGTTCCACCATCATCATTTCCATTCGGTCACCATCCTCATCCGTAAGAAATCCTTCACTTTTCTTTAAATTTCGTGTTTAGAAACACTTAAAATATCATGTTTTAACATTATACCAACGAGATTTGGTCCAGAAATAGGTTAGATTGTGTTTTTGGGTGAAAAATGCTCGATCAGTCCGTTGTGTCGCAGAGGCCCAAAAACAGTGCTGCGACATAGCCAATGTCGCAGGTTAATGTCGCAATATTAATTATGTTGCATGATGCGACACAAGCCATTATGTCGCAGCAAATCCGAACGTCGCACATAGCGACACAACACACTATGTTGCATTAAATTGTAAACGTTGCACATAGCGACACAATCTCCTATGTCGCACCTAGTGTCGCAATTCTCAGAACCTTAAAAACACATGTTTTTCACTAAGTGTCGAGACTAAGATTTTACCACTTGATTTTACTCCGAATTTGGATTTCGAATGCGTTTTTACTAAAGCAATGTAGTAGATTTTACCCCTTGGACCCCGCTACCAGGGGCGCTGCCCCCGGACCCCCGTACACGATTTCTAAAATTAAGAAAAACAAGTGAATACTTGTACAACTCGCTTAGTCAGACTGATTAGTCTCTTACTTATATAACCTCACGTGTTTGGGACACTAGGAGGATTACTATCGGGACAACACGCGTATCTTAGGATCGCTAGCAACCACATGTGAGTTCATAGCCCCACATTTAACCTGTTTTACTGATTTTGGTGTGAGAATGCATGCTAGTTTACTCGCTTTTTATTGTTTAATGAATATACAAATCATCTAACTGACATTTGTAATAAACGTGTTATATTTTAACATAAATGAGTTTTCTCGATATACGTAAAGGCATTAAGTATCCTAGAGCTATAAACACCTAGACTTATACATGTACGACTTTCCAGGGACTATGAGTCTCTTTACCCCTATGTTCTACAATCACTAGATTTATGCTAGTACTTAAGTGAACATCCCCTAGAGGCATCAACTCACTTGTTAAACTTGGAGTTACGAATACATGAAGGTAGCATGCACTAGTTAAGTACATTATACTATTCCCCAATATCTAAGTGATGGTCGTACATACTTAGATACACTGTGCCACTCTTGAATGTTATGTGATAAACTGTGGATACTTATTTATGATATACACTTACATTATTACCATAGGGTAATACATTTGACTGATCATTATACTGTGATTACATGTGAACTATATATGGTATATATATATATACTATTTGGAACGTTGTGCTACTTCCGGGCATGTTTATGCTACTTCCGGGCATGTTTATGCTACTTCCGGGCACGTTGTGCTACTTCCGGGCATGTTTATGCTACTTCCGGGCACGTTGTACTTTCCGGGTACTATGTGCTACTTCCGATATACATATGCATGCTATCTATATATACATGCACACTTGATATGCATACCTGATTATGCTGTTTAGGCACATGCTGCTACTTACGATATACTTATGCATACTCGACATACATACGTGTTTATACCACCCATTGAAAAAGTATTATATACTCATTTAGTTCTCAGGAACTACATCCATTGCGGGGGAACAATACTCTAAGCCAGGTGGCATAATATTTCCATACTACTGATTTGTAGTACAATTCATTGGAATCATACGACAACCACATGTTGCGGTAGTGCAACACCATATGTCTGGTGACATATTAGTACCTTATTTCTAGTAATACAACACAACTGTTTGGGATACATAATACATACGTTCCTAATGTTGCGAGGGAGCAATACTTGGTCTAGTGATAAGGACATTGTTATTTCCAGTAGCAACTTTTATAATCCTATTGGTTTAGGATTGTAGATTTACATAACCTTCCATGATTACGCTCGTAGGCAAAACGATTACATTATATTACATTTCAAACACATGGTTTAACAAACTACTTCGGAATTACTTACTGGTTATACTTCAGGATTTCATTAACAAAACCTATGAACTCACCAGCTTTATAGCTGACCGTTTTAGTGTGCATTCTTAGGTACAACGCAATAGTAGGATTGGCCTTCAGGATTCTAGCTCGAGTCGCATGCTTTCAACCAATCGGGATTTACATTGTATAACTTTTGTACCTCAAATTTTGTAATGGAAACTATTTGCGAACTTGCAACATTGTAAACATTCTATTTTGGCAATGTAACTACTATTTTCAAGCGTCTCATTTAGAGGTCGTTTGCTATATATCTTTGTGCTTCGATTATTGATTAGTCGCGCCCCGACCCGAACCGCTTCCGCACTGTACATTTGGGGGTGCGACAGTAGTATACAGCTTAGGATTCCCCTGCTCTATAAATTTAAAACACCCTGCTGTGCGTCCTAGTTGGCCGGATCAACGACCGGTGTAAAACCCATCCGACAGCTGGGACCGCGACATAAAGCTTAATAGTGATTGTATTAACATTAATACAAGTTAAAGGTTATGAATCATTAATTGTGTTCATGAGTATTTTGATGAATTAGCTTGAACTCTTGTAAATTATTGATAATCCATCTTAATTACTAGCTAATGGAGTTCATATGATGTTTTGATGATGATTAAGGTGAAAATATAAGTAATCAAACTATAAAATTAGTTATGGTCTAGTTGATGAAAGCTTGATAAGTGTCCTTCATGAAAGTGAAGCAAGTTATGTGGAAATTGGATGAGTTAGTTATAACCTCTTTAAATTGTAATTGAAAGAATGGTTATAAAGTTATTATGATGTTGTTGATTTTTATCATAATAGAAGTTCAAATTATTAAAAGTGGATCATAATCATGAATGATGAGTTATGTTAGATTATTGTAATTACATGATAACTCACCTTAATAACTTATTATATAAGCTATTGTGATGATGTTGATGGTAATTAAAGTAGTGGTTCAAGTAATTAAACACTTGAATTTATTATGATTATGAAAATTGAGATTGTTGATGTAAGCAAAGTGGTGAATTAAGTAATGAAATATTAGAAGTTTATATGATCATGTAAAGGGTATAAAGGGTTGTGGATGATGATTAGTGGATTATGATAATTATTAGTTGCTAAATGTGTTGTTACATTGATGTGTTATATGATAGGTGATCAAAAGACGTGGCATTCATAATCAAGTGTTAAATCGCATATTTGCTTAAAAAGCAAAGGTGAGTGATATGTGGGTTAAATGGGTAATGGTTGTATATTCCGAATTGCATCCGTGCAAGAGGTTCACATAACTAAGGGAAGTTAATTGTTGAATTCCTTATTTATTGATTATTTATCACGTTGTTGCGGCACGTGATGTTGAATACGTACTAAATGATTAGTTGTTGATAGAACTTGTTGATATGTGGAAATTTATGTGGAATTATGTGGAATGAGCATTGTAGAGATTCGTTGTTGATCAGATTAGCTAATTATGTTAGCACAGTGTTGTTAATGAATATGTGCGTTGCACATGATGTTGCCTTAGTATGCATACTGTCGTGGTATGGTACTAAGTGATGATGTTTTAGTATGCATACTGTCGTGGTATGGTACTAAGTGATGTTGGCCGCGGATTCGCATAGTGAAAAAAATAACCTCTACAATTGCTCAGTAGTTATGTGCCTAAGCAAATATATATATATATATATATATATATATATATATATATATATATATATATATATATATATATATATATATTGTTAATATTTGCTATGTGTTGTTTTAAAGTTGGATTATTCATTTAATTGCTCGTATGCTCACTAAGCTTTTTGCTTACCCCTTTCGTTGTTTTATGTTGTAGGTGCAATGGTTCGGTAGAACTGAAACGCCCCAATTTATTCCTTTATTTTAAAACATATTTTAATCAAATTTCGTTCTAGTCCCATTATAATATCATATCGTTACTTTCCTCTTTATGACTTTATAAGTCAAAACATTACAAATTTCTATAAATTTACAAACTCTTCTTTAATTAAACACTTTACATTAACAGATTAAAACTGGGCGACTTATACAAGTGTCACCATTACAACAGTTTAAAAGAAAGAGAAGCTCGTCTAACCATACAACAAGCTTCAATCCACGTTAACTTCAAACATATTGGTTCAACCGAACCCAACCTACAAAATAAACAACTGAAAGGAGTAAGCCAAAGCTTAGTGAGACTATGAGCAGTTAAATGAATAATCTTTCACACAATGTTCACACAACAAGTAACGTTTCATTCTTTTTCTTATATGCTAAGGATCCTTAACTTTATTCTGTATGCTAATATTATCATATTAGCTATTACACGAGCCTATGGCCGCAACCATTACTCGCACCAAACTATTACCATCCAGCTCATGACCGCAGCCAATCCTAGACACCAAAATTTTATATTCAAGTATTTCCACATTATAAATATCAATTACACATAATTATTAAGCAATCGTAGAAACTCATTCTGGACTCTGCCCCATACCATGCTAATTACTACCAATTAGTCTTACAGTTTGTTCACCAATTAATGACCGTGTATCATATATCATTAATTAGGAACTATCCAATCACCGCGCGGAAGTGATGGAAACAAATCCCGACACAAGTCCATTAGAAGTGTCTACAATTCCCAATCCACACAATTCACGTATTCACATAATTATTTTCATTTACTGTTAAGGATCCTTATTATTATATCATGCTAACTTTTATATAATTAGCAATTAACACAAGCCAATGGCCGCAACCATTGCTAGCAAACCCACAATCACAACACAATTTATATCTCAACAGTTTTATCAATTATCCACCTGCTATATCATAGCACAACACATCATATCCATCTATTTATATTATATAATTAATGGAATTCATTCATATCCACACCTACCGATTTTCTGTATGTCACACCATAAGAAACAATGTATTTATATAAAATCTTACTCCCATCTGTAACCCAATTATACACAATTAATCATTCATCAGATTATGTAAGCCTCTTGCTAGTAAGCAATATGGATTACATAACCATTACCCATTTAACCCCCATAATACTCACCTTAGCTTTTTAGATGAATAAGCAATAAATCACAATGTCGATGGTTGCCACATCCCGAATCTTGATTCACCTATTATATATCACATAATCATAACAATACATTTAGTCTCTAATAATCATTACAATCACATAATTAGACTTCTTGTATTGTTATTAGATTTAACCTTTCGGTACTTTACTTATTACTTTAAGCATAATCATATATGTACCTATCCAAAATATGATCATAACATATTCATTTACTTATACACTTTCTCACTCTACTTAAATCCTTAACTTGTTATTAAAATCATGACTTAAGTACCATAAACGACTCAAGTGAATAATCACTTGAATTTCCATTCAAACTCTGAATCTAAATCATTATTATGATAAGCAATCACTTCTTTTAATAGCCTTATATTCAAAATATGCTCAGATCAAACAAGAAGGCAAAACAGGTTCTGGGCAAGTTAAGATCGCGTCGTGATTGACCCTGATCGCGTCGCGATGGACATGATATCGCGTCGCGATATCCTACCAGTCGCGTCGCGACCTGGTATATTTCAGACCTACGAACTGGGTTTTCCAGCATACCTATTCTGATTTCTTTTAACTAATTTGATTTCTGAGTTGGTGATTATCATTTATCAGATCAATAACATCAGCTATACATCTTTCTAAGCTTAATTTCATAACAATATCACTAACTCATATCAAGTTACCATAATCAAATCTTTGGGTTAAATAAGAACAAGAATTCAACTTACAATGAAATTAGGAATGAATAAGGAAGATTTCCAAGCTCGAATTTGAAGTTTAATCTGATTTCCTCTTGTTTCCTATTCCATCGAAAAACCACAAGGACGATTCATGGGTTTTACTCTGTTTATTTTATGTTTGGGAAATACAATTGGAAACCTTTGGAACTTAAAACCCGTTCCTGGAACCGACTAAATCGCGTCGCAATACCCAACATCGCGCCGCGATTCTTCATAAATCGCATGGCGATTTCATACAGATCGCGTCGCGATCTCTATCTAAACAGACCCAATAATTTCAATTTATTACACTTTCCAATTCATATTTAACTATATATTTAATTGTCACAATAATACTTTTAGATTTTGGGGTGTTACAAGAACCAAATGAATATGACGAGTAAATTGTGGTTGCGAGAAGGTAGCGTGGATTGGAGCTTGCTTTTATAGTTAGACAAGCTTCTTTCTTCTTTTGAATGGTCGTGTTTGATTGCCATTGTATAAATCGCCCAAATAACACATTTTAGTGTCAAGTTGATGGTTAAATATGAAGTTTTTAATATTGGAGACATAGTACGTTTGACTTTGGAAAGTCAAAGAGGAAAGTGGTAAATTGCATTGTCATTGTATATGTATTTTGGAAGTCAATGGTTAGTAGAGAGGTTGTATGTCATGTTTTGTTAAGTGATGAAATGTGGTTTAAGGTAAGAATTGAGTTTTTGGTTGACTTTGGTAATAAGGAATGTTGGTCATATTGAATTTGACGAATGAATGTTGAAATTAGAAGTCCATTGGTTAAATAGTCGTTGAATTTATTAAAGGGTCAAAATGGATTTCCATACAGGTTAAAATGTGTCTAAATGAGTCGTTTTGTTAGAACTAGTTGAAATGATGGTTTGGACGATATTAGCACGTGTCGTTGTGTTGAAATGTGCAAGTGAACTTGCTGGAAAATAGTTAGAATGGTTGAATCAAAATGGTTGCAAATTTGGTTCCAAAAAGTGCAAAAAATTGTCATATTTTGGATTTAAGTCCGAATTCTTCGTTAACGTGAATTTTGGAAAAGTACGAATTGGGAAACTTTTATTTTGTCATAAGAAACATGCCTGCAAATTTTCATGGGTTGGTTGTAAACGAGTCAAAAGTTATGCGCGTTTGAAATTGGGTTTGAAATCCGAGTTTGGTCAATGTTTCAGCTGAACTCAAGTATTACGCGATCCCGTAAGGGCTATAGGATCGCGTATCAAAGAAGGAAATTATCACAGTGGAGTTTTACGTGTAACTACGCGATCCCGTACATTGAGTAGGATCGCGTATGGTAGTCTTTTACGCAATCGCGTGAGGCTCACCGGATCGCGTAATGTGCAAGAAAATGGTCACAGAACGAAACTCGGTTTAAATACGCGATCGCGTATGTATATCCAGGATCACGTAAGGTATATTTTTTTTTTTGGGCGTTTCAATATATGTACAAAAAAAAAAAAAACTCACACTTGTAAGTGTGAATAAATTACTTGTCAATACTTAAAAGTGTGGAATTAATTTGTAGCACATGATTTCACACCTATAAATATGGATAGATTTAGATTTCTCACCATTTTAAGTGTAAACTTTTCATCCTTACACTTATATATGTGAAGATTACTAATATTTATTCACACTTTTCAATGTAACAATTTTCTATACAATTATGAGTATGAATAATTCAGCATAATTTCACACTTTTTAAGAAGTGTAAATAAATAATATATTTGTTGTAGTGTTCATAATGTTGATGGATATAATACTCCCGTTACACTACATAGTAATAGTAATTAAATAATTAAATATATATTAAATTGATAATACAAAAATTGAATGAAAATAATTTATTTACGTAGATTACTTTTATAGAAAAAAAAGTGAGAGAGAATAACTAATTGGTATGCTTTTAGGAAATCATGAAAAAAAAATTTGGATAAAATGAAATAAATAAAATTTAAATAACATTGTCTACGTACATTAATTATTTTCAGAAAAATTATTAGCAAAGTTTTAAGAAATTATTAAATTTGTGACTATACGAGAACTATTAAATGTTGAGGGGTGTAAATGTAAAATGCAAATGAGGAAATCATGAGAATGGGTAACGTACAGAATCCTTTCGGAAAAGTACGATAAACACCTGTGCGGCTATTGCCAGTCCCCTGCTCCGTCATCAGTAATTTTACTTTGCAAAAGGCTTTTGCTAAAACATGTTTTCCTGAAAATGTCAGAAATGCCCTTCAAAACCACTTTAAGGTTAAATCAATCAATTGCTTCATGTTAATAATCTATTCTTTTGGGTATACATGTATAATACGAGTAATGAATCAGAAATCGACATATGTTTTCCTTTATGTAAATTATAATTTCATATCGATTAGCACCTTTGAGCTAATAAAATGGCAAATTCGAAAACATAAAAATGTTAGCGTGTGTTTTGGTGGTGGATCTAGGAAAGGGTACCTACCCTCAAAAAATTTAAAAATTACATGGAGTTATATTTTTAAAACGGTAATTAGTAAAAAAATTTAGAATTGTGTACCCTCAAAATGATAGAAAAAAAAAAAAAACTATACTAAAAGTTTTGCAACTTTTGGTGTGAGATAGTTAGGAGCATATATTTACTATAGAGGAATAGAGGAATAATATGGAGTCGTAATAGCATTATTTTGTTGCAGAAGTGGGTAGCAAATGCTCTTCATGTAGATAGATGTAAGGAGGTGTTGTAATATTTGATATTTTGAGGTTTAATAAAATATGTTGATGTTTCTAAAAAATATACCAAAAGTTTTGCCCCCTAATATATAAATCTTTAACTCTCCTGGTTATCTTTAAATATGATATATACTTAGAAATTAAATTAGAATGAATGAAACTCGTTAAGTGTCCAACAAGCACCAAATGAGCACACGGAGCATAGTACATAAAAAATTAATACTTTCATTTGAAAATCAATAATAATTTAGCTAAAACTTGATTATGATATTTTGTCATATTATATTGAAAAACCTAGGTAAATAGGTTAATGAATTAAACATGATAAAATAGGTAGAAATAGGCACCAGCCGGTGATTAACATGGTACAAGTGTACAACCAGTGGCTGATCCAGGATTTGGGGTGACCCGTAGCAGAGTTATTTTAAATCTTTGTGAACCCGTAGCATAAACAAGGAATACAGCAAAAAAATACAATTTCATAAGAAATTTACACTAAATATTACGAATGGGCCCGTAACAACTGCTACCGCTACTTTCAACGTGACTCCGCCCGAGGTTACAACACATATTCTTTTGATACAATACAAAATGAGTGTGGATAATTTTATGGGATGGTCCACAAACACTTGCTAGTTTTGTCTTTTTTATAGCTATACTTCTTTGTTCCATATATGATTATCGAGTTCATTTTATGTAATTATAGTAATAGTAATAGTAATAACTTCTTCAATAAAACATAAAACATCCTTGTTTAAATTAGTACTTACGATTAGGGCCGAACAAAAAACCGAATTAACCAAACCATAACCGTATTAACCGTTAAAATCGAACCGAATTAACCAAACCGAACATATAACCGCGGGTTTGGTTAACATTTTTTGATTAACCAAAATTTGTGGTTCGGTTATGAAAATAGAAGATAACCGCCTCGGTTTTAACCGCACTGCCCCGCACTAACTTTTTCACATTAAAAATGTTATATTTAATTTCTAACTTTTAAGGTTTTCAAAATATACTAATTTGCCAACCTCTTATTCTACTTTTATTTTGATATAGAAATTTGAGAATAAAAATCTACTCTTACATTCAAATGTATTGCATTGAAAAAAAAAAATTGTCGCAAATGGTTAACCGAATTAACCGCTTTCAATATAGGCGTTAACCAAATTAACCGAATTAACCAATCCGTTTATTAACCGAACCGAACGGTTAAATTTTTTGATTAACCAAAGTTTTGGTTATGGGGGTGGTTTTCATCTCTATCCGCACCTAACCGCCCCATGCTCACCCCTACTTACGATAGCTTTTAACGTTGACCAATTAGTGCATTAACGTCTTTCTATTTAGTTAAACAACTTCATTCGATTGTTTTAACATGTTGTTAATTAAAACTAGGTTAGCCGGAAGTACTCCCCATCCATCACAAATATAATACCGACTTTAAAAACATACACAATTTCATAAATTTTCACTAACACACTATACACCAATCTAATATCATTTTCACCCAGTAAATCTCTTATTATCGGTTGAAATATGAAACGGAAACTCATTCTGTCCTAAACAAGTCCAAATAAAAATACACACAAGCTTATCTTTCTTTTTTGAAACTTAAAGTCGAAAATGGTATTATTTAGCTTTGACACAAAATGAAGTCACTTTTATAATTAGTTGATCTAATTAACACAATTAGAGATTAAAACGACTTGTATATATGCATACATGGGGCAAAACCGTAATCGAAACAAAGTGTTTTTACGTATGTCAGGTGCGCACATAACAACAATATCTGTTGTACGAAGCCGACAACCTCCCGCTACATGCGCTAATCTCACGCACACCGTCCGATCTTGATCCAACGGTGGTTATAAAACAACACTATGAACATTTGTTATTTGTTTACGCCACCTGAACAAATATAATTAAAAGAAGACAAGTAGTAGACAACCAGTAATCCCCATGCGCCGCTTTACATGATTCTAGGAATATACCCTCATATATCTTATCAGCTTTTGCCACGTGTACATCCCTTTTCTAACTAATTTTGTTACCTAGTTTTTTAATACTGTAGCTATGATTTTATATCAAGGCATGTTTTAGTATATATTGCCAATATTTGAGGAAAGGAAAATGAGAGTATTATATAAACTGATGAGTAGTTGCATTTTAATGATCCAAACTTATCTTTTAATCATTAAATGTTACCAATTTTATAATCGTATCAACATTCGATTAAAAAAAAGTAATCGTACATGTAATTCAATCAAGTTGTTGCGAACTTAAAACAAAAAACACAAGCTTGTAATGTATGTTTTCGAAAATATTAAAAGAATTAAGGTTACATTCAATTATGAAAACTATCTCCATTATTCCTAAGTTTTGTTCTCCAAAACTTAAAGTAAATTAAAAAAACACGTTCAATCGTATGGGATGCGTTTTCATTTTTCAGAATATAGTAAATGCATGAAATCATAAATCTTAGGTTCGTTTTTTTAACGAAACTTCTCCATAAATCGACAACTTGAACACGTTGTCTAATGTTTCCATTTTCATATAAATATTTCCAAAGAACTGAATTAGTTGTTCGTAAGTAAACGCACTTTAAAATTCTTGACTCGTGTTACTTGTATGAGCTAGAAATGTTGAGTCAATTATATATTATTCTATGGAAAAATAAAAATTTTAAAATTTGCAAGCTAGAGAGTTTTTTAAATTTTTATTGAAAAATAAAAACGTTAGAATTAATTTGCTAGCTAGAGAGTTTTAATTTGTAAAAAGTTTTATCAAAAATCGAGTTGAACGGAATCTGGTAAAACGTATAATTGACGAAAAAAGACTTCAGTTATTACCGAAGTTGATAAAAGTGACAAAGTTCACAAAACTAAAACTACAGGGACTACTAATGTAAATGTTGTCTTATATCTTCTTAACAAACGCATACATATGCATATCATTTCACTGTAGCAATCTCACTTTCTCTCTCTATACATACATCTTCTATCTCTATATCTTCGAACAAACGCAATGGAGCGAAGCTTCCAAACGCTTCTTCTCACCGGAAAATTCGCCGCCGCCAGTGACGACAACTCCTCACCGCCGGCGAAATCCGAAACCACCATTCCGACACTGAATCACGAACAATCAATCTTTCCATCGCTCCACTTTCCGTACAATTACTTGTACGGACATCCTCAAATCCCTTACACATCAATCGATACCGGAAATCAAACTCTCAAGAAACCTAAAATCGAACATTCCTTCACCTTCAATCCAGCAATGTTCTTCACTAATCACTTACCAAATCTCCAATCGCTCGAACAGCAACAATCATTTTCACTAACTAACTTCCAATTCGCTCCGAACTACTTCACTCCGTCACCACCGCCGCCTCTGCCGCTGCAACGATTCGAGTTTCCGGCGGAGATATCTAACGCGGAAAAAGCGCGTCGAAAACGAAACACGTTAAGCGAAAAAGCACGGTTGTTACAGAACGTGTTACCGTTTGATAAGAAAATGGACATGGCGACGGTTTACGAAGAAAGTTATAAATATATAAAGTTTCTGAAAGCACAAATTGAGGTATTGGAATCAATGCCTGTTGTTGTATCGAGCTGTGGTTCGGATTTTGGAAATGGAATCCCTGATTGTGATGACGTGTACGGTGGATTGGGGCGATTGAATCGGCAACAGTTACTTGAGGTTTTGGTGAATTCACGTGCTGCACAAGCGATTTTATGTTCGAAAGGTTGTTGTGTTTATTCGGTTGAACAGTTGGTTTTGTTGAAAGAAATTGCTGAGAAGAATTTTAATATCACTGATCCTACACTTTACTATTGAATCAAAAAAAGGTAATTAATTGTTAAATACTCCGTAATAATTAGTATGTTTAATTATCCCATTTAATTTCTGTTTTAGTTGTTACTTAATCTTTCTTTTTGTTGTTGTTTTTACAGGTTTATTACTGATTACAGAGTATAGGTAGAGAAGTGAGGGTAGGGGTAATTTGGTAATTTGAGGAGGGAGTCTTAGTTTGTAAAAAATGATTTAAGACTTGAAGTTGAAGAAAGTTTAACGCTAATGAATAGGAGAAAGTTGACTACGTTAATCAGAACAAATTACTAATGCATCATTTCATGAAGAGCAATTAATGATAATTTTGTGTTTTGATGTTGAAAAAAGTTTAAGAATGAGATGAGATGGAAATTGGTAATGCATTGTTACATTGTCTTATAATTGTGTGACGTGTTCGAGCTTGACTCAATTAAGAAATTCAGAGCTCAAAACGTGACTCGAGCTCGATAGAGTTTATATGTTCATGCTCGAGATCAACTCGATTATCTAAGCGATATTTTCGAGTTTGGCTCGCAGTGACGAAGCCGGGAATTTTCCTAACTTGTGGCACAACCGAAACATAAGATACACTTAAACTTAATCAAAAAAAAAAAAAAAAAAAAACGATTTAGTAGAAAAGCGTTTCTCAACTGTTGTGATTTCAATGGAAAAACCAAAAGGTTTAAAACAATATGTAATTGCTATAGAGTCAGACAACAAACAAAGCATGGTATAACAAAACCATACAACTGTGCATCAATTGTGTGTACAGTACAACCACTTAATGCATTATTGTGGTGGATTTATCAATTTCCATGGTGGAAATATCATAACCCATAACAAAAGTAGTAAATTCAATTTTATATGAGTAATTCCATAAATGGTCCATGTAGTTTACATTGATTTACAAAAACAGTCAATGTACTCTTTTTTCAACGTTTTCGGTCCAATAACTTTGGATTTAAACTAATCATTTTTTATTGATAGAATTTAAACTCAAGTGATTAAATTTTTACATGTTCATCCTTAAAAGCTATTCTAAAATTCAACTTCATTAGTATAATAAAATTTTCGGGCCCATGAATATAGCAATAAAGAATCAAGCTCTTCCACATCTTCTCAAAGAGAAACTGACTTGCTACACATAATCAAATTTTTTTTTCTTTTTGACAAAATAGACAAAATTAAATTACCATGAAACCAAAAGAGATATAAAAGACAACCAACACCAAATTACAAGGGGTAATTTGGAACCATAGTGAAACGCCCTGAAAACGTAACCATTTTTTTTTAATACTAATATACTCTTGTTTTTGTCCCAACAATCAAATAAAATACGATACGAGATCACATACGTAAGACTACACGAGTTAAATGCTCATCATGCGTTATGGGCAAAACTCCATTGTGGTCAAAACTGCCCTTTTTAAACACGCATAACTTTTGACTTGGGAATCCTTTTGACCTGAAAACTTACGAGCACCTTCAAAATGACCATATAAACATTTCACAATTTCTACTTTTTCAAATTTCACTATAACACGGGAATTGAACATTTGACTCATTTCGACCCAAAAACAACCACTTTATGAGCATACCAAGTCTCAAACCATAAAGGCTGAAACATGGAGCTTTTGACCACATATCATATACATCAAAACAAAGTTGTAAGATGCTTCACCACACCCTTAACTCTTTTCTAACCCGTTTTAGACTGTAAGTGCATTTAATGACCCATATTGACCCTTTTTGACCCGCTGACCCACAATGACTCCTTTGACCCATTGACTAGCCAATCACAACCCATAATCGACTAATGAAATGTTTGACTACATGTCAACACTCCAATTCAAAGAAAACGCATTTTTGACTACTTTCAATCATCCATTTCGATAACACTAATCATATACTTTAAAACTCCAAGACCATAATTTACATCATATTTAAGTATTCTTGACCTTAAAAGTTAAACCACATCAAAATTTCATATGTCATGGCTCACCATGACTAGCTTTTAAAACGTGTCTTAAAGGGCGATTTACACAAGTCTTATCCAAACGATACAAAAGAGAATACTTGCCATATTCTAACATCATGCAATCCAAGCTATCCCCTTAAAACGCTTTCCTTTTTCCTTGTCCACTTACACCTAAAACATTAAAACACTTAAACAATAAGCAATCTTGCTTAGTGAGCATATAAGCAATTTAATCAAATAATACATAACATGGCTACATAAACACTATGCTAGTGAAACTAGCAACTCTACATCATAAACTTCATAAGCTTCATATCACTAACTTGTAATTGTACTCACCTCTAGCTCAGAAGCTATCCGGTAATATGTACAATCAATTCATATCACTACCATCATGTACAAGTAATACAATTAACTTCCACTTGATTGTACCCACATCTAGCTCGGAAGCTATCCGGTAACATCTACAATCAATTCATATTATAACAATCCACAAGTAACAATTTAAACAAATAAAACACAATTAACTTCACATGGTCGTATGCTCCTCTTACTCGAAAGTAATACGAAAACACGTACAACCATTTACTTGATTAATTCTTATACTACTCACCTTAGCCTTGAATTGATGATATACAAGATACAACCAATAGTAATACTTCCAACTTCTTAGCACCTATACACATAACACATAACAACAAATTTAAATTCAAGGAAATCATGACTCTATACTAATAACCACTCTTAATCCCTCCCCCACTTTGAATAACCTAATCAACTTATTAACAACTCCAATTAAATCATGTTCTATTATCATTCTCATACTCTAATTACATCATAAACCATACTTTTAACTAACTAACACCAATTCATAAGTATTTAGCAAAACCCCTTAATTATTCAAGAACACTTATAACGAAATTTATCATTCTCAAAGTGTAATATGATTAAGAATCACCACTAATTCACTTACTAACAACAATTCTAACAATTCCTAACCCTAATTTCATATTAATTTCACTAATTTAACTAAACCCCATGAAAACCCCTCAAAACCCAAAAACTAGGTTAAGAATCTTAGAAGAATCAACTTACAGAAGATTAGGGATAGAAAGAAGATGATTACTTGAAGTTCTTAAGGCTTGATTCAAGGTTTAATTGATGATTTGAAGGTGATGTTGTGTTTCTGCGATTTCTCTAAGTCTCCAGGAAGTGATTTGGAATATTTGGGAATGAAATAGAACCCTCCAGGCATAACACGTATCTATCTATTATTTATTTTAAATCTCATTATTTTTACAGTCTGGAACTGGTAATTCGTTTATGTTTTTCGCTACATCTCCTTAGTTACACAATATTACTTCGTAATAAAATTATATTCGCGTACGAAATTAAATTCCTGAAATTTGAGGTGTTACAACTCTCCCCCACTTAGACTGTTCGTGTCCTCACGAACAACTCTAAATACACGCTAATACTCTAATCAAACCATAAGAATACTTATACATACATAACAACAAAAATACTAGAGATTCAACGGCGTCAAAGTCAAGAAATGTAGGCAGGTATAGAGTTAAAATATGGGTACCTGACGTCACATCTGATTACTCTTTCACCTCTCCAGCAGTTATCTGGTAAGCACGGGTCTTAGGCCTCGGAACAGTCGTTGCTACTTTTTCCTCCATTCTCTTACGCTTATCTCTTGCCTTATCAGGACAATCAGCCTAAAGATGATCATCTTTTAAACAATAATAACACAAACGAAGAGGGCTTGGGCAATTCGATGCCATGTGCCCTGGTCTACCACACTTGAAACATTTACATTCCCCTGTATGTTTTCTACCACATTTATCACAAGGTGGTATTTCTCTTGGTTGGGTTTGGGAACTAAATTGTTGTAATGGTTGTGGTTGCGGTAAGGTCTCCTCAAAACGTAGTTTCTTAAGTAATGAAGAAGATGAAGTGGTGGTGTGTTCTACCTTCCTCTTACTCACTGATTCAACAACTCTAGCTTGTAAATCCTTCTCACGCACTAAAGCTCGGTTCAGTATCTTAGCAATGGTATCATAGACGATTGGGTCAATGGATTCGCGAATCTCTAGGTTTAGATGACGATAGAAGTGGTCGGTCAACAACTTTGGGTTAGAGGTGTACTCAGGACAAAACCTAGCTTTCTCATGGAATACTCTAGAATATTCCGCCACGGATCTACTTCCATGTTCAATCGTTAAAAACTCTTCTTTTAACTTCTCTAATTCAGCCGGTGGTGCAAATTCTTCCCTAAATATCTCTTTAAACTTATTCCATGTAAACTTTGAAGCTACCTCAAAACCATGCGTTTCTACCTGTGAATTCCACCACCCATGAGCACTTTCCTTAAGTTGGTGGGCTGCAAATATCACTTTTGATTCATCCAGACACTTACACAACATAAACATCTCCTCAAGTTCACTTAACCAACAATTGCTAATAACTGGGTTTGACTCTCCACGAAATTCAGGCGGGTTACAAAGTGGCAAAACTCTTTTACTCAAATTTCTCTTTTTCTTTATTGGTCTCTACTTGGTTTGAAGAAGTTCCAACATTTCGTAAAGGAGCTATGTGTTGTCTCTCAAACTCATTAAACCTCTCAGTCAGAATATTCTCCATTCTATTTATCCAAGTTGGGGTGAAAGCTTCTAAAGATTGTCCAACTATCCTCTTAATCATTACTTCTTCCTCATGAGTTAAATTCCGGTTCTCCTCACGCGGGGGAGAACGTCCCTAGTTAATCTCTCCACTAGGATTTGCGTCCATCTATAAAAATCAACAATTTAGTTTACACATTCTATCTCCACATAACATAAACAACAAATAAACGTAACACATAGATTATCAAAAAAAATAATTCTCTTTCTAAACTACATTATGTTTAAGTGCTATGGATCACCCATGTGCAATAGTATAATATTAATTTCGTTAGCCAGACGAAATCATATTAGACTTACCACACACTTCTATTCATTACCCTTAAACACAATCAATTAAAACAAACTACACTTAAAATCATGCACATAATGATATAATAAGAAAACTACAATAAAACATAATCATGCAGTCATAATAGTTTAAGACTACGCAATCCTATAGTGGATTACATAATTCTCTTAAACTATCGCTCTGATACCAACTTGAAACGCCCCGAAAACGTAACTGTCACACCCCTAAATTTTATGTTGCGGAAGCGATTCGGGTCGGGGCGTGACTAATCCAGTAATCATCGCACAAGGTATAGTGAGCACATTAAGCTAGGATCCTGAAGACCAATCCTATTGAAGTTGTGTACCTGAGAATGCATTACTAAAAGTGTCAACCAAAAGGTTGGTGAATCTCACATGTTTGTAGTAAGTAAATCAAGTTGAACACAATATAAGTACACAAGTTTCACAGAAGAAACATTAAAGTGGTAAATGTAATCGCACAGTTGAAATAGAACAGTAAAAGTGATTGTACAAATGTAACAAGTCAGTATTTAAAAGTTGTACATAGTCAGTAGAGTAGTAATCGTCAGTTGTATGTAAATAACAAATCTATAGTCAATCACTGCATCCATGTAATTGGGTAGCAATCCATGGTAGTAAGCAGTCAGTAAATCAGTAATCAATTATTGCGTCAATGCAATAGGGTAATGGGTATACATTGCCATGAGCACCATAGTTGAAGCTTAACAGTAAGTAAGTAATAGTACAATCAAGTACTGTGCCCTCGTGAATGCTAATCCAAAAACATTCATGTGTAACGAGTAGAAAACGCCCATTTATACCTGTATGTTCGGGGCAGTGCGTGCTACCCTGGGCGGGGATTGTCAGTCCCAAATGGATCCATTTACTAGTGTCCATAACTAACAACTATGATTAAAGGGACTTCATTGGATTAAGTAAAACTCATGCAATCGATATACCAGTAATTCAATGAGTATGTAAGTCTGTAAATCTGTAAAACTATAAGTCGGTAAGTCTATGAGTCGGTAAGACTGTAAATTAGTAAGTCGGTAAGACTTGTAAATCAGTAAGTCTGTGAAGATTGTAAGTTTGTAAAATCGGTAAGTTTGTAAAGTCGGTAAGTTTGTAAGGTGGTTTTCCAGTAAAACAGTAAGTTTGTAAATCGGTCAAGTGGTAAGTATAAATCAGTAATTTTTGTAAAGTGGTAATGTAATAAGTATATCAGATACTAAATCGGTAATATAATACATTTGTAAAGTAAAACGTTTGTAAGGTAATAAGTTTGAAAAGTACTAAGTTTGTAAGGTAGTAAGTTCGTAATTAGTAAGTTCGAATTGTAATAGGCCCGTAAAGTAGTTTAGAAGTCAGTAAGTTTGTAAAGTATTAAGTCGGTAGCGTATCAAGTCTGTAAAGTAATGAGTCAGTGAAGTCCAAAGCATATACAGTAATTAATTTAGTAAAAACGGTAATTTCATTGTGTTCAAGCAAAAACAAGTAATGCATCTCCCCCAAAGTAAAGCAGTAAAAAGGGGCCGTGAGACTCACAGTAGTAGATGCGATGTGAATGCTAGCAGATGTATGTAGCGTCGCCCAAGGTATGTTAACCTATACGCAATAATTGTATTAACATAAGTACTTTGATTTGTTCATCAATTTATGTTAATGGTTCATTTGTTTGAAGGAATTGTTGATTCCTTAATTTGTATTGCTCGTTGGTGACGATGTTTTGAAGTACAAGTAATGTTTCCCGAGTCGAAATCTCGTGAAGCATACATTTACTTGTATGTAGTTGTGTATACATATATATATACATTGTTTCATTTCCTTTGGGCATATATATATATATATATATATATATATATATATATATATATATATATATATATATATATATATATATATATATATATATATATATATGTATATAAAAATATACTCGTTTTTATTCACGTTTCATGTTAAAATACCTAAAATATTATTTCGAGCCAAAATCTAAAGTTTTACATTTCGTTTCACATTTTTGTACCTAGGCTCATTTCGGTTAACTTGGTCAAACGTGTACGGTTTGACCCGAAACTTTTAGGGAGACCTTAAATATGTTTATAGAGCTCGGGAAAATTGTCGTTGCGTTTTATAGTTGACTCAAAAGTGTCGATTATTTCCCCATGTCAAAACAGTCCCGAAACAAAAGTTTTCCAGATTTTCGCTTCACTTTTGAGCTCGGTTTCGGGGATCAAAACTTATCGATAGAATCCGAAATTTTTACACAACAATCCTACATATGTTGGTTACTTTCATTATTTTTTTCATGACTTTTAGGTGTCCACAACTCGCTAGAAAAATTCGTGAGTTAGGCTGTCCAGAAAACCCGTTTTTCGTAACTACGGTTCAAAAACTAGTTGCTAGATCAGAATCTGTGCAATTTCAAGCGAAATGTTCTACACAAAAGTTGTTCTTAACATAAATACGAAGATTTTACAAGTGGTCTCATGTGTTTATTCAACTCCTACGATTTACTACGATTATTCTACCGACGAACAGAATCTGTCCAAAAATCATCATCACCATACTTTATGTTTTACTTAGTTTTTGTTGTGTTTTCGAGTTTGATCTTTCATAAAATGAACCAGTAACATGTTATAACAAGTATTTAAAGAAAGTAAGTGAAGATTTTGAGTTCTTACAAAGCTTAGAAGAAGAATAACCAAGATGATGATGATGATGTCTTTTTACTTCCTTTCCTTTTGCTAGATTTATGCTAGATGATGATGATGATTATTGTTGTGATGATGATGATGGATGATGATGTTGTTGTGATGTTGTTGCTGTTGAAAACCGTAGGGAGAGGGAGAAGAAAAAGAGTGTGGGTGAATTATTGGTATGGGAGCATGTATGTGTACATGTTTGTGTGTAGGATTCAACAATAGAGTGTGGGTGGGTAACATGGCCTCTAGTGTCATCCGGAACACGCAAAAGTCAAACATCTCCAAATCTGATAAACTTAGTGTCATCAGAAGCGTAACGGAAAAACGAATCCAACGGCGCAAGAATCAAGGAAAACGGACTCCAAACGAAGAAGATACGGACGAACCAAGCAACCGAGAAATCAGTGGGGGCCAAATGGAGCACCAACCCCCCCTGGGCACCTAGGTACCGTATACGGTACCCTAGGTGCCGTATACGGCCCTTAGGGTGCCGTATACGGGGTGTGCTGCCTTGTTGGGTGCCGTTTGCCCCCCCTTGGTCCGCTTGCCCCGTATGCTGCTTTCATGCATGTATCTTATGCTTCAAGACTTGTACAAAGGCTATCACCCTTCTCCTATAAATAGTGGCTTCATTTCCACCATTTCAACACACCATTCTTCACATACTTCTCTTTCTCTCTCTAGAATTCTCTCTCTAGCACTACTCTTAGGAGTTAGAGGAGAATTGTTCTTGTAGTTAGTTTCTCTCTCTAGTTTCTCTCTCTAGCACTACTCTTAGGAGTTAGAGGAGAACTAGAGAGATATAAGTTAGCGGTTAGAGCTAGAGGAAAGTTGTAATTGGGTAATCAAGTTGTAGCAAGGTTATTCAGTCAGACTGTTGTAATCCTCAGTATTACTCTTCTAATCCGGTGATATTATCTTACTTTCTTACTGTTGTAATGTTTACTTTGCATATTATGTCAGTACGATTTATGATTGTTGCAATGCTGATTAGCTAGATTAATATGTGATTGTTGAAATGTAGATGTTAGGATTAGGGATGATGTTTAATTAATATATCTTATATATGACCGGTAGTTGTTATGCTGTATACATGTTTAGACTTATCCTGGATGTAGACTTAATCAATCACCCTTTCTGGTCTCTCACGTGACTGTTGCCTTAGGATAGGATCTGATCAACCGTAACTATGAATACACAGTTATCTCCTGTTTGTATGAAACTGTGGGATCACCGTAATACGGCAGAATACTTGGTATAACGTTGGAAATATCACTGGTAGAATACAAATACGTGGAAGCCAAGGAAATACCGGTGGTCTATCTCACCGTGGATTACCAGGAAGCAAACCTTCCAGACACGGGTCTAGGTCTTGTTAAGCCGTGAAAATGCTATAGTACACCGTTAAACTACCTCTGGTTATAAAGCTGTGTAAAGATACATTAGGTCTTTAAAACACCGTAGATATACCTAGGGTCAGAGTACTGTGGAAAATAAGGATACTATACACTGTACACATGCCTAGGGATGAACGACCGATGGCAAAGGAGGGTCTAATCCATGACGGAAGTATTAGAAATTAATCAGATAAAAACAAGAGTTAGGAAATGAAAGCAAGGATGCCAGCTGTGTTCCCAGATGCTTAAAACCCCTAAACTCTACTTAACCGATAGTTTAACTTATTCAGCATACAACCAGTATTACTCTGTTAAAATTGGATAGACATAGGTGTTAAGAAAAGTCAGTGTTGTGGACTGTCGCCTTATTCCTTAACCCCATTCAGAGGGTCGCTTGGTCTCCGAAAGAGATGGTGAGGTGGGTCTGAAAACAGTCCCATCTGATCAGAATCAGGATAGCCTAGGATTCAGTGACATATGCTTTAGGGTTACACCTAGACGTAAGTCCTAGTGTTTACACCGACCGTTTAGAAGATTCTTAACTAGAGTAATCACCTATCATCAATATAATGAATATCATCCCGAAACCCTAATCGTCGAAGTTTCAGCAATCACTCTCTACCTGCTGCTTATATTCTCGTTTACTTTTCTGCACTTTATTTTCAGTCTTTATATTAGATTAGATAAAACCAAACCCGCACCTACCTTGTTTCTAAACCCATCCTATTGTCAAATCATCTTTGGTACGTTCCAATTCAATTCAATTCGTTCCGATTTTGGACGACACTCGAGTTATACTTGTCACCTTACCCACAAGGTAGGTAGCTTGCATAGTTTGAGCCCAGCAAAATATAAATTTTTTAAAACTAAACAGCTCGTGCATCTCGGTGGCCGTCGGAGCAACGATTCGGGGTAAAACCCGACCGACCGCTGGGATCACGACAGACTACATGTCAACACTCCAATTCAAAGAAAACGCATTTTTGACTACTTTCAATCATCCATTTCGATAACAATAATCATATTCAAACACTACTTTAAAACTCCAAGACCATAATTTACATCATATTCAAGTATTCTTGACCTTAAAAGTTAAACCACATCAAAAATTCATATGTCATGGCTCACTGATGTCGCTTATGAAAGCGCGTCTTGTTTTACAATTTTATAAATAAAAATACCTAATAAATACTTTCAAGCAACCAGGCAAGAATACCCGATCAATTGTAAATATAGATTTGGTAAGTCAGATTCGAACACAGGGAAAAGGTGGAATATTTAAAATAGAAATTGACAATTAACTAGAAAGCAGTAAATATGGGGGCGTTTTAGTTCCGTACGAACATTTTAGAAAACATTGCATTAAAATAAACAAACTTAAATAAAACTTTAAATTAAAATAATAAATAAATAATAAAAATAAATCCTAATTGGAAGGAATAAGTAATTGTATAGTTAATGTCACTTAGATTCATATTTCCCGATTTATTACGTATTGATTATCTAATTGTGATTCTTTTAGATCAACTTAATACCAAATTCTTCAATGAATACTAAGTCGAATATGAACTAGCCAACGTTTCGGGTCCAACTAATTCCTATAATCTAGGGTCCAACATGAAACACTGGTTCCAATGTCACAAGATGATCAGTCTATTGTGTGTCTTTCCCTAAATTATGCATTAAACATTCACAACTCGTTATAATTAACTCTATGGTATGACTCAACAATACCCAATAATTAACTTATTGTCTTGTTCATTTTAAAGTAGATAATTATTGTATACTCGACCTATCAGACTCAACGTATTTAGTGATAGTCCAAAACCCTAAGGTAGTACTAGCAATAATCAATAATCTTAAAAGAACTCAATCTCATTAAAATTATTAATCACGTGAAGCAACAATAATAACTAGTTACCAATAAACAAGTGTCCACGAGCAATATAACCGTTTTCAATTAAATAACTTATTCAATACGCAATTATAATCGTTCAATAATCATAATCTAAGTTAAATCAACTACACAATCACTTTAGATACTCAATTCATCATAAATCAGTAATAATCAGATCATTCAACATCAAATACTTCAATGAAATCGAAATAAAGAAATTATACCGAATTATAAAGACGAACTACGAATGATTTAGATGAATTATCCTCGTTCTTCACCCTTCGTACTTCCAAACTAAACCTAATTTACGGATTAAAAACCCCTAAAGTCGTCTGGAACCAAAAGAAAACGAAAAACTGTGAAAAACTATCGAATTAGGGTTTTTTTCGCGATTTTATACTTCTGTGGTTTTTGATCCATACGGCGTATGGATTTCCATACGGCGTATGGATTGAATTCAAGCCCAGCCCATGTCCGCGTAACCTTGGCCTCCTGCGCCACAATCCATACGGCGTATGGATTCCATACAGCGTATGGATGGAATTTCCAGCCGGTTTCTTTATTTTTCTTCCTTTCTTCTTTTCTTCAACTCCGGCTTCTCATTATTCTTCAAATATGTATCATTTAGCTCGTTATTTGACTGTTTTCCTTCCTTTCTTCATAAACGATCCATTTCCACATCTATTTGCAAATATGAATGAAATCAATATCTATTCTTAACAAAATGCAATAAAAACATTCAAGAATAGGGGTAAAATACTACTGAAATATAGTACTTTTGAGCGTTTATCAAACATCCCCCACTTAAATCCTACTTGTCCTCAAGTAGACTATCGATTCAAAAATCAAATTTTTAAGAAAACAGTCATCTCTGTTAATCTAAATAACTAAAATAGGAATTACACAACATCACCCATCTTCAACTCAAATGTATAAATTTAAAAATTTGTTAATTCTAAAAACAATTATTAAGAAACTACGAGATTTACAAAACTAATCTACACATAGAGTTATTATTCTTAAACATCAAATAGTTCATAATGATTACTGATATTGTTATCCACTTAAACAATCTATATTTGAATAATTGAGCTCAACTTATTATTATTTGTGTAAATATTCCCTTAGACTCCCAAAAACTATATACTTTCATACTCATAATATGCCAATATTACATATCTTGAAATTTAATCAAAACAATCATTTTTCAAATCAAGACAGAGGTGACAGGTCTGTGCCTCAACACAACAAAGCAACATAACTTGATTTTGGTTTAGCAATAATGTCTTTAGTCAAACCATTGGTGACAGGTCTGTACCTCAGTACAACAAAGCGACTTAATTTGACCATATTTTAAAATCATGAGTTATTAAACTCTTTTGCTCTTTTTCATTAGATATACTGACGGAGACCAGGTCTGTACTTTCGTACAACAGAGGAAACAACACCCAGTATATCCCCAAATGATGTTAATTAAATTCCCAAAAATATGGCATATCACACATTACTAATATGATAATTAAGACATATGTCATACATAGCTAAAGTTCATATACAAGTAACATTTACTCCTTAATTATCATTTCTTAACAGCTCAAACATTCTCATATAAATTGCCTATCAATACATCATATAATGAAGCTAAATAATATTTTCAATAGCTTTAGTATTTAATTAAAAGTGTAAAAAATTTAATTTAACCTACATAGTTACAAAATAATTATCTCTAGAAAACAAAAATTTTAATGCAAAAATTTTGTTGAAAAATGGGCAACTCATAACCTCCTAGTTACTTACCTTAATAAGATAACTATTAACCAAATTACAAAATCATTTACTTATTAACAGAACAATTATGTGGAAATTAAACTTCTTTTCTCTCCCATCCCCCACTTAAAGATGTACAATGCCCTCATTGTACAAATAATGAAATACTTAAAACGGGAAAAAGAGAAAAGAACTTAAAACAGAAAAACTCCCCTGGAATAGTGTGCAGTTTAATGACAAGGATGATACGAATTTCCCACATCCTCGCGATTCAATTTTTCGTTGCGCTGAACTTACTGCCAGCATGACACGTACTCACAACACAATTCTGAGGGATCAATCAACAAACATAATTTAATAATACCAGATTAAAACATTCTAATTAAAAATAACTACTACCAAATCCTAAAACTACCAATCCAACACAATTAATAAATCCTACAAATAAAATCAGTCATAATAATAATAAAAATAATAATAATAGTGTCTGAAATCATAAACCAAATAGGATGAACATCATCCTAGTCACTGTCATCATCCTGGCGATACTGGTACTGGTGAGAAGGTGCTCCATACTCTGACTATGATGATGGTGGTGGTCGTGGCATGAACTCTGGTGGCATCTGGTACTGGAATGGCTGATACAATCGTGCATGACCCCATCTCATCCTGAGTAGCCAAACCAAAGTATCTAGCCAGTCGAGTAACAAAGTGACCTCCACACAAACTACTACCATCTCTAGTACCAGTAGCTCTCTTCGCCATCCACTTCGCCAACCTCCAAGGTACATTCACTAACCTCTTCCTGATAATCGAGCTCAAATAAAACAAGTCAGACCTCGAAACTTTCTCAGGCCCCTCCTTGCGACCAACAATGGTGTAAGTCAACAATCTGTGAATGAGTCGATGACGAGGATCTCGAATGCGCGTGTAAGAAGGTGTCGAATTGCCATAACTACCCTGGGCAATAAACTGCCACTCCTGCTCAATTTCCAAATCAGTAAGCTTCTTCACAGCACCTGCAGAAATGTGGTTTAAAAAGTGAGGATTATCCAGCTCATTGGGCTTATAAAGCCCCAATCCCAAAGCAAACTGAACCAAAGTCATCTGTCTGGGCTGTCCCCCTAGCTGGAAGAAAATGGAGTTCTCAGTCCATTGAGTCGACCTGGCATCAAACCTAAAAGTGCTATAAAACTCAGCAACCAGCTCTCTGTAGATATCCTCCCTGATACTGAATAACCGGGACCAAGCATAGGAAACAAATCCAATGTTTCCATCCTCTAGTACATATGGAACTGCAAGTAAATTCCTAATGGCCTCAGCACCATTAGTAAACCTCTCTCTAGCAACCACATGCTCCAAAACATTCCAGTTAACAGCATCAAATACCTCAATTGACTGGCCAATATTAGAAGCCAGACGATCTCTAAACTGCATCCTAGCAGTCTCAGAATATGACCCATGAAAAGTGAGGTATCTATGAGCTCTAATCAACGGGTTTCCCAAAGTTTCACCTCCTCGTGCTCTCCTGTTAGACATGATAACTGCTAAACAAAACAATTGTTAATAATACTAAATAAGCAGTTAATTGCAAAAAAAATTACTAAAAATTTCGGCAGCATTTCGACTTAAAATTGAATAATCCACCATAAAGGTTTAGCCTAAAACTACCGCAACAACCAATTTCATGAACCTAAATTGCAATTTTTAAACAAAAACCACTAAATATGCAAAAATTTATATACTTAATTAAATATCCCTGACAATTGCCTAATCAAATGCATTATAATAACTTGGTACCATTATGAATATACGAAATTGTACAATCACTAAACTTGAGTATTAGCAACTAGCAAACATCCATACAATATCAAAATGAATTATGATAACACAATTAATCAAAATAACAACTTATCACATAACTGTAATCATAAACACTTGTGTACCAAATAAATATTTGCATCAATCATCATGTGGTCAGAAAATTAATAAGCACTAAATTAAAACACAGCATAATTGAGTTTCTCATATTCACATTTTATCATCACGAACGAATAATTCGAATAACAAAAAATATGCAATACAATTGAAAAACGAGCATGACATTGCAATGTATATAGCAACTAGAACATAATTCAATCAAAACATGCTAATCATCATACTCATATCCGAAATACCCAAAAAAAATATATCATAAACCCTAACTTCCAAACGAGTGATTTAACCAACGAAAATGAAAACGGGAAGTTATACCTTGTAGAGGAAAGTGCGTGTAACACGAATATGCAAAATTGGCGGTGAATGCGAGGCCGGAATTTCCGTTTGGGGGTTGTGGGTGTGAGAGCCGTAGGTGGTTTTGAAGAAAAAGGTTTTGGATGAAAAATGAGGAAGAAAGGGGCTGCTGGCGGTTTTCTGCATTTTTGATCCATACGGCGTATGGATTCCATACGGCATATGGATTAAACAGGCCCAGGTCAACTCATTAAACCCAGTCAACGGCCCGGTCCAGCGGCCCAACCAATCCATACGGCGTATGGATTCCATACGGCGTATGGATTGAAAAATTCAGAATTTTTTCAAAAACGATTTTCAAACCCATTTTCAACCCAAATTCATCACTAATTTTATATAATTAAATCTCAAACCTGGATGATAATCACGACTTCAAAATCTTCACAATTCCACACTATAAAATAAATAACAATAATTAAAAAAACATTAAAAAGAATAATATTCAAAATAATACTTAATATTCAAATCACACATTCAAAAACAAAAATCCAAAACAAACGAAAGTCTAACATAATCCAAAAACAAACCAAAATGTTAGAAACAATCCAATAGCATAAGAAGTATAAAAGGGATGATTAGAATCACTGCTTAGGATAGAGAGCAAGGAAATGCTCAGTGATTATGGGAATGACGTTAATGATCCCATGACCAAAGCTTGGAAAATTTTCCAAGTGCTCGTTAACCACGGGAAGCAGATAAATTAAATCCCAGCTAATCTTCAATACTGACTTAGGTACTTCTCCTTCTTCATCCCACACTTCATCATTACCAACTAACTTAACCTCTCGCTCCGGACTGTCATCCTCAAGCTCACCAATAAATTCTAAACATGATTCTCCAATCTGATGATGCTTGCTCATCAATGGAGTTTCCTTCAAACTTCTAACTAAGCTTTCAATCTCACCCAAAACTTGCTCTTGAAGTCTGTTAAAACACAAACCTGAACTCCTGAATATCTCAACAAATCTCATGTAGATTTCCACCATTCCATAGTGGAAATGTTCCTTTGGGTACAGAATCTTAGTCTCATCCACTAACTCTCTCATATTCGCCACTAGATATGTTGCTAAATCAATTTCACCAGTTGGGTGAATAAAATCCGGGCGTGGTCTTCCTTCTTTTTCCTTAGCAAGACGATCTAACTGTTCAACCATTCTATTCATGTGATAGTGAATAGTGTTACTCACTACAAAACAATGAGGTGTCTCATCCTTGAAATGATCATCTACTTTTAACAATTGAACCAGATCCTTTAAACCAGCTAAAAATTCCTTGTCAGCTTCGGAAGTTGGATAACCTGTTAACTCATACAAAGCTTTAATCATACGACTAAGACATGCGGCCTGTTTAGCCGAATAAGGAAACGAATGTTGTCTTAAAATTTCATAAATCTCAACATATCGCCTCTTTTGATTGGCTAAAAATACCTTCTCCTCTTCGATCCTTAATGTTATTGATTCCTCAAAATCTAAAAGATCATCCAGAAACTGCTGAGAATCCCCAAATTGTCTTTCCACTTCTGCACTATCTAGTAAGTTCTGTACCAGTGCCAGTTGATAGTCAGAGAAATAAACATGGGATATCCTGATTAGTTCAGCTGTAAAAGGAATGTCCCATCTCACATTCGCAATTGCACCCAATAATTTTTCACATGATGATGTGATAGGCACAACCTTGCGGCCCAACTGAGTGAATGATGGAATTTCACTTTCTACTCTTGATTCCAAACTCTCAGAATCATAAATACCAACCAAATCGTAATTGTTTGCATCACTTTCAAAACTCCTCGCCATTGGACAAACCTAAATAAAAATAAATCTGAAAATACAAAACACCACTAACGAAAAACAAGTTAGTTCACACGAAATAATAAATTTAAATAACATGTACAACCTTAAACAAATGGAACTCCAACCGGCGGACTGATTTCCATCCGCCGGTTGAAACTAAATCCCAAAAGTTCAACCAAATAAAAAGGTAATTATTTTCAACCAGTGACGTATTAAAAACTTTTTACAAAATTAATTAAACTAATTAAAACAACTTTACTGAAACTTAATTACAAAAATTACCTTTAAAAAGAAAGAATTAAAAATTACTAATTTCTATTTAAATAAACACAACCGCTTTCCCCGGCAGCGGCGCCAAAAACTTGATGTCGCTTATGAAAGCGCGTCTTGTTTTACAATTTATAAATAAAAATACCTAATAAATACTTTCAAGCAACCAGGCAAGAATACCCGATCAATTGTAAATATAGATTTGGTAAGTCAGATTCGAACACAGGAAAAAGGTGGAATATTTAAAATAGAAATTGACAATTAACTAGAAAGCAGTAAATATGGGGGCGTTTTAGTTCCGTACGAACATTTTAGAAAACATTGCATTAAAATAAACAAACTTAAATAAAACTTTAAATTAAAATAATAAATAAATAATAAAAATAAATCCTAATTGGAAGGAATAAGTAATTGTATAGTTAATGTCACTTAGATTCATATTTCCCGATTTATTACGTATTGATTATCTAATTGTGATTCTTTTAGATCAACTTAATACCAAATTCTTCAATGAATACTAAGTCGAATATGAACTAGCCAACGTTTCGGGTCCAACTAATTCCTATAATCTAGGGTCCAACATGAAACACTGGTTCCAATGTCACAAGATGATCAGTCAATTGTGTGCCTTTCCCTAAATTATGCATTAAACATTCACAACTCGTTATAATTAACTCTATGGTATGACTCAACAATACCCAATAATTAACTTATTGTCTTGTTCATTTTAAAGTAGATAATTATTGTATACTCGACCTTTCAGACTCAACGTATTTAGTGATAGTCCAAAACCCTAAGGTAGTACTAGCAATAATCAATAATCTTAAAGGAACTCAATCTCATTAAAATTATTAATCACGTGAAGCAACAATAATAACTAGTTACCAATAAACAAGTGTCCACGAGCAATATAACCGTTTTCAATTAAATAACTTATTCAATACGCAATTATAATCGTTCAATAATCATAATCTAAGTTAAATCAACTACACAATCACTTTAGATACTCAATTCATCATAAATCAGTAATAATCAGATCATTCAACATCAAATACTTCAATGAAATCGAAATAAAGAAATTATACCGAATTATAAAGACGAACTACGAATGATTTAGATGAATTATCCTCATTCTTCACCCTTCGTACTTCCAAACTAAACCTAATTTACGGATTAAAAACCCCTAAAGTCGTCTGGAACCAAAAGAAAACGAAAAACTGTGAAAAACTATCGAATTAGGGTTTTTTTCGCGATTTTATACTTCTGTGGTTTTTGATCCATACGGCGTATGGATTTCCATACGGCGTATGGATTGAATTCAAGCCAGCCCATGTCCGTGTAACCTGGGCCTCCTGCGCCACAATCCATACGGCGTATGGATTCCATACGGCGTATGGATGGAATTTCCAGCCGGTTTCTTTATTTTTCTTCCTTTCTTCTTTTCTTCAACTCCGGTTTCTCATTATTCTTCAAATATGTATCATTTAGCTTGTTATTTGACTGTTTTCCTTCCTTTCTTCATAAACGATCCATTTCCACATCTATTTGCAAATATGAACGAAATCAATATCTATTCTTAACAAAATGCAATAACAACATTCAAGAATAGGGGTAAAATACTACTGAAATATAGTACTTTTGAGCGTTTATCACTCACCATGACTAGCTTTTAAAACGTGTCTTAAAGGGAGATTTACACAAGTCTTATCCAAACGATACAAAAGAGAATACTTGCCATACTCTAACATCATGCAATCCAAGCTATCCCCTTAAACCGCTTTCCCTTTTCCTTGTCCACTTACACCTAAAACATTAAAACACTTAAATAATAAGCAATCTTGCTTAGTGAGCATATAATCAATTTAATCAAATAATACATAACATGGCTACATAAACACTATGCTAGTGAAACTAGCAACTCTACATCATAAACTTCATAAGCTTCATATCACTAACTTGTAATTGTACCCACCTCTAGCTCAGAAGCTATCCGGTAATATGTACAATTGATTTGACGTAAAAAGTCACGTTTTTGCGTACATAATTCCCACCTTTTTAGCCCCAAAATGGATGAAAACATTCAATATCAATACTTTTTCACCAAAATTCATTACTAAGGCTAAAAATACGGCGTTGCTTCAAAAATCAAGTAAAATGGCCAAATAACGTACAAAATAGAGCACAAACGATACGTTCACGTTCTACGAGCACTTTTAAAGCATAATACCTTGAAATTATACTTAGATTATCTCATTATGATCTTCAGGTAATTCTGATCTCGTGGATATAAAGAACGCTGAAAACGGAGCTAGAACGAAGAAGATATGGCCAAACGAAGTTCGACCAGTGCACAAGACTTACGATCCAGCACACAAGGCAACAACCATGGGCTACACACCCCCACAGGGGCCGTATACACCCCCTAGAGGGCCGTATACCCCCCTTATGGGGCCGCATACCCCCTCTTTGGGGTGGTATACCCCCTTGTAGGGGTGGTATACCCCCTCTACGCTGCCGGATTCGCCCCATTTGCTACCGAATACGCCCTATTTGCTACCGAATACGCCCTATTTAGGGTGGTATACCCCCTTTACGGTGTCAAATTCTATAGCTAGGGGGTGTATTTCAGTGTTAAATTGGAGCAAGGGTGCTGTGTGTAACTTCGTATCTTGGAAGCGTATAAATAGAGGCTTAACCTCCTCATTTCTCATCATCCATTCACACCATTCACCATCCACATTTCACACACTTTCTCTCACTAGATTAGTTAGTAGCTTTCTCTCTCTAGCACTACTCTTAGGAGTTAGAGGAGAAATAGTAGGAGGGGTTATTCTGTAATATTCGTTGGAGATACTTTGGGAAGTGCTTTTGTAATAGCGGAGGCTCTACTCATTGTAATCTTTCAGCTTATATTCAGACTACGCATTTATCTCGGTTATCTCTATCCTTATCTATTATAATGCATGCTATTGTTATTATGCTAGATTTAGGATTCGTTACCATGATTAGTGAGTAGTTAGCTTTTGTGTTTGTTGTGATGTAGTTAGCCGTTATAATGGGGGATGATGTTAATTTAAATATACAATTGGAATGATACTAAGCAACGGAAGTAACGTTATATGGCTTTCATTTGTATAGCGCCGGAAACATCACGAATGTGTGGAGTACGGAATGTGGAAGCTATGAAAGTCGTGGGCACAATCCGTTGTGGAAATGTTATTTCCAATTGTTACAAACTGAAAACTGTGTCTGTTTAACCTTTCATCTATGATTATAAACTATTCATCAAACTATCGCCTTTCCTCCAATAAACGTGGTTAAAACCCTAACAGACAAGAAGTCGCGAACCTTGTTCTGAGGGTAATTAATTATCTGTGCTATCTATGCATGGTCTGATTTCGAAGCTTTGGAAATACCGCTAAAACCTAATGTATAGTACAACGTGAATAAATTAGGGATTTATTGGGTAATATTAAGTGAGGGCTGGGTTTATATCATAGATGGGTACGCTTTAATACAAACTGAGTTTAAAACGGGTTCAGAGTGACCCGAATGTGCAACATGTGTGGAACACCGTAAAACGTCCTACTACTTAGTTTAATGCTGGAACCACCTCCGGTGTAGCACATACGCATGGAAGCTACGAAACGGCCGTTGGTGTATACACCCTAATTTGCATTAGTGCACAAGGCATGGAATGCCGTAAAACGTCCTAGTACCTCGTGTAAGTGTCGGAACCTTCCTTCCGGAATGGTTCCTATACACCCAAGCTATGGAACGGCAGTCGGTGTATACATTCTGAGCAGCACTGGGTCATCCACCAGCTCTGAACCTAACAAACCATCGATGAAAAGTTAACAGACGCTTTCCGAATTAAGGTCTTAAATGCTCTATTTGAATTAGAATACTTTATGGAATCAAAGAAAGGTCGGAAATTAAATATCGGTCTGTTACCTTATTCATGCGCCTAGGAGTTAACTCCAAGACGGGTCACTTGTCTTCACAGACAGTGTTGGGGGTAGAGCAGCCTGATCTGATCAGAATCGTGACAACCTAGTACTCAGTGACATGCTATCTGAGGAATCAGATAGTAGGGTGCTAGTGTTGACTCCATAAAGTACCTTAAACAGTAGAACACAAATACTTAGAAAGAACGTTTTCAAAACATCAATCCAAACATCATCTCCCCTTTAGGCTAATGAAATTACAACAAACACTCCTCTCCATACTGATTATCACCTATTATTTTATTTTGCTGTTTATTTAGCTTAACTTAGGACCTAAGTAATTAAAAAAACCAAAAATCAAATCTCTTGTTTACAAACCCTGCTAAATCGAATCGATCGTCTTGACTGCTTGGTTTCACAATACGGTTGATCTTAAGAACGATCCTGAGTCATTACTTGTCGCAATTCATAGTTATAAGTAAAACTTAGGTCCCCAGCTCTCTATAAATTTAAAACCACCCTCTCGATTGCCGCCTCGACTGGAAGGTCCGCAACGACCAGGAAGCTATTCCTGAACCGACCGTTGGGGCGCGATCAACAATCAATTCATATCACTACCATCATGTACAAGTAATACAATTAACTTCCACTTGATTGTACCCACCTCTAGCTCGGAAGCTATCCGGTAACATGTACAATCAATTCATATTATAACAATCCACAAGTAACAATTTAAACAAATAAAACACAATTAACTTCACATGGTCGTATGCTCCTCTTACTCGAAAGTAATACGGAAACACGTACAACCATTTACTTGATTAATTCTTATACTACTCACCTTAGCCTTGAATTGATGATATACAAGATACAACCAATAGTAATACTTCCAACTTCTTAGCACCTATACACATAACACGTAATAACATATTTAAATTCAAGGAAATCATGACTCTAAACTAATAACCACTCTTAAGCCCTCCCCCACTTTGATTAACCTAATCAACTTATTAACAACTCCAATTAAATCATGTTCTATTATCATTCTCATACTCTAATTACATCATAAACCATACTTTTAACTAACTAACACCAATTCATAAGTATTTAGCAAAACCCCTTAATTATTCAAGAACACTTATAATGAAATTACTCATTCTCAAAGTGTAATATGATTAAGAATCACCACTAATTCACTTACTAACAACAATTCTAACAATTCCTAACCCTAATTTCGTATTAATTTCACTAATTTAACTAAATCCCATGAAAACCCCTCAAAACCCAAAAACTAGGTTAAGAATCTTAGAAGAATCAACTTACAGAAGATTAGGGATAGAAAGAAGATGATTACTTGAAGTTCTTAAGGCTTGATTCAAGGTTTAATTGATGATTTGAAGGTGATGTTGTGTTTCTGCGATTTCTCTAAGTCTCCAGGAAGTGATTTGGAATATTTGAGAATGAAATAGAACCCTCCAGGCATAACACGTATCTATCTATTATTTATTTTAAATCCCATTATTTTTACAGTCTGGAACTGATAATTCGTTTACGTTTTTCTCTGTATCTCCTTAGTTACACAATATTATTTCGTAATAAAATTATATTCGCGTACGAAATTAAATTCCTGAAATTTGGGGTGTTACACATAGACAACAAAAGACCAAAAAAACCCTCAAGTCAGGACAACAACACGTTTAACAAACACCCCTCTAAACTCATACAGCTACGAAACAATGACCAAAAAATAAAAAACCAAAACAGACAATTAAATAAAACAAGTCATCAAATAATAAAACAATAAAAACCAACAACATCTTTTTGACATCTTCAAAATACACAGAAACTCATCATCAGAGTGACACATTACCAGAACAATGGTAAAACTATTGGACAGTAGTAGCAACATATGACCATGACTTCAAACCTTACATATTCCGTTGATCCCAAGTGCATGAAAAGGCTTTGTCTCTAACGGAAAGCCACCATATGACCATAATTTAATTTGACACAGCAGATCCACATCATCCACATTTACCTTCCTGAAAATCTTATCGTTACGATTATTCCAAATCACATATAAAGCTGTCCAAACAGTACACAACTACACACCCACGCTTTATTCTTTGAGCTAGATAAAAAAGGTACTTCCTTGATGCTTTGCAAGCTCTCCAACCGAATTCACATCTACCCTACCTAAAACCCACCATTAGAAAATCTTGTCCCACAAATTTCTAACGTAATTGCACTTTAAAAAACAATGACCCACCGTTTCAACCTCGCTATCACAAAAAGGACACAACACACTATGAATATCAACTCCCATCATATCAAGTACAACACGAACCGATAACCTATCATTACTAAGCCACCACATAATTTATTCACCTTCCTTGGAACCTCCTTGCAACATAAAGTCTCCTTTTGGTTTCTATTTTTCACTAATTTTTTACCATCCACCAACACCCTCAACTCCTTACTCGAGAAGTTACCATAGTTACCTAAAAGGCATTTCACTTATCACCCTCCACTTATCATGTCCTCCTTACACATAACCATTTGTATGGTCAAAATAGATCGGGATCTTATTTAATTCGTTATAAATGCAAGATGCCAAATATTTGTAACATATATTAATAAATTTTGAATAAAATGACTGAAGTTTATAAAATAATCAAAGGGGTATTTGTATTGGAATTCATTTTAGGTAAGTTCAACATGCTTGACCCGTTTTTTTCCATTTAAGTTGTTTTTTATCTACCCCTTTGACTTGTTATAAAGAATATAACTAATCTGGATCGACCCATTTATAAGTAAATGGACTAAAATTGTCTTCTAAGCACAAAGAAATATATATTGAAGATCCCTACTTGATAATACGAAGGTTTATCTCATCTCCAATCAGGTCCCTTAATAGGAAGCAATAAGTGATGCCACTATTTACCTGATGAAAAAGTCGATTATTATCATTGTTTAAGTGAAAAGTTGTTGAATTTGTACCTTTTGGCAGAGCAAAGCTAGCTCCCTTGGACTGATATCCCTGACCAATATTATTCACATCACAATATAATTTGAAATTCTCTCTAAGTACCAAAGATGTAACACCCCCAAATATACTGTTCAGCGGAAGCAATCTTTGGGGTGCTACTAATCAAAAATCATCGCACAAGATTACATCGAACGACCTCTAGTATGTTGTATCCTGTGGGTAGTCTTACTGTGTATGTGAACCTGAAAAACATAGTAAAAGTCAACATGGTTGTTGAGTGAATTAACAGGTTTTATGTTTACAAGTGTAGTTTGATAAACCAAGATTGTTTGTAAAGTCGTATTGCCATAATAGTTTAATGATGTTGTGTAGAACGTTATCCAAATACAGTTCAAGCCAAATTGTAATAAGTATCCTAGTAGTAGTAGGAAAGTAGTATTCTAATAAAGTTTTAGTAGGATCGTTATCCTAGAATATAGTTTTAGTAGGATCGTTATCCTAAAATATAGTTTAAGTAGGAACGTTATCCTAAAATATAGAAATTCGTTGGGACGTTACCCAATTACACAAATTCGTTGGGACGTTACCCAATATTATAGATTCATTGGGACGTTACCTATTAGTACATATTCGTTAGGACGTTACCCAAAGTACAGTTAAATTGTTTGTAGGAAAGTCGATATCCTATTAGTAGTTTGGTGGGTCCATGTCAGTAGGATCCAGTACCCATGTCAGTAGGGTTCGAGTAGTAGGGAGTGTCAGTGTCCCATGTGCAATAAGTACAATGGATCCATGTCAGTAGGATCTAGTACCCATGTCAGTAAGGTTCAAATAGTAGGGAGTGTCAGTGTCCCATGTGCAATAAGTACAATGGATCCATGTTAGTAGGATCTAGTACCCATGTCAGTAGGGTTCAAATAGTAGGGAATGTCAGTGTCCCATGTTCAATAAGTATAATGGATCCATATCAGTAGGATCTAGTACCCATGTCAGTAGGGTTCAAATAGTAGGGAGTGTCAGTGTCCCTTGACCCATGTCAGTAGGGTCTGGTCCATGTCAGTAGGATCCATTAGTTTCTCAAAAGGTAGAGACTTTGTACGTGTGCCCAAAACGTAGGGACTTCTCAATCAGTTCAGTAAAAGATGTTGCTGGTTGTTCTCCAGCGAGTTTCCAAGTTGTAATAGTTTGTAAATGTGAAAACGTTATTTCATCAGTAACAATCCGTTATAAAACTTATTAGCGTTTTATAATTTGTTTATACCCCTAGTATACAAGTATCCTCAGTATAGTTCAAAAGTACTCTTAATCGTTCGAGTAAAACATGTATACAACCGTGTAGTCATGGAAATCAGTAGTAATAGTATTCTATGTTTTTTACCCCAAGTTGAAAGCAGTAAAACAGTTAAATGTAGGGCTGTGAACTCACCTGTGGGAGCCAGCGTTCTAAAATACACGTGTCATCCAAATAGTGACCTCCTAGCGTCCTAAACGTGTGAGGTTATTTGTATGAGTATGTGACTAATAAGTCGGTCTAAGATAATTGTCCACTCAACTAGTAATGTCCAAGTGTTTGTTTAGTATTTCGTTTGTAGTTTGAAAACAAGTATGGCCCGTTGGTGACGGTATGTAGTAATAAAATCTGAAAACATTGTTATCGTGTTTGTTTCAATGTATTTTTATAAAGCATAAAACTTTGTATGGGGGTCCGGGGGCAGCGCCCCTGGTAGCGGGGTCCAAGGGGTGGCAACCCCTGGCTGGGGTCGAGCTGCCAGGTCAGCTTGGAAAATTTTTATTCCTACTAGTATTGCTTTAATAAAAACGTATCAAAAATTTAAATTTGGAAAAATCGACTAATGTTGGCCGCGGACTGAAAGTGTGGTGTGAACTGAGTTCGTGATGCGAACTGAGTTCGCGTTGCGAACTGAGAGTGAGTTCGCAAGACAAAGTGGGTTCGCAAGTTTCAACTCGTAGGTTTCAATTCGCAGGTTCAGTTTTTGGTAGGTAAATCTCGGTCCGCAACTCGATCTGCGAGCTGAGACGCATCTCAGTTCGCAGACGACGCTGTTTGCGATTTTTGTGGGGATTTTCGAGTTTAAAACGTTTTAACCGATTTCTTGGATATATTCTTGTTGTGTGGACTTAATAGCACGTAAATAAACATAAATCAAATGTTTTGAAAGTGAGAAATCCCTTACAAAGCTTGTGAAGACAATGGAGGAAGGAGATGGTGATGAAGATGCTTTTTGATGATGATGATGATGATTCCGACGGTGGTGGTGGTGGCGGTTCGGCGGTGGTGTGGTGGTGGCTCTTGGAGCCGGTTTGTAGAGAGAGAAAGGAGGGAGAGTTTTTGTTTTTAGAGAGAGATATGGAAGATGAGAATTAGGGTGGGGGTTGGAGTAGAAAGGAAGAAAAAGGGGAAGGTGGGTTGGGTCCGCAGCCCACGGGTCGACCTAGTCGGGTCTCGGGCTCGAGTGTTTCTCGTTTTCTATTCTCGTGTCATTCGTAAATGATTAAATGTCGATTGTACGTTAAGAGTAAAAGGTTTCCGTATATCATCGAATGATATGAGTTCAAATGAATAACGACTAATTTTCAACAAAAATAGATTTATGTTATTTGTGTAAAAGTGTCACCAACGTCCATGCTAAATAATGTCGGACCTCGTCCGATTCGAGTTCACACGATTACAATTAATCGCGTATGTGTGTATCTATACTACTTAATAATGTATTTGGCATATAGTCTTAAAAGGAGTAATTGTAAAGGACTATTTTACCCTCCACTTAACAACTCTAACAATACCACCAATGTTCTAGCCGTTTGATATTTTAATGTATTAATGACTAATAATGATTAATTAATGATAGGAATTAAAAAAAAAAAATATCCCACATTCAAATACTACTACTTAAAAAAAACGTCTAGCAAATACCAATAAAGGGAGCTGATTTTGGCAAGTAAACTTTTACTTGTCACAAGGAAACAGTGCATTAACCAGTTGTACTATAGGCATTAACAGATGTACTGTTTCCTTGTGACAAGTAAAAGCTTACTTGCCAAAATCAGCTCCCTACCAATAAAGCATATAAAATAGGATGGCTTATCAAATAATATGTACAATAGATAAACCAATAAAATGAAATTATTTAACGCATAGAACCATATAATTGTTCAAACTAATTTGTCTCTTCTATATCCACATTTGAAACTGATTAACTTTTGCAAATAATCAGCCACTCATTTCTCAAAAAATTGTAAATGATTTGCCACCATATATGTATAAATAGGATGGCTTCACAAATAACACCATAGTCAACCAACAAAATTATTTTCACCGACACACTCATAAAATGGAATCGTCCAAGAATCTCAAATATTTTGCTCCTGATAACGCTAAAGTTGTTGATGTGAACCAAAACCTACCTCCAACAATTAACGACCACTAGAATCAAAACCACGTACTGTCCATCGTCGCTATTTTATGAAGATCGTGTGAATTACCGTTCCTAAAACACCTAACATCATGCTCGCTAAATCCACCAAATGGAAAGATATAATCTACGCCATAGCCAATAGTGGCGAAGTTAAGCGACACATGATCACAAGTCTCTACTTCGATTTTGGGTTATAGCCGTAACAGGCGAAATTAGAGACGATGAAGCCTTGGTGTATAAATGGGAAACTCTCAAACTCATAGTGGATTAATTAGAAAATGAGAAAAGGCGGTTTTAACTTTAACATGAATTTACGGACTATGTCCTTTTTTATTCATTCTTCTATTTATAAGTAAATATTATATAAATATCTTATTAAATTAAGAGGCAATAGAACTACATATGAGTTTATGTAATTAAAAATCGTTTTATTTAAGTATATATAAGTTTATTTTATTTCAATATTTTTCATAAGTTTCCAACCGACCGCTATAGATGCAGTGATAGCCGTTGGTCAACATTCTAGAAAAATTAGTATTTTTTCCAAGAATACCTTTGTGTCATTTTAAAGATGACATAATCCCTTTCAACAGTTCCCCGTACGACTCGGTTTTGCAATGACAATTAATAAAGCTCACGAACAAACGATTTCAAACGTTGGTGCTTATCTTCGAGATAAAGCTTTTTCGCATAGGCAACTTTATGTGGCACTCCCTGTAAGGATGTCACACTTGACGCTACAATAAAAAGGTAGTGTAGCATGTCAAAAAGTTGAATTATGAGTTTACACCTCAAACATGGTCTATCAAGATGTTTACACGATAGAAAAAATATATTAGCGTGTGATGACTACAAATGATTGTAAGTCCTATTTTGTTAATAAGCTTATTCAGTTGTTTGTTTATTTTTTAAATTGAGTTGTTGCCTAACCTTTTTCCTACATGTATCTCATAAGATAAAAAAAATTGTGTTACCATACTATTAATAAATTCTCAAACTTTAAGCGTTCTAATATACGATGTCACTAAATTTTCACAATAATTTTAGTGTTATGGATAGCACTTTATACTTACGGTACATAAACTTTCATGTAACTTTATTCATAATTTCTCGGTAATCATCGCCTTCGTCATCCTTCGATCATGATAATTTTGTTTATCGCTTTGAAGCACCTTCGTTTTGATATATAAAAGGTACCGCCGCAACGCGCGGGTACCTCGCTAGTGATTGGATAATAGGTGCCAATTTTTGGACAAATTTATCTCATCAAAGAGTTCTTTTATTAAAAACATCTCGGAAAAATCGGCCTCCGAGGATGGGGTTTTTTCTCACATCTTGATTTATCTGTAATCGGTGTGAGTTTTTTCATCTATTTTACAGTCCTCACAATCAAAGTCTTGGGAAGGATCTAGGATGTGTTTTATGTTGTATTTCTAGATTGTACTCTTTGTTTTTTGGGTTTCTAGCGCCTTGTTAGTTTTTCATTTAATATAATTTTGCCGTTCAAAAAAAATATATATTTAGATTAGATTAGATTAGATTTAGATTAGATTTAAGATATTTTATTTGATTTTTGTATTAACATTGTATATGTATATGTATATGTATATGTATATGTATATGTATTTCTTTCAGATACAAACACATATACTCATTTGTCGGAGGTTTTTCTGGAATAAATCTCTCTACCTTATAATAAGTGTCTCTACCTTATGATAGAGGTACGACTGTTTACATTTTACCTCCACGTACTCTCTTCCGGAGGGGCTGTGTAATATTGTTGATTGTGTGCTATACATAACGAACAGACTGGGCCTAATGTGTGGAATTATATATACCCTCAGTAGCGGAGGGACGGTGGACATTATGAACAATATTCATTTTGTACCGTTTCTACTTTTCTGAGAAATCATATATATAAATTAGTCAGAAACCATAACAATAGGTTATGTACTAAGTTGGTAAGAGGCCATGTCTTCAATCTCATGGTCGCAAAATCGAATCTCACATCCCTTTTTTATTTTTATAACCTTGGTTTATAACTTCCTTTAAATTACATACTAACCCCTTAACTTTAGTTTAAGTACGAAACGACCCATAATTACATTTATATTTGCATGTTTGATCATTTATCAACTTTTAATCTATTCACAATTATTCCATCCGTCGTAAAATAATTGACTCATGTCAAAATGCACACATTTTTAAGAAAGTCACTATCCACTACCAATAATATCTCATCTTCATCCACCAAAGTCTTTTTTGTTTGGCTGTAATGAAATCCGGAAACTTATTTTGGGACAACTCAAAATAGTAAATGAGACACTTATTTGGGATGGAGGGAGTATTATTATTACTATTGTATAAATTCGTCCCCAATTAAATATCTCCAAGAACTTCAACCAGATGAGTTTATAATTCAACCGTTTTACATAATTTTTTTAGTTAACTTAAAAATAAATCAAAATCTAGGCAATCTACAAAATCTTAATCTTAATCTTAAATCTTAAACCCTTATTATGCATTTAGTCATTTTGGCTTAATGTTTGAAATGGGGATATCGGAAATTACCTTTATACCCTCTAACTAATTGGATAAATATAGAAGTTAACATAATCAAATCAATTTTACACCTACTTTCTTCTCTTAATAAAATAAAGTCAACCATTTATTAAATTTGTTCAATTAGATTTCGATGTATAATATAATTTTGAATTGTTTGTACATTTAGTAAAAACTTAAATTTAAATAATCAAAATTGTTTTCTATCACTATTAATGTAATAATATTCATATCATAAATCTTATGATTTCACAAAATATATATTAAATTGAAATATGGGTGAGGTTCATGGAAGAAGGTGTAAAAATGAGAGAAGGGAGGGAAACCAATGAGAAGGTGACAAATGTCTCCTCATTTCTCCACATTTTTATTCATTTCCCCTCCATTTCTTATTTCTCCACCTTTTTAATCAAATTCTCCCACTTTTTTTATTTCTTTACTTTTTTTTCTATTTCATTTTTTTTAATTTATTTTTTTGTTAAAATTTTTTATTATAAAATAAAATTTAAACTTAAAAAATTTAATTTTTTTAAACGTGTAAAATCTTCTATAACACTTTTGTTAAAAAAATTTAATAAATAATTAGAATAAAATTTGTTAACATTTTTTAAGAAAAAATTATCACTTTAAAAATCTAAAAAATTAGTTTTTAAGTAATTTTCCTATTTAGTTTTAACTTTTTTATATCATATTGAAATTTGTGATGCACCATATATTATATATAATGATGCACATGAATATTAAAAACAAGATACAATAAAACTAAATTATTATTGTATTCATCAACATTATAACTATGATACACTGATTTTCTCTGAATATGATGCATCGAGTATTTAAATATCATGCATCAATACTATAAAACATCGTTATTAAATTAAAAAGTGGTGCATCATAGTTATAAAACATGGTTCATCATAGTTATAAAACATGGTGCATCGAGTATTTAAAATATCATGCATTAAATTTCAAAATATATTATAAAACATCGTTATTGAATTAAAAGGTGGTGCATCATAGTTATAAAACATGGTGCATCGAGTGTTTAAAATATCATTCACCAACTTTCAAAATATAATATAAAACATAGTTATTGAATTAAAAAGTGGTGCATCATAGTTATAAAAACATGGTTCATCATAGTTATAAAACATGGTGCATCATAGTTATAAAATATGATGTATCATATAGTTATAAATATGACGCTCCGACTTTTATATACACGATAGACATTATTAGTGTATAAATCTTGGTGCATCATAGTTATAAAATATGGTGCATCATAATTTTAAATTTACAATGTATTGAAGTTATAACTTTGTTATATCAAAATTTATTTTATTCAATGTATGAATATGGTGCATCACGTAAATATATATATTTTTTGTAATATTATATATAAAATTGTATTTACATATAACAACATGAGGTAAAACAACAACAGAAAAAAGGTTGAAAATGCGAAAAAAAAACAAAAACAATGATAAATAAGCCGTGAAAAGGGTTAAATGAAAAGGTTGAAAAAAAAATGATAACAAACACTTTAAAAAATGCAAAAAAGAAAAAAAAAGTTCTTTTTTAAAAAACAAAAAAAATAATAATAAGAAACAAGATTAATGTAAAAAATAAAACACTAAAAAAATTTAAGAAAAAAAGTGGAGGAGAAATGATAAAATTAGAGAAATGAAGGTGGAGAAATGAAGGGAGGTGGAGAAATGAAGAAGCATACGTAGCACCACCCTATTCACTCCTCCACTTGCGTCCTCTTGCGTCCAAAATAAGCTTTCCGTTCATGAACCAGTATCTTGAAATATAGGCTAAAAGAAAGAAAAAATGAAGTAGTAACCTATGCTAATATAATTATTATTGTTACGTCGACTATTATTGCCGACCACCATTATATTTTCAATCATTACCGTCGCATTGCGCGGGTTACCGACTAGTCTATATAAAATGTTATGGTTATTTAGCCTAACATAGAACCAAACATATGTAATTATCTCGTAGTTAGGCACAAACGGTGTCCAAATTTTTCCTGGTGTTACATTAGACATGTCGTATTGTCTCAGATAATTGGCAACAGCTGCACCCATAAGACGATACATCAGGACATGTATGTGAGACTAATAAATAAGACCGTAAAAGACAACTTGAGATGAATAAAGTGAAACCAAGACTATATTTTCAATGGATATACTATAGAAAACTTACCCAGTATCTCGTAGAGGACCTGCTGTAAAGTTTCAATAGTTCCTCAATTTCTAGATGCCTTTATCTACAATAACCCTGCAGTTATAAGCAATTTAAACTTATTGTGAATGTTATATCACCATTGTGAATGTTGTATCACCATTTGCATAATACTCTGTAATACATATCCGTTTTAAGTAATCTCCTCAATATTAATATGTATATAAATGTCTACACAAATTTTGATGAGTAAAAAGTCAGCAGCAACTTAATACATGGGAAGTGATTCGTACACCGCCTATTTTTGGCCATACACCACCAAACGTGCTTTATAGTGTTGTACAATACAACACCCTGTAGCATGTTTGGTGGTGTATGGCTAAGAACAGGTGGTGTACGAATCATCATCCTTACTACATTCTTACGTTGAAAAAAAAATAATAATTTAAAAGTTTTACCAAGAGAAAATTTTATCAAATCGTCATCATCCTAATTTTCAAGGAAAATTGCTTCAAAACTCAAAACCTCCAAACATGATATCAAATTGGGGTTTAATTCAATATATATTAGAATACGTGATGGTGGAATAAAATGAAAAGAATGAAACTAAGACTAGCTGGTAACCCGCACAATGCGGCGGGAACATATATGAAATCCCTAAAAACGTAGTGAAATAGCATTTGAACAATGATTTAAGCTATATAATGTTAGTAGGTTGTTTTATTTTTATCTTGTGATTGTGTTGATATTGCTGACAACTTGCTGTGGTAATATATTCACGAGATACAGAAGTTATACATGCAGTAGTCTGTACGTAGTGTTAGTAGGTGGTTTTATTGTTATGTTGTGATTTTGTATTAATGTTAAATTGATATTGTATTGATATTGTATGAAATGTAATTTATTGTATATAATACTTGCTCTATTTACTAAGTGGACTTTACCAAAAACTACTACTTGCATTATTTAGATAGTGGACTTTCCAAATAAACTGCTACACGTTGTTATTATTATTAGATAGTGGACTTTCCAAATAAAGTGCTACACGTGGCTGTAAAAGAAATTTAAATTGAGTGTAAATTCAAAGTGAGGGGTATTATGGGGATTTCCCATATCCTTTTGATAAGTTTAAGCCAAAGCTTGGAAATGAATAATAAAGGGGTAAAGATAATAATTCGTTAGTCACAACTCACAAGTAAAGGCTGAAATCAAAAAATTGACAAAAGCCTTAATTAGATCCATCATCAACAATCGTCATTATATAATCCTAAACAATCAACAATCTATATACCTGGTTAATGATGCAAATGAAAGATGGTAGAGAAATAGGGGAAGATGACGTATTCAAAACGAATGAAAAAGAAAAATTGTGAGCGATGAGAAGGGAACGCTCAATTGTTTCCTTGATTTGTTAGAAATTTTTTTTCTAATTTACCTTCACACCGTGTTATTCAAGTCTGTTACCTTATTTTAGGGAGGAAATTGAATTTTTAACGTAACAAATCCTAGCCATATCTGAAAACTTCCGAAAGCAAGTTTTTTAGGTTTTTTAATATTAAGGGCACATTTGTCTTTAACTACGTGAAAATTGAGATTAAGTGTGTCATTAAATAAATTAAGGGTCAAATTATAAAAGTTGATACCCCATCTAATGGTCATTTTTCTTTCAAGGTTTTTCTTATAATGTATAGAATAGATAGATAGATAGATAGATTATTATTATAAGATATTATATATTATAATTATATATATATTATAGATTTTAGATAAGTTTAAATTAAATCTATTTATTTTTATATATATATATATATATATATAAAAAAAAAAAAAAAAAACCCTTCCATTTAGTTATTTACCGTACCCTCCAGGCGCCTCCCTGTACAGTGCACACCCGACAATCTGCTTCTCCATATGGCCATATATGTAAAGGCCAGACATTTCCGAAATTAGCTTCCCAACAGGTAGTGTTCTTGTACCAAGTTTTTCTACTGTATTTTTATATTACGAGTATTAATTAATTTTCATTTTTTTTTTTTTTTTTGATTTTAAAAAAGAAAAAGAAAAAACAGTACATAATGTAATCTAAAAGTTGTGTATTTTGCAACCGTGTAACTGATAACTTAAAGCTAGCCTTAATTAATACGGACTACATCATGATCATTATGGAGGTATATATATGCTAAATTAATGTAACAGGTCTCTGATAAGAAATGTAATACAAAAAGACTTCAAATTAAATCCGTAAGATGCTAAATGTTACATAAAATGATTATTCCAAAATGTTATGGGTTAAACAAAACAAGATCAGGGCTATCTCTAAATTTTTATAGGCCTTTAACAGAAAAATATTATTTACCAATTGAGGCCCTCTAATATCAGATTAACTTATTCTCTCTAGTACATGACTATTAGTATGTAAATTATCTCATTATTATATGCCACAATTTACTTTGACACATGCTTTTTTATTGATATCTTATTTAACAGTCAAATTATCTATCAATTTTATACATCATGTATATAGATATATATTTGAAACCCTCATAAATTAGAGGTCATGGACGGTCGACCATCTCATACACCCTTAAAGAGGGCCCTGAACGAGGTAACATGTACTGAGTGGACGCTCGACTATGAGTGCCAGCTCTGATGATCACAAGACAAATTACTCGATAATCACAACGTGCATATATATTGTTTGTGTGTTGTTGTATCACCTATCGTCTATTTATATTTGTACCATGTAGTGTGCAATGTATGTAAGTTATTTCGAAAATCACATATTTTAAAACATGTACAAAAATTAAATATTACCAATATACGGAATCCACCCAAATAGCGTTTATTGTAAATAATACGTGTTTTGACAACTAGTACATACATCATAATCATAAAAAGGCAAATCGCTCACAACAAAAGTTAGTTTGCACATAGGAATCGTATTTTGACACATTGTTTACTTTTATCTAATTGTCCAAATATAAGTTATTAATCATATGTCATGTATAGATAATCTTTGGACTATATAATCGATCAATATACTCAAGGCGTATTGAATAATGAACATTGAATTGAAGCTATTTGTGCCTTGAATGAATTAACATGCGAATTGAAATGGTTTTTCTGTCTTCATAACATGTTTGTAAGGGTTTTGATTTTTAAGTAATAGATGAGTAATTAATAGGGAAAGTGATTTATACACTACTATTTTTTTTTACGTGTACAACACCAAAATATGAGTAATTATTTATATAGCACGAAAAATGATTTGTAAATCACAAATACATCATTTTAATGTATATAGTACCACACTTGATATGCATATTTGACATTATTTGTTGTGTGCAAATCACTTGATATGGTGTACAAATCATCAATCAATCCTAAAATATGTATGCCAATTGCCAAGTATTGTACATTATTCCTTAATATCAATTAGCAAAGACTATGAATGGAAGTATTTTGTCCTTTTGTGCTTTACATGTATAATTAAATAATAGATTTTGCAAAGTATTATTAATATGGTATTTGGATCAAGTGGTTAGCAAGTATTCAATTAAAAATAATGCGCAAGTTCAAATCTTGGAGTGACATTTTGAATTCATATATTTTAATTCTGATTATTGAAACAATCTATGGACTTTATTATTATATAAAAAAAAATTCTCTATAATCTTGATGTAAAATCAAAATTCATTCTTTGACTTTTTCGCTTAAAAAAAACATAATCTTTGATGATTTTAGTTATATATGTAGTCTAATTTGTCTTTGCTTTATTTTACCCTTTACCTTTTTATTTGATATTCATAGTTGCCTAAATGTATATAACTCAGTAATTGTTGAAGGTAATACACATGATGTTAAAGCGACTTATAAATTGGTATACGTTCTAAAAGTTGTGGTTACCTTTTAAAGTCAAGTTTATTGCACATACAATCATATCAAATTTATAGATTTGTCTCAAGCAAAAGTTAAACTCACAATTCAACAGTGATGAATACATTTCGATACCATTAGGCATTATCCCCTAATATCAATTGAGCAAGTGTTATGAATAGTAATTTTGCTTAACTCTATTTATCATCTTATATATGTAATTAGTATAAATACAACAATTACTTTTTTATAGCTTAATGGTTCACTAGCTTCATTTCATATATGTGAGTCCAGTGGTCGATTCTTGGCAATAGTAATTTTTGCTATTCTTTCCATTAAATAAATTTTGTATTTTTACCCTTAATCAAGGGGTATCATTTGACAGGCTATTGTAATGTACTCTACAATTTCACTCCATCAGTCAATCATATCAGCCTCCCCGCCCGCTCTAATATTGAAAGCTCTCTCAAGACGGCTGTTCCACTTTCCTTCAATTTCATGTAACTACTTTTTTAGCACCTAAAATGAGCTAAAAAATAATAGAGTGATGATTTGATGGTGGAAAAAAAGCAGAGCAGAGCGCAGGTTACAAACAGAGACACATATAAAAAAAAAAAAAAAAAAAAAATTATAATTATAAAGTGTCTTTTTTTTCTACAAATCAAACATATTGTCTAAGAAACGAATACTATTCTAAATTCTATAAAACTACCGTATGTCTGTATATATTTCAAAAGCTAAAAACTATGTGTATATGTGGATTGTAGTCATGAAGTAGAAAATGACTTATCAGTTTGGGTGACGGGAAATAAAAACTGTTGGTGAATGGTAACCTATATTTTAAGTAGGTATTAAATAAGGGTGGTGATAAATCCACCATTCAATTTGATAAATTCACCATTGACATACATTAACAGTTTGTACAGTACAAACTGTTAATGCATGTCAATGTGGATTTATCAAATTGAATGTTGGAAATATCATTGACCATTCAATAACTATAGCCTACTTAAACCTCTTTGAGACATAACTTTTTCATTTGGTTACTACTCATGGTTAGGTCTGAATTATGTATGGGAAGTAGACTGTATCCAACTCAAAGCAAAGCAGTTATCAATTGCAAACATTTATTCAACTTTGAGGTATTAAAAGCTTCTTGTCATTGAATCGAAAAGCTTTTATCATTGGAGAAAAAAAAGTAAAAAAAAAAAAAAAAAAAAAAAAACATTTATGACATCTTACACATTTTTACAGCAAAAAGTTTTTAAAAACTAAACATAGTGTATAAAAGGTTCCTGTGAGTTCACATAAGTTTTTCTTAGTATAGATAAATTAAAATAGCAAGACTCAACACAATCGGTATCGGTATATTATATATTTAAAACAAAGACACGTTAAAATGAAATTATGTCAATCACTCTTTGTTGCTCGGTAGTCGGGTTGCAACTTGCAAGTTGCAACCATATTTGAGTTACACAGATTATGCTAACTCAGAGATTTACACAGAATTTTACATGTTCATAAGGAATCATCAAAAGATGTGGATTCACACCTATTTCAACTTGATCATGATAAACACAGTAAATCAATAGAAATTAAATATAACATACATAATTATTTTCGTATATCATACTGAAGTTTAAAAATCTACGTAAATCCCATCGCGACGCGCGGGCATGATCATTCTAGTATATATCAATTTGATGTCAACAATAGTATTTCCCGACGCGAAGCGTGGACAAATAAAATCTAGTTATCCCTCATTCACGTGATATGATACAATGTACACACATTAAAAAATTGAGATGTACTACAAATTAGGACCGTTGTTATTTAGATTGTTCACCAGTAACAATCTTAGTCTAAAATCCAATTAATGCCAAGCATTCGTTAACCATCCTTTCAAGTATTTGGATTAAGCTTAATATTTAATTTAATACTACATACAGAATCAATCAAATCAAATATATGAAATAAATATATTAATTGCATTTTATTTATGGATTTTTCTAATGATAGCACTAAGGACTGTGTTTAAGATAAAATTTTGTGCATAAATGATGATACATTAAAATAAGTAGGGTAGTTATTCTAAAGTTAGTAAGGTACTTATCAGCATAATACAACAAAATGATGCGTGTTTAAAGCTCGTTAGAAAAATCCTTTATTTAACACTTAAATATTTTCTCATCAACAAATACGTTACATCCAACTTATATCAATTTATACCACCACATGAGAATGTATTGATTTCTTAATTTACTAGCAGGGTAAAATAGTAAAATCACAATATTGTTTTTACTTCGTTACAGGACAAAAAAAAAAAGCAGCCTCTCTTCCACAATTTCATGCCATGCCATTACCATACCAACAGAAAACACTTTTTAGAGAGAGATAAAACAAATATACGTACACAACGCTGTATATATCTATATATATCGTGCATTAGCATGTCAGTTACATTAGCATGTCAGTTACGCTATAGTTGCCCTTCCGCCAACACACTCATTCTGCTGCAATTTTTGTGACAACTACACGAGCATGGGGAAGGTACTACTCTGGGCTCTCTGTTTTCATTTTTTCATGATTTTTTGTTTTTTTGATTGAATCCGTTAACATTATACAAGTTTCATCTTTGAATCATTCTTATGAATCGATATGTGTAGTTTTTCAGATTTTATTTCGTCATTTTACTTAAAAGTTCTCTAGTTGCAAACAGATGTATGTGTATGTGTATGTGTATGTGTATGTGATACTGTATGTGAAACTGTATATAAATCATACATATATGATATATTCAGTTGAATATGTAATTGAGTGATTTATAAAATCATGATTAGGATTTATTACCTGCTTCTAGTGATGAAATAACTGTACGGAACATAAAAATGGAAGAACAGGTAAACAGAGAAATACGGAGAACAAAATATATCAGATTAATAGACCGAAAAAAGTTTGATTAAATTCGTTATTGTAACTAGTTTATGTACGGATTAAACTATTTTATCGATCTCCGGCGTTTTTCCGTCAGGTTATCCGGAATGTTTTTTTTTTCCGGCAGTTTTATCAAAATTTTATCTAGTAGCAACCGAATGTGTGTGATAATGTGTGTACAGGTATAAAACTATGTATCATTACGTTCAATGAATGTCTAATTGATTAAATAGTGATTTGTTAAAATAATACCAGCATCTACTACGATTTCTATGCGGCAATGCTACAGATTATTACGTTCAATTGACTGTTTTATTGAGTGAACTCGTAATTCAGTTTTCTTATCATGATTTAGTTTTATTTGACTAGCTTCTAGTACAATATCGTATGAGTAAAATTTAGTATATATGCTGGCTGCTATGTGAGTCTATAAGTATATAGGTTATGCGTGTACCAATTGACTGATATATTACTAATTTTTTTTGTTTGGATTTTAAAATTGAAGAACAAGAAAAATAAGAACACGTCAGCCGAAGTACATAATCAAAATCCGGAGATTAACAACACTGACGGAGCAGCAGAAGGTTCCACCTTAAACGAATTGGAATACGCAAACAACAACAGCGACAACAACAACAGCGCCAAGAATGACAACAACAACAGCGCCAAGAATGACAACAACAAAAGCGCCAAGAATGACAACAACAACAACAAGGCTGGGGTGATAGTGTTAGGTGTTTACCTTCACTGTCAGGGATGTGTTGAAACGGTTGTAAAGTCACTCAGAGGATTTGATGGTAATTAATTTCCTAATTATTGAATAATAACTATTAGTATTCTAATCATTAATGCTATTTACAGGAATTAAGTATTGTGATTATTTAGTTTTAATTGTTATTGAATGTTGATTATTTAATTAGGTGTTGAAGAAGTTGAACCTAATACAAAGGATAATCGAGTGACCGTGAAAGGGAAAGGGGCGGATCCTGTGAAGGTTGCGGCGCGCGTGAGGCGAAAATCAGGCAAGCATGTGGAGATTATTTCTCCTGTACAGAAGAAACAACAGGAAAAGAAAGTTGAAAAGAAGCCAGAGGTATAAAATTAATAGTTCAATTATAAATTATGAAGTTATAATACAAAAGAAGAAAGAATATCATGAAAGGGAAATGTTTGAAATACTTGTACAATGATTCTATATATGTATATATCTGTGACATTAATAATTGTTGTTTCATCAGTTTGGTATTAATGTGGGTTTGTGATTGTCTAATTTAGTGTTTGCTTGTTCCATATGATTTTGGTAGCTTTTACTTTTGTTTTTGGAATTTATGTTGACTTAATTATTTGAGCATGATGATGTATGATGTAGGCACCTAAGGTGATAGAGACTGTGTTGAAAATGCACTTGCACTGTGAGGGTTGTGCCAAGGATGTTAAGCATTGCATCCTCAAGATGGGAGGTACTTTTCATTATTCCCAGTTAAATTTCATCACAATTATCTTATGTTTGGTGGTTGAACATATGAATTTGTTTAATTATGGCATAATCTGATATTCATTTACCTACAACTGTTGGTTCCTGATTGATTAAATACTGAAATTTTGATTTAAAATACTAGAATTGCTGTATCTTCATAGTTCATGTAATCTATCTCTTTGAGCATATTGTTGGCATATGACCAAAATGAATTATCACATATAGATGAAACCAACTGCAGCCTGCCTCATACTCAGTCTGAATCATACATAAGTTTTGATCCAAGAAGATAAGGCGAATTGAAACTGTAAATGGGGATTAGCTAAAAAGTGTTATAAGTGTCTAATTGGCTTTCAGAAATCTGCATGCCATGGTGGTTTGGATTATTCTTCCTAATGAGCCTGGCATTTGAATCATGAGGTCTATTTATAGTCATCTATGGAAATTTGCTGCATCTGTTTTGTTATCTGAGTATTTGTGATTTGTAGAGCTTTATTGCTGCATCCATATACCATAGTGTGTTAGATGACAGTTTGGCTATGTATAAATGAAATTTGAATTATACTACTTGATCATGACTTTGTTTAGTTTTCAACCACCGAATACATAACAGGGTTCATTTTCATTAGATCGAATGCTAATTTGATGATAATATGAGTTGTACTCAACAGGTGTCCAAACTGTCAATGTTGATATGAACACATCACATGTGACCGTAAAGGGTACTTTTGATCCTAAAAATTTGGTGACGTTCATCAGCAAGAGGGAAGGGAGGTATGCAGAGATTGTGAATCTGAAGAACAAACAGAACAAGAACAAAAACGATGGGGAAGAAAAGCAAGACAACGAGAAGAAAGAAAAGGACAAAGATGGCAAGAACATTGGATTGTCATACCCAAACGTTCCTCCAGGGCTTGTTTACGCACCACAGATATTTAGTGACGAGAATCCTAATGCTTGCTCCATCATGTAGATAGATATCACTATGCTGCAAAAACATACTCTCAAAGTTGCATATTTTGGTTCCAGCATGTTTTTGTGGAAATTTTTGGGGAGAATTATACATATCTCATAGACTATGATTCTTAATTATGCATATTTTGGCTTAAAAGGTTGTATAGGAGTCCTATTATTAACTAATTAATGAGCATGACTGCTTATATTTCAGTGATAGTTATCGAGTTTATGAATCATACAATTGACTGCAGATGGTTTTGAGATTACACATCTTTGTTGTGAACTTGTGATGGGTTTTTCTAGGCACATTTTTGGAAAGTCTTTATAAGACTCTTGTTCTATAGTCACTTGATATGATGTAAAAAGATTTGATGATTATATACACCAATAAACAATGAATGTTGTTTTTAACCAATTAATTTGCGATACATTTACCGAACAATAATTAATGAATCATAAGCTATATACATTATTACTCTAGTGTCGTTTTTAAGCAATACATTTGAAATGCATTCACTGAATAAACTACTACAGTAGTATTCTAGAAGTAAAACAAGATATCCTTTGCAATTAAACTCTTAATTCACTGTATGGAGTAATTTAGTAACAAGCATTATAATTATAAAAAATATCTCAACTTAGATTAGATTTACTTGGCGAGTATTGGGCCATATGGCCCATACACTAATACACTATGACTCAATGAGCCTGTTAGGTCATACCTCATAAGCCCGAATAGTCAACTACGCCTTTTGAAAATCCAATGACGCGTGGTGGAAGATTAATCATACCACGTGGACAAACATACCCCACTAAGAAAAAAATAGTTCCATAATTCTCTCTTACCATTTTTTTTTCTTAATAACTCTTGACCCTTTCCCTTCATGCAAAACTTTACGATCTCTTCGTGACAAAAAAACATGTCAGGTGTACAACTCGCAGCGGCTCATGCCTTAGAGCCGGAAAAGCCATCCACCACCACCTCCACCACCGCTGCCGCTAGCGGTGGTGGCGTGATGGGATCATTACGGTGGATAGAACTCCAATTGGTAGCATTCATTATGGTTTTCTCAGCCATTGGTCTTGTCCCATTATTCGATTTAGTTTTTCCCGCTTTAATCACGGGGTACCTTCTCCTTTTATCACGTTTAGCGTTTCCTGGTGCGGCTAAAAGGAAGGATATTGTGCATGCGACAGGAATGTTACGCGTTTATTCGATTATGGGGACAGTTATTGGGTTGTTTTTGCCATTGGCTTATGTATTGGGAGGGTTTGCGAGAGGGGATAATGAAGCGGTTAGATCCGCTACACCCCAATTGTTCTTGCTTTCATTCCAAATATTAACGGAAAATGTGATAAGTGGGTTGTCATTGTTTTCGGCTCCAGTTAGAGCTTTGGTACCAATGTTGTATACGGTTAGAAGATTGTTTGTTATATTGGATTGGATACAAAATGCGTGGTTCAATAAATCCCTTGATCCAAATGCTCATATTCAGGTAAACAATCCCAACAAACTTAACTTACATGTTACCTTTGCTAAAATGTCAATTAAAAGAAATCCTGTAAAAAATGCCAGGTGGGAAATGAGCCGAGTTGAATCGGGTTGATTTGACCGGCAAACACGTATTTCTTATGAGTAAATTACGTTGTCAGTCCGTATGGTATGCACGTTATTTCACTTCCAGTCCCTGGGTCATTTTTTTTGCAGTCTCAGTCTCTTGACCCGGGTTTATGTTTCACTCCCGGTCCCTAACCTTAACGTCGGTTAATTTTTCTCGTTAAGTCATCCAACTTGTGCGGTACAAAAGGGCAAAAATGACTTTTCAAGGGCTTGAAAAAGGTAGGTGGATGTTCAAAAACTGAAAAATGAGTTCACAATAGACGGCCGCCCATTTGTGCCATGCACGTTGACTAACTTAACGGGTAAAATTAACCGGCGTTAAGGGTCTGGGACCGGAAATGAAACATAAACTCGGGTCGAAAGACTGGGACCGCAAAAAAAAGACCCAGAGACTGGGAGTGAAGTAACATGTATACCACATGTACTGGGAACGTAATTTATTCGTTTTTTTCTAATAAAAAAAACATTAATGACATAAAAAGTAAGTATATCCCTATCACTGAAAGTTTACAACTAAATATATAAAGTATCAATTATATACCGTTTGGTATCAAGATTCAAGCATAACCTAATAGACCAATTTACAAGAAAATGTGTAATCTTGTCTACTATAGGCCATACCAATAGTACTAAAGAAGGAAATTTGTCGGTTCCTCTGAAGAATGCTTTGCATAAAGTTTGTTGATTGGAGAGAATCAATAAAAATATACTATACCATTGTTAAAATTCTTTCAAAAAGTGTCATAATTTTTATTTGGGTAACATGAATACATCGTACAATAAATATATTAAATGAAAAAAATATAATGCTGACGTGGATAGTTTGATGTTTGTTTGGAACAGGATATGATATGGTATTGGTTTGGAGTAAGCTTAGCAGTGGCGAATTTAGCATATTTTTCGATCAACATATTTGCATTTTTGATTCCATGTTTTCTCCCAAGAGCCTTCGAGTTACATTTCAAGGAAAGATACGAGACAGAAGCAAAGTTGGCTGATGACAAACATCAAAATGAGACCAAAGACAAGAAATCCGATTAACTCGATATTGTTAAGTAAGCGATTAAGTTTTTATTCATATCATTTCAAGTTAACTAGTTTGTTTATATGCAAATGTATATCTTTTTTCCATCTTATTTTGTTCCATAAACACATCTTATAGGCATTAAATCTAGTCTAGACTTTAAATTTTTCGCCAATCATAATGTATAATCATACTTACTACTCTATATTTTGGTCTACATATCTACAACAGAAGGATAATATCTTAAAAAACAACACACTTTCAATTTTGTCCCTTTACATACAACATATCTTTTATGTCATGACCTCATTGTAATTCTAATTTTAATCATTATGTAACTCGAAAATCAAATATATTGTTGACTTATTGAATATAACTAGACGTGTTGCATAATGATCCAAATGATTACCCCCAACGTTGTTGTGCAGCCTGATTAGAGGTGACAATTTTAGACTCATTGGTTATTTATGGGTCAACTTGGTTAATATTTATGAGGGGATGAGTTTGTTGAGTCTCCCCTCATTTTTTTTGGATGGGTATTTAATATAACCACCAATTGTAACAAATTAACCAACGGGATTAGCGGGTATATTTTTTTTCCACCTCATTTCATTTTTTTTCATTTTTCACTCAAATAAAAAAAAGTTTGGTGGAAATCCGATGGGTCGACCCGACTTGAGACTCATTTGATCCGAACCCATTTAGACTCATCCTCCTAAATGACCCATCTAGATCCGGACCCATTTAAACCCAAACCCATCTAGACCCGTGACCCGACTCATTCATTTAGCCACTTATAACCCTATGGATCAAGGAAAATCATGTTTTTCAGGCTATGTAATAAATGTATGTTGCGTAGGTGTCAAATTACGAGTGCGGAGTCAAAGTGGATGTCCCAATTAAGAAACAATGAATTCAATTTTTGACTCACATAAGTAGTTAAAATGGACGGAAGTTGAATTACAATGAGGACGTAGAAGATAAAAAAAATGGTGTATAAAAAAAGATAAATTTAAAAGTTTGTTGTGTTGTTAGATGTTTATAGTCGGAACAATATGTAAACTATCAAAACATGACTTTAATTGGGATGAATTTACAGTAGAATAAGAATATAGATAAGTATAAAATATATATTTTGATGTAACTTTTAATAGTAAAGTCATAAACCCGTCACTTTTATCTCAATTTGAATTGAAACCCGCGGTAATCACTTGATTAATGAGATATCTTTAATATTTAACTAATATTGATATAAACCTTTCGGTGTACCCAGGGGCGGTACCAGAACTTTTTTTGTAAGGGGGCGAATTTTAGGATGTTCGTTAATTAAAGTTTTGGGTTCCGCTTTGAGACTTTTATTGTTCAAGATAAGTAATACGTTAAACTAACCCACCCAAACTTATGTCAGTCTAATTCGATTCTCAATATGAAAATCATACCCAAGGTTCATAAATTTAGCAATGTGAACAAACCTTGTGGCTTTGTATTTTAGTATGTAAGTTCGTCTGTCTTAAAGTTTCGAACTTCTGGATTTCATTATGATCTATATGCATTTATTTGTGCTGAAAGATATTTTTTATATTTATACTTCTATTATGAAGTAAAAAATGAAAGAAACACCATCACCTAAAAATTAAGAATTCAAGAGTGTTTTTTTTATGGTAACAATTTCTTATAACTAACTAAAAAATACAAGAGAAGAAAGATACTAAATTAAAAGGAATTTGAAGATAAGAAGGAAAAATATCACAAAGAAGAAAATAATGTATGAAAGTGACATAACATAAGAGAGTATATTAAAGAAACAAATCAAAAAGTTGAATGACAGGAAGGTAGAATCGAACATGTGACCAATTGGTCAAAGGCCAAGGGAACTAACCATTGATCTATGTGGGCAATTACAAATTTTGTTCAATCTGAAACATATATATCGATTATTACTAAAACCTTTGTGTAGACCCACAGCCTGCTACCGCCACTGGGTGTACCCTCACACTATATTCCAATGCTACGCGTTCACTCAACCCGCAAGGATTATCAACGTCGAGCAAATCACCTGCTCACAAATCACTCATATGTACTGAGACACGGATTCGAACTTCTGATCTGTCAGTCATACATGTAGAGCATGGACATTTGCGATGACGGTACCACTTGATCCATAATACGGAATAACATGATGAAAGCCTTTTTATAATTGAAACGTAACGTCATGAAGCACTATGGAAAACCAACGGAACACACCTTATGTTGGTAAAGATACCCAAGAAAGAATATTCGTGCCTAAATTCAAAGAATCGACATCTAAAAGGATATATGGTGCAACTTTGTTAATGATTGAAACAAGCTTTAAAATTACAGGCTACCGCGATACACGTTGATCTCAAAAGATTCAAGATTACATAAGTGAGACATAGCTTACATTTTTTACTTTCCATGGATTCTTTTAATTTGTAAATGAACTAAAATAACAAGGTAGAAAGCGTTCAACATATAACGGAATAGATCATTAAACCCCGAGCAACGATTTCATGCTAGAGAAATAGATTAAAATTTTATACTACTATATCTTATCTTATAAATAAATACAATAAAGTAAATACTTATGTGATGTCATCAATTAAATAAACTTTCAATTGTTCAACAGAGTCCTACATTTTCATTAGGATTTAAAAATAATACCCCTCAAATTTCTCATTTTTTATAAAAAGAAACTTACAACCAGATCTATTATTCGGAATAGATATACGATTACCAATTATATTACTTAATATATAGATTTAATCATAAATAATACAATTTCAAGCACCATTGCTAATACTAAAACTATAATAAATTGTTATAATTTAATCAAATAAAATTTTTCATACTTATAAAAATAAAATATAGCTTTAATGTGTAACACCCTGAAATTTGGCCCAGTAGAATCAGGTATTTCTTTAAATTTAAATACGTACATTTAATTGTTTAAATATATGTGATTGTGAAATTAATAGGTAAATAAGTCTCAGGAGATATTGTGACTAGTAAAATATTATTTGTTTTAAATAATCTTAGACGACGGTAAAATAAAATAATTTTCTCGTAACTGGTAGTTAGGTTCCAGACAATAGGGTAAAGAGGGGTATAATATTGTACTGTAAAATAAAAGGGGTCGGTTTAAATAAAAAGGAGAGGTCGATCATTTTTCCCCAATTCCATCACTTTGGTATTCCTTTCACCTAACTAAAAACCTAGTCAAAATCTCTCTCAAATCTATAAGAACAAGTTTAATTGATTGAAGAATTGAAGCTTGAATTCTTGTTAAGATCGTCATCCTCATCTTCATTGTGTTCTTCATCTTGTAAGTTATTTGTTGATGAGTATATAATGAGTTTTAGGTAAATTATTGATTATTATGATTTGAAGCTTGATGAGTTAAATTAGTGTTTGTATATCGATTTGATGATGATGATTGAACTTCTTTTACTTGATTACATGATAAAACATGATAGATTTCTTGAGTTTTTAGTTTGAATGGAAATAGTTAGGGTATTGGTGATTTTGATGATTGATGATGAATTGTTGCTTGAATCTTGTGTGTATGATGTTACTAGGTGTTATTGTTCATTAAAATTGGTCAAAATCTAAGTTATAAGTTGAGTTTGGTCGATTTTGAGGTTTTTGGTTCGTTTTGTTCGTGCAGAGTTCTAGCTGCTGCTGCCCAGGTCTGATGAACACGTGAAGCCGGCGGCTTCCCTTTGAAGCCGGCGGCTTGGCCTTTAAGGCCGTTGCTTCGGTCAAACGGCTTCTATTTTTGAGTTCGGGTACAATGTGGAAGGCGTTGAAGCCGGCGGCTTTCCTTGGAAGCCGGCGGCTTGCCTTGGAATCCGGCGGCTTGTATTGGAAGCCGATGGCTTCCCCAGTCCTGCAGAAAATTGTTGTTTGATTAATTGTTAGTGTAATCCAATAATACTTCTAGTTTAACAATACGTGTTATTGTAGTGATGTTAAATTGATAGATTTCCTAACTATGAATGATGATTAATTATGTGCTTGATTTAATTGCAATGTGCTATATGATATGAGACGATTGTTTTGACAACATGTATTTGTGTTCTGTAAATTGTGAGAAATTGGAATTAGTTACTGACTCCAATGTTTTGATATATTTACAGACAAGTTGAAGACTCAGTGAATTTAGTCGCTTGAGTAACTGAAGTCAAAGTGGACAGGTGAGTGGACTTTGATCTCTCACTATATTTAGTGATCACTTATGTGGTTACTTCAAGTGTTAATTGTTGCATTCGTGTGTTAAGCGTTTTGTGAATTAGTAAGCAAGTGTTAAGAGATCTATTGATAATTGTGTTAAAGAGGTCAACTTGTTGGACGTTTTGTTACAGGTTAGTCAACACAAGAGTTGTGAACATGTGTTGTGAATAGAGCTTGTGTTGACTAAAGGTAACAAACCGTTATCGGTTAACCGCTGTATTGGCCTGCAGTTGGTGTAAGTGTCGCTTGGTGGGCCACCGCGGCTGAGGGTGCCACAAGGGCCACCGATCCTCTAGTGATGTTGAGTCAATGTGTTAATTGTTGTAGACTCATGGTGTTAAACTAAGTGTAGTGTTAGTAATGAGTTAACTCACTTAGCTTCGTGCTAATCCCTCGTTGTTTACTCCTTGCAGGTTAATATATTTTGTTAAGGGCGGGTCTCGGAGTAAATTGAAGGAATGTTCGACAATGATGAAACTCTGATGATTTTGTACTACTTGAACGTTTTGTTAAAGTAACGCCCAACTATTTTGTGTAGTTATATAACGAAATACTTATGTAAATGATTATATGTATTTTGGATAGTCCAGGGTTTAATATATATGGGATATTGCTTCCGCGATGTTTATAAAAAAAAAAAAAAAAGTGATTAAAATTAGGGGCGTTATAAGTTGGTATCAGAGCTTAGATTTGGGCGAATTGAACAACTTAGAGTGTTTAATCCCAAATCTAGTGTCGAGTTGTCAAACATTCCGGGTTGTGGGATTAGCCATAGAGTGAAATAAGTTAGTATATTAGTGCTAACAATTAACAAGTGTTGAGATATGTTGTGATGACAGATGGCAGCAAATGAGCAACCACCCCGTACTCTCTATAATGTCTCGACTGTTCACTCCGCCCCAGAAGATGTGGATCATAATGGTACTTCGAATCCGGTAAATACAGAAGTTGAAACGAGTCAAGAGTATATATTGAGATTAGAGAACCGTGTAGTAGAACTTGAGAGAGAGCGTGCAGGGTCTTCTCAACGGTCTATTCCTACTTATTCGCATGTTGCTACTACTACTCCTCCCATTACTGCTTCTACTCGGATTCCGGTTACTTTTCCTTATGTTTCACAACAACAGCAGCAGGGTTATGATTTTCAGTTATCAATTCCGTTTCCTTCTTTTGGATCGACTGGCTATCAGGCACAGTTGTTTCCACCCTTTCAGGTGTCGAAGAAAGGATGTTCTCTCAAAACCTTCATGTCTAGTAAACCATCCTCTTACTCTGGAAGTCCTGATCCTACGGTTACCTTAGACTGGTTGCGTGATGTGGAAAGAAAGTTAGAGGTTTGTCACTGTGATGAGGAAGACAAAGTTCCATATGCTATCCAATTATTGAAAGGTGAAGCTATGTCTTGGTGGGATTCGATAACTGCTCATTTTACTCCACAACAAAAGAGTTCCATTAGGTGGCAGGATTTTCATGCTGAAGTATGCAAACAGTTCTGTTCGGAATATAATCTTGATCGTGTCAGACAGGAATTTATGGATTTACGGAAGACTGATGAGATGTCAATCGATGAGCTTATCCGACAATTTTCCGAGAAGTTAAGATTTGTGCAACAGTGGGTCCCGACTGAAAGAAATAAGATTAGTCATTTTGTGAAAACCTTACCACCAGATTACCGTACCACTGTGCGATTAGCTAGTAGTATTTCACAGGCTTTTGAGTGGGCACGATCCGCGGATAGTGATTTCATGGCTAGGAAATTGCTAAATAAAGAGAAGTATGCACAGAAATCGAAGGGTGATGCTTCCGGTATATAACACCCCTCATTTATACTTATTTAGATATAGTAAATTGGAAGCGTAAGTCCTAATAGATAGTGATAATTTACATCGTTTTATCAACTTATAAAATTCAACATTTTCAAAACATAATTTATTCAACCGAGGTGTTATATAAAACACTTTAAAACATTATATTATACAAATCCCTTATCAGAGTATTGCCTCGTGGTCAAACATTCCTGCTAGCCCAACTTCTTGCACACCCATTATTCAAACCGAAACCTGCAAGAAGTGTTAATGTGGGGGATTAGCATAACGCTAAGTGAGCAGATAACTAATCAACAACCTAACTTAGCTCAACAACTTTGTGTACAACAATACAACACATCAACCATGCATCAGTTCAACAATGCAACAATTCAACTAATCAACAACACCATAATGAGGATCGGCGGCTCTGGGGATAACCATAAACCCGGGTGGCTCCCCAAGAACACTTATCCAACCTAACCGTATGGCCATACGGACGAGACCGATAGCTAGTGATTATCTTCAACTAACACAGGAGGTGTGTTAAACTTTGGATAACCAACTAGCCCAACCAACAGTTCAACAACTCGTTGCCTCATTAACAACTGATGCCCGAAGGCCAATTAATTCAAGTGATCACGTAATCAACAAGTCACATATTCAACTAGTCAACATATCAACAGTATTATTACTATCAGCATAATCATCAATGCAAATAATAAAGTAATAACACGTTACTTGTTGTAACCAAACTTGTTACAACCAAGTTACGCTGAGGATTAGAGATCCACTCACCGACCACCTCAGGCATCCACTCAGTAGTCTAATATCACTGAGTCTTCTGCTCAACTGGAATTACAACAAAATAGAACAAGTTAGTTACTTGTTTTAAAATCTATATGTAACATCATATTAATTCATCTTCATCAAACAACATATTTAATATCCAATATAATACCATCATTCACATAAATTGTTACCTATTTACAACAATTCAACATACTTCATTTATAGATTATGAATAACCAATTAACCTCATAAAACCATATAACAAGATTATCCACCTTCAATATCATCAATTTATCAAATAAATCTTGATTAGTTATCACGATAATCACCTTTCAACTTCAACTTGACCAACTCATCACTAATCAACATCATTAATCCATTACTAAAGTTATTAACCTCTAACCTCAACAATCACCAAAACTCAAATTATGAGCTTAGGGGAAAATCAACCAACTAACTTATAATTTTACTTCTTACCTATCCATTAAGTGTTTTCACTACTAAACCATACTAATTCCATCATTTAATTCATCAAACTCATAAAATCATTATGATCATCACAACCCTCAAGAACACTTAGTCAATTTCTTCAATTCTCAACTAAGGGATATGTTATAATCATAGAATAAACATCAATTAACAACTATATCATCATTTCCAACCTCAATTCCACATGAATCATCTTAATTCTATCAAATCCACAAAAACCCATTTCTAAGTTTATGGAAATCAAGAACACAAAATCATACCTTGTTTGTAATGATGATAGAAGCTTGAATTTGAGTTCTAAGGCTTCAATTTGATGTTAAAAGATGATTTCTTAAAGTAATTTAGGGTTTCACAATCTTGGGATATGTATGTATGTGCGTACGTATGTATATAGATGGAGATATGTATGAAATAAACAACCGACTCAATATATAGATATATTACACAACTAGTTAAATTTTATTCCCCGTATTTATCATTGTCTGGAACTTAAGACCATTTACGGAGATATATATTATTTTATTTTACCGTCAACTAAATAAAATTAAAACAACCAATAATTTATTAGTCACAATAAATTATTCGACTATTATCACTATTTATTTCAAATAATACAACACACCTATTTTCTGACACACTTAATAATACTTCACAGTCAGAAAATATTAAATACTACTAGACCCGAGAACTGGGTGTTACAGCAGCTCAATTGGTGATACTAAGTGGTAAGACTTAGTATTAAAAGGGATTCAAGTTCGAATCCAACAACCTACCTGGGAGGTGAATTCCTCAGGTGATGTGGTTGGGGTGTATTGGGCTGCAGACCTGACATTGCTCCTCAGGCCCAGCTGTGGACCGCGTGAGCCCAGTGGGCTCAGGGGGAGGATGTTACAAAAAAGTGCACTTTTTATGTAACACCCTCCCCCTGAGCCCACTGGGCTCACGCGGTCCACAGCTGGGCCTGAGGAGCAATGTTAATATAAACCCACTGGGCCAGGTCTGCAGCCCAATGCACCCCAACCACATCACCTATGGATTTCACCAATAGGTAGGTTGTTGAGTCTCGAACCTGAGACCCCTTTAATACTAAGTCTTACCACTTAGTATCACCAATTGAGTTGCAGCTCAATTGGTGATACTAAGTGGTAAGACTTAGTATTAAAGGGGTCTCAGGTTCGAGACTCAACAACCTACCTATTGGTGAAATCCATAGGTGATGTGGTTGGGGTGCATTGGGCTGCAGACCTGGCCCAGTGGGTTTATATTAACATTGCTCCTCAGGCCCAGCTGTGGACCGCGTGAGCCCAGTGGGCTCAGGGGAGGGTGTTACACGGTAGGGGAAAACAAAGATGGCAACCTTCTCAATCAAGTAAGAAAACTAGTTATGGTGGTGTTCCGATGGATAATTCGTATTGTGCAAGATGTCGATCAAAACATACCGGACCTTGTTCTATTCGGATGTCAAGGTGTATGAAATGTGGAGTGTTGGGTCATAATGCGAGTGATTGTACTTATCCAAATAATGTGTGTTGGACATGTCATAAAGAAGGACATCGAGCGGGTGATTGTCCTGATGCAAGGAAGCAGGGTACGGGTGCGGCTAGAGGTTCCTCATCTTCTGGCCAGAAAAGGAAGAATCCACCAGCTGCTACGGGTCGAGCTTTTCAAATGACTGTGGATGATGCTGTGCTTACTGATGATGTGATTACTGGTACTTTCCTTGTTAACTCTGTACCAGCCCGTGTATTATTTGATTCTGGAGCAAATTGCTCGTTTATATATGTGCAATTTTGTGATAAACTGAAATTGATGCCCTCTGTGATTTCAAATCCCTTAGAAGTTGAGGTAGCTGATGGTAAGACAGTTCCTGTTACCACATCGGTAGCCGGAGCTAGCATACTAATAGAGGATCATGAATTTCCAGTTTCTTTCTTATTGATGCAAATCCTTAGTTTTGATGTTGTTCTTGGTATGGACTGGATGAGTCAAAACAAAGCCGACATCTCTTGTCATAAAAAGTTGATAAAAATCCCAGTTTCTAATCAATCATATGTTGTGGCGCGTGGGGAACGTATCAAGGGTAGTATTCCGGTAATATCCATGATGAAGGCTAGGAAGTCTTTAGTTAAGGGTTGTGAATCCTTTGTGGCCTATGTAGTAGATGTCAAATTAGAAAATGTAACATCCTCTCTTCTGGTCCGGTAATTTCTAATTTTAAATTGATGTATTTAATCGTATTAGAAATTATTTGATAAATATGTTTAAATTGCGAAACTTAGTTAAATAAGCCTCGGGACTTATTGTGCTTAGTAAATTATTGTTTGTTTTAATTTACTATAGTTGACGGTGCAATAAAAGAAGTTTCTCGCAAATGGTTTTTAGGTTCCAGACAATAGATTGAAAAGGGACTAGTTTTAAGTGGATGCGGGTCGGTGTAAAAGTTAACCGACTTAAATACCTTTCCCTTTTAGGAAAGTTCTTACTTTCCTTATTTGTCTAAAACCTAAAACTCTCAAAACCCTTAAACCCTAAAGCTAGAAATCAAGTGAATCAAAATTCAATCTGTGATCTTGAGCTGATTGTGAGCTTGTGATAGCATAAACATCATCATCATCACTTTGAAATTCTTAATTTGGTAAGTGTTTGAATATTTGAATTGAGTTTTGAGTGTGATCATGCAAATTATTGAAGTATATGTGAATTGAAGCTTGAATGATGCTTTGGTATGCATATATGGTAGTATTTGAGTGAATTGTAACTTCAAAACTGAGAATCAAGTGATTATAATGTTGGTTTAAGAAAATGGGTTGAGCTGTGTGTTTGCAGGTCTGCACCTGAGCTAAAACGCGTGGGAACGCGATCCTGAAACCTTTCCTGGATCGCGTTACTATATGAAAAACGGTTACAGAACTTTTTCTTCTTGGGAACGCGATCCAGCTCATGTTACCCGGATCGCGTTACCATGTGAAATTTCGTCACAGAATTTTTTAACTGACGAACGCGATCCCTCCACCCTTTGCCGGATCGCGTTTGAATGAATAAATTTGATGAGTTTTTCAAATTTTGAAAATGCATAAGTGTTTGAAAGAGGGTGTTTTTAGTGGCATTTAAGTGGCACTTTATTGATGTTTTAGTGGCACTTTTGTAGAAAGATATTATTGTTACTTATGTTTGGAATTGATTAACAATGTGATTACTTATGTAATGTGTTTAATTACATAAGTACCATTAGTTGAAAACAAATTACTAACTTATGATTGATTTTATGTTCTCAGATAATCCAAGGGCTCAGCGAGATAAGACTGCTGAGTAAGTAACTGAGACGAATCAGGTGAGTGGATTTGAAACTCATAGTTTGATTTGGTTGTGTCAGTTTGATTTCAATAAGTAATTATAGGATTACTATTGATAGAATGTTAACTTGGAAATGATATGCCATTTGATTGGTGGTTTGATTAACCTGTGAGCTTGATTGATGAATACAGAGGTCAACTAGATTGTCGGTTGGACTTGATTGCTAATGTTGGTCAACACAGGGTTGCATACATGTGTTGATAGAGATTAGCATTTAGTTAGCGGTTAATCACTGTTTTGGCCTACAGTTGATTTAAGTGTTCTGATGGGGCCACCCGGAACAGGGTCCTTAGGAACCACCGTTCCTCTTGACGATATTTGTTGCATTATTGATTGTGAACAGATTGCTAGCTAAATTGAATTGTAGTTGATTATTCATTCACTTAGCTTCGTGCTAATCCCTCAATTTACTTCATGCAGGTTATGTTTAATTATGTGGGTAGCCAGGAAGGGACGTTTTGATGCTGGGAATGTTTGAAACTTGCAACTCTGATCCAGTTTGTAATAAATAATGTTTTATAGTATATAATGCCCCGGGTTTGTAAACATGTTAACTATGTTTGTTTAGTAGTTAAACATATTGTATAAAGGGTTGCGAAAATTTCTAGCAGGTTTTAATAGAATATGTATTTCAAGTAGTCGCTTCCGCCAAACTTAATATTATATTGTTGTATTAAATGAGGGGCGTTATAAGTTGGTATCAGAGCAATAGTTTGGGGCAATTGTATAACACCCCTCATTTACTAAAACAATTATATTAATAATTGTGATTCGGAAGCGTATATTTCACACATGTAACCATGCTTTGCATTACCCTTTAATGTAGATAAACTTTTTCCAAACTAAATACATGACATTTCAACAACTAGGTGTTATATAATTTAAAACATTTCTTCGGTTATTAAACCAACATCAGAGTAACAGCCTGTCAAACATTCCATCAATTCCAAACACTTCCTGCCCCGCCCAATATGTCCCATCACTTATAACCTGCAGGAAGAACTGTGGTGGGGTTAGCATAACGCTAAGTGAATGAAACTATAATCTACAGTCCAACTTAGCACAACAATCTGTTTACATCAATTAACAATAAACAATCAATCAATCAATCAATCAATCAATCAATCAATCAATCAATCAATCAATCAATCAATCAATCATCATTAAGGATCGGTGGTTCTTGAGATACCTTTATACCGGTTTGGTACTCAAAGAACACTTATCAATCATCTGTATTGGCCTATACAGAATTACCGATAACCTGTTGTTAATCACACACGACCTAAATCTTTGAACCAACATTTCAAGTTTCAAGATTTCCTGTCGTCTATAATAACAACCAAGTCCAACCATCATTTCAAGTTGACCTCAGAATCTTACATACTAGCTCAAACAGCCAAGTAAGCAAACAACCAAACTAACATGGCAAATTATCTACAAACGAAAACATTATATCAAAGCAATACTATAATTACTTGTTGTAACCAAATCATTACAACTAAATCACACTGAGGTTACAGATCCACTCACCGACTACCTCAGTCGTCCACTCAGTAGTCTAATGTCACTGAGCCTTCTGTTTATCTGAAAACACATCAGAACCACACAAGTTAATAACTTGTCTCAATATTGACATAACATCATACAATTTTAATTCCATCAAACAACTTATCACTAACTTGTATTAATTCAATTTTCATCATTTCAAGATTATGATTAATCACTTTAATCATCTCAATTCACAATCACTTAATAAACTATGATCATCTTTCAACATCAAATCAAGTAAGTTTCCAAGATTATGAATAGCCATTATAAACATCAATATTCATAATCAATTACCAAATTATGATCATTAGTATCACATTCTTACCTTTATCAATCTTAATCATTGTTAACTAATATAATTAACCCATTAACAAGATTAATAACATCTAACATCAACAATTAATCAAACCCCTCATAATCATCTTCATGAATCAATCATAATCACCATGAACACTTAATCAACTTTACACAATTTAGTTTGAACACAACTAATCATCGTCATGTATCAACTCTAACATGATCACTAACAACAATTATCAAACATACACTAATTACACAAGCTTATAAGCTTTGATCATATCATAATCAACTAAACCCTTTAACTTTATTAATGATCATATATCAAATTCACCATTTCTAAACTAGGTTTAGATTATAATCAACATATAATCATCAACTAACAACTATATGATCATTACAAGCTTTAATTTCATATTAATCATCCTAATTGAATCAAATACACAAAAACCCATTTCTAGGTTTATACATAATCACAAAATTAAGACTTACCACATGATTATGATGATCAATGGATGATTTACTCATGTTTTGGAAGCTTGAATTCGAGTTCTAGGGCTTCAATTTGATGATTTCTCATGGTTTTAGGGTTTTGAAATAATACATATGAATATATGATACGTACGAATGCATATGTATGTAGATATATGTTGAAATAAAAGACCGACTCAACATATAGGTCTATTACACAATTGTCTAAATTTCATTCCCCGTACTTATCATTATCTGGAACTTAAAAACCATTTGCGGGGAAACATTATTTTATTTTACCGTCAACTAAATAAAATTAAAACACTCAATAATTTATTAGTCACAATAAATTATTCGACTATTATCACTATTTATTTCAAATAATACAACACACCTATTTTCTGACACACTTAATAATAATTCACAGTCAGAAAATATTAAAATACTACTAGGTCCGAAGACTGGGTGTTACAAATTGAATATGATTGTATGTTCAATCCTAAACTTTGATTGTGTTGTGTCAAACATTCTTGGGAAAGGGATTATGTACTGAATGTGAATCGGTTAGTAGAATAGGTGCTAACGACTAATGATTTGTAAGCTGTTGTGGTGTTTACAGATATGGCGGATAACGAGCAACTACCTGTTAACCCTAATAATGCCTCAAGGCCTGAAGTTGCTGCTGAGATTCATGATGACCGGAATGAGAATGCTGGTACTTCTTTCCATGCTAGAGAGGAGGCAAAAAGGGATCAGTATCTACTTCAATTGGAAGAGGAAAACCAAGCACTTAGAATGTATAAACAACAAAAAGAGGCTGAATCATCTCATCCTGTGTTTGGTATGATTTCACCGCCAAAGCAAAAGGTGTGTTCCTTTAAAACCTTTATGAGCAGTAATCCGTCTGTGTATTCGGGTAGTACGAATCCTTCGGTAACTCTAGATTGGTTGAGAGATGTTGAAAAGAAATTTGAAGTCTGTCAATGTGAGGAAGAACTAAAAGTTCCTTATGCAACTCAACTTTTAAAAGGAGCAGCTATGAATTGGTGGGATTCGATTACTTCTGTATTAACTTCTTTTCAGAAAGCATCTATCCGATGGTCTGATTTTCGTAATGAAGTTTGTAAGCAGTATTGTTCAAACTATGATATAGCTCGGATTAGAAAAGAGTTTATGGATTTGCAATTAACTGATAACATGTCAATGGATGATTTGATAAATCAGTTTACAGAGAAACTCAGGTTTGTTCAGCAGTGGGTTCCTGATGAGAGAACTCAGATAGAACAGTTTGTGGGTACTTTACCTAATCAGTATCGAACTTCAGTGAGATTAGCTGGCTCTCTTTCTCAAGCTTTCATGTTAGCTCGATCTGTTGACAGTGATTTAAAACCTCAACAGGCATCAAGTAAAGAAATGGTTTCTCAGAAATCTAAGAGTGAATCTTCTGGTAAAGGTAAGCAACGGTGGCAAGGAAATCAGCAGGGTAAGAAACAAGAAAGTCGTGGTGGTACTTCTGATCGTCCCAATTGGTGTATTAAGTGTAGAGCTAGACATTTTGGGCCGTGTACTGTGCAAACCACTAGATGTGTAAAATGTGGTGTGATTGGGCATGAAGCCAAAGATTGTGTTTTTCCCACTTATGTGTGTTGGAATTGCCATAAGGAAGGTCATCGTGCAAATCAGTGTTCTGAGGCTAAGAGACAGGGTTCGGGGACAGTTGTTGGTTCATCAGCTTCTTCTGGTCAGAAGCGGAAGAATCCGCCATCTGCAGTTAGTAGGGCTTTTCAAATGACAGTTGATGAAGCTGTCCATACAGATGACGTGATCACGGGTACTTTTCTTGTAAATTCTGTACCAGCTCGTGTTTTATTTGATTCTGGTGCAAATTGTTCTTTTGTATCCATGTACTTCTGTGATAAGTTGAAAATGATGCCTACTGTGATAACAAACCCAGTTGAAGTAGAAATAGCTAGTGGCAAATCGGTTCCTGTTACCACCTCGGTAATTGGAGCTAGTATTATAATAGATAGCCAGACTTTCCCAATTTCCTTTCTGTTGATGCCAATTGCTAGTTTTGATGTGATTATTGGTATGGATTGGTTAAGTCAGTATAAAGCAAGCATAGATTGCCACAATAAGCTGATTAGAATTCCAATCTCTGAAAAGTCATATGTCGTGGCTCGAGGAGAACGGGATAATGTTTGTATACCTTTGATTAGTATGATGAAAGCTAGGAAATCTTTGTCCAAGGGCTGTGAATCGTATCTAGCTTATGTGATTGATGCTAAGTTAGAAAAGAAGTCCCTTTCTGATGTACCGGTTGTTTCTGAGTATCCGGAAGTGTTCCCTGATGAATTACCTGGTTTACCACCGGTTAGGGAAGTTGAATACCAGATTGATCTTGTTCCTGGCTCTTCACCTATAGCCAAAGCCCCTTATAGATTAGCTCCGTCTGAGATACGTGAAATGATGAATCAGATACAGGAGTTGTTGGATAAAGGGTTTATTAGACCTAGTTCTTCTCCCTGGGGTGCACCAGTTCTGTTTGTGAAAAAGAAAGATGGGTCTTTTAGAATGTGCATTGATTATAGGGAATTGAATAAAAGGACAGTAAAGAATAAATATCCTCTGCCTCGGATAGATGATTTATTTGATCAGTTGCAGGGATCTTCATTTTATTCAAAGATTGATTTGAGATCAGGTTATCATCAAGTTCGTGTTAGGGATTGTGATATTCCTAAAACTGCATTTAGAACCAGGTATGGTCATTTTGACTTCCTGGTTATGCCTTTTGGTTTGACGAATGCTCTCGCAGTTTTTATGGATTTGATGAACCGTGTTTGTCGACCTTTTCTTGATAAATTTGTGATTGTGTTTATCGATGACATTTTGGTATATTCTAAATCCGAATCAGAGCATGGAATGCATTTGAGGTTGGTATTGGAAACCTTAAAGAGAGAACATTGTATGCAAAGTTTTCTAAATGTGAATTTTGGATTCGGGAAGTACAGTTTTTGGGTCATATTATTTGTAATGATGGTGTTAAAGTTGATCCTTCGAAAATTGAAGCTGTAATGAATTGGAAAGCTCCAAAGTCTGCTTCAGAAATAAAAAGTTTTCTTGGTTTGGCGGGTTATTACCGGAAGTTTATTAAAGATTTTTCTAAAATTGCCGGTTCGTTGACTAAATTGACCCGTAAGGATGAAAAGTTTATATGGACTGAACAACAGGAAACAGCTTTTCAGACTCTGAAACAGTTGTTATGTCAGGCTCCTGTGTTAGCATTGCAAGATGGGTCCGATGATTTTATTGTTTATTGTGATGCATCGATTGCTGGTTTGGGTTGTGTTTTAATGCAACGAGATCGTGTGATTGCTTATGCTTCTCGTCAGCTCAAACCTCATGAAAGAAATTATCCTACCCATGATTTAGAACTTGCAGCGGTTGTGTTTGCTTTGAAGATATGGAGACATTACTTGTATGGTACTAAATGTGTTATTTGTACAGATCACAAGAGTCTTCAGTATATATTTTCACAGCAAGAATTGAATATGCGTCAGAGACGATGGTTAGAATTAATCAAAGATTATGATTGTGAGATTAAATACCATCCAGGGAAAGCCAATGTGGTTGCTGATGCTTTAAGCCGCAAGGTAACTTCTGATCGAGTTTATTTTATGCGTTTAGAAGTTTCTTCTGATTTGGTGGGTCAGATTAAAGCTGCACAGTTAGAGGCTTTGTTAGATCATAATTTGAAATCTGAAATTATGTTGAATCGAAAGGAATTGTTATTGGATGATTCGAGAGGATTAAAAACCTTTCAGTCTAGTGTTTGGATTCCTTTATTTGGTGGTCTTCGGGATGTTATTCTGAATGAAGCCCATAAGTCCAGATTGTCTGTACATCCAGGAAGCACTAAAATGTATAATGACTTGAAACCTTTGTATTGGTGGCCTACAATGAAGATGGATGTAGCAAGGTTTGTTAGTTCTTGTCATATTTGTTCTCAAGTTAAAGCTGAACACCAGAAGCCGTATGGATCGTTGAAACAGCTTGAGATTCCCGAATGGAAGTGGGAACAATTGACTATGGATTTTGTTACCAAACTGCCTAGAACTGCCCGAGGAAATGACATGATTTGGGTTATTGTTGATCGATTGACCAAGAGTGCTCATTTTCTCGCTACTAGTGAAACTGCATCTTTGAGTAAACTTGCACAGTTGTATGTAAATGAGATTGTTTCTCGGCATGGTATTCCATTATCGATTGTATCTGATAGAGATCCGAGGTTTGTATCTCATTTTTGGCAAAGTTTGCAGCATGAGTTGGGCACCAGGGTGAATCTTAGTACAGCTTATCATCCTCAAACAGATGGTCAGTCAGAACGTACGATTCAGACATTGGAGGATATGTTGAGAGCTTGTATTCTGGAGTATGGGGGTTCTTGGGATTCTCATTTGCCATTGGTTGAGTTTGCTTATAATAACTCTTATCATTCTAGTATTGGCATGCCTCCATATGAAATGCTTTATGGTCGCCGTTGTAGAACTCCAACTTGTTGGCTAGAGGCAGGTGAGAAACAGTTTGCAGGTCCAGATATTATGAAATGCTTTATGGTCGCCGTTGTAGAACTCCAACTTGTTGGCTAGAGGCAGGTGAGAAACAGTTTGCAGGTCCAGATATTGTTCAAATGACAGCTGATAAAGTTGCAGTGGCTCGTGAAAAATTGAAAGCTGCACGTGATAGACAGAAACAATATGCTGATCCTAAACGTCGACCTGTTACTTTTGTTGAAGGTGAACTTGTTTATCTGAAAGTTTCGCCTTGGAAAGGGGTAATACGGTTTGGGAAACGTGGCAAATTGGCTCCTCGATATATTGGACCGTTTAGAATTCGTCAGATTGTTAATGATCAGTCTGTTACATTGGATCTTCCTCCAGAGCTTGCTGGTATTCATGATACGTTTAACATTTGTTATTTGAGGAAATGTAACGTTGAAGACCAGTCTCAGATTCTTCCTTTGAAAGATTTGAAAGTTGATCAGAGTCAGAAGTTAGTTGAAGAACCAGTTGAACTTCTCGACAAAAAAATTACCAAACTTAGGAAGAAACAGATTCCCATGGTGTTAGTGAAATGGAAACATAGTTTAGGTGCAAACCTAACTTGGGAAACTGAGGATAGTATGAGATCCAGATATCCTGGATTGTTTAATCGTGATGAGATTTCGGGGACGAAATCTTCTTAAGGGGGGGAGAATTGTAACATCCTCTCTTCTGGTCCGGTAATTTCTAATTTTAAATTGATGTATTTAATCGTATTAGAAATTATTTGATAAATATGTTTAAATTGCGAAACTTAGTTAAATAAGCCTCAGGACTTATTGTGCTTAGTAAATTATTGTTTGTTTTAATTTACTATAGTTGACGGTGCAATAAAAGAAGTTTCTCGCAAATGGTTTTTAGGTTCCAGACAATAGATTGAAAAGGGACTAGTTTTAAGTGGATGCGGGTCGGTGTAAAAGTTAACCGACTTAAATACCTTTCCCTTTTAGGAAAGTTCTTACTTTCCTTATTTGTCTAAAACCTAAAACTCTCAAAACCCTTAAACCCTAAAGCTAGAAATCAAGTGAATCAAAATTCAATCTGTGATCTTGAGCTGATTGTGAGCTTGTGATAGCATAAACATCATCATCATCACTTTGAAATTCTTAATTTGGTAAGTGTTTGAATATTTGAATTGAGTTTTGAGTGTGATCATGCAAATTATTGAAGTATATGTGAATTGAAGCTTGAATGATGCTTTGGTATGCATATATGGTAGTATTTGAGTGAATTGTAACTTCAAAACTGAGAATCAAGTGATTATAATGTTGGTTTAAGAAAATGGGTTGAGCTGTGTGTTTGCAGGTCTGCACCTGAGCTAAAACGCGTGGGAACGCGATCCTGAAACCTTTCCTGGATCGCGTTACTATATGAAAAACGGTTACAGAACTTTTTCTTCTTGGGAACGCGATCCAGCTCATGTTACCCGGATCGCGTTACCATGTGAAATTTCGTCACAGAATTTTTTAACTGACGAACGCGATCCCTCCACCCTTTGCCGGATCGCGTTTGAATGAATAAATTTGATGAGTTTTTCAAATTTTGAAAATGCATAAGTGTTTGGAAGAGGGTGTTTTTAGTGGCATTTAGGTGGCACTTTATTGATGTTTTAGTGGCACTTTTGTAGAAAGATATTATTGTTACTTATGTTTGGAATTGATTAACAATGTGATTACTTATGTAATGTGTTTAATTACATAAGTACCATTAGTTGAAAACAAATTACTAACTTATGATTGATTTTATGTTCTCAGATAATCCAAGGGCTCAGCGAGATAAGACTGCTGAGTAAGTAACTGAGACGAATCAGGTGAGTGGATTTGAAACTCATAGTTTGATTTGGTTGTGTCAGTTTGATTTCAATCAGTAATTATAGGATTACTATTGATAGAATGTTAACTTGGAAATGATATGCCATTTGATTGGTGGTTTGATTAGCCTGTGAGCTTGATTGATGAATACAGAGGTCAACTAGATTGTCGGTTGGACTTGATTGCTAATGTTGGTCAACACAGGGTTGCGTACATGTGTTGATAGAGATTAGCATTTAGTTAGCGGTTAATCACTGTTTTGGCCTACAGTTGATTTAAGTGTTCTGATGGGGCCACCCGGAACAGGGTCCTTAGGAACCACCGTTCCTCTTGACGATATTTGTTGCATTATTGATTGTGAACAGATTGCTAGCTAAATTGAATTGTAGTTGATTATTCATTCACTTAGCTTCGTGCTAATCCCTCAATTTACTTCCTGCATGTTATGTTTAATTATGTGGGTAGCCAGGAAGGGACGTTTTGATGCTGGGAATGTTTGAAACTTGCAACTCTGATCCAGTTTGTAATAAATAATGTTTTATAGTATATAATGCCCCGGGTTTGTAAACATGTTAACTATGTTTGTTTAGTAGTTAAACATATTGTATAAAGGGTTGCGAAAATTTCTAGCAGGTTTTAATAGAATATGTATTTCAAGTAGTCGCTTCCGCCAAACTTAATATTATATTGTTGTATTAAATGAGGGGCGTTATAGAAAAGAATTCCATTTCCGATATTCGGGTGGTTTCTGAATATACGGAAGTGTTTCCGGATGAATTGCCTGGCCTTCCCCCTGTAAGAGATGTAGAATACCAAATTGACTTAATTCCTGGTTCGTCTCCTGTAGCAAGGGCTCCTTATAGTTAGCTCCTTCCGAAATCCGCGAAATGATGGGTCAAATTCAGGAATTGTTAGATAAGGGATTTATTAGGCCGAGTTCATCGCCGTGGGGTGCTCCCGTGTTGTTTGTGAAGAAGAAAGATGGTACTCTCCGTATGTGCATTGATTATCGGGAATTAAATAAGAGGACAGTGAAGAACAAATACCCGTTGCCCAGAATTGATGAATTGTTTGATCAATTACAAGGATCCTCATATTTTTCAAAAATTGATTTGAGATCGGGATATCATCAAGTCCGAGTTCGTGAGGAAGATATTCCTAAAACCGCTTTTCGCACGAGGTATGGTCACTATGAGTTTTTGGTTATGCCGTTTGGGTTAACGAATGCTCCTGCAATCTTTATGGATTTAATGAATCGTGTGTGTCGTCCCTATCTTGACCAGTTTGTGATTGTGTTTATCGACGATATTTTGATTTATTCCAAGTCTGAAGAGGATCATGAAATGCATCTGAGATTGATACTTGAAACCTTGAAAAGAGAGCAGCTTTATGCAAAGTTTTTGAAATGCGAGTTTTGGTTGCGTGAGGTGCAGTTTTTGAGGCATATTATTTGCAAAGACGGGGTTAGAGTGGATCCATCTAAAGCGAAAGCTGTTATGAATTGGAATGCGCCTAAGTCTCCTTCAGAAATTAAAAGTTTCCTTGGATTAGCAGGATACTACAGAAAGTTTATCAAGGATTTTTCTAAAATTGCGAGCTCATTGACTAAGTTAACTCGGAAGAATGTGAAATTTCAGTGGACCGAACAACAAGAGGCAGCTTTTCAGACATTAAAGCAATTATTGTGTCAAGCCCCGGTTTTGGCGTTACCTGACGGGTCGGATGATTTCGTTGTATATTGTGATGCATCGCATACCGGATTAGGTGGTGTTTTAATGCAAAGAGATCGTGTAATTGCGTATGCTTCTAGACAGCTTAAACCACATGAAAAGAATTATCCGACACATGATTTGGAGCTTGCGGCTGTAATTTTTGCCTTGAAGATTTGGAGACATTATTTGTATGGTACGAAATGTGTAATTTGCTCGGATCATAAAAGCCTTCAGTACATGTTTTCGCAAAAAGAATTGAATATGCGTCAGAGGAGGTGGTTGGAATTAATTAAAGATTACGACTGTGAGATTCGTTATCACCCGGGTAAAGCTAATGTGGTTGCAGATGCGTTAAGTAGAAATATATCTAGTGACAAGATTTGTTTTATGCGATTAGAGGTGTCCTCTGATTTGATTTCTCAGCTTAGAGTCGCACAGATTGAAGCTTTATTGGATGTTAATTTGAAATCCGAGATCATGTTGAAACGAAAGGATTTGTTAGTTGATGATTCACGTGGGTTGAAAACTTTTCAGTCTCGGGTTTGGGTTCCATTAATTGGTGGACTTCGTGAGTTGATTTTGACGAAGGTTCATAAATCAAGACTATCCATTCATCCCGGTAGCACAAAAATGTATAACGATTTGAAACCTCTTTATTGGTGGCCAACAATGAAAGCAGATGTAGCCAGATTTGTGGAATCATGTCATATTTGTTCCCAAGTAAAAGCCGAGCATCAAAAGCCTTATGGTTCGTTGAAACAATTGGAGATACCCGAGTGGAAATGGGAACACATCACTATGGATTTTGTCACCAAATTACCGCGTACGCAGAAAGGTCACGATATGATTTGGGTTGTTGTTGATCGTTTAACTAAAAGCGCCCATTTTCTTGCGACCAGTGAAACCGCTTCTTTGACCCGTTTGGCTCAATTGTACATTAATGAGATTGTATCGAGGCACGGAATTCCATTATCTATAGTGTCAGATCGAGATTCCAGGTTTGTGTCGGGCTTTTGGCAGAGTCTTCAGAAAGAGTTAGGTACCCGAGTTAATCTTAGTACTGTATATCATCCTCAGACAGATGGACAGTCAGAAAGAACCATTCAAACACTTGAGGATATGTTGCGGGCGTGTGTTTTGGAGTATGGAGGTTCTTGGGATTCTCACCTACCTTTGGTGGAGTTTGCGTATAATAACTCGTATCATTCTAGCATTGGCATGCCGCCATATGAGATGCTTTACGGACGTCGTTGTCGAACGCCGACTTGTTGGTTAGAGGCGGGGAAAAACAGTTTGCGGGTCCCGATATTGTTCAGATTACGGCCGATAAAGTTGCTATAGCTCGCGAGAAGTTGAAAGCCGCCAGAGATAGACAAAAGCAATATGCTGATCCGCGTCGTCGCCCCGTTAATTTTGTCGAAGGGGAATTGGTTTATTTAAAAGTGTCACCTTGGAAGGGCGTGATTCGTTTTGGTAAGCGTGGAAAATTGGCTCCGAGATTTATAGGTCCATTTAAAATCCGCCAAGTAGTTAATGACCAAACTGTTGCTTTAGACCTTCCTTCTGAATTAAGTGGTATTCACGACACCTTTAATGTTTTCTATTTGCGGAAATGTAATGTGGATGATCAAAATCAAATCCTTCCGTTACAAGATCTTAGAGTTGACCTAAATCAGAAATTAGTAGAAGAGCCTGTCGAGTTAGTTGATAGAAAGGTGACCAAATTGCGCAAGAAGGAGATACCTATGGTATTAGTGAAATGGAAACATAGTTTGGGGACGAATCTTACCTGGGAGACTGAGTCGAGTATGAGGGCTCGTTACCCTAGTTTATTCGAGTCTAGTTAGATTTCGGGGACGAAATCTTTTAAGGAGGGAAGATTTGTAACACCCTGAAATTGGGCCCAGTAGAATCAGGTATTTCTTTAAATTTAAATACGTACATTTAATTGTTTAAATATATGTGATTGTGAAATTAATAGGTAAATAAGTCTCAGGAGATATTGTGACTAGTAAAATATTATTTGTTTTAAATAATCTTAGACGACGGTAAAATAAAATAATTTTCTCGTAACTGGTAGTTAGGTTCCAGACAATAGGGTAAAGAGGGGTATAATATTGTACTGTAAAATAAAAGGGGTCGGTTTAAATAAAAAGGGGAGGTCGATCATTTTTCCCCAAGTCCATCACTTTGGTATTCCTTTCACCTAACTAAAAACCTAGCCAAAATCTCTCTCAAATCTATAAGAACAAGTTTAATTGATTGAAGAATTGAAGCTTGAATTCTTGTTAAGATCGTCATCCTCATCTTCATTGTGTTCTTCATCTTGTAAGTTATTTGTTGATGAGTATATAATGAGTTTTAGGTAAATTATTGATTATTATGATTTGAAGCTTGATGAGTTAAATTAGTGTTTGTATATCGATTTGATGATGATGATTGAACTTCTTTTACTTGATTACATGATAAAACATGATAGATTTCTTGAGTTTTTAGTTTGAATGGAAATAGTTAGGGTATTGGTGATTTTGATGATTGATGATGAATTGTTGCTTGAATCTTGTGTGTATGATGTTACTAGGTGTTATTGTTCATTAAAATCGGTTAAAATCTGAGTTATAAGTTGAGTTTGGTCGATTTTGGGGTTTTTGGTTCGTTTTGTTCGTGCAGAGTTCTAGCTGCTGCTGCCCAGGTCTGATGAACACGTGAAGCCGGCGACTTGTCCTTTAAGCCGGCGGCTTGGTCTTTAAGGCCGTTGCTTCGGTCAAACGGCTTCTATTTTTGAGTTCGGGTACAATGTGGAAGGCGTTGAAGCCGGCGGCTTGCCTTGGAATCCGGCGGCTTGTATTGGAAGCCGGCGGCTTCCCCAGTCCTGCAGAAAATTGTTGTTTGATTAATTGTTAGTGTAATCCAATAATACTTCTAGTTTAACAATACGTGTTATTGTAGTGATGTTAAATTGATAGATTTCCTAACTATGAATGATGATTAATTATGTGTTTGATTTAATTGCAATGTGCTATATGATATGAGACGATTGTTTTGACAACATGTATTTGTGTTATGTAAATTGTGAGAAATTGGAATTAGTTACTGACTCCAATGTTTTGATATATTTACAGACAAGTTGAAGACTCAGTGAATTTAGTCGCTTGAGTAACTGAAGTCAAAGTGGACAGGTGAGTGGACTTTGATCTCTCACTATATTTAGTGATCACTTATGTGGTTACTCAAAGTGTTAATTGTTGCATTCGTGTGTTAAGCGTTTTGTGAATTAGTAAGCAAGTGTTAAGAGATCTATTGATAATTGTGTTAAAGAGGTCAACTTGTTGGACGTTTTGTTACAGGTTAGTCAACACAAGAGTTGTGAACATGTGTTGTGAATAGAGCTTGTGTTGACTAAAGGTAACAAACCGTTATCGGTTAACCGCTGTATTGGCCTGCAGTTGGTGTAAGTGTCGTTTGGTGGGCCACCGCGGCTGAGGGTGCCACAACGGCCACCGATCCTCAAGTGATGTTGAGTCAATGTGTTAATTGTTGTAGACTCATGGTGTTAAACTAAGTGTAGTGTTAGTAATGAGTTAACTCACTTAGCTTCGTGCTAATCCCTCGTTGTTTACTCCTTGCAGGTTAATATATTTTGTTAAGGGCGGGTCTCGGAGTAAATTGAAGGAATGTTCGACAATGATGAAACTCTGATGATTTTGTACTACTTGAACGTTTTGTTAAAGTAACGCCCAACTATTTTGTGTAGTTATATAACGAAATACTTATGTAAATGATTATATGTATTTTGGATAGTCCAGGGTTTAATATATATGGGATATTGCTTCCGCGATGTTTTTTAAAAAAAAAATGTGATTAAAATTAGGGGCGTTATATAATGGCCCGTGTGCATACATAGGTTTAAAAGCTAGTATAAATATATAATAAAGAGAAATTATATTATTTTTGATTTAAGATTTTATCACATAAATAAATTTATTTTATTTAAATTTTGTTTAATTGACTAGCGATTTTGTTATTGATAAATTCAACACTTTGATTTGGAAACTAAATTGCATATGTGGTTGATTTGAATTTAGGGATAATTTTGTCTAATTATTACAATGATTTAATATTAGAGTTGTAAACATATTGAAGGGTCATTATTAAATCAAGGGGGATTAACACATTAATAACAACCTAATTTAATTTTGTTAGATAATACAATAACAATCATATGATACAATGATTTGCATTAAGAATATACTTTTATTAGTTTCAAATTTCTTCTTCATGGAAATCAAACATGCATTATAAAAAAAAATTAGGGTTTTAATAGTGACAGCCTTAGGATGTTTATTTAACCCTCTAAATTTTGATTAATGTACAAATCCTTTATGCATATCTCAAAGTTTTAACAAAAGTTCTAAGGGCTACCATTAGCAAAATCCAAAAAATTATAATCATTACAGTCTTATTAGAATTATATTTCTTGCTTTGTTGAAATCAAAAGAAAAAACAAGACATCCCTAAATGAAAAAATGAACGATAAATTTTTAAGTGGAAGAGTCAATAATAAAATTTATTACTAACTGGCCATTAGTCTAACGGTATTGATATGATCATCCATGTAAGAGGTTGAGGTTCAAATCCAGAGTGAACAAATGTATATTAATGAAAAAAATGTAAATATTCATGGACGCCGTCTATTTGCCCTAATATTCTTTTGGGTGCCACATTAGAGCAACCACAATGATATAAAGCTTTATAAAGCTTTTTTTATGAAATTTATGACATATTAGTAGAAAAGCTTTACAAAAAGCTTTGTGCCCAATGAAGAAAAGCTTTCAAAGCTTTTCTTTTCAAAATATACACACACAAAAAATCAAAAAAGCTTTTACTCAAAGACTTGATATTTCTTAAGCTTTGCAATAATAAAGTCTTTACTCCAATGACAAAAAGTTTTTCAAAAAGCTTTTTTACAAAAAAAAGCTTTGGAAAAAGTCATTGTTGGAGATGCTCTTAGTATTTGATAGACAAAGAAAGTGTGCATTTTTCTTTTTAAATGTATCAAACAAATATGTGTCACACTTTTTGGACGTTAAAAGCATATCCCATTACACATTATTTGCATTTAAACCAATTAGGTTCCATATATATAAATAAAATCTAATCTAACACTGTACCTCGATACCAAATACTAAAGTGACCTAGTAATGTGAGTGGCCCTAGTTGCTAGACTCCCCACCTCCATATAACCTAAAAAAACAAATATTTTTCCATCCATTTTTTCTTTTACTTTTTTTTTTCATTGTAAAAGATAATCCCACCCTCTTTATGTCCTACTCACTCACAATTCTCAAAACAATAGCAACAAAAAAACCCACATTATGAAGATGAGAAACAAAGGTAAAGTATACCCTTCATCATCTTCCTCCACTCCGGTCACCTCACCGGCCGGAGACTCTCTTTCCGTTCTAAACCTTTTACCGGCCGCCATTCTTAGCTTAGCTCTTGTTGTTTTATCTCTTGAAGACCGTGAAGTTTTGGCTTATATGATAACTAGGTCTATAAAATCTACCACTTTTGATAACAAGAAGAAATCATTAAGCTCTCATAAACCACCACTTTTTGATTGTGATTGTTTTGATTGTTACACGAGTTACTGGTTCAAATGGGATTCTAGTCCTAACCGTGAGCTGATACACCAGGCCATTGAAGCTTTTGAAGAAAGTTTGACCAACAATGAGCAGTCAAAGAAGAAAAGTAAAAAGAAAGAGAAATTGGGTCATCGCCGTTTAGCCGGAAAAGGTTACACTCCGGAAAAGGCTCAGGGTGTTCAAGTGGTGCCGGAGTATGAGGTGGCATTGGTTGAAGGGAAGGATGAAGAAAGTGTAGTAGAGGAACAAGTTTTGGATGATGACGTGGCGGAGGAGCAGTCACCGGAGACGGCGGTGGTGGTCAGAGATATAGCGGCGAGTCAACATAAAGGGTTGGCTAGAAAAGTGTTACCGGATGTGATAGGGTTGTTTAATTGGCGTTTATGGAGTCTTTGGAGTCCGAATGTGTAGTGATAATTTTTTTAAAATCTCGATGTTTATTTTTTTTGTTATATCAAATATACTACTCTATTGTCTGTCTCTGTGCACAATGGCATTGGTCTTTGTTCCTTTTGTTCCCAACTTTATGCTGCGGGAGCTGACATTGGCCGGTTCTCCGGTGAAATATCAAACAATTGTTTTGATATTTAAAAAGGGGAAAAATAGAAGATAATGACTGTAGATAAATGTTGGGGTTGTGTTAAATTGTGTATTTACTTTGTAATTTTAGTGAAGGAGGTAAAAGTTGAGTAGGTGGGGGGTGATATTTGGAAAATGGGGACAACAAAGGTGACATGTGAACTTTAGACCAAATTGATGTAACCCTATTGCTTAACTTTCCAATTTACGTAAGACCTGAATAGCTACATGTACGGATTATTCTGAGCTTTTTTTAAAGGGTGTGTACAAATTGTTCAAAGAATGTGATTTAAAACAGTATTAATTGATAAACATAAAACTACACTGATCAATTTTAAATAATATGTGGGAATGATAACACATAGGCTAATATTCAAACAAATGAGCTTTCATCATGGTGTTTGCGGCTTGCCCTAGCATTAATGAGTGGAGAGGGTGGTCTTGTAATAATATTATACTTTCTCCGTCCTAAAATCATTGTTCAGTATTGACTTTTTGAAGTCTTTATTTTTTAACTTTGACCTTAAATATATTTGTTCGTGTTATATAATACTTGATGAAAATTATATCAATGAAAATACATTTAAAACTCAATCCATTTATATATTTTACGTCAAGCATTATATAACACAAATAAAAATATTTAAGGTCAAAGTTGAAAAAAAACTTCAAAAAGTTAAAACTGAACAATTATTTTGGGACGGAGGTAGTAACGCTTATACTATTGCAGTTAGTTAAGATGTGCTTTTAAATCTATCAACCCACAAATACAGGAATACTCTAAACCCCTAAATCTACAAATTCATTCCCATTCATATCTACCTTACTAGTAAACTCAGAAGTCATAACCATAGTGATTTGGTTAGACAAACCAGAGATCCCAGCTGATATTTAAGGTTAAAATGTAATAAAACGATTTGTTGATAAATAATGAGATAAAGAGATGTTTAATGCAAAACATTTCTTATGTATATAGACATTAATGTATTGCAATTTTAAATCTGCTAGTACTTAGATTTCATTCATACGTCTCCTCTACATGCGACTTCCAAGTTCAAGTCAATAACATATGTGAAATTTATACCAAATTAGAGTTGATAATTAACGTGTTATATGACTCTCAATTCCTAATTTGGAGATGTTTGACTATTAGTCAAACTTGAACTTGATTAGACGGACTTGTGGTTTATTACTGATGAAAAACTGAACAGCAAAGAGGTGAACCCTAAAAAATTACCTCTTTTTTGCCGGTCAAAGATCGAGTTTCCCAGCTGATGAATATCAATCACCCCACAATAATATTCATGCATCCTAGATCCTAAAGCATGTACAGTTTTTCATAAACTACGTCAAAACACTAATGCATGTACTTGACTCAAAAAAATACTACATTTTTAATAGGAAGACTGTAACAATGAACTCATACACCTGTATAACTAATGACGAATATTATCATGTCAAACCTTTGAACCCATCCAACTAAATTAACCACTGAAGAAGTTGGTTTTGACAGTGAAAAACAGAAGCGTCAATTATCCAATGCATTTTTACGCAAAATTACAAGAACGGAAAGAGCAGATACAGTCACGGAAGTTTAACCTTATCCAGTCATCCACAATATCAAATAGGACGATGAAACGAGAGGATACATGTTTTGTGATTTTGATGAAAAAAACAAAGATATCAATCACGTTTATACTGCATCAGGTAGAAAGGAGTGGTCACGCAGCCTCGGATCTCAGTTAGGTTTCATAAGCCTTTTCATTTATAGGGTGGTCACAAATAGTGAAATAGAGGTCTAGTAGCTGAGGGCCATATCAGAAGGTAAGTATCATATATACTATCATACATATATCCCATAGAGAAACCAACAAAAGTAGCACTTGGTAGATTATATTGTATGGACACAATGTGACAGGAACCACAAAATATTACAAGATAGTGAAACAACCAACATGTCATGCTCTAAAATCACAAGTCAATTATTTTCACATCTAAGGGCCCCCTTAGCTTGGAAATATGCTTCCACAAAAGTATTGGTATTTGGGTTTGGGGTGAAAGTGAGTACTTTTGTACAAGGCAAAACGGGCATGGTTCAAAACACTTTGAAGATCTAAATAATCACTGTGCTAAGGATGATTTCTTTTAAAACGGTGGTAAACCCTAAAGATTACCCTTTAAGGAAACTTTTGACCTCCAGACCCGTATGACTATTTTCTTTTAGATCAAGGTTTTTTTTAGTTGACACGTTAGATACACAACAACCCGAATCGACTCATTCAGAAGTAAATGGGACAAAGTTTCCACCTCTACACAGGTTTTCAAAATAGAGATTAGTTAGAAATGATAAGAAAGCAAGTGTTCGCTAGGATGTATAATACATCTATCTTCGAATCTTGTACAACACTCGCCAGCAACCTAAATCTTTAGAAACTTGCATACTAGCTACGCTCTCCATCATGAATAAAGAACTTTTGACTCTTGAGAGGAACCATAATGTGATTAAAACACCTTCTTTTAGCAATCTAACAAATTTAGCAAATAGGAAGATATTGATGTTAAGTTTGTGCATATAAAACCATATTGATTTCAAGTTCAAAAATCATATAGTTCTCACTCAAAAGTAAGAATCTATCAGAGAACATGAAGAGCATATACATCTTCTATAAGCGTACAAGTACATTACCAGTTGCCCCATTCATTGTTATCAAGGACAGCATAATACGCAGGGGGATCAAGGGACCTGCAGTGACAAAACTTATCAATCTAATTGTCTCGTGAAATAGAGGGACCGATTTCTAACACTTTGTTCATAATGGGTAAAATGAGGCAATCAAAATATTTGCTAAAGGAGTGCAAGTCAAGTAGGTTGGAATTTGCCCCACGTCATACTTTAATGATATAACACCTAAAATTATTCTATCAACCAATGATTTAAATTATAATTGGAACAATATTCTTTCTCTAATAACTATTGATGCTTTGGTTAATATTTAAAAACTTTTGACCCAAATTAAATTTCATCCATTTCAAACCTAACGCCTTTTGATGTGTTAGCAAACCTGCCTAACCCACCCTTTTTGCCACCTTTAGTTGTATGCATCATTTTTATAGCCCAGGGCAAAGTGTAGACAATGACAAGCATTATCATGAAGATAACAGATGTTAAGTTGCATGACAATTACGTACTTGAACTTTGAGGGTAAAACATAGCTCCTAAAATCACCCCATACGTTTGACCATCACTAATCTAAGACTTCACAGAATGATCTGAGCTGCAAGTTATAGAGTGCTTTAGCCCATGAAGTAAAGAAAGCAAGTGGAAGAGCCCAGCAGAGTGCAAAAGGCAGTCAACAATGTAAAACCTATGAACGGCTAGAAAAGGCACGCATCTTAGAACACATTACAGAATGTGTACAAATTTGGGAAGTTAAGGCCAGAACATATTACAAGACTGACAATTACGTAAATGCAACCCTAGCACATGGCAAAAAAGCTTACAAGTAGCAAAATTTTGTTGGTCCAAAAATTATTAATCAAATGGTCAATATTATTTCATCTTTGCACATGTATCCAGCCCCGAAGGTTTGTTACTTTCTCTATGTTATTGTCCCCTGCCATGATATTCTCAATGGGATTATTTAACATCACAATAGAATAAGAGCCTTTCCTCTTCTTTCTCCATAGCACAGATACTCGGTTCTCTAACACCGGACAGAAAATGAAGGTAAAGTTTGAACTTTGAAATTCGTAGTATTTTGTGGCATTACAATGCACTTTCAGTGATACATGCTTGACCATTGACTATCTTCATTACAGTTACTAGATTGGATGCAGCTGAAGTTCAGGCAGACAAACAATGAACCACTAACAGAACTTGGTCCAAGTAAGTCATGCATCTCCAGTTCTCTGTCAAACTTTTCTATATGCATCTATTAGAAGTGGAATTCAGTTACTGATGAACGGGTCTAGATGGGTTACATTTTAAACGGGTCAAACTACAAATTAAGCTTTAAGGAAAACTGGTCAAACAGGTTGAAAGTTGCTTGGAGACTTGCAATGCATACGACCTACTATATCATTTGGGCTTAGTGCGGTCGAATGTATCCAAATTGTTGCGAATGTCTATTGTGTGTATCATTCTTACGCGATTGATTTTTAATGTATCTAACCTTCAAAATCGGTTTTTTGATGTACTTTGTGACCTGCTAAGCCCTTAACCGGTTAACAATTAAATGAGTTGACCAAAAAGTTACACATGGCACGCCATGTCATAAAATGATATACACGTATATCATCTCCTTCACAAGACTTCATCTTCTTCCTAAATATCAAAATCTTGCTGTGGTTTTCAGCTACAATAAATGTGATTTTCTCCTTCACCTTAAAGCATAGTCAATGATATGAGATTTTGATATTCAGGTTAATCCACACACTCATCCGCTGAAACTATGTGACTTTGGAAGTGCAAAGATTTTGGTAAGCATATTAAATTTGAACGGTCACCAATCTACATATATATTTGCTAATCTGAACGTGGCCAAGTCATCGCCAATTGTTAACCCCTGTTTTGTTTGATTATAGACAATCACACTCAAATCTAAATATGTACCCATATATAGACCTCCACCATACAAATTGATTGGAATTAGGCTTCAACAACTAATCACTAGATCTGGAAAAATGAAATTTAACCATAGATCGGAAATTCTTGAACTGATTAGATGGTCGGATTTTTCGTAAACTCTGGCAATCAACCTCAAACTCCGAACAGCAACCATAAACTCCGGCCAAAAGCTGTAAACTCCAGCCAGGATCCGTAGAACCTGGCCAGAAGTCGTATCCGGCTCACATATAATGTAACAACCATCCAACCAACTCCCACCGGTCCGATTTGTAGCATATCGAAAAACCCACTTTAAGATTGTCGAGAGTCTGATTTATAGGTTTTCCGATCACCTCCATTACGGTGGCTAGAACCCTTCGGTCATGATAACTCAGGTTTATCTTCGTTTTCTAGATCTACAATTGGGGTCTCAATCGTGATAGTGAAGGTGTGAGCTTCATCAATAGCACCACCGCCCATTTCAAAGTGATGTCGGCCATCTGATGACGTGGCATCACCGCCCCTTCGTCTTCTCCGGTCATTATGTTTATGTATAATCATCATGTATGTATATGTCTTCTTCTGTATATGTATGTACGAAGTCTCATTTATTATTTTTATTATTTATAATTATAATTTATAATAAGTAAATAGAAAGAAAATCATATAAACAGAAAAGAAATATTATTTTGATCTTTCATGTGATGTGGCAGTTGATTTGGCATCCGACGTGTCACTGATTAATCAAAAAATAATGCAACTGATGCCACATAAGCCTTTTGTAGGTAAAATGCATCAATACCTCACTTCAACAGGTTAAATACATTCGCAACAAGTTAGATATATTCGACCGCACTAACCCCATATCATTTTTATTAATTATTATTGTAATAAAATGTTAACATTGTTTGGTAAACTGATAAAAACAATAGAGTTATGAATTAAGTATACGAGAAAACAAAAGACAAAGGTTGTCCATCTTTCAAGAACTCGCTGTCTATCCAAAACCATAAAGAACTAATAGTGATATCGAGTAATAAATTTTTTCCCATCCTCAGGATTTAGTTAATTCCCTGAAATCAGTGAGTAAACCATTTACTATTTTGTAAAAGCTAATCATTTTATAAGTAGTTCAACCAGAAGCAATGTTTGACCAGTTACCGTACCATCTAAACTATTCAACTATCAGCATTATAATTAAAAATAAAAATAAAAACATTCAACTGTTTCTTATGTCAAACTAAGTTTAGTACTTGCCAAATGAGAAATACATGAAGACTCACAAATATTCCAAACTAAATTTATCCCTACAACTGCTTGACATCAAAAGAGCTCAACTGCATTCATTTACTAGCAACAAGTACCAAATTAATCATTTTTTTAGAACATCATAGGTTTACTACAAAAAAGCTACTCCGTATAACTTTATTTAAAAAAATTTAAAACATCACACTTCTATAATGTTCATATATGCCTAACTTAAACTACAATAGGCCTAATAATCACTTTATACTATTCTCGAGATTTTTAATGGGATGGAAAAGAAAAGGGGTGAAATGAATAGAAAGGAATGTAATATAATAAGTTTATATGCATTCTTGAGTTGTAAGGAAAACAATGGAAAGAAAATGAAAGTAGTTAGTTATTGTATTCTTGAGTTGTGTGGAAAGGAAAGGAAAGTGATCAGTGTGCGTTTGGTTACAGAAAAATTTCTCTATTTTTCTTTTTCCATTTCTCTAGAGAATAAGAAGTGTTTTACCTCCCTAGAAAAGCATGGAAAAACTAGAAAACGTGTTTAGTTGCAAGGGGTGGAGTTTTCATTTTTAAGAAAGAGTAGAGATGGAAAATTTAGAAAACCATCAAAAGTAGTTTTCAACTTTGTAGTTATAAAAAAGAAAACATAGATTTTCCTTTTTCTAGAAAAGTTTTTTTAGAAAATCCAATTTTGAACACGTTTTCTAATTTTCTTGTTTTCTTAGAAAATTTTTATGGAAAAGTTAGGAGTTTTCTGTAACTAAACGCGAGTGTATTTTTTTGTCTTGTAAGTTTCTTTCCTTTCCTTTCATTCATTTTCCGCCCAAAAATAGAAGGAAAGTATTTTAAAAGAAAACTCATTCCTTTTTCATCCGATTCCTTTACATTCCATTCCTTTCCTTCCTTAAAAAAACTCAAGAATGAATATTAATGTGAGTTCCTTTCCTTTCTTTTCCTTTCCATCCAAAATAAAATTCGAGAATTATTCATCAGCTGACCCATTCGCAAGCACATGCGTCAAAATTGCCACCTCCACTAAATTATTAGATTGTTCACCTACTTATATTCGGGTTCTAATTTTATTTGGTTAAAATTTTATGAACAGGTGAAGGCTCTCATCTTGGAGCCTGGTTCAAGGAAAAATGACTCAACAAAGGAAGGGATCATAGATTCTGATGGGGAGGTCTTGGCAAGATGCAATGGAACGTATAAGTGCCACTTGAAGTCATCGATGGTGTACGATAAGCTGCAAATTGTCATGGATCAAAGATTGGCTACTTTGTTTACCCCTGTTTAAATCTGTATTATTAGCTTTCTTGAATACAATAACTAAACTATTCAACTATAGCATTATAATTAAAAATAAAAACATTCAACTGTTTCTTATGTCAAACTAAGTTTAGTACTTGCCAAATGAGAAATACATGAAGACTCATAAATATTCCAAACTAAATTTATCCCTACAACTGATTGACATCAAAAGAGCTCAACTGCATTCATTTACTAGTAACAAGTACCAAATTAATCATTTTTTTGGAACATCATAGGTTTACTACAAAAAAGCTATAACTTTATTTAAAAAAATTCAAAACATCACACTTCTATAATGTTCAAATATGCCTAACTTAAACTACAATAGGCCTAATAATCATTATACTATTCTTGAGATTTTTTTTAATAGAAATGAATGGGATGGAAAAGAAAAGGGGTGAAATGAATAGAAAGGAATGTAATATAATAAGTTTATATGCATTCTTGAGTTGTAAGGAAAACAATGGAAAGGAAATGAAAGTAGGTAGTTATTGTATTCTTGAGTTGTGTGGAAAGGAAAGGAAAGGAAAGGAAAGGAAAGTGATCAGTGTGCGTTTAGTTACAGAAAAATTTCTCTATTTTCCTTTTTCCATTTCTCTAGAGAATGAGAAGTGTTTTACCTCCCTAGAAAAGCATGGAAAAACTAGAAAACATGTTTAGTTGCAAGGGGTGGAGTTTTCATTTTTCAAGAAAGAGTAGAGATGGAAAATTTAGAAAACCATCAAAAGTAGTTTTCAACTTTGTAGTTATAAAAAAGAAAACATAGATTTTCCTTTTCCTAGAAAAGTTTTTTAGAAAATTCAATTTTGAACACGTTTTCTAATTTTCTTGTTTTCTTAGAAAATTTTTATGGAAAAGTGAGGAGTTTTCTGTAACTAAACGCGAGTGTATTTTTTTTGTCTTGTAAGTTTCTTTCCTTTCCTTTCATTCATTTTCCGCCCAAAAATGGAAGGAAAGTATTTTAAAAGAAAACTCCTTCCTTTTTCATCCGATTCCTTTACATTATATTCCTTTCCTTCCTTAAAAAAACTCAAGAATGGATATTAATGTGAGTTCCTTTCCTTTCTTTTCCTTTCCATACAAAATAAAATTCGAGAATTATTCATCAGCTGACCCATTCGCAAGCACATGCGTCAAAATTGCCACCTCCACTAAATTATTAGATTGTTCACCTACTTATATTCGGGTTCTAATTTTATTTGGTTAAAATTTTATGAACAGGTGAAGGCTCTCATCTTGGAGCCTGGTTCAAGGACAAATGACTCAACAAAGGAAGGGATCATAGATTCTGATGGGGAGGTCTTGGCAAGATGCAATGGAACGTATAAGTGCCACTTGAAGTCATCGATGGTGTACGATAAGCTGCAAATTGTCATGGATCAAAGATTGGCTACTTTGTTTACCCCTGTTTAAATCTGTATTATTAGCTTTCTTGAATACAATAACTAAACTATTCAACTATAGCATTATAATTAAAAATAAAAACATTCAACTGTTTCTTATGTCAAACTAAGTTTAGTACTTGCCAAATGAGAAATACATGAAGACTCACAAATATTCCAAACTAAATTTATCCCTACAACTGCTTGACATCAAAAGAGCTCAACTGCATTCATTTACTAGCAACAACTACCAAATTAATCATTTTTTTAGAACATCATAGTTTTACTACAAAAAAGCTATAACTTTATTTAAAAAAATTTAAAACATCACAATTCTATAATGTTCATATATGCCTAACTTAAACTACAATAGGCCTAATAATCACTTTATACTATTCTCGAGATTTTTTTTTAATGGAAATGAATGGGATGGAAAAGAAAAGGGGTGAAATGAATAGAAAGGAATGTAATATAATAAGTTTATATGCATTCTTGAGTTGTAAGGAAAACAATGGAAAGGAAATGAAAGTAGTTAGTTATTGTATTCTTGAGTTGTGTGGAAAGAAAAGGAAAGTGATCAGTGTGCGTTTAGTTACAGAAAAATTTCTCTATTTTTCTTTTTCCATTTCTCTAGAGAATGAGAAGTGTTTTACCTCCATAGAAAAGCATGAAAAAATTAGAAAACGTGTTTAGGCGGAACATAACGGAAGCACCGCCGCAACGGAGTTAACTGGGGTGAGATCGGAGAAATAGGAGTATAGCCGGCGGGATTTGTAAAATGTGAATTAGGTTTTGTATGTATTGTTTGGGTGAGTAGGAAGTTGATCGGAGATCGGGACGGAAATGGAACACCGTCGAATTGAGAGATGAAAGCAAAAAAATAGTGATTGGATTGGAAGAGGTAGGAACATAACCGAGCTCAAAGAAGTAGGAGTACAGCAGGCGGGATATGTAAAATGTGGAGTTGGATTTGTGCGTTTGAAAAATGTGGATTTTTATATTTATAGCTATTAATTACTGATTAATACAATATATATATATATATATATATATATATATATATATATATATATATATATAGAAACTCCGATGTAATTAAATTTGTAATTTATAGCTAATATTGATTAATAGAGTATATATAGAAACTCCGCATGTAACTAATTAAATTTGTATATTTATATTTATAGCTATCTCTCTTATCTATTAAAGGAGAAGGGTAATTAGTTAATCTCCTCCTAATTCTGCCTTAAAAACTTAATCTACACCCTTCATTGGTTAAACCTTTATAATCAAAGCCATTAATTATCATTAGATAAATGATTTATTAATATCAAAAAATTAGGACTCTTTTTTCCCAAATTTACCCTCATATATCACGTACCCATTCCTTCCATTTTGTTTCAAAACAGCCGGCCAATCCAAACTCAGAACATCAAAACAAAAACAATCGCCGGCCAATCCAAACCCAGAACAACAAATCGAAAACAATCGGCCATTCCCAACCCAAAACATCAAATGGATTCAAATGGATACACTGCTAGGAGTCCCCAATTGGTTTGTTCGACTCTTTCCCGAAGAAAACGAAGATTTCAACAACGTTAAATGGCTGATAACAGGTAACTCTTGAATAGATGCTTGATTTTGTTTGCGTTTTATTTAGTCAGTCTATTTCTAATTGAACAACTAAATATATAGCACATCAATTGTTTGATTAAACGCTTGAATGGCTAAAGAAAATTAATTGGCTAGCGGCCATGATTTTTAGTTATATTGTCACTAGAATGTCGGAAAAAATTAATGTATATGAACTGACAGTTATATATGTAGTGTAATCAGCGTATAATACTAATGTTAGCTGAATTAGGTTTACATGTAGTGTAATCACTATATGATACAAATGTTAGCTGAGATTTAGGTTTATATGTAGTATTATTACTATCATCAATGATTTTTTGTTATATGATCACATGAATGTTTGGCAATAAATCATGTATATGAACTACTATAATTTATGTGCTTTTATATATGTAAAGAGAGATTATCACTGTATGATCCAGATGTTATGTGAGATTTAGGTTTGATGTAGCTTGATGTAATCAATAATTGATGATCATAGATAAAAGGCAACGTTACTCCTCCTACTGAATCTATTGTCGTTTTGCATGTATTTTATGAGTTATTTCTCCTAATTTTGGATTGTTATTTGTTTTTGCAGTCCTTATTTGTTCTTGAATATTGTGCTGTGAATTTTCCCTTTTATGTCTAGGTAATATACATCTAGCATTAGGGACCTTTTCTGTAACTACCATGTGTTGCCCTCACACCGCTGTTGCTGCATACGCTATCATCATTCTACCCCAAATGGTCCCCTGCAGCAATAAAGTCAGCTCTCTTGACCACACGTATGATCATAGCGCTAAGTTAAATCATTAAATATATAATGTATCCAAGATATTGGAATAGGATGAACTAATTTGTAAACGAAGTTCTCCATGCCATCTGCACCGATGAGTCCACCCAAATACCCCGATGCTAAGTTTGCATATGGTCATGATGGCTTTTGATCCATCGAGTTGGAGTGGCTATAATCTGTATGGTTTACGACTAATACTTAGACACAAAATGGGAATATGTTTTTGATACAAAATTCTAGCTCTACTCGCGATAGTGTTTGATCACTTTGATCTGAGTGGTTTGTGTTTATAATGTGATCATGTAACAGATTGGTCTTTGATATTTGTAATGTCTTTCAGGTAATAGAGATCAACAATTATTATACCCTTGAAGTCACTCGATGGAGAGTTCAAGCTCTACAAGCGCTTCAAGAGGTATCACAATATCTATACTTCCTACTTTATCAAATCCATCAACTAACAGATTTATGTGTCATCTCCTTGATTATGCAGCAAAAGCTATGGAATTGTTGCATCTTGAATCTTTGTAATCATATGCATGAACGTTACTCACAGTTGCAAAGACTCCTAAATAGTGCTCTAGCATTTTACCTCTTTAGAGATCTAGGAACATCCTAATTAGAGCTCTTTTGTGATGGTCAACTCTTTGTATTTGTAAGTCCCTGCTTTTTGAACCATTTTCTTTACACATATTCTACACTGAGTTGTGACGATAAAGTGATTCTTCTATGTAAAAGGCGTTTTGTTACAGTTATTATTATTACTATTGTTAATATCAATCTCAATTTTTGAAAATACAAATGAATAATGAGGTTCTCTGTATTCATATTACACTTGGGTCACTTTTGACCCATTTCTTGGATAGCTATTGTTTTCTAATTTTTGTGCCACATATAAAAAACAACCCGAATGGACCCACTCATAAGTAAATGGGTTGAAAATGCCACCACTAATGTCCACCAAAGTTGATGGACAAAGTATTTATTATCGAAATTATAAACAACCCAATTTGTTAGTAAAAGTTATTCATTGCAGGTGGATACGGTAGTTATGATTGAAGACATTGTTCATTAGTTCCGTATTAGTTAAAATTAAATGATTGTTGAATGAAGAGTAAAAACAAAGTGTCCCCAGATTTTTAACAGTTATACATGTACTATTTTAATATGATTAGTTAAGTTATGAACTGCTTGATAAATAATGATTATTAATCCGTTACGACAATTTGGTCTACTGATATTTTCTTCTACATTTTTGTCTTGCATTCGTAGGTGGATTTTAACATACCCCACAATCTAATGGTTCTCCAAGGATCTTTCGATCCCAAAAAATGATTGATATTCTCTTATAAAGTTTTACAGCTTGGTTTTAACTCTTCTTGAAAATATCATAATCTGTCTTATTTGTTATTGACATTTACTTTTCTGAAATTCTACAGGTATGGATGGTTCCCGCAATGCTGATGTAATTGTTGAGTATGTAAAAAGTCAAGCACGTAAATTCATTCTCTATTTATTGTGTTTATGTGTTGTGTGTACACACATTGACATATCTTCTATTCGGGTTTTCATGGGTTAGTCCTTGATTTCTGTTATATGCAGCTATTATCTATATTTTTACATGTGTGATTTATAGTACATATCGGATTTGGGTGTCTTGAAATAACTTGGTAAGTCTTTTCATCAGGTACATATGAATTTTGTTATTATATTACCGTGTTTCTATTGTATGTTGAAAGTACTAAATTTGGCGGAAGAATATAGTTGGCAGCCAAAATCCATCGGTTCATAGTACTTTCAATTTTGATGGGTTTATTGACAATGACATATTGATTTAAGTGGTTGGGTTTGAAGCATTTGCTGCTCATCTCAAATTGGGCAAAAAACAGCAATACATCTTCTCATAAATCACTTAATATAAGTCATCTTTATTGAACTTTTCTGCCCCATTTTCTATATTATAATAATGATAAGCAGGTACACGTATGCTAAGAACAAGAAGAAAACGCCAATGAGAACTGATGGAATTCCTGTCCAGATCGTGGAGTGTTATTGCAGCTGACTTTCAAAGGTAAATGATCACTTGAATCAAAACATATCAATAAGAAATGACATAATTACCCCATACCTGAAGCGTATATGTGCCTATGACTGAACAATAAATGAATCGCATTCTTTTAACTTTCAATGTAATAGTAGTGGTTATGGCTTTGTATTGTATAGTTTTATTAAAAAGGAGATTTAAACAATTTTGCTGTGTTTTTCAGTGACGTTTGGTATTCTCAGTGAGAAGGCCACAATTGTATCCCCATAGGTATTACTATTGGTGGTCCTGTTGCAACAGAATTGCAACCCCTTGAATTTTATTTTATTTTATTTTGGTAAAAAAGAGTCTAATGGGTGGGCATTGCCCCATAGGTTCATATAGGTAGTATGTCATAAGTTTAATGCTACATTATTATTTATTGTTATCTGTTAATGATTGATGTAGTTATGATTGATGTAGGTATATAATTCCTTAAATGTATTAATACTTGTATGATTGATCCTTTTCTATTTTTTGCTACTGTTTATGGCCAATATGAAGTTATCAATTAAATATGAAGTTGCTTAATGTGGCTTTAAATACTCATAGTATATAATTCAGGTGGAAAGAAAATGCATTCATCCATGGTGTGATCAAGTCCTATACCGTGACAACACTTCAGATTCATCCAGCATGTGCAATCTAAATATCATGTAGGTTCTTTGGTTTTGCAGTAAGTTTGCTCCATCCAAATTGAGCTTTCTTTCATCATTGTAATCATCATCATCTATGTGTGTTAAAATTTGCTAGATTTAGGGCATATAAGAGCTCATTTTATATAATATGAATTAAAGAACTGTTGTATATATTGCTTTCAGAATGATCTCGATGCAGTATACCTCCTACATATATAATTTTGAGTTTACTGGGCTAGAACGGGACTTATTTGTGGTCACATAATCAGTCTTATATGGTCTCGAATATGCTTGCTGCTACTATTGTTGATAACACAAGTAAAAAAAACTATGGAGCTATAAGGGGTTCAAAAAGCACAGTGGCCGTCAACCTGGTGGCAGTTATAGTGGGCCAAACAGTAGACAACCTTTTTTATTGATTAACCGTTGGAGATCTCGTGGAGTATGTGATTGTGGAGGCTGATGATTCAGGAGCTCTTACCTATCATAATGATGACACTGACATTTTGAATCCATCTACGTCATATGATGTTTGTCTCTGTTACCAGGTACTTGCTACATACACTCTTAAAAGTATTGACTTAATTGTTCCGTTTATATCAGGTTAGCAACCACGGACGTGGTAATATTGACCCATTTGGTAATAATTGGGCCGTATTAGGTATGTTCCATTGGGTTAATTTGTTAAAAGCAGTTGGCATATTTTAACAAAAAGAAGAAAAAATTTAGCATGTCAAATTGGTCGAGCAGGTGACGAAGGCCAAAAGATTCCACAAAGTATTTCTAATTGCATAAACTGAGATTGTGATTGTGATAATTCAGGTTTTTTTTTACCATACTTCAAAATAATTTCTAATTTTTTCAATACAATGTATAAATAAACTGAGTAATTGATATCGCTCATTTTGTACATGTCTATCTTTAGCGATATCATTGTTTTTGCACTTGTTTTAAGTGAACTTTATGAACTTTTGGTACTTAATTTGCTTGAATTGAATTATAGGTGTCAATATTGAAGAATCGTAGTTTGGATTGCATTTTGGTGATGATTCGAGCATGTGTGAAAATTTGTTGAAGTGTTGGGCTTGAATGCTGTTCTGCTGGAAATTGGTTGAAGCCGTCGGCTTTGTATCAGAAGCCGTCGGGTCTTCTATTTGTCGCCGAGTTTGATAGACAAACCGCCGGGTCCTCTAAAATGGGTGAAGCCGCAGCTTTGAAGGCCAAGCCGCCGGCTTGTTTGGGCGGCAGATCACTTTTTGCTACAAAAAGCACTTTTCACTTTGGATCTAACCTAACTTTTATTCCATCATCTTCTACACACGAAACCAGCTCCATTTTTGGCGATTTTTCTAGGGTTTAGGTGATTCTTCATCATTTTAAAGATCTTCCATCTTGCTAGAACACTCGGTTACAAACAATCATCATTCCGACATTGTAATCACTTGGTTTACACTTTTCATTATAATATAATCATGTTTTCTTTGATTTCTTTGATGATATGTGTTTATGATGATGTTAGTATGATTGTTGGCTAGATTATGTTATACTTGCTTGGATGAACTAGTTAGTGACTAGGGGTATTATATTTTGGTGTGAGTTTATGCTTCGAGTTTAAGATTCATCCACAAATTTGTATGTATCTAGTTTGATTTTGTTAAACTTTTCGGTATTTTGGCTAAACAACTATAGCGAATGTTTGTTGTTTAATAAAAATACTTGTTATTTGTATGAAATATATGAATGAATCTATTTCCGCGAACGTGGATGATGTTACAAGTTAAACGAGTTAGCTAGGATGATATGAGTTAGCGATAATGGTGAATGCTTTTCGTATGGATGAATCATAAACTCGTTTAGTTTGAACTTATGTTTAATCTCCAACTTGTGTGTTTGAGCTTGATGTCAATGAATTAATTGGTTTGGTGATTTGCTAATAGATATAGCGAACATTTTCTATCTTGTAAATTATCATCGACTATTTGTCTATAAATGGTTGAACTTAATTGCGGATGTAGTTTTGGAATAGGTTAAACAAATTAAGCTCAAACGTGTAAGTAGGTAGCTATGGCGAATGTCTGTTACTTGATTAATTCATGAGTTTGCAAATTGAAGTTGAATTATTAGGTGATGGCGAATGTTAAGCCTAGGTTTGACGGAAATTTGCTTGCATAGAATAAACCGGTTTTAACCTTGCACCCCGAAATCACTAACGATCTAATCCAAGAAAGTATAGTTTTTAATATTTGAAAGTTCCACATCAATCACTTTGACTCTTAAGAGTCCACTTGCCTAGTTTAACTTAAAATTGTAGATTTAAGCATTGTGACAATTCGGTCACACAAACCAACCACATTTTATTTTCTCTCTTTAAATTGTTCACACTTATCTTGATTGTATAAACGAAGTTCCCTGTGTTCGAACCCGAACTTACCAAACTATACTACTACTCGACAGGGTCCACTGCCCGGTTGTATTTTGGTCTAGCTCGGTATTTTCTTGTTTACTTATCAACGATAATTTTATAACTGGATTCAACACATCAAGTTTTTGGCACCGCTGCCGGGGAACCTTGATTTGTGATCTTGATTTAAGTGTGATTAATTGATCCTTTCTAGAATTTATTCTTGAAAGTTATATTTTGTTTGTATTGCGCCGGTGCGTTTATGGTTTTATCTTTTGTGATCTTTCAGGTTTGATTTGGTAGTGGATGAACACAAGGAGCTCCGGTAAAGAGCTTCTAAGTCCTTTGTCCAATCCGGAGAAGAACAAAAGGAGCAAACGAAGGAGGAAGCCAAATCAAAGATCATCGGATTCATCTAGTAGTCAAACGGATACCGATACATCTTCGGGAAACACCTTTGAGGTGGAAGAGACTTTTGTGGACGAACCTCCGTCACTCGAAGAATATCCTTCAACACCTCCTCTAGGTGAAGAAGAGATGGCGGATGGGGATGATACTTCTATTTTCTCTAGGACAAGAACCGTTGCCCCGACACCCGAGTCGGCCATACGGGTTCAAGATAATGAGAATGATAATTTCTCTTTGAAGGGTCATCATATGCAACTTATTCGAGACACCCAATTTGATGGAAGGGTGCGGGCCGATCCGCACAAACATATTGCTAGTTTTCTTGAGATAGGAAGTTATTTCAAGTATGGGCAAAATATGGATGAGGCGATTCGACTAAGGACTTTTCCTATGTCCTTATGTGGTGAAGCCAAGGTTTGATACCAAGAGTTGGAGCCAAACACAATTAGATCATGGAATGAGATGAGGGAAGCTTTTGTGAGACGGTTTTATCCTCCGGCATTGGCCGAACGTTTATTGAATGAGATTAGGTCCTTTAAACAACAAGAAGGCGAGACGTTGGTAGAAGCATGGTGTCGGTTGAAGGAAATGTTGAGAAATTGTCATGGGCATGGGCTATCCAAGGCGGAGATTATTACATTGTTTTACAATGGGCTCGGCATTGAATCGGCCAATGTTCTTGATGCCTCGGGAGGAGGTTTGTTTCTTTATAAGACACCGAACGAAGCTTGGAAGGTGTTAGAGGATAAAGTAACCCAAGGTTTAAATTGGGCGAAAGATAAGGGAGGTAAACCGGTTAGGAAGCATGTTGCCTTCGCGGAAGGAAGTAGTAGTGGTGGAAACTCTAACGACTCGGCTATGATGAAGGAAATAAAGGCTTTATCTTCTAAGTTTGATGCACAATTTAAGACACTCAAGGGTGAACTCAAGGAACATAGAGAGGGTTGCGGTAATTGTGGTGGTAATCATGCCACGACAAATTGTGCTCAAGACGATTTGCCAATGGTTGGAGATGAGGAAGGTGTAAATTTCCTTCAACAAGGAAATTATCAAAGTGGAAACTGCCAACGGGGTGGTTACCAAAATAGAAACTCGGGTGGTTATCAAGGAGGAGGCTACAACCAAAACCAAAACCGATTTTCTAGACCAAACCAAAATTACAACCAAACCTCAAACCAAAGCTACAATCAAAACCAATCCCAAAACCAAAATTACAACCAAAACCGACATCAAAGCCCATCTAGAGATAACCAACCACCACCGGTTCAAAAACAAGAACCAACCTTGACGCCCATGGAACAAATGATGAAGGAGTTCATGGCGAAACAAGACACCGCAACCGAAAGAATGAAAACTCAAATGACAAATATTCGGTTGAGCATGGAGCAAGGGCAAAAGAACCAACAAGCTTCAATCCAAGACTTAGAGCGGAAAATGGAAAGGTTATCCGAGGGGCAAAGTAGTAGGCCAACCGGTGGCTTACCGAGCAATACGCAACAAAACCCGAGACAACAACCATCTTCTTCTAGTGGAGGATCCAAGCCATACCAACCACCGTCCGCAAGGAACGAGCATGTAAATGCTATCACTACAAGGAGTGGGAAAGAACTTCCACCGCCTCAAGCAAAGGATAAAAATGTCTCTAACCATGTTTTGCAGGAATTGAGGAGGAAGAGATTGAAGAGAATGTTGAAGCCACCCCGCCAACGTTCACACCGGTGTCACCTACACCGGTTGTAAAAGCTTACAAGCTGAAGATTCCTTATCCCCAAAGGTTAAGGAAAGAGAAGATGGCGGCCCAAAAAGGAAAATTTGTGGACATGATCAAAGGCATTCGAATCAATGTGCCTTTGGTTGATGTCTTGGCCGGGATGTCGAATTATGCCAAATTCATCAAGGATTTAGTGAGCAACAAAGAAAAGCTTTCGGAAGCTTCGGCGATGTTTTTGAACGAAGAATGCTCGGCACTTGTTCAAAACCAAATCCCACCAAAACTCGGCGACCCGGGGAGTTTTATCATTTCATGCACTTTGGGTAAAATCATTACTTGTGATGCACTTGCGGACCTAGGAGCTAGTATAAATTTGATGCCTTACTCATTATATGCTAAGTTGTCCTTAGGATCCCTCTCCCCCACCCGCATGAGCATTAGGCTAGCCGATAGATCTTTCCAATATCCCGTTGGGATTGCCGAAAACATGTTGATAGAAGTTGGCCAATTCACTTTCCCGGTTGACTTTGTTATCCTCGAAATGGAGGAGGATAGTAAAGTGCCATTGATTCTAGGGAGACCATTTCTGCACACCGCGGATGCTATAATAGGAGTCAAAGACAAGAAATTGACCTTAGGAGTAGGTGATGAAAGGATTGCCTTCACGGTCAACAAGGCCATGAAGCATTCTTATTCTAACGATGATTCTTGTTTTAGAATTGATGTTATAGATGAAGCGGTGGATGAAGAATTGCAAACTTTACTTGGCATGGAATCGGAGCTAGTTGATTTGTTGGAGTCAAGTGAAGGAGGAATGACCGAGGAAGAGTTGGTCATGAGCATGGAAGAGACAAATGATGAAGATGAGCTAATTGATGAGGACACTTTTGAGGAGCTCACAAAGGATGACCATATGCGAATCAAAACGTCCTTGGAAGATCCGCCAAAGGATTTGGAGTTGAAAGAACTTCCAAGTCATTTGGAATATGCATACCTTCATGAGGGAAATTTGTTGCCCGTAATCATTTCTTCATCCCTTTTACCTCATGAAAAATCTAAATTGATTGATGTGCTTGTGGCTCACAAATGAGCTTTTGCTTGGCGCACATTTGACATACCGGGAATAAGCCCATCCTTTTGTAAGCACAAAATCAATTTTGTTGATGATTTTAAACCCGTTGTCCAAAGACAACGGAGGCTTAATCCCAATATGGTGGATGTGGTCAAGAAAGAAGTTGTTAAGCTTCTTGATGCGGGTATCATTTACCCCATTTCGGATAGCTCTTGGGTGAGCCCGGTACATTGTGTGCCGAAAAAGGGGGTATGACGGTTGTTGAGAATGAGAAAAATGAGATGACACCCATTAGAACCGTGACCGGGTGGCGAGTTTGTATTGATTATAGGAGGTTGAATGACGCCACTAGGAAAGACCACTTCCCCTTACCATTCATTGACCAAATGTTAGAAAGGTTGGTGGGTAATGAATTCTATTGTTTTCTAGACGGGTTCTCGGGATATTTTCAAATCCCCATAGACCTCGAAGATCAAGAAAAGACCACATTCACTTGCCCTTTTGGTACTTATGCCTATAGGAGGATGCCTTTCGGTCTTTGCAATGCTCCCGCCACATTTCAACGTTGTATGATTGCCATTTTTCACAATATGGTTGAAACTTCCATTGAAGTCTTCATGGATGATTTTTCGGTATTTGGCAATTCATTTGAGTCATGTTTGAAAAACTTGGACAAGATGTTAGAGAGGTGCGAGAAAGTCCAGTTGGTTTTAAATTGGGAAAAATGCCATTTCATGGTGAAAGAGGGCATTGTGTTGGAACACAAGGTGTCGGGTTTGGGTATAGAGGTCGATAAAGCTAAAATTGATGTGATTGCAAAGCTACCTCCACCCACAAATGTGAAAGGCATTAGGAGTTTCTTAGGTCACGCTGGTTTCTACCGTAGATTCATCAAGGACATTTCCAAAATCACGAGACCATTGACCAAACTCCTTGAGAAAGAAGCACCTTTTGTATTTGATAAACCGTGTTTAGATGCCTTTGAGACACTAAAAGACCAATCGACCAAGGCACCTATCATAGTCTCCCCCGATTGGTCCCAATCATTTGAACTAATGTGTGATGCGAGCGACTTTGCCCTAGGAGCCGTCCTAGGACAAAGGGTGGATAACCATTTTAAAACAATCTATTTCGCTAGCAAAACATTGAATGGGGCCCAACAAAACTACACCACGACCGAAAAGGAATTACTTGCGGTTGTATTTGCCTTTGATAAATTTAGGCAATATCTTGTGCTTTCAAAGACTATTGTTTTTACCGATCACTCGGCCCTCAAATATCTTTTTGCCAAACAGGACGCTAAACCGCGTCTTATTCGTTGGATTCTTCTCTTGCAAGAATTCGACGTTGAAATCAAGGATAAGAGAGGTGCCGAGAACCTTGCCGCCGATCACTTGCCAAGATTGGAAAATCCAAATCTTGACAAGCAAGGCGATGCTAACATTGATGATTCCTTTTCCGAGGAATTTCTTTTGCATGTAGGTACAAGCAAGGAGGATGAAGATGAAGCACCATGGTATGCCGATTTGGCAAATTATTTGGTTGGTGGAGTTTTGAGAAAAGGGATGAGCCATCAAGAGAAAAGCAAATTCTTCTCGAACCTCAAGTATTATTTTTGGGAAGAGCCGCATCTATTCCGAGTTTGTGCGGATGGGATGGTTAGGAGATGTGTATCGGGAGGTGAAACGAGAGAAGTTTTGGATGCTTGCCATCAAGGACCCACCGGTGGTCATTATGGCCCATCGGTAACCGCTAAGAAGGTGTTTGATGCGGGGTTCTATTGGCCAACAATATTTAAGGAAGCAAACATTTTGTGCCAAACTTGCGATGCTTGTCAAAGAACCGGAAACATCTCCAAAAGAGATGAAATGCCTCAAACAAGCATCCAAGTTTGTGAGGTTTTTGACATATGGGGTATTGATTTCATGGGCCCATTCCCGCCATCATTCAAAAATGAATACATTTTGGTTGTGGTAGATTATGTGTCCAAATGGGCGGAAGCCAAAGCTTTGCCCAAGAATGATGCTCGAGTGGTTATCGGCTTCTTAAAGAGCATGTTTTGTCGATTTGGTATGTCCAAGGCCTTGATTAGTGATAGGGGAAGCCATTTTGCCAACCAACAATTGGAGAAGGTTCTCAAGCGATATGGAGTAAATCACCGATTTTCAACTTCTTACCACCCTCAAACAAGTGGTTAAGTTGAGAATACCAACCGGGCTTTAAAACGAATTCTTGAGAAGACGGTGAAAGATAACCGGGCGATATGGTCAAAGAAATTTGAGGATGCTTTGTGGGCATTTCGCACCGCCTACAAAACACCCATTGGCACAACACCATACCGGTTACTCTATGGAAAGACATGCCATCTACCACTTGAGGTTGAACACAAAGCGTATTGGGCGCTCAAGAATTGTAACATGGATTTGTTAGAAGCCGGTGAGAAGAGGATGTTACAACTCCATGAGTTGGATGAGCTTAGGTTGCAAGCATATGAGAATTCTCGCCTTTACAAAGAAAGGACCAAAGTGTTGCACGACCGAAAGCTCAAAACGAGGAAAGAATTTAAAGCGGGTGACAAAGTGCTTTTATTCCTATCTCGTTTCAAGTTAAAGCAACCAAAGTTCAAACCGCGTTGGACCGGTCCTTATGTGGTCAAACATGGGTATCCTACGGGTTAGGTGGAATTATTCAAGGAAGATGGTAGCACTTTCATTGTTAATGGGCATCGGTTGAAACTTTACCATGAGGAAGATGTTGCTAGCGAGTGGGAGGAGCTCGCGGCCTACCCCAAGAACAAATGAATTCGGGGTCGAGTCAAGCTTTCGACTCGTTAATAAACAAAGTGTCCAAACGGGTCAAACTCGTTTTCGTATCCTTTATAGTTGTTATTAGCTTAGTTATTATTATTAAGTTTATTTTTATTATTATATTTGAGTTAAAAAAAATGCTATTTTTGAAGTCTGGAAAAGAAGCAGCCGGGTTGGAAAAGAAGCCGCCGGGTACGGGTCCCATGCCGCCAGGTTGTGGTGTTGAACCGCCGGGTACAATGCCAATTTCACATCAGAAAAAAACACCCGTTTTAAGGCAAAAGAAACCGGCGTCTTGACAAATAAGCCGTCGTGTTTACCTTCTTAGCCGGCGTCTTGGTAATACAAGCTGGCGGGTTCGAATCATTGTGCGACCCGATTAGCCCTGCGACCCGGGACCAACCCGCGCCCAACCCGTTTGAAGCCGGCGGGTAGTACCCCAAAGCCGGCGGCTTGTCATCTGGATCTGCAGTTTTTAACCACGATCTCACCCTTTTTTCTCACCAAACCCACTTATTACTCTCAACTGGCTGCTCCTACTCCGAAAACTCCATCATAATTTCGAAAATTTATCATCTTTTCAACACTTAATTCTTATCTCAATGGCTCCAAAGGTATTATTAAGCACCCTTTCAACTTGTATTTTTCAATCTCCATTGCCACATTCATATGAAATTGGGGGTTTTGAAAATTTTAAGTGTGGGGGTAATTAATCTTATGCTTTTCGTGTTATTGATGATGTATACATTCTTGATAACCTATTTTGCCCATAGATTTGTGCTTATTGGCATTATTTGATGAATTTGTGAGATTAGGGTTTATGTGAATTGGTTAATTCCGAATTTTTGGTGATGATGGAAGTTATTAGTTGTTTGATTTACATGATATCCTACCACCATGATTATACTTGTTCATTTTATGATTAAGTTCATGATTTGCTTATTATTAGTTATAGGGTTCATGATAAATTTGAAGAAGATGCTATGAGTGCATGTTTTGGTTATTATTTTGCCAAATATGATTATTGGTTGTAAGACATTGCTTGAAAATTGTTGATGTGCTTGCATTGTCATTATTCAAGTATATGTTTGATACTATGATTATTGAAAGTTAAATGAAAAATGATGAACTTGCTTGGAATGTTGGTACATTGTATGGATTGTTGTGTGATTGTGATTGTAAGACTAGCTTAACTAAGGTCATGTTGATTAGGCATTATTCTTAGTTTGGTTTAGTTTAATATTGGATTACATATTCTTCGTGCATTGGTTGAGTTTGTGATTAGTGGGTTGAACGTGTTGAGCATGCTTGGTTTTAAGTCTTGTTGAATTGCTATGCTGCATTTGTTTGGGAAAAGATTATTTGTTTGGGAGAGGTTATGATTTTTGACATATTATCGCTCATTTTGTATACGAGACATGTCTAAGATTATGACTAACGCTAACAATTGTTTTGTGAAATATTGTGTTTCTCTTATGATTTTTAGCAGCCTGCAACAACCTCAAGAAAGGGACGCAGAACCAATAATTCAAAATGTGCTGCTGAAACCTCAACTTCAGCTCTACATGATGAGGAGGAATTTCTCCAACTTGATCCTGAATGTGCAGAGGCTTGGTTGATTCCCCCCGATGTACACCAATGGTTACGATTTGATCGCCGATGGACGCACTACAATCAGTATGCCCGAAATCTATACTATGTGATGCAGAAGGAATTTGAGCTGTCAAGATATGTAGATTGGGAACCTTTGGAGGCGATTGGTTTATGTGACAATCCTCCAATTAGGGTATTTACTTAGCCTAATTTCATGCATTACCTAGAGTAATTCCCTGATTAAGTGAATTCAAACTATTTTGTGTATAAGTTCTGTGTAACTTACTATGTGTTATGTGATGTACTCCCTCCGTCCCAATTTAATTGTCCCCAGACAAGAAACACGCAGTTTAAGAAAACATCAACTTCTCTCTTACTTTTTGATAAAATGACAATTCTACCCCTTACTTTTTACATACTTTTTTGTCTTACATATATAAAGTAGGGGTATAAAAGGATTTTAGCTCATCATTTTTATCCATTTTTGGAAGTGGACAATTAATTTGGGACAGCCCAAAAAGGAATAGTGGACTATTAATATGGGACGGAGGGAGTATTTGATAGTAGTTATATGTGAATATATATAATTACGTACGAAATAAATATATCAAACTTTATAAGTGGAATACAATTACGTTAGTGATACAAAATAATTAATAATTCGAAAATTATTAATTACAACTACTAGTAAATTATATTATAGAGATAATATAATAAATTATACGTTTTATAATAAACATATTAAATCGCGAATAATAAAGTTCCAAAATGAACTTCGAAAACACTTTTGGATAATTTTTAGTATGAAATTATCATATAAAAGTATTACAACGAAAAGAAAACGAAACAATTAGACGACGTTTGTTACGCGTAATACGAACAGAAACAATTTTAAAACGCGCTTAGAGGTTCCAAATAATAAAAGTATTATTTCGTAAGTTACTGTTTTAAAGTATAGAACATTACCTCAGAATATGATTTCCAAATTTAACTGAAATCTGGCACGTGTTTTTAACTACACAGTACTTTTACTGTGATTAATTTTAAATATACTTGTAACAAAGTATTTCACATTTCGATTTCAAATTCCTAAATCTGAGATATCGAGAAACATAACGCGAAATTTTATTATAACTAAAGTACCACAAATTATACCCGTACACGAAATTAACGGGCTAAAAACTACCAATTGTACACGTTATAAAATATCTGGGAACATTTTATCACTCCCTCCATACCGTGCCTTTGAAATTGATCACTGGTTTCATTTTTATACTCCCTCCTTACAACTCAAACACCTAACTCAATTATTTGTGATCCACCTAAAAATCTCATCTGTGTGTGTGTGTGTGTACTGGAGCAGAGGAAGAACAACAAGAGCAGGAAGAAAGCAACAATATTATCATCACCTTCATCTCATCATCTTCAACCTTCACCACTTTCAAATCATCAAACACCTAAAACCACAAAACAAAATGGGTTCTTGATCATTATCATCATCCATCGTTATTTTCATCATCTACAACATCAGAATCATCATCATCTCCATCATAATCTCTTTGTGAGGATTTTTCTCTCATTTTCTTCATTTTATATAATTTCTTCAAATTATGAATTGTGTTGATGATTGTTGTTATAAACTTGTTAAAACATGTTACAATAGGTTTATATAACATATTAAGGTGTTTGATCATGTTAAAATCGGTGATATATAAAAACCCGTACGAAATTGTTGTAACAGAGAACGAACAGGACCTGCAAAACCATTGAATCCGGCGGATTCAAGCGAATCCGGCGGATTCCCAGCCGAAACTCAGATGAATACGGCGTATTCCCACCTTCGACCGCACACAAACTTTCGGCAGAAACGATGAACGAGTAAAAGACATACATGAATCCGGCGGATTCATGTGAATCCGGCGGATTCCACACAATTGAAACGAATACGGCGGATTCATGTGAATCCGGCGTATTCCCCTATTTTGGCCCGAATCCGGCGGATTCACCGGAATCCGGCGGATTCCCCCACTGGTCCAGCTGTTGACTTTTACATTTTTAATTAATGTACAAACTAATAAACGGTATACTACTTATGTATCGATTATACGTTTAATGGTACAAAATGTTACGACAAGGGATTTAGAACTAGACGGACATATTATTGTGACATTATATTTCGGACATTTAGAACGCGACAAGATTTAATACGATAACAAATATTATATATATACTAACGGACAATGTATATATACAACTAGACGTATAAAAATGGAACGATTTAACTTATCTAGTACAAACAATATACGACAAACATAAACGATGTAATAAAATTATTATGATATCTATTATAATTATGTTTTGAAAACATAATCGACAACAACGACAACTACATTTATAACTATGTATATATACATACACGCGACATTTATAATATATGTATATATAGACATTAACAACGACGACAACTAATATATATATTAGAATATATATATTCAACTAAAATGTATATAAATATACATACTTGAATTTAACGACTAATTGAAACGCAAACCTCACCAGCAACTGAAATATTATAAACTTTTCAACTTAACAAATAATCCACATACTTATACAAGTATTATTATTTGCGTCTAGGTATTTGAGGACGCGTTGGGATTATTTGCTAGCTATCTATTTGTGCTGAAGACTTGCAAAACAGTGAGTTCACAGCCCCTACCTTTTATTGTTTTAAATGCTTTTAAAAAAACCAGGGGTGGAAAACATAGAACAATGTGATAATATGCTATATGCTTTATTGTATTGCGCTGCATGCTATTATGTGAACTGATTAACATGATCATTTTCATGCTATTAAACTTGGATTGTTAATATGAAAGGTGTTCATATTATATTGTTGAACTGGAACTATTTCAATAAAATGTTTTCATATTGATTTAACTCGAACTAATTATATGAAACGTTTTCACAACATTTTGGGAATAAGACAACAGATCTTGGTACGATCCTAGGTTTACGCGAGGTAGTTGTAGTGCACATAAGTCCCAGTGCTTACAACCTATAACCATTAGCTAGGTGACTCTAGCCACTGAGTATACAGATAGTACTATCGATTTGACAACCCTCCCAGGATATTACTCGTTGGTCATTCCAACCACATCGACGATAGTCGTAACGAGGAGTGTATACTTAAGATGTTACTGAGGCAACAACAAAACAACTAGTCGTGGTTTGGTTATAGTACTAGTGTCGTTACTTTAACTCTAAAGGTTTAGCTCACCTTGGAGGGATTATAGTCTATATTTCCCACATTTACAACTAAACAACTAAACAACAACTTGGTTTGGGATTGGTATTCCCTGTGATGACTAATAGGACAGGTGTTCCTTTGAGAGACTATTTCTAGGAAACGTTTACCTTAAATGGTTAAACTTGGTTTCCCACACAAAAACAACTATTCATAGGAAATATTTACTTAAATGATAAACCTGTATATCCTGCGACTACTTGTTAGGAAATGTTTATGATTAAACTTGTGTTTCCTACACATTTATATTGTAGTAAGAATGACATTCTTACTAACTATAGGAAATGTTTTCTTTAATTAGAATACTTGTGTTTCCTACTATACATATAAATATTATGTCTGCGTACATGAATGATTTATACAAAAACTAAAACCTGTGAATTCACTCAACATTCAATGTTGACAGTTTACTATGTTTTTCAGGGAATTAGGACTCAGGTACTCCTGCATGCATAAAGGACGTAGGCAACCTGACTATTTATGATGCCACTTTTGGGACACTTGGATTTCCTTTGTATTATCAATCTGATTGGTTATACTTATGAAATCCCTCTTTATTAAACTTGTATTTTCAAATACTTAAGTTGTCTTTGACAACCCTACTTATGTACGACTTCATAAGTCGTATCTTTTGTAATAACTTTAAACTTATGGCATCTTAAATATATATGTATGTTCTGTATGATCATATACTCTGATACAATGAATGCACTATCGAATCTGTCCGCCCTCAATGCTTAACTATTATTAAAATGCTTCCGCTAATTAACTAAAAGCTTCCGCTAAACTATTAATAAACGCGATTACCGATTTGGTGGTGTGACAGTGATTGGTATCAGAGCTATTGGTTATAGAGAACTAGAAGTCTTTAAGTGACTGAAAACCTTAGAGACCTAGACTATAGCCTTGGCTAACACATTTCTGCATTCATACTATTGCATATGTCTGACACGTCACACACGATTCTTTGACTAGGTATGTCGAGACACGCACCTATTCACATCACTGATTCTGATACTGAGGAGGATCCCATGGAGGGACCATACGACGGGATTCCTATAGACGTGTCTGAGGAGGTTTACCCGCCTACATTTCCTAGAGATATTTCAGATGGTTCGATAGCCGCTCCATCATTGCCATCCACTGATCCTGCTACCCATATGTTAGGATCTATGTCCATGTCTAGACGCCATCTTATTGGAGAGCCTGATTTTAGGCCTATACCTAGGAGGACACCGCTGTCGTGTGTCAGAGATTTTCCCATAGGACCCTCATCATCTCGCGGCAAAGAGCCGATGGTTGAGGAGCGAGAGATCCGCTGTGATCAGCAGACACCGAGAGCTAGAGTTCCGCATCTGGATTGGATGCCGCGTATTTTACGCCACTGGAGGATCATTGAGAGGATTCCTTCCACCTATGAGACTGGGGAGTCATCTCACACACCTACATCTCTACATTTGACCGAGGAGCCTCTGGAGCTTACGGTCCCTACTGTGGTCGCCGTTATTCGTACTTTACTGGGATTTCATTTTGGTACGCAGTCTGCCCTCCGAGTTATGCGCAGTGACGCCTCTCGTCTTGATGATGATGTGCTGGCGATATATGGACGCCTTGTGACTTCTGAGTTGCATATTGAGGTAGACAGGGAGTCTGCCGATGCTACTAGAGCACGTCTGATCCGACTAGAGCGTCGTTTGGAGACTATAGGTGCTGCAGTTGGTTTATGTGTATTGATGGTTGCTGTTAGGATGTTTGTGGGTTGGAGTCTACCGTATTTCTTTTAGACCGTATGTATGATGTATTAGGACCATAGTTATGATGTATTTGGGTTGACTTTTGACTAGATGGATGTATAGGTTAAATCCGTCACATTTTGTAGATCATGTTTGATCCGATGGGTATCTTTTGTAGTAAATCCCATCTTTGTACAAAACTTATGTAACAACGCTTAACCCATGTTATTATATACATCAATTATGCAATGACTTTTAATTATGATATGTGAACCAAACATAAGCTAGTTTACATTATTACATACATTGTGAATGATATCAATTGGTGATTGACTTCATACTATATTTACATTTATCACTTACTTTATGAGTGATGACTTGATTAGATATCTTACGAGTGTTTCTTGTGTGTGATTAGGACTGAATCATGCCGCCTAAACGTAGAAATACCAGGAACAACCAACGAAACCCCACACCACCTCCTGCTGTTGAGGAGACTACTGAACAAATGGTTAACCGAAGGATTTCTGAAGCCCTTGCTCAGTATGATACTGACCGAAACCGTAGCGGTAGTAGAGAAACCGAACCAAACGCTTCAGGTTGTAATCCTGAGAGCACTCATAAGGGATGTTCATATAAAACATTTCTAGCCTGTAAACCGAGCCATTTCCGTGGTACTGAAGGTGCCATTGGAATCATCCATTGGATAGAGAAAATGGAGTCTGTGATAGAAATTAGCAAGTGTGCCCGTGAAGATATGGTCATGTATGCTACATGCACATTTAGTGATAAGGCTTTGACTTGGTGGAACGCCCAAAAGCAAGCAATGGGTCGTCCAGCCGCTCATTCAATGTCTTGGGAAACTTTGAAAACCATGGTCATGGAAGAATTTTGTCCCCGCAGTGAACTGCAGAAGATTGAGTCTGAGCTCTGGAACATTGCTATGGTTGGTGCTGATATCACAGGATATACCACCAGATTTCAAGAACTGGCACGTCTTGTACCTCACATGGTTACTCCTGAGTACAAGCGCACTGAAAGGTATATCTGGGGCTTAGTGCCACAGATTCGAAGTTTGGTAACATCAGCGAATCCTGCTACTTTTAAGATTGCTGTGGAACTAGCACAGCGTTTGACTGATGAACCAGTAAGGATGGGGAATCTTACTAAGAAAGCTTCTACTGAAAAGGTTGAATCGAGCAATGCTGATGTTGGGAAAGGAAAGCGTAAGTGGAATGACCGTCAGGGTGACAAGAATAAGAAGCAAGCTAGTACCACGAAAGCTTACATTGCCACTACTGCTGAACAAAAGACTTACATGGGGAGTAAGCCCAAGTGTGGCAAGTGTGAACGTCACCATGATGGTGACTGTACTTTCTGTGGGAATTGCAAACGCTGGGGGCATCTGGCCCAATACTGTAGAGCGAACCCTACCACTCAAGCAATTAGGGATCGATCAGCAAATGGATGTTTCGAATGTGGCGAACAAGGCCATTTCCGAAACAAGTGCCCTAAACTGAACCGTGGCAATCAAAACAATCCGAACCGCCCTGCGAACCCGAACAACAACAATAATCGTGGAAACGTCAACAACCAGCCAGCTAGGGGTCGTGCATTTGTCGTTGGAGCGCAAGAGGCACGCCAGGACCCTAACACTGTCACTGGTACGTTTCTAGTTAACGATCATTATGCATCCGTATTATTTGATTCTGGCGCCGATTTGAGTTTTGTGTCTAAGGACTTTAGACCACTATTAGACGTTAGATCTCGTAAGCTAGACAACAAGTACACCTTAGAACTAGCCGATGGTAGGTTGATTGAATCAGGAGAAATAGTACCAGGATGTACTCTAGCATTGGAGAGTCATCTTTTCGAAATAGACTTACTACCGGTTGAGTTGGGAAGTTTTGACATCGTAGTCGGTATGGACTGGTTGTCGAAAAATCATGCAGAGATTGTTTGTTTTGATAAAATGATACGTATACCATTGTCAACTGGAGAAACTTTGGTGATACAAGGAGATAAAAGAACGAGCGCCGTCAAAACTATTAATTGCTTAAAAGCTTGTAAATATCTCCGGAAGGGATATCCAGCATTTTTGGCGCATGTTGTGGAAAAGAAATCTGTAGAGAGATGCTTAGACGATATACCTGTAGTACGAGACTATCCGGGAGTGTTTCCTGATGATCTTCCAGGATTACCACCTCCGCGACAAGTCGAGTTTCGCATCGATCTGGTGCCTGGAGCCGCACCAATCGCTCGCTCACCTTATCGTTTAGCTCCATCAGAAATGCAAGAACTGTCTACACAGTTGCAAGAACTTTTAGACTTAGGATTCATCCGACCGAGCTTTTCACCTTGGGGAGCTCCGGTTTTGTTTGTCAAGAAGAAGGATGGATCTATGCGCATGTGTATTGATTACCGAGAGCTGAACAAGGTAACTATTAAGAACCGATATCCGTTACCTCGCATTGACGATCTGTTCGATCAACTTCAAGGATCAAGTTACTACTCGAAGATCGATCTGCGTTCTGGTTATCATCAACTGAAGGTTCGAGAAGAGGATGTGCCAAAGACAGCGTTTAGGACTCGTTATGGACATTATGAGTTCCTAGTCATGCCATTTGGATTGACTAACGCGCCGGCAGTATTTATGGATCTCATGAACCGAGTGTGCAAACCTTACTTAGATAAGTTTGTCATTGTGTTCATTGACGATATTTTGATTTACTCAAAGACGAAAGAGGATCACGAACAGCATTTGAAACTTATCCTCCAACTACTTGAGAACGAGAAGCTGTATGCTAAGTTCTCCAAATGCGAATTTTGGATTAGAGAGGTTCATTTCCTAGGTCACGTGATCAACGACAAGGGAATTCATGTGGACCCATCTAAAATAGAGGCGATTAAGAACTGGAAAGCACCGGAAACTCCCACAGAAATTCGACAATTTCTTGGTTTGGCTGGCTATTATCGACGATTTATAGAGAACTTTTCAAAGATAGCCCAGTCACTCACCACCTTAACTCAGAAGGATAAGAAATTCGAATGGGGAGAGAAACAAGAGAACGCCTTTCAACTGTTGAAACAAAAGTTGTGCACCGCACCGATTCTATCCTTACCTGAGGGAACAGAGAACTTTATTGTTTATTGTGACGCCTCACATCAAGGATTAGGTTGTGTTCTCATGCAAAACGACAAAGTTATTGCTTATGCATCTCGTCAATTGAAGATTCACGAGAAGAACTATACGACTCATGACTTAGAGTTGGGAGCAGTCGTTTTTGCATTGAAAATTTGGAGACACTACTTATATGGCACAAAGTGTACAATTTTCACTGACCACAAGAGTCTACAACACATATTCGACCAGAAAGAACTCAACATGAGACAGAGACGTTGGGTCGAATTACTGAATGATTACGACTGTGAGATTAAATACCATCCGGGCAAGGCTAATGTAGTAGCAGATGCCTTGAGTCGTAAAGAGAACATTAAGCCTCGCAGAGTTCGAGCCTTAGTGTTAACAATTCACTCTAATCTCATTACTCAAATTCGCGACGCGCAACAATTAGCTTTCACCGCTGAACGCATGAAAGACGAATCCCTGAGAGGAATGGAGAAACAGCTTGAAACAAAAGAGAATGGAGTTTTATACTTCATGAACAGAATTTGGGTACCGTGCGACGATGAACTCCGTAAGCTGATTCTGGACGAAGCTCACAAGTCCAACTACTCGATTCATCCTGGTGCAGATAAGATGTACCAAGACTTGAAAGGTTTCTATTGGTGGCCTAATATGAAGAAAGACATCGCTACTTATGTCAGCAAGTGTCTAACTTGTTCGAAGGTCAAGGTTGAGTATCAAAAACCTTCAGGACTTTGCAACAACCAGAGATGCCACAATGGAAATGGGAGCACATAACAATGGATTTTATCACAAAGCTACCAAAGACATCAACTGGTGTTGATTCAATTTGGGTGATTGTCGATAGACTGACGAAATCAGCCCACTTCATTGCTTTCAAAGAGACTGACAAACTCGAGAAACTGGCAAAGATCTATATCAAAGAAGTCGTTTCTCGGCACGGTGTGCCACTATCGATTATATCTGATAGAGATAGCAGATTCACATCTCGCTTCTGGCAAACACTACAACAGGCCCTAGGTACTCGACTCGATATGAGTACGGCCTATCATCCGCAAACAGTGAACGAACGATTCAAACGCTCGAAGATTTATTGCGAGCATGTGTGATTGACTTTGGAGGAAATTGGGATACTCATCTCCCATTAGCTGAGTTCTCATACAATAATAGTTATCACACCAGTATACATATGGCACCGTTTGAAGCGCTGTATGGACGCAAGTGCAGATCTCCACTCTGTTGGGCAGAGTTGGATGACAGACAACTATCCGGACCCGAACTTGTCCAAGAAACCACAGACAAAATATCTCAAGTGCTTAACCGATTGAAAGCTGCAAGAGATAGACAAAAGAGTTACGCCGTAAACCTCTTGAGTTTCAAGTAGGAGACAAGGTTCTACTCAAAGTATCGCCTTGGAAAGGGATAGCCCGATTTGGCAAACGAGGAAAGCTGAACCCACGATATGTTGGACCTTTTGAGATCCTTGCGAGGATTGGTCCTGTCGCTTATAAACTCAAACTACCTCAAGAGCTTAGTAGTATTCACGACACTTTTCATGTGTGTAATTTGAAGAAGTGTCTTTCTGACGAAACATTAATCATACCTCCTGACGAAGTCTTCATAAACTCAAAGCTTAACTTTGTGGAGGAACCAATCGAAATAGCTGATACGAAAACACAAAGACTGAGAAACAAACGAATCAAACTTGTCAAAGTTCGATGGAATTCGAAGCATGGCCCAGAGTTTACTTGGGAACGTGAGGATGAGATAAGAAAGAAGTACCCTCACCTATTTGAACAAGTGACCCGCACGAATAACTCTAATTAAATCTCGGGACGAGATTTCGCTAACAGGGGGAGAATGTGACAATCCTCCAATTAGGGTATTTACTTAGCCTAATTTCATGCATTACCTAGAGTAATTCCCTGATTAAATGAATTCAAACTATTTTGTGTATAAGTTCTGTGTAACTTACTATGTGTTATGTGATGTATTTGATAGTAGTTATATGTGAATATATATAATTACGTACGAAATAAATATATCAAACTTTATAAGTGGAATACAATTACGTTAGTGATACAAAATAATTAATAATTCGAAAATTATTAATTACAACTACTAGTAAATTATATTATAGAGATAATATAATAAATTATACGTTTTATAATAAACGTATTAAATCGCGAATAATAAAGTTCCAAAATGAACTTCGAAAACACTTTTGGATAATTTTTAGTATGAAATTATCATATAAAAGTATTACAACGAAAAGAAAACGAAACAATTAGACGACGTTTGTTACGCGTAATACGAACAGAAACAATTTTAAAACGCGCTTAGAGGTTCCAAATAATAAAAGTATTATTTCGTAAGTTACTGTTTTAAAGTATAGAACATTACCTCAGAATATGATTTCCAAATTTAACTGAAATCTGGCACGTGTTTTTAACTACACAGTACTTTTACTGTGATTAATTTTAAATATACTTGTAACAAAGTATTTCACATTTCGATTTCAAATTCCTAAATCTGAGATATCGAGAAACATAACGCGAAATTTTATTATAACTAAAGTACCACAAATTATACCCGTACACGAAATTAACGGGCTAAAAACTACCAATTGTACACGTTATAAAATATCTGGGAACATTTTATCACTCCCTCCATACCGTGCCTTTGAAATTGATCACTGGTTTCATTTTTATACTCCCTCCTCACAACTCAAACACCTAACTCAATTATTTGTGATCCACCTAAAAATCTCATATGTGTGTGTGTGTGTGTACTGGAGCAGAGGAAGAACAACAAGAGCAGGAAGAAAGCAACAATATTATCATCACCTTCATCTCATCATCTTCAACCTTCACCACTTTCAAATCATCAAACACCTAAAACCACAAAACAAAATGGGTTCTTGATCATTATCATCATCCATCGTTATTTTCATCATCTACAACATCAGAATCATCATCATCTCCATCATAATCTCTTTGTGAGGATTTTTCTCTCATTTTCTTCATTTTATATAATTTCTTCAAATTATGAATTGTGTTGATGATTGTTGTTATAAACTTGTTAAAACATGTTACAATAGGTTTATATAACATATTAAGGTGTTTGATCATGTTAAAATCGGTGATATATAAAAACCCGTACGAAATTGTTGTAACAGAGAACGAACAGGACCTGCAAAACCATTGAATCCGGCGGATTCAAGCGAATCCGGCGGATTCCCAGCCGAAACTCAGATGAATACGGCGTATTCCCACCTTCGACCGCACACAAACTTTCGGCAGAAACGATGAACGAGTAAAAGACATACATGAATCCGGCGGATTCATGTGAATCCGGCGGATTCCCCACAATTGAAACGAATACGGCGGATTCATGTGAATCCGGCGTATTCCCCTATTTTGGCCCGAATCCGGCGGATTCACCGGAATCCGGCGGATTCCCCCACTGGTCCAGCTGTTGACTTTTACATTTTTAATTAATGTACAAACTAATAAACGGTATACTACTTATGTATCGATTATACGTTTAATGGTACAAAATGTTACGACAAGGGATTTAGAACTAGACGGACATATTATTGTGACATTATATTTCGGACATTTAGAACGCGACAAGATTTAATACGATAACAAATATTATATATATACTAACGGACAATGTATATATACAACTAGACGTATAAAAATGGAACGATTTAACTTATCTAGTACAAACAATATACGACAAACATAAACGATGTAATAAAATTATTATGATATCTATTATAATTATGTTTTGAAAACATAATCGACAACAACGACAACTACATTTATAACTATGTATATATACATACACGCGACATTTATAATATATGTATATATAGACATTAACAACGACGACAACTAATATATATATTAGAATATATATATATTCAACTAAAATGTATATAAATATACATACTTGAATTTAACGACTAATTGAAACGCAAACCTCACCAGCAACTGAAATATTATAAACTTTTCAACTTAACAAATAATCCACATACTTATACAAGTATTATTATTTGCGTCTAGGTATTTGAGGACGCGTTGGGATTATTTGCTAGCTATCTATTTGTGCTGAAGACTTGCAAAACAGTGAGTTCACAGCCCCTACCTTTTATTGTTTTAAATGCTTTTAAAAAAACCAGGGGTGGAAAACATAGAACAATGTGATAATATGCTATATGCTTTATTGTATTGCGCTGCATGCTATTATGTGAACTGATTAACATGATCATTTTCATGCTATTAAACTTGGATTGTTAATATGAAAGGTGTTCATATTATATTGTTGAACTGGAACTATTTCAATAAAATGTTTTCATATTGATTTAACTCGAACTAATTATATGAAACGTTTTCACAACATTTTGGGAATAAGACAACAGATCTTGGTACGATCCTAGGTTTACGCGAGGTAGTTGTAGTGCACATAAGTCCCAGTGCTTACAACCTATAACCATTAGCTAGGTGACTCTAGCCACTGAGTATACAGATAGTACTATCGATTTGACAACCCTCCCAGGATATTACTCGTTGGTCATTCCAACCACATCGACGATAGTCGTAACGAGGAGTGTATACTTAAGATGTTACTGAGGCAACAACAAAACAACTAGTCGTGGTTTGGTTATAGTACTAGTGTCGTTACTTTAACTCTAAAGGTTTAGCTCACCTTGGAGGGATTATAGTCTATATTTCCCACATTTACAACTAAACAACTAAACAACAACTTGGTTTGGGATTGGTATTCCCTGTGATGACTAATAGGACAGGTGTTCCTTTGAGAGACTATTTCTAGGAAACGTTTACCTTAAATGGTTAAACTTGGTTTCCCACACAAAAACAACTATTCATAGGAAATATTTACTTAAATGATAAACCTGTATATCCTGCGACTACTTGTTAGGAAATGTTTATGATTAAACTTGTGTTTCCTACACATTTATATTGTAGTAAGAATGACATTCTTACTAACTATAGGAAATGTTTTCTTTAATTAGAATACTTGTGTTTCCTACTATACATATAAATATTATGTCTGCGTACATGAATGATTTATACAAAAACTAAAACCTGTGAATTCACTCAACATTCAATCTTGACAGTTTACTATGTTTTTCAGGGAATTAGGACTCAGGTACTCCTGCATGCATAAAGGACGTAGGCAACCTGACTATTTATGATGCCACTTTTGGGACACTTGGATTTCCTTTGTATTATCAATCTGATTGGTTATACTTATGAAATCCCTCTTTATTAAACTTGTATTTTCAAATACTTAAGTTGTCTTTGACAACCCTACTTATGTACGACTTCATAAGTCGTATCTTTTGTAATAACTTTAAACTTATGGCATCTTAAATATATATGTATGTTCTGTATGATCATATACTCTGATACAATGAATGCACTATCGAATCTGTCCGCCCTCAATGCTTAACTATTATTAAAATGCTTCCGCTAATTAACTAAAAGCTTCCGCTAAACTATTAATAAACGCGATTACCGATTTGGGGGTGTGACAGTTTAGCTGAGCAAATTAGAGAACTCCTTACTCAACATTATGAGTATAGAGGATAGGTGTACTACTTTACCGAGTGGGAGAAACTCTTTAACATTCAGGTACCCGTGTTCAGGGAGTTGTGTTTTGAATTCCACTCCACTCTTGGTGTTAAAACAAATCCTACCGGCGTAGATGATGCAAACTTTTTGAGATTCAGATTGGGCGGGGTACCACGATCTATGTCTATGAAGGATCTGGCCATCTGTTTTGGGATCTATACACCTGTTGAGTTGGCTTATGATTGTTTTGATTATTATTTGTAGTCGGGGGCTAGAGTTCATGAGACTCATGAGTTTATTGAGGAGGATTTTTGGGCAGAACTTAGTACGAGGGATTACGCACCAAGTGGAGTGTCTCACAGGGATGTTAATGATGTTCATATGCGAGTGATTCATCTATTTTTGACTCACACTATTCAAAACCGAAGGGAAAACACCGAGAAGATCACCCGATCGGATATATGGTACTTGAGACAGATTAGGGAAAGGAATAACATCAACATTCCCTATGGTGTGGCTGCGTATCTCAAGACTTTTTCTGCGAGTATTAAAGACAAGAGCCCGATTAGTGGTGGGCATTTCATCACTTTGATTGCCCAATCTTTTGGGGTGGATTTTGCGGGGTTGACAAGGGTGGCATTAAATCAGAAAAGCGTGGGCTATCTTATGTATAATGCAACTAGAGCGGTATCAAAGAACAAGAAAGGTGGATTTATTCCTTTTCAGGAGGTACCGGCACCTCAACAGCAACAACCACCTCCTCAAAGAGCACGACAACGGGTGCAACAACAACCACAACAAGATCAGGGTGATACGCAACCTTCTCTTCGTGATCTCATGGACGGTATCCAGGGCATTCAAGTGAGCCAAAATGATTTCAGGGATGACTTCACCGAATTTAGGCATGAAATGAACTACCGGATGGGAAACGTTGAGTACAGTACAAATTGGACAGTTGGGAACCTCAGCTGGATAGCTGAGCAACAAGGTTATCAGACTACTTACTCCCAACCCTTGTACCAATGGGGTACGCCAGAGTCCCGCCTCCACCCACCCCCTGTATAAGATCATGATGCTGCATTAGCGGAAGCTCAGCGTCAGCACCAAAAAGAGTATGAGAGGCAGTTGCAGCAAGAGCAGAGGTATCATGATGCTCCTTCAGATTATCAAAGCTGGGATCCATGGACGCAGCCTCGCGACCATCAGGATGGGTCTCAGGGTCCGAGTTCTAGGGGTTGGGGATGGCCCTATTAGTTCGATCGTTGCCCCCTTTTCCAGACATTATTATTACTTTCCTTATGCTTTCAATTAAGAGTGCCTACGTGCCTCATTTGTTAGACATTTTTCTTTCCTGATTTGATACTTATCTTAGTTAGTGTTCTGAACTTCTTGCTTTGAGTGGCATTTGGGTACTGTTTGGTAGAATGTCACTCATATGCAATACCCTATGTTTGGTTTTATTTCTATCTAGGTTATGGCTAAAAGTTCTTGCTTATTTGGATTTGGAACACGTGCGCCGGCTGGCAATAAGTTCAGCAAATGCACTCGCTCCGCAAACAAACCCCCGGGGAAGTTCTCGTTCCCTTTGCCCCTTCGTACTCGTACTTTTATGCTTTCTTTGCATTGAGGGCAATGCAAATCTCAAGTGTGGGGAGGGTTAAATTCACTTGAATTTCATTTCTAGTAAATTATTGTTTCTTACCTTTTGTTGGGTTTGTGAGGTCTAATGGGTCTCCAATTGAACTTTACGAATTCTAATAATGGCTATTAGCTACTTATTAGGTCTGTTATTGATCTTGGACCCAATAGATTTTTGCAAATGTCAATGAGGGGTCGGAAATGAGAATTTGCTAGGAATGTGCTTGTCCTTAAAAGATTGATTGCTTTGAAAATCTTAAACTTTGAAAATTAATAATTAAAAGTGATTTAATCTTCCCTCTTGCAACTTAATCCTTTGAGATGTGTCATAAAAAGCGACCTAATAGGGTGAATTGCATGACTAGCACACTTGTAGCCCCCACTATGAAAATTGTGAGAAATTTGAGCCTATTTGAGAAAAACACTTATCTTTAGTGTTTATATTGATTGATTGCTATGAGTGTGCCGGTGATTGTAGTTTGTTCTAGAACTTGCCCTAGTGATGCATTTTGAGACCGCTGTGGGATCACAGAAATGTGATATAGGTGGGGTCAAATACGAGGAGGTATTCTTAGGAATTTCTGATCTTGTTTTGCTTTAAAACCATTTGTATCCAGTTTACACAGGTCGTTAGCACTCAATTTTAGTGCTAAGAAACCCTTAGAAAACTTCCACGTTCATTCACTAAAAATATTAGCCTTATTTTTTGTGTAGTCAATTCCCGAACCACTACTTTTACAAGATGTTGCCTTGTTGGAACTTATGATGAATTTTACCAAAAATGTGACTTTAATCGTTTTGAATTGGGATTCTAGTGTTAAATTCTATGATTGAGGTTGGAAACAATTAAATGAATAGAAGTTATGTAACAACCCCAAAATTAGGGTAAATTTAAAATTTTCCTAATTACTTGTTTACTACTGTATTTAGTATGAAATAGGACTAAGTACGATAATTACTTACTATATATGTATATATATATATATATATATATACACGTATACGATTCGTTCAAATCGTATGAGATTACAAAAATACAAAATATGGACGTTGGTGACAACTTTTAAAATAATGTGGATTTATCCAAACAAACATTATTTACTTTATTATATTACGAAAATATATTACACGTTATACGTTTTGTTTAAAACGTGACTTTACAGTACAAAAATGCGCGAGACGCGCCCGACATACGAAATACACTTAAGTTATGTTTTATAACTTCATAATAAGTATTTTGATAAAATACTTCAAGTAAAAATATCGCGATTACACGCGTACGGTTAACACGTTTAAAAACGTTACATAATTTGAATAAACGCACGATTCGCGACCAGTGACCAAACGAAATCTCGAATATTATTTTAGTAACTTAAAATATGTTATTTGAGTAAAACTTTTATATAAAATATCAGGTTTTAAATCGTTAACAAAACGTATCAAAGAAAACGTTATACGATTAAATAAAACGTAAAACGATCGGGTAAACGAACACCGCACTTAACGTAGCTTTGGGAAATGATTTAAACACCCACCTAGTGGGTGGGACCCACGAAAATCAGCAGCCAAGACATGGCACACCATGTCTTGACTTTTCCCCATTGCTTCAAGGATCTTCAAACCCACCCCATACCTCTCTTCTCATTCACCCACTTACACACTCTTTCTCCACCATTCCTCTTCACCTCAACTCTCTCTAGTCTCTCTCCCTCTCTTCTGGACGTTTTCCAGCCAGCCACCACAAACCACCATCATCCACCACCTTGTTCTTGAAGGAAATCGAAGAAAAAGATCGTTTCTCGCATCCTATTCGCATCTCGACTCTGGATCTTTGATCTCGTTGTAAGGATCTCTTTTCCTTTGCTAGATTTACTTGGTTACTACTTATTAACATGTTTAGTTGCTTACTTAACAAAGAAATGTCCAAATCTTTGGTTGAAACTCGTTTTTAAAACACTTATGTACATACCACTTCCTGGCCAGAAAAACCGTCGTGCGAAAACAACCATAACTCGAGTTGTAGGTTAAATAAACGTGTGAGACCACTTGGAAAAGTTTTGTATTTTCGTCTTGAACAAAAAGTTCTTCTTTAGCTACTTCCAGAAATACACCCATTTTCGGCTATTACTTGATCTTTGGACATAGGTCTGTTCTGGACCGAATCCGACCCCTCGACATATTTATTTTTGTTTAAAATATTAAACGGACATATGAAAATACCATAAAATGTAGAAATGAACATTACATATAGTAGAACATGTGTGATTTTTGGTTGGACTTGAGTCGGACTACAAATGGGTTAAATCGAGGGTGGAAACCGAGTAAAATATCTGAAAACTAAAAATAGGGACTGTTTTGGTAAATTTGCAAAACCGACACTCCGGGTGAACCCCGACACGAACCGATAATTTTCTTAGGCTCTATAAACTATTTTAAGACTTCCCTAAAAGTTTCGGGTCAAACCGAGCTCGTTTGACTAGGTTTACAAAGTTTTGGATCCGCAGCCCAACTGGATCCACCACCCATCTGGATCCGCGGTCAACTTTGGTCAACATTTTCCAACACTTATTAATTCAACTCAAAATGCTTACCAAACGATTAAAATAGTCTATACTATATAAAACCAATTCAGGGACGATTAATACACATACTTTGATAAGTATACAATACATTGAGACATATTATAACACCTTGAATTATTATTACATCTCCGTCACCAACGGGCCACACTTAATTACAAAAGATTACAAACGTACAAACAAATACTTGGACATTAACTAGTTTGGGAACAACTAGCATGGATACCTTACAAGTATTCCATTTACTTACTGAACCTTATGCGTATTAGGACGCTAAGGGCTGCTAGTTCGGATACTACTTTGCTTGCTTACTGTATTGTCTGCTAAACTCAGGTGAGTCTTACAGCCCCTATTTTACTGTTTTATACCCAGGGGTGAGATGCATTACATGTTTTCATAAAACTAATGATGGCCGAGTTAACGCATGATTAGCATGACCTGCAATCATGGTGACCTAGGACATTTTCTTACTTGTTTTCATAATACTGATAATGGCCGAGTTATCGCATGATTAGCATGACCTGCAATCATGGTGGCTTGTGGCATTTTCTTACTTGTTTAATATGAATGTAAGACTACATTCACAGGAGTACTATTATCTACTGTATGTTAAGTTTCTATTATGATAGTTCGTGGAAACGCATGATTAGCATGACCTGCAATCATTACGGAGTGAACGATTTGTATGACCTACGATCGTTACTCATTACGGTTAGCAAGACCTGCAACCACCTACTTACAAAGGATTAGCATGACCTGCAATCAATACTTAAGTGAACGATTAACATGACCTGAAATCGTTACTTACTGGCTGGCTTACGATTTACAATTACTACTTGTGTGTTCAAACTGTTTACTTACTTACAAACCTGTGAGATTCACCAACCTTTTTGGTTGACCATTTTAGTAATGCTTCTCAGGTACACAGCAACAGTAGGATGGCCCGCAGGGTAAGCTTACCTAGCTCGAGTCGCATGCATTTACAAGCTTGGAGATTTACATACATTACTTTTGTACTTACTGTTATGTATTAGAATCTCTAGGAATTTATACGAAACTCGAGCTTGTATTTTGAACTACTTATATATTAATGTAATAACTTTTCGAACGTCTCATTTAGAGTCGTTCACTGAATCCTTTGTGCTTGTGATTATTGATTAGTAACACCCAAAACTCGCTTCCGCAAACTGTTAAATTTGGGGGTGTTACAGATTGGTATCAGAGCCTAAGGTTATAGTGAACTAGGTTGAATTTAGTGGGCCTAGACTATGACCGTTAGGCAGTATTCCTCATTAGGTATAACTGGTTCAGGAATTACAGCATACAAGTTTAATTTAACATAGCCTGATCAACTATGTACAATTAAATGAAGATGATGTGAGTTCTGAAAGGGGTTATGTTGAACCGGAATACATTAGCTGACTCTGACCCCGAGAGAACCGGGACTTTTACTTGATTGTGCTAGACACACACTAGGCGGTTATGTGTTATATATAAATGCATAGGCCTCATATTCCGTGTATACTTTCTTAGATCCTAAGTACCCAATAGGATTAAGAAACAAGCGATTACTACTTCGAACAAATTTCGGGACGAAATTCTCCTAACAAGGGGAGAATGTAACAACCCCAAAATTAGGGTAAATTTAAAATTTTCCTAATTACTTGTTTACTACTGTATTTAGTATGAAATAGGACTAAGTACGATAATTACTTACTATATATGTATATAGGTGATATATATATATATATATATATATATATATATATATATATATATATATATATATATATATATATATATATACACACGTATACGATTCGTTCAAATCGTATGAGATTACAAAAATACAAAATATGGACGTTGGTGACAACTTTTAAAATAATGTGGATTTATCCAAACAAACATTATTTACTTTATTATATTACGAAAATATATTACACGTTATACGTTTTGTTTAAAACGTGACTTTACAGTACAAAAATGCGCGAGACGCGCCCGACATACGAAATACACTTAAGTTATGTTTTATAACTTCATAATAAGTATTTTGATAAAATACTTCAAGTAAAAATATCGCGATTACACGCGTACGGTTAACACGTTTAAAAACGTTACATAATTTGAATAAACGCACGATTCGCGACCAGTGACCAAACGAAATCTCGAATATTATTTTAGTAACTTAAAATATGTTATTTGAGTAAAACTTTTATATAAAATATCAGGTTTTAAATCGTTAACAAAACGTATCAAAGAAAACGTTATACGATTAAATAAAACGTAAAACGATCGAGTAAACGAACACCGCACTTAACGTAGCTTTGGGAAATGATTTAAACACCCACCTAGTGGGTGGGACCCACGAAAATCAGCAGCCAAGACATGGCACACCATGTCTTGACTTTTCCCCATTGCTTCAAGGATCTTCAAACCCACCCCATACCTCTCTTCTCATTCACCCACTTACACACTCTTTCTCCACCATTCCTCTTCACCTCAACTCTCTCTAGTCTCTCTCCCTCTCCTCTGGACGTTTTCCAGCCAGCCACCACAAACCACCATCATCCACCACCTTGTTCTTGAAGGAAATCGAAGAAAAAGATCGTTTCTCGCATCCTATTCGCATCTCGACTCTGGATCTTTGATCTCGTTGTAAGGATCTCTTTTCCTTTGCTAGATTTACTTGGTTACTACTTATTAACATGTTTAGTTGCTTAATTAACAAAGAAATGTCCAAATCTTTGGTTGAAACTCGTTTTTAAAACACTTATGTACATACCACTTCCTGGCCAGAAAAACCATCGTGCGAAAACAACCATAACTCGAGTTGTAGGTTAAATAAACGTGTGAGACCACTTGGAAAAGTTTTGTATTTTCGTCTTGAACAAAAAGTTCTTCTTTAGCTACTTCCAGAAATACACCCATTTTCGGCTATTACTTGATCTTTGGACATAGGTCTGTTCTGGACCGAATCCGACCCCTCGACATATTTATTTTTGTTTAAAATATTAAACGGACATATGAAAATACCATAAAATGTAGAAATGAACATTACATATAGTAGAACATGTGTGATTTTTGGTTGGACTTGAGTCGGACTACAAATGGGTTAAATCGAGGGTGGAAACCGAGTAAAATATCTGAAAACTAAAAATAGGGACTGTTTTGGTAAATTTGCAAAACCGACACTCCGGGTGAACCCCGACACGAACCGATAATTTTCTTAGGCTCTATAAACTATTTTAAGACTTCCCTAAAAGTTTCGGGTCAAACCGAGCTCGTTTGACTAGGTTTACAAAGTTTTGGATCCGCAGCCCAACTGGATCCACCACCCATCTGGATCCGCGGTCAACTTTGGTCAACATTTTCCAACACTTATTAATTCAACTCAAAATGCTTACCAAACGATTAAAATAGTCTATACTATATAAAACCAATTCAGGGACGATTAATACACATACTTTGATAAGTATACAATACATTGAGACATATTATAACACCTTGAATTATTATTACATCTCCGTCACCAACGGGCCACACTTAATTACAAAAGATTACAAACGTACAAACAAATACTTGGACATTAACTAGTTTGGGAACAACTAGCATGGATACCTTACAAGTATTCCATTTACTTACTGAACCTTATGCGTATTAGGACGCTAAGGGCTGCTAGTTCGGATACTACTTTGCTTGCTTACTGTATTGTCTGCTAAACTCGGGTGAGTCTTACAGCCCCTATTTTACTGTTTTATACCCAGGGGTGAGATGCATTACATGTTTTCATAAAACTAATGATGGCCGAGTTAACGCATGATTAGCATGACCTGCAATCATGGTGACCTAGGACATTTTCTTACTTGTTTTCATAATACTGATAATGGCCGAGTTATCGCATGATTAGCATGACCTGCAATCATGGTGGCTTGTGGCATTTTCTTACTTGTTTAATATGAATGTAAGACTACATTCACAGGAGTACTATTATCTACTGTATGTTAAGTTTCTATTATGATAGTTCGTGGAAACGCATGATTAGCATGACCTGCAATCATTACGGAGTGAACGATTTGTATGACCTACGATCGTTACTCATTACGGTTAGCAAGACCTGCAACCACCTACTTACAAAGGATTAGCATGACCTGCAATCAATACTTAAGTGAACGATTAACATGACCTGAAATCGTTACTTACTGGCTGGCTTACGATTTACAATTACTACTTGTGTGTTCAAACTGTTTACTTACTTACAAACCTGTGAGATTCACCAACCTTTTTGGTTGACCATTTTAGTAATGCTTCTCAGGTACACAGCAACAGTAGGATGGCCCGCAGGGTAAGCTTACCTAGCTCGAGTCGCATGCATTTACAAGCTTGGAGATTTACATACATTACTTTTGTACTTACTGTTATGTATTAGAATCTCTAGGAATTTATACGAAACTCGAGCTTGTATTTTGAACTACTTATATATTAATGTAATAACTTTTCGAACGTCTCATTTAGAGTCGTTCACTGAATCCTTTGTGCTTGTGATTATTGATTAGTAACACCCAAAACTCGCTTCCGCAAACTGTTAAATTTGGGGGTGTTACAAGTTAACTATTGAGCTTAACGTTTATGGTTGGGTGATTGTAGTCAACTAAATGGCCTTTGGATTCCTGAACAAGTAGTTCCCGAGGGGTGTTCTACACCTAGCCACCGAAGGCCTTTATCCGGTCTAGGATGGTTGGTCCGAAAGTTCGTTAAACAGGATTCATAGAAAGTCATAGAATGCAATTATTCCAATCAAATGTGAAAAAAAATCAATTTGAGTTATTTGTGTGCAATTGTTGAAGTATGAGTTATAAATGAGAACAAATAATAATTTGAATTGACGTAGCATGAGAATCCTAAGTTTCATTACTGTCACGTGCTTAATCCAATAGGTAACATTTCCACATTTTTCACGGGTCTTGACTACCACTTCTCACCAATTATTGTGTCTATCATACCCCATTCCATAATTAGCCACATTTGTTACAACACATGCTAGAATACCTCCTTTGAGATCTCACTTGGTGCTCACGCCAAGTCGGTGGAGATTTGATCCTTTTGCAAGCCTATGGTAACAATGCATCACGACTTGGCTTGATTGAGTGTTACATTGCTTACTTCCTTACCGTGTAGTCTCATAGGTTGAGAGTGAGTGACTAAACACTTATCCTTATGTGAGGTGCTAGGTCGTGCATTCGGGCTTGAAAAATTAAAACATCTCGAGTTTCTAATGCTTATACATATGTTGCTAGCCTAATTGCTTTGGTAGTTAGTGTTAGTATTGTTTTGGTAAACTTGATCTTCACTTATGATGTTGCAAGAATGGGCTTTGAAATGGTAAAATGATGATTTGCTTGAGGACAAGCAAAGTTCAAGTGTGGGGATATTTGATATCGCTCATTTTGTACATGTCTATCTTTAGCGATATCATTGTTTTTGCACTTGTTTTAAGTCAACTTTATGAACTTTTGGTACTTAATTTGCTTGAATTGAATTACAGGTGTCAATATTGAAGAATCGTAGTATGGATTGCATTTTGGTGATGATTCGAGCATGTGTGAAAATTTGTTGAAGTGTTGGGCTTGAATGCTGTTCTGCTGGAAACTGGTTGAAGCTGTCGGCTTTGTATCAGAAGCCGCCGGGTCTTCTATTTGTCGCCGGGTTTGATAGACAAACCGCCGGGTCCTCTAAAATGGGTGAAGCCGTCGGCTTTGAAGGCCAAGCCGCCGGCTTGTTTGGGTGGCAGATCACTTTTTGCTACAAAAAGCACTTTTCACTTTGGATCTAACCTAACTTTTATTCCATCATCTTCTACACACGAAACCAGCTCCATTTTTGGCGATTTTTCTAGGGTTCAGGTGATTCTTCATCATTTTAAAGATCTTCCATCTTGCTAGAACACTCGGTTACAAACAATCATCATTCCGACATTGTAATCACTTGGTTTGCACTTTTCATTCTAATATAATCATGTTTTCTTTGATTTCTTTGATGATATGTGTTTGTGATGATGTTAGTATGATTGTTGGCTAGATTATGTTATACTTGCTTGGATGAACTAGTTAGTGACTAGGGGTGTTATATTTTGGTGTGAGTTTATGCTTCGAGTTTAAGATTCTACCACAAATTTGTATGTATCTAGTTTGATTTTGTTAAACTTGTCGGTATTTTGGCTAAACAACTATAGCGAATGTTTGTAGTTTAATAAAATTACTTGTTATTTGTATGAAATATATGAATGAATCTATTTCCGCGAACGTGGATGATGTTACAAGTTAAACGAGTTAGCTAGGATGATATGAGTTAGCGATAATGGTGAATGCTTTTCGTATGGATGAATCATAAACTCATTTAGTTTGAACTTATGTTTAATCTCCAACTTGTGTGTTTGAGCTTGATGTCAATGAATTAACTGGTTTGGTGATTTGCTAATAGATATAGCGAACGTTTTCTATCTTGTAAATTATCATCGACTATTTGTCTATAAATGGTTGAACTTAATTGCGGATGTAGTTTTGGAATAGGTTAAACAAATTAAGCTCAAACGTGTAAGTAGGTAGCTATGGCGAATGTCCGTTACTTGATTAATTCATGAGTTTGCAAATTGAAGTTGAATTATTAGGTGATGGCGAATGTTAAGCCTAGGTTTGACGAAAATTTGCTTGCATAGAATAAACCGGTTTTAACCTTGCACCCCGAAATCACTAACGATCTAATCCAAGCAAGTATAGTTTTTAATATTTGAAAGTTCCACATCAATCACTTTGACTCTTAAGAGTCCACTTGCCTAGTTTAACTTAAAATTGTAGTTTTAAGCATTGTGACAATTTGGTCACACAAACCAACCACATTTTATTTTCTCTCTTTAAATTGTTCACACTTATCTTGATTGTATAAACGAAGTTCCCTGTGTTCGAACCCGAACTTACCAAACTATACTACTACTCGACAGGGTCCACTGCCCGGTTGTGTTTTGGTCTAGCTCGGTACTTTCTTGTTTACTTATCAACGATAATTTTATAACTGGATTCAACACATCAGTAATTTTATTAAATTAATGTTCTGTTGCGTTTATAGTTGGTAAAATGCATGAATGAAATGTTGAATTTTGGGTTAAATCCGTTTGAAGACGTTTATATCTTTATTAAAAATGTGTCACGATTTTGTATGAGGGAAGGCACAGGGCGGCGAGGCTATTGAAAGGATTTGACTTGCACTCCCAGCAATAACTATCAAAAGGCTAAGATAAGAGATATTTATATTTAGGTTGACGTTAAATAAATTCATGGAATGATCTTGAATATGCAGGTATCTATATATGGCCGAGTTCAAGACACATCCAACATCACTCACATCTAAAGAAATTAGAAGCAACAGAGGCTAATCTTGAATATCTTAGTGTAAACTTTGTCCGTAGCCTCTTCTCATCTTATAAATTATATGGAGCTTGATGTACTAAATGATTTTGTAAATTTATTAGATTATGCTATGTACAATCATGGAGCTAGGAAAGGTTTTATGAATAGTTATCCCCGATGTTTTATGTAGGAAGATCAGAGTTAGAGGGACCATGAAGGAAACTGGAAAGAGCTTACGAAGTGAGGTGGTCGCTATTGGTAAGTCTTTGCCCGCTAATTGTACCTTCAATGATAACTCCTTCCATTACACTTCAGTGTTATGAAGTAAAATCACATTAGCAACACCGATTTACATGTGCTGCTAACAGGAGGTCAGCTGTGTGTGTTGCAGACCCTTTTTAGGTGCCTTTACATTCCTTTTTAGTTACACTTTAGATGCCTTAACGTGATTTATGCTTGCGTTTTGTAAAAACAAGTACTTGACATCTATATCATGTGAGTTTAGCTATTAATAACGCTCATGGATGCCTATGCTTTTATTCAAATATTTAAAATTGAGACCACCACTTTTGGTTTATATCAGCTAAAATCGTGTTCAAAAATGTGGTTGACCTGCTGTATGGTTGAAAATAAGTTTTTTGATGGTTTTCATTTGCTTAATGCCTATATGACGTAATTACCTCATATTGGGATTACTATTTTTTGAGTTAGTGCTGATCTTTTTGCATAAAGGTGTCGATGAAAATTGGGCTGTTGCACTAGAAAACAATCCTAAAGCTTCTGCAAAAGTGGCAATGCTTTTGCGTAAAATGTTTGTTCAACGTAAACTCAAATTTGTCTTGATTTATCTTTCAAATCTTGATGTATGTGCACTTGGAAGTTAATGGTGTTCCCTTGACGGTAATGATTATAACATAATGGTGGTACTTCCATGGTTGATTTTTCTTTATGAAAATTTCATATTATCTTGATTACCAGCAGCTAAATCTATGTCCAATTTTTGTTAAAAAATTCTATACAACTACATGTAACCAGTCCCAGGAATCACTACTAACTTGGGTACTGCCTATTGAAACTTAGGCTTTCGTTGATAGTGTTAGATTAAATGCTAGATTAGTATGAGCTTACAGAGCAAATCAAGTTTATGTAAGGTCATATAAGTGTATTTAGAAAGGGGTTTACTATATTAATTGGTTGTTACTACTTACTATTTACACAATTTTTTTCCATTTTATCATAAGTAATTAATTATATATGAACTATAAATTAATATGACAAGAGTAAATGATATACATCGACAATCATACTCTAATCACTTTTACACTGTCTATCACCATTATCACTTTTATCCATCCCAATTTGTACTGCCTATCACCATCATCACTTTTATCCTTCCCAATTTGTAGATGTGAATGTGTATTAACAATCCTCAATGTAGACAAACATTTATTTTAATATGATTCTCATACAAATACGTAAAACTTATCGATTATTTTATTATTTTTGACATTTAAGGTATTACTATTTACTAATAAAGACATGTTCTAATTATCTTGATTTTCATCATATTTGATTAAGTTAAGAAAGATATATCTCGCCATTTGTTCAAAATATATTCATAATAATTCACTTAAAATTGTAAAAGAATGTTGTATCATAATTATATGGAATCCCGTGAATTCGCAGGTTATTAATCATATCATAAGTTACTTAAAGTTTATACACATGAGTTATCATTTACTTGGTTTTTGTGTAACCTTTACTTTTTAATTTTTATAATCATCTCATAACATTTCAAACAGACTAAACATCTTAGAGAAAAAACATTAAAGGCCATGTATGAACTTTTGACAACACGCCATATGTCCTCGCATAGCTTACAACAATAGACTACTTTGATAGGCTTCCGAAGTTAAGCACATTATGGATAGTAAGACCACGGGATTGACACATAATTTTAGGTAGTGCCTCATTCTTTCTAATTCAAGTAATGTATCAATGCTACAAGGATATTAATCGTTAATTATATTGTGATTTTAGGGTTTTTTTTTTTGTTTGTTTTTTTTTCTTTCAAAAATTCTTATAACCATTTTCAAAGCTTATGTGTGTAGTTGCAGGTAAATTTGACATAATTGTTATATCACAATTACTTTTTAACTTAAGTTCTATGTATGTAAACAAATAGATTAATATCTCGAAAGATATTCTATACTACACATTGTAGTATCATCTTTATCACACATATGGAAAACCTTAGACATGCTAAACATATTTCCTTAATTTCACTGCAATTTTTATTAACATCATAAATATTTTGATGCAATGAATTATTAATATATGATCTACACAAGTTAATCTTACTTACCTTTTTGAGTAGGACACATTTCACCAATTAGTTTCAATGGAGTGATTCAACATTATTTGAAGGGAAAGCTTTACGATGTAGTCCGCAATTTTTGCGGGTTATGGTCTAGTTAATATTAATATACAGTATATATAGAAATAGAAACTTCTTATGCAATTAAAATGGGTATATTTGTAGCTATTTAACTATTAATATTGATGATTAATAGAGTATATATAGAAACTACGTATATGTAACGAAATTTGTATATAAAACTAAATTTGTATATTTATAGCTATTAATATTAATATACAGTATATATAGAAACTCCTTATGTAATTAAATTTGTATATTTATAGCTATTATAATCATTAGGTGTCTAGGAGGAGGACTATGGAGGAGTAGACTAGTAGATATGTATCGTTTTAAAACTTATAAAATGGCGCCACTCAATTTGACCCTTAATTGGGTCTCTAATTTTGACACGGAATTGCCACGTAACCAATTACTACAGTGATCGGATTTTAGAAGTCCAATAGCCTCTTTCTGGGTGCTAGTTTTTAACTCGAAACGTCTCAAATGAGATTATACAAATTTCAACAAAATTAACATAATATTCACGCTATTATTTTATTATTATTATTATTATCTATATAAGAATTGAGGGTATTCTTACTTCTTCTTTTTTTTTGCTCACCTACTAAGAAAGCATTCATTTGAAGTCTAATAGTGTATTGTAAATAGTGACTCGACAATAATCGTATACTCGAATTATTTTTGTTATTCTCTAATGAATTACCCGAGTTTGATAAAAGTAGTTTGTCTGTATGTAAAGTTGGAAATTCATAATACAATTAATATAAGTAAAAGTGTGTGAAAAAGATAATGTCATATTGTAAAATGAACGCTGCATTAATAATAAAATATTTACAAGGGTAGGAGATGCCGGCCTCACAAATAAACCTATTGCCCTACGGCCGCATCTCCAAAATTTCGTCCACATACAATTCCATCTCCCTACCTATCCTCTCTATGAACGGGACGATAATTGTCTTCAGGGCTTCATTGGCCCGTCGCGCCCGCTCAAAGCAGTCCGGGTTGACCTTGGATGTAATGGCATCTGGAAGCGGAGTTGGGAGTTCTGGGACATGCTCCGCAATAAGGTTTATCGTTTGCAAAACCTCCACCTCCTCGACAGCGGTCACGAACTCCTTGAACGGAGCTGTAATACTGTCCGATGCCAGCGCCAACTTAACTAGGCCAGGGATACCATTCTGGAGCCGCTCCAACTCATCTGCTAGCTCAAGATTTTTGCTCTCAGAATCGTTGAATAAAGACTTTAAGATCGAGGATGCCATTGAAGATGATTCTGAAGAAACTTCTAAAGTTCCTTCTGTTCGTGTTCGCACTACTGCACAACCGCTTCAAAATGCTACTATGCGTATGAGTGTCGAAAAGGAGCTTAGACTTAAGGAGATGGGTTTCGGCAGTTTCATTAAGTTCCCTCTTAATGGTCTTCCAGGTAGTCATTCTTAATTGATTATATATATTAATATATTACATATATATATATAGATATATATACATTTTATATAAAGTTTGTTGAATATGATATTTTTTTTTTAATGCCAAATGTTATACTTCTGATTACTGCTTGTTGTATTATATACTACCACATGTGATACTGATATGTAACACATGTTGCAATTCTGGTTACCACTTGTGGTATTATGTACTACCACATGTGATACTGATACTTACCACATGTGGTAATGATTAATACATGTGGTAATGATTAAACAATTTTGGTACTCCTGATTACCACTTGTGGTATTATTTACTACCACGTGTTGTATTGATATTTTAACACATGTGGTAATTATTATATTTGCAGGTAACTTAGGTTATTTTCTTCTTGATAACCTTGATATCGATTCGATGGAGTTGAAGTTTGGAGATGTGTGTTTGAAAGTCACTCCTGAAGCTGTTCATGATGTATTTGGTATTCCTAATGGTGGTACTCCGGTTATGTCATTACCGGACATGAATCATGATGACCCGTGTTTGGTGGCTTGGTTTAAAGATTATCCAAACTTTCCAAAGAAGCTGGTCCGTGCTGGTGATGTCTGGAAAAACATTGTTGCTTCAAAGATCGACAACTTCTATTTTAGACAGAAGTTTATGATGTTGTTTGCAAACACAATGGGTTGTTGTTACAGCAATGGCGCGTTCATGGCACATTTTCTGTTTAAGCTTAGTGAAGAAGTTGAAGTTGACAAGCTAGATTGGTGTGGGTTTGTTATCGATTGCTTGAAGAAATCCACAGAGGCATGGAAGAAAGACAAGAAACAGCACTATTGCGGTCCAATTACATTTATGATTGTATGTTATTATCTTTCTTTCTTTTCTTATGCATGTTATTTATATGTATATCTGGTTTTTCATTGATATATAATCTGTTCTATTATTTTTTTGAAATCTACAGCTTTGGTATCTTGATCACGTGAGATCTACTAAATGTGAAGTTGTACGTCGCCGCCCGATCATAGGTAGTTGGACCACAAGTATGATGAAATGCATGCAGAGTGAAGAACTTGATATTGGATCGTTTGGGAAGTTGGAGTTTGCGGGTGTGTATGACCCTGCTGTTGCACTTGAAGATGAAGGTTTTATCAGTTTAACTCGAGATCACGACCAAGGTGCAGATGTAAGTACGCTAGTTTGTAATTTATCACATGTGGTAATTTATTATTATCACATGTGGTAATGCATAATACCACATGTGGTAAAAAAAAATTTGTTGATTTTTGAATATGTAAATGTACAGGATGATCTCGATATTATTTGCGAGCTGCTTGAGTCTGTGAAGAAGACTCAACTTGTCATTGAGAAGAGGATGCATGATGGAATTAAAAAATATCCTGATGATTCGCGGTTTGTGGAGTTTGGTTGTAAGTTTGATGATGTTTTTAGGAAGCGTGTTTATCGTCAAGTTGATGATGACAAAGAGGATGAAGAAGGTGATCGAAAAGACGATAGTAAAGATGATGGAAAAAAGGATCAAGAAGATGGGTAAAGAGGATAGTGAAGATGATGGAAAAGAAGATCCCGAAGATAAGGGTGGTGATAATGGAGGAGACAATGATGGAAAAGGCAACAAGGCTGTTGGTGGAAATGAAGGTCAAGGTAAAGATGGCAATGGTGGAGCAGCGTCAAATGTTGTCGAAGCTGTTGGTTGTGAAAGATTGTATTGCGAGATGGAAGAGGCAATTATAGAGGTTTTTTATATGCATACATTTTTTCATTTTCACCCGTCACAATTTCCTTTTCCTGATCCACATATACCATCTAATATGCCTACGTCTAGTACGTTACCTACATCAATTACCTTGGCTAGTCCCGATTGTCCTAACTTTTCCCTTGGTCTAACTCAAGAGTTTGAGGGTCTTCCGGTGAACAGTGGTGTAGATGTTGGTGATATGGATGTATTTAAGCCATCGGTTTTTGCTTTTTCACGTTACATGAATGCCAAAACCAATATAAAGAAGAATGTGATGGTGAATGAATATAGACTCTCAAATTGGCTCTTTGCAATGCTAGGTGACAAATCGTAAGTTTACTTCTGCATTTTTAATTTCTTTTTAAAGTATTAGTGTTTTCTGCTTGATGTTCCACATGTGGTAGTATCAAACTCTAACATATTTAAACAGAATACCACATGTGGTAACTCATAGTATCACATGTGATATTGTTGTTTTAATTGATTCCTGTATTTTTTTCCCTACCATTGGTTCTCATGACTTATTTGTTTCATGCTCATTTTGTAGTGACATTATTTTTGATAATGGATGTAACATCCTCGATATGGACCTAGTTGTTTGGTATTGTTTCTTGATTTAAATTAGTATTTAAATGTGTTTGGAAATAATATTGTTTGAAATAGTTGAAATAATTGGAATAGGAGCCGAATATTTCAAGGTGATAAATGAATTATTAATTGTTGTAAATTAATATAGTTGACGGTATAATAAAATGTTTGGACTCGCAAATGGTTTTCGGGTTCCAGACAATAGATTGAGATGGGGTATTAAATTATACCCGTATATTTGAAGTCGGTTTGAGGAGCCGACTTATATATCCCTTTCCTTATTTAGAAAGTTTCATATGAAACTTCAAAAACTCACAGAAACCTTATGAAATCCAAATCAGAAACTTGAAACCTACGAATTGGAGCTATGATTGATTCTAGTTTCACTGTTATCATCCTTCAATTCGGTGTTCTTCAATTGAGAGGTAAGTTTGAATTGAATCAAATAGTTTATAAGTTTTGAATTGATTGAATTGGATTGAAAAACATGAATTTGATGTTAGAACTTCGTTATAACTGTTGCATATTGATTATGTGAAGTTATTAGGTGTTTAAAACTGTTAGAAATCGTGTTTGATTGATTTGGGTATAAAAACCCGTGGGTTAGGGTTTTGCAGTTCGTACAGGGCCTGGACGATGATGGAAGCCGGCGGCTTCAGGAGCAAGCCGGCGGCTTGGGCAAAAACAAGGAAGCCGGCGGCTTTGTTATTCAAGCCGGCGGCTTGTGTTGCTTGGTAGGAAACCGGCGGGCATAAACCAGACCCGGCGGCTTATAGAAGCTTTAAAATGTGTTTTAGTTCTGTTACCATGATTTTGAAATTGACCCGGCGGTTTGGAAGGCGAAGCCGGCGGGTAGTGGTTTGAAGCCGGCGGCTTCATAGAGAAGCCGGCGGCTTGTAAGGCTGTTACCACATTCTTGTTTGATTGTTAATGATAATGTGATGAGTATAAGTTACATATTAGTATATGACAATAGTTATATTATAATAACTAATAGATATAATTAGGAACTAGTAATCTTAATGTTGATTATGTTAAGTTCCTAATATTATTGATTGATATAAGTTATGTATTGATGATATTGATTACTAACTTATATTTGATTATTGATTCTCAGATGTGGAGAAGGCTCAGTGATATTAGACAACTGAGTGGAGGCCTGAGGTAGTCGGTGAGTGGATCTGTAACCTCAGTGTGATTTAGTTGTAATGATTTGATTACAACAAGTAATTATAGTATTACTTTGATAGAATGTATTTGTTTGAGATATCTTGTCATGTTAGTTTGGTTGTTTGCTTACTTGGCTGTTTGAGCTAGTATGTAAGATTCTGAGGTCAACTTGACTTGACAGTTGGACTTGGTTGTTATTGTAGACGACAGGAGATCTTGAAACTTGAAATGTTGGTTTAGAGATCTAGGTCGTGTGTGATTAACAACTGGTTATCGGTAATTCTGTATAGGCCAATACAGATGATTGATAAGAGTTCCTTGAGTACCAAACCGGTATTAGGGTGTCTCAGGAGCCACCGGTCCTCATGACGATTGATAACTCTTGATTGGAAGTTGTCTGATTGAATGATTGATTGATTGATTTTCTGTTTATTGTTATTTGATGTAAACGGATTATTATGCTAAGTTGGACTGTTGTTTATAGTTTCATTCACTTAGCTTTATGCTAACCCCACCACAGTTCTTCCTGCAGGTTAAAATAGATGGGACATATTGGGCAGGGCAGGAAGTGTTTGGAATTGAAGGAATGTTTGACAGGCTTTTACTCTGATGTTATTTTGATAACTAAAGAGATGTTCCGAATTATATAACACCGAGTTTGTTGAAATGTCATGTAATAAGTTTGAAAAAGTTTATTGACATTTTGAGTACATTGGTAGTATGTTTTAAATATACGCTTCCGAGTCGCAATTATTATATTATTGTTTATGTTGAAACGAGGGGGTGTTATAATGGATCTGGTACTTTTGCCCTTCGTGAAGACTTTCAAACTCTTGCACCTCATTTATGGGTTAGTGGTACTATTATTGATGTATGGGCTGCTGTGTTGAATCATGAAGAAAGGGCTAACAACTCGAGCTCGCCTACAAGACTTTTCTTTCCAACATCAATGTTTGTAAGTTCTGTTAAGAACCCCACACTAACAATTTTTTTATAGATGCTTTTTTTGTGTAACTACTTTTTTTTAATATGTTAATTATGTATTTTTATGTCAATTAGCTTGATAATATGTTCAAGTTGGAAAACACTGAAAGGCTTGCATCTTTCCAAACCTCCCTGCTTGGTTGGGTGAAAGAAGATTCTGAGTTGATGTCGTTAAGAAACGTTGAAAGGTAACCTATCGTTTTGGTTTTGTTAATTCCCTTGTATCTATTTTGATTATGAACTGTATCATAGGTGGTACTAGGCTTTACCACATTTGGTATTAGGCTTTACCACATTTGGTATTAGGCATTACCACATGTGGTAATATGAGATACCACATGTGGTATTATGCATTACCACATGTGGTATTATGTGGTACCACATGTGGTATGTAAGGCTGTACCACATATGAAACTTAGGAAAAATACACTTTTGCATTTTGCTTATATTTATGACATATATGACAGGTGTACTTCCCGATATACCGTTCTCATCACTACTACTTGCTGGTGTTCAATTTGAAGAAGAAGACCTTCCTAATTCTTGATAACAGTGGTGTAAAAGTTGATTATGATGCAAAGTACAAAGCAACGTGTGATTTTGTTGTAAGTAACATTACATGTTATATATTATTGTTTTTTTTACATAGTTGATGCTTGTTAATTAAGTTTGAATTTTTTTTTTTTTATTTTATTTGTAGAAATCTGTTTTTGTTGAACATCTTCTTCAAGTTAAACATCCTGCCGCTGCAAAACTTTCGACGTTAGATAGGGCTACATTGATGAATTTGAAATGGAAGACTTTGGAAAACGATCGTGATTGTGGAGTATTCGTCATGATGCATATGGAGCACTACTGTGGTCAGGTATCTAGCAAATTTGATTGCGGACTCAGTAAGGAAGGTCGTTCACAAGAGATGCAACTTATTCGATTGAGAATCAAGTATGCAACAAAAATCTTACTGCATGAGTGCAACATTCACAAGGACATGGTTCACACACTTGTTGAGCAGTTTAGGCATACTTACGGTCAAGAACTAATCGAGAAGCAAATTAAATATGCCATCAGAAAACACCTGGATGAAGAAAGCAGTGGGAAGAACTCAACTGGAGGAATTGAAGACAATACCGAGGCTATTGCAGGATAGTAGTCTGTTAATGTTTTATCGGATATTTTTGAATGTGGTTGTTTGTGATGATATGAATTTAATGATCAAGTACAGTTATATGGATTATGTTTAAGTACAGTATTATGGTAAAAGTACATTTTGTATACTGAAAGTACATTTTTATGTAATGTACTTAGATTTTTATGGCTTATGTTCATTTTTTTAAATGTTTTCATGTGTATGCCTTTTTTCTTGTTTTAATCAACTTCTATGATATTTTTAGATTCAATAACACATGGGGTACCTTATAGTATCACATGTGGAACATCATTTTTTGTAAAGTACTATTTGTGGTAGCAACTACTACATATGGTAACAACTAGTACCACATGTGGTACTGCGTAGTGCCACATGTGGTAGTGCATAATACCTCTTAACTTAGTATCACTTGTTGTACCTCTTATTATCACATGTGGTACTTCATTTTTTGTAAAGTACTATTTGTGCTAGCAACTACCACATATGGTAACAACTAGTACCACATGTGGTAGTGCATATTACCACATGTGGTAGTGCATAGTACCACATGTGGTAGTACATATTACCACATGTGGTAGTGCATAATACCTCTTAGTATCACTTGTTATACCTCTTATTATCACATGTGGTACCTCTTTTTATCACATGTGGTACCTTATGATTTTTGTAAACAAAGTAACACATTTCACATCTATCTTATAATTTAAAAGAAAAACCTTACATTAGAGATGACCATTGGATTTGTTAGAAACTTGCTAATCTCACCCTTAAAAATATTAATGACATCATAAGTGTTTAGGTGTAGGTTCTTAGTAATTAAGGAAATGATGGTACCTAATTAATTCTTATTGAAAAGCATTAATTAAATTACTTTAAATTGTAATTAAAACAAGAAAATAAAATTAATGAGTTCAACATTTCCTTGCACTAATAACGTCGTCCAGACATTTACAAAACACGTACACTGGGCTTTTCTAAGTTATAAATGGGCTCTAGAAAATTATATTAGCCCAACATTTCCTGTTAACCCATATGTAGTGTTAGGCCCAACTTATAACCCTACAGATAACGAGTTGCTTATGATGCATATGAGGAAAACATTGAACACGGAAACAGATGATGAAAAATTCAAACACCCGCTCAACTCATCGGCCTCACATCGCGATATGATTCAACGCTTCTGTAAATGGCTATGTATTGTTAATCGCCATGGCGTCTTGCCCTATTTTCATCATAATCGGACACCCCTTTTTTAGATCATTGGAACACGATTGAAAGCTGAAGAGGTATGTTGACTAATTTTTTAAAATTAATTGTGTTGTAGTGCTTGAATCTGTATGTGATTGTATCAATGATTTATTGTGGGTAATAACAGAAGTAATTACTCACTAATTATATAAATTATTGACAAGAAATATATTTACGGATTAATTGACATAAAAATGATATTTTATACGTGAATTTAAAATTTTAGTTTTGGAATAATTTTAATGCTTCAGGATCCTGCAAATCGTATATTGTTTGGGTGTTTGTTGGGTGAAATTATGATCGAATTATTTCCAAAACTAAAAAGATTTTCCCACTCATATCTTCAAATTTTGATATCATATTGTGAAATTATCTCTTTATTATATTAAAAGAAACCAATAATTAGGTTACCCTTCCTTAATTAACTTCTTTTAAATTAATCTACCCCTTTTATTTTTTATAACCCTGCACCTTATCCGTTGATCATCTTTTCTTATTGGGTGACAACCTAATTAGCAACTGACAACGAAGTCTGATTAGGTCTAATGACCATTATAACCCTATTTTTAAATCTTAAAAACTACATTTAACTCATTAAATACGTTTAACATTTTTAATTATCAATTAAAGTAGTTGCCAAAAAACAAACAAAAACCCACGTCGCCTTACATATGGAATACTCCATTTACAAAATGGGACACGGTCTCCAAAAAATCCAAGAACCCGGCCACCATACCGCATCAAATCAAAATCACCTGCACAAAGACCTCCATCAACCAAAAAAAACCTTGGATTTAGTTAACATCTCCGATGATCAGGCCCATCGTTTAATTCCATGATCGAAGAACTTCACAGGAATTTTGGAGAACCGTTGAACCCTTGTGCCGAAAAAGACTTGCGATGGCAGAGATCCATCTTTAATTCTGATGATCGCCGGCATACTCAGGTATTCCGGCGCTGTTCGCCGACTGAAACAGCAATTTGTTTTACAATCAGGTATTCAATCTACCCTTACCTAATTGTTGGAATTCAGATTAGTATACTATTGAATTTCAAATGGTATTATGAATTATGGTTGGGGTCTCATAAATAATAGACATTTGTTTGAGTTGAAAATTGCTTTTGCATACGTTGACTATATGATTGACAGTTCTTTGTATCGGTTGTTATGTTTATGGAGGACACAAGAATTGTCTAGCAATCACTATATTATTGGAAGATTTTAACTATCTTGAGAGTGAGAAAAAGAGTTTAATTGCTAATGCAGAGAAAAATTTTATGGGATGTAATGTTAACCATTGTTTGCGAAAGTACTCTCAACAGGTGAAATCATGGAAGTTCAATTTATTGTCAGTTACTCCCTAAATTTCAGTATCTATCCAAAAACCTAGGAAGAGTTTTGTAATTTCTGTTATGAAAATATTGATCACCTTACATTGCCTATGTTTCCTAAAAGAAAACCCAAAGCATCAGGGGTGACCACTTGTCTAAATTTTATGTATCTACAAATTATCTGTGTAATTCGTATTTTAATTTTATCCATATTCATATAAGTATCTTATCTCATTCCATTTTGCAGCTGGGTCGAATGGTGGGACAATTCTTGAAAGTGACTTAAAGTCTGTTTCTGATTTCTTCCGACCTCGATCAACCAACCTGTTTTGCCATCTCTACTGGGGAACTATTATTAGTGCTGAAGCATTGAAGGTTTGTTAGTTTCTAATATTATGTCTTATGTATTACTGTTGTTTCCTTCTTAGTTTCTTTATTACTTTCATGTTCTCATTGGTTATCTTTGGTCACATCCTATTGGTATCCTTTCTCAGTAAGTTCTTTTAAAACTTTCATACAAAAGTGACTGATTGTTTTTTCTTTCTTATTGATGTTATCTATAATCTATAATTTTCCATTAAATCGTAGGTTGATGAATGGAGATGAATTCGCTGTTGAGCCTACTCAACTTGCTAATTTGGCCCACGGAACGTAGTCAATTCAGATGTGAAGTTCTATACTGACCAACCATTTAAGACTATCGAGCAAGTCCGATCAACTTTTGAGGCAAGTTATACTGTGGCCCAAATACTACTCATAATATTCCTATTGTTGTAATTTATTGTTGGTACCACGCATTTAATACTTTACAAATACTCAGGAGTGTCACTGTGTTATCAAAGCTACTATCACCAAATTCTTGACAGACGAGGGTTGGTTTACAAATACGTGTAAAGTCTGCAAAAAGAAATGTTATCGCAGACTTCAAGAGTCTCCCGATGTTAGGTTGTTCGATTGCCCAGCATGTGGTACTGTCAAAGAAGTCAAAACCATGTGAGTGGCTAAACATACTACGTACATATTTAGATGATAAATTAACTGAGATTGTCACTGATTAGTACTCCATGTCTACATGAGTTTCTAACTTTCAGGCTTCGTACTATTGTGAGAGTGAAAGATTCTACAGGCTCTACTTCAATTGTCTTTTTCGACAATCAACTTGCAAAATTACTTCAGCGCAGTGTTGCATGGCTGAGAAAGAAAATCACTACGGTATGTTATATGCCAGTACTATTTTTTCCGTGTTTATCTACTCACTTGCATCTTATAGGTAAACATTTACCTTAACATTTATCGTGCACTTACCTAGATTGATGACTCTCAAGTCATTCCCTTTGAGTTCTATTGTTTACATTATATTGTTTACTACAACACACATTTTAGTACTTAAAGAACTCTTAAAGAAAGGGAAAAGAAGTTTTAGTGTGATAATTTATTTAGAATAGCAAACTGTGATTATTATTTAAGTACTATAGTTTTTGGTAATCTTACTAAAATGATGATAATTTATTTAGAACAAACTGAAATAAGACGGATGTTAAAGTGAGCATATCTGCATGCCCAGTTCATATGTTTGATGTTGGACTGAACTTATTTTCTTTCCTAGAGTTAGGATAAGCAGAGAAAATATTACTTTATCTTTCTGCTATGTGGCATATTTGCTTTTACGTTTTCTTTATAAATCTCGGAAGCATTTTGACGTGCAAGTATAATATTAAATGCTCAAACCATGTATCTTTATGTGTATGTTTTCTGTGTAGATGTTGGAATTTTGACCCACGACTTCTGAATGAGTGATTTTGGGTTGTGTTTTATCTCAAACGGGTCAAATAGAGTGTATCAGGTCAACTTGATTGAATGGGGCCAATGGGTTGAAAGTAGACACAGTACTTTTTTATGTTCATGGACCAAACTATAAGTATCCTGACTCTAAAAATAAAGTTTAGTTGCTTTCTGTTTGAATTTGTTATTTGGTTAAATTTTAGATTGGAATGAAAAAGCTGCTTTTACTGAACATATCGGATCAATGAGTAAATTCAGAGCTGGCCAGTGGGTTAAAGTGGTAATTCGTTCTTAATTTCATTCGGTAATAAATGGATTGTTTTATATGTATATAGATTTCGACATGTATCCTATGGCCGGTTCCATACATGGAATTTTGTGTATGAAGCAAAGGGAAATGAAGTGAAATCAAATCTTCAGTCCCTAGCCCATTCGACTTGTATGAATATTTCATTTATAGATAGGTTGAAGTGGGTCTTCGAATTAGTCTTTGTTGCACCAAACAATGTATTTTTATTATAAATTTCCATTAGCTCCTTTTTATAGTATTGATTTGATTATAATGTGATGTTGCAACTTTCAGATTTGCAGGTCATTATTATATGTATTAATGAGTTGAAAGTACCAGTTGACATTTCAATTTTGAAACACGTGAAGGGTTAAAATGCTCTTCGTAAAGTTGCTATACGGGTATATCATGTGAATGTTCTTGTATTTCATTACTATCTTATTTCATATTATGAAAGGACATAAGAAATAAAGAAAGTTAAGATGGGTTAGTTCCTTTTTAACAATTCTTCGGTACTTTTCTTATACAGTAGTGATCTTTGGTTCGGTTGACCATTCTTAATATTTGACTTTCTTGCTATATATATAATTGACCCATTAAGATTTGGAGTAACCTGATAATTGGGTATAGATAGCTACATTTAACTTTGATGAGTTTGTTGAGGTATGGTGGCCTTTTGGTTTTGGTCTTCCCTTTTTATATAAACACTCATATAAGTGTTTGTAGACAAATGTCCATAATAACAAAATGTACTTTGAGAATTATAAAATGGAGGAATTATGTGAGGTAAATAGGCGATAACAATATTATGCAGTAATGAGAATGGATAGATAAATTATTTAATGGAAAAAGTTACAATTCAACCAATGAGAGAAACTATTTAATAAGGATGGTTAGATTCATATTTTAAATATGTTCTTAAAACAAAGAAAATATACATCCAACTGTTCCATTGTAACTTGCAAATATTGCTGACGATACTATTAATGACTTGCAATAGATGATGCATTTCAACCATGGTTGAACTTTCCAACCAATTATGAGAATAACAATGATGCCTCAAGCGGATAAAGATTCTACATCTATAGATGCTAACTCTTTGCCAGTTGTTAAAACTTTATTATCACCATCACTTTTATCTTTCACAATTTTCATTGCAAACATCATCACTTAAACTTTTATCTTTCACAATTTCATTGCATATTTGAACGTGTAATTGCGGTCATCGGTGTTCTTTAGTTAATATTGTTAACCTACATTTATATTTGAAAGTGAAATTGTGAAAAACTGCTTGATTACTCTTACTTCATCATACTAGATAAACTCAAAACATACATATCGATAGATATTGACATTCTATTGTTTACTACACCACACATTTTAGTTATCATTTCGTGTACTATGCATTTGTTCGCATATTTCATTTTTAAAATAATTTGCATTTTATGTCCTTTCAAATAAAGTCATTTTGCGTGCCACACAATTCATAGGTCCCATACAAAAACATGAAATGTTGATTATATTCAATACATTATTTTATTTCGATCAAATGAACAAGAAGACTTTAAAGGAGCCCCGCAAATTTTGCGGGCTATAAACTAGTATTATGTACAAGAAAACACTATATGCTATAAACAATTATCAGATTATTATAGTTCTAAAAAACAAAATATGCATAGTAAACTAAATCGTCTCTCAATCTAATAACATCCGATTATTGAAAGTAACTATAAGAAATATAAAAAAAAAAAAAATCAAACTCTTCAATTGCCATCCTGCCTCTTTGTCGTGCTTCTTCGGTTTCCCTTTCTTTCTCTTCTGCCTATTTTTTAGCTTCTGCTTTCTTCTTATCACATGTTTGTCTATTATGGCCAGGTTCTCCACACATTCCGCACTTTTTCTTACTTTCTATTGCCTTCTCTTTCGAACTCTTCAACCTTTTGTCTCTTCCGCAACCTTTATATCTCAACACATATGGATTTTGAATTTCAACAACCGTCGGCTTTGTAACTCCATGTAATTTCTCAATTATATCAGTCTTGTTTGTAGGTTCAACTTCAGATGTGGATGTCTCGATATCTGTCTTGATCTTCTTTAGTGTATGCACGAAATCCCCAAGCTTCTCTTCGTCATTCCCTATCAACTTCATGCACTCATCAAATGTTGATGTTGCTTCATTCGATAGTTTGTCATATACACTTGTCTCTGTGACCCTCTTTCTTTTCAACTCAGTTGGTATCAAATTCTTCATCCAACGTCGTAAGACATATTGTTTTGGTATATATTCAATATTCCTATTTTTGAATACACAAAAAACATGTCTACACAAGAATCCTCGACGAACAATCTTTTTACAGCTACATTCAACTGTACCATCTTCTATCTTGTAAATTACCTTAAGTCATGTAAAAAGAAAGAAACAAGTAAACTAGTCAGATTCACATAATAGATTGTATCACAAGCAAAATACCACATGTGGTAGTGCATAATACCACATGTGGTAATGCATAATAATACCACAGGAGATACCACTAGCTGAACATGTGATACCAAGACATAGTCAAAGTTGATAATTTTTGTGAAACATGTTTTCAAAGCTAATTTACCTTATAATCATATGTAATTGGAGTCTTGTCTTCTGGCCATAATCCAACCTCCCAGTCCTCACTTGCAAGTTTTTCTTTGTCTGTAAACTCCCTCTTCTCCTTAATTATATACTCTTGACATCCTTCATCCGTTTGTAACTGATGTATTGAACATGCCCATAGTGATTTAACTATCTCTATTTGCACAAGATTAAATATCTCACGTGTGTATATCTGTGCAGCATTCCTTTCAATTTTCAACCGTGTTACAAACTTTGGAGTTGTTTCTGTCGACTTTTTATCTAACACCTCTTGTGTATACCTCTGCTTCTCCATAGATGTTTCAAAACACATCATAAAGTTCACAAGTGTTGACATTTTCTCCAAGAAGCTTCCAAAAAATGAATTTTCACTCTCCGATTTAGAGGTAGTTCTCATAAGTCCACACAGGTCCATATCTTTGAAATAAGCTGGTATCCATGTTGATCTGATATCATACAATTTGTTTAACCACTTGTGGTTTTGTAATTTGAAATCTTCTAACAATTGCGCCCACTGTTCTTCAAATTCTGAGGGGGTAATAAACATGTTCCAGATGATTTTGTGGAATCGTTTCTTGAAGTCACTGTTTTCAAGAATGTTTCCACAAATATGCAATTATCAAGATACTAATTATCACATGTGGTACAGAAAACTATCACATGTGGTACTGATCAATATTACATGAGATAATCTTTCAACTAACATTTTATTTTTTTATAGTAACATGGTACCTTTGTTGGTAATTTGTCCGTGATGTGCCACATACAAAGTCTGTGTCTTGAATCAGTCAGAACTTCAGCAACAGCAGCCTTCATGGACTTGTCTTGATCTGTAACGATGATTCTTGGTTGCACTCCAAAAGTTTTTACAAATGCTCTAAGCAGCCATTTGTAAGAGTCCATCGTTTCATTACTTATCAATCCCTCACCAAGTGTCACACATTTCCGATGGTTGTCAATCCCGGTGAAAGGGACAAAGATCATATTGTACCTAACAATATTTTTTTGTTAATTTTAAGTTTACTCTGTATATATGTATATCATTGAACTAAAAAAAATATAATACAATGTGATACTGTTCGTATCACGTGTGCTAGTATCTGGTATCACATTTGATAGAAATGTATGACAGTCACTTCCACATGTGATATAAAGTCAGATTGAGCTTTATTTTAATATACATGCACTTACTTGTTGGTGCGGTATGTAGCATCAAAGGAAACTATATCTCCAAATTCATTGTAGTTTGCCTTTGCTACCTCATCAGCCCAAAACATAGCGTCCAACTTGCTGTTCTTGAGTTGATACTCAAAGGAGAAGTCTCTTACGTACGATTTAGTACTCTTCATCTTGTTTACTATCATCTGTGCATCACTGTCTCCAATGTGAGCATTGATATCTCTACTAAAATTCTTAAAGTCTACTACCATGCCATTCACACTGTCGTACGAACCTTTTAGACCCTTTAATATGTTATGAGCCTTTGTTGGACCAATATTTAACATTCCGAGTTTGAAGATGAAATGCTGCTCCGGATACGAAAACTGCCTTGCTTTTCTCAACATATGTTTATGCTCCCGTCGACACATCATGTGATTGTGTGTTTCCTCAAAAACAGTTATTCTATAACTTGTTGTACTGCCATGTATCAACTTCAGTGTGATTCGAGCTTTGCAACCTGTTATTTTAATATTCGAACTCCTTTTAGGTTTTTCAACTTCTTCTTCTTCCACTAGCGTGTCTTCTTGGAACTTTTCTGGATATCCGGCCTTACTACACACATAGTGCTTCTCACATATGGTTTTTCTAGTATCATTCTTCCTCTTCTGTGTTGATTTCCTTACCCCAAATCCACCGCTCAGTCCGTATCGTACATAATAGAGATATGCTTGTTGAAGGCTGTGAAAGACTTGTCCTACAAAAGGTTTTTCTTCTTTCGGGGCTTGCGGTACCCAAACAGTACTTCCACCAGGTGTTTGAATCTCAGTTAAGATTAGTAGAGTAGTGTTGGGTGTTTTTTGTAAACCTGAAAAACAGTAGTGTAAATTATCACAAGTGGTAGTGTACTGTACCATGTGTGGTAATGTATAATACCACATGTGGTAATGTCTAATACCACATGTGGTAATACGAGATTTCACAGTTTGCATTATACCACGTCATATTTTAGCTATTACCACATGTGGTATAATTCAGTTCTATAATTTTGTATGATAACGTTTATCACAACCTACTACCATATGTGGTAGGAACTAGTTCTCTAATTTCATATCTTACCGTTTACCACTAGCTACCATTAAGTTTTCATGGAAGTACTAGCTATTACCACATGTGGTATAAATCAGTTTTCACTATTTTCATACCTGTAGCTTTTGCTGTTTCCGGATGTTTTACAACTTGTTCAAATCCTTCAATTTCTACCATCTGCGATCATGTGAATCAATTTAGCGTGAAAATCATTCAATACCACATGTGAATCAATTTAAGGAATTATTACTCGATTTTCAACATCTCATATTCATCTTCGTTTTAGTTCTTCCTTATGAAATCAGTTGTAATTAGTTATAGAATCAAATAGAATCAGTAGAATGCGTGATTGCGAATCACAATACAGATACGAAATCATAAAAAACGTGAAAAGCTTTATTAATTTTACGTTTCGTACTTTCGTAATTTACGTAATTGAAAAAATTAGCGAATAAGATGAAATTGGTTGAATCCAGTACAAATCGATCGTCTGTGGAGTGTAGTTTTACGAAATTGATGCGAATTAGTGATGGCCGTACCTTCGATTTGGTGAATTTTGTATGATCGTCGATGATTTCTCAAACCCTAGCTCACGTACGAGTCGTATCTGTGTGAGTGTGTGTTCGTTATTATTTCAGTTATGGAATATTATAAAATTATTTAATTAATATAGTAATTGTCAAAGGACGAAAATACCCCTCCAGGTTTGATGGATTTGGACGGCTGAGATGTATTCCTCCGTTCTTTTTTGATTTGCTGTACTTAAATGAACGCAAGTCTATATCAATATACTACTCTATTGTCTGTCCCTGTGCACAATGGCATTGGTCTTTGTTCCTTTTGTTCCCAACTTTATGCTGCGGGAGCTGACATTGGCTTGTTATCCGGTGAAATATCAAACAATTTTTTTTGATATAAAAAGGGGGAAAATAGAAGATAATGACTGTAGATAAATGTTGGGGTTGTGTTAAAATGTGTATTTACTTTGTAATTTTACTGAAGAAGATAAAAGTTGAGTAGGTGGGGGGTGACATTTGGAAAATGGGGACAACAAATGTGACATGTGAACTTTAGACCAAATTGATGTAAGCCTATTGCTTAACTTTCCAATTTACGTAAGGCCTAAATAGCTACATGTATGGAGGCCTAAATAGCTACATGTATGGATTATTCTGAGCTTTTTAAGGGTGTGTACAAATTGTTCAAAGAATGTGATTTAAAATAGTATAATTGATAAACATAAAACTACACTGATCAATTTTAAATAATATGTGGAAATGATAACACATAATAGGCTAATATTCAAACAAATGAGCTTTCATCATGGTCCTTGCGGCTTGCCCTAGCATTAATGAGTGGAGATGGTGGTCTTGTAATAATATTATATTTTCTCCGTCCTAAAATCATTGTTCAGTTTTGACTTTTTGAAGTCTTTATTTTTTAACTTTGACTTTAAATATATTTGTTCGTGTTATATAATACTTGATGAAAATTATATCAATGAAAATACATTTAAAACTCAATCCATTTATATATTTTACGTCAAGTATTATATAACACAAATAAAAATATTTAAGGTCAAAGTTGAAAAAAAAACTTCAAAAAGTCAAAACTGAACAATTATTTTGAGACGGAGGTAGTAACACTTATACTATTGCAATTAGTTAAGATGTGCTTTTAAATCTATCAACCCACAAATACAGGAATACTCTAAACCCCTGAATCTACAAATTCATTCCCATTCATATCAACCTTACAAGTAAACTCAGAAGTCATAACCATAGTGATTTGGTTAGACAAACCAGAGATCCCAGCTGATATTTGAGGTTAAAATGTAATAAAACGATTTGTTGATAAATAATGAGATAAAGAGATGTTTAATGCAAAACATTTCTTATGTATATAGACATTAATGTATTGTAATTTTAAATCTGCTAGTACTTAGATTTCATTCATACGTCTCCTCTACATGCGACTTCCAAGTTCAAGTCAATAACATATGTGAAATTTATACCAAATTAGAGTTGATAATTAACGTGTTATATGACTCTCAATTCCTAATTTGGAGATGTTTGACTATTAGTCAAACTTGAACTTGATTAGACGGACTTGTGGTTTATTACTGATGAAAAACTGAACAGCGAAGAGGTGAACCCTAAAAAATTACCTCTTTTTTGCCGGTCAAAGATCGAGTTTCCCAGCTGATGAATATCAATCACCCCACAATAATATTCATGCATCCTAGATCCTAAAGCATGTACAGTTTTTCATAAACTACGTCAAAACACTAATGCATGTACTTGACTCAAAAAAATACTACATTTTTAATAGGAAGACTGTAACAATGAACTCATACACCTGTATAACTAATGACGAATATTATCATGTCAAACCTTTGAACCCATCCAACTAAATTAACCACTGAAGAAGTTGGTTTTCACAGTGAAAAACAGAAGCGGCAATTATCTAATGCATTTTTACGCAAAGTACAAGAACGAAAAGAGCAGATACAGTCACAGATGTTTAACCTTATCCAGTTATCCACAATATCAAATAGGACGATGAAACGAGAGGATACATGTTTTGTGATTTTGATGAAAAAAACAAAGATATCAATCACGTTTATACTGCATCAGGTAGAAAGGAGTGGTCACACCGCCTCGGATCCCAGTTAGGTTTCATAAGCCTTTTCATTTATAGGGTGGTCACAAATAGTGAAATAAAGGTCTAGTAGCTGAGGGCCATATCAGTAGGTAAGTATCATATATAGTTATATACTACGAGTATCATACATATATTCCATAGAGAAACCAACAAAAGTAGCACTTGGCAGATTATATTGTATGGACACAATGTGACAGGAACCACAAAATATTACAAGATAGTGAAACAACCAACATGTCATGCTCTAAAATCACAAGTCAACTATTTTCACATCCAAGGGCCCCCTTAGCTTGGAAATATGCTTCCACAAAAGTTTTGGTATTTGGGTTTGGGGTGAAAGTGAGTACTTTTGTACGAGTCAAAACGGGCATGGTTCAAAACACTTTGAAGATCTAAATAATCACTGTGCTAAGGATGATTTCTTTTAAAATGGTCGTAAACCCTAAAGATTACCCTTAAGGAAACTTTTGACCTCCAGACCCGTATGACTATTTCTTTTAAATCAAGTTTTTTTTATTTGACGCGTTAGATACACAACCCCCCAAATTGACTCATTCAGAAGTAAATGGGACAAAGTTGCCACCTCTACACAGGTTTTCATAATAGAGATCAACACAAATTTATATAGCAATGCAGGTTTTTTGTTAGAAATGATAAGAAAGCAAGTGTTCGCTATGGTGTATAATACATCTATCTTCGAATCTTGTACAACACTCGCCAGCAACCTAAATCTTTAGAAACTTGCATACTAGCTACACTCTCCATCATGAATAAAGAACTTTTGACTCTTGAGAGGAACCATAATGTGATAAAGACACCTTCTTTTAGCAATCTAACAAATTCAGCAAATAGGAAGATATTGATGTTAAGTTTGTGCATATAAAACCATATTGATTTCAAGTTCAAAAATCATATAGTTCTCCCTCAAAATTAAGAATCTATCAGAGAACATGAAGTGCATATACATCTTCTATATGCTACAAGCCTACAAGTACATTACCAGTTGCCCCATTCATTGTTATCAAGGACAACATAATACGCAGGGGGTCGATCTATCAAGGGACCTGCGGTGACAAAACTTATCAATCTAACTGTCTCGTGAAATAGAGGTGCCGATTTCTAACACTTTGTTCATAATGGGTAAAATGAGGCAATCAAAATATTTGCTAAAGGAGTACAAGTCAAGTAGGTTGGAATTTGCCCCACGTCATACTTTGATGATATAACACCTAAAATCATTCTATCGATGATTTAAATTATCATCGTAACAATATTCTTTCTCTAATAACTATTGATGCATTGATTATTATTTAAAAACTTTTGACCCGAATTAAATTTCATCCATTTCAAACCTAACGCGTTTTGATGTGTTAGCAAACCTGCCTAACCCACCCTTTTTGCCACCTTTAGTTGTATGCATCATTTTTATAGCCCAGGGCAAAGTATAGACAATGACAAGCATTATCGTGAAGATAACAGATGTTAGGTTGCACGACAATTACGTAATTGAACTATGAAGGTAAAACATAGCTCCTAAAATCACCCCATACGTTTACTCATCACTAATCTAAGACTTCACAGAATGATCTGAGCTGCAAGGTATAGTGTACTTTAGCCCATGAAGTAAAGAAAGCAAGTGGAAGAGCCCAGCAGAGTGCAAAAGGCAGTCAACTATGTAAAACCTATGAACGGCTAGAAAATGCACGCATCTTAGAACACATTACAGAATGTGTACAAATTTGGGAAGTTAAGGCCAGAACATATTACAAGACTGACAATTACATAAATGCAATCCTAGCACATGGCAAAAAAGCTTACAAGTAGCAATTTTGCTGGTCCAGAAATTATTAATCAAATGGTCAAATATTATTTCATCTTTGCACATGTATCCAGCCCCAAAGGTTTGTTACTTTCTCTATGTTATTGTCCCCTGCCATGAATTGGAACTCCAACACCTCCTGGACTATTCTCAATGGGATTATTTAACATCACAATAGAATAAGAACCTTTCCTCTTCTTTCTCCATAGCACAGATACTCAGTTCTCTAACACCGGACAGAAAATGAAGGTAAAGTTTGAACTTCGTAGTATTTTGTGACATTACAATGCACTTTCAGTGATACATGCTTGACTGTTGACTATCTTCATTACAGTTACTAGATTGGATGCAGCTCAAGTTCAGGCAGACAAACAATGAACCACTAACAGAACTTGGTCCAAGTAAGTCATGCATCTCCAATTCTCCGTCAACCTTTTCTTTATGCATCTATTAGAAGTGGAATTCAGTTACTGATGAACGGGTCTAGATGGGTTACATTTTAAACGGGTCAAACTACAAATTAAGCTATAAGGAAAAATGGTCAAACAGGTTGAAAGTCGCTTGGAGTCTTACAATGCATACGACCTACTATATTGTTTTTATTAATTATTATTGTAATATAATGCTAACATTGTTTGGTAAACTGATAAAAACCAATAGAGTTATGAATAAAGTATACGAGAAAACAAAAGACAAAGGTTGTCCATCTTTCGAGAACTCGCTGTCTATCCAAAACCCTAGAGAACTAATAGTGATATCGAGTAATAAATTTTGCCCCATCGGCACGATTTAGTTAATTCCATGAAAATAGTGAATAAACCATTTATTATTCTGTAAAAGCTAATCATTTTATAAGTAGTTCAACCAGAAGCTATGTTTGACCAGTTACCGTACCATCTATTGCTTATTCCCTGGCTCAAAGAGACAGTGTTTTATGATTGATAAGCAGGAAACTCGTGTGCTTGTCTTACGGGACAGCCATCACTTGACAACCTACAACAATCTCCTAAATCAATCTATTATGCCAAGGCTCAAAGCAACAGACAAAGAGACGGCCAGTTTCGTAAATCATTTGCATGCATAGAGACTGCAATAGCAGATCATGAGCAGAAAGAAGAAGAATCAGCCGCTGCTTTTGCTGAACTTTTTCATGGATTCCTGGCAATAGGGACTCTAGCTACGAAAACTTTCACTACTGAACCAGTGACACCAACATTTGGGATACCTGTTGAAAACACTATGGGGAAGCAAAGTGATGCAACAGTGAATGAACTGAAACTCAATGATGGTGAGTCAGCGAAGGTTCTAGAACCTGAAGAAAAAGAAGATGGAGCTGAAAACAGCGAAAATGAATCAGTTGTTTGTCCACTCCAGGATTATCTATTTGGTTCAGTGGTTGAATTGCCCGAAAATGCGACAAAGAAGGAACATAGAACATCACTAGGAGAGCTGTTCCAGAGCACAAAAATGGTAAAAGAAATTACTGGAGTTAAAAGAAACAAACTTGAAAAGAAAAAGGAAAAGGAAAAGGAAAAAGAAACTGAAAAATCTGCAGTCCACTTGATGAAAAAGATATTAAAAGGAAGAACGCTTTATTCTTCCTCTCAGCGCCCCGCAACTGTTAAGAAACCGCACAAGGTATGTGTATTCAATATTTGTATGCTTAGACCACTGAGAAAAAACACTTTAAATGATTACTCGTACTTGAGTTCACTAACATCTAATGTGGGGCATACAGATCCTACAAATGTTACACAGGAAAGTTCACCCTGAAGGCCTGCTTGTTGCACCTAAGTCTGAAAACCACTCCAGTGAGGAGTATCAAAACAGAAATCGAATCTCGTCTGAATATATCACACTAATTCCTATGGCACAAACTTCTAAAAAGGGTGCAGAGTGCATTAACAGCTACATGCCACATTCTGCACGTTGTTTGAGTGATTCAGATGGAAACAGAGAATGCTGGATCAAATCGGATGCAGAGTGTAAGTAGGCAAACATACACTCTTCCACCAAATACTTTATTCTGTATAAATTTTATTATTATTACTAAATCAATCTTTCTTTGGGGTTATAAGTGTGTCCAAACCTTACTCAAACAAACACTTTGTTCATGTATGCGCCATATGATTTAATGTGATATAATCAGAGCTGCTACCCCCTTCGTTACATATAAAATAGTTATAGCAGTGTATGGACCATCATGTAAAGCAACATAATGCCATAATAAGGTCATCACTAATTATGATGGATAAGATTTTCACTATGAAGTGCAACCTTGAAAACTCATACTGTTATCTATACCTAGCTCATTATTGCTATTTCATGTGTAGACCTGGTGCTGGAACTCTAGATGGAAATTAAACGTGGCATGCAACGTTTTGATCTGATTGAATTTGGGATGGAAGAAGCATGTTCTACAAATGTTATCGTATGAACTCTAGTAGTAATGATATACATATGATTGCTGTTTCATATCAGGTTTGTGATGTGAAGAGAATAAAATGGCACCTTGTAATACAATGCATGAGACATTCATAAAACTTAACTTATATGCCTTCACACATGTCTGTAGTAATGATCAATATACTTGCGCTTGTCTTTTGAGCAATGTTTTATGTCAGTATAATTAAGTTCTTTACCTTCCAGATAATAATATATTATTTAAAGAAAGAACATTGGAGCAACTGTCTGATATGCAATTACATCTATAGATTTGTACTATGCTGAATGTATGTTTAGGAAATGCTCTTCGCAGACATCCTTAAAACTTATACGTCATCCATAAACCGCGTCCTACTTTAATGTTATTCAATAAGGTTCCTAGTATGTTTCGACATGTCCAGTAGTCAGACTAATGTGTTCAAATGAAATTCAAGCTACTGAATGATTTTAACTTAAGAGTCTTAGACTGCTATATCAGAAACATGGTGAGCGAAAGCTGTAAAACATATTTAAAAAATTGTAGCAAACAATCCATCGTCGATGCTGACACATTACGCCTCTAGTAGATTATTATCTGTCTAAAATATGGAAGAAAACTTAAACACCTCTAGTCTACACTTTACAAACTGATACATGTATCTCAGTATCTATGTATATGTATGCATATAGAAAATTCGATTAATCTGTAACAACATTCAACAAATTAGTGTAGTACCAATGGAAATCAATGATAGATATTCAAGTATAAAACTAAATAATGAGTTATACCTTAGAAAAATCGCTGCACATCAACGGAGATTTGAAGCGATAAGACGTGTCGTTATATCTTGAGGCTGTAACTTTACACGATGTGTGCGTGCACACACATTTGTGAAATCGGAACGAGATTCTATACCTAGAGATAGATTATAGATACACACGTTCATTAACTATTAACTATATATATAATATACATCAACATTATACATAGATAGACAAATGCATAATTCATCTGAGTTTGTGAGTATGATAGGGATTTTGACTTGCCTTTGACTTCATAGCGTAAATTCATCGATCTGATAAGACTTCAAACTTTGCCGAGTAAATTAAGTTCCCAGTCTTGTGGTATGGTTGATATGGGCCTATTAAAGCTACCCCTCCCCACCCCTTTTTTCTCGCTTTTTCCATTTGTACCCCGGCCCACCCATATTTTATTTTATTTTTTATTTTATAAATGTTTATAAAAATATTTTTTATAAAAGAATGTGTTTTTTAATAAAACTGAGACTGATTCTGTTGTGAACTGCGGGTCAGGAGGTGGGTCAGGAGGTGTGAGCAGATTTTTTGGGGTGGCTTTAGAATCCCCCGGTTGATATACAACTTTTTTTTTGTGTAAAACAAAAGATGTGTTTTATTAGTCACTAACCTTGTGTTATACACACGTTATCTGACTCTCAGTCAATGGGTCGTTTTTTTTGCGATTTCAGTCCCTTAACTTATGTTTATGTTTCATTCCCAGTCTCTGACCTTTAACGCTGATTAATTTTACCCGTTAAGTCAGTCAACGTGCGTAGCACAAGAGAGCGAAAATGAATTTTCCGTCTATAGTGGAAAAAAAATTCAGTCTTTGAATATCCACCATACCTTTTTCAAACCCTTGAAAAGTCCTTTTTTCCATTTTATACCGAGCAAGTTAGATGACTTAACGAGAAAAATTAACCGACGTTAGGGTTAGGGATCGGGAGTGAAACATAAACCCGTATTGAAGGATTGGGACCGCAAAAAAAAACGATCCAGAGACTAAGAGTGAAATAACGTGCATACCACATGGGGGATTGGCAACGTAATTTACTCTACTTTGCCGGGTGCTTTTGAAATATTTCGAGATTTATATAAAAAAAACATGTGGGCGAAGCGGTGCCCAATAAGTTACGATAATGGACTTTTGGGCCCAGCAATATACATGTGGGTTTTTCGTTTGAAGTAATTTTTTTTCGTTTTGAAGTAATTTTTCTTTGTTAGTTTTTTTTTTCTTTTGCTAACTACTAACTAACAGAATTTTGGTATGTGAAAAATAGAGTTCGGATTCACTACATCATAATGACATTGTACCTTAATAATAATGCATTTTACCATTATAAATTTGTAAATGTAGCTCGTTTGCCCCTCCTTTACTCTCTTTAGAAAGGTAGGAGAAGCTAAAATCAAATTGTATTCTTAAGTTATTTTTTGAAAGGAAATGGAAGGAAAAGAATAGGAAGGAAGCTCTGAGCTTGTTTTTCTTATAAAAGTTTCCTTCGAAACGTATGATGATTTGGAAGGAAGTGTTCTTTCCTTTCTTTTCATTCACACTTGAGAACACAACATCATTAATCCATCTTCCTTTCTTCTCTCTTCTCTTCTTTTCTCCTTTCCTCCTTTCTCTTCTTTTCCTTCTAGTTTTAAACTCAAGAACAAAGTCTTTCTCCCCTAAAAATAACTCAAGAACACAACGTAAGACATCATCATCTCTAAACTGCACCTGGAAAATACTTTGATTCAACATACATTTTAGCTTATAATCTTATAAATTACGCATTAACATGAAATGTATACCTTTTAATGTTTTTCTATTTTTTATTTTTATTTTATGAATCAAAAGCTTGGGGCAAGTATGTTTTTTTACTGAATAATCAAGTTATTCATGGTAAATTGACAAAATTCATATGGTAAATAAGTTTTGTTTTTTAACAAATAGTAAAAATATGTCTACTGATTGGAGTTAAAGAAAGCAAGTTAGTTTTTTGAATATATGTTTAAGTTTATAGTAATCAAATCTTGGAATAATAAATAAAATAGGGAGATACGGTAGTTTGATAAAAGATAATTAAAATGTAAAAGAAGCAATTTAAGCAAGAGGGATTTACAAAAATTAAAATGTTCTATCCTTACAAGCAATCATTTAACAATAAATGTTATCCCAAAACTTTAGTTATGAATTATGATTATGATATTTTGTCAATTATTTACCCAATAAAGTAGAGTTCAAATGAGTACATCAATTTTGAGTGAGAATAGGTGAATCAATCTTAACCACTCATGTTCGTCAAATTCTCATTTCCTCACATTTTTTAAACTCAAATATCTCACAAACGGTAAGTCGAAAAATCATGAAAATTGCACCATAAAATTCAGCGTTTTCTCCTCTTCGATTTGCCGTCCCTCAAAACATACTTTTGACAACTTTTTTCTTTCTTCATTTTTTGGTGGGTTTTACAAATTATTAACACATGTGTTAGTGATTTGTTGTACATTTGATTTGTGGTTAGGGTTAGGGTTTAGGGCTAGGGTTTAGGATTTAGGGTTAGGGTTTAACAGGGTTTAGGATTTAGGGTTAGGGTTTAGGGTTTAATATGATTTGGGGTTTAGAGTTTTGTAAAGCGTTTAGGGTTTAGACGCAACACTTTAACACATATGTTAGTAATTGTGAAACCCACCAAAAAAGATGGAAAAAAAAAACTCGTCGAAAGTATGCCTTTAAGGGATGGCAAATCGAAGAGGAGAAAACGTTGAATTTAATTGTGCAATTTTCATAATTTTTCAATTTGTCGTTTGTGAGATAATTGATGTTGTGGGTAAATGGGTTTTGTACATGTGGAGCATTATCTTTGTACACATGACACAATTCCCTCATTGTCACACAAATTAATATTCTCATTTTAACCCTACCCTTACCCAATATAGTGACGTTAAACCGAACAACGAAAATGATGGACGGATTACACTAGTGAAATATGTGATATGTTCCACGATAAAAATTCCAACAATATCACTGTAAGCTGTTTTAAATTTAAACGTTGACATTAAACCTTGTAATTAGTGTGGTTCAAGTCTTATTTGACATAAGTGATGTGGAGTATATAATAGGTGTCATTAGTGTGAGTCTTTGCCTTCCAAAAAACAAAAACACATCTGAAACTGAACTTTCACATTGTCAAAAACAAGAGCTTGAAACGCGGCGTGCGAGATTAGTACTGTATTAAGTAAAGATGATACTACAACTGTTTAATCAATACATCAACGATCTTTGTATATAATAGTTTACAAATCATCGGCACACAATTTACTTTCCTACACTTTCCTTTGACAAAGAATGATTGCAAACAAAAAATATCAGCATGTATTGTCCATGTAATCTACTAGTAACTCGTTAACCATACCTCTATCGGGGATCTTCCCGGCTGCACCATATATGGGTGCAAGTCCTCCATTTACTGGCCCTGGATTTGCTTTCACCTAAATTTTTTAAAACAAAAGAGAAACAATTTGCTGATAAGATGAAAAAAAGTATAGAATTGTTGTTAATTACATAAATAAAATTTGGTTTCATCACTTACAGTTTGCACTGAATCCTTTAGATCTTTCAAGAAGTCGCCAACTATGGGTACGTGTTGAAGCGTCACACAGATATGAATGCTGAAATAGACAACATTTTCAAATTATAACTTCACGGTAAAAGACTAATATCCGGCCCAATATTACAAGTCAAAATGGGTTCGGATCAAATGCACAAAATTTTGTACCAGTATGGTCAATTTGACCCACAAATGCTTTTTTGTGCACTTCTTTTAAATTATTTTAATCGATGCGACAAATATGATAAGTAAAATTAAATAACTATAACAGTAATACAACTTAGTTTTTTTTTTATATACAGATTTAGTCCATGTCATTTCTTTATCTCATTTTGTGGGACCTCAGCGAGAGTAACGGTTTCAAGAACAATAATGGAAAATGGGTAAAAAAGAACGAGATTGTGATAGTTTACCCATTGGGTCTCTGCAAGGGATTTAAATGCCAGCCTTTAGAAGAAAGTTGGTCATTCACTTCAAATATGTCAATAATGTTCGAGCCAAAAGCCACAATGGTCATATCTGGCCTTCCAATGATAAACAACTCGGGGATCTCCCTTATTCTACAAAACATTTCAATGATCTTTATTGTGACAATGGGCAAATAGGTAATTATATGTATAAAAAAAAATCTCTAAAATGTGCAATATTTATGGGGTGGATGAAATAAAAGATAAATATGACTATTAGGACTTAAGCGGAGTACCCATTTTGTATCCTCTTTGATGCTTCCATTATTTCTCTTGTGTGCTCAAGGTAACCTTCGAAAGAGCCAACAAAATAGTTACTTTTACTTTAACAGATGTGGCAAAAAGACAGCCAAAAACTATAAGATCAAAGTTTAAATATGTCACCTTCTTGGCCTAAAGAAATCATGGCTGCCCAAGCCCCTGCAATAACGCTTCCAGGTCGGCTACCAGCAATCGTTGGAGACACATACAGACCACCAGACCACTCGGTAACTAAAATGTATACAAACAAACTAAAAAACTAAACAAATAACCTTTTTAAAACACAAAAGTATTACATATTGTGTCTGAGAGAGCATGTTATCCTTTTTGAGCTAGTCATTGTTTATTTTGCAGAGGCCCATTTCCTTATATTGGATCGATTCGGGTTGGGTTGGGTGAAACAAGAAAAGTTACCTAAATATAAAACAAGTCTAGTATATTGAATGGCATCCAAAGTGCAATGCTTAACCTCCCAAATCGATTTATTCAAAGAATGCAGATATAAATTTGTATTTTACTAATATAATTCTTTTATGATCATATTTGATAAACGGAAAAACTTATTTGATGTCTCATTTTGACCAGCATCTAAAAGTACGTGTTTTACCCAAACCAGTTTCGACCCACTACACAACCCATCCGACCCACCCATTCTATAATGGTATACATTATACAATGGTTTTCAACAAGTTTAATGACTTTAATCTACCATGTAATGCACTCATTTTATTAAGTAAAAGAATGCTTCTGAAGACTCAAACTTACCAGCAACAAATTGATGCTGTTAAAGACAGAAAGAAACAAAGATCAGCAAATTTCCAGCAGCCCAGCCACAACCAAATACACCACGACAATCAGAAAACCAAGGAAATTCAGTAAGCATCCACACTCAAATTTAAGGACCATATACTTGCATAGCTGTTCGCTTGTGTGTGCCTCTTAATACAAGCACACACAAGGCAAAAGTTACATCGAAAACCAATATTAGACTTTTTACCTTCCGAATGTCATGATTCCGATATAAAACTACACTAGTCCCTTTAGGTGCCAATCCATACTTATGCACATCTGCTGATATAGACGTCACTCCTTGTACACAAAAATCAAATGGTGGAATTGGATATCTACAACAATTTTGACAATGATTTTTTTAATTAGATTTAGGCATTAGCAAAGTGCATAGTGGCAAAGCTGTGATCATGCAAGCAACAGTGTCGTGAAGGCAAAGCAACGATAATCACACCCAAGTTTACGTGCAAAAGGCAACACAAAACCACCAAGACAAAGGTCTACATGCAGACAGATCCTGTAACTGAATGCCAATTCACCGAGCTCCTACAAGAAGCCAAAATTGTCACCAATTCAGAAACACATCGGTAAGTTAATGATTTGAAAAAATTTGCTAGGTCAGACTCATTACCTCGATTGGGTCAATGATTCCATGTGGATAACCAGGTGCTGATCCAACAATCTGATTTGTGAAATAATTTCGAGTAAGTAAGAACCGTAAACAAAATACTCCGTATATTATAACAGAACAAAATAGGACAATTGGTTGACCATTTCAACAACTCCATACCATTATGGTGTTTTTGTTGATATATTTTTTGATAGCTTTCACATCTGCTTGAAATTCTTTATTCACAGGAACACGCCACAACTTAATTTTGAAATATTGAGCAGCCTTGTCATAAGCCGAATGTGCAGATTCAGGGATTATCCTGCACCCAAAAAAAAGAGAGCACTTACATAAAGATTAAAATTGGTCAATGTGGGTTGTATTTTATTGATCACAGGTCAAACAAATCAACTCCAGAAAATTAGGTAAAAAGGAAATAGGTCACATTGGTCGTACGGGTTAAACGGGTCAAAAGTCACCTAAGGTATATTGTGCTTACAATGTGCTAATTTTAAAAGAAAGTTTCTTTAGTTTTTGCAATCATATTTGATGCACCAATTACTAACAAAAAAACAAAAACTGGACAAAAAAGTGTCGGTGGGTCGACTTTATCAATTTGACATGCACATGAGAATTTTTTATTTAACCCAAACAGACAAGTGTTGGTGGGTCAGACCCACCCGATCAATCTTGAACCACACATAGAACCCATCCATTGTAACCCCCACCCCGGCCAGTTCTCCACCTCTATTACAGAATACAAATGTACAATCCAGAACACCTTAAAAGGTAAAATGGGATAAAAAGATCAAACTCACATTTCTGGACATGTGATGTTCTTTTTTGCCTTCATATAATCACGTGATGATTTCACAGCTAGCAATATACTTTCCGTTCCACCTGAAGTCATGTTGCCGCATATTTGTCCACCAGATGCCTTCTCTTTACTTCCAAAAAGAGCACCCGTCATGGCAACTACTTCTGCCTCAAATTTCACAACACTTCGGAATACATCTAAATGTAAGGGGTTGGTATGTGCAAACCTAAATGGCGATTATTGAATAAGTATTCTAATGTTTACAAAACATAGAATAAAAGGTGAGATTGAAAGCCTGCATCTTACTAACATTGAACATGCTTCGTTTATCAAAGAAAAGTGACCCTCGGATTCATTTCCTCCAATATATCTGCCAAAAAAAGTATAAGCTCTTTAGTAAAAAAACAAACAGCTAAAGCGGAAAACAAGTCAAACAGGTAATTAGTTGCCCAAAGACCAAAAGTGTATTACTGACGCACACAGCCTCCTAAAAACTATTTCGAGTCAATGCAACCCAATGTTACATGTTACGACCCGAACCCAACTTTGATCCATTACACAACCCGCCCGCCCTGTCCAGTTTGCTACCTCTAATAATGATTTCTGCCTATTAAAAGTCCCAGAAACTGCAATATAAAAAATAAGTAAAAAAAAAAAAAAACAAATGATACTGCAGAACAAGTTTGAGAACATACACTGTACCAGAACATTTGCCCTGCCAAGCCGGATCCTTTTGTTTCTCTTCCTTCATTTTCTCTATAACCACACCTCCTAATCCTGTTCTCGGTAGCTCAGTTTTCCAACCAGCCCTTTGAGATTTACCAGATGATTGTAATTTGTCAACAACCTGTGTTAAGTAAAAAAAAAAAAAGTTCCCCTTTTCTTAATAGAAAAATCATCTAAAAGCCCATGTTGCAGAACAACATTTGTTGTTTTTAGTAACATTCTAAAGATTACTTTGACCATCTTCTATTGAATCAACTAAACTATGCAACTATCAGCATTATAATTAAAAAAAATTTTGAACTGTTTCTTATGTCAAACTAAGTTTAGTACTTGCCAAATGAGAAATCAATGAAGACTCCAAGATCTCTATTATTTATAATACATATATTACAAACTAAATTTATCTCTACAACTGCTTGACATCAAAAGATCTCAACTGCATTCATTTAGTAGCAACAAAAACCAAATTAATCATTTTTTGGGAACATCATCGGTTTACTACGAAAAAGCTATAACTTTATTTATATTTTTATAACATCACACTTCTATAATGTTCATATATGCATAACTTAAACTACAATAGGACTAATAATCACTCAAACAGTATACTTAACATGATCTGCTTATTACATATAAACTTTTTTATTACAGAACATACAATCAAGTATATCATCATACCTTTTGTTTCTCAGCATCAATATACTTCTTCACACCAGGCACCAACCTATTATCATTATCAAGCATATGATTATAACGATACAATCACAAAAACTTATATATAACCTTTAGAAACATTTTTTTTTTTTTTTTAATTCATAAACTACTTTTTACGACTTACAAGCTTATTTGAACCATAAGATAAAATTCATAAGCTCGTAAATCGTAAATAATTCAAATAATTAACAAACTTACTTGAAAAGTGTCATGAAGAATCCAATAACAGTAGCTTTAAATCCTTTTTCCTGAACTACTTCAATACTCGATTGCAAAATCCTAGCGATGAAAAACGATAACACAGGAGCAACAACGATCGCCAGGGGTTCAAATTGTGATAAAAACGAATTAGCAGAAGCTCGTAATCGAATCATTGCAGGAAGAATCGTTGATTCCATTTTTTTTTTTTGATTTTGTGTTTCCGTATAAAACACTATTTGATAAATATATGGATTTATTAGTGGTTTTGATACTAATAATACTCCGTATATGCCTATATGGATTAGAGCGTAAGGATTTATTTATTTATTTATTTATTTTTGTCGCAATGAGAAAGCTTAAATAGAAGGTGGATTACATGTGCAAGCAACAGGTACGAGCATAAAATACTCCGTATAGATTATTATGTTATTTATTTGATTTAAATAATATATCATCAAAGGACATAATAAAATATTAAAGATATACGTATTATTTTTATTTAACACATGTTGCGTATATAAAATAGATGTGGTCGTGTGTCGATAACAACAATGTCCTGATCTCGCATCAAGTAAAATGGACGAGCGGTCAATAGTTGAATTCACACCGAAACCGACTTGTGAACCGAAATGAAAAGGATATTGACCGAATTTTGGTATTTTGATCGTTCTAGTTTGTAAATTTGAGAATCATCTAATTATATGGACTCGTTCTTTGGATAGAATATATATAAATTAACTGTATTTTTTTGTAGATGAAAGTTATTATCAAATAGTTTTGTGTATCATTCTAAATCAATTTGTATCGTCACCGACGTTAATGGCATACTAGCACAGTAATACCCGTGGTATGTAGCGAAGTTAAATACTTATTTTCTTGTAAACAGTGATTCAACGATAATTATATATTATTTTGATTATTCATTGGCGGATTACCATTATGGAAGTGTTGAATTTTAATTTTAAGATTTTCTAAATAAAATAGTAAGATGTTTTATATATTAGTATAGATATAGATATAGATATAGATATGTTTATACACATCTATCTATCTATCTATCTATATAATTAAAGAAGGAGACCTCAAATGATTTGTCAACTAATTACTCATGCCACATCACTTTCATCATACATGTCATTACTACATGATACAAGCTTGATGACGTGGATTCTCCATCAATTACACTAAATAAGATAATATTTTATTAACAAACTAAATTATAATTAATTTACTATAATATGTGATAATTTTTTGACGATGAATAATGCAATAGATAATAAAGTTATAATCTATTTAATCGAAACTAATATGTCATATATGTGATAGCGTTTGTAGTTTAAGTTTTGGTTATAACCGAAAATCGTAAATTCATTTATCTATTTTTTCCCCTCTAATTTTGAGTTATATATTTTTTTATTCTTCTTCTGTAACACCCAGTTTCTGGGTCTATAAATAAATTGTATTTTATTAAGATTTTAAATGGTTATTTAAAATAAATGGGTAAAAGAGTCACAGGATTTATTGTGACTGATAAAATATTACTTGTTTTAAGTTGTTGAACCTGACGGTAAAATAAAAATATTTTGTCTCGTGGGTATTTTCGGGTTCCAGACAATAGATTTAGAAGGGGTGTAATATTTATACTAATAAAACTGGAGCGGTGGGAATGGACCGACTTATTTTACTTTACCTAATTTCTTTTCTCATTTTGTTCCAAATCCATCTAAAAATTCTCTTATGAAATTTTTTCAAGAAATCAAAATAAATCAAACAACTAACTTGTGTTTTGGATTCTAATTACTTAAAAGGAGGTTGTCATCATCATGTTCTTTTGTGTTCATCTCTTCTTCTACATGTAAATATTCATGAGTTTTTATGAATTTAATGACTTGGTTAGATTAGTGATGAATGAATGAAAATTGATGCTTGCATGATGTTTGTACACCTTGTTGGTTGATTATATAATGATAATTGTTGTTTATATGAGGTAATTATATAACTAATTAGTATGTTCTTCAAGATTTGGGTTAATGATTAATTATTAGGGTTCATAATGCATATATTAGGATTTAAGTTCAAATAAGTGATACATGATACTTGTTGTTGTTATTTGAGGTATTAAAGTAGTTAGAACCTGGATTTGAAGCTGTTTATAGTGTAAAAATGGGAGATTTGTTCGTGAAGTAGCTATTTTACTCGAACTGCAGGTTTGGGAAAGACATTGGAATCCGGCGGATTCAGCTGAATCCGGCGGATTCCACTCTAAGCGAACTTGATTCTGAGACTTGATGAATCCGGCGGATTCGACCTCAAATGGGAATCGGATTCAAAGGAATCCGGTGGATTCAAGGGGCGGATTCCCAAGATTTTGGTGTGCTGTAAATAAGGCTTGAAAGAGACTTGGGAATCCGACGGATTCCACTTGTAAACAGGAAACATAATTTGAGTTTATAAATGATTTAGACTGACAGGGTTTCCGATACACAATGTTGATGGATGAACCCTTGTCAGTGAAGATAGCTTCAAACTATCGGTTAATCACTGCGATGGTATACCAGTGGTTAAGGTGTTCTTGTGATGGCATACCAAGAACCGCCGGTCCTCTTTAATTGTTTGGGATTATGTTTATTTGTTGTAAGATTTGTTATTTCCGGATTGAACTGTCGGATACAGTTCCATTCACTTAGCCGTGAGCTAATCCCACTGTGTTTAACATTTTGCAGATTTTGGTTATGGTTGAATCATGGGCATGGCTTGGTATTTTGGATGGATGTTTGACTACTACTGCGATTACTCTGATCTTTTGGGAAATCTTATTTTGGTAGTTAATATAACACCCGATCTTAAGTGAATGTTTTTGTAATAACTTATAATTAAGTGTGATGTTTGAAAACTTGATACATTTTATATATATTAATATAGTATATAAATGTTTTGGGACTCGCTTCTGAGGTTTATTAATATAATATATGTTTGTTAAAAGCGGGGTGTTATATCTTCTTTTTCATCTTAATCTTTACCCTTCTTTCTCAAACTCTACAAACATATAACTTTTAGTGAATTAAGATAGCTAACTATTAATATCATTATAGCTTTCATCGTAGTTTCGTTAAAATATAAGTTTAGTGAATTAGGATACCTTGCTTTTAATATCATTATAGCTTTCATCATAGTTTTGTCAATTTGACAAATGTTTTATCATTTTCCAAAGTCATGGATCTCAATTTATTTTATTTTACAATCTGATTACAAGCTTCATGGATAGGTTGATCAAATTCATCATCTCTCTCTTTTCTTAGAAAAAAAGTTTAATTAGTTTTAATCACACAACTTATTTATAATTTTGTATGCGCCTAGTAAGAGGTGTAACTTTATAATTTATATATTACTTTTCAAGTCTATACAATGTCTCATAAAATTTGTATATAGTTGATCTATGTAGAATAATTTATGTTTTGTACATGTAAATGCGCATTAGTAGTTGTTCAATAAAACGTCTATATATCTATATTAATCTTTACAATTTATGTTTGCTAAAACTATGAACATGTGCATTGCACAATAAATAATTGCAATCTTATCAGGGAAAATGTTACCATAACCAAACAAATGTTTTTAGCTAAAAAATATCACTTTACAACATACGCATCCCTTTCAACCTTCTCAATTTATTGATATCTTGTGGGGGAAAATGTTGTTCTATTTCATTTTTAAGATGTCAAAACTTATAAAATATCATTGATATGGATAAAAAGGTTTTTTTTACACAATTGAAGAGTTTTTAGGAGGGTAGCTGTCTACCATCCTAATAGAGTTCTATATTTTTTAAATGTTATCAAAAAAGATTATATAAAGGGAAGCCATTTATACACCATCTCTTTTTGGTTGTATACCACAAAATATATTTTACAGTGTTGCACAGTACAACATATTAAATCATAACTGATGGTATACGAATAAAAAATGACGATATACTAATCATCACCATTATATAGAGTGTATACAACAAATGAATATGATCATTATAACATTTCATTTACCGTTTTAGATTATGATCAATGTATTATGACACTATATTTTTCTAGCCGTGCATCGCACTGGTGAAACGCCCAATTTTTTTTTTATAACACTGAAAATATACTCTATTAGATCCCATATACTATTACTAATTAGTTTATACCAACACAAAACATATACGACTCAAATACATAAACTAAAACAAAAGTCACCAAAACTGCAGGGTACCCGCCGAGTATAAACATCCATACGCGATCCCACAATAGTGGCCGGATCGCGTAAGTACTCGAAAACTCTTCTGTTACCAAAACACACTACAGTACGTGATCTCACAAAATCACAGGATCACGTAACCACGAACTACCCGCCGGGTAGGAGGGTTACTCGTCGGGTACCCTCCAATTCCCACAAACCCTTAACCTGTTCAACCAGCATACCTCACAAAACTATACAAATTTCAAACTAATATATCTTTTAATTCGGTAAAGGTTAGGACCTGAAATTCGGTACACACGTCTACTCTAACATTATAAGACTTTTACTTTTAACAATTTCTCAAAAACGTCAAATCTGGACGTGTGACCAATTTAGACCATCAAAATGTCTCTTTTACTTAACAAGTCAAAACATAAACCATCTAAAATCTGACCATGACTCTTTGTACCCTTATTTATCATACCAAAACAAACTTAAGACACTAGACTAAAGTACCATAACATTATCATATTCGAATTAAATATTTAAACATTAGTTTGACCCGTAAAGACACCTTTTGACCCGTTTAACCCAATAACAATATTCTGACCAAAACTCTAGTCAATACCACTCATGCTTGACTATTCCAACCCAATTGACTTCAAGTCAAACTTATACCCAACCAATCATTTAAACTTTGACTCTTTAATATCATACTTTCAATTAAACCCACAACACTATTTACATACATATAAATCCCTACATATATTCAAAACACATACATATCCGACTTTACATCAAGATTGACTTTCAAAGTCAACATACCATAGAAACAAAACGACATGTGTGATGTTGGGCTTTCAAAAACTTTAACCCATGAGCGTATTACACAAGTAGCATACAAAATGATAATTAAAGGGAAAAAATATTCCACTCACTAAAACTAGCAATCCATGCTATTCCTTGATAATCCATTTCCCTTCTCTTTGACCCGACTTACATAAAACATGAAACATGGAAAAAATAAGCACGCATGCTTAGTGAGCATATAGGCAATCAACCAAGTAATCCACAACATTATTTAACAAACACTATAATCAACATATAAATCTTACTCAAATAACTACCGGCACAATATGTAGAGACCAAACACTATGTGGATCCGCAACAATAAGAAACAAGGAAGCAAGGCACCAAATCACATCGAAATAGATACCATACTTAAGAAACAAGTCTATGCTAGCAACGCTAGCTAATCTCTACATTATTGTCCATCCACATAATCAATCATTAGAAACAAATTAAGAAACAAGTAACTTTCACTCGATTGTGCAATCCTCTTGCTCGGAAGCAATCCGAAAATATACACAATCATTCATATAACTTAACCATAATACTTCTCAATTTAAAACACATAAATAACAATTAACTTCCACATGATTGTATGATCCTCTTGCTCGGAAACAATCAGGAAACACATACAACCATTACTTGATCAATCCTTATAATACTCACCTTTGTCTTCAACCGAAAATGTAGTCAACGATGATAATTCCAACACTTTAGCACCTAAAATATAACACATAATCACATACAACATATTTAGAACCTACTAATCATCATAGTTAAACATCTTTCAACACTAATCCTCCCCTACTTAGGATTTCTCTTGATTCATTGTTAAACCAACTAACATAATCATTTTCTTTCATTAGTATAATCACTTCTAATACTTGATTTCTTGTATTTCTTATTAAAACATTATAACAACACTATATTAACATCACTAATCACCCTTCTAGTTAAATTTTATCAAACCATCAAGATTTTGTAAAACCCCATAATTACCAAAAACACAAATAATGATTTCATAACTTTTAAGTTGTTATATGATAACCTACAAGCTTAATAACATTAACAAACAACAATTATATCATTATAAAACCCTAATTTCGTATTTATTTAATCAATTTCTACAAACCCATCAAAACCCCAAAAGCTTGGTTAATTAAATGAAGAATCTTACTTACAATGGTTAGGAGAGTGAAGTTGATGATGAGAGGAGATGATAATTCAAAGATTAAAGCTTGATTCAAGGATTGTGATTGAGTTTTAGAGAGTTGGTTTGTTTTCTGCGATTTCTTCAACCTCAGAAAAAGGGTTTGGAATGTTTCAGAATATGTGAGACAAGTCTCAGACCATCACGTACATATCTGTGTGTTAAATTTTAATTCCTTTAATTCTTACAGTCTGGAACTGAGAAATCCATTTACATTTTCTATTATATCATATGGTTTAAATAATAATACTTCATAATAAATATATATTTGCGTACGAAAATATAACCTGAAATTTAGGGTGTTACGACTGGTTTAATGCTAGTTTATTATATAAGGCTTCTGTACTTCTTATTCAACTGACTAGATTTTTAATTACTTTCAAAAGAGATCTAGTATGTAAAATAAAATAAATGTTCAACAAAAGTATTAGTTTAGCAAATAAGGTAAAACATAGTAGAATGCAAGAATCTTATTAGAGTAAACTAATCACATAAAATTTTGTTCTTATTGGGCTGATATAAATATTACCCCTTAATATCAATGAGCAAAGGCTATGAATAGTAAGAATTTTATCCTTTTATGCTTTACATGTGTAATTAAATAAGAGATTTTGCAAAGTCTTACTAATATGGTATTTGGATCAAGTGGTTAGCAAGTGTTCAATTAAAAAGAATGCATGCAAAGTTCAAATCTTAGAGTGGCACGTTGAATTCATATATTTTAATTTTGATTTTTGAAACAATCTATGGACTTTATTATTATAAAAAAAAAATTATAATTTCTCTAATATCTTGATGTAAAATCAAATTCTTGGACTTTTTCACTTTCGAAAAAACATAATCTTTAATGATTTAGTTATATATGTAGTCTAATGTGTCTTTGCTTTATTTTACCCTTTACCTTTTTATTTGATATTCATAGTTGCCTAAATATATATAACTCGGTAATTGTTGAAGGTAATACGCATGATGTTAAGGTGACTTATAAATTGGTATACGTTCTAAAAGTTGTAGTTACCTTTTAAAGTGAAGTTTATTGCACACACAATTTTATCAAATTTAAAGATTTGTCTCAAGAGAAAGTTAAACTCACAATTCAACAGTGATAAATACATTTCGATACCATTAGGCATATATATATCAAATTGATGTCAACAATAGTATTTCATGACGCGAAGCGTGGGCAAATAAAACCTAGTTACTATCATTTTCTATTACACTTTTTAGGTTTTACTAGAAAATCAATCTTCAGAATCTCAATTTTTATGGTTTAGTAACAACTAACAACTACAAAAATCTATAATTATCTTTGCCTCTGCAAAATCGAGATCGTAAAATCAAGTCTAAGGTCTCAAATCTTATTCTACATATATTTAGCAATGTTATGCTCCATACCAAGTAATAATTTTTATAAATGATATAACCATAAAAGGCTTACAATTCAATTGTCATACTAATATTGCAATATCAATCAGAAGTTTAACATCTATCTATCTATACTTATAAAACAAATATTTAAATAGCTTATGTGTCATGTTTAGGAACAAATTACTATGACATGGTACAAAATTAGAAAAATAATATTGATTAACCAATTGTAGCATATGACACATAAAAACTTGCCATATTAAACAAAATTGAAAGGATAACCATTGTTAATAAATGTATTTACTTTAAAAAAAAATCGGCTACTATTTTTGTTAAATAAAACTAAAATTAGTGACTTCACTTTTTTCTACAAAATGGCTACTATTTTTTTTTTCAATAAAACTAAGGGCAAAACAAAAAAATTTATTGCTGATGTGGCAACTTTATAGCCTAATTCCCTTTAAAAATCCAAGGTGTCATTATATTAATTTTAATCACTTTTTAATTCATCTTTTGGTAGGACACATCACATCCCTTTCTTATGAATTACGGAGTATTACATTACATACCCTATTAATGGAAACATTTTAATTTTAATTTTAATCTACTTATATTATAATAACAAAGTCTAAATGTTCAAAAATCTTTGACCAAATTTAAAATGGGTAAATCTGGACCCTTCAATGCAAAAGTCAACATCGAAATCCATCCATTGGTTTATTTGCTGACATCATAATATTTTCATCAAAAAGACACTAATGCCCCTTGCATAATCAACGTCGTGAACCTTACCTCTTCCTGTACATCCATGGTTAATTTCAGTGACTAAATCTGACATAATAATCGTTTCATCCGCAAGCTTCAAATTAAGCAGGTAAATTCTAATCATTCTGCAAATTCATGGTTAATCTCTGCATATTATGATCCCCATATTAAACCTCGTCATCCATTCTTCCAGAATTTCATTTTAATTGATTTTAGTTAATAAAAATTTATTATTAGGAGTTCCGATTTATGGTGCTTCTTCTATACTACAAAATGCACTTAATTCATCTGATGCTGATCCTAAGGAAGAAGATGAGGGTTCTGGTAATGGAGCACATTATGTGATTTTTTCCGGTGGCGGTGGTGAAGGTCGAAGTGACATCCCTAATGCTCTCGTGGTCTCTCTTTTCGTTTCTGCATCGAATTCGCTCTCTGATGAGCCTGTGAGTATTCCATTCCACTATTCTCTGCATATATACATAAGTTTAATGCTGATTGCTTTCAATTGACAGGTCAAAACTTAAGTTTTTCGTTGATTGTTTCAGTTATCATCGATTGATATGAGCGAAGAAATATTGTGCAGGTAAGTCTCGACATATGTTTCTCAGATTATGTTTCTTTCACTCTTCTAATAATCTCATTAAAAGGGTTTAATCTCACATATAAGTTTTACTGTTAGTGTAGCTCAAATGGTAATGTAGACTAGGTGTTTGATGAAATGCCTAGCTAAGTGGTATAAGGTAAACTTTATTATTATCAGATGAATTACTCTCCTTGTCACAGACTATTGATATTATGGTTGAAAAAACAAATAAAATAAAGAAAACTAATATGATAGATTTTAGGATATTTAAAATGAAAAACCACCTTATCTAATCTCCAGCACATTTTTGATAATTCAAAATTTGAATTCACTTCCTAAATTGTAGCTGAATTTCGTTATTTATCTCAACTATATATATACATTACCACGCCTTCTATTATGCAGCCCATTTAGAATTCCAGATAACCTTTACTCTGTTCTCGGAATCATAACAAAACAATCAATGGCAACCCCGGTTAATGATGTTTACTCTCCCTTGAACCTTCTTCATCGTGGCAGAGACTCTTGGAAGGTGTGTGTGAAGGTGTTTATGATGTGGACCCAAAGCTACATGAACAATCCGAGACAAATTGCCAGCCATGAGTTGATCCTCATGGATGCTGAGGTATCCACTACTCATTTTATTTTTGCTAATCTTCATGGCTTTTGTATCATGTTATTGACCTACGTTTGGCATATACAAATGAAAATGAAATAAAGTGTAAACCTGTAACTTAAAAATAACTGTAGTTGCATGTGGTGTATATTATTGGATTAAATAGACATGTGCTGTCTGAGGGAGATGATATTTATTAAATGGTGTGTTATTGGTCATAGTGTAGCATGAATTATTTTGTTAACTTTAAATAATATGAATTCTTGTCTGATGCCCATCATTTATATTTCATCAGAATTGTTACTTATAATATGTGTGTGTGACAGAATGAGTGTATGTTTTGGTCTTTATTGACGGGTATATATACTTGTGAGTATTGCTTAATTTATACACAGGATTGTTATTAGATCAACAACTTTAAATATAGACTAGAGGCTCTGTGTGGATTAGGAAGACATTAATGAAAGGGTTTTAAAACTCTGGTATGCTATGGTAATTGGTTAAATCACTGACCTGGTTAATGAACCTGCAGCGTGCAAAGCTTTTTCGAGCAGCTAAAGATGCAGCGGATACAGTATGCATGATTCTATCAGTAATTCTTTATTTCCTTATACATTTTGTATTTCTAAATTTATTTCGATTAATAATCGTTAGCAAAATATATTATGAAATTGAATCAATTGCACCTCAAGTTTGACCTTCAGTGTTATGAGACACTGTTCTTGAAAGTTAACATATTAGATAGGTTCTTGACTAACACCGTTTTTCTAGATAGTATTCGATATATGCTTTAGATTATGTTTATAATACATAAAAGTATTCAATATTATGCCATCATTAGATTATGCCATTACCGACTATGGATGAGTAGAATCTAACTTCTTTGTTTGGTTATTATGTCCGGTTTAGATATGTATTGATGGTTGCAACGTTTGTGTACATTCAGAATACGTTGAAGTTTCAAAGTAAATCTTTGAGGTATATAATCACATGATGATCTCTTTATTCGATGCTCTATGTTACATGATTATATTACCCGAACGACCTGGAGGAGATCGGCTATTGCTGCCCAAAATGCAGGGGAGGAATTATTGTTGAGCAACCATCTTTTAATGTATCAGAACCAATACCCAAGTATCAGTTTCTTCATGATAGTATGCGTTTTTTTAGCTTGGTTTATAAATGATGATGATGATGTTATATATCCTTAACAGAATTACCAAGAGTTGCAACTGGAGTGCATTTCCTGATGAAATAGGTGTCGTTTGTAATGGCATTAAAGGGATATATAATCTGAAACTTAATTTTAAGATCTATAATGATTACATTGTTTCTTACCTGACCTGTGTTAGGATATATAATCTAATGCCTATGTATTAGGTATATTTTAAACCTTATTATTATTTTATAAAATTATATGGTACGGTGAACATATACATCGCCCAGACTATTGTTATGAAAAAAAATTGTAATATGGTATGGTGAACATACACATGGCCCAGACTATTGTTATATAAAAAAATTGTGATTTCATGTCGCAACAATCGGATGGTCAGTCCCAAGAAGGCCTCATGTATAGACAGTCAAATGATCAGGTTTTATTTCTTTTCTGGTTTCACTGTATATTTTTTGAGTCATTGTGTATTTGGCATTACAGGGTTGGATAACATTGCAAATGACACGGGATTCTGATCATTCATCAGCAGGGTACATGTCAGCTGGAACAGTCACTGGATTCTTGTCGAGCGTCTATGCTGCTGCTGCTGGTGTACTAGGAAAAATACACGTAATAGCCGACAAAAAGGTATGCATGTAACAGTTTCTTATGTTAATAACAATAGGAGTCAAGATTGGCTGGGACGTTGGGTTGGTTAACGGGTTAAAGCATGTCAGTTTTAGTATGGATCAAGTCGTCCTGGGTTTGGTTGACCTGCAAATATGTTTTTTTCCTTGTGTTAAGATTATTTTTAAAGATTAAAATCTAGATTAACAAAACAACATATTTTATATTTATAGAATGATAATTCAGGTCTTTGATTACAATTTGATGTTTTATGCATTGAAATTAGACTGGGGGTGAATTTTAACCTATTTGAACCATGTGATAGGCTCTCCTTTTAGCTAAAAAAAACTTTATTCGATCTGTTTGAGATAGAATACAACTCAAATCAAGGGTCGATATTGTGACCTCTATTGATGTCATTCTAGAGACTTAGCTTTTAGTAACATATATGTGTGTTATCAGATTCCAGGTGCTGTTTTCGATCTTCCTGAAGACATTGCTAAAAATGTGTTAACAAAGGAGATGCCACCTGGCACTGCTATTACGAAAATTGGCAAGGTAAGCACAGTACCGTTTTGTAGATTGTGTCTTTTTTCCGTTATCCTTTGAAATTATTAATTGAGGGTACTACTTGCAGTTGCCTGTATTGGAAGACGATGGTCCGGCAGGTGATTTCTACGGTAGGTTTTCAAACAGGGAGAGAAGTTCACGAGGTGGAGGTTCAAGAAGGGAAGGTGGTTCAAGTGGGTCTCGTGGTGGTTGGGGGGTAGTAGTCGATTCTCATCGGGCGATGAAGGAGATAACTTCAGGCGAGGTGGTAGGAGTGGTGGGGGCAGAGGTGGCGGCAATAGTTGGTCAAGTGGTGGCTCAAGAACTGGTGGCTTGAGAACTAGCGGCAGTAGTTGGTCAAGTGGTGGTTCGAGAACTGGTGGAAGTGATTGGTTGATTGGTGATAGACAGTCTTCAAACTCTCCATCATCTGGAAATCGGGATAGGTATTATACATTGCAAAATGCACTATTAATAGTACCTATTAACGTGTATGTATAGTAACCCATATGGTTATTGTAGTGAACGAGGTTTGTTAGCCCGCGCGTTGCGACGGGTTTTTAGAAAAGTACATTTTTTTTTGTAGTGGGAAGGAACTATGATTTAAATCTAATTTGAGTTGTTTTACTTTTTCGGACGTTGAGTTAAATTAGATAGAAAACCTGTGAACTAAATAGTTTATAAAATAAAAGTATATAAATTAATTATTAAACGACATACATACATGTAACATATATATGTATTGTTTCCAAAATCGACCATCATTTGACCCAGTTTCATAACGTGTAGTAGTAGTGTAGTAGCACTATGTTGATCACTTGTTACACAATATATTAATCACTATGTTGTACTTCGTATAAAGCAATAAAAAGTTGATGCATGGTTATATTTCATTTGGTATTTTAATCATTGATGGTTGTAATATACTTTTATAAGAGGTTTTTGCAACCTGTACATTGGGACGAATCCTATAAAATTATATCTCTGTATTTCAACATGATTGAATCATGCAAATTGAACAATCAGTGTAGCTTTGTACACTAAGTTGTTCATGTAAACATAAGCCAAATACCAGTTACGAAATATCATTAATAGGTAGAAGTGAAATGGGTCGGGTTCGATTCAGTTGACAGGCACACATGTTTATAAATACTACAGCTAACTAATGTGTTAATTCTCATTATAAAAGTAAATAAAAAATGAAATATTGTTATAATAATTTAAAAGGACTTCTGAGGTTATAAGAATTAAAATTACATATTTTTTTTGGCTTTTAACCCGTTTAACCAATTTGTCACATTTTCATCTCAACTATATTTTTAATTTGATTGGTTTAAATAAGACAGCTAAAACTGGAGCCATCAGTAAGCAAATTAGCTAAAATTGGTATGGCTACCTCTACTACTAGATTTTCTTTTCTGGATACAACTGACCATAAAACATAAACGTCATCGGAAGAATTGTAACAAATCTGTAAACAATAGTTTGAAGATTTACCATCTACAATGATCCTATATTAATTTTGAAAGTAGTAATATGAATAAAACCTAAACTACAGATAGTTATGAGATAAACAGATAGTTTGAATATAACCATTTAACATGACTAACTGCTTCGGAAATTTCACCTGAAAAAATGAAAATAATCTGCCATTTCATAATATATTAGGCAATCTTACTTGGAGAATTGTTAATGTTCTTTCTTTTGCCACTGAAATGCCATGCTTTCAAAAATAGGTCCATTAGCATCAGATCATTGTATAAGCTTATGTAACATAGGTAACAATAAGGTCAGACTTAAAAGAGTTTGACTTTTTGTATGTTTTGTTTACACTGTCACTTTGCATCACCAATTTTGATATTTTTATTTTAATCTAAATGAATGCAGTTGCTTGACACTAGATTGGAGAACCTAAAAGAAGAACAAAAAATTAAACTTCGTGAATTGCAACAACTTACCATTGAGTCAGAAAAAGGACTACAAGTCAAGTTGATCCATGTATACAGGATGTTGCTAGACCTTGTACAGCTGAGACAAGTGTTGCTGAAACAAGTACAGCAGTTGCAGAAACAAGTACAGCAGTTGCAGAAACAAGTACAGCAGTTAGTAAAATGGAAACACTTCGGCGTTCCTTGGCATCAACACTGGCAATTGCTTCAGACGTTATCCCTTCCGATTCATTTGAAATGGCTAATAACACGGGGCAAATGGCTTTTGCTATCGGAAAATTGGGTTCACTTGAAGTATATCTAAACCAGGTATTACCATTTAACTCAATCATATTGATGAGACAGTACTACTACTTATGTATCAATGTACCTAACATAGTTTTGTTTTATTATTTATCAACTCAACTTTCATTGTATATGAATTGGGTAACAGGCTGAGTTATTGCGGGAATCAACGTTAAAGCAGTTGCATAAACTACTTACAACAAGACAATTTGCACGTGCCATTCTTGTCATAAACGACTTCTTCTACCGCATTCGTGAACTAAACGCTCTTTGGATTGCCCGTCCGAAATAATATCATGTGACCATCATATTTTGTGTTTATTTTACATTTTATGTATTTTAGCATTTCCATATCGATGACCTACCATACTTTAGACCTACAATACAGTACAACGTTATAATTTCATTCTTTAACTTAAGTTGTCAGTGGTTAACTGTGCATATTGGCTATAACTTAAACACGCCAATGTATTCAATTACATTCCTAACTAATCATAACGTACGATTCTTACTAATATTCATTATGCATCCCGCGAAGCCGCGGGTCTTAAGCTAGTTATAATCAAAACAAAATCAAATTCATATAAATCGCATGTGCTTCGTAAAAGATAAAGTAAATTTCGATGGAGGTAAAAAAAAATCATCCAATTAAGTAATGTAAGTATCTCATAGTTGAAACTAATCTTATTCCCATTAGCTATCAACTTTCAATTTTTTTCAAATAAGTTCTATTAGTATATTAGATCGAATTTTTTAGTTGATGATCAAATTTCGAGTGTATGCAATGATACATTGATACGAGATTTCAAATGAAATAAAATGATGGAGTCAAAAAATTTTACGGGTACCGATATTGGAACAAACACTTATGTTCTGCGGATGTTAATTATTACGTCCTCCGATAAATAAATACCGTTAAGTTTTAAGGAAAATAATACCCATTAAAGATATGCTTCACAATGACCATTAATAAAAGTCAAATATAATCATTCTAAGTCAACTTATTTCTTCAATGCCTGATTTCACCCATAGCAAAGTATATGTTAAATGCAAAAAAAAAGGATTAAGGGTCTTGATTTGCAATAAAAACAAGAAGATCAACAACTCCACAACCAACGTCGATTAAACCCTTTTGTACTTTTCATAGATAGCTTACACTATTATTATTATTATTATTATTATTATTATTATTATTATTATTATAATATTAATTATAAGTTTTAAAACTTCAAAATTTGTTGTTTATGATATAATCCGGTTTACGTTATTATTTATTTTCATTTTCAGATATAATGAATTACAACTTCAATTTAATAATATGAATTTATTGAAGAGTCACATATTAAACATATAACATGCATTCTTTAAACGGCCGTGCATCGCACGGGCTCAATATCTAGTATAGTATAACATTAACAATTAACAAACTAACATTAAAACATAACTTTATTATAATCAGCTTCTCTATTATCTTTCACGTTTCACAATTCACAATTTTAGATTACACGCTTAGTTCACAACTTTAATACTTTTTTTCTTTGTAAATTTGATTATTTTTAAGATGTCATATTTAAGGAAAATTTCCCCTAATTTTTAAGTGTACATAAAAATTTGCCAAAACATAAAAATACAAAAAGAAGTTGCCGATTTGCTCTACCTGGGGCGCAAGTCGCAAATTGCGACTTGTGACTTGCAATACGTAAGTCACGATCTCGACCTCATTCTTGATCTAGTTCACACGGCCACAACCTCATTCTCGATCTCACATACCCGGCCACAACCTCGGATGTTCAACAAAAGCGTTCGTTTAGGAATTAAAGTAATAAGCATATTAGAATGCAAGAATCTTATTAGAGTAAAGTCATCACATAAAATTTTGTTCTTATTGGCCTGATATGAATATTACTATTATTACCATTGTCTATTATACTTTTAGATTTTACTAGAAAAGTATCTTAAGAAATCTCAAATTTTATAAGGTATTTAGCCTTTTGAATTAGGGGTATTTAAAGGTGCTCACCAGGGCCGGCAAATGAATTCAGAAGGTCCCGTGCGATATAAAAAAAGAGGCTCCAAATAGACAAAAAAAATTTAAAATAATATAAAGAAATATGCATTAATATTACGAAAGATATAAAGATACAAAAATACAAAGTCATCATCTAGCGATTTGGAGAAACTAACCATTTTCATTCTTCATTAAAAAGAGTTATTCTTCAAAACAAAATTTTAAATTAAACCTTTATAATCAATACTCTTTAGTAGATTATTATCAATTGTTATCGTTGTCAATTCGTTAAGCCTCTTTTGTGACATTTTAGAGTGCAAATATAATTTCAACAACTTAAGTTTTGAAAAACTTATTTTTACAGTTGCTACAATTATGGTAGAATACTCTATATGCAATAATCGAATTAGGAAAACAATCGTTTCGTTTCAGATAATGTAGAATATCAATAGGTCTCGTATAGGCACAAGACAAGAAATTTTTAAGCAACTTTAACTTCACATAGAGTTCATTTGCATCAATACCAGGTTGTCCACTAGTCGTGAGTGCTTTATTTTAAGATGACTACAACACGAACTAAGACTCTTGTCCTCAAAGGAGTGTAATTTGTTAGAAGTAAACAATAAACCAAAAGTCTTGCCATACTGTATGTATTGTTCAAATTTTTTTTTAAGAGAAACAATTATTTGATCAATAATGCAAAATTAATAATTCAATTTAAATGACTCCTCGACAGAAAACGAAACATCCGCTTCATCAGTTGGATTCTCTTCAAAATGTTTTATTCTAGAAATTGCACGCTTTTATTCTTATTCTTCAAGTATCACAATAGTTTTTTTTCCACATTGAACCTATATACTACTACCTCCGTCTCAAAAATATAGTCCACGTTTCCTTTTTCGGACGTCTCAAATTAATTGTCCACATCCAAATATGGAAAGGAAATTTTGATAGTGATTACCAAATTACCCTTACTTCAAATTGTTATTACAAACTTTATAGAATGTGGTAATTAATTGCTTAAGGGTAAAACTGTCATTCTGCAAAAAGTAAGAAAGAGAAAGCAGTAATGATTGTACTTTTATTAAACTGCGTGTTTTTGGTCGGTGGACAATTATTTTGGGACGGAGGGAGTAATATATAACAACTCTTGTAAAATTTTGGGCCCCATAATTTTGGTGGCCCTGTGCGGTGGCACAAACTGCACTTGCCAATATCCTCTACTGGTGCTCACAGTTCGGATATAACCGGGTTATCCAAATGGTCTAATTGGATTGGATCATTCGGATTGGACAATTTGGTTTTTTGGATCGGATCGTGCAAAAACCGAATTATTAATTCGGTTTTTGGATTGGTTTTGGTTACTAGTATTAGAACCGAATTAACCAAATAAACCAAATAGTAATAATTGTATATTTAATGCTCATATGTAATACTCTTGTTTATCTATCAAAGTGAATGTTAAATATTTGTTTAGTTATTTTTTATATATGAAACCTTATTATATCATTGGTATTGTTAATATATATCATTGAATATAACTTAATCTTAAGTTTGGATATAAAACACCAACTCCACATTTATATAAACCCTCAACGCAACATGAGAATCGGTAACCATTGATATCGCTTATGACATTACCCTTTCACGAGTTAAAATGATACACTCATACAACCAAACGGTTAAAACCGATCCATCCAAATAGTCAAGGACGAAGTATTATGGGGGCTACCGGGCTAGAGGGGGTTGTGGCCCCCAAAAAATTTGAGTCATATATATAAAATTCATACTACTACAGGTCTGCAGTCTATCAATAGTACATTAGTACGTTCAGTATATAACAAAAGTGTATATTTATCTATCTAGTCCCTCGTGAATATAGTAAATGACATTACTTTCTCAAAATGTTTTTGACTTTTTAACACCGTATACTTCATAGTTCATACCATGCTTCTCTCATTGGAACTTTACTGCTACTATTATGTTTGAGAGAGGGGAAAAAAAAGAGAAAATCGTTAAGTATAGTCTCATTTGGTAAGTTTGTTAATATGTCAGCGGCTTTACTTTTATAATTTATTTTATGTATATAATTAAAAACATAACTATATGGATATATTTTGATGTATAAATTACATTTAAGTTGGAACAACTTTGGCCCCCCCAATAAAATGGTTCAAGCTCCGTCCCTGCAAATAGTAATTTGGTTCGGTTTAGTTCGGATTTGATTTTTGTTTGGATGGATTGGATTCACATTTTAAGAACCAAAATTCAAATGTATTCGACGTTGTAGCATATCTTAATCTTAATAAATAATACATAGGAAACATATTTATTATGTCATCATTCTAATTAAGTTTCAACTTGTCAATTAAGCCATTTAATTTTAGTAAATTTTAAAATAAGATCCTAACTTATTAAAAAAATGATTATTTTTAATCAACTACTCAGTTATTAAAGAAATTTAATACATTAATTAAAACATTATTCAAATTGAATTGTAATGTTTCTGTTTTCAATTCACCGAATAGGAATAAAATTACTTGAAAATGTTAATATATACTTAAAATAATTATTTTATGGGTTAATGGCGCAGATCGGGTATGAACTTATCATTTTTTTCCGAGTTAGGGTATGAACCCAATTTATCACACAGGTCGGTAACAAACTTTCAAATTATGTTTCGAGTTGAGGAACAATTTTTTTTTCTTAGTTAGGGTATGGACCCAATTTATTACACAGGTCGGTAACAAACTTTCAAATTATGTTTCGAGTTAGGTAACAAACTTTTTTTTCATTTCAAATTATGTTTCAAATTATGTTTCGAGGTCGGTAACGAACTTTCAAATTATGTTTCGAGGTCGGTAATGAATTTTCAAATTATGTTTCGAGTTAGGTAACGAACTTTCAAATTATGTTTCGAGTTAGATGAAAAAAAAAGTTTGTTCCCTAACTCGAAACATAATTTGAAAGTTTGTTACCGACCTGTGTAATAAATTGGGTTCATACCCTAACTCGGTAAAAAGTGATAAGTTCATACCCGATCTGCACCATTAACCCATATTTTATTTACTAACTTGGTTTCAAAAATTTTTAATTTTTTAATCTCTACTTATATAAATCCATTTACATAAAGTAATATTATCACGAATCCAACTAAATGTTTAATATACATATTAACTCACACACTTTATTATTAGAAACAAAATACAATACTAAATACGAAATTTCATATTAAAGATCAACGGCCCGTATGTATACACGGGTTTAAAGTCTAAGTAAGTTAATAATAACAATTAGAGTTATTATCGGTTTAGTAAAAATTACAAGAACCTATAATTTTCTTCGCGTGTGCAAAATCGAGATCGTAAAACCAAATCAACATCTTAGAATCTTACTCTACATACGTTTAGCTTTGTTATGCTCCATATCAAGTAATAATATTTAATTTAATATTTAATATTTATAAGATATAATCATCACAATTCAATTGTCATACTAATACTGCAATATCAATCACAAGTTTAACATTTAACGAACTAACATTAAACATAACTTTATTGTAATCGGTCACAATTATCTTTCACGTTTGACGATTCACAATTTTAGATTGCACGTTTGGTTCACAACTTTAATATTTTTTTTGTCTTTTTAGATTTGATTATATTTAAGAAGTGTGTTTAATCGTTTGAACCATATATGTCCATTTTGCAATGATATGTACTTGTTATATTTTATGGTTTTACTAATTTAGGCCCTAAGAACATAATATAAGGTCATTAAATACATCCAAACTTTCCAACTGAATAATGAAATTCATTAGATAAACTCATCAATTTCCTTATATACATGGTATATATTAGAATTTTTATATTTATAGAAAGTTTGGCTTTATTATGTGTTTTTAATCTTATGCCCTAAGTACATAAGATAATCAAAGTGTCAAACCCTTTTCTATTGTACATAATAATACGTGAGATAATACGTAGGATTGCCAAAATAGTAATAGTAATAATATTAATAACAATAATAATAACTAATTAACCCCAAGGTGGTAGTCTAGTAGTGGAGGGCTTGAGATTCTTCAAATAAGAGTCACGTTCAAGCTCCATCAACTGCAACTTTGTAGCTAGCCCTTAGTCGTGTAGCCCATGTTGGTTATGGGGGGAAGATTTTGAAAGAAAATGATCATGTTTCTCAAAATGGGTTGACACTCTCCTTAGTGGGCCCTGTGATCAGTCTGGAACGTATGCTCAACATTGTCTTCCACATATTGTTCTCGGTGTGGACTGATTAGCATTGCCGGTTATCAACATTTCACAAGAACAATAATAATAACTAAAAAAATAAAATTCCAGGCCCACGATCGAGTTTGTTGAGTAGTAGTTAGGGATGACAATGGATCGGATATGGATCGGATGATGGCATATTGATGTGTGCTAAGTATAGTCAATTATAATAACAAGTTTAATTAAGGAAATACTAAATAATACTATCACACAATTCAGGCAAGATTAATGTAACACCCCCAAATTTATTGATTAGCGGAAGCACGAATTGGGTGTTACGAATCAATAATCACAGCACGAAGATATAATGAACGACCACTATATGCGTCGTTTTACATTTGTATTGATAAAACCAAAAGTTTACATCAAAAATATTGTTTACATTAGCTCGGTTGAAATTGAGAGATTTAAATACATAATTAATCTATACAAAATATAATAATGCAGCTAAATCTCTGATTGTTTGCATGATGACTCGAGCTAATTGATCCTTACTTGAGCAGTCCAACCTACTGCTGGTCACCTGTGATACATGCTAAAATTGGTCAGCGAAAAGCTGGTGAGCTCACAGGTTTGTATGTCAACACATATTTGTATTAACCGCAAGATTTATAATTGAATTTAAAATGCAATTAAGCAAAATAAAAGTTATACAGCCATGAGCACATAGTCTGAGCTTAACTTGAGTTGTCAGGCCCACTTAAGGAAACCTAACTTGAAATGCCTCCTACGAGTGTCTAATCCACACTCGTCTTCCCAAATGCTAATACATCCGTTTGACTGGTTAGTGCGTGCTAACCCGGATGAGGATTGTCAATCCCATATGATATCATATACTAACATTCACGCTAAAATATTAGAGACTATGCTATAGAGGACTTTAAATTGATTAGCTTGAAACTCATGTAGTATTTGAAGATTGGTACTTGCGTTCTACTTGTAAAACGAAACAGAGCAGTAATATCACACCCCTAGTTGTAAAATAGTGAAAATGGGGCCATGAAACTCACCTGAGTCTTGAAAGTTTGAATTAATAACTTGGTTTGATTTGCCTTGAAGTGTGGTCCGAAGACTTGTGACCTGAAGGTGTCCATGACACGCGATGGTTATTAATTGTTTAGGCATCTCGAAAGACTACCTTTGTAGTTATTTGTCCAAATTACCCCGATTTGGTTGATTGACTTGTCCAAATTACTACGATTTGGTTGATTGAATTGTATGTTTGAAAACGTGTACGGCCCGTTGGTGATTAATTGTAATAATAGTCTTGATGTTACCACATTGATTTCGAAGCGTTATACTTGAAAAACAAATTCCATTATGTTTGAAAAGTTGTATCGTATAAGTGTTTTGAAGTTGTACAAGTTTGACACATGGTGAAAAATGTGCTTACGGAATCTAAGTACGGGGGTCCGGGGGCAGCGCCCCTGGTAGCGGGGTCCAAGGGGCGGCAGCCCCTGGCGGGGTCCAAGGGGCAGAGCCCCTGGCTGGGGTCGAGCTGCCAGGTCAGCTTGGAAAATTTTTATTTCTACTATATTGCTTTAAGGAAAAACGCATCTGGACTTGAATGTGGGTGAAATCAAGTGATAAAATTTTGGTCTCGACACTTAGTAAAAAGTTGTAAATATTCTGTTTTATGCGACACAATATGCGACATAATAATTTGTTATGCGACACAAGGGTTGTGTCGCATAGGAATGCGACACAATATCTATACGACACAAGGGTTGTGTCGCATAGATGCGAGATGCTGATTCAACAGCGACATAGTGATTGTGTCGTATGAAAAATACGACATAAGATGCGACACAACGTTGTGTCGTAAAGGGTACGACACAAAAGGATTTATGCGACACTAAGTGCGACATAACAGGCAAAATGCGACACAACATGCGACACAAGGCTTGTGTCGCATTGAAGAACATCAGCCCAGAAACAGCGGCTGTTCGCGATTTTCCACCCCAAAACCCAAATCAAACTCATTTTTAGGCTATGAAATCGTGTTTTATTCATATATTTGGACATATATAAACCCAAATAACCCGTAAACATGTAAAAATAAGCTAAAACGTGAGGTTTCGGGATTTTGTCGGAAACTTACAAAGTGCCGAAACGAAAATCCGGAAAGATGGAAATGTAGATCGTGATGCGGTGGTTCCTTTTCTCTAATTACTTTGTCGTTTTGAGTTCGTTTGTGGGTGTTATTTGGTGATTTTTGGTGTAGTTTGTGTTTGAGAGAAAATGGAGAAAGAGAGAGAGAAAGAATATGATGGAAATGAAGAAATGGGGAAGAGATCCCCACTTTTGGGGCAGATTTTCGGGGGTCCACGGTGTGGGCTTCACCAAATTTTGCTCCGTGTAGTCGTGCTCCGTACGGTGTTCGTTTTCCCGATCGTTTAAACGTTAAATAATTATTTTATACGTTTAATATACGTTTTAAAAATACGAATATTTATTCGATATTTTTGTTGAAGTATTTCATAAAATACTTAGTAGTTGTGTTATAAAAATATAATTTTATCTCGTTTTGTCTGTTTGTGTGCTTTAACATTTTAATCGCGTAATCATCGATTGTATGTTAGGAATTGTGTACGAAATATTATAAAATAATATTGTGGATTTAAGTGTATCTTTAAATAACATTGTATTATTTAAATTAATCTGTTCACCAACGTCCGTAGTTAATTGATCAAAACACGTTCGGTTTGAGACTTGTACGATTTAATTAAATCGTATTCTTGTATATATATATATTCAACAACATATATTTTGATACATTAATTAGCCTAACACAGAACTAATTACATGTATTACAACTTGATTAGGCACTAATTACTAGTCCAAATTTGTCGGGTGTCACAATTAACCCATTCATGTAATATAGCATAATAAGTAAGTCCAAATTCGAACACAAGGAACACAGGAAAACGTTATTCTTATTTATAACTAATTATCTATTTATTCTATTTACAGATATTTACAATTATAATACAATTAATTACAAGGATCCAATTTACAATAATCTACAAGATAAGGGGAACGTTTTAGTTCCGAACGAACATATTTATATTTTTATTTTTTATACAGATTCTAATAGATAAGTTTTAGGAAACAACTTAAGTATACTCAATTGAATAGAAGATTATGACTATTTAAACAATTATTTATTAAACTTATTATATCAACCTATGTCTATTTGCTTTGTTGGCTATTATTATAGGTGAATTACAAATGTAGAAAATCACAAAGATTAAGATAATTTTCATATAGTAGCATTGCCAAAGATTAAGTACAATATTACTATTTATTAAGATCTATCAGCAGTTTATTAATACAATTCCTAGCTTCGGTTGAATTACAGTGTTACTTAACATTAATAATTGATAATCATTAATTAACTTATAAAACTTACTAGCTTCGTAAAGTTATCTATATAAATCAGTTAACTGTTATCAATATTAGCATAACACAGACAATTCTTGTATAATAAGCATTCAATAATATAGTTCCAACATAAACATATAATTCATATAATAATTCTAATAAACATACATTTAAACATTCATAATGAAAACCTAATAAGTAATTAATCCAAATAAACAATATCCAAAATAACCCAAAAGATTAATAAAGTTACAAGGATAAAGAAACCGAACCAATTAGCAAACCAGCTTTTCCTAAGGTTAAAAACCTTCAAACCCTAGCTCCTTTGCCTCCAAAATCGCACCTTAAAGTCGTCCTAAAACCCTAACTTTCGGTTTTAGTATTCTTGAATCGTATATCGTTTAAGCTAAATTGAGCCTCTATTTATACTTTTTCTGGCCGACCTTCTAACCGCCGGTTGGATACTCCAACCGCCAGTTGAAGTAATTTGTTTCCGGGTCCAACTCCACGTGTCTGCACCGCCTTAAACCCTAAAGCTCAACCGCCGGTTGAACAATCCAACCGCCGGTTGAATGTTAATTCCAGAATATTTCATTTTCGGGCTTGGGCTTAACTTTTGGACTCTTAATCTTCATAACCGGACTTCTTTGTTTTCTTGGCCCAATTCTTCATTTTAACTCTTTTAGTCTTCATTTCTTCAACGTCTTTAATCTTAATTTCTTTAAGTGCTTTAATTCTTCAGTTCTGATCTCGTTCTTGTTCCCTTTTCTTCATTCTTCAATTAAAATACATTTCTGCAATTATTAACAAAATAAGTATCTAAAATCATATAAATGCAATAAATATATAAAAATATAAGGATAAATTAATATAAAATATACTATCTATTTGATGCTTATCAAATATCCCCACACTTAAGTTCTGCTTGTCCTCAAGTAGAAGACTGAATAAAATTTAAAAATAAGCATCAAATTAATATTTAAGAATCAGAATACCAATACTAAAAATTTGTTTCATAAAATAAAATTTAAACAATTTAATTAACATGGATAACTATAATGTATAAATAAAATTATTATTATTTGTGCAACAGATAGTTCATGAATGATTACTAATATATTTATCCACTTTAAACAATCTATATTCATATTTCTGAATACCCTTCTTATTGTTAGTTTTGTATATTACTTATGATTTCCATATATGATATACCTTTAAATTTAATTATACAATTTACTTTTATATTCCAATTAAATATATGAAATACATTTTTAAGAATCAAGACATTGGTGACAGGTCTGCATTTTCATGCAACAGAGCGACATAACTTGATTCAGGTTTAAGCAAAAACCAGACTTGGTCAAACCATTTTGGCGACCTCATTAGGTATCTTTTATTTTTAAGACTTTTTCAAGTACTTTTGACTTGCGTTTTCTTAATTTTTAAGTATATATTAATAGAGACCAGGTCTATACTTTCGTATAACAGAGGAAATCATCAATATTTACCCCCAAATGTACTCACATAAGTAAAAAGATATAAAATTATTGCATAATAAATTAAAAAATTAAGACTTTTATGTCATACATCATATTATGTATCATAAAATAATAAACAAGTTATATTATTAATTTTTTTATTTTTAAAATTCAGAAATCTTCATATAGATTGCCTATTAGTATATCATATCATATAACTATATATCACTTCCTTATTTAAGTAGCTGACGTTATTTATACAAAACAGTTAATCCACATTAAAGTCTAAACTTTTAAATACAAAACAAAACTTTTAACAAAAGTATTCTAACTAATAAATACTTAGTTATTCACTTAAAATTTTAAATTTTCAAAAGTTTTAGAACAATAGAAACTTAAATGTTTAATTAAAGAAATTCTTTTTCTTACGAACCCTATCCCGACACTTAAATTATACAATGCCCTCATTGTATAAAAATGATAAACAAAAAGTGAGAAAGGGAAAGACAAATAGAACAGAAAAACTCCCCTGATTGAAATTATAAATATCATCATCACCTAAGAAAAATCTTCTTGGTTGATTCCTTCATCTCTTGAAAAATAATATACAACATCCACACTTTCGTAGTTAATCACGATTGCATTTAGCATATGCAATAAGCCTTTAAACCCCTCGGTATCCCAAGTGGACGAGTTATAGTCTCGTGAGGGTTTCCAGGGAACACACCCACAAAGTTCATAATTAATAAACTTATTAAATTTCCAAAAATTTCAATGCATTGTTCTGAATTACTAGTCGCCAACTTCGAAAAGTGGCAATGATATTCTAAAAATAAACAAGCAAATAAATTAAACGTACCAAATATATAAAACAAATTAAAAAATAATTCAAAAACATATAAACACATGCTATTATTTCCTATTATATCTCTAGTTGGGTACCTACAACTATCGATTTAATACTAGTAAGATTCTAAAATGTGTCCAACCACAAGTTGGTTTATAACAGTGATTTTTTTTTTTTTTTTTTTTAGTTCCAACTAATTCTAAAATTAAATAGCCACACAATATTTCTAATATTAACATACACTAATTCTTTATTAATGTTAAAGTTATTTAATAAACTTCATTTACTTCAAATAATTGATTAAAATTTTCTTCATCAATGTTTCATATCATTATCTAGTATGTTTTATAGTAATTATCTTTATAGCAAAAACATATATACAATTCAGATTCTAAAAAGCCTAACTATAAAGAACAATTAAATAAAACAATCACTGGATTAATGTATCCACACATTAGTAAGAAAATAATACCAATATTCAAAGAAAAACCATTCCTTCACTAAGTTAACAATTAAAAATCTAGCATATAACATAGTTAAATTCCTCATATCTACTTCCATTATATTATCGAAATATTTTAACCATTCCTACAAAATAACTCATACTTATCAAACCAACATTATAAACATCTTACGATGTCATAAAAAAAACTTATAACAGTGAGGATAAAATCCAATATGAATCTTAAAATGATTTTTAATGTAGTCATAAAATATGATTATTTAATTGAAACGTATCATACCTTATATAATATAACCGAGATTAATAATGAAAACATTTAACCACTTAAATATCACTAAAGAAAAATACACATGAAAAATTATTCCTAAAATAACACATATATTAAAAACTTAATATCCATAAACAAACAAACAACTAAAGTTTAAAAGAAATCATAACTAATAACAAAATGAAAAACTCCAAATAAAAATAAGAATGTGCAAATGTCTTCAAGGTTGATGAACCCATTCTCGAGCTAGTGGTGAAACATAGTAGTCATTTGGTAGCATAAAGTGTATAGGAACTCTCTGGTCAGGAGGAAAGATTCTTAAAAAGTATCTAAACATTGTTTTAGTGATATCAGGCACTTGAGCAATAGAATCTTCAAAATGTCGGTAATGTTCATCAGCTGCTATTTGCAATTCATAGAATTCCCTCATTATTTTCTTTATTATCTTTGCTACCTGTCCTTCCTCATTAATTACCTTATATCCATTTACTTCCTTCACTTCACGCTCTTGATGCTTACGTCTTAACTCATCCATAAAACCATAAAATCCTAAATGTAACATTTCATACTTTCCAGTTGTAGGATTTCTCACTACCTCTTCAACTTCCCATACTACTCCTTTCATTAACTCTCTCTGACGCTTAGTAAACAACAATCCCGAAAATCTAAATATATTTATCATTTTTGTATAAATCTGAGATAATCCTAAATGAAATATATCATTATGACAAAAATGATTCCTTCCTTGAAAAATTGATTTAAGCTCCATAATCACATAGTTTGCCACATTAACTAATGCCACTTCAGATATCCCCTCAGGAACTCTCCTTCTTAGCTCTTCTTGTGCGGGATAGTACAAATCATTTATCATTTGATGCGCATAATATTCCACTGTGCAATCTATATAGTAAGTGCTGCAGTTTTTATAATCTTTTTGTTCTCATAAGCTAATCACTTCCTGCAACTCTTCTATCAAACAAATATCCGCCATTTGCGTTGGATTTCCAGTTGCCCAATCCATATGATGCTTGTAGGATTCCAATAAACTAATTTGTTTATCAGAATATGGAAACGGATATCTAGTCAATGCTCTGTAGACACATGAATACAAAATCTTCTGCCCTTCAAAGAAATCTTCCTCTTGAGCTTCTTGCTGATATAGCGTGTCCATTAGTTCAGTCACATATTTATCAAAATAGTTCACCATCCTGGTCTGGTTAGGATTATGCCAATCTTCATATTCTTTTCCAATCTTTTCAATTATGTACTTTTGTTCAGGTGTAAATTCATAAGTAGATGCTCTAATAACAGCCATAATATGATATGTATCATCTTTCCCAACTTCTAAAAGCTGAATCAATCCACCTCTCGTACTAACTACTGGCACAGGTATCCTTCCTAAATTAGTATCTTCAACCTCAGTGTTAATACCTAAACCATTTCCTTCTTCTTCAGACATACTATCTAAATTCTCTTCATCTTCTTCAGATATAGTATCTAGTGTAGGGTTATCAAATTTCCTAAGAGAATGTTCATCAACACAGACATCCTTGCATTCCACAGATTCATTCAAGATTTCCATTTGCTTATTTTCCATTTCAATAACAGTTAACGAAGTCTGTATACACAAATTATTTAATTTAGAACATATATAGTACAAGTAAAACATATTATACAAATAGAATACATTTACATAATTTTACATATTTAATTAAATTTCTTTTACAAAGCTTAATCAATAGATCTCGGTAGCTCCATTGATAGTACACAAAAGCGGAGAAACAGGTCAGCGCTAAGCTTATTAAAAACCTATTTCTTTTGAGAAGCACCTTACCTCTTATATGATAAATCAATGAGGTAGGGCTCTACTCTCCTTATACATTTGTTTTTGTCAGTATTCTCAATGGGTGAGCCGATATTTCTTATCGATTTTGCAAAGTATCAGAAATAAAAATTATACAAGTAAAATAATTAGTTTAAAATAAAATAACCGTTCCCCCGGTAAAACAAAAGTTCAACCGGTTAAGTGTTCCCCGACAGCGGCGCCAAAAACTTGATGTGTGCTAAATATAGTCAATTATAATAACAAGTTTAATTAAGGAAATACTAAATAATACTATCACACAATTCAGGCAAGATTAACCCGTTCATGTAATATAGCTTAATAAGTAAGTCCAAATTCGAACACAAGGAACACAGGAAAACGTTATTCTTATTTATAACTAATTATCTATTTATTCTATTTACAGATATTTACAATTATAATACAATTAATTACAATGATCCAATTTACAATAATCTACAAGATAAGGGGAACGTTTTAGTTCCGAACGAACATATTTATATTTTTATTTTTGATACAGATTCTAATAGATAAGTTCCAGGAAACAACTTAAGTATACTCAATTGGATAGAAGATTATGACTATTTAAACAATTATTTATTAAACTTATTATATCAACTTATGTCTATTTGCTTTGTTGGCTATTATTATAGGTGAATTACTAATGTAGAAAATCACAAAGATTAAGATAATTTTCATATAGTAGCATTGCCAAAGATTAAGTACAATATTACTATTTATTAAGATCTATCAGCAGTTTATTAATACAATTTCTAGCTTCGGTTGAATTACAGTGTTACTTAACATTAATAATTGATAATAATTAATTAACTTATAAAACTCACTAGCTTCGTAAAGTTATCTATATAAATCAGTTAACTGTTATCAATATTAACATAACACAGACAATTCTTGTATAATAAGCATTCAATAATATAGTTCCAACATAAACATATAATTCATATAATAATTCTAATAAACATACATTTAAACATTCATAATGAAAACCTAATAAGTAATTAATCCAAATAAACAATATCCAAAATAACCCAAAAGATTAATAAAGTTACAAGGATAAAGAAACCGAACCAATTAGCAAACCAGTTTTTCCTAGGGTTAAAAACCTTCAAACCCTAGCTCATTTGCCTCCAAAATCGCACCTTAAAGTCGTTCTAAAACCCTAACTTTCGGTTTTAGTATTCTTGAATCGTATATCGTTTAAGCTAAATTGAGCCTCTATTTATACTTTTTCTGGCCGACCTTCCAACCGCTGGTTGGATACTCCAACCGCCGGTTGAAGTAATTTGTTTCCGGGTCCAACTCCACGTGTCTGCACCGCCTTAAACCCTAAAGCTCAACCGCCGGTTGAACAATCCAACCGCCGGTTGAATGTTAATTCCAGAATATTTCATTTTCGGGCTTGGGCTTAACTTTTGGACTCTTAATCTTCATAACCGGACTTCTTTGTTTTCTTGGCCCAATTCTTCATTTTAATTCTTTTAGTCTTCATTTCTTCAACGTTTTTAATCTTAATTTCTTTAAGTGCTTTAATTCTTCAGTTCTGATCTCGTTCTTGTTCCTTTTTCTTCATTCTTCAATTAAAATACATTTCTGCAATTATTAACAAAATAAGTATCTAAAATCATATAAATGCAATAAAATGTATAAAAATATAAGGATAAATTAATATAAAATATACTATCTATTTGATGTTTATCACATATCTACATCCATATCCACTTAAATATTTTCGTTCGTATCCATATCCATATCCAATTAATTTCAATTCATCCATCCATATCCATATCCGATGGATTAAGCCGGTTAATGAATGTCCGTTGGATATTCAAAAAATGTTAAAAAAATTTCCTAATATGAAATGAAACCAACAAATAGTGTAACAAAAAAAATAAATATAACGCAACATATGAAAATCTATTCACAAGAACGTGTAACCATTATCGTCAATGAAGCAAATTAGTTACAATTACAAGTAAACATATATTTTGATACATGTAAATGTGTAATCTCTATGTTCATCGGTTAATCACACATATTTTAATTGTCATCTATCGTGGATTGTGACTTTACTATATGGTCGGAAGCAAAACTTGGTTCAACGCGATAGATTTATGCATTTCGATTTGCTATATAAATCAATAATACAAAAAAACCCTCAAATATACATTAGATATTTAAAATTCACGACTTTATATATATTCAATAACACCTATTAGTTTATAGTTTATATGTATGTGGATATGTAAATTTATATGTGTATATGTATATGTATATCAGTATATGTATATGTATTTCGGGTGATAATGGATAAATCTATTGATGATTAATTGTCATCCATATTCGATCCACTATTCATCCATATCCATATCCACTATTCATCAATTTAGATAATCCATATCCACCATTAAGTGGATGAATCAGGCGGATATCAATCGGATGACATCCCCAGTAGTAGTATTCCAATAGCACACCATGTTTTAAACTTGATATCATATATTGTGAGCTACAATTGAAACTATGTATAGGCCCATTATAAAGTTAGAAAGTAGGCTCTTTAGCTTTACATTAATCAATTAAGTTAGTTTTCTAGCCCATAATTCCCATTCCGTCGCTAGTCGCTACTCTATCGATTTTCATCCACATGTTAAAATTTGAAGGTTTGGAAAACTTATCAAAAGAAATAATTGTTGCCTAGCGTGCTTGTGTTTGGTCTTCTTTATATATGATTTGGATTCATAGAAATAATAAGGTGTTCAAGTCTAGGGATGAGGTGTTTCCAGATTTATTTAAAGAGATTCAAATTCGGTCATATGGGTGGTTTTCCACTAGAGAGAAAAATGCCAAGATATCTTGGAATTCTTGGAAAGAGCCATCCGTGGGACAATTTTAATATGGCTTGGATATGTTTGTGGTTTGTTTTGGCCTTTTGGGTTTTGTTCATGATCTGCAAAGTTAAGTCTATTCTTTGTATTCCTGCTGTATTGGAAACTTGGAATTGGTTGCTGTTGGTGGTCCCAGTGGGTCGATATTTTGGTCAAGTGCTCCGGTTGGGTTTTGTTTGCTAGCACCACCATGGTCTTGCATGATTTAAAGTTATTTTGGTCATTTTTATAATTATGGGCAGTAAAGTTTGGGTGATCTTGAGGTAGCTTTTGTTTGATTTTGTCCTATAGCTAGTTTGTTTTGTTAAATGCCTAACATAATCTTCAACGTCGAATGCCGCTGATGCTTGTATGCTACAACGTCGAATAACGCTTATACATACTAGCGCGAAAAGTGAGAAACGTTATCAGTTATTAACGTTTTTGCAATAAAAACGAAAAATGAGTCATTAATGAAATTTAACAAGTAACATACTTTTATTACCATAAAAAAATGTACAAAATTAAAGAGCCGTACAGACTCTGCTACCCTTAGTACTACAAGATGTAACCTTTAAAGGAGCAAACAACAAAACAAACTAGCTATAGCACAAAATCAAACAAAAGCTAACACAAGACCACCCAAACCTTGTGGTTACAACATTGAAACATATGATAAGTATCAGCGGCATTCGACGTTGTAGCATACAAGTATCAGCGGCATTCGACGAAACAAGATGTGGTTACAACAATTTACTTATTACTACACTAAGTTGGTAACATTCAAATACTAAGATAACATCACATGTCACTCATGTGACCAAACTGAACGGAATAGCAAATATAGGGATGTCCAATAGCTCATCCTTTAGTTAACGAAATTCGGTTTTATTTATCAAATACATAGACCGATAGACCATTTGTGCAATTAAAGCATATGATAATGTGTACTAACAATTAACAAATACTCTGTATATAAACTATCCCCATCTAGCCGCGACTCCGCGAGCCATGATGATCGGATACCTGCAAAATTCTAATTGCAAATCAATGCCCAGTACCCCACGAAAGGGAAGATGTTTATATAGTTTGAAAAATAAAGATTCACGAGGGGTTGATGACTTGTTTCCATAATAGAGACTTAGAGAGTACGTGAAAGATAAACATAATTCTACCCGGCCCATTAATTGAGTTTGTTGAATATGGTATGGGCTAAAATTGAAACAGTATATGGCCCATTATAAAGTAAGAAACTAGGCTCGTTGGATTGCTCTCATTCTTCATCTAAGAAGTTAAATAAAAAAATGATAAAAAATAGGAAAGAATTTCAAATTTGTTCATTGGGAGCTCGAAGAATCGAAAGATGGTCAAAAATAATACTCCTAAAATTACTTCTTTGATGAATTTGATGGTTATAATTAATTAGCTACCTACCTACTCACCCCGTCCCAAAGATATAGTCCATGTTTTTTTATGAAAGTTTGATCGTGATTATCATGTTACTCTTACTTGAAATTATTATTACAAACATTAAAGAACACACTAATTAATTAGAAAGGTAAAACTGTTTTTTGTCAGAAAATAAAAAAGATAAAGCGGTAATGATTATGTTTTTATTAAACTGTGTGTTTTTTGTCTGATGACAATTATTTTGGAACGGATACATAGATTATTATATAAGAAAAATTGATGCATGTACAAGGTCACTAATTTATTTAATATAATAAAATAGCACTGTACATTCGATTAATGTTTTTTTTTTTACCATTGTCACATGACCTTAAGCGGTGATTTCGTTGAAAATGATAAATTAAAGTATAAAATATTACAATTATATTCGTTCGGAAGAAAAGTAGGCGGAAACGAACAAAATAAGTGATGCATATACTTAGGGGTGGACAAAAAAACCGAACCCGGAACCGGACCCGATTTAAAAACCGAAACCGGAACCGATTTGGAACCGGTTTTTGAATACCCGGTTCGGGTTTTTGGACAACCCGGCGGGTTGGTACCCGGTTTGGGTATTCAAATTCTGAAACCGGGTTGGAACCGGGTCGGGTTGGAAAAACCGGTCAAAAACCCGGTCAAGAACCGGTCAAAAACCCGAAAACCGGTCAAATACCCGGTCAAAAACCCGGTTGAAAACCCGAAAAAACCCGGTTCGGGTTGGGTCCAACCCGGTTTTTGACTTTCTTGACCAAAACCCGGTTCGGGTTCCGGGTCGGGTTGGGTCGGCCAAAAAAACCGGTTTGTTCACGGCTACATATACCGTAGGATTTGCATTTTTCTTATATCATGGTTGAATTGAAATATAAATTAATTAAAAATAGGATGTTCAAGACTCAAAACAGTAAATCGATGAAATGGTTAAAAGTTAAGCATCGATTTTTTTTCTATATATTTTTTATACAATTCAACAAAGTAGAAAACAAGATTTCTTTAATTTGATTTATATCAGTACCTTTTTCAACTTAACTCATCGAAAACCTAGTATATTAACTTGGATGGTGTTCCACTCTAATAACAACTACTTACCGAGAAAGTAACCCGTGAACTCGTTTACAAGATTATAATCGATCTCTTTTTGTTTCCGATTTGAAATATTGTGTGACACCCGTCAAATTAGGACTAGAAATTAGTTCCTAATCATTATGTAATACATGTAGTTAGTGCTATGTATTAGGCTAATTGTATGTATCAAAATATATATTGATGAATATATATATCAGTACTCGATTAGATTTAATCGTTCATTTTTAAATCGGCCGAATTCCGATTCAATTATACGGCGTTGGTAAAAAAAATCAAGTAATTAAGTAACATGGAATTGTTATATAATACCCTCATAATTATTATATATTATCTTGATAATATATCAAGTATCTCGTATCGTACAAAGCAAACGTCAGCGACAAAACTATATATAAATAATGAATTATTATTGAGATTAATAATTATTATTTACATCAGATAAAATAAAACATATTTCGTTTTATACCATTTTACTCAAACGCGACGAAACCAATTAAATTCTATCCGTCTCTCAAACATAAAACAAAGATATATTTTATATCTCGTTAAATGTATTTTTATAAAATACTTCCAATAAAAGTGTAAACGAATTCATTTTTAGAAATTTATCGATTTAAAACATTTTACTACTTTTCGATCGGGTACAAAAACACGGGTCAAATATCACTCTGCGTGCACAATGAGGCTGGACAAGATCCACAAAATGTGGATCTTGCCCGTGCAATAATACTCCCTCCGTTCCCACTTCTTCTTCTTTTTCATTTCATTCATCAATCTCTCAATCTCTCGGTTCTCTCTCAAAAATCGCAAACCACAACAACAAGTAACAAGTAACAGATTATCATCATCATTTCGTGGATCATCTTCATCATCCTCTTCGTTTTCATCATCATCACCATCTAAGCTCCATTTTAAAATTGTAAGGAATCGTTAACTTTTACTTTGTAATTTCGTATTTAAATACCTTGTATTATCATGTAGTAATGTTAGGATTGATGATTGATGGTTGATTTCGGATTTAAATATGGGTTTGGGTGAATTTTGGAATGACAGACTCGAACCAGACCTTTGAATCCGGCGGATTCATGGTGAATCCGGCGGATTCCCACCAAGAACCAAGAACAACCCGGCGGGTGCAGTTTGTACCCGGCGCGTCCTTTAAATTATCATGAATCCGGTCGGATTCATGGGAATCCGGCGGATTCCCGCCCAGAAAACATGAATCCGGCGGATTCAATAGAATCCGGCGTATTCCCCACAAATGCCACCAATCCGGCGGATTCAAGGGAATCCGGCGGATTCCCCCCTTATATTTCATGATCCAACGAATCAATAAACTAGCCCGGCAAATTCTAGCTAAAACAGAACAAATAATTTTTCGAAAAGTTAAAACAGGGTAGCTTCTCGATGAAAAATTTATTATAACGGATTGAGCTCAAATTCGCAAGGTCACTCGGAAGCGACCCAATAATCAATGCTAAGTACCTTAGCCTAGCCAGTTTTAGGCCATCCGGGGTCGTTTAAGGGCCGAAAATGGCAGATTACTGTTTTTCAGACTCGTACCAATTTTTGTAAATTATGAAATAAAGTGTAACGGATATAATGAACTTGATTAACAACTAAACCTATACGATACGACTTATATATGAAACACATACACTTTTATAAGCACAACAAATCAAGTATAATAATAATAGTTTAAAATTATTATTACAAACCGTCACCAACGACCCGTATACATTTTCAAAACTCAAACATAATCGACAACCAAAGTATTTGGTCAAAACTAGTTAAGGGAATAACTAGCATAGATGGTCCATAGTGTCATCAAATCAATTAAACCTTGCGCGTTTGATACGCCCGGCAAGTTTTAAGAATCTAATCATTTATCAAAACCTTGCGCGTCTCAGACGCCCTGCAGGTTCAGTTGTTGTAACGACATCAAATCATTGTGAATCATTATAATTGTTGGCTAACAATTCATCAGACTCAGGTGAGTCTCATAGCCCCTATTTTAAATGCTTTTACCTAGGGGTGAGATACATGCTCTGTTTTGTTTTACATGTAAACGCAAGTATCAAATTATCACGTATGCTGCATGAGTTGTTTTCATCTAATCAATCAAAGTCCTCTGAAGCATAGTTCTGTTAATATGATTTAGCGTGAATGTTAGTGTATGGTACCATATGGGATTGACAATCCCCGTCCGAGTTAGCAAGCACTAACCTGTCAAACGGACGCATTATCATTTGTTCAAACGTATGTTGATTAGGCATACGCATAGAGGCACCCTCGATCAGGCACTTGATTGTGATCCTGACCCCTCAGTTAAGCTCAGACTATGTGCTCATGTTAGTTGTATCAATCTTTACTTATTTGTTTAATTACAAATATTCATGTGATACTCATCAATCAATTATTTACATGCTTTGTAAATCGAATCATTAAATCTTGCGGTTCACAAATCATATGTTATCATATCAAACCTGTGAGCTCACCAGCTTTATAGCTGACCTTTTAGCATGTTATCTCAGGTACTCAGCAGTAGGTTGGACTGCCCATCAGGATATTGTAGCTCGAGTCGCATGCAATCATATAAACATCAAGAGATTTCCCTGCATTTCTATATTTTGCTAAAATTAGATATGTATTAGAATCTCTCAAATATCTATGCGAACTCGTCTTTTGTAAAACATATGTAGACTTTTACGTTAATCAATGTATTTGTAAAACGACGCATGTAGTGGTCGTTCATTATGTATCTTATGTGCTTTGTGTATCGATTAGTAGCACCCCCAATGTATGCTTCCGCGAACAGTAAATCTGGGGGTGTTATAGATTGGTATCAGAGCCTAAGGTTATAGTGAACTAGGTTGCATTAGTGGGCCTAGACTATGACCGTTAGGCAGTATTTTCTGTTAAGTGTGATTGGTTCAAGAGTTACGTCATACAAGTTTAATTTAACATAGCTTGATCAACTATGTACAATTAAATAAAGATGATGTAAGGCTTGAAATGGTTATGCTGGAATAGGAATACATTAGTTGACTCTGACCTCGAGAGAAACCGGGACTCATAATTGTTTGTGCTAGACACTCATAAGACTACTATGTGATATAAGTATATATACATAGTTAGTCATCGATCAAGCACAGTACGCTAGTCTATTATATATTATATATATAGACACTCACATATTCAAACACTTTGTCATAGAGATGGCAACACACACCCACCGAAACATCTTCTATTTCATCCCGCTCTCGACAACATCTCTTGTAATCACGAAACTCATAGGTAGCTAGGAGGACCACCGAGTCACTTCGAGCGAGACCTTACCCAACTCAAAACAATTCAAATAACCAGGCTAGTTAGCACGTAGTTGCTAGTCAGTAGAGATGGTTATTCAACTCCTCTTGATTGCTCTATAATGTTGATTGTCATATTGTGATGTTGTATATTACCGCATTTGTATATGTACATCTATGATAATCATCATTTATGGACAATCTCTCACGAACCCTATCCTTCTATTCTCAGGAAAATCATGCCGTCAAAGTCAAGGACTTACACTGATGCCCAGATGGCATCTATCATCTCTCAGGCTGTGACTGAAGCCTTGGCGCGACATTCGTCAGAGACCCCCGAAAGGAATAGTGGTACTGCCAATACCCCTCCCACTGCCAAGCCTTGTTCCTACAAGGATTTCCAAAACTGCAAACCCCTGAGCTTTAAAGGAACTGAAGGAGCCATCGGCCTAATCAGATGGGTTGAGAAGATGGAATCCGTCTTTCGCATTAGCAAATGTGCGGAAGGGGATAGAGTTCTGTTTTCCACATGCACCCTTGCTGACGGTGCCCTCACCTGGTGGAACTCGTATACCCAGTCTGTGGGTATAGATACCGCCTATCTACTTCCCTGGGAAGATCTGAAGAAAATGCTCACAGAGGAGTATTGCCCATCTGAAGAACTCGAGAAGCTAGATGAGGAGTTCTGGCATCTTAAGGTTCAAGGAACCGACATTGTTGGTTATACCACTAGGTTTCAACAACTAGCAACCCTCCGCCCAGCCTTAGTAAGCACTGAGACCGACAAGGTCAAGAGGTACATTCGCGGTCTTCCGGAACCTGTCCGGGGGAACGTCGCTTCTTCCGGCAAAACCACCATTCAGGGAGCAATTCGTTTAGCTCATGAGCTCATGGCTATGCAAGAGAGCCAAGGAAACCCTGTCTCATCTTCTGGGAACAATAATAAGAGGAAATGGTCTGGAAATCAGAACCAGCAGACCTTTAAAAAGACTGAGATTGTCAAGAATGACACATCAGGTTCTGGTGAGAGAAAAGGGTACACTGGAAATAAACCCTACTGTTCAAAGTGCAATCGTCATCATGATGGTCCTTGTAGTGCACCCTGCAACAACTGCAAGAGGTATGGACATCTTACCAAAGACTGTCGAACACCTGCAACCAACCCCACCGCCAACACCAACAACAACCAACCCCGAGCCTGCTATGAGTGTGGAAACACTGGACACTTCAGGAATGCGTGTCCGAAGCTAAAGAACAAGGGTAACAACAACAACGTTGCTAGGGGCAGAGCTTTTGTGCTGAATGCTGGAGACGCCCGTGAAGACCCTAATGTGGTCACGGGTATGTTTCTTCTCAACAATTTAACTGCTTCAATTTTGTTTGATACTGGTGCTGATAAGAGTTTTATATCTGAGGAATTTAGCCCACTATTAGACATTTCACCTGTTGCCTTAGAAGCTAAGTACACTGTAGAGTTAGCTAATGGCAAATTGATCGAGGCCGATAGTGTGTTACCAAATTGCATCCTAAACCTCACAAACGAACTTTTTCCCATAAACCTCATACCCATCGAGATTGGAAGTTTTGACATAGTAGTAGGCATGGATTGGCTATCCAAGCATCGAGCTGAAGTTGTATGTCATGACAAGATCGTTCGTATTCCTCTCGTCACTGGTAGTACTTTGATCATACAAGGGGAGACCAGTAGGACGAGATTGAATATCATATCCTGCATGAAGACTCGTAAGTACCTTAGGAAAGGTTATCAGGCAATCCTCGCTCATGTTATTGAGAAAAAGTCGGAAGAGAAACGACTCGAGGATGTGCCCATCGTCAGAGACTTTCCAGAAGTCTTTCCTGAAGAATTACCCGGTCTTCCACCACCAAGGCAAGTTGAGTTCTCAATTGACCTTGTGCCTGGGGCAGCACCCGTGGCACGAGCACCATATCGTTTAGCCCCTTCAGAACTTCAGGAGTTGTCTGTTCAGTTACAGGAACTTCTGGATAAGGGTTTCATAAGACCGAGTTCTTCACCCTGGGGAGCTCCGGTCCTGTTTGTGAAAAAGAAGGACGGTTCATTCAGGATGTGTATCGACTACAGAGAGTTGAACAAATTGACCGTCAAGAACCGTTATCCACTTCCTCGTATCGATGACCTGTTCGACCAACTCCAAGGGTCAAGTGTTTATTCAAAAATAGATCTACGATCGGGTTATCATCAGTTACGAGTTCGCGATGAAGATATTCCGAAAACCGCTTTCCGAACTCGCTATGGTCATTATGAGTTTCAGGTTATGGCCTTTGGTTTGACTAACGCACCGGCAGTATACATGGATCTAATGAACCGAGTGTGCAAACCATATCTTGACAAGTTTGTCATTGTCTTCATAGACGACATTCTTATCTACTCACGTAACGAGCAAGAGCACGCGCAGCATCTCAAAACCATTCTAGAACTTCTTAGACACGAAGAGTTACATGCAAAATTCTCCAAGTGTGAGTTCTGGATGCAAACTGTTCAATTCCTTGGTCATGTGATTGACAGTCAGGGAATTCACGTAGATCCATAAAAAATCGAGGCTATCAAGTGCTGGCAAGCACCGTCAACGCCGACAGAAGTACGCCAATTTTTAGGATTGGCTGGTTACTATCGGCGCTTCATTGAGAATTTCTCCAAAATAGCTCAACCACTCACAACACTGACTCAGAAAGAGAAGAAGTTCAATTGGACTGATAACAAGAGTCAGCATTTCAGTTATTAAAGCAAAAGCTTTGCAGTGCGCCTATCCTATCACTACCCGAAGGTAACGAAGACTTCGTAGTATACTGCGATGCTTCGCATCAGGGACTTGGTTGCGTATTGATGCAACGAGAGAAAGTCACAGCTTACGCCTCCCGGCAACTCAAGGTTCACGAGAAGAACTACATAACCCATGATCTCGAATTAGGAGCCGTAGTGTTCGCTCTCAAAATCTGGAGACATTATCTGTATGGCACAAAATGTACCATCTTCACTGATCATAAGAGTCTCTAGCACATATTCGATCAGAAGGATCTCAATATGAGGCAACGTCGCTGGGTAGAGTTACTCACCGATTATGACTGCGAGATCAAGTATCATCCGGGTAAAGCAAATGTAGTTGCCGATGCCCTAAGTCGAAAAGAGCGCATCAAACCTCTTCGAGTCCGAGCCCTCAGTATTATCATTCATAATGATCTAATCATTCAAATCCTCACTGCTCAACTCGAAGCATTGAAACCTGAAAACATCAAGGAAGAGGCCTTGCGAAATATGGAGAATCAATTTGAAACCAAACCCAATGGGGTCAAGTACTTCGCAAACCGAATCTGGTTACCCAAGTTTGGGAATCTTCGAGACTTTGTGATGGATGAAGCTCACAAGTCCAAATACTCTATACATCCTGGATCGGACAAGATGTATCATGGCATCAAGGGACTGTACTGGTGGCCGAGCATGAAAGCTGAGATTGCCACGTACGTCAGTAAATGCCTCACATGTTCTAAGGTTAAAGCCGAATATCAGAAACCCTCCGGCTTGCTCCAGCAACCGGAAATCCCTCAATGGAAATGGGAGCAAATCTCCATGGATTTCATCACTAAACTCCCAAAAACATCAAGTGGTTGCGATACTATATGGGTAATAGTTGATCGTCTAACCAAATCTGCTCACTTCCTGGCCATGAAGGAAACCGACAAAATGGAACGTCTCACGCGAATCTATTTGAGGGAGATCGTATCCCGACACGGCGTTCCAATCTCAATTATCTCTGATAGAGACAGCCGATTCATATCTAACTTTTGGCAATCATTACAAAAGTCATTGGGTACTCGTTTAGATATGAGTACAGCCTATCATCCACAAACCGATGGCCAAAGTGAAAGGACTATTCAAACACTGGAAGATATGTTACGCGCCTGCGTAATTGACTTCGGTGCAAATTGGGAACATCATTTGCCATTGTGTGAATTCTCATACAACAACAGCTATCATACCAGCATTGGAGCTGCAGCTTTTGAGGCACTGTACGGTCGTAAGTGCCGATCGCCTATCGGTTGGACCGAAGTTGGAGATAGTCAACTCACTGGTCCTGAAATCATTCATGAAACCACCGAGAAGATCGTCGGTATCCAGCAATGACTAAAGGCCGCACGTGATCGTCAGAAGAGTTATGCTGACGTGAGACGCAAGCATCTCGAGTTCCAGGTTGGGGATCGAGTATTGCTCAAAGTATCACCTTGGAAAGGTGTCATCCGTTTTGGTAAACGTGGGAAGTTAAACCCTAGATACATCGGACCTTTTGAGATCCTTGAAAGGATTGGTCCAGTCGTTTATCGATTGCAGCTACCTCCTCCGCTCAGTAGCGTGCATCCCACATTTCACGTTTCTAACCTTAAGAAATGCCTGTCCGACGAGACACTCATTATCCCGCTCGAGGAAATTCAAATCGACGACAAACTTCATTTTGTCGAAACACCAGTGGAGGTCATGGACCGTGAGGTCAAACAGCTTAAGCAAAGTCGTATTCCAATTGTCAAGGTTCGGTGGAATTCACGGCGTGGTCCGGAATTCACCTGGGAACGGGAAGACCAGATGCGACTCAAATATCCACATCTATTTTCAGACTCCACTCACACGCCAACTTCGAGTTAAATTTCGGGACGAAATTCTCTTAACAAGGGGAGAATGTGACACCCGTCAAATTATGACTAGAAATTAGTTCCTAATCATTATGTAATACATGTAGTTAGTGCTATGTATTAGGCTAATTGTATGTATCAAAATATATATTGATGAATATATATATCAGTACTCGATTAGATTTAATCGTTCATTTTTAAATCGGCCGAATTCCGATTCAATTATACGGCGTTGGTAAAAAAAATCAAGTAATTAAGTAACATGGAATTGTTATTTAATACCCTCATAATTATTATATATTATCTTGATAATATATCAAGTATCTCGTATCGTACAAAGCAAACGTCCGCGACAAAACTATATATAAATAATGAATTATTATTGAGATTAATAATTATTATTTACATCAGATAAAATAAAACATATTTCGTTTTATACCATTTTACTCAAACGCGACGAAACCAATTAAATTATATCCGTCTTTCAAACATAAAACAAAGATATATTTTATATCTCGTTAAATGTATTTTTATAAAATACTTCCAATAAAAGTGTAAACGAATTCATTTTTAGAAATTTATCGATTTAAAACATTTTACTACTTTTCGATCGGGTACAAAAACACGGGTCAAATATCACTCTGCGTGCACAATGAGGCTGGACAAGATCCACAAAATGTGGATCTTGCCCGTGCAATAATACTCCCTCCGTTCCCACTTCTTCTTCTTTTTCATTTCATTCATCAATCTCTCAATCTCTCGGTTCTCTCTCAAAAATCGCAAACCACAACAACAAGTAACAAGTAACAGATTATCATCATCATTTCGTGGATCATCTTCATCATCCTCTTCGTTTTCATCATCATCACCATCTAAGCTCCATTTTAAAATTGTAAGGAATCGTTAACTTTTACTTTGTAATTTCGTATTTAAATACCTTGTATTATCATGTAGTAATGTTAGGATTGATGATTGATGGTTGATTTCGGATTTAAATATGGGTTTGGGTGAATTTTGGAATGACAGACTCGAACCAGACCTTTGAATCCGGCGGATTCATGGCGAATCCGGCGGATTCCCACCCAGAACCAAGAACAACCCGGCGGGTGCAGTTTGTACTCGGCGCGTCCTTTAAATTATCATGAATCCGGTCGGATTCATGGGAATCCGGCGGATTCCCGCCCAGAAAACATGAATCCGGCGGATTCAATAGAATCCGGCGTATTCCCCACAAATGCCACCAATCCGGCGGATTCAATGGAATCCGGCGGATTCCCCCCTTATATTTCATGATCCAACGAATCAATAAACTAGCCCGGCAAATTCTAGCTAAAACAGAACAAATAATTTTTCGAAAAGTTAAAACAGGGTAGCTTCTCGATGAAAAATTTATTATAACGGATTGAGCTCAAATTCGCAAGGTCACTCGGAAGCGACCCAATAATCAATGCTAAGTACCTTAGCCTAGCCAGTTTTAGGCCATCCGGGGTCGTTTAAGGGCCGAAAATGGCAGATTACTGTTTTTCAGACTCGTACCAATTTTTGTAAATTATGAAATAAAGTGTAACGGATATAATGAACTTGATTAACAACTAAACCTATACGATACGACTTATATATGAAACACATACACTTTTATAAGCACAACAAATCAAGTATAATAATAATAGTTTAAAATTATTATTACAAATCGTCACCAACGACCCGTATACATTTTCAAAACTCAAACATAATCGACAACCAAAGTATTTGGTCAAAACTAGTTAAGGGAATAACTAGCATAGATGGTCCATAGTGTCATCAAATCAATTAAACCTTGCGCGTTTGATACGCCCGGCAAGTTTTAAGAATCTAATCATTTATCAAAACCTTGCGCGTCTCAGACGCCCTGCAGGTTCAGTTGTTGTAACGACATCAAATCATTGTGAATCATTATAATTGTTGGCTAACAATTCATCAGACTCAGGTGAGTCTCATAGCCCCTATTTTAAATGCTTTTACCTAGGGGTGAGATACATGCTCTGTTTTGTTTTACATGTAAACGCAAGTATCAAATTATCACGTATGCTGCATGAGTTGTTTTCATCTAATCAATCAAAGTCCTCTGAAGCATAGTTCTGTTAATATGATTTAGCGTGAATGTTAGTGTATGGTACCATATGGGATTGACAATCCCCGTCCGAGTTAGCAAGCACTAACCTGTCAAACGGAAGCATTATCATTTGTTCAAACGTATGTTGATTAGGCATACGCATAGAGGCACCCTCGATCAGGCACTTGATTGTGATCCTGACCCCTCAGTTAAGCTCAGACTATGTGCTCATGTTAGTTGTATCAATCTTTACCTATTTGTTTAATTACAAATATTCATGTGATACTCATCAATCAATTATTTACATGCTTTGTAAATCGAATCATTAAATCTTGCGGTTCACAAATCATATGTTATCATATCAAACCTGTGAGCTCACCAGCTTTATAGCTGACATTTTAGCATGTTATCTCAGGTACTCAGCAGTAGGTTGGACTGCCCATCAGGATACTGTAGCTCGAGTCGCATGCAATCATATAAACATCAAGAGATTTCCCTGCATTTCTATATTTTGCTAAAATTAGATATGTATTAGAATCTCTCAAATATCTATGCGAACTCGTCTTTTGTAAAACATATGTAGACTTTTACGTTAATCAATGTATTTGTAAAACGACGCATGTAGTGGTCGTTCATTATGTATCTTATGTGCTTTGTGTATCGATTAGTAGCACCCCAATGTATGCTTCCGCGAACAGTAAATCTGGGGGTGTTACATATTGGATTTGCACCCAACAAGTTATTGATAAATCCTATCCTATGGGGAGGGGCGTATATAAGGGGATCAAAGTCAATTTAGTTGTAACTATAAGATGATCGATCGTCTAAAGATTATTATGATTTTGATTTAATTTAAATTTTATGGAAAAAGGACAACAACTTTATGGAAAATCAATTTATAGAGATTTGTCCATAAATATAAATATATTTTTTATGATTCGGAAATAATAATAGTTCCAACCTCGTGGGATTACGAAAAATAATTAAACAAAAGCTAGCTACTAATAGAAAATCATTTTATAGAGGATGATGAAACTCTAGTCTTTGAACTATCCTTTGTCTTCATTCCTTTATGCCTAAAACTCTTGTAATTTTTTTTTGTTTTTATTATTATTATTATTATTATTATTATTATTATTATTATTATTATTATTATTATTATTATTTAAAAAAGCAGTTGATTCCAACTCCATCGTACAAGAAACCGAGTTTTTTTTTTATGTATTATATTATATATATATCTTAAATTATATATAAGAAACACTGTATGATGTCATCAAATATCTAATTAGCTAATAAATTTTTTTGATTTTATTCAATTAGCTAAAATTTAGGATACGATGATGTCATTAATTAACTATTAATAATATTCATTTATTTTTATAATAAAATATAATTTGTATTTATATGATGTAATTATTATCGTTATATACTTATATATATATATATATATATATGAATCCCAATCTAATGTTAATTCCTACTTCCAACTATACTACCAACTATATATAATCTAAATATTTATCAACGTAAATCATTTAAATAATAAAAATTATAAAATTTGTTCACATAATCGTCATCTATATATGTAAGTTTGATATGAGTATATTTTTTATAACATTTTATTTATTTTATCAAAGTTACGACCGGCTACCATAAAGTATTTAAAACATTAAATTTATCGTTCAATTTATCTTATAAGACCGTACACACAGGGTTCAAAACTATTACAATAATATACTACACTATACTATAACATATGTTATATTATTTACAATATATCTGAATTATTTTATAAGAAGCAGGTTATGACATCATCAAATAAATTAGATTCAATTAATCAATTATGAGATTTTCAGATATACTTGTACGTTTCAAATCTATGCCCAATTGTAACACCATAAACATTCATTCATGTAATAGGATACTAACTCTGTATCTGAATCTTAGTTACAATTAATTCGAATTTAAATAGATAATATATAAATGAATTCCTCATACAAAACCAATTTCTTCATTTGATATATTAAAAGCTAACGTCTCTTAATAACGATAGAATTTTATCATATACTTCGTACTGTATCAGCTTAATTATAAAAAATAAAATATACATTTGACGGGCCGTGTGTATACACGGGTTTGAGGGCTAGTATATATATAGGGGAAGGATCAAGAGGGAAGCTTCAAGATTGGGGGAAGGAGGGAAGCAAACCTCAACCACTCATTTTTCTCCTCTTCTATATTCATCCACAATACCCATTTAATCAATTTAAATCTAAAATTCCAAATTAAAGCATGAAATTCAAAGATTCAACAATCAAAAACATTATAAATCTTCGAATTCATCAATCGCAATCATAGGTATCTCCAATTCGTCATAATTCTAATTCATCAAAAATTATGAATATTAGAGTAACTTTTGGGTTTTTGAGTAAATTTTGATTTGACAATGAAAACAATAAAATTAAAGGAATTTGATCGTACAAAACTTATAAACAAGTAATTAATCAAATTATGATTGTCATTCCAATTGAATTTTCAGATTGAAAAAATTACAGACCGTTAACATTCATCTGGAAAGCATGTTAATCAAATTACAACTTAATACTCTTAAACATTCATTTATGATGAATATTAATTTATATATGTTATTATACACTATTGAATGTGATAACATAACATTCATCGGTGTATAATAATGTATATGCGTTAACATTCATCGTAAATGAATGTTAACGTGCTGAAAATATGATTTTGATTAACATGCTTTTGAAATGCATGTTAACGAGTCTGGGAGGTGATTTCAAGTTATTTACAAGTTTGCCACCGCGTTGACTTTTACGTTGACCAGAATATGTGGCTAGAAATTGCTTCCCTCCTTCCCCCATTTTTTTACTTCCCTATTGATCTTCCCCCTATATATATATATATATATATATATATATATATATATATATATATATATATATATATATATATATATATATATATATATATATAATTTTATGATTTATAATCAACGGTTAATAACCAATTTACACAAGCTAGCGTTAGCAATCACTAATTATTTTAAAGATTGAAAACGTACAGATGACATTAAATTTATAGTATTAAAACATCAATATTTATTATTTGTCTATTATTATAAAAGTAAAAATAAGTATAACTACTAGTAGCTGCATGTATGCCTGTATTAATTACAGTATTTTTCAGAGACAAATAACCAGTATATATTACAGTTAAAAAGTAGTATTATATGAATTGTAATCCTTTGGTCAAGTTTGTTTTGACTGAAATATACCTAATTTAAATCATATATCATTATATCACCTTTGTCAACAACTAGTATATATGTAATTAAAACGTAAGTCACTTTAACAAAAACTGAACGAACAATAAATAAAAATCGGCACGTTCATATTCAAATAATGAAGCACCAATTAGTCAAATGTAACTTATAGCAAGAACATTTGAATTTGAAGCCTTTGGTATTGACTTGCTTGACTATTAAAATTATCAATTTTTAGATTCAAACGGCTACTTCATGATTTTGGATGCATGATACTCTATGCTAATTATATTAACACCCACCCCAAGTCATTTATATCCTACACCATGATAGTTTGATACACCATTTCACAATCTTCATTTGAAGCACTTGAAGTATTAATTAGGTGTACTATGATTTAAAAGGAACATGAAAGGATTTTATATTAAAGGTATTTTAATGGATTTAATCATGGACTTTTAATGAGATGAATTTACATAGCACATCTAATTTTTAACCTCTCACCAAACGATGCCACATCATCTTTTAGCTTGTAGAAAACATATACATAGGATAGAGGGATAGAATATTAGTATATAGGGAAGATAATGAGATCATATTATGCTAATAACTTGAATATGTAACTGAGGTGGTTTTCGTATCTCCTTCTTTGGATTTTCAACACGATTCGTGTTCTGGTGATACAAAAAAATAAAAATAAAATAAAATAAATAATGATAAAGTATGCGGATGTAAAAGCTTTTGATCTTATATATAGAAAAATGATACAAAAAAATAAAAATAAAATAAAATAAATAATGATAATGATAACAACGGTACTTAAGGTCGTCAATAAATAAACACCACTAATTAAAAAGTGATATAAAATAAAATCAAAAATACATTGTTTAACAAAGAGACCTGACGCTCGTAAATGGGCCCACTACAAGCCTACAAGGCAATACGTCTATAAGTGATTTTTTCAAAGAATTCAATCGAACAATTTAGTTTTTTGAAAATTTTCTTAGTAATTTTTCTGTAAAAGTGATGATAGAAGTTATGCATAACCTTGTCAAGTGTTACAACAAGCTATTCATTTGATTTATTTATTTATTATTTGACAAACAAGTCAAATTTAAATATAAAGTGTTAGCTTAGTTTAGATGTATTCGAGAGAGTAGTATTATTATTCATCTTGAAAATTTCATTTTCGAGAGTTTTCATTCTTTCTGTAAACAAATTAGGCCCGATTAACAATTTTGGGCAATGGATTAACGGTTCGTGGGTTTGGGTTGTAAAGCTTAGAAGAAACCTTTTTGATTGGGAGGTAGATCAGTTTCAATCTTTGATGAAACTTCTCTAACTTCAAGGTGATGGTAGCTTCAAGGGATGACAAATTAGTTTGGTCTTTTGAATTAAACGGCTCTTTCTCGACAAAAACATTTTGTTACTATAACACCCCTCATTTGATAAACGTATATTATAATAATAAACCCAGGAAGCGGTCCCAAAACATTTACAAACCCTATTTACATATTTAGATATACAACCCACTTACTAAAAACAAGTGTTCAGTTAATTACAAAACATGATCATAGATTTTCAAAACATCAGAGTAGCTAGTATTAGTCAAACATCCTTTCGTATCCGCATTTTCCAATCCAAAGCTAACCAAAATCTGCAAAATATTAAACACGGTGGGATTAGCTCACGACTAAGCGAATGGAACTGTATCCGACAGTTCAATCCAAAAACAACAAATCTGACAACATTTAAACATAACCAAACACAGTCAAAGAGGACCGGCGGTTCTTGGTATGCCATCACAAGAACACATTAACCACTGGTATACCATCACAGTGATTTACCGATAGTTTGTATGCTATCTTTACTTACTAGGGTTCATCCATCAACTATACGTATCGGAAACTCCACCAATCAAACAATAGCCACAAACCCAACCAGCGTTGACCTCTGAATAACCCACATAGTCACATATGCCCAATGGCCAATAATCACATATTGCGCAATAATCAAACTAATACAATATATAAATAACCGATCAACAATCATTACCCAAATGTCTAATAATCAATAACCAATAACAAATATGTTCATCCGTTGTAACCAAATCTGTTACAACTGATTTGAACAGAAGAATACAGTTACCACTCACCTGATTCGTCTCAGTTACTTACTCAGCTGTCTTATCTTGCTGAGCCCTTGGATTATCTGAGAACCAAAATCAATTATAAGTTATTATTCGTACAATAAATAACTAAATTATAACAACACATAATCTAAGAATAATTAACAATTCCATAACAATAATATATTCTTAATTATGTCCTAATCTTCTTAATTATTCATAAACATTCATAATACAACTAGTATATTAACACCTGATTATATTTAGAACCTTAGAATGAATTCTTAAGAAAATTAAATTCAACCAAATACGAAATTAAGCCACTATATTTGCGAAGCTCAATCGCCAAATTGCTAGTACAGGGTTTCTAACATCTATTATTACCATATAACAATAAGTTACCAAGTTCTTTTTTTTTTTTCATCGATATGATGTTCCATCATTAGGTTCTAAATTCCTAATTCAAGGTAACTAAATATAAGAACACTTAGTTACCCAACCCAATTCATTCACTAATAATCATGAAATCTCGAGTAACAATAAATCATGTACACAATCATCAATCAATTTCACCCTCGAAATTCTTAAATTACTTCATATAGTAAGCATACCAATTTAAACCATAACTAAGTTTATAGATATAAAACAAACTTACTATTTTAGAAGAATCACAAGGTTTTGGTACAAGGAATTACACACAAGGTCTTCACTTGTAATTTAATCAAAAGACTAAGTTAATTTGTTACTAGTTTTGGGTGCTCTGTTTTGGTTGTCGTAATACAAAGGAAAAGCTTTCCAATTTGGGAAATAAAGGGAACAAACGAGTAGGTTCCAACAATAGCCGACCTTATATTTAATAATTATTTATCCCCTTCTAACTTATTATCTGGAACCCGAAAATACCCGCGAGACAAAATATTTTATTTTACCTTCGGGTTCAATAATTTAAAACAAGTACAATTTTATTAGTCACAATAAATCTTGTGACTCTTTTACCTTTTTTTTTTTTTTTTATTTTTTATAAACCAAATGAATTATTTCCCACTATATAAATAATCATTTATTTCTGGTCCAGAAACCGGGTGTTACAAATCTACCCCCCTTAAAAAGATTTCGTCCCCGAAATCTAATCATACCCATTTAATCCAGAATCCTGATCTTATCAATCTCTACTCAATAAACAACTCTATGTTTCATTCATATATAAAGCATGTATTAAAACAAAGTTAACCCAAATATACCTGTTTCAACATCCACAATGCCAAGAGCTTCACCCACAGTCATCTGAAAAGCTCTAGCAGTTGCCGGTGACACATTCTTTCTTTTCTGCCCGACAGATGACGACGAACCCGTACCCGAATCCGAACTTCCAGCTAAACCTGAACCCTGTCTCACCTTTTCTGGACACTGTCCTGCCCTGTGTCCTTCTTTCTGACAATTCCAGCACACAAACCGCGGATAAGTACAATCCCTAATGTTATGTCCAAATAGTTCACATTTTCCACATCTCGCAGTCTCAGATGTACACGGTCCCATGTGTCTAGATTTACAATCAACACACCAAGAAATTCTGCCGGCTGAATCACTGCTAAAACTCAATCTTCGGTTTTGTTGATTCCCCTTATTCCCCGAAGAACTACTTTTAGGCTGCTCTAAGTTCTTTTCCTTTTTCAATTTGTTCCCAGCTCGAATATCACTATCCACTGATCGCGCTAATGTAAAGGCCTGAGTAAGAGTACCTGTCAATCTCACACTAGTTCGATAATCCGGGGGTAAAGTTCCTACAAAATGGGTAATCCTCGTTCTCTCATCTGGAACCCATTGTTGCACAAAACGTAATTTTTTCAGTGAATTGGTTAATAAGCTCATCCATAGTCATTTGGTCAGTCAATTTCAAGTCTAAAAACTCCTGTCTAATCCTTGTCAAATCAAACTCTGAACAAAACTGTCTACATACCTCATTATGAAAATCAGTCCATCGAATAGAGGCTCTCTGCCGAGGTGTCAAATGTGCAGTAACATAGTCCCACCAAGTCATAGCTGGTCCTTTCAGTAATTGCACAACATAAGGCACCTTTAATTCATCCTCACATTGGCATACCTCAAACTTTCTTTCAACATCTCTCAACCAGTCCAAAGTCACCGTAGGATTTGTACTTCCCTGAAATACTGAAGGATTACTGGACATAAAGGTTTTGAATGAACAAACCTTTTTCTGTTGCTGTGGTGGAGGAAACACAACCCTCTGCTGAGATGACCTAGCTTGCTGATCCTGTATATACTGCTGTTCGACACCTCTAAGTCTCAATACCTCATCCTCTAATTGAAATAAATAATCCCCTTGGTTATTTTCCTCTTGATTTACATGTGAAGTACCAGCCTGCCCATGATTATCATTATGCGTTTCTGGAGGTGGAACATCATTCCTGTTTGGAGTGTTGATCGGGTTCTCGTTATCTGCCATTTCTGTACTCAAACAACAAAACTCACAATTCGTTAATTGTTAGTATTAACTATACTAACCAATCAACCCCCATTCAATAGCTAATCCCACATATTGGAATGTTTGACCAATACATAATAGATTTGGGATTGAACATTTGTCAATGCCCAATTCACCCAAACCTAGGCTCTGATACCAACTTATAACACCCCTCATTTGATAAACGTATATTATAATAATAAACCCAGGAAGCGGTCCCAAAACATTTACAAACCCTATTTACATATTTAGATATACAACCCACTTACTAAAAACAAGTGTTCAGTTAATTACAAAACATGATCATAGATTTTCAAAACATCAGAGTAGCTAGTATTAGTCAAACATCCTTTCGTATCCGCATTTTCCAATCCAAAGCTAACCAAAATCTTTAAAATATTAAACACGGTGGGATTAGCTCACGACTAAGCGAATGGAACTGTATCCGACAGTTCAATCCAAAAACAACAAATCTGACAACATTTAAACATAACCAAACACAGTCAAAGAGGACCGGCGGTTCTTGGTATGCCATCACAAGAACACATTAACCACTGGTATACCATCACAGTGATTTACCGATAGTTTGTATGCTATCTTTACTGACTAGGGTTCATCCATCAATTATACGTATCGGAAACTCCACCAATCAAACAATAGCCACAAACCCAACCAGCGTTGACCTCTGAATAACCCACATAGTCACATATGCCCAATGGCCAATAATCACATATTGCGCAATAATCAAACTAATACAATATATAAATAACCGATCTACAATCATTACCCAAATGTCTAATAATCAATAACCAATAACAAATATGTTCATCCGTTGTAACCAAATCTGTTACAACTGATTTGAACAGAAGAATACAGTTACCACTCACCTGATTCGTCTCAGTTACTTACTCAGCTGTCTTATCTTGTTGAGCCCTTGGATTATCTGAGAACCAAAATCAATTATAAGTTATTATTCGTACAATAAATAACTAAATTATAACAACACATAATCTAAGAATAATTAACAATTCCATAACAATAATATATTCTTAATTATGTCCTAGTCTTCTTAATTATTCATAAACATTCATAATACAACTAGTATATTAACACCTGATTATATTTAGAACCTTAGAATGAATTCTTAAGAAAATTAAATTCAACCAAATACGAAATTAAGCCACTATATTTGCGAAGCTCAATCGCCAAATTGCTAGTACAGGGTTTCTAACATCTATTATTACCATATAACAATAAGTTACCAAGTTCTTTTTTTTTTTTCATCGATATGATGTTCCATCATTAGGTTCTAAATTCCTAATTCAAGGTAACTAATTATAAGAACACTTAGTTACCCATCCCAATTCATTTACTAATAATCATGAAATCTCGAGTAACAATAAATCATGTACACAATCATCAATTAATTTCACCCTCGAAATTCTTAAATTACTTCATATAGTAAGCATACCAATTTAAACCATAACTAAGTTTATAGATATAAAACAAACTTACTATTTTAGAAGAATCACAAGGTTTTGGTACAAGGAATTACACACAAGGTCTTCACTTGTAATTTAATCAAAAGACTAAGTTAATTTGTTACTAGTTTTGGGTGCTCTGTTTTGGTTGTCGTAATACAAAGGAAAAGCTTTCCAATTTGGGAAATAAAGGGAACAAACGAGTAGGTTCCAACAATAGCCGACCTTATATTTAATAATTATTTATCCCCTTCTAACTTATTATCTGGAACCCGAAAATACCCGCGAGACAAAATATTTTATTTTACCTTCGGGTTCAATAATTTAAAACAAGTACAATTTTATTAGTCACAATAAATCTTGTGACTTTTTTACCTTTTTTTTTTTTTTTTTTTTTTTTTATAAACCAAATGAATTATTTCCCACTATATAAATAATCATTTATTTCTGGTCCAGAAACCGGGTGTTACAAATCTACCCCCCTTAAAAAGATTTCGTCCCCGAAATCTAATCATACCCATTTAATCCAGAATCCTGATCTTATCAATCTCTACTCAATAAACAACTCTATGTTTCATTCATATATAAAGCATGTATTAAAACAAAGTTAACCCAAATATACATGTTTCAACATCCACAATGCCAAGAGCTTCACCCACAGTCATCTGAAAAGCTCTAGCAGTTGCCGGTGACACATTCTTTCTTTTCTGCCCGACAGATGACGACGAACCCGTACCCGAATCCGAACTTCCAGCTAAACCTGAACCCTGTCTCACCTTTTCTGGACACTGTCCTGCCCTGTGTCCTTCTTTCTGGCAATTCCAGCACACAAACCGCGGATAAGTACAATCCCTAATGTTATGTCCAAATAGTTCACATTTTCCACATCTCGCAGTCTCAGATGTACACGGTCCCATGTGTCTAGATTTACAATCAACACACCAAGAAATTCTGCCGGCTGAATCACTGCTAAAACTCAATCTTCGGTTTTGTTGATTCCTATAACACCCCTTCATTTATATATATATATATATATAAAATATTATAATGGCGACGCGGAAGCTTATATTTCAAAACATTACAACATATGTTACATGTTACCCAAAATGTCAATAAACTTTTTCAATTCAAAGTACAAGACATTTCAACACACATGGTGTTATTAAAAACATTTCTATAATTATCAAAATAACATCAGAGTTACAGCCTGTCAAACATTCCATCCAGTCAAACACTTCCTGCCCTGCCCAGTATGTCCCATCTATTTCAACCTGCAGGAAGAACTGTGGTGGGATTAGCATAAAGCTAAGTGAGTGAAACTATAAACAACAGTACAACCTAGCATAACAATCTGTTTACATCAAATAACAATAAACAGAAAATCAATCAATCACTAGACATCCAATCAATGTCATACACACAACATCATGAGGATCGGTGGCCCCTGAGACACCCTAATACCGGTTTGGTACTCAAGGAACTCTTATCAATCATCTGTATTGGCCCATACAGAACTACCGATAACTTGTTGTCAATCACACACGACCTAGATCTCTAAACTGACATATCAAGTTTCCGAGATCTCCTGTCGTCTACAACAACAACAAGTCCAACCATCAAATCAAGTTGACCTCAAAGTCTTACATACTAGCACAATCAGCCAAGTAAACAACTAGTTAAACTATCATGGCAAGATATCTCAACATACGCATCATATCAAAGTAATACTATAAATTACTTGTTGTAAATCAAATCATTACAACTAAATCACACTGAGGTTACAAGTCCACTCACCGACTACCTCAGGCCTCCACTCAGTAGTCTAATATCACTGAGCCTTCTCCACATCTGAGAATCAACAATCAAATATAAGTTAGTACTCAAGAATATCAATACTTAACTTATATCAATCTTTAACCTTAGGAACTTAACATAATCAATATCAACATTACTAGTTCCTAATCATGTATTAATGATTACAACATAACCATTATCATATACTATCATACAACAAATACAAATCATATGACAATTAACAAGTTATAAGAAAGGCTGTGCTAGCCCATCAAGCCGCCGGCTAGGGTCTCGGACCCGTCGGCTTAAGGTCACCACCCGCCGGCTACATGTCCCCACCCGCCGGGTATATTACCAAATGTGGTAACAGAACAAAACCACGTTTTAAAGCCTACACAAGCCACCGGCTCAATATATTAGCAGCCGGGTTCCCATTCGGTCACACTACCCGCCGGCTTGGCTCTTCAAGCCGCCGGTTTCTAACAAATCACGACTACCCGCCGGCTAGACCACGAAGCCGCCGGGTTCTACCTTCGTTCCAGACCTGTGCGATCTGCAGAAACCCTAACTCACGGGTTTTATGCCCAAAACCCACCAAACTCAATTTCAAACCGTTATATACCACTAATAACATCGTATGAACATTATATAACAGTTATAACGAGTTTATAACATCTAAATCTCTCAAATCATCAATTTACCCAATTTAATCAAAATCAAATTCTTAAATACTCAAGAATACTTACTGATTAAAGAATCTAACGATGGTAATCTGATGATTAGGAAGTTTCACGAGAATCACAACTTCCTGATTTGATTTTCTGGATTGATTTGGAGGTTTTCAGAGAGTTTCTGTGAGTTTCAGAATAAAAATGAATAACTTTCCTAAATAGGAAAGGATATATATAAGTCGGCTCATCCAACCGCCTTCAATATACGGGTATAATTTAATATCCCATCTCAATCTATTGTCTGGAACCCGAAAACCACTTGCGAGTCCAAACATTTTATTGCACCGTCAACTATATTAATTTACAACAATTAATAATTCACTTATCACATTGGAATATTTAACTCTTATTCCAATTATTTCACTATCTCAAACAATATTATTTCCAAACACATTTAAATCAAGAAATAATATAAAACAACTAGGTCAAATTCGAGGATGTTACAACTCTCCCCCCCTTAAAGAGATTTCGTCCCCGAAATCTAACCTCATTCAATCTGTCTAATGTGAGATAATCACATATATCTTAACATACATTTGTCCTCAATAGCAACTTACAACTATACTTAGACTGTTTGAATTCTTTCCACATGCACATATCCAAATGTACATGCTTCTATCTTTTCCTATGCACACTTATAGTGTACCAAATCAATATCATCAATCAGATATATCTTATAAACAAACACTTACTTTAACAAGTGAATCCTACAATCACTTAATCAACAAGTAAAACTTAACATTACTTAATAGGTCTATGCAATTCGAAATTAGCAACATGCTAAAATCTTTAACCTATTCTCACTGTTCATCACTGTTAACAATAAAACAGCAGTAACAATATTACAACGGTGTTTGTTAAACCACAATGTACCTAGCAACATTGAAATATAATTCAGCTCACGACCAACAATCAATCTAATATACAGATTACAATCTTAAATCTCTACCATCAAAGATCTGAAATTCAAATCTAGGTCAACTTTTCATCCAAAAGTTTCATACCTATACTCTTTTGAATACCCTATCATATTCACATATCATTTCAATCATATGAAATCCTTTACTTAAAAGTAATCCAGATTCATATCACCTTAATAAGCAAAGCAGAGGTCACACTCAGTAGGTAAAACTACAATCAACAAGTACTTTGCTCAATCAACAAAAGTACCACAATCAATCTTACCTACAATCAACCAACCTCTACATTGACTTATTTCCATTTGTAACTCCTTTCATTACAACCTATCAATTGTTAACAACAACAATAACACTTCCAATAATCACAACACTAATGATTATACAGTTCAGTACATCTATCAATACTCACTATGTATCTCTAAAGTCTAACTAACCATCAAGTTAAAGCTTATTTGTTACTTAAACTGGTAAGACATCAATAATATTCTCTTAGCAACCAGTTATTTCAATTCAACTTTACAATCTTGAACTACTAATCACAAGCAATTAGAATTTATACAACTTTAATCACACAATCACTTAGTCATTTAACACTAGATCCCATAAATCTAGCAACTAGTCAACTTAATCAACATTATGATACCACAATTCAAGTATCACAATATCACAATGTGCTACTTTACAACACATTTCAACAAAATCTACATCAAGTTAATCACAATTAACTAACCTCCACATATCTTATGGCACATTTTAATTCAATCTATTAAAACTTATCATGCCATTTATTATCATGTATACTACACATATATACTTACACAATTCCAGATATTCTCTAAAATGGACACATACACAACAATTCCATTTCATTCTATATACTAGGCCATTCAGACTGTTAAAGTCTTTATCAAGCCTTCTCAATACTACTATTCATCACATATCCATACCACAGGACATGGAACAATCAATAACTCTATGTTTCACTTATATACTTATCAACTAGTATATAACTTAAACATTTCATTCTAAACTTTCAAGGAAAAGTTTGGTGAATACAATCATCACCTATCAATCTCAAGGTTTCTCTTGCTTTCTAACACTTACAATTTCTTAAAATATGAACAACTTTCCAATTCATATACCTCAATTTATCAACCAAGGTCAAACTAGACCTTTAACACAGTCCAACTCCAGATATACTTTCATATAATTTCTTAATTGGATCTAATCCCAATTCATCACTTTATCACTTACTTTATTTGTATACAATCAACAAATAACTAAAGAATCCATTAAATTCTTTCAATACTTAAGTGATTCACTATAAGATACCAATCAACCTAGACAACTAATAATAATAGCTTTCAATTATTTCTTATCTCACCTTCTTACCCAATCAAAGCTATTATCACAAGCTTCACACACTGGTAAGATTTTCCTATCACAATTCTAATCAATGTGATTTAATCATTCTAACATATCTTAGCAATTTATAACTGTCATATCAAACAATGACTTTATATCTGTATAATTCATTAACGCATATTCAGTTCAAATATCAAATATTACTTAACTGAATACTCAATTATACTTTACATTATTTCAATTACTTAATACTAGCTTTAAGTAATAACTCAAGTCTTACAAACTTAGACCATTTATCTATTTCCTTTGGATCTTACAAGACCCATCTCAACATAATTTGACTAATCAAGGAATTCAATCATATTCCTCACAATCATAACATTACAATCTATGTTATACTATTTCACACACACAGTTAACTACATGTCAACTCTGGTTTCAATCAACCAATCAATAAAATTCTCTAACTGCTTTTCTCAAGTTTGACCCAAACTCAAACCAATCACAAGCAATTAATTTTATACACAATTCTCTATTCATGGTTTGACTTTCAAAGTTAACATACTATCAATATTAACTCACAACAAACCATTTCATATTGTATGTTTACTTTCAAACATATACTTCACACTATTACATTCAATAATACTAGTAGTTTCTCAAGCAAGACAATGCCATCATGTCTCAACTTTGGCTTCATACAAGCCAGATATCAAATAGTGATTCATCTAAACACTATCAAATTCCTCTACATGTAATTTATCACAATCAATTACAATTACATGTTCAACAAAATCAAATTTGTTAACTAGGTTTATCATCAAAACCTCTATCAATGACAACTATCATTTACACTGTCACTTTTACAGTCTAAAAGTCACAGCCCTATCAACTGATTGTTTTCTTGTCAAAACAATTATTAAACAACTTAGCATACCATCATGCTCCATTTCTAAAATCACATTACATTTCTTTTATACCAAGTAGCCTCAACAAGTTCATGTGACACCACATAATATAACGACGGTGATCAGGCGTTGCAAGATTATGTTCTTCACAATCCATTCTCAGGCTACTCTACATTATAATTATCAATGTGATCTACTATTATCTCATAGATATTAAATATTTCATGATTTCAAATCAATCATAATCTATTTAATGGTTTCTATCAACTGATACACACTCACATCAGTTTACTACTTTACATATTCAACCTTACATATGCAAGTCATCTCACATACACACAATGTTCTAATTTTCAACAACTGAATTACTCAGTATATCACTTATCTGAAACCTCAAACACATGATAACTCGTCATCATAGTTTCAATACTTAACACTAATCAATGTCCTTATTTACTCCAAAATTCAGGACACATCTTAATTAATTATCATCACTTTGACATATGCTATACTATCAAGCATCACTGTCACAACAAGCCTACTCAATCATGTTACTATTAAAACATTTCATCTATTAATTTACAATTGACCAGAAAGATCCATCACTTCCCAAATCAATTTCACTTTATTTTATTCTACACTCCTCATAAACCTATCAATCTCGGTTTAGATCAAGTGTTTAACTATAGTCAACACATATCATATAGTCACATAAACACATATTTTCTCAAATAGCAGTCATTATCAATTCAAATGACACAACCTTCCTTAACAAGGATTTAGATCACACCTTGTGATTAATCCATTAACATAATACTATCAATTGTTTTGTCTCACCAATAAAGACACTCCTTAGGTTCCAACATCAATCATGTTGAACCTTAATCAACTCTTTATCTACTCATTTAATCACATTTCTGCATTTTCAATTCAATCAGAAATAACCACCATAATGAGTATCCCATTCAATACCTCTATCCTCATGTCACCCTATAACAATCATTAGTTGACTCAAAACTGGGGAATCATATCAGTCTGACTAAATTAACTTCACAACAAAGCTTACTCAACATAACAGAGTAAACAATTCAAGTTAATTTAAATTAACATAGGCTTATCGAAGATTACCTGACAATCTTAAGCCAACGAGTATTGAGGAAACATGAAATATACCAATCAGATACTCATGTTCCTCCGTCTCTGCAATCAAACAACAACTTCACAACTTGTTAAGAGTTAGTACATATTCAACTAATCACCTTTTCACATGCATTCACTACTCAACTAAACCCGCACCCACTGGAATGTTTGACTCAACTCAATCAAAGTTTAGGATTGAACATTCTATCAAGTCCAATTCACCCAAACTATTGCTCTGATACCAACTTATAACACCCCTTCATTTATATATATATATATATAAAATATTATAATGGCGACGCGGAAGCTTATATTTCAAAACATTACAACATATGTTACATGTTACCCAAAATGTCAATAAACTTTTTCAATTCAAAGTACAAGACATTTCAACACACATGGTGTTATTAAAAACATTTCTATAATTATCAAAATAACATCAGAGTTACAGCCTGTCAAACATTCCATCCAGTCAAACACTTCCTGCCCTGCCCAGTATGTCCCATCTATTTCAACCTGCAGGAAGAACTGTGGTGGGATTAGCATAAAGCTAAGTGAGTGAAACTATAAACAACAGTACAACCTAGCATAACAATCTGTTTACATCAAATAACAATAAACAGAAAATCAATCAATCACTAGACATCCAATCAATGTCATACACACAACATCATGAGGATCGGTGGCCCCTGAGACACCCTAATACCGGTTTGGTACTCAAGGAACTCTTATCAATCATCTGTATTGGCCCATACAGAACTACCGATAACTTGTTGTCAATCACACACGACCTAGATCTCTAAACTGACATATCAAGTTTCCGAGATCTCCTGTCGTCTACAACAACAACAAGTCCAACCATCAAATCAAGTTGACCTCAAAGTCTTACATACTAGCACAATCAGCCAAGTAAACAACTAGTTAAACTATCATGGCAAGATATCTCAACATACGCATCATATCAAAGTAATACTATAAATTACTTGTTGTAAATCAAATCATTACAACTAAATCACACTGAGGTTACAAGTCCACTCACCGACTACCTCAGGCCTCCACTCAGTAGTCTAATATCACTGAGCCTTCTCCACATCTGAGAATCAACAATCAAATATAAGTTAGTACTCAAGAATATCAATACTTAACTTATATCAATCTTTAACCTTAGGAACTTAACATAATCAATATCAACATTACTAGTTCCTAATCATGTATTAATGATTACAACATAACCATTATCATATACTATCATACAACAAATACAAATCATATGACAATTAACAAGTTATAAGAAAGGCTGTGCTAGCCCATCAAGCCGCCGGCTAGGGTCTCGGACCCGTCGGCTTAAGGTCACCACCCGCCGGCTACATGTCCCCACCCGCCGGGTATATTACCAAATGTGGTAACAGAACAAAACCACGTTTTAAAGCCTACACAAGCCACCGGCTCAATATATTAGCAGCCGGGTTCCCATTCGGTCACACTACCCGCCGGCTTGGCTCTTCAAGCCGCCGGTTTCTAACAAATCACGACTACCCGCCGGCTAGACCACGAAGCCGCCGGGTTCTACCTTCGTTCCAGACCTGTGCGATCTGCAGAAACCCTAACTCACGGGTTTTATGCCCAAAACCCACCAAACTCAATTTCAAACCGTTATATACCACTAATAACATCGTATGAACATTATATAACAGTTATAACGAGTTTATAACATCTAAATCTCTCAAATCATCAATTTACCCAATTTAATCAAAATCAAATTCTTAAATACTCAAGAATACTTACTGATTAAAGAATCTAACGATGGTAATCTGATGATTAGGAAGTTTCACGAGAATCACAACTTCCTGATTTGATTTTCTGGATTGATTTGGAGGTTTTCAGAGAGTTTCTGTGAGTTTCAGAATAAAAATGAATAACTTTCCTAAATAGGAAAGGATATATATAAGTCGGCTCATCCAACCGCCTTCAATATACGGGTATAATTTAATATCCCATCTCAATCTATTGTCTGGAACCCGAAAACCACTTGCGAGTCCAAACATTTTATTGCACCGTCAACTATATTAATTTACAACAATTAATAATTCACTTATCACATTGGAATATTTAACTCTTATTCCAATTATTTCACTATCTCAAACAATATTATTTCCAAACACATTTAAATCAAGAAATAATATAAAACAACTAGGTCAAATTCGAGGATGTTACAATTCCCCTTATTCCCCGAAGAACTACTTTTAGGCTGCTCTAAGTTCTTTTCCTTTTTCAATTTGTTCCCAGCTCGAATATCACTATCCACTGATCGCGCTAATGTAAAGGCCTGAGTAAGAGTACCTGTCAATCTCACACTAGTTCGATAATCCGGGGGTAAAGTTCCTACAAAATGGGTAATCCTCGTTCTCTCATCTGGAACCCATTGTTGCACAAAACGTAATTTTTTCAGTGAATTGGTTAATAAGCTCATCCATAGTCATTTGGTCAGTCAATTTCAAGTCTAAAAACTCCTGTCTAATCCTTGTCAAATCAAACTCTGAACAAAACTGTCTACATACCTCATTATGAAAATCAGTCCATCGAATAGAGGCTCTCTGCCGAGGTGTCAAATGTGCAGTAACGGAGTCCCACCAAGTCATAGCTGGTCCTTTCAGTAATTGCACAACATAAGGCACCTTTAATTCATCCTCACATTGGCATACCTCAAACTTTCTTTCAACATCTCTCAACCAGTCCAAAGTCACCGTAGGATTTGTACTTCCCTGAAATACTGAAGGATTACTGGACATAAAGGTTTTGAATGAACAAACCTTTTTCTGTTGCTGTGGTGGAGGAAACACAACCCTCTGCTGAGATGACCTAGCTTGCTGATCCTGTATATACTGTTGTTCGACACCTCTAAGTCTCAATACCTCATCCTCTAATTGAAATAAATAATCCCCTTGGTTATTTTCCTCTTGATTTACATGTGAAGTACCAGCCTGCCCATGATTATCATTATGCGTTTCTGGAGGTGGAACATCATTCCTGTTTGGAGTGTTGATCGGGTTCTCGTTATCTGCCATTTCTGTACTCAAACAACAAAACTCACAATTCGTTAATTGTTAGTATTAACTATACTAACCAATCAACCCCCATTCAATAGCTAATCCCACATATTGGAATGTTTGACCAATACAGAATAGATTTGGGATTGAACATTTGCCAATGCCCAATTCAGCCAAACCTAGGCTCTGATACCAACTTATAACACCCCTCATTTGATAAACGTATATTATAATAATAAACCCAGGAAGCGGTCCCAAAACATTTACAAACCCTATTTACATATTTAGATATACAACCCACTTACTAAAAACAAGTGTTCAGTTAATTACAAAACATGATCATAGATTTTCAAAACATCAGAGTAGCTAGTATTAGTCAAACATCCTTTCGTATCCGCATTTTCCAATCCAAAGCTAACCAAAATTTGCAAAATATTAAACACGGTGGGATTAGCTCACGACTAAGCGAATGGAACTGTATCCGACAGTTCAATCCAAAAACAACAAATCTGACAACATTTAAACATAACCAAACACAGTCAAAGAGGACCGGCGGTTCTTGGTATGCCATCACAAGAACACATTAACCACTGGTATACCATCACAGTGATTTACCGATAGTTTGTATGCTATCTCTACTGACTAGGGTTCATCCATCAACTATACGTATCGGAAACTCCACCAATCAAACAATAGCCACAAACTCAACCAGCGTTGACCTCTGAATAACCCACATAGTCACATATGCCCAATGGCCAATAATCACATATTGCGCAATAATCAAACTAATACAATATATAAATAACCGATCAACAATCATTACCCAAATGTCTAATAATCAATAACCAATAACAAATATGTTCATCCGTTGTAACCAAATCTGTTACAACTGATTTGAACAGAAGAATACAGTTACCACTCACCTGATTCGTCTCAGTTACTTACTCAGCTGTCTTATCTCGTTGAGCCCTTGGATTATCTGAGAACCAAAATCAATTATAAGTTATTATTCGTACAATAAATAACTAAATTATAACAACACATAATCTAAGAATAATTAACAATTCCATAACAATAATATATTCTTAATTATGTCCTAATCTTCTTAATTATTCATAAACATTCATAATACAACTAGTATATTAACACCTGATTATATTTAGAACCTTAGAATGAATTCTTAAGAAAATTAAATTCAACCAAATACGAAATTAAGCCACTATATTTGCGAAGCTCAATCGCCAAATTGCTAGTACAGGGTTTCTAACATCTATTATTACCATATAACAATAAGTTACCAAGTTCTTTTTTTTTTTTCATCGATATGATGTTCCATCATTAGGTTCTAAATTCCTAATTCAAGGTAACTAATTATAAGAACACTTAGTTACCCATCCCAATTCATTTACTAATAATCATGAAATCTCGAGTAACAATAAATCATGTACACAATCATCAATCAATTTCACCCTCGAAATTCTTAAATTACTTCATATAGTAAGCATACCAATTTAAACCATAACTAAGTTTATAGATATAAAACAAACTTACTATTTTAGAAGAATCACAAGGTTTTGGTACAAGGAATTACACACAAGGTCTTCACTTGTAATTTAATCAAAAGACTAAGTTAATTTGTTACTAGTTTTGGGTGCTCTGTTTTGGTTGTCGTAATACAAAGGAAAAGCTTTCCAATTTGGGAAATAAAGGGAACAAACGAGTAGGTTCCAACAATAGCCGACCTTATATTTAATAATTATTTATCCCCTTCTAACTTATTATCTGGAACCCGAAAATACCCGCGAGACAAAATATTTTATTTTACCTTCGGGTTCAATAATTTAAAGCAAGTACAATTTTATTAGTCACAATAAATCATGTGACTCTTTTACCTTTTTTTTTTTTTAATAAACCAACTGAATTATTTCCCACTATATAAATAATCATTTATTTCTGGTCCAGAAACCGGGTGTTACAATTACCAAGTCGAGAACATGGTTCACCAAGCTAATCATGTCCTTGCATCAATTTGGGAATTGAAGGCTCCTCATAAGGTTCTTCTCTTATGTTAGCACGTGTTGCAGGGTACCTACTCGCGATTTGCTTCTTAAAATTAAGACCATTACTGTTGACCATTACTGTTGACCAAGCAGCATGCCCACTATGCAACTCTGATATTGAATCCACCGATCATCTTTTCCTACAATGTTCTTTTTCTTTATCAGTGTGGAGGTGTTTGTTAGATGGTTAGGGTGTTTTGTGGGTCATTCCTCCTAATATGGCGACTTTATTTCTATGGTGAAAAAATATGAGCCATATGGTAGGTAGTAAAGAGATATGGATGATGGCTTTCTTCTCAGTTATATGGAACATTTGGATTGCCAGAAACAACCTTATATTCTAAGGAAAATAAGTATTTTTATCTCAAATTATGGATCTTGTAAAGCTTAGAATCGGGTTTTGGGTTAAAGCTTTGTTTGTTAAATGTTCTTGTGCAGACTTTCATACCAACTTGTTCTCGATTTCTCTGCCTAATCGAGGAGGTATAAATGTCACTTCCAACCTTCAATGGTGTCCTAGCTCCGAATTGTGGTTTCCTAAAATTCAACGTAAATGGGTCGGCTAGAGGCAAGTCTGGTATGGCGGGTGTTGGGGGTTTACTTCGTGACAGATTAGGGGGTTTTATAGCTATTTTTTCGATGCCCGTAGGAGTGGTAGATTCTAACATTGCCGAGTTATTAGCCATTAGAGCTATGTGCCACTTGGTGAATCAAAAGATCCGTATGAGTTTGGTTGGGATTTCAATCGAGAACGACTCTCCAAATGCAGTTTTATGGGTTTCAAATCAAATTAGCAGACCGTGAAGGTTTCTCTCTCTGTTCCCTGAAATTGATGATTTTCTATCTTCGGGTCCAAATGGATCATTAGTTCATGTTAAAAGATAGTGTAAATCAAAAGCGGATAAACTAGCTATAGAAGGGGTCGTTAGAGCTAATCCATTTGTTGTCTGGTACCCCTAAAGTTGGTTTGGTTTCATGTAAAAAGCTCGGTATGATCTTGGGCTGTTTATATCTTTGTAAGAGTATCTTCCACTACAACACAATATTCAAATATTCACATTTTTTTAGGCATATGTCCGCATTTAAAAGTGTGAGGAAATAAGATGTTCACACTTGGGGTAAGTGTGAGGAAAATCAGCGTAACAAATTTTTGCTTTATGTTCACATAATGAAGCGTAAACAAATCAATAAATTGTTCACGCTTTTAAACATGAAGATGTTGATATGCTTATTCACTCTTTGGAATGTGAAGAATATTTCACATTTGTTCACACTTTTATCTGTGAACATAATACTTACACTTCTAAACGTGAGGATTTTAACTGGATCTTCACACCTCCAAGTGTGAGGTTTTAACATTAACCGGATCTTCACACCTCCAAGTGTGAGGTTTTAACATAACATAAACTTCTTTCATGCTTCCAAGTGTAGTATTTTAACATGATTATATGAATTGACCCAAAACTAGAAGAGGTAATACTCAAATAAAACAAAATTAAAAGCGACCCAAAGCTATGAGAATCCAAAAGATAACATACATGAGATTAATCCAGCTTATAGTGCTTACAGTATTCGACACCAAACTAAAATTGCACACATATGCTCTCCAAACCAGTAATAACATGACCCATATCTAAATCTAATATCTGAAAACATAGGTAATACCAAAATTGAAGATATTATCTGGACACATACGTACACTACATTAAAACTAAGAACGATGTTGTCAATCATGTGCTTGTTGAATAGCCTCTACTGATTAATATGTGATGCACTTGACGAGAGCTGCAAGATAGAATTTATGATATGAAATAAGATCATACACGTAAAAAAAAGAAAGCTAATACATGAAATAACACTTAAATTACTAACCTGTGTTCGAGACATATTTTTACGTGAAACACGAGGTGCAACTAAAACCGTATCCCTAGATGTAGCAGCAGCAGCAAAATCATATCTTAAACGATTCTTAAACGTATCGATTATTACTTAAATGATAGAGAATGTTAAATATCATATCATACATATACATTTAAGTATATAGAAAAGAGAGACATTAACATATTATAAATACCTTCGGAAATCCACCAACTCCCAGTGCTATATCTAATGCAAAAGATCCCATAGATACCACTGGAACTTGTCTGGGAGATACACACTGACCAAGAAACATGATAGAGCCCTTTCCATGAGAAGTATTGATTTGATCAATGGCTTGCTTTAGGGCCAGATCCTTTTTAGACAAATTTTCCTCACCTGAATCGCTTCCATCAGATTTTGATTTCTTCTTACCTAAAAGTTCAGAAAGTCTTGTATTACTGATAAAATAGTGATATACTTCATTGCCAATAAAAAACCACATATTTTCCCTCACAAGAAATGAAAGGGTAATTAAAACTAAGTGACAAGTTATAATGTATCCCTAATGTGGTTAAACACCTGAATGCTAACAACTCCAACAACAATATCAGGTAAGTTCTACTTGTCAACACAGAACCAAAAGGTCAAATAAACAGTAATCATACACATAAGTAGAATACACTGGTAACCAACAACTTAATGAATTTGGACTTATTAGCCACATATACAGGGAAACAAAGCAAACAAGTTTCGGGTCAACCTTAGCAGGTTCAGCATTAACCGAAACAAAATGATATTTCCTTTATGTAAACTTCAAAATCAACAAAAAAAAAAAAAAAACAAGTTTTTGATCATACAACCTTACTACTCACAATCCTCTTCGAACCGCTAAATTAGAATACAGCAAAATTTACAACACGTACCGTGGAAAAACAAATTATTATGACTAATAAAAGGGATACATACATAAAAGGCAAACATAATTGTAGTCCATTTAGAAATATGCAGTACATACCTTTAGTGGAGAAACAGCTTATCTGAGATGATGATGATGATGATGATCCAGATAAACATCTTTTAGAATCCTACTTAATGTTACGAAAGGAATCTTTTACCATTCATCAATCTGTTCATCATCATAGTTAAACCTAATCCAAACATCCCCTAATTGATATTAAGATGAAGCAGGGTCAACACTCTAATTTGTGTACCTTACGAAGTTGATTTGCATATGATAATAGGTTTTCGGTGATTATGCTCCAAAATTCTTCTTTTCACTTCTTGGTTTGCCATTTTCTAAAATAAAGCCAACGAATGGTGCAGTTATATAATTTCAGCAAGTGGAATATAACAAAACTTAAAACATACCATAAATTTCTTGGATGCTTTTTTAGCATATGATCCCTTTTTCGTTTTATAAACGATATCATAAATTTTGGAAAAGCAACCTAACAAGTCCAAAACTAAATATGAAGAAGAATCAGTAGCCATAGCATGCTATCTAGTTGCATTAACATACTTGGGATCATGGACCCTCACTACAGTTGCATTCATAGAGAGTTATAGACGATACCATTGTATTTCCTGCAACACAAATCTGAATATTCCTGTTATGTCAATGTAGGCTCTCTTTTAGGAATTCCATACATGTCAACAGCAGCCTGATACAACAGTGATAAGCACAATCAGACTCTAATATATCAAACCTAATTAACAGAGCCTTAGTTATTAACAAGTCATTTCAAGTTATATCGCTGATTAAGCATGTTCCAATTCATTAAATCATAAAATAAGCATCAACTAAATCAACAAAAACAGAGGAGGTCAATTCCAAAACATACAACACAGACCTTCACAGTCACAAAACTGGCTCTAATATTACGACTAAGCATTCTATATTGAACTCTACTTAGGCATGACCGCATGATTTAGATGATATGTCACATAACAACCATATCATCATCAAAAAAGAAAAGATTAAAACTCTATTTGCAAATACACATATATTGATATAGATTATAATATGAATAATTATGTTCATACACGAAATTACACAAAAACAGAGGAATTTAATTCTGAACCATGTAGCTACACAAAATTACATTTCAATATCATGAAACCTAATCAAACGAAGTAAATTAGTAAATTAACTATTTCAATCACATAAAACCTAATCGCGTTGATACAGATGATAATAATAACTAGTATTAAGATGCTGATAAGCACAATCACTATTCCAATCGGATAAAACCTAACCGGTGTATAATCGCCGTTGATTTGCCGCTGGAAAAAGTTCGTCGTTGATTCGCAGGAGCTCGCAGTTAGTCCACTCCTTACAATTTCTTTTCTTCTTGAATTACCGGAGCTCGTATTTCTTGAATTACCGGAGCTCGTATTTCGTTTCAGTTAATATCACGAAGTTCATTCAATTTGGGGAAAAATAAATTCAGCTCCGAAGTGCATTTAGTAAAAGTGGAATAAAGCAAATAAATTCAGCTCTTTTGATTCACGAAGTGGATTTGTCTACGGATGAATAAAGAGAATGGGCTCTTTTGATTTTATAATACTTTTAGAAAAATAAAATGTTGGGCTTATGATTTTAGTTGGGCTCTTATGTTCACGCTTTTTATAAACGTGAAGTTTTGTTGCTTATGAATGTTATAATTTAATTGTATAAGTCTTCACTGATAAAAGTGTGAACAATATTCATGTAAAACGCACACGCTTAAAAGTGCAATGAAACTAACTCACACTTGAAAGCGTGAAATTTTATATAAGAATATTTACGTTTAAAGATGTGAGTATCTTTAGTTCACACTCATACGAGTGATCACTTTTATTCACAATTATACACATGAACTTTTATTATAGATAATGTATTCTTCACACCAATAAATGTTATAAACAAAATACACACATACAAATGTGAACATCCTCAATTTTAATTTCACACTTTCACCAACCGTGAAGAAAAAAGTGTGAGCAATTGATTAATTTGTTGTAGTGTTCCATTAATCAAAAATCTACCACTTTCAAAAAAAAGTATAGTGTTTGAACTTTGAAGTGAACCATCTTTCAGAGCTCACATTATGATTGCCAATTTGCCATGTGTAATAATTATTTAAATTTCAGATAATTATTTAGGCATTCTGATCAATTGTGAAGTACTTAAATTGCATTGAATACTTACAAGTTTTTTCAAAATATATTCTTTTTATTTTTTAATTTATAATTATAAATGTTATAAACAAGAAAATTTCTAGACTGTTTAAAAAAACCTGTAAAACGTAAGAGTTACTATAATTTAATTCAACAATCCTATGTAGCTAGGGGTCGTGTCTAAAGAGGCACATTAATTTTTTTTGACAACGAAATTAGACAAATATGTTGTAGTAATTAAATATTGATATTAATTGCAATTAGCTTCTTTTTCATCATAAAGTTATTTTTAATTTAAATGTCTAACAATAAACTACGGAGTATGTAGTAATATTAATTTAAGACACACAATTAGGGTAACGACCGTTTAATTGGTGTCTGTAAAATTATTTTCTGCTTAGCTTAATGTATTAACCATATCACTTGATGTCGAGTAGTGCATGAATTATTTGTTTTTGTTCTAACTAGCTCGAATTTTATTTTCGTTTAGTCACTTCAGTTTTTTTAAAGAGCTAAATTTTCAAACTAATTAGGTTACTCCACTTTAGTTTTTTTAAAGAGCAAAATTTTCAAACTAATTAGGTTACTCGATTACGATATCAGATAGAGCTTGATAACTCGTGGCATATGACAATTAAGCCAATTTCATAGCTTAACCACCTGAAGCTAGTTCGTATAATCTTATATGTACCAGACTTGATTTGATAAGTTCAATTCCTATTAGTTACACTTATTTATTTTAAGTTTCTTACAATTATTTATATATGTAATGTAAATCTAGTCGTTTGACTTGTTAATGGGTTAATTATTTCGTAAGACTTAAAATAATATAATCAAACTAATTTTCGAACGGGTCAAGTTGAATATATTACTCCGTATTTTTCTAAGCTTGACTCGTGAATTCAAGCTCAGATTAAATTCGTATATTATCAAGGATATTAGCTTATTAGGGTAGGGTTCAAATGAGAATAGGAATTTGTGTGAGAATGAGGGAACCAATGATATCAAACCATATGTACAAAGAGAATGTTCCACATGTACAAAACCCATTTACCCTCAACATCAATTATCTCACAAACGACAAATCGAAAAATTATGAAAATTGCACCATTAAATTCGTCGTTTTCTCCTCTTCGATTTGCCGTCCCTCAAGACATACTTTCGAAAAGTTTTTTTTTTTTTCATTTTTTTGGTGGGTTTCACATTTACTAACACATGTGTTAAAGTGTTGCGTTTAGGGTTTAGGGTTAGGGGTTAGGGTTTAGGGTTTGAGGTTTGGGGTTTCTCCCCGAAACCCCAAACCTCAAACCCTAAACCCTAACCCCTAAACCCTAAACGCTTTACAAAACGCTAAACCATAAATCTTTCTAAACCCTAAACCTTGAACCCCTTCTAAACCCTAAACCCTTATAAACCCTAAACCCTAAACCCTACTAAACCCTAAGCCTAACCCTAAACCCTAACCTTAATCACAAATTAAATGTACAACTAATCACTAACACATGTGTTACTAATTTGTGAAACCCACCAAAAAATGAGAAAAAAAAAAGTTTTCAAAAGTATGCCTTGAGGGACGGCAAATCGAAGAGGTATAAACGCTGAATTTTATGGTGCAATTTTCATGATTTTTCGACTTACCGTTTGTGAGATATTTAATTTTTAAAAATGTGGAGGAGAGAGAATAAATTGTGGAGGAGAGAGAATAAAGTGACGCATGGCAGAAATCTGTTGGTTCCCTCATTCTCACTCAAAATTGGTGTACTCATTTGAACCTTACTCTAGCTTATTAATTGAATGACTTGTTAACACCCACTATATAGATCATGTATAGTTGTATACTGTAACAACCGACAAATATCCCAACAAAAAAAATTAATTTAATGTTAAGAATAATAAAAGAAACAATTGTCAATTTGAATATACAAAGAGTATAAGATCGACTCATCGACCACATAACCAAACTTTAAATTGATATACGTAATGATGAGTCTCAAAATACGTAATCAAACCAACTAAGAAAAAATTAAACTGTTAAACTCAATTCCACAGCGAAAAGTGAAAGATAATTATGTCTGCATATAAACTTATAGGCTACCCCATATCTTTAACAAGTTAAACAACCTTCATGTATAGATCTCCTAATCCAATCCAACCATTTACTCAATCTCTTTAAGAGTCTAACAAGTTAAACAAAACCAATAATAAAATTTACAATTCTCTTGATCTCAACGAGTTGCAAGTTAAACAACCTTCGTGTATAGATCTCCTAATCCAATCCAACCAATTACTCAATCTCTTTTTAAGATAGACTCTCATCATAGTAAAATTTACAACATTACCGGTCATCAATGTTTTGCATGGTTAGGAGAAACAAATATGTAACATGGTCTCCTTATAAATTATTAGAGAGTATAAGCGATGATGTGAAATCCTTTGAACTTGATTTCTAATAAAATTTTGAAATTATCCAATATATAAATTGATTAATACATTCAATTTAGGTTAATATATATTTATAATATATGTGTTAAGTTTGTCTCATTTTTATAACCACTAGTGGATAGAAATATAGAATTGCACTATATACTAGGGGTGACAATTCGGGTTGGGTCGAGTCAATGGGTTCGGGTTGGCATGTTGATGGGTCATAAATGGTCAACCCAAACCCAACCATTTTAACCCAACCCAAAACCCACTAACCCGGACTCGACCCAAGTAACCCGACTTTTATTGAACTCTATAGGATTTCAGGTTAATAGGTCGGTTTTGGGTCAAATGGGTCACATGGGCCAATCTTTTAAAAAATAATAGGTGATTTAATAAACATAAAAATGTTTAACAATCGTAACTAGAAGTCTGAAGTGATTTTGGGGGAATTGTGAGTTGTGGGGATGTGGACCTATTAACAAAAAAGAACTTCAAATGTTTTATTTAAAACATTAAGTATAAATATTATAGAATTTTAAATCAACTTTTTGAGTATACGGGTCATCGGGTTGACATGATGACCCATCAGGTTACCCGAACCCAACCTGAAAAAAAATCAGGTTATCGGATTTCAGATTTCGGGTTGACTGGTCAAAAAATCCTGATTCAACCTGCTTATTTTCGAGTAGGTCTCAAATCGTGATGGAAATTACCCGCCGGAAGAAAATGTTGTACATTTTTTACATTTTTAAAAAACGTGAAGAAAATGATGTGAACAATCAACATATTTGTTGTAGTGGCCCTACTATATGTTACATTTTTATCATGTATTGTACTTTTTTAAAATAATACGGAGTACGTTCTTACGTAGTAATGAATTATTCACTTGGATCGATATTCCTCAATTGAGGATTTGAGACTGCGTCTGCGCCGTAGTTTTGAGACCACCACATCACCAACCCAACTTAACTTACTATGTTTAAATAATTAAGCGTGATTATATTACTCGGTAACAAGCGTTTTTCATGTTTTAGATCACAAACTATTCATCAAATCCATTCTTCATTTTATTACTCATAATGCCGACAATGAGAAAAAGTATATTAAAAAAATATTTTTTATAATATATGTAAACATTTTATTACGACATAATACCTTTTTAATTATGTCGTTATTTTGAAAGAGAAGACGAAAAACATTAACTGAGTTATGAGTATGGTTGATTGTATGGAAAGCATGAAATTCTAAAACATGGAATGTAATTGACTTGGATAGAAAATTAGAGTAAAACCCAATGAAAAAAGAACGGCGTATTAAAAAAAATAAAATAAAATAAACACATATCGAATTGGATTTTTTTTTTTAATAGTACAAAATGACACTGTAGCAGTCTAGTGCATTAGCTCAAAGTAAAACCCTTAGTTTGATAATTGTGTGGTTTAAGATTTGGTAGTTCTTGTTTCAGTTGTTGATCAACATTATTTTATACCTGAGTGCGAGATGGATTGGGCCGACTCGTTACTCTCCGCGACTTGCGTAAGGACCCGTTACAGTGTATAGGACAACGGTAAGGGTGGTATGAATCGGTGATAGGAGATGAACAGTAATCTCCTAATGATGATAAATGTAGGTGATGAATAGTGGTGAAGGTGTATTGTGAGGTGTTGGGCATGAATAACGCCCAAGTGTTCATATTTATAGTACCCCTCATTTACCTTGATCAGCAAGTTTGGACACGTGTCGTGATCCCATGGTACTTGATCGTACGGCTGGCCGGTGATCTCGATGATACTATTCATCGTACGGTGTACTCACGATCGTGAGGATACCAATCGTACGGCTGACACATGATCTTGGTTATACTGTTCATCGTACGGTGGACTCATGATCGTGGTAGTTTTAATCGTACGGCTACGATTAACACAGCCTGGGTGTGGGGTCCCTGTGATGACGTGGACCAATGATATTCAAGGAAGGAAACCCTTATCGGCTCCTGGGGAGACCACCACTAACGTAGGTGGAATCCGTTATAAGGTTGTCCCCTGCCAGGGGACATAAACCCTTATTTTGATGGGCTTGCACCCTGTGCTGGGCTTTAGATTTATGGGCCTTCCTGTGGGTTATACAGGGCTGTCAATAGTTTGTTGCCTGCTACTGAGGTCCCCTGTAGTGTAGCCTCTCCTGTCGAAGCTTGTCGCCTGGACATGCCTGTCCGTTGGGCCGTCCTGCGCATAGTTTTTGCCTGTTTATTTTGTGGGGCCCGTTCAGGATGGCACACGATTAAGTCCCCCCAGTTTAGTTTGCTGAAGCTTACGTCAGGGAACTGAACTCAACAGCTCGTGGTACAGTAATAGAAGTTTGCAGGTGATGTTTTTGCAGGCCGTTTAAATGGAAGTTGTTCCACTTTTCCGGACTGACAACCATATTTCAGGGAAGTAATTTTCGCAGAATACTTACTATTTTATGAGTGCGAATATTTGACAGGAAACCCTCCGGTCAGGAGATACCTATAATCAGGAAGGACGTGGCTAAATTTTGACGTTACGCTTTTGACTGATGGTGTCCCATCAATGTGTCAGGGAACGGTGTGACTTTTGATTTGTTCAAGACGTTAGCGCGCGTTGGAATTCGTGTAGACGGCTGTATGTGTGCGTGTGACATTAATTAGGGTAGATCACGCGCGTGCCTCCCTGGGGCGTCGTGATTGCCGTACACGTGTAAGGCTCATATTAAAGCCCAAAGGCCCATGGGCCTGTGACGGTTGCGTTGCCCTGCTATAAATAGGGCTAACCCCTCATATTTTCACTTTGCGCTTTTTTACTATCCAAACTCTCTGCCAAATCAAAAATTCCGCGCTTCTCACCGCACGATCAAGATTCCGGCTACCGCAGTAGGTTCGTTCCCTTCGTTCCTGTGTACTTTGTGTTCATTGTCTTTCGTTGTGCATTCTTGTTTTCATTGTTCATATATTTTTAAATAATGGAACCGTCACCGTCTACCACCGCTTCCGCCCCTTCCTCTGCTTTGGTCGGCCCTCTGGCGAAGGTGACCGCCCAATTTTCCGGCGGTACAGTAGATAGCATCCAGAGTATAGTAGATAGAGACGCTATTCTAGGGCTTAGCGCCAAGTACCCTTGTATAGATCTTTTTGAGGCAACCGCGCCTTTACCTTCGCAGCGAGCCCATTCGCCGCCTGCCTGAAAGGTAGCTGTATATTCAGATTGGTTCTCAATTAGCAACTTCAGGCTTCCTCCTACTTCTTTCTTGATTTCTTTCTTAGAGTATTACGGGATCGGTTTTTCCCAGCTTCATCCCTTAGGGCTCCAGAAGATTGTTATGTTTGAGATCTATTGTAGATTACACAGGAAGGAACCTACCCTGTTGTATTTTGCATCTCAATTCACAATAACCAATTCTCCGGAGAGTTGGTTTTCAGTAGCTAAGCGTGGGGGAAAAAACACGAATTTCTGTGGTCCGAGGGTTGATGGATTAAGGGGGTGGAAAGAGGGCTTTTTTTTATGTTGATGACAAGATAATTTGTAACACCCTAATTTTATCAGGAATTTAATTTCGTACGCGGGTATAATTTTATTATAAAGTATTATTATATAAGTGATACAATATAATAGAAAACGTAAAATGGTTTCCCAGTTTCAGACTGTGTAGTTAAAAATAAGAAAGGATTAATAGAAAAACACGTATACAGTGTCGTGTATATTCCATTTCCTTCCTGTTAGTTCCTAAAAACACACAGTAACAAGAGATAAATCGCAGAAGCTAAGTTCCTTCATCAAATCTTTGATCAAACATCAAATTAAGCTTTAATCCTTGAAGAATCAATTCCTTTCATCATCTCTTTCAATCCTCAAATCTTTGTAAGTGATTTCTCATTCTTTTAACCTAGTTTATGGGGGTTTCCATGGGGTTTAGGGAATTAGTGAAATTAATCCGAAATTAGGGTTAGGAATTGTTAAGATCATTGTTAGTAAGTGGATTAGTGATTGATTCTAGCTATATTACATCTTGAAAATGATTAATTGGTTATGGGTGTTCTTGAGTAAACATGGGGTTTTGGTTAAATGTGTATGAATTAGTGTTAATTAGTTAAAAGTGTGATCTATGATGCAATTAGAGTATGAGAACTATGTTAGAACATGATTTAAGTAAAAGTGTTAATGAATCACTTAGGTTAACCAAAGTGGGGGAGGGTTTAAAAGTGATTAATGGTTTAGAGTTATGAATTCCTTGAATTTAAACATGTTGTTATGTGATATGTGTATAGGTGATAAGAAGTTGGAAGTGTTACATTTGGTTGTGTATTGTGCATCATCATTTCAAGACAAAGGTGAGTGATATAAGGATTTAATCAAGTAATGGTCGTATGTGTTTCTGGATTACTCCCGAGTAAGAGGATCATACAACCAAGTGAAGTTAATTGTGCCTTATTTGTTTAAATTGTTACTTGTGAAGTGTTATGACATGAATTGATTGTACATGTTACCGGATAGCTTCCGAGCTAGAGGTGGGTATAATCAAGTGGAGATTATTTGTATTATTTGCATATGATTATAGTGATATGAATTGTGATTGTACATGTTACCGGATAGCTTCCGAGCTAGAGGTGGGTACAATCATGAGTTAGTGATATGAAGCTTATGAAGTTTATGATATAGAGTTGCTAGTTTTACTAGCATAGTGTTTATGTAGCCATGTTATGTATTATTTGGTTAAGTTGCTTATATGCTCACTAAGCAAGAGTGCTTATTGTTTAAGTGTTTCATGTTTTAGGTGGAAGTGGACAAGGGAAGGGGAAGGCGGTTAAAGAGGACTAGCGTGGATTGCATGAAAATAGTGTATGGCAAGTTTCTCTTTTATGTCGTTTGGATATACTTGTGTAAAATCTCCCTTCTAGACATGTTTTAAAAGTGAGTCATGGTGAGCCATGACTTGTGCATTTTTGAAATAGGTTGACTTTGAAAGTCAACTACTCATGTAAATGATGTACATTATGGTCATGGAGTTTTAAAGTTAGTGTTTGAATATAACTAGTGTTTATGAAATGAGTGTATGGTTGAAAATAGTATAATTGTGTTTTCATTGGATATAGAATGTTGACATGTAGTCAAACATTCCATTGGTCAATTATGGGTTGTGATTGGCTAGTCAATGAGTCAAAATAGTCATTGTGGGCCAACGGGTCAAAAAGGGTCAAATTGGGTCTTTAAATGCACCTACGGTCTGAAACGGGTTAGAGAAAGGTAAAGGGTGTGGTAAAGAGTCTTACAACTTTGTTTTGGTATATATGGTATGTGGTCAAAAGCTCAACATCTCAGCCTTCATGGTTTGAGATTTGGTTAGTGCACTAAAATGGTCATTTTATTGTCAAAATTGGTCATACGTCCATTTTCTCGATAAACGGGTATTTTGAAAAAGTGTAAAAAGGGAAAGTTTCATTTTGGCATATTGTCTAACTCGTAACGAGTAAAAAGTTATGCGCGTTTGAAATTCGTATTTGGGTATTAGTTTGTGCAGCCCTGATTCCCGGGGAATGGTAGTCATTCCTGGGGAGTCATCCCTGATTCCCTGTCCCTGGCACGCTTGCGATAGTTGTGTAAATACAAAGTAAAATAACTGTAACTTGGCACGAACAACCTAGTTTTATTGATAAAAAAGTGATTCAACAAAACATGCCAATCAGGAGGGGTGATCAATGTAACACCCCCAAATTCGTTGATTTAGATTAGCGGAAGCATTTAGTTTGAGTACGGGGGTGCCACAATAACAAAGCATGCATACGTATCAGAGCTTATGATTACAACAGAACATAATATATTGAGATGCCAAAAGTATTAATTACAAAGTTTATGATTCATCGAATCGTACAAGTTAAAAGTAATAAGTTTACAAAAGTAGATTTCTGAAATATGACTAAAACATTTCAGTTATACTAAAGAAATCCACGTGTTTCCAAAAGTTGGCATCCTAAACTTCACGGGTCGCCTAATTCTCCATGTATGTTGGCGATTCTTATATGCGCAGCTAATTCCCTGAAAAACATAGTAAAAGTCAACAACGAGGTTGAGTGAATTCACAGGTTTTATGTTTGCAATAGTTGAACCAAGTTTGTAAGCACAGTTGTTATCCAAATACGTTCACGAATAGTAATTGCCATAATAGTCACGTAATGCTTTGTGGAATGTTTTCCAAATACAAGTTTAGTGGGTTGTTCGCCCAAAATTTAGTTTACGTGGGATGTTACCCAAAACAGATACGTGGGATGTTACCCAAAACAGATACGTGGGATGTTACCCAAAATGTCAGTTTAAAAACACGTGCTGGTCGTTCTCCAGCGGTTTACAAACAGTACCGGTCGTTCCCCGGCCAAATACGCACGGGTCGTTCTCCCGTTCAACAAAAACAGTTTACCGGTCGTTCTCCGGTCTAGTTACGCACAGTCCAACAAACGCATGGGTCGTTCTCCCATCCAAGACGCACGGGTCGTTCTCCCGTCCCTTGGCCAGTCGTTCTCTGGCACTAAAATACGTAGCTGGTCGTTCTCCAGCGTTTATATAAAAGTACCGGTCGTTCTCCGGTATACCAAACAAGTTTAAAAGTTTACAGTCGTATGCAAAACAGTTTACCGGTCGTTCTCCGGTCTAGTTAAAACAGTTTGTCGAATAAGTTATTCCATTTGTTCAGTGTGTCAATATGAAAATGTTATTCATAAACACCAGTTTGTTTAATAGTTTAATAGTTCAAGGTACTCTAATTGTTCGAGTAAACAAGTATGATAAACAATCGTATAAGTAAAAGCAGTTATGGCAATAAGTAAAACAGTTGACTATGTTTTCCACCCCTGTTCAAAAGCAGTTAAATCAGTAAAAGTAGGGGCTGTGAACTCACCTGTTGAGTTAAGTGAAAGTGCGAGTGCTAGCAAAGCGTAGTCCGGGTAAAGTCCCTAAGGTCCTATATATAAGAAATAGTTGTATAAGTGGTTGCATAACAACCAGACCATGTTACTCGTTCGTCCAAGAAAGATCGTTTATTTATAAATTCGTACGACTCGTTGGTGATGGTTTTGTAAAAATATTTCAAAGTATTGTTATAAGGTTCTGAAGCTTGCGACGTCGCAGTGGGATGTCGCGTGGGACGTCGCAGTGGGACATAGCAGTGGGACGTAGCAGTTGGACGTAGCAGTGGGACGTCGCGTGGGACGTAGCAGTGGGACGTAGCTGTGGAACGTCGCGTGGGACGTAGCAGTGGGACGTCGCGTGGAACATAGCAGTGGGACGTCGCGTGGGACGTCGCGTGGGACGTCATGTGGGACGTCGTGTGGGACGTCGCAGTGGGACGTCGTGTGGGATGTCGTGTAGGACGTCGCAGTGGGACGTCGCAGTGGTACGTAGCAGTGGGACGTCGCAGTGGGACGTAGTAGTGGGACGTCGCAGTGGGACGTCGCAAATCGCCTGGGACTAATGCGACGTTACGGTCTGTTCATCCGAAAATCGAGATTTTTAACCCAAAAATGCTTAGATCTTTCATATAATGACTTGTAACATGATTGTAAGCTATTATAATGAAGTAAAAGTGAAAAGTTTAGTGTTTTCTTACCCAAAAAGTGTTAGATCCGAAAATTTGGTGGATGATGAAGATGATGATGAAAATGGTGATTTTGAGCCTGAATCCTTGTGTAGATGATGATGATGACGAGTTTGATGATGTTGTGTGTCCGATTTGTTGCTGTTTTTGTTGATTTTGTAGTTGTTTTTAGTGGTTTTTAGAGAGAGAGAAAGTTGAGAGAAAATGTGTGTGTTTTTGGTGGTAAGAAATGAAAATGAGGAAGAAATGGGGGTTTGGGTGGGGGTTTGGGGCAGATTTTTGGGAACCAAAGAGGAGTCCCATTTTGCGGTATTTTATCCGTGTTTGTTTACCCGATTGTTAAATGTTACATTATTTTAACTAATACATTTTAAATTCCATATTTCATTATATTTTTATTAGAATCTTTTTATGAAACCATATTAATTTAGTATTAAAATTTTAAATTTTGTTTTTATTTTAATAATACAAGTTTGCGTTTTACGTTATAAAATGATATGTAAATATTATCGACATAATATTTAATTGTTCACGACGTTATTTAATAATTTCGTTTTATTAAATAATTTTTGTTCACCAACAGTCGTATATTTTTGTCGCGTTTGTTTTCAGATCGTTCAGTACGTAATTACAACTAATTACGAATACGTAATACTACGCGTATTATCTAGTTGGGCTTTGCTAGACTTACCTCTAAAAGTAGTTGTGAATTCACTCAAGTAGGGAATTAGCCTAATAATGCAAGTGATTAATGTTTATTATTGCGTTTAAATTTGCGGGGTGTTACATTCTCCCCATGTTAGAGAAATCTCGTCCCGAGATTTAAAAATCAAGTCGGATCGCCCGGGGCGTATGTTCTCCGAATAAGTCACGTCGTCAATAATAATACCAATTTGCGTGGCGTTCAATTGTTGCCAGAAAATTTTTAATCAGTTTAAGTATGCTCGCGGCATAGTTCAATTAGTTGTTTGTTCGTTTCGTGGTTAAAGTTTTCCAAGCGTTATGTTCGAATCGGCATCCGAATAAAAGAAAATCGTAGCAACAGCTGTTAGGACGTACCGTGCTAGCCGAGGTCCGCAACCGTTTCCGGTGCACGGAGGATGTATGCGCGGCTTGGGGCGTAGCCTTTGTTAACGACGCGGTTGTTGTCGTTTTGATTGTTGCGGTTGTTGTTCTGATTGTTGTTCCCGGTGTTGTTCTGGTTGTTGTTCAGTTTTGGACATTGGTTTCGAAAGTGTCCGGATTCACCGCACTCGTAGCACGCATTTGATCGAGGAAGAGGGGCTGTTTTACAGTTTTGGGCCAAGTGACCCCAGTGTTTGCAGTCTTGGCAGAAGGCGCAATTGCCGGCATGATGCATTCCGCACTTGTCACATCTCGGTTTGTTTCCAAGATAGGTTTTGGGTCCAGAGTTGGTGATTGCGGCGTAGGCTCAGGCGTTTCCCGGGTTCCTGTTTTGTTGAATCTGACGGTCGTTACCCTCGTTGTTCCATTTGCGTTTGTGGGTTCCAGAGTCGCCCGCATCAGTACGGGTAGGTTCAGCTTTCCCTGTAGTAGTTTTCAAAGTGCCGATCAGAATGGCGTCGTCAGTTAAGCTTTGAGCCAGATCCACTGCGCTCCTAAAGGTAGCTGGTTTGGAGGACATAACCATGCCTCGGATCTGTGGGGCTAAGCCCTTGTTGTAACGCTCGATGCGTTTGCTCTCGGGGGTCACCATGTGAGGCACAAGATGTGCAAGCTCCTGGAATCTAGTTGTGTAACCGGTAATGTCAGCGCCGATCATTTGTATGTTCCAGAGTTCGTTTTCAAGTTTCTGCATCTCGTTGGGAGGGCAAAATTCCTCCATCAGCATCTGTTTTAGAGTTCCCCAAGTCATGGAGTAAGCAGCTGGACGTCCAATAACCTGAACCTGAGCGTTCCACCAGGTCAACGCTTTGTCATCTATGGTACACGTGGCGTACTTCACGATTTTGTCGGTGGCGCAGTCGCTGATATCAATCACCGATTCCATTTTCTCAATCCAGTGGACCAGGCCGATGGCCCCTTCGGTCCCGGTGAAGGTGCTGGGTTTACAAGACTGGAAGGTTTTGTAGGAACACCCCTGCTGGGTATTGGTTGGGGTTTCGCTGTTGACTGGAGTGGCTCCGCTATTGTTGGTCAGGTTTTCACGATTTCGGCTGGCCTCGTATTGAGCTAGATGCCTTCAGCCACGCGGCGTTCGATTATTTGCTCGGTTGTTTCTGGAGGCGGAGGTGGAGGAGGAACATTTCGTTGACTGTTTCGAGTATTTCTTTTAGGCGGCATGATGACGTTCTGCAAGGAAAGAAATTGCAGAAGTCAATGCCAAAGAAGGTAAATGCGAAGAACAAAGTTCTAGTTATCAAGCGTTTGGAAAGATTGACAAGTTTTCCCCTTTACGTATCATACGACTATGAAACACCCATATGTACTTAGTATAATATAATCACGTTGGCCAGGCGTCATTATATGATGCTAAATACATACTTCTTTTCATCAATCGTTTAACACGATCCAGTTCATATGAGGTCAAATGAGGGTGATCAAATCGAATGTGATAAGATTCGAAAGATAGTTTTAAGCGTGTCGAGATGTCGTATCGATAGTTAAACGTATGCAAATGTGTGTATGCATGTGCGTTCTAGCCAAGGCTATAGTCTAGGTCTCTAGGTCTCTAGGTCTCTAAGTCACCTAAAGTTTCCTAGTTCGCTATAACCAATGGCTCTGATACCAATCTGTAACACCCCCAAATTCGTTGATTTAGATTAGCGGAAGCATTTAGTTTGAGTACGGGGGTGCCACAATAACAAAGCATGCATACGTATCAGAGCTTATGATTACAACAGAACATAATATATTGAGATGCCAAAAGTATTAATTACAAAGTTTACGATTCATCGAATCGTACAAGTTAAAAGTAATAAGTTTACAAAAGTAGATTTCTGAAATATGACTAAAACATTTCAGTTATACTAAAGAAATCCATGTGTTTCCAAAAGTTGGCATCCTAAACGTCACGGGTCGCCTAATTCTCCATGTATGTTGGCGATTCTTATATGCGCAGCTAATTCCCTGAAAAACATAGTAAAAGTCAACAACGAGGTTGAGTGAATTCACAGGTTTTATGTTTGCAATAGTTGAACCAAGTTTGTAAGCACAGTTGTTATCCAAATACGTTCACGAATAGTAATTGCCATAATAGTCACGTAATGCTTTGTGGAATGTTTTCCAAATACAAGTTTAGTGGGTTGTTCGCCCAAAATTTAGTTTACGTGGGATGTTACCCAAAACAGATACGTGGGATGTTACCCAAAACAGATACGTGGGATGTTACCCAAAATGTCAGTTTAAAAACACGTGCTGGTCGTTCTCCAGCGGTTTACAAACAGTACCGGTCGTTCCCCGGCCAAATACTCACGGGTCTTTCTCCCGTTCAACAAAAACAGTTTACCGGTCGTTCTCCGGTCTAGTTACGCACGGGTCGTTCTCCCGTCCAACAAACGCATGGGTCGTTCTCCCATCCAAGACGCACGGGTCATTCTCCCGTCCCTTGGCCAGTCGTTCTCTGGCACTAAAATACGTAGCTGGTCGTTCTCCAGCGTTTATATAAAAGTACCGGTCGTTCTCCGGTATACCAAACAAGTTTAAAAGTTTACTGTCGTATGCAAAACAGTTTACCGGTCGTTCTCCGGTCTAGTTAAAACAGTTTGTCGAATAAGTTATTCCATTTGTTCAGTGTGTCAATATGAAAATATTATTCATAAACACCGGTTTGTTTAATAGTTTAATAGTTCAAGGTACTCTAATTGTTCGAGTAAACAAGTATGATAAACAATCGTATAAGTAAAAGCAGTTATGGCAATAAGTAAAACAGTTGACTATGTTTTCCACCCCTGTTCAAAAGCAGTTAAATCAGTAAAAGTAGGGGCTGTTAACTCACCTGTTGAGTTAAGTGAAAGTGTGAGTGCTAGCAAAGCGTAGTCCGGGTAAAGTCCCTAAGGTCCTATATATAAGAAATAGTCGTATAAGTGGTTGCATAACAACCAGACCATGTTACTCGTTCGTCCAAGAAAGATCGTTTATTTGTAAATTCGTACGACTCGTTGGTGATGGTTTTGTAAAAATATTTCAAAGTATTGTTATAAGGTTCTGAAATTTGCGACGTCGCAGTGGGATGTCGCGTGGGACGTCGCAGTGGGACGTAGCAGTGGGACGTAGCAGTGGGACGTCGCGTGGGACGTAGCAGTGGGACGTCGCGTGGGACGTAGCAGTGGGACGTCGCGTGGGAAGTAGCAGTGGGACGTCGCGTGGGACGTCAGGTGGGACGTCGTGTGGGACGTCGTGTATGACGTCACAGTGGGACGTCGTGTGGGACGTCGCAGTGGGACGTCGCAGTGGGACGTCGCAGTGGGACGTAGCAGTGGGACGTCGCAGTGGGACGTAGCAGTGGGACGTCGTAGTGGGACGTCGCAAATCGCCTGGGACTAATGCGACGTTACGGTCTGTTCATCCGAAAATCGAGATTTTTAACCCAAAAATGCTTAGATCTTTTATATAATGACTTGTAACATGATTGTAAGCTATTATAATGAAGTAAAAGTGAAAAGTTTAGTGTTTTCTTACCCAAAAAGTGTTAGATCCGAAAATTAGGTGGATGATGAAGATGATGATGAAAATGGTGATTTTGAGCTTGAATCCTTGTGTAGATGATGATGATGACGAGTTTGATGATGTTGTGTGTCCGATTTGTTGTTGTTTTTGTAGTTGTTTTTAGTGGTTTTTAGAGAGAGAGAAAGTTGAGAGAAAATGTGTGTGTTTTTGGTGGTGAGAAATGAAAATGAGGAAGAAATGGGGGTTTGGGTGGGGGTTTGGGGCAGATTTTTGGGAACCAAAGAGGAGTCCCATTTTGCGGTATTTTATCCGTGTTTGTTTACCCGATTGTTAAATGTTACATTATTTTAACTAATACATTTTAAATTCCATATTTCATTATATTTTTATTAGAATCTTTTTATGAAACCATATTAATTTAGTATTAAAATTTTAAATTTTGTTTTTATTTTAATAATACAAGTTTGCGTTTTACGTTATAAAATGATATGTAAATATTATCGACATAATATTTAATTGTTCACGACGTTATTTAATAATTTCGTTTTATTAAATAATTTTTGTTCACCAACAGTCGTATATTTTTGTCGCGTTTGTTTTCAGATCGTTCAGTACGTAATTACAACTAATTACGAATACGTAATACTACGCGTATTATCTAGTTGGGCTTTGCTAGACTTACCTCTAAAAGTAGTTGTGAATTCACTCAAGTTGTGAATTAGCCTAATAATGCAAGTGATTAATGTTTATTATTGCGTTTAAATTTGTGGGGTGTTACAATCAAGCCCTCCTGGGCTTACAGATAGTTGTTCAGACGTAACATTTTTTCAAGTTTGTTGCGTGCCATGTTCGTGGAACAAGAGTACCGTCCAGTTGAGACAAGCTGTAAGCTCCGTTGCCATGGGCTGTTGTTACTTGGTAGGGTCCTTCCCATTTCTGCCCGAGCTTTCCTGTATCTTCGACTCTGGATGCTTCGTTTTTTCTCCATACATAGTCCCCGACTCTGTACTGCTTGTTCTGTACCTTCCTGTTGTAGTACCTGGCCATTTTTTGTTTGTTTCTCTCTTGACGGATAGCCGCCATTTCCCTGATTTCTTCTGTTAGATTCAAGTTTTTCCTGTAGGGATATCACATTGGCGTCTTCTTCAAATGTCAGGACTCTCTCTGTGGGGACACTAATCTCTGCAGGGATTACTGCCTCTATTCCATATACCAAACTGAAAGGGGTAACCCAGGTGCTATCATTTTTTGGAAACGTTCGGTGTGCCCACAGGACGTTCGGAAGTTCCTCGACCCATCTAGTCCTAGACTTTCCCAACCTAGTCTTGATCCCTGCAACAATGTCCCTGTTGGTCACCTCCACCTGTCCGTTAGCCTGAGGGTGTGCTACGGAAGTAAAGGTTTGTTTAATTGAGAGTTCTTCACACCATGATTTGAAGGGGTCAGCTGCGAACTGTGTCCCATTGTCACTTACAATCTCATGTGGGATTCCAAACCGGCACACAATGTTTTCCCAGACGAAGTTCACCATTTTCTTACCTGAGATCTGAGCAACGGGCCTTGCTTCCACCCACTTAGTGAAATAATCAATTGCCACCACAATGAATTTTACTCCTCCAGCCGCTGGTGGGAAAGGTCCCACAATATCGATCCCCCATTTGTAGAAAGGCCATGGAGAAGTGACAGGAATGAGATCATGCCTTGGGGTTCTGGAGATAGGTGCATGAATTTGGCAGGACTGACACTTTCGAACTATCTCTAGGGTGTCCTGATGCATTGTGTGCCAAAAATATCCCTGGCGCATTATATTTCCTGTGATCGCACGAGGGCCTGAGTGGAGGCTACAGGAACCCTCATGGATCTCTCTGATAAGATTCTCCGCCTGTCTGGGACCGGCACACCTGAGATTCGGTCCCAAGAAAGATTTCCTGAGCAATTCTCCTTTCTCGATGAGATACATTGGTGCCTTAATCCTGATTTTTCTAGCCTGAGTCCTATCAGCGGGGAGTGTCCCATTAAGCAAGTAGTCCCTGATAGGGGTCATCCAATTGTCTTCGTCTTCTTCGACTGGGTTAACTTCGTAACTGCTGTTGATTGACTTTTGTTTTAGAACTTCGACTAACACTTCCTTGGTTAAGTGAGCAAAGGTGAGAGTGGCCAGCTTGCTTAAGACATCAGCTTTCTTGTTCTGACTCCTTGGGACTTGATCAATTTTAAAGTAGCTGAACTTGCCTTTGATTTCTTGCACAACTTCCAGATATTTTTTCATTGCCTGCTCTTTGGCTTCAAAATTTCCGTTTACCTGGTTGGCCACCAGCTGCGAGTCAACAAACACTTGGATGGACGTGATGTCCATCTGTTCAGCGATCTTTAGTCTGGCGATTAGTGCCTCATATTCTGCTTCATTGTTCGTTGCAGGGAATTCGAACCTTAAAGCATAAGTGTGTTCTTCGCCAGCTGGACTTGTAAGGATTAGCCCTGCTCCTGACTCCCAGAGCTAGCTGCACCGTCAGTATAAAGTTCTCAAATTTCCGTTGGCTTACTGTTGACGGTCAGGGAGCTCTTGCCTTCTGTCTCCCCTGGAAGCTCAGCCAGGAAATCAGCCATTATTTGTCCCTTCATTGCACTCTTAGGGCAAAAAGTAATTTCATGCTCGCCTAGCTCTATTGCCCATTTTGCCATTCTCCCCGACTTTTCCGGTTTTAGCAGTACCTGTTTGATTGGCTGGTCGGTTAGCACCACTACTGGGTGTGCCTGGAAATACCTTCGCAGGCGCCTGGCTGTGTGTACCAGAGCCAGGACTAGCTTCTCGATTGGGGAATAATTTAATTCAGCCGGTTGAAGTGCTTTGCTGACAAAGTAGACAGGCATTTGAATCTTGTTTCTTTCGGCAATCAGGACTGAACTTATCGCCCCACTTGAGGCTGCTAAGTACAGGGTTATTTTATCTCCTGGAATAGGTGCAGTTAGTGTAGGGAGTTCTGTCATGAGGGCTTTCATCTCCTGAAACGCTTGTTCGGCCTGTTCAGTCCACATAAAGTCTTTCTTTGCTGTACCCTTTAAGGTTGAGAAAAAGGGCAACGATCTTTCTGCCGCTCTAGACAGAAACCTGGTCAGGGCGGCCAACTTCCCTGAAAGGCTCTGAACTTCCTGTTTTGTTTTCGGGGAAGGCATGCCTGTTACCGCCTGGACTTTTTGTGGGTTTGCCTTGAATCCGCCGGCGGTGATCACATGTCCCAGGAACATTCCCTCTTCAACTCCAAAACTGCATTTGCTGGGATTTAACTTCATGTTGATGCCCCGAAGGGTGGTAAATGTTTCTGAAATGTCTTCCAACTTGTTTGCTTCTGACGCACTTTTAATGACAAGGTCATCCACATATGCTTCCACATTTCGACCAATTTGACCTATGAAGGCGGAATCTATCACCCTCTGGTATGTAGCTCCCGCGTTTTTTAGCCCAAAGGGCATTTTTTTGTAACAAAAAATTCCCTGATTGGTGTGGAGCGCTGTCTTGTCTTCATCATGTTCAGCCATTTGAATTTGGTGATAGCCCTTGTAAGCATCCAAGAAACATTTTAGTCTATAACTTGCTAAGGACTCTACTTTCCAGTCAATCTCAGGCAGCGGATAATTGTCTTTTGGGCAGGCTTTGTTTTAAGTCTGAGTAATCAACACACATTCTCCAGGAACCATTAGGCTTCTTTACCATGACGGGGTTGGCCACCCATGTCTGGTACTTAACTTCTCTTAGTATCCCCGCGCCTACGAGGTCTTCTACCTCTTTTTGCAGGAAGGCAATTCATTCTGGAGCCATCCCACGCTTCTTTTGTCTGGAAGGAGTCACTCCTGGTCTAACGTTCAGGGAGTGCTCAGCAATGCTTCGTGGGACCCCTGTCATATCAGATGGTCGGAATGCAAAAACGTCATGATTTTCTATTAACAATGCTTTTAGCTGTTGCTTTATCCTGGTTGGGAGCTTCTTGCCAATAGATACCGTCTGGTCTGGGTGTTCCTGATTTACCACAATCGCCTCATGTTCGTTGTCGGGTTGAGGTATATTTCCTGATTCTAGTGTATGGTTCACTTGAGAACATTCAATTTGTAGCAGCCTATCCGCATGAACAGTTGCCACTCCTTCTGGCGTTGGGAAACGTACCATTCCGTGGACTGTTGAGGTGATTGCTCTAAACTGGAGCATGGTTGTTCTTCCCAGTATAACATTGTACTTAGAGGGAGAGCGAACAATTACAAAATCGAGCGTGGTTGTTCTGTACCGTGGGTTAGCTCCCAATGTAACTTCAAGTTTAATCTTCCCTATCGGCCAATTTGTCTCTCCTGAGAAACCTACTAGAGGCTGCAGGAACTCTTCCCTGCGACTTTTGATATGCCTTGGTAACTGTTCGAAGCAATGCTCATACATGATCTCCGTATAACTACCACTGTCCAGATAAATTCTGCTGACTTGGAAGTTGGCAATTCTTGCCGTAATAACCAGTGGTTCCGCTGAGGGGTTTACATGATGTATGGCTGGAAATGCTATTTCTTGCAACTCCCATAATTCCACCTGTTCTATTTTTCGCTTCTGTCTTGGGGCTAGGGGGCTGATCATGAGTATTACCGCATCAGGCTTGGGTAATTCAGCTGTAGCTTTACCTTTTTTGGCTTCTCCCTGTTGGAATTCCCTGGCACCCTGGGCTAAGTGTTCCAACTTGCCATCTTTGATTGCTTTGTAGATTTGAGCCTTGAGCTCTCTGCATTCGTTAGTGTCATGGCCTGGTTCTTTGTGGTACTTGCAATACTTGCCATTTTCTTTTGCCTTAGAGTTCATGGGATTTGGTTTTTTGAACCCCTTGGCCACAGGCTCCGTTGCCAGTATTTCATGCGGGGTTTTTGACAGGGAGGCAATAAGCGTATCTTTTTCCGCATGCCTATTATAAGGCTGAAATCTATTTGAGAGTCCCGTAATCACTATCGATTAGTGATTTGGAATCGCAAAGTGTAAAGTTTAATTGTAGAAGGGGGGTTGAATACAATTAAAAACTTTTTCTGATTTTAACTAAGTTAATTGAAAGTTCTTAATCGTTATAACAGAAACAGAGTATATCAGATAACATATATGACAATATCAAAGAACAATATAATAGTAGCTGAAATGGTGAATTGTATTGATCATAAAATTCACAAGTGTTGAATGCGGAATGGATTAACCAAATTTAATCCAATTCAAACACTTAGCTAAACTATTACAATCGAGATAAACAGCAGTGGACAACACGCTGACTGTTCACTCTATGAATCGCTAAATCGTGCTTAGACAAACTACTCACTGACACACAAGTGATTAACACGAATTGAACGACTAGCCTCAACAGTACAAAACACTGAACTATTTATACTACAAGAGTTCCTAAAATATCGCCTACAAAATAGGATCTTGGAAGGACACGTGTCGCTGCTTGATTGGTTTGAACTCTGATGAACCGACATTCTGCGGGTCCCAATTCTGTTACCGCAAATATCTCGTTACCTTAAAACCAATCACTTGCTGCCACGTAATCTTTCGGACATACTTCGAACTGGAACACTCTTGCTGATGTATAGATAAGTACAGTACTTTTTAGTACTTGATGATTGAGAGGCTTTATTGAATAGTCCCTGAAGATGCAGCAATCCTCCTCACTCACTGCTAGCTAACATGCTCTTGTAGAATGAATTGAACTAAAGATCTTCAATGACTAGCTGTTATTCTGGCAGTGACTTTTGCCTTTATTGATTTGAAGAAGTAAGGCTCTCGCTGACATAGATCAACGACACACCAAGTTGAGCTTTAAATCTTCCTCAGCATATCAAGCGGAATGAATGACGATCAGCGAAACCTATCATCAGCAACAGCAGCTTCGATACAATCCATTTCTTCATCGAGTAGTGAACAGTTGAGTTGGTCAGCGACCAGTGACTTCATCATGGTCAGCGATTAGTGACTCAACAATCTCCCCCTAAATGATTGTGATTGAAGCTCCCTAGACAAACTTGTTGTTGTGAAAGTTTATAGTCAGTGTTTAAGATTTTAAACATTCAGTGACTTTATACTTGTGATCCATTCATTTTTCTTTTTTAATTCTTTTGATATGATCTGAGTTTTGCACTTTGGTTTTCTCAAAAAAATCATATATTATTGAACTGCAAAATATAAAGTACCGATAGTTTTTCAGTTTACAATATATTTAATCTATCTCAAACTTTAAATCTACTATCTTCAGCGATTAGATAAATAGCAGAGATTCCTACTATCTTCAGCGATCAGATGAGATAGTGACTTAAGACTTTCAACCCAACAATCTTCAACATGACGTCTTCTCACGAAGCTTTAACCGACTGAAAATCAATGAACCTTCATCTTCAGATACTTAGATTTTGAGAAGGATTCATTGCTAAGCTGAAGTGGCACAAATATTGAATAAAATCACCAAGAAAAGAAAATTGTAACTCAAATAGAGGAAATACATGTGATATGATTTCCAAGTATCAGCTAATTTGATAGCATCAGTGATTTCAACAATGATATGATTTCCAAGTATCAGCGATTTGTTGCATGAGCAACATTGGTTTTTGAATTCATTTGCACGTTTTCTCCCCCTTGACAATATCACCAAGTAGATCAGTGTTTCTTTGGTATCATCAGTAGCACTTGAATATTTCTCCCCCTTGATGATAGCATGAAATACTGTGTGTAATAGGTGATTGGTTTTCTCATCATCATCAGCTTGTGTTTTAGCTGATGGATCATTGAAAACAGAGAGATCAACTTGTATCTCTCTCTGTGACTAGAGAGAGACATTGACAGCTGGTGCAGTGAGAGATGAGAGATAGCTCGGGTCTGTAGCCAGTGATGTGACACCAGCGAAGAGTGTGTTAACACCCACTGATGTCACTTGCCCTTTGTTTAAAACATCATTCTTTTGTGAGAATAATGAGTGGCTCATGGGTTGACTCGATAAAAGTTTGAGATTTGAAAACACGATTTTATCAAGAATGCCCACAGTGACTGAACGTTCAGACCCTGTTTCATCCTTGGCGTCCGAAGACGTCTTCTTCTTGAGATTTCTTGCAGAGGTTGGTAAAGTATTCTGGGATGGTGGTTGACCAGTTTTGATCACTGTGGGTTTTGACAGTGATATGGTTGATTGGGGGGCAGAATCAGACATATGTACAAAAGTTACATGCTGGGACACAGAGATTCCCCAAAAAAAAATGAGAGCAAATGATAAAAACTGTGTAGTGCTCTGTTTTTCGTCAAGAAGTTTTATTCAAAGAAGTTATTTTTTGAAAATTGTTGTAGCAAGATCTATGTTTCTACGTAGGCTTGAAAAGCTTTAAATTTGTAGAAATGATTTAAGTAAAACTTGATTTTGATCTTGCTAATACTCCTTCTCTTTCTTTTTCTTTTTTTTTAAAAGAAATTATAACAGAGTGATAAAGAAATGATCAGAAAGAGGGTGATTTGTGAAATGAGGTGAAGGATTGGTTTTATAATGAAGTTATGTGAGAAGTATGTGGTGAAAAATGAAACGTCGTAGTTGATGATGGTGGTAAGTAGGGGTGGAATAGGGGTGATTATTTATGATGTTAAATGGGATAGGGGTGATGATTGTGAAGCTTGGTGGCATTAATGGTATTTTGAAAGGTGCGCCGGAAAAGTATATGTGACGTAAGGAAGAAATAGTGTCAGAGGTGCAATTTTGTGACACATCCCTTCAAATAATGATAAAAGAATCAGGGAGTCCCTGAAAAAAATAACACTTATATTCAAAAAAATACTAATCATAATTTTCAATTTGCCTGAGATGTTATCTCACTGATTTAGTCACAACTTAGAATACTAACTAAGTCAGAGAGATTTGATCATTGGTAAATATGAATCATAATTTTTATTCATTGAGTATGAGTGTTGTTTTAAAATAAAATTTATAGAGACTTATTTTTCGCTGAAAGAGTTACAGCTTAGAATACTAACAAGATCAGCTAAGGAATAGGTCTCTGAAAAAAAAAATTTATTATTATTATTATATATATATATATATATATATATATATATATATATATATATATATATATATATATATATATATATATATATTTTAAGTGAGTATAGATTATGTCTGATATGAACTATGTAATATTTTACTATATTATCTTTCACTGATCTAGTTACAACTTAGAATGCTAACTAAATCAGCAAAAAAAAAATATAGGACAATAACAATATAGGTCATATGGAGACATAACAGATACTCAAATTTAAAAATTGAAGCCTTTAAACAAAAAATAACTAACTGAGCTTGATAGCTGAGCTAGTCATTTAAGTTTAACATGCCAAGCTCGCTGATAAGAAAATTAAATCTTTTCTCATCTAAAGGTTTTGTAAATAAATCAGCGAGTTGGTAATCAGTTGGAATAAAATGCAATTCAATATCACCTTTCATCACATGGTCCCTGATGAAATGATATCGGACATCAATGTGCTTTGTCCTTGAGTGCATTACTGGATTGTTGGCAATGGCTATAGCACTTTGACTATCACAGTAGATTGGTATTTCACTGAAGTCAAAGCCATAGTCAGCAAGCTGATTTCTCATCCAGAGAATTTGAGCAGTACAGGCACTTGCAGCAACATATTCAGCTTCAGCAGTTGAAGTTGAGACGAAGTTTTGTTTCTTGCTGGACCAGCTTACTAGCTTTTCTCCAAGAAATTGACAGCTTCCAGATGTACTTTTTCTATCCAGTTTGCATCCAGCATGATCAGAATCAGAGTATCCTTTCAGAGAGAAGTCTGAACCAGATGGGTACCAGAGACCAAGATTAGGAGTACCCTTCAGATATCTGAATATCCTTTTGACAGCGAGTAAATGTGAGTCCTTTGGATCAGCTTGATACCTAGCACAAAGACATGTAGCAAACATAATGTCTGGTCTACTAGCAGTTAGATATAGTAGCGACCCGATCATTCCTCTGTAAGCAGTAATGTTTACAGATTTACCATCAGGATCAGCATGTAGCTTTACTGCAGGTGACATGGGTGTAGCAAGGGTTGAGCAATTAGCAAGTTCAAATATCTTTAACAGATCTTTAACATATTTTCCTTGACTTATAAAAATTCCAGTTTTGGTTTGTTTTATTTGCAAACCAAGGAAAAATGTTAATTCACCCATCATGCTCATCTCATAACTTTTGGTCATGAGATCAGAAAATTCCTTGCACATGTCACTGTTAGTAGACCCGAAAATGATATCATCAACATAGATCTGGACTAATATGACATCTCTCTTATCTCTTTTGATAAATAATGTGCTGTCAATTTTGCCTCTGACGTAACCACATTTTATCAGGTAGACAGAGAGAGTATCATACCATGCTCTGGGAGCTTGTTTTAGTCCATACAGGGCTTTATCAAGTTTGTAAACATAACCCGGATGTTTTGGATCAATGAATCCAGGTGGTTGCTTGACATACACTTCTTCCTGCAGCTTGCCATTCAGAAAGGCACTTTTCACATCCATTTGATATACTTTAAACTTCTTGTGAGCTGCATAAGCAAGAAATAGCCTGATTGCTTCAAGCCTAGCTACTGGTGCAAAGGTTTCGTCATAATCGATGCCTTCTTGCTGACAGTAACCTTGTGCAACTAGTCTAGCTTTGTTTCTTGTAACCACACCATCAGCATCTATTTTATTTCTGAACACCCATCGTGTTCCAATCACTGATTTACCAGCGGGTTGTGGTACAAGCTTCCAAACTTTATTTCTTTCAAACTGAGATAGTTCTTCTTGCATGGCAGCTATCCAGTGATGATCAGTGAGTGCTTCATCAACCTTTTTTGGTTCCATTAGAGACACAAAACTTACAAATAAACAAAAGTTAGCAGTTGCTGATCTTGTCTGAACCCTGGATTGTGGATTACCAATAATCAATTGATTATCAATATGTTTTGTCCACTTAGTCATTCGCTGAGGTTCAGCAATGACTTGATTACTTTGTGAGGGTTCTGAAGGCAAATCAACATTTGTAGCATGAGTATTGTTGTTATGCGAGTTTTGGTTTGGACATTGAGTTGATGATGATGGGACATCTATAGGTAAAGATGATGTTCCTGAATTATTCTCAGCTAAAGTAGAACTGGAATTGATTTCAGGAATATTATCTTCACCTTCAGAGTCAGATGAGAAATTTTTATATTTCTTATCATTTGATTTGATTTCATGTGATAAGTCACCATCCATTTTGTTAAAAACAAGATTTTCATATTCTTTTGGATCAGTAAGTGACTCATCATACGATTCATCAAAAGTAACATCCATTGATTCCTCAATACATTCTCTTCGTTTATTATAGACTCTGAAAGCTTTAGAGATGATTGAGTAACCAACAAATATTCCTTCATCAGCTTTGGGATCAAACTTTCCTAAGTGATCTCTTTTGTTTAGAATGTAGCAGGTACTACCAAAAACATGAAGAAAACTTATATCAGGTTTTCTCCCCCTTAACAGCTCATATGCTGTCTTACTGTACCTTTTGACAATCAGTGACATATTTTGAGTGTAGCAGGCAGTGCTTACAGCTTCAGCCCAGAAATAGGTCTTAAGACCAGCATCAATGAGCATTGACCTTGCAAATTCAATCAAGGTTCTATTTCTCTTTTCTGCCACCCCATTTTGTTGGGGTGTTCTTGGTGCAGAAAAGTTTTGAGAAATACCTCTTGAATCACAAAAATTTTCAAGGTCAAAATTTTGAAATTCAGTACCATTATCACTTCTCAGATGTTTTACCGTGACATCATTTAGATTTTCCATTTTTCTGACAAAGGATATGATCTCACTGGAAGCTTCACTTTTGGCTTTGAGAAAAAATACCCAAGTGTATCTGGAGTATTCATCTACTATCACCAAACAGTACCTTTTTCCTCCAAGACTTGGCGTACTCACTGGTCCAAATAGATCCATATGAAGCAAGTAAAAACATTCTGTTACTGATGAAGTCTGCTTACTTTGAAGGACGAGCTGTGATGCTTTCCCTTTTCACATGCTGAACAAAGCTTGTCTTTGTCATAAGACATTTTCGGTAGTCCAGTGACTAAACCATTCTTGCTCAGTTTGTTAATTGCTTTGAAGTTCAGATGAGAAAGTCGCTTATGCCATAACCATTTTTCTTCTGAAACGGTTCTGGAGTAAAAACATGTTCCTGACTGTGCTGAATCTATATTGACCACATAAGTATTTCCTTTTCTGTTTGCAGCAAGAACAGCACTTCCCTTTTTGTTATAAACAACACCAGCTTCATGATCAAAAAGTACCTTGTTCTTGGAATCACAAAATTGACTGATGCTTAATAAATTGTGCTTCAAACCTTCTACATATGCTACTCGCTTGAACATTACATTACCATTGGTTAAGACACCATACCCTTTGGTTTTCCCAACTTTGTTATCACCAAAAACTACATCAGGACCTTTTTCATCCTGATAATCACTGAGCAGCGACTTACATCCTGTCATATGCCTGGAACATCCGCTGTCCAAATACCAGATGGTTTCTCTAAGAATGCTTTTGTAGATGCTGTCAGAGTCTCATCCTGATGCTGAACATTTCTGAGCTACTTCCTTGATTTTTTCATGGAATTCAACATCATTAGCCATTAAACAATAATCTTTGTCTAGGCAAAGCATTGCTTCTTCATAATCAGATGAGGAAGATGAATCAGAGTCGCAGAGTGAACTTTCTTCAGCAACAAATCCTTTTCTCTTCTTTTTTTCAGATTTTGACAATTCTTTCAGTTTCTTATATTTTGCCTTGTACTTGTTGTACTTGTCATTTCTGACATCTGACACGGGTTCAGGGACTTGATTTACTGACTTTGATCTGCATTCAGCTGCAAAATGACCAATTCTGCCACACTTGTAGCATTCACCTTTGGTTTGAAATTTATTAGATGATGGAGCACCGGCGAATCTTCTTGATCTGGTGTTCCTTCTGAAATTAGCAACCATCATGGCCATATCCTTCTCAAGCTTCTCCAATCCTTCATCATACTCGTATTCTGACTGTTCTTCATCTTGACCACCTTCCTCTTCAGCTATCAGTGACTTTGAACTTTTCTTGGACACTTTTGACTTCTGTCTCTGATCGATTTCATCAAGCTCTGCTACAAGGGCATTGGATATCTTCTGACTTCCAAGAGTAGCACGAATATGCTCACTCTGATCAGCTTGCTTTTCAGACTGCTCCCAATTGAGCAAAATACCATAGACTTGAGTTAAATTCAGAATTGAATAATAATTTCTCTGTCTGGTACACGTTGCAATGGTTCCCCAGATTTTCCTTGGCAGCAACTCAAGAAACTTTTCAACAACAAATCTCTGTTCCTTGCCTATACCAGCCTTCTCCATTTTGTTCATCAGTGACTGGTATCTGGTGTAAGTGGAAGACAAAGATTCATTTGGTTCCATTGCGAACAGCTCATACTGGCGAGTGAGATTGACTTCCCTGCAGCGAATAATATCAGGAGTTCCTATATATATATTCCTAAGGGTATCCCACATGTCTTTAGCATTTCTACAAAGTCTGATTGATTCGAACACTTCATCAGGAAGTGCCATGCCTATGTAGATTTTAGCTTGTTTATCAAGCCTAACCAATCGCCTATCCTCATCAGTCCATTGTTCCTCTCTTTTAGGTAAAATCATTTCTGGTATAGCTGGAGTAGTAGCTGTTGCAATTACAGCAGGAACAATAGTAGTTGGGATATGTGGACCATTGGTTATGATATTACAGAGACGGTCATCAACTAAGTCCAAAAACATCATCATCCGGGACATCCAAGTTTCAATCCTTGAAGGATCAAAAGCTGGAGGTTTGGTTGTAGAACCATTTCCCTTTTGATAGTCAGAGTCAACACAGCTGTACTTTACAGATTCCATTGCAGACCTGGTTAATTGAAGTTAAACCAACTCTGCTCTGATACCAATTGAGAGTCCCGTAATCACTATCGATTAGTGATTTGGAATCGCAAAGTGTAAAGTTTAATTGTAGAAGGGGGGTTGAATACAATTAAAAACTTTTTCTGATTTTAACTAAGTTAATTGAAAGTTCTTAATCGTTATAACAGAAACAGAGTATATCAGATAACATATATGACAATATCAAAGAACAATATAATAGTAGCTGAAATGGTGAATTGTATTGATCATAAAATTCACAAGTGTTGAATGCGGAATGGATTAACCAAAGTTAATCCAATTCAAACACTTAGCTAAACTATTACAATCGAGATAAACAGCAGTGGACAACACGCTGACTGTTCACTCTATGAATCGCTAAATCGTGCTTAGACAAACTACTCACTGACACACAAGTGATTAACACGAATTGAACGACTAGCCTCAACAGTACAAAACACTGAACTATTTATACTACAAGAGTTCCTAAAATATCGCCTACAAAATAGGATCTTGGAAGGACACGTGTCGCTGCTTGATTGGTTTGAACTCTGATGAACCGACATTCTGCGGGTCCCAATTCTGTTACCGCAAATATCTCGTTACCTTAAAACCAATCACTTGCTGCCACGTAATCTTTCGGACATACTTCGAACTGGAACACTCTTGCTGATGTATAGATAAGTACAGTACTTTTTAGTACTTGATGATTGAGAGGCTTTATTGAATAGTCCCTGAAGATGCAGCAATCCTCCTCACTCACTGCGAGCTAACATGCTCTTGTAGAATGAATTGAACTAAAGATCTTCAATGACTAGCTGTTATTCTTGCAGTGACTTTTGCCTTTATTGATTTGAAGAAGTAACGCTCTCACTGACGTAGATCAGCGACACACCAAGTTGAGCTTTAAATCTTCCTCAGCATATCAAGCGGAATGAATGACGATCAGCGAAACCTATCATCAGCAACAGCAGCTTCGATACAATCCATTTCTTCATCAAGTAGTGAACAGTTGAGTTGGTCAGCGACCAGTGACTTCATCATGGTCAGCGATTAGTGACTCAAAACTATTTCCCCTTCCAAATTTTCCTCCCTGTAGTCCCTTACCCTTTCCCTGATAAGGTTGGGACCTGTGATCATTTTTTGAGTTGTTGGCGGCCTGCTTGATCCTCTGATTAAGCTTGCGTTTTTCCATCGCCCTGGCATAGTCCCTGGTTTGAGATACTTGTATAGCAAAAGTTGATGGTGTATCGCCGATGAATTTGTCTACTAGTGCCTGAAATCTGCTTTCATCCAAACATGATATAAAACCTGATACCTGCTGACTTTCTGGCAGTCCTGGTATTTTCAGGCTTTCATCAGTGTATCTGTCTACGAAATCTTCCAGCGTCGGTTATTCACTCGTTTCTTTTTGCTAGATAATTGTCCTTATATGGTTGCTAATATGTTTTGGTGGGATTGGATAGCCGGGTCTATCAATCAATTGTTGGATTGTAAGTAGGCCCATTGTAATATTTTTGGATCGTGTTGGATGAAATCAAATTTTAGAGTTGTTGAAGTTTTGGCTTCGATTTGGTCTGGTCGGAATTATTATCGCCTTTGAAAAACAAAAGGTTGTATGACGTTTCAAAACTTGGGAGAATTCGTGTAAATGTCTAATTGACATAGACTGGCGTGAAGGAAAGAGCCATGATTATGGATTATAGTATACGATTATACGAGTTACCAGCAATGTTTTGTGGTAGACTTGTTGTACAGAGTATAAGTATACAAATTCAAGTCAAACTTGCAAAAGTCAAACTTTTTTAGGTACTCATCATGAATCATTGGAAAATTTATAAGACCTCTCCAGTAAGGCCCTTCCCAATGGTTATGTCTGTTTGGAACTGACGTTCGTCGGTCTAACCAACACCAATGGCACGGGTGTGTCGCTTTTGCTTGTCGGTTTCCCACGTCGGATATCCGACGGCTCGTCTGTTTTTTTTTCTTTTCTTTTCTTTTTGTGTGTGTATAACTAAAGGTAAATTGTTAAATGTGGGCTCAAAATTTAAAGTGACGGAGTCACTGATGACAGGGGTTCGTCAGTTTTGTAAAAAACTTACGTGGCGTAGACGTGGCACGTCGGTTTCAGTCAGTTTCAGTCTGCCATTGGGAGTGCTCTTATTCGGGTATAAAACCATAATTATATTCAAAACTCGAAAAACTAACATTACTTTAACGATCATGAATCATTCGAACTTTTTAGTCAAATATAGAGCATGAATATTGTCTAGTGTGTTAGAAACAAACAATAATACTCTCTATTTAATTTGTTTAGATTGTGGAAAAGAATTTGAATTGCGTCACTTGGTCAGCAATGGGTGGAAAGAAACGAGATGCATGTTTGCACAATTACACGTGTTTTTGACCATACAAATGCGTTCAACTAATATTGAACTTTATCACTAGCCAAATTAGTCAAGTTTTTATAGACACGTACATTTATAAAATTAATAGCTTATAGAGCTTATATTTATTATTAGTAATATATATAAACAAGACTTTATCGCCCAACTTATTTGAAGTCCTCCCCCTAATATATTAAAAGAAAGACTTATATTTGATTCCAGTACGAGTAAATATTTACTTTTACGTACGATCATTAGATTCAAAACTTTGACAAAAATAAAGATGATAAAATATTTTTATATATAAATGTAAGTAAATAACAAGCTAAATTATGTATTACGGGGTAATAGTCGATCATCTAGTTATTATAATAATGCTAAAAATGGGCAAAATTGTTTTTTTTTTTTTTTTTTTTGAATTTTTATTACCTAAAACCAAAAGTACAATAACACAAGATACAACCCACAATATATAGACAAAGACATAGCACGAAACATTCTATACATATAGCACATTTAAATCCGTGCAATTTTACTGCATAGCGTATTATCGCATAAAAGAATACATAACCTATCTCGAGTACACTTTTCCCTTAGTAATATATTTATGGAGTCGTGAATGATCAACAAATCTACAAGTTTCATTCTTTATAAGAAATATAAATCAGAATCAAACAATAGTTTCAATTAGCTACGACCGAATACTTATTAAAATACAGTTTGTAGAGTCTATCTTTTGGTTGTTCTATTTTAATATCGCGTGCCAAATAAATAATTCAATAAGTGTTAAAGAAACAGAGCATTAATGGTTAATTTTGTAGAAGAATTATTACGCAGTAGCTAGCATAAATTTTTTCCTTTCGGTTAAGTATTTGTAAATGTATGTAACTATGCGTTTACTTCTTTAGTGTGTACGTAACTATATTGACCTCCATTGTATGCACGAAACTATTTATTGTCGTACATTGTATGAATTTTGGTGACTTGTCAACTGGTAAAGAAGCCACTTGTCACCTTATATTTGATAACACGTCACCAAAATACATACGATGTAAGACAATAAATAGTTTCGTACATATAATGGAGGTCAATTTAGTTACGTACACACTAAAAAAGTCAACGCATAGCTATATACATTTATAAACACTTAACTCTTTTCCTTTTAGCTACACCACAATAAACCATCCAGTCTTATGAATTAACACATAATTAATTGATTAACACTATATACCATATACCATACAAAATAACATATACATACTACGTAGTAATCTAGTATAATATGATACAAAACGTATAATGTATACTCGTGATAGTGATGTGTGTGAGTGCTTGTATCTCCAAAAGATATAAATGCATTTCGTCGAGTTTCAACGCGCATTCAATCAAAATGTTTTCGTTAGGTCGAGTTTATCCATTGTTTTGGTACTTATAGTAATATCAATCTTAATTGCAAGATACAAATTAAAGATTAACCTATCTAATCTAAATATACTAAAGTAAAAGTAAATTCGAAGTTAAACACATTATTGTTTATCTTTTTGACAATAGAGTGCGCCTTCCAAATTCTTTGTTATTAGTGAGAAAAACATAGCATAAAGTGAGTCAAAATTGGCAGATATTAATTAATTATATTTATATTTATATTTATAATAAATAACAAGTGTAGTCCATAGCATAGAAACCCACTTTAATAAATTTCCAAAAAAAAAAAAAAGGTGGAATCTCCCTACATGTTTCCTTCCACAAAATATGCATGCATGTGGTAAATCAACTACTACTTCTTAATTCTATATCTTATATTACCCACGTTCCCTACTTTCCAACTAAACAATTTGATATGTTTTTATATTGTCTCAAATCTTTATTTTTATTTATGGAAGAAATACGATGATCTGGTTATTGTTTTTAAAAGTTAAATTATACTCCATCCGTCTCACTTTAAGTGTCCACATTACTATTTTTGATTGTCCCAAATAAATGTCTTCTTTTATGTTTTAACCAATCGAAATAGACTTTAGTGGGTAGATATGTTATTTGATTGGTTAAAAGTGTAGTTAGTGGATTATCTTAAACTGTGTGTAAAATCAAAGTGGACACTCTGGGTGGGACGGAGGGAGTAATCAATTTCGTCATGAGCCAATCATCATTGTACTTGTTATACTAAAAACTAAAATAAAATGTAGCATTAAAATATGTGAAAGAAAGCGATTTTAGATAATTTCATGGACTTTGTAATATTAAACTATTAAACATCATTCACTATTAATGTATATTTTCATTTTGCTGTTCACGGTGTAAAAATTACAGGATAAATGCTTGTAAATGTAGTTAAATGATATTTATAGTGTGTGCCTAAATATTTGGGTGTATATTATGGATTTTTACTCTTCATACCACTTATTTTTTTTAAATTAATTTTTCTGTACTTTTTCTGTACCTTATTCAATCATACTTACATATCATTCTATGCTTTTCTTTTCTGTACTTCTTTTTAATCAACAAATGGTATGGTGAGTAAATATTTGTGATATGGATAGATAATGCCATATTATGTGTAAGAAACTTTTGTATGTCTTTTGGTGACGTATGTATTATCTATATAAGGTGTCACGTGATATCTTTTCAAGTTGACACGTCACCAAAATACATACATTAACTATAATAACAAGTTTCTTACGCACAATGCATGTTGGAGTAGTTATGTACACATTAAAAATATCAGATCTTAGTTTATATTTAGAATCAATTAATCAACAGTTATATGTTTAGATGACATCATTCACAAATGCATTTTATTTGGTTCAAAACTTCAAATTAAATTGGTACGATTCAAGGATGAAACTGGAAGTCAAGGTGTATTAAAATTTAAAAAGTTTACCCACTCATAGTAAATTACATTGTCGGTCCATGTGGTTGTCCCTATTTTACGGATCCAGTCCCCGGGTAGGTTGTTATACGGATCCCGTCCCTTGACTTGATTTTTCGTTTCATCGCAAGTCCCTCCAATAGTTAAAAAAGGGTAAATTAGTCTTTTTCTATTTCTGTTGTATTTCAGATTTTATTGTCATTAAACTAAGTTAAAACAAAATTTGAAAAGAAAAAAAAAAAACTTTCAATTTAGGGTTTCACATTTTCATCATCTTGAAAACCCATCGCCACTCATCATTCTCACACCTACAACTTCCATTGTTAACACCACCAACAAAGACACTAGCCATCTTCTCCATCCAACGCAACAACTTTCCATATTCAACACAACAACCGGTCGTCTCCTCCGAAAGCAAAGCCGAGGAAGACTCATATCGATTCACGTATTTGTCTTGCCGTTAATGTGTTTGTCATTGTCACCGACGATCTACACCGTTCTGCATCCTCCGGTTCTGCCGTAAAAGCGTGCGGTTTACGAATATCATCAATATCTGTCACCGTCGCCGGCGATGGTGAATGTTCAGACTACTTGACCACCGGGACCGCCCTTGAATCGCTTGGAAGATGAACCTAATGAAACGAATTTTGCATTGTGGTGGTGGCAGGTGGTTTGGTGTTTTGGTAGATGATAACCAACGGAAAGGATAAATGAATTTTTGGTTTTGCATTAATTTTTTTCTAATTAAATCTTAAATGGACGAATTGCACTTTGACACATGGCACAATGAAAATAAACTATGAATAAATTTAATTAAATAATTATAGGTTATGGGTATTTTAGTCTTTTCATTTGGATTCATGCGGACGAAGGACTTGCGATGAAACATAAAACCAGGTCAAGGGACGAGATCCGCACAATACCCGACTTGCGGACTGGATCCGTAATACAGGAACAACCACAGGGCTGGGAATGAAATTTACTCGTAATTTTTTTACGACGGTTCAAACTTCAAATAAACCTACCTAACGTTTAAAAGTCTTTGTACCTCTCCTTTGATGTGACAATTCATTAACTAGAATTCATTTTTCTACATATATGATGAGCTAGAAGTTCTTATTTGACCTGTCATTATTACTTTTTTATCTTCCATTTATTTCATTTTATCATTAAACGTGTTCAATCAATACGACTTGTATATTCATTGATATTGATCCACAAATTATATTCATTGATATTGATATGATATTGATATTGATCCACAAATTATATTCCTAGTATCAGAATTTACTCTAGTATATATAATAGTTAACTAAATACTGATTCTAGTACCGTACTAACGTATCTACATTACACATAAAGCATCTTTACATTTATCTTAATTTTGTACTCAACAATAGCTATTGTCTATTTTACCCTCAAAATCAAATTTTTAAAAAGTCAAACATCTTAAATTGTTTGATCATTAATTCAAATTTCTAATTACTTGACAAAAATAAAAAAAAATAAAAATAAAATCTATATAATTATTTTTTCAAATCATACAATTCTATCGATTTTAATTTAAACTCTATAAGTTAATTAATTTTAATCTCACAGTTATTGTTTTGTCTTATCAAATTATCTTGACGTTCGATTCTTACAGTTTTTAAATGTGAACTTTTTAACTCGAATCAAACAAAAAAACCTAACCGAACATCAACACATAAGTTATAACCTGCTGCATTGCGCGGGCACACTGCTAGTTATAGGTAATTTATTACTACTATTAGTTACATTATTTTAACCATGGGTGTCTAAATGTTACTGTTCAAAAAGTTAATAACAAAGGTAATTACTTGGAAAAAGATAGTTATATTAATGGATTGTGACAGCCGCCTCTCTTTTATTCAACAGAAAATTTAATAACAATAATTAATTATTTAATTCAATCACCTTTATAATTCCTTTCTTCTTTGCATTTTTTCTTCTTCCATATCACAAGTTCACAACTACAAATCAACTTTCAATATTCTCGTCTCTAGAAATGGACAATTTTGCATCAGTATTTCCCTACAATTCATCATCTTCAACTTCACCAACCGCGGTTTCTTCGCATCTTTCACTCAATTTAATGAACAATTACTCTCGTGACGCTTATAGCAACGATCATAATAACAATAGTTACGATCAACTGGAGGATGATCATGATCATGATCAAGATCTTGGTTTACTTGGAAAAAACAACCCGAATTGTAGCTCGGATGAAGTTGTGGTGGATCGTGTTTCGCCAACTAGTAGTGGATTAGGAAATAGTGATGGTAACGAATTGAATTCAGCGTCAGGATCGGGTAAGAATTATGTTAAGAAAGGCGAAAAAAAGATCAGGAAACCAAAGTGCGCATTTCAAACAAGGAGTCAAGTTGATATACTCGACGATGGCTATAGATGGAGAAAATATGGTCAAAAAGCCGTCAAGAACAACAAGTTCCCCAGGTTCGATCTCTTCACTTAAGTTTCGAGACTTATATATATCTGGATTTGATTTTTTTTCGTTCTAGCTACTTATTATCCTTCTTCGACGATCGTATTAAGTTAATTTTTGTTTTTTCTCTTCAAGAAAATATTCGATTAGAAATACGATTTATTCTGCTCAAAACATCAACACAATTCTGAATCAAAAGATCATAATTACTCATAATTAACCGGTCAGTATTGACGGTTATCAAAAGTTCGAGAAAACATTCATAAGTATAATTTTTTTTTTTCTATAATCTACGAGAAGTGTATTATCAAACTTGATACATGTATTTCCAACAAGTTATCCAACACAAGTTATATAATAATTCACCTGCTCAACTGTGCAAAATGTTTCGCATAGTAGTAACAATTTGTGCTAACTTTCCAACTACTAACATTTTGTTGTTATGCCGTATATCTAAATCTCAAATAAAATATATTCCGATTTACAAAATTTTATTAGTTACCAACTATAGTTTTTATTTTTGTTCATAATTTTACTACTTTAAGAATGAACCTGTTAATTACCACTTTCTTAGTTTTTTGATGATTATTATTTCAACATCCATGATTTACATACTAATTGATTGCTTAGCCGATTTTTATCGCTGCGTTATTGTAAAACTCGAGTTATTATATATATAAATATATAACTTGCATTTTTTCATACTTATAGATAGTACAGTTGATTATGTATAACATCAAGTTTATTACATGTAGATGGAAATAATTAAACTCGAATTAAGTACGCATTTGTTTTTGTTAATTCTCGTATATTTCAGTTTTTATTTATAATCGGATTCGTATTCAATCTGCAGTGTTTTTCATTTTAATATATAGTTATGAGCGATCGATAGTATTTGTTAAACTAACGATTGAGTATGATATATGATACATACAGGAGCTACTATCGTTGTACATACCAAGGATGTAACGTGAAGAAACAAGTTCAAAGGCTATCGAAAGATGAGGGAGTCGTAGTGACGACTTACGAAGGAACACATTCACATCCGATTGAGAAATCGACCGATAACTTTGAGCATATCTTAACTCAAATGCAAATCTATTCTTCCTGCTAATTTAGGAAATTAAATAAATAAACTCGATCGAACAGCTAGCTTTTAGATGATTAATTTCATAATGGTTCAGTTGTAAACTTGTAATGGTTTGTGTTTCGTTTTGCATAAGTTTATATCTTTATTTAACGGCTTAATTTAAGTATATGATCCGTTTAGTTATTTCGAAACCAAGATACTTAGATACTTAGATACATGAGATATATATGATGGTTTAGTCTTATCTTTTTATATTATTGAAGAATGGAGTACGTATATTGTATGTATTTGTAGCTGAGTAATATACCTGATTAAATATATATATATATACGTTGAATTTATTTATGTACTTAGTCTCCCGAATTATATCTGCCAATGGAGGAATCTATAAATTATCACTACTAGAAAACTCGGCATCAGCGACGGCAAAAAACGTTGGAAAACGGTCGGAAATGGCCTTCAGCGATGGATTTCCGACGAAAACATTCCGTCGGAAAACACGTCGTCGGTAATTTATTCGACGAAATTTTCCAAGGGAAATAATATATTTCCGACGAATATTTCCGTTGGAAATCCGTTGCTCGAAAGTTTAAAATAACTTGAAAAAAAGGGGAAAATGGTACTTTAGCAACCAAATTATTCGTCGGAAATCTCTAACAAAGCTATCAAATATAGTGACGCATTTCCAACGAAAAAAACATCCAAACTATTTAATAAAACTTGCAAAATCCATCGGAAATCCATTCCTAAAGTGATGTTAACTTTCTATTATTCGTTGGAAATATGTCTGAAATCCGTTTGAGAGTAGTATGTAATTAAACATTTAAATTTTATTTATTTATATATTCCTGCATTCGATGGATTCAAATTATACAAAACAATTGCACGTGACAAATTACAACCCGCACCATCGAAAGTATTCAAAGTATCCAATAACTAAAAGTATTCATAACATTCGATCATTATAAAGAATTCAAAATATCGAATGTTGTAAACAACCCACATGTATATCAATACTAGCTGGGTGGTGAAAATTGTTGTTGCCGAGTGAGCATCTCGTTGAATTCTTTTACCTTCTCTTCCATTTCTATCCTTGCAGCCCGTTGTCGTTCAACCTCCGCCTCTATTATCTCCATGTTAGCAAGCATCTTCTTTTCTCTTTCGGCAACAGCTTTTTCCCTTTCCTCTGCTAACCTATCCCGCTCCTCTGCTAACTTATCTCGTTCCTCTAATTGAGTATTCAGACTTTCCACCTACACATAAAAGGAATGAACAGATGGAAAAAATTAGTAGAAGCTTAAATATTATTCATCGGCTCATTGGTATTAATGGGTCATAAAGTCTAATTGATATCTAGAAGATTAAATGAATTGATCATACAATGACAGCAATAATGTTGTGATTCAGGTTGAAGTGGATTTAAGAGTCACTTACAAGCAACTTACAACAATCATCAACTTATACTGGCGTGTTTGGGTTCAGCCAGGAGAATCAACAAAGAGAAACATACTACATTAATAATATGTACAACAAGAATCAGCAACTTATGAGTATTTGCTTAAGGGGAACAGAAAATATAGATAATGTGGCATAATAGGTCATAACAGAACATAATGGGTCGCATTTGTTTGTAATAATGGGTCTTAAATAATGATAGGTATTTGGTTGTCATGTATCTTAACAGATCTTATCTGTAATATTAGGTATCAATGGGTTATAATAAGTCTCAGGTACATAAGACCTAATACGAGTAAGCAATAATACACTTACCTCGGCAATAGATGGCATACTCGGGTAACGAGAGGTGGCTGTGCAAGGAGTGGAAGGTGTTCCCGTCAAGGCTAAAAATAGATCCTCTGGTGAGGCAAACCCAAACAATCTTCCTCTTCGTATCCCTCCACATGCTTTCTTCCATAACTCAAAATCACCAATGCGAGGATGATTAGCCTCGTCTGGTCCATACGTCTCCACCAAAAGCCGTTTGTACTTTAGCTGGAAACAAATTTCTTTTAAACATTGTACTTAAGTAGTTAAACTAGAATTGGTTAATTTAATGAGGAAATATACCGCCACATTTTTAGCCCTCCTAGTAACGTACTCTGGTGATGCGTCCCCTGGCGCTGCCCCTCGAACTTTCTTTATGTGACATTCTCTGTACCAATCCAACGAATTGACATCGCCTCCCTTTTCTTTTTCCTACAAATTTTGAATTAACAGATTATAATCTATCCATAAATTCATTCGTATCACTATGCACCTACATACATAACAATGTGTACATATACATATTTCCACATGCGTATATATAATATAAATTTCAAAAGACATCTTACCATTCGATATTTTTTTAGCTCAAAGCTAATGGATCCAGCAGTATGTTTTGATGTTTCACCATCTACTAAGGTGGCTTTGTTTTTCTTGTTCTTTAGTGACTTGATTTTCCATTTCTCAGTCAGCCATACATTATCAATCATGGTTTTCCAATCAGATTTATCGATCCAAATAGGGGGAAAGGGCTTAAGGTTCTCAAAATCCCCCTCAGCAACATGCTTACCCTCATCAGCAGCAACTTTCACAGCATCTTTTCGAGCGCAACCCATCACATCAGAATACCTATTACTTAGAACTTTTCCCCAAGTCTTTTCCATTATTGGAGTTAAGAGAGGATCCCATTGATACAGACCCTGCACATATCAACTTGAGTTCTATTTATCAACTAAAAATATATAAAACTAAAAGGGAGTACATGGTACATACACAGAAACACTCCCACATCAGCTTGCGATCAGAATCAGGTACTTTTCTCCATGTGTGCAAGGGACCATTAAACATCGTCCTTAAGATGGCAATAATTTGTCGGTTAACTGCTACATCCGTAAACCTACAAAACATATCAACATTATTACACGTTTATATGTATATATACTTGCTGTATATATAAGTATATTTATGTATATATAGTTGATGTATATGTATATTTACGTATATATAGTTGATGTATGTATAAGTATATTTATAAAAACTCGACTCTTAGTTCTTGAACATATATATTTGTAACACCCCCAATTTCGTTGATTTTGTATTTAGCGGAAGCATTTGTTTAAGTATGGGGAGTGCCACAATACACGGTACATGCATACGTATCAGAGCATATGATTACAACAGAACATAATATAATAAGATGCCAAAATTATTAATTACAAAGTTTACGATTCATCGAATCGTACAAGTTAAAAGTAATAAGTTTACAAAAGTAGATTTCTGGAATATGACTAAAACAGTTTCAGTTATACTAAAGAAATCCATATGTTTCCAAAAAGTTGGCATCCTAAAACTTCACGGGTCACCTAATTCTCCATGGGTGTTGGCGGTTCTTACATGCGCAGCTAATTCCCTGAAAAACATAGTAAAAGTCAACAACGAGGTTGAGTGAATTCACAGGTTTTATGTTTGCAATTAATTGTTTCGAGTTTGTAAGCACAGTTGGCAATCCACTTGTTGTTTATACAGTATCGTTGGGATGTCACCCAAAAGTGTAAATTCGTAAAACCAATTACGTTTCCAAGTAGTTGTTTGTAGGAAAGTTTGTATCCTAGTAGTTGTAGGAAAGCAGTATCCAATTTCCAAGTATGTTCTGTAGGAATATACGTATCCTAGTAGTAGGTATGCTTCGTTGGGATATCGCCCAAAAGTATATTTCAAGTTATAGTAGGAATGTGGGTATCCTATTAGATGATCGTAGGAATGTCAGTATCCTAATAGTTGTGTCTCGTAGGAATGTTAGTATCCTAATCGTTTGGTGGGTCCATGTCAGTAGGAAACCCAGTGCCCATGTCAGTAGGGATTTTTCATCAGTTTAATACCAAAAGTAGACCCATGTTCGCAGGATCTAGTGCCCATGTCAGAAGGGACTTTTCAACGGTCCGTGCCCATGTCAGTAGGGACTTTTTAACAGTCTGTGCCCATGTCAGTAGGGACTTTTTAACGGTTTATCAACAATAGAAGACCCATGTTCGCAGGATCTAGTGCCCATGTCAGAAGGAACTTTTCAATGGTTTGTGCCCATGTCAGTAGGGACTTTTCAGTTGCTCAATCAGTTAAGCAAAAAGTGTTGCTAATCGTTTTCCAGCGTTTTCAGAACATGTTTATGCGTTTACAGTATTTATAGTATGAAAGCGTTATTTCATAATCATCAGTTTGTGTATCGGTTTACCAGTTCAATGTACTCCATTCGTTCGAGTAAAATAGTATACAATCATGTATATATAAAAGCGTTTGACTATGTTTTCCACCCCTGTTCAAAGCAGTTAAAACAGTAAAAGTAGGGGCTGTGAACTCACCTGTTGAGTTAAGTAACGTGCGAGTGCTAGCAAACCTAAGCCCAAGTATGGTCCAAAATCTCCTAACGTCCTAAACGTATGAGATTTTAATAAGTATGTGGATGTCTAAGCTAATCATCCATGCTAGTGTTCGTACAACCAATGTTGTGTCCAAAGTGTTTGTTAAATGTTTAAGTTTGTATTTCGTTGTTGTGAAAATGTATACGACTAGTTGGTGATAGGTTGAAATCATAATTTCAGCAAAATAAGTGTGTTTGAAATGTTTGTATCGTTCGTATATCGTATCGTATGTAATTATTTGTTTCCGGTTAAGTTCGACACTTAGCTTAAAAATAAGTTGCAAGTTTTCTGTTTTTGGCGACACTGGTCTAGTGTCGCTATAGGCGACACTAGGTGAGTGTCGCTAGATTCCTGATTTTCAATTGAGTAGCGACACTTGGTTAGTGTCGCTGTAGGCGACACTAGTTCAATTATGGCGTCAATAATGTAGTGTCGCTAGGATGAATTTGGTTAAGTATTTCAGCGACACTTAAGTAGTGTCGCTATAGGGGCGACACTTAGGCATGGTGACACTTAGCTAGTGTCGCTAGCACTGTTTTTGGCACATAGCGACACTTCCAACTGTTCGACGATCAGTTTGGTAAAAACGAGTTTTGGGTCGATTTTGAACATTTTCGGTTGTTAAGAACACTAAAACATGTTATATTAAGTATATTAAACATGAAATATGAAAGAAAACTTCGAAATCTAAGGATTTACGGGAAATGTTGGAAACTTACGCGTGTCGGTTTTGAAATCCGAAAAGGTAGAAGTGTAGATCGTGATCCCGTGATCGTTTTTCTCTAAATGGTTAGATGATTCGGCGCGTTTTTGGTGTAGTATTTGGTAATTTTGTGTGATGTTTTTAGAGTGAGAAAGAGTTGAGAGAAAAAGAGAGTAGAGATAGAAGTGAGATGAAAGAAAAATGAAAGAAAAGAGGTGGGGAGGTGGGTTTTGTCTCCATTTTCCGTCTCCCGTGTTTGCGTTCCGTGTTTGTTTACCCGATCGTTGAATGTTACAATATTATAAATAATAAGTTGTTAATTACATATTCTTTTATATTTTTAATTGAGATATTTTATAAATCTAATTTAGTTAAGTATTAAAATTTTAAACTTTGTTTTATTTTAATGGTGCAAAATAAACGTTATTCGTTACGAAATACTTGTAAATATCATCGACATAATATTTAATTGTTAACAACGTTATTTAATAATTTCGTTTTATTAAATAATTTTTGTTCACCAACAGTCGTATATTTTTGTCGCGTTTGTTCCAATTGTTTCGTATGTAATTACAACTAATTACAAATAAGTAACACTACGCGTATTAACTAGTTGGGCTTTGCTAGACTTACCTCTAAAATGCGTTTTGAATTCACTCAAGTAGGGAATTAGCCTAGTAATGCATGAAATTAACGTTTATAATGTTGTCGAAATTGCGGGTTGTTACAATATTCATACCCACGACTCAATGGGTAAATCCAAATCCTTTGATCCGGATTAGTAGGTAACTGATCAACATGGTTCGAACCCCTTCCATTGTCAACTGACTCCATGTCATAGTCATCTAAACTATCGTCAAGTACATCATTAAGATCCACCCTATCATCCGTAAAAGGATCACCACTACCTGTGTTACTATTGCTACCACCTCGAGCTCTACTTTGGGCTCCACCACGGGTTCTACCACCTCGAGGTCTCCTACCCCTTGAACCACCCCCTTTACCCCCTGGACAGCTACTGCCACCTCTTCCCACCATGTCACCTGAAATTTAAATGATTTTAAATAATAAGTTATAATAATAAGTAAATTAAAGCATCAAAGAATAACAATAAAAGGAAATCAAAGCATAGATGAATTATAAATGTAATAACAAATAAGAAACAAAAATTATAGATCAGTAATATTAAGCATACAAGCTAGTCAGAAAATATAAGCTCTTCATCAACTTCCTCATTAGAATCATAATATGTATTTTGAAACTGTTGTTCCTCGTCAACATCTATATTTTCCCTATCATCATGATCACTATTAACAAGTTCTTCGTCCAGTCCATCATCCACAAGACAAAAGGTAGAAAGTTCGTTTACAAGGTATGACTCAACAATAGACCCCTCAACCCTTTCTTTGTTTCTAACGGTTCTTTTCAATGAGCCCAACTTCCTAAATAGAGGTTGAAAAAGAATTGTTAGCAAGGTAATTGGTGTTATATGTGAAGTTAATAACTTGTTTAGTTTTTAACATACCTCTCATAAAGATACATCCATCTATATTGGACTGGACCACTAAGAATAGCTTCACGGGCCAAATGTATTACTAGGTGCTCCATTGAGTCAAAGAAACCGGGTGGGAACACTTTTTCCAACTTGCAAATGGTTACAACTATACTTTCTTCCAACCTCTTCAGATCTTCAACGTGTAACACCTTCGAGCATATTACACGAAAAAATGTACACAACTCGGTAATTGCATCCCATATTGGATTCGGTATCATCCCTCTGAATGCAATGGGTAGCAATCTCTGCACCAACACATGACCATCATGACTTTTGAAACTATAGAAGTTAGATTCTTCAACATTTACACATGCTCCTATGTTTGAAGCATACCCGTCGGGAAATTTGATATCCTTCAACCATTCACATACTTTCTTTACTTGTGGTTTGGTCAAAGAGTATGATGCTTTTGGTTTCGTAACTTTATTTTTTGCATTATACCGTAAATTTAACATTGGGCGATCACATAAAATTTCTATATCCTTTCGTGCCTTGATATTGTCTTTAGTTTTTGGAGTATCCATAACAGTGTTAAAAAGATTTTCAAACACATTCTTCTCGATGTGCATTACATCAAGATTGTGTCGGATTAACAATTGGTGCCAATACGGAAGCTCCCAAAAGATGCTTTTATTTACCCAGTTATTAGTTTTCCCAAAATCTGGATGTTTTCTATTACTTGCTCTATATGGTTCCCCTTCATAAACAGTGGGATATTCACTAATTTGGTTCCAAATTTCAAGCCCAGTTAACTCTGGTGGTGGAGTGGATAAGGATTCGTTTTTTCCATCACGAAATCCTTTTCGATCACGTCGGAATGAGTGTGTAGTCGGTAAAAATCTTCGATGACAATCAAACCAACAAGGTTTCCCTTCATTCGTTAACTGAAATGAATCTATGTTATTCATACAATACGGGCAAGCTAATCTCCCATGCGTGCTCCATCCCGACAACATTGCGTAAGCAGGGAAGTCACTAACCGTCCACAATAATATAGCTCTCATCGTAAAATTCTGCTTACGATAAGCATCATATGTATCAATGCCGTCATCATACAACATCTTCAATTCATCTATTAACGGCCTTAAAAAAACATCTAAGTTTTGGCCGGGGCTCTTTCTTCCAGGAATAACTAAGGAAAGTTGGACATACGAGTCCTTCAAACTCATCCAAGGAGGCAAGTTATATACGGTAAGAAATATAGGCCATAATGAATAAGGATTCGAACTTGAGTTATTTGGACTAAAACCATCCGTACATAACCCAAGGCAAACATTTCGAATTTCTTCCGCAAAGAATGGATTGACCGAGTCAAAATGTTTCCAAGCCTCACCATCACTTGGATGTACCATCTTACCTGATTCTCTTTGGTGGTAAGAGTGCCAGGTCATCTATTTGGCTGTCTTTTTAGACATATACAGCCTTTGAAGTCTAGGAACAATCGGCAAGTATGTCAACACCAAATTAGGTACCTCGCCACTCTTGTAACGAGACTCCTTGCAAACTAGACAATGGGTCAAGTGAATAGATTCCTTGTAGAATAGCATGCAATGATTTTTGCAAACATGTATCCTTATTCTTTTAAGACTAAGATCCTTCAACATCTTCTTAGTATCGTAGAAACTTCCAACTAGTTTTTCACCATCAGGTAGCATCTCCTTAATAATGGGAAGTAATCGGTCATAGGTTGACTCTGTTACATTGTTTTCTGATTTCCAATGCAACAACCTTGTGGCAGCTTCTACTTTTGTTACATTACAGCCTTCCCACAAAGGTTCACGGTCAGCTTTTAACTTGTTATAGAAATTCTGGGCAAGTGAGTTTGGGGGTTGTTCTTCCCAACTACTAAAATTTGGATTACGACTATGAGTTGCACACAAATTATCTAGCACCATGCGTGAGCAACCATCATCGTTATCAAGTTCCACTGAATTAATATTAGAACATTCTCCCGCCTCTTGAAAGATATTTTTTGTTTCACCGTGTGACAACCAGGTTGTATAACCACGTAGAAACCCATTTTTACACAAGTCAAATTTTATATCCATTCTATTTTTGTAATGTTTCAGTTTGCAACTCTTACAGAGACATCTTATAAAAAGTACAGTTTCACCATTTACAATTCTGTTTTTAACATAAGCTTCTTGAGAAAAGGCAAAGTCCAAGAATTGTGTGTCTACTAAGTCACACCAATCAAGATCAAGATAACCATTTTTATATCTTTTATACATCCATCCTTTATGTAACACCCGCCAAATTAGGACTAGAGATTAGTGCCTAATCGAATGTTAATACATGTAATTAGTTCCTGGTTAGGCTAATTAATGTATCGAATTATATATATTGTTGAATATATACGAATATGCGATTTGATTAAATCGTACGCAATTTAAATCGGATGTATTTCGATTCAAATTTAATATGGACGTTGGTGACAAATTTTATTAAATAACGTTGTTATGTCAAAAATATTATTATTATAATATTTCGTATTCGTTCGTATCATACAATCAGAAATTATACAATTTAAAATGTAAAACGCGCAAACTAAATAAACCAACTTACATTATTAACTCAAACGTAAACTTATTTGTAAAATAATTAAATAAAATATCACGTAATAATTTGTATTTAAAACGTACCATTTAATATTTAAAATAATTAATTAACGTTGAAACGACGGAGCAAACGAACACCGCACGGAGCGGGAACGCGGGGCGAAAAATGGGAGGATAACCTCCCATTTCCCACTCTCTTTTTCTCACTTTCTCATCTCTCTTTCTCTTTCTCCTTTCTTTTCTCTCAACTCCACCAACCACCCCCACCTTCAAAAATCTCACAAAAACGCAAAATAAACATATCAAACGACTTCGGATCTTCAAGATTTTTAGAGATTCACGACCACCGCGACACGATCTATCTTTCTATCTTTCCGAAATTTCATTTCGGCGATTTGTAAGTTTCCGACACCTCTCGTTTTTAAGTGTTTTTACTTGTTTGCGGTTTGTATCGACTTATAATGTTCAAATAAGGGTTGGGTAAAAGTTTTGGACCGAACGGAAACCGAAAAACTCGTTTTCGACCCATTTTCCGGCCAACAGACCGCTACGTCGCATTTGGCCCGGAATTTATGCGACGTCAGCCTCTACGTCGCAAAACACCTCGTGACGTCGCATAGTGCGACGTCAGTCACAACGTCGCATTAAATTGCGACGTCGCATATAGCGACGTCAGCCTTAACGTCGCCAATACCTCGCCACGTCGCACTTAGCGACGCAAGCCCCTGCGTCGCAGAAATCACCTACGTCGCATTAGCGACGTAGCACCCTACGTCGCATTAAATTGCGAAACGTCGCCTTTAGCGACGTCATGCTCTACGTCGCAATCCTACCTGCGACGTCGCACCCTACGTCGCACAAACCAGAACCTCAAAAACACAGATTTTTACTAAGTGTCGAGACTCGAAATTTATCACTCGATTTCACCCAAATTCTGATCCAGATGCGTTTTTCGTCAAAGCAATATAGTAGAAATAAAAATTTTCCAAGCTGACCTGGCAGCTCGACCCCAGCCAGGGGCTCTGCCCCTTGGACCCCGCCAGGGGCTGCCGCCCCTTGGACCCCGCTACCAGGGGCGCTGCCCCCGGACCCCCGTACTTAGATTTCGTAACGGCTTCTAAAACACAATCAAAACACATTTTTCAAGTAAAACGCCACGAAATCAAAATAGTAATAATTGAGATTATTATTACAAATCCGTCACCAACGGGCCGTACACTTTTCAAACACTTAAACGTATCAACCAAATAGTGGAGATTTGGACATTATAGTTGGACGAACAACTACAAGGTAGTCTTATTAGATACCTTCGCATATTATAACCATCGCGTGTCATGGACACCCTCAGGTTACAAGTCTTTGGACTTCGATTCTCGGCTAATCATCCTCAGTTTATTTTCATAAACTCAACGACTCAGGTGAGTCTCATAGCCCCTCTTTTACTGTTTTACTCAGGGGTGTGATATACTGCTCAAACTTTTAACATGTGAACGCAAGTACCAACTTTTCATATACTACATGAGTTTTTCGAAACTAATCATTTAAAGTCCTCCGTCAGCATAGTTGTTAATACGTTGTAGCGTGAATATTAGTATATGGTACCATATAGGATTGACCCTCCTCGTTCGGGTTAGCAAGCACTAACCGGGTAAACGAACGTACTAATATTTGGGAAGACGAATGTGGATTAGGCATTCGTGGAGGCACCTCGCCCGGAATTCTCTATAGGGGACCCGGCCCTCGAGTTAAGCTCAACTATGTGCTCATGGCTGTATACACGATGATTATCATTTAATTGCTGGATGCAATTCACTATTTAATTGCTGGATGCAATTCATTATTTAATTGCTGGATGCAATTCATTATTTAATTGCTGGATGCAATTCATTATTTAAATCTTGCGGTTCATACAATATTACTTGATTTCAAACCTGGGAGCTCACCAGCTTTATAGCTGACCTTTTAGCATATATCGCAGGTACCCAGCAGTAGGATGTTTCTGCTTCAGGATTTAGCTCGAGTCAGCATACAGACGATTGAGATTTTCTTGCATTAGTATATTTTGTATAAGTACTTATGTACTGAAATCTCATTTTATTTAACTCGAGCTATGTAAAGCTTTAAACGTTGTAAACATTTCAGTTATCAATATATTTTGTTAAAACGACGCATATAGAGTCGTTTGCTATTTATCTTTGTGCTTTGTTATTGATTAGTAACACCCAAATCAAGCTTCCGCAAATCATCAAATCTGGGGGTGTTACAGATTGGTATCAGAGCCTAAGGTTATAGTGAACTAGGTTGCATTTAGTGAGCCTAGACTATGACCATTAGGCCGTATTCCTTATTAAGTATGACTGGTTCAGTGATTACAGCATACGAGTTTAATTTAACATAGCCTGATCAACTATGTACAATTAAGCAAAGATAATGTAAGACCTGAAAGTAGTTATGGCTGAACAGGGTACAATAGAAGACTCTGACCTCGAGAGAACCGAGACTTAAACATGTTTATGCTAGACACTCAATAGGCTGTATTATATAGGAGCTATATGAATATAGGCCTCAATCTTACTAACGCTTTGTCTCAGAAATGGCAAACATTCCATCAAATTCATCTCGTTCTCAATCCGGGTCGCAGAACCCAAGGGTAGCAAGGAGGAACTCCAGATTGCCTCGAGCTGGCCCGTACCACACTCACTCCACCTTGCCGGCTCTAGCCGCTAGGGTGAATCAACACGAGCAACGACTTCGCACCATGGATGTCGTGTTGCAGGAAACAAACGAAAACTGGAGACTTACATCCCTCGAACGCATAGAACAAGTCTCCGACGATCTTGAAACCACTAACAACAACATGGATATCCTTCGTAATCAAATAATAGAAATAAGGGTGGAAAATGCCCTTCTGCAACAAAGGATGGATGAATGTGTGCAACGCTCACTTGAGGCAGAAGAATATGCGCGTGGACTAACACAACGACTTGCACTAGCAGAAGACAACGCCCGACAAGCTAGCAGGCTTGCAAACACTGTGGACCGTCTTGTCACGATGATGGAACAAATTAATCTACGTTAAGACTAGTGTAGTCTTTGTCTTGTAATCTACCCTGTAATCTAGTAACTATCTACGCGCTACTCTATAATTCGGTCGGATGTAACAATTCCCGACATCTTTTGTAATACATCTGTAGGATGTAACCTTTGAACTCGTATCATCCATTAAGTATTCCTTGCTGTTCTCGACTCATATTAATTGCCATTTTTCCTGTTGATGTTATGTATTGCTGCTTTTATACATGTACATCTGAGATAAATACAACTTTCTTGCAAAATCTCATGTATCTTCATTTCTTTTATTGAAGAATCATGCCGCCAAAGACCAGACCTTACACCGATGCACAGATTACCTCGCTCATAACCCAGGCTGTTACTGAAGCCTTGGCTCGGAATACCCCACCAAACTCCACAAGAAACAGTGATACCGCTGGAACCTCTACCACCAAACCTTGTTCTTACAAGGACTTTCAAAGCTGCAAACCCTCGAGTTTCAAGGGTTCTGAAGGAGCCATCGGACTAATCAGATGGTTCGAGAAAATGGAAACTGTTTTCCGTGTCAGCAAATGCGCGGAGAACGACAAAGTAAACTTCGCCACCTGCTCTCTTGAAGATGATGCCCACTCTTGGTGGAATTCATATACCCAATCAGTGGGTGCTGACATTGCCTACCAAATCACTTGGGAGGAATTGAAAGCCAAACTCACTGCCAAGTACTGCTCTATCGCCAAACTCCAAAAGCTGGATGAGGAGTTCTGGAACTTAAAGGTTCAGGGTGGTGACATCGATGGTTATACCACCAGGTTTCAACAACTAGCTGCCCTCCGCCCAGCTATGGTAAGCACTGAACCTGATAAAATCAGGAAGTACGCCCTTGGTCTCCCTGATTTTGTTCGGGGACACGTCATCTCTTCCAAACCAACCACCATTGACGGTGAAATCTCATTGGCCCAAGACCTGATGTCTATGAGCCAAGATTCTGAACCACCCACTTCATCCTCCCAAAACAACAAACGCAAGTGGTCTGACTACCACAACAACCACTCCAACCAACAAAACAAGAAACCCGACACCATCAAAGCTTACAACACCACCACTGACATCATCCGGGGTTACACGGGGAGCAAACCATATTGTCCCAAGTGCAGCCGTCACCATGAGGGTTCCTGTGGTCCCTTTTGCAACAACTGCAAGAGGTACGGCCACCTCACCAAAGATTGCCGCTCACCTGCCAACAACAATTCCAACAACAACACCAGACCACCCAAAGTATGCTTTGAGTGTGGGAAACCTGGGCATTTCAGGGACTCGTGCCCAAAACTGAAGAACAACAACAACAACAACCGCAACAACAACAACAACAACAACACTCGCAGCAGAGCTTTCGTCATCAAATCTGGGGACGCCCGCCAGGACCCGAATGTGGTCTCGGGTATGTTCCTCCTCAACAACTTAACTGCTTCTGTTCTATTTGATACTGGTGCTGATAGAAGCTTTATCTCCGATGATTTTTGCCCATTACTTGACATCACTCCTGTTGCCTTAGATGTTAAGTACACTGTAGAGCTAGCCAATGGAAAACTTGTAGAAACCACCAGTGTGATACCTAATTGCACTTTAAACCTAGCTGACGAGACCTTTTCGATCGATCTTATACCCATTGAAATCGGCAGTTTCGACGTCATTATTGGAATGGACTGGTTGTCCAAACATCGAGCTGAAATCGTTTGTCACGATAAGATCGTCCGTATCCCACTCGCTGTCGGTGGAACCTTGATCATACAGGGGGAGACCGGTGGGACGGGACTCAATATAATCTCCTGCTTAAAAACCCGAAAATTTCTGAGAAAGGGTTACCCTGCGATACTTGCACACATCACCGAGAAGAAGTCGGAGGAGAAGCGACTTGAGGATGTGCCGATTGTTAGAGACTTTCCCGAAGTCTTTCCGGAAGAACTACCTGGTCTACCTCCGCCTAGACAGGTTGAGTTCTCAATCGATCTCGTGCCGGGTGCCGCACCGGTGGCCCGCGCACCATACCGTTTAGCCCCATCTGAACTTCAGGAGTTGTCCTCTCAGTTACAGGAACTTCTGGATCGAGGATTCATTAGACCGAGTTCTTCACCTTGGGGAGCTCCGGTCTTATTTGTCAAAAAGAAGGACGGTTCATTCCGAATGTGCATCGACTACCGAGAGTTGAACAAATTGACCGTCAAGAACCGTTATCCACTCCCTCGCATTGATGATTTATTCGACCAACTTCAGGGTTCAAGCTTCTACTCAAAGATCGACCTGCGATCAGGTTATCATCAGTTACGAGTTCGCGACACCGATATTCCAAAAACTGCTTTCAGAACTCGTTACGGGCACTACGAATTCCAAGTGATGCCCTTTGGTCTAACCAACGCACCGGCTGTATTCATGGACCTCATGAACCGGGTGTGCAAACCTTACCTCGATAAGTTTGTCATTGTCTTTATCGATGACATACTCATTTACTCGCGCAACGAGCAAGAACATGCGCAACACCTCAGAACCATCCTTGAACTACTTAGACACGAGGAGCTTTATGCTAAATTCTCTAAGTGTGAGTTCTGGATCCAAACCGTTCAATTTCTTGGTCACGTGATCGACAGTCAGGGAATTCACGTTAACCCATCAAAGATCGAGGCTATCAAAGACTGGCAAGCACCCACCTCTGCAACTGAAGTACGACAATTCTTGGGTCTTGCTGGGTACTATCGGCGATTTATCGAAAATTTCTCCAAAATAGCTCAACCACTCACGGTACTGACTCAGAAGGACAAAAGGTTCGATTGGACCGATAAACAAGAGTCAGCGTTCCAACTTCTGAAACAAAAGCTTTGCAGTGCTCCGATCCTATCCTTACCCGAAGGCACCGATGACTTCGTGGTATACTGCGATGCTTCTCACCAAGGTCTTGGTTGCGTGTTGATGCAACGAGATAAAGTCATTGCTTATGCCTCACGACAGCTGAAAATTCACGAAAAGAACTACACCACTCATGACCTCGAACTTGGAGCTGTCGTTTTTGCTCTCAAAATCTGGAGACATTATCTCTACGGCACTAAGTGCACAATCTTTACCGATCATAAAAGTCTCCAACATATCTTCGATCAGAAGGATCTCAATATGAGGCAACGTCGATGGGTCGAGTTGCTTACCGATTACGATTGTGAGATCAAGTACCATCCAGGGAAGGCTAATGTTGTAGCCGATGCACTCAGTCGAAAGGAACGACCTAAACCACTTCGAGTCCGAGCCCTCAGTATGACCATTCATAACGATCTTACCATTCAAATTCATACAGCTCAGATCGAAGCCCTGAAAGCTGAAAACATCAAAAATGAAGCCTTGCGGGGCATTGACAAACAATTTGAAATCAAACCTAACGGGATTAGGTACTTCTCAAACCGAATCTGGTTGCCCAGTTTTGGGAACCTAAGAGACTTGGTGATGGACGAGGCTCACAAGTCTAAATATTCTATTCATCCCGGATCCGATAAGATGTACCACGGCATCAAGGAATTCTATTGGTGGCCAAACATGAAAGCCGAAATCGCCACTTATGTCAGCAAGTGTCTTACTTGCTCGAAAGTCAAAACAGAACATCAGAAACCTCCTGGTTTACTCCAGCAACCTGAAATCCCTGAATGGAAATGGGAACAAATTGCCATGGATTTCATAACCAAACTACCCAAGTCGTCGAGCGGTTGCGATACCATTTGGGTGATCGTCGATCGTCTCACCAAATCTGCTCATTTTCTGGCAATCAAAGAAAACGATAAAATGGAACGCCTCACACAAATCTACATCAAGGAAATCGTTTCTCATCACGGCGTCCCAATCTCGATCATCTCTGACAGAGATGCCCGTTTCACCTCTCACTTTTGGCAATCACTTCAGAAAGCATTGGGTACCCGTCTCTATATGAGTACCGCGTACCATCCTCAAACCGACGGTCAAAGTGAACGAACCATTCAAACCTTGGAAGATATGCTACGCGCCTGCGTAGTTGATTTCGGTACAAACTGGGAAAAACATCTACCGTTGTGCGAATTCTCGTACAATAACAGTTATCACGCCAGCATTAAGGTTGCACCTTTTGAGGCACTGTACGGTCGTAAGTGCCGATCACCGATCTGTTGGACTGAAGTGGGAGATAGTCAGCTCACTGGTCCTGAACTCATTCACGCCACCACTGAGAAAATTGTGGAAATCCAAAACAGACTCAAAACCGCACGTGATCGTCAGAAAAGTTATGCTGACGTGAGACGCAAACCACTCGAGTTCCAAGTTGGGGATCGAGTTCTCTTAAAAGTATCGCCTTGGAAAGGCGTCATCCGTTTTGGCAAACGCGGGAAGTTGAATCCCCGGTACATCGGGCCTTTTGAGATCCTCGAACGGATTGGCCCCGTAGCTTATCGATTGCAGCTGCCATCCGAACTCAGCAGCGTGCACCCTACTTTTCATATTTCAAATCTGAAGAAGTGTCTGTCTGATGAGACACTTATCATTCCATTAGATGAAATTCGTGTTGACGATAAACTTCACTTCGTTGAGGAACCCGCTGAAATTATGGACCGTGAGGTCAAACAACTGAAACAAAGTCGTATTCCCATCGTCAAGGTCAGATGGAATTCGCGGCGTGGTCCGGAATTCACTTGGGAACGGGAAGACCAAATGCGACTCAAATATCCTCAACTTTTCACTGATTCCACATCAAACACGACTCTGAGCTAAATTTCGGGACGAAATTCTTCTAACAGGGGGAGAATGTAACACCCGCCAAATTAGGACTAGAGATTAGTGCCTAATCGAATGTTAATACATGTAATTAGTTCCTGGTTAGGCTAATTAATGTATCGAATTATATATATTGTTGAATATATACGAATATACGATTTGATTAAATCGTACGCAATTTAAATCGGATGTATTTCGATTCAAATTTAATATGGACGTTGGTGACAAATTTTATTAAATAACGTTGTTATGTCAAAAATATTATTATTATAATATTTCGTATTCGTTCGTATCATACAATCAGAAATTATACAATTTAAAATGTAAAACGCGCAAACTAAATAAACCAACTTACATTATTAACTCAAACGTAAACTTATTTGTAAAATAATTAAATAAAATATCACGTAATAATTTGTATTTAAAACGTACCATTTAATATTTAAAATAATTAATTAACGTTGAAACGACGGAGCAAACGAACACCGCACGGAGCGGGAACGCGGGGCGAAAAATGGGAGGATAACCTCCCATTTCCCACTCTCTTTTTCTCACTTTCTCATCTCTCTTTCTCTTTCTCCTTTCTTTTCTCTCAACTCCACCAACCACCCCCACCTTCAAAAATCTCACAAAAACGCAAAATAAACATATCAAACGACTTCGGATCTTCAAGATTTTTAGAGATTCACGACCACCGCGACACGATCTATCTTTCTATCTTTCCGAAATTTCATTTCGGCGATTTGTAAGTTTCCGACACCTCTCGTTTTTAAGTGTTTTTACTTGTTTGCGGTTTGTATCGACTTATAATGTTCAAATAAGGGTTGGGTAAAAGTTTTGGACCGAACGGAAACCGAAAAACTCGTTTTCGACCCATTTTTCGGCCAACAGACCGCTACGTCGCATTTGGCCCGGAATTTATGCGACGTCAGCCTCTACGTCGCAAAACACCTCGTGACGTCGCATAGTGCGACGTCAGTCACAACGTCGCATTAAATTGCGACGTCGCATATAGCGACGTCAGCCTTAACGTCGCCAATACCTCGCCACGTCGCACTTAGCGACGCAAGCCCCTGCGTCGCAGAAATCACCTACGTCGCATTAGCGACGTAGCACCCTACGTCGCATTAAATTGCGAAACGTCGCCTTTAGCGACGTCATGCTCTACGTCGCAATCCTACCTGCGACGTCGCACCCTACGTCGCACAAACCAGAACCTCAAAAACACAGATTTTTACTAAGTGTCGAGACTCGAAATTTATCACTCGATTTCACCCAAATTCTGATCCAGATGCGTTTTTCGTCAAAGCAATATAGTAGAAATAAAAATTTTCCAAGCTGACCTGGCAGCTCGACCCCAGCCAGGGGCTCTGCCCCTTGGACCCCGCCAGGGGCTGCCGCCCCTTGGACCCCGCTACCAGGGGCGCTGCCCCCGGACCCCCGTACTTAGATTTCGTAACGGCTTCTAAAACACAATCAAAACACATTTTTCAAGTAAAACGCCACGAAATCAAAATAGTAATAATTGAGATTATTATTACAAATCCGTCACCAACGGGCCGTACACTTTTCAAACACTTAAACGTATCAACCAAATAGTGGAGATTTGGACATTATAGTTGGACGAACAACTACAAGGTAGTCTTATTAGATACCTTCGCATATTATAACCATCGCGTGTCATGGACACCCTCAGGTTACAAGTCTTTGGACTTCGATTCTCGGCTAATCATCCTCAGTTTATTTTCATAAACTCAACGACTCAGGTGAGTCTCATAGCCCCTCTTTTACTGTTTTACTCAGGGGTGTGATATACTGCTCAAACTTTTAACATGTGAACGCAAGTACCAACTTTTCATATACTACATGAGTTTTTCGAAACTAATCATTTAAAGTCCTCCGTCAGCATAGTTGTTAATACGTTGTAGCGTGAATATTAGTATATGGTACCATATAGGATTGACCCTCCTCGTTCGGGTTAGCAAGCACTAACCGGGTAAACGAACGTACTAATATTTGGGAAGACGAATGTGGATTAGGCATTCGTGGAGGCACCTCGCCCGGAATTCTCTATAGGGGACCCGGCCCTCGAGTTAAGCTCAACTATGTGCTCATGGCTGTATACACGATGATTATCATTTAATTGCTGGATGCAATTCACTATTTAATTGCTGGATGCAATTCATTATTTAATTGCTGGATGCAATTCATTATTTAATTGCTGGATGCAATTCATTATTTAAATCTTGCGGTTCATACAATATTACTTGATTTCAAACCTGGGAGCTCACCAGCTTTATAGCTGACCTTTTAGCATATATCGCAGGTACCCAGCAGTAGGATGTTTCTGCTTCAGGATTTAGCTCGAGTCAGCATACAGACGATTGAGATTTTCTTGCATTAGTATATTTTGTATAAGTACTTATGTACTGAAATCTCATTTTATTTAACTCGAGCTATGTAAAGCTTTAAACGTTGTAAACATTTCAGTTATCAATATATTTTGTTAAAACGACGCATATAGAGTCGTTTGCTATTTATCTTTGTGCTTTGTTATTGATTAGTAACACCCAAATCAAGCTTCCGCAAATCATCAAATCTGGGGGTGTTACACTTTATCCCTATGAGCTGACATAAAGTCCCAACTACAACATAGTTAAAATACTTTTGTTAAGTCAAATAATATTAGGTGGTAACACAGTCGAACATAGCTTCAATAAAAACATCCATTTATGTTAAAATAGTATTATAAACTCACTAACAGCCACTACTATCATGTATAATTAATTAACCCCCCAAATTGTTTATTCCTTCTTATTTTAGAACCCCAAATTGTTTATGCCCTACCTTTTATAAAAACCCCAAATTGTTTGTGTCTTTATTTTAAAACCCCAAAATTGATAGTAAATGTGTGGCACATGGGGGCTGTCGAGTGGATGTCGGTTAGCCCACATACAGAAATCGTATAAAAGCTTTGTTGATGATACAAACCTAAAAACTTTACACACTCACGAGAACATCAACATACATTCATATATACCTATAAAACTTATAATATCTAACAAATAACAATGAGAAAATAGAGTGAAGGCAGTGAGCATACCAGAAGATGGTGGTTGGCGACGACAAGCTCGTGTGATGGGTGAAATTTGTTATGGTGAAGGTCTCCGGCTGCAACTAATTTTAATATAGGGTTTTTTGAGATGGATATGAAATTAGGTATGGAAGTGTGCCTGGAACACAGTAAAAGTCAAGGTTGGGATATTAGGGGAAAATTGGGGGCGGGAAAACGTACGACCAACACATTGGGTTTTGGAGGGATTTATTTTTTTTCAGTTCCCTTCCAAAAGCATAGGAAATGTATTGGTAGTATATGAAAATAACATTTTTATTTTATTCTTTCCAAATTTATCTTTGCTCTTATTATTGATTAACTTTTATAGGATGTTTGATATAATCGTGTGCCAAAATAATTAGGAGTGAGCAATGTTCGGTTAAAATAAAAAGTTAACCATAACACTCTTGTCGGTTAATGAGTAGGGGTGTAATCGAGTTGAGTCGAGTCGATACAGTACCAAGCTCGAGCTCGACTAGATAAGATAACTTGAAGCTCAAAACTCGACTCGAGCTTGTATTTTCAAGTTCGAGCTCGACTTGACTAATACTTTCGAGCTTGGCTCGACTCGACTCGACTCGATTAGCAATATTAACATATTTTAATTAAATAATTTAGAATTAATATTAATCGACTCGATACTTTCAAGTTTGACTCGACTCGACTCGATACTTTTTTCTCGACTCGAATCGAAGTTAGATTAAATAATATGGTAAATATGTTAATACACATCGAAATGGAGGGTAAAATTGTAAAATAACGCAAGCTCAATTAGGCTCGCGAGCCTCTCGAGCCTAGTATTCTAAGATTCGAGCTCGACTCGAAACTCTACTCGAGTAGCTAGAGCTAGAGCTCGAGCTCGAGCTCGACTCGACTTGTACCGAGTCGATTTTGAATATTTTGCGATTCGATCTCGAGTTGCTCACGAGTTGTCTCGTCTCATTTACACCCCTATTAATGAGAAATCAAATTGACCAGTTAACCACCTATCGGTTAAATGGTTAATTTGGTGGCTATGAGTCGGTCAACGATTAACCATCGGCTTTTTATGATATTATAAAATGAAAAATGCAACACGACAGTGAAAGGAAAAAAAAAACCCTTAGAAATCAAATAAAACGTCTCATTTTTGCTTGTAAAACATCGATCGTTATCTATTGTTAATATCGACGTTTATAAAAGTCGTTAACGACACTTCAGGTGTAAGTGTGAAACACTTAAACGAAATATGAATGATTAGGCCGGTAACATTTGAGAGAAATAGAGACACATTTTGATTTTGTTATAAATGATATTGATCTCGTGTCTTCATATACTGTATGCATCCTCACGTAGTCATATATACATATCACATATGCATATATAGTCGTATAAATACATATACTCACATACGGGGAATTATTATTAAAGACAAATCGTCAATGTACTAATATGGACTTATCATTATATATATATATATATGTGTGTGTGTGTGTGTGTGTGTGTGTGAACCTCACTTACAAATATATGTATGTTTGTGTGTCTACATATGTATATATATTTAAGAATATTTAATTTGCGACTAAATTTATATATATGAACTTATACGTCTATAAATATTTACATGTCCAAGTTTAAACTTTGAATTTAATTGAAATTGTCCGTTAAAACTTTGCGAGAGATTTCCAAGGAACACTTGATATTTTTAAACATGTTGGTTTAAATTACATTTCGTTGGAAACCCTTAGGAAAACAAAGACACTTCCAACAAATTTCCAACGCTTTATTAAATTAAAATATAAAATGTTGTCTCTGTAAGGGATTTCCTTCAACTTAGAGAATTTATGGCTATTCCGTTGGAAATTCATCACAAACTATTGTTATTGATTGACGGTTTTCCAAGGAAACGGAATCTGTTAGTAATGCCTCGGTAATTCGTCGGTAATCTCTTATAAAGATGGTGTAACTTTTTGGGTAGGTTTTCGTTGGAAATTAGTCGGTGCGCCCTCGGAAATTTCCAATAGAATTATTCTGTCGGAAATATGTAGTTGATGCTCTGTTTTCTTGTAGTGTATGCATCCAATTTTAATCATCTAGATTAAATGTAATTAACTTTTAAAAGCACACTCTTAGGGCGTATGCTAGCTTGGCAATAAGATTTAGTTGATACTTGAAGTTGTAGATTGAAAGGTGTAATTGATAGCTGGAGCTTTTATTTGAGACTCGAACTCGAAAACTGAGTTTTGTATGTTCTTATATATAGCCAAAGGTTAAAATGAGAACCACAAAAAAGTACAGAACTGTAAGAACTTTTAAATTATAGAGATTTTAACATGTTTAATTATTCAATTACATATGAACATAGATCTAGTTTAAGGTTATTATTAAAAGCAAAATGGTTTGAGAAAATATCCAAATAACCTTTAAAATCAAATTTATATATTTCGTTCACATGTGCACATTTGATATGTGCTTCATATATTTTATAGTTTAACAGGTCTTTTGTGGTTTTTAACTTTTGTTTGTCAATGATATGAACATTAAATAACATTTATGTGTAATTTGTTGCGTTTACATGTATAAAAACAATGTAATTTAAAAGTTCTCGCAGTTCTGTACTTTTTGTGGTTCTCGTTTAAACCTAACCCTATAATTAGACAGTGTGATTTTATTTATAAAAAAATAAACATATCATATCAAGCAAGTTAAAGGAGGCTGAAATCATTAAGGGCCATAAAAAATAGTCATAAACTACCACAACCCTCTAACATGTATTTTGAGCCGCTCCCAGCTCAAACTACCACAACCTTGTATGTCAATCGTACCCTCAAACTTGAATTCAACTTGTGATTTTGTAGAGATGAACTATTTTTATTTTTATGTTTCGATATCAAAGGCGACCTAGCGCGTTCCACGCCCAAAAAAAAAAACTCGATACATACAATATAAGGTACAGACATGCAACAACTATGATACAAACAAATGATGCTTCATTTTATGTGTACATTACTCTTTCCGTGTAAATGTCAATTTTTCATTTAATACTGTACTTGTTTTATTTTCAAACACAGGACAATAAGGACTATATTATGTGTTTGCATGTACCAAGTAAATTAAAAGCCCGTATATATCCATAGAATATGATGACGTAGGTATATATAAAATACGTACTTATCATTTCGAACCTTTTTGTTACGAGTTTAATTACTAGGTATGATGTGACTATTCATGTTAAGATTATACGTAAGCAATAGTTCGTTATCCATAAAAATTCAAATAATTAATGACTAGTGAAATTATTTGATACCAACAATTTGTATTGTATTTATCAATTGAGTAGTTGGTGTCGAACCTTATAGCATCTCCAACAATGACTTTTTCCAAAGCTTTTTTTTGTAAAAAAACTTTTTGAAAAGCTTTTTGTCATTGGAGTAAAGACTTTATTATTGCAAAGCTTAAGAAATATCAAGTCTTTGAGTAAAAGCTTTTTTGATTTTTTGTGTGTGTATATTTTGAAAAGAAAAGCTTTGAAAGCTTTTCTTTATTGGGCACAAAGCTTTTTGTAAAGCTTTTCTACTAATATGTCATAAATTTCATTAAAAAAGCTTTATAAAGCTTTATATCATTGTGGTTGCTCTTACCCTATAAATATAATAGGGTAGGGTTCAAATGAGAATAGAAATTTGTGTGAGAATGAGGGAACCAATGATATCAAGCCATGTGTACAAAGAGAATGTTCCACATGTACAAAACCCATTTACCCCCAACATCAATTATCTCACAAACGACAAATCGAAAAATTATGAAAATTGCACCATTAAATTCGTCGTTTTCTCCTCTTCGATTTGCCGTCCCTCAAGACATACTTTCGAAAAGTTTTTTTTTTTTTTCATTTTTTTGGTGGGTTTCACATTTACTAACACATGTGTTAAAGTGTTGCGTTTAGGGTTTAGGGTTTGTGGTTTAGGGTTTAGGGTTTGAGGTTTGGGGTTTCCCACAAACCCTAAACCCTAAACGCTTTACAAAACGCTAAACCTTAAATCTTTCTAAAGACTAAACCTTGAACCCCTTCTAAACCCTAAACCCTTATAAACCCTAAACCATAAACCCTACTAGACCCTAAACCTAACCCTAAACCCTAACCTTAACCACAAATTAAATGTACAACTAATCACTAACACATGTTTTACTAATTTGTGAAACCTACCAAAAAATGAGAAAAAAAAAAGTTGTCAAAAGTATGCCTTGAGGGACGGCAAATCGAAGAGGAGAAAACGCTGAATTTTATGGTGCAATTTTCATGATTTTTCGACTTACCGTTTGTGAGATATTTAATTTTTAAAAATGTGAAGGAGAGAGAATAAAGTGTGGAGGAGAGAGAATAAAGTGACACATGGCAGAAATCTGTTGGTTCCTCATTCTCACTCAAAATTGGTGTACTCATTTGAACCTTACTCAAATATAATAATAAAATAACAATAACAATTATTATTATAGTTAAGTTTTCCGATGGCGATAACATTAAATTAAATAGAATATATATTTGTGCAAATTATTTCAAAAAGATTAGATAACGAAAGCGAATCAATTTGAGAGTGAAACTTATAAGTAAACGTTTGTGACACACTTCCATTTATTTGATTATGATGAGGACACTCGATACGTGAGTATTTATAATCTTAGGAAATTTGGAAAATCGATCGGCATATCAATCGGAATGAATGTAAAAAAGCTAAAAAAGAATATAACGTTCAAGGAGTTTATGCAAGATATGACACTTTACGACAACAAACCTACTAAGGATTAATTTCGGGTAGCTTGCCACACTTTATCAAGATTACAAGGTTTTCCATTTCAAGTTTTTTTGCAAATTGTTTTTTTTTTTGTTTGTTCAAGTTGTTTAGCTACATCTTTTGGGCTGGTGGATTCGGCCGCTCAATCCCTTTCTTCCATATTTCGTATCTTTCATGTATCATATCCATTTTCGCAAAATAATAATAATAATAATAAAATTAATTAATTAATTACATTGATGCTCACCTCTATACTGATAGGTTAATGGTCGTTGATGCTCAATATCACTTTAGACAATATATATTTAACTTGCTTAATTGTATTGACTAAGATATGTGAGGTAGTATATTTTTTGTTTATCATTTATAAAATTTAAAATAAAAATTAAGCAATATGATAGTTAATTTTTAAAGATAAAAAATATATACACATTAAAAGACAGTGTAGGTTTTCTCTTAATGGAGATCTATAAACATTCAATTGGGTGGCACCTACAACTAATAAGTTACATCTAAGGCGAGACTGGGCCTGGCATAGGTGAGCTAGCTACTAGCTAGTGAATTGAACCAGCAGACTCACTTGCGGCCTATACACTAAATATGAGGGAGTATATGTTAATCGATGTACGTAAATAAATGTCGCCCTATATTACGGTTGAGATTCGAATGTTGCCAACATCAACTTCAATTTGTGATTAATTGTGCGCTTGATGTTAACGGTGACAAAGAATAGATGTAACTATCAGGTGTTAGAGTCGAATGATTGGTGTATAAATTGACGGCGAGCTTGAACATGTACAGGTTTCGTGTCTCAAAACGTTAGATAGTATAACCAACATGATTTGAATAATCGAGTTTATGTGAGCTTGAGGTCAACTATCGAACGAATTTAACGAAATTGGGCAATCGGTTTATTGAAGTTTTATAAAATAATCGAAAGTGTGCTAATAAAGTTAAACCAACCTATTTATGTTAGAGTTGTTTTATACAGAATTCATCTTGCTCATGTTACAAAAGGACCAAGGGGGTGTTAATATACGTGTTTGCAAATTGATTATTGCAAATTGTGGGATCACGTGATCAAATAATAGCTTAATCTCCAATATATGTGTGTTTAAAATATGAAAAAGATAATTTATGCAATAGGATATTGAAAATTTATCCATTTGAGAATTTATGGGTGAATTTTGTTACAGAAAAATCTCTCCATTTTTCTTTTTCTATTTCTCTAGAGAATGAGAAGTGATTTACCTCTCTAGAAAAGCATGGAAAATCTTGAAAACGTGTTTAGTTGCAAGGGGTGGAGTTTTCCTTTTCCAAGGAATAGTAGATATGGAAAACTTAGAAAACCATTAGAACTAGTTTTCAACTTTGTAGTTATAAAAAGGAAAACAAGGATTTTCCTTTTCTTAGAAAAGTTTTTTAGAAAACTCGAATTTGAACACGTTTTCTAATTTTCTTAGAGAATTTTTCTAAAAAAGTGGGGAGTTTTCTGTACCTAACCGCACCCTATCTATCTAGAATATGAATGATAATTTATAACCATTTTCAAATGAAAAATTGTTTTCATATTTGAATATTTAAAATGTAGAAAACAATATCATTTTCATATACTCCGTATGTAGCTACTACCAAAAACACTAATTTCTTTACCCAAAAAAAAAAAAAAACACTAATTTGAACATACTTTAATCTTTCTCAGTTTTATTATTATTATTAGAGAAAATTGCCAAGATCGTCCCTGTGTTTGGCTCAAAAATCACGTCTCATCCTTAAATTTCAATAATGTCATCAGGCATCCCTATATTATGTGTTTTGCATCACTAACGGTCCACTTCGTTAAATTTGTTAACTATATCAGTTAAATCATATTAAATGACCATAATACCCTCGTCTTCTTCCCAGCAACTAACACTGCAAATCCTAGTCTTCTTAGAATCTTTTTCATTTGCATATTCATCGTATAAAACTAGAACCAATTAAAATCGACACTCTAATTTGAGATCCACAAACATAAATCTGAAACCAAATCAACAATAATAAACACAACCTTCAACGGTAAGTTTAAATAGATTTCCGACGTCAACGGGTTTTCCGATCTCCAAACAGAATTCCAAGACCAAGATCTAAAACCAAGGACACCATATGGCCATCAATTTTCGATTTGACGGGTTATCACTCGAACCTAACCTTCGTCACTGATCTCAACAAACCCAAGTGCCAGTGAGGGTGATTATAATCAGTTTCTAGAGTCCCGGGTTTCAAACAAAAAAAAAAATATTCAAACTTGGATCTAAAAATGGTGGCGATTTTCGGCCAGAAACAATGTGATTGCAAGGTATCAGAGGTTGGTTTTCGTGAAAAGGCAGGTAGCCGCCGGTAGAGCTAAAGGTCGCCGGCAAAGTTGCAGGACGAACGCGACTAAAGGTGTGTGTTTGTAACGGGTCCATTGACGGGTTAAGTGGGTGGTGGTGGTTGGTCAACGAAGAGCCACAACTGATCAGAGTTTTTAGTTTCCGATAATAGTGGGTGGTGTGTGGCAGTGACGATCGGTGGCCAGTGGTGGCGATGGTGACTTGCAAATCGTTTTCCTTTTTTGTCTTCAGTTTCTTCGTTTTAATCATATACGTTTGTATGTCTTTTATAGTTTTTTTTGGGTAGATTAATGTTTATTGTGAGGGTTTTAGGTGAAATATAGGTGATGCAATTTATTTAACTTCTTGGAGTTTTGCTGGCCAAAGAAATAGCAGTAGCTCCATTTCATGTTTTCAATATTTACGTCAAAACATATTGTCACACCCCCAAAATCGGTAATGACGTTTATAAAATACTTAGCGGAAACATTTTATAATTTGCGGAAGCTTTAGTTATTTAGCGGAAGCATTTGAGTAAACAGCGGGGGTGCTGGCGTTAGCAGTATGCATTCATCGTATCAGAGCTTATGATCATTGCAGAACAGTAATTATGATGCCATTAATATCAAAGTAATTTCAAAAACTACGACTTATCGAGTCGTAGAAATAATAGTATTGTAAAATACATTTTGTCCCAAAAGTGGCATCCTAATTCGTCGTGGGTAACTTACGTCCGTTATGCATGCATCAATACATGAGTCCTAATTCCCTGAAAAACATAGTAAAACGTCAACATTGAATGTTGAGTGAATTCACAAGTTTGTATATACGTTGTTAAATCAAGTTTTGTATAAATCATTCATGTACACAAACATAATGTTTATATGTATAGTAGGAAACACTAGTATTCTAAATTAAAGAAACATTTCCTATTAAATGTAAGAAGGTCATTCTTACTACATTTCAATATCTGTGTTAGGAAACACAAGTTTAATCAAAAACATTTCCTAATAAGTAGTTCGCAGGAAACATAGGTTTAACTAATCAAAGTAAACATTTCCTATCAGTTGTATAGTTCCAAATAAGTAATCTCAGGAAAATGCTGTTTCCAAACTAAGTTTGTAGTTTGATAGTCGTTGTTAATACAGTTAATCGTTTAGAAGGAAAAACATGTCTATTCAAATATGATAAACATTTCCTAAATACTTTGTAAGAAATACAAGTTTATCAAATCAAGGAAAACATTTCTAAAAATATTTAAGCGTTAGAATACTGGTTTATCCAATCAAGGAAAACATTTCTAAAAATAGTTAAGCGTTGGAAATACTGGTTTATACAATCAAGGAAAACATTTATAAATAGTTATGTTTTAGAAATACTAGTTTATCCAATCAAGGAAAACATTTCTAAAATAGTTATCGTGTAGGAACACCTATCCTATTAGTTATCACAGGAAATACAGGTTTAACAATCAAGTAAACATTTCCATTTATATAGTGTGTAGGAAATACATGTTTAACATTCAAGTAAACATTTCCATTTCAAGTAGTTTGTAGGAAATACAGGTTTAACATTCAAGTAAACATTTCCTTTTCAAGTAGTTTGTAGGAAATACAGGTTTAACATTCAAGTAAACATTTTCTTTTCAAGTAGTTTGTAGGAAATACAGGTTTAACATTCAAGTAAACATTTCCTAAAAGTAGTCGTGTATCACAGGAAGTACCCCTTCCAAATCAAGTATGCACAGAAAATACCCTTTCCAAATCAAGTTGTGGTTGTTTTGTTATTTAGTGGGAATATAGACTACGATCCCTCTAAGGTGAGCTAAACCTTTAGAGTTAAAGTACGACACCTAGTACTATAACCAAACCACGACTAGTTTTGTTGTTGCCTCAGTAACACGGTAAGTATACACTCCTCGTTACGACTGCCGTCGTGTGGTTGGAATGACCAACGAGTTATATCCTGGGAGGGTTGTCAAATCGATAGTACTATCTGTATACTCAGTGGCTAGAGTCACCTAGCTAATGGTTATAGGTTGTAAGCATTGGGACTTATGTGCACTACAACTACCTCATGTAAACCTAGGTTCGTACCAAGATTTCTTTTGTCTTAATTCCCAAAGTAGTTATGAAAAATCATTTCATATATTCAGTTCAAGTATAACGATATGAAAACATTTCATATATACTGTTGTGTATAATAGTATGAAAGCGTGTATGTTAATCAGTTGTGTATATAAAAGCATGTTAAGCATTTACATAAGCAGTTGAATATAAAAGCATGTCAAGCAATTATATAAATCAAGTTGCATGTTAGAGCACATAGTTCTATGTTTTCCACCCCTGGTTTTAAAAGCATTTAAAACGAGTAAAAGAGGGGATGTGAACTCACTGGTAGCGATAGCGTGCAATAACAGCTAGTAATAGTCGGTAGTCCAACTGCAAGAAATATACTTAATATAAGTATTCGACTAGTCGTTTAGTTTAAGTATTTGTACAATTTTAGTTGGTGATAAACGTGTTGAAAAATAACTATTATTTTTCGAGTTACATTAGTCGTCGAACAGTTCGTTGCGTGTAAGTATATATATATATATATATATATATATACACACACATATATATATACTTATTAGTTGAATATATATATATATATATATATATATATATATATATATATATATATATATATATATATATATATATATAATTGTCGTTTTCGAAATGAATAACCATTATCGTTTCAAAGTTTGTCGTGTCCATTTTATAATATTATTGAATAAATATTCGTATAAAATAATGTCCCGTGATCGTGTACAATTTTAGTACCCAAATTTTGTGTTGTAATGTTTTACATCAATATAATTTATCAAATATATTGCGTAGTGAAATCGTTAATATTTTTGTGCCATTTAAACTTAATATGTAATGATAACCATTATTATTAATATTAGTTGATCTAATTTTAATGACTTGCTATTTTTAGCAAGTACTAAAAATAGAAGTATAAGTTGTGTACTTATGTGACATAATAACCATCATAGCCATACGGCTATTTGCCATCTTAGCCATTCGGCTAACTTTTGTTTTTTTTGTTAAATGAGCCGATCAGCTCATTCCCACTCTAGCCGATCGGCTCCCTTTTTGTTTCAGTTTGTACTCTGTTCGTAGTTTAGTTTATATACATACGTGTTTTGCTTTGGTTCCAACGATTTTACACAGTCCCAATCATCATAATAACACATTATGTGGTGATTATAACAACAAAAATTATCCCACTTTCATGTATACCTATTTTTGTGTTCTTTGGTTCCATTTATTGAAATTCATTTTCAAGAACAATATTAATCAATCATCAAATTTATAGGTTATATACATAGATTTTGTTAAATCAACACTATATATAACGAAATTTATGTAAGAATTTAAAGAGTGGAAAGTTTCCTCACTTTGATATTACGAAGAGGACGATGATTCGGGATGATGATGATGGAGCGATGATGATGATGATGATAATGATGATGATAGTGGTGTTTTTGTTGTTAATTGATAATGAGTGAGTGAAGATGATGGATGATGAAAAGATGAACTAGTTTTGCTCCTTCCTGCTGCCTTCTGCCGATAGAGATAAAGACCATAGGGAGTAAATTGTTGGTGGGGAATTATTGGTCTGAGTATGTGTGAGCTGAGACATGGAGGGTTTATATTATATGAATTATACACTCAAATTCAACTGAGGTATGGTGTGTGAATAGCACACTATCGAACAGATATTTTTGTTGCGGTTAAATATTAGGTATTTAACTCGTTAATTTCGTGTACGGGTATAATTTGTGGTACCTTGTGTACTAATCAATTATTCGTTAGTTTAATTTATATTTTAAACTTAATAATTGATAATTATAAAATGCAACATTTTATTAAATTCATTAATAAAATTATTCACAGTAGTGGTACTGTACAGTTAAATTAGATGCCAAATTTCAGTTGAATTTCGAATCCATATTTTGAAGTAATGTTTCCAATATTAAAACAGGAACGAGCAAAATAATACTTTTATTGTTTTTGACCTTTAGGCACGTTTTAATATTGTTTCTGTTCGTGTATAACGCGTTCAAAATAGTCGTCTAAAGGTTCCCGAACAACTTGTGTTCCAACTATTTTATATAATAGTTTCCAATAAAATTTGTTCAAAAGTATTTCGAAATTCTTTTTGGACTTTTGTATTGCGCTCGATACGTTTAATATAAAACGTATAATATATTATATTATTTCAATAATATAAGCATAATAATAATCGTAATTAATAATTTTCGAATTATTAATTATTTTTGTATCACCAACTTTATTGTATTTAGTTTGTCGAGTTTTGAATCATTCATTTAGTACGTAAATATTATATATATATATATATATATATATATATATATATATATATATATATATACACACACACACACATGTAATCTACGATTTACCAATAGTCACGTATTCAATTAGTAAGTTTCACAAAACTTATCACATAAAGATTGTTTTGAATTCACTAATTTAGGGAATTACTCTAGGTAATGCATGTACTTAGTTAAAAATTAGTACCCTAATTGGAGGATTGTCACACATATATGCATATATAATGTATGTATGTATAGGTTAATGGCTATGTATAATTGCACTTAAAGAATTAAATTTAATGAAAGTTATATGATTCGAGTATTGTGTTTGATGATGATGATATTCAGGTCAGATAAAATTAAAGTGAGAAAGTGTGCTTGTAAAGAAGAAGAAGGAAGAGGGGTATTTTTGTCATTTCATCATGATTTAACGGAGATAATTAACGAAATTTGTTAAATGGACTATTAGTTATGCAAAACACATAATATAGGGATGCCTGATGACATTATTGAAATTTAAGGATGGGACGTGATTTTTGAGCCAAACACAGGGACGATCTTGACAATTTTCTCTTATTATTATTATTATTATTATTATTATTATTATTCTCGAAATACAAAAAGAGTTCCTTACAGCTAGATGCAACCTTGCTTTTACTAAAAATTCAAATATCAAGTGTTACAAGTGAAAGTCAGAATCATCATTTTAATGTAAATGCAAAATACAGAAAAAGCGTATTATCGTATACGAGTTCCATCCAATTCAAATGCTTATAGGTCATGTAAGTTCAATTTTCTTGGATAAAAATCTACATTTCAATGTCTTATTTTTCATTTCTCATTTCCTTCTTCGTTTTCCTTTTTAATTTATGTAATTGATCATACTTTTTTTTTTTGGAACAAAAACTATAGATCATACTCATTATTTGTAATTTCTAGCTTCTTCGTAGTTTATTTTTTAAAAAATTATTTTGCAATTCTAAAAAAATAAAATTCTTTAAACCAAAATTTTTCTAATTGACCTTAATTTACTTTTTTAGATCAAGTCATGTAGCGTGTAGACCCCAAGGTCCACAATAAACTAAACTTTCTAATCCAACGCATGTTGGCCTCTATCCACTTCAAGCTCAATAAGGCGTACTAGTCTTGAACAAAAAAATTGGGTTTTAAACCCTACCCGGTTTCAAACCCGAAAATCTGACCCGGTCAAATCCGGTTTGACCCTACCCGGTTCGGGTTTTTTGAGTACCCGACGGGTACGTACCCGGGTAGGGTTTTTAGAATTCGAAATCGGGTTGAACCCGGATTGAAATAGGGTCGGGTTGAAAACCCGGTCAAAAACCCGAAACCCGGTCAAAAACCCGGTTCGGGTTGGGTCTAACCCGGTTTTTGACTTTCTTGACCAAAACCCGGTTCGGGTTCTGAGTCGGGTCGGGTTGGGTGAAAACCCGGTTTTGTTCCTGCCTAAGGCGTACGCGTCAATTTTGGTGGGAATTCAAGATCCATTTCCCGCCATTTATTATGTATCATTTTCCCCCAAATCTTGTAGCCTAGGGCAACAGTTAGTTCTTCAAACCAGCAAACGCAAAATTGATTAATTGCAAATGGAAGTCGTGAGATCAAAGAAGCTAGCATCCGCTGACGCCAGTGTTTCCAAACTCCCTCTTTACCGATCACCTCCCACTCTCGAAGTCCGCCTCGAAGATTTCGAGCGATTCGCTGTCGATCGTCTCATAGGTTGAATTACTTCCCTTTAATTTGCATTCGTTAGTATATGTTATTGCATTCTTATTACATATTTATAGGGTTAGGTTTTTGAATTTAGGTCAATTTGCTGTACTAAATTACTTTTGGTAACTTGTTGTAATATTATTTGTGGCAATCAATTGTTTGATTGTTTTGCTATCATAAGCACATATCTTTCCGATTGGTACGTTTCTGATAAGAAATTGTCTAGATTTCTTGTTTCTTTAATCATCGATAATATCTAACAACCGATTGGAAATGGCTATTTGCTCTTAGTTAATATAACCGAAATCATCTAGTTTAGGACTTATTTATAATAAATATGTATGTGTTCTACCACAATTTACTAATAAAAGTTTCGTCATATTTAAAATTAAGTGCATTCCAGCTTCATATGTCATCATGAATCCATATATATGATATATCAAGCATATCACACACTCTGGGTTAACTTTGAGCCCTGTCGTTGCACACCTTGAACACGCTAATTGTGACTAGTCTGGTAAGTTATTGAGATGGTTTAAGAACTATTAAAGGTTACATTAACTATCTGCTAACCTGAGTATGGTTTGATTTCACCACAAGGTGGTCATATTTTTCCTTCTTTAGGAGTATTAGTCTTAGCATCATTGAAGTAATATTGTTTGAATACTGTATGCAGTTCTCAGAGGAATTTCTGATGGATTAGCTAGAGGAAAGAAGCCCGATGAGATGGCGAAGTTGGTTCGTAGTATTTTCTCATGTTCTGTATTTGTATGTTTCTATATTTTTACAATTTTACTCAGCAGCAGTGATTTATTCTTGTAGGAATTTGAGTTGTGGCAGGCCAACATGAGGCATCCACTGTCATCAGAGGACATCAATAAGGATATCATATCTCATTTTGTCTTGCGCCTTGTGTATTGTCGAAGGTAAGCTCTTATTACTTTGAATTATTACTATTATTCCATCTTTTTTTGTGATTTGATATCTTATGAAGATATTCACTGTTCTTATATATCTCATTTAAATACTAGTGAGGAATTGCGGAAATGGTTTCTTCAGATGGAAAGTGCTCTCTTTCGCTATCGATTTCAGCGTCAAACTTCCGAAGTACATGTATGACATATTTCATGCTTTCTGTTGATGCATATTTTTAGTACAAGGTACAAGTTTTATTATAGTTGCACTAATAATAAAATTTTTGGCTTCATGCTACAGAAAGCATTGATGACTGAACTTGGCATTCCTTACGAAGTTGTCAACTCTGCAGACTTTATGGTATTTTTGTGTCGCTGCCTATTTTTATAGTAGCTTATGGGCTGTTCGATACTGGTATTGACGAAGCAAACCTATTCCTTTTTTGTGATTTTTTTAGCGATTGAAGGCTAAATTGTCGCAAGTTGCACGCTCAATTAACCAATCTGGACCCGAATGTATGTTATAAGTGCATTACCTGTAATGATTTGAAATTTTTGTTATTGTTATTTACTTATTTAGTTCAAGCGCTCTAAATAATTTATTTATCATTTTTTTAATTTTCTTGCTTTTGTTGCAGCTGCTGGAATGCTATACAAGGTACATTGACTAGTTAAACCTCATGCATCACATATATGTCGTTATTATCATATTGTATAATTGTGTATCTTATGACCATGTTTTGTGTTGAAGTGTGTAGTTAGTCCTATCCTTCCTCTTTCATGTTGGTTTCATTTTGATTGATGTAGGTTCCATTTGAAGAAGTTCCGGAACTCGTGGCAAGTCGCAAAGTGCTCATTGAGAAAGGATATGCGTATGTTGCCTTGGCTCAGGTGAATGAAGTGTTTATAATCGATTTTTTTGTTGCATCAATGTATCTTGATAGATTATTTATTTTAGTAATTGCTTTTATTTTGTGCAATTAGATTGTCTCATTCGTTGTTCCACACTTCCGTAGCCATCTTTCAAAAGCCCTTATTCTCACAAACAGGTAACTTTGGAACATGTCTAAAAGTGGATGTTTTTTGCGATTTCGACTGTATTGTTATTGTTAGAGACTTAGGGCTGGAAAATGGTATGGGTTGGGTTGAACCGAGACACTTTTGTTCATAAAATGTTATTTTCTTTCTAAGTTGTTACTCTGTCAAGTATTATTACAAAAATTGTTTTGTTAATTTGAAGATCTTGACAAACAACATATTAGCATGAAAATTATATCACAACCTCTACCTTTAATATAAGTTTATGAATATAACAATTTAGGAGGTTTTGTGGATTAAAAGTACATTTTGGGCGACTTCCAACTCGTTTGATGTTTTCAACCTTCTGACCCATCATCTTTTAGTCTGAAAATATATATCTTACCTGTTTGACCCCTTGGTGTAAAGTATTCACACAAACTGAGCTGACCCATTCACAAGTATCTGATCAGCAATAAAAAAAGTTAATAATTATTGCCCAGCTTTCTTACAAAAAGAACAAGTATTGGGTTGATATTGCCACCTATGGTCATTGTATTTATGAAGTTTACTGAGTGCCCACCTTTTACATCCCAGAAAATGGACATCCATGATTAGAGAAGAAGAGAAGGACCGACTAACTCCTGTGAGTTCTAATTTTACTAGAATTGATTTATATTTTTTTTGTGCACATATCCATTAATTTAATATAATTGTTCCTGATTTTAATTTGGTATTAACTAGATAGTTGAAGCCTTATCTACCAGTTATCTGGGTCCTGATTATGCTCAGGTATACTGCCTAACTTTATTATATGTTACTTGTGATATATGAAAGTTCTATCTGATGTATAATTGTATATTTACTATCTTGATAGGGCAAGGAATTTGGTGAAATATCTTTAAAAGACATCGATCAAGTAGCCAGAACTTCATTTCCTTTGTGTATGCAGCACCTGTTCAACTCAGTAAGTGATTTGATACATCTGGTGGTTCAAACTGCATTGTTGCATGTCAATTTGCTACTTATTCAGAATTTGCTTACATTTTGTATGTTTCTCACCAAATATGACCAGTTAAGGGAGGATCATCATTTGAAACATGGAGGGAGAATGCAGCTGGGCTTATTTCTCAAGGTACCAGATCTCTATTTTGTTATGGATCCTGATTCTGGAACATGGGACCCATATCTCTGTTAGACATAATTTTAACGTCAGCTATGATTATAAAGGTATCCTTTGATTTGGGTAATAATCTAACTTCCTTAATAAAATGATTCTGGAGGTTTTAAGCAAATGATATTTATTGGACAATGTTTAACCTGTTCACTCATTGACTCATTTCCTTTCTAGATATTTCTTATACGACCCGTTTGCAAGTGTATACGGGTCAAAATTGCGACCTCTAAACTTGGTTATTTTAAGGATTGTACAAGCAGCAACTCAATTATACTAAAAAATCAGGATCATATACCTTAATTTTGAGCCTTTTTTCATGCCGAACTTGATTGTAATTGTAACATTTCAATCCTTAGGGTGTTGGTTTGAAGTTGGATGATGCACTTGTGTTTTGGAAGGCAGAGTTCTCCCAGAAGGTAAGCACGATGCATAGTGGCTATTCTTCAGTTATACAAATAATATTTACGGTACTCTTTGTAATTATTTGTAACTAAGTCCTATGGTGTATGCATTAACATTTTACTTGTAGGTTGGTTCTGAGAGATTTGACAAAGAATATGCATATAGTATACGCCACAATTACGGTAAAGAAGGAAAGAGAACGGTGAGTTACAAATCTACGAATTGGTCTGCATTTCTTTTTATCTTTTGTTAAATACGCTAACATTTTCTATTTATCTTTTGCAACGTACAGGATTATACACCTTTTTCTTGTCAGAAGGTTATACTATCAACTCCAGGAGTCGGAGACCATCATGGTTGCCCTTATCGTCATTTTAGGTACTTCTTACAAAATTTTAAAGTCGCCTAATTTGTATCAATGAAGTCCCTTGGTAGTTGGTATTACAAAATGTATATACTAGACATTCCTACTTCTCAAGAAGTTAGGTTTGGGAGAAGTTATCACTTTTGTACAGGTCAGCATAGGTCTTTTTTGACCTGAAATACTTTATATCGAGTTTTTCTTTTAGTTTTGTATAAATAAGTCAAAGTTTTAGAATAAAATGACTTATAAGGTTTTGTGGATTAAAAACACCCTTTGAGCAACTTTCAGGTCCCTTTGACCCATTTGGCCCTTTAAAGATAAAACATAACCTTAATCGGCCTGTTCATAAGTCGATAAAAAAATCTTTTTACTGTTTTCTGTGTTTGATTTTGTTTGTCTGTAAGCATCTTTAAAAGTTATATGTTCCTAACTGGTGACCTTAATTGATTAGGATCTATCTACTTTAAACTGGTTTTGTTCATTTATAATATTTTGTAATTATTTATCATGTATACTTTACCGTTTTATTTTTGTCCCTGCGTGTTAATGCTTTTGCTTTGAACTTTCTCTACAGCGAAGAAAATTTAAGGGCAGCCCTTGGTAAAATGGGAGTAGTTAAGGCATTGGATGATGTGATAGGAAAAGCAAAAAGTAGACACTATCAGGTCATAGACTCATTAAATACTATAAAGCTTTATAATTGGTTGTGGACAATAAATTATCTCCTGGGTTCTGAGGCATTATTTTGAATACTATCTTCGCAGTTGGCATGCACCTTGACTTTTGAAGCTCTTCATGATACAACTCTTGATGCTGGAATCAATCATCCAAATCAATACTTCAGTGAAAGCCAAAAGAATTTGAAAGAAAAGGTAAATTGAAGAGGTGATGAAATGGGAGGGTTGGGTAATGGGTCAAATTGGATAACTTGGAGTGAGTTGAAACAGGTCTATTGGGACGTGTTGGGTCGACCTATTTTATGTCCAAAACTTCTACAAATAGTTGTGATAATAATGGCCAAAAAACGTAGTACGGAGTATATTATAATAAGTGTATTGAAGTTTTTTATGTGTTTTTGTAATTATGTTTCAAATTGTGTACTTTGGTAAGAAAAGGTATGCGTGATGCATTATGTATTTGGATAAATTAATAAAAAGTGGTTAGTACATTGCATTCTTGCAGTATGCTTTTTTTAGTAAAGCAGTTTATAAGGTTGTTTGCATAAAAATTTAAAGTACTTGCTGGGTGATTTTTGACCCGTTACTTTTGTAGCCATTTTTATATACCACTTCTGAGATTAAACGTAACCCAAAGTCAAACTGGCCCATGCTTCAGTAAATGGGTCAAAATTACCATCTCTATTAATATGCTGGGTGTAAATGAATTTGTGCATATTTTCTAAGTATACTTTTGATTAATTTTTAATCTGCTTCTGATTAAATATACTCTTATGTTAGTTCGTAGTTGATAGGCATGTAGTTATAGAGACGATAACATTAACATTTTTAGTAAAGTAGTGGTTCTTCATAAACAAACTAAAGAGTTTGAATACGGTACTTGGTTACTTGCTTCTTTTGGTTTGTTACAGTGTTGCAACTTATTTTTATACTTTGTTGCAGAAATTGTCGGCAGCATGACTTGCACGAGTAATATTATCATTATACAAATGATCTGCTGTACAATGGAGTCATCTATGGAGTCGCAGGTTGTGCATCAGTGTTGGTAAACTATGCACATATTTAAGTGTAGTAGAAATGGAAAAGATTATATATTTATAACTATTATCTACTTGTGATTAGTGTAGGATCTACAAACTTGGTTTATCTATAAACTGAGTTGTTTTATGATAATATTCAGGTGATTACTAATATCTGACGTTCATCAGTTGCATTTCTCAATCAATTTCCATATGGTTGTACACAATGATTACACATTTGTTTGTTTTTCACTGATAAAACAGTTAAAACGCCGTTTTGTTATTTTATGACAAAAACTTATATTCTAACTGTGTATAAATATCAGCGGGTTCATACGTAAAGTTATACTCGTATTAGAGTTTGATCCGTTGACTCGACTGAATGCATATCGCGAGTGGGTCCTTAATATAGTGGTCCTGATGAGTAATCTACTCTAATTTTGGCGTGTTGTTGTATTTAGGAACAAGCCAAGTGAACCATGAGATGAAATCTTGTAAGATGATATACAATTAATATGATGATAGATTACATATATTTGTTTGCTTGTGGGGGTCACATATTATAGTAGATCTTTTTATCTCATTTGTTTTTTCTGGTGTCATTGGAACTAACGAGTTTTATGTGGGGGCCGGATTTTGAATGTTGCATACTTGCACTTGCATGTGTCTCTGCCCTTCGCATCAAGGAATAATCAACGACTTTGATTGACCTTTGGAAATTTTTATTCTATTAAACTTTACGTTATGAGTTGAACTATCAAAACTTTTATGTATTGAACTTGTAAATATTGTTTATTGTATGTAAATTTTCTTTTTTGGATAAAACCAAAATAGGACAGTTTTCTTTTGTGGCCTTACCCAAAAAGGAAAATTTACATACAATAGGCAATATTTATAAGTTCAATAGATACAATAAAACAAATGAAAGTATATATGTCTCATATAATAGTAAAAAGTGTAAAGTTTACCACATAACGAAACAATAAACCCTATTCATAACTACAACATCAAAATTGAATATTTCTTTTTGACAAACTGTATATGTTAGTCTATATACAAAGATAATAGATAAAAAAAGGTTAAAACTACGGATAGGCAATGAACTTTCACTTTTGTACCGAGGTAGGTAACGAACTCATTTTATTACTAATAAGTAATCTAGGTAGCGAACTTTTAAATTTGTATCGAGTTAAGTAATATATATATTACGTGGTAAATTAATGTCACGTAAAACAATTTCAATAATGTCACATAATACGTATACTTAACACAAAAATTTCAAAGTTGGATACTTACATTAGTAATAAAATGGATTCGTTAGCAAACATAGTACAAAAGTGAAAGTTCGTTCTAGATCTTCGTCGTTAACTCATACAAGAATATATATATAGTTATATATAAACTGATAGTTTTAATTTTAAATTATTACTGTGATGCGCGTGGGGAATGGAAATGAAAGTATGAAAGAGGTGGTCCTTATTTAGTTGATGATAATAATTGATGATATTAATTAGGTCCATGTCAGGGACATCATGAAACCCATACCTCTATGGCTCCATCTGCTTTCCTCTAGTCCTTTTCATCCTTGAATACATTCTTATTATCCCACACCACCAATACATATTGTAACCTTACATACATAAACTATGAACCTCAACTAACTAGTTCATAACTGTGAACACAATTTGAAACCGTGTTTTAACTCCAAAATAATATATTTGTAATGAACATATTAAATTTTCATGAATAGTAAGAAAATCATCATCATTTATTTATATATAATAATAATAATAATAATTAACGGGTTTTGGAACCGTTAATCATATTTATATTTGTATTGAGCCATTGTTATTTCTACTTTGACCATACATCCATAAAAGTAGGCTTATGTTTGGTATATATGAAGCTCATAACCGCAATGGGTATGAGTTTATGACGAGAATACGAAGGAATTTCCATATATACCGACTGTCCCTTGAGTTTAGAATATGTCTAAAATGATGGGTTTGATTCTTATTTATTTAAACCAAATCAATTTACCAAACAAACTAGGATTATTGTTTTAAAATGTATTTAACTTACACATTTTACTGTTATATGGCCCGAACTTTAGAAATTCATATCATGTGTATGTAAATTCTAAAAACGTATATTGTATACTATTAATTTACTAAAACTTACGTGAAAAATGTCTTTATGTAGCAAATAATAGTCAAAATGTATATACAATAGACGTATTTGAAACTTAAATACATACAATGAAAATTTTAAAATTTGCCCCATCAAATTATTAGCCTATTAGGTACTCATATTCATCAAACAAACCCAACCACCTATCTTTGGACGGTTCTCTTATATGTAGCCATACTGTCATCCTAGCTTTATCTTGACAGTCTTCAAATTAAAGAACAAAAAATACTACTTGTTTTAACAGAGTAATTAAATTAAAGGTACAGTGTTGATTACCATCTATACTTTAAACCTACACAGGGTGATTAATTAGCAACCTGTAACAAAATTTCTCCGGTAATGGAGTTGTCGCCTGCGAAGCGGTCCAAAGGCAGCAGTAATAATATATATACAAGTGCTTCGTGTTTAGTTGACGAGTGTATCGCTGACCTTAGTCACTGCCGCGAATACCACCGCCGGCATAAAGTTTGTGAGCAACACTCGAAGGCACCTAAGGTTGTTATTGGTGGTTTGGATCAACGATTCTGTCAGCAGTGCAGCAGGTATAGGTTTTTTACATCTTAAGCACGTTTTTAATACCATTATTGTGATGTCATATGTTTTGAAGTACTGTTCTTGTTTTTTAGTAGACTTTGTAATGAACATGTTTTTTTATCGTTAATTAAGTAAGTTGTGTTGGATAAATTTGTACATAATCTTGAACTAACATAAACTGAGAGACTAAAAAAAAGGTGAAAAGTTAATATAATGATATGAAGATTGATCAGTTCATGCATCTCAATTAACATTTAAATCACTCATTTAACGGACAAACAGGTTTCACGTGTTAGCTGAATTTGATGAGGTAAAACGAAGTTGTAGAAAGCGCTTGGACGTACATAACCAACGTCGAAGGAAGTCTCAATTGGAGTCGTTGACTCGAGCAACAGGAACTCTGGTTTCAAGTCAACAAGGTTGTTTTTCTTGTCTCAAGTTATGTCTGCAGATTGTTTTGTCCTCAAGAATTAACCTTGTTTAAAGGTAATAGGGGCATAACTCCAAACACCTATCCAAGATAACTGAGATTTTGTGTTTCTACTTATAGCAACCAGGATCATGTCACACAATAGCCCACAATTACATCAAAGTGCGTCGACCATGGAGTCCAATTGGGTCAAGTTCGAGAGCCCAATCGCACCATTTGATAACCACATGCCCTTAAACTACTACGTTGGCGACGACTTGCATCTAGAGTCATCCTCATCTCCCATGGCCATTAATGATTATCGGTTTTATGAGTGCGAGCAATCGTTAGCAACCACCAACACTAACCGTGCTTTCTCTCTTCTGTCATCACCGCCTCCACTAAGTCAACAAACTATGGTAACCATGCAACCGGTTGGTTTCGACCAGTATGCGTTTGTGCAAGAGATGGACATCAAATATGCTTTATGTGATTCTAACGGGATCGGGGGAATTTTTCATGAAGATCAAGACTAATAAAGTAGTAGTTGGAAACTGTTCAAGTGACATAGTAAATCAAATTATGATATCTCATTGTATGTACTAGCTTTTAAGAATAATTTAAGCCTTTTAAGCGTGTGAATTGCAGACTAACGGTATTTTTAGTAAAACTAGCTATAACCAGTAGCTGAAGCTTATATTTCAAGCTGAAAGTCGGCACTTATGTTTTTATATGTTTTGGCAAAACTAGTTGGAGGTTAAAGATATTAATTGACATAAAAAGGAAACATAATACATAAAAACATGACGCATAAGTGTATAAGGGGTATTTAAGTTCTCATTTCATAACTTTCGAGCTTATTTTTAAAAGCAAATTCTAATATACTTTTTTTTAAAGCAACATTTAAATTTTTGTATACCAAGAAATGCTAGAAACTTGAGTTTATAAATAAAATTATGTTTAAGTTCTCATAAGCCCAGATAAGTAAAACAAACGAGTTTGACAAACACAATACTATTGTTTTTGGGCCGGACCGTTTTTTTCTATTTACCTAAAGGCATATAGATGTCTATGGAATTTGGGCCAGGTTTAATGAGCTTCTAAGCACAAAATGTTCAACAGTCTATGGACTATGGTTGGGTTTTATTTTATTTTTCTTTTCTTTGTGTGCGAAGGGAACACGATTATACCATTCGGATTTCGGAGTAAAGTAGTAAACAACAACAACAAAATGATAGCTTGGTTGTTGTCGGTTTAGATAAGTTTAACAGAATTAAAACCTAATAGCTTTAAATATTAGTTACATTAACATAAAGACACGTGATAAAATTAAATTAAATATTAAGTACAGTTCAGTTTATTATGCAGTGTACGTATGATGCAGTATTGGAGTGAATCGGGACTGCAGATCAAAAAAATCGAAGACTGAAATTGTCTACATCTCCTTCTTTCTTAAAGCCTCAGCCCCTCTAGTTCCAAATCTTAAAAACTCGTCACATTATACCATGGAGACACATGATAAAATCAAATTAAATTAAATTAGATACTAGATGCGAGTAGAGAGAATTGTAGGCCATATTTCAATTTTCAAATACGGAGTGAATTAGAAATATCTTAAAATTAATATTTGTGCACTTATCTATACTAATTCTATACATTATAAGAAAAATCATAAAAGAATAATAGTAATTAGATAATGATAAACATACTTAATCCCATTTTTATGTGATTAAAAGACTAATATACCCTTCTATATTTACAATATAAATCCTTCATTTTTTCCTTAATTGTAGATCATTTCTCCAAATATTTTATAAATATTCAAATTAATGACTACTTCATTATTTCTTTCATAATTCAAACTCATCCTACAATTTTCTTTTTTTTTCCCTGAAAAAAGCTCAAATACGTTATTTTTCAATTTCAAAAAATTCATGGCTTCATTCAATTACCCAATGATCAAAATTCCTATACGATCACCTTTTTTAGATTTCATGGTTTCTTTTATCAATTTCTAATTCTTGGATTATTGATGGCAACGGGTCGGTTCGGGCGGATTTTATTGTATCCGTACCCAAACCCATTTAGAATATTCGTACACATACCCGGCCCAATACCTGCTTGGTACCCAATTAGTATTACCCATCGATTTTTCATATTTATTCATGGGTTTCGGTTATCCCCATGTATGTAACTTTAGTCAAACAAAAAAATGTAATATTAAGTTTTTGGCTTTTGTTATTTCGCTTATACTATCACAATATCACGTGGACATATTTTAGAAATAAGTGTATGTTAAATTTTTTGAAAATATAATAACAATCTCATAGCTTTAGCGATTTTCTTAAATATAACTTACGTTGTTCTTGAAAAGTATATCCAAAAAGTCCTCACTAACTTCTTGGGTATAACTTACATTCTTTGAGTAATTGTTCGAATGATTTCTCATTGTTGTAACAAGCATAACCAAACAAATTTACAAAGAATGGAAATAATATAGGAATTCTAACAAATAATATAGCAGAATGTATCTTATCATACTTCAAACAAAATCAAAGTAAATGATTTCACAAGATAGTCGTGCTTCACTAATAATTAATCAAGGAACCGACCATTAGTAAGCTACAACGTCGACTACTAGTACATTTTTTATTACCGCTGCATAGCGCGGGTAATTTTCTAGTTTATCATAACTCAAACTGTTAAGTTAAGTTAGCAATAATCATCCTTTGACTCTTTTGAAAAGACTCTTTGATCATTTTAGATCTAAAGAGATGAAATAATGTTTCTTATGATTGATTTGTCTATTAAAAAAACAAAGTTTGTAAAGTTCTTTAAATTATTCATCCGTTTATATTTGCATTATTATAGTACTATTATTTATTTATTAATTTTTTTACACTTATTCAAGGGATACACCTGGTAATTGTGGATAGACCCAAATAAATGAATCACATGATTTTTGTGTACACAAACATATTTTCTTAAAATCATATTTACTAAACTTTAAGCAACAAATTTTGAAATCAGAAAGTACTAGCATTTAAGTGACTCATGAGAGGCCAAAAAAGGATGAGGTATCTTGCAAGGATCAATTAGGTTATGAACAAAGGGATTCAATCCCTCTTTCCTTTTTGTACACTTTTCATATGTTCACAAAACTTTCTATCTTCATACACATTACAACCAACTTTGAATCTAGCTTCAATTCATCCCTAAATATTAAAACATCTATACAACATATTGATCGATGTAGACACTATAGGTAAACAACACGAGTCACATTGTCAAACAATACATGCAGCGGAAAACAGGATCACATAGGAATAATTAAATCGGATAAGTAGTACCTTATTGCCTTGAATTATTTGTAAGAAAACCTTTAGATCTAAGTGTAAGATCTTTCTTTGGTCACGTACACGACACCGTCTTTATCAATATGCTCGTATGCTAGTACTTGCCCGTTCACAAAATCACACAACCTTGTGCCTCCTTGTTAGCCGTATAAGACAAAACCAATAAAACCCCCTTTTTGGTTTTGTTTTTGACGTAAAACCGAAGAGAAAGAAAAGAGGATTTTTTGTGAATTATTAGGGATTAATTAGGATTAACCCTAACCCTAATCTATAAAGGTATATTTATAGATAGGTAAACTTGGTCTTCAAGTTTAATATTTTCACATTAATCCCTCTTGTTAATTAATTATTAATTTTAACTCTTAACTTTAATAATTAATAACTTTAGGCAAATAAGCAATATCTCAATGTCGATGTGTGCGTTCCCAAAGGCTCACACATTTACGGACACATATTTGATAAAATCATTCAAATACCAACAGCTCCCACTTTTGAATAATTTTCAAACAAATATGATAACATTGATTAATGTCTAGCAACATATCAATGCTCCCATAAATGCACGAGTGAAGTTTCAGCAAAATCACTGTGAGTCTATGTTCAGTTTATATCCTTTTGTTACAGATACTCTAGTTAAAACTTAGAGATGGATCAAAGTCATTCCATTTTAACTTCTGTTTCTCATTTCGCGAATCACTTAAGATTACCGAATACAGTCGAGACAGTTCTAGACTTATTAGGGTCTGGCCAGACAAACATCTAAAGTATTCATGAGTGGCCCAGTAAGTATCTAACTTCAGTTTTTCACTGAAGGAACAAATCCTTTATTGAATACAACTGGTAGTCATCGTATTTCGCAACATTACCAAAAATAGCCTTTTTGCCACCCTTATCCAGGAGTAGTATTGACTATGATCAAATAATGCACTACGTACATGAGTAACAACTTGCATCTCAAGTCTAAGGACAACAAGCTTTATGAATTATACTTAATGACAAAGATCCATAAGTAATAATTCATGTGGGATTATCCAATATGCATCAGAATGAATATTATGTGAGTTAGTGAGCCAAGCTGACTAAACACTCAGATATTGTCTTAATTCAATCATATTCCCATATGATCAACCGACAACGGATATTTAAGAATAATATTACACAACATTATTCAAGGATAAAACATGAAAAATAGGATTTATGAAAATAAAATTTCACAATAAAAAATTTCATTAATAAATAAAATTATTTATTACATCCATATATCCAAATACTAAATCCACGGATTTACATGTGATTACTAGACAAACGAAGTCCTATGCCCTTAATTAAGTGAGTTAGCTTCGTCTTTGGTAAAGCCTTCGTAAAGGGATCTGCTAAGTTATCATCCGTGTGAACTTTGAGTACTTGAATTTTACCTTGATTGACTTGCTCACGAACATAGTGAAATTTCCTCTGAAAGTGTCTAGCTCCTTTCTGAACACCAGGTTCGTTGGCTATGATAATTGCACCAGTGTTGTCACAATACATATCCATAGGAGACTTGGCTGTGGGAACAACACCAAGTCCAGAAATAAATTTTCGGATCCAAACAGCTTCCATTGCAGCTTCAGCAGCTGCTATGTACTCTGATTCTGTTGCAGACATGGCTGTTGTGGATTGCTTCTTGCTTTTCCAAACTACTGCTCCTCCATTCATGGTGAACACATATCCAGTTTGAGATTTGGTGTCATCAAGGTCAGTTTGAAATCCGGCATCACAATAACCAGTAACCTTTAGTTCAGCCTCAGGATTTCCACCATACACTAGAACCATATCTTTAGTAGCCCTAAGGTACTTCAGTATGTTCTTTACAGCAATCCAGTGTCTTTCGCCTGGATTCTGTTGAAACCTGCTAACAATGTTTTGAGCAAAAGCAACATCAGGTCTTGTGCATCTTACCGCATACATAATAGACCCTATTGCCGAAGCATAAGGTATCCTTTGCATACGTTCCACCTCTTGAGGTGTAAAAGCACAATCCTTGATGCTAAGTTTAAGTCCATCTTGCATTGGTAAATACCCACGCTTAGAATTTTCCATACTAAAACGCTTCAGTATTTTATCAATGTAAGCATTTTGACTTAACTCTATCAACCGCTTAGATCTATCTCTCGAGATCTTGATTCCCAAAATAAATGTTGCCTCTCCTAAGTCTTTCATGGCAAAACATTTTCCAAGATAAGATTTTACATCTTCAAGCATTGGAATGTTGTTTCCCATTAGCAATATGTCATCTACATATAAGACTAGGAAAGTAACATTACTCCCACTTGCTTTTTGATATACACATGGCTCATCAAGATTCTGAACGAAACCAAACTTTTTGATTTCTTCATCAAATCTTTTATTCCAACTCCGTGATGCTTGCTTAAGTCCATAAATGGATCTTTTAAGCTTGCACACTTTGTTGGGATGTAATGGATTAATAAAACCTTCTGGCTGATTCATATAGACGTCTTCGTCTAGATAACCATTCAGGAAGGCTGTCTTGACATCCATTTGCCATATCTCATAGTCGTAGAACGCCGCTATGGCTATTAGAATTCTAATAGCTCTAATGTCTGCCACTGGGGAAAAGGTTTCTTCATAGTCTATACCATAAACTTGAGTAAATCCTTTTGCCACGAGACGAGCTTTATAGATGTGTATGTTGCCATCCATGTCGGTCTTTATTTTAAAGAGCCATTTGCAATCGACAGTTTTAGCATTTTGGGGTTTATCCACCAAATCCCAAACTTCGTTGTCTTTCATGGATTGCATCTCCATATTCGCAGCTTGAAGCCATTTTTCAGCATTAGGACCTGATAATGCAGCTTTCAAGGTTCGAGGTTCATCAAGAATCCCGAATACGCCATCCTCCTCTAGATTAACATTTAAGTTCAATCTATTAGGTGCACGTACCGTCCTTTTGGACCTACGAATTGGAACATCAGCAATTTGAGCTTGAGACTGAGGCATATCATGAGGCTCAATCACAACTTGAGGATCAGATTTAGGCATGACTTGAGGCTCAATTCTATCCCCCCCAAATTGTTGATTGCCAGTATGAGTAGAAGGTGATGTATCTTCCTCTTGAACCTCGTCAAGTTCCACAACCCTCCCACTGTTTCCATCACCGATAAGCTTGGTTTCGAAAAACTCAGCATACCGAGCAATTTTCACAGTATTTTCAGAAGGATTATAGAAGTAGTAACCCATCGTTTCCGTTGGGTATCCTACGAAAATACACTTAATAGATCTTTGTTCGAGTTTGTCAGCCGCATCGCGTTTAACGAATGCCTCACATCCCCAGACCTTTAAGTAAGACAGATTAGGGGCTTTCCCATGCCATATTTCATATGGTGTCTTATCAACCTTCTTAGTGGGAACCATGTTGAGAATGCGTACAGCAGTCTCTAATGCATAATCCCAAAAAGATAATGCTAAAGTTGTAAGATTAATCATAGATCGTACCATGTCAAGCAAGGTTCGATTTCTCCTTTCCGATACACCATTATGTTGTGGTATATAGGGAGGAGTAAGCTGTTGGACAATTCCACGTGCTTTTAGATGATCTTTAAACTCTAGGCTTAAGTATTCACCACCTCGATCCGATCGGAGAATCTTGATGGTTTTTCCGAGTTGATTTTCTACCTCATTTTGAAACACTTTGAATGTTTCAAACACCTCATGTTTATGTTTAAGTAAATAAACATAACCATAACGGCTGAAATCATCCGTAAATGTTACGAAGTAGTAAGCTCCTTTTCTAGACATATGCCTAAAGGGACCACATACATCACTATGTATGATTCCTAGTAGGTCGGTTGCCCTTTGATTCTCATGAGAGAAGGGTTTCCTCTCCATTTTGCCCGATACACAAGACTCACACTTATCAAATGAATCATCACTTGATTTCAAAAGCCCTTCACGTTGAAGCCTTTCGATACGGTGTTTGCCTATGTGTGCAAGACGACAATGCCATAGGTAGGATGAGTCCAAGTTAGACTTGGCTCGTTTAGTGCTTATATTATACATTGAATTATTAGTATATGAAAGACGATCATGCAAATCAATTTCAAAAATTCCATTAATAGCAATACTATTAAAATAATGAACATTATTCTTTGAAACTGAAATACCAAAATCTGTAAATGTATTCTTAAAACCACAATCTTTCAATACTGAAACTGAAACAATTCCCCTAACAATAGAAGGAACATAATGACAATTGTCTAATACAAGAATTATGCCCGAGGGTAAATGTAAGTCATAACTTCCAATGGCTTCCACTGCTACACGTATGCCGTTGCCGACGTACACATACAAGGATCCATTCTTCAGCTTCTTCTTTGCTCTAAACCCCTGCAAGGTATTACAAATATGAGTACCACAGCCAGTGTCATATACCCAAGTATTTGTTTTAGAGAAAGAAAATAATTCGATAGTCAAGATACCTGAAGATCCGGCATTGCCGACTCTCTTCTTTTCTTGCACCTCGGATAAATACTTAGGACAATTCCTCTTCCAGTGTCCAATCTGACCACAATGGTGACACCCATCATCTTTAGCGACCTGCACCTTTTTAGCTGGAGGGTTTTGCTTAGGCTTGGAAGAATAAACAATAGCTTGCTTATTTTTACCAGGCTTTGCAACTTTGCCCTTAGCTTGTAGCGGTTGCTTTTTCTTCTTTTTCTGGGCCTGACCACCACCAATCGCAAGGATTTGGTTGTCTTTCACCTTATTCTTGGAAATGCTCTTTTCGAATTCCACTAGCATAGCATGGAGTTCGTTAATTGACTTTTTCATACCCTGCATATTATAGCTGCGTGTAAACTCATCAAACTCCGGTGAAAGAGAATTGAGGACAATGCTTACAGCCACAGGGTCATGATATGAGTATTGCATTCTATCCAAGCGATCAAAAAAGCTTTTCATGACTAGAACATGAGTCCCCACTGGTGTTCCAGATACATGCTTACATGCATGTACATCTCGAATCAAGTCATTTAGCTCAAGGCCGGCTTGTTTCTCATACAATGCACTCAGCTCAGTGATCATCTGATCGGGCCATTTATTCTCGAATTGCTTACATAACTCAGGAGTCATACTGCTTAGCATGAGACAAGCAACTTCATTGTGAACCTTATAAGTTGCCTTATAATGATCACGCTCTGCTTGAGAAGCAGTGGCATTTGGCTCAGCGATCATAGGTGTAGTAATGATATCAAGTCTCTCCATCACTCTTAGAACAATTCTCAGTGATCGATTCCAATCGTTAAAGTTTGGTCCAGAAAGCTTATTGCTTCTTAACGCTGTTTTGGTTTCATTTAAAATTTCATCGGTAGTAGATTTTTGTGCCATTTCTACAAAACAGAAAGAAAGTTCTTGTTAGTACTTTCGACATAAAATTTTTTAACAAAAATGTAAAACCCATGGTTTACTTTCCGTTAAGTCTAGGATCCAAATGACATATCACCGTTCCATCAGTTGATCTGCTAGGAACTAAATAATACTCAAAAGGTAAGTGACGTTCAATAATTGCATTTACCGATGCAATTCCTAGATTATGGGACTTAATGTCAAGCTCGATCAAGCATAAAAAATGGTGATCGTGACATTAATCATGTTTCGTCGCATCTTATTGCTATCGGCGTTTACAGTCTCACTGCATAACCCGATTTAAGTCGTCCAACTGAAGACTGCAGATAGTCCACCACCGTCTCACGATGAGTGGTAATCCACCTTGGATACCCTTCACCCACGTCTCACGCAGAATGACGAGCAAGTACAAGTTGTCTAAGCAATATGGATAGCAATATGACTTAATTCCATGGGTGACAAAATATTTATGTACGAAGAGGCATGCATACAACTTCGTTACATAATTTTGGTGTTTTAAAAACAAAACGTTTTTATTTCTGGTTTTTAAACGTGTTCATATGATTGCCTAATTCCTATACACCAAGTGTATATAATAATCAAATGTACCATCGTCATCATAAAACCCTTTCGGTAGCTCTACAAAAGGTACGACCAGGAAAGCATGTGAGGGTAGGGGACGTCAAAGCATCACTTAAAACCTGACCTCATTTGGAGTAGAATACATCCACATAACTTTCCTAGACATCGTCCTTTATGTAGGTGAGCCTAGTTGGGAATTATACACTGAGGATGTGCATTTAATTATGAATTACCAATCACACGTTTTATAAAATCCGTTATATAATTCTTTAGTCATATTAAAATTTATTTCTTTCAAAAACCATTTGACATAAATAATAATAACATGAAATAAAGAATTAATCTACGCAACAAATTGGGTGAGCCCTAAAACAAAAAGTCTCTATGGTCATTGTTCACATATTGAATAACTCCCGTTTCTAAGGAAACGGACCACATACATCCGTTCAAATAAACAAGTTTGGATTGCGTAAGCTATCAATATGTGAACAATTCATATATCAAATAAACCACACATAACCTTTTTGTATTAATCCAAAATCTCTAGGTGTCGCACATAATCAATTAACAATTAATATTATGTCAATAATTCAATTTTAATTTTTATTAAACAATATCAATATATCTAATTATGTCTATAAAGTTATGCATGTAACTTTACAAACATAATTTGCATAAAATTAAATATAGCAAAAAGGTAACAATTATAAACATCAAATATTGCAAGGTAGATTGGTTTCAAATTAACTCATTAATTTTATAAACATAAAGGTTTAAACTAATTACCTTTTAACTTTTAACCAATTAGTTTTTAACAATTTTAACTAAACCCTTATTTTATTTATATACATAAACTAAAACAAAAAAAACTTCTCATTATCGTAGACTTGGGATACACCAAATCAGAATTAATAAATAAATTTTTTTTAATTTGTGCTTATTTGTCCTGTACGTTCAACCCAATTTCCTGGGTTTCCTTTTCCTTATGGTCAATCAAAACACACAAATTCAATTTTGGGTTTTTAATATTTTGTTTCTTCCAAACAAATAAGCCAAACTAAAAAGTATATATATTTTTTTTCCCGTCGTACGAATAGGCCAAGACAGAGACCGAATCTTTAAAACTTTTTTTATTAAACCAACCTTTAATCCCCCCATAATTTTTGATGTTTCCAATCCAAAATAAAAATTAACCTATGTTTTGGCTGATACCACTATAGGTAAACAACACGAGTCACATTGTCAAACAATACATGCAGCGGAAAACAGGATCACATAGGAATAATTAAATCGGATAAGTAGTACCTTATTGCCTTGAATTATTTGTAAGAAAACCTTTAGATCTAAGTGTAAGATCTTTCTTTGGTCACGTACACGACACCGTCTTTATCAATATGCTCGTATGCTAGTACTTGCCCGTTCACAAAATCACACAACCTTGTGCCTCCTTGTTAGCCGTATAAGACAAAACCAATAAAAACCCCTTTTTGGTTTTGTTTTTGACGTAAAACCAAAGAGAAAGAAAAGAGGATTTTTTGTGAATTATTAGGGATTAATTAGGATTAACCCTAACCCTAATCTATAAAGGTATATTTATAGATGGGTAAACTTGGTCTCCAAGTTTAATATTTTCACATTAATCCCTCTTGTTAATTAATTATTAATTTTAACTCTTAACTTTAATAATTAATAACTTTAGGCAAATAAGCAATATCTCAATGTCGATGTGTGCGTTCCCAAAGGCTCACACATTTACGGACACATATTTGATAAAATCAGTCAAATACCAACAGACACATCAAACAACATTCCCATTTATTGTATACTCCTATTATGGCTACTTATCATATCTAATGTTTGTCCTTAAACCTCTCATAAACTAGTATTCGATTGCGAGAGTTCGTAGTCTATACCTTGATGATTAATGAGTTTGATCAAATGCTTATATTATCTTCATATGGAAAAAAATCGCATACCATATATTATACCAACATTAGAGTTGAATTACCATTGTCAAGCACTCAAGCCTAAAGATAGTATAATTTGTGAGATACATATACATATGATACAAAGATTGTATACTCGATGAACTGATTGAGTAATTGACCAAAGGATCGAATGCTATCGTCACTAAACAAATTATAGAATTTATTATAATCCAAGTTTCACTATTTTTATATCAGATTGGGTATTTCACCAATTATGCATTTCATGTCGTTAAGAGTAAATAAAGTTATGTACTTGAATTGTGGTTTCATCTAACTAGCAAATTAGTACAAGTGAACTTTTGGTTATTGAGAGATATGAATTGTACATTTTTATTCTTTGCTCTTTCTAGAGAGGCTAAATGATTTAAGAAATTAAGAAGCAAAATTTATACCCCCTTTAGCTACTATTTGCTATTACCAAAAACAGTGATAGTATTTTTTAGACAATGACTCAAAGTTTGTGTGTATTTGATACAAAAAAATGGTACACATGAAGTAGCTAATGCAACTTTGTACCTAGCCTTTATTAAGAGAACAATCACCCCCTTCTTCCTCTCCCTTTTTCTTTCGCGGTTACCCTTTTTGGCTTCTTTTTCGCTCTTCCTTTTCATCCCCCAACTTTACAAACAAACATAAACTCACATACACATGGGCGAGAACACGTTCACAAGACCAATAACAAAAGATAAAAAAACGAATAAAATGATACACATGAACATATGTTGTACTTCATTCTTGGTACGTCTACCTCTCCTTAATAAATCCAAATATATATTAGTTTACACTGTTTTGATCAACAAAAATTTATACATTTAAGGCTTATTTGGATCTTTAGAGGATGAACATAGTTTAATATGGATTAAAAAAGATTCAAAAGATCGTTAGACTTTGGTAATTACATAAGCCATGTTACCATGATAGGGACACGAGTGAGGAAGTGGAAGCTAAGTTAGGGAAATATCATATCAAGAAGAAAAGGGTCGAGGTAGGTGGTGTACTTGTAATAATGGTGATGGTGATGGTGATTTAGACGCTAGATATAATGATTTCTTCTCTAACATATTGAATTACTTGGTATATACATTCAAAAAGGATTGGTGTGTGACGATGCATTTGATTTTAGGCGTATTATGTGTAATAACACTATCTCAATTTTGATCTATTGTGTGTATTCGACTAATGTAACACCCGGTTTTGATGGCTTTGTAGATAATGCAGTGGGTTATACGGTTGTCATATTATTAAATAAGTCATTGGATACATACAATATACGAAAAGTAAAAGGTTTAATATACACAATATGTCAAAATGAAGTTGAGCACACACAATACAGATTGAGCTAAAATTAAGTGGATTCCCACGGACAAATCCCTATTTTAAAGTTATCAAAAAAAAGCATCCTACAACTAGTTATAGTTACGTCGTGTAATTTAATCAAAATAATAGGACAACTGCACTAGTAACTTAAGTTATGTGGATGGGGCGCTTTACACAAATCTAATGGATTAATGACCCATTAAAGATGATATCGAAATCTCGAGGCAAAAATTGCACCAGTAAGGCAGTAAGGTTCCTATACATATGTACGTAGGCCTTCAGTTTACGTACAATCTAATCTATCTAATAATAAGAGTTCTTTATTGACAAGGACCTTTGGACTTAGTTTCAACCAATCTTAACAATCATCATCTATCATCTATATATATTAAAAGTTTATCTTCGGTAATAGCCTCTTAAAAAACACTCTATTAGAATTAAAATTTAAATTAATCAATTTCTTCCTTTCCAAAGCTTATAAATAGCAAAGTCAATGGCTAAAATAAAAAGTGAAATTTCTTGAATCAAATGTCAATACTTAGATTAAATAACTATACGTCAAATGTTATTAGCTTAGGTTTTACGTTCATTTAGTGGCAGATCTAAAATTTGATGTGATTCATAACACCTTCGGAGGCAGAGCAGGGCAGCACAGCGTAGACAGCCGTTCCCACAATAATTTTTAAATTACGTAAAAATGATTTATTTAAGATATTAATGACATTTGTAAAATTTCGCCCATATAAAACTAAACAACAAATAAAAATAATTTTTTTCGGCTCAGAATTTGAATATTCTAACCGCCCCTGCTCGAATGTAAAATCACCGTCTTCGACGTAGCTTAGAACGTTCGTTTATCATAACTCATTCGTATAATGGTACGTTTTTAATAAAATGGAATTATTTAACCCAAAGGAAAAAGAAAAATAAAGTTGAAGTGAAGTTTGAAAAAAGTGTCCTGTAGTAAAGCCAGCTAGCCGGGTAATGGACGAAGGCCATTGTAAAAGTTAAGTGGTTTCCTAAATTAGAAAGAGTGGTCCACGTGTTAATATACGTGACGCTGACCATGTTTCCATTTTTAAGGTTAAATATCAGACATCATGGGACCAACAACTATTTACTACACCTCCCATAGTCCTATACATCTTCACTGGTCCCGCCCTCACCCAATCACTCCCCGCCAATTCTTACTTTTTACACACACCCCCTTAAGATACTTGAATGTTACGATATAACCCAAATAATTTTCGAGCTTGTTCGGTAAAATCAGCTAATAAGCTGTAAGCTTACGGTTGAACCTTATATTTAAAACTTGTAGCTGAAAACTGGAAGATGGAATTCATTTTCATTTGTATGTGTTTTACAAAACTAGTTGTAGCATAAATATCCGAAGATATCGTACCACACTAAAGATTGCTATAAAACGAAAATATATGAACTTTGATATATCACATATTAATTACGTCTTATATAGATTCTTCTATCATACTTGAAGAAACTTTTGTACAACATGATATAAAAAAGCTGATTAATTTGGTAAGATTCTTTGTTAAGTGCACCCTTTCAATAATCTTGATTTTTCACTAATGGTCTATGCACAAAATAGATATATGTAACCGACTGATGTGCTAAATCCAGTTATTAAATTTATTGTTGATAAGTAAATCAAAAAGTACCAAGCTAGACCAAAACACAACCGGGCAGTGGACCCTGTCGAGTGGTAGTAAAGTATGGCAAGTTCGGGTTCGAACACAGGGAACTAGATTGGATGATCAATGTCAGTGTGAACAATTTAAAGAGAGAAAGTAAAATGTGGTTGGTTGTGTGACCGAATTATCACAATGCTTAAAACTACAATTTTTAAGTTAAACTAGGCAAGTGGACTCTTAAGAGTCAAAGTGATTGATTTGGAACTTTCAAATATTAAAAAAAAACAATGCTTGTTTGGATTATTTCACTAGTGATTTCGGGGTGTAGAATTATAACCGGTTAAGACATATGCTAATGGGTAACATTCATCAAACCTAAGCTCAAAGTTCTCTGAGACCTAAAGTTCAACTTCAATTAGCAAACCTATGATCTAATCTAGTAACGGACGTTCGCCATGGTTACTATCTTACACAATTTAGCCAAATCATTTGACACATTCCAAAATTACATTCGCAACTTTGTTCAATCATTCATAGACAAATAATTAATAGCAATTTACTCGGTTGAAAACGTTCGCTATATCAATTGGTAAATCACCAAATGGTTAAATTCTTGAGATTAAGTTCAATCACATAAGGTTCTCCGATTAAACATAAATTAAGATTTGTGAGTTTGCAAATCATCCACACGACAAACATTCGCTATAATCGCTAACTTGTATGAATTTAACTAGTGTTGTTACAATCATCAAATGCTTTGTTCCACAAATGACAAACAACTCATTTAGGTATTTTTACTAAACAAAGAACATTCGCTATAATCGTTTAGCTAAAATGCCGAAAGTTCATAACAACAACCAACTAAATGCATTCAAATCCATGGATGATTCACAAACTCAAGCATAAATTAACACCAAAAGATTATACCCCTAATCAACTAGTTATTTCATCCAAACAAACATATAAGTAACTAGCCACTCATAATCACAATTATCAAACAAAAATCATAAACACAAGACAAATTCATAAATAACTTCAAATTAGATTAAATAGGAATTATACCAAATTTGTTACACAAATGTTTCAAGTGATGTTTGCTCGATGTTCCCCTCACAAATTCCTAGTCAAATCCTTAAGAAAATGTGGAGTAAATGATGATAATTATGGGTTGGTGAAGGTGAAGTTAATGGAGTAAATGAGAGTAAATATGGAGATGGAAGTGGAAGTGGAGGTAGTCAACAAGGAGTCCAGTTGGATGATGATAAAATGAAGATGATATATGAAGCTACAGCCGGCCAAACACCCCCTTTGCTCCTCTTTTTTCCCTTTTCATTTTAATGAAAAAATGGGGAGAAAAAGACACAAAAAACGGTTGGCAATAAATGCCAACCAATGAGAAGCGCACAACACACCCAACCACCTTGATCCTCGCTCAGATCCAAAGCCAGCCGATCGGCTTATCAGTGCTAGCCGAACGGCTTAGAAGCCCCAGCCGATCGGCTACGCTCTTCTAACACTTCAGCTCGAACAAAGGCAACTCGCGGTAACTAAAATGAACTGTATAAACCGATCTTCTTAATTCAGCAGAACGGCTATAACAAAGAAGCCGACCGTCTGGCTTAATGAACCGATCGGCTGAAGTATGATTTCCAGCCTAGCTCATCATTGATGCAAACTTCACCAAATCCACACCAAATCGCATGCGTTTCCAACTTTTTACCTGAAATGGATTTCCAAACAAAATAAGTGTCGAAAGTTCCGGAAATCTACTAAAATACATATGCAAAACAATGATATCGCGATAGATTTATATAGCCAAGATGAGCGATATCAAATATCCCCACACTTGAACTTTGCTTGTCCTCAAGCAAACCATCATTTTTACCATTTCATAGCCTACTCTTGCAACATCATAAGTGAAGATCAAGTTTAGTAAAACAATACTAACACTAACTACCAAAGCAATTAGGCTAGCAACATATGTATAAGCATTAGAAACTCGAGATGTTTTAGTTTGTCAAGCCCGAATGCACGGCCCGGCACCTCACATAAGGATAAGTGTTTAGTCACTCACTCTCAACCTATAAGACTACAAGGTAAGGAAGTAAGCAATGTAACACTCAATCAAGCCAAGTCGTGATACATTGTTACGATAGGCTTGCAAAAGGATCAAATCTCCACTGACTTGGCGTGAGCACCAAGTGAGATATCAAAGGGGGTATTCTAATATGTGTTGTAACAAATGTATGCTAATTATGGAATTGGGTACGATAGACTCATTAATTGGTGAAAAATGGTAGTCAAGACCCGTGAAAATTGCGGAAATGTCACCTATTGGTTTAAACACGTGACAGTAATGAAACTTAGGATTCTCGTGCTAAATCAATTCAAATTATTACTTGTTCTCAGTTATGACTTATACTTCAACAATTGCACTCAAATAACTCAAATTGATTTTTCACATTTTATTGGAATAATTGCATTCTATGACTTTCTATGAATCCTGTGTAACGGACTTTTGGACCAACCATCCTAGACCGGATAAAGGCCTTCGGTGACTAGGTGTAGAACACCCCTCGGGAACTACTTATTCAGGAATCCAAAGGCCATTTAGTTGACTACAACCACCCAACCATAAACCTTAAGCTCAATAGTTAACTTCTCTTCATTTAATTGTTTCCAATCTCAATCATAGAATTTAACACTAGAATCCTAATTCAAAGCGATTTAAGTCACATTTTGGTAAAATTCATCATAAGTTCCAACTAGGCAACATTTTAGAAAAGTAATGGTTCGGGGGTTGACTACACAAAAATAAGGCTAATATTTAGTGGATTGAATGTGGAAGTTTTCTAGGGGTTTCTTAGCACTAAAAATGAGTGCTAACGACCTGTGTAAACTAGATACAAATGGTTTTAAAGCAAAATAAGATCAAAAATTCCTAAAAATACCTCCTCGTCTTCGACCCCACCTATATCACATTTCTGTGATCCCACAGCGGTCTCAAAATGCATCACTAAGGCAAGTTCTAGAACAAACTACAATCACCGGCACACTCATAGCAATCAATCAATATAAACACTAAAGATAAGTGTTTTACTCAAATAGGCTCAAATTTCTCACAATTTTTCATAGTGGAGGCTACAAGTATGCTAGTCATGCAATTCACCCTATTAGGTTGCTTTTTATGACACATCTCAAAAGGTTTAGTTGCAAGTGGGAAGATTAAATTACTTTTAATTAATTTCCAAAGTTTAAGATTTCCAAAGCAATCAATCTTTTAAGGACAATCACACCCCTAGCAAATTATCATTTCCCGACCTTTCATTGGAATTTGCAAAAATCTATCGGACCCAAGATCAATAACAGACCCAATAAGTGACCAATAGCCCGTTAATTCGATTGGAGAGCCAATAGACTTCACAAACCCAATAAAAAGTAAGAAACAACAATTCACTAGAAATGGGATTCAAGTGAATACCTCCCCACACGTGAGTTTTGCATTGCCCCCAATGCAACTATAATCAATAAATTAGCAAAAGTGCGGAGGTAAAAAGAAACGAGAACTTCCCCGGGGGTTTTGCATGAAGGTGAGAAAGGAGGAGCTGGCTCATGATAGACTTGTAAATATCCACTCCAGCTCCGCATGCTACAAATGGGCAACAAACAAACAAACACCAAACACAAGCCCACAATGATAATAAAAATAATCACAATAAAAATGCGTCAATGAATGCAATCATCCAAAGAACCAAAAAGAACAATAACGCAGAATAAATATATTGTTTAGAGTTTTACAATCCCAGAAAAAAAAATAACAACGCCCAACTACCAACCCCCAGCATGGGGTGGGTCCTGGGTGGGATCATCCTGCTGATGCTGATGCTGATGCTGATGCTGATGCTGTTGCCCATAAGGTAATGGGGCTCCAAATAACCAGTGATGGTGAGCTTCTTGTTACCAGTTGGAGGGCTCAGGAGGTGTCCAGGTGTGAGGCTGGGATGGAGCTGAGGACCAAGGAGTGCCCCAATCCTGCTACTGCTGGTGGTAATCAGATGTGTGCATATGCACCTGATGTCGCTGGAGCTCCACTAAGGCAGCATCCCTATCATAGATATGGGCAGGGAGAATGCCTCCTGGTTCGCCCCAACGAGGTGGTTCATGATAAGGGACAGGCACATGGTCAGAAATGTGGCGGCCCATCCGCTCATGATCATGAATGAGCCAATCGTTTTGGTACCGCTTGACCCCCCACTCGTACTGAGACTGCTCCTGAAATCTCTGCTGATCCAAACGCATTTCTCCAAAATCACTCATAAAGTTTTTCCAATAAGTAGGCTCCCCAGAATGAGACGAATAACAATGACCCGGATGTACATTTGCTGCAACTTCTTCTTCTTCTTCTTGCTCCGCCTCTTCTTCCTCATCAGAATCTTGAATGGTAACGGGCCTTTTTCCCCTAGCCCCGACCCGAGACACAGTGGCCTCCTCTTGAGGAGTGGGATTATAAGCAACATACGATCCACCTTTCTTTCTCAAGATGTGGGCCGTGGCATAGGATTCAGCCCCAATTGGAAGGGTATCGTTGTCCACTAAGGTATAGGCTGGAACTCCTCGGGGCTTCAAACTGACCTTTAAGCCCTTGGCGATCCGGGTGATGAGATGACCACCACAAAGCTTGGAATTAGGCTTATGCCCACTAGCATAGGCGTGAAGGTACTTGCCCACTGCATATGGAACATTGATCCTGTCCCTACTTTTCAACTTATCCAAAAACCACAAGTCGATCAAGGTGACCTTCTCCCTATTGCTTCCCCTAAGAGTTAGTGTGTTTGCTAACATCTTGTGTATCACCCTATACTTGGGGGATGTAAGATGTTTATTCAAATTCCTCCCCCCAAGATATCGTGACGTACTGAGCGTTGCCCAAACTTCAGCATCACACTGCCCCTCATCCAACCTTGCCCCGGTCATTATATACCGATCAATCCAATGAGAAGAATATTCCTCGTCCGTATAAATCCCCAAACAACCCGCAAGCTCTTTCAAGGATAAATTTCTTCTGAAACTCAAAAACTTATCGTTGACGTTGTTGATAATGAACATTTCTAAAGTTGCCAAGAATTCCATCACCAACTCTTCGTAGATATTTTCTTGAATCCCGAGAAGCTTCTCAAAGTCATTTACACCAAAAGCCTCGTCATCGAATTTCACAGTTTGAGTAAAAGTTTTTCGAATATCGTGAGCAACACCAACAACCTCCAACGGGTTCCAGTTGATTTCCCGAGGGTATTCACTGTTGGGACATGTATTTGTGACAACAGATCTAGCTTGTAATGGTACTAGTGATTATGGTAACCAAGTGTGTACAATTGATTTTGAATTGTAATAATTGATATGATATTAGTTTGTTGTTAATATTCGTTAAATATATTAGTAAGATAAAGTGTTAGACGAATATTGAGAATGAAAATGCAAACTAAAGTCTGTCTGCGAGATGAGATCTCAAGTCGCAGGATTGAGTTCTGCGAATCGAGATCTGGGTTCGCAGAGGTGGAAACGAACCGAGATCATAATGGGCTTGATTTTGGGCTGCGAAGTCAATCGACTCGCAGAGCCCATCGGGCTGCGAGTCGAGTCGGATGATTTCATATAAATATAAAATTTAGGGTTTAAACATTAGAACTTTTGCAATTTCGATTTCCAGAGCATAATTTCGTGATTCTAAGCATTGTTAGGCTATGTATTGATAGATTAGTATTTGTTATAATCAATACAAAGCAAAACATTAATCAATTCGCTATTATCTTGCGAAACAATTCGTTCACAATCTGTGAACCAAGTATTGAGGAATTCCGCGCCTTAATACCTAAAGATAACCTCGTTATCGATCCTAAGAACTAGGGACTTACAATTGTGTATCAATTGGTATCAGAGCTTTCGGGCTAAATACGATTAAGTTCGAGGTTTTTGGATAATAACGGTTGATCTAGGATTGTTGGTACGTGCAATAGTGCGTAAAAACGATCAAAATCAGTCTCTGGAAGTGTTTAGGTTCGAATTCGATCGAAATCTTAGGGTTTAGTCGATCAAAAACCTAAAATTTTCGTTTTTGGGGTTTTCAGCCGATCCTACGAACCGAGTTCAAATCCTACGAACTGAGTTCAATCCTACGAACCAAGTTCGGTTTCACGAATTGAGTTTAGTTTCACGAACCGAGTTCGACCCTACGAACCGAGTTCCGTTCTGTGAACTGAGTTTCTGTTTTGCGAGTCGAGTTCCTACGAACTGAACTTACTGATTTTCGTGAGATTGTTATTTTTTTTTAAAACAATAAGATGTCTGATCTTAGTAGAATGATCGAGATGGAACACGAGGTGGGAAAATCAAATGTTCCACCTAAGTTGTTAAAGATCGAAGATTACTATAACTGGAAGGACAGATTTGAATCTTACTGTAGATTCCATGATCTGTCGATCTGGATGTGTATCAAGAATGGATACACTGCACCTACTCAAACGGTTAATAATGCAACTTTTACTCTTGCTTATAACCGGATGAGCGATCAACAAAAGAAGGATTATGAATTGGAGAATAAATCTCATTATGCAATTAAGATGAGTTTACCAAAGGAGATAAACCATCAACTCAAATCTTTTCAAACTGCTAGAACGCTCTGGGAAGCGTTAGAGAAAAGATGTGAGGGAAGTCCTCAAGTGAAGGCAAGCAGGAAGAATCTTCTTAAGAAGCAGTTTACTGTTATAAAAGCTTTAAAAGGAGAAGATCTAGATGCTTATATCACTAGATTCTACCACTTGTTAAGTGAGCTTGATAACCATGATATTGTTACTACTGAGACTGAAAGAACCGACAAGTTTATTGGGGGTTTGCCGTCTAAGTGGGAAATGTATGGTGTAATGCTCAAAGATAACGATGAAAGGTATGCAACCATGACCTTAGAGCAGGTCATTGACAAGCTAAAAGGTTATGATTTCACTAAGAAATTGAGAGAAACTGATTCTGATCAGGTTCAGAATCCTGGACTATATCATGGGAAAACAAATCTCTCAACTTCTTCATCTAGTTCGACCACTGCACTTTTAGTGGGTAATACTGATGAAAATGGTGAAATGATAACGGATGACGTGTGCCTTCTTACCTCATCAGGTAATGAAACTAAAGGTATACCTGCTGAGAAGTCAACTCAAGGACATCAAAAGATGCCAATGAGTGTGAAATCTGCTGAGCAACAGTTATCTGTCCTTGCATCCTTTGTTGCTTCTTATGAAATCTACATTCAGGGTAAAATCAATGATCCGATTATGTTTGATGAAGACTATGATCAGATAGACCCTGATTATCTTGAGAAAATAGATCTCCAGGATCAACTTGCAATGTTATCAAGGAGAGTTAAAAATTTCTTGAAGAGAACTGGTAGAAAAGTGGTAGGAAATCGATCAGGGTTTGATAAAACCAAGATCAAGTGTTTCAACTGTCAAGGTTATGGACACTTTGCTCGTGAGTGTCAAAGACCTAAGGTTGAAACTGGCAATAGCAAACAAGGTTCGGGAAGTACCTTAGCTTCCAAAGCCTTAGTTGTGAAACAGTTGGATGGATCTTATGATTGGCAAGCTCAGTCTGAGGAAGCTCTCATGGCTGAGATTGAAGATCAAGAGATAGCTGCTGAGTCAAATAGCTATATGCCTATTGATGTTGAAATAAAGGTGCCAGAGATTCATGAGAAAGCAAGTGATGATGACGTGCTGTATATGGATTCAACTGCTGATATGAGTCCAGATGACTTTGTAGCATGCATGGCTGAAGTACAAACTGACAAGAAAAGGGTATGTTTGGATATTCTTACTCTTGCTGATGTTTGTTATCTAGTTACTGATTTACAATCTCAATTAAGTGTCTTAACTGTGTCGAATCAGAATTTGTCATCCCAAGTTAGCACTTTTAATGATTCTAATAAGACTATAATATCTGAACTTGAACAAGCTAAAAGTGATGTCCTTAGGTTAAGTACAGATAAGGTAGATCTTAAGAATAAGATTAAGTCTAATAGTTCTGATAAGGTTGCATTGAGAGATACCATAAATGAAAAGGCTATAATCATAGATGGTCTCTATATGAACATGACTTAAATCAAACAATAGCTGATAGGGATAGAGAGTTAGCTGACCTTAAGCATAAGTTAGTAGAACAAAATCGTAAGATTGAGTCCTACAGAACTTTAGAAATGGATAAAATGCTAGATGCTCAACGTAGTGTAAAGGACAAGACTGGGATAGGATACAATGATGTACCTCATCCTTTTAATGCCAATTACACTAGTAACTTGATAGATTCTGAAATGACAGATGCTAATCCCGAGAGTTTAGTAACTAATGACCCTGAAAAGTTAGAGGCACAGAATGATGTTGTTAAGAACCTATCACCAGATAATAGTAAGGTTTCTCATTTCACCAAAATACAGTTTGTATCGGGTGGAGTGATTAATGATACTAAGACTGATGATAAGGTTGATAAGGAACAAAAATCTAAACCTTTAGTGCCTAACACTCCGGATGAGAAAGCAAAAGTTAGTAAATCACAAAAACAGATGTCTTGCTTTAAATGTTGCCAAAAGGGACATGTTGCTTCGTGTTGTCCAAACAAGAAGCCAGAAGCATCACATAAGTTAGTGATTGATGAAAAGACACCGACTAACTCTAGTACGACTGTAGATAGGTTAGATACCAAACCTAAGTTAGGTAATAAACCTGTTAACATTCTTAAAAGATAAGGTAATCATAGTGTCTCCCCACCTAAGCCTAAGCGACCATATCCAGTAAGCGATAATTCTTTCAATAAACCTAGGGATATGACACCGTCAAGGTTTAGAACTCAAGGTAGAAGCTATATTCATTTTGAGAATGGTTCTACTTCGCGATCACATGGGCTTAATTATAATTATCATAATAGAGCTCAGAATTCAGTGCCTAGGAGGTTTTTCTCAAATTCACCTCTTAAGGTTGATCGTCCACAAGCTCAAGCATCTTCAAAAGTAACCAAAGCTCCTGATGGGAAGGATGGTTATTTTAAAGAGCTTAAGTTTGTTGATGATAAGGGACAAACCAAGACCGTAATGGCTTGGGTCCCTCTTGACAACTGATCGTGTTTTGTGTTATGTGCAGGAGCATGCTGTGAACAAGGATAGCTGGTGGAATGTAGACAGTGGATGTTCAAGACACATGACAGGAGAACGAAGTCTACTGAAGGACTTCAAGGAGAGTCTCAAGCAAAAAGTCAATTTTGCAGGAGATAAAGGAGGAGTAATTTCGGGAAAAGGAAAAGTTTCAAATGGAACTTTAACTCTTGAGGATGTGAACTATGTTGAAGAATTAACTCACAATCTAGTGAGTGTTTTCCAAGTCTGTGATAAAGGTCATCCAATTTATTTTAATGAAAAGGAGGCCTTAGTCTTGAAGCCAGGTTTTAAAATTCCTGATGAATGGATATTAATGAGGGCGCCAAGGAAGAAGGACATCTATGCTATCAACATTGGTGTTCCTAACTCTTCAATGGTGTCTACTTGTTTATTATCCAAGGCTTTGGAAACATACGCTTTGTTATGGCATAGGAGAATGGCACACCTAAACTGGAGAAAGATGAATTATATAACCAAAAATGGTTTGGTTCTAGGTGTACCACAAAAACGTTTCGAGTCTGAAGATAAGTGTGTTCCTTGCATGAAAGGAAAGCAGCATAAGAAACCACACAGATCTAAGACTGAAAACTCAATCTCCTCGCCATTTGAATTGCTACATATGGATCTCTCCGGCCCTATAAGCAAGAGAAGTCTAGGTGGCAAATGGTACTGTTTGGTTGTCACAGATGATTATTCTAGATTCTCGTGGGTATTCTTTTTGGGATCAAAGGATGAAACTCCAGGAATTCTAATTGAGTTCTTTGATCTAGTAGAGAATGTCTATAAAAAGAGAGTGAAGCGTATTCGTAGTGACAATGGAACAGAATTTAAGAATTCAACGTTGAATATCTATTGCTTAAGCAAAGGGATATTACATCAATTCAGTGCACCTTATGAACCTCAACAGAATGGTGTTGCTGAAAGGAAAAATAGGACGTTGATTGAAGCTGCAAGAACAATGCTTGTTGATTCAAAGCTTTCGATCATTTTTTGGGCAGAAGCAGTGAATACAGCATGTTATGTTCTCAATAGAGTTCTTACGGTTAAAAGACATAACAAGACTTGTTATGAGCTTTTAAACAATAAGAAACCAAACTTAAAAGGGTTTGAACCTTTTGGAGTTTCATGCACCATATTAAAGACTGGACATCAAGCTAAATTTGGTGAGAAGGCTAACGAAGGATTTTTTCTAGGTTATATGCCCAATTCACCAAACAAGAGAGTCTTTAATAAAGTCACAGGACGTTTGGAAGTAGTTTATAACATTGAAGTTACGAGCTATTCACCAGATGTTCATAAGGGATTAGATTGGCAATTTGATTATTCTGATCTTTTTGCATCATTTAAAGTTCCTATTAGTGACTATGTCAGTGATTCAGAGATAGCTGAGATTTTATTGTCTGAAGATGTGGATACTGGCCATACTTCAACATCGAGTGTTCCGAATTCTGGAATCAAGACAAATGTTGATCCAAATCAAACATCTACTAGTGGATCTAAAAAATCCAAAGTAAATACATCTCTAAATGAAGAAGAGCTGACTGATAAATTAGTGGATGAAATTCTCACACCACTAAGAGAGTTAAGAATATCTATGGGTATTGATAACTCACAGTTATCTAGAGAGGGTGTACCAGATTTGGAAGACATTCCTGAACAACACAGTGTTCTTGAAGAAATCGGTACTAACTTAGAAGATGAGATTCCGGTTGAGCCTGTTGCTTCAACTAGAACGAGTAAGAATCATCCCGTTGAAAACATCATCGGTGATATTAATACTCCGGTTCAAACAAGGACTCAATCAAAAGCTAGTACATCTGAAAATTTAGAATACCAAAGCTTGTATACTGCAATGAAAGAGACAGGGATTCCTAATCAATGTCTATATTCATGCTTTATCTCACAAGTCGAGCCTAAAAATGTTCAAATGGCTTTAAAAGAAAGCTCGTGGGTAGAAGCAATGCAAGAAGAACTATCTCAGTTCTCTAAATTACAAGTATGGGAGTTGGTTGACCTACCAAAGGGAGAATATCCAATTGGAACTAGATGGGTATTTAAGTGCAAGAGAGATGATAAGGGAATCGTTACTCGCAATAAAGCTCGCCTAGTGGTTTAAGGTTTTAATCAACAAGAAGGTATAGATTACAATGAAGTGTTTGCACCAGTTGCTAGGCTAGAAGCAATTAGAGTGTTCTTAGCATTCACATCATATTATGGTATAAAAGTGTATCAGTTGGATGTTAAGAGTGCCTTTTTGTATGGCAAAGTGGAAGAATTGGTGTATGTTTCACAACCGCCAGGGTTTGCTGATCCTGAGTATCCAGATAGAGTATATCATTTGAATAAGGCTCTATATGGATTACATCAAGCACCTAGGGCATGGTATGGAACACTATCAACATATCTACTTGAGAATGGATTTACAAGAGGATCGATTGATAGTACACTGTTTGTGAAGTGGAAGAAGAAAGACTTTCTTCTCGTGCAAGTTTATGTTGATGACATTATCTTTGGATCATCTGATGAAAAGATGTGTCAAGAATTCGAGAAAGTCATGAGAAAAAGGTTTGAAATGTCTGCAATAGGAGAGTTGAATTTCTTCTTAGGATTACAAGTTGATCAAAAGAAGGATGGATTCTTTATTCATCAATCTAAATATACATATGAGTTATTAGAACGCTTTAAGATGGATGAATGTAAGGTCTACAATACTCCAATTCCAGTCAATCATGGACTAAGTCCAGATACATCGAGTGATAGCGATGTGGATCCAACTCTTTATAGAGCCATGATCGGATCACTAATGTATCTCACAGCCTCTAGGCCTAACATAATGTTTGCTGTTTATTTATGCGCAAGATATCAGGCTAATCCGAAAGAGTCACACATGCAAGCTGTTAAACGAATCTTTCATTACCTCAAAGGGAAACCTAAGCTGGGTCTTTGGTATCCGATTGATGGAGACTTAGATCTCGTAGCTTATACTGATTCGGATTATGGAGGATGCAATCAGAATAGGAAATCTACGACCGGAGGATGTCAATTCCTTGGAGGTAGATTAGTATCCTGGCAGTGCAAGAAGCAAACTTCGGTAGCCATTTCTACATGTGAAGCTGAGTATGTTGCAGCTGGCAGCTGTTGCTCTCAAGTACTTTGGATTCAACAGCAACTGCGGGATTACGGGTTAAATATAATCAATACTCCTATGATGATTGATAACGAATCTACTATGTCGATCACCAATAATCCGGTGAAGCACAGTAAAACTAAGCATATTGATATTCGACATCATTTTATCAGAGATTGTGCTGAAAAGAAAATGATAAGGTTAGTTAAGGTTCCAACTGCGGATAACTTAGCAGACCTCTACACAAAGGCGTTCGACAGAGCAAGATTTGAAACGTTGGTTCAACTAAACGGAATGAGAAATCCAGAGTGATTAGTCTTCCAAGAGTATTTTTTTGTAATAGTTAGTATTTCTATGTGTTAAAAAAAAAAAAAAGGCATATGACATTCATTTGCTTGTTACCTAAGGGGAATCACCTTTATTAACGCTTAAAACTTTTTAAGTTTTTATCTGCAAAAACAAGGGAAATGATAATACATTAGGAGAATAAGCTTCAGAATAATAAGCTTAAGTCCTAAGTATGATATGGTAGTAGGTTTAAATAAAGTTGCTTTAGAACTACAGCGGTTCTATCAGGTATGTGTTTATATTTATTTGATTATACACCTATATCCACAAGTTATAATTTGTCTATTTTAGTAAAAACTTTAGATGGCTTCATTATATGATGTACTGGTAGGCAAATTATATGAAATTTTCTAAGCCTTAAGAAGTTAATTAACTACTTGTTTATTATCTTGTGTTACTATTCTATGATGTATGACATTAGTCTTAATTGTTGAATGATGGTATTGCCATACACTGTTATCATGCATTTTAATTTTAATTGACAAATAGTAGCAATATGGATATTAACTTAATTACTGGTAACTTTATTGTACTGAGTACAGATCTGAAACCTTTAATTAAATTAATATTCTCAAATATATTTCGAATTATGCTAGAAGGGATCCTCTATTGTACTACGTACAGACTTGGATAACATAGCATATTCAAAGTATGTCTGATATTTGTCTAATCTTAAAATTCAAGTGTATGTTATATGTTTCGAAAAGATACATCATTTAGTAACCGCTACCTTGAAATTTAATGATGCAGTGTTATGCATTTTACTTGAAATTCTTCAGTATGTCATATAATAGGAAGCACTTGATAATATTCATACTAACAATAAAGTGTTTGCTTAGAAATTTGAGTATAATTTGTTTATGTGGATCATAATATCGGTAATCGTCTTGAACTGTCTATAATTAAAATATTCACTTTATGTGAGTAATGTATTTATTAATTATGTTATGTGGATAAAGGTACCTAAGATATAGTTTTATAAATATAAATGTATAAATGATAAACTTAGTTGTAATTTTATGGTAATTTATTTGAATTTCATGAGGTATGTATACTAACAATCTACTTTGACTTTTTAATAAATTAATAGCTTGTTCTTTCTACTATGATCCCTAGGCAGTTAAATTCTTATTCATTTGAGTTATGTTTTTTTTTTAGTAATTAATAAAAGGGTACTCGATACCATTGTTAGTTTTTATGTTGTTTTGTATTTTTTATTTTTAAATATTACCCTTTGGAATTAAATTATGCTGAATAATTGTCTCTATTTATTGTTAAACAAACGTTACAATTACAAGTGAAAAATATTTTTATTTTAGACTTGTAAAAATAAATGAGTCTTATTTTATACTTGATTTTTATTTCGTTGTTTTAAATTTAGATTGCACGTTTGACCAGTCAAATTTGCGAAATGAGTTTACATGTGCGAAATTAAAAAAAGGGTATAAAAGGAGATAACTCAACGAACCGACTCACATTTTCCACATTTCTCACGAACCGAACTTAGATCCTCTGCGACTCGACTGTGGGCGAAACGAACCGAACAATATTTTCGGTTGATTTTCGAATTTTTAGAACGAGGAGGGAATTTTCGATCCGTGGAACTTATTCATCTTTGTATTACGCATCTTTTGACGTAAGTTTCAAACGATTTCACCGTGTAATTAGTGAGATATCAATCGGTTTAAGTATTCGAATGTTTCGGTTTAGTTTTTCACTGATTTCATACAAATTATTGATTTAGAAAACCTAAACAATGTTTCTAATGATTAATCGATGATAATGGAACATGTATTCAGTGTTTAATTGCTTCGAAACATGTTTAATTGTCGTTTTAAAGATTGATCTCGTTAAACCGTTCGTCCTACGACCCCAGATCTAATCTCGCTTCGTAGCCCGCTCCAACGAACCGAGTCGAGCTGGTTTCAGTTTAACGAACCGAATTGACTTAAGTTGACCGAACCGAGTCGACTGATTTTATTGACTTTCATTGACCGAAGTGAAACGAACTCATTTTGTTTGACTTTGTTTAACTTGAGCGACTCGAATTCAACTCGTAGAAATTCTGTGAACCGAGTTGAATGATTTATTTAATTTACTTTGTTTGACTTTGAGAACTGAATAAACGCTGTTGCCTTCAGTTGACTTTGTAAAATTAAGTAAATTTTATAATTTTTCTATAATAACTTGTTTTCGATTTGCGAATCATTTGATTACTAATAATTAATAAGTTACTTGTTTTTACGCTTTTAGACTTACGAACATGTGTTTATAAGTTAAAATTGTGTTAACGTTAACAATTTAACTAACAAACTTTATATATAATTTATAGAATATAATTGAAAAGTTAATAACTATTAATAGTTCAATTAAGATTCAGTGAATTAAGTTATTAGTTAATAGTAGACTTAGACGTTTGATGATCTTTTGATCATAATACGTAAAAGTTTAAATTGTTTAATGTTTGTTTTGTTAATCTTCTTGCTATTTGTGTAATTTTGCATTACAGATATGGTGAACAGATCTTTCGAGAAGGGTCACAATATTCTTGTGAACCTAGATCTGAATGAGCGCGGTGCTGAGCGTTTTGAGCAGATTCTGACTTATCTAGCAAGATCGAGGATTCGATTTGCTATTACAGAGTCACCTCCACTGAACAGAGATTTACTTACTCAGTTTTGGAGAAACATTACATACGATGCTGCTGCGAATCCTCCAACTATTCGTACAACGGTGAATCAACATCCTATTTCTTTTACTGCAGCTGATCTTAGACAACTTTTACGTTTAGGGACTGAAGAACAAGATGCGGGTATTCATCCTTATTCTGCTGATTTCATTGAGGGTGCTTTGGGTCGTACTGGATATTCTGGACCCAGGAGAGGACGCCAGTTTGTCAAGGCGTTTGTTCTAGGATAGTGGAGATTCCTGTTTACGTGTTATTGTTTCTGGATTTGGGAACAAGAAGTCAGGAATCTCCACTGTCCCAGAAAAAATGCGTCAATGGTTTACAATAAACCATACAATTTCTCTTCTTACATCTTCAATTCTTTCATCGGACAGATTACTGGAACTGTGCGAACACAGTTTATTCTTTATCCCCGCTTTTGCGTGCTTCTTATTCGAAATCAAGTTCCGAACCTACCTGCTTATCAAGCTGATTTTCACGTTCAGAAGATAGGTTTGAGAGGTTACAACGCTTGTTTTCTCTTATCCAAGCGTAAAGATGACATCAAACCGAAGGCTGCTGATCTTTTTGGGCATCTTCTAGATGCTGATTATGTTGCTCCACCGAACAATGGTTGGATGGATGCAGGAGCTCAACCTCAAGCTCAAGCTCAACAGCAACAGCAAGCTCAACAACAACCTTCAGCTCCAGCTCCAGAAGCAGCTGAGCAACAAGAGCTCATTGAAGATGTGATACATCAGGCTGCACAACAAGGGGAGCAGATTATTCCTGAGCTAGCTGCTGAGGTTTTACATGACGTCTTAGTACAGAATGATGATGCTCATGATCCAGTTTTGGTTGCGATTGAACAGTTTAAGGTAATATTTGTTACATATTATAATTCAATTGTTACAATTTATTATCTTTCTTATCATTATATGTGCTTACTCATGAATAGGATACTGAAGTTGTTGACCTAGAGGTTTTTCAACCTGAGGGTTTACAAGGTCAGAGTGGTGCTGGTCCATCCGTTCCTTTTAGGAAAGATGGTGATACAGCATCTGATTCAGATTCTGAGGAAACCACTGATGATGATGCACTGAAGGTTTTAGAACCGACTGAGCGTGGGAAGCGAACGCTTGTAGATGAAGATGATGATGTAGAGGTTCAACCTCTCAGGACTACACGTCGTAAGCGTGTTAGGACATCTACACCTGAGCTTTCGATTGGAAACATGCCAGGTTATTTATTTTACTATTAATAGTAGGTTGTAAGTTGTGACATAGAGACTGAGATAAATCTTTTCTATAACAGTTGCTAGAGAACGACAGCCTGCTAGGTCAAGACCTACGATGCAACGACCGACTGCTCGTATATCTGAAACCTCAGAGCAAGTTAAAGACATGAGTATTGTTATTGCAGTAGAACTTAATTAGAGATTGCGGCAGTTAATTCTGTTACTGTTACTAATTTAAGTTGTATATAGGTGTCTGGTATGACTGGTCGGTTTACGACGAACAAGGCTGCTCGTATTGCAGCTGGCATGTTGAGTGATGCGTTTGATAAGATGGTCCATCAAGTAGGACAATCTACTGCTGCTCAAACTGCACAACAAATGCCACCGTCAGTAAAAGCTTCTGAACGGATTTCTAGCTTGGAGTCTCGAGTTCAGACTCTTGAAGCTCAAAATGTTATTCTTGCGAAGGAGTTTACTGAGCAAGGTCTGGCTTATACTGCTCTGCTGAAGGCACTTAAGATTTTGCTTGTAGATGCTGAGGATAACCGGAGAAAGCTTGATCGACTTGAGCGCTTAGTGCTAGAGTTGACGAAGGACAAGCAGTCTCAGGGGGAGATTCTGGCATATCATGAGGCCTGTAGAGAAGATGAGCTGAGGAAGAAGCAGAGACGAGATGAAGATGATGATCCCAGTGCACAGAAAGAGAGTGAGCCGACTGGTCCTTCAAAGACTAGTGAGCGAGCTACTACTCAGGGGGAGTCTACGTCTGCTGGTGATGGTGTTGGTACGAGTGCTACTGGTAAAGGTGAAGCTGGTAAGACAGCTTAGACTTAAGTAGTTATTTGTACTTAGACTTTTAGTTGAATTATGATTGTAAATTATAATTGTAACTGAATAATTGTAACTTAATATTTTGGTAATATATTCGGCTTGAGATGATTATTACAAGTTAAATATATTAGAAATTATTTAAGTTAGTTGATTTTGAAAAGTTAAATAAATTAGTGATTGAAAGACTTCCGACTCATTGAGTAGTCGTGCGGCGTGTTCTGATTTATATCAGCGGTCAAAATTTATTTTAACTTAGAAATTTTAGACTTGAGAGTTTTATAACTGACAAGTTAAATATGTAATATTTTTACTAGACAAATGATATATAATTTAAAAGTTATATTGATAGTTCAATTAAATCTTAGAAATTATATAAGATAATTATAGTAAATTTAAATGCTTGGTGATTATTCACAATGCATTAGAATTTAAAATTAATTAATATTTGTTAAGTATTTTAATAAGACTTAAGAAATTTTTGGTTGATTCAGGGTAATCAATAAAATTTTATAAGTTATATAATATGGTTATATCACACAATTGAGATAAATCAAGAGATTCTTAGATTGATTCAGGGAAATCAATGAAAGAATTTATATTATTAATTTGATTTGTGTAGGTATGGAAATGCTAGAATTGAGTGACTCTGGAAGTGATATTCTTGATGAAGTTGATGAAGATATCGACTATGATCTTGAAGAAGGAGAATTTTTACTACCTGAAGATTGGACTGCTGTACCTGAGATTGTGCAAGACATTGGTGTAGATCCAGATGCAAATATTGATGAACACCATGTGAGTCCATCTAGGACAGAAGTTATTATTGAAAATGATCAAGGTCCAACAGTTGTCGATGTAAATGAAGAAATCGATGACTCAACCGATTCTGAAAATGATGAAACTTTGATTCCTACCAAGAATCCTGCTGTTTTTCTTAGGAAACTTCCAAAACAGAAGAATAAGATTGGAGTTTCAGAAGTTGATATTACGGGAAAACGTGTTCCTCGTAAAGGGATTATAGGATGGTACTTTGACTCTGAGCTGAAGCTTTTTGCTATTAAAAGGTTTGATGGAGTTCAATATTTTGAGCGAAAACTTGCAGTATTTAGTTCCTTACCACATTATGAGATACGTGACTTGGCTAGATTGGAGATAAATAATCCGAGTAATGATGATTATGCCAAACGTGTTGAACGAATAATTAGAACTGAAGTTGGTACAAATAAGTTCCTACAAATTAAGCCAAGAAAAGAGAAGACTGTGAAACTACAAGAGAGAAGTCAAAGGACTGGAAGGAAAAGGAGAAAGAAAGTTTATCCAGCTGTCAGGTGTGTTCAGCAGATTCCACTGAAGACAATGCCACAAGATATTCTGGGTAATATGAAGAGATGGCATATGGATACAGAGAATGGAGAAGCTGTCATGGTTGAAGCTGATGATGAGGTTAAAGGTGGTGAAAGAGAAATCTTCAGAGTTTATGACCATCGACACCTAATGAACATGTCGAAGAAAGATTTGATAAATTTGAATGAAAATAGAATCTTGACGACAGAAGCATGGGGTGATTTAGCACGTGATTATCAAATGATGGTTAAGACTTGTATCAAATTGAAGATTTTTGCTGGAAGTAAAATTTACAAATGAAGATCAAAGACAACTTGAAGACATTATAGCATAGACGCTAGGGCTATTATCAAAGGGGAGTCTGTTGGGACATGTATTTGTGACAACAGATCTAGCTTGTAATGGTACTAGTGATTATGGTAATCAAGTGTGTACAATTGATTTTGAATTGTAATAATTGATATGATATTAGTTTGTTGTTAATATTCGTTAAATATATTAGTAAGATAAAGTGTTAGACGAATATTGAGAATGAAAATGCAAACTAAAGTCTGTCTGCGAGATGAGATCTCAAGTCGCAGGATTGAGTTCTGCGAATCGAGATCTGGGTTCGCAGAGGTGGAAACGAACCGAGATCATAATGGGCTTGATTTTGGGCTGCGAAGTCAATCGACTCGCAGAGCCCATCGGGCTGCGAGTCGAGTCGGCTGATTTCATATAAATACAAAATTTAGGGTTTAAACATTAGAACTTTTGCAATTTCGATTTCCAGAGCATAATTTCGTGATTCTAAGCATTGTTAGGCTAAGTATTGATAGATTAACATTTGTTATAATCAATACAAAGCAAAATATTAATCAATTCGTTATTATCTTGCGAAACAATTCTTTCACAATCTGTTAACCAAGTATTGAGGAATTCCGCGCCTTAATACCTAAAGATAACCTCGTTATCGATCCTAAGAACTAGGGACTTACATTCACACTCCTTTTTATGAATTTTGAATAAGGCTTCAGTGAATTCCAGGTAGTGGTACTTATGGCGCTCAAAGACTAAATGAGGGTGGCAGTCACCAGGGAGTAAACTCTCATAAATGCTTTCAGGATACTAATGCAAAGCATAGCTCAAACCGACAATTACCGATCATAACTCAACCTTTACAAAGAACAGCATGTAATCAAATATCAAACAAAGCTTGAATAATGCCTATGACATATAATTCAAACTCAAGCAAGCCTTACAATCAAAATTCCATGCTACACTAAGTGACTTTCAAACAAGAAAATAACTCTAATATCAAACATAGCTTGAATTAAGCAAAAAGGATCACTCAATTTGAATTAAGGCATGTCTTACAATCAAAAGTTAAATTCAAAAAGTCAAAGTAAAAGTTTGACCAGAAAAGTCAACTCCTTCTTCCCCAATTTTCACATAAACTCTAATTTCTAAATCATCCCACAAATGGAGCTTAATCAATCAATCAACTAAATTAGGCATAGCAAACATGAACTACACTACTAGTAACACCAAATACCAACCTTAAGTCACTAGATTCGGATTTACCCAATTAGCATAAAAACCCTAATTTTTAAATCATCAAATCAAGTAATGTAAGCAAGCAATTATGGTAGAAACTAAGTATTTAGTATGAATGTAGCATAATTATCAAAAAATACACAAAGGAAATCATCCCCACACTTGAATCAAACCAAACCCGGATTCAAGATGTTCATCCCCAAAATCACTAGATGGAAAGATTAAATGGGAGAGATATGATATACCTTTGGTCTAGACATGATTAATGGTTGATTTCTTGAAAGATTTGAAGAATTAGATGGTGATTTAGTGAAGATTATGGAAATTTTTGTCTTTTTACTTGAGAGGAAAAGGAGAGTGTCGGCAGTTTTTTTGTTTGTGGAGTGTATGTGAAAAAGATAAGGATTTTGCTCTTTAATTAATTCGCCCAGAACTAACCAAAAGTCGATCGGCTTATACACCTTAGCCGAACGGCTTATCGATGCTTTGAAACCGATCTGCTTTAAACCCACAGCCGAACGGCTTGGTCAATTAAAATGCGCTCAAGATTTAAGGGGTCAAGTTCTGTAACGTTTTTTAATTGGACTAGCCGAACGGCTAAATTTAGCCGAACTGCTTCACGAGATTAGCCGAACTGCTCATCTAAACCGATCGGTTTCCATTCAACAAAAATAATGCTTCAAATAAGGGGTCAGCTGCGGTATCACAATTGCACTATGCCAGCCGATCGGCTAAATTCAGCAGATCAGTTTAGTAAACATAGCCGAACGGCTATGCTTAAGCTGATCGGCTTACTCAGTGTAATTCCAGCAAATGCAGTAGTAGCACACACAACACTTAAACACTTAATTAACACATAAACGCAGCAGTAGCAAACACATATAATTTATCCAAAAAAAAAAAACGCAGGCAAAAATATATAAACTACCAAGAAGGATATAAACACGAGTTTCCTCGTGTATCGGGCTTCATTTATTAACGAGTCCAAGCTAGACTCGACCCCGAATTTATTTGTCCTTGGGGTAAGTTGCGAGCTCCTCCCACTCGCCATCAAGCTCTTCCTCATGGTAATGCTTTAGTCGATGACCATTGACAATGAAGGTTCCTCCATCCGAACCGAAAAGTTCAACATATCCGGATGGATACCCATGTTTTACCACATACGGACCGGTCCACCTTGATTTGAACTTCGGTTGTTTCAACTTGAAACGAGATTGGAAAAGGAGCACTTTATCACCCGCCTTAAATTCTTTTCTCGTTTTGAGCTTTCGGTCGTGCAACACTTTGGTGCGTTCTTTGTAGAGATGAGAATTTTTATAAGCTTGCAACTAAAGCTCATCCAACTCGTGAAGTTGCAACATTCTTTTCTCTCCCGCCTCAACCAAATCCAAGTTGCAATTCTTGAGCGCCCAATAAGCTTTATGCTCAATTTCAAGGGGTAAATGACAAGTTTTGCCATAAAGCAACCGATACGGTGTCGTTCCAATAGGTGTCTTGTAGGCGGTTCGAAACGCCCATAATGCATCTTCCAATTTCTTTGACCATATGGACCGGTTGTCTTTCACCGTCTTCTCCAGAATTCTTTTTAATGCACGGTTTGTGTTCTCAACTTGACCACTCGTTTGTGGGTGGTAGGAAGTCGAGAACCGGTGATTTACCCCATACCTTTTAAGAACTTTTTCAAGTTGAGCATTAGCAAAGTGGGTCCCCCGGTCACTAATCAACGCTTTAGGCATCCCAAATAGGCAAAATAGGCTTTTCAAGAAATCAATGACCACACGAGCGTCATTCTTTGGTAAAGCCTTAGCTTCCACCCATTTGGACACGTAATCATCCGCCACAAGAATGTACTCATTTTTGAATGAAGGTGGGAACGGTCCCATGAAGTCTATGCCCCAAATATCAAATACTTCGCAAACTTGGATGCTAGTTTGTGGCATTTCATCCCTTTTGGAGATGCTTCCGGTTCTTTGACAAGCATCACAAGTTTGACATAAAGTGTTAGCCTCTTTGAAGATCGTCGGCCAATAAAAACCCGCATCATAAACTTTCTTAGCGGTGACCGAAGGGCCATAATGACCTCCGGTAGGTCCATGGTGGCAAGCATCCAAAATCTTCCTTGTTTCACCACCCGGAACACACCTCCTCACCATGCCATCCGCACAATGCCGGAACAAATAAGGTTCTTCCCAAAAATAGTATTTGAGGTTGGAGAAGAATTTGTTCTTTTCTTGATGGCTCATCCCTTTCCTCAACACACCACCAACCAAATAATTTGCCAAGTCGGCATACCAAGGTGCTTCATCCATGTCCTCCTCGCTTGTACCTACATGAAACAAAAATTCCTCCGGGAAAGAGTCATCAATGTTAGTATCGTCTTGCTTGTCAAGATTTGGATTCTTCAATCTCGACAAGTGATCGGCGGCAAGATTTTCGGCACCCCTCTTATCTTTAATTTCAATGTCGAATTCTTGCAAGAGAAGAATCCAACGAATAAGACGCGGTTTTGCATCTTGTTTGGCAAAAAGATATTTGAGGGTCGAATGATCGGTAAATACAACGGTTTTAGAAAGCACAAGATATTGCCTAAACTTGTCAAAGGCAAACACAACCGCAAGCAACTCTTTTTCGGTCGTCGTGTAGTTTTGTTGGGCCCCATTTAATGTTTTGCTAGCAAAGTAGATAGGCTTGAAATGTTTGTCCTCTCTTTGTCCTAGGACGGCTCCTAAGGCAAAGTCGCTAGCGTCACACATCAACTCAAAGGGCTTGGACCAATCGGGTGAGACAATTATGGGTGCATTGGTCAAATGGTCTTTAAGGGTCGAAAATGCACTCAAACATGGTCCATCAAACACAAAAGGGGCATCCTTTTCAAGTAGCTTAGTCATTGGACGGGTGATCTTCGAAAAATCCTTAATGAATCTACGGTAAAAACCGGCATGACCAAGAAAACTTCTAATGCCCTTAACATTGGTCGGTGGAGGTAATTTGGCAATAACATCAATCTTAGCCCTATCAACTTCAATACCCAACCCCGACACTTTATGTCCCAACACAATACCCTCTTTCACCATAAAATGGCATTTCTCCCAATTCAAGACTAAGTGGGCTCTCTCACACCTCTCAAGCATTTTATCTAAGTTTTTTAAACATGACTCAAATGAATCGCCAAATACCGAAAAATCATCCATGAAGACTTCCATGGAAGTTTCAACCATATCGTGAAAAATGGCAATCATACACCGTTGGAATGTGGCAGGAGCATTGCAAAGACCGAAAGGCATCCTCCTATAGGCATAAGTACCGAAGGGGCAAGTGAATGTGGTCTTTTCTTGGTCTTCGGGGTCTATGGGGATTTGAAAGTATCCCGAGAACCCATCTAAAAAGCAATAGAATTCATTGCCCGCAAGCCTTTCAAGCATTTGGTCAATGAAGGGCAAAGGGAAGTGATCTTTCCTAGTGGCATCATTTAGCTTTCTATAGTCAATGCACACACGCCACCCGGTCACGGTCCTTGTGGGAATCATTTCATTTTTATCATTGGCCACAACCGTCATACCCCCCTTTTTCGGCACACAATGTACCGGGCTCACCCAAGAACTATCCGCAATAGGGTAAATGATACCCGCATCAAGAAGCTTAATTACTTCTTTCTTGACCACATCCACCATATTGGGATTAAGCCTCCGTTGTCTTTGGACAACGGGTTTAAAATCATCAACAAAATTGATTTTGTGTTTACAAAAGGATGGGCTTATTCCCGATATGTCGGATGTCCGCCAAGCGAAAACTCTTTTGTGAGCCTTGAGTACATTCAACAATTTAATTTTTTCATCATTCACAAGGGAGGAGGAAATGATTACGGGTAGGAGATTTTCCTCATGGAGGTAAGCATACTCCAAATGGCTTGGAAGTTCTTTCAACTCCAAATCATGTGGTGGATCCTCCAATGATGTCTTGATCCTCATATTGTCATCCTTTATGAGCTCCTCAAAAGCGTCCTCACCATCGAGCTATTCTTCATCATTTGTCTCTTCCATGCTCATGACCAACTCCTCCTCGGTCATTCCTTCAACATTTGACTCTAGCAAGTCAACAAGCTCCGATTCCAATCCAAGCAAGCTTTCCAATTCTTCCTCCACCGCATCATCTATCTCATCAATTCTAAAACACGAATCATCATTAGAATAAGGATGCTTCATGGCCTTATCGACCGTGAACGCAATCCTTTCATCCCCCACCCCCAAAGTCAATTTCTTATCTTTAACCCCAATTATGGCATCCGCGGTGTGTAGGAAGGGTCGTCCTAAAATCAAGGGCACTTTACTATCCTCCTCCATTTCGAGGATAACAAAGTCAACCGGGAAGGTAAATTGCCCTACCTCTATTAGCATGTTCTCCGCAATCCCAACGGGATATTGGAAAGATCTATCGGCAAGACGGATACTCATGCGAGTGGGGGTTAGGTTCCTAGGGCCAACTTAGCATATAATGAATAGGGCATTAAGTTAATACTTGCACCCAAATCCGCAAGCGCATCACAAGTTATGATTTAACCCAAGGTACAAGAAATGATGAAACTCCCGGGATCTCCAAGCTTGGGTGGAATTTGGTTTTGGACAAGTGCTGAGCATTCCTCATTCAGAAACATTGCCGAAGCCTCCGACAATTTTTCTTTGTTTCTCACCAAATCCTTGATGAATTTGGCGTAGTTCGGCATCCCGGCTAGTACATCAACCAAAGGCACATTGATTCGAATGCCCTTAATCATGTCCACAAACTTCCCATATTGAGCCGCAATCTTTTCTTTCCTTAGCCTTTGGGGATAAGGAATCTTTGGCTTGTAAGCTTTCACAACCGGAGTAGGTGACACCGGTGTGACCGTTGGTGTAGGAGCATCAACATTCTCTTCATTGTCTTCCTCCTCAATTTCCTGCACAAAAGAGTTAGAAACATTTTTGTCTTTGGCTTGAGGTGGTGGAAGCTCCTTTCCGCTTCTTGTGGTTATAGCATTCACATGCTCATTTCTCGCGGGTGGTGGTTGGTAAGGCTTGGAACCGCTAGAGGGTGAAGGTTGTTGTCTTGGGTTTTGTTGTGTATTACTCGGTAAGCCACCGGTTGGCCTACTACTTTGCCCCTCGGACAACCTATCCATCTTCCTCTCTAAGTCTTGAATGAAAGCTTATTGGTTCTTTTGACCTTGCTCCACGCTTAACCTTATGTTCGTCATTTGGGTCTTCAACCTTTCGGTGCAAGCATCTTGTTTTACCATGAAGTCTTTCATCATTTGCTCCATTAGCGATAGGGTTGGCTCTTGTTTTTGAACCGGTGGTGGGTTATTGTGGCTTGAAGGGTTTTGGTGTTGGTTTTGATTGTAATTTTGGTTTTGGGATTGGTTGTAATTTTGATTGGAGTTTTGGTTGTAAGGTTGATTTGGCCGAGAAAATCGGTTGTTTTGGTTGTAGCTTCCTCCTTGGTAACCTCCCAAATTTCGGTTTTGATAACCACCCCGTTGGTAGTTCCCGCTTTGGTAATTACCTTGTTGGAGAAAGTTTACATCTTCCTCATATCCCGCCATTGGCAAATCGTCTTGTGCACAATTAGCCGTGGCATGATTTCCGCCACAATTACCGCAACCATCTCTAAGCTCTTTGATTTCACCTTTGATTGTCTTGAATTGTGCATCAAACTTAGAAGATAAAGCCTTGATTTCTTTCATCATGGCCGAGTCATTGGTGCTTCCGCCTCCACTACTAGTACCCTCGGCAAATGCAACATGCTTTCTCACCGGCTTTCCTCCTTTGTCTTTCGCCCAATTCAAGCTTTGTGTGACTTTATCTTCCAACACCTTCCAAGCTTCATTAGGTGTCTTGTAAAGAAATAGACCTCCTCCGGAGGCATCAAGAACATTAGCCGATTCAATGCCAAGTCCATTGTAAAACAATGTAATTATCTCCGCCTTCGATAGCCCATGTCCGTGACAATTTCTCAACATTTCCTTTAATCGACACCAAGCTTCTACTAAAGTTTCGCCTTCTTGTTGTTTGAAGGCTCTAATCTCATTCAACAAACGCTCGGCCAATGTCGGAGGATAAAACCGTCTCACAAAAGCTTCTCTCATCTCGTTCCATGATCTAATGGTATTTGGCTCCAATTTGTAACAACCGGTCAAAAAGGTTAATTTTCGCGCCAAATTTAAACTTTTTATATTCGAATTTAATACACTCCAAATCCCTAGTATTCAAAAATTATATATAAATATATATATATAATAATAATTTGGTCCAAGTAACGTAATTAACGTGTCCAAACTTCGGTGTCAAAATTCCATAACGAATATTTTAAATGTTGCAATAAACATTATACACTTGGGGGAAAATATTAAACATTCGAAAATCTAAGTCGTTTTAAATTAAAACGCATCTTAAAAATCCAAGACCGCGCGAAAACAACTTACTAAACTTTAAATACCAAAATAATATTTTTATAAAATGTTCCAACTCGAAACCATTATTAATTATACGAATAAATATTACGAAATTAAAAACATTATTTATTTTACGAACGGGTACGAAAATATGGGTATTTTATACCGCAAATTGGGGGAAACCAACCCACCAAAAAGGTGAGCCGGCCTCCCCTCTTCCCCATTTCTTTCTCTTTTCATTTTCATCACCAAACACACCCCCATATCTCTCTCTCTCTCTCTCGGATTATACCACCACCACCGGACCATCACCACCACCGCCGCACGTCACCACCATCACCATCGTCATCATCAGCAGCAACATCATCATCTTCATCATCACCATCATCCGATTTCATCACCATTTCACCATTTTCGGTTCCACCTTCGATCCGTAAGATTTCACCACTTCTCTTTGCTATTTCATGTTTATAATGAGTAATATACCATGTATTAGTGTTTTATCAACCTATTATGTCCCAAAAACAACTCAAAAATACGTTTTTAAGATCAAAAATACGAACAGCTCGTCGAGCGAGCCGAGTCGAGTAGCGAGCCGAGTCGAGCTACGAACCGGACCGAGCAGCGAACCGAGCCGAGATGCGAGTCAAACCGAACAACAAACCGAGCTGAGATTGCGAGTCGAGTAGAGCTACGAACCGAGCCGAGTAGCGAGCCGAGTTGAGATACGAGCCGAGTCGAGCTACCTGAACTGATCTGATCTGCGAAATGAGTTTTGCCCAACGATTCGACTTCCGCGTAACAACAACTACACTTTTTACAACGATGACTTACGTACAAAAATTATGTTTTTGTAAAATAGACAACGAAACGATTTTAATAATGATTTAATTGAGAATTATCATTATTATAAACTGCCACAAACGGACCGTACACGATTCTAAAACTAAACGACGGAAGTTTACTTTCACGACACGTTTAGTTAAACCGATTAGTATCTTACTCATATAACCTCACGTGTCTAGGGCACTAGGAGGTTACTATTCGGACAACACACGTATCGTAGGATCGCTGACAACTCACAGGTGAGTTTCACAGCCCCACTCTTTTACTATTTTCCAATTGATTTCGGGGCGGGAATGCATACTCCTGTTTTACTACTTTCCACTGTATAAATCTTTACAAACGGTTTACAATAGTTTATGGTAACGGTACAGGGTTACTATGTTACAGTACAGGGTTACTGTGTCTTAGTACTTAGGGTTCTACGCATCAACCGATAGACCTACAACTACCGTACGCTAGTATCAAACAATAGTCAGTTAGACTAGATACCATACCATAGTCTTGGTAGATTACTTTAAGGCATACGTGAACCACTGAAATATAACGAAACTAAAAGTCGGAGAACTTTCGAATACATACTATTTTACATACCAATGAAATAAACATAATCCTCGAATAAAGAACTTACCATTAATGTTTCACTCTTACCTAAGAATCATGCCGCGTAGACGACAAACGTACACGCAAACAGAACGCGACCAATACGCTGAGCAAAGAGTGGCTGAAGCCCTAGCTGCACAAAACCTAACGCGTCCCTGCACCTATAAAGAATTTCTGAACTGCAACCCGCCAATCTTTGTTGGTACTGAAGGGGCTGTCGGACTAATCCAATGGATCGAAAGGATGGAAGCTGTATTCCGCATTTGCAACTGCCCCGATGGGTACAAAGTCAAATACTCCACATACACCCTTCGAGATAATGCTCTAACCTGGTGGAATGCTCACGCCCAAACCGTAGGGGTCGACACCGCCTATGAACTTTCTTGGGAGGAACTGAAACAACTGATGAGGGACGAATATTGTCCTAGCGAGGAACTACACTGACTTGAGAATGAACTCTGGCATCTTACCGTGAAAAACAACGACATCATGACCTATACCAATCGTTTTCACCGACTGGCACTCCTTTGCCCATCTCTAGTAAACCCAGAAAACAAACGAATCGAACAATACATCGGAGGACTTCCAGCACAAGTCGCGGACATGGTTACCTCCTCTAAACCCAACACTATTCGCGACGCCGTTCGCATGGCCCACAACCTCATGGCACGGGTGGTTCAACGCGGAACCCCCACAACTGAAAACCATATACAAAAATGGAATGGCAATTCCAACACTAGTCATGATCCAACAAACCAACCAGAACCCTTGAAATCTTACCCTTCTGAATACAAAGGAAAACGGGGCTATGCAGGGAATAAACCATTTTGTCACAACTGTAAACGACATCATACCGGCCCTTGTGGCCTACCTTGCGAGAGATGCCAACGATTTGGACACCAAATTCGGGACTGTAGAGTTCCTGCAAATCCCGACGGACAACAAACGTGTTTCAAATGTAACACTCCTGGACATTTCAAGAAAGATTGCCCAAATCAGAAACGAAAAATCCTCATGATCAGCTCCGGAGGGACCGGACAAAACCGCGGCAATATCACGGGTATGTCCCTATTCGATACTAAACCTTCAAAATAAACACAACGTTTCGATCAACGGGAAGGTCGATACCAAAAAAAAAAAAAAAAAAAAAAAAAAAAAAAAAAAAATACCGAATACGTGAATTAATGCCGACTACATGAATTAAGCCAAACATAAAAGCTAGAGTTTACTTTCAGCAGAATAATCGATCGAACGTACACAAACCACCTAGTCCTAATAGGACTACTCACCGAACGGTCACGTTGTGACAACCATCTAGTCCCGGATGGGCTACAATGTAAACGGTTCCTCAGTAACCACAACTTAAACATGTAAACAACATAGCCAGAATGCGACTACAATGATAAACTGCGATACAGTCATCGGTTGACTGCTATCCAACCTCGTCATAGACACTTTATGTCTACAAGTTACGCGACAAACACCTCGTTCATACATTGCTCCCCAGACCCCACACGACCACGACCCTACTTTAAATTTCGGGACGAAATTTTCTTAACAGGGGGAGAATGTAACAACCGGTCAAAAAGGTTAATTTTCGCGCCAAATTTAAACTTTTTATATTCGAATTTAATACACTCCAAATCCCTAGTATTCAAAAATTATATATAAATATATATATAATAATAATTTGGTCCAAGTAACGTAATTAACGTGTCCAAACTTCGGTGTCAAAATTCCATAACGAATATTTTAAATGTTGCAATAAACATTATACACTTGGGGGAAAATATTAAACATTCGAAAATCTAAGTCGTTTTAAATTAAAACGCATCTTAAAAATCCAAGACCGCGCGAAAACAACTTACTAAACTTTAAATACCAAAATAATATTTTTATAAAATGTTCCAACTCGAAACCATTATTAATTATACGAATAAATATTACGAAATTAAAAACATTATTTATCTTACGAACGGGTACGAAAATACGGGTATTTTATACCGCAAATTGGGGGAAACCAACCCACCAAAAAGGTGAGCCGGCCTCCCCTCTTCCCCATTTCTTTCTCTTTTCATTTTCATCACCAAACACACCCCCATATCTCTCTCTCTCTCTCTCTCTCTCTCTCTCTCTCGGATTATACCACCACCACCGGACCATCACCACCACCGCCGCACGTCACCACCATCACCATCGTCATCATCAGCAGCAACATCATCATCTTCATCATCACCATCATCCGATTTCATCACCATTTCACCATTTTCGGTTCCACCTTCGATCCGTAAGATTTCACCACTTCTCTTTGCTATTTCATGTTTATAATGAGTAATATACCATGTATTAGTGTTTTATCAACCTATTATGTCCCAAAAACAACTCAAAAATACGTTTTTAAGATCAAAAATACGAACAGCTCGTCGAGCGAGCCGAGTCGAGTAGCGAGCCGAGTCGAGCTACGAACCGGACCGAGCAGCGAACCGAGCCGAGATGCGAGTCGAACCGAACAACAAACCGAGCTGAGATTGCGAGTCGAGTAGAGCTACGAACCGAGCCGAGTAGCGAGCCGAGTTGAGATACGAGCCGAGTCGAGCTACCTGAACTGATCTTATCTGCGAAATGAGTTTTGCCCAACGATTCGACTTCCGCGTAACAACAACTACACTTTTTACAACGATGACTTACGTACAAAAATTATGTTTTTGTAAAATAGACAACGAAACGATTTTAATAATGATTTAATTGAGAATTATCATTATTATAAACTGCCACAAACGGACCGAACACGATTCTAAAACTAAACGACGGAAGTTTACTTTCACGACACGTTTAGTTAAACCGATTAGTATCTTACTCATATAACCTCACGTGTCTAGGGCACTAGGAGGTTACTATTCGGACAACACACGTATCGTAGGATCGCTGACAACTCACAGGTGAGTTTCACAGCCCCACTCTTTTACTATTTTCCAATTGATTTCGGGGCGGGAATGCATACTCCTGTTTTACTACTTTCCACTGTATAAATCTTTACAAACGGTTTACAATAGTTTATGGTAACGGTGTTAGATTACGACAGCTACGAACCACTTGACTATACTTAGAGATATTAAGTATGACTGTTTTAGAAATACCTAGAATTATATTACATATGATATCTAGGGAACAAACGCCTCACTACATCAGTGACTTGCTAATTACTAGTAATGACTAGTGGACTTATGAATACCAACTAGAGGCACCAACTTGCTAATTTAGTAACGACTATCCTTACGAACTGACGTATGATTTCACTAAGTACTATAAGTACTTCCCAACAGTTAAGTGACGAGATAACATACTTAGAATTCACACATTACTTCAAACAACTAGGTGACGTAGATTCGTACCTAATAAACGATTACAACTTACCCCTATGCCTAGATGACATCCTTACTTTCTGGTATAATTGTGACGACTCTGGCTTGGAGTTACTGGGCCAGGGATGGTCCCCGGTAGCAGGGAGTTACCCAAAAACCGAGGGGGTGTCATATAACAACTTGAGGTACTGTTGAGTACCTGTAACGCTCTACTCGCCCAACGATCCTCAAAAGTAACACTGCCCGCACGTGGTCCAGGTACGGGTCTTATGGGGGTGTTACATAAAACATACATGCGGGCGTGCTGCGAGCATCGCCAAACGGACGCATCGTCTCCTTGGGGGACACAACGGACGCGGTCACTATATGTGAAGCAAAACGATACCACGGTGGGTGGTACAACTTACGAACGAGCTCACGATACCACGGTGGGTGGTACAACTTACGTACGAGCTGGATGCTCACGATACCACGGTGGGTGGTACAACTTACTTACGAGCTGAATGCTCACACTCAGCAACGGACCGACGAACTATTACAGTCGGGGTCGTTGGCTCAGCATATGAATTTATGCTCTATCGTAGTTCTGTGGGACTGCACGGTTACTCATTTCAGCATAGACTTATGCTTTACTTACTCTTAGCACGGACCTACGCATTTTTACGGTAGGGGTCGTTGGCTCGATAACTGATATATTTATTTAAACGTGGTCCTGCGGGACGTAACTGGACATATCCTTTGGGGGATACCCATTACCATCACTGTAGGTGATTACTAGATAACTTATGAGTCGGAGACTCAGGAAATTACGAGCTTTTGCTCACTTGACCGTACTTACAAACCGTACCGATATGACACGATTTCAAAACAAATAACTTGATCACGTTGCCGGGATGCAACCTTTCATGCCAGGTGGCATTATGACTTACTAGTACCCGAAACACTAATACTTGAAACTGTAAGAATTGACCGTACCGTATTGCCGGGGAGCAATACCGTTTGTCTACGGACTTCCTTGTTTGATCTCTTTCGACTAGTAGCATGACAGTTAGTCATCTTACGCTACACCCATATACATATTGCCAGGTGGCAATAACTTACCTGATAACACACCCACTGGGAATTGGTTCCCTTTTACTTGACTAAAAACCTATTGATTAGGTTCACCTGTTTACCATAAATTTCTCACAATTACCTCGAGGGGTAATCATTACTATTTAAACTGTTAAACTTGATCTACATTTCTGAATGAAATACATATTTCTTGAATTACTTGTTATTACAAATTACTTGTGAACTCACCAGCTTTCCAGCTGACCTTTTAGTGTGCATTCTCAGGTACACTGCAATAGTAGGATTGGCCTACAGGAATTCTAGCTCGAGTCGCACGTTTGGAAAAATTGGATGTCTCTGCATAATTTTCGTATTATCAGTTATGTATTGAAAGTATTTTGCGAACTCGCAACTTGTATACATTTTATTTTGGGAAATGTAATAACTATTTTCAAACGTCTCATTTAGAGTCGTTCATTATGCATCTTATGCTGTGATATTTGATTTGGTAACACCCGACCCGATCGCTTCCGCAACCCGAAATTTGAGGGTGTTACACAATTCTTGGTACCAAATCTTAGCTTCACCTCATAAGGACATCGGAAAAGTCCTTAGTCTAATAGCCTCATCCATGTTTTGACCATACTTGAAATAACTCCCTATCTCAAGAAAACTAGCAATATGTTTGTGCGGATCGGCCCGCACCCTTCCATCAAATTGGGTATCTCGGATGAGTTGCATATGATGACCCTTCAAGGAAAAATTATCATTTTCATTATCTTGAACCCGTATGGCCGACCCCGGTGTAGGCGCCACGGTTCTTTCCCGTGAGAAAATAGGAGTATCATCCTCATCCGCCATCTCTTCTTCACCTTCGGAAGGTGCGGAAGGATTTTCTTCGGGTGATGGAAATTCCTCCACAAAAGTCTCTTCCACCTCAACGGTGTTTCCCAAAGATGTATCGGTATCCGTTTGACTACTAGATGATTCCGATGATCTTTGCTTTGGCTTCCTCCTTCGTTTGCTCCTCTTGGTCTTTTCCGGATTGGACAAGGGACTTAGAAGCTCTTTATCGGAGTTCCTTGTGTTCATCCACTACCAAATCAAACCTGAAGGATCACAAAAGATAAAACCATCAACGCACCGGCGCAATACAAACAAAATATAACCTTCCAAAATAAATTCTAGAAGGGATCATTTAATCACACTTAAATCAAGATCACAAATCAAGGTCCCCGGCAGCGGCGCCAAAAACTTGATGTGCTAAATCCAGTTATTAAATTTATCGTTGATAAGTAAACCAAAAGGTACCAAGCTAGACCAAAACACAACCGGGCAGTGGACCCTGTCGAGTGGTAGTAAAGTATGGCAAGTTCGGGTTCGAACACAGGGAACTAGATTGGATGATCAATGTAAGTGTGAGCAATTTAAAGAGAGAAAGTAAAATGTGGTTGGTTGTGTGACCGAATTGTCACAATGCTTAAAACTACAATTTTTAAGTTAAACTAGGCAAGTGGACTCTTAAGAGTCAAAGTGATTGATTTGGAACTTTCAAATATTAAAAAAAAACAATGCTTGTTTGGATTATTTCACTAGTGATTTCGGGGTGTAGAATTATAACCGGTTAAGACATATGCTAATGGGTAACATTCATCAAACCTAAGCTCAAAGTTCTCTGAGACCTAAAGTTCAACTTCAATTAGCAAACCTATGATCTAATCTAGTAACGGACGTTCGCCATGGTTACTATCTTACACAATTTAGCCAAATCATTTGACACATTCCAAAATTACATTCGCAACTTTGTTCAATCATTCATAGACAAATAATTAATAGCAATTTACTCGGTTGAAAACGTTCGCTATATCAATTAGTAAATCACCAAATGGTTAAATTCTTGAGATTAAGCTCAATCACATAAGGTTCTCCGATTAAACATTAATTAAGATTTGTGAGTTTGCAAATCATCCACACGACAAACATTCGCTATAATCGCTAACTTGTATGAATTTAACTAGTGTTGTTACAATCATCAAATGCTTTGTTCCACAAATGACAAACAACTCATTTAGGTATTTTTACTAAACAAAGAACATTCGCTATAATCGTTTAGCTAAAATGCCGAAAGTTCATAACAACAACCAACTAAATGCATTCAAATCCATGGATGATTCACAAACTCAAGCATAAATTAACACCAAAAGATTACACCCCTAATCAACTAGTTATTTCATCCAAACAAACATATAAGTAACTAGCCACTCATAATCACAATTATCAAACAAAAATCATAAACACAAGACAAATTCATAAATAACTTCAAATTAGATTAAATAGGAATTATACCAAATTTTTTACACAAATGTTCCAAGTGATGTTTGCTCGATGTTCCCCTCACAAATTCCTAGTCAAATCCTTAAGAAAATATAGAGTAAATGATGATAATTATGGGTTGGTGAAGGTGAAGTTAATGGAGTAAATGAGAGTAAATATGGAGATGGAAGTGGAAGTGGAGGTAGTCAATAAGGAGTCCAGTTGGATGATGATAAAATGAAGATGATATATGAAGCTACAGCCGGCCAAACACCCCCTTTGCTTCTCTTTTTTCCCTTTTCTTTTTAATGAAAAAATGGGGAGAAAAAGACACAAAAAACGGTTGGCAATAAATGCCAACCAATGAGAAGCGCACAACACACCCAACCACCTTGATCCTCGCTCAGATCCAAAGCCAGCCGATCGGCTTATCAATGCTAGCAGAACGGCTTAGAAGCCCTAGCCGATCGGCTACGCTCTTCCAACACTTCAGCTCAAACAAAGGCAACTCGCGGTAACTAAAATGAACTGTATAAACCGATCTTCTTAATTCAGCAGATCGGCTATAACAAAGAAGCCGACCGGCTGGCTTAATGAACCAATCGGCTGAAGTATGATTTCCAGCCCAGCTCATCATTGATGCAAACTTCACCAAATCCACACCAAATCGCATGCGTTTCCAACTTTTTACCTGAAATGGATTTCCAAACAAAATAAGTGTCGAAAGTTCCGGAAATCCACTAAAATACATATGCAAAACAATGATATCGCGATAGATTTATATAGCCAAGATGAGCGATATCACCGACATTAGATGACTAATCGTCTAATCGACATTTAAGGAAAATGCGTGGAGTACTGGAGTGCGAGTTGACGTTATTCGCTGGTGGACTTGAGGTGGCAATCAAAGAGGTTGCAAAAAGGTTTGTTTCTAAATATTTGATATTAAGGCGGGAAAAGAAATTAGTTGTTACAAGAAATTATACCTACATATTTGAATCAATACTTGCCAATGCTGCTGAGATAATTTTTTGAGCGCTACATTTAAACGGTTTTATGTGCGAAATATTTAATATAAAAGACTACTCCAACTTATGAACAAATTATTACAAATAAATAAGGATCAAGGATCACTTCATAATAAAGGATATTAAACCGCTTCAAATCAGATAATATATATTTGAAGCGGTCTAATTAGGCGTGAACAAAACCGGGTATTGGGCGGACCCGACCCGACCCGAATACCCGAACCGGGTATTGGTCAAAGTCAAAAAACCGGGTTTTGGTCAACCCGACCCGGAACCGACCCGGTTTTTGGTGGGGGAAAACCCAACCCTATCCTAACCGGTTGGTAACGGGTTGGAACCGGTTCGGGTCTAATACCCGGTTCCAAACCGGGTACGGTGTACCCGCCGGGTATATATGGTTCCAGCCGGGTAGACTGTGTTCCCGCCGGGTATCTATTGTTCCCGTCGGGTACTTTGGCTTGATCCATTTCTGTCCAAATTTTCCAAACACTACCCGCCAGGTACAAAAGTACAGGCCGGGTACTAAAGGCTTGATCCAGCATAACTAACCATTTCCCACTGTAATTTCACCTAATTTCAAATAGAAAAGTGTTTATGGATGTCGTTCTACAAAAATGTACTCAAAGGCCATCCACAGTCAAGCATTCCAAAATAACCAAACATAAAATTAAAAGTACTTAAATAAACCGTAATCAAATTGTTAAGAAAAGTGTCTGAATCATACGAGGCACGCAAGCACTCAAAATGGGGAATAGTCATAGGGGAATCCACGCTCCTCTTGATCTCTCTCCTGCTGCCTTCGATACTCTTCCTGCAGCTCTGCCAAGGCGGCACCCTCGTCATAAACCGGTGGTGGATAGCTTGCTCCAGACTGACCCCACATGGGTGGGTAGTGGTAGGCTGTAGGTCGGTAGTTGGGCACCACTTCAGAAAGTCTTTGTGTGTTGTGTGCCGACCAAGCGTTGTGATAACGCTGTGCTCCAAGCTCGTACCTGACTTCCTGCGAAAAATTATCATGGCTAACCTGAAGGCCCTGAATACCATGCATAACATCCAGCATGGATGGCAGTGCTGCGCCTTGCTGCTGGAAACCTCCCTGCTCATATGCAGCTTCTTCCTGTTGATGTTGTTCTTGTTCCACCTGCTGTTGTCTTCTTCTTCTTCTCGGTGGTTGAGCCGCTTGCTCCTCTGGTGGTGGTTCCTGGTAGGGCACGAACCGGTTATTGACAACTGAGACAGCCTGTGCCCCCTGAAACTGAACTAGCCCTACTGTTTTTGGCCTAGTCGTCACTCGCTCTAAATTGTCAAAACTGATGTTGAAGGACTTGGCAATCCTAGTCACAAATTGTCCCCCACAGATAGGGGATGCCCCTCTAATCCCGCTAGCATTATGATGTAAATACCAGGCAACAGCGTATGGAACATTGATATTCTCCTCCGCTACAAACTTCCTCATATACCATAAGTCGGCGAAACTGACTCTCTCTGTGTTCTCCCTTCTATGAGAAATGGTATGCGCAAGACATCGTTGGATAACCCGCAACTGCATGTCCTCTATATCTTTGTATGAATTTCCACCTCTAGCGTAAGGTATTTGTGAAAATTCGTGCCACACATCCTTGGGAAAAAACTCCGTCTCGATCATCTCACTAGCCATCAAATAATCCTCAAAATGAGTTGCATCCAGCTGCTCTCGAGAATAAATGCCCAAACAGGCAGCAAGTTCCACCATACTCATTTTCCTTGGTTGACCTCCCAGTCGGAAAGTCATGAAATTTTTATCAGTCGCCGACTCAACATCCTCTTTCATTTCATATGTGCTGTGGAATTCCACGCATAGCTCTTTGTATACCTGCTCATTAATCTTGAATATGCCTTCCCATTCTTCATATTCGAATGGTATGTGATCCACGAAATAACGTTGCCTAATCAATTCCTTAATTCCGGCGGCTACCCCTGCTTGTTCTAGTGGTTCCCAATCGACCACCCGAGATAAATCACATTCTTTCACCCTCAATAAGTTCAGTTTTTGACAGTATATATTGTACTTTGTTAACCTGTTACTAAATCTAAGCCAAGGGTGAATTGTCTCGGGAATAAGTTGAGCATCAATGCTCATCAGCTGAGGGCGGTCACCCTCTTCATCGTTAGCAGTACCAGAGGTGCTGCCTTTTTGTTTCTTTCTTCTTCCCTGCAAAACACAACTAAAATGAGAGAATTGCCTTGACCAATTCATCCATGACCTAAGGTAATTGCACAATTATTCCCACATTTTATTTACAAAGCTCAAACTCATCCTCTTTCACAAATGCCCTAATATCAAGCTAAACTCGAATTAAGCAATTAAACACATAATGTGATTCAAGTGAGCATTATAATCGTGAGTATTATGTAAATGGATTACAATTCTAAGCATATCATTTAACAGAATTAATTTTCCCCAAATTTTGTTACAAGAACCCTAAATTCATATTTTTGATAATCATATGTGACTTAAACACGAATTCACGAAATAAGAAGGTGAGAGTACATATAACTCACAATATAATCAGAAATAAAAACAACTAAAACTTCCCCACATTCAATTTCAAGAAAACCTAAATCTAAAAACTTCAATCAATCCATGAAAACTAAGTGTTTTGAATTAAAAAGTTGATAATCATACCTTAAACATGCTGTAGAAGAGTTTTGCCGGTTTAATTCGTGAGTTTTTGCTTCAAAAATGGTTAAGTGAGGGGTCTGGTGGTGTTGCTGCCGTTTTTTGGAGAGAAAATTGGTTATTGAGTTGTGTGGAAAGAGTGGGTCTGCTCCAGGAATAACCAGAAAAGCTAGAATACCCGGCGGGTACAACTTATACCCGGCGGGTACAACTTATACCCGGCGGGTACAACTTATACCCGGTGGGTAATAATGTTTTGTACCCGGAAAAATATGAACTACCCGGAGTGAATATGAACGGGTAAATACATAGTACCCGGCGGGTACTACTTGTACGCAGCGGGTACTCAAGGCTAGCTAAATTATGTTATGAAATTAACCTTTGTACCCGGCGGGTACTACTTGTACGCACCGGGTAATGTTTGGTATGCAGATTTTTTAGAAGCGAAATTTCGACGCGCATAAATTTTGACTCGAAAATACTTAGAAGCTGAAATTTTGCAGACACCTCCACTATAACAAAATAAAACTTTCCATTTTTACACTTTTCAAATTTCACGTTAACGAAGAATTCGGACGTGTGACCAATTTTTGGTCATTTCGGACACTTTTGGTGGCCATACCAAATCACAAACGACTCACATTCAGAATTTCATTTTTTACCAACACATTTTAACATACATTTAACACCTAAAGCAATTGCAAGCCGCTACATAATTACACCATCGCTCGTTTTGACATAACCACACTTTCATGAACCATTTGGACACCTTTTGACCCGTTTACCATAACAACAACACTTTGACCATAACAACAACACTTGATCATTGCATAATCTTCATAAAACATATACACAATTATTTCACAAAATCTTCAAGTTTTATTAATCTTCAAGTCTTCTAACATCTTCAAATGCGTAGTCTTCATTGTTCAAAGGTCATAATCTTCATCGGTGTTAGCCTCTCGCGAAGCTTCATCAAGAGCAATTTCTTCATCGGAGAGTGATATTGCCATACCCGATTGCACCTCGATATCGTGTATATCTCCTTCATATTCCATTTCACCTTCAAGACTAGAAATGTGTTGTATACGTTCCGCGGCGTCTAAGTGACCTTCAAGCAAATGCACATCTCTAATGAGGCCGGTGTGAGTCTTGTTCTTCGTATAGATAGTACCCTGCCACTAAGAGAAAAGGCGGATTCCGAAGCTACCGTAGAAGCTTGGACGGTTAGTAAATCTAGGGCCATGATGGTTAGAACGGGAAATTGAGATTCCCTCCCTTTCCATCAAGCCAAAATATCAAATTGTGCGAATTCATCGGGTTGTATAGTGTTTAAAAAATCGGTTCCGGTATACCCCCCATATTCGCTAGTGTTCGTTTGATTACCTTCACCCCTTGTCCGTTTATGGTTTTCTTGTCTTAAACTATTATATAAGTTAAGCATTGGATCGCGCGAGGAAGATGAACCAAACATTGTGGAAGCCGAACTAGAAGAAGGATTTGTTGAACCATATAATTGAAAATAATGAGTAAATAAATCTTGAAAGCATTTGTTAAAATGTTTTTTTGTATTTTGTGAAAAAAATGGGTCCTCGTCATTCAATTCCAAATCGTTACAAATATTATCGATAAGCAATTCCACCCCGGAAACGTTTAAGCATGGGTTTATTGCGGCGGCACAACTAATTATCGGTGGCATTTCTTTAAAATATTTTCTTAGTTTTTCTTTCATGGGAGCCACCATTTGTGCGAATAAAGTATCAATAAATTCGTATTCGCTTAGTTTTGAACACATTAAAAAAATTTGCTTAAGTACCAAGTGAATCGTGGGATAATAAACACCCGATAACAAAGTAGTTGCGGTTTTAAAAAGTTTGAGCAATTCGGTTATCTTTTCAATAACATCCCAAGATCCGCTTGGAAATTCGTTTATAGCATAACCCCTTTGGACAAGTTGAAAATGAAAAGCTTGTAAAGTCTCACGTTGGCATAAACCACATACAAACATGTTGTATGTCGAATTCCATCTTACGGGCATGTCCCAATTAGGGGTTAAAAAAATGTTCTCCGTATCCTTACACAATTTCATATAAAGTTTGTATCTAGCCTTACCCTTACAAAATATATCTTGCAACATGTTTTTATACGCGTCTTTTACTTCACTTATTTGTTGAACCGCTAACCCGTCTTGCACAACCAAGTTAATGATGTGTGCAACACATCTACTATGGTTGAAAATGCCTTTCAAAGGTGGGTTGTATTTTAGTATTAATTTTTGAACGGCGTTTGTGTTATTACTCGCATTATCAAACGAGATAGAAAAAACCTTTTGTTCTAATTTAAACATTTTCATTACATCCCGTAACATGCAAAATAAATTTTGACCCGTGTGAGGATACTCAAAGTCTTCAAAAGCAATGGTACGTTTCATCATTTGCCAAGTTGAGGGATCAACCCAATGTGCGGTAACACAAAGGTACGAACCGGGCAAACCATAAGGAGCCGACCAAACATCGGTTGTTAGTGATACACTTGTAGTTAAGTTTTCAAAACCGGTTATTAGTTGAATTTTAGCATTTTTCCACAATTTAAGTGCATCACGTCTAAGAGTAAGACGTGATACATGATTATATCGGGGTTGAAGAGTATTTTGAATAACCTTAGTAAGCCGAGGGTTGTCGAAGTGGTTGAACGGCAAAGCTTCTTGAATCACAAAGCCGGCAAATGCTTCTCGACAACTATAACACCCGCTAAATACAAGGACATTTTTTTTTTAAACATATCGGAAGCGCATGATTAATAGAAACCAGTGGATTGCATACATACATTTCAAATAGCAATCCACTTATATACAAACCTTTAAAACTAGATTATTCTAATCATTACACACATTAAGTTTAGGTGTTATAGAAATCCCAATGTGTTGTTAAATCATTAACGTATTATCCATTTCAGAGTGAGCCTGTCAAACATTCCATTCCATATGTACTTCTTGCCCACCCACATACAGAAGTAAACCTGCAAGAAGTAATGAGGGGTTAGCACGAAGCTAAGTGAATAGATCCCAAGCTATCAATCTAACTCAGCTTAACACATGCCTATAACCAAGCAATGCACAAACAACATAGAAGGATCGGTGGTCCTTGAGGTACCCTCATGCCGCGGATGGTTCCCCAAGTAACACTTAAAACCAACTGACGGCCAAATCAGAGGTTAAACCGATAGTTTGGTACTATTACTACACACGACGCAATTTCAGTGTCCAACACATGTACAAGGCACTTGCGAAGTCCTAGTAATAGTATCCAAACCCAACACATTAGTTGACCCCCACCAAATCAAATAGTCCACAACTATCATAGCACAATGGACGCCAATAATCAATCAAAGGTTTAGCCAACATGCCAATCTAATATTAATGCAATCATTGCAATAAACCAAGTTTACCCGTTGTAACCATGTTGTTACAACTAACTTAGACAGAAAGTCCAAGATCCACTCACCGACAATCATAGTCGTCCACTCAGTAGTCTAATGTCACTGAGTCTTCTCCACATCTGAGAATACAATAACACAACACAAGTTAGTCATTTGACACTTGCCTCAATATTGATATAATATCATACAATTGTAATTACATCAAACCATTTATCATTAACTTGTATTAATCCAACATTCATCTCCATCATTGTTAACTAATATAATGAAACCATTAACAAGATTACTAACTTTCCACATCAATTATTCATCAAAACATCAATATTTGATCTAATGAATACTTAACCAACTAATTTCACACCGTCCTCTTTAATTATCAATTAAGGGTTCTTATTAGCAAATCATACTACTTTCTTCATATAAACCACCAAACTCATCATGATTATCAAAATTCTCATGAACACTTAACCAATTTCACAACCCTTAGCATAATCAATGTAAATCATCATCTTCAATCAACCCTTATCAATCATACATCATTATTCTAAACATAGAAGCTCCAATTCTTGAATTATCAACTAAACACATAACCTTTATTAGTGATCATATATCATTTTCTTCATTTCAAGGTTAGGCTTAGATTTTAATCATCATTTAAACATCAACTAACAATTTTATCATCATTCCAAGCTTCTATTTCATGAACATCCTACCAATTAAGCAATTACTCAAAACCCCCAATTTCTAGGGTTATCTCAAACACGAAATTAACACATATAACATGATTAAGATGATGCTAGAATGATTAGTACTTGTTATTGAAGCTTAACTAACATCAATTTACACTTTTGAAACCCTAAATTCGGATTTTGCTCAAGAACACCAAAACCCCCAATTTCTAGGGTTTATAAAATCAAGAACACATGATCATACCTTGTTTGTGATGATTAAGGAAGCTTGAATTCGAGTTTAGAAGCTCCAATTTCATGATTTCTTCAAGATTTTGTGGATTGATTAAGTGTTAAATGTGTGTGTGTGTATACGTACGTATGTATGTATGTGGAGGAAATAAAGACCGACCCAATCCATATAATATACCATATAAGTGTTAGTTTTCGTTCCCCGTATTTATTATTGTCTGGAACTTAAAAACCATTTGCGGGGAAATACAATTTTATTTTACCGTCAACTAAATAAGTTTAAAACGAGTAATATTTTATTATTCACAAAAAGTCATATAACTGTTTGACTTATTATTTTCAATTATCACAATACATATAACAAATTTAAATAGCATTTAAATTTACAGGAAATACTTATTACTCTTAGGCCCAATTTGAGGATGTTACAAATCTCTCCCCCTTAAAGAGATTTCGTCCTCGAAATCTAATCATCCTTAATTAGTCTAGGGAATTTAATCACATGCTATCTCGTGTGAAGTTTGGTTCACACTTTATTTCCAATTTCCTAACTACATAATTATTTATTACTAAATGCACATAATGTATATGTACAATTTAAATTACTTATGCATATCATCTCTATGCGTATCTTAATCACTAATCACACATACACAAAATATGTATACATTTAATCCATTTTAAGATATATGTTTTCAGCCTAATTACACATGCACATATCCAATGTACATGCTTCAATTTCTCATTTCAGCACATATAATGTATCCAAATCTTTTTTTTTTTCTTTTTTCATATACACAATGAACGTTTTAAAACAAGTTATCACTTAACATAAGTAAATCACTTAACTAAGTAAAGTAATATACTCTCATATCCAGAATCTAGCGACATGCTAGATCTTTAAAATTAGTATATGAATTCTATCTTTTTCAATAACGAAAACAGTGGTTATGGAAACCACAATACACATATCATCAATGAAATTAAATTTTCAATTATAATTAGCATCCACGCTAATATCCACATATCACAGAGGTACATGAAACCCATTTTTATTAAAATATCTCGGAATCATGTAACACTAACCACATACTAATAAGCAAAGTAGAGGTCAAATCCTATGGTTAATACCATTATCATATAGTTACACAATCACTTAGCACCAAATTATATTTGGATACATGCTAAATCTCTCGCTCAATGGGTACCTTGCTATACTAGCACACGTACCACATTATCAAAATGTGCTAATCATCAACACATTTTCAACAATATCATCTCAATAATTGTATCTAGTCGACCTCTACATTAGCTTATCTCATCATATAACTTTTTCAAATTACAATTTACCACTTTATCTAGCCATTAGATATACAACAACACATAAAATCTCATGCAATTCGCACTTAATGATAATAAAATTATCAATTTGTCAAATTTAAACTCTTATATTATAGGCTATCTCGTCTTTCACATAGGCATAATTTCGCACATTTTTCTAACCATAAACTATCCGTGCATGGCAGCCTTTACTTAACCTTTATTACCACGAATGAAGAATCACGTACTCATCTTAACAAGTAGTATAAACAGTTCAAATTCTTCTTTTACCACGTTTCCACATTAAACACTAGTTAAATAGTTTACTACCACCTTATTTTAGCCAATCAATAACTATTTCATAACTGCGGGTCAATACATGTTACCCGTTAATTTAAAATCATTTAACTTTATTTGGTACTTATTAGCCTCAACAACTCCATGTGAAATGGCATAATATGAATACGTTGGCCAGACGTCATCATATTATGTCAGTCACACTTTATTCTCAGGCTAGTTCATACCGTTGATCTTCCAAAATTTATTAGCCTTTACCCTTACCAATATCACAACAATGAAATCAACCATATGCACAATTATAACAACTCGTAGTAGCAGGTATATCATCAAGTATTAGTTTGCTACCGTTTCCACTTATCATTTTGAATGCACATTACACATATCATCAAGTTTACACAAACAACACAGACATTCAACACCTCTTTTTATTATATCATTAACTCAGGTGTAATGTCTAGCTCCATTATTACAAACAACTTCTTTATTACCTAATTCAAGGTCATTTACTAATTACATCACTTAATATTAATAGTACATTCAATACTAAACATTTTATCAATACTATGTGTAATACTCAGCTTATTCTCTTCAATCTATCCTTCTTTAGTTGTATTATAAGTAAACCCTTCATACCACACATGCAAATTGTTACTCTACTGTCAAATATCAATAAGTATAGACCCATGTATTCCTTTCAATCTCTACAAATACTTATTTTAACTATTTCTAGTATTTTAGATGACTCATTTACTTCATCCTTTCTCACTTAATCCATATAACTCAAGGATTTAAATCACCACCAACAACAGTTGGCCACAATTGACAATACGACGAATACACAGCTTGAAAATAACTTATACTCAATAGAATATGAGGACCTCTTAAAACAAGTTATAACGTCATATTTAGTCATAGGGATGATCCCAGGGCTCAAAGAAACAAAAGCCCAATTTAAAACGTAAGTCAAAAGTTCAAAATAAAGTCCGAAAAACAGTAAAATGCCATTTTCGGGCCCCAAACGACCCCGAAGTGCCCAAAACTGACAGGGCTCATGGCGATGCGATGAGCTTTGACCGTTGAGCCGTTTCCAAGTGACCCTGTAAATTTCGTCTTAATCGGACACCGAAATTTTCTAAAAATTTTCTACGTCAAGAACTACGTCGAACGTCGCAAAATTTTATTTTATTTTTTTTATACTAACGCGATCCGGGAAACAGGTCAGGATCGCGTTCCCTAGTGTAAAATATTCTGTAACCAAATTAGGCATACAAACGCGATCCGGAGAAGTGAGCGGGATCGCGTTCCCTAGAGAAAACGCATCTGCACAAATTACACACACAAACGCGATCCTGGAAAATGGCTGGGATCGCGTTCCCAAGCAGAAAATAATCTGAGCCAAAATAACACGTACGAACGCGATCCAGAAGAACTTGTTGGGATCGCGTTCCCAAGCAGAAATCTGAAGTTCAGAAAAATCATATTTTTAGCCAATTTCAAACACGTATAACTTTTTACTCGTTTAGAGTTAGACTCTAAAATTTTGCAGGCACGTCCACTATGCCAAAATGAAACTTTCCCTTTTTACACTTTTTCAATTTACACGTTTTACGAGAAAACGGACGTACGACTCATTTTTGACCATTTTCGACCATTTTGGTTGACACGCTATATTTCAAACGACTTGGTTTCTGACTTCCACCTTTTACCAACATGTTTCTATATACATTAGTGACATGTGGGCATATTCATCACCTACAAACACTCATTCTACATTGTTTTGACACGTTGACCCGTTTAGGGGTCCAAATGGACATTTTTCCCAATTTCAGTCATAATGACCACATTAATACTTTTAATCCACATTTTATCTATACTTATGACTGTAAGTCATTTTAAAAGTCATCATACACAAACCACATCAAGTTTTAACCGTTTTATCACTAAGTGACCCATTTGGGCACCTAAATGACCCGTTTGGGTTTATGACCATATAATCACTATTCTATCACTCATTCCACATAACTTTGACTAATTTAAGTCAAATCCAACCATTATCACTATTGGTGGCACAACATAACCTTAAAACACCAATTTCACATATCATCATCACATTTACACAAATTACATCAAGTATTCAACATTGACCTATTCTAAAACTTGTCAATACATTTAAAAACATCATTGACCACTTTGACTTTTCAGGTCAAACACACATCTTCCAATTAATGTACACTTTCTAATTTAAACCACCACGACTTTAAACATCTTACTTGAGGTATACCATCACCTCATTAATTTCCTTATGGAAATTTTTATCAATTCAATCTATCAAGATTTACTACTAAGCACATAATCAACTTATGCTAAACACATAGGCAAAATCAACTTACTCATAAATGAGAAATCATATCAATCTAATTTAATTTACTTCACTAATCATAGTCCTCATAGCAAATAAACAATTCAAACTTATTTAATTTAAACAAGCTTATAGAGAATTACCTGATGCTTTTACACCAACGAACATAGAGGAATCATTGAGAATACCATTCGGTTCCTCATATTCCTCCGTCTCTGCAACCACAACAACAATCTTGCAACTTGTTATAGGTTAGTACACATTCACTAACAACTTTCTCATGCAACCACTAATCCACATCCCTGGAATGTTTGACTTGACACAAACCTAAGTTTGGGATTGAACACCATACAATGTCCAATTCACCCAAACCTAGGCTCTGATACCAATTTATAACACCCGCTAAATACAAGGACATTTTTTTTTAAACATATCGGAAGTGCATGATTAATAGAAACCAGTGGATTGCATACATACATTTCAAATAGCAATCCACTTATATACAAACCTTTAAAACTAGATTATTCTAATCATTACACACATTAAGTTTAGGTGTTATAGAAATCCCAATGTGTTGTTAAATCATTAACGTATTATCCATTTCAGAGTGAGCCTGTCAAACATTCCATTCCATATGTACTTCTTGCCCACCCACATACAGAAGTAAACCTGCAAGAAGTAATGAGGGGTTAGCACGAAGCTAAGTGAATAGATCCCAAGCTATCAATCTAACTCAGCTTAACACATGCCTATAACCAAGCAATGCACAAACAACATAGAAGGATCGGTGGTCCTTGAGGTACCCTCATGCCGCGGATGGTTCCCCAAGTAACACTTAAAACCAACTGACGGCCAAATCAGAGGTTAAACCGATAGTTTGGTACTATTACTACACACGACGCAATTTCAGTGTCCAACACATGTACAAGGCACTTGCGAAGTCCTAGTAATAGTATCCAAACCCAACACATTAGTTGACCCCCACCAAATCAAATAGTCCACAACTATCATAGCACAATGGACGCCAATAATCAATCAAAGGTTTAGCCAACATGCCAATCTAATATTAATGCAATCATTGCAATAAACCAAGTTTACCCGTTGTAACCATGTTGTTACAACTAACTTAGACAGAAAGTCCAAGATCCACTCACCGACAATCATAGTCGTCCACTCAGTAGTCTAATGTCACTGAGTCTTCTCCACATCTGAGAATACAATAACACAACACAAGTTAGTCATTTGACACTTGCCTCAATATTGATATAATATCATACAATTGTAATTACATCAAACCATTTATCATTAACTTGTATTAATCCAACATTCATCTCCATCATTGTTAACTAATATAATGAAACCATTAACAAGATTACTAACTTTCCACATCAATTATTCATCAAAACATCAATATTTGATCTAATGAATACTTAACCAACTAATTTCACACCGTCCTCTTTAATTATCAATTAAGGGTTCTTATTAGCAAATCATACTACTTTCTTCATATAAACCATCAAACTCATCATGATTATCAAAATTCTCATGAACACTTAACCAATTTCACAACCCTTAGCATAATCAATGTAAATCATCATCTTCAATCAACCCTTATCAATCATACATCATTATTCTAAACATAGAAGCTCCAATTCTTGAATTATCAACTAAACACATAACCTTTATTAGTGATCATATATCATTTTCTTCATTTCAAGGTTAGGCTTAGATTTTAATCATCATTTAAACATCAACTAACAATTTTATCATCATTCCAAGCTTCTATTTCATGAACATCCTACCAATTAAGCAATTACTCAAAACCCCCAATTTCTAGGGTTATCTCAAACACGAAACTAACACATATAACATGATTAAGATGATGCTAGAATGATTAGTACTTGTTATTGAAGCTTAACTAACATCAATTTACACTTTTGAAACCCTAAATTCGGATTTTGCTCAAGAACACCAAAACCCCCAATTTCTAGGGTTTATAAAATCAAGAACACATGATCATACCTTGTTTGTGATGATTAAGGAAGCTTGAATTCGAGTTTAGAAGCTCCAATTTCATGATTTCTTCAAGATTTTGTGGATTGATTAAGTGTTAAATGTGTGTGTGTGTATACGTACGTATGTATGTATGTGGAGGAAATAAAGACCGACCCAATCCATATAATATACCATATAAGTGTTAGTTTTCGTTCCCCGTATTTATTATTGTCTGGAACTTAAAAACCATTTGCGGGGAAATACAATTTTATTTTACCGTCAACTAAATAAGTTTAAAACGAGTAATATTTTATTATTCACAAAAAGTCATATAACTGTTTGACTTATTATTTTCAATTATCACAATACATATAACAAATTTAAATAGCATTTAAATTTACAGGAAATACTTATTACTCCTAGGCCCAATTTGAGGATGTTACAACAACGATCCGCTTGGTATGTGAAAATACCTCCATCCCGTGACATAGTTGCTTGACCCTCCTCCGGATTAGTTTTGTTTGCATTACAATATTTTAAAGTATGTTTGCTCAACGTTGAGTTGGAGTCGGCTTTTAAAAAACTCCCACATCGTTTACAATGTGCTTTAGTCGAACCATCCGACAACAAAACTTTGTCAAAGTTACACCAAATCTCCGGATTACGTTTTGTTGTAAAGACTTGAACAATGGTTGGTGCATTTGACGCATTTGACGAACCAACAAAATCGTTAGTTGAGGAACTTTGAGTTGCCATTATGAGAGCGTTTTGAGAGGATGAGAGTAATGTTTTGAGAGTTTCGTATGTAAATCGTAAGCGTTTTGAGTGTTTTTTCACTAGAATGAGTGAGTTTGAGTGTTGTAACTAACCCAAAACCAAGATATCTATTTATACTAGTTTTATGATGGCAAAATGGTAAAAAAATGCAAAAAAAAACGGATATAAAACGGCTAGGAGCTCAAACACAACGGCTAGTGTAAAAACCGGGTACAAACCGGGTATTAAAACCGGTTTTTGGAACCGGTTCGGGTACAACCCGGGTCCAACCCGATTTGAAACTTATGGGGCCGTACCCGGTTTGGTACCCGCCGGGTACTAGTAAAACCCGAACCGGGTATTCAAAAACCGGTTCCAAATCGGTTCCGGTTTCGGTTTTTAAATCGGGTTCGGTTCCGGTTTCGGATTTTTTTTTCACCCCTAGGTCTAATAACCACTTCAAAAAAGTCTCAAAAATCTTTCTAAAATGACCATTGCATAATCACCATTCGAAAAGAAAATATACAGTGCCTCAGGAGTTAGGTCTAAGACTCTAAGGTGTCTTTTTCACTACTCTAAAAGTCCATTTCCCCGTACTAAATAAATTTTGTAGTATGTGTAGGCCTTTAAACGAGCAATTCGTGAACTATTCGGCGAAAAGTTTGTTTATGTTCGTTAATTTCGTTATATGAACAATCATGAACAAACTTTTACATTTGTTTAATTATATGAACGAACATGAACATAGGTCTCGTTCGTTTATTTACGTTCATGAACGTTCGATATCATGTTCGTTTGTCAACTAATAGTTTAATTAAATTAATATATATTTGTATATCTTGTTTCAATTTTATCTAAATTCTAAATATAATAGTATAAAACATTTAAATATTTTTACCTTTTACATTTCTTTTCCACATTTTTCCCCATTCTCATACTTTACCATTTAGATGGATGTATGTATGTATATTCGTTTGTGTTTGTTTGTGTTCATTCAAAATATTAATGAACAATTGCATTATATATTCGTTCGTGAACGTTCGTTTTTGTACTTGAACAAACAACTTTTCTTATTGAACGAACATGAACAACAAAATTCGTCCGTTTATCAGTTCGTGTTCAATTTCGCTCGGTTCGTTTACAGGCATAAGTGTATGTGCATCAAATAAAATATTTATTTTTATTAGGGAATTTTATATCTTATTAAACTATAGTTCGAGTTAGAAATATTTAGGGTGAAATCCGTTTTTTGTTGCAATTTCTTAAAGAAAAAAGGTTGAACATGAAGTACTTCCAATCATTTAATACCCTAAAAGCATTCTCAATTATGGAGCGACAAAAAGCATGTCATGTGATCAAACAAAATTTTAATGGCAGTGTTCACATACCGAAATCACATTAGAGGTTTATACGGTACGTAGAAGGATATATAATGTCGCATCAGAAGCTAGTGTTATGGAATGTTTCATAATTATTCATTTTGTTAGGTGAACTAATACTTACTAAATAAACGAAGCTTGTTTTAATACAATTTAAGAAAACAATAAGATTGTCAAGTAGGTCAATGGACGTATTTTTGCTCGAATTATAAACGGTTTGATTAGATTGTTTGTTTCGCTTAATTTAAATTCGAACAATTGATAAAAGGTTAACTAGATTACTCGATTGATTGGATTGTATCTAAAAGCTTATTGCTATATACGGAGTATTACCTAATTACCACGGAGTATAATTGTATAGAGCAAACAATTTTTTGGGTCAACCATTATCTTTTTGAGAAAGTCTTACCGTCTGTAAATATGTTTCCTTATACGTACATAAATTTGCGCAGAGTTTAACTGATTTTTATAAAAAAAATTTATCATTTCCATAGCTCAATGTGAAAATCGAAGAATGAGGTCTACATAAATGTTCAGAGAGTTGGATCTAATGTAAAAGACGTTTTATGTAGGAAGATAGGAAGAGAATAAAAGTAACTTAGATGTCACTGACCAATAACTATGATGCACTCCACTTTTAACTAGGATGATGGGTGACCACTCGCCACAGCTCCACTTGTCAGCACCAAAATCCAGCTGCCACCATCGCTGCCGGATTCCAGCAGCCGACAAATATATTATTATGATGCACCTAATTATCAACTGTGATATACATGCTTTAAACAATAATGCACCTCCTTATTAACTCCCTATTTTCTTAACTAACTACGCTTATTATCTCGAATCACACCTAAGGTTCAATCATCTATGTACATATAGGTACCTTCTCATTGAACACTAGTAATTGCTTCCAATTATTATTGTTTACAATCAATTTTTTCTAACAACTTTTATATATTTACGAAAAAAAATGACAGTGAAAGCGAAGGTCAATTATTGAAGACGAATAGAGCACTTTCATCTTGACTTTATTGATGGCCCTCCAATAAGAATAAGTCTACATCGACTCTAGAGTTCCATGAAGGCTTCAAAAGGCATAAACTAAAGAAAGAAAAAATCATAGGTGTTTGATGTTAACATAGTATCAATGTTCTAACCGAGTGCTTACGTGATTAGTCGAACAAGGATATACCACACGCACTAGAAGCCCACTAAATGGAACCACTAGCTAGAACTCTACAATTTCCATAGTAAAACATCAATGGCAATTTCATACAAAGTTTTGGTCAAAATTCAGTCTGAATAGTATGCCCAAAGTTAATAAGTAAACATCTAAACAAAAAAAAGAAAGGATCGAAAGCTCTTAATGAAGAAACAAATGATGGGTTCATGCATGATTGTTGAGTTCATCAAGATAGAAGAAACGCAATCAATTGAAGGTAATCAAGGCATATTCGAGAAGTAGTTTATAAAACTTTAACTGATGTATGGTGTATACCTTTGGAGTAAGCATGAGTCGCTAATTATGATTCAAAACCGAACTATCATAGTTGACACGCCAGCTGATCATATCTTAAAATCGAGGGAGTTAAAATTCATGATTGGTTATAAATCGGTACGTTTGGAATATATATGGTTAACAATTAGAAAGTTGGGTTCGATAGTTCGTTTCAAAATGGGTTCAATTTCAACTCAAAACATGTGAATATAGTCGACTTAAATCGCAGGTTGCATGATTTAAAATCTCGTTCCCATATTCTTATAATTACGAGTTACATTATTTATCTCTGTTAGATTGATCACGCTAGAAAGTCATTACTTTTATTAATGTCATCTATGCATACACAAATTTTGTTTTAATAAGATAAACTTTGTGAACTATCAAAGCAAAAGTGAAAAGTGAAAACAACACTATTGCATGATTGGTCAGAGACTATAAAATAATGAAGGACGTGATGTGTTAATCTGTTGACACGCAGCAACGTAGCACCAATTACCTCATCGGTTTTAAGGTTTCCACCTCTAGCATCTTCCGTCCGATCAATCTAATCCATCTAAATAAATAATTTATCTAACAGAAATGATGATGCATTTATAAAAATTTTTCATACATTGACTATTGAATGTTTAAATATTTGAATATAATAAGTAGTCATAATGCATGTGATGCCGGGGAAACATCGTCGCGCTTATGTCATCAAGAATTTATTCCTACTAGTCATGATGTCATCAACCAATCATTCCTCCTAAATTTTGATGATTTTGATTTCAATGTCGGATTGGACCGAAATTCGCATGGTTACTCAAAAACGGCCCAACGAGTAAGACTCATCGTTTCCCCATGAGCCATGCCAGTTTTTGGCCTTTCGAGACCGTTTAGGGCCCGAAAATGCCATTTTAATTATTTACATATTTCGTTTTGGACTTTATTTACGTTTTGGACTTTGTTGCCTTAATCCGTTTTGGATGGGCTTTGTTTAGCTTCCTTACCAAAGTAATTATACACTTTTTGGGTTAGGGTTTAGACAGTTTTTGATTTCTGAATAATACGATTTCGTGAACACCAATTAGGGTTCCGAATTATTTTAGTTTTTAAATTCGTGTTTGATTTGCAAGAGAGTTCAATCGTATATCCTAGGCATTAGAATGTGCATGTATTTTTATTTTTTTTTACAAACGTTATGTATGATTAATTATCAACATAGCCGGTATTATTCTTTATAGCTTTGTATCAAATGTATATACATTTCTGATTTGACTATTAGTTTTTTGGGTAAAGTATCTGGAAATGCAACTAACTTGTACCAAATCTCTATTGTGTGTACCCAACTTACGTATGCTATTTTTAATGCAACCAACTTTCAAAAAATGTCTATTGTGTGTACTTTGATGACGTGGCGAGCTCAGAGCGTGCCACGTGGCGTTGGATAGAGTGACATGAGCTCGCCACGTCATCAAAGTACACACAATAGACATTTTTTGAAAGTTGGTTGCATTAAAAATAGCATACGTAAGTTGGGTACACACAATAGAGATTTGGTACAAGTTAGTTGCATTTCCAGATACTTTACCCTAGTTTTTTTCATTATTGCACTAGCTTCAATGTTTACATTTAATAATAACATAAACTTAATTACCATTCGTTATACAAAGTGTGAATTTCTTATAAAATATTATATTTTTTGTTTGTACTATGCATTTACAAAATTTGAAAGGCTGGTGCTACACGGGTCACTTCAAATTGTGAATCTCTCGTTGTACAAATCCCTTTTACATACAATTTGCACACCACAATATGATGACCGATGATGTACAAATCACATATGGTCCAACTTATCAACTTGTCAATGGCCAATGAAATATTTGATAAAATTGAAGTGTGACATAACGGACAAACTCAATATAAGTGTAATCCTTTGTACGGCAATAGCCCAAAATCCATCATCTAAGTAGGACTTTAAATTCAAAGTATTCCAAAAGTATCGAGATATTTTTGGTTTTTATGAATTAGCTTAAAGTCCCGCGACAACGCGGACGACTAAATTAAAATTGTTATAGATTTAAAGTTTTATTTTTAATTTTCTAATTAAATAAATTAATATATACGTTAGTTTGTTAAATGTAAAGTGTTATAATGCGTATATGTATAACTTTAAGACTCACGGCGAAGTGAGAAACTAAATTGAAATTGTTATAGATATTTAAGTGTATACATTGTTGTACATTGAAATTGTCGTATGTAAAAATATTTAAATTTTAAAAAGGCATACATCATACCTGTCAATTTTTTTTTTACTTTTGGGATCTTGAACAACCGATTATTTTTTATCAGAAAGATGTTCAACTACAATTGATTTTTTAGGATGATCAATTTTTTAAAAGAGGTTGAGATGTTTGTAGATCCATTGATATCAATATGAGAAACAAAGTAGAAACTGATGGATATAAGGTTAGAAATAAAAAATTATAATTTATAAAATATTTGAATAGTATACATTTTTACTTTAGATAGTATTGAGTTTGCTTATTATGAAAAAAATCGTTAATATTGAAAATATGTTGTGAAAGTTGTGTCGAGTTTTTATTTTTTTGATATTTTATTAATAATATTTAATATTTAAGGGGTGTAAGCGTAATTATTTTAATTAAATCTAGATCGTCAGATCAAATTGAAAACCCCATCGAAGGGTCCAGAGTGCTCCATGAAGTTTTGGTTTAATTATTTATTATAAGATTAATACGTGGAATATTACGCATCTTTGACATCACATAGCAAGTAGTACTGCAATTATAGTTATTTAGGGTTTAGTTTCATAATTTGGAAGCTAAATCTATGAAAAACAATTATTCGATCGTTTAGATGAGGCTTCAGGTTTAACGTAGTGTTAACTTCACAAATCTTCATCTGTCTTCAAGTTAAAGTGCATTTATACATGAAACCTTATGTGAAGACTTATGTTCACTTAACTTGTGTTCTAGCTAATTAAGCAAACCATTTTTTTAGAATAAATGCAACCTAATGATGATATATAGTGATCACAAACTCTATGTATTGCAACTTTGTCGCTAACTATCTCTCTGACAGCGTATTTTGGTTAATTTTGAAGCAAATACGATTATGTTTCTCAGTATTAGCGGGCATTCTTCTTATCAGATCGCCAAATTAACTAGTCAAGATCTTAAGCACAACATTGACTACCACATATTCTGGCGTCCAACATTGACAGTTATCAACGTTATAGGTTATATCAAATCAATAAATAATCTTTCGATAAGATAATAATATACAATTACTAATTTAATTTCAAGAGAATTAAATACGTGTAACAAACATATCTATGTCTTATTGCATACATTCAACATCTAAATACATGATACAACAACTAATTTGTATATGTATTTTCACTTTCTCTCACTCCATAACACACACGTATAAACATAATAAAAATTTATCTATTTAAATAATTGTATACAACTAACTGTATCTTCTTCTTCTTATTCTATAAAGTAACAATGTTTGTATGTATATAAACATATAAAGAGTGATACAAGGTAGGATAATTGATAAAGGAGAGAGATTCAGTTTCCTACATTTTATATATGTGTTTTACTGAGAGATCTAAAATCTAACTAACTAACTAACTAGTGTTAATTAATCCTGTTAAAAAAAGATGGGAAGAGGTAGAGTTGAATTAAAACGAATCGAAAACAAAATAAACAGGCAAGTTACGTTTGCGAAACGAAGAAACGGATTATTGAAGAAAGCTTATGAGCTTTCTGTTCTTTGTGATGCTGAAGTTGCTTTGATCATCTTCTCAAATAGAGGAAAACTACATGAGTTTTGTAGTAGCTCAAGGTATGCGTTTTTTATTGTTGTATGTAGATCTAAATGAATGAACTAACTAAATATCTATATATATATATAATTAAAAAAAAAAGAGAGAAAAGGAAAAAGTGAAATTGTTGTTTGTTATTGGTGAGCTTGATTTGCTGTTTTCGTGAATGTCTTGGCGTTTATGGAACTCCGTGCTCGTTTTGTTTGGTAGATCTGCAAGTGGAAAACCATGAAACAAATATAAAATTATATATTAATATTGTTGCTATATATACAAATAACATACTCATTTTATTTTTGTTATTGTTTTTGATCAGCTTTTTCTAGCTTTCCTTCTCTTTGATTAATTTGAGTAAATTATCACTTTGTTCTTTCATCAATGGTTTCCACTTTCCAGTTTCTTGTGTGTTTTCCTTTTGTTGTTGCAGAATATATTTCTCTCTCTATATCTCTTCCTTCTTCTAAGTATTTATTTTCTTCTTTTGATTTGATCTATGTTCTTCAAGTTCCTGAATTGTGTTCAATTAGAAGCTGTTGAAGTTGATCTAGTTTTGTATCAGTTTCTTTGAGCTGAAATTTCTTTATTTTCATACTGAAAAATGAAGAGAATTTTGTTTTTGTTTCTTCTTGATGTTAAATCTAGGGTTTTCTTAGGTCTGAGTTGATGATTTTTCAGTTTATTTTTTCTTCTTAATTTTAGAAATATTGTGCATTTCAGAAGAAATTTTTTAGCTTTACCGATGACGATCCATAGAGTCAAGAGGATCTGAATCTAGAACTAAACCGGATCGATATTGGTTGATCGATACATTAATGTGGTCACGAACTCACGATTGCTTCTTGCGATTTCTAGATCTCTCCATCTGCTTTCTGTTTTTCTTCTAATCATGTGTAATTAGATTAGATGTTAATTAGGATGTTAGTTTCTTTGAGTAATGTTTTCAATCTGATCTCAATTGTATTCAACTAAAGTTTTGATTTTGGTGTTTCTAAAGTCTAATCAACCTTAATTATATAAACGAGAGTGGTACTTCCAGCAAATTATTTAGTCACTGTTTGTTCACTGTATGTATTCTATGATAACAGCCTAGCGTAATTACCATCAACAATCCCATAATTTCATAGGTATCTTTATAATTAGGTGTTATTTCATAATTGCGGAAATCAATTTGAAAAATGGTTTAAAAAGTGTCATAAAAGATGTTTGTATTGATTAAGAATTCAAGATGAACTGATAAACAACTAGTCTTTGTTTAGTAGTTGAATCTTTAGCTAATTTTTTGTTTATCCTATTTGAGGCAGAACATGCTTCTTAGGAAATGATCTAGCATCGAATCTAGGTCGTTAGATTGAATTTACGTGTTATGATCATACATTGTATTCATTTTCAGCAAGTCTAATACCAAACACCTTTAATTTGGTTGACAGAAGGATTAGCCCTAGAATCAACTAAAGTGTGTTAGTTAATTCTTGTTTTATTATCCACTGTAGGATTGCATATTTCATCATAGCTTTTATTTAGGTTACTAATTGCTTTTGCCCCTACCATGAAGACATGTAGCATCATACCCTTTTGATACACATCGTGAGATAAGCAAGTTATGAACATAAATCGAGTTCTTTCTTCTCTTTAAGAAGAGAAGCACGCATATATGCTCAACATGTGGCTTAAAATCTACCGCAGCCATACGTTGCTATAATGTTAGGTATCTTAATTATCACCTAATCTAGTACTTACCAAACATAACTAGTAACCAATAGTGTAGTTATCATCTTCTTTTAGGAAAGAATAATTCTTGTTGTTCATAGTTCTAGATTTTATAAGTAATTACTATTGCTATTACTATATATTATAATAATAACTATACTTTGAATTTTGGTATGTATATATATGTTTTTCTAGCAGCATGCTGAAGACACTTGAGAGGTATCAAAAATGCAACTATGGAGCACCTGAGACAAATGTGTCTGCAAGAGAGGCACTGGTGAGTATTTCATTTTATAACGTTATCATTTGGCTTATTTCTTAGTTTCGTTAGTTATATCAAAGGTGCATGGATGCTCGTTAGTAAGTAGTCGTTGCATTTTCAAATATTCGTAATCATATAATGTGATTTGAGTTATAAGCTAGTTATGTATTTATATATTAATTCCTACAAAAATTCTTGAATATATGCTTTTCCAAATCTTATATTATTTTTGAATGCTTTTCCAACCGATTAATGCTTGAGTTTAGAATTGATGCATGCTTAACAATATTATAGTATAAGCTTCACCTTTTTAAAAAAAATTGGTTTCTGGGTGGATGATCAATTGAATGTGCAACTTTGATAACACAAAATACTACCTAAAATATATAAGCTACACACTCATAGAAGATAAATTAAGATATCTATATGTTGTATTTCCATGTGTTAGAAAGTGTTTGATCATGGGAACATCCAAATATCCAATAAAATAGAAAAGGTAGAGATTATTTTGAGTTTCGTGGAGTTTGCTAACAAAAACAAAAAGTTCGATACACTCAAATGACCCTAGGATAGATACACCATACCACTTATAATCCTTTGAACATTAGGAAGCTAGCTTTGATATAAAATTAAAGGACTCATTTTGTCAGGTGGTAATTATGTGAAGTTGTAAACACAAAATATATGTTTGATCTTTTGGTTTTTACACTGATCAGTTGGATTGTCCTTAAAAACATCTTTTCATCCTAAAATATTGAAATGTCTTTTGACACCAAAATACTAACTTTCTCTTGAACGAAATGAAATGCAGTGTATATTTAGGGGGGGTTTAAATAGTGAATGACCTCTTAAATATAAAGTTTAATAATATCTTTTGTTTTATTTTATTGAGCTCTTAATCCTTATGGAAATAATTACATATTCCTAAATATTAATTTTGTACCATTAGTGCATGCATGCAATTATGCGAATCATGGTTTGAATATTTTAGGGTTTATTGTTTGAAAATGCGTTTAACTTTACACTAATTACTATTGTATGTTCTCAACTTTCGTACCCTCTATTTTATGAGGTTAACTTTCTAAAAGCTCTATTGTATGCTCCAAACTTTCATACTATCTATTGTATGAGATGTATTAATCAAATAAAGTTCTTAAAATGTCTAATTTATATCATATTACTTAAAGTTTTTTGGAATGTTCACCTCATACAATAGAGGTTAAGAAAGTTGAGAACATACAATAGAGTTTTTAAAAAGTTAACCTCATACAATAGAAAGTATAAATGTTGAGTGCATACAATAGTAATGAATGTAAAATTGAGCGTATAACCAAACAATAAACCCAATATTTTATTATTGTTGATTAAGACCTAATTACCCTTTTAGGAAGTGTTAGGGAATTATGGTTAGGGACTTATGGATAGTGCATCTGCTATGTGTGAGCATTATCAGTGTTAATCTTCACTTGTGCAGGAGTTAAGTAGTCAGCAGGAGTACTTGAAACTTAAAGCACGTTACGAAGCGCTACAACGATCCCAGAGGTAAATTTCTAAACAGATAAAGGGTTTTATATATTATTTGGGCGTATCTTTAAAACATATGGCTTTTATGTGAATACTAGGAACCTGTTGGGTGAAGATCTTGGCCCTTTGAGCTGCAAGGAGCTTGAATCATTAGAAAGACAACTCGATACATCTCTAAAGCAGATCAGATCAGCCCGTGTATGATACACTAATTATATTTATGACAATATGAAGGGGTCAAAATGGGCAGTTCAGGCGGGCTGCGTAACAGGTTACTTTTAAATGCGCATCAAAAGGGGCTGGTTGAACTGCCCACAAATAAATTCTTATATGTTTTTCTATTTGATAACCAAATTAAAAACTACTTTCAAATAAAGATGATTTAGACGGGCTTATACATCTAAACATGTTTCGTATGATTTTTAATCTGTTAGACTCGTGTAACTCATTTGACCTAGTAACTTTCTAGCAAAACTTTCTCACCTTATGAATTATCAATCATAACCTGAATTATTAATCATGAGTAAACATATACTACTATAAATTACCAATGATATATTTCTGACACTAAAGTTATATGTATCTATAGACTCAGTTCATGTTGGATACCCTTACAGATCTTCAGAAAAAGGTAACATAACATTTTGGATGTTCAACAATATGCATTTTCTTTTGTTCCTTTCTACTTCTATTCTTCAAGTTTCTTGCTTTTGCAGGAGCATGCACTAAACGAAGCAAATAGAACCTTGAAGCAAAGGGTAAATATGTTATATCTATGCAATGTTATTAATATCTCATGCTAGTCAAAATCATACGAATCGATTGGTGTTAATGATTTAATGGTATACTTGTGGTAACCACGTTGCAGTTGATGGAAGGTAATCAAGTAAGCTCACTCCATTGGCAACCACATGCTCAACACGAAATGGGTTACGATAGACAACATGAACATCAACATCAGAACGTTGAAGCCTTTTTTCATCCACTCGATTGTGGGCCCACTTTACAAATGGGGTAAGGCTTGGAATTTCCAATTCATCTCTATTTCATAACAAAATAGGCGGGAACAGGTCAAAATCGATAATTAACTTTAACAGATGTCAAACTGAATCGTCTAGGTCAGGTGGATTTGACAATAGCTTCTCCAAATTCTGCATTAATATACATTACAAGAGAAATATGTGTATGAATTGATTCTGTGAATTGCTTTGAAATGGTTTTTAGGTATCAACAGGACGCATTAACGGCAGCAGCAGGGCCAAGTTCAAATAACTACATGCAAGGATGGTTTCAGTGATCAAAACTAAAAATAATCCAAACAATCGTAATTTATGGACTTGAATCTTGTTTTATAACTCATAAACAGCCTATGTGTGTTTAATATTTATTGCAACTTCTTTGAGCTTATATATAAAAGATAAATATAATACATGTACTTAGTACAATATCTATGCAATCACACCACACATGACACATACATGAATACATGATGCATCCATGCATGGTACATATGTACATTTTAGTATAAATTTAAGATTATTATCAAACAAAATACATTGATAAAATAATAATGCTTTAAGAGCAAATCCCAAATGAAGGTAAATCGCATTCGTCGAAAATAACAGATTTCATAAATCTTGCCTAGATAACCACTACGACATCCCGCTATATTTTTCTTTGAAACAGAAGCAAGTACACAAAGTGTTAAAAATTCAAAACACGATTTAAGAGAAATTAGTCTGAATTGTGTTCTTTTCGGATTTATTCAGCTAACATAGAGATGGATCTTTACAGCAAACAAGAAGAGGCAAATGAATCCGAAGAAAAGTAATGTATGCATCAAGACGGCTGCTCCACTAGTCTGAAAACTGCCAAACTCAACACAACGCCTTTGTCCCGGGAGCTGAAATAACAACCCGGGCGTGAACAATACGAATAGCACCACCGACACGAAAACCGGGCCCCAATCCAACATCTTGAATTATTATTATTTTTTCCTCCTAAAAAAAGTTGTTCGATAACTTTGTTTGTATATGTTATTTTTGTTGCTGAATGATTTGAGCTTGATATATATAGTAAAAAAAAGGCATAGACTTTGGTGAGAAGCAAGGGTTGGGGTGTGTGGGAGGGAACCTAGTGAACCAACTTACTTGGGATTCACTGACAAAGTCATAATTTGCATGTGACAAGATTATGTTTTTACAGCTATTCTTCACTATTTTATATAATCAAAAGTATCCAGATCACCTATATATTTTTTTTACCGTGGTTTTGAAACTATTTTCGATGTAGCATTATTCCACGGGGACTTGATGTAGGTAAAATTCTATTCAACGAGACTGATGTAGTCATCAAAAATGGTTTGTACTATATAACTGGAAATTAATTGGAACTCCCCATATATGATTACGCAACATACACTAATGAGCCAGCTACTAGGGGTTACATTAATTCTAATTGTTAATTAAAGGTAAAAATTGATCTACATAACATAATATTTGGAGCCTAAATTAAAACTATTTAAAATTTGGGTGGTAACTGACTAAACTGGTAAGGACTAAGGAGAGTTCACACTTGTTGCTCACCTAATTTAGAGTTTTAATAACAATGGAACAAAATAAAAAAGTAAAAAACATTAGTAGGTCTTTGCACTTGAAAATATGGAAGTGTTTTTTTTTACACCTACATATGGGCTTCGTTAAGACAGGGAGATCCAGTTCCAAGTGGGCTTATTTTATTTGTTTTAAGTTTTTGCAATTACTACAATTCTAGGCTTCTAGCTAGGTGATTTAAAAGGATTGTATTTTTCCGTTTTGTTGAAAAATTTAACATAAAATAAAACTTAATCATAATAACTACCTTAATAACTAATTGTATTCTCAATATTGAAGGTAATATTTATTTAGTTCAATTATTACTACTTCCTAACATGTTCTTTGAAAGTACAGGTTAGACAATCTCATTTTTCAATTCATTATCACACAATTTTATAAGGTTAGAGTGGAGTGGTCATACAGTAAAGAACACGCTATTTTATGAATATATTTCAAATAAAAAATGAATTTCTATGAACTCATGCCATTGCCAATTATGAACGAAAGAGATATAAAAACATATTATGAACGCTATTTTGTGAATATACCAAATACTTTTTATGTTTATATTTTCCGTACATAATTTCATTTGATATAGATAGTAAATTTTCACGATAAGTTTCAGATGTTAAATATAAAATTTGCATTTAAAGTTCTAATTAAAATGTTTTTATTTAAGGATAATATTGTTATTTAAAACTATAATTATAGATGTAAAAACAATGTTAATGTTAAAGAAGAACTCTAAATATACATACCACATGATATATACCCCAGCTTATTACCAGTGGAAGATATTGGTATGTGCTGTATGTGCCAGCGTACAAGGCCTCCAAATTTTACGAAAGTTGCTATAACTAATATATGTTCAATTATTTCTTGTGCGTTATTGATAAGGTAATTGTTTCTCTTAAAAAATTCGAACAATACAAAGAGTATGACAAGACTTTTGATTTCTTGCTTACTTCTAGCAAGTTGCACTCCTATGATCGCAAGAGTCTTAGTTCTTGATGTAGTTATTTTGAAAAGACGCTCACAAAGAGTGGACAATCTAATATTGATGGAAATGAACTCTATGTGGAGTTCAAATTGTTTAAAAATTTCATGCCTTGTGTCAATATGGGACCTATTGAACTTCTACATCTCTCTTCTCTATTATCTATTAAAAGAGAGATTTAATTAGTTAATCTTCAAGAAAGTCAACCCTTAAAAATTAATCCACACCTTTTATTGGTTTAGTCCATCTAATCTTAGCCCTTGATTACCATTAGAAAAGTGATTAATTAATCTTAATCTTTTTGGTCCACATAATTTCCACAGATGCCCTTACTTATCCTCCCCTGCCATCTGCATCAAAACCATCGGCCTAATTAAACCCACACAAACCGTGCGATACAAATGTCGATCCTCATAGATCAAACGCCGATTTCAGCTCACTCAATCAATCGATCAATCGTTCCTGATCAGAAACCATTCAATCAATTCGCCCTCATTTAATCGATCTGCGATTTTCAACGAATGGTGGGAATCTAGGGTATAAATATTAACAGTTGTTAAATCAAAATTCGCAAGGGCAACATGATCAAAAGGTACGATTGATTCAAACTATGCTTCTTAGATTATCAATTTGATTGATTCAAACTATGCTTGCTTGATTATCAATTGTATCGATCCATAGTTGTTGTGAAGCACAACCGTTATCCGATGGATTGATTGATTGGACACATACAAAGATTATTGACAAAATGGGCATTATACTAAATGTATACCTAGCTTATTACAGGTCTAATTGGTCATTAACATTAGTCATACTTTTCCTGTTATATATTTGTGATGTTGGAATAATGTCAAACATTGGACTCGTCCTGGGTATTAACTAATTGTGATTTGAATTACATGTATATCTATATTAGTATTAGTCATTGGAACATTCTAATAGAGAAATAGTGCAAATAGTCTTAGTCTGAGGTTTTTATCAGGTGATGCTTAAACAAAATGTAGTATTTGAATCATTATGATTAAATGATTATTTGAACTATATTGTCAGGCTTACTGCAGTGTTTTGTTTTGTAGGTCACATAGCAAATTTAACTGTTTTTATAACGTTCAAGCATCGTGCCATTGTAAGCCACAAATTTTCCGTTATGAACTTATGGTGACTGTGCTTAGTCATGGATCTGAATATGGAGTGATATTTTTTTTGGACGCAGATAGGCTTATCACGTTTATAACGATCCCTTTGAGATAAAATGTAGCTAAAATCAAACCAAGGTGACGAGACTCAACACCACAGTTTGGATCATCCTGAACCTACACATGCTATTACTCCCCCACAAGATGATGAACAGGTACAAAGCATTATATATGTATTCTTTAAAAACATAAAATTGGAACTTTAAATTATGTTCACTAGATTTTATGGTTTGTGAGTTGTGTGTAGGTGACGAGACTCAACACCACAGTTTGGATCATCCTGCATGAACCTACAGAGGCTATTACTCCCCCACAAGATGATGGACAGATACAAAGCATTATATATGTATTCTTTATACTTAATGATGTTCTATATGATATCAATTACAATTATTTTTTTTCCAGTTTCTTTTTAATTTAGCATTCTTACCGGTTAGGGAGGCAAGTATTCTATAAAGCATGTAGAAGATGCAGACGTATTCTCTGGAATGATTGATTAGTTCATGAACAACTATATGTATTTTAGCTGGGATTACTCCAAAAATGGATATCTTGATATCCTTAAACACCTTACGGATTTGAAAGAAGAAGGTTTGATCTTTATCACCGTCTTTCATTCTGATTAATTTTTTAAAAAGACTATAACTCTTCTGGTTTGCAGGTAAGATTACGACAGTAGCTTTGACTAACTTTAATAGGGAGGTTACAGGTTATATTGGATAACGAGATTCCCATTGTTGCAATCAGGTAATGGAAGTTTGTACTCAGAGGTTTCATATGCTAAATTATATAAAGTGCTCCGTTTTTTATGTCTTATTGTTGTTTATGTATTACTGTTGCGAGGTTCAACATTCACTTGTGGACATGTGACCTCAACAAAAAAAATGGCAGAACTCTGTCAGCTCACCGGAGTAAAGCTTATAACATCTCTCTCTCACACATGACTCAATGACTTAATATTCGCATCTTATATGTTACATTTCCTTGCCTTTCTATTAGCCTAAATTTATTTAAAATTAGTAACAGTGATACAAAATGATATATTTTCAACAAGGGAAGCATCTTATGAAACCTCAATGTGATGGATCATTTTTAGCAAACACTTTTTAGCATCGACTTTTCCATATTACATCGTTGGATTAATGTTCAGTCTCTGGTACAGCTATGGAACAATAATGGGCGGACTATAATCCGAGAAGTTCTTAGATACCAACTTATCAATCACTGGTGCTGGACCTCAACTCAGAACTCCTTCCCTTCATAAATATAAAGTGGTATGTTACGTTCTTCATAGAACTGTATAAAATGTTCAATTGCAAGTAGCCATTGGCTTGATGGTGTCAGCGAATACAACTGATTTTTCCAGCTTGTCAACGTATAGTAGTGTCACAATTTAGCAATATAAATTTCCATGCAATATTGAACATAACTGATATGGACTAGGAGTATACTTGCTTTTTGCACCATCTCCTGACCTACAACATCTCTGTAGCCTCTGATCTTGAGGATGAATACAGGTAAACTTGAGATTAATTAGATATAGGTAGATATGTTTTGGAATATTTTTGACCCTTCTACGTATGAATGGGTCCTATGTTAATTCAAACGGGTCAAAAGGGTATAATAAGGAGAGTCAAACGAGTTAAATTCATAAAACTATGTTTTTAATGCTTAGAACTCCCTAAATAATTTTATAAAGAAAGGATATTGTTATTAAGATAAATTTATAAGTCATAAATTAGGTGGGGATGATTATGAATAATCACAATTACTTTATGAGTTATCTCATATCATTTTTATGTGTATTTAGTTCCAAACATAACAATAGAAGTTGCTCCGTATGTAGTCATTACTTCATTTTGTTGGATCAAACTTTGTATATATAGTCATGACTAATTTACTGATAATGGGAAGCAATCAATGTTTGTCTCTTGTGTTATATGTGAAGTTGAGGACATATGCTTACTTTGATGACATCTGCAATATTTTGTTACCAATGAATACTTTTTTCACGAATTTTGATCTGTCTAGCTTTTTAAAATTTGTTGTTGCATTAAATTTTTGATGCAGAGTATTGAGAAGACCTAACACTTTTGATGGAAAAACATATATAGTCAGTTAGATATATAATCTATCAAGGGATTGGTTTTGATGGTGATATTTTTTTATTTCAATTGTTATATAATCTGCTTCTTAATGACTCTTTTTAATGTTTCAATTTTCAGTTTTAGACATTCCAATTCTATTGTTCAATCTAATATCAGTGATTGATGTGTAGTTCATCCTCTCCAATTTCACATCATTTATTCTTAACTTTTGATGATTATATTTTCGGCCATTAAATCGGGTTTTTTGCTGAGTTTATGGCCATGCAAACTAAGAGGAATTTATGGAACCCAACACTTAAGGAACTGCATAAAGATTTTGTAGGCACGCAAAGACTCTAATGTTTGTTCACATAAGCCTAGAACTTAATGCTGTTGGAGGAACAGTTAGCACACTTAAGTTTGCAGAGCGAGTAGCAAGTGTTGAACTCAGTGCAACCCAAGTACATAAAGATAGTTTAGATGTGAAAGACCTCAGATAACAGATTTTCTCAATGCTCTACCCTATTTGTGAAATTAGATTTGTGTTTTGGCTTAAATAGGTTTAAAATTGATAATAAAATTTCCTGCTTTAGATTGCCAATCTTAAGGCAGGTCTTGAAAAGAAAGAATGGGGTCAGGTTGGTGTGCAACACGAAGTATCTGGAACTCTGGAAGTCCAGGTGGCAAGCTATCATCTCATTCCCCTTTTGACGTACTACCTAGAGATTCATTTAGTGAGTCGAAGAGTCATAGGAAACCAAGGGCAGATGTCGGCAAAACTGAGGTAATCTAAAAGTTCAATGAATTAGATCAACCACAATGGCTTAGGCACTCCAATTGTAAATAATTATATATATTGTTTCATCATTTTAATGGGCTACTGAAACAAAAGATAGAATCATTGCTCTGTGCATGATCTTAGAGGTCTCATTTTGACCCATTTACTAATAAATGGGTTTATATTTATTTTTCTCTGACGGGTCACATGTTCAAGCCAGTACCAAAAACTATATGTTTTGACCCATTACCCATTGTGCCCAACCCGTCCATTTTACCACCTCTTGCACAAAAATAACACAATAAAATTTCAATGAATTAAATGAACCACAATGGATACGTTGGTCTTTAGGTGAAAAGCAGATTAGGTAACGAGTTCATGTAAAAACATGTTAGATTTATGGATGGGCCAAAATGGCACATGTCGGGTTTGCCTGGTTACACTATTTTGTTTAGATTCGGATTTTTTTTTAAATTTTCTACCATAATATATATGTTTACGAGGTTATATAAATATGAGTATACTTCGGACTTCTTCTGAACCATTTGACAATAGGTGGCAATTGTGATCCATTTGACCAGAGGTGGCAATTCAACTACGGTGCCTCAAGATTTGAAGACCACTAGTCTCAGATTAAAATTGGGTTTTTAAGCAGTGTTACATTTAACTTTCCTTTTGCAGGTGTAAGTTTTATGATGTAATTACTACTAGGATCTTTTGGTGTGTCATAGAATTTTTGCTAAGTTGGTATGTAATTGTTTGGGATGTACCTGTTTTGGTGTATTCAAAATAGTTTCTTAAATATGTTTTTTATTGCATTCATATAATAAGTTTTCTGGGTTCAACTTTGGTTATCCCAATTTTGATTGGGTTATTGTAATTTCGGCAGAAAACTTATAAGGTATTGTTCTCACTATACATCTACCATATATAATTTTATAGTCATTACATTTGAATTGTTACTTGGTTGGAATGAGTTTTGGCTATCATTTTGGTTTCCTCTTGATCATTATCAGCACCTTATCGTTTAGGTCAGTTATTTTTACCACACAAATTAAATGAGTTCATCATGCAATTTGATCAATAGATGGATGTTAGAGACTATTTTATTTTATCATGTTTACCTACAGATGCATAATCGAAGAGTAAATAGTGTATTGACATGAATGAATCCCTCGATCAATGTTTAGATGAACCAACCTATATCTACTCATAAAAACCATGAACCAGATGTTTATTTATTGCTTTTATTTAAACCTTGGTCGTGTTCATTTGTTTTTTTATTTCGCGTTGTTAATATTTATAAATTTTATTTGAAAATATTTGTATCATGTTGACTACAATAAATAATGTGACATATGAGTAAATTTTTCGTATTAACATAATAAAACCATCATTTTAGATTATTCGGTCTCAGATATTTATTGCTATTCAAAATAACTAAGTTATATCATATAATCATGTAACTATTTATATGTGTAACCGTAAATACATAGGAAATATGATATAATAATATTTAATTATCAATAGAATATAAAAAATTGTATTTAATTTTTGAGGTATCCTGCGAATTTCGCCGGTTATGATCTAGTTATCTAAAACGGGTCCAATTATTGCATATATAGTAGGGTTTATTGTTTGATTATGCGCTCAACTTTACACTAATTACTATTTTATGCTCCCAACTATCATACTCTCTATTGTATGAGGTTGACTTTATAAAAGTTCTATTGTATGCTTCAAACTTTCATACTCTCTATTGTATGAGATGAACTAGTCAAATAAAGTTTTTAGAATGTCTGATTTATATCATATTACTTAAAGTCTTTGGAAAGTTCACCTCATACAATAGAGATTATGAAAGTTGAGAACATACAATAGAGTTTTTAGAAAGTTAACCTCATACTATAGAGAGCATAAAAGTTGAGTGCATACAATAGTAATGAGTATAAAGTTGACCGAATAACCAAACAATAAACCCTATATAGTAGTGTTAACTATTCCCATGACTATAGCAACCACGGAAAGAAGTTTTTGAAAACTTGAATTGTTGAAGTCATATTTAAATTGCGTTTAACAATGTCACAAGAGCATCAGTTGATGATAATCTACTAGATAGTATTGATTATAAAGGTTTAACCGACAATGTTGCTTCGAAGAATGCTCGGATAATAGCTCTTTTTAATGAAGAATGAAAATAGTAAGTTTTTTTTCCGAATTGTTAGATAATGACTTCGCATTTTTGTATCTTTATATAATTTTCGTAGTAATACGGCATTTTTCTATGTATATGTTTAGATTTTTTGTCTATTCGGGGCCCCCTTTTTTAATATTGCACGGGGCCTCTCGAATTCATTTGCCGACCCTGCTTATTACACGTCTCCTTTATCTTAATTAAATTAAATGTTTTGGTCTAGTCATTCTTAAGTCTTAACCATGACCAAATCCAAATGGTGCCTACTTCTACCTTCTAAGACCACTCCAAGTCCTAAGAGCACGTGTAACTGCGTAAGTGGAATGATACCGACAAGGATTCATTGTCGATCGCATGCGATGGGAATGAAATGCAAGTAAAAACATATCAACTGAAATCTACACCGAATATTACTTATTATAAATATAAAATTAGAGAAAAAATGTTTTATTCATTATTTACTTTGTCCCCTGTGATGTGCTAATTATAGAAAGCATATTGTTTGTTTCCCTTGTGTTTTCGTCACTGATTAGAAAATTACAAAACAAAGATGTTGTCGCGGTGTGGACAAATGAATTTGAGAGACATCGTGTGATGCCATTATACGAAACCCCGTATAAGCACAAATATTCATCAACTTTTTTCTCTAAAATATCTAATATATTAAAAGTATTATGATGTCATTTTTTACATATCAAATATATAATTATTTTTATTCTACACTTAAATAGGTATTTCCCGAGATTTTTTACATTATTTGTTAACCAAATCATTTAATACTCTTCGTAAACACAAAATTTGAGTCCTACTTTTTAAATACTTTATTTCAGTAACGATAGTTTTTTCAACTTTAATATTATAGTAGTAATAAGTCTTTTTAAATAATCAGAGGCCCTAAAAAATCGGTGGCCCTGTGTATTGGCATATGTTGCCCTTGCCGATATCATCCACCGGATGTTGTAAACGTTTTTTAAAATGTTTCTTCTTTGTATATTTTCGATAACATAAAGATGCCAATGAATTGGTTATATACCTCTTTTTGAAAGAAAAAAAAATGTACGTATATAATTTTTTTTAGAGAAGACAAACATACAAATTAACTAACATAACTCACATAGTTTATACATCACACAATTCACACATATGTCTCCCATGACTCAATTTGTGGACTTTCTTATATACCATTAAACCAAAATTCCTTTGATTAAAAATAAATAAAAAAATGTATATTTAAATACCATTTATATGTTTGTTACATCTCAAAATAATAATGACACACATAAATGTTAACGTGTTTTATAGGAGAGTTGATTTAAAGTATTATACATTTTCTGATATTTTGATATTGCTTAAGCCATTCTTGTTACATCAAAATCAAGTTACTTTGCATGCCATCAAGGTATACGGAGTATTATTTAAATAAGAATATAATAATTAAAATAATGCATGAATAATTTTAATTACTATACCCACCACGTGTCCACCTCGCAATTTGCAAACTATTTTCCATCAAGTGATACATCGATAGTGGTCAGCAAGGGGAATAAAGGCCCACGCTTCGCTGCGGGTAATATTGTATATCTTTATTTATGAAATCATCAATATGTATAATATAATGACTGTGAAATAAACTTTATATCATCACATGGAAAAAGAGTTCAACACATCTTAGAATACAAAAATTTGAACACTTACTACAATTGATTAGAGCGATTAAAATGCGAACAAAGCAAAAGATTCAATAGTTATCGATTCATGAATTTAATCTTCATATGAAAAACACGCGTAAATAATATATGATTAAGAGTGTGTACATTTTTCTTTATTATTTTTAAATAAAGTTATTTATAACTAACTAACTTTATAATAATTTATAAGATTATAAAAGTAAATAGTAAGATACAGTCAGTGTTGAGTTAAAGCATACGACAACTATATGATGTGCTAAATAATGAATTACACCTAAATGTTAAAACAATTAAATATAAAAGTAAATAGTAAGATACACTCTAAAAGATGCTAAATATTGTTGCTACTAAATTTAAAACCCAATTATTTAAAAAAGAAAGAAAAAAAGAATAGTAGTTACTAAGTCTCGAACCCTTGCACAGCCGCCCATGTTTGACTTTTGGAAAATAACAAACCAGGCTATAAGACACTTTGGTTATATTTTTCAACTAAATAGATATATAGTAATTATTTACTATCCAAAAAGTCTAAAATACCCCTAATGAATAGTAGAAAACGACACTCTATTTCACTCGATACGACATCACCATGTTCGGTTGATAGCATATTTAGGAATGAACCCAAAATATCATAATATACTTGAAATATCTCAAAATATTGTTTTTATCATTTAGTAAGACAAATTGACGATATTATGCTCTGAAACCCATGATAAAGTGCCGCATCACTTTGCAAATTGAATACCAAGAGCATCCACAATGATAAGTTTTTACAAATATTTTTTTTATGTATTTGGTGTAAGAGCTTTTTTATAAAAGCTTTGCTCACATTGATAAAAAGCTTTTCATCAATAAAAAACAATTAAAAGGTACCAAATTAACTAGGTGAGAGGATGAAAAGCTTTTAAAATCTAAAGCTTTACACTCTCTTTCTTTATCAACTTTGTACATCTTTATTGTTTTATATTGATGAAAAGATTTTTATCAATGGAGAGAAATCTTTTTCCAAAGCTTTTATAAAAAAGCTCTTACACCAAATACATAAATAAGCTTGGTAATGGCACGAACTCATAAGTTGTTTGTGTCCCTTGCTTTGCATCGCTAAACCAAATTAGAAATAAATGATATATTGATAGATATGAGACCAAAAAATTGAGTTTATACGGTCACTTTTGACACCGTTATGTGTTAGTTTGGCAAGTAATGACACAAAAGTGACACACCAACGATTGAGAGTGGTCTAATAGATCCATCCATCATAAATTTTAACAACTTTAATCATATATTGATACACTTCAATTACTCCGTAATTATTCCTTATATACGGTTAATAAAATTATATTTTTATACCGTTTATCTTATGCTCATGACTTAACGATAACGTACCATCATCACCAACCCCAGAACGTACCCCACATCATCCGACAGTGACAAATGAAAAGAAATACGTCGGCTGGGATGGTGGTCGACATATATTAAACGTAAAACAATTCTAATTTAAACAATGTAATAAGCGTACAAGAAATAAAGGGGCCACTTTAAATTTTTAGTCACTTGAATACCAATATACCATACCAAGTAGTAATAATCAATCAATTCTTTTTTAATACACATATTATGCACGTTTTTTGTATTTTATAATAATAAATAAAGCTTATCTCGATTTAAGAAACATACAACATATGCTATGCTATTTTATCATGTATAGTTATAGAAAAAATAGGAGGGTCATTTATAATTAAGATCACTTAGTTGATGTGTACATTAGAGATGTTCACCAACCCAATGTGTTAAATAAATACCTTTTGAATTAATAATTCAATATTTGTAATGTGCATATTATATTAGATATGTAAACGTAAATAAAAAACCTTGCTATATTTTTATAGTTTCAATTCAAATTCACTTAAATGAATTGATAAGTTGTAAACTTTCCCACATGAATAACGTGTTACTATACTTAATTAATTAGAAACAAAATATTTTTGAGATAAATAATATAAACGAAAATTAATCTGAAAATCGTCAATTAAGTTTTCATCCCGACATGAAATATACGAGTATATATAAAGTTTTAAACCTTGTTAACTATCATTTGTATAAAGTCTTGGGTAAATGCTATGATTATCAAGAATGCCACTCAGGATAAACTTTAATTTGTGAATAAAGGGTCGTTTATACTTTATACTACGTAGTTGGTAGTTGGCACGGGTGTTAACGTTTTTCTTTGCTTTTTCTTATCAAAATGTTTATTTATGGTCAACAAAAAGTCATATAATTATAATATATCTTTAAATAAAAGTGACTTGTGCTAGTTAGTGTATAATATGAATCGCTTTCCACATAGTGTCATCGCAAATTATGTATGTCAATTATTAATTAGAAAAAGGAAATGTTGTTTTACATTATTTAATAAAATGTCTGTTTTATTTGAATATATAAAAAAACCAGTAAATCAGTAACAGTAACTAGCCAATAGTTACCGACTTGACTTGGTACAATTGGTAAACGATAAATAATAAAAACGTGATTAAAGTACACAAAAACCATATAATTTGTTTCCTACAACCTTTAATTGCGTTCCGGCGTTCCTTCCGAACTCCTTCGCCGGACCTTCTGTTAAACAACCTACCACCACCTCTGAATAATCCACAAACACTCATATATGTATATAATTACAAATTTATAAGTATTATATGTATTTTGTTTGATTATATCTATTTTTACGCCGGAGTCCGTAACTAAATTACATTACTGGAATCAGCGATCTTAGTTTCTCCGGCACCGTCAGATCTATTTCCGGCTTATTTTACATTTGGAACTTATTTCGAAGCTCCGTATATATCGGAATCGCTCACTGCTCATTTCAGTCGTTTGCTGACTATACAAATGATGACGTCAGGTAAGACTTTGATTTCCGTAATTTAGTTGGAGTTATTATTCTTTGTAAGCTGTTGAATGCTGCTTGTATCTATCTTATCTATAGATTTCCTGTATGTAGGTTACGCTTATATAGCTGAGTTGCTGATAATTACGTTTGTATTGCTGAGTTGTTGATATTTTTATGAATATAATCATTTAGTCTATTTATGTTACAAGTTTATTGAATTAGGATTAAATTAATTTTGAACATTTGATATGATGATGCAATTGTTATGTATTGACTTAATTTGAGGTTGGGTTGTTCCTGTTGACCAAATGACTAAAGACAGTTAGAAGTTCTGTTGTGTTTTGAAAGATATTAGCATCCGTGTTATTAGTATAGAACTTAATAACCGCGTCTGGTGTTTGTGATATATAGTCATCATCAATTGCTAATAGATAATGTTCAAAGATACAACAGGTAAGGGATTAGCTGTCTTTTCTTAATGAAACCTACTTTTAGATCCATGTTCGTGAACACTTGATTGATACTTATGCTAGTTGTACTGTGTGTGTGTGTAGCACAAGCAGTTGGATAATTATCACAGTCTAAAGATAGGTATGTATTTAGGTATGCGTTGTATGTAGCATTGTTACACATGTAAGTTCCACAATAATCACGTGAACACTGAACAATGTATATATTGTCATACTGACGGTGGTTAATATTATTTGCACGAAAAATGATTGACATGTCTAAAACGTTTACCTAACAAGGAGATTGAGACACAAGGCAAGAATCAATAGTGAATATAAGGAAAGAGAAAATGTCTAAGCCATGTGTCAAGCATTGAGTGTATTAGGCATTATCATTACTCTATTTGTACCAAAGGGTGTGTGAGACCACATTGCTGACTCTGAGGTCCTATATCTTGTTTTTGACATTTTAATTCTCAGGGTATAATATCACGGATCTTGTTCGTGAAGCACAAGTCCGGTGGTTAAAGCCGGGGGAGGTGCTCTTTATACTGCAGAATTATGAGGAAAACCAGCTTACCCATGAGCCTGCTCAAAAGCCACCCAGTAATGTTCTTCATATTTTCTTTGGTGCTCAGTTTGTTGAGAAGATACATGTCTAACAGTATTTCGCTGACATATCTGTTGTCTTGTTGATTGATTGCAATTGTAGGTGGCTCTTTGTTTTTGTTTAACAAGAGGGTCCTTCGGTTTTTCCGTAAGGACGGTCATAGTTGGAGGAGAAAGAAGGATGGAAGAACTGTTGGGGAAGCACATGAACGTCTTAAGGTGTATCTTTTCTCCCTATTGATGCTTGATTATAATTCTTTTACCTAGTAGTCAATAAATGTGGCTATAGTTGAGGTTAGGCTATCCTCCGAGCTCCAATGTAGATAGTCTACAATTTTGTTGAATTTCTCCTGCCAAATATTACTTCCTGCATTCAGGACTTCGTAAACTAGCTAATGTTCAAGTTTGCTCTGTCTAGACAGAAATTGTTGGTGTTCTAATACAGTATCAGACAGATATGCTCAAGGGTTGGATCTTTCAGTAGAATATACCTTTATACAGCCTCTGTACCGTTTTTATAACTATTTATTTAATTTTTTAGAATGTCATGTTTCGAGGTGCAAGATGTTTTCCACATAAACAAAAAGCCTTCCAGATCATTGTTTCAATATGAGTCTATTTATTGATGCAATGCTACATATGTGTGAATTATGAGTTGATTGGAAGTTTGAAATATAATGACCGGCTGATTTGTATATATACTCCTGTTTCCCGTATGTGAGTGCAGTTAAAATTTTCTTTTATTCATATTCAGTTCCGTTATTTACCCATTTTTGCATCAATTTCGTATAGGTTGGAAATGTTGAAGCTCTGAATTGTTATTATGCACATGGTGAGCTGAATCAGAACTTCCAGAGGCGTAGTTATTGGATGTTGGATCCGTGAGTATCTTTCATCTCTTTGTGGGTTACATTATCTCTTATACACGTAGATTTTCCTGAAGTTATTGCTTGCAACTTAGTTATTTGAACTATTTGGTAACTCGATGTTCTATCTTAACTGAAGCATATATCTAAATTTAAATTGATTATGTGCTGATAGACTTACAGTTTTTGATCTTGTGTTGACAGGGGAATGGATCACATTGTACTTGTTCATTACAGAGATATAACCATGGTAAGTCTTGTGATCTCATATAAAAAGCAGAAATTATGACTGTATTTACTTGCATGTTGGTGCACTTAGGTTAATCTGGTGTTTCTTTTTAATTTCACCTACCCATTAGGGTTGCTCTGCACACAATATCTTTATCACATTATGCATGCTCGAGTGAATATTTTCAAAAACCTTAATTATCATGTAAACTATATGGGCAAAAAGTTGCTTTACCACAAATATATACATAGTAAATGTATGCACATACTCTTATACATAACAGTGTCCGTAACCGATATTTGCAGAGTGGACATAGTCCTGGATCCATTCCAACATTGTCTACAGGATCTTCTACTCTTATTCAGGGTTCCAGCTCCTATGCTTCTCAGTTTACCCAATCTGCTGCTGCTGCTTTTAGTCAGTTTCGTGAGCCTTATGACAACACCTCTAGTCCCAGTTCTATAGAAGTTAGTTCGGATGTAATTACTAAGTCCAATGGAACAAGTCCCTTCAGCCTTACAGAAGGAACAGAAGAAATTGGCACACCTAATTTTGAAATTGACCAGGCATTGCGTAGGATAGAGGAGCAGTTGAGCTTGGATGAGGACAACTTGAAAGAACTTGGTGCCTTCTATAGTGTGAACGAGATCTCAAATGAATCAGGGTTTTCAGCTAACGAGCAAAATTACGGTGGATCTGGAGGGATGCGAGAGGATTTGAACAATTATGCATCTGAGCAGTATCCAGGTTAATTTCCCTTTTGTGGTGCTCATAGCTGTCACAACATGTAAATGTACCATGTTATCTCTTTTTGTGTCAATCTTAAAGCTAATTGACCAGCGCGTGTGTGTAAGGTCCTGAACTCATTTGCAGTGATTTTAAGTAGAGTGCGGGTTGAGTAAAGGCCTAAAGGGTCAAAGTGAGTTCAAGTTGACACAGTTCATTTTTAGTAAGGGTAGAAACAGGCCGGATTGGCTTGAACCCGCAAGCACCTTTTTTTTAATAAATGATGGATGCATAAACTATGATTACAAATTACTTTTATGAAATCAATCTAAATATCTGACTAAAATGATATAAGAGGTTCTATGCTATTAAACTAGACTTGGGGAGGCTTTCAACTTGTCTGACCTGTTCCCCTTTTAGCTTTTACTTGACGAGTTTATGATAAAATACAATCCAATTTAACCCATCCATAATTACATGGGTTGAAATTGCCAACTCTAATTTTGAGATATCTTCCATACAATAATCTTTTTTCTCTTTCCCCGTTCTTTATCATGTGTGTTTTATCAACTCTGCTACTAGCTTTTCTCCGCTGATCTATGCCGGTTCATCATCTGCATAGGGATGGCAATTTTCCCCGAAAACCCGTAAACCCGCGGGTACCCGTCCGTCAACGGGCTGGTAAACCCATAAAATTTTACCCACGGGCGGGTGATGGGTTTAAAATCGTACTCGTTGGCGGGTGATGGGCGGGTAACGGGTATGATATGTCACCCACGGGTAAACCCGCCACCCGAACCCGACAGACCCATTAGGTATATCCGCGGGTTTACCCGAAAAAAACCAGTAAAACCGATTGTTTTACTCTATTTTTTGTGAGGTTTGTAATGTGACTTTCATAGTTTCATATAGTTTTAACTTTCATATATTTATATATAGTGGTTAATTTGAACAATATATAATAAAACAGTTCATATACAAATAAAAAAGCATAGTTTTCATAAACCCGCGGGTTACCCGCGACCCGCGGGTACCCGTCACGGGCGGGTATGGGTGTAAAAAGTAAACCCGTTGGTGGGTCATGGGCGGGTGATGGGTTCAAAAACCCGTCACGGGCGGGTGATGGGTTTAGCATTTTCAGACCCACGACCCGCGGGTGCCATCCCTACATCTGCATTCTTTGTCAATGTGATGGATTTCGATAAGGCTATATACAAACTAATTGTGAAAGAATGTTTAGGTGGGTACGTAAGAGCGCATCAATACCATCAACAATCAGGGGGTGAATTTTCTATCACAAGTCAACAAGATTCAGTTTGGGATGATGTGCTCGAATATAATGGGAATACAGTAAGTGATGGTCCGCTAAAGAATCTTGTGTACCCTTCAGACAGAAATGTAACTTATATTGATCAATCATCTTTGAGGAGTATTTACCACCTTTAATTTCACATTCTATCATGCCATGGCTTAAATAACCGTTATAATACCATCACTTGTTACCTTGTTGCTAATGTTGATTCACTTATTTGAGGAATTTCTAATTTTTATAATTGAAGCAGGGAATCCTTCTACCTCAACCAAGAAAAGATCCACTAAAAGAGCAAGAGAAATACAGTTCTGGATATACTGACGCAAATAATAACTGTAAGTCTAGTATTTTATTCTGTCTGTTGATTTCAATATTCTAAGTTCCATTTTCACAACCCTAGAGATTGAAAAATGTGCTCAATTCTTTCTCCAGCATCTGTATTGCTGCCTCATGAACTTGAAGATTTTAAATTTCCTGCATATACCCCTGCAAGAAATTTGTCTGAAAGTTACCCAGACTTTTATTCAACATTGTTTGACCAAGGACAAAGTGGAATGCCGCTCGAATCAGATTCAAGCTTGACCATTGCACAGGAACAGAAATTTACTATTCGTGAGATATCCCCTGAATGGGGCTATGCATCTGAACCAACGAAGGTATATTCATTGATTTTATTTACAGATTTACTCCTGAGTTATCTGTGTTTACTCCTTTTTGATGGTAGACAAACCTAGCCCATATAATAGAAATTCAGGCCTTATATCATGCTGTTTATAGTTGGGTTGCAGTGAGCTGAAAAAAATTAACAGGACTAAATATTACAAAGAAAAGGTGACTACTGGCAAACAGGTCATAGCGTGGGTTTCGGATCATGTCAATTCCAAGCTGAAATTTTTCTTATAAATTTCTTGAACACATACTTGACAAGTAAAGTTATATGTGTATTTCTCTCGGGGACTACAAGCTTAACTTGACTTTACACTTATTCACAAACTGCGTCTGGGGCTAATAGTTCTCATTTCCCATCTCATGGAAAACCCTTTTCGCTCCGCATAGCCTTATCCCTCTCTAGGGGTATTTTAGTGATAGGTTCTATAGGAACTGGACGATGCTATGAATTTTAATTGTTACTTGCATATTTTTTCGACATGATGTTAATGGAATGCTTCTCAAAAATATCCGTGTTTCATGAAACAGGTATTTGTGATTGGGACTTTCACACGTGTTCAGTCCACAAAAGATTGGTACTGTATGTTTGGTGATACTGAAGTTCCCGTTGAGAGTATTCAAGATGGAGTCCTCTGTTGTTATTCTCCTCCTTCCGTACCTGGAAAAGTTACTCTTTGTATCACCTCTGGCAACCGAGAGTCTTGCAGTGAAATCAGGGAGTTTGAATACCGTGATAAGCCTAACAGTTATATGAATAATAACTCAACACAGAATAAGTCTAGAAATTCTGAACAATTGTTGTTGCTTGTAAGATTCGTGCAAATGCTACTATCTGATCAACTTAGACAGAAAGAAGGAAGGGTCGGCAATGCCAGCATTGACCTTTTAACCTGTTCAATGGCTGGCGAGGATTCATGGGCTCAAATTATTGAGGCTTTATTAGATGGAAGTTTGACATCATCTAATGCAACAGATTGGCTTCTGGAAGAACTTTTGAAAGACAAGTTGCAACAGTGGCTTTCTACTAGATTGCAGAATAAGAGTGATATTTCAGCCTTGTCCAGAAGAGAACAAGGGATAATACATATGATTTCTGGGTTGGGCTTCGGATGGGCCTTACCCCCAATTCTTAAGGCTGGAGTTGGTGTAAACTTCCGTGACATAAATGGCTGGACTGCCCTTCACTGGGCTGCTCGATTTGGAAGGTGAGTCATTATCTTTATTATGTACATTTTCACCATATATATATAGATGGTTTACGGTTTACCAATACATTTTGATGATTAAAACTAAAAAAGGCAGAACATTTTTGACCTGTTATGTATGAATGAATTAATTTGGGTTTTTGTTATCCCTGACGAGACAAAAAAAAAAAAAAAATGTTCCGAGTAGATCCAACTCATTTAACTACCAACTTGTACCAATAATTACCCATCTCGAGTCATTATCTACATGTACATATCAAAACCTTTACATCATAGTATAAGACGTTGTCATTGCAAGCGATCTACTCAAAAGATTATCCACTAGATTTCCTAAAAGCATGATCTCCACGTACATTAATGATCACAATCTACTTATTTGAGTTAAACTTCGGTTACAGAAAGATATTATTGAAATTTAAACAATATTTCTCTGCGAATCATATCGAACGTGTCAATCTGCATTCATTATTTATAAAGTCATTCAAGTAGGCCTGTTTGATAACTGTTCTTTCTTATTGCCAATTTCATCGTCCATATTAAGAGTTGCTGAAGGCATGAATCAGTATAATTATGTGCAAGTTATATGCATGCAACATTCTAGACTGCAGATTACGGGCATCAATGTGTGTTTCTTATTTGTGTGTGCTTGTGCACGTGTTTAAGAATTTCGAACTCGAATTGATTGTTCTTGATGTATCGTAATAGGGAAAAGATGGTAGCTGAACTCTTGGCATCTGGTGCTTCTGCTGGAGCAGTTACAGATCCCAGTCAACAAGACCCAACTGGCCAAACACCAGCTTCTATAGCTGCTACATGTGGACACAAGGGGCTTGCAGGTTATCTCTCAGAGGTGTCACTCACCAGTCATCCATCCCTCCAGCTACAACAAACAGAACTTTCTAGAACTTCTGCTGATATAGAAGTGGAAAGAGCAGCAGTAGATAGTATCTCAAAGCTAAATCTTGTTTCAAACGAGGATCTTTCTCTTAAGGACACTTTAGCTGCTGTTAGGAATGTAACTCAAGCTGCTGCTCGCATACAATCTGCTTTTAGGGCACATTCTTTTAGGAAAAGGCAACAAAAAGAATCTGATGCCTATGGTAGCGGAGACGAGTATGGCATACTTCCAAGTGACATTGGGGGACTCTCGGCAGCATCAAAGTTGACCTTTAGAAATGGAAGCGATCATAATGCCGCTTTGTCTATTCAGAAGAAATACCGGGGGTGGAAAGGCCGTAAGGACTTCCTTGCGCTTCGCCAGAAAGTAGTGAAAATACAGGTGTCATGCTTCTCTCATTATTCATATTCACAATTTCACATATGTTGATTTCTCCAAACCTCCAAGTGAAGGTGGCAAAGAGCCAATGAGTGTGTCTGGTAGGATGGGAAACAGGTCAAAACGAGTAGTCTATAGATCAGAACTGGTGGGGTCAGGGTTACCCAAAACACGCTCGGTCCAAAAATTTAACCCCTTAAAAATAAGGATTGTGTTAAGTTCGATCCCAAAAAACTTCATTTTTTCGATAATTTTCAATTTTTAATCAAACGAATTAGGGGGTTTTATGCCTTAAAAATACATTTTGTCCCATTCATACGTAGATGAGCCAAGAGTCACGTCTACTTATTAGCGACTATTGGTTTCTTCTCTTAAAGATGCTACAGTTTTGCCCCATTGATATATTTTTTTTCTTTCTACTTTCATACTCTGTATTATAATACCTTAATCATCAGACCTGCATTTGAGTACCGTAAGTGATAAACACAAACATATGTAATATAAACATTAAGAAACTGGAAAAGCATCTACTTCGATTATGTAATGTTCAAATAATTATTTTTCGTACCGGCTACAAGAAAACTAATTATGGAAGGATGAAATAATTATTTCGTACCGGCTACAATAATATGAAGGGAAGTTTTAATTTCTCCACTTCTGTTTTTCACTAAAGCATTTCACTTTTGGTCTATTTATTAATCTTAAATAAATCAAAACTTCCCCTCATATTATTATCTGATAATTTCAACTTCAAACAGAAAAAGCACATCCAACACTATTTTCTATCGCCCTATTCTTTTACTTTTGTATCGAATTCATTATTCAAAATGACACTCGCTTTCGAAACACACAACCAGACACCCTCTGCCTAATGCTTATAACTTAAGCAACTATTTTCTCACAACATCAGACCCGCAAAGACGCATACTCTCTTATAATCCATATTGGCCTCCATATCCAAGACCGTATAAATGCTTTAAAAACTCGTCTGTGTATTCTCAATTCTTTTTTGAATGGTGTCTTTGGCAGGCTCATGTAAGAGGTCATCAGGTACGGAAAAGTTACAGGGTTTTTTGTTGGGCTGTTGGTGTAGTTGAAAAGGTTGTGCTGAGGTGGCGTCGGAAGGGAGTAGGCTTGCGTGGATTCAAGCAGGAATTGGGAGCCCTCGATGAAAATGAAGATGAAGACATTGTTAAGGTATTCCGGAAGGAGAAAGTGGATGTTTCTATTGATGAAGCTGTTTCAAGAGTGCTCTCCATGGTGGACTCTCAACCGGCACGTCAGCAATACCGCCGGATGCTTCAGAAATACCGACAAGCCAAGGTGGGACCTCTTTATATAATAGTAGTATCCATTTTACTATTTTAGGTGGCTAGGCAACTGAGTAGGCTGGGTAGCTGGTCAAATGGAGGTTAAATTGGGTAAGTTTTGATACGGGCATCGTTTGGTTGACCCCAAAGGCTGAAACACTTTTTTGTCTAATTATTTAAAAAATAAGTTTTGTTTCTGATATGGTTAAAAAGATGGAAGTTAATCTAAGCTGTTGAATAATATGATTTAGGAGGTTTTGTGCATTAAGAATACACCTCGGGCTACTAATTACCCTTTCAATCATTTTGACCTGTTTCCTTTTTAGTAAAATAATTTTTATCCATTAGAGATCAAACATAACCTGTCCTAAAACATTCGTAAGTACAGTAATTGTCACTTGTAATATCCGTAGTTTCTAGTCCTCTATTACTAAGTCATTATGTTGAGAGATGATAAATTCTAGTAATGCATTATATAAGATTCATTATGTATATTAAGAGGTGACATAATGAGGTGGGCAGTCAAACCCGATAAAACGGTTAACATTAATCAAAGCAAGATGAGACGGGTCAAACGGAAAATATTCTATCTGTATATTGTAAGTAAACATATGTGTTAAATTACATCACGAACATGATTTATCAAAAAATTTAATAAAACAATTTACTGATTTAGCTTGCTCTAAGCATTTAAAACAATTTGTTGCGATATTCAACCCACTTGACCTGTGGTGTTTTTGGCTGAAGTTTTACTCATTGGTCATTCGTGATGAATTATTGAATTATAACCCTAACCAACCCATTATATGGTACAGCATTTTTAGTTTGTATTTTTTTTTATTCTTTTTTTTTTTTTTTTTGAAAAGCTATTTTTTTTATTCTTATGACGCTCATTGCCATGTTGGTTTATGATGCAGGCTGAACGCGAAAGTCTGGAGAGTGAAGTGGCCTCGACTTCTCAAAGTGATGCAATGAATACAGAAAACGAACTTTGAAATCAGTTTATGGCTTTATGCAGTAGAAACTAACAACTGGCCTAACTAATTTGAGTGTTTATGTGGTAGGTCTTCAGAAGTTTTCTGACCGTGCTTGTATATATCAATATATATGTATACATGAACTTTAGTTTGCTATTTGGGTATGTTTTATAACTGTAAGTAGCATAAATGGTTTTTTTTCCTTTTATCATGAAGCTTCGTAGCTTGAATAATTTGATTAGATAAGCCCCTTTTATAATGTTTTAACCTGGCTCCATCCAAAATTTTGTTCTTAATATGCAAGTCTGAAGTGAATGGTATAGCTAGAAAAAGTGGGTTGCTTAGGATGTCGAATTGGGTCGACCCTCAATCATCAGTTAGTTATATAGTATGAACACAAACTATAGGACACTCTTAATAACCCAAGGTCTAACTAATAACTCTTGAAAGTTGTATGTATTAGATTTTCATATTTTGGCCGATCTTTGACTCGTTTGAAAACTTTTTAGTAAACGCTAGCCTTACTGGCATATTACCAGATTCTAGCATTGTTTTGCTAGATGGATGAACATATGAAAACATATCATATCAATGGCTACGACGTATGTTTCGACTTCAAAAATTCCAAAACCAATACCCTGTGTGCAAATTTATCACATTTTACAAGATGCCACATTCACGTTCTTGTAATCAAAAGGATTTACGTGCTAAATTCTTGAATCAACACTGAAATACACAAAAGCAATAGAAAGATGTGCATTCTTTCTTAAATTATACAGCATAAGTGATAGATCCAAGAGACGACTCACATAAGTGATCATTCATAAGTCAAAAGTGAAATCACATATATATCTATATATACACAAATCTACAAAGTATGACATATGACCTGAAAATTATACTTGATTCGTATATTACTACATACATGTAACCATATTTATTTTGACGTTACAAAGATATATATACCATAATACATTCTTTCGCCCACTTCTGGGGATCCCATCAACTAGTTCAAACTCTACTACACAACTTGACTGACTTCTCCTGAGAAAAGGAGCAGAAACCGAAGTAAAAGGCTAGAATTGATCACAAAAAGTCAACTGTCGAGTTCGTTCCATCTGTCGATAACTTGGAACAAGGAGGCAAATGAATTGGTTTCTGTATCTAACTCACTCTACAAAAGCAACAAATCTCCATCAATGAATGACTTTCATATGTACACTATCTTTGTCATCGTAGCTAGTTTCCTGAAATAAAAAGTTCGGTGAAGAATTAGCCCCAAAATATGAACATTAGATGGCGTGCATTCACCACACAAAACTGTACCAGCAGACACCACATAATTAAAATAATATATAAAACCTTTTGCAAAACATGCTACTTGGGTAGAATATTAGCTAAAAAGTATTTTTAAAGATTAAAACCACTTGGCTCAAAAGTAACTATTGTAATGTCTAGTTTCATATTTAAACGGTTAAACCTTTACGATAAATTTGGATAAAAAATGTCCAGAATAACACAACCAGACCATTTTGTCAAGATGTCATATTAATAATGAATAGGATTATAGGAAACTTACTCTTGCGAAGACTTTTAACCCCGTTATCAAAACGCCTAAAAAAACAGGCACACGCGGTTAGTTTTGTAGGGACGAGGTTCAATGGCCTATAGGAAAAATCGAGAAACTTCTTGATAAAGTTGATTAGCTTCAAATGGTTTAGATACATAGCCATCCATTCCAGATTTAAGACACTGTTCATGCGTAGCTTGAATAACATCAGCAGTCATGGCCAAAATCGGAACATGCCAGTTTGAAATATTCGCATAATCTTGCAACAATAGTTTCCCATGTTGGATATTATTATTGACATTGTATTCGATCTCACGAATTTTTCGTGTTGCTTCAAACCTGCAAAGTGTTCAACTGTTTGTCAAATACCTAGAATACCATGTAATAAAGACAAAATAGATGACAGTTTTATGTACTACTAGTGGTTAGATAATGTAGTAATTTGCTTAAACTGTTCCCCCCAAAAAAAACTCATTTTATTTAATGCAATAAATGGTTTGACGTTTCAGGTCAAATCAACCGGATTCTCCAACTTGCATTGACAAATTTTTGCCAAGTGAAATCCTTCCATTAAGACATGGAAGTCATAGATTCGATCAAAGTCAAAATGTGTCCCTAATTCAACCATTGAACAATATTGTGCATCAAGTAAGCTATGTCTTGAGTGTTTCAAACTGTATTCTCCGAGTTTTATGAAGAACTTATTGCTCCAAAAATGAACTTATACAATTCACTTTGACCTAAAAGTCCTAAAGTATCTCATATTTATTATCGAGAAAGTCAAAACAACACCGCATTATATATAAGGCTTACCCGTCCATTTCTGGCATTTGAATATCCATAAAACAAGCATCAAACGAGTGAGGAGGCTCTAACAATGAAATAGCTTTCTCCCCGCTATCGGCACACACCACTTCAGCTCCATATTTCTTTAACGCACCCGCAGCCACCCGAAGATTCACATTATTATCATCCACCACTAACATTTTCCTCCCAACCAATAACTTCGATAAAGATAGTTTCGGGATCTCACCATTTCTAACATTATTTTTATTACCCCCCATTGCTCGTTGTAAAGCGGCTGCCAACATGCTTACCCTTAAAGGTTTTGTTATGACAGGTGGCGAAGAAAGGCCATTGTTTTGGTGGGACCCACCAATCGAACTTGTTAGAAGGAACAACTTTGGAGAAATCTTGTGATCTAAAGTTCTTAATTTACAAGATATAACGGTTGAAAAGCTCAATTCTTTATCCCAAACTTCCTCTTCGACTAAGATCACGTGGATAGTTTTACTTTCGTTGATCAACATGGTGCATGTGTTGCTCAAACTCGGGACGATTTCCACATTCATTCCTAGTCGTTGAATGTGATATCTTGATACCTCAGCTCGTACGGGTCTTGGATCGACAATAATTGCTTGCATGTCACAAAACTGTGACTTTGATTTTGACTCTGATTGACCATTGATTTGCTGATCATTGGGATTTGAAAAAACTGCGGTGAAAGTAAAAGTTGACCCAATTTTCGGAACACTATTGAAACCAATCTCACCATTCATTAGGTTGACCAAACATTTGCTGATGCTTAGACCGATACCTGTTCCTCCATGTATACGGGAAATGGAGGGACCCACTTGCATAAAAGGTGTAAAGATTATAGATTGTGCTTCTAGAGGGATCCCACAACCCGTATCCTCTACTGATATGATTAAAGTTATAGATTCAGACGGGCCTACTATTTGACCCGAGGTTCTAAACCCTTCCCAGCTTCGGTTTTTATCAGCTACAGGTAACCCACTTAATGTATCTTTTGAAGATGGATCGGTTTCTACACCTATTGACTCCATGACTTCCTCAAGAAGGTGCACCGTTACAAAGATGTGACCTTTGTCAGTGAACTGGCCATTAAAACATCAATGTAAGCCCACCATTACTAGCATTATAGTAGAATGTAGATGCGGAAAGTTTGACCCATTTACTTATATACGGATCCATTTGGATTGGGTTTATCTCTAACGAGTCAAATTAGAAAAATTAGTTATCACTTTATATTTTTAATGCATAAAACCTCCTAAATTGCTTGTTGCAAACTTCTAGATCAGCGTTGTAATCATGTCTAACATGCTAATTATTTACAAAAAGTTCTAGAAGAAATTGGAAAATGTTTCGGGTCAACTGGTCTGTTTTTACGTGTATCAAAATTATACCTTTTGAACCCGTTTATGTGAAAAATGGGTTCTTACAGGTCAAACTGGTATATTAAAATATTTAGCTTAAAAAAAGATCAACATTCCAAAAGCGTTAGCAAGTCAACCTAATCCGATTTACCCGTAAACCACCCCTCCCATTATTCCACCTATAAACTATAGAAAACGAAACCTACCTTAATAGAGTTGCCCATGAGGTTCGTTATTATTTGTCGAAATCGCCCTGGGTCACCAATTAACGTTTCCGGGACCTTCTCAGATATGTAAACTGCCAACTGTCATCATCCAATATAATAAAAGAAGTCAAGTCGAATCTCAATCAAATAAACTCGTATTGTATAGTGTAATATTAGGAGATAAAATGCTTACCTCAATTCCTTTTTCTTGAGACTTCCCTGAAAATAATGACAACACGTCATCCAAAATAGCCCGAAGATCAAAACGAAGAGCCTCGAGCTCGAGTTTTCCAGATTCAATTTTAGCTTGATCGAGAACCGCATTTATGAGCGAAACAAGAGCTTTTCCACTAGCTTGAGCGGTTCTAACATAATCTTGTTGTGTGACATCAAGAACAGTATCCATAAGCATATCCAGCATACCTTAAATCCAAAAAAAAGAAGAAGGTGAATTAAACATCTAGGGGGTTCTCCTTGTACGCATGAGAACTTCAGAAAATTTGAAAACCTTACCAAGAACACCGTTCATTGGGGTCCTAATTTCATGAGAAACAGTAGCAAGGAACTACACAATATTAAAATATTACCAAGATTTAGGATACTCGTTAATCATAAATTAAAAACTTGAGACAAGGATTTAAAATTGGCTGAATGAAAAATACTTGAGATTTCGCCAAATCAGCAGCCACTGCGCGTTTTTGGAGCTCTGACATCTTCTGAAAATCATCTTCAACTTTGGCTATTCTATTTGCAGTTGCATGAAAGATATGACCAACAAGCATAGTAATTACAAAAATACCAAAAGAAGTTGATATCGCCAAGATTTGCCATGGTTGTCGTTGTGTGAACCTGCATGACCCAAAATAACAATATAATACCTATACACACATGAAAAGATTAACCCCTATAAGGTCTCCAAATTAGCACACGCATATCATACAGTTAAAAAAAAGATACAAATGAAAGGATGTTCTAAATGGCACTAGAGTGTCTCCAGCTTCTAAATAAATAATATGTAAAAACTGGTGATTCAAAGCTTAAGGGTAATTTTGATAAAACAAAATTATTCAGCATTAGATCATGGAAGAGGATTCATCTTTCTATGTCATCATAGCATCTATATAAAAGAGTTAGCAAGCATTGAAAAAGCAGTCATACCAACTCCAATTATGGATACATATATAACTAAAATACGTAAGTACGTGTAGGGATTTAGTCAACCATTACATTCTAGAAAATGGTTCAACTTTTAAGAAATGAATAATGTAGAAATGTGACATCATGTTAAGGGAGGTAACAATCACCTGCAACGCATTTCGTGCTTTCTTGACGGGTCACCGAAGTTAAGAGGACTAACATGCTGCAAATTAGTGTCCAATACATTGGTACCATACATACTAATAGGGTTTGAGATATTAGTTGTATCAAACACATTCACATAAATGGTTTGCTTGCTTGCAAGTTGTTGAAGTAACTTCTCCACCAATGATTCAATATCAAACACTCCACCAAGATACCTGATGTTGGCCAAAAGTCAAACAAAAAATCATATGAGCATTTAAATTATGGTCATTGCTGTTGTATAATCGATGAAAAAATTTACCCGTCAGTTGCTTCAATTCTTTCCTCTGGTGTAGCATTGGAGGGTAAATCTCGCTTATAAACAGCAAAAGTCAAAATAACTCCAAGACGATTTGACTTTATTAAATCCAACGGGGCTGTGAGTACCCCTTTTCCTAATGCTCTTGCCCGCAACACGTTTTCACGATCCTCCTATTAATAATAAAGAAACAAAAGATAATCAGTTTCTAGTGTTTAGGTATATACCGTATATTGGAACTGATTCTCCTTTTGTTGCAACTGATTATCAAATTCTGATTTTCATATCACATTATCACTTTCAACACGCGCCACCTACATTTCATTTTTTCCTATCATTTCTCTTTCTAATTTTTATTTTTTATTTTGTAATATGGATACCTTGCCGGTCAACATGTCAAGAGAAATGACGTGAGCAACAGTATCTTGCGCAAAGATAACAGGAGCATATTCTTCTTGAATTGGTGATGGCTCCAATTGTTCGGAGTTATACTCGTCCTTATTTTTTAATGGGGTCATCTTCTTTATAGTCCATCCTTGTTGTTTTTCAAATTGTTCTCTTTCTGAATGAAGTACTCTAACTGCGTACGCCACCCCACTTGTTAATGGTCTCTCGAAAGCAGTTCTTTCTGTGTACTTTGCAAATGTCTCCTGTTAATAGAAGAAAAAAAATAGCAATCTTGATTAAGACACTAATTTGTCCAATAACGAAACCTACTTTAACTAAATCATCCAAATTGTCTGTTCCCTTATAATGATAACAAAAGTTTAGCCCCAATCGGATTAAGAACACAAATACTACAAACGAAAAGCCATTTTTACAAGTAAGACTTGATCAATTGCTTATTGCCATCTAATCATTAATAAAGATACTAAATTGTTTGATTAAGAACCCTTATTCAACAAAATTAACTAAATTGTTCATTTTTCTTACCAAAACAACAAAAAGTAGTCAAAAGATTGACCAACTGACAATTCCCAATTCATATAAGAAAACAATTAACCCCTGCAAAAAAAAGTTTCCAATTTATAGAAACGTAGAATACCTGATCAGTTGCTTAATTACAATTTGATCTCTGATTAAGACACTAAATTGTCTGATTAAGAACCCTTAGTCAACAAATTTAACCAATTTGTTCATTTCCCTTTCCAAAAACAACAAAAAGGAATCAAAAGATTGGGTAACTGAAAAGTCCCAATTCAGAGTAGAACACAATTAGCCACTACAAACAAAAAGTTTCCAATTTTAATAGATTAACTGATCAATTGCTTTCCATCCAAAAAACAACAAACAGAACTCACAAGATTGAGTAATTGAAAAACCCCAGCTGGATTAACAACAAAATCAACCACTACTAACAAAAAGTTTCCATTTTTAGAAAACTTCAGGTTAAGAATACAATAGAATAGTAGTACCTGATCAATTGCAGAAGGGTTTTTACCATGATGAAAAGTTGAGATCAAAATGGACATAGCTTGAACATGATTCATACTAACATTAAACTGATCTTGAAGCATTCTAGCTCTTTCATCACACATATTTGCTAATGTTTCTGTCCTTTTCTCCAAAGCTTGAGATCTCAGATACCAAAAAGAAGCTACAGAAATTACTGTACCAAATGCAAACCACAATATCAAAAGCTTTCTCCACCATGTTTTTTTAACTTTCCTTGAATCAATATATTCATAATAGTGATGATGGATGCTTGATATATTCCCTGATAAGATCTCAACAAATCTCAACCAAATGTTCCCACTTTTCTTCATTTGTTGTGTTGTATCATTATCATTATCATTAATCAATGAATTCATTGAGATCACTGATACAAAAGAGTAACATAGCATCAAAACAAGGTGTCCCACTTTTAACCCAAATCCAATCAGATGGATAAAACTCATCCACACTAGTAAAACACTGGACAGAAGATAAAAGTTAACTTGTCAAACAGTGTGTGTATATATATATGTGTGTGTAGATGTGTATATGAACAGGGTTCCACTTAACAGCTGGTCTAGGGTATATATATTTATTATATACATATATATATATATATATATATATATTTTTTGAAATAAATTTTTTTTTTTGTCAAACTGTCTAATCAAAGGATCCAACAGTTTCTTAATTCATGTTTCAAGTGATAATCCTATTTCATCAAAACCCTAAATGGCTAAATCTTGAAAATTCTGGAGAATATGGATTATGTGAACATATTTAGCTAAATATTAAATAAAAAAACCCGGATGGGGAATCAATTATTTCAGCAAAAAGATAGATTCTTTAAAGTCTACTTAATCAAAATCAAGAAAATTAAAATGAAATAAAGACAATCCAGATAAAAGAGGGTTTAGGACTAATTAATAAATTGGGGTTGATATAATTCTTAGACAAAAACTACTGTAATTATTTGATGGGTTTGACTTATGATGTTAAGTGAGAGTAATCAATGAATGTAGAAGGAAAATGATGAAAGAAATGGATAAAAGAAAGAGAGAGAAAGATTAGAAAAAGAGTTGCAAAGCATCTGTTAAAGTGGAGATGAGAAGAATATGGTTGTGAAAATGTCCTCTAGCATACCAAGCACAAGTGCACAATACCATTATCCTCTAAATAATTCCAAATATTTTATTATTATTATTATTATTATTATTATTATTATTATTATTATTATTATTAATTTATATATATATATATATATATATATATATATATATATATATATATAGGTGAGGTTCAAATGAGACTACCATTTTAAGTGAGACTGTGGGAACCAATCAAAATGCACCATTTCATTTAGAGGTGGAAGGGTATTTTGGTCTTATTACATTATATTTAATTCTAATTAAACAATTACTCAAAAACAAAATTACAACATACATATACATATAGATACATATACGCAGACACATATAGATAAACACGTACGAACAACAAAATCGCGCAGGGGTTTCCGATCGCCGCAAACATCATAATCAACAAACGAACAGCAATCGCGAAGGTAAGAATTAGGTTATTTCCAGTCGAAAGTTCTTCAATTCTACAAACGAACGATCGATATGTGAAAAAACTATTAGGTTTTACGTTATCGCGGTTTTATGCGATCGTGTTTTGCGCGATTTTAACATCATTAATTTACGATTTGATTGACGAAACTGCAATAACAGTATGATTTTCGTTGATTCAACAATCAATTTTTTAAAAAACGGCATCATCAATCATCGCGCAAAAAATTCGTAACATGATTATCAAAGTCTGTGTTACTAACACATGTGGTAATAGTAGCGTTTCAGTCCCAGTGAACTATATGTTTCGTTAGAAGTTGTCAAAAATCCTCAAAAAAGACTTAGAATTTTTTTTTTTCCCAAATATGTTGATTTTTAAATTAATTAACACATGTGTTACTCAATGAAAATGAAATTGTTCTAACATCTGTGATACCAGTAGCTAATGTAGTATTCTATGTAAGTGATATGTTTCCTGTGTTAGTTGTCAAAACCAGTCAAACATAGTTGATTTTTTTTTTCATCTGGTTGATTTTAAAAAAAATCATTAACACATGTGGTAGCTGATAAATTTGAAACGTATTATGGTGCAGTACGGACGTGATGGCTGTGGTACAAGAATTTAAAGAAGCTGGTGACGTCGAACAACAGACAGATGCAAAGGCTACAGGTACTAATACATGCTATCTAATAAAAAATGCTATCTAATGACAAAATTTACTAACAAATGTATTGGTAACACATGTGTTAATAATATAATGTTAATAACAAATGTTTGAGTAACATACTTGACAGTGTTAAAAAACTCACAGTGACACATAACATATGTTAATAACACATGTGTTATTAATTGATTACCACATGTGTTAGTAATTGCTTACCACATGTGTTAGTAATTAACCAACACATGTATTAGTAACACATGTGTTAATAATATATGTTAATAACTATATGCTATTACTAGTATGTCACATGTGTTAGAAAATAACTATATTACTAGTTATTGATTGATTACCACATGTGTTATTACTAGTTATTATCACATGTGTTATTGATTGATTACCACATGTGTTAGTTTCACATAAGTGATGACTTCAATGAAGAAAATTTTTACTTACACAAATTGTATATTACTAGTATGTCACATGTGTTAGAAAATAACTATATGCTATTACTATATGTTCTTGTATGCTAACACATGTGTTACTGTAACACATGTGTTATAGATTGCTAACACATGTGTTATGGATCACTAACACATGTGTTACTTTAAACTAACACATATGTTACTGAATGTCTTTGCGCTTGCAGATTCTTTATGATGTACCTGATGACAAAGAGTTCAAGAGAAAGTTCAATAAGATTATATGAAACATGTGGATTACGCCGGAGCAGTTTGAGGAAGAGTGGTCAAAGCTAATGGACGAGTATAACACACACAACCACAAATGGCTCAAAAAGATATATGATATTAGGTCATGTGAAAGAAAGGCTGCAGAAGCTAAGGCAAAAGCAGAAGCTAGAGAGAGGGAGAAAGAGGAAGCACATGCGAAAATGATAGCAGAAAAGCAGACTACACAAAGTGGACAGTGAATGCTAACACATGTGTTACATGTTTAGTATCACATGTGTTAATGGATGATATAAACAGTTGGTGACTTTAACTTTTGGTTTACATTTTTGATACTCATTGTTGAATGTTTACATTATTGATTACTCATTGTTGAATGTTACATTTTTTATACTCATTTTTGATATGATGATTTCTTATTTTTAAATAACATGTTTGTTGCTGGTTTTCTAACACATGTGTTACTTTGTTGTATGCTAACACATGTGTTACTATATACATGTTTGATTCTTTGCATGTTAGTTGTCTATATGAATGATTGTAACACATGCTTTACTTGTTTTGTAACAAATTATATTAAGACATCACACATGGAAATTACTTGTTTGGAGCCATATGTTTTACTTGTTTAATACCGCTTGTGTTAGTTAACTATTACAACATGTGTCAATGAATGGTAACACGTATACTAAAACGGATACTTTACTTTTTACACATGTGAAATATCTTTTAGTGGTATGTAACAAAAGTTTTATGGTTATAGTACATAAGTGGGAGTGTACTGAAAAACAAGTGTTATTGGTAGTTAACACAAGTGTTACTGCATGGTACCAAGTGTAAAGTAATAGTTAAACCAAGTGTCAGTTTCCTGTGTAATAGTAAACTTTCTAATAACACATGTGACTGGTAACACATGTGATACTGACTGGTAACACATGTGTTAGTGATTGGTAACACATGTGTTAGTGACTGGTAACACATGTGTTACTGCTTGGTAACACATGTGTTAGTGACCGAAAATACATGTCTTAATGACTAGCAACACGTACATGTTTTACTGCTTGGTAACACATGTGATACTGCTTGGTAACACATGTGTTAGTGACAGATAATACATGTGTTACTGCTTGGTAACACATGTGTACGTTAAAGTTATGTAACACAAGTGTTAGTAGATAGTAAAACATGTACTAACACCTGTAAAACATGCATGTAAAGCAAGTGTTAGCGGTAGGTAACACTAGTGTTAGTGGCAGGTAAAGCAAGTGTTAGTGGAAAGAATAACAAGTGTTAGTGATAACTAACAAAACTGTTAGTGTTATCTAACACATGTGTTAGCGGAAGGTAAGACAAGTGTTAGCGGTAGATAACACAAGTGTTACTGGTCGGTAACACAAGTGTTAGTGTTATGTAACACAAGTGTTAGTGTTATGTAACACGAGTGTTAGTGGTAGTAACCCAAGTGTTAGGGTTCTTTAACATACAACAAAAGTAAAAAAAAAAAAGGATATAATGAAAAATGCCAACAGACAAACAATTTCCCAAAAAAACATAAACCATACTCATATAACCAAATGTACTTGACTGCGTCATATTAAACATACCCGATTAAAAAACAAACATGACCAACCTATTATGAACAAAATGTACTTGAGTACATCGTGCTAACACCCCCCGATTACAAAGAGATAATGACCAATACTATTATGAACAATTGTACTTCATTACAAAACCCTAAAATCCACAGTCAAACTACGATGCATCATTCTCATCATAACATCACTTTTCTCTTATTCAACTCGTCGGCAACGTTCTTATCTTTCTCATCTTTTTTACTATCCTCGTCCTTCTTTTTAGCTTCTGCCTACCAACCTTTATCTGTGTAGTAAGCAACTCTGCGATTGTAGGAGAATCAGCAGGATTCTCACCTGAAAAAACACAGCAAGAAGGAAATATGTTTACCGTTCACTTTATAAACTACAACAAAATAAACATATGTGTTACTTCCCACCAATTACATGTGATTCAACCTATTAACACATGTGTTACTGCATACAACTATAAAAACATGTAAAACTTGTACACAAAAGTAGCAATGGCATATCACCCTATTGAGTGAATCACACCGATAAGGCGATAACACCATAGCAAAGCAACAAAGCAAAGTTAACACAAGTCGGATGGCGTTCCAAAAGAAGGAAACTACGTTATGGGAAATGTTTTACATGGCTTTGATTCTTTCTAAAACTTACACAAAGCAAAAGCAGCAACCATACGCAGTAGTAAGTAATACTCGGAAAAACAGAACCAGTAACAGTTTTGGATTGAGATATTCAAGGACGTCAAATTAATTGTAATTTATCTAAACTCAAATTTCCAATCAATTTGCAGCCTTCCTAATCTCAACTGTTAAACAAGATAAATCAGATAAATAAACAAGTGAACATAAATAGACCACAAGGAATGAAGGAACACAGAAGTAAAAGAAAATGAATCAAGAGAACAGATAGCGCACATAGAAAAACATCCATTATTAAAATAAAAGCAATACGGAACAAAAGATAAGCTACAGCAGAGGATGTCTAATAGCACTCCCATAAAAAGTTACAACTGTTTGCAAGTTCTGAACATAGCTCAAAGATTTACTATAGTAAACTTAGACCAAGTGTATCATATAGGCAGATAAAACGAAGCACCAACAAAAGGTACATAAGTCCATTTATCAACCATTGTCAGCAATCACGAAAATCAGCACAACCATTTAAAGCAATTCCGTCCAAGAAGCTCTCATACACCGCCGAAGATAAAAGAAGCATGAAAACAGAAGATACTATGGTAATAACACCGCCGGAGATCATTTTGCCGTAAAAATCCTCACTGATCTTAGGATACGCATCTAAATTCCATATTTTCTTCATTATAATTTCCATTTTGCAAAGTGCCTACATAATTATGTTATATACTAACTAGATAGCACTTCGATCAATAGATTTCAAAAACAATAAAATATGTTATAGTTTACATGAAAAAACTAGACCAATTATCATCAACATTTACTAGTCTCGTAATAAGTTAACAAAATAAATACGAGACCCGTTTTATATGTTCTCTTACACTGTGTAATGTTGTTGGATGGTATCGATATCAACCATAACATATCTAAACAAAGCATTTGCAGACACTACAATCTGTATAAAACAAAGCTAACACATGTGTTACCATAACCCTAATTTCAAAACCAATCACATTTTCACATAAATCATCCAAAAAACAGAGATCAACAAAAGCATCTTATAACACAAAACATAATAAACCCAAAAAAATCGAAGAAACTTATGCATTTGTACGGAGCTCATAGATTGAACATCAATCAGAGCTGAAGATAATGTTCTTGGATGAATCTCTTCACGCAAATCAGTCATTATCAATTAATTTCTGTAACAAAAAACACGTACTAGTTAGATTATAATTCGCGTTTGAAAAGTTAGGGTTTTCTAAAAGCGAATTTTCGTAAATAAAAAAAATCACCGATATACCTTATGATCGAAGGAAGTAGATGAACAAAACGTAGAAACGATGGAGAAACGATGATGATTTGATGAAGAAACTATGGATTTTCTAAGGGTTTGGTGATGAATTTTTAGAGAAGAAAGTGAAAGGAACAAGAGGGAACAAATGACGGAGTGAAAATTTTGAACAAAAGTGAAAAAAGGGAGTAATTAATTAATTTGTGTATTTACCATAATACCCCTCCACCCAAAATCTTATTTTTCTGATTTTTTTAATTAAATAATGGGGAATTAATATAAGCCCTTGATCTGCTAGATCCAATGGTCCACATTTGTTCCCCCATTCTCACAAGAAATGGATGGACTCATTTGAACTCTTCTTATATATATATATATATATATATATATATATATATATATATATATATATATATATATATATGAGTAAGGTGTCAATGAGTACAACAACTTTTGGTGAGAATAAAGGAACCAATAGGAATGAGCCACGTGTCACTTTACTATCTCTCATTCAAATTTTTAAAAATTAAATATCTCTCAAACGGTAAGTCGAAAAATTATAAAAATTGCACCATAAAAATCAGCGTTTTATTCTCTTCGATTAGAGATGTGACAAGGTATACTTTTGACGAACTTTTTTTCCGATTTTTTTGTGGGTTTTGAAATCGAGTAACACATGTGTTAGAAGCTGGTAACACATGTGAAACTCGCTGCTAATACATGTGTTATACGCTGGTAACGCATGTGTTACAGGATAGTAACACATATGTTACCAGCGTGTAACACATGTGTTAGCAGCGAGTAACACATGTATCCAAAGTTGCTGTTAATACATGTGATACTCGCTGCTAACACATGTGTTACTAGCCGGTAACACATGTGTTAGCAGCGTATAACACATGTGTTAGCAGCGTATAACACATGTGTTAGCAGCGAGTAACACATGTGTTACCAGCTTCTAACACATGTGTTACTCGATTTCAAAACCCACCAAAAAACCCAAAAAAAAAGTTCGTCAAAAGTATACCTCGTCACATCTCTAATCAAAGAGAATAAAACGTTGATATTTATGGTACAATTTTTATAATTTTTCGACTTACCGTTTGAGAGATATTTAATTTTTAAAAATTTGAAGGAGAGGGAGTAAAGTGACACGTGGGCTCATTCCTATCGGTTCATTTATTCTCACCAAAAGTTGTTGTACTCATTTGAACCTTACTTATATATATATATATATATATATATATATATAGTGGAATGATCCAGAGGGAAGTGCATTTTTTGGGGGAAGGGGGGAAGCGTTAGTATGCATCAGGAAGCATATTACAATTATCAATCAAAACTTCAAAAAAAAAATTATTTTTATTAGTAAATAGTAATCAAAATCGATGCTATAAAGAATATTTTAAAGAATGAATTTCATTTTTAAGTCACAACATTAATTGATGAATATTTATTTGATAAATTGTTAATATGCAGTGTGATGCATATTAACTAATATGCATCGCGATGAATATTAAAACTTCACATTATTTGAAAGATATTTATATTGTTAATAGGCATCACAATGCATATTAACTAATATGCACCGCGATGCATATTAACGGATTTGGATCTAATATTCATAAATCGATGCTATAACTTGAAGAAAGAATTTATCAAGGAAGCTTAACATTCATAGCATCGATTCTGATTAACATTTATTAAATTTCAGTTTGCTTTTTTTGAGATTTGTATGGGTGAAGGTAATATGCTTCCTGATGCATACTAACGCTTTCCCCCTTCCCCCAAAAAATGCACTTCCCTCTGGATCATTCCACTATATATATATATATATATATATATATATATATATATATATATATATATATATATATATATATATGAATATATACTAAATAAAACTGTTAAAAAATATATATATTTGATAAACGTGTCCATGTTTAATTCAAAGATCAAAACTATTTTAAATATGGTTATTTGTTTTGTATGAACTACTTGTATGGTGATATAAATCATCTTCAATAGAAATAACCATATTTAAAATAGTTTTGATCTTTGAGAAGTTATTACATGCATCGAATAATTGTATATTGATATCTATCATACTTTATCAATAGCTTGGATTCGATATCCAATTCAATACAAACTTGCTTCATGACGTTTGTTAAAAACCATAATAAGAGGGTACGTTGAATGCTCGGAAAAGTATCTTCTAGGAGTGTTCACGGTTCGGTTTGATTCGGTTTTTGGCAAAAATCGAATCGAATCTGTTGGTTTTTTAATAATCAAAACCGTTCGGTTTTGGTTTCTCTACGATTCGATTTTTCGATTTTCTGGTTTCGATTCGATTAGGTTATTTTCGGTTAATATACAAATTCAAAATTTTATCAAGATAAAACTTTTAAGGCAGTTTAATTTTTCTAGTTCCGTTGTATAGTTAATTTATTTGTTCTATTTTATCATGTTTATAGTTTGATTATAATTATGTAGTTATGAATGGAGTTTTCGTTTAGTTAATTAGGAACTATGAATTATACTTGAATATCATAATTGATTGATGAAGTATTTGATAAATGATATTATACTAGTTATATATAATCTATTAAATAATATGTGTGTATATATATATATGTATGTATAATAAAGAAATATAGACTAATTTATTAGTTATTGTTATAACTATATATTAATATTAACAATATTGAATATAAAATCCTAAATAAATATACAAATATTTTAATTAAGTGAAAATATATCGGTTCGATTATTATTAGTTCGATCTTTACATGTAACTCGAATCGAATCGAAACATGTCGGTTATTTACGATTCGGTTTTAACGTCGGTTCGGTTTTTTCGGTCGGTTTTATCAGTTGTTAGGTTGCGATTCGATTTTTTCAATTTTTTCGCTCACCCCTAGTATCTTCTTATAAAACCTTTATTGTATCAGTAATAATTAATTTGAGCTAAATTTATAAATGCATTTTATAAATCCTTTTTAGCTTGATTTATACAAGGATTATCATATCCACGCGCTGTGTTGGGATTTATAAACTATAACATTAAACGCTTATAGATTTGTTTTAAACAATTACTCCGTATATTATAAGAGAGATCTCTATAATATATGTAATTGAATCTAAGGTTTGAATATTTTAAACACATCATATATTCTTATTTCACAACCTTATATCTCATATTAATTACTACAAATAACTATGCGTAATACTCAATGAATGATTATTATGTTAGTTGAGATTAATTTGTTATGTACAATATTCACCACTTAAATTTTTCCATTTTATGTGTTATAGTTAACATATTGTCAAAATGTATTATAGCAAATTATAACAATACTCACTACCTCTTATGTAGAACTACTTATAAATTAACATACTTTATCAATTATCCATTAAAACTTGAATTCACAACATTTAATTTCGAAAGGAGACTACATGCGCTATTCAATATGTTGTCTGTTATAAGTTTCATATTTACTTTATTAACTCAGCTAATATTCGAGTCTATAAGATGCTAGAGTAACGTTCAAATGATTACACCAACTTTGAGTGAGAATGAGGGAACCAACACACCCTAAACCCTAAACGCAACATTTAATCCTAACCCTAACCCTAAACCCTAACCCCTAAACCCCAAACCCTACTAAACCCTACTAAACCCTAAACCCTAACCCCTAAACCCCAAACCCTAAACCCTAAACGCAACACTAACACATGTGTTACAAATTTGTAAAACCCACCAAAAAATGAAAAGAAAAAAAAAAGTTGTCAAAAGTATGCCTTGAGGGACGGCAAATCGAAGAGGATAAAACGCTCAATTTAATGGTGCAATTTTCATAATTTTTCGATTTTTCGTTTGTGAGATAATTGATGTTGGGGGTAAATGAGTTTTATACATGTGGAGCATTCTCTTTGTACACATGGCACAATATCATTGGTTTCCTCATTCTCATACAAATTCCTATTCTTATTTGAACCCCACCCTAAGATGCTAATATTAAAAAATCAAGACACATTACATGATTAAAATGAAATAAATATACACACATACATGTGTAATCCACATACTACCCTAAACAAAGTTTAAAAATTTGTATCTAATTCCTGACATTTATTACTTCCCCATCTTAAACTTTTGATTTTTGAACCACATTTTGGTCTAATTTAACTAATGGCAAGTAATTTGTGCATTTAACTAATACTTTGACAAAAATAATAACATTTTTGTTGGTAATTTTAGTGTAATTGGGATTTACTTAGGATCAAAGGGTATTCCAAGTTAAGTTATAAAATGAGTCGGTAAGTGTGGGTGCACACTCGTTTAAACTATTTTGGACACCGCCAATAAATAGCGGGAGTCAAGGGGCTGCGCCCCCTTACGGGGTCAAGGGGCTGCGCTCCCTTACGGGGTCAAGGGGCAGCATGCATGATGTTTATAAGCAAAACGTTGCGAATTTTCGTGAAACAATGCGACTGTTGGTTCCCGTCAACCGAATTTAACAGCCAAAATAATTCTGGATAAAACATAAATTTGGTCCTCATTTGTACATACGAAAAAGACAATAACTCTCTGATTTTGCTTTGTTTATCTGTCAAGATTTAAAGTGTTTTTCTTAGTCTTATCTCAATATTGATTTCGTGAATCCAGGCGGGTCGAAATACTTTAATGAGAAAGTCTTCAAACGATTCTAAAAAATATTCAAGATTATCATTACAAACCCTTAATCCCCAACAAATTAACGTATATACTTCCATTGTTTAAAAACAAAAAATTGCTTGAAAAATTTAAATAAAAATTTGTCGCACGTACTTCCCTTGTTTCGAAATTGTTGGCTCCAATTCAATTTTATTGTATATTATATGTTTGATTTGATTGTTCTAAGTCCATGGATATGAATATACATAATGGCTAATACCCGAAGTTAAGAGGGCAAAAATGTCATTTGATCGATCATATACGAAGAAGAAACTCTAAAATATATTTTGAACTTATTATGAGCTAGTCGTATTATATTTAAGGCAAGTTTAACTGTAATTTTCGATGAGATAAATGTTTGAAGTAATGAATTAAGGTAAATTGATGAGTTTACTGATTTTTAATTATAACACCCTCCAAAATACCAAGGCATTTTTTTTTTACATTACGGAAGCGAACATTTAAAATACATCATAGGTTGCATATAATACATATCAAAGGTGCAACCTGATAAGTGCGTAAAAGTACTATATTTGCACAGTATTTTATCCCGATTCCTACGTGTTTTCATTGCAAATGGTTTAGTTTAGATATTAATTTCGTTCATATTTGCAATTAGCAGTGGAAATGAAGGATTCTGAGAAAAGAGACAGAAAGTGGCCAATAAACGAGTCAAATGATGCAATTTTAGAAGTTGGAATAAAAATTGGAACATGAATGGTGAGAATGCAGGAAAAAGAAGTGAAAGTTTGGAAAAATCATTCCATACGCCGGATGGTTTATTCCATCCGCCGTATGGATCAGTGATCAAGGCCCAGGAGTAAGCGGGACTGGGCTAGGGCTCATATTAAATCCATACGCCGGATAGATTATTCCATCCGCCGTATGGATCACTTTTCCAGAGTGTATAAAATCGGCTGCATAAAATCATTAGGAAAAAAATCACATATTTGATTAGGGTTTATAGTTTTCGGTTCCTAGAAGTCTATTTACGAATATTAGGGTTATTTTGGAGGCACTAGAGATCAAGATTGAAGTTATTTCATTCTAGTTTCGAGTGGTTCGTCTTTTGATTTGGTATTACTTTCGTTTATTTTATATCATTGATGAATTTGGTATTCTATAATCCGAGTTTTACTTATTTTATGATGAACTGAATATTTAAAGTAGTTGTGTAATTGATTAAGCTCAGATTATGATTATTGAACGATTAATATTGCATATTGAATAAGTTATTTGATTGAGAACTATTATATTAATTGTAAAACCTTGTTTATTGGTGATTGCTAGTGATTATTTCTTAACGTGGTTAATGATATTGATGAGATTGATTTCCTTTAATGTCATTGATTATTAATGGTTATTGATTTTAGGATTTTAACCATTGCTAAATATGTTGAATCTGATAGGTTAAGATAATAAGAATTATGCAATCTAAAGTGAACAGGACAATAAGAAATTATTGGGTATTGTTGATTCATACCATTAGAGACAATTATAATAAGTTGTGAATGTTTAATGCACAATTTAGGGTAAAGCACACAATAGACTAATAATCTTGTGACATTGGATCAATGTTTAATGTGGACCCTTAAATTGTAGAAATTAGTTAACTTGAACAGGAGACTAATTTACATTCAATTTAGAATCTTTGATTAGTCAGTCAGCATGTTTTAACCGTATGCTTGGAGCATTGTATGAACTTACTGGAGATCCGAGCTCTGAAGCTGATAGGGTATTTGAGGTTAGTTTGAGAGCTTTGGTTAGGTTATTACAGTTGAATGACCATTTGAGTGATCCAACACCCCATCGGGTAGTAGTGTCCAACACAATACATTTTTATCTTCGAGGAATGGTATCTAAGTTGGAGCTGTTAGCTGCTGAAGAAAGAGGAAGACCACATCCATATTTTATTCGTCCGGACAGTAAGGTTGATCTAGCTATCTATTTGGTAGAAAATTTGGGAGAGTTAGTTGACGAAACTAAGATTTTAACCCCAATTGATCATTTCCACTTTGGAATGGTGGAAATCTACACGAGGTTTGTTAAAATTTTCAGGCAATCGGGGTTGGATTTTAGTAACGTTCAGGAGATAGTTCTTCAAAAGATAGAAAGACGAGTGAGGGACTTGAGGAAAAGTCCACTGATGAGAAAACACTATGGAATAACAGATGCGTGTTTGGAATTTATGAGCGAATTAGAGGAAAATAACCCCGACTGTGAATATAAGTTGGAAGATGATAAATTGGTTTTCGCACCTGAGGAAGAAAATAATAAAGCGATAAGGAAAATAAGTTGGGACTTGATCTATCTTCAGCCTATTGCCACTGAACATTTGGCTAATTTTTCGACATTTGGTTATGGAGTTGAGAATGTGGTTGCCCGACTAATGGAGCGTTTTCTAGAACTCTATCCCATGCGCTAATCTTATCTTTATACTTTCTTGTCATTGCTTTGGATTTCTGACATTTTGTTTATTTTGGAGTTTGGTATTTTTGGTGTGGTTGAACTTTGAATATTTATTTAGTATGCAATTATGAATTTTTATTTTGTTGGTTTTATTTAAGATTGTTAATTTATGTTGTTTATGTATTTAGTGTGGAATTGTGAAGACTTGAAGTCGTGATTATCCTCCAGATTTGGTATTTAATTATATTAATTATGTGATAAATCTTTAAAAGTGGTGGGAAAAAAATTTGATTTTTGAAAAGTTCTGAAAAGTTGATCCATCCTCCGGATGGATTAATCCATCCGCCGGATGGATTAGTTGGGCTAAACGGGCTCGTTGACGGGGCTATTAAATTCGGTTGACCAGGTTTAAATCCATACGCCGGATGGATTATTCCATCCGCCGTGTGGATCGAAAAAGTTATAATCGACCACAGCCCCTTCATTTTCAGTTTTTAGCAACAAAAACTCACCACCACAACCCTACGGCTGCCGGCTGACCACCACCAAACCACCACTTCCGGCCATTTCCACTTCCAATCTTTTACATTTTCTTCATCTCTAACGTTTCCTCTTCAAGGTATGACTTGCGATTTTAATTTTCATTGCGTTTTTCTTAAGTTTAATTCGTTAGGGTTTGTGAATGAAAATTGGGGGTTTCGGATTAGAGCATGTTTTAAGAGATATATGAGTTGATTATAGTGTTATGTTGCTTATGTGATGAGATGCCATGCCCAATTTTGAAATGTATTGAACTATATATGTGATTCCAATTATGTGTTCTTGGTTATATAATGTGGATAGCTATATGTACTCAATGGTTATGTTTTTGGTATGAAATGATGATTAATTCCTGATGACATGATTGTGTTTGCAAATTTTTGTCTGGTACACAAGTATTTGTGAATATAACATGTTATGAATTGTCGATTTGTAATGGTATTTTAATAATTCATGATGAACGGTGTGAATGATTATTAGTTACTAATGCTCGAGTTTAGTAATGGTAAATAATTATTCATATATTCATGTGGTACCAAGTTATTATATATATTGTATTTGAATCGATAATTGTGATGGAATTTATGTAGTTATATCATTTTGCAAAATTGAGTATTATGTGATTAGGGATTGTGAATTATGATTATTGGGGTAGATTAGGCTAAAATAAAGTGGGGGATTGTCCACTTTATAGCCGAAATGCTGCCAATTTTTTATTAACCCTCTATTACATGATCCACTAATACTTGTTGTTTTTGAGCAGTTATAATGGCAAGTAGAAGAACACGAGGAGGACAAGTATTGGGAAACCCTTTGTTAAGGTCTCATAGATACCTTACATTCCACGACTCTTACCCGGAGACAACTAGATACCAGTTTAAGGAAAGGTTGGCTGAGAACGTTGACCAGCCAATTGAGGCTTTTGATGCGGTTGACTGGAATGTTTTTGATAGAGTTGTTGAAAGGAATGGATTTTCTACTGGACATGAGACAATCAGGAATTTGCTTGCTGCATCTTATGTACTTGAAGATGGCAATATTGGGTTTGTGTCGTATGCTTCGTACAGGATGTTTAGCATTAGGGAGCACATATACAGAGAGCCGGTAGTTGAGTTTTACAGCACGTTCAGATTTGAGAGCAGGGTGACTGATTGGACTGTTCCTTCTATCTCATTTCAGCTTGGTGGGCAGCCAAGACAAATGTCATTGGTGGAGTTTGCTTTAGGAGTTGGGTTGTATGAACCCAATGAGATTCATAACCCGAATTTTTTTGAGGCATTTGTCAGCGGGTGCAGTAAGGAAGCTTACTTCTTTAGAGATTGAGCAGGAATGGCAGAATATTGCTCATGGTTTGTTTGGTGGTAGGTCTCCATCATATCGAGCTATCAGAGATCCTCGTCATCGTTTGATTCACCGCTTGTTGACTTTCTCTATTGTGGCACGTCGGGAGGGACCTGAAAAGGTTTCCAAGCCCGATTTTTTTATTTGAGTGCGATTGTGAGGAAGCGGTTGGTGAATGTACCATGGAGATTAGCGAAATGGATGTCTAAAAGAGCTACATGTACGAGAGAAACGAGCAGCTTGTGTGGTGGCCAGTTTGTGACTAGATTGGCTAGGTATTTTGGGCTAGAGACTCAGGATGAGCTTGGAACATGTACTATTGTTCAGCCTGGGATGAGTTGGCTGACGGGACGACGGCTTGAGGCTCTTGAGATTATTGAGTCATGTAGTTTTACTGGTGGTGCTGAGGATATGTATTATTGGGTTTCTACCACTCCGAGGGGGCAAGGTTTGCAGCCCAGACACGGTAGGATTCCTGCGGGTAGAGGAGATGCTAGTAGTAGTGATGCAGGTAGAGGTGCGGCTCGTGGCCGTAGCAGAGGATATGCTGCAGGGTTAGATCGTCTTTCACAGCAGTTATCTCAGATGGACCTCCGGCATACTCAGCGGTTTGATCAGCTGGAGCTTATAGAGAGGGAGCATTTTCATCAGACCAGTGCTCATCTGGACTATCAGGATAGCCTCTTTTCTCAGTTGTTTGATTTTAGCCATCTGCCATACCAGCCATTTCACTACCAGATGCCGCAGGAGTTCATGCAACCACCACCACCAGTTCAGCAGCCTGGACCATCACATCTCTACAGGAGTCAGGAGGAGGATGATAGCGATTAGGATGATTTTCATCCTATTTGATTTATGATTTCAGACATTATCTTTATTATTATTATAACTGTTTCTGTTGTAGGATTTTAAGTATGTTTGGATTGGTAGCTTTAGGTTTGGTGTGTTTTTATTTGTTTTATTAGGATGTTTAATTTGTATCATTTGATTGTGTTTGTTGATGGATCTCTCAGAATTTTGTTTTGCGGGCGTGAGATGCTGGCAGTAAGTTCAGCGAAATTCACTCTAGGCTTTATGAGCATATCGGATCGATTTAATATTGCTCATCAAATCGCACATTATTCCAGGGGAGTTTTCTGTTCTCAATTCTTTTATTTTTATCTCATCCTTGATAGTTTATTTTCAGTACAATGAGGACATTGTACATTTTAAAGTGGGGGATGGGAGAAAGAAAACCTTTAGTTTATGTTCAAGTGTTTATTAACGAGGTTATAAGTTGCTTAATTTTCACCTAAAATTTTTAAATTTAATTTTCTGTATATCTAAGGTTCTATTATTTTGTAACTATGTAGGTTGAATTTAAAATTTTTACACTTTAATAAAGGTTAATTTGTTGATAAATGTTATTTAGTTTCATTATATGATGTATTGATAGGTAATCTTTGTGAAGGTTTTTGAGCTTTTTAAATTTAAAGTAAAAGGAGTAGATGTTACCTTTAAAGGAACTTTAGTTATATATGACGTTTGTCTTAATTTTCATATTAATACCATGCGATATGCCATATTTTTTTGGAATTCGATAAATATCATTTGGGGATATACTGGGTGTTGTTTCCTCTGTTGTCCGAAAGTACAGACCTGGTCTCCGCCAGTATATTTAATGAAAAAGAGCAAAAAGAGTTTAATGAACTCAAGATTTTAAAATGTAGTCAAATTAAGTCACTTTGTTGTACTGAGGTACAGACCTGTCACCAATGATTTGACTAAAACATTATTGCTAAACCAAAATCAAGTTATGTCGCTCTGTTGTGTTGAGGCACAGACCTGTCACCTATGTCTTGATTTGAAAAATGATTATTTTTGGTTGGATTCCATTAATATGTACTATTAGCATGATAGGAATATGAGAGTATATAACTTTTGGGAATATAGAGGGGCATTTATATGAATAATAATGAATTAAGCTCAGAATTGCTTAAGTATAGATTGTTTAAATGGATAATAATATCAGTAATCATCGTGGACTATTTGATGTTTTAATAATAATAAATTTAAGTGTAGATTATTTTTGTTACCTCATAGTTTCTTAATTTTTGACTTTAGATTTATTAGATTGTTAAAGATAGAAATTTTGATTTGAAAATGGTAATTTTACGTAATACCTAGTTGAAGTCATATTCTTCTTGAACTATAATTGATAGTCTACTTGAAGACAAGTAGAATTCAAGTGGGGGGTATTTGATAAGTGCGTAAAAGTACTATATTTACACAGTATTTTATCCCGATTCCTACGTGTTTTCATTGCAAATGGTTTAGTTTAGATATTAATTTCGTTCATATTTGCAATTAATAGTGGAAATGAAGGATTCTGAGAAAAGAGATAGAAAGTGGCAAATAAACGAGTCAAATGATTCAATTTTAAAAGTTGGAATAAAAGTTGGAACATGAATGTAACATCCTCGACTCGGCCTAGTAGAAATACGGTATTTTCCATTTCTTTATTGTATTTAAATCGCATTTAGAAATAATGGGTATTATTTTGGATAATTTAAATTAATAGGTCAAATGGCTAAAAGACTTATTGTGATAAATAAATTATTATTTGTTTTAAATTAATTTAGTTGACGGTATAATAAAACTTATTGACTCGCAAAATGGTTTTAGGTTTCAGACAATAGATTTAGAACGGGTATAATTTTAATACCAATTTGTACTGCTTTTGATGAATATGTCGACCTTATTTCCTTCTTCTCCTGATTTTGTCTAACACCTCTCAAGAACACACACTCTCACTTGAAATTCATGAGAAAATCATCCCCATAAACAATTGTAGCTGTGATTTTGGATTTAACATCTCATCTTCATCTTCTCCATCTGATCATCATCTCCATTGTAAGCTAAACTATGCCCCATTATGTGTTCTTGCTTGATTTGGTTAAATTAGGTTAAATTGATGATGCATGTTTAGGATTTAGGGTTTGATGATGTTTATGTGTTGTTATAACATGTTTGTAATTGATGAATGTGGTTATTCTTTGGTTAAAATCGAGTATTGCATCTGCATCTGTGAAATTTGGGTTTTGTGTTCGTGCATATGGTGTTGCAGGTCTGTGATGTTGCTGGAAAATGCGCGAACGCGATCCCAGCCTATAGCCAGGATCGCGTTTCATAGTTATAAACGTCACAGGTCAAAAATTGCTCCGGGGAACGCGATCCCAGTCCCATATGTCCGGATCGCGTTTCATAGTTAAAAATGGTTACATAGTGATTTTGTTCTTGGGAACGCGATCCAGCCATCCCTAACCCGGATCGCGTTTGCAAGTGTAATTTGGTAACAGAATATTTTTGAACTGAGGAACGCGATCCAGCCACTCCTAACCCGGATCGCGTTTGCTAGTTATAATCTGGCAAATTTGACAACTTGTGACTTGTGCACTTATGTTATTTAAGTAATATTGAAGGTGTAGTATATGCAATTATTTGACCTTATATACATGATTAGATTGTAATAAACTTGATACGAGAATCTAACTCGGGTTTTGATTTGGTTCTCAGATAAAACGAAGGCCCAATAAAATAAGATCTTTGAGTGGAGGCCGTGGTCAACAAGGGTGAGTGGATCATTGACTTTCAGTCTAAGTTGGTTGTAACGATCTTGTTACAGCGGGTAAATTTGGTTGTACATCGTGCACTGTTTATGATATATATATTGCCATGATGATTATGGATTATGTAACACCCCCAAATTTAACAGTTTACGGAAGCGATGTTTTGGGTGTTACTAATCAATAATCACAAGCACAAAGGATACAGTGAACGACTCTAAATGAGACGTTCGAAAAGTTACTACATTAATACATAAGTAGTTTCAAAATACAAGCTCGAGTTCAAGTAAAATCCTAGAGATTCTAATACATAACAGTAAGTACAAAAGTAATGTAATAAAATCTCCAAGCTTGTAAATGCATGCGACTCGAGCTAAGTAAGCTTATCCTGCTGGGCATCCCTACTGATGCTGTGTACCTGAGAAGCATTACTAAAACGGTCAACCAAAAAGGTTGGTGAATCTCACAGGTTTGTAAGTAAGTAAACAGTTTGAACACACAAGTAGTATTTGTAAATCATAGCCAGCCAGTAATTAACGATCACAGGTTATGCTCATCGTTAACTTAAGTTTTAATAAGTGGGTGGTTGCAGGTTATGCTAACCGTTTGATACAATTGCCATGAGCCACCATAGTTGAAGCTTAACGTACAGTAATTATAGGTACCCCCTCATGAATGTAATCCAAAACATTTATACGGAACGAGTAAGAAACGCCCGTTTCTACAGGAACGGTTCGTGGTAGTGCTTGCTACCCCGGGCGGGGATTGTCAGTCCCATATGGATCCATATACTTAAACTCGCGCTTATCACATAACTAACAACTATGGTTCAGGAGGATTTCATTGGATTAGTCGTAAACTCATGCAGTTGGCGTATTCGTAATCTCATACAGTAAGTAAATCATGGCAGCAAGTAAGTTTTGTATGTTCATATAAAACAGTAATGCATCTCACCCCTGAGTAAAAACAGTAAAGTAGGGGCTGTAAGACTCACCTGAGTCTGGCAGACAATGCAGTAAGTAAGCAAGTAGTATCCCGAACTAGCAACCCTTAGCGTCCTAATACGCATAAGGTTTAGTAAGTAAATGGAATACTTGTAAAGTATCCATGCTAGTTGTTCCCAAACTAGTTAATGTCCATTAGTTTGTTTGTACGTTTGTAATCGTTTGTAGTTTGTAGAAAAGTTATACGGTCCGTTTGTTATCGGTGTATAATAATAATTCCATCCATTATTATTATGTATTCATAGTAGTTGTACAGTTGTAAAGTATACTCGTAAGATCGTTTGTTTGTATTACAACATGCATCGTTTGCGTAAGTTCCAATGGGCTTAAACCCCAAAGGGTACGAGTGAAACCTCGTAAGTATTCGAGTGTATGTTCGTATCAGTTAACGTGTAATCCAGCACGTAACTAGTGAGTGAACTTGTAAGTTCGTATCGGATGCAATCCCGTGTAATGTACAAGTGTAAGTTTGTTGGAGTGCAATCTCCTAAGTATTTCCAAGTGTAATCTCGTACGCGTGTGTGAGTGAAATCTCACGTTAGTTTTGTACAGTCTTGCACGTATTCAAGTGTTGTTGTATACTTTCAAAAGTATAGTATTTTCAGGTATAAGTAGCATCGTATTTGCTTTAGTAGTTGAAAAGTGATTCTAACACTTAGAGCATATTTTGTTTTCTGATCTGGGCTTTCTGCGACACAAGGCTTGTGTCGCAGACCGTATGCGACATAAGGTCTGTGCCGTATGGATTTGTTTCTGATTTAGTGTTTATGCGACACAATGGTTGTGTCGCAGACAAGGGTACGACACAACGATACGACATAGTCGTTGTGTCGCAATCAAGCGATAAGTAAATTTTGTGTCGCAGGTGATACGACATATAGTGCGACGTAAGCGTTGTGTCGCATACATTGCGACATAACGTGTGACATAACATGCGACATAGTGTTGTGTCGCACAGAATTTTGGTCCGATGCGACACAAGAGGTCTGTTCGGAATTTAAGTTTCCGAAAACGTATTTTCCGGTTTCCGTTGGGTCTAGAACTTTTATACTAGTTTTAACATGTTATAATGAGCTCATAGTAACTATTGGTAGTCGTTTTTAATGTTTGTGGTGTCGTTTTCTTTAAAATGACAAAAACCGACATTTACGTTAACGTGTTCAAAAACGAGTTTAGATTATATATTCGGACATTATAAAGTTAGGGAAACAATAATCTAGCAAAATAAATGTAATCGGAAAAGTTTCGGGTCGCCGGAAAACTTACAAAGTTGTCGAAACGAAAATCCGAAAAGATGAAGTTATAGCCCTCGTTCTCGTGATCACTTTCCTCCAAATCGGGCCTAGCTTCCGGTGAGTTTTAGTGGTGTTTTTATAGAGAGAGAGTGTGTCGATTTAGAGAGAGAGATGGGAGAGTTTAGAAAGAAAATTGGAGGTGATGGAGTATGGTGATTGTGTATGTAAGTGAGAAAGGGAGGGGGGTGATGTCCCCTCCTTGTTGGCCGGTTTTGGGTGGGGCCACCAAGGTGTGGTCTCACCAAGTTTTGCTCCTCCGTGTTTGCGCTCCGTGCGGTGTTCGTTTCCCCGGTCGTTTAAACGTTAAAATCATTTTATACGTGATTTAATATACGTTTTAAAATACGAAATAATACTCGATAATTAAGTTGAAGTATTTTATCAAAATACTAGTTTTCAAGTTATAAAACATAACTTAGTTTTTGTTTTGTCGGTTGGTCGAGTTTTCGGAGAGTTCGGTAATGTTTGGGTTAAAACGTACGTTTTCGTTATATTATAAACATAATATAAAGTAGTAGTCAAGGTAATTAAATAATTTAACATTATTTAATATTTGTTTTACCAATGTCCGCAAGTTTGTACAATTGTAGTTTCATACGATATGTACGAATCGTATACACGTATATACATATATTCCATCCATATATATATATAAAGTAAATAACGTATATAATCCTATTTCATATTATATACAAGTAATAAACACGTAATTAGGAAAATTTTAAATTGATCCTAATTTTGGGGTTGTTACAGATTATATGAATTGTTCAGAGGTCAATTGCGATTGAGTTTGGGTACTATTACTTGGATAACATTAGAGCCTTGTACATGTGTTGTTCATTGAGATAATGTTGGAAGCAGTAATAGTACCAAACTATCGGTTAGATCACTGATTTGGCCATCAGTGATTGTAAGTGTTGCTTGGGGGCCTCCGCGGCATTTGGGTGCCTCAAGGACCACCGATCCTCTTTGAAGTTAGTTGTTAATTGCTTAGTTGTAAACAATTGTTATGCTAAATTAGATTGGTGGTTATTGATCTATTCACTTAGCTTTGTGCTAATCCCTCCTTATCGCTTCTTGCAGGTTATCATAAGTATGTGGGTATGCAAGAAGTTGGGTTTTGGAATGTTTGACGATGCATACTCTGTTTTGAGCAATATGTCTAAGGCTTTAAACTATGATGTATTTGAATAACTTTTCGAACTTAGGATGTGAAGTTTAAGCAAACTGAAAAGTTGTAATATACTATGTAGATTGCCATTTTTTTTATTATATGCAATCTAATGTGTTTAATTAAAGAGGCGCTTCCACATGTAAAAAAAAAGCCTTGTGAAATTTTGGTGTGTTATAAATTGGTATCAGAGCATAGGTTTGGGTGAACTGAGCATGGGTTAAGTGTTCAATCCCAAACTTATTCGTGTTTGTCAAACATTCTGGGGTGTGGGATTTAGCTATGATAGGAGAATTGGTTAGTATGCAAGTACTAACAATTAACGAATTGTGAGATGTGTTGTGGTGCAGGAAATGGCAGATAATGAAAACTCGACCGATACCCCAAATGATGCCTCTAGAACAAATGTCGTTCCTCCTGAAGTTCAGAGTGTTAGTCAGGGACAAACCGGCACTTCCTTCATAGCAGAGGAATTAAATCAAGAGGATTACATGTTACATTTGGAAGGAGAAGTGGTTAGGCTTAAGGCTATTGAACAACAGTTTTTGCAAAGTCAACAATCTAGGGTATCTCAGCAGATTCATCAGACTTTACCACCTGTAGTGAGTGCTATCCCATCAACAATAGTGACATCTCAGCTTTTTACATCTTTGCCATTTGAACGGCAGCAACAGCAGTTTAGTACTTATCAAACATCGGCTCCATTCTCTTCGGGGCCTTCTGGTTATCAAATTCTGGTATTTCCACCGCCATATCAACATAAGCTTTGCTCTTTTAAGACTTTCAAATCTTGTGGACCATCTAATTATCATGGTAGTACTAATCCCTCCGTTACCTTGGATTGGTTGAGAGATGTTGAGAGAAAATTCGAGGTTTGTCGGTGTGAGGATGAGGTTAAGGTCCCTTATGCGGTACAACTACTCAAGGGTCCTGCAATGGGTTGGTGGTATTCTATTACCTCCCATTTAACACCACAACAAAGGTCTTCTGTAAGATGGTCGGATTTCTATAATGAGGTTTGCAACAAATATTGCTCTGGATTTGACATGACCCGTATTCGGAGAGAGTTTTTGGATTTGCAATTGACAGATAGTATGACTATGGATGACCTTATCTCTCAGTTTTCTGAAAAATTGAGATTTGTACATCAGTGGGTACTGGATGAACGTACACAAATTGATCACTTTGTTGGAATGTTGCCCCATACTTATCGGACAACAGTAAGACTTGCGGGTACTCTTGCCCAAGCTTTTGACCTAGCCCGTTCTGTGGATGGTGATATTCGGGCGCAAGGCTTGGAGATTAAGGAAAAATCTCCATTGAAGCCTAAGGGTGATTCTTCGGGGAGTCCGGGGAAAAAGAAATGGCAGGGATCGTCGCCAAGTAAGAAGCAAAGTTCAGGTGGTGATATAGTAGATAAGTCCAATTGGTGTCATAGTTGTAAATCCAAACACACCGGGCCTTGTACTCCTCAAACCCATAGGTGTGTTAAGTGTGGACAATTTTTGCATTACTATAAAGATTGTAATTTTCCAAGGAATGTGTGTTGGAATTGTCTTAAGGAGGGGCATCGTGCGGGGCAATGTACCGAGGCAGGTAAGCAAAGAACGGGTACGATTGGGGGATCTTCATCGTCTGGCCAGAAAAGAAAGAATCCACCAGCAGCATCTAGCCAAGCTTTTCAGATGACAGCTGATGAAGCTGTCAGAACAGAGGATGTCATAACCGGTACTTTTCTTATCAATTCTTGTGACAACTCTCAAAATTAGATATTAATTAAATGCTTAAGTACGTGCATTATTACGCTAATTCACGGAATAAAGTTTAAACAAAACTTTATTATGACGTAAGCTTAGCAAAGCCCAATACTTTAAAACAAAAAAAAAAAAAGTATTACATATATGTGATTATTCATAATTACGTACAAACGTATCGGAACGAATCCGACAAAATAAATACAAAAGTTCGTGACACAAAAATAATTAATAATTCAATTATTAATTACGAGTATTTATATATCTATAACAAATAGATAATGTGGTTTAACGCACGTCTTATATAAAACATAATATAAAACGAACAGAAACAATTTTAAAACGAGCACGGAAGTCCAGATTTAGAAAATGTTTATTTTCTCATTCGTTTTGAAAGGTTTAGAACATTACATCAAAATATAAAATCGAAATTTAACTGAAATTTGGCGCCCAATTAAATGCGCGCAGTAAAATGTACAAATTCGTACAACAGTCTAAAATAATGATAACATCATTATTCTGATTTCATACAACGAACCAGGAGAACATCTACAGGATAAAAATATAAAATGTTATATTTTATATTGCTAAAATTATACCCGTACTCGAAATTGAGGTACCAAAAATTGGCACCTAACTTCAATAATACAGGAGGCAAGCTCCTGTATATACTCCATACTCGTTGATCATTTGTTTCCTTCATTTTCTTCCTCCAGAAGGAAAACACCAATACCATTTCATCATCTATCAATCTATTATCCATCTATCTTTCTCTCTAAAAATACAAAGAAAACAAAGATCAAAATCAGTAGCAGCAGTAGATTAGTGGTGGGAGAACAACAAAATCATCATCTTCATCATCCTTCCATTCGCCATCATCATCAAGCTCACCATTTTTACATTGTAAGGAAACTTATTATTTTTGATTTCTTTGCTTAAATTTCGACATATATCATGTTACAATAACATAATCCATGTATAAAACTAACAAAAATGGATGAATGAGAGCTTAGAGTTTGAATTTGGTATTTGAACCAAAAACTATAGATCCAAAATTATACAAGTAATAGTTGTTATAATTATGTTATAAAGTTATATAATGATGATATGTATCATATATAAGCGTTTACCATTCGAATCATAGCATATAAATACCTCGAAATCGGATTTTTATAACTCAGAAATGGAACAGAGCTGGGCTAGAGCCCAAAGCCGAACGGCTAAGAAACCTCAGCCGAACGGCTAAGGCATGACAGCCGAACGGCTAAGCCTTCCCAGCCGAACGGCTGAGTAACCACAGCAGATCGGCTATGTAGTTATATAGCCCTCTGAGTCGCCTTCGTTTGGGCAGCTTGATCGTCAAAATCCGAGTTCGTATGAGGGAGATATGGCCAAAACGGTACAGCCGCGCCAAATCAATTAACATCAAATACACGATAGATTACGATGAACTAGTAATAGACAAGTCAATAGATTACGATGAACTAGTAAAAGACAAGCCGTATGAATTACGACGAACTAGTAAAAGACAAGTCAGGAGATTTACGATGAACTAGTAAAAGACAAGTCAGGAGATTTACGATGAACTAGTAAAAGACAAGTCAGGAGATTTACGATGAACTAGTAAATGACATATTGGTGAATGGGCTCGAGACACTAATAACAAATTCTGAGTCTCGTATTAACAAACGATATATATATATATATGTATAACATAACATATATATATACATATATATATATATATATATATATATATATATATATATATATATATATATATATATATATATATATATATATGTATATATATATACGACAAACTTTATACGTTTAATATAATCGTTAAAACTCGATTAGAAAATCATTAACAATGATTTAGATTAAACGTATGCGATGACATTCGAGACGTGGGATTATTTACTTTATAAACGAAAGTAAATACAAAGGGATATATAAACGACTAACATATCGTTTTAGAAATATTATTTTGTATATAAAACGAGTAAACAACTTTCATATATATATATACACACTCGACACTTATAGTTGTATATTCACATATATACACAAAGTGATAAACGTTCGACAAACGTACGATCTAATAATATACTACAAGTATATTCACCAAAGTATACATATATAGAACAAATATATGTACATACGATAATAACGAATTCAAGGACTTACAATATTAGGAAATTAGCAACTTCTTTAAAACAAACAAACCAAACATAAGTCGATTAAACAAATCAACCGTACTTATGTAAATACGTTATTTGTATATAGGTTAACATACCTTGGGCTTTTATCTGTCGACTGCTAGCATTCATACCGAGCAAACCAATGTGAGTTCACAGCCCCTCTTTTACTTGTTTTAAATGCTTTTAAAACCTGGGGTGAAAAACATAACAACTATTTTACTAGAACATGCTATAACTGTTTGTAACTGCTTTGGTACTTATGTGTTTCCTAATTGCTTTGTGTACTTATGTGACACTGATTATGTGAATGATTGCATTGAATAAATGAGAATTATTGGTGTTTACTTTCATTGAATGACTGATTATGTGAACATTACCTTAGGATACTTGCTTTCCTATAGGTGTTTTGGATTAGGATACTTACATTCCTACCGACCGTTATGAGTAACAGTATTTGACTTACATGTCAACAACTCTTGAATGAATATGGTTTAACAAACCACTTACAAATATAAAACCTGTGAATTCACTCAACCATGTGTTGACTTTTTACTATGTTTTTCAGGTAACTAGCAGCACAAATAAGACTGCATGCATATGGAGTTAGGCGATCCGTGACTAATTAGGATGCCACATTTTTAGGACATTTAAGATATTTTTATATAAATGATTTACATTAATCATTCTTATGAAACATTCTTTTGAAAGCTGTGTATTTTATACAGATTGTATTTTTTTAATACTATCCTACGACTTTAGCGACTTGTAGTCCTTTTTGTTACAAACTATCTTCATAAATGGCATCTTAATTTACTGTTCAGCAATAATCATAAGCTCTGATCTGGCATGATGTTCAACGTTGACGTCAGCACCCCCGCTCATATTAATGCTTCCGCTAACCGCGCGTTGACCGCGCTGACCGAATTTGGGGGTGTCACAATTCTGTACCGGTATGTGTTTTATTTGATTCAGGAGCCAATTGTTCTTTTATATCTATGAACTTCTGTGATAGACTGAAATTGACTCCTACTGTTATTACAAATCCTATCGAGGTCGAAGTAGCTAGTGGCAAAATGGTTCCGGTTACCACATCGGTGACTGGAGCTAATATTTTGATTGAGGGCCATAATTTTCCCGTTTCTTTCCTTTTGATGCCTATCCCCGGTTTTGATGCGGTTTTGGGTATGGATTGGTTGAGCCAACATAAGGCTACCATTGATTGCCATAGAAAGTTAATTAAACTTCCAATCTCGGATGGGTCACATGTAGTGGCTCGGGGAGAACGGGAGAGTGGTAGTATTCCTTTAATCTCATTGTTGAAAGCTAGAAGATCTTTAGCTAAAGGGTGTGAATCGTTCTTGGCTTACATTATTGATGCTAAGTTAGAAAAGAAAAAGGTCTCCGATGTCCGAGTGGTTTCTGAATACTTAGATGTCTTTCCCGATGAGTTGCCTGGTTTACCTCCTATTAGAGAAGTGGAGTATAAAATTGATTTGATTCCTGGTTCTTCTCCAGTAGCTAAGGCTCCTTATAGATTAGCTCCTTCCGAAATTAGAGAAATAATGAGTCAAATTCAGGAGTTATTAGATAAAGGCTTTGTTAGACCTAGCTCTTCTCCCTGGGGTGCACCGGTGTTATTTGTTAAAAAGAAGGATGGCACCTTGCGTATGTGTATTGATTATAGGGAGTTGAATAAGAGAACCATAAAGAATAAGTACCCTTTGCCCCAAATAGATGAGTTGTTTGATCAATTGCAAGGGTCATCTTATTTTTCTAAAATTGACTTAAGGTCGGGTTATCACCAAGTTCGGGTTTGTGAGGAGGACATCCCTAAGACGGCTTTCCGCACTAGATATGGTCACTATGAGTTTTTGGTTATACCATTTGGGTTGACCAATGCTCCGGCGATTTTCATGGATTTGATGAATAGGGTATGTCGGCCTTTTCTTGATAAATTTGTGATTGTGTTTATTGATGACATCTTGGTGTATTCTAAATCAGAGGCCGAACATGAAATGCATTTGAGATTGATTTTGGAAACTTTAAAGAAAGAAAAATTGTATGCTAAATTCTCTAAATGCGAGTTTTGGTTGTGTGAGGTACAGTTTTTGGGACACATAATTTATGAGAACGGGGTTAAAGTGGATCCATCAAAGATTGAGGCTGTCATGAATTGGCAAGCACCTAGATCTCCTTCTGAGATTAAGAGTTTTCTAGGATTAGCGGGCTACTACCGGAAGTTTATAAATGATTTTTCTAAGATTGCAGGTCCTTTGACTAAGCTAACTCGGAAAGATGTTAAATTTCAGTGGACTGAACGACAGGAATCAACTTTTCAAACTTTGAGGCAGCTTTTGTGTCAGGCTCCTGTTTTAGCCTTGCCTGATGGGTCTGATGACTTCATTGTTTATTGTGATGCTTCATCTGCAGGTTTGGGTTGCGTTTTGATGCAACGAGACCATGTTATTGCCTATGCATCGCGTCAATTGAAACCTCATGAGATTAATTATCCTACCCATGACTTGGAACTAGCGGTCGTGGTTTTTGCTTTAAAAATTTGGAGGCACTATCTTTATGGCACGAAATGTGTCATTTGTACGGATCACAAAAGTCTTCAATATATGTTCACTCAGAAAGAGCTCAACATGCGACAAAGACGATGGTTGGAACTGATCAAAGACTATGATTGATAGATTCGTTACCACCCGGGTAAAGCCAATGTTGTGGCGGATGCATTAAGTCGGAAATGAAAACCAGAAAAACTTAGTTTTATGCGTTTGGAGGTTTCTTCGGATTTGATTGATCAATTGAAAGTGGCTCAAATGGAGGCATTGATGGATGAAAACTAGAAATCAGAGGTTATGTTAAAAAGGAAGGTTTTGTTGATCGATGAATCTCGGGGTTTGAAGACCTTTCAATCCCGAGTTTGGGTGCCTTTGCTTGGTGGTCTTAGAGATGTGATTTTGTTGGAGGCTCACAAATCTAGATTTTCGGTTCATCCTGGAAGTACTAAAATGTATCATGAGTTAAAACCATTGTATTGGTGGCCTACTTTGAAATTGGATGTAGCTAGATTTGTGGAATCTTGTCATATTTGCTCGCAGGTGAAAGCCGAACATCAAAAACCATATGGAGCTTTGAAACAACTTGAGATTCCCGAGTGGAAATGGGAGCATATTACCATGGATTTTGTAACGAAATTGCCTCGAACGGTTAAGGGTAACAACATGATTTGGGTAATTGTTGACAGATTAACCAAGAGTGCTCATTTTCTTGGTACTAGTGAGACAGCATCTTTGAGCAAGTTAGCACAGTTGTATATTAATGAGGTGGTTTCTAGGCATGGAATTCCGTTGTCCATTGTTTCCGACAGAGATTCTAGGTTCACATCGGGTTTTTGGCAAAGTTTACAGCGGGAATTGGGTTCTAGAATAAATTTGAGTACGGCTTATCATCCCCAGGCTGATGGTCAGTCTGAGCGGACTATTCAGACCTTGGAGGACATGTTGCGAGCGTGTGTTTTGGAATTTGGCGGGTCGTGGGATTCTCATTTACCGTTGATTGAATTCGCCTATAATAATTCTTTCCATTCGAGTATAGGCATGCCACCCTATGAAATGTTGTATGGTCGTAAGTGTAGAACACCCACTTGTTGGTTAGAGGCGGGTGAAAAACAGTTTGCGGGTCCTGACATAGTACAAATTACAGCCGGTAAAGTAGCTATAGCCCGTGATAGGTTGAGAGTTGCTCGTGATAGGCAAAAGCAATATGCCGATCCGCGTCGTCGACCCGTGTCTTTTGTAGAGGGCGAGTTGGTTTATTTGAAAGTCACCTTGGAAGGGTGTTATACGGTTTGGGAAACGTGGTAAGTTAGCTCCTAGATTCATTGGACCGTTTAAAATTCGACAAGTTGTCAATGATCAAACGGTGTCCTTAAATCTTCCTCCGGAATTGGCGGGTATTCATGATACCTTTAATGTGTGCTACTTAAGAAAATGCAATGTGGAGGACCAATCCCAAGTTCTTCCATTGCGAGACTTGCGTGTTGACTTAAACCAGAGACTCGTAGAAGAACCCGTAGAGTTATTAGATCGTAAGGTGACTAAACTTCGAAAGAAGGACATCCCCATAGTGTTGGTTAAGTGGAATCACAGTTTAGGTCCGAATCTTACTTGGGAGACTGAGTCTAGCATGAGGACACGTCATCCTAATCTTTTTGAGCATGGTGAGATTTCGGGGACGAAATCTCCTTAAGGAAGGGAGATTTGTAACATCCTCGACTCGGGCCTAGTAGAAATACGGTATTTTCCATTTCTTTATTGTATTTAAATCGCATTTAGAAATAATGGGTATTATTTTGGATAATATAAATTAATAGGTCAAATGGCTAAAAGACTTATTGTGATAAATAAATTATTATTTATTTTAAATTAATTTAGTTGACGGTATAATAAAACTTATTGACACGCAAAATGGTTTTAGGTTCCAGACAATAGATTTAGAATGGGTATAATTTTAATACCAATTTGTACTGCTTTTGATGAATATGTCGACCTTATTTCCTTCTTCTCCTGATTTTGTCTAACACCTCTCAAGAACACACACTCTCACTTGAAATTCATGAGAAAATCATCCCCATAAACAATTGTAGCTGTGATTTTGGATTTAACATCTCATCTTCATCTTCTCCATCTGATCATCATCTCCATTGTAAGCTAAACTATGCCCCATTATGTGTTCTTGCTTGATTTGGTTAAATTAGGTTAAATTGATGATGCATGTTTAGGATTTAGGGTTTGATGATGTTTATGTGTTGTTATAACATGTTTGTAATTGATGAATGTGGCTATTCTTTGGTTAAAATCGAGTATTGCATCTGCATTTGTGAAATTTGGGTTTTGTGTTCGTGCATATGGTGTTGCAGGTCTGTGATGTTGCTGGAAAATGCGCGAACGCGATCCCAGCCTATAGCCAGGATCGCGTTTCATAGTTATAAACGTCACAGGTCAAAAATTGCTCTGGGGAACGCGATCCCAGTCCCATATGTCCGGATCGCGTTTCATAGTTAAAAATGGTTACAGAGTGATTTTGTTCTTGGAAACGGGATCCAGCCATCCCTAACCCGGATCGCGTTTGCAAGTGTAATTTGGTAACAGAATATTTTTGAACTGAGGAACGCGATCCAGCCACTCCTAACCCGGATCGCGTTTGCTAGTTATAATCTGGCAAATTTGACAACTTGTGACTTGTGCACTTATGTTATTTAACTAATATTGAAGGTGTAGTATATGCAATTATTTGACCTTATATACATGATTAGATTGTAATAAACTTGATACGAGAATCTAACTCGGGTTTTGATTTGGTTCTCATATAAAACGAAGGCTCAATAAAATAAGATCTTTGAGTGGAGGCCGTGGTCAACAAGGGTGAGTGGATCATTGACTTTCAGTCTAAGTTGGTTGTAACGATCTTGTTACAGCGGGTAAATTTGGTTGTACATCGTGCACTGTTTATGATATATATATTGCCATGATGATTATGGATTATATGAATTGTTCAGAGGTCAATTGCGATTGAGTTTGGGTACTATTACTTGGATAACATTAGAGCCTTGTACATGTGTTGTTCATTGAGATAATGTTGGAAGCAGTAATAGTACCAAACTATCGGTTAGATCACTGATTTGGCCATCAGTGATTGTAAGTGTTGCTTGGGGGCCTCCGCGGCATTTGGGTGCCTCAAGGACCACCGATCCTCTTTGAAGTTAGTTGTTGATTGCTTAGTTGTAAACAATTGTTATGCTAAATTAGATTGGTGGTTATTGATCTATTCACTTAGCTTTGTGCTAATCCCTCCTTATCGCTTCTTGCAGGTTATCATAAGTATGTGGGTATGCAAGAAGTTGGGTTTTGGAATGTTTGACGATGCATACTCTGTTTTGAGCAATATGTCTAAGGCTTTAAACTATGATGTATTTGAATAACTTTTCGAACTTAGGATGTGAAGTTTAAGCAAACTGAAAAGTTGTAATATACTATGTAGATTGCCATTTTGGTTTTATTATATGCAATCTAATGTGTTTAATTAAAGAGGCGCTTCCACATGTAAAAAAAAAAGCCTTGTGAAATTTTGATGTGTTATAATGAATGGTGAGAATGCAGGAAAAAGAAGTAAAAATCTGTAAAAATCATTCCATACGCCGGATGGATTATTCCATCCGCCGTATGGATCAGTGATCAAGGCCCAGGAGTAAGCGGGACTGGGCTAGGGCTTATATTCAATCCATACGCCGGATGGATTATTCCATCCGCCGTATGGATCACTTTTCCAGAGTGTATAAAATCGGTTGCATAAAATCATTAGGAAAAAATTCACATATTCGATTAGGGTTTATAGTTTTCGGTTCCAGAAGTCTATTTACGAATATTAGGGTTATTTTGGAGGCACTAGAGATCAAGATTGAAGTTATTTCATTCTAGTTTCGAGAGGTTCATCTTTTGATTTGGTATTACTTTCGTTTATTTTATATTATTGATGAATTTGGTATTCTATAATCTGAGTTTTACTTATTTTATGATGAACTGAATATTTAAAGTAGTTGTGTAATTGATTAAGCTCAGATTATGATTATTGAACGATTAATATTGCATTATCGAATAAGTTATTTGATTGAGAACTATTATATTACTCGTAAAACCTTGTTTATTGGTGATTGCTAGTGATTATTTCTTAACGTGGTTAATGATATTGATGAGATTGATTTCCTTTAATGTCATTGATTATTGATGGTTATTAATTTTAGAATTTTAACCATTGCTAAATATGTTGAATCTGATAGGTTAAGATAATAAGAATTATGCAATCTAAAGTGAACAGGACAATAAGAAATTATTGGGTATTGTTGATTCATACCATTAGAGTCAATTATAATAAGTTGTGAATGTTTAATGCACAATTTAGGGTAAAGCACACAATAGACTAATAATCTTGTGACATTGGATCAATGTTTAATGTGGACCCTTAAATTGTAGAAATTAGTTAACCTGAACAGGAGACTAATTTACATTCAATTTAGAATCTTTGATTAGTGACTAAATTGATTTAAAAGGAATCACAATTAAATAATCAATATGCGATGAATCTTTATATATGAATCTGAGTGAAGTTAATTATACAATTACTATTCCTTCCTATTGTTATCTATTTATTTATTTAATTATTTTAATTTAAAGTTTTATTTAGTTTCAATTATTCTTTACAAATTTATGTTCGAACGGAACTCAAACGCCTCCCTATTTACTGCTTTCTAGATTAATTAGTACTTTCTATTTATATAAATAAACGCTGTTCCCTGAGATCGACTCGGACTTACCAAGTCTATACTTACATTCGATCAGGTATTCTTGCCTGGTTGTGTGAAAGTATTTATTAGGTAAATCCATTTCTAAATTGTAAATCAAGACCTTTCACGACACACCACAACCCAATATTCGTACAATCCTTAATACCAAATTATCATAATTTGTTAAGTACATACTTAGGTGTTATATTAAAATCCGACACAAAATGTTTTAAACCAAAACATATCCAAATCAGAGAGCGGTGCCAAACATTCCTCAACCCATACTTCAAGTTACCCACAACCAAAGCTAAACCTGCAAGAAGTAGGAAGGTGGGATTAGCACGAAGCTAAGTGAATAGATCCAAAACTATCAATCTAATTTAGCTTAACAAATGTCTACAGCAAGTATTACACAGAATCAAGAAGGATCGGTGGTCCTTGGGATACCCTCATTCCGCGGTGGTTTCCCAAGTAACACTTAAAACCAACTGAAGGCCAAGTCAGTGGTTAAACCGATAGTTTGGTACTATTACTACATACAACATAATTTCAGTGTTCAACATATGTACAAAGCACTTACGTTGTCCAAAGTAGTAGTACCCAAACCCAACACATTAGTTGACCCCCCAACAAATCAAATAGTCCACAACTATCATAGCATATAGGACACCAATAATCGTTCAAGAGATAACCATCATGGCAATATATTATCTAAGCAATCATTGCAATAAATTAAGTTTACCCGTTGTGACCATGTTGTTACAACTAACTTAGACTGAGAGTCCAAGATCCACTCACCCTTGACGAATACTGTTTCCACTCAAAGTTCTAATGTTATTGAGTCTTCGTCGTATCTGAAAACACAACAAAGGTATACGAGTCAATATCTCATCTCAAATATCCGCAACTTGAATAAAAGTGCATCATTGCCATCAAACATGATAACTCAATTTATAACACCTCAACATGTATATAATTCATAAATTAACCTATCATGATACCATGTTGCATGTTACTAAATTATATAAGCATATAACATATCAACTAGAAAAAGAATTAAAATTCATAAATGGTTTGCTGTTCCAGCTCAAGAAGCCGCCGGCTGGGTCACCAGACCCGCCGGCTCCTCCATTCGAACCGCCGGCTTAACCTACTAACCCGTCGGGTTCAAGGTGATTTGTGGCATCAGAACAAAGATGCTTTTTAAAGCCTCTAGGAGCCGTCATTTTTTTGGTTTAGGAACCACCGGCTAGGGTAATGAACCCCCCGGCTTGGGTCCTCAACCCGCCGGTTCCCTTAGTGTTACAAGCAAGCCGCGGGCCGGCTTGTTCTTCGTTTACAGCACCAGCAGGTGCTGTTCCAAACCTGCTCGAAACCTTAACTTCCAATTCACAATTTTCAGTTGTAAAACACGATTTTGACCAGAAATTAACCACAAGCAACATCTACAAACATGTTATAACAACAAACAAAGATCGTCAAGCCTCTATATTCAAACATGCATCAATCTTTCAAGCTATTCAAAACCTAACTCAAAATTTCATATTTGCAACTAAGGGAGCACACAATCCGAAATTCAAGCATGAAATCAGTCTCACAAGAATCATATGTACACATTTAAGCATAAAGTAACACCATTTCATCATTATTCTAAATCAATCAATGAACTCATGAAGAACTCATAAAAATACTTACAATCTTGATGAACTAAAGGGAGATGATGGTAATGATGTTGAAGACAACCAATTTATGCACAATCACAGCTTTATTTAAGTCCTAGAATCTGATTTTTTTTTTTTGCAAGAATTCCTTTGAGAGCATGTGTGTGTATTTTCTTGAGTGAGTTAGGCAAAAGTCAGGAAAATGAAAGAATAAAGGTCGACTAACTCATTTAACCCAACTCAAATACAGTGTAATATTATACCCGTCCTAAATCTATTGTCTAGAACCTAAAAATCATTTGCGAGAAAATACATTTTATTATACCGTCATCTAATTTAATTTAAAAAAAGAAATAATTCATTTATCACTATAAGTCATTTGAGCATTTGACCTATTAATTTCAATTATCCAAATAATACCAAGTATTCGCAATTAAAATTAAATAACAATAAAATAAGGAAAATACCGTATTCCCACTAGGCCCAAATCGAGGATGTTACATTAATTGTTATTTTTTACAAATAGACTTATTTTTTGAGACAAAATAAAAGTAAAGTGGACAATAAAAATGAGACGGGAAAAGTAAATTGTTTTGTTAAATGATGTGTCATCATTTAAAAACATGATAAATCTTTGAGGAAAAAAAGATTGAAAAGAGAAAGAGGAAAAAAAAAATGAAAAGGTAATAAGAAATTCAAACAAAAAATGAAAAGAGAAAAAGGGAAAAAATGAGAAGGTAAAAATAAAATTATGCTTGCTTGGCTCGAACCCATGATACTTCGTTTGAATGACAACTAAAAAATCGCTTGATCTGCGCGCATATATATGTTATAATTTCTTTCATATTTTATTTGAATACATTTGGATTTGGTTATTTATGCCACTCAAATGACGCCACTTTTCAGTAAGTCATAAAGCTATAGTAAAAAACCTTTGAGGAAAAAAATATTGAAAAGAGAAAAAGGGAAAAAAATGAAAAGGTAAAAAGAAATTCAAAAAAAAAATGAAAAGAGAAAAAGGGAAAAAAAAAAAGAGAGAAGGTAAAAAAAAATTATGCTTGCTTGGCTCGAACCCATGACACTTCGTTTGAATGACAACCAAAAACCGCTTGATTTGCGCGCAAATATATCTGATAATTTCTTTCATATTTTATTTGAATACATTCGGATCTGATTATTTATGCCACTCAAATGACGCTACTTATCAGTCAGTTAGTCAGAAAGCTATAGTAAAAACCCCATTCTCTATAAGTAGGTAGATATGTGGTCCAAAACGTACTATATAAAACTTTATAATTAAGACTCATCTCAACTTTGGTTGGAATGAATACGATTGCGTAAAAGTATATTGCATCAGTTATTACATTAACATAAGGATTAATGTATAATAATATTTCATATTTATCTTTTACAAAATTAGTTTTTTTAGATCGTATCTATCATTAGTCGATTCGAGCTAACAATTACTATATAAACTGTCAGTTTTGCTAACGTGTATCATCATGGTACACGTAAAAGTGCATTAAATAAAACTGTAATTTCCTTAAGTATTATAAATTAAAATTAATATTCGCATAAAAATGCAACTATTAGATTGAATTAATGAATATTTCATGCAAATGCGAATTATTAAGAAAATTTTGACTTCATTAAATACATTTTATCGTATGTCACGGCTTTATCAAAACCTATATATAAAATATATACTACAATACAATCAATTCATAAACAACTGTGGTGTCATAAAAGATTAGGTGTTTAGTGTTTCTTCCTAAAGGAAATATATAAAATACGCAGGGGCGGAGCCAGGATATCCAAGTAGAGGGGGCAAAATATTTTTTTTTATTTCTTTTATAGTTTAGTGGGGGCGAAAATTTAAAAATGTCATTAATACCTTAATTTTTTTTTTTCATTTTTATGTAATTTGAAAATTCTTATGGGGGCGGCTGCCTACGCTGCCCCCCGCCCCTGAAAATACGTACTCCCTCCGTCCCAAATTGTTTGTCACCAAGTTGAAAACACACATATTAAGAAAATCACATTAAATGCAGCTTTAACCTTAATATAATGACAACTTTAACCCTCAATCATTAATTAAATTGTTTTCTTTGAAGTGTGTGTAGTTTTAAAGTTAAGGGTAATATAGGAAATCTAATCATTAATGCATATTTAGTTTTAGAAGTGGGCAATAATTTTGGGACAAATATAAATAGTATGGTGGACAAACAATTTGAAACGGAGGGAGTATATCTTTTACCACATTAATCAAGTTTGTTGCGGGTTATAGAGGTGAATCTAAGAAGGAGCACCATTGACCAGCATTTTAAATAGGCTTTTGTGCACCTATAAATATTCTAAATCCAACAAAACCTACTAAATACATAAAAACGTACATTATTAAAACGTAACATCTTACACATATAACAAACTAATAACTAATTTTATGTTGGAAATTATCTAAAATCTAAAATTCTGATTATTCCACCGTACAAATGCATACGTAGTATTAATTATCAAGCGAAGTTACTAATATACCCTTAGGACAAAAATAAGAAAAAAGCCATGAGGAGATGATGAGTATGTGAATGAAATGATCGAGTAGTTGAAGATGAGGCCCCATACATGATGATGGTTACTTATCAAAAAAGTTGCATTTTTTTTATTTGCCCTCTTCTATATCTATTCTATGTATGTATGCAAAAGTAAAACACAACAAAAGGCTTATATGATAACTTCCTCACACTTTCTTCTCATCACTCTGATTAATTTCGATTCCACACGCACAAACAAATTATTGGTCACTATCGGTACAAACAATATCATCTATACATGCACGCAACATTACCACGTGTGTGTGTTCCGGCCTCCATCTTCAGTTTTATAGTCATCATATAAATAAATGTAATAACTCATCTCATATCGGTATGGTATGGATAAGAAATTTAAGTTTTTTATAAGTCTAAAGTTATGGCTAACAAATATATTTCATCATGACTTAGTTGAAACCTGAATGTATCCGGTTAGTCATTACTTTTGACTTTTGGGGGTGTTCTATGGGGTTTTCTACAGCCACCCCCGAATTACTGGGGGATACCCCCTGGCTTATTTGACTCCCGTGCAGTCCTTTTACAGTCCAGTTTTATTTAAAATTGGTCCCAGTTTCAGTCCTAGTTCAGTCCCAGTTCAGTACAGATGTGATTAATTAGATGGGTGGGGGGGGGGGGGGGGTAAAAGATGGAAAAAAGTGGGCCATGGGGGGTATCTATAGCAAGACCCGTGTTCTATATGTTATTAGAGACGTAGCCTCTCAGGGTGTGACGGGCACGCGTCTCGTGCATCTTCTGAGGTATGGATCCTGGTTATTAATTATGATTACGTTTAGGCCTGACGAGAATGTTAGGATTCTACACCGGTATGGATAAGAAAGATTGAGTCATGTTTGAGTCCCTTATAAATGTAAAGTTGTGGCTAACTGATATTTTAATTTCCACTGTAGTTTTAGTTGAAACTTGAAGGTATCCGATTAGTCATTACTTTCCGCTTTTGGGGCGTTTCAATAAGTGTTCAAAGAAAAGAAAAAAAAAAACAGTGGTTGTAGGAAATTGGGTTTGTGAATGAAGGTAACGATAAGAGAACAAAGAGTATTATGCTGTGGAACTTAGCGTGGAGTTTTATAATGTTAACAACAAATATAATTATTCAAAAACAATCTTTAGATGCATGGTTATAGATTTTTATCAGTTTGAACGACCAATCTATACCTCATTGTTTAAAAGGAAATTTGAACTTACAAACTCTTAGTTAAGGGTTCATCTTATACTGTTAATTCTCTAAAACAAATTACCTTTTTCATAGTACAACATAAATCAATACAAAAGACTCATCTATTGGTAGCTCTAAAAGGAGAGGGTATTTTAGTAATTGAACACTTGGGGTGTGTTTGGTACACTAGCTTATTGGAGCTTATGAGAGCTTAAGCCTTTTTTTTTTTTTTTTTTCATAAACTCGAGATTCTAGCATTGTTTGGTTGACAAAATTTTAAGAGCTTGTTGAAAAAATAAGTTACTAGAAGTAGTTTTTAAAAATAAGCTCATAGTTTATGAAATGAAAAATTACTCAAATACCTCTTATAAATTATTTAACATATATTTTTCATGTCGTTTTAAGTCAATTCACATATTTAAGCTCCAGCTAATTTGTCAAACACTTATAAAACAATAAGCTCCAGCTTAAGAAATAAGCTCCGGCTATAAGCTTCCAACTCTAGCTATAAGCTAGTTTTACCGAACACACCCTTGTAGTGGCACGGTTGTAAATGTTTAAATGAAGTTGTAAAAACATGGAAAGAAATGTCACAAAGTGATGAGCCCTGCTTCCTTTAATTGTTTCTTTCTTCATCGTCATTTCTCACTTTCTAAAAATTTAAAATTAAAATAATAATTTAAAAATGTCTGACAGAGTGACGGGCCACGTCAGCGCACCGGTTCTCTTCTCAACCATTATCCAATCAGAATTTAGCTCGATTCCCATCTTTACTTTTCGCTATGTGTCACCCCTAAACACCTGGACCTATCCACACACGTGTCATCATGGGACTTCCCCCTATCCTCTTTTTTTCTTTTATTTACCAAAAGTAGTCCTATACTTTAAAATATTATCATTTTACACCCTTATATGTTTCCATTCTCAACTTTTTCAACGAAAATTCATAATTGAGGATTATAAAAATTCACTACCCGTGTTATGCATCGTAGTATAAAATTCTATTGTGAGATGTGAATAAGGCATAAGTGATAGATATGATATCGTACATGTACAACTTAATTTATATAATAATTAATTATCAAAAAAAAAAAAAAATTATACTAAGTGAAAATAAATTATTCAAACTATGTCATACAACCAACAACTAAAAAAACGTTGAATTTATAGTTCAAAAAGGAAATAAAAGCATAAAGAGTAGGTGGTTAGTATGAATTGGACCAGCCAACAAAATGGGAATTACTTTGTTGGGTTTAATCGTAACAATTAGGTGGAAACCAACACATCTTTCGTTCAAACACGATTGTAACGTGACCCACATATATATCACCACTTGTCAATAAAAGTTATTTAAATCACCATCCTTTTACATTTACAATTTTTTTTAATATATAATCTAAAATAATCAAATTAATCATCCTTTTGCATTTTTAACCACATAAGAAAATCATGTAACTACAATAACATAAAATATTGTTTATTATTTAATTACTTTTTTTCTACTATTAAACAAGGAATTTCAAATAAATTCGCACTATGTTGACCTTTAGAACAACACCAGATAATAATAATAATAATAATTTAAATACTAGCGATGGTGTCCAACTCGTCGCTTTGCGCCCATGTGATGCGTAGGGGGATTGCACGTGTGGCGATATGACATTGGTCAATTTTGTTTTTTAAATATAAAAAGGCAAAAATAATGGGAAATTAAAAAAAATACCACTTTTTTTTGAAGTATATATGGATTTGCCATCCCGGAAAAAAAGTTGACGAAATACCACACGAAATCGCAAATCGCAAATTTGCGATTTGCGACCCCGCGTCTTGCTTTTGCGACCCGGTCACCGAGCGAGCCGTGGCTGGAATAAATATGCCATCGCAAATCGCAAAGCGCAAGCTTGCGATTTGCGATTTGCCTATTCCCGAGTAGTTTCCCAATTCCCGAGTCGTTAACGAGCGTTGTACGAGGGGTGGTGCCATCGCAAATCGCAAAGCGCAAGCTTGCGATTTGCGATTTGCCCATGCCCGAGTAGTTTACCGATTCCCGAGTCGTTAACGATTCGTGTACGAGTGGTGGTGCCATCGCAAATCGCAAATCGCAAATTTGCGATTTGCGATTTGCCAATGCATGAGGAGATGTGAACGAGACGTGAACGAGTTACCGACGACGTAAATGAGTTGCGATTTTAGTCCGCCAAAAAAAACCCAATGTTACATTATGTTTTACATTTTGATGTACTTATTTTATTTTTTATATATATACACATCTTTTTGAAAAAACATATTTTATATATATTTACACATTCCCTATTTTTTATATATCATAATCACAATTATTTGTTATCATATATATATATATATATATATATATATATATACACACATTATTTTTTATATATATTCTTTATTTACACATTCCCTATTTTATTTACACATTCCCTATTTTTTATATATCATAACCACAATTATTTGTTATCATATATTTACACATTAAAGAATATATATATAAAATAATTATGTGTATATATATCTATATATATATATATATATGTATATATATAATATATAATATATAATATATATATATATATATATATATATATATACAATTATGTGTAAATATATTTACACATAATTGTATATATATATATATACAATTATGTGTAAATATATTTACACATAATTGTATATATATATATATATATATATATATATTATATATTATATATTATATATATACATATATATATATATATATAGATATATATACACATAATTATTTTATATATATATTCTTTAATGTGTAGATATAGATATATATACACACATTATATATACACATAATTGTGATATAGATATATATACACACATTATTTTCTAATATATATACACATAATTATTTTATATATATATTCTTTAATCCGGATAACTGGGATGAAAGTTTTTTTGTGATTTTTTGGATATAACATTTTTTGGATAAGAATTTTGGATCAGATTTTTCGTGATTTGCGTAGATGTCGATGAGTTTTCCACCAAATTTCTGGATTACGCTTTGGAAGAGCTAGGTTATTGGGCTCCAAAGAAGTGGTTCTGCTACTATAAAGAGCCTGATAAAGACCTAGATACTGGTTTACAATTGATAACTGACGATGTCGGACAAATGAAGCAGATAACTGACTACGCGAAAATACATAGCATAGTGAGTAGTCAAATCTTGTAATTCGTATCTATGTTTCAATCAATTGGATGTTTGCCAAATTAAGTTAATCCTTATATAAGTTGTTTGTTTTTGTAGATAAAATTAAACATTATGTAATGAAGATGTTTTAGTATTGTTAAAACATGTAAAAATGAACAACAAGCAATTTCATTCACTCAAATTAACCACGATAATAAATAGCATAGGTTTTCTGTTATAAATAATTTAAGGGTCACTCAAATGAACACTTGGATAGCTCTGAGTCGGTTGAGACGTGGTTGCAGCTTCGTCCTCGATATGGCTGTTCGTTGTTTTTGTGGACGTTTTCTGCAAGTAAATATTTGAGGATGACATTAATGATACAATGTAATATTTTATTTTTTATATTAATATTTTCGGGAACTCACTTTTTTCGATCTTGATTTGGATCTTGATTTTGACCTTGACTTGGATCTTGTTGTGGTTCTTGATCTGCTTGGCTCGTCCGTTCTATCGTATGGAGCCATACAATTAACTCGACTATGACCATGTTCCTTGCAACGGCTACATTGCTTTGTGTATTTCCCTTTCTCCTCTCCTTTAGAAGGAATGCGTGCACGCCCAGGTGGGCGACCAGACTGCCTTTTCACAAGTATCGGCGGTAAGCAAATCTGTAGATTACCCGGATCGGCCCATTCTGAAGGATGAGGCAGTGGATTTATAGCCTCACTATAGGCCGCTCGATATGTTTCCGTGGTGAAATACCTCTCTGCAAAGGCGGACACGTTGTCCATATGAAAGTGACGGGTCACTGCCGATACGTGTCCGCAAGGTAAACCTGATAATTGCCATTGCATGCAAGTGCATGTTCTCGCTTCCAAGTTGACTGTCCCATTCTTTTTCCCGTCCACCACCTCACAAATCATATTTGTCGATGGGTTAACCCTCCAGCGCAGCGATTTGTTAACCCTTTTACCTATTTTGTGCTCCGCATATGGTGTGACAGGTGTTGTAACAGCTCCGGCAGTATTCCGATGTTTGAAATACCATTGTTGTACTGAAGATCGAAAAAACTTCAATAGCATTGTGACCGGCAGTTTCCTTGCATGCTTGGTCATGGCGTTAATGGACTCCGCACTGTTAGTTGTGAGGTAAGCATATCGTGTCCTTGTTGAATGATGCCGTGACCATCTTTCTTTTCCCACATCCGTAAGAACCTTAGTTGACGCCGGTAAATGTCTAGAAATGGCATCATAATGTCGATCGAAATCTGACTTACGGTACGCCTTACACATTTTCCAATAATGCCATTCGAAGTGCTTGACCTTTGAAGATTTGCTTTTCAAGTTCATCAATAGATGACGACAACACAAGGCATGAAATGCCTCTGGAAACACAGCAGAGATGCCGGATGCAATTGCTGGAGCCCTGTCAGAGATGAATGTCAGGTTGCTAATCCCACCTGCAGATTCAATGGCGTCTCGTAAGTTTCCTAAGAACCACGTCCAAACGTCGGACGTCTCTCCCGCCCCAATTCCATAGGCTAGTGGCAAGATGCCATTATTACCGTCCATCGCCACGGCAATCAAGTTAGTGCCCAAGTAACCCCCTTTCAAATGGGCAGCATCGACGATGATAATCGGGCGTGTATGGTTGACAAAAGAACGTACCTGCAAGTTCAGATTAAATAACACATAAATTATATATGAATGTACGTATGCGAACATAAGATGTAAACCAACAATCATTACTTACAGCTGCACCTATGGACATGTAACACATTACAAATTTATTCTCCTTGTCTGTACGGAGATTCGTAATGCTCCCCGGGTTATATAGCTTTAGGTTGTGGAGATAAATGGGAAGTTTCGTAAACGATTCAGCTGGAGTACCTCTCAACAACTCTATAGCGTAACATTTTGCTCTCCATGCTTGGTTGTATGTAAGGCTTATTTTAAAGCGTTCAGTCATATCAAGTTTTATCTCTTTGCCTCTGTATACACGTCCTTCCAAACTCATCGCCTCTTTTAAGATGTTACCAAGCACCTTCTTGCTCGCAGAACGGCTGTTAGGCATGTTTTGAGTACGCGAACAAGTGTGAACATCACGTAACTTCCTAACTTGGAAGTTGTGACTACGCGAACAAGTTGTGACATCACGTAACCTGGTCGGTACCCAATCCCACAAGCACCCGCTCAGCCGGCTGGGTAAGCACTCTCTCATCATCGACTCCTAAATTAACTGGTGGTGGTTCCTCATTCTCCTCTACATGCACCTTCAAAGGTTTCTGCAAAAGTCGTTTAACATGTGTCGGTGTAACATACGGCGATAGTCTGGCCGGAGCACGTCGACGATCTCGCATACTTCGGCGCAACTCATGTGCAACCGAGAACTTGCTCGCAGAAAAAAGCAGGGTGTCGGAAACATAACCCTCATCAACATCATCGTCATCACCAGCATCCTGAAAAAATAAAATCGTACGTGTTAAAAGGAAAACACCTTAACACATATAAAACGCTAGAAATAATCAACCTTATACCTGACGCGTCTCAACGATCTTCAACAACCGGTTTATAGTACATTGTTGTTCGTCTACTCGTTTGCCTAAAGTGGAAATGGTCTCTTTCATCGTCTGCATTTCGGCTCGTAAGGAATCATAAGTCCCTGGCTGAGATGATGGCCGAGAGGCCTCACGACGATCTGTACCCAAGGAATCATAAGTCGCCTGCTCGTCATGAGGTGGGGTCAAATGGAAATCATCGGCATCCTCCTTTTGACTACTCCGTGCCTTCTTCATTGGCCTCTCGGCAACTAGCTGGTCATCAAAGTATTTCCAGCTATCAATCCACCATTGGCACTTCTTTTCATGCTTATTCGGCTTCAAAGTAATCTTTGGAAGATGCTCAGGTGTAGTATCCTTCTGCATAAAACGAGTGTCATACACATATACATATACATATACATATACATTGGAAATGTTCTTTCTGTAAAACGGGAAAAACAATTGGCATTTCAGCTTACCGAGTGAGTCAAATCTCATCAATATTCCCCACATATTAACAACACCTTATTAATCAAATATATAATATAATTGGCATTTCAACTACCAACAAGTCTACTAAGTGACTATATCAAATTATTTCACTTACCGCAATCTGCAACAATTGCCCGAATTCTTTAAATTCAAGAACCTTCCTTTTGCGCTCCCAGTAGATCCCACGTGGTATTTTATCTCGTTTTGGCCTTGTAGCAACTGTCTCTATCTGACGATAAAAAGCCTCCCAAATCCACGTCTTGTAAACAATAACCAAAAAACATATCAGCATATTAATATATTAACATGTTATATATATATGTATTAATCGACGTATATATATATATATATATATATATATATATATATATATATATACATATACATATATATATACTTATACATATATCTACATGTATATATATATATCTGTATATGTATATGTATCTACATGTATATATATATATATGTATATGTATCTATATATATATACATATATGTATCTACATGTATATATATCTATATATATATACATTTATGTATATACATATATGTATCTACATGTATATATATCTATATATATATACATATATGTATCTACATGTATATATATCTATATATATATATACATTTATGTATCTACATATATGTATCTACATATACATATATCAACATGTATGTATATATATATATATATATATCTATATATATATACATTTATGTATCTACATATATGTATCTACATATACATATATCTACATGTATGTATATATATATATATGTAAATGTATGTAAATGTATATATATATATGTATATGTAAATGTATGTAAATGTATATATATATGTATATATATGTATATGTAAATGTATATATATATGTATATGTATATGTATATATATATATATATATATATATATATATATATATATATATATATATATATATATATATATGTATATGTATATATATATATATATATATATATATATATATATATATATATATATATATATATATATATATATACGTCGATTTATACATATATATATATATATATACGTCGATTAATACATATATATGTTAATATATATATACGTCGATTTATACATATATATATATATATACGTCGATTAATACATATATATAACATATATATATATATATATATATATATATATATATATATATATACATGTAGATATATGTATATGTATATATATATGTAAATGTACATATACATATGTAAATATACGTACATATACGTACATGTATATGTAAATAATATTGGAATGCTACCTTACACGCCCAGCCAAAACCACTCAACGTGTACTGCATCCCGATTTGAGTCAAACGAGTCTCCAAACCCTTATCTAACTGCTCAAAAGTTCTGGCCCAAATAATATTACCCCAAGGGTACCCGTCACAAACACCAAAATCCTCAACCATATGCATATAGTCATCCTCAACAATATGCGAACCCTGCTTTCCAAAAAAACCTTTATATATCAACATGAGCGTACACACGCGCACACAATCCTCATCGCTCAATTTCCTGGGCCCACTAAACAAACCTCTATCTCTAAACTTCTTCTCAATGTCTGAAACATGTATGCTGCGATCGCAAAAATCCGGAAATAACCGCTCTTTAAATGCCGGGGTCATCTCTCGAACCTTTTTGGGAATATGATCTGCCATCCTTTCATTGGGACCGAACCGAAAACCAGTCACCAAACAAAACTCCCTCCGACCGAATCGTATAAAATGGTCATCGGTGACCCTAAACCACAACTCATCCACCTCCGCCCGAGGGTGCTTTAGCCCTGGCCGCTCCGTTCGTCGAAACTGTAGTATATGATGTACAAAACCCGGGTCATTTTCCAGAGCCTTCGCATCCAACCAATGCCCAAAACAATGATCTCTAAATATCTTTTTTTGATCTTCTGTCAACGCGGACCTGATATGGGTAACAACAGTCAACTGGCTTTTCAAAGTCAGTTTTGCACTAAAAATGTCCTGCAAAATAATCAATCAAGCAAACAAGTTTCATTATTAATAACAGGGATACCTTAATAACACGCAATAAAACTATAGCTTTAGTGGAAACGATAAATAGAATTTTTATAAAAAATTGGAAATGTCCTTTCTTAAAAACGGATAAACCAGCTAATATATTAGCTCATCAGAATTCAACATAATTTCTCAAGTTAACAACGCTATACATATATCGACACTAAAAAAGTCATATCTATACTACTTAATAAAGCATTCATAAACTTATTCGACTTTTAATTAAACTTTTAATTAAACTACTGTATATATATATACATGTATATATATATATATATATATATATATATATATATATATATATATATATATATATATATATATATATATATATATGTTAATATATATATATATCTATATATGTTAATAACATTATTGCCTTTGAAACTTTCAATCTACTCAAGCTAGGATGCAATCGACAAACTACTATCAAATACGAGTAGTAAGTACACCTTCCAATATTCAGTATCAAATACGAGTAGTAAGTACACTCTATCTCTCTTGCATGCATATTTCAAAGTTAAGATTACTTCTATTTTATTTTTATAATTATATAACATACAAAGATCTATTTATATTTATGCCATACAAATATATAATCATCATTAATTATTAATTATCATTATATATTCAACATTTTTAACCAAATAATAATAAATTTATCGCAACTTCATTTAACGAATACAAAGATCAAGTTCTACACAAGTCGAATCAATTGTAATGCATATTCAACTTTTCAAACGTACTCAACTCCAAAATGACATCCATATACATTAAGACATTATCTAAGCACTTAAACTCAAAAAAGGGATATATATGAACAAAAATTCAACAAAAAAAGATGTTATTTTTCACTGTGGCATTTCATCGAGCACGTGGTGTGCACACATATTTATAGCATCAAAAACGAATAAAACGCGTACATACAACAACTATAATAGCAACACAGCAACGCAATGCCATACCTGAGAATCGGACATCTTCACGGAGTAAACGGAGGCGGTGAGTGGTGGCGGTGGTGATTTCGGATTTCGCGATTTCGGTTGTTTTGATGTGATACGGCTGGGTGGCTGAGGGTGGTGGCGGTGATACTAAGGCCGAAGGGCGGTGGTGGTGGTGTGGCTCAGGGTGGTAGTGACGGACGTCCGGTGGTGGTGGTGCGATGTGGAGGGTGGTGTTGACGGAGTACCGGGTATTCGGATTCGTAGGGGTGACGGGGTGGGGTGCGTCGGAGGGGTGCGTCGGAGGGGTGACGGATTCGTAGATCGCAAAAGGGTGTTGCGATTTGCGGTTTGTGGTTGGGTGGAACGGTGGTACGGGGTGGTGTGGTCGGGGTGGTGTCACAATGACGATGAGGACCGATTTACGGTTTAAATGGAAACATAAATCGAGTTTTTTTTTTTTTTTAAAATAACGAGCGGAGGTAAATCGCAAATCGCAAATATGCGATTTGCGATTTGCGTTTACCGGGTTCACGTCATCGGTAACCATCGCGATCTCGTTCACGACTCGGGTATAGGTAATCCGCAAATCGCAAACTTGCCCTTTGCGATTTGCGTTTACCGGGTATTCTGGATCAAGTCATCGGTAACACGTTGCGCTCTCGTTCACGACTCGGTAAAGCGCAAATCGCAAATCGCAAGCTTGCGCTTTGCGATTTGCGATGGCACGTACATCCCGGACACTTCTCGCTCGGTGAACGGGTCGCAAACGCAACATGCTGGATCGCAAATCGCAAATTTGCGATTTGCGATTTCGTGTGGTATATCGTCAATTTTTTTTTCGGGATGGCAAAACGATATATATCTCTAAAAAAAGTGGTATTTTTTTTAATTTCCCGAATTTTCCTTGCCCTACTTCTTTTTACTAGCTCCCTCTCTTTTTTCAAAACAAGAATATATGATTAAACATTTTTTATTGGAATAAAGTTGGATTACAAACATATAGTGATATCGGAAAACCTTTGAATTAAAATGTATACAAGTGTTATAAAAGTGAAAAACAAAGCTATTTTGTTAGGCTAAAATCATTAACTACCTCAATTGACAAATTATGATGACGATTGATATAACAAAAGTATGACGAAAGTTCAACGTTTTGAGACGTTTTTTAAAGGGGAGTGTAGTCGGTTAATACTAACACGGTTAATAGTTTCTTTTTATGTTCATTGTGAGACTGGTTGATGAATGTCGTTCAGATATTCGTTAACCCTTTTTTTTTCATTACAAAGTCTTTTAGCGATGTATTTTAGATCCCAATAGTCAAGCCATGTGTTATGCACTTGATTACTACACATAAAAAAGGACCATTGGATCCCATTTTTATAATACTTCATCCATTGAAATTGTCGTTATTATTATTATATTTAAATTTAAATTATTTAAATACATACATAGTTCTGTAGTAGTTATTTTTGTAATCAAAACCTTACTTTAGGGAACACGAGCTTCCAAATTTCAAACCTTATATGTATTTATAATTAAACTCATTGTCAAAAGTTTGATCACGTATTCAACAAAACACGCATATTTCTTTTTTAAATTCCCCCCCTTTTTAAAACTTTTTTATTATCTCCTTTTCATTGGTTAATGGTTATGATTTTAGCAAATTTACATGTTATGATGGCATATTTTTTACTCTAAAACAATAATAATGAATATGAAAATTCACATTTTTTATTGTATAAACTAATTACATTTAAATTTCGTTGCTCGAGCTTTCTAAATTGTTACTGTATAACTTACGTAATTAGATATCAAACTATCCGATACTAATACACAAATCAACTATTAATCTTCTTAATATTAACTCGCTTTTGAATAAAATTTTTTTACAAAAATAATTAATTTCTCTAGCTTCAAAGTGGATTTTATACAATTTATACCGCGCGAAAGTTGTTTAATCGTGCATATGTTAATTGATGTTAAGTGTTTTATAAAAAGCAAAGTAGCCAATTACAATAATAGTAATAAATACTTTTATAAGAATGCTTTAACCGTTTAAAATATAAGAGAAATATTGACGAGTTGCTTGCGAAGTCTAGGAGGGGATGTTTGGAATAAAGTTTTTTAGAAGTTAAAAGTACAATATTCCCATTAAATCTACATTATTATTCTCTCTAAATAGTTCTATCGTTTAATGTTAAAATCGCTATCACAATTTATTTTATTATTATTATTATTATTATATTTAAATTTAAATAATTTAGGATATCTTGTTGGTTGATGTCATCCAATTGGCCTAGACCATGGTTCAGTTGACACTCGCCGTCCAATAATTGCCACGTGGAGGTATTTAATTGGACCAAATTTTATTTTTCTTAGATACATCTATATAACTAGTTTTATACCCGGGCGTTGCCCAGTCTAACTGCTATACAAATACATATAACTAAATAAGTAAAACAAACAATAATATCATAAATTTTAATGGAACAAATCATAAATATTTTTAAATAGAGCAAACCAATATCATAAAACACAGACATGTACAAGTTTCCTTTAACCTTAGTGTTATATCTAAGTTTTGCCCAGTTATATATCTATTTAAAATCATATGCATAACAATAACAATAGTACATCTACAAGTATACAATGTGTATGTTCTCATTTTTACATAAGGGCATGAAAATCAAAGTGCTTATTAGTGTTGCTGCACCCATATTAGACCTTGCCTTTCAATGTTAGAAAGCCAGAAGGGCCACCGTTCAGATAGGTGTGACTTCTGTTTAAACTGTATGGGCTTAAGCTTGATCAAAGACATTCACCAAGTCTTCTTCTCAGTCAAAACACACATGGAGTTCTTGCCTTGAACAAATATTAAAGTGACCGATATAAACCCCTAACTTAAACCAAGATCACATTAAAGAAAACATTTTTTTATATATGGATTTGACCTCAAAAAGAAGATATATAAAGAACAACATATGTACCTAAAATTGTCGGAGTGTCTCGTAACTGGTACACATTGGGTGGTGGTGCATGGTCTGGCCTTCCTTAATACATGTAAGACTTATTTAAAAAGTATAAAAGAAATGAAGATATTTGAAGCGAAAAGAATATATACCAATCTTATAGCAACCTGCTTGAGTGCCTGGTTGCATACTCAGTTACACCAGCAACCTTATTTTTCATCAGCCTTAGACATGAGCATTCTTACTTGGTCATTTAAGGCAAACATAAAAAAACATAAGCATGGAGATATCTAGGCGTTTCGCGAACACATGACCAAAATATAGTTTCAATGGTGATGTATTTAGCTCTTAAATAGTGCAGATCGGTGTTTCTACATGTGTGTACAATATCTAATTCCTATTATCAATATCACAACATGTTTAACAATAGAATAGAATGTAAACAAAGTTTGAAGCATGTTGAAAAATTTTCCATGAAAAATTAATATCAAATGCATCTCATACCAAATACACTAATCACTTGAAACTTGAAAGAACTTAAAAAATGAACGAATATATTTTGCAGACATCTTGACCCCTTAATGCTGAACCCGCCCATATTTCCACCTCTAGATAATCATAGTGTCTTACTTGAAGGATCATGAATCTTGTTCGTGGGTATTTCCTTGCTTCACATGTATAAGAAGTAGGAACCCGGGTTTCCCCATATAGATGAGGCTTCTTTGAATTCTTCGCTACTGAATTACCATATGGTAGAGAAATCATCATCAACAATGACAAAGTCCCCTGGTAAGAACTCAGACCACCTACAAAACGTTGAATTTAATATGTTTTAGGTGACTTTCCAGTGAATTAGAAAAAAAAAAAAGACGGTTAATTAAGCTATCTTAAACACAACTTCCATTCAAGGAAATGTAATCGATCAACAAAAGAGGCAACTATTGAAACGGAATAAACCTAGTTATAATCACAAGCATGTCTTATCGTAACACAATACTGATGATTTGGTACTAACGTCCATAACTTACGATCGAACAACAAACAAATACATCCTCCAAACCTTTTCTAATAAACAAAACTAAGAATTAATTAACCAAACTCATTTTATCTTTTAACTGCCAAAGTGTCAATTCTACAATCCTTTAATTTGATCGACTTGCTAGATAAATCCACACTTAATTATTTGAAGTTGTCACATTGTATGAACTGAAGTATAAAATTACATTCATATGCCTTTATAAAAAGCATCACTTTTATAACCTATACCTAAAAAAACATACAATTTCATCAGATATCTATATTCTACATGGTAGAAATGTCTCAAGTGCAATTTATTTTATTATTATTATTATTATTATATTTAAATTTAAATAATTTAGGATATCTTGTTGGTTGATGTCATCCAATTGGCCTAGACCATGGTTCAGTTGACACTCGCCGTCCAATAATTGCCACGTGGAGGTATTTAATTGGACCAAATTTTATTTTTCTTAGATACATCTATATAATTAAATTAATACTTAAAACAAAACACCTTCCTCTACGCCCTTCACTGAATTTTCCAAAATCAATCCAACGATCTAGATTTACTTTTCATATTTGCACTTAAGCCCCTAAAACCCCTAAATATTTATATTATGATATTAATTAATTAATTAATTAATATTTAAATTATGGAGAGAAAGGAAAAACGGTCAAAAACATATTAAATAGTAAAAATAATCCCAAAAAGATAATAAAGAATATTATATTAAAATAGATACTCCGTAAATTCAAAAAAAAAAAAAAATAGTCGACATTTTAGGGAAGTCTACATCTTTTCAAAACTAACTTAAGGCTATCTTAATAAAAAATTTATTTTTATATATTACACTAATATTTATTCATATTTGTAATCATTTTCGATACCTATATGTATCCTTCATTATTCATGTTTGTCTTCATCATTCAACTATTTATCCTCTCCAAAATTTTCAAGCCTCCAAAAAACGTTTTGTTGAAGACCTAAGACCACTCCAACAGTGTTTTCATCATTTCTTTCTTCCTTTGTGACAGCTCAGCGCCACGTAAGCACATCCAACACTGACGAGAGACTGGCAAAGCACCGTCAACAATCATTTCTTCTTTTATATTTCTGAGACCTGCTAAATATTAATTTAATTAATTAAACACAAACTAAAAAAAAACTATTTCATTAATAATTAAAAACATTACATTAATAAATAAAAACATTAACAATTTTTTTTAAAACATATAATACCTCGGAAGCGCAGGTCAACATACATTATAATTTACACGACACATTATACATGAAAGTTATACTATTTCAAATCTCAGTAAATCAAAACGGGTGTTATATAATTCAAAACACAACTAGGACTCATTCCAAACCAATTATCAGAGTAATCGCTTGGTCAAACATTCCGTCCCAAACAAAGCTTCTTGCCCGCCCGTTATATCAAACCATAACCTGCAAGAAGTAGGGTGGTGGGATTAGCATAAAGCTAAGTAAGTGAATAAATAATCAACAATCCAACTTAGCATAACAACTCTGTTTACAGCAAAGCATCGTAAGCATATAACAACCCTGTTTACCACAACAGACTCGTAAACACATAAACAGGCTCGTAAACACATAATCTCAATGAGGACTGGCGGTTCCTGGGGAAACCTTCAGCCAAGAACCCTTCACAATCACTGCAGGCCAATACAGTGAATAACCGATAGCTTAACGCTATTCCCACACGACTAAGGTTCCTATTAACGATATGTACAAGGAACCCTCAATCGGCCAACAATTGCAATTAAGCCCAGCACCAGGCTGACCTCAATACCACATCATGCACAATGGCAGTATATCAGATAATCACATAATTCATAATCATCATGGCATCATGTCAGATTAAACAGTCTATCAAACAATAATTTCATCATGGCAAACTAAATAGTCTATAATGGTAATACTACGTTTACCCGTTGTAACCAAACCTGTTACAACTAAATTACACTGAGGATTACAGATTCACTCACCGTTACGTCAACCGATAGCTCAGAAGTCTAATATTACTAAGCCTTCTCCCGTATCTGAGAATACAAATAAATAATGAGTTAGTAACTCATTCCATAATCATATAACATATTTCAATACATAGTATCAAAATAACAACAATTATCATATTGCAAATAATAATCATATTACTTTACAACTAATAGTTTAAATCAAGTCATCATAATCAATTTATATAACCATTTACTCAAGCAAGTAATCCCTGAGGTTTAAGAAAACAAAAGTCCAATCTGGAATGAAATCAAAAAGTCCCGAAACGAGGTTCAACAATTGAAAAATACCATTTTCGGCCCCTAAACGACCCCGAAAGGCCTAAAACTGCCTAGTGAAATTTTTTAGTCACTAAAGGTTCACTAACACTTATGCACTTTTAAAATTTGTAAAACAAAATTTTGCCAACTACCCGCCGGATTAACTTGTACCCGCCGGATACTTTCCAAAACTCACTACCCGCCGGGTAAATGGGTTACCAGCCGGGTAACACCCATTTCCAGCGACATGTATCTTCTTCAAAAACCTAGACTCGAAAATCTTCCAATTCAAACACATAACTCAGATTCTAAATCAATCAATTCAGCAAACAACAACTTTCTAATGCCAAGTTCATACATAAACCTTTAACCCATCAAATTTTCCATCACAAAATCATAATTCAAGACTAATCGATTAATAAAGAATCCAACTTACAATTTGATTAGAGAAAGAAGAAGATAAGATGATGATGGTGATTAGTTTGAATCAAAACCCACAGGACCAATTTTGCTTCTTTCTTTTTGTTTAGGTTTCTAAATTTTAATTTCATTGTCTGAGTTTAAAAGCAAAAAAAGAAAGGATATAAGTCGGCTCCCCCTTAACCGACTCTGTCCCCATTTAAAAAAATAGTCCCCTTCTAAACCTATTGTCCGGAACCTAAAAACCATTTGCGATTCCAACAATTTTTATTTTACCTTTAACTGTATAAATTAAAAACAAACAATAGTTTACTAGTTATAACACCCCTCAGTCTTCACAACAATATCATATGATTTAACTCGGAAGCGTAGGTTTAAAACATACTTCTTTACTATTCATTATAGTTAAATGTACATAACTGTTTCAAAACATACCACTCGATAGTTTAAAACTATTAAAACATAAAACAGTAATCGAGGTGTTACATATTTACAATAAGTCTTTGTTTATCACAAAACCTATCAGAGTTCACAGTTGGTCAAAAATTCCCTTCATAAGTATCCTCTTCTTGCCCACCCACATAACTAAACATAACCTGCAGGAAGTAAAATGAAGGATTTGCACGAAGCTAAGTGAATGAATAAGTCACACACCATCCAACTTAGCATAACCATCTATTTACAGTTTTTAACCGTAAATACACATTAATCAATCAATGAGGATCGGTGGCTCTTGAGAAACCATAATAGCCGAGTGGCTCTCCAAGAACACTTACCATCAATCTGTAAGGCCAATACAGAATAGACCGATAGCTAATTGTTATTATAATCAAACACAGGTTCTACAAACAGCAAATGTATCAATTCCATGTGTAATTCACATAATAACAAACTAGCCCAACTAACTCGTTGACCTCAATAATTGTAACATCCTCCATATCGGTCTGTTAATTTCTATTTAAATTAGTTATTTAAATGTCATTATGAATTTATCTAATATTATTTACCAATTGTGAATAGTAAATTGTTGCTTGTTATAATTTACTATAGGTGACGGTAAAATAATGTAATTAAAATCGCAAATGATTTCTAGGTTCCAGACAATATTTTAGAAAAGGATTATTTTAAGTGGATACGGGGTCAGTGGCCGACCTATATTTAGAACTTTCCTAAATTAGAAAGTTAGCACGTTACTTTCTAAAGAATTCAAAGAAACTCTTAAACATCATCACTTTTTCTTCAAATTCTATCAAATTGAAGCTGTGATTTTGATATCGACCGTGAGTTAACCTATAATCATCTTCCTAATCTTGTGGTGATTGAAATTTGGTAAGTTTTATGGATCTAAATGATATATAAATTGAGTTCTTGAAAGTTGATAGAAATCGTTTATGTGATTCTTGAAGATAGATGTTACATGATGTTGTAGGAATGTTATAAACTGCTATTGTAGCTAAGTGTGATGTTAAAATGAATATATAACAGGATCTGGTGAATTAATTGTTGAAATTATGAAGGTTGATATACTGTAGTTCATACGTACTGTTTCTGCAACTAGCCGTGATCCGGCGGATCAGTGAGGTGATCCGGCGGATCATAAACCTAACCTGTGGATCCGGCGGATCAAGTGGGTGATTCGGCGGATCATGCACCATTTTTAGTGATCCGGTCTTGAGCCGGTTATGATCCGGGCGGATCAATTTTGGTCGGTACTACACTATTAAGGATCCGGTGTAGATCCGGCGGATCAGGATGAGGATCCGGCGGATCTTGGCCCTGATCTGGTGGATCATTGGCTTTTCCAGTAATTTGTGTTAGTTTCAAATACATGAATGTTATATGTGTGATATGTATTAAGTTGGTTGATTATTGAATATGAGTACTAACTTATATTTGCTTGTTGATTCTCAGATAATCCAAGGGCTCAGCGAGATAAGACTGCTGAGTAAGTAACTGAGACGAATCAGGTGAGTGGATTTGAAACTCACAGTTTGGTTTAGCTATGTCAGTTTGATTTCAATTAGTAATTATAGGAAAACTATTGATAGAATGTTAAATTTGAAATGATATGCCATTGGATTGGTTGATTGATTAGCCTGTGTGCTGGAATGTAGAATCCAGAGGTCAACTAGATTGTTGGTTGGACTTGATTGCTATTGTTGGTCAACACAGGGTTGCATACATGTGTTGATGAAGATTAGCAATAATTTAGCGGTTAATCACTGTTTTGGCCTACAGTTGATTTAAGTGTTCTGATGGGGCCACCCGGCACAGGGTCCTTAGGAACCACCGTTCCTCTTGACGATATTTGTTACATTATTGGTTGTGAACAAATTGCTAGCTAAATTGAATTGTAGTTGATTATTCATTCACTTAGCTTCGTGCTAATCCCTCAAATTACTTCCTGCAGGTTATGTATATGATGTGGGTAGTCAGGAAGGGATGTTTTGACGCTGGGAATGTTTGAAACTTGCAACTCTGATCCAGTTTGTTATAAACAATGTTTTGTAATATATAATGCCCCGGTTTATAAACAAGTTAACTGTGTTTGGTTTAGTAGTAAACAAGTTGTATAAATGTTTGCGAAAATTTCAAGTAGAATTTTAATAAAATATGTATTGTAAGTATACGCTTCCGTGAAACTTAATATAATATTGTGAGATTAAATGAGGGGTGTTATAAGTTGATATCAGAGCAATAGTTTGGGTGAATTGAATATGATAGTATGTTCAATCCTAAACTTTGTTGTGTTGTATCAAACATTCTTGGGAATGGGATTATGTACTGAATGTGAATCGGTTAGTAGGATAGGTGTTAATGATTAACGATTTGTGAGCTGTTGTTGTGTTTACAGATATGGCGGATAACGAGCAACCACCTGTTAACCCTAATAATGTCTAAATGACGGAAGTTACTGTTGAGACTCATGATGATCAGACTGGGCATATTGGTACTTCTTTCCATGCTAGAGATGAATTAGAAAGAGATGAATATCTACTTCATTTGGAAGAGGAAAATCAAGCACTCAGAATGTACAAACAACAAAAAGAGGCTGAATCATCTCATCCTGTGTTTAGTACGATTTCACCGCCAAAGCAAAAGGTGTGTTCTTTTAAAACCTTTATGAGCAGTAATCCATTTGTGTATTCTGGTAGTACAAATCCTTCCGTAACTCTAGATTGGTTGAGGGATATTGAAAAGAAATTTGAAGTTTGCCAATGTGAGGAAGAATTAAAGGTTCCTTATGCAACTCAACTTTTAAAAGGAGCAGCTATGAATTGGTGGGATTCGATTACTTCTGTGTTATCTCCTTTTCAGAAAGCATCTATCCGATGGCCTGATTTTCATAATGAAGTTTGTAAGCAGTATTGTTCAAATTTTGATATAGCTCGGATTCGAAAGGAGTTTATGGATTTGCAATTAACTGATAAAATGTCAATAGAGGATTTGATTAATCAGTTTTCAGAAAAACTTAGGTTTGTTCAGCAGTGGGTTCCTGATGAGAGAACCAGAATCGAGCAATTTGTTGGTACTTTACCTAATCATTATCGAACTTCAGTGAGATTAGCGGGCTCTCTTTCCCAAGCTTTTATGTTAGCTCGGTCAGTTGATAGTGATTTGAGACCTCAAGAGGCACCAAGTAAAGAAATTGTTTCTCAGAAATCTAGGAGTGAATCTTCTAGTAAAGGTAAGCAGCGGTGGCAAGGAAATCAACAGGGTAAGAAAGAAGAAAGTCGTGGTGGTACTTCTGATCGTCCCAATTGGTGTATTAAATGTAGAGCTAGACATTTTGGGCCGTGTACTGTGCAAACCACTAGATGTGTGAAATGTGGTGTGATTGGTCATGAAGTCAAAGATTGTGTTTTTCCTACTTATGTGTGCTGGAATTGTCACAAAGAAGGTCATCGTGCAAATCAGTGTTCTGAGGCTAAGAGACAGGGTTCTGGGTCGGTTGTTAGTTCGTCATCTTCCGGTCAGAAGCGGAAGAATCCGCCATCTGTAGTTAGTAGGGCTTTTCATATGACAGTGGATGAGGCTGTCCACACAGATGATGTTATCACTGGTACTTTTCTTGTAAACTCTGTACCAGCACGTGTTTTTTTTATTCTGGTGCAAATTGTTCTTTTGTATCTGTGTGTTTTTGTGATAAGTTGAAAATGATGCCTACTGTGATTACAAACCCTGTTGAAGTAGAAATAGCTAGTGGCAAATCAGTTCCTGTTACCACCTCGGTAATTGGAGCTAGTATTGTGATAGATGATCAGACTTTCCCAATTTCATTTCTGTTGTTGCCGATTGCTAGTTTTGATGTGATTATTGGCATGGATTGGTTAAGTCAGTGTAAAGCAAGTATAGATTGCCACAATAAGCTTATTAGAATCCCAATTTCTGATGAGTCATATGTTGTGGCTCGAGGAGAAAGGGATAGTGGGGGTATACCTTTACTTAGCATGATAAAAGCTAGGAAGTCATTGTCCAAAGGTTGTGAGTCGTACCTAGCTTATGTGATTGATACTAAAGTAGAAAAGAAATCTCTTTCTGATGTCCCGGTTGTTTCTGAATATCCGGAAGTGTTCCCTGATGAATTACCTGGATTACCACCGGTTAAGGAAGTAGAATATCTGATTGATCTTGTTCCTGGCTCGTCACCTGTAGCCAAAGCTCCCTATAGATTAGCTCCTTCTGAAATGCGTGAAATGATGAATCAGATACAGGAGTTGTTGGATAAAGGGTTCATTAGACCTAGTTCTTCTCCTTGGGGTGCACTAGTTTTATTTGTGAAAAAGAAGGATGGGTCTTTTCGAATGTGCATTGATTATAGGGAATTGAATAAACGAACGGTAAAGAATAAATATCCACTGCCTCGCATAGATGATTTGTTTGAGCAGTTGCAGGGATCTTCGTTTTATTCTAAAATTGATTTAAGGTCTGGTTATCATCAAGTTCGTGTTTGTGAACGGGATATTCCAAAAACTGCATTTCGTACCAGGTATGGTCATTTTGAATTCCTGGTTATGCCTTTTGGTTTGACTAATGCTCCAGCAGTTTTTATGGATTTGATGAACCGTGTATGTCGACCTTTTCTTGATAAATTTGTGATTGTATTTATCGATGATATTCTCGTATATTCTAAATCCGAATCAGAACATGAAATGCATTTGAGGTTAGTGTTGGAAACCTTGAAAAGAGAACAATTGTATGCAAAGTTTTCTAAATGTGAATTCTGGATTCGGGAAGTGCAATTTTTGGGCCATATTATTTGTAATGATGGTGTTAAAGTTGATCCTTCAAAAATTGAAGCTGTAATGAATTGGAAAGCTCCAAAGTCTGCTTCAGAAATAAAGAGTTTTCTTGGTTTGGCGGGTTATTACCGGAAGTTCATAAAGGACTTTTCTAAAATTGCCGGTTCATTGATCAAATTGACCCGTAGGGATGAAAAATTTGTTTGGACTGAACAACAGGAAACAGCTTTTCAGATTTTGAAACAGTTGCTATGTCAGGCTCCTGTGTTAGCATTGCCAGATGGGTCCGATGATTTTGTTGTTTATTGTGATGCATCGATTGCTGGTTTGGGTTGTGTTTTGATGCAGCGAGATCGTGTGATTGCTTATGCGTCTCGTCAGCTCAAACCTCATGAAAGAAATTATCCTACCCATGATTTAGAACTTGCAGCAGTTGTATTTGCTTTGAAAATCTGTAGGCATTACTTGTATGGTACCAAATGTGTTATTTGTACAGATCACAAGAGTCTTCAGTATATGTTTTCACAGAAAGAGTTGAATATGCGTTAGAGGCGATGGTTAGAGTTAATCAAAGATTATGATTGTGAAATTAAATACCATCCAGGGAAAGCAAATGTGGTTGCTGATGCTTTAAGTCGCAAGGTAACTTCTGATCGAGTTTACTTTATGCGTTTAGAAGTTTCTTCTGATTTGGTTGGTCAGATAAAAGCTGCACAGTTAGAGGCTTTGTTAGATCATAATTTGAAATCTGAAATTATGTTGAATCGAAAGGAATTGTTATTGGATGATTCGAGAGGATTAAAAACCTTTCAGTCTCGTGTTTGGATTCCTTTGTTTGGTGGTCTTCGGGATGTTATTCTGAATGAAGCCCATAAGTCCAGATTGTCTGTACATCCTGGAAGTACGAAAATGTATAATGACTTGAAACCTTTGTATTGGTGGCCTACAATGAAAATGGATGTAGCAAGGTTTGTTAGTTCTTGTCATATTTGTTCTCAAGTTAAAGCTGAACACCAGAAGCCGTATGGATAGTTGAAACAGCTTGAGATTCCTGAATGGAAGTGGGAACATTTGACTATGGATTTTGTAACTAAGTTGCCTCGAACTACCAGAGGAAATGATATGGTTTGGGTCATTGTGGATCGATTGACTAAAAGTGCACATTTTCTAGCTACCAGTGAGACTGCATCTTTGAGTAAGCTGGCACAGTTATATGTGAATGAGATTGTCTCGCGGCATGGTATTCCATTATCGATTGTATCTGATAGAGATTCGAGGTTTGTATCTCGTTTTTGGCAAAGCTTACAGCATGAGTTGGGTACCAGAGTTAATCTTAGTACTGCTTATCATCCTCAGACTGATGGTCAGTCAGAACGTACAATTCAGACATTGGAGGATATGTTGAGAGCTTGTGTCTTGGAATATGGTGGTTCTTGGGATTCCCATTTGCCGTTAGTTGAGTTTGCTTATAATAACTCTTATCATTCGAGTATTGGTATGCCACCATATGAAATGCTTTATGGTCGCCGTTGTAGAACTCCGACTTGTTGGTTAGAAGCTGAGGAGAAACAGTTTGCAGGACCAGACATTGTGCAGATGACAGCTGATAAAATGGCAGTTGCTCGTGAAAAGTTGAAAGCTGCACGTGACAGGCAGAAACAATATGCTGATCCTAAACGTCGACCTGTTACTTTTGTTGAAGGTGAACTTGTTTACCTGAAAGTTTCGCCTTGGAAGAGGGTAATTCGGTTTGGGAAACGTGGCAAGTTGGCTCCTCGATATATTGGACCGTTTAAAATTCGTCAGATTGTTAATGATCAATCAGTTACGTTGGATCTTCCTCCAGAACTTGCTGGTATTCATGACACGTTTAACATTTGTTATTTGAGAAAATGTAACGTTGAGGACCAGTCTCAGATTCTTCCTTTAAAAGATTTGAAAGTTGATCAGAGTCAGAAGTTAGTTGAAGAACCAGTTGAACTTCTTGATAGAAAAGTTACCAAACTTAGGAAGAAACATATTCCCATAGTGTTAGTGAAATGGAAACATAGTTTAGGTTCAAACCTAACTTGGGAGACTAAGGAGAGTATGAGATCCTATCCTGGATTATTTGATCGTGCTAAGATTTCGGGGACGAAATCCTCTTAAGGGGGGGAGAATTGTAACATCCTCCATATCGGTCTGGTAATTTCTATTTAAATTAGTTATTTAAATGTCATTATGAATTTACCTAATATTATTTACCAATTGTGAATAGTAAATTGTTGCTTGTTATAATTTACTATAGGTGACGGTAAAATAATGTAATTAAAATCGCAAATGATTTCTAGGTTGAGAGTCCCGTAATCACTATTGATTAGTGATTTGGAATCGCAAAGTGTAAAGTTTAATTGTAGAAGGGGGGGGGGGGGGGTTGAATACAATTAAAAACTTTTTCTGATTTTAACTAAGTTAATTGAAAGTTCTTAATCGTTATAACAGAAACAGAGTATATCAGATAACATATATGACAATATCAAAGAACAATGTAATAGTAGCTGAAATGGTGAATTATATTGATCATAAAATTCACAAGTGTTGAATGCGGAATGGATTAACCAAAGTTAATCCAATTCAAATACTTAGCTAAACTATTACAATCGAGATGAACAGCAGTGGACAAACACGCTGACTGTTCACTCTATGAATCGCTAAATCGTGCTTAGACAAACTACTCACTGACACACAAGTGATTAACACGAATTGAACGACTAGCCTCAACAGTACAAAACACTGAACTATTTATACTACAAGAGTTCCTAAAATATCGCCTACAAAATAGGATCTTGGAAGGACACGTGTCGCTGCTTGATTGGTTTGAACTCTGATGAACCGACATTCTGCGGGTCCCAATTCTGTTACCGCAAATATCTCATTACCTTAAAACCAATCACTTGCTGCCACGTAATCTTTCGGACATACTTCGAACTGGAACACTCTTGCTGATGTATAGATAAGTACAGTACTTTTTAGTACTTGATGATTGAGAGGCTTTATTGAATAGTCCCTGAAGATGCAGCAATCCTCCTCACTCACTGCGAGCTAACATGCTCTTGTAGAATGAATTGAACTAAAGATCTTCAGTGACTAGCTGTTATTCTGGCAGTGACTTTTGCCTTTATTGATTTGAAGAAGTAAGGCTCTCGCTGACGTAGATCAGCGACACACCATGTTGAGCTTTAAATCTTCCTCAAAATATCAAGCGGAATGAATGACGATCAGCGAAACCTATCATTAGCAACAGCAGCTTCGATACAATCCATTTCTTCATCGAGTAGTGAACAGTTGAGTTGGTCAGCGACTAGTGACTTCATCATGGTCAGCGACCAGTGACTCAACAATCTCCCCCTAAATGATTGAGATTGAAGCTCCCTAGACAAACTTGTTGCTGTGAAAGTTTATAGTCAGTGTTTAAGATTTTAAACATTCAGTGACTTTATACTTGTGATCCATTCATTTTTCTTTTTGGATTCTTTTGATATGATCTGAGTTTTGCACTTTGGTTTTCTCGAAAGCAAAATTAGGTTTCATTGAACTGTATATCATAAAGTAAATTTAGTTACAATAAACCTAATCTATTACAAGCTTCAATTTAAACATCCCCAAACTTCTTCTTCTTTTACGATGCCCAACTCACTCTGTAATTCATATTTGTCACTGGATGGCAGGAACCTGTACTGTCTAGCAAGCCCTTCTTCCATGATTGCTTTTCTCATTATTGAGTTCTTGGGAAGCACACTAACTATTCTGATGAGATGAACAAGCTGCTCATGATCTATCTTTTCAAGTTCTGATTCTCTTTGGAAACACAGCTTTCCATTGAAGTCCCTGTAAACAATCCCTTTCTCTCCTTCAGTAACTTCAGTGCCCTCAACCCTTGGCACTCCATCAGGAATTGACAGATTCAGCTTGCTGGTGTTTGGAATTCTGATAATTCTGTTGGTACCTGCCCTATACCTTGGACTTGGTGGCTGCACTATCTCCTCACCAAATATGACAGTGTCTTCTGGTCTAAGTAGCTGTAGATCCACCATTTTCTTGAACAACCTGTCAATCTCAGCCAAGACTTCTTCTTTTGCAGCATTTGAGGAGTGACTGATAGCAAGTCTAATTTCATTCCATTCTTCTCTATGAAGTTTACAGACTTGATCAAGATTGATTGCTTGAGAATCCAATCCTCTGTGGATAAGTAGCTGAGCTTGAGACTTGTTCTTAGGCTTTTTCAGGTAGACTTTGGTGATAGGAGCAGGGTTTGATCTTCCAACCATTCTGACAGCATATTTCTTCCTGTCAATCTCATCCAACATTTTATCAGCAGATGTCTTTGCTCCCCCTTTCTTTTTTAACTTGCTGCCCTTTTTATCTGCACAAAGCTCTTGTTGAAGATCAGATTCTTCAACATCTTGAAGGAGTTTAGACAGCCTAAAATCTTCATCTTCTTGCTTTCTTTTTAAGAAGATTTCTCTTTCTCTTTGAATGGCTTCATCTCCACTTAGCTTCAACAGATAAGCTCGATCAGAATCAGATTGTTCCTTCAGCTTTCTCTTTCTTTCTTCTTCTTCTTCCGCATCTTGCTCAGCTTGAAATTTTAAGAGCATCTCCCTCTCATTCTTCTGTCTCTCTCTAATTTTTCTTACTATTCGCTGCTGTTCAGTTTCTTCAGGATGAGAACTTTCTGAAGTTAAAACTGATGACAGAAGATGAGCAGGAACAGAAGAATCTGAATCTGTGATCTCTGATTGAGAGTGATGATAAGTTGTAGTAGTTGTTGCTTCTGTTGGTGTAATGATAGTGAGGATTGAGAGGGTGATTTGTGTTGTTACTGTTGTGGTTGTGATAGTTGGTGCAGTTGTTGTTGTTGCTGGAATTGTTGTTGGTGGGGTTGATGGTTGTGTTGTTGCTGTTGTTTGGATTGTTGCTGGTGGTTGTGTTGTTGCTGATGTTTGGATTGTTGCTGATGGTATGATTGCTGTTGCTGGGGATGCCTCATATATGACAGTGTCTGTATGAGGCGTTTCTGATAAGGACTTAGGTTGCTCCATGATAGTTTTGAGATTATGCATGGCGGCTGATATTTCTTCCTCAGAGAAGTTTATCTTTTTGGAAGAAATGGACTCTGATGTGGGAGACTTGCTGGTCCTTTTTCTTTTAATTAGAATAGAAGAGATTGGTAGCTGATCTTCCATTTGATCATCAGAGGCAACTGGTTGCTGATCTTCCATCTGATTAGCAATATCTTCTTCTTTCTTATCATTAGTACCAGCATCAGTATCTTTTTCACTTGTCCCATCATTCTTGACTTCTTTATCATCACCATCTTGCATACCAGCATCATCCTTTTTCTTTTCATTGCTTCTATTATTACCATCATTATTATCACCATCATCATCATCTCCTTCATCCATATCGACAACATCATCTTCTTGTTGTCTATTCATCCATTCCCACCTCATCATCTCAAAGCTTGCTGACTCCCCCATAACTCGTGCATTCTCATCAGCAGCCCACTCTTTGACTAGATAGTCATACCTCCTTTGTTCATCAGGATGAAACTCAGGGAAAACGCCCACATTATCTCTTTTCTCAGCGACATCCATATTTGATGCGTCATTATCAAAAGGGGTGTAATTCTTAGTATCATCATTTTCTTCATTCTCCCCCTCAGCCTCAGAAACTAAATCGATAATCTCCTCAAGTCGATTACAGATTTTCTGATGATCAACATGCATAGTTTCTAGACCTGTGATGGTCTCATGATGGTTGGAGACAATTTTTGGAATTTCGCTGATAACTTTATCAGCATGAGTGATATAATCCACAACAGAAGATGCCATCGTTTTTTGATTTTCATTGAGAGAGATTATTGCATCTTCATGAGTTTTGAGGCTGATTCTGGTGAATGAGGCGAGATCAGCAAGAGACTTAGCATGAGTTTCCAGAAGTTGGTAGTGATCTACTTCAGCATGTGCAATTAGTTTGACCTTTTCTTTGATAGAATCACTCCAATCTGGAATGGATTCATAAGCTGCTGCAAGAGAGTGAACTTTACTAGTGAGATCAGCTAGTTGGCCTGTCAAGGTTTCTCTATCTTCAGTGAGCAGTCGAATTTGTTGCTGTGAAGCAGCAATATAATCAAGTAGCAATTTGTCTGTTGATGATGTGGTGGAAGTTGATGTTTTGGTGGTTTGTGGTGACTTTTGAGTGACAGGGGATAGTGGAGATGTTGGTTGTGGTTGGGATTGGATTTCAGTTTCTGGTTGAATTGGTTTATCAGCAGTATGATGAGAGATGTTATCACTGGAAAGAGACATTGCATCTAATTCCTGGATGGGTGAGGTTATGGTATCAGCATGTGGAATAGTGGAGAAGGGTAGAGATGAAACATCAGTATCATTTGGTTGCTGATTCACCTTTGGAAGAGTAAGATTATAAGATCAATGTTGCTGATCCTTTTCAGAAGAAGATGAAGAAGTATCCATTGGTTGGGCTTCCTCAACATCATCAGCTTGTGTTTTAGCTGATGGATCATTAGAAACAGAAATGTCAACCTGTATCTCTCCCTGTGACTGGGGAGGGACATTGTCGGTTGGTGCAGTGAAAGATGAGAGTTGGCCCGGGTCTGTAGCCAGTGATATGTCATCAGTAATGAGTGTGTTATCACCCGCTGATGGCACTTGCCCTTTGACTGAAACATCATCCTTTTGTGAGAATGATGAGTGGCTGATGGGTTGACTCGATGGGTGGGTGTGGGTTGCACCCGAATCACTGCTGACAATGGGTTGAGCCATTGTAGCTGTCTGTAGGTTTCCCTTTATAGAGTCACTGGACTTTTGTGAGTCCAGTGAAGCAGCTATAGGTTTGGGTTGATCAAGAGTGCCCACAGGGACTGAACGTTCAGTCGCTGTTCCACTCTTGGCGTCTTTAGACGTCTTTTTCTGACTGTCCCTGATCCTTTAATGTCAGGGACTTTAACTTGATTTTCTTTGGTGCAGTTGGTGGTTTTTGCTTTGGTGGTTGACCAACAGTGGTCACTGGGGGTGTGGTCAGTGACTTGGTCAATTGGGGTGCAGGATCTGTAGGATGTACTGTTTGTAAAGGCGTGGGTGCAAGAACCCCTTTTGGTTTCATAAAATCAGGGAGAAGCACAGTAGCATTTTTACTAAAAATTTGATTTCCTATCAGAGTAGGTTCAAAACCAGAGAAAGGAAGTCTATCATAGGCTTCAAACTGATTTTTAATGATCAATGAGAGAAACCTAGGATAGGGAACAGATTTTGCTCTGGTGGTTTCACTGACTCTTAAAACAATATCATCAAAGATCATATTGTCCGTTTATTCAATTCCCTATAATCAATGCACATTCTAAAAGACCCATCTTTCTTTTTCACAAACAGAACTGGTGCACCCAAGGGAGAAGAACTAGGTCTAATAAACCCTTTATCCAACAACTCATGTATCTGATTCATCATTTCACGTATCTCAGACGGAGCTAATCAATAAGGAGCTTTAGCTACAGGCGACGAGCCAGGAACAAGATCAATCTGATATTCAACTTCTCTAACCGGTGGTAAACCAGGTAATTCATCAGGGAACACTTCCGGATATTCAGAAACAACCGGTACATCAGAAAGAGATTTCTTTTGTAACTTAGCGTCAATCACATAAGCTAGGTAAGATTCACAACCTTTGGACAAAGATTTCCTAGCTTTCATCATACTAATCAAAGATATACAACCACTATCCCTTTCTCCTCGAGCCACAACATATGACCCTTCAGAGATTGGAATTCTAATCAGCTTATTGTGGCAATCTATGCTTTCTTTACACTGACTTAACCAATCCATACCAATAATCACATCAAAACTAGCAATTGGCATCAACATAAATGAAATTGGGAAAGTCTGGCCATTTATCATAATACTAGCTCCAATTACCGAGGTGGTAGCAGGAACTGATTTGCCACTAGCTATTTCTACTTCAACAGGGTTTGTAATCACAGTAGGCATCATTTTCAACTTATCACAGAAACACACAGATACAAAAGAACAATTTGCACCAGAATCAAACAAAACACGAGCTGGTACAGAATTTACAAGAAAAGTACCCGTGATCACATCATCTGTATGGACAGCTTCATCCACTGTCATCTGAAAAGCCCTACTAACTGCAGATGGCGGATTCTTCCGCTTCTGACCGGAAGATGACGAACTAACAACCGACCCAGAACCCTGTCTCTTAGCCTCGGTGCACTGATTTGCATGATGACCTTCCTTATGGCAATTCCAACACACATAAGTAGGAAAAACACAATCTTTGGCTTCGTGACCAATCACACCACATTTCACACATCTAGTGGTTTGCACAGTACACAGCCCAAAATGTCTAGCTCTACATTTAATACACCAATTGGGACGATCAGAAGTACCACCATGACTTTCTTGTTTCTTACCCTGTTGATTTCCTTGCCACCGTTGCTTACCTTTACTAGAAGGTTCACTCCTAGATTTCTGAGAAGTCATCTCTTTACTTGGTGCTTGTTGAGGTTTCAAATCACTGTCAACTGATCGAGCTAACATAAAAGCTTGAGAAAGAGAGCCCGCCAATCTCACTAAGGTTCTATAATGATTAGGTAAAGTACCCACAAATTGTTCTATTTGAGTTCTCTCATCAGGAACCCACTGCTGAACAAACCTGAGTTTCTCTGTAAATTGATTTATCAAATCATCCGTTGACATGTTATCAGTTAATTGTAAATCCATAAACTCCTTTCTAATTCGAGCTATATCAAAGTTTGAACAATACTGCTTACAAACTTCATTACGAAAGTCAGACCATCGAATAGATGCCTTCTGAAAAGGAGATAATACAGAAATAATTGAATCCCACCAATTCATAGCTGCTCCTTTTAAAAGTTGAGTTGCATAAGGAACTTTTAATTCATCCTCACATTGACAGACTTCAAATTTCTTTTCAATATCCCTCAACCAATCTAGAGTTACAGAAGGATTTGTACTACCAGAATACACAGACGGATTACTGCTCATAAAGGTTTTAAAAGAACACACCTTTTGTTTTGGCGGTGAAATCATACTAAACACAGGATGAGATGATTCAGCCTCTTTTTGTTGTTTATACATTCTAAGTGCTTGGTTTTCCTCTTCCAATTGAAGGAGATACTCGTCTCTTTCTAACTCCTCTCTAGCATGGAAAGAAGTACCAGCATACTCAGCCCGATTATCATGAGTCTCAACAGTAACTTCCGGCCTTGAGACATTATTAGGGTTAACAGGTGGTTGCTCGTTATCCGCCATGTCTGTAAACACAACAACAGCTCACAAATCGTTAATCGTTAGCACCTATCCTACTAACAATTTCACATTCAGTACATAATCCCATTCCCAAGAATGTTTGACACAACACAATCAAAGTTTAGGATTGAACATCCTATCATGTTCAATTCGCCCAAACTATTGCTCTGATACCAACTTATAACACCCCTCATTTAATATCACAATATAATATTAAGGTTCACGGAAGCGTATACTTACAATACATAGTTTATTAGAATTCTGCTTAAAATTTTCGCAAACATTTATACAACATGTTTAACCACTAAACCAAACATAGTTAACTTGTTTACAAACCGGGGCATTAAATATTACAAAACATTATTTATAACAAACTTGATCAGAGTTGCTAGTTTCAAACATTCTCAGCATCAAAACATCCTTCCTGACTACCCACAAAGTAAACATAACCTGCAGGAAGTAAATTGAGGGATTAGCACAAAGCTAAGTGAATGAATTATCAATCACAATTCAATTTAGCTAGCAATCTGTTTACAACCAATAATGTAACAAATATCTTCAAGAGGAACGGTGGTTCCTAGAGACCCTATTCCGGGTGGCCCTATCAGAACACTTAAACCAACTGTAGGCCAAAACAGTGATTAACCACTAACTAAATGCTAATCTCCATCAACACATGTACGCAACCCTGTGTTGACCAACATTAGCAATCAAGTCCAACCGACAATCTAGTTGACCTCTGAATCATACATTTCAATTCAATGTTCATCAAACAACCAATCAAATGGCATATCATTTCAAGTTATCATGCTATCAATAGTAATCCTATAATTACTGATTGAAATCAAACTGACTCAACCAAATCAAACTGTGAGTTTTAAATCCACTCACCTGATTGTTTTAGTTCACTTACTCAGCTGCCTTATCTCGCTGAGTTCTCTGAGGATCTGAAAATTAACAATCAAATAGAAGTTAGTAATCACATTCTTAAAATCATAGCTTATATTCGAATATCACATATATTTATACGTCTCACAACATATATAACACAATCAATATATGAACATTGATTAAGTATATCAACCTACTATCAATTGATCATAATACATTAAAGATTATATGAAGTTTGATAACAAAATCACATCTCTGCAATAGGCCAGAATCCGCCGGATTCCCTTAGAATCCGCCGGATTCTAATGGGTTTCAGATGCAACTTATGGACCAGGGTTCATAAAACGAATCCGGTTGATGAATCCGCCGGATTTAACCCACATTGACCGGATTCTCCACCCTTTGACCGGCTTGAATCCGCCGGATTCAACAGGAATCCGCCGGATTCATTGTGTTCGTCAGACCTGGGCAGTTTGTGCAGAGCTCTAACCAGAAAGTGAAAACCACAAACCAAATCACAACAGGTTCGATTTCAGCAGTATAGCACAGGTCATATATCATATTGTACACAAGCTATAACATGTTTAATACTTCTATTTACATCAATTCATACCAAATCACAAATCAATTTTTGATCATGAATTTAACCATGAAATAACTTACTCTAAATGATGATGATGATGATATAACTCCAAATTCACAGCTTAATCTTCAGTTTCAAATGTTGGATTTAAGTTCTTTGTTTAGGTTTTTAGTTTCTAGGTTTTTGTTTCTAAGTTTCTAAAAGAGGAAAGTGATAAGCTTTCCTAAAAGGGAAAGTTACATATAGGTCGGCTTATCATTTTCTCACCGACCCGTATTCACTTAAAACTAGTCCCGTTTCAATCTATTGCCTGGAACCTAAAAACCTTTTGCGAGAAACTTATTTTATTCTACCGTCAACTATAGTAAATCACAACAATCAACAATTTACTATCCACAATACGTTCTAGAACTTATTTATATAAGTTTCGCAATTAAAACAAATAATATCAAATAATTTCTAATACAATTAGACATATCAATTTAAAATTAGAAATTACCAGACCAAAAGAGAGGATGTTACACATCCCCTTTAAACACTTTTTGTTAACAACTCATATCACAAACCGCATGCTCATGAGTTTCAAGCTTTTATACACTATCAACACTAAGACAACTTAAAGCAATTAACCAAGGTTCCATAACCTTTGATAACTCATTCAACTCATTTAGGTCATGAATGACCCGTTTTAATACTATTTGACCCGTTAGTGATTTAACCACATTTCAAACAAAACCTTATTAGATTTCATCCATGTTACTAGTTTAACACTATTGACTATTTGTCAACTTCGAATTCACAAACCCATCACTATTAACTCATAACCACTTTTTCCTCAAGTTTGACTCAAAACAAGACAAATCATAATTAAATGATTTCATACCCCTTTCTATACACATACATAAAACTCTTAATTCACAGTTTGACTTTCAAAGTCAACACATCACCATTTTAACACTATCTATTTTAGGTTTAACCTCAAACATAGACTTTTAATCAATGTATTCAATAATACTAACGTCTCTTTTTACAATGACTAAATCAACATACCTCACCCTTGGCTCAATATGAGCCAAAGACACAATAGTGATCCATTTGGACACTATATGACCCACTAATGGGTAATCCAACCCTATTAGTCAAACAAGCACAATTTCATCAAAATCCAACTTTATCATAGCTTTTCAATGACAAGTATCATATACACTTGCAATTTAAAAGCTCTAAGTATCACAATTCTATCAATTGATTTCTTTCACATAAAAATAACCATTAAATGGTTTAACCCATTTCATACTCAATTTCCACAATCACATTAAATCTCTTTGATACTTGGTAACCTCAACAAGTTCATGTGACATAGCATAATATAACAACGGTGATCAGGCGTTGCTGAATTATGTTTTTCACACTTCCTTCTCAGGCTACTTCACATCATCAATTTTTAATGTAATTTCCCTTATCTACCCACATAGCATAACAGCTTAACAACAACCAAATCACTTCCTATAAAATTTTAATTCAACAACTGACATAAGTCAGTATCCTTATTTATCTATAATTCTGAAACATATTAATCTACTATCATATTTTCAGCATATGATACATTATCAAACACTAATACCACATAACACAATAACTGACATTAGTCAGTATCCCTGTTCATCTAACACTTTGAACACATAATAATTTACTATTATAATTTCATAATAAGGTAATATGTCATGTGCCAATATCATAACAACATCACGTGTAATACCAAACACGTATACTTAGACATTGACAGTCAGTACAAAGGACAATATTAAGTAACAAGTACTTTATCAAACTTACGTGCAATATCAAGCACGTATTCAGTAATAATCTACTTACTTTAATTACTCCTTACTAGCAAATACAATTTTTAAAATTTACTTGCTATTATATTCACTTAATCATGTTTCTCCAAAATCATTTGTTTCGTAGAAACAAATAATTCCACATATGCAATTAACATCATATTTCAGGCATTCCTACTTGCCCCTGATCACATAACAACTAGCCGCATATTAATAACATATAAGATCAAGTCATTCTTTATGTCATTAATTCATCATTTACATATCATTTACTAGTTTACAATTGACCAGGAAAACATACCTATTCCATAATCAATTAGAAACAACCTCACAGTCTACATCTTTCATAAACATATCCACATATTCTCCCAAGGGAGCAATTATTCTCTAGTCAAATACCACATAATTCATTAGCAAGGATTTATAACCATACTCTGCATTCAATATACTGTAATTATACCACCAATTTCATCTTTTATGTCAACAGTTTAAACATTTTTAAGTTCAAACAGTATCACTGTTAACCCTTAATCAACACTTTGTCTACTTAATTCAACACATATTCCACATTTAAAGTTCATTTATAACTACCTATGACGCTAAACATCTCATTTAATATTTCTATCATTACATCAGCATGTAATAATCATCAATTGACTCATAACTGGGGAATCATATCAGTCTGACCCATATCAACTTTACTACTAATTATCATAGCAAAGTGAACAATTCAAATGAATATAAATCCAGGAAAGCTTATCGTGGATTACCTTATTCTCTTAAACCATCGGATATAGAAAAATTGCTAAGAGTACTAGTCAGCACTCATGTCGTGCCATCTCTGTATCCAAAACAACATCTCACAACTTGTTAAGTGTTAGCACATAACACACTAACCGATTCCCAAACAGTAACTAAATCCCACACCCTGGATTGTTTGACTTAACACAAGTTTAGATTTAGGATTGAACACCTTACTAATGTCCAATTCACCCAAATCTATGCTTTAATACCAACTTATAACACCCCATTTTCTAGAACCATTTTTTTTAAAACATATAATACCTCGGAAGCGCAGGTCAACATACATTAATAATTTACACGACACATTATACATGAAAGTTATACTATTTCAAATCTCAGCAAATCAAATCGGGTATTATATAATTCAAAACACAACTTGGACTCATTCCAAACCAATTATCAGAGTAATCGCTTGGTCAAACATTCCGTCCCAAACAAAGCTTCTTGCCCGCCCGCGATATCAAACCATAACCTGCAAGAAGTAGGGTGGTGGGATGTCGTAGCCCCTATCGGTCGGACGGATTTGATTCCGGTCGTTGATCCAACAGCAATAGAAGCGGCGAACAGTGGGTTTTAAATTTGTAGAGCAGGGGAATCCTAAGTTGTATACTACTGACAGACCTAAAAGGGCAGCAAGTGGTATGTATGACTCAGGTGTCGTTCTTCAAACTACAACGGGCATGGGAGTCTAGGAAGTTTTATTATCTTTGGAGATTCAGCTGGGGTTTTTAAAAGTTTTTGGATAGGTTTTGTTTTTATAACTAAATACTAATTAAATAAAGAAAACAGAACTAAAGAGGTTTGTACGGAGACTCGGTCAACAGAGGATAAGCGAGTGTTTACTATGATTTCGTTAAATGTTATTGATGAATAGTCAAGGGTAAGGCTACTAGATGTGATGACTAACCCGGAGAGGATATAAACATAACTAATGCAAAGTATTGTACCTACGACCGTTCCGCGGCTTCCATACGTTTGTACTCTACCAATTGGTGTTTCCAGCACTACACCGAGTAATAGGGCGTTTTACGGTTTTTCCGTTACATTAATTAGGGTTCCACATTACTCCCGCAGATTTCCTATATCCTAATGAGCTACAACTACGATCCAATTAAATATCTAACGTAGAGTTGTCCGCAATCAGATAAGTAACATGTCACGTGGATAGCAGTTATAGAAGTCAGATACACCGGAAATTCTCCCAAATGTACAGACAAATTCAACCGACGACTATCCTCGAATCCTGGTCCCCAGTCACAGTCATCAGAGATGTCTGTATCGTAGCGTGAATTGTTGATTGAACAAGAACACGAACGGGGATAATCCCGCGGACCAAGTTGGGATAATCGGGCTAACGATCAGTTAAATTGTTCAGCATTATAGATATAAATCATTACAACTATTCCATGCATGTTAATCCACTGTGTAAACCAATATTCTGTGTCTGAAAACCTAATTATACAGTTACTGAAATGAACCAAGGGGATAACTCTAGCATGCATCATTCCTAAGGCAACAATCAAACAAGAACATGCGATAGGGTAACACATAACAGAACACCGTAATCCTAGCATAGCAGATAACCAATAATTAAATCATAAATATCCCGAAAGTTCTCTCAAAGATATATAACAGATAAACATGAATCTAACCTATCTCTAATCCTACGCTCCGTGTCTCTTATGATTTGTTTCAACCTAGAGAACACGGCCATACCAAGTTCATTGATCATCAAGTATAGAATAGGTAGAGAACGTACCACTAGTAATTGGCCAAGTTCTAGCAGGAAGCTTCTAACCACAGCATAGGTTGGATAGATAAACATTCGAGATTCAGTTTACGAGTTCATACACAGTTTAAAGTAACACGGGCAGAGTAACAGCATGGCATAAACATTTTGACTATTCTAACATAACTACATCATAGTAAACACAAAGAAATGTCTAGCCTAACATTATATATCTAGCATACAATCCTAAACAAGCATAAACAAAGCAACACATGTTTAAAACTGGAAAGTAAGAGATATATAAATAGAACCTGATACGAATTTATTACAGACAGATCTTCGCAAATACAATGTCTTGGAGTGCCTCCGTACAAAAGCTAAAAGCTACCTCTACCTAACTATCTCTCTAACTAGCTCAATTCTAGAGAGAGAAAATCCCCTAGAGAGAGAAACTAGAGAGAGAGTGATGTGTGTGAGAGAGAAAGTGTAGGGAGAGAATGAAATGAGAAAGTTGGTATCTTGGTGAAGTGAGGGGTGTCCACTATTTATAGGCAAAGCATTAAATCGCACGTACAACTCACGAAGCAGCACGTACAAGCAAACGAAGCACGATATGGGGGTGCAGGGGCCGTATACGGCCTTGTAGGGGCCGTATACGGTGTAGTGAGGGCCGTATACGGTCTCACAAGGGCCGTATACGGTGTGTGGGGCCGTATATGGGCTCTGTCTGATTTCGTTCGTTGCTTAAAACGTCCGTATCTCCTTCGTTATGCGTCCGTTTGACTTGATTCTTTCGCCTATGGTTTCGTAATTCCGTTACGCTTCTAATGATGCCAATCTCACAGAAATTGGATGTGTAGAGCTTAGGCGTAGCCGAAATGACTTTTAATGGCTCTGAAAGCGTAGTGGTTTCTCCGTCCTTTGGCCGTTTCACTTGATTCCAGATTTTTCCGTCTCGATTTTACCTGTACAACAGATGGTAGAAGTTTGGAGGTGTGCCTTGACAGGAAAATGAGATCGGAGGAATCGGCATGTATTAAAATGCTGTGCTTTGTGCATTTTTAGAGTGTTTTCAGTGATTTTTATCACAACGTCTACTTTTGAACCACTTTAGTGTATTAAAGTAAATAATCAATGTTTTGGAATGTTTTTACTAAAGAAAGGTTCAAAATGTGAGGAATAATGCTTCTAAAAACATGACTTTTTACGTCACATCAAGTTATCCCACACTTAGACGTTGCTTGTCCTCAAGCAACAACTCTCTGAAAAATATTTTTAGGTCATGTTTTTAGGGGCGAGTCAGAGAATATGTTCAGAGATTAGCATTTCCTCATATAAGTCAGTTATTTCTCAAAGTGTGGAGGAGGATAAGATGATCCTTCCATAAACAAGAAGAGATTCTCTTAGGTGTACATCCAAATCTCATGATCTTGGGGTACACATGACTAGGCGATCTCACTATAGGTGGTCACTCAATTTACTCAAAGTGTATCGGGTTTCCTATCAATCTAGCTCAAACGAAATCGCTCAAAGTAGCCAGTCATGCTGCACTCATCGTCATAGGCTTGATCGAGAATCGGATCTCCACCACTTAGGTGAGGACGGTGCTAATTATCTCAAGACATTCAGAGGGTTGTAATGTTTGGTGAAGGGTATGGATAGTGGTTTGTGAGGGTGTTTAGCTTATCCTAAAATCACTGAGATTATGAACAACTTTATTTAGAACGGAGGGGAGCGGAGAGTTGGTAGCTGTTTCAGCTTTTGCCGGATTTTTCATGAAGAGCAATGCTTTGAAACTTTCAGCTTTATTTGAGGAGTTATTTTCTTTTCTTTTTCTTCTTTTCTCTTTTCTTTTCTTTTCTTCAGAATTTCCTTTAGAGAATTTCCAAGGAATTTATATTTTGAATCCTTTAGAAATCTTTTCCTCTTATCTTGATCATTTTGATTCTTTTCCAGGTGCTAATTTTTCCCGCACCATCGTCCTTCCAGTTCTCTTGTGTGCTAATTTTCCCGCACCATTTGTTGAGAAGCTTGATTTTGGAGAATGCTAATGAGTAGGATATTTGAAACAGATATTCTAAAAGGTTGTTCTTCATAACCTCAGAAATTCCAAGATAAGTTTGGAGGTAATTTTTGGGAAGTGGGTGAAAATTAGGGTTTTGAAGAAACGAAAGGTTGAGGCTCAACAGGGTATACTAGGCGGATCTTCGATACTAAAAATGAGCATCGGAAAGGGTTTTGGGCTTGAAAAGTTATGTAAGAAATGGGTTAAGTCCTAAGGAATGTCAAGGTCATTTAATTGCACCTATACCGCGTACGGTACACACCAATATGGTCTCGAAACGTATGTCAAGAGCAAGTTCTAATTCAGAGATACAGACATCGGCATACACACAAGAATTGAAAGTGAAGCATTAAAGATGAATGCTTTTGGGCTCAAGATACCTCACTGCAAAGGGTTGTATGTGTCTAGTCATGTTCCTTTGATTATTACTTCTTGTTTAAGCAATTTCTACCTTATTTCCTTTAGGCTTTTAGAAATATCATACTTATATTTTGAAAATGGTTTCTCTCAGTAGTATCTGAGACTCAAAAACTTAGTTAGACTCATTAATTTTTGAAAAATTTTGACCTTATTTTTGAAAAATTTTGAGAGAAAGATTACTATTGGACATAAAAAATCACCTATTAAGGTATTCTATACCTACCATCCCACACTTAGAGGAACATTGTCCCTAATGTTCTCTTGAGTAGAGATTTTATTTATTAAAATCTCACACTTAGAGTTTGAACATGTAAGTAGATGTTTCTCAAGTGTTTAATTTGGGCTGGAATCCCACACTTAGTGATAAGTTTAGGATGAGGTACAAAAATTAAATGTACTAACATAGGCATAATAAACATAATTGAAACGGGGAGAAAGGAACAGAGAGACTCCCCATTTGTGTTTACTGGAATAGACCAGGTTTGTGCAGGAGTGGTGCTAGTGAATTGCTGGATTTTTAAGGACCAGGCTCGTTTAAGATCATCCATTCCACACAAAGCTGAATTCTGCAATAAACCACGACACACATATCATAGTATATCATCTAGGTAACAAGTCTAAAGCGTAAGTACAGAGTCATAATACAGAAAGTAAATAATAAAGATAAAATCTAGTAATCATCAAGTAGGTCATCAGTGTCAGGATCAAACTCTGCCTCAACATCCCTGTCGAAAACAGAAGTCGGGGATGGAATGGAGAAATCCATAGCAGCCATAGCCTGACTCACGATCTCGTCAGAGGAAGTGACAGAAGTATGAGCATCAAAGCTAGCCAGAAGCTGCTCTGTGAGGCCGTGATCTGGTGATGCAAATCCTGTGGGTAATGCTGGAGCAAGATCAGCAGCTGCAGTAGTGGGGCCAGTGGAAGGTCCAGCAGTAGAGAGAACAGGTGGATCAGCAGGAGGACAGAAGAACCATGGAAGTTGAGATAATCAAGGATCTGGGCCAAGCCTGAAGGGAATGGCATCAGGTTTCGGAATCTCGAGCCGCTCACAGATAGAGGACATGATGTCGTGCTGGATGGAGAGTGTCCGAAAGAGGGCCCACGAAGCAGCTGGGTCAGCCGTAGTGATACCGTACTCGAAAGTGGGTACGGGGGCTGGCAAAGGTGATGAGGGCCTGAAACGCCCTGAAAATCTGAACATATTTTTTTTTTTTTTACATCCTTATGTAACTATTACTAACTTATAACGGTCCCAATACTCTAATTATTATCTACTATTGCATTGTCAAACAAATAAGCTCAACAAAGTTTTGATCTTTCTGAAACACTGGGAATACGATCGTATTCTTGGGAATACGATCGTATTCAGTGGAATACGATCGTATTCTGAGGAATACGACCGTATTCATCGACCCTTTTTGCACAGATTTGGGACAGAACCAATTTAAGGGAATACGGTCTCGGAATACGCCGTATTCCCGGGAATCCGATCGTATTCATGGGAATACGATCGTATTCCCATGACCTGCAGACTAAACCTGAACCTGCACTATTTCATACCAAAAACCGAACTTTGAACACGCATATCTTGTAAACGACTAAGAATTAAGACATGAAACTTTGCAGGCACTTTACTATGGTCAAAATGAAACTTTCTATTTTCACACTTTCTCAAGTTTCTCATTTTATCGGGATTTGGGCTTATGGGTCATTTTCGGCTAAATTTCAACATTTTTCTAACATACCAAGTCTCAAACCATTGAGATTTAAGAGCTGAGACTTTAAGCACACAATTTTACTATCAAAACAAAATTGTGAGACTAATCACTATACTTCCAATCTTTATCTAACTCAGATTTGTTCCCAAGCGTTATTAGGACCCGTTTGGACCCATTATGACCCGCTGATCCAAAAGAGTTATTTTGACCCATTCAATGGCTAAACACACTTTCAAATTGACTAATAACATCATTGACTTTCGTTTTAACTTTCAAATATGTACATAATCAAAATAGTACTTCTATTACAACTTACAATTTAACACTTTACAAACCTTATCTACTAGTCTTTCACAACTTTACACTATTATACATAATTGATCTAGTCGTTACTTTCATAACCAAAACATGTCAAAACATTATTTGGGCGATCTTTCAAGGTTTCAAAACGATAATTTAAAGAGAAGCTTGTGTGACTTACAACAAGCTAGCAACTCCACTTCTAGCCTTTTGCAATATCTTTACCTCTTCCACTTTCACTTGTACCTACAACATAACTAAACTAATTAAGCAATTTGCTTAGTGAGAATATGAAATCTAATCAATACAATGCATTATTAACATAGAGAAATAATGAACAAAGTAAAGAACTACTTCCCTTTCTTGCAACTTCACTTTCACAATTCTAATCATATGTGCACATAACTAATCAATACTTGGTTAACATAAGTTAACCACTAATCGAACAAAGCTAACCTTGGTTAGCTATTATAATCAAAATATGGCTAATAACCATTAACCATTCTAATCCCAAGCTTTCATCATAATCATGATATAATTATAAGCTAATCACAACAAATTACATGATCATGATCTATTCGATTCATAAACTCACCTTGGTTTGTAGCACAAATTGAAACAAGATGATCAAATGATGACAATTCTTCTTTAGCACCTATTACACACACATAGCACATAATCAACAACTAATTCACACTTTCAATGACTAATCATCTATTTCTTTCTCCCCCACTTGAGATTCACTAATTTCACTTTAACTAAACTAACTAACTTACTTATCATGATCAAAATCATAGCTTTATTATGAATTTAACTACTTCCATAATAATTCTAACATCTACTAATACTTTCTCTTTAAATTCAACCAATTCATGAAGTTCATAAAAACCCCATGAACTCAAATCATAATCTATCCTCTATAGCATGAAATTAAGATTCTAATCATGATTTATAAGTTATACTAACACTAACTAATCAATTACAAACCCAAATTTCGGATTAAATCATACTAATTTACTAAAACCCATGAAAACCCAATTTCTAGGGTTCTAGGAGAAATTAATTCACTTACAAAGATTAGATATGGATAGAAGAAGATGATTTCACTAGTTTGAAGCTTGAATTCAAGATTGAAAATGATTTCTTCTTTGATTTTGATCTCCTGCGATTTCTCTCTGATTCAGATTGAAGTTTTGGGTGAAAATGAAGGTACTGGAGGATAAGTACGTATAGTATCCTTATCTTCTTTTAATTTTCTACACTACACAGTCTGGAACTGAACAACTAATTTGCGTTTTCTATCATATCTCATTATTTAGAGATCTAAAAATAAAAGAATGTCTATTTTATCGTACACTAAAATAATACTGTAAAACTGAGCTATAAAAATTTATTTTTATTTACTAAAATAATACCTTGAAAACTGGGGTGTTACAACTCTCCCCCACTTATTCTGTTCGTGTCCTCACGAACCATTCTTGGTGCACCGCAGGGTAGTATATCATCATCCACTCCTCCGGTTCCCAAGTAAATTCTGAACCCTTCCTATGTCGCCACTGAACTTTAACTATTGAAACTGATTTATTTCTGAGCTGCTTTACTTTCTGATCAAGAATTTTAACTGGCTCTTCTATATAACTCAACTTATCATTTATTTCTATTTCTGTCAGTGGTACATAAGAAGCCTCATCAACTAAACACTTTCTGAGCTGAGACACATGAAATGTATCATGAATACTACCAAGTTCTTCTGGTAATTGCAATCGATATGCAACCTTGCCAATTCTATTAATAATTTCAAAAGGTCCATTATACCTTGGACTCAACTTTCCCCGCTTTCTAAAACGTATAATCCCTTTCCAAGGTGAAACTTTAAGTAACACCTTATCGCCTACTTGAAATTCAATAGGCCTTCTCCGCTTGTCTGCATATGACTTTTGTCGATCTTGTGCTATTTTTAATCTTTCTCTAATCTGATCAATCTTCTCAGTAGTTAACTGTACTATATCTGTACTTCCAAGCTCTCTCTGACCAATCTCACCCCAACAAATTGGAGTTCGACATTTTCTACCATATAACATTTCATAAGGTGGCATTTTAATCGAAGAATGATAACTGTTATTATAAGAAAACTCGACCAACGGAAGGTGAGTATCCCAACTGCCACCAAAGTCAATGGCGCAAGCTCTAAGCATATCCTCAAGAGTCTGAATGGTACGTTCACTCTGACCATCAGTTTGAGGATGAAAAGCTGTACTAATATGCAATCGAGTCCCTAAATCTTCTTGAAATTTATTCCAGAATCGAGAAGTAAAACGAGTATCACGATCTGAAACAATAGAAAGTGGAACTCCATGCCTAGCAACAACTTCTTTAACATAAAGATCGGCTAACTTTTCTGAAGAAGAAGCTTCTTGAATAGGAAGAAAGATAGCACTTTTTGTCAATCGGTCCACGATCACCCAAATAGTGTCATGTTGCCTAGGGGTCTTTGGCAACTTGGTAACAAAATCCATGGTGATGTGTTTCCATTTCCATACTGGTATATCCAAAGGTTGGAGTTTACCGTATGGTTGCTGGTGCTCTGTTTTAACTTGCAGACAAGTGAGACAATTCTGAACATGTTTAACTATATCACGCTTCATACCTGGCCACCAATAGTCACGTTTCAGATCACGGTACATCTTGGTAGCACCAGGATGAATAGAATACTTAGATTTGTGCGCCTCATCTAGTAACACTTTCTTTACTTCACTCGTTCTTGGTATCCAAATTCTACCATAACGAGTCTTTAAACCTCTAGAATCATCTACTAATTCAGAAAGTTGACCCGCTAAACGTTGGTTATTTGAGTCATTAGAGGCTAAAACTTCAATCTGAGCAGCTTTAATAGAATCAAATAACTGAGGAAGCACAATCATTTGAAGAGATTTCACTGAAAGAACGGAATGGCTAACCTTTCTGCTAAGAGCATCGGCTACAACATTCGCTTTGCCAGGATGGTAAAGTATGTCGCAGTCATAATCTTTAACTAAATCTAGCCACCTTCTCTGACGATTGTTCAAATCACGCTGATCAAAGAAATATTTGAGGCTTTTGTGGTCTGTATAGATAATGAATTTAACACCATAGAGATAATGGCGCCAAATTTTAAGAGCGAAGACCACAGCTGCTAACTCAAGATCATGAGTGGGATAGTTTTGCTCATGTGACTTTAACTGGCGTGAAGCATAAGCAATGACTTTTCCACGCTGCATAAGAACACAGCCTAATCCAAGTTTTGAAGCATCACAAAACACCACCATATCCTCGTTGCCCTCGGGTAAAACAAGAATAGGGGCTTGACTAAGCTTTTCTTTCAACATCTGAAATGCTTTGGATTGCTCCTCTCCCCACTTCCACTGAACACTCTTTCTAGTCAACTGAGTCAGAGGAGTAGCAATCTTTGAAAAGTCTTGGATAAAACGACGATAATAGCCAGCTAGGCCAAGAAAACTCCTGACTTCAGTAGGACTCGTAGGAGGGTCCCACTTCATTACTGCTGCTATCTTGGAAGGATCGACTTGAATGCCGTGAATATTGATCACGTGTCCAAGAAATTGGACTTCTCGTAACCAAAATTCACATTTAGAAAATTTGGCAAATAATTTTTCACAACGAAGTGTTTCAAGAACTTGCCTGAGATGTGCTGCATGCTCAGCTTCACTTTTAGAATAGATAAGAATATCATCAATGAAAACTATAACAAAGATATCGAGCATGGGCCGACAAACTCTGTTCATCAAGTCCATGAATGCAGCTGGAGCATTAGTTAAGCCGAAGGGCATAACCGTAAACTCAAAGTGACCATAACGAGTACGAAAAGAAGTCTTTGAAATATCATCTTCCTTTACTTTTAACTGATGGTAGCCAGAACGAAGATCAATCTTTGAAAAGAAACTGGCACCCTGTAACTGATCAAATAAGTCATCTATTCGAGGCAAGGGATATCTGTTCTTAATGGTCACTTTATTTAGTTCCCGGTAATCTATACACATTCTTAAGGAACCATCTTTCTTCTTGACAAACAACACTGGGGCTCCCCAAGGTGAACTACTAGGACGGATGAAACCTTTATCTAAAAGTTCTTGCAATTGTTTCATCATTTCTTGCATTTCAGTTGGAGCTAACCGATAAGGAGTTTTAGCAATTGGAATAGCTCCAGGAATAAGATCAATTCGGAATTCCACTTGTCTATCAGGTGGAATACCTGGAAGTTCATCAGGGAACACTTCAGAAAATTCTTTCACAACTGGAATACTGGAAAGTTCTGGTACAATTTTAGAATTATCAACCACGTGTGCCAAAAAGGCTTGACACCCGTGCGACAAGAATCTTTTAGCTCGAGCAAAAGTACAAACAGGAATGGATCTACTAGAACGCTCACCATAAACAACAATCTCCCTTCCGCTAGGTGCTTTCAGGAGAACTATCTTTTCATGACAATTTATCATACCCTTATTCTTTCCCATCCAATCCATTCCTATAACTACATGAAATTCCCCCATTTGCATAGGAATCAAGTCTATTTTGAACACTTCACCTCCTATTTCAATAGTACACCCTCTATAAACATCACTAACAATAACTAATTTGCTATCAGCAATTTCAACTTCTAAAGGGCGTTCTAATTTAACAACAGGAGTATTCAACTTTTCACAGAATGATAACGATACAAAAGATTTGGTGGCTCCAGAGTCAAATAAAACATGGGCAGGTATAGTGTTAATTATGAAGGTACCTGTCACCACGTCATGAGACTCTTTCGCCTCATCTGCTGTAATCTGAAAAGAACGACCTTTAGCTTTCTGTCCACCCGCTTCTCTTTTCTTTTCAGCTTCTTTCTTCTGTTCATTTCTTTTCATATCTTCTAGTTTAGCAGGACAGTTAGCTTGTAAGTGGTCATCCTTATAGCAATAAAAGCACATTCTATATGGATTAGGGCAATTAGCAGCAATATGCCCTTGCTGACGACACTTATAACAAGCTGTACTCCCTAACTGACATTCTCCTGGATGCTTTCTGCCACAATTATTACACTTGGGAAATTCCCGAGCTGGAGCTTGAGATTGACGATTAGATTGTTGAGATTGTGACTTCTGTTGTTGTGGTTGTGATGACTGCTGCTTTCCGAAATTTCTGAATTTCTTTGACTGCTGAGATTGCGAAGAGGCTTGTTCTGCTTTTCGCTTATTGGCTCTATCCTCAGCTTTCACTTGCAACTCCTTCTCTCGAGTCAACCCTTTATTCATCATCTTAGGAATAGAATCATAAATAGTCGGGTCAACTGCTTCTTTGATATCAATGTTCAAATGTCGGTAATAATGATCCTTCATTAACCCTAGATTCGAGGTATATTCGGGACAAAACTGAGATTTATCATAAAACACGTTAGTGTACTCAGTTACCGACATTTTCCCTTGATTGATGGCTAAGAACTCTCCTTTCAGTCTTTCTACTTCCGCCATTGGCGCAAATTCTGCTATAAACTTTTCTCTAAACATACTCCAAGAAAACTTTGCAGCTTCCACAGCACCATGTGTTTTAACTTGTGTACCCCACCAATCCTGAGCACTATCTTTCAACTGATGGGCAGCAAACAACACTCGTAACCTTTCTGGACAGTCACAAAGTAGAAAAATTTCTTCTATCTTACTAATCCACCTATGACTACTAATCGGGTCTCTTTCACCATGAAATTCTGGGGGACTACAATTTGCGAAGTTTTTATATTCAAAACGTTCTTTTTCTTTGTTAATTTGCTGCTGAGCACTTAACATTTCACTATTCAACTGAGGGTTAACTAAGACAGGATGCTTCTGTTCAAATTCTACTAATCGTGTATTGTTGAGAACTGAGACACTGCTAGATTTGCTCAGAATACAAGTATTGTGCCGCTGTTAGAAGTACAACCACTGTTAGTATGTAGTTTGTATTTTGTATTAAGTACTCAACCACTGTTGATAATATACGAGTACTACCCCTGTTAGTGATATAGATAACCACTGTTGGTTAGATATAGTTGAATAGAGAGAATTATGGAATAGATATGATTCCATAATAGTTTGATTCTGTAAAGGACTCTATATGTTATAAATAGAGATCCTGTAAAACCCTAGACGTGACGAATTCATTCTAGTTATTAGCTTCAAGGTTGTAAACCCTAACACAAATTGTGTGTTCGTATTATTGTTAATAATATTGAAGCTTTTGGTTAGATATTCTGTTATATACAAGTTTGTTCTTCAAGTTATTAATAAACTATTCCGCAAGCTTATTAATAATCAATCAAAGTAATACATACTAAGATCTCTAGCTGGGATCATCAAGTGGTATCAAAGCTTGGTATTACTTTGATCTTGAAGAAGGTAATTAAATTTTGCAGCTTTTTCAACAAACAACAACATGTCTACTGAAACAATGGAAGGTATTCAAGCTACAAAAATCCCCATGCTCAAACCCGATGAGTTTGAGCTATGGCAGACTAGGATTAGACAATACATGTTGCTGACTGATTATATGATGTGGGAGGTGGTTACTAATGGACCAGTTTATACTAAGGATGCAGATGGTAAAAAGGAAGAAAGACCACCACCAAAGACTGATGCAGAGAGAAAAGAAAGAGCAACAGAGTGGAAGGCATTAAGTACTCTACTTTTGTCTATTCCTAATGAGTATCAAAGGAAGTTTGAAAACTGTGAAGATGCTCAGGTTCTTATGCAAGCAATTGTTAAGAGATTTGGTGGTAATGATAACACCAAGAAGAATAAGAGATCTCTTCTCAAACAACAGTTTGAAAACTTTGCAGGTGTAAAGTCTGAAACTCTGACTCAGACTTTTGATAGATTTCAAAAGCTTGTGGGTGATCTTGAGAATCACAATGTTAAGGTTGATAAAGATGATTTGAATAGGAAGTTTCTAAGATCATTAGGCACAGATTGGAATATGTATACTGTGGGACTTAGACAAAGTCCAGATCTTGAAGAGAAAGAGATTGAAGACCTGTACAATGATCTGAGGAATTTTGAGCCTGAAGTTCTAGCGTTGAAACAGTCCAATGGTAGCTCTAACAATGCTGCTTTTGTTTCTGTTGGTGAATCTGGTAGTTGTAGCACATCTGGTGCTAATGATAATGTATTGGAAGCATTCTTTGCAAGCCATGTGAATTCATCATTAACTACAGAAGATTTGGAGCAGGTTAGTGAAGAGGACCTGGAAGAGATGGATTTAAGATGGCAGATGGCCATGATTACAATCAGGGCAAAGAGGTTTATGCAGAGTTCTGGGAACAGAAATTTTTCTTACAAGAAAGATGGTGTAGCTGGTTTTGACAAGAGCAAGGTGGAGTGTTTCAACTGTCACAAGATGGGACACTTTGCTAGGGAGTGCAAGAGCACACAGGCTGGAGGATCTCAGAATGGTTTTGTAAGAAATAATTCTGGTCCTCAAAGAAGATTGATACCAGTTCAGAACACCACTTCAGATTCATTGGTTGCTCAAGATGGAATGGGAGGATTTGACTGGAGTGATCAGGAAGAGCTTGTAACCACAAATCAAGCTTTGATGGCTGTCACAGAAGAACCAGAGTCTTCAGACATTCCATATGAGGTACAATCTAAATTATGTTCTCCTACTTGCAAGAAAATGGTTAAATTTTATAGGGATCACAATATGGGTGTGTGTAATGAATTAAAAGCTTGTAAGGAAAAGAGTCAACATGCCACTTTAGCTATTGAAAACTTAGAAAATCAGATAAAAGCTTATGAAAAGAATGAATCTCAATTTCACTTAGATATTAAGTATCTAAATTGGGAAAAGAAAGCTTTACAAACAAAAGTTGATATGCTAAGTGCTAAGTTGGCTGAGGCAATTTCTGATAAGGAGTCAATAAAATTGAAAGTTGATGAATTGGAAAATGTGTCAAAAGGTGTTCAAAACTTAATCAAGTCTCAAATTCATGATAAATTAAAACTTGGATTAGGTTACAACCTTAATGCTGTTCCTCCACCTTATAATCATACTTATTTCCCACCTAAAAGTGATTTTGTTTTAGAAACACTTAAGGTAGGTGTGTCTGAGGAGGTTAAAAAGGTAGATCCAGTTGTTAATTGTGCTAATAATGTGAATTTTGATAAAGTTGAGGTATCTGATTGGACTGAGGAAGATGAGAGTGATAGTGATAGCTCATCTAGTGGTAATTCTGTGGATGATTGTGTTAAGCCTATTACTGGTCTAGTTTCTGAACTAAATAGTACTAAACTAGAAGAGGGTAAAAAGATGTTTGTTGAGAAAGCAAAAGCTCAAATAGATCAAGTCAGGAAAACCAACAAGGCTAGTTCAGGTTTAGGGTATGTACACAAAAAGGTCAATACTGAATCAAAAGACAAGTTGAAATCTGAGTGTGATAAGTGTACATGTAAATCAAATAAGTCTGAGTTACATACTGCAAGTAATGTGAATAAATCCATTCCCAGGGGTAATCAAAGAAATTGGAACCAATTTGTTTCACAAAGGTTGGGTAATGGGTTTGAATGTGTGAAAAGAAAGTCATGTTTTATTTGTGGTAGATATAATCATCTTCAACAGGACTGTTACTACAATCCTAAAAATAATAGGAACAGTGGTACAGGTCATGTGTTGATAAATAAGCCTAACAGAGGCAAGGCTGCAGCCCATGTTAATGCTACAGCAGTGCCCCTGTCAACGGCTAACAGAGGCAAGACACGAACAGGGGAGGGTTTGACCACTGTCAGGCATGGTACCTCTGCTGGTATTAAACATTTCAAAAGAATGTATATACCAAGTAAAGCTACCACTGCCAGGGTAATCAATACAAACTTAAAGGTGACCACTGTCAGACCATTAACCCCTGTCAGGTCAAAAATTGATTGTTTTTGGAGACATAAAAATGAGTGTAAATCTGAAGTGTCCAAAACCAATGCAGCACTGAGATCAATCACTGTCAAAAGGGTTGATGTCAAAGGTGCTCATGGGAAACCCAAAGCCAAATTGGTTTGGGTTCCCAAGAAAAACTAATTGTTTTTCTCATATATGTGCAGGGCAAGCCACCAAGCTTATGGCATATTGATTCTGGCTGTTCAAGACACATGACTGGAGACAGGAAAAAGCTACAGGACTTTAAAGCGTTTGATGGAGGAGATGTAGCATTTGGAAGCAATCCTAAAGGAGGTAAAATCACAGGTAAAGGTAAGGTAAAAAGCAGTAAGCTCACTTTCAATGATGTTTATTATGTTGAGCAATTGAGATACAATTTGCTTAGTGTGAGTCAAATCACAGATAAGCAAAATCCTGTATATTTCACTGACACAGAATGCCTTATACTTTCTGAAAAACTCAAAATACCTGAAGATAAGATTTTAATGAGAGTTCCAAGAAAGGATAATGTATACTGTAGTGATTTAAACAAGATGGAATCTCAAAATGTTAACTGTCTCATTTCTAAAGCTACTGTATCTGAATCTGAACTATGGCATAGGAGGATGTGTCACTTGAATTTCAAGACCATGAATAAACTTGTTAGGAATAAGCTAGTGAGAGGCTTACCTGAAAAGTTATTTGAATGTAGTGACCACTGTGTAGCATGTCTCAAAGGCAAGCAACACAAGACCTCTTATAAGACCAAGCTTGTGAATACCACTACCACTCCCTTACACCTGTTACATATGGATTTGTTTGGCCCTACCAATGTAGCTAGTCAAGGGAAGAAATCTTACTGTTTGGTAATAACTGATGATTACTCTAGAATGAGTTGGGTGTTCTTTCTTAGGACTAAGGATGAGACAGGTGAAATACTTAGATCATTCATAACTAGGATTGAGAATTCAACTAATCAAAAGGTTAAGATCATCAGGTGTGATAATGGGACAGAATTTAAGAATCATGAGATGAATAAGTTCTGTGAGGATAAAGGTATAGAAAGACAGTATAGTGCACCTAGGACTCCACAACAAAATGGAGTAGCTGAGAGGAGGAATAGGACACTAATTGAGGCTGCTAGAAGCATGCTAGCAGATGCTAAACTTCCAATGTCCTTTTGGGCAGAGGCAGTTAGCACTGCTTGTTATGTTTTGAATAGGATTTTGATTATTAAACCTCATAACAAGACACCCTATGAGTTATTCTTTAAGAGAAAACCTTTGGTTAGCTTTTTAAAACCATTTGGATGTCCTTGTACTGTCTTAAATACCAGAGATCATCTTGGTAAGTTTCAGAGTAAGGTAGATGAGGGTGTATTTGTTGGATACTCTATTCAAAGCAAGGCTTATAGAGTATTTAACAAAAGGACTAGGATCATAGATGAGACCATGGATGTGACCTTTAATGAACATACATCAAATGTAGAAGGAAAAGGTCCAGAAGTTTTGTTTGATATTGATGCACTAACCCATGCTTTTAGATATCCAGATTTGTCTATTAGTGCAGATACAGATGCAGGTAATGATGCAGGTAAAGATGGGAATTCAACCTCAAGTCAAACTAAAAAGGATGACTTGAAGTATGTCTTGTTTCCTATTTGGACTCCAGATCCACCAGAAGTATTTCAACAGGAACAGGATCAACCAGAGAAAGATGCTTCTTCTGATGATTCAAATGGTTCACCTGGTAAAACTGGTGCAAGCAAGTGTGCAGATGATTCAACTTCACCAGATCATCAACCATTCACTTCAAAGGGATCTCATACAGATCCAGAGCATGATTCAGAGAAAGAGCATGATTATCCAAACTATTTTGAACCAAGTCCTCCATTTCAAGTCATGGAAAGGACTTCTTTGTCAGATTCTGAAGCAACTCCAAAGCCTTCAAAAGAAAGAGAGGAAAGAGAGTCTTTCTCAGACTCTGAGGTAGATAATCTATTGGGTTCTAATTTGGAAAGAGATTTACTTGATACTTCTACCTCTAAGTATTTGGTTCATAAAGATCATTCTTTGGATTTGATTATTGGTGATATTATGACTCCTGTTCAGACAAGACATCAAACCAAGGTAAGAGAAGAAGATGTACATACTTCATTATATGTATGTTTTCTTTCTCAGATGGAACCAAAGAAGGCAGTGGAGGCTCTCAAAGATCCAAGCTGGATTGAATCTATGCAGGAAGAATTGTTGCAATTCAAACTGCAAGATGTGTGGGATTTGGTTGATCTTCCAAAAGGAAAGAAAGCTATAGGCACAAGATGGATCTTTAAGAACAAGAGAGATGAAAGAGGGATAGTGATCAAGAATAAGGCTCGGTTGGTAGCACAGGGGTACACACAGGAAGAAGGCATAGATTATGATGATGTTTTTGCTCCTGTTGCTAGAATAGAAGCTATTAGATTATTTTTAGCTTATGCATCTTATCAGGATTTCAAAGTCTATCAAATGGATGTGAAGAGTGCTTTTCTTCATGGTCTAATTGATGATGAGGTGTATGTTTGCCAACCACCAGGGTTTGAAGATCCAACATATCCAGATAGAGTGTGCAGATTGAAGAAAGCATTGTATGGATTACATCAAGCTCCAAGAGCTTGGTATGATACTCTATCTGAGTATCTTCTCAAGAATGGATTCAAGCGAGGTACTATTGACAAGACATTGTTTACCAAGAGGGTTCAAAGAGATATATTGCTGGTACAGGTGTATGTTGATGATATTATTTTCGGGTCTACAAGGGATTCATTGTGCAAAGAGTTTGAGGATTTAATGCATAAGAAGTTCAAGATGAGTTCAATGGGTGAACTCACATTCTTTTTAGGATTGCAGGTCAAGCAGAAGTTAGATGAAATCTTTATTAACCAAGGGAAGTATGTGAAAGATATTTTGAATAAATTTGGTTATAAAGATGGGAAGATAGCTAGCACTCCTATGGAGGCACACAAACATCTTACTTCTGATCCTGATGGAGAAGAAGTAGATGTGCACTTGTACAGGTCAATGATTTGTTCTTTGATGTATTTAACTTCATCTAGACCTGACATTATGTTTGCAGTGTGTCTTTGTGCTAGGTATCAAACCAATCCAAAGCAGTCACACATGTATGCTGTGAAACGGATCTTTAGATACTTGAAAGGTCAACCTGATTTAGGACTTTGGTATGCTAAAGGATCAGATTTTGAGCTTAAGGCTTTCACAGATAGTGACTATGGTGGTGAGAACATGGATCGAAAATCCACCAGTGGAGGATGTCAATTTCTTGGAAATAGATTAGTGTCATGGCAATGTAAAAAGCAGACCACGGTTTCCACTTCTACAGCAGAAGCAGAATATGTTGCAGCATCAAGTTGCTGTGCACAGGTTCTTTGGATTCAGAATCAAATGCTGGATTATGGTTTGACTTTCATGAACACTCCTATTTATATTGATAATACTTCTGCTATTAGTATCATTCAGAATCCAGTTAAGCATTCAAAAACCAAACACATTGAGATCAGATATCATTTTATACGAGATTGTTATGATAAAAGATTGATTCATATTTTTAAAATTCATACTGATAATCAACTTGCAGATCTTTTTACAAAAGCATTTGATGTAGGAAGATTTACATTTTTGATAACTAATATTGGTATGATCAATCTCACGTAGTGTTTTGGTCTGGATTTGATACTAACAGGGGTAAAATATATTGTATGTGACAGGGTTAGGTGTTGCCACTGTTAGCTTCATCATGATAACAGATGGTGTCACTGTTAGTTTACCTTTGCCACTGTCAATGTATTTTAAACCCCTGCTGTATATGTGTGTAATTTAACCCATGCTAGTTGTTTTTCTTAGTTTAATATTGCAGGGTTCAGCCACTGTCAAGAGACATCACTTGAGCTGGAATTTAATGTTTTATTTGTTTCTTCTTATTTTTTGGTTAAAAAAAAAAAAAAAAAAAAAAATTTGTTGTCTAACTAAGCTAAGTTTATGCCCCTGTTAGTTCTAAGTTGGCGTTTCTTTTGTCGGATGCCCCTGCTAGACTATCAGCCGCTGCTAGCTTTGTTAGATGGTTAGAAAGGGTTGAATATAAATTGACCAAGTGAGGTGCCCCTGTTGGGTTTGTTTGTAAATTGTGCCCCTGTTGGGTATAACCAGCAGTGCCACTGCTAGTTCTATTTTTAGGGCTTGGCACTGTCATCAAATAAATACTCAAATACTTCACTTTTTCAATTACGCTTTCAAAATTTTCAAAACCCTTCAATAATCGCTCTCGCTTTGAGTTGTTTATTGTAATTCACTCTTCGTTCGTTCATCAATTACATCAATGGCATCTTCATTGTCATCTGATTCTGATCATTCTACGCTAAGTGTTCATTCTGAACACAATATGAGGGCTTTCTTGAATAAAGAACTTGCCGATGAGTATTTTCACCCTATTATTGATTTCTTGAGTAATTGTCCAGTTACACATGCCCTTACTGTTTGTCCACGATTAATTCGATCGCATATTCAAGAATTCTGGCAGAATGCAAAGGAAGAGAATGTTAATGGCATTACTCACATTCATTCCACTGTCAAGGGTAAGAAGGTAATGGTTACTGAGATTGTTCTAAGAGAGCTTTTACAGTTTGATGATGAAGGTGGAATTCTGGAATTATCGAGAGAAGATTTGTTTAAAGGCATTATGGATATGGGGTATGAAGGTTCAGGAAAGACAAGATCAGAATATACTTTCTTGAAGTCATGGTTTTGTCCTCAATGGAAGTTCTACATTCATACTTTCCTGGTATGTTTGTCTCAAAAGAGAACTAGTTTTAATGAATTTAGTTCTACTATTGCATATCCTATTATCTGCTTGGCACAGGGTATTAAATTTAATATATCTAGATTTATCTTAGATAATATGGTTAGGAATGTAAAGGGTGATACATTCGTTATGTACCCTAGATTTGTTCAGCTTTTATTGAATAATCAATTGACAAATCTGCCAGCAGAGGATAGTGTGATTGTTAGTTCTACTCTATCTTTGAGGACTATTAAGGCTATGAATCAGTATCAGAATGCTTTTTCTAAGAAGGAAACTGCATTATTTTCTACAATGCTAGTTACTCCTTCTGCCACTGGTGGTGTATTACCAACACCATCTGGACCAAATGATGACAGACCAACAACACAAGTTGGTTCTGAACACACATCAGGAGGTGGCATCAAAAGAAAACAAGGGAACAAACAGCCTACCCAATCTAAAGCCAAGAAGGCTACACAGGCTATGGAGATTCCTGTTTCTCCACAGTCTCAGTCAACTGTCCCAACACAACAGGTGAACATACTTGATGAAAATGTTCATTCTGGAAGGGCTGCCACTACTGTTTCTAGCCCACTGGCAGGGCAGGATAGTGGTAACATTAATCAGACCCAACCAGAGGCAACTATGTTTGATGAACCTATGGGTGATGATTCAAATGTAGGTCCCAGTACCAATAACCAAGGGACATCTGCAGTGGCAGATGTGGGCAAGGATTCAACTAAGAGGTCACACTCTATTGTTGATGAGCCTAGTGATACTGATGAATTGACGATTTCCTATCTTGTACATGATATCAATAAACTGTGGAGCAAATATGAGAGGGAAAGGGCTTACAGAAAAGAGGCTCAACAGAAAATTCAAGCTCATGATGAGTTAATTGCTAAGCAGAAGGAGATCATTGATCATCAAAAGGCAGAGTTGCTTGATGTGCAGAATAGATTGTTAATGCTTGAGGAGGCTGTCAACAATATTCTTCTACCTGCGAATAAGTTGAAGGAATCTTCAGGCAAGGGGGAGAAGAAAGCAGATGATGATAATATGCCTGAAGATGATGGTTCAAGAAAAGAAGGTGATGATGATGATGATGATTCACATGGACCTCATGATGATATGAGTGGAGCAATGATAAATATTGATGAGATGCATGATGATTCTGCAGCTACAGAGGTGCTTGAGCTTGATGATACAGAGGTGCTTGAGCTTGATGATAATACAGTTGAGATGGATATATGTGAGCATAATGAGGCACAATCAGAAGACACTGTGGAGTTAGTGTTTGATGATAAAGATGATGATTATGTGCAGAGCAGGGATAAGGCTGAGGAGGAGCTCAATGTCTCTGATTATGTGATACATGAAAGTTTAGATGATGAGATGGTAAATGGTGCAGGAGCAGAGCAGACTGATGAAACAGATGAAACAGTTTATCAGGTATTTCCATTGAATAAAGGGTTGCCTGAGAAAGCTGCACTTAGATTATATTTTTGGGATGTGATGGGTGCTAACCTGGAAAATAAGAAAAGAGTCAGTTTCAGTGATAGGCCAGTGTATGAGGTGGTTGATGATGTTAAAAAAGAGATGAAAGAAGGAGAAGTTGAGATTAAGGGGGAGCAATCAAAGTCAATTGATGAAGAGAAGAAGTTGCAGACCTTTACAAGAAAGAAATCTATTCCCAGAAGAAAGCCAACTAATACTTTATCCCCTGTCAAAACTTCTACCACTGTTGTCACAATTTCAACCACTGTCAACACTAACACAACCACTGTTACATCTACCCCTGTTAGTACACCAACACCTACCACTGTTGATACACCAATCACCACTGCTGTCATATCAACCCCTGCCACAACTACCACAACAACAAGACCAAGAGAGGTACCTGTTACAATAAGAGAACCAACTTCACCACTCAAGCCTGAGTCTAAATTGCCTGTGATTGATCCAAAAGACAAAGGTAAAGGAAAGTTAAAAGAAAAATCAAAAGTGAAAGAAATTAAAGAACCTCATCTTGAGTCTCATGATATGCTAAGGATGCAAGTAGAAGAAAGGGAAAGGTTGATAAGGAGAGCTGCAGAAGCTAAAGCTGAAGAAGAGGGTGATGATGTTAAAATGATTTTGGATGATCTGAGTGTAGTGACTATTACACAGAAAGCTGCAGAGATTGTTAAAGAAAAGACTGCACAAGGATTAAAGCTTCCTGCTCAGAGAGTTCATGATTATTTAAAGAAGAAGAAAGGTAATGAAGAGGAAGAGTTATCTTCTGGATTTTTGTTGATGAAAAGGTCAAATGAGGAAAGGGCTAGAAAGAAAAAGCAAGAGGAATTAGCCAAGAAGAGGAGTAAACCTTTACCATATGCTGAAAGGAGAAGACAAATGATCAATGTTCTGTCTGAAAATTATGCCCCAGCTAAAATTGTTAGAGGATGGAATATGCAGAAGCTGGAACAGGCATATGATAGGTATATGGGAAGAGATGATGAGTGGACCAAGAAATTGGAAGAGAATAGGCATTTGAATGCATTGATGAAGGAGAAGAAAGAAAAGGCAGATAGGGAAATGGTAAAGTTTTTAAAAGAAGAAGAAGAAAGAAGAGAAAAAGCAGCTGCTGAGGCAGCAGAGAAAGCCTTAGAGGATAAGCAGAATGAAGTCAGAAGAAATTCATGGAAAAATCAGATTTCTAAAGACAATGTTATTCCTGACATTCCAAGATTTGATCCAGAGCTGAAAAAGAGAATCAAGATTCTGACTGATAGCAAGGAGATTTCTGAAGGACCAAGAAAGGCTAGAATTATAAATTGGGAAGGAGTAGCAATTGATTATGGTTTCAGAAAAATGATCCTTGAGATCAAGATTGAAAGGGAAAGAGGATTTGATGATCATGTTGGGAGTATGATTGATTTGCTCAGAATCTGTACAAGAGATGATCTTATGGAGTTGTATCAAGTGAGCAGAATCAGGAATAGAAAGAACTCTGAAGCTGTGATTGAAAGACAAATGATGGAGTTATTGCAAAGCATGTTTGAACCAGCTAGCATGTATCACTTATTCTTTCACTGTCATCAAAGGGTTATAACCTGGAGATATTTTGCCAGAGCTGGAGTACACATGGTAGTATTTAACAATGGGCAGGTGATCTACATGTTTGATGATCGACACTATGTGCTGGGAACAGGGCTGCTGAATAGATTGGTTGATTTGAAGTTATCTACAACCATCATTACTGAAGGAGCTTACAGAGCTTTATACATGGTGTTCAATCAACTGCATAAGAGGCAAACGATGAAGGAGATAGAAGAAGAAAAGAAGGATTGAAACTTGAATCATTACTCTGAATGATCAAGTTTAGGGGGAGATTGTTGAGAACTGAGACACTGCTAGATTTGTTCAGAATACAAGTATTGTGCCGCTGTTAGAAGTACAACCACTGTTAGTATGTAGTTTGCATTTTGTATTAAGTACTCAACCACTGTTGATAATATACGAGTACTACCCCTGTTAGTGATATAGATAACCACTGTTGGTTAGATATAGTTGAATAGAGAGAATTATGGAATAGATATGATTCCATAATAGTTTGATTCTGTAAAGGACTCTATATGTTATAAATAGAGATCCTGTAAAACCCTAGACGTGACGAATTCATTCTAGTTATTAGCTTCAAGGTTGTAAACCCTAACACAAATTGTGTGTTCGTATTATTGTTAATAATATTGAAGCTTTTGGTTAGATATTCTGTTATATACAAGTTTGTTCTTCAAGTTATTAATAAACTATTCCGCAAGCTTATTAATAATCAATCAAAGTAATACATACTAAGATCTCTAGCTGGGATCATCATGTATTAATAATTTGCTCCATTCGGGTATATACCTTAGGAGCAAATTCTTGTAGGGCTTGCACAATCACATCTTTTAATAGCATCCGATCCTCAGGATCTAAACTTCTTTCTGAAACATTCTCCTCTTGAGTGGGAGAACGTACACTTAAACCCTCAGCTTCTTTGTTTGGTGTGGATTCCATTTACTAAACAATATAAAAACACAATTAAAACATAAGAATTCTCTACTTCAACTATTAAATAATGATTGCCTTTATCTTCACATATTTAACAACTTTGAATCTCCCACATGCTTTAGTAAAATATAACCTCGTTGGCCAGACGTAGTTATATTAGACTAAATACATGTTTCTATTCAAAATTCTTAAATATATTCCAATTCCAAGCAATCATTCCTACTCTAATCATAATCTACTAATCATATGCAAAACATTGCAAAACATAGCTGTAATTAACTACTGCACATTTATGAGTGGTTTAAGTTTAGGCAATCCTACTGTGGATTGCTTAAATCTCTTAAACCATCGCTCTGATACCAACTTGAAACGCCCTGAAAATCTGAACATTTTTTTTTTTTTTTTTTACATCCTTATGTAACTATTACTAACTTATAACGGTCCCAATACTCTAATTATTATCTACTATTGCATTGTCAAACAAATAAGCTCAACAAAGTTTTGATCTTTCTGAAACACTGGGAATACGATCGTATTCTTGGGAATACGATCGTATTCAGTGGAATACGATCGTATTCTGAGGAATACGACCGTATTCATCGACCCTTTTTGCACAGATTTGGGACAGAACCAATTTAAGGGAATACGGTCTCGGAATACGCCGTATTCCCGGGAATCCGATCGTATTCATGGGAATACGATCGTATTCCCATGACCTGCAGACTAAACCTGAACCTGCACTATTTCATACCAAAAACCGAACTTTGAACACGCATATCTTGTAAACGACTAAGAATTAAGACATGAAACTTTGCAGGCACTTTACTATGGTCAAAATGAAACTTTCTATTTTCACACTTTCTCAAGTTTCTCATTTTATCGGGATTTGGGCTTATGGGTCATTTTCGGCTAAATTTCAACATTTTTCTAACATACCAAGTCTCAAACCATTGAGATTTAAGAGCTGAGACTTTAAGCACACAATTTTACTATCAAAACAAAATTGTGAGACTAATCACTATACTTCCAATCTTTATCTAACTCAGATTTGTTCCCAAGCGTTATTAGGACCCGTTTGGACCCATTATGACCCGCTGATCCAAAAGAGTTATTTTGACCCATTCAATGGCTAAACACACTTTCAAATTGACTAATAACATCATTGACTTTCGTTTTAACTTTCAAATATGTACATAATCAAAATAGTACTTCTATTACAACTTACAATTTAACACTTTACAAACCTTATCTACTAGTCTTTCACAACTTTACACTATTATACATAATTGATCTAGTCGTTACTTTCATAACCAAAACATGTCAAAACATTATTTGGGCGATCTTTCAAGGTTTCAAAACGATAATTTAAAGAGAAGCTTGTGTGACTTACAACAAGCTAGCAACTCCACTTCTAGCCTTTTGCAATATCTTTACCTCTTCCACTTTCACTTGTACCTACAACATAACTAAACTAATTAAGCAATTTGCTTAGTGAGAATATGAAATCTAATCAATACAATGCATTATTAACATAGAGCAATAATGAACAAAGTAAAGAACTACTTCCCTTTCTTGCAACTTCACTTTCACAATTCTAATCATATGTGCACATAACTAATCAATACTTGGTTAACATAAGTTAACCACTAATCGAACAAAGCTAACCTTGGTTAGCTATTCTAATCAAAATATGGCTAATAACCATTAACCATTCTAATCCCAAGCTTTCATCATAATCATGATATAATTATAAGCTAATCACAACAAATTACATGATCATGATCTATTCGATTCATAAACTCACCTTGGTTTGTAGCACAAATTGAAACAAGATGATCAAATGATGACAATTCTTCTTTAGCACCTATTACACACACATAGCACATAATCAACAACTAATTCACACTTTCAATGACTAATCATCTATTTCTTTCTCCCCCACTTGAGATTCACTAATTTCACTTTAACTAAACTAACTAACTTACTTATCATGATCAAAATCATAGCTTTATTATGAATTTAACTACTTCCATAATAATTCTAACATCTACTAATACTTTCTCTTTAAATTCAACCAATTCATGAAGTTCATAAAAACCCCATGAACTCAAATCATAATCTATCCTCTATAGCATGAAATTAAGATTCTAATCATGATTTATAAGTTATACTAACACTAACTAATCAATTACAAACCCAAATTTCGGATTAAATCATACTAATTTACTAAAACCCATGAAAACCCAATTTCTAGGGTTCTAGGAGAAATTAATTCACTTACAAAGATTAGATATGGATAGAAGAAGATGATTTCACTAGTTTGAAGCTTGAATTCAAGATTGAAACTGATTTCTTCTTTGATTTTGATCTCCTGCGATTTCTCTCTGATTCAGATTGAAGTTTTGGGTGAAAATGAAGGTACTGGAGGATAAGTACGTATAGTATCCTTATCTTCTTTTAATTTTCTACACTACACAGTCTGGAACTGAACAACTAATTTGCGTTTTCTATCATATCTCATTATTTAGAGATCAAAAAATAAAAGAATGTCTATTTTATCGTACACTAAAATAATACTGTAAAACTGAGCTATAAAAATTTATTTTTATTTACTAAAATAATACCTTGAAAACTGGGGTGTTACAGGGCCCCTCATCGGGCAACTCCTCGTGAGTGATCGGGACATCAGTCAGGTCCTCCTCAGTGATAGTCAGCATAGCCGCTCTCTGTACTCTGCGTCTACGGGGTCTGTGTCGTCTGCGTGGTCTCGCAGCTACATGATCAGCGTCAACAGCGTCCATCCTGAAACAAGATAAAATAAACAAGTAATGCTAACAGTGATAGTTAATGAACAACACTTATCTCGGATTTTGCAATTCGAAGTCAGATAAGTGGCAAGCCTGCAATTTTATTAGTTCAGAGATAACCATACTTAATAAAAATAAACTAAGAAATAAAACGACAGAAATAAAGATAGGCTTGGGGTGCCTCCCTAGAGCGCTTGTTTTACGAGTCTCTAGCTTGACTCTTTGTACCTTTCTGTCGACTCACGGTGGTTCAAAGATAAAGACATCTTCCCTGATGGGAAAGTCTTCGAAGTAATGCTTTAAGCGATGACCATTAACCTTAAAATTACCTTCTGGTGCCTCAAGTTCGACTGCACCGTAAGGAAATACCTTTGATACTATGAATGGTCCGCTCCACCTGATTTTGAACTTGCCAGAGAATTTCTTGAATCGCGAATTGAAAAGCAGCACTTTATCTCCTGTTTTGAATCGTGAGGGCCTCAGCTTAGCATCGTGAATTTTCTTAGTTCGTTCTTTGAAGTTTAACGAAGTGTCATATGCCTGATCCCTTAGTTCGGCTAACTCATTCAACTGCATTCGTCTATTTGCTCCAGCTGTAGAAATATCTAAGTTGCAGTTCTTCAAAGCCCAGTATGCTTTATATTCCAGCTCAATTGGTAAGTGACATGCCTTGCCATAAACTAGACGATATGGTGTGGTTCCTAATGGTGTTTTATAGGCGGTTCTGAATGCCCACAATGCATCATCTAATTTTTCAGCCCATTTGTACCCATGATTACCAACGGTTCTTTCCAAGATTCTCTTCAAAGCTTGATTTGTTGCCTCAACTTGCCCATTTGTCTGGGGGTGATAAGCTGTTGATGTTTTGTGAGTGACACCATACTGTTGCAGAACTTTCATGAATTGAACGTTGCAAAAGTATGTACCACGATCACTAATTATTGCTTTTGGAGTTCCAAATCGACTAAATAGCTTTTTGAGAAACTTGGTTACCACTTTGGCGTCATTTGTTGGGAGAGCTTGGGCTTCGGCCCACCTGGAGACGTAGTCGACTGCAACCAAGATGTATTCTTTACCGTTAGATTTAGGGAATGGTCCCATGAAATCTAATCCCCAGATATCGAAGATTTCCACGGCCTGGATGTTTGTGAGTGGCATTTCATTCCGAGCTGTTATATTGCCTTGTCTTTGGCAGATATCGCAGCGTCTCACCAGATCGTATGCATCTCGAAATATGGTTGGCTAGAAAAAGCCGGCATCGTACACTTTTCTTGCGGTCATGTTGGTACCGTGATGTCCTCCAGTAGGTTCATGGTGGCTTTGGTGTAAGATGTGTTATGCCTCTTTCCCATCAACGCATCTTCTAATGACCTGATCAGGGCAAACCTTAAAGAGGAAAGGGTTGTCCCAATAGTAATACTTTATATCGCGGAAGAATTTTTTTCTTCGAGAGGTTGGCATCCCTTTAGGTACAATTTTTCCCACCAAATAATTGGCATAGTCAGCATACCAGGGATCATTAGTAGATCGTGACCCTTGATGGTATCTACCAATATGCATGAGTTGTTCTCCTGGAAACTGGTCTTGAATGTCTTTTTCGTGCAACTTATCCATTGAAGGATTTTCTAATCGGCTGAGATGGTCCGCCGCGACGTTTTCTGCTCCTTTTTTGTCTTTGATCTCGATGTCGAATTCTTGAAGGAGTAAAATCCATCGTAGAAGGCGAGGTTTAGCATCTTGCTTCTTAAAAAGATATTTCAGAGCTGAGTGATCTGTATAGACAATAGTTTTGGACAAGATTAGATAAGAACGAAATTTATCAAAAGCAAATACTACTGCTAGCAGCTCTTTTTCTGTAGTTGTATAATTTTCTTGGGCGTCAGTGAGCGTTTTGCTGGCGTAGTATATTGGTTGAAACTGTTTCTCCTTCCGTTGTCCCAGAACTGATCCGACTGCGAAATCACTGGCGTCACACATGATTTCAAATGGGAGACTCCAATCTGGAGCAACCATGATCGGTGCATGGACAAGCAGATCTTTCAGATGATCGAAGGCCTTGAGACATTCGTCTGTAAAGACAAACGGCGTATCTTTTTCGAGGAGATGAGTCATAGGTCGGGATATCTTAGAGAAATCTTTGATAAAGCGACGGTAGAACCCGGCGTGTCCTAGAAAACTGCGGATGGCTTTAACAGAGGTGGGTGGTGGAAGTTTTGAGATGGTCTCGACTTTTGCTTTGTCAACTTCAATTCCAGCTTTGGATATACGGTGTCCTAAAACTATGCCTTCTTTTACCATGAAATGGCATTTTTCCCAATTCAGAACTAGGTTCGATTCTTCACATCGGGTGAGCATCTTGTTCAAGTTAGAAAGACAAGTGGTGAACGAATCTCCGAAAACCGAAAAATCATCCATGAACACTTCCATGCATTGTTCAATCATGTCGTGGAAGATTGCTACCATGCATCTTTGAAATGTCGCCGGTGCATTACATAAGCCAAATGGCATACGTCGGTAGGCAAAGGTTCCGTATGGACAGGTGAACGTTGTCTTTTCTTGGTCCTTTGGATCGAGAGGTATCTGAAAATAGCCAGAGAAACCGTCGAGGAAGCAATAGAATTCGTTTCCTGACAATCTTTCAAGCATCTGATCAATGAACGGTAGAGGGAAGTGATCTTTGCGTGTAGCTTCATTTAGTTTCCGATAGTCGATACATACCCTCCAACCGGTGACGGTTCGTGTTGGAATCAACTCGTTGTCTTCGTTAGCGATGACCATCATGCCTCCTTTCTTTGGGACGACTTGAACTGGACTGACCCATGGGGAATCCGAAATAGGGTAAATTAGACCAGCATCCAAGAGTTTGATAACCTCCTTTTTCACCACGTCTTGAATCTTTGGGTTAACTCTCCTTTGCCAAGGTCTGAAGTCATTTTCCATTAAGATCTTGTGAGTGCGGTAATTTGGGCTGATCCCTTGTATGTCAGAGATTTTCCATGCAATCGCTTTCTTATGTGACTTTAGAACTTTAATGAGTAGTGCTTTCTCTTCAGGCTTCAGATCTTTGGATATGATAACTGGTAAGTGCGAAGTTCCTTCGAGGAAAGCATATTCAAGGTGTGAGGGGAGTTCCTTTAGCTCCAATTCGGGTGGTTCTTCAGTGGAAGGCTTCATCCTGGCAATCTCGTCTCTCTTAAGCTCATCGTATGTTGTTTGATAATCTGACTCAAATGCAGGTGCCTCTGGAATGTCGGCTGATGCTATTTCAACCCATTCTGTATTGTTGTAAAGTTTATCTTTTCTCGGCTCATATTTTACTTGGGAGGATTGAGAGAGTGCATTATCTTCAGTGATTATTTCTTTGTTGTCCTTTGTGAGTGCAAATCTCTGAAACTGAGCTGAAGAAGATGTGGTAAAAGTAATCTCTGGTTTCAAGTTTTCACAACTTTCAGAAAGTTGCGGATCGGATGGTTTAAGCATTGATTCCATTTCTTTGAGAGTCTTCAGAATTTCTTCTTTTGAGAGAGATGAATCAGGAACTTCAGAAGTAGGGCTTCTTCTCAAAAGAGTGATCGGAGTGCCTTGCCCAAGTGGTACAGCAGTGATAAATCTGTTGGACTGTAAGTTGGAATTCTTTAAAGGTAATAGCACTTCCTTTGATGCAATGGATGGATCCGAGATAGCTGAGCATAGACCCGCACTTTCTTCACAGATTTTTCTTGTTGTGATGACAGTGTTTGGAAGGGGATTAATGCTGCTTACTGCGAGGATTTTTTCCAAGTGTTCTTCAATTATTTCCTGTATAGAATCTACAAGACCAAGGTCTTCTCCCATAGGAAGTTTCATTAGTTTATCGACATTGAAGGTGACTTCCTCAGTTCCCACTCTAAGTTTTAAAGATTTTTCATTTACGTCAATGACAGCCTTGGCAGTATTTAGGAAAGGTCTACCAAGGATGAGTGGTACCTGAGCGTCTTCCTCAATATCCATAACAACAAAATCAACAGGAAAGACGAATTTATCAACACGTACCATAATATCTTCAGCAATTCCTCGAGGGAGTTTAACTGATCTATCAGCTAATTGGATGGTCATACGGGTTGGTAAAAGTTCGCTTAATCCTAGTTTCCTATAAAGCGAGTATGGCATAAGGTTTACACTAGCTCCTAAGTCAGCTAAGGCGTTACTTATTTGAACATCCTGAAGGTAACAAGGAATAGTGAAACGGCCAGTGTCTCCTAGCTTTGGGGGCAGTCCTTGTTGCATAATTAAAGAGCATTCTGCGTCTAAGGGCAAGTTAACTATTTGTCTGAGTTTTTCTTTGTTGGATATGAGTTCTTTAAAGAATTTGGCACAACTAGGCATTTCAACTAAAGCATCTAATAATCGAACGTTTAAGTGCAAACTTTTGAACATCTCAAGATATTTTCCAAACTGGGCTTCTTGTTTCTCTTTCTTAAGCCTACCAGGGAAAGGTATACGTGTTGGTTTAACTACTTCTGGGGCTTTGGAAGATTTTGGTTCAGGAGAGGTGACAGGAGTGTCAACAGGTACTGAATCAGTGGGTAGAGAAGAACTAGAAGGCTCGTCTGGAGGAATATCTTTTGATTTCTCATTCTTAGTCTCTTTTCCGCCTCTAGTGACAACAAGGATATCATCATAATCATAAGATGAATGATGAATAGCTTTGCTAATCGCTTCTTCTCTTTGCTTCTCCTCAACTTTTAAAAACAATCTTTTAACATTATCCTCCATGTTTTTAATTAAATCGTTTGAAATTCTGAGCAAATAATCAATTTGGTTTTGAAAATCAACAATTTGTTTGTTTTTATTATTTTGCTCAACCATGAAGTTATTGAAAATCATATTGTTTAGACGAGAAGACAATTGAGGGGAAGTAGAGGGTGTAGAGGGAACTAACAAATGAGGGATAGGTTGTTTGGATAACCGCTGAGTGAAAGATTTTGAATGAATGATCTGATCAGTGGCTTCAGATGTGGCAAGAACGTCTTCCTTGGGCTTCGAGTGTGAGAAGAGCCGTTGAGGTTGCTTCCTAGATTTGGAAGAGTCTTGCATATCCTTAACAACTTTAGAGATGGATTCGAGTTGAGCTTTTAAAGTATCGAATGCTTGAGTAGAAGTGTCTTTGTCTTTCGAGGTTGATTCATCAAACTCCAAGTCATGTTGGTGCATCGTTATCGTCTCAATCAACTTCCAGGCTTCTTCTGAAGTATGTAGCATGAAATTTCCGGATGAAGCAGCATCGAGGGTTTGTTGGTGATGAGGATTCAGACTGTTGTAGAATGTGCAGACCAGATTCGTTTCAGCCAACTGATGATTCGGACATCTTCCAAGCAGATTCTTAAAGCGTTCCCAAGCTGAGCTTAATGATTCAGTAGTTCCTTGACGAAAGTTAATGATTTCATTTTTGAGCTTGGTTTGTAGGGACGGAGGGAAAAACTTAGCCAAGAACTTAGTAGCCATCTCCTCCCATGTATGAATCGAATTGGGTTCGAGTTCATAAAACCATGTCTGAGCTCGGAAAGCTAAAGAATAAGGAAACAGGTGAAGTCGGGTGACTTTGACACTGGATCCGGTTTGTTCGAAAGAGTCGGAAAGGTTGATGAATTTGTTAAGATGGGCGTTTGGATTTTCAACCGAAAGACCATGAAATTGACACTGAGATTTAAGTAATTTAATGAAGTGTGGCTTGATTTCAATGGTTTCGTCGGTTGGTGATACGATCGGTCCTCCTCGTCCCTCTAGCAGTGGTTGGGTTGATGAGGCGAGAGTGATACGATTCGCCATAACTTGTTTTAAGAAGAAAATAGGGTTTTGGAAAGGATAGGTTTAACTAATGACGGGAAATTAAAAATTTACTAACCTAGGGATAAAAACTGTAACTTCCGGATGATATTGATCTTCCGTAAGGATCGCTAAATAACTAAGATAACAAAATTCCTAAAATCGGTCGTTGTAGTCCCCGGCAGCGGCGCCAAAAACTTGTCGTAGCCCCTATCGGTCGGACGGATTTGATTCCGGTCGTTGATCCAACAGCAATAGAAGCGGCGAACAGTGGGTTTTAAATTTGTAGAGCAGGGGAATCCTAAGTTGTATACTACTGACAGACCTAAAAGGGCAGCAAGTGGTATGTATGACTCAAGTGTCGTTCTTCAAACTACAACGGGCATGGGAGTCTAGGAAGTTTTATTATCTTTGGAGATTCAGCTGGGGTTTTTAAAAGTTTTTGGATAGGTTTTGTTTTTATAACTAAATACTAATTAAATAAAGAAAACAGAACTAAAGAGGTTTGTACGGAGACTCGGTCAACAGAGGATAAGCGAGTGTTTACTATGATTTCGTTAAATGTTATTGATGAATAGTCAAGGGTAAGGCTACTAGATGTGATGACTAACCCGGAGAGGATATAAACATAACTAATGCAAAGTATTGTACCTACGACCGTTCCGCGGCTTCCATACGTTTGTACTCCACCAATTGGTGTTTCCAGCACTATACCGAGTAATAGGGCGTTTTACGGTTTTTCCGTTACATTAATTAGGGTTCCACATTACTCCCGCAGATTTCCTATATCCTAATGAGCTACAACTACGATCCTATTAAATATCTAACGTAGAGTTGTTCGCAATCAGATAAGTAACATGTCACGTGGATAGCAGTTATAGAAGTCAGATACACCGGAAATTCTCCCAAATGTACAGACCAATTCAACCGACGACTATCCTCGAATCCTGGTCCCCAGTCACAGTCATCAGAGATGTCTGTATCATAGCGTGAATTGTTGATTGAACAAGAACACGAACGGGGATAATCCCGCGGACCAAGTTGGGATAATCGGGCTAACGATCAGTTAAATTGTTCAGCATTACAGATATAAATCATTACAACTATTCCATGCATGTTAATCCACTGTGTAAACCAATATTCTGTGTCTGAAAACCTAATTATACAGTTACTGATATGAACCAAGGGGATAACTCTAGCATGCATCATTCCTAAGGCAACAATCAAACAAGAACATGCGATAGGGTAACACATAACAGAACACCGTAATCCTAGCATAGCAGATAACCAATAATTAAATCATAAATATCCCGAAAGTTCTCTCAAAGATATATAACAGATAAACATGAATCTAACCTATCTCTAATCCTACGCTCCGTGTCTCTTATGATTTGTTTCAACCTAGAGAACACGGTCATACCAAGTTCATTGATCATCAAGTATAGAATAGGTAGAGAACGTACCACTAGTAATTGGCCAAGTTCTAGCAGGAAGCTTCTAACCACAGCATAGGTTGGATAGATAAACATTCGAGATTCAGTTTACGAGTTCATACACAGTTTAAAGTAACACGGGCAGAGTAACAGCATGGCATAAACATTTTGACTATTCTAACATAACTACATCATAGTAAACATAAAGAAATGTCTAGCCTAACATTATATATCTAGCATACAATCCTAAACAAGCATAAACAAAGCAACACATGTTTAAAACTGGAAAGTAAGAGATATATAAATAGAACCTGATACGAATTTATTACAGACAGATCTTCGCAAATACAATGTCTTGGAGTGCCTCCGTACAAAAGCTAAAAGCTACCTCTACCTAACTATCTCTCTAACTAGCTCAATTCTAGAGAGAGAAAATCCCCTAGAGAGAGAAACTAGAGAGAGAGTGATGTGTGTGAGAGAGAAAGTGTAGGGAGAGAATGAAATGAGAAAGTTGGTATCTTGGTGAAGTGAGGGGTGTCCACTATTTATAGGCAAAGCATTAAATCGCACGTACAACTCACGAAGCAGCACGTACAAGCAAACGAAGCACGATATGGGGGTGCAGGGGCCGTATACGGCCTTGTAGGGGCCGTATACGGTGTAGTGAGGGCCGTATACGGTCTCACAAGGGCCGTATACGGTGTGTGGGGCCGTATACGGGCTCTGTCTGATTTCGTTCGTTGCTTAAAACGTCCGTATCTCCTTCGTTATGCGTCCGTTTGACTTGATTCTTTCGCCTGTGGTTTCGTAATTCCGTTACGCTTCTAATGATGCCAATCTCACAGAAATTGGATGTGTAGAGCTTAGGCGTAGCCGAAATGGCTTTTAATGGCTCTGAAAGCGTAGTGGTTTCTCCGTCCTTTGGCCGTTTCACTTGATTCCAGATTTTTTCGTCTCGATTTTACCTGTACAACAGATGGTAGAAGTTAGGAGGTGTGCCTTGACAGGAAAATGAGATCGGAGGAATCGGCCTGTATTAAAATGCTGTGCTTTGTGCATTTTTAGAGTGTTTTCAGTGATTTTTATCACAACGTCTACTTTTGAACCACTTTAGTGTATTTTAGTAAATAATCAATGTTTTGGACTGTTTTTACTAAAGAAAGGTTCAAAATGTGAGGAATAATGCTTCTAAAAACATGACTTTTTACGTCACATCATGGGATTAGCCAACTTAGCATAACAACTCTGTTTACAGTAAAGCATCGTAAACATATAACAACCATGTTTACCACAACAGAATCGTAAACACATAAACAGGCTCGTAAACACATAATCTCAATGAGGACCGGTGGTTCCTGGGGAAACCTTCAGCCAAGAACCCTTCACAATCACTGCAGGCCAATACAGTAAAATAACCGATAGCTTAATGCTATTCCCACATGACTAAGGTTCCTATTAGCGATATGTACAAGGAACCCTCCATCGGCCAACAATAGCAATTAAGCCTAGCACCATGCTGGCTTCAATACCACATAATACACAATGGCAGTATATCAGATAATCACATAATTCATAATCATCATGGCATCATGTCAGACTAAATAGTCTATAAATGGTAATACTACGTTTACCCGTTGTAACCAAACCTGTTACAACTAAATTACACTGAGGATTACAGATTCACTCACCGTTACGTCAGCCGATAGCTCAGAAGTCTAATATTACTGAGCCTTCTCCCGTATCTGAGAATACAAATAAATAATGAGTTAGTAACTCATTCCATAATCATATAACATATTTCAATTCATAGTATCAAAATAACAACAATTACCATATTGCAAATAATAATCATATTACTTTACAACTAATAGTTTAAATCAAGTCATCATAATCAATTTATATAACCATTTACTCAAGCAAGTAATCCCTGAGGTTTAAGAAAACAAAAGTCCAATCTGGAATGAAATCAAAAAGTCCCGAAACGAGGTTCAACAATTGAAAATACCATTTTCGACCCCTAAACGACCCCGAAACGCTTAAAACTGCCTAGGCTCAATTTAATGAGCTTTGATCATTGGACCGTTTCCGAGTGACCATGCGAATTTCAGCCCAATCCTGGTTTAATGAAAATTAGTGAAATTTTTTAGTCACTAAAGGTTCACTAACACTTATGCACTTTTAAAATTTGTAAAACAAAATTTTGCCAACTACCCGCCGGATTAACTTGTACCCGCTGGATACTTTCCAAAACTCACTACCCGCCGGGTAAATGGGTTACCAGCCGGGTAACACCCATTTCCAGCGACATGTATCTTCTTCAAAAACCCAGACTCGAAAATTTTCCAATTCAAACACATAACTCAGATTCTAAATCAATCAATTCAGCAAACAACAACTTTCTAATGCCAAGTTCATACATAAACCTTTAACCCATCAAATTTTCCATCACAAAATCATAATTCAAGACTAATCGATTAATAAAGAATCCAACTTACAATTTGATTAGAGAAAGAAGAAGATAAGATGATGATGGTGATGAATTTGAATCAAAACCCACAGGACCAATTTTGCTTCTTTCTTTTTGTTTAGGTTTCTGAATTTTAATTTCATTGTCTGAGTTTAAAAGCAAAAAAAGAAAGGATATAAGTCGGCTCCCCCTTAACCGACTCTGTTCCCATTTAAAAAAATAGTCCCCTTCTAAACCTATTGTTCGGAACCTAAAAACCATTTGCGATTCCAAAAAATTTTATTTTACCTTTAACTGTATAAATTAAAAACAAACAATAGTTTACTAGTTATAACACCCCTCAGTCTTCACAACAATATCATATGATTTAACTCGGAAGCGTAGGTTTAAAACATACTTCTTTACTATTCATTATAGTTAAATGTACATAACTGTTCCAAAACATACCACTCGATAGTTTAAAACTATTAAAACATAAAACAGTAATCGAGGTGTTACATATTTACAATAAGCCTTTGTTTATCACAAAACCTATCAGAGTTCACACTTGGTCAAAAATTCCTTGCATAAGTATGCTCTTCTGCCCACCCACATAACTAAACATAACCTGCAGGAAGTAAAATGAGGGATTAGCACGAAGCTAAGTGAATGAATAAGTCACACACCATCCAACTTAGCATAACCATCTATTTACAGTTTTTAACCGTAAATACACATTAATCAATCAATGAGGATCGGTGGCTCTTGAGAAACCATAATACCCGGGTGGCTCTCTAAGAACACTTACCATCAATCTGTAAGGCCAATACATAATAGACCGATAGCTAATTGTTATTATAATCAAACACAGGTTCTACAAATAGCAAATGTATCAATTCCATGTGTAATTCACATAATAACAAACTAGCCCAACTAACTCGTTGACCTCAAATTTTCCATCACAAAATCATAATTCAAGACTAATCGATTAATAAAGAATCCAACTTACAATTTGATTATAGAAAGAAGAAGATAAGATGATGATGGTGATGAATTTGAATCAAAAACCACAGGACCAATTTTGCTTCTTTCTTTTTGTTTAGGTTTCTAAATTTTAATTTCATTGTCTGAGTTTAAAAGCAACAAAAGAAAGGATATAAGTCGGCTCCCCCTTAACCGACTCTGATCCCATTTAAAAAAAATAGTCCCCTTCTAGACCTATTGTCTGTAACCTAAAAACCATTTGCGATTCCAACAATTTTTATTTTACTTTTAACTACATAAATTAAAAACAAACAATAGTTTACTAGTCACAATAAGTCATTTGACTTTTTGACTAATCATTCACAATAAACTTAATAAAATAAATAAATTAATTTTTCTAACACATTAAATAAATTAGAGGTGGCAATTTTAGACCCATTGGTTAATTTTTGGATGGGTCTAAATGGGTTTTTCAATATAACCTCTAATTATGTAATAATTAACCAACGGGTTTAGACGGGTCTAGCAGGTAATTTTTTTTTTTTTCACTCAAATAAAAAAAAAAATTTGGTGAACCCGATGACCCGACCCGACCCGAGACCCATTTGACCCGGACCCGTTTAGACCCATCTTTCTAAATGACCCATCTAGATCCGGACCCATTTAGACCCAAACCCATCTAGACCCGTGACCCGACCCGACCCGACCCATTCATTTTGCCACCTCTAAAATAAATCATTTAAAGTAAGGAAATTACCAATTTACCACTAGGCCTTTAAAGTGGGTGTTACAAATTAAAACATTACAATACTAAAAATAAAAATAAAAATAACAATAATAAAAACCTACGATTACGATAATAAAAATAAAACGTTACAATAATAATAAAATACGAATCTAGTCACTATCGGAAAACCCGTGTTGTCGCGCATCGTTCCTGAACATCATTTTGAAATCGTCTTGATACTTCTTGATCACATTTTTCCTAGTTTCTTCAAATATTTCAAGTTATTGTTAGCCCCAATGCGGCGGTATTGATATTTGGATAAATTTCCACTGGTTGAGCACATTTTTTGACGATCAAACTCCATTTTTTGCCGAGTCTCCTCTTGAATAGTTTTCAAAGTTTCTTGTGCGGCTCGTGCGGATTCCAAAATGACCTCACGGGTTACGTCGCTCGAATTTCTTGAAGATGTTGCGTCCGATGACCCCGAACTTCGTGGACTTTTCCGACTTGTGTCGCGACCGGGTGGACGCCGAATTCGGTCGTTTTGAAATAACCGTTCCATATTGTTTGCAAGGTCGGCTGAATTCGGGTTATCGTCCTCGGATAAATTAATTGGAACTTGCGTTTCTTGGAATGGACGTTTGTTGTACAATAAACCATGGTCGGAATAAAACTTCGTAAGTAAAGCTCCTTTGCACTTGTTGTTTGAAGTGTTCATTTTCCACGTTAATAATGTCCTCGTCTTTGAGCCCACTTGCCCGAGACTCATTGTACTTTTTGTAGATGCCGATAAATTTCTTCACGTTGGTTCGAATTTTATTCCATTTACCGGTTAGTTAATTTTTTGTACATTTCACATCAACTAATTGATTGTAGTCTTTGAGAATTTTGTTCCAAAATTGTGAATCGGATTACGAATTTCCGTCGACATGATTTTGGGAATTGTCGAACCACCGCTCGATCAATGTTTTGACCTCATATTCTGTCCACCTCACTTGTGATATTTTTTGTTTATCCTTTCCCTTCGGGTTATCTCCCCCGCCTTCGGATTGTACTTCATCGTGACTTTCAGGTTGTGTTTGGAAAGGAGTTTCCGGTTGTGTTTGGAAAGGTGTTTCGGGTCGTATTTGTGAGTGTTTGTTGGATTGTGGTTGAGAGTATGGTTGAAAGCCGTATGGTGGTGATGGTTGAAAGCCGTATGGTGGTGATGATTGATAGCCGTATAGTGGTTGTTTGTATGGTTGGGGGCCGTATTGTTGTTGTTGGGGATACCATAGTTAGGGTTGTGATTGATATGGTTGAAAGTCGGTTGGTGAATTGTTGAAAGTAGACGTCGAAGATGAGTTAGCCGGTGAGTTGGGGTAGATGGGAGTGTTGAGTGAATTTTGTAAGAAATCGTTGTTGTTGTTGTTAGACATTTTTGGTGTTTGAAAGTAAAAAGAAGTTGATTATTTGGGTATTTGAAAGTAAAGAATGTAATGGAATTGTTTAAGTGTTTGGAAGTAAAGAATGGTGTGGAATTGTTTAACTGTTTGGAAGTAAGAAATATGATTATTTTGTAGTGTGTTAAAAGGTAATGTGAAGTGTGTATTCATATAGGATAAGAGGTAAAAAAAAAAATTATTTTTTTTAAACATGTATATAGCCGTCTGAAAATTTTATTTATTTTTATTTTTACCAACGGTTACAATTCAAAAAAAAAACAAAAGTGGACCCCACCACCGACCCAAGCCTTTCGTCGCCCAGCCGAAGAAATGAAACCGACGAAGCCGTACCATCGACGTCGATTCACCGGCCTTCGTTGGTTCCCCACCGACGAGATCCGTTGGCACTGGTCTAAAAACTCTCAATAATAATTTCAAAGGTACGATTTATTCATTGTTAATATCATGTATAAAATCATCGAATATACTAACACGTGTTTTGTTGAAGACCTAAAAACTCTCAATAATGAATCCAAATGTACGTTTTATGTATTGTTAATATCATGTATAAAATCATCAAATATACTAACACCTTTAATGTATATTTAGATCATAACCCATCTCCTCTTCAAGCTTATGAAAGTTTACATGTTTCTCAAGGTATCAAATATTCATCCTTGTTTAGTTTACAAGCTAAAAAAAGTATGCTAACACTTTTTAATGTGATTTTTTATTTCCGAAAGTTTGCTAAAAAAATACTACGTAATAATAAAACTTACAAATACAGATCTATGTGCAGCCATGATACAAACACGCATGTAAATGACCAATGCAAAATCGATAATTCCGGAAGAAACGTCATTGGATGAAGATTGTTATAACGTTTATTTTGTTTTGGTAAGTGAAATATTATATATTATGAAATTTTAATTTTCATATAAAATGGATGAATAAATAAGAATATAAAAAAGATTTTAGCCCAAAAATAGGCAAAAAATAATTAACCATTCACTAATATATTCCCTTTTTTTGTTGTTGTTTGATTCAATCAAGCAAATATTATCTTTTGTTAACCATTATGTAAGTGTATATTATATTGATTATCGTTGTCCTTGCATAAGTTGAATTGTATTTCTATTTATATTATAGAAACCATAAACCCATATTTGGGTTTTAGCCAAATCTATTCCTCAATATATTATACATTCTTTATGTTAATATTAATATCTATTTATTTGTATTGTGTTGAAGAAATATATATATATATATATATATATATATATATATATATATATATATATATATATATATATATATATATATAGAGAGAGAGAGAGAGAGAGAGAGAGAGAGAGAGGGAGGTTCATTTGAGAACCAACCAAATGTTGAGAACCAAGAGAACCACATATTAAAGAAGGGTATAATAGTAAATAAAACATTCATTGATCTTTATGATTTTAAGCATATTGGAAACGGTTCCATAAAATGAATCCACCTTTTTGGATTATTTTTTTATCCCTCTCATCTCAGCTAACCGATTTTAAAATTCAAACATTAAAATTAAATTATTCAGTATTCATATTTATCAATCCACGAGAACAAAGAAGCAGTGAATATAAACAAATCTCTCATTATAATTGTCATTTACACTTTCTGGGTTAGTAACCATGCATGCGAATAGCTCATTTGCTCATGTGCACACATGAACATCCATGTGCACATGTAAACAGCAGTTGTACACATATGATCAGACTCGTTAATTTCTTCATAGTTTGGAATACCTTAAAGCTACATGCTACCCATACATAAAAAACGTGACAATCACAATTGAACAACCATGTTTTGTGTTGTTCTTCATAATGATACCAATAAATTCATGATGTACACAAGTGAACAATAATATATTTAACCAAAAACAAATCAAATTATTTCTTAACGAAGAACATGTATATGGCTTGGCTTGAAAAATGGTGTTCGAATACTTTGAAAAAATGCCCATTAAGTGGATCTGCAAATCTAGAGCATGTTATGGAGAGAGAACACGTGAGGAAGAGATGAAAAGTTACTGGTGAAATAAATGGCTATTATTAATATATTAATTGTTTTTAATTCTTTATAAAATGTTCCAGATTTACCCCTTAACGCCTCACAATGCGTCTGATGAACTTCTAGTTAATTACACTAGATTAAGACCCGCGGATTCGCGAACTTTAAAAAAATATATATATTTAATTGAAGTTGAAATGAACACAGATAGAAAAAAATAATATTGTGATTTGTACTGAAAAATTCTATATCGGGATTGGAAAATGCTATCTAGACTTGAATATGTATTATAAAATATATATGCCAGAATGTCTAGAAAAACTAATTATGGTGATGCCCTAATATCAGCCGATTAACATAATCAATTTTGGGCTTTATTTGTTTGAGTGTCACTTAGCCCATGTCCTAAGCCCAATGTTTTGAATGTCTGCAGCGTTTTTTTTTTTTACTTTTCTGTTGTTAAATAAATTAAATAGGTAATTAGTTATTAGTTAGTTAATTAGTATTTAATGTATGTAATTAATTTAATAGTTGTCAAATAATGACTTATGATGTCATTAACCGTTTCAATGGTGAGATTATCAATCTTCTAATTAATCCAAGGGCCATCTTTAATTCAATGTTTTTCTTTTAAGTTATAAGATAGAAGATTGATGTCATCCTCACTTATAACCATGGATTATTTTGATCAATGGCTTATATTTAGTTCTCTTGGTTCTCAACATTTGGTTGGTTCTCAAATGAACCTCCCTCATATATATATATATATATATATATATATATATATATATATATATATATATATATATATATATATATATATATATATATAAGGGGTGGGGATAAAAAAAACCCGGTGAAAACACTTTTTGATTCATAATTTTTTTAAGTTGTCAACATTCATTTTTTTTGCTTCACATATGAATTTTTTTGTAAACCCTTATATATTTATTTTTTTTTCACATAAAATTTTCGTCATGAATCTTTATTTTCTTTTGCTTCAAACAAAGTTTTAAACTTTTTTAATTGTGAACCTTATTTTTTTCACATAATTTTTTTTGTAAATTTTTTTAAGTTTTTTTATTGTGAACTCTAATTTTTTTGGGTTTACGAAAAGTTTTTAACTTTTTCAACTGTGAACCTTAATTTTTTTTTTTTTGTTTACGGAAAGTTTTTAACTTTTTCAATTGTGAACCTTTTTTTTTTCAACTGTGAACCTTAATTTTTTTTAGGTTCACGGAAAGTTTTAAAGTTTGCAATTGTGAACCTTATTTTTCAACTGTGAACCTTAATTTTTTTTGAGTTCACGGAAAGTTTTTTACTTTTTCAATTGCGAACCTTAATTTTTTTTTGGTTCACAAAATTTTTTTAACTTTTTCAATTGTGAACATTTTTTTTTCAACCGTGAACCTTAATTTTTTTTGGGTTCACAGCAAGTTTTTAAAATTTTCAATTGTGAACCTTATTTTGTTTGTTTTGGATTTACAGAAAGTTTTTAAGTTTTTCAATTGTGAACCTTAATTTTTTGGTTTTGGTTTTCGGATTTGACTTTATTTTATTTTTTTGTGTGTGAACCTTAATTTTTTACGGTTTACTTCACAAAAAAAAAAGTTCACACCTTAAACAATTGTGAAGGAAAAAGTGTTTTCACCGTTTTTCTTTATTTACCTCAACCCCTTATATATATATATATATATATATATATATATATATATAAGTTAGATTAGATGGAAGGTGGGGATGTGTTTTCACTGTTTTTTTTATCTCCTTGTTTTCACAGGATCTCATTCCTATATATATATATATATATATATATATATATATATATATATATATATAATTCAAAAATATCTACTCATTCATCGCACGTATACTGTACACTAAATAGTAAATATCACTTAACTATAACACTTCTAGATACTAAACTACACCAAATGATTTATTAATTTAATTACTAAAACAAGTACTCCCTCCGTCCCAATTTTATTGTTCTGTTTTGACTTTTGAAGTCTTTCTTTTTCAACTTTGACCTTCAATATTTTTGTTTGTGTTATATAATATTCGATGCAAAATATATGAGTGGATTGGGTTTTGAATGTATTTTCATTGGTATAATTTGTATCAAGTATTATATAACACAAACAAAAATATTCAAGGTCAAAGTTGTCATAGAAAGACTCCAAAAGTAAAAAAAAAAAAAAACAATAAAACTGGGACGGAGGGAGTATATTATAGGCCCATTAAAAAACTTATATTATACTAATGGGTGGGGTTCAAATGAGAATAGAAATTTGTGTGAGAATGAAGGAACCAATGATATTGTGCCATGTGTACAAATAGAATGTTCCAAATGTACAAAACCCATTTACCCCCAACATCAATTATCTTACAAACGAAAAATTGAAGAATTATGAAAATTGCACCATTAAATTCAGCGTTTTCTCTTCTTCGACTGGCCGTCCCTCAAGGCATACTTTCTACGAGTTTTTTTTCCATCTTTTTTGGTGGGTTTCACATTTAATAACACATGCGTTAGAGTTTTGCGTTTAGGGTTTGGGGTTTAGGGGTTAGGGTTAGGGTTTAGGGTTGGCGGTTGGGGCTTTGGGGTTTTGTAACACCCATTCCTCGGGTCTGGTAGTATTTTGATATTTTCTGACAGTGAATATTATTTAATGTGTCAGAAAATAGGTGCGTTGTACTATTTGAAAATAAATGGGAAAATAGTCAAATAATTTATTGTGACTAATAAATTATTAACTGTTTTAAATTAATTCAGTTGACGGTAAAATAAAATAATGTTTCCCCGTAAATGGTTTTTAAGTTCGAGACAATGATAAGTACGTGGAATAAAATTTAAACAATGTAGTATACACTCACATAATCGAGTCGGTTGTTTATTTCTTATCTCCACACTTACATACATACCGTACGTACATACATACATACATATCTAGAACCTTAAATCAATTATCAAGAACTTGAAGGAACATCAAATTGAAGCTTCTAAACTCGAATTCAAGCCTCTCTAATCATCTTAATCAAGGTATGATTAGGTGTTCTTCATGTATTTAACCTAGAATTTGGGGGGTTTTGGGGTTTTAACTAATTGATGGGTTAAAATCCGAAATTGAAGCTTGATTTTGTTAAATTAATGTTGATTAAGCTTATGAATGATGATGATTAATATTATTCAAGATAAAGTTTATAAGTTTGATTAGGGTTTTTGTGGCTTATGATGAAATTATGATGATTAACTTGAAATTGAAACTTATAATGATGATATAGTTGTTAGTTGATGCTTATATGAGAATTATAATATAAGCTTTAACTTAGAATTGATGAAATTAATACATGTTCATGAATAAAGTTATGAGTTTACTTGATTATTCATGAATAATGATTTCTAAGTTTGAGTTAGTGATGTATAAATTAATAAGTGTTATTAATGATTATAATATGGTTGATTAGTGATGATGATTAATATCATTCAAGACAAAATGTGTGAATTGATTAAGTGTTCACGAGGGTTGTGATGATTATTATGATCATGGTGGGTATATAATGAAGTTGATATTGTTTACTAATTAGAATACTTAATTGATAATTAAAGAGGATAATGTGAATTTATTTGATTAAGTATTCATTAGACCAAATATTGATGTTTTGATGAATTGTTGATGTTAGATGCTAATAATCTTGTTAATGGTTTAATTATATTAGTTAACAATGATTAAGATGGATGAAGGTGAGAAGATGATCATAATGATAATAAAGTTGATTAGTGAAAATTAAAGTAGCTTAAAATGATGGCATGATCCTAATGATTATGAAATTTTGATGTTAAAATGATTATTCATAATCTTGAAATAATGAATGTTGAATTAATACAAGTTAGTGATAAGTTGTTTGATGTAATTACAATTGTATAATTTTATATCAATATTGAGACAAGTGTCAAGTGACTAACTTATGTTGTTCTATTGTATTCTCAGATATGGAGAAGGCTCAGTGACATTAGACTACTGAGTGGATGACTGATCTATTCGGTGAGTGGATCTTTAATACTCAGTGTGATTTAGTTGTAACAGGTTTGATTACAACAAGTAACGTATTGTTACTGTTCTAGTTTACCATGATGATTAGGGTTGTTAGTAGTAATACTATTGATATACTGCTTAGTCTGATGTGTGACCTGATGAATATGTGGATATGTGATCATGTGATATATTTGCCCTTCGGGCATCAGTTGTTAATGAGGTCAACGAGTTGTTGAGTTGGTTGGGCTAGTTGGTTATTGTGTGAATTACACAGGATTTTACTTCATTCGTTGTGTGTAGAACCTGTGTTTGAGGATCATAACCATTAGCTATCGGTCTCGTCCGTTATGGCCATACGGATATGGTTGGGTAAGTGTTCTTTGAGAGCCACCGCTGCAGTAGGGTTTCTCAAGAGTCACCGATCCTCATTATTGAGTTGTGATGTTGTTGAATTGTTGCATTGCTGAAAAGTTGTATTGTGTACTTATGTGTTTAAGGTTAGTTAGTTGTTGTACACAAAGTAGTTATGCTAAGTTGGACTGTTGATTAATTATTTATTCACTTAGAGTTATGCTAATACCCCACATTAACACTTCTTGCAGATTATGGATATAATATGGGTAGGCAAAAAGTTAGACTGGAAGGAATGTTTGACAACTAGGCGTTACTCTGATATTTGAATTGTATAAATCAATGTTATATTTTGGTTGTGAAATAACACCCATGTTGATAAACTATGATTTAAAATAGTTGGATTTTATATGTTGACTAAATAATGTAAATTATTAATGGTTATTTGGACTTGCGCTTTCGACATATTATATTTAAATGGTTGTAAAACGAGGGGTGTTATAGGTTTCGCCCCGAAACCCCAAACCCCAACCCTAACCCTAAACCCTAAACGCTTTACAAAACTCTAAACCCTAAATTATACTAAACCCTAAACCCTAAACAATGCTAAACCCTAACCCTAAACCCTGCTAAACCCTAACTCTAAATCCTAAACCTTAGCCCTAACCCTAACCACATATCAAATGTACAACCAATCACTAACACATGTGTTACTAATTTTTAAAACCCACCGAAAAATGTAAAAAAAAAATTGTCAAAAGTATGCTTTGAGGGACGGCAAATCGAAGAGGAGAAAACGCTGAATTTTATGGTGCAATTTTCATGATTTTTTGACTTACCGTTTGTAAGATATTTGAGTTTCAAAAATGTGGGGGGAATGGTATTTGATGGAATGAATGGTTGAGATTGATTCCCTATTCTCACTCAAAATTGATGTACTCATTTGAACTCTACTCTAATAACTATATCAAAAAAATTTATGAATAGTAAAAGGGCCTTACCCATTGAGGTATTTATAATTACTAGTTACTTTTTTGAAAGAGTTAATTACATTATTTGTCCTTGTGGTTTGTCCAAAATTTCAATGGTCATCCTTGTAAGTTTTTTTTTTGCACTGGTCGTCCCTGTGGTTGCTAGTTGTTGCACTCGTAGTCCTTGTCACTAACGGCCGTTAGTTTTCTTCGTTAAAGGACCATCCGTGTAATTTCTTTTTCAAATTTTAAGTTTATTTAAATTTAATATTATTTTTAATTGTACTTAGCTAATTTATTTTTTGAATAATCTAATCAATTTAATTTAATTATTTTAATCAACTTTTTTAGTGATAATTAATTTATTCTGTTTTTATAAATGTCCAGATCTATATAAACCCACTAAAAATATAATAGTTTTTTAAATAGTTTATACTCTTAATTTTGCATATCATCGGCGATTTCAAGACTCCGTATAGACAATTCTACATGCCTACATATATATTGCTAATAGTTTTGTATACTATGAACGTACTCAAATTGCACATTATCAACATTTAACATTTGTTTTTGAGTTAATTGAAGATAAAATTGTAAAATACTAAATTGCAATAACTGTATTTAGTTAATTTTCTTTTTTAGTAAAGCTTATTTTATTTTTGACAATTAAAATGATTAATTTAAATATTTCTTTATTCTAATTTCTGTAAGTGTCATAATCTACATCGACCCATTAAGAAGACCATAATTTTTTTTTAAAAAAAAAACAATGTAAAAAATTGTCAGGTACTATCCGTATAATTTTTCTACTAATTTACATAATTTAATATGTGTCGGTTATTTGAAAGAAAAAAACACATAATGTTCAACATATGAAGTATAATAATACTATACGCTACATAGTTATTGCAATTTAGTATTTTACAATTTTTTCTTCAATTAACTCAAAAACAAATGTTACATGTTGATAATGTGCAATTTGAGTACGTTCATGATATACAAAACTATTAACAATATATATGTAGGCATGTAGAAATGTTTATACAGAGTCATAAAATTGACGATGATATGCAAAATTAAGAGTATAAATTATTTAAAAAACTATTATATTTTTAGTAGGTTTATATAGATCGAGACACTTAAAAAATAGAATAAATTAACTGTCACTAAAAAAGTTGATTAAAATAATTAAATTAAATTGATTAGATTATTCAAAAAATATATTAGCTAAGTACAATTAAAAATAATATTAAATTTAAATAAACTTACAATTTGGAAAAAAAAAATTACACGGATGGTCCTTTAACGAAGAAAACTAACGACCGTTAGTGACAAGGACTGCGAGTGCAACAATTAGCAACCACAAGGATGACCAGTGCCAAAAAAAAAAAAAAAAAACAAGGACGACGAGTGAAATTATAGACAAACCACAAAGACGACCCGTGTAAAAAAATCTTTCCTTTTTGTCACATAGTTTTTCTAGTTTTTAATCATTTTTAAGAGCCTGTTTATTTTTACCAGTATTTACGGTATATTTTATTTTCGCACATTTCTTACTTCGCTAATAACTCGGTTAAACATTTGATGGTAGGGTCCATGAAGGCGAAAGCCAGTAACCCACTAAAAGCGTTTATGATGGCGATTAATCCACGTGGGAAAGTGTTATTATTAAATCCAACCTTATTTTGCTTTGTCTTATGAATTTTTAACCTAATCTTCTTATTATTATAACTTTGTGCCTAACTTGTGAATACTTTAGAATACGTGATGAAGCTCAATTATTATTATTATTATTATTATTATTATTATATGATGATATTAGTGTGAGCATGATACTTTAGAATACGTGATGAAGCTCAATTATGATTATTATTATTATTTATTATTATTATATTATATGATATTAGTGTGAGCATGATTATAAAACAGGGTTAGTAAACATCCCAATCTACTCATCATAAATTTACTAATACTCAATTACATTGTGTTTTACGTTACGGTAATTACATTTAAGGTTTTGTCAATGATACATAACCTTATGACTAAAAATATAGACATTCATAGATCATTATAATTCAACCAATATTTAAGCATCACCCGATATTTAAGGTGGACATTGAATTTATTTTAACTCGAATACAAGTATTAATGTATGTTTAAAGAGCTCAATTAAAAATTTTAATAGTTATCCTTATATGTTTAAAAAATACGAGTTAACCAATTTTTTTTTTTTATGTTCATTTGCATGTTTTCATGCCATTGATTTATATTCTCTCAATCAGGGGCGGAGCCAGGAAATCCCAGTAGAGGGGGCGAAAAAAAAATTATTCTTTTTTTACTTTATAGTATTGTGGGGGCGAAATTTACAAAATTTTAATAATAACTTAAAAAAATTTCTTTTTTACGTGATTTGAAATTTCTTATGGCGGCGACTGCCTACGCTGCCCCCGCCCTGTCTCCGTCCCTGCTCTCAATATTGAACAACACTATTCTTTCATTTAAAAAATATTTTGTAATGTCTATTTCTTTTTACAATTTCTTTAAACCCTTCTAGCTCGTTTCACGTCTAAATAGATTTAAAAAAATAATTTTATAACATAATATTAACAATTTAATTAAGCTAATATGTGGGTAAGAGATAAGTAAATTTATCTTAAAAAGTTATAGAGTTAAAGGTTTTTTAAGCATTAAAAAAGGTCAAATTTTTTTATAATCTCAAAATGTTAGTATTAGCTAGTTTCTTCATATTTTAATAATAATGAAGAAAGGAGATGATTAAAATGAAGTTACTTATATCGAATCATAGGTTTGATGTTTTGAAAAGGATGAAGATATGAAAGTGGGTTTGTGTTGGATAGTTGTGTACATGGCAAGTGGGGGGAGGGAGAAGCACTTGCAGCAATTTTGATTCCCCCCTAACTCCACTTTTGTAAATGATTAACAAGAATCTTGTAATTAATGTTTGATTACATCACTAATCTAATTCCCATTTTGTACCCTTTTTGGGGTTTTTTTTTTTTTTTTCGTTTCTTTTTGGCTTAACAATGTTTCGTGTATTTGTTTTTCTTCTTTGTTTTGTAATTATCTATAAGAATAACGAGTAATACCACTTGCAACGAGATGTTCTCACCATCTATGGACACCACGACGCCACCATGGGTACAATGAATATCGTAGTGGTGGAACGCGTTGTACGAGAGCACGGGATTAGAACGAGAAATGTGGGCTCATCCCTATTTTTTTCTTTTTTCCTTTATGTGGTTTAATAAGAAAACAAATCAAATTAGTGGAGCATAGCTCACAACCATCCACTTACTATTGTGGACGGTTGTAAGATAACACAAGACTGTGGTGTCGTAACACTCACAATTCTCTCACAACCTTAGTTATTATTGCAAATGGTCTTAGATGATTAAAATTTGAGATTACCCTTATGTTACATATCTTATTACGTCATTAACTAATAATTAAACGTTTGATAAGAAACGCTATATATCATATCATAATATATCATATACCAATAATGCAAAATGAAAAACATTATGTGTAACGCTATAACATAATAGACTAATAGTAGTACTTTAAAATCAAGACACATTTTTATAAGTTTTAGCAAGCACTTAAAATATAATATCGTTTACCGTGTTTTATATTATGATTTTATCGTTGATAATCTTAACAAAGCCATTGTTATTTTTAAATCTTTTTGAGTAAAATGTACGACATGAACAAAAGTCAAGACTCTCGAGCTCTATCTACCCCTATAACGTGAACACTAAAATGTCACACTATACACATTGTCTTGGTATATATAAAATATATAATAATTATAATTTTGACATTGTTATGCCTATTAATTACGTGTTGTTTGAAACAACATACTATATACAACAAAAATATGAAAATGACGAAAATAGACATGGAAAAAAGACAGGATGTCAATTCTAGTGATGGGGGCAATAATGGAAAAGGGTAAGTAGTGATGTTTATTTTGTTATTAAATTAAAATTTAATATTAATTTAATAATATAAATATATATAGGGCCAAACATGAAAGCAACTGCCCATCTTCAAGCTAAGTACATCTTGCTTTAAATAAAGGGGGGATTACTTGTAGCATCATCAATATGACAAAAACTCTAAATTTGTCATTTTCAAATTATTGGTCATGGGCTTCTAAACGGTGCTAAAAAAACAAAGTTTACGTGTGGGATGGGATGGTATTAAACTAATATAACCGATTTAAATTTATCTCATGTTTTAACTGTTTGAGTTCTTAAATATTATATTTAGAGTATACTTGATTTCATATTTATCTAATAATAATAAGAGATATCCATAAATTATTAGTTACTTGCAATAGAATAAGATCTTGTGTCGTATAAATTGGATTCGGACAAGTAAAAATAATCATGTCACATTTTTGGACCAATAAAGTCTTGTGGTAGACATGCTTGAGCTAAAATATGGTCATGTTCAAATCACTAAACAGCTCGATTTTGAGTCGATACCATTGGATTCCATTGTTTGGCGATTCAGTGGACATTGTACGTGAGTTATGTGGTCGGGTCGAATGTTATTTGAAAGCCGATTTGAGTCGGATAAGTTTTATATCTAATTTATTGACTTCAACAATCTTGTGTTAACTAAATCCAGTCCAATTTGTAGGAATGACACTCTCAAGTCTCAAACCCAATATCTTCTCGGATTTCAGAATCTCGATAAATTTTTCTGCTATGTGTTTATTTTATTAAAAAATGCCGTATCAACAATTTATCACAAAAACTGTTGAAGGTAATGTTGGTAGCAGATCTTGAATAAATTACAGGCCTATTGGGCTTATAAGTTTGGATTCATGGTACAAGACTATTGGACTCTAAACGTTGGGCTATCCATAGTAGTTCAAAGACCTAAAATTTTCATTTTGGTGGCCAATTGTAAACATCACAAAAAATAAAGTTTACAATCTTACATTTGGGTGGCCAATTAAAACATCACCAAAAATCATCACACTTAGGGCCTGTTTACTTTCCACTTAATGGTCTATTTCCAGACACTACTTAATTCAGACAGATAAATTGCTGTTTCTTTTTCACTTAATCTGAAAGGAATGTCTGTTTCTGAAATTGAAGGAAAAATGAAGCCCTTACCAAAAAGAGGCACTTAATGATAAATATACATTTTTTTTCAACATTTTTTCTCCAATAGAATTTGAACATGTCATTTTTTATTCAAACTTTATATCATTTAAGTTCGTCATTTTGGTCAAAACAAAAATTACATTTACATAAACAGCACTTGTTATAAACAGACATATTTATCCAGACAAACATCACATGTAAACAGCACTTAATACGAAAAAAAGTAAACAGCCCCTAAGACATTATATTAAAAAACTTTAAGGCCATTTTCAAATTAAATATCAATTGACCAATCATATTTTCATTTATTTATACAATTATCTTATTTTTAATATTATTATTATATTAATGAATAAGATACTGATTACTTTTGTATTTCTTTTTCTAAATTATATTTTAAAAATTCGAAATTAATCGAGTTGAATCTAGGACGTAAACTAAGTCCAACATTGGGCAACACTATTAAGTTGAACTAAAATATTTTACAATCTTACATTTGTGTTATACAATGCATCTTAATTATTAAGAATAGTTCTAAACCCTTATTTATTAATGAACTTTACAAGATCAAGTATATTATTTCAATTTTATTATTATTTCAATTACAACATGAAAAATAAAGTAAAAAATGAAGAATAGTTTAATTCCTTCTATATTAATAAATTGTATAAGATCAAAAGTATATTATTGGTGGAGCAAACTACGCGAATAATTCCTTCTTAAGGTTAGGTTTAAATGAGAATAAAAATTTTGGTGAGAATGAAAGAATTAATCTCAATCATTCATTTTCATCAAAGCCCACTTTCCTCCACACTTTTAAAAATTACAAATCTCAAAAATGACTAATTGAAAAATTATAAAAATCAACATTTTTTTCTCTTCGATTAGACATCTCTATACTTTCGAAGATCCTTTTTTTTTAATATTTTGATGAATTTTACAAATTGGACAATATACTATCACATGTGATACTGTGTAGTATCACATGTGATAGTCGTTGGTATCACATGTGGTAGTCGTTAGTATCACATATGAATACGTGATAGTCGTTTTCAAAACCCATAAAAGAACGAAAAAATAAATTTTGTTGAAAGTATATCATGTAAGATGTCTAATCAACGAAAAAAAAACGTTGAATTTTATAGTGAAACTTTTATAAATTTTCAACTAACTATTTTTGAGATATTTAATATTGTAAAACATGGGGAAAGTAAAGGTTTCATTAAATGAGTTTTGTATCCTATAAATGGAACTCTGTGATTGGTCCTTTCATTTTCATTAAAAAACTAGTTGTACTTATTTGAATTTTACTCTTTCTCGTTAATATTCACCATAATTCACACTATAACACAAAGCCTTCGCTAGTTGCAACAATTATAGGAAAAACTCTTACGGCTCACTTAATTAACGGGTAATAAAGCTTATTTTTATACGTAGAGGTATTTAAACAATCTAAAAATTTGTAAGAACTTAAAAATAATAATGTTACTATATATTGACACATTTTATAATATCTTGAACTTTTACTTATAAAGCTATAATGAAAACCGAATTACCTCATCAGACAAGTGCCTCTGGCACCATCTTACACTCAAAGACGTACCGTCCTTTTCAAGACACCATAGGCACCATCAAGTCTTTAGTTCCTTTTTTGGGGTTCCGTGGTGCAAACGACACGGTGAGACCGAGGAAGTGTGTGGCCAGTTATATTATATGATAAATGTTTAGTATGTATTATTGGTAAATGTGGAATTTAAAAAGTTTAGTCTTTCATGTTATCATATGTAATGTTCAATATTTATTGAGAATCTACTAATGGGGTACTTAGACCACTGTTAATGGTTTTGTCAATTTGGCATCGATGAAACGTTGGTCAACTGATGCCGTTGGCACCCTTTTGTCGTTGGCTTTTGTCGGTAAGGTCATGTTGGTTTCGCGACGAAAGGAAGGAAGGGGTGGGACCCACCTTATATTTAATGTATTTTTATTTTTGTTTAGTGTATGTAAATGTAGGTATATTGGTACAATGTGGGGCCTACAAATTGAAGTGGCGAAACCAATGTTGGCACCATTGTCTTAGTTGTGTGTCAGTTTTGGGTGTGTTAATGTGGCGCTGAGCTGACACAAGTGAGTAAAGAAATAAGTGACGAAACTCTCGTTGGGAGTGATCTTAGCTGTCATTTCAATTCTTCGGTTTTTCATGTCACAATAAGGTTTTGGTCTAGCGAGCTAACCATGCCCTAAGGTCAATGTTATTTTAGGTCAATTTAACCGTGGTTAGGTACTATGGACATATCTAAAACTTGGGTTTAGAAATAGGGTATAGAATTTAAAAGTGTAGACATTGATATGGATATAGGCATTATATTTTGTTTAGTTACGAGTGAGAAAAAATAAAAGAAAAAGGGGGCTAAAACACAAAATATTTCATTCTAGTGATGCAGGCTTGTTGCTGATAATTCATAATCAACGCAGTTTTCCGCTTTGGGTTCGTTTTGCACTCTGATTTTCGCTATATGCATGTCAATCTTTTTGCTAATTTCGATCAATTGCTAGTAATTAGGGTTTCTATGATCTTCTATGCGGCTATGATCGATGAATCATTAGATAATTGAATTGTTAATTATCTTCATAGATCAATGATTAAACCCTAGTTAAATTTAGATATGTACTGGTATATGATTAAACTCTAAGTTCGTCTTAGATTTGCGGTGATATGCTGAATGCTGCCAGACTGTATAGATATAACACATATATATTGAGCTTTTGAGTGCATTGAATTGAAGATGTAAAATTTGATTTGCAGTTAATTAATCATAAACTTTAAACATGATTTTCTTGGGAATTTGAATCATATTTAGAATATTGTAATTTGATAGTAGAAACATCTTTTGTATTACATTATTAAGGTATAGTTTCGAGATGTTCGTACTTGGTATAGAAGTATAGAACAGTGTTAGGTTTGATTATATATTTGCTGGTAGTTCTTTAGTAAGCATAAAAGTTTATATAACCAGAGAATTTGGTATTTGGTGTTGGATAGAATCTTTTTTTTTTTTTTTGAAAGGCAATGAACTCACACACCTTACCACGAATATATATATACATATGTCCAACCCCTGGACTTGAAGTCTTGAACCCACAACCTCATGGTTGGAGGGTCACTTTGATACTGCTAGGCCAATGGCCCTTTGGTGTTAAATAGAAATTTTTTGGTGATAGTAGAGTTTAAATCCTTAGGTTGGGAGACGTTAGTTCATTAACCACAATGCTCTGTGTGTACTTTAAATTCATCACTACAGTAAATAGATAATCTTTACTGCAGTTGATAGATCACTTAGAGATTTGTGAATGACATCGAGTTAAGTTTTAAATCTGAGTTGTTACGACTTTCTTCTTTAAGATGGTAATTGTTTCTTGTAATGGATAAGAAGAACCACTCATTCTGCTTGTTTCAGCATAATATCTTGAAATGGATTTTCAAAATCTTTGATTCAATCTTATATGTGAACTTCATTATTCTGACGTGGCGCAAATCATATCTTTATAAAGGTTGAATGGCGAAGCATAAAAGAGACAGAGCCAATTGAGTACCTATTCTCTTTGCTGACTTGGCTTAAAGATTAATACTTATAAGTTTGTGGTAAAGAGGAGTCATTAACATAAAAATGGAGTGCAATAGGGATGAAGCTAAAAGGGCAAAAGAAATAGCCGAGAGTAAGTTTTCAACAAAAGACGTTGCAGGGGCAAAAAAATTTGCTATGAAGGCCCAAACTTTATATCCCGATCTTGATGGCATTTCTCAACTGCTAGCAACTTTGGATATATATATCGCTGCAGAAAATAAAATGAACGGTGAATCAGATTTTTATGGGATACTTGGTGTAAGCCCATTGGCTGATGATGATACAGTGAGGAAACATTACCGAAAACTAGCTTTATTTCTTCATCCGGACAAGAATAAATCTGTAGGGGCAGATGGAGCATTCAAGTATATCTCAGAAGCATGGAGTTTATTATCAGACAGAACCAAAAGATCAGCATATGACCAGAGGCGGAATTCCAAAGTTTATAACCAAAATGCCGCCGCCAAAAATGGCAGAACACCGGGGCAGAACGGTTTTTACAATTTCACAACAAGTACTAAAGGTGCAACAAAGGATAGAGGTACCACAAGCACGGCTCCTCCCTCAGATAAACCAAAGACTCAGAAGACGTTTTGGACTGTGTGTCATGGATGCAAGATGCAGTACGAGTATTTGAGAATGTATTTACATCAGAATCTTTTGTGCCCTAATTGCCATGAACCCTTTTTGGCAATGGAGACTGCAGCACCAAACACCAAGGTTTCTACTAAAGGTTTCAAAAGTCAAAAGATGAAAAATACAGGAAGGCACAGGTCAACAAGTCACAAAGGGGAGTCAACCGATTTTGGCAATTCGTCATTCCAATGGGGTGCGTTCTCGAATGCTGCAACTGTGGTTCAACAGACGTATGCGAAAGTTAAAAGAGAGAGAGAAGAAGCTCAGGCGGCACTTAAACGAGAAGAGGCTTTAAGAAGAAAAAAGAACTCGAAAAGAACACATAATGTTTCATCATCTAGCCACCTCAATTCCGTGAGAAGAAAACAGGAAGAAGTTGACGCCATGAAGAACGTCTCGAGTATTGATATCCGCACTCAGTTAGTTAAAAAGGCAAGAAATGAAATCAGGAAGAAATTGCTTGAACTGAGCTCAGGAGCTGTGGCCAACTGTAAAAAAGAAAAAGAAAAACGGGATGATTCGGTAGATGGGGAGTTAGTAAAGAAAGCTGTTGAGCCGCTCGTGATCGATGTCCTGGATCCCGATTTTCATAATTTTGATCGAGAAAGATGCGAAACGTGTTTTAAAGAAGGCCAAGTATGGGCTGCATATGATGATGATGATGGGATGCCGCGTCATTATGCCATTATCCGCAAGGTCAATTCAGTTGACCCTTTTAAGATAAAGGTATGCTGGCTTAATTCCCTAACTGACGAGGAATTATATCTGTACACCGCATTTGGTGAGTTTAAAACTGGAAAAAACGAGTGTGTTTCCAGCACTAATTATTTTTCCCACCAAGTTAATTTTGCAAAATTGGAAAATGGGATTTTACAAGTTTATCCTCAGAAAGGAGAAGTGTGGGCTTTATATAGATATTGGTCTCCTGAATGGAATGCTGAAACACCAAATGAAGTAAAACATAAGTACGAAATCGTTGAAGTTGATGAGTCTGATGAAGAAGGAGGTTTTAGCGTTACTCAACTCGTGAAAGTTGCAGGTTTTAAAACAGTTTTTCACAGGCAGATAAACCCGAAGGAAGTGAGGGTGATTCCGGAATGTGAAATATGTCGGTTTTCTCATCAAATACCGTCGTATTTGTTGACCGGTCATGAATCTCTCAATGCCCCAAAGGGATGTTGTGAGCTGGATCCTGCAGCCACCCCTGATGAATTTCTTCAAGTTATAGCAGATGTACAGGAATCAGAAAACATCGATGAGGAGGATGTGTTGGTCAAAGATATTGATTTGACCAGTAATCAAGAGTCAACAGTTTTAGTAGATGCTAAGGAAGTAGTGAACGTGGACGATGAACAATAATGAGGTAGCAATTTTTTGCCGGTGAGCTGACTTTCTTGACCTGAGATTTGCAGTGATTGATAGACAAAGCAATTGCTCTAGTTGAGAATATAATAAGGATGTGAGAGTTGAGTGTGCATTATTGCAGCTGGACACTGTGCATAATAGTTTGTCGAGCGGCGTTTATACTGGATATAGTCGTTTTTAGAGTACTTACATGTTCTATTTCAATTTGTTATTGTGCCTGAACAACTGTAACATTGCTAGTTTTGACAATGTGAATCGGGTCAAAATAACACAAATGAATACAGGGAGGTGGTCAGATGGATGTTTAGTATTATAGGTTAATTAAATCTGATTATGACATTTATTTATTATTTGGTACCTTTGATTCGTGGTAATTATTTTTTTGTTGTGACACTTACTTCCAAAGGTGGCCAAATGAGTCTTTTCGATCTTTTTGTGAATTTTTTTGCAAAACCCGATGTTTAGAATGTGATACGAATGAAAGAGACCTCGCCATAGAAAAAAGATAGTATGGTCCCCTTGATCACCCTCTCTTGAACCTGAACTGGTCGAGAGAGATGAACCCGCACCACATTTTATATCATTCGAGCAAGCCCCAATTAGTGCTGAATTACAGAACCTAAAAAGTATAATAATACGCCGTATTAAATATCTAAGAAAATGGGTTTTGAAAGATATTGTGCTTTTATTTCTACTGATTCTGATCGACTTGATACCCATGTTTTATTTTAGTTACTCTTATGTGTTCCTGTTTGTGATATATATGCTTATTTGCTTTACCCTAATTCCTGATATTCTATTTTTGTGATAAATAAAGAAGGTACGATGTGTCATGAGGTATTACAATTAGTGTGACTTGCAGCTAATCTTACGTGCCAATGTCGATTTGTCATAATTTTGTAATTAGTGAAATTAATAGCCAGTTTAGAAGTTAAAAGGTTATGATTAGGGCTGCAAACGAGTCGAGCTTTTATCGAGTTTGAGCCCAAGCTCGAGGTTAAATATCAGACTCGAAACATATATCGAGCCGAGCTTGAGCTTTTTAAAGCTCGACTCGAGCTTTTATCGAGTTTGAGCCCGAACTCAAGGTTAAATATCAGACTCGAAACATATATCGAGCCGAGCTCGAGCTTTTTAAAGCTCGACTGAGCTGTTATCGAACTTTTCGAACCTTAATTAATATCTATATGTGTGTATACATATACATGTAATTTTTGATATGTAAATGATATTACCTATATAAACATTTAGCAAGGCTAAATGGTACTATTCTTTGAATAGTTCATGAATAGTAATTTAATAAAATATTAAATTCAATTAATAAATATGCATAATATATCAAAATGGTTTTTTTTTATATATATGCATGTTATATGTGATGCTATCGTTTTTAAAAGTATTATTTTTCTATCGAGTTATCATCTAAATATATTGAAATAATTATAGTTATGTGCAGTGTAAGGGGTCAAATGATTTTCATAGCCGTCATACGTTTGATTTTTATTTATTTAATTATTTGTTTAAGAGATCTACTAAACTTTAGTCATGTTTCTAATACATATTTCACATATACACATCACTACATGAGTATAACATGAAATTAGACTAAGTATCTAAATAAAATTTTGGTTACGGTAGAACTTTTACTTGCAAGAGTGGCACCAAAAGGTAATCATACACTTACAAAAGGTTGATGAGTAAAATCGGAATATGTAAATTCGTACAACATTTATTGATAACATAGAATATAATGTTATTTGCTATGAGTTACACTATCACCGATATTATTTTTTGTGAGTGCTTTTGTTACATTTTTCCACTTTGATGTAATTAAGGTTGTTATTTGCAATTTAGATAGCCACTTATTATATATAATTAGTTGTAAATTGGAATAGGGGTTTTGCTGTAGTCGTTTTCTTCCATCGATGATTTTTTATAATGTACAGATCAAGTGACCTGATGTGCAACATGATGTTATTGGTTGGTTCATCACTTAAGTTATTACTTAGTAATGTTAGGCACATTATGTGAACTTGATGAATCATAATATTTGTTGTGAATCGAATCGAATCGAATTGCATTGTATTTGTTTTCTTTCTTTCTTTTTGGTGGTTAGTAAAACCGTCTTCCTATAGGAATTATTCATACAAAAATGTAATTAGAAAACCCGCCGCAACGCGCGGGCCAAATATACTCGTTATTATTATATTTTGAAAATTTAAAATTATTTTACATAGTTTTTGACTTGTTTTCATGATTTATTTTAAGTTTATATATATTTGAAAGGATTTTTACTACAAAGGGCATCATGTATTTATATTATGGATAAGTTGCAAGACATTGTTAGGAGTTGTAACATTGCCATCTATATTTGTCAAATGAACATTCAGGATTTATTACGTAATCGGTCTAGTGGTTGCCATCTTAATATCCTCACAAGAGATATCAGGTTCAAACTTCATTAGCTGCACATTTTGGGGTGGCTAGGGAAAGAGTCAAAATGATCACGTGAATAACTCGGTTAAACCGCGTACATCTGAGTAAAAATGCTAATCTTCTACATTTACCTGTTTATCTACAGTTTATTATGTGATCACATAAGCGTAAAAGAAAACACTGTTATTCGAAATAATTAGGTTTGGTAAGGGAATGACCTACCACGACCCTCACAATAAATATAAACTGTAGCTGTCATTTTATACAACTCAAAATAATTTTACATCAAAATGTTCATAGCAATTATCATTATTAAGTAATAAGTACTATACATATAATAATACATTGTGATATTTACAATACCAAACCAACAGAGGTCTTCCAAATCAAAAGAAAAAGGGAGAAGAAAGATGGAGTGCACGGGTGCACCCTCCAGAGCACATGTAACGCATAGTTGTGCATATTACACTAGTTTAACTATAGTCGGGTTTCTATTACTGCTAAATCAGGGTTGATCGGGTCAATTATACACCTGATCAAATTTCCCTTTACGGGTTAATCGGGTTAAACCCTCTTTACGCTCTCTCTATCTGCTCGCTTCTGTCAACGAATGAATTTACTACTGGTGTATTGACATTCCATTAGCATGGTGGACTATAGACCGGCTTTCACGTTCATTCTATAGGAAGGTGACTTAGATTAATCGATTAAATGGGCGAACTGCCTTCCTTTAAAGGTAGCATAAGTGCATAACTCTACCCTAATAAGATTTTGGGTTAATCGGGTTAACCCATTTAATCATATTAAGTTTTCTTAACCCTAACAAATCTGACCCTCATAGGCTTTATAGAGTTTTTATTTTGGTTATTTCACCGTTTGAGATAACATGTAGAACCGCTGTATCAGATTTTTGTAATTGCAGTGCCAACATGCTGAAACAAGTTTTCAAGATCAAAAAAAATTTCAGTATCGTTTTTCTTGTTGCAATATCAAAATCATAAGATCATCTCGAGACTCGTAAGATCTCATTGATACAAGTATTTTTATATCCATTAGTTCATCTATTTTTCTTATTAAACCTTTCGACTGAAAACAGTTCTATTTATGAGACATCTCTTAGAGCTAAAGAAATAAAATGTCACTAATATCACACGTTCGTGTCAATACAAAGATGATTAGAGTAACGTAACATATTTAACATTACACTTACGAGTCATTTTTTCAGAAACTCCAAACGACCCAACTAAACTACGTGGGAAACGAAACGCTAAGCCTTAGCGGTCAGACACGGATGAAAGGCCGTCCCACAAGCAATCCACTGTCGTTTTCGACTGTGTGGGAGCACACAGTTAGGAACTTTCAACCATTCCTTTCTCAAGATATCATATGTAACCAATCGGTTCATCATCTTTGACCGAAGTGATAACATGAGCAATCCTCGGTTACCCAAACACGACATCTTAATGTGCTTTCCATAGAATTCTAAGCACCATATATTTGGCATTCTGTCAACCTCCTTCCATAAGAGAGTCATCTTCTGAAGCTCCCATATACACACACAAGTGGCGGCATTTTTTGTGAGCAATCCCACTAACATTATCCTGCCACCGCACTCCGCCAGCGTGTGATCGCTCAGGTGGAGAGGGGCCGGAACTGTAAATTGCTTCCAAATTCCCGTTTCCATGTTGTATGACACTATCCCATCTGGATCTGACCTCAAAAAATACATCGACCCGTCAACAGTGACAGGCTGTGACCTAAAGTTCAATGACAGTGGAAGCTTGATACACGCTGGCATGACACCCGGGCATGTCCACGTATTTTTTGTAGAGTCGTAAATTTCATACTCACCGTCGGAACCAACCCACATGATCTGATAGGCCCCACTACCCAATTTCTCGTTAAGTGTCATCCCAACAGCCACTCTTGACCAGACTTTGACCGATCTCGCTTGTAGCTCTCTAAACGATCGGGTGAGTGGATTACACACATAGAAGCTTCTATGTCCAATGTCGAGAAAACACACGAGTCCACCAGCAGAAGCCACAGGTAATATGATCATTTTTGTAGGTACAGCAGGAACCGTGGGGTGGTGCCATTTTCTTAAAACCGGGTCATACAAGGCTCCTGTGTTGACATTTTCATGGGTTCGGGTATAAAACCAGGGTTGGGTTCGAGGGACTTGACTACATTGAAAAGAAAAGCTATTAGAAGTTAGCAACGAATTCCATTTTTGGCAAACAGACCGGAAACGGAAGAAGGTGGCAACAGGAAGTCTAGCAATGACAGCTTCATACAAGTCTTCTGGGAAGTCTTTCCATATTTCTGGTTCCATAGTCGCTGTTGAATTAGAAGTTTCGGGTAATTTTCCTCGGGTTCGGTCCTTTCGAGCTCTCTTTGAAGGTGGAGCCTTGCCAAGCTCCAACATTTTGAACTTCCTGGCCCGCATCACGAGATTGTAGCAATCATCTTCTGAAGGGTTATCTTCAAGGTTCAGAAAACACCATCTAAAAGGAAAAAAACCATTTGAAATCAAGATATCCATGAAAGAGTTCATAAGGTCAATTCTCAAAACTTGCATAAATCATTATACTTCCTTTTGTCATTATATGACTACAAAGCATAAGCAGAATTGCACTTGAAGAAAAGAAAGCACACACCTAAAAGGAAAACAGAGGAAAAGGACATGTAATAAAGAAACAAATACTAGGAAGCTTGATCGAGTTGTGTATCTACATATTGTATGTAATGAAGATTACCAGTATGGGCGCTATGCTGTCGATAGGTATTTAGTTAGTTACCTTCGATAAGTTAACCATTTTTTGATATTCTTAGGTAATTAATAATATGAAAAGAATTGACAAATATGTCAGGACATATATGCTTAAACTATTAAGAAGACCACCATCATCCTCAAATCAACTTTTACATACTTTAAGCATGAATATCCACAGTTTTTCCAAACTCGTATTTCTTGTATGTCCCTTTATGTTTGCCTAAACTTGGCCCTAATAGGGTAAAGGAAGCATTCATAAAAGTTCAACAGTTTCAGTACTCTTATCAGTTTGAAAGGTGTATGCTTGAATAAGTAGCTAACTTGGTTAGACTCTTATGCCACCAAGTGCAATTGTTTTAAAGCGAACTTGGTTGGACTCTTATGCTACCAAATGCAATTTATAGAGAATTTTAAGTTTCTTAGCCTCCCAAAGTGTAATGGAAAATAAAAATTAACCATTACTACAACTAACAAGGCATTCAAAACGAAAAAGCAAAAAACAGACAAACATACTAGTAAAACAGAGAGCCTTTATATAACAATGAAAGCACATTGTACATCACGAAGCCAGCAACTACCATTAGTTTCCGCATAGGTTGCAGTAAACGATCTTTGCAAGTCAACAAATTGAAAATACAAAAAAGATATATTGGTATAAAAAACTAGAAATATAATGGAAACAAACACATTAATACACTTAAGGAACCCCAAAACATCCTCAAATCCTCATTTAACACAAAAAAGCATAAACCATTTTCGCATCTTACAGTTTCCAACTGTCGTAATCAAAAGGATCTATAAGAACTAACACATGGATCAAACTTAGTGTCAAACCAGAAACTTATACCCAATGTTTTATGCCTCCTTGCATGTCAAGCGTATACATCATGTACACGCACAGTTGTCATGATGCACAGAAAAGACATTTTTTCTTCACATACAAAGTAGATTCAGCAGACATCATCAACCCTCCTTGTGGCAAATCTTATTTTCACGTGCATGAGTCTTTAGGGTCGAAAGAACTTAACTTTTACAACATATACGCTATGGAAAAAGTTTAAAGTCAATAGATTTTAGCACACAAAACATAAAACATATAAAGAAAAAAAGTTCAAAATATCACACTGCCGCTCATTTCACACGAACACACACTAATTATCCTTTTATAAGTGTCTGAAAATGCCACAAACATTAAATATAATTCTATTATACATATCCAACAATAAAAGCTTCTACGTATCACATATGTATCAAACTTTTAATTATTACTATCGAATGTATCCGACTTCTTATTAGTCGTGAAACAATGACGTGGCACCAATTTACATGACGTAGCAATTTATATGTCTGCCGTGTGAGCAAGAAATACCGCTTAACTGATTAAGAAGTCATCAGATACATACAATAGCAATGATCAGGAGTTCAATACATATGATAGAATTTCAAATAAAATTTTTGATACATCTTCGGACACTTGAACCTTACTTATATGTATTACAAAGCCAGCAGACACACGTAAGTTCAATACAAAACAACTGCAGTACACACAAGCCTAACTATTTCATTACTAGGTATTTAGCAGCTCAACAAAAGCGATTACGAAGAACTCGACCTCAAATAACACAGATAACTATTAATTCACAATCATACACATTCATCACAAAACATAGCAACAATTTCCAGATAAAAAAACGAATTCTACAACTAATTCGATCTCAAATAACACAGATTGCTATAAATTCACACTTTCATACAATTTCACCACAATTCATAGCAACAATTTCCGAAAGAAACAAATTTGAGCTGAAATCAACACAAATAACAACGAATTACACCTCAAATTATAGATAGCATATACTATGTATGTTATAATCGATTTAAAACAGCTAGGGTTAACAAGTGAAAAACGAAATCAATTATCAATCAATCAATGAATCACCTGTTATTGGGAAGCTCCGGCGGTTGTTCGAGAATCGTCGGCGGTTGATGATGGAAGATGTAGGGCGGAGCAACGGTGGGAAGCAGCGGCGGAGGAGAACCGGCGAGGTCTAAAAGGTCTTGAACTTGACTGATGAGTTGCCTCAACATGGCCAGGGTTTGATATTAGAAACAACATTTACATAGTAATAATAATAATAATAATAATATCACCAACTCCTCTTTCTTCTTAATCATCATAGTTCATAATCATCATCATCATCTCTTTGCCATCATCATAATCATAATACTACCCCACTTCCCTTTCTCTCTCTGTATCTATTGGTTGTATCTATCTGTGTTTGTGTGTAAGGAGGGTTTTGTGTTTCTGTTTTATTTATTTCTATGTTTTTGTTTGAGGAAGAGGGGAAAATGAATTTGACTTAATACTATTCTAATTTCATAATTATGGAGTAACATTTTAGTTTTAATTTATTTAATTATTTGTTTGAATATTAACTTCATTACACAATATATATATTTTACAATAGTTATTATTCATTTATATACTTAAAATCCTTGATTAATTTACCAATTATATTTTTAATATTAATTATTAAGTATTTACTATGCATTAGATAAACTAGCAGTATACCCGCACCATGCAGCGGGAATTGTTTTATTCAAGATGATGTGCAGTTGGTGTCGACAATGGTAATGTATGACTTTAGAATTATAGTGAATCAAGGTTGATGTATAATGATTATATAGAGAAGGAAAACTCCATACACTTTGTTTACAAACCAATGTGGAATCAACTCCTTCATGTGGTTTTGTATAATATACGTTGAGTTGTCCCACATTGATAAGTAAAATAAATTATTCAAGTTTATTTCTTCTATATAAAGAGATTGTAGAAATTTAAGATTAATAAGTGAAGTAGAGACGTTTTATACGTAGTTAAAGATGAGTAATAATATGCTATTTTAATAAAGAAAAATGATAATGACATATTGACAGCCCCTAAGAACTAGCATAACAAATCTCTTAACTCTTGAATTTTAGTTCACTCCTATAAATATAGCTTGAAGTACAACTGATTTATGTAAGTTATTGACAACATTTAAGACTGTCATTAACAATACTTTTAATATAATTCGTTACCTAAGCACACTACTAAATAAATTTTTTTAATTAACCTCTATAAATTAATCAAACTTTGAAATATTTTTGTCTTTTGCCAACCGAGAAAAAATACATTAACATAAAATGACTCTTCAACAAAATTGAATATGACAAGAGTAATCTTATGTTTACAATAAAAACTTTAGTTGGTTTTATTGAGTGTTTGGTTAAGTAGTACCCGTAATTTAATTTCCACATAGGCAGGCCCATGGATCATGAGTAGCATTGACCAGTACGTTACTTTCGTCCCTTTTCCATTTTTCTCCAAACTTGATTTTCTGTCTTTCCTAATTTGCCCTTCTAACTTGCCTGGTCCAAACGAAATCGTACATCACCCATATTGTTATTTTGTATTTATCAATCACCCATATTGCTAGGGCTGGCAACCAACCCGTGAACCTGAAACCCGACACGAATCCAACCCGAATATTATAAGGTTAGGGTCGGGATTTTTGAGGCGCCAACCCGTCAACCCGAAACCCGCCAACTCGGTATTTTTTTGGGTCAGGTCTGGGTCAGCAAATGCATTTTTGGGTTGAACCCGACAACCCGAAATTCAGTTAATATCATTATAAATTTATTTTAATTTAAATATGACACATAATTTAGACCTTTTCAGTTACTGATTTATAATTTTTTCTTTGATATCTTTACGTTTTGATATAAGTTAGTGAATTAATGATGTTTTGATGATCAATTCAAATTGATATAATATTTATTTTTATCAATTTTGAAATTTTATAATTATTTATGCTTATAAATGATTAGCTATTTTTTTCAAAAGATTGATCAATGTGACTTAACTGACCTAAAATCGACCTGAAAACTCGAAAATAACGTGAAAATTTATTATATTATTAGCAATTCGGGTTGGGTCGGGTTGGGTTCGGGTTGTCGGGTTTTGGGTTGGGTTGAAATACCCAACCCGATTTTAGATTCAGGTTGGGTTCGGGTTGACCATTTCTGACCCGACAACCCGAACCCGCCAACCCGACCCAACCCGAATTGCCACCCCTACATATTGCCATATTGTTATTGACTTACCGAGTTACCAGGAACAATTGATTTGTGTACAAAATATGTTTTGTACTTAATTCTATAAAATAGTTGAGATGTTAAATAATATATGCCACAAATCACGAGTGTTGAAATTTACATATTTGTAAGTGTATGTAGGGGCGGAGCTAAGAATTTTTGTATGGGGGGCAAACTTTTTACTATATTTTTTTTCCTTGCTATCATTTTAGGGGGTAAAATTCCTAAATTTTTTAATTGTTCTCATTTTAAAGGTTTTCAAAACGATGGTGTTCTTGAAGTGAATAATGTCGACCAGATCCAATGCACATCATAATATCGTATGACTTAGTTTGATTTCGAAAAGTAATTACGTCTAAAAGATTATACAATCAATAGGATGATTATTGATAAATGAGATAAACCTCAATAGTTTAAAGAAGAAAGGTGATTTTTTTTATTTTTTTTAGAAAGGGGCTAATTACCTTAATATACAAAATTTGCTTAACATTTTAGAAATTGTCGGCCAAATTTTTTTGTTTCACAAAATATCACTCAGTTCGCAACGATGGGGAAAATCGCAATAATGCTTTAGAAATTCGCAATATTCATTTCGCAATACACATATTTCATTTCGCAATACGCATATTTCATTTCGCAATACGCAATACTGACAAAAAGTCTCGCAATAATCTCGCAAAATGGCTAACTTTTGGATAATTTCGCAAGAAATATGTTGTATTGAGAAATGAAACTTGCGTATTGCGAAATGAAACTTGCGAAATGCTATATAAATCTTGTGAAATTTTATATTGCGAAATGCTATATTGCGAAATGCTAAAACTTGTGAAATTCCATTATTGCGAAACAGATATTGCGAATTGAAACTGAAATCTTACGTTTTTCTCCATTCTTGCGAAATTGATTGATATTTTGTAAAATATAAAAATTGAGTTGATATTATGTAAAATACTACTATATCCATATTGTATAATATCCCTTTAGAAAGGTAAAACCAGAAACACCTACATACCACAAATATGTACAATTTTTTCCACGAATATAAGCAATTGTCTATAATCAAACTCAAACCACAACCTTAAAGTTCGAGAGTCATCACGATATCGCTAAGACAATAGTCCTTTGATAAAAGAAAGGTGATTCAAGCAATTTAGTTAACTTTAATCATGTAGTAGCTAGCTCGCTCGATCCAAGAAACAAGGAAGACCCACAAGTAAGACCAAATGTCAAGTGATTGCCCCACGAGTTATTGACCAAATCATGAATGATTAATTATTAGAGCTATGAATGAATCGAAACAAAACAATCACCCAATTGTAGTTTTACAGCTGTACATATATTAAATTTAACGAGTTTGTTAACTTTCATGGTTTTTGCTTGTAACATGCAAGTAAAACTTGTCAATGGTAAAAAGTCATTTAAAAACTTACTATCCATGAATTACTAGAAAAATACTAGTAACTCTTTAAAAATACTATAATTATAAACAATTTTAAAATGTGGATGCTTACTTCAAAGGTATTCTAGAGTTGTCACTTAAGCCAAGAATGGTTTGGTGGTGTCAATTATGTAGTGGAGTAGGATCATCGACTTTCATCTTTAAATATATCATCCTAGATCGATCAATATCTCATTAGAATTTAGGTTGAGTAAACTCAAGGTCTTAAATTCTAATGCCGATTTAATACCAAAAATATTAACAAGAAAAACGATTTTAACTTTTAAGTTATTACTTGAAGTAGAACGAATAAATAAAACCCCACCAAACCAAACCCCACAATCTATCCGCACCCAACCCACCATCAATCGATTGAAATGAATAAAGAAGCAAGATCAATAAATTTATACATGAAAAATCATCGAGTTTTATATCTCTACTCAAGTATGAATTAGACATTTTTGTATATGTGCCGTTCTAATCATATGGTTGATTTGATTTTATGATTGTGGCAACCACTTTTAAGTACTATTTTTGTTGGTTCCCTGTGATATAATTATCTCTATCTCTATAGGACTTTCGAATTTACTTGAAGTTTAATGATGTTCATGTTTTCATATTTTTTCGATACGATCACTTGTGTTCAGTGATTTGTAACTTGTGCAGTAGAGGTGACAATTTTAGACCCATTGGTTAATTATGGGTCAATTTGGTTAATTTTTAGGAGGGGATGGGTTTGTTGGGTCTCCTCCCCATTTTTTGGATGGGTCTAAATTGGTTTTTCAGTATAACCTCTAATTGTGTAACAATTAACCAACGGGTTTAGACGGGTCTAACAGGTAAAAAAAAAAAAATTTCACCTCATTTCATTTTTTTCATTTTTTTCATTTTTCACTCAAATAAAAAAAAAAGTTTGGTGAAGACCCGACCCGACCTGAGACCCATTTGACCCGGACCCGTTTAGACCCATCCTTCTAAATGACCCATCTAGACCCGGACCCATTTAGACCCAAACCCATCTAGACCCGTGACCCGACCCGACTCATTCATTTTTTCACCTCTATTGTGCAGTCGTGTGGGCAAGTGGTGTGCCAGTTAATCTGTTATGCACGACACAATGGGTCTTTAGCATTTGGTGTACGTGTTGTGCTTGTATATGAGGATTGGATTCGTTATGGTGGGCATGACACTTGTTTTATTTATATTTTTTGTTTCTTTTTTACCAAAAACATTGTAAAAAAAAAAAAGTTCAAATTTTAGTGTCACGATTAGGGTTGTTTTTGCACAACTCAATCATGTGTAAGTGATGGTGATATGACACTAATGTGACAACATGTGGCGGACTAAATTTGAATGTAGGTATGAGTGCTTTAATTTGGGGATCTATTGCATCAAATTTTTGTGCTTTCAATTATACTAAGTGATTATAAATTCAATCTTTAACTTTAGGATATTGACGATTTCGCTAAAGATGTTCAGCACAATTTCTTAACACGCATACAGCCTTGTATACGATAACAATCGAATAGTCACATTTCAGCTCTATCCAATATGCTATGAATCGATGGATACATGAAGTACATTTGATCACTACAAAATTCTTAACATTAAATCATAATTTTACAGGAGTAAACATCATGTGAAATGGATGTTGTGGGGCTACTCATGATCCTTTCAAAGGACTTGGGATTTGAGGTAATAATGATTAGGGGGTGGGTAAAATAATAATCATGAGTCATTATGACCATCATTATGCTGAATGGAATTATAATCTCTCTTTTACGTGTGCAGTCAAACTCATTATCCCTTTCCACTTCATCACTTCATAAGTTTCTGATTCTTTGAATTCACGAAAATAAATTACACATAATTGTACCCATATTAATCTTCCCTTTTTATTTATATTTATTTATATGTATAACACGAAATTCTTAATACATATACTTTGTAATTTATAAGGTAGTGATTTGTAGAGCATCACATTTTAGTAATACTTCACTAATCTTGCATCATACTATTGTACCGTACAACAATTTAATTGGTAGTGTTTGGGTAATTGTGGTGGTGTAAAAATCACCGATACTTGAATATGATTACAGAATGATAACGAAAAAACTGATAAGCTATCCAAGTAATAAATCGGCTAAAATTGTAATCCAGGAAAAGCCACATTGACAAATGACAAGTGGTTACTACTATATCAAAACATAGAAGCTAGTTTTGTCAAATGATATAGTAGTAGTAAACTTTCATTTCATTAAAACATATGAATTACTCCCTTAGACCACCCTCAATCGTTGTTTCGTCACTTCTTTCGTCAGTTGTGCCACATCAACACAACAAAAATCGACGAAAGACAGACACAATGGTATCAATGGTGGTTTCATCACTTCAATTTTTGAACCCACATTTACCAATATATCTACATTTACATACATTAAACAAAAAATAACAATACATTAAATATAAGATGGACTCCACATTTACTATCTCTCCCTTTCGTCGGCTAGAGAAAGAAAGGAAGTGACGAAAGGAACTGCACAAGCCGTGCCAATGGTATCTTAAAGGAAGAAAGGAAGTGACGAAACCTTTGACGGTGGTCTTACATAATAAAAAAAACATATTAAATCATATAATCGCCTTGAGGCAAAACCTATTATCATAAATATAAAGTTGATATATAGTAATTAAAAGATATTGTTATAACAAAATTGACTATATAAGCATATTACAAAAAGAACATCTACTATTATATATGCATTCTTTTGAGGTGATATTTTGAGAAATGCGAAAAGTGAATTACTACTTTTGAATCTTTCTCTCAACTTGACCCATTCATCTTGGCTATGAATTATTGCTTTCCACTTGAGCTTCATCATGTCACCCTTAATTATATTCTTTCAATTTTCCATTCTTATAAATCTACATGGCATAAATACTAACATAATTTATATATTTACTTACCAATATCTATTATTTTATGAAGTAACAATCAAAGTTTAGTAAATAAAAAAAAATGACATTACTACTCTTTTACAAAAGTTTAAAACGTATGATAAAAGTAAGCTAAAATAGAGCTTTATCAAAAAAGAAAAGTAAAATGTTATTTGTATCTTAAAATACTACTAACTTTACTTTTATTCAAAAGAATATAAAATAAATTGAATCATTACTCCTGGAAATTTTGGTACGGGTTAAGAACATACTTTTATAAACTTTTAAGAAGAATAAACCTTTAATTTTTGAATTCAAAAATGTATAAGTATGTTTCTTTTTTCCAAGTTGAAATATGCTTTTCTAGTAGAATCCGAATATATTTATTCTAAAATAATAAGTTGACATGGACAATTTTATTAATTCACTTGTGAAAACAATCCATTGGTTGTACTTAAATGTATCAAACACATGCAAATATTAAAGGATATTGGCCTATCGGTATCGAGATGACCTATCAACTATGAGGTTGGGAGTTCAAATTCTGAGAATGAGAAAATGTACACATTCATAGATTAATGTCTATATTCGTGGTAGTTGGTTATGTGAGTACTTGCCTCATTGAAAACATGCATGCAAGCAGGGGCGGACGTACATGTAACTAAGGGTATGCACTTGCATACCCTTGGAGTCCTACTCGCAGTGTAAAAATAATTATTTTTTATATGTATTTAATCAAGTCTTTAAAGAATGCACACCCTATGAAAAGATGGTGAACACCCTACACATTATTTTTATTCTAATATTGTCAATTACTCCATCCGTCCCATTTTATTGTCCACTAGACTATTTATGTTTGTCCCAAAAAATTATCTCTTGCAAAAAAATTCCTATTAAAAATCAATAAACTATCTAATTTACCATCATTTATTACTCTTAATCATTTATTTCATTAAAATTTTCAGTAAACCTTGTCTTGAATATAAGATTAAAATTGATATTCATCAAACCTATCTTAAATCCAACAAAATTTTCTATTGGACAATAAAACTAGGACGAAAAGAGTAATGCAATCTATCACTTAACTCAATGTAAAATAAACAAGGTATCAACAAATTATCTCTCGGCCTCTCGGGGATAAAACTAATTATAGTATAAAAGTTAATGTTAGAAGAAGAAATGACTCGAGCTCTATTCTTTTTATTTCTTCTAGGAAGAACATGGTGACTTACATGTGATGATAAATGAAGTAATCTTTTACTTTAACTACTATAACTTGATTAATAACAAAAATGATATTTAAGAATGAGTTTCATCTTTATAAAAAGTTAAGTTGTTTACGAATGAGTTTTACGTTTTTTTTCAAAGAAGTCTAAATATATAATTTCCAATAAGTTATATACAAATATATCATGTAATATATTTCAAAACTAAAACAGTGAACTCAAATAAAATTTTAAAAGTTTTAAGTTGCAGCTACATCGGAGTTGATTTTAGGTTGGTTCTATTCAATCAAAAAATGATCTAGTTCGGTATTGATTTACCCGGTAAAAAAGATAACCCGAAACCCGACTCAAAATACACCTCTTCTCAAAAAATTCCGCTCACGCTATTTAGACTTTAGTGCATACCCTCCCTCGCATTTCTAGATCCGCTACTGCATGCAAGTACCATTTTCTTGACAAAATGTTGCTCAAAACTACAGTTTCATAAACTTCAATTCATGAATTATGAAATGTTGTAAAGTTCACAAACATACTTATTATCTTTTTATTTGTAACATGTCTCGTGAAGTTGGACATCTAACACGTACATGTGAATATATGATTTATCATCATGTCATATGTTTGGGCCAGTATGACTATGGGCCATATAACTTCATCCCTATCGAGCCCATTTTAAAATTAGTATGAAACTACTACATACTTAGTTACTCGCATAGTAATAGAACAGGCATGAACAATATATATATTATCATTTCTTAACCAAACAATATGAATAAGCCATATTTTATAGGGAGCTGATATATACAACAACTTTTTTTTGATACATACATCAACTGTTATGCATTACAATGTGTATTGTACAATACAGTAATGCATAAATTTGGTGTAGGTATCATGTAAATTTGTTGTATTTATCAATGCCCTATTTTTTATGTCTATCAACCAAAAATAATACGGAGTAGTAATGTTAGAAAAACAAATATATGTTCATAAAAGGTACTATGTTTTGAGAAAACTAATATTGTTAGGAAAAATGCATATCACTTGTGCAATGTTGCCTAAAATAGGAGAAGTTAAAATTTAATCAACATTTTTAGTTATTAAACTTGCTTTCACTATGATGCCCAATATAGAAGAGGTTAGAGCTTAATCCAAATATTTGTTATTAAACTTACCTTATAAAGTTTACATTGTAGTTAAACATTAAACACTATGACAAATATATGTATCCAAGTCTACTTTAGGTATGAAGTTAAAGACTTTTATAGATGTTTTACAAGTTAAAAATAAGATAAAAATGTTAAGAGTATAAAATGAGAAACATGACTCAACAATCTTTAACCTAAGGAAAATGAGCATGACAAATTCACCTTGTTCCTAACATCATCCTAAAACTTTATACACAGAAGTGTCATACCAATTAAAACTTATCAAAATACTATAAATATATGCCTAAATTCTTCCATCATTTTATTCATAGTATCCTTGACTATCAATCATGGGAAAACCCACACAAAACTCAACAAAAGATGATGATGAAGAAATCGTCTTCAGAAGCCGTTATCCGTCTGTTCCCATTCCAGACAACCTTACATTGCCAGAGTTTGTGCTCAAGGATTCAGAATTGTACGCCGATAATGTGGCATTCGTGGATGCTGCCACCAAAAAGTCATACACTCATGGTCAAGTCCTTAGGGACGTTCAAAGGTTTTCTAAGGCCTTGAGGTCACTTGGACTAAGAACGGGCCATGTTGTGGTTGTCGTACTCCCCAATGTGGTGGAGTACGCAATTGTGGCTCTAGGCATTATGGCTGCTGGTGGTGTCTTTTCGGGTGCAAACCCTTCTAGCCATTCGTCTGAGATCAAGAAACAAGTTGATTTAGCTGAAGCTAAATTAGTTGTAACCGATGAAAAAACTTACAGTAAGGTAATTTTATTATATTTTCTTGTTTATAACAAAGTCCAAGGAGTAAATAAATTAAACGTTACTCCATAGTTAAAAGAAACGGGTTAAATGCTATACTACATATAATCTTTTTGATATAATAACGTATAGGAAGATCAGATTATTATTGAAATAATCTAATTTTATAATTTATAAAAATAGGTGAAAGAATTAGGGTTACCGGTGATAATAGTTGGCGAAGAACGAGTACAAGGGACCATTTTTTGGGACGAGTTACTCGAAGCAGCCGAGCGAGCTAGCAACAATGGGATCGAAAGTGTTGTGAATCAAAATGACCTTTGTGCCCTTCCATTTTCTTCAGGGACAACAGGACTTTCCAAAGGAGTAATGTTAACTCATAGAAATATAGTAGCCAACCTTTGTTCAACCCTTTTTAGTGTTAGCCCTGAATTCATAGGCAAAATCACCATACTAGGGCTAATTCCGTACTTTCACATATACGGACTCACTGGGATCTTATGCGCTACCCTTAAAAACAAAGGGAAAGTTGTGGTGATGGCTAGATATGATTTGTCTACTGTTTTGAAAGCGTTGATCGAACATGAAGTGCATTTTGCACCAATTGTGCCCCCAATACTTTTAGGATTGGTTAAACATCCGATCCTCGAAGATCTTGCAAAGCTCAAACTTAAATCAGTCATGACAGCCGCTGCTCCTCTTGCCCCCGAGATTTATGAGGAGTTTCAAAGGAAATTTCCTCAAGTTGAGGTTCAAGAGGTAAAATGAATAATCATACCCAACATACATGCATAAAAACATTCTTTTTGGATCACGTACTATGATTTGAATGCTTGCTAATTAAAAGTCACTGTTACATTCAAATAATTTGTAGGCTTATGGTATGACAGAACATAGTTGTATTACACTAACCCATGGAGATCCAAGAAAGGGGCATCATACAGCCAAAAAACGCTCAGTTGGATATATTTTACCGAATTTAGAAGTGAAATTCGTTGATCCTGAAACTGGTCGTTCGTTACCTTCAAACACACCTGGAGAAATATGTGTCAGAAGTCAATGTGTCATGAAAGGTACAAATTCAATTAAGAATGTTTGATTTTTTATTTTATTTTTGTATCCAAGCCAATTTTTCTCATATTGGTTAATAAAGGTTACTACAAGAATGAAGAGGAGACGGCCCAAACTATTGATGAACAAGGATGGCTTCACACGGGTGACATAGGGTACATTGACGATGAAGGTGATATCTTTATCGTTGATCGTATGAAAGAGTTAATCAAGTACAAAGGATTTCAAGTAAGATTATAACAAAGACCTTGAACCTAATAATCAATGTATATAAATACTAAGCCGTTTACAATATGTTTAACGCGTATAGGTTGCACCAGCCGAACTAGAGGGAATACTTCTAGGACATCCTTCTGTCGAAGATGCTGCTGTCGTGGGGTAAGTGCGCTTATAGTAAATTTTAACAAAAGGTACGACGACGTTTAATCTTGATCTATGTAGGTTGCCTGATAAAGAGGCAGGGGAAATACCAGGGGCAAATGTGGTAATGAGCAAAAATGCAAAAGAGAATGAAGAAGATATAATGAAGTATGTAGCAAATAATGTCGCACAGTACAAGAAAATAAGGGTGCTTCATTTTGTTGACAACATACCAAAATCACCCTCTGGCAAGATCATGAGAAGGCTTATTAAAGAGAAGATGTTGGAGAATATTAACAAATCTACTAAACGATAAACTAAGCATAAGGTACAACCTTCCAATGCAGGAATAATCACTTTTTTTTTCTTACTCTTAGTAAACTGTAAAAGTGACCATATAAATGTTTTTTTTACCGCATGCCTACTAGTATTATTATGTAATGGGCTCTTTTTAGCAAAAGGTGTATTGGGCTTCTTCTTCAATAAAGGTGATTATATATATAAGTTATATCATAATAACAAGTGTATCTTTTCTTCCAAAGGTCAATACACATAAATCAAAAAATAGCAAAAGTTACACACGTGTGTATGGATGTTTTAAATTATCATTAATAACGTGATAAAAGTAACTCCATGAGACCATAAATATCTTAACTTTATATTATCAGTCAAAACTCAAAAGCATAAATTTACTTTATTTAGTAAGTGGTCCCTAATCCAACTTAAATATGCATATAAAAAGTGGTTTAAAGAAATCAAGTTTGTTAGTAACATTAACCTACATTTATATTTAATTAGAAATAAATAACCAATGATGTAACCCCGACAAAGCATGCCCACGTATCAAATCCCAAAGCTTTTTCTAATGCTAATTAGTTGGTTTGTTTATTGATAAACATATATTTTTTTTAATTAACTAAAAAAATAGTTCAATTTTTTCAGTTGAGCTACATCAAACTTGTGGTGATGTACATATGATGTTGAAGAGATAAATCAAATTTTATGCCTTTTTCGAAAAAAATAAAAATATTGAAACAAGATTTTATCATTAAATCGACATTTGTTACGTTCTTCAATTTGTGTTACATTTTTTTATTAATGCTTTTATATGTTAATAATACTCCATATTAATTTACCCATAATGTTTAAAATTCGATTAATTTATTAATGTAAATTATGTACTCCGCATTAGTACATATTTTAACTTTAGCTAATTGACGTAAATCAAATACTCGAAGCAAAAGGAACGAAAAGCACACCATATAGGTCAGCGGCATCAGCAGTTGAAGAAGTTGACGGCCGGATTCAAGCAAAAAATGGGAGTATTCTCATTTTTTATTTAATTGGTATTGATTTTATTTATTTTTGCCGCATGAAAGAGTCGAAAAGGCAAAAAATGCATATTCTCATCTTTACCCCACGAATATTACGAAGCCCCAAAACAAAAAAGTCCCAAATCTGGCGACTACATTTGGCCTTGATATTATTATGTGTGGGACCTCTGTACCTGATTATATCTCACCCGTCTCATCAACACTCTTTTTGTTAAATTGCATTTTACCACACATCCAATATGCAAGTTACACTTTTTACTCATTCCAACAATTCTGTTTCATGCTTAGTCCTTACTGCTATAATAAATCAGCATTAGTAACTTTGTCAACCTTCTAAAAGGTTTTTTCTTAACCCTAACTATCTACAAACAATGGGTATAAATGAATATTATTAACCAAATGAAACCATACCATAATAATCCCTAAACACGTTAATAAATGTAATAACCAGTCTTGTAAGTAGTAATACTTGTAAGTAGTAATATTACATGTTGACAGACGACATTTAACAATTATACCTTTATTCTTTTGAAGATTTAGTACTATAAAAGTATAAAAATTTTACTAAATGATAGTGTCATTTACACAATAAAATTACTTTATAGACCAATAGTACACTACTAATATTGTTGATTGGAATGGTGGTTCGAATGTAACTGAAATATCCAATTAAATAATTATTCAAATTGAATAAATTAACTCTTTGTACTGGATTCGACAAGAACCAAATTGTTGATTGTAATGGTTGTTCGAATGTAACTGAAATATTGATGTATAAACTCTAGTTATAAAATAAACAAAGACATACCGCTACTTTAACTATTACACAATTGTGGTAAGTATACCCTATCGTGTATAGTATAGCTACAGTAAGTCATGGTTCGTTCCACAGGGACTATGTATTCGAGAATTATAATTAAATGCAATTAACTTAAGTACAGAAAAGACTTGGGTTTTGTGTGACCGAATTGTCACTTTGCTTAACAATCTAAATTGATTAACTACGTGGACTCAGGAAGAGTCAAATTAATTTGTTTAACTTTTTCGATACTAGAAACGACACTTGCTTGGATTAATTCACTAAAGACTTCGGGTATTATATTATATTACAAATTATTAACAATTCATATTCATCTCAATTAGACTAGGACTAACATTCGCTATCACCAAAACTCTAATCTCAATTCATCAAATATTAAATTAATCTAATGAAAGACGTTCGCCAAAATCATCGACTTACACGTTTAGATTTAAGTGTCTAACTTATAATTTATTTGCGTCCGCAATCAAAGCTCAATCATTCATAGACAAACAACTGATAATAAACATATAAATGACAAACATTCGCTATAATCATTTATACGTTTACCAAATAAATTAGATTTGATAATTAAACCCTAATACGTAAGGTTTCCGACTAATTGTAATTCGATTAAACATGAATATCAAAGATAAATACCCTTAATCATTAGTTATTTCATCCAAGCAAGTGTTAAATTATTTAGCTACTCATAATTACAAAAGAACAATCAAAAGAAATAGATGACATCAAAACAAACATGATTATATTAAATAAAAGAGAGTTTGCGAATGATTACAATGATCCAACGATTAATCTTTGTAACCCAATGATTAGAACAAATGAAAGATCTTCAAAAATGATGAAAACCTTCAAAAGTTGAGAGCAAAATTGTATCTAGGGTTTCCAGTAGTCAAAAATTGTGTTAAAAATGGAATAAAAACGTATTTGTAACTTTCAAAATAAGTTGTAACCGCCTACAAACGCGATCCGGCTTTACAAACGCGATCCAGGAATTCCCAAAATTCTTCATGTGAACGCGATCCTGACTTGTGCCACTGGGATCGCGTTCTTCGCCTGGAGAACCTTCTGTAAACGAAATGGCCTTTGAAACGCGATCCTGGTAGAGGGTCCGGATCGCGTTCTTGGGTAGAAATCCAATTTAGGTGAAATGATTCTTGTAAACGCGATCCTGGTAGAGGTGGGGATTGCGTTCTTCAGTTCAACTCAGACTTCCAGCTGCATTTTCACCTTTTAGCTCCAAAACTTAACCAATTTATCACCAATCTTCAAAACTTCAACATGTTAACTTGAACATCAGATTTACACAAACTAAGTACTGAAAGTTCTAAAAATAAACTAAGAAACAACCAAAATACAATGATATCGCGCAAGATAAGCATGTACAGAATGAGCGATATCAAATATCCAATTAAACAACTATTCAAATTGAATAAATTAACTCTTTGTACTGGATTTGACAAGAACCAAATTGTTGAATCCTATTTTGAATTGATTTTGATTTCTACATAATAACCAAATAGTCCAAAACTCGAAAAATACTTTATATAACTTTTGACTATATAGGGTTAGGTTCAAACGAGAATCACAAAAAGGTACAGAACTGTGAGAACTTTTAAATTACATGGTGTTGTATTAGATGTGGCAATTTGAGACCCATGGGTCTAGTTGGGTTTTTCTAATTTTTATAGATGGGTCTAGTTGGGTAATTAAAATAAGGCTTAAGTATATCATTATTACTCATTATGACCCAATAGGTAATAATTATATACTTAAGCATTATTTTAATTACCCAATTAGACCCATCTATAAAAATTAGAAAAACCCAACTAGACCCATGGGTCTCAAATTGCCACCTCTAGTTTTTATACATTTAAACGAAATAAATTACATATAAACGATATTTAATGTTCATATTATTGTCAAACAAAAGTTAAAAACCCCAAAATGCATGTTAAATTATAATATATATGAAGTGTTGTTCACATGTTCACAAATCAGATGTGCACATGTGAACGAAAAATATAAATTTGATTTTAAGGTTATATTGAGGTTATATCAAACTATTTTTCTTTTAACCTTAATCTAAAACAATGTTCACACGTGATTGAATGATTAAACATGTGAAAATCCATATAATTTAAAAGTTATCGCAGTTATGTATCTTTTGTGGTTCTCATTTGAACTTTTGACTATATATATATATATATATATATATATATATATATATATATAGACTTGGGATCCTGTGAGAACAAGGAGATTCCGTGAGAACGGTGATAACACATCTTAACCATTCATTTTTAAATCAAAAAACCTCATTTTGGAGGTGACATTTTTGTAAATACTTTGAAGTTTGATTTTGAAGGGTTCACATAAGGATTGCTATGTGAAGTTTAATTTTTTTTGCTTCACAATAGTTTTAACAAGGTGAAGTTTTATTTAATTTTTGTTAATCAACATATTTGAAGTAGTGAATTGATAAGTATAAAAAATAATCTTTTCAAAACTAATGTTAACAAAAAAATATTTACTTAATCTCATTAAAACTATGTGAATCTATAAAAATAAAAATTCATAGCATCGTAACCTTATGTTAAAAAAAAAAAATTTAAACTTAACCTCACCAAAATGATGTGAAGCTAAAAAAAAGGCTTCACGTGAGCAAAATGATGTGAAGCTAAAAAAAAAGCTTCACAGGAACAAAATGATGTGAAGCTAAATAAAAAAAAAGATTCACATGAGCAAAATGATGTGAAGCTTAAAAAAAAAAAAAACTTCACATGAGCAAAATAATGTGAAGTTAAAAAAAAAAAAGCTTCACATGATAAAATGTGATGTGAACCTTTCAAAATCAAACTTCAAAGTATTTACAAAATTGCCATCTCCAAAATCAGGATTTTTTATCAAAAAATGGATGGCTAAGATGTGTTCTCACCGTTCTCACGGAATCCACTTGTTCTCACCAGAACCCAACCCTATATATATATATATATATATATATATATATATATATATATATATATATATATATAGTTTAAGTAATTAACTATTATTCTTGTTAATTTATCATCTATCAATAGAGTGTTAAAATATCTAATTAATTAAATTTCATATATAAAATCCTATTTTATAATAAGTAGGGGTAAAATATCATTTTTTATTAATCCGAAATCCTAACTTCATTAGTATGGAACTAACTCACATTTTTTAAACTCTCCAAGCAAAACGACAATGCATACTCGTTGACGTCACTCTTGACATAATCTTTTTCGAGTCAAAACGACACCCTTGTCAAATTAACGAAGAAAAATAATTGTTAAAATCAATTAATCTCAATAGTAATTTCATTCGGTTCAGATTCAATATTAATATGGATGGATCCAATTCAAATTAAAAATCATAATCCAATTCATATAAATGAATCAGATTTAACCGACCCATATGCACAACACATGTAAATCACAAAGCATGATATATAATATAATGTCTCTAGAGTAAATGTCACTTTGTATTATTGACAGGTTAACAATCGTCACCAAGGTAATCTAGAGCCTACGGCATTATGACGTCCTTACAAGCTGTATTAGGTTCGAATTAGGTTCCAATATCTTTATATGAATATATTGAGGTTGACCAGAAAAAAGATTGAAAATGGTCAACGAGATAACCCAATTAAGTTAACTTAAACTGTGAGGGTACGGTTCATGTACGCAGCTTTTTATCGTACGTACTGTACACAGCCATTCACTTACATCCACGTGTACTTCTTCTCCGTTCACCTTCATCCTTCGCACATCCTTAATTGATACATGTTATTGTATTAGGTTAATTTGTGTGTGATACATATTTATTAATTAATGTGATTTTATCATATGTATTCTTATTTAATTATGATATTGGATCTTCTCTGTGTATTTGTTCATTGTGATTCATGTTAAATACTTTTCTTTTTGTAATCTTTTTATTATGTTTTAATTTAATATTTGTATGATACACAAGGAAGAAAATGATACACAATGAACATATTTAATTATTAAATGATACATAATGCATATGTTATAATCGATACACAATACACATGTTATAATTGATACACAATGAACACTTTTGAGATTGCATACTGTGCATACGATAAAAAGCTACATACATGAACCCTTGTCTAAACTTTGAAAACATCCCGTTTACCTATTTTATTGGTGAAAATTTAATAGGGACCAAAGTGCAAAACTGAGCCACATTTTTAGCTTTTTCTCTGTAGTCACACTACAGTAAAAATATAGAAAAAGCTTCCCCCGCCATTATTGTTACTTTTTATTTAATTTTTAATAAATTAATAGATTTATTATTTTTTAATAAATAAATTAATTAATTAATACTAGTACTTATTATATAGTCTGTGTCTTAAGTTTCTTCATTTGGTAAAATCTTCTTCCGATTTTTTCTTCATTTTCGTCGTGGAATGTTTGCACGCTTTACTCCTGATCTGTAAGCTTTCACAATATTCTATATCTATATCTATACATCTATATATATCGTTACACACACAAATAACCTGCATTTTTTCCTAAACAAGCAATCTTATCATTTTTAGCTAAAATGTTAGTACAATGAAACCTGCATTTGAAGCTGATTCAATCACTATTACGTTATATTTATTGCTTTTAGACTGTTGTTGCCGTTTTGATTTAGTTTATTATTACTAGCTTTTCCTGTTTTAGAAACCCTAGTTTTCGAAATCTACTGTCTGTATGTTATCAAAAAAGGAATATGTACAGGATGATACGTCTTACAGCTATTATTGTTCATCTCATTAATTCTTGCTGCTAATAATGTGTTAAATGTAGCTATTAAGGTAATAGTGACGTCATACTAGCTGATTTATGTATTACTTGTATTAATGATTGTTTATTTATTACTTGTATATTATTTTACTATATAAATTTTTTAATTAATAAGTTGCTCATTCATATTGATATTGCTGATTATATCTGATATTAATGTTGTGATCTAGTTATACTATTTTAAAAATTGAGTAATTTGACCACCTGATACTCTGATAGCCATCCTGTTTGAACCAAAGTTATCTATTTTTTTTTTTTTTTTTAAAAGAGTCTAAATGGTTGAAAGTAAAAGTTACCATTAAAATGGTTGCTACTGTTAAGTCCTATTCCCATCTGTACTTTGCATTTGCTGTTCCTTTGGAAGATAGGGAAGGACTTCTTTCTCAGATTCCCTTTCTTCTTTTTAATGCTTTCAATAATTGAAGTTAGATACAGAATAAAACAAAACAGTAGAAATAATTGTTACTTTTACTCATGATGATATACTATACCCAATGGAGCTATTATTTGTGAAGGTGCTACATCCTCTTTTTGGACTTGTAACATAAGTATCAGATTACAAGATATATTTAATTTAATAAACTTCTCAAAATTTTGCTGTTGCAAGTATCCAGTGAACTTTTGATTAGGGGATGGGTTTCTTGAACATTGTGATATTCATGTAGGATGCCATGTCATCATAATTGATGTCATGTTACTGCTTTGCATGTTATAAAAGTTGATTAACAAACAATAGCAGGTTTTGGAAATTTTAATATGTACAGTTAAACCTTTTTTTCTTTGATACATTTGGGTGCATTTTGCCCCTTTTTTTTAGTTCCCCTTCGAATAGGGGACACAAGGATGAGAAGGATATTGTACTATTTAACGTGCTTGAAGTTTGTGAACTGTAGTAATAGTCAAGTACCATACATTATTTTAACAGACTTAGATTGAATCTTTTTTTGTGAGGTTATCGTTATCCGTTGCACTTATCTTATCACTGATTGAAAGTTCACTAGTGTGTACTCTAAATGCCTAATGAAACTGCCTGCATTATTAAACTGAATTGTTACTTGTTCTGCTGATCCCATTTAAACTTTCCTTTATTTTTTCCTATAGATGTGACCAATCTCACGTAGAATTCCATTTCGTGTAAGAGAACAAAGTGAAAGTTTGAGCGAATCATCGTTCAGAATGGAGTGGAATACAAAGTGGGACTGGGAAAACCTTGACATGTTCAATTCTGATATGGGGAACAATTCGTCAACAAAAAGCTCATTATCGGCTTCAACTGAATCATCATTCAAAGAGAGTACTATCAAAGAATCCAATTATTTCCTTGATAGTTACAGCAAGAAAGAGGCTTCAGTTTGTTCGGGTGAACCATTCATTGGTTTAAAACTTGGGAAAAGAACATACTTTGAGAACAGTTATGGTAAGAACAATGACAAAACATCTCCTTGCTTGAATATTCCTGCATCGTGTGTTTCTACAGGGAAGAAAGTTAAATCATCTAGCCAAAGTACACCTATCTCCCGGTGTCAAGTTGAAGGATGCAACCTTGATCTCTCATCTGCTAAGGAATACCATCGCAAACACAGAGTTTGTGAAAGACATTCCAAATGCCCAAAAGTTATTGTGGCTGGTCTTGAGCGTCGTTTTTGCCAACAATGTAGCAGGTCAGCCCTTTTTATCTCCTGGATATTGCATCTGCTTTTTGCCCTTTGATATGTTCTATATATCGGGAGGTTGCAAAATAGGAAAATTTAATAATTAGTAAATTTTTGTATGGGTTAAGTCAGGTTTGGGTCAAGATGAGTAGTTTTTGTATGGGGCAATCCAGGTTTGGGTCAAAGTTAGGTAAGGTCAAAATGAATGAATTTTGTACGAGCCAATCCACGTTCGGGTCAAAATGAGTAATTATTGTCTGGGTCAAAATGGGTTGGGTTGGGTTGATATTAACAACATATCAAATTTTTTTAACAGTTAAATGTGTAAGATACTATAACATGAATCATAGTATTTTAATTATTATCTTTCTTCAGATATAATGATTTAATAGAGTTTCACGCACTAAGAGTAGACGTTGGGCAATTTTCAACTATGATTGACATAATTCCGTGTTAGCTAATTTATTTAGTTTTATCTAGTTTGACCCTGTAATTATAAAAGATGACCCAAAACGACCCATTTTTAAGTTAATGAATGAATGGAAATTGTCACTTCTAAACATATCCCTTTATATATGTGTGCAACCGGTATAGGTTCCATGGAATGTCAGAATTTGATGAGGAGAAGCGAAGCTGCCGCAGAAGACTTTCCGATCACAATGCACGGCGTAGGAAACCACAACACGAGCCAATCCAGTTTAACTTGACAAATCCACATTCATCATTTTATTATGGTACTGAATCCGTTGATGTGGTGTCTCATTCTACTGGAGTTCAGTTGTCAGATGTTCTGAGCATGCCAACCCTTGCTCGCACTAGGTTATTGCCATCGAGGGGTCCCAAAAATGAGATTTTTGATCAAGGTTTGTTTTCTTTCTTACTAAATCAGTTAATTAAATCTGTCTTTAATTTTCAAAATGTAGGTGCCTATATGCTCTGCTTAGTTGAATCAAAATTTGTTTGAACTGAATAACTGGTATATGTGCGAAAGGTCCTTCACTCAATTAGAAATTTTGATCACTTGAATTATGCTTAACGTTTCATGACAAAATTAGATAATGTTGCACTGCAGTCGCTAATCACTACATGTACAGGTTTGATAGGGTGGAAAGGAAATGGGTATGAAATTCTATGCCAAACTCTTAAGTAGGGTACGGAGAATATTCAATTTTTTTTATGGGTATCAAACATTCAAACCGAACACTTGAACTAAACAAATGATATCAATTACTGTCATTATACTGGATTACATGTTAGCATCTACAGATTTCACAAGTTTACAATATGGAATTTGGAGTAATCAGAAGATGTATACTTTGTTATGCAGGTTTCAAGGAGTCATTATCTTCCAATGTAGATGCCGCTGATCTTCAGCGTGCTCTCTCTCTTCTGTCAAACAATTCCTGGTGCTCATATGACCCGGATTCCATATCCGTGCATTCAAGTAGTCCCAGCATGCCTCAACGTGTGGTTCCTGAAGGTCCACCACTTTCTTCTCAAGAGTACTGGAAGGCTAGCCAACAGCTGATTGATCCCCGTATCCGTGCGTCAGCTGCCATAAACGCCAATAATCAATTCCAGGAGTTAAACATTTTCAAATCACCGTATGAGAGCTCGTTTTTTTCCCACCCCAGTGGATGATGTAGTGAACCTAGAATGCATGGTAATCGAGCATACCTCTTAGAATTAACGCTTAAAGCAATGTTTTAGCTCTGACGGTGTGGGCATCTATCTACTTATTTGAGATTTATGAACCCGTGATTGTACTTTGTTATTGCAGTTTAGATGTTGGTAATATCATTTGAGTTATTACAGTTTAGATGTTTTTGTGTCTCCTTGAAGCTTGTCTTAGCCTTCTAAATGTCTGGAAATTGATCATTGAAACACAGGTACGTAGATATAAACATATATTCACATTAGATATGATGTCTGAAAAAGTTGGTATAAAATGAGTACTAGTGTTCATTTATGTCCTTGCTCGTATTGGTTGTTAATTTGTTATCTTCTGTTCGATATGTTGAATTCTTTATTGAGCAAGTTTAACATGGCAGAATATTAAACCAACATGAACAATGTTCAAGACGTTCATTTTGCATTTTTTGAGCAATCAGTATGCCCAAATGTATATTGTTAGCCATGCAGGCAGGCGTCCATGAACAAATTCCATATAGGAATTGCTAATGACCTTTGCATATATATGTACGCATGAAAACACAGACACCACCAGTAAACAGTATTCGAATGCTACTTCAAGACGTGCTCTAATTATCACTGAATGTTGAATACACATCTTGAAACACTACTTTGTTGGTTATTACCCAAATACGAGTTGCTATCGGTTATCAAAAAAGCTCACAGAATGGTTGTAAGTTCTAAACTGCATTTACAGTCACATCTATACTTTCATCGGCATGCATTCAAAAACAGAAATATCCATTATACTATTGAGTATCTTGTAGGTATATCATAAACATGTTCTGGTTTCATAATTTATTTTGCAAATGTGTACATCTTTGATCCAGCAATTAGTTTAGACTTTAGACTAATTGGGATTTACGTTCACAAAATTCGTTTCCATTTACCTTATCATTCACTAATTTGCAAATATACTTTAATGCCAGAAAAGAGTGATGATGCCCACAAGTCTTTCCGTTTTCAAGGTTTGGACACTTGGGTACCATAACTAACCAATGTTAACACATGTTATTCAGCATTAGCTGGGGATAAACCACCAAAACACATTAGAGTCAATATTGTAAAAAATATAATCACTCTTCGGTATTAATATAGCTTCATCCATGATTGTTACAGGATTTACAAACAATGGGACAAATCCACCTTTCACACCCTCAAAAAAGTAATTCTATGACAAATTTTGAGCGACAATTGTTCATCAATAGATGAAAAATGCACGTCCCAAACTGAAACCAACAAATGATATCAACTACTAAACTTGTACGCATTACCTATTTTATCTCTGGCACTATATGACAAAAATGTGTAACGACTTGAAATAGGATCTGGAACAAGGGAATATAACGGCCCACTCAACCCAGTACTACCAACATAACCCAAGAAAGAAAGTTAACAATCTACTCTTCTACCTGCAACTCCAAGCTGGAAAATTAACAATCTACGGATTTACATACAACCAGGTCAGCTGGTCCAAGTCTTCCAAAAACATGGTCTTGTCAAAAAACGAGCGGTCCATAGAAAGATACCACACCGAATAAAAATGGCCAAAAAACAGGTCTCTTATTGTCTACTCTCAATAATCAGTCATTACCATGATGATCACTGAAAAGGGAAACTCAAATCAAAGTAACAAACCTACCTACAAATGAATCTCTAGTGAAACCGCATAAAAGAAGAGGCATTTTAACACCACCTCTGACCACTTTACTGGTTTTTATGAGTCGCAAACAAAATGAAGCAACGACCAATACATTTTTGATCTAAAGGCCAGGAGGTGGTGTTTTTCATAGACAAAACCACTTACTCTCGACAAAGTACTTCTAAAACATGACACTGAACATGTCAGGAGTTGAGCAGAAAGGGAACAGTTACCGAATGCATATTATTGTCAATGTACCTTACTTAATAAGACGAGATGCAAAAAATGGAACAACATGCCCCTAGAACAGTTACCAGAACCAGAAAAATCTCAACAGAACATGCCGGGAAGAGACACAACAGCAACTACATAACAGAAATCCATAACGACCATAATACCATTTTTCATTTGAATACAAATAGACGACACAAAACATAACAAAGTAACTCGATAACCGCAGCAACATGAAGACGACGACGACGACCACGACCACGACCACGACATGACCGACTTTCAGACCAATACTGGGCAATTGCTGGACGACTCTGGACCTTCTCAAACATGTCCTAGTACTCACTGGAACAGTAGATAAATGGAAATTAATAACAGGATGACCACACCCTAAAACATATTCTTAGCTTTGCACAAAGACCAGAGGTGGCAAGATGGGCAAGTTGCGTGATTTAGTGATGATTCAAAAATGATTTCAGGTTTGAATAAGTCATTTTAAGTAGTTGTCAAATTGGGCCAGGTTCGTTTAATTCTTTACTGTCCAAATTTATAATAATCAATAGATAGATCATAACCAAAAAATAACATCGCTGCAACAGCAATACAAAGCGATTTAGGAGCTGGTGCATCAAATATAGACTTTGGGTGACTTACAACCTTTTAAGCCCGTTTTGTAAAAAAAAAAGACCCAAATTTACCCATTTATAAGTAAATGGGACAACATCGCCACCTCTAACAATCAATGTGAACATATGATGATGGGAGAAGATTTAAGGTAAAACATATGTGCCTGGTCAACATATGTAAATGGCTGCCAAGAGTTTTCACTTCACATTCACAAGGGTTACAACCAACTAAAAATGTAAACATTTTCAAGCAACAGAAGTTCAATGGAGCTAAACACATTACAAAACAGACCTGATCATTTCCTACGGCCTCTTCTGAAGGAGACTTTTGCGATTCTGGCTTCTCAGCACCGCAGTTCTGTCTATTGCATTTGGTTCTAAATGGGTAATTAATGTTGTTACACTGATCACACTTCCAGCTTCCCTCGGGCATATCTGGTTCTGCAAACAAATTGGGCACACATAAATTGTGGATACAGATATGATTGATGTTACAGGATAACTAGTAGAGTAGACAAAAATCAACTTACTGGAGCTCTTGCCTGAATTTGGAGCCTGAAAATTCAAAGAGAAAAGTTTCTCGCAATCAGTAATTGGTAACATAATGAATACAAAATGCATGAATACCATCAAAAAAGAAGCTGATCTGCCATACATAACCCTTAAGTGAAAATTGCATGAAAAAGGGAAATGACCATTGGTCAGATTTCTGTTTTGGGTAACACACTTTATTTGCACTGCCCGAACATTTGAAAACTTTAACATCTAAGGTAATCTTCAAGGTTCGCCGGTTTAGGACACTTACAAAAAAAAATGAAGCCAACATGCTGAAAATTATAAACATGTCAGCAGTCCATCATTACCTTTGACTGGGTAACCACACAATCAATTTGGACCAAAACTTGAAGTTCATAGCCATTTAGATGTAAGCAACACAGATGGTAGAACAAAACCGAAATCATACAAAAGTTGGTTACCTTTTCCCTATACTTTAATGTGAGCTTGGTGAGCAATAGTTAATACCTGAGATCCTGGCTTAGGAGTGTTACACTTCCTCATGTTACAAACTGTTCTAAACGAGAAATTGACATTTCCACAATTCGGACATTCCCAGTCGTTATCACTTTTCCCATCTATGCATATTAAGAGGAAACAAAAACATAATTCATTTAACAAAAATTATCCAGCCTGTTTGTCTAATGGATAAAAGCAGACAAATAAATCAAGATATCGCATACCTTTCTTTGGACCCTTGTCCTCAGGGAAATACCCGGGTCGAGGTCCCTATTAGTTCAAGGTTGAGAACAATCAATATACGACAAGAGTAATTCTAAGCAAACAAAGCACTTTTTTTAAACTCGTATGCAAATGACATGACAGAAGTTATTAAAGTGAAAAGGGAAAACACAAAAAATTATATTTTACAATACACTAAAATCCTGACAAAAGCAGATTTTAAATATACCATAGCAGCGTGACCCATGGGTAACGCCAACCCATAGCGTTCCATCAGTTGAGGTATGCCATACATACTACCTGCCAAAAAAAGAAAGAAAGGATTTAGCACCGAAAACATTGAAACCTAACGAAGGTAAAACACATAGGCAAGTAGATGGTCAAATGAAAACAAGTGGATGATAGTGGCAAAAAGGGCAAGTCAAGCAGATTGTGTAATGGTCAAGAAATGGTTCAGGTCATAATGAGTAATTTTACTACGGCAATGCTGGGTTGGCCTCAAACTTTATGTCCAAAACTTACAGACAACTATGGTGACAAATATAATTAAAAAACTTAATCATTTCAATATCAATATACTTTTCAATGAATAAAACTATTTGAGAGGTTCTGTGCATTATAATTGTACTTCGCGGAGATTTTCAGCCGATTTACCTTGAATCCTTTACACTTAGTTTTGTAACTTATTTTATTTTACCAAAAGAGAGATAGTAGCCGGCCCACGGGTCACGGGCTCATCGTTACAGAACGAAACACAGAAAAATATGCCAACTTCGTGGTATATATCTATCCATGTATAAGCTACTTAGTATGAAGAAAGAAAACATTACACATGTTGTCAATTCTTGCACTTGAGCATCTCGATAAGATATGCAATAGCATCACAAAGTATGTCACTAATCATTCCCATTTGTAAGTAGATGATAAATGATATGTAGTAATATTTTAACTACGCATATGTTTACCTATCATGGATCCACCAGTGTAAGGGGATGGAGTAGAAAGCTGCAGTGGTCGAAAGGGGCTGCCTCCACGAGCTCCATAATTATAATGATAAGCAGAGCCCACATCATAAGGAGGCATGGATGATCCATTGAACAGAGATGAACCATAAGGTGGTACACCAATATACATAGATGAGGGAGCAGCATAAGAACCAGCAGATGAGTAGCCTTGTTGGGTCTGCATTGGCTTCATAGCAGATTTCTGCAACATGAACATTTGGAAAAGCTATTAATCTGAATATATGAAACTTGAAGTCTTGAATCATTGTATGAAAGTAATAAACTTTATCAGTTAGGGAATATAAACATAGTAATATTTACAATCCCATAGAATTAGACAACTCTGACACCAAGTGTTTCCTATTAAAACTTATATTAGTATGGTTTAATGTCATTATCAACTTTTATCAAGGGAAACAAATAACACAAAACTATATAGTAAAAAAAAACATCATTTTTAAAGCCCAAAAAGCCAAAAGTAGTGTGTTGAGCACTTGAGCCATTATCAGAGTGAATTGAATGAGTGAGCAGGGGAATTGGTCTAAAGTAGACCAGTACATGGGAAAGCCAGCCTATCTACACTCACAGAATTATGATCAGCTGGCCTAGGTTGAGTGCAGTTGCGCATATTGCAGGTTGTTCTAAATGAGAAATTGACATTTCCACAGCTTGGGCAGGTCCAGTCATCTTCTCTACGACCACCTGAAATCATTAACATACCCAATGAACACAAACACTTCTAAAATGAAGGATTATAAATTTCAATAAGTGTACCTAAATTTTATAATCTTCATACATTACACATCAAGTAAGAGAAGCTAGGTCGCTATTGGACAGTAATTTTGGTTTATAAGCTCAATCTCGAAGTATCAATAAACACAGTTTGATTAAAAAAGTAGAATTCAGAGTAACAATTCTTCACGTTACTTATTTATTGTCTAATTTTTTGATTCAATTGCTCACTTTCTCTATACCTATCACTAAATCTATAATCTAAATGTTTCAAATTGAGCTAATATTCATATATAAAATATTATGCTTAATTCAAAAAGAAGCAATACAGCCTAAGAAAAACGTTGTAACAATTAAATATATGAACAAACAACAACAAAGTAATTGTGCATACCATCAGTTCTAGCACGTTTGGAAGCGGATGAGTTTCTGTTATCAACCTACAGCGGCATAATCAACAAAAATAGAAACAGAATCATGTTATATATATATAAAAGACGATAACTCAGGAACATAAACCCTAACTTGTCATCTTCAACTACGAGAAATTGAATACAAAAACGATAATTATTCATTCCGAATTTTAGACATTAGCACATAGTTAGCGATTAATTTGAGAATTTAGACTAAGATTACCTCAGACATGGCGATTTGCGATTCCGATTACGGTCGAGGAATTTAGCTGAATTTTTGCTTTGAATAACAGATAGTACCGGTAAATCGGTAATGAATGAATAAAACAGCTAGCGACAAAAGATAAAAGGTCGTATTGGACTATTGGTGTTGTACTGCCCGTTAAAGCTACGGCCCAATCAAAGCTATCGGCCCAACTAAAGCCTAATATCCATACGATGGGATATTTATATATAGTTTATATATACAGCATAGTAACGTTAGATTCAACTTTAAATTATAAATTAATGTGTTTAATTATTACATGTTAGAACACATGTACTGAACATATTTATTTTTTACAGCATTGATTATGACTTTATGAAGTATGTATGAATTAAATTTCTATATCGTCTCTAAATCTATATATTTAGACATATTAAGTGTTAAACATTGCCTAGGAGCTTTTTATCTTGATGATATAAGTAACGCTGCCCGATGTACTACTCATTTTAATGATCACCTACGCCAAACCCGAGTAATATGTATATTGTTAGTAGCAAAATTATATTGTACTAACATTTGCTTTATAGGGTGTGGTTCAAATGAGAATAGGAATTTGTGTGAGAATTAGGGAACCAATGATATTGTACCATGTGTACAAAGAGAATGCTCCACATGAACAAAACCCATTTACCCCCAACATCAATTATCTCACAAACGACAAATCGAAAAATTATGAAAATTGCACCATTAAATTCAGCGTTTTATCATCTTTGATTTGCCGTCTCTCAAGGCATACTTTTGACAACTTTTTTTTTTTTTCATTTTTTGGTGGGTTTTACAAATTAGTAACACATGTGTAAGTGTTGCGTTTAAGGTTTAGGGTTTGAGGTTTAGGGGTTAGGGTTTAGCAAAGTCAAAGTGAACATTTTAAATGGGACGGATGTAGTATTTGACAACTATTAGTATTTGTGCAGTAAAGATTTATATAATCAAATCAACATATATTGACAAGACTCCCAATACAATCTTATTTGTCGTTTACATTTACGATGTATACTTCCAGGGGAAAATCACAAAAATAATCTCATCATCACACCTCATTTAAGAAACCAATCCTTTGACCAAGGTTTTTAACAAAATAATCCACCAATTGGCGCCGGGGGCGCCGATGGTGACACGTGTGAGAGGGTGGGGCGCCGATGTGACATGTGTGAGGGGTGGCGCCGATGGGACATGTGTGAGGGGTGGGCGCCGATGGTGACATGTGTGAGAGGGTGGGGCGCCGATGTGACATCCGAGGGGCGCCGGGCCCATCAATTTTTTGACTTAAATGTTTAAAAACGAATTAAATAATGGTGGGGCGCCGGGGGCGCCGACCCGGCGCCAATTGGTGGATTATTTTGTTAAAAAGCTTGGTCAAAGGATTATTTTGTTAAATGAGGTGTGATGATGGGATCATTTTTGTGATTTTCCCGGCTTCCAGCACTATACTATATTTGTCGTTTACATTTACGATGTATACTTCCAGGCTTCCAGCACTATACTAATTTTCTTATCTTATTATCATTTAATCATGTTTCTTTTATACAAAAAACAACTTTCGGTATACTTACTAAGAACATTTATAGAAAATTATTTGATCAAATTATATGAATATATCGATCGATAAATTCGCTCCATCTATTATCTTGACTATATCCTATAATAGGCCGTGCTAAGCTTAACTAAATTGTGATAAGTTGAGTCACCCTTATTTTTTTCTTTTTCAGTTGAAGAACCCAATAAAGAAAGTGAGAGTCTATATCATGTATCAATCATAGGGTTACTATGAATAGATAATTCTTTGTCACCTTTCCACGTTCACGACATCCCTTACTTCTCGATGCAAAAGGATCCTCAGTTGAAAAGTAGTATATAAACCACCATGTAGATTAGTATTTTGCACGTTATCACTCTTTTTATTGACACTTCACCGATTTCCTTTTTATATATTTTCATCTTTTTCAGCAAATAGTTTAACCCATTTAATCAATTTAAATTTTAGGAAAAAATTGTTTAACCTATTCCAGAAAGGTGTCGTGTCTACTATTTCGATGCTCTAGATCTTCACATTGTTTTAACCCCTTTACAATTTGTCATATATACTCTTTTGACGTATCTACATAAATCTTTTTTTCTATCAAGCTTTTCACTCTACCCAATCTACAATTCTCTTTACATCTTCGGTTAAAATTGACTTAATATGTTTTTCGCTTTCAATGACTCGAATCACTTAACATTTTCGATATAGCTGGATGTATTTTGCATTTTATTTTCTGGCATACATTTATTTTCATTTTGATTCAATCATAAACTTTTCACATAATATACAAATAGCAATGTAAAAATCAACATTAACCTTTTTGAGAGTGGGGCCGTGCATTCCATAGGAGTTGACTAGTTTTCAAAATAAAGATGAAAAGTAAATGGTATAAATGTATAATGATGATGTGCGAGGAAAAGAAAATAATATATTGAACATGAAAACTATGATAAACACTCGGCTCCAACAACTCAGCCTAACAAAACCAACCACCGTCGGTCCCGGTGGTGTTACTCGCCGGCGGTATCTCAAAATGCCATAAACGTCCAACAGAATGCTTCAAATATTTTTTACATAAAAACTCATTCGCGTACTCCCGTTCCACCTTTCGATTCACATCATGTAAAAACACATGTGTGACGCCCGATTTTTTCCTGTTTCTAGCCATGACGGTAGCAGAATATATTGCCGCCATTCTCCCCGGTGCCTCAGCAAAGTAACCCCTCGGTGCATCGATCATGATCATGTCCCACTCCTTTTCGTACACTTCATCGGGTAAACTCGTAAGTGCTAACCTATAAAAATTAAATAAAACGCCATAAGTTATGTATCACTTTGCATTCATAATTTCATATGAAGTATATATAGATCTACCTTGCAAGATTTAGAAATAATAATAATAAAAAAATAAAAAATCCTATAATCTGCACATTATATCGTCCCAAATGCTTTAACTCACAACCTCTCAGTTAGTTGCTGGGTCCTCTAATGACCCGTCGGATACATGACAAGTAATTAGTTTAGATAAAATTGATATGGTTACTATACTTAACCAATTTAGCTTTTTCCCACTTTAACCCGGACACATTTGTACTCCATACTGATTTTACAATGTAGTGCCTAAACTTAAACTGATCGGTTAAAGATGTCGTCTAATACTTGTTTATTGATGGAAGCTTTCCTGACCACTGGTACGAGAAGACATATATAACGAGTAACTATAGATAATAGGTACCTTTGGGAAAAATTGGTCGGGATCGTAAGTAAGCTGCAAATTGGAGTCGTAAGCTATAAACTTAAGTTCGAGCTTATTCCAAAACACAACTTTCAGAAACATTTCTTTTGGAAGTTTTTTCTTTCTAATTATCTTTGCTTAATTTTGTTAGCCAAACAAAACTTATATATCTATGTAAGCTATAGCTTATTAAAACTAAACTTGTATAAGCTCAAATACATTATACGCTAAACATTATCAAAACGACAGTAAATTAGAATAAACAAATAGAGTAAGGTTCAAATGAGTACATCAATTTTGAGTGAGAATGAGGGAACCAATAGATTTATGACATGTGTCACTTTATTCTCTCTCCTCCACAATTTTTTAAAATTAAATATCTCACAAACGGTAAGTCGAAAAATTATGAAAATTGCACCATAAAATTCAGCGTTTTCTCCTCTTCGATTTGCCGTCCTCAAGACATACTTTCGACAACTTTTTTTTTTCTTCCATTTTTTGGAGGATTTTCAAATTAGTAACACATGTGTTAGTGATTGGTTATACATTTAATTTGTGGTTAAGGTTAGAGTTTAGGGTTTAGTAGGGTTTAGGGTTTATTAGGGTTTAGGGTTTAGTAGGGTTTAAGGTTTAGGGTTTAGTATGATTTAGGGTTTAGATTTTTGTAAAGCGTTTAGGGTTTGGGGTTAGGGTTTAGGGTTTGAGGTTTCTCCCCGAAACCCCAAACCCTAAACGCAACACTGTAACACATGTGTTAGTAAATGTGAAACCCACCCAAAAAATGAAAAAAAAAAAAAAAAATCGTCGAAAGTATGTCTTGAGGGACGGCAAATCGAAGAGGAGAAAACACTGAATTTAATGGTGCAATTTTCATAATTTTTGGATTTGTCGTTTGTGAGATATTTGATGTTGGGGGTAAATGGGTTTTGTACATGTGGAACATTCTCTTTGTACACATGGCTTGATATTATTGGTTCCCTCATTCTCACACAAATTACTAGTCTCATTTGAACCCTACCGTAAAGAAATATCATCCGTGTAACAAATTGCTCATAAACTTAAGATGCAGCAGTATCAAGGGAGAAATTAGGTAATATACATAGATAATATACATAGGGGACAAAAACAAAATTCTTTTGAACTTATTTATAGTTTTGATGGGGCAAAAATTTAAAATTGTCAAAAATATCTTAAAAAAATTTATGTTACGAAATTTCAAATTTTTTTTGGGGCAGCTGCTAGTATGCCAGTAGGTAATACTCTTTTGAATGACTAATTATGATCATTTGTGATAACTAGGATTATTGACCTTAATTTCCCATTATATGAAAATTATGAAAAGCTAATTATGATAATAGCTAACACTTGGTGAAAGTACTATCAGTATACGGAGTACTATAATAATCTAACATTTTAATTCAATTTAGATATTATTAAATAAAATTAAAATTGTCATTTTATACGTAACAAAACGTCACTATCGGTATTCGGAGTAAAAAGTAAAAAATATCATATCCTGCCGTACTGCCGTAAATAATCATCCGACTTAAAAAGTCAAAATGAACAGAATAAATATTTACTGTAAATAATAAAATTACGAACCTGCACTTGATATTCCCCTTGATGTAAGATTTATCCGGAGCACATTCGGGTTCGGATCGATACGTTCTCATGAGCTCATCAGCTTGGGACAACATGGTCCGATACTTAACCACTTGAGCATTAAGTTCAGGTGCGTCTTTCAAAACAGTTCGAACCCAAGTTGGATCTTCTTCTAAAAACAGCGTTTTTCCAAGACTATTAAACGAAGCCCACATCAAGGAATCATGACCCAGTCCAAAAACTAAGAAATTACACGGGGAAATCGATCGAAGGACGTTGAAAGAAACCGAGATCTCGGAGAAAGATTGTTGAGGGACGATTCTTGAAGTGGCGTAATGAAGGATTGTTTTGAGTTGAAGTGGTGACGTCATGGAGTGAAAGGTGTCGATTTTCGGTTGGTTGCAGAAAAATCGGGTGTTGTCGGGTCCGATGAAGGTGAATACGAGGAGACAGCCGGCGATTAGTGCGATGCCGGATAATGCGAGAAATAGTCGCCGTTCGGGAAGTAATGGGGGGTAATTGTTGTTTTTCATGTTTTTTTTTTGGTTTTTATTTTAGAGGGTGGTGTTTTTTTATATGGGCTAATGGGGAAGGGGATTTGGAGATCTAAAAGGATATGAGTTTATGAGAATGTAGATGTAGATAGATTTATTATTATATACAGTATATAGTCAAGTAATATGTCAAGGTTTCCGGTTGAGTTTGAGTACAAAACAATATACTCTGAACATTTCAATAATTCAGAGAACAACATAAGACATTCATTAAATCAAAATTTATTAGCTTGAAACAAAAACTCGTAATAATTATCGATCAATTTATCAAACCAACAACATAATGTAACGAAAGTACATACCATTAAACGAGTTTAATCAAGACGCGACGACACACCATTCACTAGCTAGATCGATAACAACATTGTGGCACGTGCAAACTAAGTGTAAAGAGAACTACATAATCATCTCTACAACCAAGAGTCCTAATATTTAGATACGAAAAACACTCTCCGAGAATACTGCTAACAAGAAAGCTAATGGAATGAAGATAGTTGCAACAAGCTTGGGTGAATCAACGTTGAGCGCACGTGATGCCAAAGGAGCAGTAGTAGATGTTGATGATGGCAAACCGCCTCCGGATGTTGGAGGGACGATTGTAGAATTGCTAGTAAATATGGCAGCATCGGCTGAATCTGATGGTAACTTCAAAAGCTCTACAATACCAAAAAATAAAGACCATTCAAACCTACAATTATCTCACGTATAGTATATTGTACCAAAATAATGTTTAACTCAGTATATAATTTGTCATGTATGGTCATGAAGCGTATTAATTTCATCATGGTCATGGACTATTAGTACGGAGCAAAAGTTATCAAGATAGATTACTAAAATAGGAACATATTTTTAAGGGAAAAATAATACATAAACTTATCTATACAAACTTAAATGTAGACGTAATAGATCATGACACATGTCAAATTCAATGTATACAACTTAAATGTAGACGTAATAGATCATGACACGTGTCAAATTCAATGTATAAGGTAAGAAGACAACAAAAAAAGTTAACAAATAAGAGATTCATGTCTAGTTTTAAATCTATTTAAATATCTCTATATAGCATTACTAGTGTTTACTATGTAGTTCAGCTCTCTTTATTATATTCTATCTACAAACTGATGTATCATCTTCATGTACAACCAAATAAATGTATCAAGTACCAAATCGACTTTACCTTAATTACGATATAAATGTTTTCAAGAGTTGTTAAATATAATACCATAGACGTACCAAATATCTTTTTATCTTTAATTATGATGCACAACTACTACATTAACGTCACATAATTGACAGCATTACTGTTTTTAATTTTCTCTTAGAATAACAATAACAAAAAAGATGAAAACGTCAAATTAAATCATCATAACACATTTATTTTAACGAAATCTAACAAATATAATCAAGCTTTTTTCGTTTTAACGCCAACAACTGAAAAAAGGCATAAATCTCCGTTGAGCGTCACTTAACATAGTCATAGACATGAAGCTAGGTACAAATCATTATATGTTACTAGCGGAAATAACCGGATAAAAACCTGACTCGTTCGCAGCGCTAATTTAACTAAGATAAGCGTTTAAGTTAAGAGTAATATATAAAATAGAGTTGGTACTAACTTGGACAATCACTGACGCTTGCATTCACAAGTTTACAAGCTGAAGGCAACCGAAGAAGCCTACTTTCTTGAATCTTCATCTTTTGCAACATCGGGTTTGTGCCGTTATGGATTTGCTGTATGATAAAACACAAACACGCAGGATTACTATCTTTCATTTCCTTAACAGCATCACAACATTTTTGTTCGGGTGCAGCCTCTTTTCCAGTTGCAAATGCCACACACGTCATCACCGCCGTCAGTTTCGACGCACATTGTTGTCCTAACGGCTCCTCAGCCGTCCTTACGCCACCAAACATCACCATAAACACCGCCACTAAAACACACCATTTGTTCCACATCTTGGAGATCGACTGTTTTGTTTGTGTGTATGTGATTAAGTTTAGGGTTTGTGGTTATATTTATTTATTATATAAAAATGGAGAGTGAAATGATGTTAATGAGAGGTTGTTGCATGAAGTAATGGTAGTGCTCAGTAGGTTGGTGAGTGAATTTATGTTTTATTTCATAACTTTGTTGATCATGTATATATTCATGTCACGGGTGGATTAAACTTATATGGATCATTATTCATGGTGTACATACAATTGTAACGGTTAGCTAAAACATGAATGATATGTTTTTGTTGTATAAAATAGTTTCGGCCATTGCGTTACAACTTACAAGCGGATCGATTTATGATTTGATTTGATTTGATTTTTTAACAGTAATTCTGAAACGTATCTCGCACATATGTACAATTCGCACGGTATATGATTTGATTTTAATTTGTCAAGCTTTGTCACTTATTGTTTAGCATCACTCTTTTACAAGATGTATAATGTATAATTTTCTCAATAATTATAAGAGCTTGGAAACGACGTTATCGGCTTGCCGGGCTTCTTCTACTCGACCAATGGATTTTATTTGGCCAAAATGCATTTTACTACCCTGAACTTGGCTAACTAGGTGTACTAGTACCCTAAACTATTAAAGGTACACCATAGTACCCCTGCACTTGACAACTCGGTTCATTTTAGGCCTTGACTCACTAAACTCGGTCACATGCTTCTCACATGACTTATGCTAGTTAACTAAGACCGACCAAAGTTAATGGGTGTAAATTAAATCAAAATTGGGTGCACAATTGAAATTCTGCATATTCTTTCTACCTTCTTCCTCATCAATATTCTATATGCTTCTAGTTGTGTGGGTATTTTATTATTAATGATCTCGCTTTTACATATAAAAACGAATTAACTGGGCAAGTTTGAATGTGTGTGTCGACTTTGCGGCTGATTTTGAGCAGGTCCTTTTTGTTGGGTTCTGTAAATACAACTTCACATTTCTCCCATCTTTTGTTCGGTGTAGGTTTGTGTATGAGCGAAATTAGATGGAGCAACAGTGTCAAAGTGATGTGCTATTCTAATTAGAGAATATTGTGTTGTAACAATTTCTTGGATAATTTATTTTGAGGTTTATGAAGTGGAGGCGGTTAGCTGAATACAACCAATCGGATATAGCTAAATGGGAACAGAGCAAAGACATGAAGAATTAATTATTCCTTTACCTATTATGTTAGAACAGTTTGAATAATTGGATCCATAAACTTTCGAAAGAAACTATTGATTTCACGATTTTAATTGGCAAGAAAAAGTCAACTATTTTCTAAACTATGGTTGAATCTCAGTGTGTCGTTTTTGATGTACTTTTTGCTGCGTATCCGATTTCAGTTAAGAGAGAAAAAAACGTGTACTACAATTATGTTCACTTTTTCAAATACCTCTGGAAATTTTGATGAGGAAGAAGTAGAAAGAATATGTAGAATTTCTATTGTGCCCCCAATTTTGATTTCATTTACACCCATTAACTTTGGTCAGTCTTAGTTAACTAGATAAGTCATGTGAGAAGCATGTGACCGAGTTTAGTGAGTCTAAGGCCTAAAATGAATTGAGTTTCCAAGTTCAGGGTACTATGGTGTACCTTTAATAGTTTAGGGTACTAGTACACCTAGTTAGTCAAGTTCAGGGTAGTAAAATGCATTTTGGCCATTTTATTTCCGTAGTATATCACATGTAGTATAACAATGGCCCATTAAACAAAGAATATCTTGGGCCTAATCATAGACCCGCAAAACTAAAACAATATTTGTGTACCCAGAAAAAGAAAGAGATTATAGAATGGAGATCGATTCTTACGCTATTTTTTTCCGTATACCATCAAATGTGTTTTACAGTTTTGTAGATTTAAACATGTTTGATAGTGTATAGTATAGCTAAAAAATGATAGTATACGAATCATCACCCGAAAAATATCTAATACGGAGTATTCTTTCGATCTGTCCAAATAAATGTTCATTTTCATATAACAACGAATGATGAGATTTTTAAAAACTAAAAGAGTATTCAGTAGATAACAATATGACGATTACACACTTTAAAACTGTATACATTTTCAAAATGTGATTATAAGTTTTTTGATATAACTCTCCTATATTTTAACTCGTCGGATAATTACCTCAATATTCAAATTGGGCCCAACAATTTATAAAATATCAAGCGAAACAATTTTTTTATTGGAAAATGCTAACTATAACCCTTAGGGTTATGGTTAAGCATACCATTTTTTAATTTAATTCTATAATTATAACTCACGGTTACTATGAATAAATACTCTTACCAAATTTAAATAAGGAAATTTGATATTAAAAAGGAATGTTCATACTTTATCATTAATACAACCAAGTTTAAAATTTTAAATATAGTAATCTTAACCTGTAACACCCCCAAATTTAACAGTTTGCAGAAGCGATGTTTTGGGTGTTACTAATCAATAATCAAGCACAAAGGATACAGTGAACGACTCTAAATGAGACGTTTGTAAAGTTATTACATTAATACATAAGTAGTTTCAAAATGCAAGCTCGAGTTCAAGTAAATTCCTAGAGATTCTAATACATAACAACTAGTACAAAAGTAATGTATGAAAATCTCCAAGCTTGTAATGCATGCGACTCGAGCTAAGTAAGCTTATCCTGCTGGGCATCCCTACTGATGCTGTGTACCTGAGAAGCATTACTAAAACGGTCAACCAAAAGGTTGGTGAATATCACAGGTTTGTAAGTAAGTAAACAGTTTGAACACACAGTTGTATTTATAAATCATAGCCAGCCAGTAATTAATGATCACAGGTTATGCTCATCATTAACTTAAGTTTTAATAAGTGGGTGGTTGCAAGTCTTGCAAACCGTTTGATACAATCGCCATGAGCCACCATAGTTGAAGCTTAACGTACAGTAAATATCAGTACCCCCTCATGAATGTAATCCAAAACATTCATACGGAACGAGTAAGAAACGCCCGTTTCTACAGGAACGGTTCGTGGTAGTGCTTGCTACCCCGGGCGGGGATTGTCAGTCCCATATGGATCCATATACTAAAACTCGCGCTTATCACATAACTAACAACTATGATTCAGGAGGATTTCATTGGATTAGTCGTAAACTCATGCAATTGGCGTATCGTTAATCTCGTACAGTAAGTAATCATGGCAGCAAGTAAGTTTTGTGTGTTCATGTAAAACAGTAATGCATCTCACCCCTGAGTATAAAACAGTAAAGTAGGGGCTGTGAGACTCACCTGAGTCTGGCAGACGATGAAATAAGTAAGCAAGTAGTATTCCTGAACTAGCAACCCTTAGCGTCCTAATACGCATAAGGTTTAGTAAGTAAATGGAATACTTGTAAAGTATCCATGCTAGTTGTTCCCAAACTAGTTAATGTCCATTAGTTTGTTTGTAAGTTTGTAATCGTTTGTAAATTGTAGTTTGTATAAAAGTTGTATGGTCCGTTTGTTATCGGTGTATAATAATAATTCCATCCATTATTATTATGTATTCATAGTAGTTGTACCGTTGTAAAGTATACTCGTATGATCGTTTGTTTGTATTTCAACATGTATCGTTTGTGTACGTTCCAATGGGCTTAGTCCCCAAAGGGTACGAGTGAAACCTCGTAAGTATTCGTATGTATGTTCGTATCAGTTAACGTGTAATCCAGCACGTAACTAGTGAGTGAACTTGTAAGTTCGTATCGGATGTAATCCCGTGTAGTGTACAAGTGTAAGTTCGTTGGAGTGAAATCTCCTAAGTATTTCGAGTGTAAACTCGTGTGCGTGTGTGAGTGAAATCTCACGTTTAGTTTAGTATAGACTTGTACGTATTCAAGTATCGTTGCATACTTTCGAAAGTATAGTATTTTCATGTATAAGTAACGTCGTATTTGATTTAGTAGTTGAAAAGTGATTCCAACACTTAGAATATATTTTGTTTTCTGATTTGGGCTTTCTGCGACACAAGGCTTGTGTCGCAGACCGTATGCGACATAAGGTCTGTGTCGTATGGATTTGTTTCTGATTTAGTGTTTATGCGACACAATGGTTGTGTCGCAGACAAGGGTACGACACAATAGATACGACATAGTCGTTGTGTCGCAATCAAGCGATAGGTAAACTTTGTGTCGCAGAAGATACGACATATAGTACGACATAAGCGTTGTGTCGCATAAATTGCGACATAACGTGCGACATAACATGCGACATAGTGTTGTGTCGCATGAAATTTTGGTCCGATGCGACACAAGAGGTCTGTTCGGAAATTTAGTTTCCGAAAACGTATTTTCCGGTTTCCGTTGGGTCTAGAACTTTTATACTAGTTTTAATATGTTATAATAAGTTCATAATAATCATTGGTGGTCGTTTTTAGAGTTTGTGGTGTCGTTTTCTTTAAAATGACCAAAACCGACATTTCCGTAAAAGTGTTCAAAAACGAGTTTAAATTACATATTTGGACATTACCAAGTTAGGGAAACATTAATCTAGCAAAATAAAAGTAATCGGAAAGTTTCGAGGTCGCCGGAAAACTTACAAAGTTGTCGAATCGAGAAACCGAAAAGATGAAGTTGTAGTACTCGTTGCGGTGATCACTTTCCTCCAAACAAGCTAGGTGTTTTAAGAAGTTTTTGTGGCGTTTTTCTAGAGAGAGAGAGTACCGATTTAGAGAGAGAGATGAGAGAGTTTGAGAGATTGAGGAGAAGATAGATTGAGTGTAAAGGGTGTGTTTGGTTTGCTTAATGGTCAAAGGGGCATGGGGGTGATGCCCCATGTCTTGGCCGGTTTTGGTGGGGCCACATGATGTGGTCTCACCAACTTTTCGTTCCCTCGTGTTTGCGCTCCGTGTGGTGTTCGTTTCCTCGGTCATTTAAACGTTAAAATCATTTTATACGCGATTTAATATACGTTTTAAAATACGAATTATTACTCGATAATTAAGTTGTAGTATTTTACCAAAATACTAGTTTTCAAGTTATAAATCATAACTTAGTTTTGTTTTGTCGGTTGGTCGAGTTTTTCGGAAAGTTTGATGACGTTTTAATCCAAACGTACGTTTTCCGTTATATTATAAACATAATATAAAGTACTAATTAAAGAAATTAAATAATTTCACATTATTTAATAATCGTTTTATCAGTGTACGCAAGTTTGTACAGTTGTTGTTTTATACTATATTTGTTCTAATCGTATTCGCGTATATATACATATATTCCATCCATATATATATATATAAGTAAGTAATGTATTTAATCCTATTTCATATTAAATACAAGTAATAAACATGTAATTAGAAAAATTTTAAATTGGTCCTAAATTTGGGGTTGTTACATAACCGTAGCCCTAAGTGCTACGTTTAGCATTCTTTTTTTTTACACAATGGTTTTGCTAATTCCTCCATGCCTTGCGATTTTTCCCCACCATTATACCCTTGCGAAATGTCAACCCTCAAATCGATACCCTTAAATAACTATCCTATCCATCGCGTGAAGTTTTTGAACCATTTTTGGAGCGCTAGAACGATTAAGTGGTAAATCAACTCCAAAATCAAGTAAGAATCATCTTCTTTTAGGTATTTTCAATCATCTTATTGATTAGTTAATGGATTTTTGATTTTCAACCTGAACATCATATATTGCGGAATTATATATCCAACCATTGTATATTGTGAAATCGATATTGCTAAATTGCATTGCGATTCCCCTATTTTTGCGGAAATAATATTGTGAACTTGCGATTTTCTTCATTCTTGCGAAATTAGGAGCTATTTTGGAAGAAAAAATAATCGAGTTAATACTATGTAAATTAGTGAGCCCATCTTATCTTATATCTTATATCTTATATATATATATATTTTTTATAACTAAGGAATGAGACTCATGATTATTTGTCAACTAATCCACTGTGCCACCTCATAACCATCCTATGTGTCATATGTTTAGGCTACTATTCTCACCTTAATGTTGTCCACGTATGTTGTACAATGTACCAAGTCATATGGTTTCAAAATTTTCAAAAGAATCAATAATATCTCCTTCTTAATTACATCCATTCCATGAATGGCTCAATCAATCAATTTCAAAATAACAAGATAAACATTATTAGCCTATTAAATTTTGTATATATCACATTCCGTGAACACTTCCTAAGGTGGTTTTATTATAATCTTTAATGCATTTTGATTTTTGAAATCTTTGCATTTTATTTGGTACGATTGTTGAATGTAACAACAAGATTAATCTTGTGAGTTTTAGAAGATTATTTATTGAAGACAATTTTCTTATGTGATCCATAAAGTTTCCAAATACAAACAAAGTTCCAATGAATCTTTTACGACAGAGAATATGGATGCTTGATCGAATAGCACTTGAATAAGTTTTTTTTATATTCCAGCAAGGTAATATGTTGTAAGATGAGGTTTGGGTTGCCATATATAAATGGGTGTATTCGGGTTATATTTTATCTCTAACAGGTCAACATGTAAAATAAATAAGTTAGCTTAGAAGGAAAAAGGTCCAAAGTTGACCATATTGTATTTCTATGCGAAATACCTCTTGAATCCATTTTGACCTATTAGACAATCCGTCCCAACCGCCCATCTTGAATAATCGGTACTTATCAGGTAATCATGTGGTAAGTTTTCTTACTTTGTCTATTGTAGCAATGGTTATCTAATTAAGAAGATGTTGGAGTTGTATATATAAACATTATTAAACTGAATGCACACTTGTGAATAAGTTTAAGATTGAAATAATACACACAGTAACATCACAATTGCATTTGCTAAAAAAAATATATGTAACACCCGGTCAAAAAGTACAATTTTCGCGCCCGATTTTAACTTCAATTAATCGTACTTAGTAAGCAATTATAACAAAGTATTCGAAAACTTTATATATATATACATAATTATATATATAATACACAATGATTATTTAATAATCACATTAGAAAGGGATCCGAAAGAACGCAGTATACCGCGTCCGAATTTCGATAACAAAATTTCATAACTAATATTTTATTAGTTAGAATAAACATTATACATTTCGGAAAAAATATTAATTGTTCGAAAATATAGCTAGTTTCAGTTCAAAACGTATTTTATTAAGTTGAGACCGCGCGAAATTTGGTTATAAAACTTTAACCCAAACATTTTATTTTTATAAAATGTTTCAACTTGAAAACATTTCGAATTATACGAATGAATTTTAGAAATTAAAAATTTTAATTTATTTTACGATCGGGTACAAAAACACGGACATTTTGTACTGTGGTTGGAGACCACAGTCCCCAAAATTGGGGATCTGAGTTTTGACAAAACCCAAACCCCCTTTCATTTTCATCTCATTTCTCCTCTTCCCTTTCCATCTTTTTCTCTCAAATCATCAAACACCAACAACAAAAATTAACAACAATAACAACAAATCGGCAACAACAACGAGATCGGGAACAACAACAACTTAGTATCATCATCATCTTCATCTAGTGTTCATCACCATCTTCATCATCTCCATTCATCTTCATTTTCAAAATGTAAGAAAAATCACTCTCTCTCTCTAGAATCCGTCTCTCTCACTAGAAATTACTTAGATTTTATGTTTATGCATGTTAGAAGCTTCCTATAACATCAAAATGCCCAAAAATTGAACCAAAACTCACAGACAGCGAGTGTCTCTAGAGGGCCGAAAACAGTGTTAGCGACACTCGTCAAGTGTCGCTACAAATCTAAGTGTCGCTGCCAGCGACACTCCTTAGAGTGTCGCCAACTAAATAAAATCAATTTTAGGCGACACTAACCGAGTGTCGCCAGATTACTTAGATTTTTAGAACCAGCGACACTATCCCAGTGTCGCCAAATAAAACTAAGTGTCGCCTATAGCGACACTAGCAAAGTGTCGCTACAAACAGAAGTATGAAATTTTAGAACGCGTTTTCACTACAGCAACATAGTAGAAATAAAAATTTTCCAAGCTGACCTGGCAGCTCGACCCCAGCCAGGGGCTCTGCCCCTTGGACCCCGCTATCAGGGGCGCTGCCCCCGAACCCCCGTACACGATCTTTAAAACCAAGTAACAAATAAATACTCGAACGACTTACTTGGTTAGACTGTTTAGCCTCGTACTTATATAACCTCACGTGTTTAGGGCACTAGGAGGTTACCATTGTGACAACACGCGTATCGTAGGATCGCTGACAACTCACAGGTGAGTTCATAGCCCCACTCTTTCAACTGTTTTACTGTTTTCGGAGTGAGACGCATGCACAATTACTGTTTTCGAATTATAATGCTAAACTTTTATAATTCACACTCATCTATATTACTGTTATGTAATACGAAATGTGTAATACTTAGGAATTACACCCACTGTATTGTTGTAGGACAATACCATAGCTTAACCTGGATAGGTTACCACTGTACTTTACCTTGTTGTCGAAACACAACTACCATTACGTAACTTGCTTAGGTTATCATTTTACTTGGGCCATATTGTCGCGGGACAATATCATTAAATACATTAGAACTGGTTAGTTCTACCTAAGCTGGACAACAACTACACTCTTTACAGAATTAGTATTCCTTTTAGGAAACTAAGACTGCCTACACATTCCAGGATTTCTAGGGTGGACTTGTACTTAAGTGACCGTCACCTAGAGACCTCGATATACTTGCTAGGCTGGAGGCTAGGAGTATACGATAGTAAAGTACGATAGTATAATTCCTTATACTGTTACCAAGCAACTAGGTGATGATTGTTCATACCTAGGCTCTTTGTGCTACACCTAATATCTAAGTAATGTATATACATATTTAGATACAATAAATCACAATCATGTGTTACATGATACCCTGTTAGATGTGTTTGTTGACTAAGACCTATATATATATATACACATATATATAAACATATACTTGTACACTATCTCAAGCACATGGTGCTATCTACGATTTACTTATGTATAATGATATACATACACATAGACAAACACAATTACTCAAGTCGGACATGTCGTAGTACTGTCGACTCTCATTCATATCAGTCGGGCATGTCGTAGTACTGCCGTCTCTCAGATTACTCAAGTCGGGCATGTCGTAGTACTGCCGGCTCAATTACATACATTGCTTGCGAGCAACACTATTCGAGATCACGGTAAAGTGATTCCAATCCCTATCACAGTTTGGTGATACAAATCCATATCTCAGTCTGGTGATCCAAAATCATATCTCAGCCTGGTGATACAATACGATGCCACGGTAAAGTGGGCACAAAACGATGTCACGGTAAAGTGGACACAAAATGAGATCACGGTAAAGTGATTCAAAACGATATCGTGGTAAAGCGATACAAATCATAAACATACGAGTTGATACTCACACTCATTAATGGATCGTCGAGCTGATACTCGAGATCGTTAACTCAGTATTTGGCTAAATACTCAATCATAATTCTGCGGGACTACATATTCATGTTGCTGGAGGCAACACACTATGCCAGGTGGCATACCAGTTATTATTTGTTATCATATGACGCGGTCATACAGTTACTCTATTCATACTCAGGCAAGTATTGCCTCACATTGATAGTTTTACTCAAACCTGATAGGTATCTAGGCATGGATTGCCACACCCTCGATATGATGTGGTCATACACTTACTCGATAGTTCTTAGGCATGTATTGCCTCACGCTTGTAGACTTACTTATACCTGATAGGTATCTGGGCATGTGATGCCTCTTTCTTTATGTACTTAGGTACACACCACTATTACTTAGGTATGAGATACCTCGCTAGATGTATACACATTGATGTTACAACCTTAACACAATACATATCAAAATCGTAGATTTTGAACTACTTTTCAAAACATACAAGGTTTGTACTTTATGTTTTCAACTAACAATCCTATGAACTCACCAGCTTTATAGCTGACTCGTTTTAGCATGTGTTCTCAAGTGCCCAGCAGGATTAGGATTGCCACAAGATATGCTAGCTCGAGTCGCATGATTTCAAACACTTGGATTTTTCCTTGCATAACTTTTGTACTATAATTTATGTATTGGAATTACTTTTGCGAACTCGCAACAATGTAAACATTTATTTTGGAAATGTAACAACTATTTTCAAACGTCTCATCTAGAGTCGTTCATTATGTACATTTGTGCTTGTGATATTTGATTTGGTAACACCCCGACCCGACCGCTTTCGCAACCCAAAATTTGGGGGTGTTACAATATATATACTTATATGAACTATGTCATAACAAATTTTATCGGGAAATTAACAATTGAAATAATATACACCAGTTACCCGTAACATCAAAATTACATTTGCTAAAAACTAAATTGTAACGAAAAACAAATATCATGATAAGATAAGCTTCGTAATCTACTTCTTCAAACTTTTATATCAATTCATTATATATTTCTAACCGTATAAAATAAAATAGTCGTGCATCGCACGAGTTTAATACTAGTTGTATATATATATTATTATACCTTAACTTGTATAGTGAGTTTTGATTCAACCTATATAATTTATGAGTATCGGTGACACGGTCATTGTACATTGCATCGATACATTCAGAGTGAAGTCACGTTGAAGGTAGGGGTAACAGTGGCTAAAGGTCCATTCGCTATACACAATGTAAATTTCTTATAAAAAGTTGCATTATTTGCTTCATTCCTTGTTTGTGCTACGGGTTCACAAGAGTTAAGATACCTTACTACGGGTCATTCAAAATCCTGAATCCACCACTAGATACCTTTCTCTCTTCAACTTTTGTTAAAAAAATTGTTTAACAATAAGTTCTTTTATTTATGTCAAAATGAATAAAAAAACTACATCAACATGCCCATGATCAAAGGTTTTTATTTAAATTATATTTTTCTCAAAGCCTTGTTTGTCCCCTCCAACAAACCCTGCATCTCACATTCTCGATCTCACCTCCCCCTGTTATGTCATATCTATTGATTCCTTTTTCATTTCCCTTTTCAATTCATTTTAATATATTATTTGCAGTTATATTTGTATTAATTTGAGGTATTTGTGTATATTAAAAATATGAAAAAAATAATAAAGAGTGCCCTATAAGTTCCCCTTTAACACATCAAAACATGCATGGAAATATGTATTAAGATAATAACAAATTTTGTGTGTGGATTTTAGTTAAGGCACAATAATTTTATTCATGTCCAAGCATTATAATGGAAGTCTATATGTTTTCGTTAACAAAACCTTATTATATAAAACTAGATTAGGACCCGCGAAATTCGCGGAATTGTCCATGAAAAATATTTAAGTACCCGTATCAATAGCTGTATAATTGTTATTATTATTTTGAGTTTTATATACTATATATACGAAATTTTTTTATATATAATAAGATATTGTACACATCAACTGGTGAACCTTATATCATACGCTATTATATTTGAATTTTCATGATTATCATATTTTAATTTTATATAATATGAAAACATGAAATTTTTCGTTATGTTGAACGTACCGAAACTTTGAATTAGTTAATTAATTAGTTTAATTGTTAGCTTTAAAATTTCAAATCTTGAATATACTACAGTTTATGGTATTTTGGTATCCTTTTTTTCCGTGTTTCAAATTTGCGTCGTATTTTCAATAACTAAATTTTTTTGTTTTACCAAAGTTACATATATGGGATAACCGAAACCCACGAATAAATATGAAAAACCGATAGGTAATACTAATTGGGTACCCAACGAGTATTGGATCGGGTATCAGTACGAATATTCTAAATGAGTATGTGTACAGATACACTAAAACCCGCTGAAAATCGACCCGTTGACATCCACAATCCAAATATTGTAAATTAAAATTTGATAAAAAAAAATTAAAAAAAAAGGCGGTGGTATGGGTACAAATACACCAAAATCCGCTGGAACCTGACCCGTTGGCATCCATGATCCAAGAATTGTAAATTAGAAATTGATAAAAAGATTCAAAATAGTAGGTTGTATAAGAATTAAAATCACTTGGCGAAATTTTTTTGGAATTGAATATAACTTAGTGGGGTTTTTTTCCAAAAGAATAAAATAAATAAGATTGTAGGAAGAATTTGAATTATAGAAGAAATAATAAATTATTTATTAAATTACAATTTTAATAAAATATTTGGAGGAAATTTTACAATTAAAGGAAAAATAGAGGGATTTATATTGTAAATATTGAAGGGTGTATATTGTAAATATAGAAAGGTAAATTAGTCTTTTAATCACATAAAAATGGGATTAATGATGTCATAAAATAAATTAAGGGTTAGATCTTAATTGTTGATCTCCATCTAATAGTCCTTATTGAAAACATGAAATTGTTTGTTATCTTGAACGTACCGAAACTTTGAATTAGTTAATTAATTAGTTTAATTGTTAGCTTTAAGATTTCAAATCTTGAATATACTATAGTTTATGGTGTTTTGATATCGTTTTTTTCTGTGTTTCAAATTTGCGTCGTATTTTCAATAACTATATATTTTTGTTTTGCCAAAGTTACATACATGGGATAACCGAAACTCGCGAATAAATATGAAAAACCGATGGTGTAACACCCCCAAATTTAATGATTTGCGGAAGCATACTTGGTTGTTACTAATCAATATACAAAGCACAAGATATACAGTAAACGACCTCTAAATGAGACGTTGTAAAACGATTTCATAGAAATATATGTTTGAAAACTTAATGTTTTCGTATACAAAAATAGTTCTCTAGAGTCCACGCGTATGGCGGGAGATTCTATTACATAATCAACATGTACAAAGGATAATGCTGAGAATCTCCGTTAAATGTAGTTTAGTTGAAATCATGCGACTCTGGCTATGTCCTGGAGAAATCCTACTCCATATGAGTACCTGAGAATACATGCTAAAAGGTCAACACGAATGTTGGTGAATCTCACAGGGTTGTAAGTAATATCAGTTTTTGAACACAAGGTTTCATCAGTAGTGCCCGCAAGCGTAAATCAAGTATTTGCAAATCCAGCAAATGTAAAGTAAATAAGTTATACCGTTGCCATGAGGCTCATAATCGAAGCTTAACCCGTAAGTAATAGTTTGCTCCCGTGACATGCTCGTAACTGAGCAAGCATAAGTAACGAATAATAGTCGCCCGTTTATACATAACGGTTCGTGGTAGCGCTACTACCCCGGGCGGGGAGGGTCATTTCCCTAATGGATCCATTAACTAGTGTTCGCGCTTAAGTCCATAACTAACGATATATGATGGAGAAACTTCTGTAAATAGTAAATAACTCATGCAATTCCGTTTGGTATAGTAAGCAGTTTTAGTACTTGTGTTCAAGAAAAAAAGTAGCATGTATCTCACCCCGTATGTAAAACAGTAAAAGTGGGGCTGTAAGACTCACCTGAGTCTTTGCAAGTACGTTTATATCAATAAACGAGTAAGTAATATCAACCGTAGGTTCTCCGAACCCGTAACCTTCAAATGCCTAAACACATAAGGTTATGTAAGTAGTTATCTCGCAAGACGTTTCGTTTAGTTGTACCCAACTAGTATGCCCAATGTTTGTCCGTATGTTTGTAATCGTTTGTTGCTAGAAAACATGTTTGGCCCGTTGGTGACGGTGGGTAATAGTCAAAGTATTATCATTGTTTTTGAAGTGTTATACTTATAAATGTATTCCAAAGTGTTTTAGAAGTCGTATCGTATAAGTGTTTGAGGTTGTACAAGTTTAACACTTGGTGTAAAAATAATTTGACAACTCCCTGTTTTTGGCGACACTTGGCTAGTGTCGCTATAGGCGACACTAGTTAGGCGACACTTGATGAGTGTCGCTAGATTTCCGATTTTTATAATTTGGCGACACTTGATTAGTGTCGCTATAGGCGACACTTACGAATTTTTGGCGTCACTGAGGGAGTGTCGCTAAGATAAATCTGGTTAAGTAGTTCAGCGACACTTGGGTAGTGTCGCTATAGGGGCGACACTTAGACATAGCGACACTTAGCTAGTGTCGCTAGTACTGTTTTTGGCACACTAGCGACACTTCCAACTGTTCGCCGGAAAATGGACCGAAAATGAGTTTTCCGGCCACCGTTCGATCTAATACTTTTACCCAACCCATTATTGGACATTTTAAGCATATATAACCCATAAAAACGTAAAAATGAGTAAAAACGGAGAGTTTCGGGTTTTGTCGGAAACTTACGAAATGCCGAAATGAAAATCCGAAAAGGTAGGAATGTAGATCGTGATGCCGTGGTTCTTTTATTCCAAAGGAGGGGTATGATCCGGTGTCGTTTTGGTGTGTTATTTTGCGAATTTGTGAGGTGGTTGTTTGGTGGTTGTTGAGAGAAAAAGAAGAGAGGAAAGAGAAGAGAGATGTGAGAAATGGGAGGGAAAAGGAAGAGGTTGGGGGTTTTGTGTGCAAGCCCCCATTTTCAGTCCGCGCTCCGTGCTCCGGGCAGTATTCGTTTTTCTCCGTCGTTTTATGTTAAATTATTTATTTTGCGCGTTAATTATTCATTTAAAAATACGAGTTCTGATTAAATAATTTAATTGAATTATTTTGTCAAATCTTTTAAGTAAATTTGTTTATTCTTGTTTTTAAATTGCGCGTTAACTATTTTTAAATCGTGTAGACATTTATTTGTACGGTATAATACACACTTGAGTTATTTGTCAAAATAATACTCGAAAATAATCGCGTTATTGAACAAAAGATTTCACCAACGTCCATATTTTCTGAATCGAATTACATTAGATTTAAAACTGTGTACGATTAATTCAAATCGCGTAACCGTATATATTCACCAATATATAATTTGATACATTAATTAACCTAATTCAAGGACTAATTACATGTATTACAGAAAATCAGGTACTAATTACTAGTCCTAATTTTGGCAGGTGTTATATTCTCCCCTTGTTAAAGAAGTTTCGTCCCGAAATTAGCTCGAGTGCATGGTCGGTGCGTCGCCTGGGAAGAGGTGTGGATATTTCTGTCGCATTTGGTCTTCCCATTCCCAAGTGAATTCAGGACCACGTCTTGAATTCCACCTGACTTTTACGATGGGAATACGACTCTGTTTTTGCTGTTTGACCTCACGGTCCATGATTTCAGCGGGTTCCTCAATGAAATGAAGTTTGTCATCGATGCGAATCTCGTCAAGTGGTATGATAAGTGTCTCGTCAGATAGACATTTCTTTAAGTTAGAAATGTGAAAGGTAGGGTGCACGCTGCTGAGTTCAGAGGGCAGCTGCAGTCGATATGCTACTGGACCTATCCTCTCGAGGATCTCAAAAGGACCAATGTACCTGGGGTTTAATTTTCCGCGTTTGCCGAATCGGATTATGCCTTTCCAAGGCGATACTTTCAAGAGTACTCGGTCCCCAACCTGGAACTCGAGTGGTTTGCGCCTCACGTCAGCATAACTTTTCTGACGATCACGCGCGGCTTTGAGTCGGTTCTGGATTTCAACAATTTTCTCGGTGGTTTCGTGTATGAGTTCAGGACCAGTGAGTTGGCTATCTCCCACTTCAGTCCAACAGATCGGTGATCGGCACTTACGACCGTATAGTGCCTCAAAAGGTGCAACCTTAATGCTGGCGTAATAGCTGTTGTTGTACGAGAACTCGCACAACGGTAGATGTCTTTCCCAATTTGTACCGGAATCAACTACGCAGGCTCGTAGCATGTCTTCCAGTGTATGAATAGTTCGTTCGCTCTGGCCATCGGTCTGAGGGTGGTACGCGGTACTCATATCGAGACGGGTACCCAGTGATTTTTGGAGTGATTGCCAGAAGCGAGATGTGAAACGAGCATCCCTGTCAGAGATAATCGAGATAGGGACACCATGTTGGCAAACGATTTCTTTGATGTAAATTTGTGTGAGGCGTTCCATTTTATCAGTTTCTCTGATTGCCAAGAAATGAGCTGATTTGGTGAAACGATCGACGATCACCCAAATGGTATCGCAACCGCTCGACGACTTAGGGAGTTTGGTTATGAAATCCATGGCAATCTGTTCCCATTTCCATTCAGGAATGTCAGGTTGTTGGAGTAAGCCGGAAGGTTTCTGGTATTCGGCTTTGACTTTTGAACAAGTAAGACACTTGCTGACGTACGTGGCGATTTCAGCTTTCATGTTCGGCCACCAATAAAACTTTTTGATTCCGTGATACATTTTATCAGACCCCGGGTGGATAGAATATTTGGACTTGTGAGCTTCATCCATCACCAAGTCCCGAAGGTTCCCGAAATTAGGCAACCAGATTCGGTTAGAGCAGTACCTAACTCCGTTGGGTTTGATCTCGAATTGTTTATCCATGCCTCGTAAAGCCTCGTTTTTGACATTATCGGGTTTGAGAGCTTCGAGTTGAGCGGTGAGAATCTGAATATTCAAATCGTTGTGAATGGTCATACTGAGGGCTCAGACTCGAAGTGGTTTTGTACGTTCTTTCCGACTGAGGGCATCGGCAACAACATTCGCCTTGCCCGGATGGTACTTGATTTCACAATCATAATCGGTAAGCAACTCGACCCATCGACTTTGCCTCATGTTGAGATCCTTTTGATCGAATATGTGTTGAAGACTTTTGTGGTCGGTGAATACAGTACTTCGGGTACCATAAAGGTAATGTCTCCAGATTTTGAGGGCGAATACCACGGCCCCTAACTCGAGGTCGTGAGTTGTGTAGTTCTTCTCGTGAACTTTAAGTTGTCGGGAGGCGTAAGCAATGACCTCGTCTCGTTGCATTAGTACGCAACCGAGACCTTGGTGAGAAGCATCGCAGTATACCACGAAGTCATCGGTGCCTTCGGGTAGGGATAGAATAGGTGCACTGCAAAGCTTGAGTTTCAACAGTTGAAAGGCTGACTCTTGTTTATCGGTCCAGTCGAACTTTTTATCCTTTTGAGTCAGTGTCGTGAGTGGTATGGCTATTTTTTAGAAGTTTTCAATGAACCGACGGTAATAACCGGCCAATCCCAAGAATTGGCGTACCTCGGTTGGAGTGGTTGGCGCTTGCCAGTTCTTGATGGCCTCGATCTTCGATGGATCTACATGAATTCCCTGACTATCAATCACGTGTCCAAGGAATTGAACGGTTTTTATCTAGAACTCACACTTAGAGAATTTGGCGTAAAGCTCCTCGTGTCTAAGTAGTTCTAGGATGGTTCTGAGATGTTGTGCGTGTTCTTGTTCATTTCGTGAGTATATAAGGATGTCATCGATGAAGACAATGACAAACTTGTCAAGATAAGGTTTACACACCCGATTCATAAGGTCCATGAATACAGCCGGTGCGTTGGTTAGACCGAATGGCATCACTTGGAATTCATAATGCCCATAACGGGTTCTGAATGCGGTTTTTGGGATGTCGGCATCGCGAACACGTAATTGGTGATAACCTGATCGAAGATCAATCTTTGAATAACAGCTTGATCCTTGAAGTTGATCGAACAGATTGTCGATTCGAGGGAGTGGATATCGGTTCTTGACGGTTAGTTTGTTCAACTCTCGGTAGTCAATACACATTCGAAATGAACCGTCTTTCTTTTTGACAAATAAGACCGGAGCTCCCCAAGGTGAAGAACTCGGTCTGATGAATCCTCTATCCAGGAGTTCCTGTAACTGAGTGGACAGCTCCTGAAGCTCGGATGGGGCTAGGCGGTACGGTGCTCGGGCCACCGGTGCGGCACCCGGCACGAGATCAATCGAGAACTCAACCTGTCTAGGTGGAGGTAAACCAGGTAGTTCTTCTGGAAAGACTTCGGGAAAGTCTCTAACGATTGGCACATCTTCAAGTCGCTTCTCCTCCGACTTTTTCTCCGTGATGTGTGCGAGAATCGCTGGATAACCTTTTCTCATAAATTTTCGGGTTTTTAAACAGGAGATTATATTTAGTCTCGACCCACCGGTCTCCCCTTGTATGATCAAGGTTCTACCGACGGCGAGAGGGATGCGGACGATCTTATCATAACAAACAATTTCGGCCCGATGCTTGGACAACCAGTCCATACCCACGATGACGTCGAAACTTCCTAGTTCAACAGGCATCAGATCGATTGAGAAGATTTCTTCGGCTAGGTTTAAAGTGCAATTAGGTATCACACTATCGGTTTCTATGAGTCTACCATTTGCAAGTTCTACGGTGTACTTAACATCTAAGGCCACGGGAGTGATGTCAAGTAGTGGGCAAAACTCATCAGAAATATAGCTCCTATCAGCACCAGTATCAAATAGAATAGAAGCAGATAAGTTGTTGAGGAAGAACATACCTGAGACCACATTCGGGTCTTGACGGGCGTCCCCTGAGTTGATCACGAAGGTTCTGCTCTGAGTGTTGTTGTTGCGGTTGTTGTTGTTGTTGTTGTTCTTTAGCTTGGGGCAGTTGTTCTTGAAATGCCCAGAATTTTCGCACCCAAAGCAGGTCTTTGGTGCATTGGTGTTGGGGGTAGGAATGATGGCTCGACAATCCTTGGCTAGGTGCCCGAACCGTTTGCAGTTGGTGCAAGGGCAGAAACCGTCGTGGTGACGATTGCATTTGGGACAGTAGGGTTTGTTTCCGCCGTACCCTTTCTTTTATGTAGTCCCCGACGAATAAGCTTTAACAGACTCAGGCTTCTTGTTGGTGAGTTGGTTGGATGAGTTGGGGTTTCCTTCCCATTTGCGTTTGTTGTTCGCAGATGGGGTAGAAGTTGTACCACGGCGGACTGAATTTGCCGTTAGCTCATGGGCCATACGGATGGCGCTTTGAATCGTACCCGGTTTGGATGATGTCACCAAGTCTTGTAGTCTGTCGGGAAGTCCATCGACATATTTCTCGATCCTCTTGTATTCTAGATCGACCATGGATGGGCACAGAAGTGCCAGTTGGTGGAAACGGTTGGTGTACCCGGTGATATCATCACCTTGCATCTTGTGGTTCCAGAATTCCAACTCCAGTTGCTTCAGTTCATCCCTGGGGCAGTACTCACCCCTCAACATCTCCTTCAGCTCCTCCCACGGGAGCTTGTAAGCATTTGCAATACCCACAGTCTGGGCATAGGTGTTCCACCAGGTGAGAGCGGTGTCAGTGAAAGTACTAACGGAGAACTTAACCTTGTCTCCCTCCGCACAGTTGCAGATAAGAAACACAGATTTGACTTTCTCGATCCAGCGTACTAGACCGATAGCTCCCTCAGTACCTGCAAAGTTCAGAGGTTTGCAGTTCTGGAAGTCTTTGTAAGAACAGGGTTTGGGTTGTGGTCCATTGGTAGCTGTATCTTCGCTACCAGGAGTTGATGTTCGGGTAGCTAGGGCTTGGGCCACACTACGGGCAATCAGACCCGCAATTTTGGCTTCACTGAGGGTGATTTGCCGGCGAGGAGGCATGATGCTGAACAAGAAAAGAACAAAGAAAGAGGGATAAGATATTTGCATGAAATTATGATATGTCACAAGTGTGAATGATGAGATACACGATAACAGTACGAAGTGACAATCACATTTCATTTAGATAAACAAGTTGGATACAAGGTACGGGTGTCCCAAAAGATTACAGAGTAATAGTAGTACAAAAGTACCAGGAATTGTTACATCCGGTTGAATTACATAGGTCATAATTAAGAAATTAACTGGTTACAAGTTATAGACTGATCTAATCTTGATGCAGATTAATCTGCTCCATCAGCGCGACAAGGCGGTCCACGGTTTCTGCTAGTCTGTTGGCTTGTCTGGCGTTGTCTTCAACCAAGGCCAGTCGTTGTACTAGTGCTCGAGAGTGATCCTCAGTATCCTGTGAACGCTATTCACATTCCTCTAGTCGGTTTCTTACGAGTTCATCCACACCTAATTCAGCGGTCATTGAATCCTGAATTATGCTTACAGAGAGGCTGGTATCTTCTTGTTCTCGCTGGAGTTGTGATATGCGGTCAAGAGCTTGGCGAAGCAGGTAGGTCATTCGGTGTTGTTCCCGTTCGAGATTTTCGAGCCTTTGCTCCTGACGGCGGAGTTGGGTAGCCAACACTGGCATCGTGAGATGTGCCGAGTTCTGAGAGTTATGAACAGGATAGGGGTTGCTTCGAGGCGACCTAGTGGTCATCCTGGCTATTCGCGGGTTTCGTGATCCATGTGAATGAGAGCGTGACGAATTGGGTGGTGTGTTTGCCATTCCTGTGGCATAGTGTAAGTAAGACGAGGCTAATATATATAAGTATATAATATCAAGCCTAGTGTCTAGTACGTATCAAGTAATGGTCCGGTTCTCTCGTGGTCAGAGTCAACTAACGTTTTCCTGTTCAACATAACCATTTCAGACCTCACATCATCTTTCCTTAATTGTACATAGTTGATCAGGCTATGTTAAATTAAAGTCGTATGCTGTAATTCATGAATCAATCATGCCTAGTAAGGAAATACTGCCTAATGGTCATAGTCTAGGCCCACTAAATGCAACCTAGTTCACTATAACCTTAGGCTCTGATACCAATCTGTAACACCCCCAAATTTAATGATTTGCGGAAGCATACTTGGGTGTTACTAATCAATATAAAAAGCACAAGATATACAGTAAACTACCTCTAAATGAGACGTTGTAAAACGATTTCATAGAAATATATGTTTGAAAACTTAATGTTTTCGTATACAAAAATAGTTCTCTAGAGTCCACGCGTATGGCGGGAGATTCTATTACATAATCAACATGTACAAAAGATAATGCTGAGAATCTCCGTTAAATGTAGTTTAGTTGAAATCATGCGACTCTGGCTATGTCCTGGAGAAATCCTACTCCATATGAGTACCTGAGAATACATGCTAAAAGGTCAACACGAATGTTGGTGAATCTCACAGGGTTGTAAGTAATATCAGTTTTTGAACACAAGGTTTCATCAGTAGTGCCCGCAAGCGTAAATCAAGTATTTGCAAATCCAGCAAATGTGGTAAATAAGTTATACCGTTGCCATGAGGCTCATAATCGAAGCTTAACCCGTAAGTAATAGTTTGCTCCCGTGACATGCTCGTAACTGAGCAAGCATAAGTAACGAATAATAGTCGCCCGTTTATACATAACGGTTCGTGGTAGCGCTACTACCCCGGGCGGGGAGGGTCATTTTCCTAATTGATCCATTAACTAGTGTTCGCGCTTAAGTCCATAACTAACGATATATGATGGAGAGACTTCTGTAAATAGTAAATAACTCATGCAATTCCGTTTGGTATAGTAAGCAGTTTTAGTACTTGTGTTCAAGAAAAACAGTAGCATGTATCTCACCCCGTATGTAAAACAGTAAAAGTGGAGCTGTAAGACTCACCTGAGTCTTTGCAAGTACGTTTATATCAATAAACGAGTAAGTAATATCAACCGTAGGTTCTCCGAACCCGTAACCTTCAAATGCCTAAACACATAAGGTTATGTAAGTAGTTGTCTCGCAAGACGTTTCGTTTAGTTGTACCCAACTAGTATGCCCAATGTTTGTCCGTATGTTTGTAATCGTTTGTTGCTAGAAAACATGTTTGGCCCGTTGGGGACGGTGGGTAATAGTCAAAGTATTATCATTGTTTTTGAAGTGTTATACTTATAAATGTATTCCAAAGTGTTTTAGAAGTCGTATCGTATAAGTGTTTGAGGTTGTACAAGTTTAACACTTGGTGTAAAAATAATTTGACAACTCCCTGTTTTTGGCGACACTTGGCTAGTGTCGCTATAGGCGACACTAGTTAGGCGACACTTGATGAGTGTCGCTAGATTTCCGATTTTTATAATTTGGCGACACTTGATTAGTGTCGCTATAGGCGACACTTACGAATTTTTGGCGTCACTGAGGGAGTGTCGCTAAGATAAATCTGGTTAAGTAGTTCAGCGACACTTGGGTAGTGTCGCTATAGGGGCGACACTTAGACATAGCGACACTTAGCTAGTGTCGCTAGTACTGTTTTTGGCACACTAGCGACACTTCCAACTGTTCGCCGGAAAATGGACCGAAAACGAGTTTTCCGGCCACCGTTCGATCTAATACTTCTACCCAACCCATTATTGGACATTTTAAGCATATATAACCCATAAAAACGTAAAAATGAGTAAAAACGGAGAGTTTTGGGTTTTGTCGGAAACTTACGAAATGCCGAAATGAAAATCCGAAAAGGTAGGAATGTAGATCGTGATGCCGTGGTTCTTTTATTCCAAAGGAGGGGTATGATCCGGTGTCGTTTTGGTGTGTTATTTTGCGAATTTGTGAGGTGGTTGTTTGGTGGTTGTTGAGAGAAAAATAAGAGAGGAAAGAGAAGAGAGATGTGAGAAATGGGAGGGAAAAGGAAGAGGTTGGGGGTTTTGTGTGCAAGCCCCCATTTTCAGTCCGCGCTCCGTGCTCCGGGCAGTATTCGTTTTTCTCCGTCGTTTTATGTTAAATTATTTATTTTGCGCGTTAATTATTCATTTAAAAATACGAGTTCTGATTAAATAATTTAATTGAATTATTTTGTCAAATCTTTTAAGTAAATTTGTTTATTCTTGTTTTTAAATTGCGCGTTAACTATTTTTAAATCGTGTAGACATTTATTTGTACGGTATAATACACACTTGAGATATTTGTCAAAATAATACTCGAAAATAATCGCGTTATTGAACAAAAGATTTCACCAACGTCCGTATTTTCTGAATCGAATTACATTCGATTTAAAACTGTGTACGATTAATTCAAATCGCGTAACCGTATATATTCACCAATATATAATTTGATACATTAATTAACCTAATCCAAGGACTAATTACATGTATTACAGAAAATCAGGTACTAATTACTAGTCCTAATTTTGGCAGGTGTTACAGATGGGTAATACTAATTGGGTACCCAACGGGTATTGGGCTGGGTATCAGTACGAATATTCTAAATGGGTATGTGTACAGATACACTAAAACCCGCCGGAAACCGACCAGTTGGCACCCATAATCCAAGCATTATAAATTAGAAATTGCTAAAAGAATTCAAAAAAAGACGTTGGTATGGGTACAAATACACTAAAATCCGTCGGAACTCGACACGTTGGCATCCATGATCTAAGAATTGTAAATTAGAAATTGATAAAAGGATTCAAAATAGTAGGTCGTATAAGAATTTAAATCACTGGCCGATGGAATTAAGTTATAAATATTTTGGAATTGAATATAACTTATTGAGGGTTTTTTTCAGAAAAAAATAAAAAATATAAGTTTTTAGGAAGAGTTTGAAATTATAGAAGAAATAATAAATTAGTTATTAAATAAAAAATTTCATAAAATATTTGAAGGATTATCTACTGTTAAAGGAAAAACAGATGATTTATATTGTAAATATTGAAGGGTGTATATTGTAAATATCGAAGGATAAATTAGTATTTTTGACACATAAAAATGTGATTAATGATGTCATGAAATAAATTTAGGGTTAGATCTTAATTGTTGATCTCCATCTAATGGTCTTTATTCTCTCAAAATTTTTCATTTAATATATATATAAGATAAAGATATAAGATATAAGATAGATAGATATAAGCATTTCAATTATGTCATCATGAATAAAATCAAATTTCAATTGAGTTTTTTTTTGTTTTAAATAAATTTAAATTGGGACTTATAATCATGACAACAAATTACATTCGAATGTTAGGATCTTTCGGTGAATATCATATTTAGAAAGTTTGGTGGCATCAAACCAGTCATATACTTTTTGCAATGATAATGTTGTTGAATGGAAAAGGAACACAGTTTACAAACACCAACTTTATAAAACACTTTAGGACGTAGTATTTTCTAATTCTTTTAATTTTATAATAATTGTCTTGAATAATATCATACTACCTCCGTCCAATTTAAAATGTCCACTTTGACTTTGCACGTAGTTTAGGATTCCCCACTAACTGAAGGGTTTTTGATAGAATTGTACGTTACAAAAATTAATCTTTATTAACAATTAATACAATTATATGTGCGGAAGCGTTATAAAATATTTAATCACATTAAATTAAACACTTTAGCCAAGATCATAATTTTCAATGATAAAACATGTACGCAATTTAATTACACTTAATTAAATATAAACTTACATCGGGTGCTCAGCAAGATCTTCAATCTTCTACTCGTTGCCAAAATACGAGCGGACTTATCTTGATCTTCCTTCTTGAATTCGGCTACTACTCGGATACGTTAGGTATCCACCTTTGATTCACGGTTGAACGGACGGTAGTATCCTAAGTGTGTACTCAACGCCCAAACCAAGAACACGATCAAATCGCGAACTCGCAAACCCCAATAGGGGTTGGCCGAATTTCGGCTTGGGCTCCTTTGGGGCCGGTCGACGAAAACCAAAGAGAGGGAGAGGGAGGAAAGTTGTTAGGGTATTGAGCAACACACAAATGAAACCCCTAACCCTCTATTTATAGTTGTAGTCAGCTTATTCTCCAAGCTACTAATTACACTATAAACCCTTTAGTTTAAGACTTTATTAAACTAATCCCAAGCTATTACATTTACAATTAGAACCTCATAGTTTAATAATAATTAAACTAGTTAATTTATTTACAAAACTGATTATAAATAAATCATTTTATTAAATAAATAATTACACTAATTATTTATATTAATAAATATTCTAATTGTGTTCGACCAACTAATTCATTTCAACTAAATGAATGATATCAAATATCCTTTTATAGTATCACACTACTTGTTCGGTTGAGCTCATCGGTGTGACCCTGCGGTGTTCATGTGAAGCTGGATTTGATATTTATTTATGTTAATATTAAGCACATAATCTTTCAGACTCCCACTTATGCGAAATATTAGCATTGGTAAAATATCATGTACCTAAGGCGGTCCCTACCAGGACACTTAGGTTAACCAGATCAATGAAACAATCACTCCTCGTAGCTTAAAAACCAAGCTGAAATAAAATTCAAACGGTGAGGGTGTGGCTATTATTCTTTTGCACTTTCTTAAGTTATTTTAGAGTATAAGGCATGGACCGTATCAACCTTTCCAATATTCAATTCCTATTTTCAATTACCGATTTGTACCGACTAAGCAAGTGACTTATCACTTGAGTATGGCCATACATTTCTTCAGTCCAAATCATCGACGGCCTAGGAGATATCTCTCTTGTTTTTACACAAGAGTTGCAAAGTCCCATCATGCGAGTTAAACTAGAAATCACAACATGTGTTCTTCGTCAGCCAACGAATAATCGTTATGGATGCTCATTTACGAACACCGTTAGATCTCATTAGAAACCAACTAGGTTCACATGCGAAAATCTAGCCTGCTCAGGTCAGAGGATAGTGCGCCACGATTGAGAATACTCATGACTATGGTCCACGAAGTATTCACTCAATATGTGGGTCAATCCAACATTTAATCGCATTAAGTGCTAGTGATCAGGCATCACAAATTAACAGTGACTGTACCTTATCTACAGGACAAGTTGCTTTTTAAGCTGTAACATACCATCTTTCACTATAACCGATTGCCCTATTGTAGTTCCCACGACAATAAGCGGTTATGGATATGTGTCTCATACACTTTTGAATGAGCTTGCCTTACTCATGGATACTAAAATATACTAAATATGAACAACATGAAGGCCTCGTCATATCTCAATGAGTCATCCAACCTTAACATGCTACAGTTCATGGTTTCGGAATCGGGTCGTGATACATGAATATAATTGGAACTATTTTCAATTAATCCATATCAACTATAATTACTAAGATGCATTTCTCCAAACATATCTTATTAGATATCTACCCACTAAACTTAAGTCTAAAGACTTTAAGCTTTATTTGTTGCAATCATAATTCGAATCTTTGTTAATGTTATCCAATGACCATTTAATATGCACACCGAAGTAAAACATATTAGATAATGATATCATTTATACAAAGTATTCACTATGACTAACCATTAATTTAACTTAATGAAATTGACTTTACAATGAATTTAATGTTTTCAAATGCTTGGAATTTAAAATTTCTTTAAAACCAACATCAAACATTTTTAAGTCAATCCAACAATAAATTTTAATTCTCTAACAATAATATTAACAATTTAATATTCTTATGAGATTTTAAAATTTTTATTTAACGCTCCCACTAAATCTAACAATACTCTTGAATCCAATTTCTACAAAACAAATCTCATGATTCATTTTAGAAATGATTCTCTTCATTATATGCTAACAAATAAACTAACGTTTTGGTTTCATGATATGTTATGAAAACACATTACCAATTTAATTCTCATATACAAGAATAAATCAAGCCATTGCAAGTTTATTATTATTAATTGACACTTCAATTAAGTGTATCTAATAACTTCACCCAACTTATTCATACATTTCCATGCATATAATAGATTCAATAATCTTTGAAGTAGTATTAATTTAGTGTTAAGTTCAATATACATCTAACCCATAACTTTGGCAACTTACACTTTCAATAATTCACAACTATCAATGTATTACGCATGAACTCATATCTTAGAAAAATAAGTTCTAAATGAGTCACACAATGGGATTGTTATATGTGGATTTTATTTGGGATTTAATCATAAGTTTTAAATAAAAACATTTCAAAAACTTTTTCACATATTTCAAACATTATTTCACAAAACCAAATTTTAATATTAAATAACCAAAATATTTAAATATTCAAAAACTAATAACCAAGCTCATAATGAGCAAACCATTTTGTGAAAAACTAATGTATGAAATAATATCCCAAAATTGTAAAATAAATTTATGTGCCTAGAGCACTTATTCTCCACACTCAAGCTTCTTGAACAACGCTATCTCCATATCTCCAATTCAAGTGCTTCATTACTTCTTGACTCATACAATCATAGATTGTACACATTAGATCAACCATCTAATATAGTCATATGAAGTAACAATCCTTTACAGTATATCAATACTGACCAGAACTCCCGGTACCATTCCTCCTATCGTTAAGATAATCGGGACAGTTCCTCCTCCATTGTCCAAGCTTATTAAAATGAAAGCAATGACGCTCGGCTTTGGACACTTGGGCTTTTGGTGCTGGCTTTGAAGTTGAATCACTATTCTTCTTCTTTCCTTTGTTGCCACAGAACTTACACTTCTTCTTAACACCCCATCAACACATCTTTAGACTTGACGAGTTCCATATTCCTTCGTGCAGTTTTCAACATTTGATGCAACACATGTATGGACCTTTCTGTGTTGTTCATATTGTAATTAAGTACAAATTGCTTGTACTCTTTACTCAATGAAGCAAGAATTATATCAATAGCTAATTCTTGTGGAAAGACATGTCTAAGTCTCTCAAGACGGTTAAGATACCCAATCATTTTAACAACATGGGCACTCACATCGGATCCCTCGACCATCTTGCAACTATTCAAATCCGTAGTGGCGTCGAACCTTTTGGTTCTACCAATGGATTGAAATGTCTCTTTCAATCTACGAATCAAATCATACGCCGAAGTCTCCTTGGAGCTCGGGAGACATAGTAGCAAGCATCAAACATTGCACATCAAGAAGATCGTTCTCATGCTTACTATAAGCATTTCTAACGTCCTCAGCGGCATCGTTTGGTGGCACGGGACCAAGAGGTGTCTCGAGCACATACCACTTTCGTTCATGGTGAAGGACAATTTGAAAATTCCTTTCCCAATTACGAAAATTAGGCTCGGTAAACTTATCATTCTCAAGGATCGAACGAAGCGACAAGTTCATAGTATTATTAGCGTTAATGTTGTTATTAGCCATCTATATTAAAACCAACAAACTTTAGTTATTCCGATTTAAACTCTTAATAATTCATAAACCCCAATAGAACTATTAAGCTAGGATCCGACATTCACACTAAAGTGTGCCCTTAACGAAGGCTGCAATGACACACCATAGCTTTTTAGGTAGATCACTTATCAATTGCATCACATATACAACTCCTAGACTCTTGAGACTCTAAATTTTAATGTTTAGGTATATTTAATCTCAACTTACACCTTGGACCAAGTCTCACTTGGAATCACCAATAGACCAAACCACTTGCTAACTGTGGGGAACCGGCCATCTTCTCAAGTGGATATCGACGCCCTTTCACTTCACCCTAATCGAAATGCACCATGCCCACCCGCGGAGTCGGCAAAGGACACGGAGTCGACTTCGGTATGAATGTCCACAAATGGAGGGTGCTTACAGTCTAAATTAAATAGGGTTTTAGGTCTTCATTCTCTAATTAAACCTACTTCGGTATTTTATTAAACTAATTTGAAAAATTACTGTTAATATATATATAAACTATGCATGAGTTTATATACAAAAGTTTCAATAAAACACGACCCTTAGGAAATCATCAAGTTTAAACCATTTCCTAGTTTTTTATATTTTATTAAAAACAAGTGTTTTATTAAGTCTTTAATAATATGTTCATCCTAGAGGAATCAACATTTCATAAATGCGTTCACTCGATAATACATATTACCTAATGTTTTATTTATGTCCTAATAATTAATTCTAACAATTCACCAATCATTCAAATAATTAGACATGCATAGACATAAAACAAAACATATAAAATATAGTGACATAGTCTTGCCATAATCTAAGTTTGATTTCCGTGAGCCATTACGGAAACCAAGGGTCAACCTAAGGGACAAACTTGGCTCGGCTATGGTCACAACGCATGCAACAATTATAATCCAAATTATAAAACCATAATGGAAACTTAAACTATAGTTTGCTTAGGGCGTTTAATTGGACACATACATTATCTAATAAACGCACCTATTTAAGACATACAAACTACGACACTAGAACAAAATTGAGATTTCGTTACACCAAAAAAGTGTGACGATATGCATATAGTCACACTTGGTTTTTTAACGTAGGTGTGACGAAAGGTCGAGCGACCATAGGGTACATATGGTGACATTAGCGAGTTAGTTGCCGTATCCATTTAAAATCAGTAACCAAAACCATAAAATGTGTGACTAATTGGGTACAAGTTTATTTTGGTTGAATCAGTTTTAGTGACCGTAAACACTTTATAGTCACACGAGCGGTTTTTGAGAGTAGCTGTAGTTCATCCTTTGGCTACATGAATATATATTAGATGTGGCATTTGCGATTATTTAGTCACACAACGAATGTATTTTTAAGGAATTAGTCACATACAATTAAGCAAAAAGTGGCCAAAACTGTTAATGAGTGTGACCATATGATTGGTAAAATCAAGTAAGTGTATATTTTGTGTGACTATTGTCCGTCCTTTGGCCACATGAATATATAATATATGTGGCCTTTGCGATGATTTAGTCACACAACGATTATTTTTTTTGGTTATTTAGTCACATACAATTAATCATATAGTGGCAAAAAGTTTTAATAAGTGTGACCATATACTTTTTAAAGACAAGTAAATGTGTTTATTGTGTGACTGTTGTTCATCCAATGGCCACATGAATTTTTTGTTTGTGTGGCATTTTGTAATATTTAGTCACACATCGCATTTTTTTGGGGGGAATCAGTCACATACAATTAAGCAAAAAGTGGCCAAAAGTGTTAATAAGTGTGGCCATATGCTTTTTAAAGTAAAGTAAATGTGTATTTTGTGTGACAATTGTTCATTCAATGGCCACATAAATGTTATGTTTGTGTAGCGTTTTGTAATATTTAGTCACACAAGACATGTTTTTATGGGGATCTAGTCACATACAATTAAACAATAAGTGGTCAAAAGTTTTAATAAGTGTGACCATATACTTTTTAAAGACAAGTAATTGTGTTTTTTGTGTGACTATTGTGTATCCAATGGCTACATGAATTTTATGTTTGCATGGCGTTTTGTAATATTTAGTCACACAAGGCATGTTTTTTTGGGGATTTAGTCACATTCAATTAAGCAAAAAATGGCCAAAAGTGATAATAAGTGTGACCATATGCTTTTTAAAGTAAAGTAAATATGTTTTTTGTGTGACTATTGTTCATCAAATGGTCACATGAATTTTTTGTTTGTGTAGCGTTTTGTAATATTTAGTCACACAAGGCATGTTTTTTATGGGGATCTAGTCACATACAATTAAGCAATAAGTGACCAAAAGTTTTAATAAGTGTGACCATATGCTTATTAAAGACAAGTAAATGTGTTTTTTGTGTGACTATTGTTCATCAAATAGCCACATGAATTTTTTGTTTGTGTGACATTTTGTAATAATTAGTCACACAACAAATTAAGCAAACAGTGGCCAAAAGTGTTAATAGTGTGACCATATTATATAAGTAAATCATTTAGCCACATTTAGAAAATAAATAATTTGTGTTACAATATGAATTATATATATATATATATATATATATATATATATATATTTGCAATATATAACAAAACATAAAAAAATACACAAAACAAATTCAAACAAAACAAAATTGGAATGTCATAACTAAACCAAATATATAATTGAATGTTGTACATAAAAAAAATGCTAAAATAACCATGATCTATAAATTAAAAAATCACAAATTTAAAGACTTTTGACTCTTCAAGTTGGGCCTCGCTTGCTTTTGCACGCTATCACGAGAGATAAATTTGCGCTTTTTTGGCATTTAGGTGTAGCTTTGTTCTCACCAACCTTTGGTATGGAAGTTGGTGGTGTTACCTGTACGAAACAAAAGCCAAATGTATCAAAAATTAAATTAAATATGAAGAATAGGTTTATAAAACAAATGTATTTACCTTTTCATCAAAAACCACTTGATTCTTTGGCCAAGCAACAAAACTACCTACTACATCCTTAACTGTTTTGAAACCATTATTTCCTACGTCCGGTATGCATGGTGCATCCACTAACGATTCTTCAATTGATACTTTGTAGCAATCATTTGGGAGTTTTTTGCTATGAAGCATTCGTTTTCCATCTAACTTGTATACGGTACCCAAAGCAATAATACTTGATGTGGTTTACACTTAAATTCCTAAAACAGATTGATTTTTGGCTTATATGCATCTAGAAGTAATTAAAGTAAAGAAATTATGAACATGTTGAAATACATACTTGTGGTGGTAGTAGTAGTGGTGGAGACACATTTTCGTTTGATCTGGACTCTGGACGTGGATATGCGTTTTGCTGTGATGTTGACGTTTTGTAAGATCCAACGGAGTTATGAAGTTCCTATATATAAAAAATACTGTAAATAAGTCATGTATGTAAAATTCAAAAATCACAGGGGGTACTTGATTAAGCTAAGCAGCTAAGGCCTGCATCAGTTATAAAAGTGCAATAACTTAAAGTGAGATCTGTCAAAAAAGGGCAGGTGTTCGAGAGTACGGAAAGACCAGGATCCTCTAACTGTTTTCCTAATTTGGACATCCAACCAGAGTATGTGATTTCGACTTTGTTTAAGTTTGGGAATCTGTGGCATAATGAAGTTAAAGCTTCATTGGCAGGGTTTAATACGCAACCAACACAAATGTGTTTTCTTTGTTCATTATCGAGACTATGGAAGCGTTTACAAGCTAAAGATATGGAATTTCGATCAATAGTACTCGTGATCCTGCTGAAAATCTCCCAAACTAATTGGTCAGGAAGATTATCCATTAAAACCTGAGCTAGAAACATTAAAAAATACATATATATAAATATTCAGAAATCGTACTAGATTATAATGTAAGAAGAAAAACTCAATTCAATCATATACACAGTATATATATTATAGAAACGAAATGCAAAACGTAAACCTAAAATTTAAGTTCAAAGAAATTTAGCTCAAGTTCAAAATTAGCATCATCGAAGCTTCTCGATCGATATATATATATATAAAAGGATACCCAATTTATAATAATAAGCAGCTTCATATCATATGAATATAAATGAAATTAGGGGTAATATGAGTGCAAAAGGGAAATTGAGTAAAATAGAAGTAGGTACAGGCACTTTCTCATGTGGAACGTCCGACAGTTCTTAAGAGATACAAGTATACAACCATACTACCATGACAATAAGTCTTTTTTACCTACGGTTACCTACATGTAGTTGATTAAGCTAACTAATATGTAATGTAACATAAACTTAAATGCCTAACTAACTTAGTTATATAAAACATGTAAATAAGTCATGTATGTAAAATTCAAAAATCACAGGGGGGTACTTGATTAAGCTACAGGTACTACATGTACTTGATTAAGTCATTTAGGTGCATTCTCATGTGGAACGTCCGGCAATTCTTAAGAGATACAAGTATACAACCATACTACCATGACAATAAGTCTTGTTTACCTACTATTACCTACATGTAGTTGATTAAGCTAACTAATATGTAATGTAACAAAAACTTAAACGGGAACAGGAAACATGATCAGTAATAAGGGCAGGAAAAATCGATAAATATATCTCGAACAGGAACAAGACATGAGTCAGGAACAGGTTCCGGTAACAGAACTGGATCAGGCAGGAACAGGTCTGGGTCAAATCAGAAATGGGTCTGGGATCAGGTCAGGAACACCTTTCAGGATCAGGTTTCAGGTTTCGGATTAGGATTAGATCAGAATTAAGAACATGATTTCGGAAAATTCAGGATCAGGTTTCACATAAATAATATAAATAATAATCCCTAATCTCTAACACTTACCATTGTTTCCATTTCATTTTCCGAAGTTACAAGTCGTGTAGAATTCTGAATGCTAGCATCCTTCTCACATCCAACAACACTTAACGGTGATCCGCCCTCTTGATCAGTACTGCATTGTTTAGGATTAATGTCCACTGGGGACACCTGTAATATAAATTAATAAATGCATTTGTAATTAGCAATAGCAAATGAAAATGTTGGCAAAATTACAATTACTACTGGCAAAATCTACCAATAAAATCAAGAAATGAAACCCGTTTTGTCTCGAGCCCGTTCAAACCCGCGCCCATTCAGACCCGTACCCGTTCATACCCGAACCCATTTAGACCCAAGTCTGTTTAGACCCAACCCATTTAGACCCAGCTGCCCGAACCCGCCCACCTGTCCGTTTTGCTAACTATAGTTTTTATTATCATCATATGTAATGTATCAGCTATTTATTTTATAGAGGTGGGACAAGCCAGTCAACTCGTTCTGACCTATATTTAAAAAATGCCCCAATTGATCATATTTAATACGTACTGTTATTACTCTTGCCTATTTTGACCATTACCTAGCCCACCCATTTTTCACCGCCTGATATAATGGTACAAAAAAGTTACAACCTTTTTTGCAAGAACATCAACTTCTTTAGAGGTGTCCTCACGGTGTTCAGAAATGGGTGCTCGGTCAACAGACTTCTTCGCTTTTTTATTTGTTCTATCTTTTTCGATGAGAGGTACCTGCCTCTTTCTAATATGTTGTGCATTGCCATCCTGTTATCCATGGAATCATCGGTGTGTCAATTTCAGTCCCATACAATTTCTTGTATTTTTAATAGAATATCTAAGGATATTATAGGGGTGTCGACACGAACCAAAATCCGACCCGAATCGGACAAAATTTAATGGGTTATGGTTAGGATTCTCAATCCACCAACCTGTTTAGTTTCAACCCGGGTTTGGGTCTAAGTTTGACCTGCCAACCCGCAAGATCACCCCTTCAACCCGAAACTAACCCATCAAGTTTGACACAACCAAAGCCAACCCGAGTCACCACCCATACTATTTGTAACCTGTTTTCCCCTTTGGTTAAGTTTTTATACTTCAAGTGTTGGCAGTATAATTAAAGTCCACACACTAGGCAGAGTCATAGAGAGTTACAGTTAGTTTAAACCAGTGTGGTAAAAACCGGAGACAGTAAAACAGACTGATGACCAGTGTGAAAACAGACTGCAATTTGAACAAAAGTGTTAAACTATGAAAATGACTATAATAACTTGAAAAATCAAGATTAACAATTGATAACCAGTTAGTTTGAAGCCAATGATAGAAAGATAATGTTAAACTATTAATTTCCCCAAACACTTCTAATATTAGAAAGAAGATAAATACAATAAATGTCTTACATTTGATGCTGGCAATTGAGTTGACAGTGACTGTAACTTCTCCCCTTGTGCAGCCAACTGACTAATCAGTTGAGTAACCATTCCCTTTGTTTGTGCCACCTCGTCGGACAAATTCATGATTACTACTTTTTCCTTACGCTCGCGTCTCTCATTATCAAGTTGACTTTGAAGTAACACAACTCTTTCATCAGATGCTTGTCTGTTTCGAGGAAGATAAAAATACCTCTTGTATGTCACTCCACTTCCCACTCCTCTTGCATAACCTCCCTTTTCCTTAAATACAACTGTAATGGCATCAGTGCCCTGTTCAGCCTTCAAGGTTCCTTCATCGATCTTATCATCAGTTTCTTTCTGCACACATAATATGGAAATAAGTTTATATACGAACATAAACATAAAGTAATAATAAAATTTGTAGTCAAGCTTACTAGTTTTTTTCCAACTGATTTAATCTCCTCATTTGGAAATTCTCCGACTTTGTTTATCCTTCCTTTCACCCACATTAAAGTACGCTGGGGTTCTTGATCTGGTTGAATTTCTTTTTCTTTGATCTGTTAAACATCAAATACATACACATGTATAGTTAAACCAAGCTAAACGAAAGTATGATGCTATTAAGTGCAACTATGCAATAGAAGAGGCTGAAATACGAGATGCAGCCTGCAAAAGACAACGAGCCATTTATATTTGCAGTTAATCAGTTTCATGATACTTTAAGCTTTAAAATGTGGCAAAGATGGCAATGTAGTAGACCTGGAAATTGGGTCAGGTCAGGTCGGGTTTGGGTTGGGTCAGGATGGGTTTGGGTTGAAATGGGTTCGGGTCAAACGGGTTGGGTCAGATTTTTCAAACGGGTTGGATCAGATTTTTCAAACGGATCGAACGGGTTGAGTCAATGAGTTATTTATACATTAGAGGTTCAACAAGACAATAACCTCATCATGATTAGTCAAGTTGGGTATGCGAAAAAAAATACTACAAGCAGCAGGAATGGCTTATTGCAACCCTTCAAAGTGGCCAATGGAACCGAAACTAAACCTCACCAAAGATGAAGAAGGTGTTCCATTAAATGCCACAGATTACCGACGTCTCATTGGAATTTTACGCTACCTGATTCACACAAGACCAGACCTTGGTTACTCGGTTGGAGTAGTCAGTAGATACATGGAATCACCAAAGGAAAGTCATCTCAAAGCGGTTAAACAAATTCTAATGTATGTCAAAGGGACAATCAATTTTGGTCTGATATATCGAAATGGAGGAAATGGGAAGTTGATTGGGTATAGCGACAGTAGTTATGGTACAGACCTGGTTGATGGTAGAGGCAAAACAGGGATGGTCTTTTACTTATCGAATAGCCCAGTCACATGGTGTTCTCAAAAACAACGTATAGTAGCTTTGTCATCTTGTGAACCCGAGTTCATGGCTGCAGCATCAGCAGCATGTCAAGCATTGTGGTTGAAAACTTTGCTGAAAGATCTTACTGTTTGGGGAACTAAAAGTGTCAAGTTATACGTGGACAATAAATCTGCAATAGCTCTTATGAAAAACCCAGTATTCCATGGCCGAATCAAACTAATTAATACAAGGTTCCATTTTATACGCGAGTGTGTGGAAAAAGAACTGATTTGTGTAGAGCATGTAAGTGGAGAAGAACAAAGGGCTGATACTCTAACTAAAGCATTGCCACAAGTCAAGTTCATTCAGATGCGGGATCTTTTGGGTGTGAAGGATCTCGACGACCCAAGTCAGAATTAGGGGGGAAAGTGTTACACGTTAACTCTGACTTGGTCTTTAGTTGACCAAGTTTAGTGGAAATAATGGGTAAATACTTACCAGATAATTAGCAGCACGTGGGTGCTCACGTTAGTAATATTTCAGTTATTAAGTTTAGTATAAGTAGGACTCTATTTCCAACTTTTTTTAGATAAGAGTTGTTGCTTTCAATTAAGTCATTGTAACCTCGTTCTCATTAAGTAATAAACTCAGAAAATTGCCCCAATTGTGTGTCTTCTATCTTTCGTATTAATTACCTATGTGTTTTCGATACTACATAGGCTAACAGTGATCGGCTAAACTAAGGAATTATTCCAGCTCTACAATGCACTAACACAATCCACTAACAGCTAACAATCCACTAACAGCTAAGAGCTATACAATGCACTAATTTCTTTGACAGCCACCTGTTCATAATATAATGCGCCTTTACAAAACTATAAAATACAAACTCATTAGCAGTATACTTAACAAGTATAACATCAACAAACCTATACACCAGACACTTTGCTACTGGTGGCAAGTATGACCCAAAAAAGAAAAACACCAACATACCAGCATCAGCAAGTTGAAGTCTGCATGCTGGACCCAATACACATTTGTTTTATCATAGTAATGAACCGACTTTCTATATAAATTACTTATAACGGGTATAAGTAATTTACATCAATGCCTCCATCAATGCGTTCGTGTTGTATATTCTCTGACATACTAACAATTTTTTAACAGTCCGCAAAAGGTAAATATCAAAATTCATTACTTACGCATACAAAAATAACCAATTTACACATACACATGTGAGTATCCAGATTCTAGACATACTGACCAAGACCAAATAACTTAGACAAGAGGACATGATTGTTTAGAAAGCTATTATAGACCAGGATGTCAAGCAAACAAGCAGAATATAAGTCCATAATTTGAAAAAGAGTACTATGAGTCCAATGTTTGTACTTCATATTCGGTAAAAACAAATAAAGGTCCGTATAAAGCAACCCACAATTAACAGTAATTAGCCATCTGGATTTATATCCGTTTTTGCTTTCGAAAACTGAAATGTGTACACCTGATTGCATTCTAGATAAAGGTGTTTCTTTTTAAAGATGCAGATGATATTCCTACGTTTTCCGGCTGAATATGTGCACTGTATGCAATGTATATGTGCACTGTATGCATACTTGGACCACTCTCAGAACAAAACATGAGACATACCAAGTACATCGGTAGTTCAACAATAACAATAATTATAAATATACATATTCCAATGCCACAAAATACAGGAATGTTACTTCCAACTATTTGAGCATTATGCAGAGGACTAAACGGTATGAATTTATCTAAAACACTAAACAACAATTATTGATGGGGACTAGACATCAAAATAATACTCAATCAAAACTGCCACACATTTGCATTACAGAGTAAACTATGGTTAAGAAGCAAAAAAAAGGAATAGAAAAACAAACATTATGTAATCTTACCATTTTCTCTTTCACATATACGTATCCACCTCGTCCCATTGTATGCTGATAAACCGACTTGGAACGCGCCATTTTTGTTGCAGCTGACTTCCCCTTACAATACAAAAGCATAAGGCGTTTAAATGTAAACACAAAATTATGAAAGATATATGGACTTAAATAAAAAAGACTAATTAAAACCTGGTATTCCTCAGTCGTCGTATAATTTACAAAAGCCACCCATTCTGATTTTGTGACAATTGCACTATACTTCGTCGGGACTTCATTCAGTTTTGAAGGAGGATTTTGGTTGGGTAAACAAATATCAAAGTGGTTACAAGAGAATTTTGTTTGGTAATTCTAATATTATGTATTTACACACTGTATTTGTTCAACAGTACCATAACTAATGTCACCACATGATCTTTCTTTACATAATTGTATTTCTTCAGTGATGGGTAAGAAGTTAGTCCTCCTGCACGAGGTGTCCCCTTTATGAAGTCGATGAATACATTGGTCAGGATAGTTCGCATATGGAGCGTTTATCGAAACTATAACCTTCCTGCAAGAGGACTGATTATAATCGTCAAATACCATTCAATTATTGACAGTACTAATTATAAAATCAACATATACTAACCCTAAAGTGATATGGTGATATAATATTACATTTATTAAAATGACATCCATATCAACAGGCAATCAATTGAACCTTGAAACAAAAAAATTAAACGCAGAAAACGTAATTTACTTGATGAAATAACCTGAGTTCTTTGTCGATTTGAGTGTGAATCAAAGATCTTCAAGAACTGCAATAGAGATGAACGATTTGGGGTAAAATCCTCAATAAGTGTAATCAACCAAGCCATTTAAAGATTTATAGAAGGTATTGCCGATTAGTAAGGGATTTTGAGAAAATTAAGGAAACAATATGCTTGATGAAATTGCGAGTGGAGGGAAATTGCCCGCTCTTTTTACAGATGAAGTATCCAGCGTAATTTGGATTTGTGTGATGGTTTATGAGCAAAGGAATTAGGGCTAAGAAAGTAAAGATGATCGATATCACGTGATGCATATATTACTCTGCTTTAGTTAAATTAGATTTAAATATTATTATTATTATATAATTATTTCAATAAATTCCAAAGTTAAAATTAAGTTAAATTTTATAATTATTTCATTAAATTTAGTTAAATTAGATTTAAATATTATTATTATATATAACGCAGGCTAACACATTTGAGTTTTAAAAGTTAACAATTAAAACTAAACGAACATAATTGTACAAAATGTTATATGACAAAAAATAAATAAAGATTTAATCAATGTAAAGAGGCTTAATGTGGAACGTTAGATCTTCACGTTTTCCGCTATTAAGCATACAAAAAAATAAATAGACTAATCGATGTAAGGAGACTTATTGTGAAATATTAAATCTTCACGTTATTCGTTATTAAGCATATTAATTTAGATGAAATATTTATAATTTATAAAATTAAATAAAGAAATAATAGACATAGTCTTTGAATTAAAAATTTGAATAGTGAGTTGTATGATAGTAAATCTGTTTTATATTAAAACTGGAGTTGTTTTTAGCAATGATGTAAACACAACTTGTAGAAAAATAAAACTCATGAATCACAAAAAAGAAAATATAACAATGTTAATATAATTGAAAATGGATGCAGGGAATAATTTTAGTCATAGAATCTCTATGTAAGAAACTCAATCTACGATTCAAATTACTCCATAGTATTTTGCTTTACATATATATATATATATATATATATATATATATATATATATATATATATATATATATATATATATGTATACTAGCATAGTACCCGCGCTATGCAGCGGAATTCGATGTTTTATTATATATAGTGAGTCAATGATAGTTGTATATTATGCCTGGTCTTCACGCATCATATATAATGGTGACTCAATAATGATAGTTTGCTCGTATGTAGAGTTGATGATTCGAAATACGGATATAAAACTATTAATATTAACATTAAATTAATGAAAAATTACATAAGTTATATTTAGGAATGTTAAGTCTTATTCTTTAGGAGTTTCTATATATAAAACACTAATATATTTTATATATTAGTATAGATATACACACACAGACACACACGAAGTTTGCAATCATCTTATTTGGATTAATAATGTAGAGATGATAATGTTAAAGATTGTGTGTTCAAGTTTCATAGGGAACATAAAGGTACATCATAAGACGGTAAGAGTGTGTATTGTGGTATAAAAAATAGTAGCCAAGGTTAAGTAGTCATTATTTATTAACATTTCTTCCCGCTAAATAAGATGAAAAATTATCGAGATAAGCTGATCCAAACACCTTAAGGAACTTTCTAATTTATCACACCGTAATAAAAAGACAAATCCTAGTTGACAGCAGTGAGTGTCAAGTGCAACACGAGTAGATAGCGCTTTAATTACATTTTTAACGGTGTTACACCTAACATTAAAAGATATCCGCGCAAATGGTTTTCCCATATATTAAGTCAAAATGAGTTCCGTTAATGTATTTTATGACGCAAAGGATAAATTCATTTCAATAAACTCAAAATTTTCTTCAAAACTTAAATTATGTATATAATAATCTATACTCTATACTTCCATTATAAAGGGTTTATCTCATTTCTTAATAAACTTAATTTTTCAAGATGTGAAATGTACATTATACCCTTATTAATTATCATTGACTTCATATATATGGTAACTACTAAAATATACTTATTTTATAAATCTCTACTTATAAATCGATTACAATTGACCCTTAATCAGACTAGATAAATATGAAAAAAACAATTATAACATAATATGATACACTTATAAGTTATAATATACAGTTTCGTTAACAACTCTCGATTTCGGTAATATTTCATAAACATAATGTCACCGTCAACAACTATCACTATCTATTTCGTTAACAATGCTATCAGTATCGATCACTTCTAAATTTTCTAAGTTGTTACCGCTACATTGTGCTGCCAATTTACTAGTTTAGTATGGAGCATCTTTACATTTTTCAGAATCATAAGATATTATTATTTTTAAGGAAACATTGAGTTCATATGACACACCTTATCGTATGCTTTTGACATATACTTAAAAAAAACCAGTTTTTAAGAACATAACTTTATGTAAATTCTTATTCGCTTTCTTATCATAGAACACAAACAACTTGTTCCTTGACAAATACTATGATTTTAGCTTAGGTTTTCAAAAGTAATTTTAAACAAAAAATGTGCTTTTTATTCTTATGAAATCTAAAGGGCTACATACACATTTTGATTACCTATTCTTGCTTCGTAGACTTACATACATTCAAATAACAAGGATGTCTATTTTATAGCTGATAATCATATTAAAATTAAAACTACTATACTAAAATTGACTATGTAACTAAATAAATAAACCCTTTTAAATTGGGAGGTGATAAATACACCAAATAATTTTGATTCCAACACCAAAATTATGCTAGAGTGAGTTATACTGCGAGCTGTGACTTCTGTACATTGTGTTGTACTAAACATTTTTTGTGTTGTATGTATCAACTCCCTTTAAATTTAGCTCTAACATCTTTATCTTTATAGAATATTTGACGAATAATATTAAAAAATGTTAGTACTAGTTTGTAAAAGTTTTTTTTTTTTTTTTTTTTTTTTTTTTTTTTTTTTTTTTTTTTTTTAAAAGTTAAACTTAAAGCAAAAATAATTAAATTAATTTTAATGAAAACTATTAGAAAGATGCGTGTTTCTAAACTTCCCAATAGCTAACCTCGCTTAGAGCAATTGCAAACGATTCTTCGTTTGTTCCCTCATATTGCGATACTTCAAGCTCAAAATCTACACACGAGTAAGATTCTCAATTTCAATTTTGATCGGTTGATCCTTATCTTGTTGCAATTCCTTCTTAGGGTTTCATTCTTCAATTGCTTTAATTTGATTTTTTATTTTACATCGCTTTCTTTCTGATTGTTTGTGTGATTAACTAGTTTAAATTAATTAGTAAACTAGAGTTGTTATGATTTTAGGTTTCATTCTTCAATTGTTTGTATGATTTTAGTATTGAATATGTGGCGACACAAGTAACAGATTATGCATTATATAAACTATGATGTCATATTGCTAAGTTATACAGTATATCCTAAGAAATAGGTCATGTGTATTATGTGTTTTATAAATATAATGCAGATTTTCATTGCTATTGACCTATTGTTTATATGAAGTGTTGTGTTGATAATAGTACTAGATAATAAGTTTATTTATATGAAAACAATTAGCATAATCAAGCAGGACTGATTGAATATATGCATATAGAACTAATTAGTAACAAGAATGAAGATAAACACAACACAATCAGAGAGTTTTATTGCTGCTTCAAGGGTTCAGGAAATAAAATAAAATTAAGGTGCTCAAATTATGAGCCCGTTATTGCCTGAGCCCATAATAGACCGAGCCCGTTATAGCCCAATCCCATTTTGACCCGGTAGCCCGAACCCGCCCGCCCGCCCATTTTGCCGCCTCAATAATTTGGTAAACTACTCATGGTTTGTTGTTTAAGGATTAAAATTGCAGACATTTGGTTTTACTTTATTCAACATTTTTACCTTTATGGATGACATGTTATGTTTAACTATCCTGAAAAGATACTTCATATTATTGCACATTGTCGCATGAATATTTTACCACTATGTTAGTTTCTTTGCTCAGATCATTAATGTTCTGGATGAACTTTCAGTTGTCATAAAATTGATTTCTGATCGACCTTAAGTTTTTACGTTTCTGTTTGTATTAACACATTAATTTGAGACTTGGCACCCTCAGTTTAGCTTTGATCAGTTACTTGGTTAAGACTTCCCCAAATAAACAGTATGTCTCCAAACAGCAGACCACCATGAATTGAAACTAGTGGACATCTAACCTGTCTCCTGTGGAGTGCTTCATTGTCCAGGTGTTCTATGACTAGGCCACCCATGAGTCGTCGAATCAAAAACATAACTAGAGAATTGATAAAAGTTTCAGTTACTATTGGATCATGTTCCTCTAGATAATTTATGTATCAAGTTAGATGTCATGTACATCGAGTTTTTATTCAGAATCGCTAAAGGATCCTCTTATCTAGTTGTCTTTATAAAATACAAATAGACCAACTTATTAGGTTAACCTAATAACTTCATTTATTAAGATATATACTATATGATACAAATATCCAGTTTTTTGATTTGTTTCATCTATTCCATGACCGGAACAGGGGAATGGGGATTAGTAGGGATTCACCAATTTCACCATATCCCCCTTTTTGAGATAAGAATCTCATTGTGATCCTGTCATTATTCTTTGCACATTCCACTGTAATTATCTTTTGCATCCACCACGTGTCTAATTGTTTAGGATTCCTTGTCAATAAAGTCACTGCACCAGCACACGATTATCATTAAAGTAGAATGTAGCAGTTCTGTTTTGCTTGAACGAGCATTTGCATCACTGATAGAAGCTGAATTCCTAGCTTCCCATATGATCATGCATATCTTTTTGTAGCTAACAAATTGAAGATACTCAAACCGGCAAACTGATCACTATTTGGTATGGTTATAGGCTCTTATTTTTCCATATCTTAATTATCTTTACAAACCATACCTTTTTGGGTTGGATCAAGTGGTTACCTTTTTGGATTGGTGTTGCAAGCACAAAGGTAGGTAAGTTGCTTTTTAATCGATATGGCAATGTTGACTCTGTCATATACAGAAGGGTTAAAGTCGGTTATGTATAATTAGGTCCTAAACTCGTCTGATGTGTTTTAAACACATTAGTTATATGTCAATGTGAAACAAAGTATAATTGTTGTTGTGTTGACCCAACTGTACTAAAAAAGTTGCGTGCTTTGTTATTCAAGCATATACAAGTCAAATTGTGGTGATGGCTATGGTGGCTCTAGCAATCGGGGCTGACACAATTTCTACTAAACAACGAAGAGAGGGAATTATAGAAAGTCTTCTAAACTTACCTAGTATCGATCAATGCAGGTTATTGTTAATATCAAAAATGTTAAACAAGTGAATTGTATTGTTAATGTATACGACATTCTAATTCTTTTTGCTAACTAGGATGCTGTTAGTGTAACCATCCTATTTTTTGCAATTATATTAAATGCATCAAATTTGTATTTATTATTCATAAAAATGGACAAAAGTATTTGTGGGCTAATCTGACCTGACACCCTCTTAAACTGATAATTTTGAATTGTATGTATTTTGAACTGTTATTTAATAATTGATCATTTTCATATACAAAAGAGATTGTCTTTGCCTGAGAATATCATGCTAAGTAGATTTCAAATGTATATTGTTATCCTACAGGCAAAATTAGGGAAGTGCTGAAGCTTGATGAGGAGATGAAAGATCTTGCAAGGTCACTGATTTCGGAGCAGTCACTTCTTATGTTTGGAAGAGGATATAATTATGCAACAGCTCTTGAGGGGGCCTTGAAGGTTAAGGAGGCGGCACTTATGCACAGTGAAGGGATACTTGCTGGCGAAATGAAACATGGTCCCTTAGCTTTAGTTGATGAAAACCTTCCCATTGTTTTCATTGCTACCTGCGATCAATGTTTCAGGTTGCTTAAAATGGAAGTTTTAGTATAAAATATGATTAAGGTTATAGATGGCGATGACCCGTTTTCAAACAAATGGGTCGGTTTGGGTCATGCAAATGGGCTAAGTTAAAATATATTTCGCTTAGGAGGAAGCATGTCCAATGGTTTATAAATCATCTGAGTTGCATTCAAACTGTACAACTGAGCCCAACCCGACCCGACCCGACTTGACTTTTTTAACCTGCTCTAGTTACACCCTGTTTGGCATGTTCCGCAATCCCTTTGACCTGCCCATCTAATTGAGGTAGTTGACTTGCAAGTTGCTTTGCTTTATTGATTATTATTTTCCTATCAGCAAACAGCAGTCGGTTATTCAATAACTTAAGGCGCGAAAGGGTTGGCTGATTGTAATGTGTACAAAAGGTGATGCAGCAGCTGTATGTGGTGGATCTTGCAGGGTAATTGAGGTTCCTCTAGTTGTCGATTGCTTCAGCCTGTTGTCAACATAGTTCCATTGCAGGTAAATGACTTTGTTAAAAAAAAAAAGCATTTATACATGTTTGTTTACATAAAGTATCTTTTATATCCAAATGTAAACTGGAATGGTGTGCTATATTGTCCCTGGTTTGTTGCAATGATGAACGGGACTTGCAGCTTAATGTTTGTGAGCACTATTACTGTTGTAAGGGTTACAGGTTACATAAATATGCTCACTTCATGCAGTCATATGGGTCTGTCAAGTAATTTGTTTGTTTGTCCCTGGTTTGGTAAAATGATGATGGCATCTTGCAAGTTTAATGCCGTTAGTTGTAACTTTAGTGCTGCTAGTGGAATTAGTGGTCTTAATGCTGCAGCTGATGATAATCAGCAGAAGCTTAATCTGATTAATATCTTTCGGTGCCTAAAAATGCAAAGTGTGTTCATCTGTCTCCATCGACAATGGTGCATATTTAGTAGTTATATTCTTATTTACTTCAAAGTGCATTAGTCATTTTTATTGTTTTCAAAAGCTACAAAAATGTTAAGAGTAACTGCATATCCAAATCAGGTATTATTGTATTAATTTTGACTTGGGCATCCAAATCGAGTAAATTATTTAGACCCTAACGCATATTATGGTTAGTAGCTACATGTCTGCCTCATTTATTTTCATGGTACTTGCATTAACCACTATCATTGAAATTCAATCGATTGGTTCTTGGGATATATTTGTATCCGTTTTTTGACCGTTTAAAAAGAATGTCATTGTCTCTAACATACCATTTTTGTTATTGAATGGTTCAAGATGAATTTGTTTATCCTTTGATTGTATTGTGCTCTTTCGCTACGCTCTCGAGTTGTTTCCATGCACCTCGTTGAGATATTTGCTTCAGTATAACTAATGCTCCCGGTTTTTAAAAATTTAAAGACCCTTTTTTTAGAGTTCCTTTTTATGTATTTTAGGTTGAAGCTCATGCTCCTATTTTGATAAATACGTTTAATATAGGTTTTATTGATATAAGAGTTATTACAAAATATCGGTCTGTGGCCTGTCATTGTACTATATATTTTGGCAAGAGAGCATGGTTAACTCTTCATACAGGCCCTAGATTGCATATTTTTTACACTGCAAGTGCAAGCTTTTCTAGCTATTATAGTATTATAGTTGATGCTCTAGTTTCATTTTGACATTAAAGACACCACATTCTTGTGCTTCTTTTTTTCTTGTTTGGCTTGTAGATTTCTACTTCGTTTATCTACGCATACTTCATTATTTATATAGCTCCTGTTTTGTTTCTGTAACAACGTATCCTTTTTTTTGGCTTGAAGCTACTCTCCTTATCTCTTGAGAAACTTGTTGAAGAAGCATGCCCATTTGCGAATCTAAAGGTTTTGAACCTCATCCCGCCACCAAACAAGCCCAGGGTTGAACTTCATTCTTCTCTGGCGGCTTATTTGCTCAAGGGTTATCCAGGAGTTGTTCTCAAGGCATTGCCCAGGTAATCTTCATTTTTTTTCGCCCATACTAGTAGAGTGGACACTTTTAATAAATTTACTTGTGAGATAAGTCTATTCGGATTATGTCTCATCTAACTGGTCAAACGAGTAAAATGAAAAAAAAATAAATATGGTTACACTCTAAAGCCGAATCTAACTGGTATGATAAAAGGTTGCTGTTATTGGTTGACTTTTTTCAGTCAATATATTGAGTCAATCTCTGGACAGCTTAGTTTATTTGATAACCAACTATACTTAATGCTTGCTGTTGAGGTATATGGGAATATGGTCAGATTGTGGGTTATGCCATGATTGTATCTGGGTTGCATACTGTGATTGGGATAAGAAGGGTATGTCGGGAATGATTTTAGTCATAGAAGTGCAAGTGAGGTAGGTATGAACTCAAAATTTGGACAATTAGCCACTATTAAGTAGGATAGGAGCAACGGCAGGGGTATGGAATGATTTGTAGTAAAGAAAGTATGGTATTGGAGGCCGGAAATGGGTAAGGAGTTGTGGATAGAAGATCAGAAGATTGAAGATGTGAAGATCAGAGGATTGAAGAGATAATACTTGAAGATTTTTTGTTTTTTATGTTCTAGGATGGATTGTAAAAATGGTCATATTTGTGGCCATTTTAGATTTTATTTTTCTTTTTCTACTAGTGTTGGCCATTTTAGATTTTATAGGTACTATTGTAAAAATGGCCAACATAGGAGTTGGATTAGATTAAGGCTAGTAATAGGAGATTTTGTATGTGTTTGGGGCGTTCACTAAAAACGTCCCTTCGGGAATACCTATCGTATATCTAATAAAATTTTGCCGGGGTACCGTCCCCTTTTCCCAAATAAATAAATAAATAAATAAACATTTTGTTAACCTCTATTTATTGTAGTATACCTATCAAATTTTACAATTGTGACATAATCCACAAAAAGAAAAAAGAAAAACTGCATAAAATGTTTCGAACTACTATTTAAAAGCTTAAATATGAACTTATATCATCATTATGCAAGTAAAACATACCTAATCTCATGCAGTTGAATAAACTCGAATGTAAAATTTGGTCACATATAATCACCGAAAGTGTGGCCATAAACATTATTTAGATACACATTTGTGATATGGTGTGGTTATTATAAATCCATATAGTGACATGATCGTGCTAGAAATAAATGTGACTATATACATTAGCTTTTGGCAAGCTAACACATGCTAAAGTTTAGACATACATAATAGTTATGTGACCATATGTACCGGATTTTTGCTACACTAAAATCATGTGTGACAAATTCGACTCTATGATTTAGACACATAAACTATTACCTCATGTGATCATATAAAGTCTCATGAATTAGACACACAAACACTCAACGTGACTAATATCAAATTTAATCATAATCGTTTTTGCCCATTTTTTCCCTAAATAATAGCCACATGAATATTTAACGATGTGACTGTTATAAATATATTGGTCATATATAATCACCTAGAGTGTGACCATAAACATCATTTAGATACACATTTGTGATATGGTGTGGCTATTATAAATCCATATAGTCACATGATCGTGCTAGAAATAAATGTGACTATATACATTAGCTTTTGGCAAGCTAACACACGCTAAAGTTTAGACACACATAATAGTTATGTGACCATATGTACCGGATTTTGGCTACACTAAAATCATGTGTGACAAACTCGACTCTATGATTTAGACACATAAAAATTTACCTCATGTGACCATTTAAAGTTTCATGAATTAGACACACAAACACTCAATGTGACTAATATCATATATTATCATAATCGTTTTTGCCCTAAATAATAGCCACATGAATATTTAACGACGTGACTGTTATAAATATATTGGTCACATATAATCACCTAGAGTGTGGCCATAAACATCATTTAGATACACATTTGTGATATGGTGTGGCTATTATAAATCCATATAGTCACATGATTGTGCTAGAAATAAATGTGACTATACACATTAGCTTTTGGCTAGCTAACACACGCTAAAGTTTAGACACACATAATAGTTATGTGACCATATGTACCGGATTTTGGCTACACTAAAATCATGTGTGACAAACTCGACTCTATGATTTAGACACATAAACAATTACCTCATGTGACCATATATGGCATTTGGTCACAGTGATTCAAGTGTGTGACATAGATTTGTCACGTTTTATATGTATATCGTGACTAATGCTTCAAACTTACTCTTCATTGGTCACGCGTTCCAATTCATATGTGGCTAAATAATCAGTCAAAAAATAGATGTGACCGTTAACCACATAAATGTTTGAAGGTGTGGCAATACATTCCCGAATGGTCACACGATCGGAGTTCATATGTGGCTAACTAATAACTTGAATTTTATTTTGGTACCTTTAGCCACATAAATATTCAAATGTGTGGCCGTTTAATTCCGGCTATGTGTGACCAAATCTCATTTTTGTACTAGTGCGAGTTCCATTATATGTACACTATCTTTGTATCAAATACAACAATTAATAATTGTCCATTTACAATTCTATTGAATTATAAACTAACAATTATCTATCCATTAGTTTCTTGACTTATTGCTTCTTTGACTCAACCTTTAAATAGAAATAACATGTTTGACCAAAAATTACATTTTCTTTTAAACAAACCTTTTAAACAATTTTAATCAAAAAACATGTCAATCTTATTTAAACCTTTTAAAATGTCACTTTAGTGATTTCAAAAATACTAACTCGTTTTAGTGACATTGGTTTTAATTAGGTTTACTTAAAACATTAATTTATACAAAACTAGGTTTTCACATAAAACCTAATTTGCATAATTTTACTAACCAAAACATCCAAGTTATATAAAGTTTTACAAACCCTAGATTTTTGATTAGTCATATGTTTTACGGACCTTATCTCAATTCTTTTAACAATTCTTGTATTATTCCAAAAATCAATATCTTTAGGTTTAATAACCCTAACCTTGATTTTGCTAAAAGATCAAAAGATCCTAGCCAAAGATCGACTAATCCATGGGTTTGGTTAGAACCCTAGATCGACTTTTGCTAAAGGTCTCATACCTTTGTAAGAATCAACTTATACCTAAAGTTTCATAAACCCTAGCTGATCACATCAATGGATTAAAAATTGATTTTCTTGGGTTTTTGGAACCCTAACAAAATCGTCCAACACAAGGTTTTATTCAAACCCTTGTATTGATTTCTTGCTCGCCAAGTTAATACCAATTTGTGTTATATTTAGTTAGGATATCAAATACCTGATACTTTTGCCAAAAACGATTTTCCTAGGGGTTTGGAAAAACCCTAAAATCGATTTCGCATAAGTCAAAATAACATAATCAATATTAACTTAAAACAAGAAGATTTTTAACCGTTAGTTTTCGAGTTAAACGATTTAAACTATTAATCAACAAAACTATATCACTAGTACAGATTTGGGATTTGGTCACACCAGAAAAGTGTGACGAAAACCATATGGTCACACTTGTTTTTCAGTGTGTGTGTGACTAAAGGTCCCGTGACTAAAGGGTCCACACGGTCACACTAGATGGTTAGTGGCCGTATCCATTTAAAAATTGTGACGAAAACCATAAAATGTGTGACCGTATGCTCTTTAAAATTAAGTGGAAGTGTATTTTGTGTGACTATTGTCCATCCAATGGCCACTTGAATTGTAGGTTTGTGTGGCTATTTGTAACATTTAGTCACACAACGAGTGTTTTATTTTTGGGATTTGGTTACACAAAATTAAGCCAAAAGTGGCCGTATGTGATAAAAAGTGTGACCATATGAGCTGCAATGTCAAGTAAACTTGTATTTTGTGTGACTATTGCCATCCAATGGCCACTTTATTTTTATGTTTGTGTGACGTTTTGTATCATTTAGTCACTCAAAGAGTGATTTATTCCGGGATTTGGTCACACAAAATTAAGCCAAAAGTGGCCGTATGTGATAAAAAGTGTGACCATATGGGCTGCAATGTCAAGTAAACTTGTATTTTGTGTGACTATTGCCATCCAATGGCCACTTTATTTTTATGTTTGTGTGACGTTTTGTATCATTTAGTCACTCAAAGAGTGATTTATTCCGGGATTTGGTCACACAAAATTAAGCCAAAAGTGGCCGTATGTGATAAAAAGTGTGACCATATGGGCTGCAATATCAAGTAAACTTGTATTTTGTGTGACTATTGTCCATCAAATGGCCACTTTATTTTTATGTTTGTGTGGCTATTTGTAACATTTAGTCACACAACAGATTAATCAAATAGTGGCCACAAAGTGTGACCATATTATGTGAGTGCATCTTTTAATCACATATAACAAATCAATAATTTGTATCAAATTGCATTAACCATTATATAAATCAAATGAATACAACAATATGAATTCTATATCCAACCAAACGGCTCCAAAGATTAACTAATCAACTATTTCAAATGTTTCCACTAACCACTTGAAAAACAATACTCATAGAACAAGAGTTCTTAAGTAACATCAATAATTCTATATCTAACTCAACACTTTCAAATGTTTCTACTAAACACTTGCAAAACAATACTCATATTATGTAACAGCAAGGACCGTCAAGATGACTATGACCTGACATCTTAGATGATGGTACATAGCTTGAACATGCACTGCTTCCTTACTCCAACATGCAGGCCTCATTTTCCACCCTCTGGAAACGATAAACAATGATCTCCGTGTTGTAACCTGTAGAGATAGAAGTATAAATAGACTAATCACCAAGTTCAATTGTTCTCTATATAACTTACCATAAGAAGATAACAGCATCACCAGAGCGCAACTTTTTAGCCCCAACAAACTCACTCCATCCAGCAGTCAAGACGTAAAGCTCGGGTTGACCAAGGATATATATCCAAAACTAGTCAAGGTCCAACCAAAGATGAGCTCATAACCTGTATCAACTGCAAGTGTTTCGGGTTGACCAGTGCCTAAAAAGATGAGCTCATAACCTGTCCGCCTACTCAATTTGCCACCTCTACTACTCTAGTGATCTACCATACTTGACAGCCAAACCACGAGTAAATTCCCTGCTAATCTCTTACATTTTAAAGAAGAGAAAATGGACCTGCAATGTACCAAAATCATTTTTGTTTTCCCGTTGTAAAATAGGAGTAGGCAGGTATATAGCTGCTGATACGAACAAAATCAACAAAGGGCTATGGAAGGTAACTCCTGGAGATAGCGAAAAAGCTGACCAGTGTTATCTCAAAGTGCTTGCCAGAGTTCCCCACAACAAATATATGCTCAACTTCAGATTCGTGTCATAACTTCAAAAATTTCTGTAAATCAACAGATGACCTTAGCATAAATAAGGCGCTTAGGAATACAAAGGAGGGCATTGAAGTAGGTCAGGTACCTGGTGAGCTTTGAACGGGTTTTGAAGTGGAGTTGACAACTGAAAGGACAAACGCAGGTTTTGAAGACGATTTGCTGCCAAAGTCACATCAGTCTCTCCATGTAAACCAATCCTGATTACACAGAAAGAAAAAACAGAGTTGAATATACAAATGTCAGCTCATCTTCAGAAAGTCATACTAACGCCAGACTTACGTGAGACATAACACGCTCAAACTTACGTGAATCCAAAACAACCCATGTCTTTTGACTATAGCAAAAATGCATGGAAAGCGTATCATTATATACCTTGTAGTTCCCACTCCCACGATTTGGCTTCTACAAGAAACATAAATCCCGTAACCTTCGCATTAATGATTATTCATAAATAAATTATAAAATGACAGATATGTAATGAGGTCATGAGGTTTATGAATAATTAGCTAGCTGATCACATACATACAGTAATATTATAGATATACTCATGCTGTTTAGGAGCAGATTATGCCATACAAAGAAATAAAGAGACTTTAACTTTTATGAATTCGAAGAGAATTTCATCAGTATATAAAGAGTTAAAAGTGTCACATTGATACACAGAAATTGAAATCGGTTCGAGCAATCTTCAAGATAATCGGTATCGAGTTTCTCCGTTTACACTGCAAAAATAAGAAACACACAACCAAATGTGCTATTAATTTACTGATTTCTAACTGAGTACATTCACAAACTGAGATATAACATGTCATCATTAAAAGCATAATAAAAGCATTATCAAATCCAATGACTTGACACACATAGCATACTTAGATAAATATTAGGCATAACAATCACAAATATGCACTTATCAACCGTAAGTAGAAATCGAGAGACAAAACAAGCTTTTCGCCTTCAATTTATGAATAATTCGTATTCCATATATCCTCATACCAATCTGTATGTATAACATCAACATACTTTACTAAAATAGTGCATGCAAACACATACAAATCATATGTATGACTTTGTATAGAATTCAAAAACGAACTTTAAAATGTAAACACTTCACGATATAAAGCCTATAATCTTTCTCAGAAACACAAGAATTCATCAGAACTACCTTTCCCTGATGCAAGAATCAAAGACACTGAATCATTCAAGTTTCTCACATCACAATTACTACACTTGACTTGAATGGACATAAACTTTTTGGTGATTATGGTTTTGGAAAAAGAGTTGCCACAGTATATTGTAGTATATTGTAGTGTTATGCAAGAATCAAAGACACCGAATCATTCAAGTTTCTCACATCATTTTAAAACTTATATACACCGATCACTCTTAATAGCGCATAACAGAAATCAGAACTTCAAAGAAGATTAATACACTATGCGTCTATGCCATAATCATCCCAAATGCTCAAAATCAATTGATATGAACAAATATTTGAAACTCACGAACCAACATACAAACTCATAGAATACTTACATATTTTGAATCTAATGACATCTTCTTTAAAGAATATTGGCTGCTCCAACTCATTTATTTTCTCGCTCTACTGCATCAGAATCGAATAATCAAAAATATCACAAAATAAAAATAAAAAGAGTTGAGGAAATAATTTTAGATCCATGAATCGGCATTGGAAACTACATCCCTCATCAATTTGATATGGATTTGAGGAATTTCAATAAACAATTCAAAAAAATGGCGAAGAGAAATTTCAGAGGTTAAAAAAAAAGCTAAAGAATCGTGAATGGATTAGATTTGTTAATCCTTAAGTAATCAAAGGCAGACGATGAGGGAAGGATGGCGAAGTGTGGGCGAGAGAAGCGGTACTGGCATCATCGGGGGTGTACGGAATATCGAGAAGATCAGAGAGAATGAGATGTGGTGGTGGATCCTAGGGTTTTGGTTTGGTGGAAATTTGGTTTGGGGGGAATTTTTAGCGGTACATTAGAATTTGATGAAATTTTTGGTGGGATGTAAGGGCGGGACACTGACGAAATATTTTTGGGAAAAAAAAATTGTAAAGTTTAGACATAGTTATTTGATTATATGTAAAGATTTTGACTACATTAAAATAGTCACATGAATATCTAAAAACGTGACTGTTGTGAATATATTGGTCATATATAATCACCTAACATGTGGCCATAAACATCCTTTCGATACACATTTGTGATATGGTGTGGCTATTCTAATGCGATATAGTCAGATGATCGGGCTAGAAATTAGTGTGACTAAACACATTACCTTTTGTCATTCTAACAGACACTAAACATATGGTCACATAATAACTTATGTGACCATATGTACCTGGATTTGGCTACACTTTAATCATGTGTGACAAAATCGACTCTATGCTTTAGTCACATAAACAATTACTCCATGTGACCATATAGTGACGTTTGGTCACAGTGTTCAAGTGTGTGACAAGATTTGTCACGCGTTCCAACTTCATGTGTGACTAAATGAAATGCAAAAAAATTGCAGTTCCCTTTAGCCACATAAATATTCGAAGGTGTGGCAAATACGTTTCAGAATGGTCACACGATTGGAGTTCATGTGTGGCTAAATAATAACGTCCAGTTTTTTTTTGGCCCTTTGGTCACATAAATATTGGAATGTGTGACCGTTTCAAATAGACCATGTGTGACGAAAGCCCAAATTTGTACTAGTGTATATGACTTTGGTTATGGTGTTAAACACCATATACTAAAATCGATCAAAACAAGGCTTCACATAAACCTTGGAGCAATTTTAGTACAACCAAATCATACCTATTTTGGATCAATCGCGAATAACCAACTAATACGCGTTGTTTAAATATTTAACATACTACACGGTATAAACCAATTACAAGAAAAGTAGAAGAAGAGATGAACAAATTAAAACTTAATAAAAGAAGCATATATACAAGAAACATAACTACAGTTTTATTAGAAAATTATATGGCTCTGATACCACTGAAGGGTTTTTGATAGAATTGTACGTTACAAAAATTAATCTTTATTAACAATTAATACAATTATATGTGCGGAAGCGTTATATAATATTTAATCACATTAAATTAAACCCTTTAGCCAAGATCATAATTTTCAATGATAAAACATGTACGCAATTTAATTACACTTAATTAAATATAAACTTACATCGGGTGCTCGGCAAGATCTTCAATCTTCTACTCGTTGCCAAAGTACGAGCGGACTTATCTTGATCTTCCTTCTTGAATTCGGCTACTACTCGGATACGTTAGGTATCCACCTTTGATTCACGGTTGAACGAACGGTAGTATCCTAAGTGTGTACTCAACGCCCAAACCAAGAACACGATCAAATCGCGAACTCGCAAACCCCAATAGGGTTGGCCGAATTTCGGCTTGGGCTCCTTTGGGGCCGGTCGACGAAAACCAAAGAGAGGGAGAGGGAGAAAAGTTGTTAGGGTATTGAGCAACACACAAATGAAACCCCTAACCCTTTATTTATAGTTGTAGTCAGCTTAATCTCCAAGCTACTAATTACACTATAAACCCTTTAGTTTAATACTTTATTAAACTAATCCCAAACTATTACATTTACAATGAGAACCTTATAGTTTAATAATAATTAAACTAGTTAATTTATTTACAAAACTAATTATAAATAAATCATTTTATTAAATAAATATTTACACTAATTATTTATATTAATAAATATTCTAATTGTGTTCGACCAACTAATTCATTTCAACTAAATGAATGATATCAAATATCCTTTTATAGTATCACACTACTTGTTCGGTTGAGCTCATCGGTGTGACCCTGCGGTGTTCATGTGAAGCTGAATTTGATATTTATTTATGTTAATATTAACCACATAATCTTTCACTAACTACACTTTTCACCAATCAAATATTAAATCTACCCACTAAAGTCTTTTTTGATTGGTTAAATATCAAAGTGGACACTTATAATGGGACATTCCAAAATAGTAATGTGGACATTTTAAATGGGATGGAGTTATGCATAAATCCGCCGGGGGGGGGGGGGGGGGGGGGGGGGGGGAGTTGCGAGGTTGAAAACTTAGAAATTGAAATATTCAAATTGGTAGATGATGAGACTAAGGTTCAAGGTGGATATAGTAATATATAGGGAAATGCTAACCATATCATTTTTTTTTTACTCACCATACCATTAAACTAATACATTAGTGGTATGGTGAGTTGATTAGTGTATTTGTGTAACACCCCAATTTTTCAAGGTATTATTTTAGTACACGAAAATATATTTATTACGAAGTATTATTAATTAAATGATACAATATAATAGAAAACGCAAATAGTTCCTCAAGTCTAGATTGTGTGAATTAATGAGTAAGGAAATAACTAAATACTCCCACGTGTACAGTTCCATTCTTATCATTTTACATTCTAAACATTTTCAGACTTTCATTTGTGAAGAACAAAAGCCGTGGGATTCATCATCATCATATCATCAAATTAATCTCCAATTTAAGTTGTAATCTTCAGTTCATTATCTCCACCATCATCTCTATCATTATCCTCAACTATTTGTAAGTGTTCTTCATCAATTTTAAACCTATAAAATGGGTTTTTATGGGGTGTGAGTGATTAGTGTAACTAATCAGAAATTAGGGCTTGAAATTAGTTAGGTTGATGCTAACTAGTGAAGTAATGATCATTGGTAAACATAAAACAAGTTGTAAATGATTAAATTTCAATTTGGTGTTCTTGATGATTTTAGGGTTCATGTCAAAATTCTTGGAAGTTGAATAAATTTCTCTTAAGAGTGATTAGTAGGATAATAATGATATAAGTATGATGATATAACAAGAATTTAGGTAGAACAATGAATAAGTAGATAATTAGTTATTATTGATATTGAGTGTCTAACTTTGGTTAGTTAGCTAAAAGTTGGTTAAGCTAATCCAAGTGGGGGGAGAGTGAACTATGATTCTTATCTAGTTGTTATGAATTTCGACTCTAAATATGTGTTATGTTGTTATGTATTATATGGTTAGGTGTTAAAGAAGAGGCATCAATTCATCAATCATTTGTGTAACTTCATCACATAAGCATCAAGGTGAGTGTTATGAGGATTAATTAAGTAATGGTTGTGCATTCCAGATTGCTTCCGAGCAAGAGGTTTGTACAATCAAGTATTTAATTGTGGTAACTTGTAATTACTTTCAATTTATATTATGATGTGCTTTATGTGAAATGGACATAGTGTAGAGATTTGCTAGTTTTACTAGCTTTATGATGTTAAGCTTGATATGCATATCGTTGTGATATGATATTAAACTATTATGATGTTATTGGTCGTGGATCCACATAGAGTTTAAATCTCTACCATTGTTCCAATAGTTACTTGTTAGGATTATATAATTATGATGCTATAATGTGTATTGCTTAGTTAATTGCTCATAAGCTCACTAAGCAATTATGCTTACTCTTTTAAGTGGTTTATTATGTAGGTACAAGTGGGAAACGGAAAGGGAAGAAAGTTAAGAAAGAGTAGCGTGGATTATTTTGCTTCTTGGTATAAGTAGCATGCTTTTTCTTTATACTTATCGTTATGTACCTAGCTTTTGTAATGCGCCCACTTGTCACGTTTTGGAACTAAACTATGCAAAAGCGTCAAACTTGGTGTTTTGTAATGATTTGACTTACGAAAGTCAAAGCCGAATATGGAAGTGGTATGTTATGCCATGGATAGTGTATAATGCGTTAAAGTGATATAATTATTATGTATTCAAAGTATATACGTGGTAATTGGTCAATTTATGTTTGTGCCCAATTTGTGTTGCAATATGAAGTCTAATAGTCTTGTTGATTGATTATGAATTGTAGTTGATCAATAAAATGGTCAAAACAGTCCGTAAAGGTCAAATGGGTCAAAATGGGTCGTTGGTGACCCAAGTGAGTAAAACGAGTTAGACAAAGGTTATGGAATCTTAGTCGATTGTTTTAAGTTTGTTATAATATGTTGAAAAAGTGGTCAAAAGCTCAAGACTTGAAAATGTATGGTTTGTGAATTGGATTGTCATGTAAAAGTGATAAAAATGGTCGAAAACAAATCACATGTCCAAATCTTGCGTTTCAGTGAAATTTGAAAAAGTGTAAAAATGGAAACCTTCATTTTGGTGATATGAAGGTGCTCGTAAAATTTTATGGCCTAATTCATTACGGTTTAGGAGTTATGCGTATTTGAGTTTCGTGTTGTTGCATTAAGTTATGAAGTTACTGCAGGTTTGCTGTGCAGGGTCCTTACCCGGCGGGTAAGTAGTGTACCCGGCGGGTATCCTTATCCGGTCACCCATATCTGGCGGGTAACCTACCCCCAAACGGGTAGCCTTAGTGTATTTTGTTACCGCAGGTTTTGGCTTTGGAAATCCTTAAGCCTACCCGGCGGGTACCCGACTGTTTTTGGCAATATTATTTTAAGTCTTGTGTTTAATAGGATAACATTATAACTTAAGCTAATATATATTGTGGTTAATTAATGGGACCTAATTACTTATAATTTAGTGTTTATTAAAAAAAAAAAAAAAATTGGGCGTTTCAACTTGACTCTAGAATACTGTCCAAAACACTGTCCACCACACCACAAAATTCTTAACAACAATATTCTTCCAAGAACACCGTAATTACAAAAGCACCACACCCTATGCTCTAAATACTTTTGACCCTTAATTTATTGCACAAATTTATATGTTAAAAATAAATAAAAAGGTAAAAAAAAAAATGGTATGAAAAGTATGACCCAATATATAACAATATTTAGTTAGGTACATGTGTTATTATTTTTTATATATTACATTGACTATGTTAACTATTAGAATTAATATAGAGATATAATACATTTCATAATTAGTTTATAGTTTTAGTTTCCTATAAGTATTAACTTTCTATAAGTATTAACTTTCTATAAGTATTACTATTAGGTTTATTGGGTACTACACATCAAGTTTAGCTAGTCTATGAAGTATAGACTAGGGGTGGCAATTTACGACTCGACATGAAACCTAACACGAACCCAATTCGGAAATAATAAGGTTTGGGTAGGAAATTTTGATGCGCCAACCCAAAACCCGCCAACCCGATATTTTTTCGGGTCGGGTCGGGTCAACAAATAAATTTTCGGGTTGAACCCGACAACCCGAAAGTCTTTTTATATAGTTATAATATCATTTTAATTTAAATATGACACATAATTTGGACATTTTCATTTACTAATCTATAACCTTTTTATGATACCTTTACGTTTTGGTATAAGTTGTGAATTAACGACGTTTTTATAATAAATCCAAATAGATATAACATTTATTATGATTACTTTTGAAAATTCATAATCATTTATACTTAAAAATGATTAGCTATATATGAAAAAATTGACCAATGTGACCTGAGTGACCCGAAACCAATCTGAAAATTCAAAAATCACCCGAAAATTCGTTGACTAGATTAAAAATTGGGTTACTCGAGTTGGGTTCGGGTTATCGGGTTTTGGGTTGGGTTCGGGTTGACCATTTATGACCTGCCAACCCGATAACCCGAACTGACCCAAATTGTCACCCTTAGTATAGACCATTGCAACTTCTTAATAGAAATGTATTAGCCTAATTGATAGATGTTTTGAGTTCGAATTAGAACACTCGAGTTTAAGTTTGATCAGCTTATTTACGTCAAGCAACACTTGGAACTTAAAAAGTTTTTGATTGATTACTTTTAGACGTTTATTTAAGACCTCGTATCATTTTTCTGATGCCAAACACTTCAATGACTATAGTTCGAGGTAGATGATTAAACATCGATTTAATAGTCATGTAAAATTTATATATTATAGGGTTTAAGTCAACGATCGTCAACGTACTCTCCTTTTTTTTTCGAGATCATCAATCAACCGGTTTTATTACCATGATGACCAACGAACTTTCAAATTTCATGTCGAAGTCGCCAATCTACTTTTACATACGGGTTGGAGATCGCCAACATACTTTTAATACGGAGTTAAGATCACCCATAAAAATTACAAAGAAATTCATTTTTTGAAAGTTCGTTGGTGATCATGGTAATAAAACCGGTTGATTGGTGATCTCGGAACAAAAAGGAAAGTACGTTGGCGATCGTTGACTTAAACTCTATATTATACCGTTAAGTTTGATATGATCTCGACATTTTAAGGAAAGATGGTGTTTTTCTCTGCACATTTTTGATCCTCTTCTACTCCGTATATAAAAAGAGTACGTAAAGTGTGATAATAATAAACTACTACGGAGTATTAAACTATGAACTCATAAATAAAAATGGGTCATTCTTTCCATAAAAATCTTTAAGAGAGCTACGTGGTGGCACGTAGTAGAATCACGTAACCCAAAATATATTCCAAATTATAATAATCTTCTGATAAAAGTATTCTTTAATTTTGAGTGTGTCCCATTGGCCATTACTCTCCCATCTTTCACGAGACTTTACCAATTTAAATATTTGCCAACAGCCCAACATGTATACGTGGATTTCCCACCGTTCTTCACTTTAATCTTTTATGTACAAAATATATTTTCACATAAAACTTAATGTAAAAGTTTGCTACTCCGCTGTCTCCACATACAGAATTTGATGACATATTAAGTACTCCGTACCATTTACTGATATTAAACTTTAATTTCAACAGAAGGTTTTTTTTTTTTTTTTTTTCCTACTAATGATACATATACTCCAGTTATCAAAAGTACTTTTAGTCTAATAATATTAAAAAAAAAAAAAACACTCTTTTAGTGGGTGTAATATTAAGTCTCACTTGAGCTAAGATAGTGGCTATATCTTATGTGAGCTGATAAATACAACATCTAAATTGTTTCATACACCAAAAACATGTTTTTGCATACTTGTACAGTAAGCTAAAACTGTTGTACTGTGTGGTGTATGAAACAATTTTCATGTTGTATTTATCAACTCCCATATCTTATTCGTGATTGTTTATAGTATATGACTATATGAGTCTGTTAAATTATATGTTTGTAGTTTTAAAAAAATAATGACACATATATATAGTTATATTGTTATTTTTACAATGGATTGATCATGTCCGAAAGATATATTAAAATTATTAAATATAAATTCCTTTTTAGATGTTTACTATGTATCAATCAACGACATGAGATTTGATATTGTCAACGATATCAATCAATACTATCTACTACTCCGTAGTTTATATCCTTATTTTAATTTTATTTATTTATTTATTTATGGTTGTCCTACAAAAACATATGTAACCGGGGTATTGCTTTTCTATAGACTCTAGTTTTTATCAAAAGAAAATGGTAGGTGCATTAATAATGCATTATATGTGTCTATACGCATATATATGACATTGGGTCGCTATGTAACGACAAATTTGTCACAGCCCCAATTTCATGCTTTGCGGAAGCGATTGTTTTTTGGCGTGACTAATCAAATATCAAAACACCAAAGTACAAGCAAACGACTCTAAATGAGACGTTGTAGAAAATACATTACATTACATAAGTTTTCAAAAGTAGTACAAAGTTTTAGGTTTTAAGTAGTACATCATTAGCGAGTTCGCAAAATGATTCTGAAGATTTGAAGTACATAATCAAAGTACAAAAGATAATGCAAGTAAAATCTTCATAGGTGTAATTGCATGCGACTCGTTCTAGCTTAGCATACCCTGCGGGCATCCTTACTGGGCAACCCTACTGTTGCTGTGTACCTGAGAATGCATCACTAAAAAGGTCAACCAAAAGGTTGGTGAATCTCACAGGTTTATAGTAAGTAACAGTTTTGAACACATCAATTTGTAAAAGTAAGTAAATATTGCACAGTCGCAATAGTTTCCGTATACATTGCCATGAGCACCATAGTTGAAGCTTAACAGTAAGTAAGTAATTTGCCCTCGTGAATGCTAATCCAAAAACATTCATATGAAACGAGTAAGAAACACCCATTTATACCTGTATGTTCGGGGTAGTGCGTGCTACCCTGGGTGGGGATTGTCAGTCCCAATGGATCCATTTACTAGTACTCGCGCTTAAGACCATAACTAACAACTATGATTAAAGGGACTTCATTGGATTAAGTAAATCTCATGCAATCGATATACCAGTAAATCAGTTTGTAATCAAGTAAGTACATGTGTTCGAGTAAAACAAGTAATGCATCTCCCCCAATGTAAAAACAGTAAAAAGGGGCCGTGAGACTCACCTGTAGAGTAAGCAATCCTAAAGTGCGTGTGTATGCCACAGTAATCTCCTAATGCCCTAAACACGCAAGATTTTATATTTGTAAGTGTACGCGTAGTAATTAGTTTGCTTAGTTGTTCATTTGGTTAGTTACGTCCAAAGTACTCGTCTCGTATTATGTTTGAAGTTTTGTAAATCGAGTACGACTCATTGGTGACAATTTGAAATCATATTCCAAAATCTAACGTGGTTTGTTTTTGTAAAGATATGCATCTCGTATATATATATAATGTTTCAAAACATACGGTATGTTTGTTTGTATAAATATAACTCGTGTATTTATGTTTCAAAAGTTACGTTTGTTGCTCGCATGAATATATGTGTAAAAGTTCGTAGTTAAACAAATTTGGCGAGGCTGCACTGTTTTGGCCATATCTCCCTCATACGAACTCGGATTTAAGCGATCAAGCTGCCCAAACGACCGTGACTCAGAGGACTACAAAACTACAAAATATGGTTTGCTGGAAAAGGCCACATAGCCGATCGGCTAAGGTTTCTTAGCCGAACGGCTGAGCTTAGCCGATCTGCTTTGGTATATCCGAACGGCTTTGGTATAGCCGAACTGCTTTGTATAGCCGAACGGCTGTGAGGTCGTTTCAGGTCTGGACGCACCAAATCATCACCAAATCAATTCTAACTTAATCCTAATCAATTTTTGCACTTATATAACGTTATTACATGCTAATATAAGTACATTAAACTCGAATTTAACCAAAATTGGGTATGAATTCTTACTTGTGATTTTTGAAACCAAAAATGGAGATGGTGGTGGTGATTGATGAAGAACACGATGATGATGAACTTGAAGATGATGATGATGATTCCAAAAGCTAGATGATGGTGATTATGAAGTTGTTGTTGATGATTGAAGATGAAGAACCGAGAGGAAGTAGAGAGAAAGAGATCGAGCTTGTGTGTATGTGTGTAAATTATTGAGGTCGGTTGAATATAACCGGCCTCAATAATTGAGGTGGTTGGGTATTTTTCGCCCCGTGTTCGCGTACCCGATCGTTAAGTAGTTTAATGTTTTAAAATGATAATATTCTAAATATTATTTCGTATACGTTTTTAATCAAAGTATTTTATGAAAATACTTTTAATGAAGTATAAAAATACATCTTTGTTTTTGTCTAGATTGACGGATAGTTTTATGTATCTAAAATGTATTTAAATAATTTTTAGAGTACGGAGTTATTATTCTCAATAATAATACTTTGTTTAAAAATGTTTTTCACCAGATTGTATTTTGGGTTTCTGCGTTCTACCAGATTTGTGTACGTGTGATTATTAGATAATCGTTTCGTGTTATTTAATACTTCGTAGTTAAAGTTTAAATTTGGACGGTAATTTGGGTCATTTTTGACCGGGTGTCACATTCTCCCCTTGTTAGGAGAATTTCGTCCCGAAATTTGTTCGTAGTATTTATCGTTGTATTCAAGTTATAGTTCGCGTGTTATCTACGTAAGTCTGACAACACCTATCTAGAGTTGTCTATCTCCCCTTGTTGAACTAGTGCCCTTCCGGCAACTAAGGAATTCGGAGTGAAGCTTTCGAGATGTGTTGACCATTATGTCTACATGACCAGTCCAGTCGATCACTAGAGGGTAGCTACAATGTGTACTAGTAGCCTAAAGTAATTCAGTAAATCCTTGAGGGTTTTGTCGGTAGGACAAAGTTAATCATTCAGCCAATTGCTTGAGTACAACTACTTTTGCACTAGTAGTCCACCTTAGACTCTATCAGTCTTATACAGAAACGAAGTGGTTTAGCACATTTCAGGTCTATGTGGGATGTTACCCAAAATACGGTTTTATGTGAGTCGTCACCCAAAAATTTGTTTTACTCGGGACGTTACCCAGTATATAAAAGTCAACCGGTTTGTTTTCCGGTGTACAACATCGTAGGATATGTTATTCCTATACCTTTGTGCTAAAACTAGTTTCATATATAGAGACTATAGATCTAAATTGTTATTTTCCCCTAACTCTTTAGTGTACTTAGAATCTAGGGAAAACCTAACAAGTATCAAGTAGCAAGTAAAGTTTATCAAGTAAGTAGTATGAAAGTAGATAGGTTGCTACAAGTTACCATAATCGCATCCCTATTCAGATTCTGGTATGTTTTGTTCCTATAACAGCAAGGAAGTCATGGTGTACTGTGTAATTTTGTTGGCCATTCAAGGTTTGAAGTTTTGTATCTAGTTGTGTACAGTAAACAAGTTTGAACGGTTTTGAAGTTTTGAAAATTTCTTTAAAATTTTTCATAAGAAATTTTGCAACATGTTTGTTAAAAGTACATTTGTCAGATTTTTTTATTTTTTATTTTTTATTTTTTTTTTTTTTTTTTGACAGTGAAAGTCGATTGAAAACTTCGAAGTTTGACGAAAACTTTAGTCAATAAACAGTTTGGTTGAATTTCTTGTTAGTAGCAAAGTTTTGAAATCTTGTTTAACAAAATCTATTCAAAAACAGAATTTAAGAAAAAGTTCGAGGTAAAAGCATGTTGAAATTGTTGAAAATGGAGTACGTTGTAGACGTAGCATTTAGTAGACAATAGTAATTTAAAATAGAGTCCCGATCTTCTTATCAAAGGACGTTGAAATAATTATGTTTGTTCGTTGTAGTGGTGTAGACGGTCTCAAAGGTATCATCGAGTAAAGGCCTATTCCTATACATCCAGTATATAATAGCCTAGTGAGTAGTATGTAGTCTAGGCCTATGTATGTATATATACCAATATCCCATAATAGCCTAATCATACTTGTATGTATTACCGATTCCATCGGTTTCATACTGTCTACCTGAGATAGTTCGCCAATTTCCTTATTCTATTTGTACTTAGAATCTAAGGAAACACATAAAGTACTAAACAGTAATAGAACCTATTCAAGTAAGTAATACAGATGTAGTTTTGGTTATCCGGGAGTGAACGTACCCGTGTTGAGTAAGTCAATAAGTCTAGGGTTCTAGTGATTACCTTCAGCATTAAGTACATAGAACCTGCCCTTAGCAGCGTTGTTGTTTTTGTCCTTCAGTTTTGGACAGTCTCTCTTGAAATGCCCAGTACCATTGCACTCATCGCAGGTTTTGGGTGCAGAGGTGTTGGTACCAGTGGTGGTTTCTTTACAGTCCTTGGTCAGATGTCCAAATCGCTTGCATTTGGTGCAAGGACATAGACCATCATGATGTAGCTTGCACTTAGAGCAATAGGGCTTTCTTCCCTTATACTCTTTCTTGTCATCAGTTTCAGAAGTGTTGGCCTGAGCAGTTGCAGGCTTCTTGTTAGCTTGGCTCTGATTTCCAGAGCTTCCATCAGCTATCCTCTTGTTATCTCCCGAGCTGTTTCGAGTAGTTTTGGCGCCAGCGGTTCCTTGACGAACCATTTGTGCCATCAGCTTGTGTGCCATACGCACTGTACCATGAAATGTGGGAGAGTTTGACGAAGTAACCATTCCCTGAATTTGTGGAGGAAGTCCCCAAAGATAGCGCTCAATTCGCTTGGATTCTGTATCGACCATTGATGGGCAAAGGTGTGCCAACTGATTGAATCGAGAGGTGTAGCTAGCAATGTCGTTCCCTTGAGTGGAGAGATTCCAGAATTCCGCCTCAAGCTGTTGAATTTCATCCCTGGGACAATACTCATCCTTGAGCATTTTCTTCAGTTCATCCCAAGGAGTTTCCAGAGCAATGTCTTGGCCTATGGAGTCAGCATAAGTGTTCCACCATGTCAGAGCATCATCCATGAAAGTGTAGGTGGAGAACTTGACCTTACAGTTCTCAGGGCAACTGCAGATGCGAAAGACTGCCTCTGTCTTCTCCATCCATCGCAACAACCCAATGGCACCTTCTGTGCCTTTGAAGCTCAAAGGATTGCAGTTAAGGAAGTCTTTGTAGGTGCAGGGTTTCACTACAGGGGCATTTGGTGGTGTTTCAGCACTTTCAGATCGTTGTCGCTCGGCAAGTACTGCGTCAGCAACCAATCGATCGACCTGAGCTTGAGTGAACTTTTGTCGTGGAGGCATGTTCCTTCAATGAAGATAAGGGACATGTCAGAGTTTCGTACAAGAATATGATCATCGTAGTTGCGTATATAACAGTAATATATCACAACACAAGTGACAATCAATAGCGTAGAATAACAGTGATTGTAATCATCCAACTTGCTAGTTCAAATGATTACGAGGATTAAGATTTTCAAAAGGAAAAAAGATATTACATCCGAACATTAGTTTTTGCGAAATGTGATAGAAAAATAGAAAAGATTTGTACTTAGAGAATACTGGATTCGAACGTTTAAACTGATGGGTGAGTGAAGAATGGTCCTCTGATGACCAGTTTGTGCAGAGTAAGGCGTCGAAGTTCTTAATCTCTACCTAGGGTAAGTCTATTTCGAAGAGATGACCCTCTCTGTCAGGGCACATCCCGGTACTATTTTCGTGACTCGATCAACTTACCACAGGCCTATTCGAAAGTGTGTTTGTACGGTGAGTGTGTTACTAAATATCGGAGGATCTTAATAAGCCTAATCATATAGGTGTAACCTATATACACTTATTATCCACCTAGTTGTGTCTATCACAGAACATGTACAAGTCACGGTTCTCTCGTGGTCAGAGTCAACTAGTGCATTCCTGTTCAACATAACCCCTTTCAGATCTTACATCATCCTCATTTAATTGTACATAGTTGATCAGGCTATGTTAAATTAAATTCGTATGCTGAAATCCCTGAACCAGTTATATCTAATGAGGAATACTGCCTAACGGTCATAGTCTAGGCCCACTAAATGCAACCTAGTTCGCTATAACCTTAGGCTCTGATACCAATCTGTCACAGCCCCAATTTCATGCTTTGCGGAAGCGATTGTTTTTGGGCGTGACTAATCAAATATCAAAACACCAAAGTACAAGCAAACGACTCTAAATGAGACGTTGTAGAAAATACATTACATTACATAAGTTTTCAAAAGTAGTACAAAGTTTTAGGTTTTAAGTAGTACATCATTAGCGAGTTCGCAAAATGATTCTGAAGATTTGAAGTACATAATCAAAGTACAAAAGATAATGCAAGTAAAATCTTCATAGGTGTAATTGCATGCGACTCGTTCTAGCTTAGCATACCCTGCGGGCATCCTTACTGGGCAACCCTACTGTTGCTGTGTACCTGAGAATGCATCACTAAAAAGGTCAACCAAAAGGTTGGTGAATCTCACAGGTTTATAGTAAGTAACAGTTTTGAACACATCAATTTGTAAAAGTAAGTAAATATTGCACAGTCGCAATAGTTTCCGTATACATTGCCATGAGCACCATAGTTGAAGCTTAACAGTAAGTAAGTAATTTGCCCTCGTGAATGCTAATCCAAAAACATTCATATGAAACGAGTAAGAAACACCCATTTATACCTGTATGTTCGGGGTAGTGCGTGCTACCCTGGGTGGGGATTGTCAGTCCCAATGGATCCATTTACTAGTACTCGCGCTTAAGACCATAACTAACAACTATGATTAAAGGGACTTCATTGGATTAAGTAAATCTCATGCAATCGATATACCAGTAAATCAGTTTGTAATCAAGTAAGTACATGTGTTCGAGTAAAACAAGTAATGCATCTCCCCCAATGTAAAAACAGTAAAAAGGGGCCGTGAGACTCACCTGTAGAGTAAGCAATCCTAAAGTGCGTGTGTATGCCACAGTAATCTCCTAATGCCCTAAACACGCAAGATTTTATATTTGTAAGTGTACGCGTAGTAATTAGTTTGCTTAGTTGTTCATTTGGTTAGTTACGTCCAAAGTACTCGTCTCGTATTATGTTTGAAGTTTTGTAAATCGAGTACGACTCATTGGTGACAATTTGAAATCATATTCCAAAATCTAACGTGGTTTGTTTTTGTAAAGATATGCATCTCGTATATATATATAATGTTTCAAAACATACGGTATGTTTGTTTGTATAAATATAACTCGTGTATTTATGTTTCAAAAGTTACGTTTGTTGCTCGCATGAATATATGTGTAAAAGTTCGTAGTTAAACAAATTTGGCGAGGCTGCACTGTTTTGGCCATATCTCCCTCATACGAACTCGGATTTAAGCGATCAAGCTGCCCAAACGACCGTGACTCAGAGGACTACAAAACTACAAAATATGGTTTGCTGGAAAAGGCCACATAGCCGATCGGCTAAGGTTTCTTAGCCGAACGGCTGAGCTTAGCCGATCTGCTTTGGTATATCCGAACGGCTTTGGTATAGCCGAACTGCTTTGTATAGCCGAACGGCTGTGAGGTCGTTTCAGGTCTGGACGCACCAAATCATCACCAAATCAATTCTAACTTAATCCTAATCAATTTTTGCACTTATATAACGTTATTACATGCTAATATAAGTACATTAAACTCGAATTTAACCAAAATTGGGTATGAATTCTTACTTGTGATTTTTGAAACCAAAAATGGAGATGGTGGTGGTGATTGATGAAGAACACGATGATGATGAACTTGAAGATGATGATGATGATTCCAAAAGCTAGATGATGGTGATTATGAAGTTGTTGTTGATGATTGAAGATGAAGAACCGAGAGGAAGTAGAGAGAAAGAGATCGAGCTTGTGTGTATGTGTGTAAATTATTGAGGTCGGTTGAATATAACCGGCCTCAATAATTGAGGTGGTTGGGTATTTTTCGCCCCGTGTTCGCGTACCCGATCGTTAAGTAGTTTAATGTTTTAAAATGATAATATTCTAAATATTATTTCGTATACGTTTTTAATCAAAGTATTTTATGAAAATACTTTTAATGAAGTATAAAAATACATCTTTGTTTTTGTCTAGATTGACGGATAGTTTTATGTATCTAAAATGTATTTAAATAATTTTTAGAGTACGGAGTTATTATTCTCAATAATAATACTTTGTTTAAAAATGTTTTTCACCAGATTGTATTTTGGGTTTCTGCGTTCTACCAGATTTGTGTACGTGTGATTATTAGATAATCGTTTCGTGTTATTTAATACTTCGTAGTTAAAGTTTAAATTTGGACGGTAATTTGGGTCATTTTTGACCGGGTGTCACAAAATTAATCGATCAAAAATATTTAGTGAGTAAATTAAGGTATATATTATCCCATTGCATCAATTAACTATTATACTAATCTATTTATTTGTAAAACTCCAAACCATTGTATAAAATGACAAAAAAAAAAAAAAAAATTTATGACCATTAAAAAAGATATATCCATCTTTAAGAAAATTCCAATTATGTTTCAAAACTTATATGTCCATATGCAAATATTTTGGTGTAATTTTGGGGAAGAGTACATTTTACTATTTTAGTGAAGAAAATTGTAAACAAATATACAATTCAGAAATTTATTCTCATGTATCAAAAATTAAATTTTGATACATCAAATATATAGACCGAACGTTTTGATACAGGGGTGTAACTTTGAGGGGACACATTCTTTTTCTTATAATCTTTCTTGAGATAGAAATTTATATAAAATGTCGTTTTGATGTTTCATTATTTTCAAACTGATGTAGTACCATAGTACATTCGTCTCCTTATTAGTTTTAAAATTAAAAAGACTTTAGTAGGTAGCGATGGTACTTGATTGGTGAAGAGTTTAGATTGTAAACATTTATAAAACTATATGCATTTTCAAAGTGAAAATTTTGATTGAAATGAGATATACGTCTTTTAAAAAACTCATATAAAACTATACATAACTACACACATGTAGGGGCACTATACATATCCAGAGGTGTGCAAATTTCAGGTAGAACATAAAATATCAAGGACCGAACTGAATTCAAACCAAACCCTAACTAATCAAACATATATGGTCCGTCTCTCGGTCCTTATGTTTGTCCATTTTTGAGTCTTGGGTCAGTATGGACCGAACCCGTAGAAATTTAAAAAGTAGTAAATTGAACCGAAGATTAATGTATACATTTCTTGTAGATTGTGATCACATTGTGTGTAAAAGTTATATTGTAATTTTAGTTATTAATAACCATATTTCTCATAACTCGTTTTTTAATTACTCGAATCGTTTAGATCAAGATTAGAACTGAACTGACGTTTTCTTGTATATCCACAAGCGCATCATGACATGTTTGAGCATTAAGATTTCGTTAATATTTTTTTGGGAAGTGATAAGTGCCGCCAATCAAAATCATTTAATAATAATTATCAAAATTTAAGTTTCCTTTATTATCATTAATTATAACTAAATAAAATCAATGTTTCAGGGAATTAAATGGAAACCTACAGTATATTAATTATAATTTTGATTAGATGAGAAAACTTTAACTTCAATATATGCACAAATTTTCTCTTATTAGCAACCCTTAGGACAATAATTATCACTTCCCTTTTACTTCCTCTCCCATTTATATTGTCCCAAAGAATAATTTGTTGGATTTAAGATAGGGAAAAATACAAAAAAAGGACTATACTTATCACATGATCCTATTTAAGGTACTCAACTTTTTTTTTTTTTTTAATTTAAGGTATTGAACTTTTATATTGTAATCAAATTAGGGACACGAATTTCACAAATGACAAGTTATTACCGAATTTCTTCTTTATAAGTAAAATATCTACTTAATCGATTAATATTTCTCGATCAATTTTGAAAAATATTGAGTAAAAAGAGAGATATTAAAATTTATAGTGGTTTTGAGTTTTTGTTAAATTCCTTCTCCTCACTCAATATTTTTCAAAATTGATTGAGGAACATTAGTCGAGTAAGTAGATATGTAACTTATAAAGAAGAAATTCGGCAATAGCTCGTCATTTGTGAAATTCGTGTCCCTAATTTGATTACAAATTAAAAGTTCGATACCTTAAATTGAAAAAAATAAAGTTGATTACCTTAAATATGATTATATGATAAGTAGAGTCCTTTTTTTGTACTTTTCCCTTTAAGATATGTTGCCTAAATGTCAATTATGCATTTAGATTCAAGGTAAGTTTGAGTGAATTTTTTTGAAATAAATGATTGATAGTATTAAATAAGGGTAAATTAAAGAGTTTAATGATTTTTAATAGTTATTTTTTTGCAAATTGATACTTTTTTTAGGTTAAACAAAAATTATAAGTTGGACGATAAAAATAGGACGGAAGGATTAACTTACAATATTTTATCTTCGGCATATCATTCACATGAGTTTACTTGACTTTTAATATCCAAACAACGTAAAATTCACATAAATAAACCAGTTAAAATTATATTTAACGCCGTTTATCTCGCTTCTCACACCGTTTCAGACAGCCGTCGACATATGACTGACTATATATATAATAATAAATCTATCTACATCTACATTCTCATAAACTCATATCCTTTTAGATCTCCAAATCCCCTTCCCCATTAGCCCATATAAAAAAACACCACCCTCTAAAATAAAAACCAAAAAAAAAACATGAAAAACAACAATTACCCCCCATTACTTCCCGAACGGCGACTATTTCTCGCATTATCCGGCATCGCACTAATCGCCGGCTGTCTCCTCGTATTCACCTTCATCGGACCCGACAACACCCGATTTTTCTGCAACCAACCGAAAATCGACACCTTTCACTCCATGACGTCACCACTTCAACTCAAAACAATCCTTCATTACGCCACTTCAAGAATCGTCCCTCAACAATCTTTCTCCTAGATCTCGGTTTCTTTCAACGTCCTTCGATCGATTTCCCCGTGTAATTTCTTAGTTTTTGGACTGGGTCATGATTCCTTGATGTGGGCTTCGTTTAATAGTCTTGGAAAAACGCTGTTTTTAGAAGAAGATCCAACTTGGGTTCGAACTGTTTTGAAAGATGCACCTGAACTTAATGCTCAAGTGGTTAAGTATCGGACCATGTTGTCCCAAGCTGATGAGCTCATGAGAACGTATCGATCCGAACCCGAATGTGCTCCGGATAAATCTTACATCAAGGGGAATATCAAGTGCAGGTTCGTAATTTTATTATTTACAGTAAATATTTATTCTGTTCATTTTGACTTTTTAAGTCGGATGATTATTTACGGCAGTACGGCAGGATATGATACGGAGTTTTTTACTCCGAATACCGATAGTGACGTTTTGTTACGTATAAAATGACAATTTTAATTTTATATAATAATATCTAAATTGAATTAAAATGTTAGATTATTATAGTACTCCGTATATTGATAGTACTTTCACCAATTGTTAGCCATGATCATAATTAGCTTTTCATAATATTCACATAATGGGAAATTAAGGTCAATAATCCTAGTTATCACAAATGATCATAATTAGTCATTCAATCGAGTATTACCTACCGGCATACTAGAGCAGTTGCCCCACAAAAAATTTGAAATTTCGTAAAACATAAATTTTTTTAAGATATTAATGACAATTTTAAATTTTTGCCCCATCAAAACTAAAGTAAGTTCAAAATAATTTTGTTTTTGCCCCTATGTATATTATCTATGTATATTACCTGGCTCCTCCCTTGATACTGCATCTTAAGTTTATGAGCAATTTGTTACACAGATGATATTTCTTTATTCTAATTTACTGTCGTTTTGATAATGTTTAGCGTATAATGTATTGGAGCTTATACAAGTTTAGTTTTAATAAGCTATAGCTTACATAGATATTTAAGTTTTGTTTGGCTAACAAACTTAAGCAAAGATAATTAGAAAGAACAAACTTCCAAAAGAAATGTTTCTGAAAGTTGTGTTTTGGAATAAGCTCGAACTTTAGTTTATAGCTTATGACTCCAATTTGCAGCGCGCTTACTTACGATCCCGACCAATTTTTCCCAAAGGTACCTATTATCTATAGTTACTCGCTATATATGTCTTCTCGTACCAGTGGTCAGGAAAGCTTCCATCAATAAACAAGTATTAGACAACATCTTTAACCGATCAGTTTAAGTTTAGGCACTACATTGTAAAATCAGTATGGAGTACAAATGTGTCCGGGTTAAAGTGGGAAAAAGCTAAATTGGTTAAGTATAGTAACCATATCAATTTTATCTAAACTAATTACTTGTCATGTATCCGACGGGTCATTAGAGGACCCAGCAACTAACCGAGAGGTTGTGAGTTAAAGCATTTGGGACGATATAATGTGCAGATTATAGGATTTTTTATTTTTTTATTATTATTATTTCTAAATCTTGCAAGGTAGATCTATATATACTTCATATGAAATTATGAATGCAAAGTGATACATAACTTATGGCGTTTTATTTAATTTTTATAGGTTAGCACTTACGAGTTTACCCGATGAAGTGTACGAAAAGGAGTGGGACATGATCATGATCGATGCACCGAGGGGTTACTTTGCTGAGGCACCAGGAAGAATGGCGGCAATATATTCTGCTACCGTCATGGCTAGAAACAGGAAAAAATCGGGCGTCACACATGTGTTTTTACATGATGTGAATCGAAAGGTGGAACGGGAGTACGCGAATGAGTTTTTATGTAAAAAATATTTGAAGCATTCTGTTGGACGTTTATGGCATTTTGAGATACCGCCTGCGAGTAACACCACCGGGACCGACGGTGGTTGGTTTTGTTAGGCTGAGTTGATGGAGCCGAGTGTTTTTGGCCCTTCTTTGGTATCAATGTATCATATATTTCATGTTCGATATACGGAGTAATTTATTTCTTCTTCTTTTTTCGCACATCATTATTATACCATTTACTTTTCATCTTTATTTTGAAAATAAAGTGACCCCGTTTCTTTGACAAAACAAACGCTTTTCTTTTTTATAAATAGAGATTGCTATAAAAAAGATAAAGATAAAAAATTAGAGAAAGTTATAAAAAATTGAGAAGTTATATATTTGTTTATAATAAGTTTACTAGTGGCAAAATTAGATGAGTAGCTGCATTTGGGGAAGTGGGGGTAGACGATCTCAACCGTTGATTTTTGTTATCAACAATTTAGATTCGTTACACTACATTTTACTTGCACACTCAATTCACGTAATATGTATGTAGTGTTGTTAAGATGCAACGAGTCTAAGCCTTTAGATAAAAAAACAATGATTAAGATTGTGCACCCCAATCCCCTTAAAATGCAGCCTCCTTTCGGCTCAATTTATAATCATCCATGACTATTAAAAATTGTTCTAACAATTTTGATAATAATAAAAGCTATCAAAGATTGAGGAAGTTATGACAAAAAAAAAACGGTATGGATGTTTTGATGCATCAAAAGTGTCGATCGTACATAAAAAAAATAGTGAAAATAAAAGATCAAAACGTATATTTTTTGTTTCTAATTAGTTGTAACACGGATATGATGAGATTAATTTTAAGGGAAAATTTTAATTTGTGCACCCTTGTATAATCTAACAATGAGTTGAATCATCATGAAAATATAATATAAGTCAACCCTTTAAATTTTAAAGGCACCATATGCTGTTGTGGTCCAATTGGCAAAGCCCAGACAAAAGTCAAATGTGTTGAAACAAGCAACAATGAAATAATAAAATATCGATTTTATTTAGTGCTAAAATCATTAATTTGTATTCAAACTTACTTAAAAGTCAAGTTTGGGTTATAATGGTATGGTTTTAAGTGGGTTACATAGAAAGCAAGTATTAGGGTCCACACCACTAAGATTAAAAATTTCAGTATATATTGATGTGGTTAAGCTTAATCATAGTAGTGACTTTGACATTTACATGTGGAAAACACTTTCCCCAAACAACATATTTTCATAGTTTAAAATTCAAATGGTCTTAAATTAGAGCATTTTGTTACCCATGTTTTTATTTTTAATATTTGGTCAAAATCAATAAAGGAAAATCTCCAATTTAAGTGTTATTAATTCGTCTTCCTATTTATCAATTCAATATCAATACATACAGAACATTAAAATCATGTTTATGGGCCAAAGAGTAGAAGTACCTATGAGGCTATGATTCCTATGAAGAACATAAGTTAAATGCATAATTTAGAAGTGTCAAAAGAATAGTGTCTTATAGGCCCAATTGATTTTTAGCCCATAGATATTTATTTGAATTTTTTTTGTCAAATACGTAGTAAATAAATACTCCGATATGTTATCATCTGTGTCCAAACTCCAAATCAACGATGGAGTCAAACAGAACTTTATAGTATATTATATTATAAGCATTATCATAAGAACATCATTTCAAACTTTCCTCTCAACAGAAGTTTTAAGCTTGTAATGTAAAATCATACAAATCAATCTTTCGCCTACTAAAATTGCAACAACATTAAATGTTTTGTGTGGTTAAAAATTTAGATAAAAAAACTAGGCCTAAAGATTTAATTAGTATAACTGATAAATAGTTAGTGAAGAAAATGTTGAGAATAGTCCCACATCGGACAAAATATAACTTTGTAATGTGCTTTATAAGATCATGGGCTACTCCACTCATTGCCAATTGGTTTTGAGTTGGAACCCCATAAACTTACAGAAAATACAAGAATTATTGGAATTTTAAATGTCTTGTATAGTATGGATTATGAACATGTTTAATTAATTATATTGTTTGGACGCATTTAACATTACTCACTTGTTTCAGTATGTCATGTAAAGGTGAACAAAACCGGGTTTCGACCCTACCCGACCCTACTAACTTGTTTCAGTATGTCATGTAAAGGTGAACAAAATCGGGTTTCGACCCGACCCGAAAACCCGAACCGGGTTTTGGTCAAAAAGTCAAAAACCGGGTTGGACCCAACCCGAACCGGGTTTTTGACCGGGTATTTGACCGAGTTTTGACCGGTTTTTTGACCGGGTTTCCAACCCGACCCTATTTCAACCCGGTCCCAACCCGATTTCGAATTCTAAAAACCCTACCCGGGTACGTACCAGCCGGGTATTCAAAAAACCCGAACCGGGTAGGGTCAAACCGGGTTTGACCGGGTCGGGTTTTTGGGTTTGAAACCGGGTAGGGTTGAGGAACCGGTTTTTTTGTTCAACTTTAATGTCATGTATCGTAGTGATTAAACGGGTCAGTCCCTTGGTGAAAAGCATCTCCCATCTTTGGATTACTAACAAATGTTCAAAGGTGTCGGTCCCTTGGTGTTCCTGGAAGTCGAATCCTCGTGGGTTCTTTGATGGTGTTTGATCGGTGTTGGTTAGCTTGTCTTTTTCCATTTTTGTGTTATTGTAGTAGTGGTATCTATGGTGTTTAGCCTTTTTGTGAACTTGCTCTCGCCTCTGCCTTTAGAGCTTTCTGGTGTTTTGTTGGCGGCTCTGCCCTTTTTAAATCTTTGTTTAAAAATATCTGCTAAACAGATGCTGTATAAAATGACTAAAGTGTCATTGTGTAGGAAGAATACATATGTTGGTATTAACTTTAGAAATCGTATAAAAGTCTCAGTTATTACAAATCAACGTTCCATTATTACAAACATGGTAAAATGATTTGATCAATGCATCTCAAAGCAGAAACCATACACAAGTAAAAAACTTTTACATACACATCCATTAGCTAGATTAATCAACATCAAGAACTACCCATTAAAGGTTGAGCAGTCTCGAACGATTTTCTCCTGACCAAAAGACAATTGATTTTTGAAGGTTGAGCATGCGTATTATCAACACTGCAAATCACAAAATCAGGTCGATGAAGTGCCAGTGTTAACCGCTCCTTTTTTGGGTCCAATTCAGTTGCATCTAATAGAACATGCCAAGAATTTCGATGAGCCTCAGAGATCCAATGCATCGAGTAACTAGTCCCATTCATATAAGCCGGATATGCGAATAGCCCTTTTGGACTATACTTACTCTTGCGCCTAAAATATTGACTCAGTTGTGACCCTTTGATTCGTAGATCCAACCATGATTCTGGAGCCGCTATGACTTTAGAGTCTTTAGTAGTCACAAATTCTCTAATCGGGTCTTCTTTTTCGCTAATAATACTCATGTAATAATTACCTCTAAAAAAAGGGTATGATTCCCCTATCATAATCATGGCTTCTTTGAAAGTTGGTGTGAATATAACAAGATACTCATCGTCTTGTAGCCCACAATTTTGTAAAGCCTTGTTCCGCGCTTGAATTTCAGGTATTGACATGAAGTTACCTTGAAATGAGGATTTTTTGTTTAGGATTTCTAGTAATTTAGAAGGCTCTAATTGCGTGCCATCAAGATCATTTGTGGGACTAAAAGAAGAAGGTGAAGATGAGTCTTTTATGGTGATAACTCTTGGTGAATACTTTCGTTTGTCTTCGCTCATACTTGCTTCTAAACTTGATTCGTCATTGCTACAAATATTGTATAGATCAATCTTGTCGCCTTCTTCAACTATAAGGCCGTTGCAGTATTCAGGGTATTTTGCAAAAATATATTGTTTGACGTACTCCATTTCTTGTGGCGTAATAGGGCCTGACCATCTTAGGTCGAGGCCATGGAGCGTTGAGATTGCTTCGGCTACCAGGTGTGCTGGAAAGACAGTATGTGCTTTCTGTTTTCATATCAAAAAAACATGATACTAGTATTTAAAAATTGTCACATAAAAGCTTGGTGGAGTTATTTGAATTGATCACCTGAGATTAAAACATATAGGTGACACTTACAGTTATTCTAAGTTCTAACACACCTCTAGCTAGATGTATAGTATATTAGTAACCAGTTTTTTCATTACAAAAAGTAAAAAAAAAATTGATTTACAAAATTTAACAAAAAAATTACCTATAGTAGTAAGATATATAATTTCTATTATCAAAACAATACGGAGTACTATTTAGAGAAAGGATGCATGAAGAAATAAAGAACTTGCCTTCATGACCATGCTTGTTGGTCTGCTACCATTGCTCTGATTTGGTGAATTTGGTAAAGAAGCTAACAACGATTTTCCGTTTTCAATTTCATCCATCTCCTGACCAAGCATAAAACCGAAATTCGTTACTATATGAGTTCTATGAGAAAAATGAATCAAAAATAAAAACAACTTATCACAAAACCAATTTCGAACCCCTAACCACTTTATGTTTAAGATTACCTAGAGCTTTTAATTTGATACAAATCATTCTTATAATTACACAAAGAATTACTAGAAACAGTTAAAATAAGTAGTACGAGTATAAGTTTATCTGGAGGATGTTTTCCCTATCTAGGTTACTTAGGAAGGGCGAGTCTTTTCGACCCTTTCCCTGGCTGGAAACAAGATATGTACCTAGGGAGGTTCAATTCGAACTTGCGAAGTTGTGACTATGACTATACCACCAGACCACCTTGAGGTGGTTTCTAAGTAGTATATAAGTATCACTTCAAATCATTATAAAACCAATTTTGAGAAAGTGAAACTTTTGCTTACTTGCAAGTATGTACAAATGTAACACTTGAATCCAACATATATCTATCGAGTTATTAACAGAAATATAAATAAATTAGTGTTTATTTAATTACCTTAGATTGTGGTTGCAGGACAACTTGTTCCTCAATGTTTCTTCCCATGATTACTGTTTTGAGTTAAGGAAGAAGAGGATGCAAAGATTAATTAAGGTTGGCGTCAATCATATGAACACAACAAACTTGTCACCGTTTCTACTATATTATAAACACCCATGGAGACAACAAATAAAGAATACCGACAACGGCGTCAGCTGGGCCTCTCTTTTTAATTATTGGAAAAAATATATGTAACCTTTTTAAAAACACATTGAAAAGGTACACTAAGGTTCAAATAATTACATCAATTTTGAGTGAGAATGAGGAACCAACAGATTTCTGTCATGTGTCACTTTATTCTCTCTCCTCCACATTTTTAAAAATTAAATATCTCACAAACGATAAGTCGAAAAATCATGAAAATTGCACCATAAAATTCAGCGTTTTCTACTCTTCGATTTGTCGTCTCTCAAGGCATACTTTCGACAACTTTTTTTTCTTTCATTTTTTGGTGGGTTTTACAAATTAGTAACACATGTGTTAGTGATTGGTTATACATTTAATTTGTGGATAGGGTTAGGGTTAGGGTTTAGTAGGGTTTATGGTTTAGGGTTTAGTAGGGTTTAAGGTTTAGGGTTTAGTATGATTTAGGGTTCCGAAACCCCAAACCTCAAACCCTAAACCCTAACCCCTAAACCCCAAACCCTAAACCCTAAACGCAACACTAACACATGTGTTACTAATTTGTAAACCCACCAAAAAATGAAAAAAAAAAAAAAGCTGTCAAAAGTATGTCTTGAGGACGGCAAATCGAAGAAGATAAAATGCTGAATTTAATGGTGCAATTTTCATAATTTTTCGATTTGTCGTTTGTGAGATAATTGATGTTGGGGGTAAATGAGTTTTGTACATGTAAAGCATTCTCTTTGTACACATGGCACAATATCATTCGTTCCCTCATTCTCACACAAATTCTTATTCTCATTTGAACCCCACCCTGAAAAGGTAATATATAATTTAATTTTTAGGAAACTAATTTTGAAGTTACATAAGAAGAAGGTGAAAAGAAAATTAGTTATGATCAATTTTAACAAACAAAGTGAATTGAAAGCTGATGAAACAAAATCTAAAATATGATGTACAAATAATTAAGCAGGTTTTGTTTATTTTATTTTATTTCTATTGATAGCGACTAAGTTTATAATGTTTTTAAAAAAGGTAATGATCCGTATATCACATACTAGATCTTAGACCCGTGTATACACATGGGGTGTTGATTGTTTAATTAAAATAAAGGTCATAATTTTAATTTAACTAAAATAGAGGGACTTAATTGATTAATTAAATTTGATTTAAATTGATGATGTCATAACCATGTTTCCTATATATAATTTAAGATTTTTCTTTATACGCTTTAGATTGTTATATAATATAACAACTTAAATCGTGTACAGATTAATTTATTGATGCTGTACGAATGACTTAATTTTAAAAACTATTAGTATAACTTTCTTTCGAAAAGAGGTAGAAAATTTGGTTCACTAATAAAACTATGACAACTAAAAATATTATAAATGGGCCATTATTGTGATGTAAACTGGCTGCCTAATCCTCTAGTCCAAGTTGTTGACAAAGGAAACAACAATATAATAGTAAAAATTAATAATGTCTTTCATACACATATATGAGTAAAGAATTACAATATTAAAAATTAATCTCACCTTTATATCAATTTAATTAAAAGCGTAGAAGTTTCTATATGCATCTCAAATGGTTATTTTAAGGGTTAATAATGGTTTAATACTTAAAGTTTCACTTTTTTTTCGTTTTAACCACTCAACTTTTTTTGAATGTTTTAACCACTCAACTTAGGGTCAATAATGGTTTAATCCCTGAACTTTCAATTTGTTTTCGTTTTAACCACTCAACTTTGTTTTAAACGGATTAACCACTCAACTTATGAGTTGACCATACTTTAACCACTAAAGTTCATTTACCCATTAAAAAACCCTTTCGTTAACTTATAATGAAAGTTTAGATCGGAATATATAAACTTTGAACTGATTTTTTTATCGACTAAGGTTGTCAAGAGAGATATTTTACCTAGAATCCTTTTTGTATTCATAAGATCGAAATCGTAAGATCAACTCGGGATCGTAAGATCCTACTCATACATTATGATCTCATAAATGTGTATTATAATGCATATAAAAGATTAATTGCATGACAAATAATAAACCTATTAACCTTTTATTGGACAAAAATTAACTAATTTATATTTTCTTAACTTATATTCATGTTAAGTAAGATCGGATCGGATCGACATCGTAAGATCCTATGCTCAAATCGAAATCGTAAGATCTTACGATCCCGATTTGATCTTACGATTTCGATCTTGTGAAGACAAAAACGATCCTAGGTAAGATCTCTCTCTTGACAACCTTGGTCGATAAAAAATCAGTTCAAAGTTTATATATCCCGATCTAAACTTTCATTATAAGTTAACGAAAGGGTTTTTTTTAATGGTTAAATGAACTTTAGTGGTTAAAGTATGGTCAACTCATAAGTTGAGTGGTTAAAACGTTTAAAACAAAGTTGAGTGGTTAAAACAAAAACAAATTGAAAGTTCGGGGATTAAACCATTATTGACCCCTAAGTTGAGTGGTTAAAACATTCAAAAAAAAGTTGAGTAGTTAAAACGAAAAAAAAGTGAAACTTTAGGGATTAAACCATTATTAACCCTTATTTTAACCACTTCGATTCATCCAATCCATTTCATATGTTTTAACTTTACCTTTAATTTTTGAGATTTTACTATTTGTAACCCTAAGGGCTATGTTTAAGAGTTAAATTCATGCTTAAAGAGATTGTATATCAAGTTGGTTGAGAGAAGGTATATTCAGGGGGTGGATGGTTATTATTAAGGTACAAACGTTCAATGCATATTTAAATTTCTTATTCATAGCCGCCCTAAGGGCTACATATAACATTTTCCTAATTTTTAAGTTATACACATTGACTTGATAAAAACAAAATTTAACCTATATCAACATTAGGGATGGCAATGGTCACCCGATCCGATGGATATCCATCCGATCCATCCACTAAATGGTGGATATGGACGATCTAAATGGATGAATAGTGGATATGGATATGGATGTGGATGAATAGTGGATCGGATATGGATGAAAATTTATCATCCATGGATTTATCCATTTCACCCGAAATACATATACATATATATACACTCCTTAATAATACATATACATATATATATATATATATATATATATATATATATATATATATATATATATATATACACACACACACACACATGTAAATTTACATATCCACATATAAACCATAAACAATTATTTTGGTGTTATTAAACATATAAACCATAAACAATTAAGGTGTTATTGAATATATAAAGTTGTAAATTTTATATATCTAATGTATATTTGAGGGGTTTTATTTTGTATTTTGATTTATATAGCAAATCTTAATGCATGAATATATCGTGCTGAGTGAAGTTCTGCTTACAAGTTACAACCATATATTGAAGTCACAATCCATGATATATAACAATTAAAACACGTGTGATTAACCTATAAACAAGGAGAACACGTACATTTACATTTGTCTAAATATATGCTTACTTGTAAGTGTAATAAATTATGCTTCGTTGATTGACAATGTTTGAACACTTTTGTGAATAGATTTTTGTATGTTACATTATATTTATTTTTTTACAATATTTGTCAGTTTCATTTCATATTAGGAAATTTTTTCTAACATTTTTTGAATATCCAATTGACATCCATTAACCCGCTTAATCCATCGGATATGAATATGGATGGATGAATTGAAATTAAATGGATATGGATACGAATATGGACCAAAATATTTAAACGGATATGGATGTGGATATGGGATCATCCGATACATATCCGATCCATTGTCATCCCTAATCAACATACTATCGGGCAAATAAGACGTATCAGCATCTTGTTTGTATGCCCGATAACATGATCCGATATCCCCACATATTTCTTTTTCATGAAATTTGTGAATACATATTGCTTGTTTAAAGTATACACTCCACAACGTAATCGATACGACTTTAGAGTACTAAAGGACTTTTAATTTAGCGGTGTGTGAGGAGCTCAACAATCGAAAAATTGTGAATTTAAAAATCACCTAAAACTAATGTAATATATGTATGATTGTATGTGCGTGTGATATGTGCGTGTGATAGGTAACAGGTTAACTGATGTATTTGTGTATTTACTAAATATAACAAAAAAAATACTTTTTATAAAAGTACTTGATATAGAAAATTAGAAACTTATTTTTTTTACTCAATGGACCAAGTATTAATAAAAGTCATACTTTCTAAAATTTGTGAGGAGATGGTGACATGTTGATTGTTGAACACCCATGGGATGATGGAGTGATTACCAAATGCCATTAAACCCCACTTGTTGGGATTTAATTAAACAAATTAATATGCAAATTATTTAAATGGAATCTTTTGGCCATGATAATGACTTCTCTTGGGGTCATGTTGATTATAAAATGCAGACATGGTCACACCTCACAACTTTTTAATTAATTTAATACATCATTAGAGATGTAAACATGTAATGTTGAAGAGATATATAAAGTTTTTATGTCAATAAGTGAAAATGTCCCCCATTTGCTCTAAAAAAAAAAGAACACGGGCCTATAATAATACTCCCTCCGTCCCATTTGAAATGTCCACATTACTATTTTGGGATGTCCCATTACAAGTGTCCACTTTGATATTTAACCAATCAAAAAAGACTTTAGTGGGTGGATTTAATATTTGATTGGTGAAAAGTGTAGTTAGTGGAGAATCCTAAAACTACGTGCAAAGTCAAAGTGGACATTTGTAATGGGACGGAGGGAGTAATTAGTTAACTATTTTATGACAAAATTGCGTGGATCGTCTCTGTGGTTTGCACAAAATAACACTCCCGTCCCTGTGGATTTTTTTTGACCTAGGGCATCCTTAAACTTGCAATTTGTTGCGTGGGGAGTCCTTCTGTCTAACGATTGTTAGTTTAGTCCGTTAAAGGACTTTGAATGTAATAATTTTAATAGCAGAGGTTATTAGTGTAATTTTTATTTTTTAATCATAATAATTATTTAATGCCTTTTTAGTTGATATTAAACAAGTTGTTTTTAATAAACTTTTCAAGTTAATTTAACTATTTTAATTTATTTTTTTAATATTTATTTTTTTGTGACAATTGAAATGATCAACTTTTTTATTCTAGTTTCGATTTCACATATCTTGTGTCCGTTTTCACTTTTTAGTATAGGTGTTCAAAAGTATCCGTATCCGTAATCCGAAAATATCCAAAATTTCAGATGTTCGAAATTTCGGATATCCTAATTTTCGGATTCGGATAACATATTTCAAAATTTTCGGATATTTCGGATATCCGATATCTGAAATTTTCAAAACTTTTTTAATTTTTTCCCATTTTAATAGGTAACTTTGCCGTCGTAGTATACAAATTATTTGCAATAACATCAAGAAATGATTAAAATACTTTCTAAATGGAAGAATTGTAGAGTATTTTGGTTAATTGTACGTACTTAGCAACCGGATATATAGCGAATCTCGATTTAAAAGCTTAAATATAATAAATTTTGGATACTCGGATATCCGAGTTGGGATATCTGAAATTTTCGGATATCCGAAATTTCGGATTCGGATTCGGATTCGAAACTAGAATAAAAAAGTTGATCATTTCAATTGTCACAAAACATAAATATTAAAAAAATCAATTAAAATAGTTAAATTAACTTGAAAAGTTTATTAAAAACAACTTACTTAATTTCAACTAAAAAGGCATTAAATAATTATTATGATTAAAAAATAAAAATTACACTAATAGCCTCTGCCATTAAAATTATTACATTCAAAGTCCTTTAACGGACTAAACTAACAATCGTTAGACAGAAGGACTCCCCACGCAGCAAATTGCAAATTTAGGGATGCCCTAGGTAAAAAAAAATCCACAAGGACGGAGAGTGTTATTTTGTGCAAACCACAGGGACGATCCACGCAATTTTGTCCTATTTTATAGGAAAAATTCTAGAATAACAAAAGAATATACTTATAATAGTTTTTATATACAAAATATAAAATTATACACTCAATCTGATCCCTAGATACTAATTTTATAACTAACAATACTTTTTGTTTGTGTTGTGTATTATATCAACTTTACAAGTCCAAGTAACAGTCTAAAAAGTTACCATTAAGGTGAACTACTTGTACAAATTGTTTGCACTTTACTGATGAATGAATGTTGTTAATATCATTGATGTTTTGAGGGTTATTGTATACGGATAATTGTTATTACCAAAAAACTTACGCTTATTGACAGCTCTAAAGGTTGTTATTAAAACTTAATACAATGTAAAAACTACCGAAGATCTTATTGGGTGCAAATCCAATCCCATGTCAGAAACTAAAAGAAAGCAATGTTTGCATATAAGCATATGAGCCACTACTATATTACCAATTGGTTTAAAGTGTAACCTTACTAGGCTTATATGTTGAACATGTTGTTGAGCTAAAATATTGTTTTAAGTAGGACCATGTCCTTTTGGTTGTGTGACCCACCTAGATACCTATTGTGACACCATTGAAAGTGAAGAAACTACAAAGTATGAGTCAAACAGGTGAGGTGATTCGTGGTTAACTACATGTGCATACTTGTCACTTTTTTGGAGTTTTGTTACAATGGCATCTCATTTCTTATTCCATTGTACTCTCTTTTGTAGAATTCAAAAGGCCATAACACTCAAAAAGTTGTAACAAAACGTTTGAAGTAGTACAATGTTTTCAAACTTGAAAATGATGTGAAACAAGAAAACAAAGATGAGTCAAACAACTGAACATTATCTAATCAAAATGATAACGAGAACACTAGATGAACAAGGCGGTAAGCCTTTGGACACTTGCAAAATGCTAGTTTTGACTCTTAATCAAGCAATTTGTGGTACAACTTCAGAACAAGTTTACATTTACAACAAGACACAACTTGTTTTATGATTCCATTTTGGATGATAAGTACAAAAAAAATGCAGCCCAAAAAGTACGTGACGTAACAACCAGAGTGTCTTGAATTGCCAAAAAGAGACTTATCGGAAAACAAAAGTTGGTGGCTATTGGACTGATGTATGTCATCTATTCCACACTGTTACATACCTTTGTAGTTATATCTGTACTTGCATATAGTTCTAAACGATCAAGGTTACAAGTGTGGGAAAGATATTCATTTACTGTATACAAGTGAAGTACGTTATAGAAAGAATTTCATTCGATCATCACTCCTCATAGCACTATATACGGCCTGCACCTGTAAGGAGATATGAAATTTTACACGTAATTAAAGTTTTTCTACTCACCAAAAAGTAGAAGCAATTTTAGACATAAGTTACTTATGAAAGGGTCAAATACATTATTAAAAAGGTTTTAGCTGATAAAGAACTATTACAAATGGGTCGAGAGTCACCAAAAAGTGTAATTCAAATGCAAACAACCTCCTGAATCGACTTTTTTCTAAATACTTGCGTTATTGATGCGTAAACTAATTATAAAAAGTGAAAAGACATCAACCAATCTATCTTATTCACTCTGAAATGTTGTCCGTTTTGACCCATTACTCAACTCGACAGTCTTGCCCATTTTGCAACATCTACCAAAAACCATCTTTAGTAGACAAAAGAGCAGAACATTGCTAGCCGCAACTTATAAACTAAGCAAGAGATATACCCCAAAATACCAACGAAAACGTATAAGTTGACTTTTGACATATTCAAAATTTTGACCATCTAAACTATGCAAAGTTTTACTTTCACTTTGACCACCTCATTCCAAAAGTTTTACCTCTCTTGGTGTTTTTATTTGTATATATAACAAAAAAGGATACGATATATAGATGTAGATAGATAAATAGACAGACAATGAGTACCTGTTCACTAGAAATTACACGAACAGGTCCAATATTCACCGAGACATAGTTCCCTCCTGATGAAACTCTTTGCTTCACATGGCCTTGTGGGATCGAACAGTGTATGATCGACTCCACAGCAACTATCATAGATTTCACAAAATCATCGCCACCCGTCCCAATTGCTGTAAACCTTCGAACACTTGGGTAAGCATCTACCTGTGAAGTAAATACATAAAACCACTTATTTCTTATAATTTATAGTACCCAAGATGTAAAAAAAGGGAGGAAAAATCTAACAACCAACTTTATTAAGTTGAAAAGGATGTTAATCAGTTGAGCTTCACACTGAATTTTCTTAAGTTCCTCCTTACTTACTGCAACTAGTTTGTCATAAAAGCCTTGTTAATAAAAGCAGGAAATGGTTCACAATTAATACCTTTTGATTAAGAGTGAGCCACTCTCCGGTTGAACCATCAATCACAGTACTTCCAAAAACCATATTTGTGGTTTGTCTAGCTCCCTTTTCAGTCTTTGAAGCATCTATAATCAATCAAACTCAATAGTGAGTCTTACCATGTTATCAAGATTCACACCTAATACTCTTACATTTGGTAAACATCTGAATCGATTGTCAAATTATAAATGTTAGCTACCAACAACTATCCATTGAAGTTTTAGTTTCTTGATGTAACGAGTTAGCATAACGTGTCTCATAGGCATGATTATTATGGCTTTTTGTTTAGTCAAGGATGCCAATAAATTAATATTGGATATAAGATATAAATTAGCAAAATAACAATAAACATATAACCACAACCATATTAATACCTGAAATCGTCAAATTAATTGTTTGAAGCTGTTCCTTTGAATCCTCAATAACAACAGAACGCGGTGATGATATATTTTCATCACGAGAGCAATTTTGGTAATCATTTCGTCTCCTTGAGCAGAAATCTCTAACGTTTGTAATGTTTCTATACCAACATTTCGAACTTGAAATAGCTTTTCGACATTTCTGTTGGCTACTAATTATCGAAAAGGACCACCATGACTCCTTTCGAATCAATGCTTCAATTACCGCCCTACGCGCCATTTTTTACAGATTCTTCTTAACTCTGATTGAATTCTTTTTAACAGTTAATAACTAACTTTGGCGCCAAAGGATGGTGGAGAGGCTTTGCAGGAAGTTCGTTTTCTACATTTTGGTTATGTTGGACTTGAAAAGACAATATTACCCTTTTATTATGTTTTAGGGCAAATTTGGAAATATGCAATTGGAGCCGGAAATACCCAAATGTCTGTTACCATATAAACTCATGAACCCTAATTTCGTGATCCTTAAATTTTTTCTACTCAATTCAAATTCAATTATACACCAAATGTACGGATCCGAGAGTGCAATCGACGATTCAGAGCGAACCGCCTTTCGGAAAACCGAGAAACAGTACAAACTGTATTACAATTCCAATGCTAAATCTTCAAAAAAGTAAGAAATTAAGTAGTAATTCATTTTGATATTAATATGATACTTCATTATTTGTTGTTAGCTATTACTTATTTATTGATGTATAAATTCGGTGGAATGTTCTGCTTAATTTTAGGAAGAAGCTACCGAGACCAGTAGATTTAACAGAGGTTATCGATTTTAAATCTATTTGGGAATCGTTTGCTAGAAACGGTGAACTTCCGATTGGTGTTTCGAAGCTCAAATGTAACTTCGATAGGCCTGTATTTTGCTTAGATAATTGTCCTGGTATGTATATAATGTTATACTGATTTAGTTACTACTGCATTAAAATGTTACCAACTTTCACCAAAATCTGTCATTGTATGTAATGATCAAATTTTTTACGTTTTAATATAAAAAAAGTACTCTATTATTGATGTATGATCAAACATTACTTGCCACTTGCCATCACCGGTGGCGGATCCAAGATTTGGGTTACCCGTAGCACCACTATCCCAATTTTTGTAAACCCATAGCACAAACAAAGAATGCAGCTAAGAACGTAATTTTTCATGGAAAATTTACACTTCATATAGCAATTGGACCCGTAGCTATTTCTACCCCTACCTTCAATGTGGCTCCGCCCTTGGCCATCACTTACATATATAGGTAAACTAAAGTTGATCACTGCGTACAATGACAAATTTGGTCTATGTTCGTTACATCTATTATATGTTGCATTTAGATGAATGTTTCGTCGTTAATGTGGCTGAGGTGATTATCTGTGTAAGTGATCATGATGTGGTCTCGAATGCAGGTTTTTATTTCATTCCTGAAGCATTGAGTATTGAGGAACAATGCAGATGGATCAAGGAGAGTTTAGTGAGTTTCCCTCAGCCACCAAACAGAACCAATCACAATGCTATTTATGGACCTGTACGTGATTTGTTCAATGCTGCAAAAGATAGACAAGTGCTAGTTGAAGAGGAGAAGATAGCTACTGAAGATAATTTGACTGGTGTTGATGGTGATGTTTGCAGTCATAGGTGGGCTTGTTCTGAAGAACTTCATTCATCATCAAGTGGTCATACTTGTAAATCGATACCAGCGTCTGTCTTGCTACGGAAGTTGAGATGGAGTACGCTTGGTCTTCAATTTGATTGGTCAAAGGTAACAAAATTTATCCTTGTTTACATCTTCTCTTAAAATAAATCAAACTTCTTTGTACATAACACAATATAAAGTTTTGCAAAAGAAGATAATAGTAGACGTTACAATCCAATTTGGCACATGAAAAGCTCTCCCTAAGGAGACCGACGTGACCCCTAGAAAGTAAACTGTTGCTGTCCAAATTGGCCTTTTTTATGTCCGTGTTGGTAAATTTCATGTTTCCCGTTCGTATTACATGGACTCATGGAGTAACTCTTTTGAGTGAAATTACCTTATCTATTTTGTTTATATGAACTATGACCATATTATGAGATAATGCCCAGTTTCCTTGTTATAATGCACGCTATTCTGCAATGTGCTACCATTGGCGCTTGTGCTCACTGCTCATGCATGAGCATGCCCTTGTATGATAATTGGGAATGTGCTGTTTTTCTGTGTTTACTCTCAGTTCTAATTCATTTGAGTAACATCAATTTGAGTGCGGAGCATATCTAGTTCATCAAGAAGAAAAAAATTGTTCAGCAAAACCATCAAAATATTATAGGTTTATCTAGAAACACCATAATCGTCTATAATAAATTCTCAAATTTTTCAACGTCTATCTTTATGTAGAGGAGCTATAATGTTTCACTCCCTCACAACAAGATTCCGGATGCACTTTGTCAACTAGCTAAGAAAATGGCTGCTCCTGCGATGCCGGTTGGAGAAGAATTTCAACCAGAAGCTGCAATTGTTAATTACTTTGGCTCAGGTATTATACTTGCATGATCCGTGGTCCATGTGTCAACTACAAATAGAAAAATACATCCAAACACTGTGTTTTACATCTGGTTCTGATTATTCAATATCACATAATCGCTTTTAATTAAATCATGCATCCAAACACCCCCTAATCAGTATATTAATCTACTCATTTCTCAGGTGATATGTTGGGTGGTCATCTCGATGACATGGAGGCAGATTGGAGTAAACCTATTGTGAGCATGAGGTCAGTCTCAGGGGTATATTACTTTATTACATTATCAGATTTATTATTCACGTATGTTTGACCTGACAGTGAATCTTATTTTTCTTTTTGGTTTAAGTTTGGGATGCAAAGCTATTTTCCTTCTTGGAGGGAAGTCCAGAAATGATCAACCATTAGCTATGTTCCTTCGCAGTGGCGATATTGTTCTAATGTCTGGTGAAGCAAGGGAGCGTTTTCATGGTCCGTAAATAAATAATAGTATCTGTTTAAATATTTTTAATCTATCTTACTTTCTTCAGGATTTGATTTTATTTATTTTACAGGTGTCCCTAGGATTTTTACTGATACAGAAAATGCAGAAATTATGGCATTAGAGAAGCGGCTCTCGGATGAAGACGATATTCGTTACTTGGACTACATTAAAGCGTCGAGAATTAACATCAATATTAGACAAGTCTTCTGAATTCCGATCAGTTGTCTTTACCTGAAGATGTTATAGCGTCAAGGTTTGTTGTCATCGTCTCACTCTTGTACTAGTAAATTTTTTGTTTTTTGACCTAAATATCCAAGTGAAAATTTAGTTTGTCGTTAAAATTTTGGTATTGCAAAAGAGGCTTATATTATAAAGAATATTTAATTTATAGTTGTTGGTTGGTTACCTCTGATAAATATAGTAACAGTTGGATGATAAAGTGTATTATTTAATTGAAAATTGTACGTGAAGTTTGGTGCTCAAAAGTGAAAACATTTAGTTTTTATAAGACTTGTGAAATAGCTAAAAACGAAACACATGCATCTTGGTCTCTTGATATTGGCTTCGGCCATGAATTCGTCTTGTTGAGTTAGATAAAATAAGTCTCTCGTTTTCTTACTCTTGGTTGCAAATGACAAACATGTGGCAAAATAGGTGGACCTGATGTGTTTGGCAACTTTAATGCACTATGGGGAATAGGAATAAACAGACCTGATATGTGATCCAACTAAACAGGTCGTGCACTAACAAATCGTCTAATCCACGCGTATTTATCTTTTCGTTACTGTAGGTGGATTTGGCAGTGACTCTGGTGATGGTGAGTAAGCCATTTTGGTACTGGAGCTAACAGTTGTGTACTTGTAGTGGCCATGTTGGTTGTGATAAAATGTTAACTTTCAAATGGATCCAACCATATATGTTAATTCCCTGAGTGGGTTACCCTTTTTTTTAAATCTGTTATGTCATGTAATTGGACTGGACAAAATCTTGATCAAGACCCGAATACCCTATCCATTGACAAGGTATCTGGACTTGGGGTGTAAGATAGTTGAGATGCCCGCGAGCTACTAAGCTTGACTCTTTAAAGCTAGGTTCCTCGAGCTTTAAGCCTTTAAATCGAGCTTGTTTAATAGGCAAGGTGTACCCTGGACTTTAAACATTTAGCTTGATCAATTTTCTAGTTTATCTCCAGCCGAGCTTGAGCTTACTATAAATATGACTACGAGTTAAGCTCGAGTTCTAAAGTTTAAGCTTGAAACAACCCGAGCTCTCGTAATTTTAGTTAAAATCACTAGTTGAAAATGGTTATAACTGAATTCAAATTGAAATCAAACCCAAATGAATTAAAAGTTCAATGTGAATTCAATTGATTTTCTGAAATGATAAAAAAAATGCACGTTAAAAATAACCCGATTTGAACAACTCAGAAAATCAAAACCCGACCTAATAAGCACCCCCACCTGACCCTCCTAGTCAAACCCTTATTGTCCCATTTCATTCACACCAAATCACACGGTTAACATAATTACTTAACCAAACAACCAACCAACTCTACCGTTGGATCACCGGAAAATGAAAACATAACAAGAGGACGAGATAGTCACAACCAAACCATCACAATAATCCCAAAAACACACACTAAAATCCAAATACAAAAAAACCATCTTCAAATTCACACGGTTCTACGTGTACATATGCATAACCACTACATTTCTCTAGCATCACATAAACCAAATAAACTCAACTACATAAAAAAAATCTCATCTTTCTTCCAGTTATCTCAATTCTTGAATATTCATTATGGGTCCGTTAGTAATAACTCAGTTAGCAACAGGTATTAGCATGTTAGCCGGAGCAGCTCTGTTAAAGTCAGTAATGGACCAAAACACCATGATGGGCCCGGGCTCTGACCGGTTCCCAAAGTGTTCTCGTTGCAACGGCACGGGCAGGGTTAGTTGTCTTTGTAACCGGTGGTCAGATGGTGACCGTGGATGTGGGACGTGTGCAGGTTCGGGCCGGATGGTTTGTAGTAGTTGTGGTGGAACGGGCACGGGTCGACCTCTCCCAGTTCAGATATCTGTTCGTCCACCGAACCGGTCTTATTAACATGGTAACCAGTTTGGTGCATATATATCGATGTAATCTTTTGAATATATATTTGTAGAAAATTTCAGATGTGTTATACATTTATACTACTCACTTAAAATCTTCTCTCTATTCCTGTATCAATTATGTGTTGCAAGGGGTGTTTAGATATGTGTCATTTTGTTGCAGTTTCTAATAGTTAAAATTTACTACGTAGTAATAATTAGTCTATAACTACTAGTTTTGTTATAGGTAGAAACAAAACTAATTATTTAAATGAGTAATTTTTTTTATTGATAACATAATTCCTAGTAGTTAAACATAAAAAACATATGTACTACGATTTTAAGGTAACACTAAGAACGAAATATTATAACTTGAACTCGTATAATTGGTTTGAAATGTGTATTCAAACACCCCATTTATGTGTATCTAAGAAGTTCTTCTGAGTGTAACATTTGATGTTGGCCATTGATATCCATAAGTTCTTGTCCACGGACTCGAGCCAAATATAGTTCTATGTTTTGTGAAAAATTAGCATGACACTTGCAACAATCTTATTACACTATTTGACGGTTAAGACATCTTTTGCTATAGTCGTCGGGTTCTACATATAAAAATTGAAAAATAAAATAAAATATGTAGGTAGAATGTGAACAATTGACTATAGATGATGGTTTTAAACTGGCCACACCAAGTCATAAAGCCTAAGTTTCGGAGAAGTGTAGTATATATATACTATATGTGAGGATTGGTTAGCATTAACAAATCAGATGAGATCACCTGTGATAAGAGGCGGAGCTAGTAAATTATAATCGAGTAGGCGAAGGTAGACAACAAACTTGCTAAAAGAAGTATTCTTTACCCTTGGTATAACATCTTGTGCATTTTATGAAATTTTCTAAAGGAGCAGCTTCCCTTTTTTGTCGTTGTAAGAATCTAACAAACGATTATGATGAACGATGTACAAGTTGTAATGTAGTATATTCAACCCAACCCATATGGCAGAAGTAAAATAGGTGTACAGAATTGAAAATGAACTTGCCTTGGATGGGAGTCTATATTGGCAATGATACAAATGAGTTCATGTCATTTGATTTAATCTGATTGGGAATTGTTTTGTGTTTTGAAGAGTTGATGTATGCGAATGGGCTTATTTCCATATATGGATAATGAAACGTATGTAGTCGTGCACAAAAACCGGTTCGGGGCCAACCCGACCCGACCCGAAAACCGAACCGGTTTTTGACTAAAAAAGTCAAAACCGGGTTTGACCAAACCAAACCGGGTTCAAACCGGTTTTTGACCGGGTTTGACCGGTTTTTTTGACCGGTTTTTTGACCGGTTTTCGGGTTTTGACCGGTTTTTTGATCGGGTTTGACCGGTTTTCGGGTTCAAAACCGGTTTCAAAACCGGTTTCTAAACCCTAAAGTCCAAACCGGTTTGGACCCGTCGGGTTCTAGAAAACCCGAACCGGTTTTGGTCAAAACCGGTTTTGACCGGGTTGGAATCGGGTTGAAATCAGGTCGGGTTCTAGAAACCGGTTTTTTTGTACACCTCTAAACGTATGTATGATTACTAATGGGCCTTTTGGGTTTATTTGGGCCTCTTACAATCCAATGTGAATAATCGGTTAACCACTAGTTACTGGCATAGTGATATACATAATTTACTATTGTATCTATCAAACCTTTGAAATCTCATATATCTATTCATATCTATAAAAAACAAAGATTTTTTTTTGCTTATGTGTCATCTTTTTAATCATTATATAATGACATATCTAAAATATAGTTACTCCTAAATTATTCTTCAAATTCTAAAGATGACACATGGCTTTCCATTTTTAATAATTTTATTATTATTATAAAATATACAATAATATTAGTAATTTTTAATTTAGTAAACAATGAAACTTTAGTTATTGAGCAAATGAATAATCAAATAATAGAAGATTTTGAAGATTATATTTCTGATTAAGACTTTAGTTTTGATAGATATGAATTAACTGATTCTGACTATGTTTATGATAATACAGATTGGAATTATAACTCATCATAATGAATAAAAGTGATTTTATGCTATTAGAAGAAAACGATAATACTCTTAAATTAGATAAAGATTTAATAGAGATACAAAAAACTATTATATATTATGGAGAAAAAATAATTAATGAATTGAAAAATATTCAAATTTTAATTAAAGACAATAATAAAGTAGACATGTGTTTAGAAAAAGATAGAGTAAAGACTCAAGACCCATTAATAAAGCAGTTACTTAATATGAAAATACCTAAAGATTACAAACAATGAGTTCTGACTCAGAAATAGATATTTTTATTCCACCTAAAATTGATAATTTAGTAACACAAATAGGTGAAATAGATTTACAAGAAAATTTTGTAAATATGAAACCTGAAGTAAAAACAGAAGAATAGGTTCCTAATGTTAATGATGTTCCAACCGGTAGTAATACACAGATAAGAAATGAATTTAATAGACCTACACAAGGATATGCTGCCATTAAAACAACAATGAATAAAGATAGTAACTATAAACCTTATGAGAGCATGAGAAATGAACCAATCAATCCCTTTGGAATATACTTAGATATAGATTGTGTTAATAATACAGAAGAAGCCATAGATAAATGGGAAACGGCTCTAAGAATAGCAGTCTCTGTAAATAAAATGGATATAGAAACTATAAAAGGATTTTTAGAAAGAACCCTGTTAAATAGTGCTTTAAGATATTGGCAAAATATACACCCAGATTTTAAAAGAAGTATATTTGAAACAGATGATACGATGGCAAATATATTAACAAGAGCCGTAGAACCATTTAGATTAGAATTTTGTGGAGAAGGTAGTATTATAAAAGACCCCGCAACAGTTCAAAAATATTCTACTGCTTTGTTAAGATTGCAATTATGTGATATTTGTGAAATAGACAGATACATATGTGTTTTTCAAGATTATTATTATCATATATATAATCAAGTAGAAAATACTACTAGTTACTTACCATTGTTTTTTGCAAAAATACCCGACCCATGGGGACAGAAATTAATTAATACTTATAATCCAGGAACCACTGATACTCTAGGTAAAAGAATCACACATGTTAGAGATAAACTAAGTGAATGGTGTGGTGATGCACTTTTAGCAAAAATGAGTAGAGGTTTAAAGAAAAAAGTGTCTTTATGTTGTAGTAATCCTAAAATGCCTATAATGATAGGATGTGATAGCACTTACTATTATGGAAAGATAAAAAGAAAATATAAAAAAAGAACTCATTTTAAGAAAAGATATTTTAAGAAAAGAAAAACTAGATACTACAAGAAAAGAGGATATAACCAAACCAATAAACCTACATATAAAAGAAAGAAAAATCCTAAAGAATGTACATGTTATATTTGCAAAGAAAAAGGACATTATGCTAATAGATGCCCAAAGAAGTTTAATAAAAATCTAAAAATATTTGAGTTAGATAACGATATTGAAAAAATGATAGATGATGGAGAATTTATACCCATAAAAGATTTTCAAGATGTAGACTCTGACGAAAGCATATTTATATTAACCGAAACAGAATATACTTCTTCCGAAAATGAATAATTTAGATCTAGCAACATCAAGTATTATTGATACAGATAAATATATTATAGATGTACAAAATGAGTATCTAGGAGAATACAAACAAGAAATTTTGATAGATAAAAAGAAATTAAAACAAATTCAACATGAAAATTTCTCATTGTCAAATTATTCTGGATTTAAGGTAAATACTTTACAAAAATTGGGAATAAAACCTAGAAATCATAATTTATTCTTTGGATTGAATATTCAAGAAAGGGCTCTTGATATAAATGTAACCTCTAATAAAGTAATTGTAACACCCGCCAAATTAGGACTAGTAATTAGTGCCTAATCATATGTTAATACATGTAATTAGTTCCTTGTTAGACTAATTAATGTATCGGATTATATATATATTGTTGAATATATACAAATATGCGATTTGATTAAATCGTACGCAATTTAAATCGGAGGTATTTCGATTCAATTATATACGAACGTTGGTGACCAATTTTTATTAAATAACATTGTTATGTCAAAAATATTATTTTGATAATATTTTGTATTCATTCGTATCGTACAAACAAACCATACACAATTTAAAATATTAAAACGCGCAAATTAAATAAACTAACTTACAATTTTATAACTCAAATATAAATTAAATTGTAAAATATTTAAATATTTTATCGCGTAATAATTCGTATTTTAAAACGCACCATTAATATTTAAAATAATTATTTACGATTAAACGACGGAGCAAACGAACACCGTACGGAGCGGGAACACGGGGCGAAAAATGGGAGGATAACCTCCCATTTCCCACTCTCTTATTCTCACTTTCTCTTTTCTCTTTCTCTTTCTCCTTTCTTCTCTCTCAAATCCACCAACCACCACCACCTCCAAATTCTATCAAAAACGCCAAATACTACCACTAAACGCACGCGAATCATACCACTCTTTTGGAAGAAAACAACCACCGCGACACGATCTATCATCCTATCTTTTCGGATTTCTCATCCGACACTTTGTAAGTTTCCGACAAATCCCGAAATCTCTCGTTTTTAAGTGTTTTCACTTTTTAGTAGTTTGTAACAACTTAAAATGTCCATATATGGGTTGGGTAAAAGAATCGGACCAAACTATGGCCGGAAAACTCGTTTTTGGCTCAAAAACCCGTCAACAGCTTTAAGTGTCGCAACGAAGCATGCAGCATAGCGTCACTTCGTGCGTCACTTAAGTGACGCATTGAGTGTCGCTAAAAGCCCAAATTTTGCGTCACTTGCCTAAGTGCCGCATAAAACCCTCTTTTTCCGTCACTACCTAAGTGACGCATTTTCAATACCCGTCACTAATGACCGACACTTATAGCGTCACTTGCCTAAGTGACGCCTACCATCAAACCTGATTTCACCCGTCACTCACCTTAGTGACTCATGACCATTATACCGACACTTACAACCGACACTTCCTCAAGTGTCGCACTCTATGCGTCACTTGCACAAGTGACGCTATTATTCAGAATCTGTCATTTCATGCGACACTTCCTAAGTGTCGCTTAAACCCATGAGTGTCGCTTTAAGTGACGCATAAAACAGAATATTTGCAACTCAAATTTCACTAAGTGTCGAACTTTTACAACCTCAAATCTCTATACGATACGACTTATAAAACACTTTGAGACACTTTTGTATGTGCAAAACATCGATAACCTGATAATAATACTTGAAGTTATTATTTCAAACTCGTCACCAACGGGTCGTACACTTTTCAAACACTTAAACATATCAACCAAATAGTGGATATTTGGACATTATAGTTGGACGAACAACTGCAGGGGTGATCTTTTAAGATACCCAATCATATTTATAACCATCGCGTGTCGTGGACACCCTCAGGTTACAATTCTTTGGACTTCTTTTCGGCTAATCAACTTACGTTTGTTTAAACGCATTCAGACTCAGGTGAGTCTCATAGCCCCTCTTTTTACTGTTTTACTCAGGGGTGTGATATACTGCTCAAACTTTTAACATGTGAACGCAAGTACCAACTTTTCATATACTACATGAGTTTTTCGAAACTAATCGTTTGAAGTCCTCCGTCAGCATAGTTGTTAATACGTTGTAGCGTGAATATTAGTATATGGTACCATATAGGATTGACCCTCCTCGTTCGGGTTAGCAAGCACTAACCGGGTAAACGGACGTACTAATATTTGGGAAGACGAATGTTGATTAGGCATTCGTGGAGGCACCTCGCCCGGAATTCTCTATAGGGGACCCGGCCCTCGAGTTAAGCTCAACTATGTGCTCATGGCTGTATACACGATGATTATCATTAAATTGCTGGATGCAGTTCACTATTTAATTGCTGGATGCAATTCACTATTTAATTGCTGGATGCAATTCATTATTTAAATCTTGCGGTTCATACGATATTACTTGATTTCAAACCTGTGAGCTCACCAGCTTTATAGCTGACCTTTTAGCATATATCGCAGGTACCCAGCAGTAGGATGTTTCTGCTTCAGGATTTAGCTCGAGTCAGCATACAGACGATTGAGATTTTCTTGCATTAGTCTCAGAAATGGCAAACACTCCATCAAATTCATCTCGTTCTCAATCCGGGTCGCAAAACCCAAGGGTAGCAAGGAGGAACTCCAGGTTGCCTCGAGCTGGCCCGTACCCCACTCACTCCACCTTGCCGGCTCTAGCCGCTAGGGTGAACCAACACGAGCAACGACTTCGTACCATGGATGTCGTGTTGCAGGAAACCAACGAAAACTGGAGACTTACATCTCTTGAACGCATCGAACAAGTCTCCGATGACCTTGAAACCACAAACAACAACATGGATGTCCTTCGCAACCAAATAATAGAAATAAGGGTGGAAAATGCCCTTCTACAACAAAGGATGGAAGAATGTGAACAACGCTCACTTGAAGCAGAAGAGTATGCGCGTGGACTAACACAACGACTAGCACTGGCAGAAGACAACGCCCGACAAGCTAGCAGGCTTGCAAACACTGTGGACCGTCTTGTCACGATGATGGAACAAATTAATCTACGTCAAGACTAGTGTAGTCTTTGTCTTGTAATCTATCCTATAATCTAGTAATTATCTACGCGCTACTCTATAATTCAGTCGGATGTAACAATTCCCGACATCTTTTGTAATACATCTGTAGGATGTAACCTTTGAACTCGTACTATCTATTAAATATTCCTTGCTGTTTTCGACTCATACTAATTGCCATTATTCCTGTTGATGTTATGTATTACTACTTTTATACATGCACATCTGAGATATCTCATGTATCTTCATTTCTTTTATTGAAGAATCATGCCGCCAAAGACCAGACCTTACACCGATGCTCAAATTACGTCACTCATAACCCAGGCTGTTACTGAAGCCTTGGCTCGCAATACTCCACCCAACTCCACAAGAAACAGCGATACCGCTGGAACCTCTGCCGCCAAACCTTGTTCTTACAAGGAATTCCAAAGCTGCAAACCCTCGAGCTTCAAGGGTTCTGAAGGAGCCATCGGACTGATCAGATGGTTCGAGAAAATGGAAACTGTTTTCCGTGTTAGTAAATGCGCGGAGAACGACAAAGTAAACTTCGCCACCTGCTCTCTTGAAGATGATGCCCACTCTTGGTGGAATTCATATACCCAATCAGTGGGTGCTGACATTGCCTACCAACTCACTTGGGAGGAATTGAAGGCAAAACTCACTGCTAAATACTGCTCAATTTCCAAACTCCAAAAACTAGACGAGGAGTTCTGGAACCTAAAGGTTCAGGGTGGTGATATCGATGGTTATACCACCAGGTTTCAGCAACTCGCCGCCCTCCGCCCAGCTATGGTGAGCACAGAACCTGACAAAATCAGGAAGTACATCCTTGGCCTTCCTGAGCCTGTTCGGGGACATGTTGCCTCTTCCAACCAAACCACCATTGACGGTGCAATCTCATTGGCCCAAGATCTGATGTCTATGAGCCAAGATTCTGAACCACCCACTTCATCCTCTCAAAACAACAAACGAAAGTGGTCTGACTACCACAACAACCCCTCCAACCAACAAAACAAGAAACCCGACACTATCAAAGCCTACAACACCACCACTGATATCACCCGGGGTTACACTGGGAGCAAACCATATTGTCCCAAGTGCAGCCGACACCATGAGGGTTCCTGTGGTCCCTTTTGCAACAACTGCAAGAGGTACGGCCACCTCACCAAAGATTGCCGCTCTCCTACCAACAACAACCCCAACAACACCAGACCACCCAAAGTATGCTTTGAGTGTGGAAAACCTGGGCATTTCAGGGACTCGTGCCCAAATCTGAAGAACAACAACAACAACCGCAACAACAACAACAACAACACCCGCAGCAGAGCTTTCGTCATCAAATATGGGGACGCCCGCCAAGACCCGAATGTGGTCTCGGGTATGTTCCTCCTCAACAACTTAACTGCTTCTGTTCTATTTGCTACTGGTGCTGATAGAAGCTTTATCTCCGATGATTTTTGCCCATTACTTGACATCACCTCTGTTGCCTTAGATGTTAAGTACACTGTAGAGCTAGCAAATGGAAAACTTGTAGAAACCACCAGTGTGATACCTAATTGCACTTTAAACCTAGCTGACGAAACCTTTTCGATCGACCTTATACCCATTGAAATCGGAAGTTTCGACGTCATTATCGGAATGGACTGGTTGTCCAAGCATCGAGCTGAAATCATTTGTCACGATAAGATCGTCCGTATCCCACTCGCCGTCGGTGGAACCTTGATCATACAGGGGGAGACCGGTGGGACGGGACTCAATATAATCTCCTGCTTAAAAACCCGAAAATTTCTGAGAAAGGGTTACCCTGCCATACTCGCACACATCACCGAGAAGAAGTCGGAGGAGAAACGACTTGAGGATGTGCCGATTGTTAGAGACTTTCCCGAAGTCTTTCCGGAAGAACTACCTGGTCTACCTCCGTCTAGACAGGTTGAGTTCTCAATCGATCTCGTGCCGGGTGCCGCACCGGTGGCCCGCGCACCATACCGTTTAGCCCCATCCGAACTTCAGGAGTTGTCCTCTCAGTTACAGGAACTGCTGGATCGAGGATTCATTAGACCGAGTTCTTCACCTTGGGGAGCTCCGGTCTTATTTGTCAAAAAGAAGGACGGTTCATTCCGAATGTGCATCGACTATCGAGAGTTGAATAAATTGACCGTCAAGAACCGTTATCCACTTCCTCGCATTGATGATCTATTCGACCAACTTCAGGGTTCAAGTTTCTACTCAAAAATCGACCTGCGATCAGGTTATCATCAGTTACGAGTTCGCGACACCGATATTCCAAAAACTGCTTTCAAAACTCGTTACGGGCACTACGAATTCCAAGTGATGCCCTTTGGTCTAACCAACGCACCGGCTGTATTCATGGACCTCATGAACCGGGTGTGCAAACCTTACCTCGATAAGTTTGTCATTGTCTTTATCGATGACATACTCATTTACTCGCGCAACGAGCAAGAACATGCGCAACACCTCAGAACCATCCTTGAACTACTTAGACACGAGGAGCTTTATGCTAAATTCTCTAAGTGTGAGTTCTGGATCCAAACCGTTCAATTTCTTGGTCACGTGATCGACAGGCAGGGAATTCACGTGGACCCATCAAAGATCGAGGCTATCAAAGACTGGCAAGCACCCACCTCTGCAACTGAAGTACGTCAATTCTTGGGTCTTGCTGGGTATTATCGGCGATTTATCGAAAATTTCTCCAAAATAGCTCAACCACTCACGGTACTGACTCAGAAGGACAAAAGGTTCGATTGGACCGAAAAACAGGAGTCAGCGTTCCAACTCTTGAAACAAAAGCTTTGCAGTGCTCCAATTCTATCACTACCCGAAGGCACCGATGACTTCGTGGTATACTGCGATGCTTCTCACCAAGGTCTCGGTTGCATGTTGATGCAACGAGACAAGGTCATTGCTTATGCCTCACGACAGCTAAAAATTCACGAAAAGAACTACACCACTCATGATCTCGAACTTGGAGCTGTCGTTTTTGCTCTCAAAATCTGGAGACATTACCTCTACGGCACTAAGTGCACTATCTTTACCGATCATAAAAGTCTCCAACATATCTTCGATCAGAAGGATCTCAATATGAGGCAACGTCGATGGGTCGAGTTGCTTACCGATTACGATTGTGAGATCAAGTACCATCCAGGGAAGGCTAATGTTGTAGCCGATGCCCTCAGTCGAAAGGAACGACCTAAACCACTTCGAGTCCGAGCCCTCAGTATGACCATTCATAACGATCTTACCATTCAAATTCATACAGCTCAGATCGAAGCCCTGAAAGCTGAAAACATCAAAAATGAAGCCTTGCGGGGCATTGACAAGCAATTCGAAATCAAACCTAACGGGATTAGGTATTTCTCCAACCGAATCTGGTTGCCTAGTTTTGGTAACCTAAGAGACTTGGTGATGGACGAGGCTCACAAGTCTAAATATTCTATTCATCCGGGATCCGATAAAATGTACCACGGTATCAAGGAATTTTATTGGTGGCCAAACATGAAAGCCGAAATCGCCACTTATGTCAGCAAGTGTCTTACTTGCTCGAAAGTCAAAACCGAACATCAGAAACCTCCTGGTTTACTTCAACAACCTGAAATCCCTGAATGGAAATGGGATCAAGTTGCCATGGATTTCATAACCAAACTACCCAAGTCGTCGAGCGGTTGCGATACCATTTGGGTGATCGTCGATCGTCTCACCAAATCTGCTCATTTCCTGGCAATCAAAGAAAACGATAAAATGGAACGCCTTACACAAATTTACATCAAGGAAATCATTTCTCATCACGGTGTTCCAATCTCGATCATCTCCGATAGGGATGCCCGTTTCACTTCTCACTTTTGGCAATCACTTCAGAAAGCTATGGGTACCCGTCTCGATATGAGTACCGAGTATCATCCTCAAACCGATGGCCAAAGTGAACGAACCATTCAAACACTGGAAGATATGCTACGAGCCTGCGTAGTTGATTTCGGTACAAACTGGGAAAAACATCTACCGTTGTGCGAATTTTCGTACAATAACAGTTATCACGCCAGCATTAAGGTTGCACCCTTTGAGGCACTGTACGGTCGTAAGTGCCGATCACCGATCTGTTGGACTGAAGTGGGAGATAGTCAACTCACTGGTCCTGAACTCATTCACGCCACCACTGAGAAAATTGTGGAAATCCAAAACAGACTCAAAGCCGCACGTGATCGTCAGAAAAGTTATGCTGACGTGAGACGCAAACCACTCGAGTTCCAAGTTGGGGATCGAGTTCTCTTAAAAGTATCGCCTTGGAAAGGCGTCATCCGTTTTGGCAAACGCGGGAAGTTGAATCCCAGATACATCGGGCCTTTTGAGATCCTTGAACGGATTGGCCCCGTAGCTTATCGATTGCAGCTGCCATCCGAACTAAGCAGCGTGCACCCTACTTTTCATATCTCAAACTTGAAGAAGTGTCTGTCTGATGAGACACTTATTATTCCACTAGATGAAATTCGTGTTGACGATAAACTTCACTTCGTTGAGGAACCCGCTGAAATTATGGACCGTGAAGTCAAACAACTGAAACAAAGTCGTATTCCCATCGTCAAGGTCAGATGGAATTCGCGGCGTGGTCCGGAATTCACCTGGGAACGGGAAGACCAAATGCGACTCAAATATCCTCAGCTCTTCACTGATTCCACATCAAACACGACTTCGAGCTAAATTTCGGGACGAAATTCTTCTAACAGGGGGAGAATGTAACACCCGCCAAATTAGGACTAGTAATTAGTGCCTAATCATATGTTAATACATGTAATTAGTTCCTTGTTAGACTAATTAATGTATCGGATTATATATATATTGTTGAATATATACAAATATGCGATTTGATTAAATCGTACGCAATTTAAATCGGAGGTATTTCGATTCAATTATATACGAACGTTGGTGACCAATTTTTATTAAATAACATTGTTATGTCAAAAATATTATTTTGATAATATTTTGTATTCATTCGTATCGTACAAACAAACCATACACAATTTAAAATATTAAAACGCGCAAATTAAATAAACTAACTTACAATTTTATAACTCAAATATAAATTAAATTGTAAAATATTTAAATATTTTATCGCGTAATAATTCGTATTTTAAAACGCACCATTAATATTTAAAATAATTATTTACGATTAAACGACGGAGCAAACGAACACCGTACGGAGCGGGAACACGGGGCGAAAAATGGGAGGATAACCTCCCATTTCCCACTCTCTTATTCTCACTTTCTCTTTTCTCTTTCTCTTTCTCCTTTCTTCTCTCTCAAATCCACCAACCACCACCACCTCCAAATTCTATCAAAAACGCCAAATACTACCACTAAACGCACGCGAATCATACCACTCTTTTGGAAGAAAACAACCACCGCGACACGATCTATCATCCTATCTTTTCGGATTTCTCATCCGACACTTTGTAAGTTTCCGACAAATCCCGAAATCTCTCGTTTTTAAGTGTTTTCACTTTTTAGTAGTTTGTAACAACTTAAAATGTCCATATATGGGTTGGGTAAAAGAATCGGACCAAACTATGGCCGGAAAACTCGTTTTTGGCTCAAAAACCCGTCAACAGCTTTAAGTGTCGCAACGAAGCATGCAGCATAGCGTCACTTCGTGCGTCACTTAAGTGACGCATTGAGTGTCGCTAAAAGCCCAAATTTTGCGTCACTTGCCTAAGTGCCGCATAAAACCCTCTTTTTCCGTCACTACCTAAGTGACGCATTTTCAATACCCGTCACTAATGACCGACACTTATAGCGTCACTTGCCTAAGTGACGCCTACCATCAAACCTGATTTCACCCGTCACTCACCTTAGTGACTCATGACCATTATACCGACACTTACAACCGACACTTCCTCAAGTGTCGCACTCTATGCGTCACTTGCACAAGTGACGCTATTATTCAGAATCTGTCATTTCATGCGACACTTCCTAAGTGTCGCTTAAACCCATGAGTGTCGCTTTAAGTGACGCATAAAACAGAATATTTGCAACTCAAATTTCACTAAGTGTCGAACTTTTACAACCTCAAATCTCTATACGATACGACTTATAAAACACTTTGAGACACTTTTGTATGTGCAAAACATCGATAACCTGATAATAATACTTGAAGTTATTATTTCAAACTCGTCACCAACGGGTCGTACACTTTTCAAACACTTAAACATATCAACCAAATAGTGGATATTTGGACATTATAGTTGGACGAACAACTGCAGGGGTGATCTTTTAAGATACCCAATCATATTTATAACCATCGCGTGTCGTGGACACCCTCAGGTTACAATTCTTTGGACTTCTTTTCGGCTAATCAACTTACGTTTGTTTAAACGCATTCAGACTCAGGTGAGTCTCATAGCCCCTCTTTTTACTGTTTTACTCAGGGGTGTGATATACTGCTCAAACTTTTAACATGTGAACGCAAGTACCAACTTTTCATATACTACATGAGTTTTTCGAAACTAATCGTTTGAAGTCCTCCGTCAGCATAGTTGTTAATACGTTGTAGCGTGAATATTAGTATATGGTACCATATAGGATTGACCCTCCTCGTTCGGGTTAGCAAGCACTAACCGGGTAAACGGACGTACTAATATTTGGGAAGACGAATGTTGATTAGGCATTCGTGGAGGCACCTCGCCCGGAATTCTCTATAGGGGACCCGGCCCTCGAGTTAAGCTCAACTATGTGCTCATGGCTGTATACACGATGATTATCATTAAATTGCTGGATGCAGTTCACTATTTAATTGCTGGATGCAATTCACTATTTAATTGCTGGATGCAATTCATTATTTAAATCTTGCGGTTCATACGATATTACTTGATTTCAAACCTGTGAGCTCACCAGCTTTATAGCTGACCTTTTAGCATATATCGCAGGTACCCAGCAGTAGGATGTTTCTGCTTCAGGATTTAGCTCGAGTCAGCATACAGACGATTGAGATTTTCTTGCATTAGTATATTTTGTATAAGTACTTATGTACTGAAATCTCATTTTAATTAACTCGAGCTATGTAAAGCTTTAAATGTTGTAAACATTTCAGTTATCAATATATTTTGTTAAAACGACGCATATAGAGTCGTTTGCTATTTACCTTTGTGCTTTGTTATTGATTAGTAACACCCAAATCAAGCTTCCGCAAATCATCAAATTTGGGGGTGTTACAGTAATGATACCTTTATTATCTTAAAAAGATATACAAAATAAGTTACAAAGTATAAAACAAAATATTAGAAATACACTTGGATGGGTTCATATTGGAGCCATTCAAATCATTATAAGATCAACTTTTAAAGAAGGAATTGATACTCCGATAGATTTAGCAATAATGGATAATAGGATACAAAATAGAGAAGAAGCATGCTTAGGAATTTTAAGAGGAAATTTACAATACGGAAAGCTTAAATTTAATATATATCCTAGAATTTCTTATAATTTACAAGACAAAGATTTTGATAAAACATTAAGTTTATTACAAGACTTTAAAAGAAAAGATTTTTTTAGACAAAATAATAGACCATATTCAATAACTTATGCAATTTCTTATGCCATATCAAATACACACCACTCAGATTGTTTCACAATAAAAGATACAATAGATTTTCCATTTTTATTTAGTGATGTGTGTCAAATTCAAATGCCAACACTAACTAAAATTGAAGAAATAGATGATAGACCTTTGAATCTAGATTTACAAGATAAACCATTATTGATGTCTAACCAATTAACACATAGTATGACATTTTCAGATAAAAGAGTGTTTAGTAATCCATATGAAAGAAAGATTAACTCTAATAGATTTGAACATATGATAATAGAAAAAGAAAATAATTTAAAAAATTATAAGATACAGGGAGAATATTTTGACGGATCAAAGTATTCTAATGTTAATATACTAATAGATACAGGAGCAAATGGTAATTACATAAGTCATAAGCTATGCAAAAATTTAATCAGACATAAATTAAATGAACCTCACCAGTATACAAATTTTAATGGTGAACTACATGAGATAGATGAAGCAATAGAAACCATAATTAAATTTGGAGAAGATAAAATCCCTCTAAGATTATTAATAGAAAATGAAAGTAATGACGATTCTTTAGAAATAATGTTAGGATTAACATTTTTAGAAAATGTCAAACCCTATCAATTAAGCTCATACGGCTTAAAAATAACTCATAATAGAAAATTAATATATATACCAAAATGACTAGTCCTGTGAGTATTTATATTCCCGTAGGAATTACTTACAAAGATTATAAAGCAGAATATTTTGCTGCTTTTATAGACTGTGGTGCAGGTGTTTGTGTATGTAAACCAAACTGTTTTCCAAAAGAATACCACCAAGATTTAGAACCTTATAGAGGTGTGTCATTTTCTGGAAATATTGTCCCTTTAAATAAAGGAGTTAGAGAACCAGTAATTTTAATCGGATCATTTATGGTTAAATGCCCTCCTTTTTATTTTCATAATTCAGGTTCTGATATTTTATTAGGAAATAATTTTCTGCAAAGATTTATTAAAGTAACTTTTGATTTTACTACATATCAAGTAATTTTAAAGACACCCTGTCACAGTTTAATAGTTGTTAGAAGAATAAAAAAAAAGCTTACTCAAGAACTTTCCCTCTTAATTTTAAACCTAGATTAAATGAGAATGATATAGGATATAAAGAAAAGCCAATTCTTGAGAAAAGTATACCTGTGTTAATATTTCAAGAAGAAAAACTCCTAGACTACCAAGTAAATTTAAGAAGACTCGATATAGATATTGAAAATACAAAAATAAAACTTAAAAAATGTTATAGTGAAAATCCATTACAATTCTGGAATAAAAATCAAATAATGGCAAAACTAGAAATGAAAGATAAAGATAAAGACATTAGAGTTAACCCTATGAGATACAATCCTGAAGACCAAAAAGAATTTAAAAATCAAATAAGAGAATTGTTGGATCTTAAATTAATTAGACCTAGTCATAGCCCTCATAGTTCTCCTGCCTTTTTAGTAAGAAAACATGCAGAAATAACAAGAGGAAAAGCAAGAATGGTAATTAACTATAAAAAATTAAATGATAATACTATATTTGATGGATATTTTTTACCCCATAAGGAAAGTTTAATAAATTGGACCAGAAATAAAAAAATATTTTCTAAATTCGACTGTAAAAGTGGTTTTTGGCAGATAAAAATGCACCCCGATAGTATATCATATACAGCTTTTTCTACACCCCAAGGGCAATATGAATGGCTTGTCATGCCCTTCGGATTAAAAAATGCTCCACAAATATTTCAAAGGAAAATGGATACTATCTTTAGAGACTACGATTTTATTTTTGTATATGTAGATGATATACTAATCTTGTCTGATAATACAACATTTGGATACTTTTATTGATTTATGCATAAAAAATGGTTTAGCTTTGTCCGAAAAGAAAACCACTTTGTTACAAAATCAGATAGAATTCTTAGGAATGAAAATAGATGGAGAGGGAATAGAACTACAAAGTCATATACTTGAAAAAATTATAGCATTTCCAGATAAATTAATAGATAAAAAACAGGTACAGAGCTTTCTAGGGATATTGAATTATGCCTCAGATTTTATTCAAAATTTAGCCATAATAAGAAAACCTTTTCAAAACCTACTTAAAAAAGATAAAATTTTTAGTTTTGATAAAAATTTAGAAAATCAAGTAAGGAAAATAAAGGAGGATTGTAAACAGTTACCAAAATTGCAATTGCCCAAAGAAAATGATGATTTAATTTTAGAAACAGATGCCTCTGAAGAATGCTGGAGTGGAGTACTTAAAAAAATAGAATATAATGACAAAAAAGAAAAAATTAGTGAAAATATTTGTAGATATTGTTCTGGAACTTTTAGTGATACTGAAACAAGATACCATATTAATGAAAAAGAATTATTAGCGGTAGTCAGAAGTTGTCAAAAATTATATTACTTCTTGTTACCTCATAATTTCATATTAAGAACTGATAATACACAAGTAAAAGCTTTCATTAAAAATAATCTACCTTCAAAACCAGAGTATAAAAGATTAATAAGGTGGCAAACTTTGTTGTCTGAATATAACTTTGATATTGAGATTATTAAATCTGAAAAAAATGTCCTAGCAGATTTTCTAACCAGAGATGGAAGAATTCAACCAAACGATAGATAAATATCTCAGGTCTATGGACGAACAGATAGAAGGTATCAAAGATACAGCTAAAGATATGGAAGCCTTATCGAACGTTATGGAAGGCCTCTCAAGCGAAATTCCAGAGATAAAAGCCTTGGTTAAAAGACAAAGTCTAATCATTATTTCCAAGGTTACTAGCTATAAGATAGATAGCCAAAGGCTAAAAGGTTTGATAAAAGAAAAGTCTAATGCAGATATTCCCTCATCTTCTTCAGTAAAAGATGAAGAAATGATAGATACAAATCATGATAAAAAAGAGATTTACTCTTTCAGACCCCATTCTCAAAATATAGATTTTTATGAAATAAAAAAGATATTTAAACATCATATTCCCAGAGATTTTGTTGAAAATCAAGCATGGATGATGAAAGAGTTATACAGTCTCACAGATAATGAATCAAGGTATGTTAATTTTACGGGAATTTATCCTAGGATAAATTATTTACAAAGATCTTCACCTAGTGAAATAAGATACTGGTATGATTTTGGAGCAATAAACTCGATATATCTTACTATACCCGATTTTCCAGAAATTGCTGAACTTCCAAATTGGATAACTACATCTGTAAGAGATGCATATTTGAAAAATATATCGATAACTACTAAAGATATTCTGGTTTTAAAACTCTTCTCAGCAGGACCTGATTTTTATAAAGAATATACTTATCCTGCATATCATTTTCTACAATTATTGAAATATGATACTCTTGAAAATGATTATGATAAAGTCAAGAAAATGTTTCAAGGTTTTAATGAAAGTGACATCCACTATAGGAGGGGTTTAGGAATTAGAGTAATTCTTCAAAATATGGAAGCCAGTTTTAAAAGGGGTTTCCGAACTTATAGTGGATCAAGTAGATATTCTCCGGTCATGATTGCACCTGCAAAAAATACACCTACATCAGCCCAAAGATTCTTAGAAAAGAAGATGGATATTTTGGAAAGAGGACTACTTAGATCAAGCCCTGAAGCACAAGAAGTTTTTTGCAAATTCAGGAAGCACAAAAAGGAAACCTGTCCTGCATGTTCTCGACAAAAAGATAAAGAAGAAGTTAAAGTGATCTCAGATGAGGATTAATTAAAGATAATCTTTATTATCTTAATGATAATTATCTACAAAACAACAAGTAATCTTAAAGATAAGTGATAAGGAAGTTTGATAGAAGCTTGTCTTGAAGCAAGAGCTCATGTGTGATAATGTTGATACGTGGACTCCCAAAAAATCCAAGAAGTGATGACTCTTAAAACTCCACCTCCAGGTGTCATGTGAAGCAAGAAAGGAGTTGCAAGTTGTCAAGAAGAGTCTTGTGTATAAATAAAGTGTGTATGTAAAATAAAGGGGTAACCCCACTTAGCTTTTATTTTCATGTATCTTGTACGTACTCTCAAAAATTCCATGCAACTCTTTGTAAAATATGTTTGAATAAAATTCCACTTTCCTTATAGTTACTTGGATTATTCATCATCAAGATGGTTCATTTCTTTCTTACTTAAACAAGAAATTCCAACTCAATCTACACCTATAATCTATACGCCTAACGTAGGAAACGAAACTAGGCTGTGCTGGATATTGCTGAAGGAACTAAAGGGAAGTTACCTATTCCCATGAATAGGTTGGAGCTGGGATGCTCACTAAAAGTCTCTTAGTATAACCCGGTAGTATCTCGGTCGAAGAAGGTTAAAGGTATAAATTTCTGTTGGACTTCTTTGTTTTAGTAATTAAAAAATGATTCATTTTGATATAATAATTTAAGTAATTATAAGGAATAATTTTATAAAAATAAAAAACTTAAGATTTGTTTAATTGAGTTGTTTTAATTATGTGGTTTATTTCAGTTGTTACTTTTGGTCATATAGATTTTATTTTTAATTATTTGGATAGTATTTTAATTGAAGTTGTTTTGATAAATCGTTTAAATTTTGACGCTCCATTTTTAATAATTTTATTATTATTATAAATTATTATTATTATTATTATTATTATTATTATTATTATTATAAATTATTCTAAAGATGACACATGGCTTTCCATTTTTAATAATTTTATTATTATTATAAATTATTTTAAATAAGGATTAATAATAGTTTAATCCTCACACTTTTATTTTTTTCGTTTTAACTCTTCTAACTTTTGTTTCAAAATGTTCAAACATCTTAACTTATAGGTTGACCAAAATTTAATCATTTAAGTTTATTTTTATCAGGTATATTTTTCATTGATTAACACATGAGTCAAATACACCCTTTGTATCATTGCCATTGTCTCATTTAGTTTATTTCATTAATAATCAAATTTCATTCGTAATCAACTATATATAGACATTTCAGGAGTTAAACATATTGGTAGATTGAAATGTTGAGTTGAAACAGCAATGTTAAAAACTATTACATATATGTTGCTTATATTAAAGTTGTATAACATTTGTAATTGTAATATTTTATGTTAGCATTTGTGAATATGTTGTATTTGTTTATCATGTTGTTACTCACAAAACTTTTGAAGTTTTTTATTCGCATATGTTTAGGTTGTTGTATACTATTTTTCTATTTTCAGTGAAAAATTTATAGTTTTCAATTACAATATTGACATTGTTAAAAAATTTAATAATATATAATAGTTTTGCATACATTACCGTACGATCACGGGCTCAAAGACCTACAATTTTTACGAATACATGTAATACTTATTATTTATCTTTCTACAAATCATGGTGCTTTATTTGGCTCCCTATATATAATAGTTTTGCATACATTACCGTACGATCACGAGCTCAAAGACCTACAATTTTTACAAATACATGTAATACTTATTATTTAACTTTCTACAAATCATTGTGCTTAATTTGGCTCCATATATTAATTTCGACAATTAATTATAATAGTTTGATTACTTTATTATATAGTTTGGTTTATGTTATTATTTATTTTTATTAGAGTATTAAGGTATGTCTCAATGACAATTGCACCTTTTAAGTTAACAACACTAATTAATTGAACTACTAATAAATAAACATATAATTGTATTTTTTAATGACCGTGCATCACACGGGCTAAAAATCTAGTTATACATATATTCAAGATTTAAAGCGGTCTTTTATATGCATTTAACTTACTATTGTTTGTATTGAACTGACAAAAAATACGTCACTTTATGTAGCCAAAAAACATACGAGAAACGGTTTTAAAATTTGAATACATACAATAGGAGATTTCAAATTTAGATACATATAATTATAAAAGTCTAAAGTTTAATACATAACCAAACTATAAACCCCTACTATACCCATTCATTTTGAATCATGTGGCAGGTTGTTAAAGAGAAGCAAATTATTGTAGTGGTATTGCTTTATATGAAATTGCGTTCAATCACATGATATACTTTCGTGGTTCATAATTTATATATATATATATATATATAGGGTAGTGATCAAGAGGGAAGTGTCTTTTTGGGGGGAAGCGTTAGTATGCATCAGGAAGCATATTACAATTATCAATCAAAACGTCAACAAAAAATTATTTTTATCGGTAAATAGTAATCAAAATCGATGCTATAAAGAATATTTTAACGAATGAATTTCATTTTTAAGTCATAACATTAATTGATGAATATTTATTTAATTAATTGTTAAGATGCAGTGTGATGCATATTAACTAAGATGCATCGCGATGCATCATAAAACTTCACATTATTTGAAAAATATTTTTATTGTTAAGATGCATCACAATGCAGATTAACTAATATGCACCGCGATGCATCTTAACGGATTTGGATCAAATATTCATAAATCGATACTATAACTTGAAGAAAAAATTTATCAAGGAAGCTTAACATTTATAACATCGATTCTGATTAACATTTACTAAATTTCAGTTTGCTTTTTTCGAGATTAGTATATGTGAAGGTAATATGCTTCCTGATGCGTACTAACGCTTCCCCCTTCCCTCAAAAAATGGACTTCCCTCTGGATCATGTCACTATATATATATATATATATATATATATATATATATATATAGGATTGAGATCAAGGGAGAATGTTTTTAAAGTGGAGAAATGGGAGAAGGGATCCTTACCCTCAGATGGTTGAATCAACGGTGGAGATTGGTCAAACGAAATATGAAAATTTCGGATGGAAATTGTGAAGGGGTGGGGGCATAATGGTCCATTCATTTAGATTAAAAAAAGGAAACAATGTGAATTTAATTAGGAAGTAATGGCCGATCGTTTTTCATGCAAACATCGCAATTGAAACTATTCACTTTCTTCTACAAACCTGCGCGAACAAAAAACGGAAAACCCTAACTTTGATTCTTTAATCGAACGCTTATACAAAACCGATTTTTGCTTTTCCCTTTTTTTTTTAAAAGAAAACACTGAATCGCTGCTGCTGAATCAAGGCGAACTAAATCGAAGGTTGTTTTGTTGTGTTGGGATGTTGAATCGCGTTACTCAGCAAGCAGGGAAGAAGAAGCAATCGAAACTAAAAGGTATGCACTATTGTTTTCTATGCCCGATTTGAATGTTTTAATGATTTGGGGAAACATCTATTTAGTGTTTTTTGTCAGCCGACTACTGTTATTGTTTGGGGGAATTATGTAGTAGCAAAATTGACGTTGAATCAAAGTAAGCAATATAAATGGTTATTGTTTTTCTGAATCCTTTTTTTGATCCATGGAATCACTGTAAGGTAGGATGGAAGCCTCGCGGTGATTTTTAAGTGTGTGTAATGTTCATGTTTCCATTCTGCTAATGACTAATGTTGAAGCTAGGAACATGCTGTTTGAATCATGCGAACATGCAACATAACCCCTGCATAATTGTTCTAAATTGTTGGGGAATTTTTTTGATTCAGTGTGTTATAGCACATTGACTATTAACAAACAAAATTTTCTTTTAAAAAGTGCTGATGATTCGGGAAACGAAACGAGTGAATAATTGCATGTTGTTTGATTCTAGTATGTAAAGCAGTCTGGCAAAAAGTGGCGCGTTGTGGATACTGGTTTAACAATAGGGGTGTAGTGCCTCATAAAAGTTGAATCACAGTAACATATTGGTAGCTTCTTCCTGTGCGTAATGGTTTATTGTAAATGTTTCAGGTTGTACCCAATTGCGTGATCATGATTCGGATGATGATTTTATGACACCTCCATCAAAGGAAGCTAAAAGCCAGAAACGAAAGAGAAAAGACGATAGCAAAGCAGTTAATGTAAAGGGGGAAAAAAGAAACAAAAACACAAAACTATGGTCTTTTAATAGTAGGAATGTAACACCCAGTATTTGGGTCTAGTAGTATTTAATATTTTCTAACTGTGAATTATTATTAAGTGTGTCAGAAAATAGGTGTGTTGTATTATTTGAAAATAAATGGGTAAAAGAGTCGAATAATTTATTGTGACTAATAAATTATTGAGTGTTTTAATTTTATTTAGTTGATGGTAAAATAAAATAATGTTTCCCCGTAAATGGTTTTTAAGTTCCAGACAATTATAAGTACGGGGAATGAAATCTAAACACTTGTAGTACACCTTTAAATGCTTGGGTCGGTCTCTTTTATCTATATACATACGTACGCATCATATATTATCATATATACATACATTATATGAGAAACCCTAGATTAACTCTTAAAATCACTTCCTTCCATCAAATTAATGATGCCAAATTCGAATTCAAGCTTCAAGATCAAAGGTTATCATCCTCTAATCATTCTAAACAACATGTAAGTCTCAATTTCTTGAAATTTATGAACCCTAAAATTTAGGTTCTTTGATGTTCTTGAGTATAATTCGAATTAAGGGTTTAGATTGGTGAAATTGATGTGAGATAAACTCACTAATGATGATAAGTAGCAAGATTCAAGCTAAAAGTTATTTTTGTTTAGTGTTTTTGAGGTTTGTGATGATTGAGATGAAATTAAGGCATGAAAGGATTATATAATTGTTAATTGATGTGTATTAAACTCATAAATGATGTTATTAGAACTTATTAATGATGATGATTAACATCAATGAAGCTAGGGTTTATGAATTGATTGAGTGTTCTTGATATTGATAATAATTAAGATAAAAGTTGTTTGATTAATATAAAGTCGAAGCTTGTAATGATCATATAGTTGTTAGTTGATGATTATATGTGGATTATAATCTAAACCTAGTTTAGAAATGGTGAATTTGATATATGATCATTAATAAAGTTAAATGGTTTAGTTGATACATGATGATGATTAGTTGTATTCAAACTAAATTGTGTAAAGTTGATTAGGTGTTCATGGTGATTATGATTGATTCATGAAGATAATTATGAGGGGTTTGATTAATTGTTGATGTTAGACGTTATTAATCTTGTTAATGGGTTAATTATATTAGTTAACAATGATTAAGATGGATAAAGGTGAGAATGTGATACTAATGATCATAATTTGGTAATTGATTATGAATATTGATGTTTATAATGGCTATTCCTAATCTTGGAAACTTACTTGATTTGATGTTGAAAGATGATCATAGTTTATTAAGTGATTGTGAATTGAGATGATTAAAGTGATTATTCATAATCTTGAAATGATACAAATTAAGTGATTTACGAAATGAGTAATAACTCAATGAAATAGAGATTATGAATCATGTTGTATGACTTTAACATGAGTTAATTATTATGAATGAGTTACTAACTCATTTTGTTTAATTATATTGTCAGATGTGCAGAAGGCTCAATGATATTAGACTACTGAGTGGATGCCTGAGGTGGTCGGTGAGTGGATCTCTAATCCTCAGCGTAACTTGGTTGTAACAAGTTTGGTTACAACAAGTAACGTATTATTACTTTATCCGTTGCATTGATGATTATGTTGATAGTAATAATACTGTTGATATGTTGACTAGTTGAATATGCGACTTGTTGATTACGTGATCACTTGAGTTAATTGGCCTTCGGGCATCAGTTGTTAATGAGGCAACGAGTTGTTGAACTGTTGGTTGGGCTAGTTGGTTATCCAAAGTTTAACACACCTCCTGTGTTAGTTGAAGATAATCACTAGCTATCGGTCTCGTCCGTATGGCCATACGGATAGGTTGGGTAAGTGTTCTTGGGGAGCCTCCCGGGTTTATGGTTATCCCCAGAGCCGCCGATCCTCATTATGGTGTTGTTGATTAGTTGAATGGTTGCATTGTTGAACTGATGCATTGTTGATGTGTTGTATTGTGTACTAGCTTGTTTAGGGATAATTGTTGTACACAAAGTTGTTGAGCTAAGTTAGGTTGTTGATTAGTTATCTGCTCACTTAGCGTTATGCTAATCCCCCACATTAACACTTCTTGCAGGTTTCGGTTTGAATAATGGGTGTGCAAGAAGTTGGGCTAGCAGGAATGTTTGACCACGAGGCAATACTCTGATAAGGGATTTGTATAATATAATGTTTCAAAGTGTTTTATATAACACCTCGGTTGAATAAATTATGTTTTGAAAATGTTGAATTTTATAAGTTGATAAAACGATGTAAATTATCACTATCTATTTGGACTTACGCTTCCGATTGACTATATTTAAATTAGTATAAATGAAGGGTGTTATAAGGAACCCACCAAGTGTTATAGTGGAGTTGCTTCATGTTTTAACAAAAGAACAAAAGAAAGCTGTGAGACAAAAGTTTGTATGGATGCTGGTAGGACGGTTGAGGAACGTTTAAAGGTTTTTTCTGAGAATCTGAATGACTGTCTTTCACGATACAAAATTAGTGATCTTAGCACTTATGGACTGGTAATTACTGTATACACAGTCATAAGGTTAATGACATTTATAAAAGCATCCTTAAAGATTGGATTGTATGATTTGTAGGTGTTCTTCCCGTTGCTGAATCGGAACCATTTTTGGTGTCTTGTCTTTGACCTAGATTCCGGGTATATCTTTGTACTTGATAATTTGGTGAACGGTGACGCGGCAAATTATTATTACGACAAAGTACATGAAAACTTGGTACGCACTACTAGACGCCATCTTATTATTATGTTGTGTATAATAATAGGTTACAGATGTGCATAACAGTAGCTTGACCAAGAATGTTAATAAGCCTAAAAGATTGTACTATAATGCTGAATCATAGTACTTTTATTTCAGAATCGTAGTATATTTAATGTTGAATCATAGTTTGCTTGTTGCTGAATCATAGTAATTTTATTTCAGCATCGTAGTATATTAAATGCTGAATCATAGTATAATTACTATGGAAGGAAATGTACATGAGTATAATATTTGATGTTTCTTAATGTTAGTTAGATCACCTTGAAACTGTGATGCGTTTGATACACGTAATGTTTTGTCAGAGTGACATGATTTTGTTAAAGTTATGCGAAATGGTTAGTATATATTGTATTAAAAATACAAAATGTGGTACGCCAACAGATGTGCGCACTAGTAGTGGGGTTAAGAAGGTTAGCCACAAGAGACTTGGTGTCTCGGAAATGACTATAGATTAACTTAATTCAAGGTTACGCATGATTTAGGTTATCTTAATACAAGGTTAAGCCTATAGATGTCCGTAAGAGTAGCTTGATTTAGATTGGTGTAGTTATGATTAAAGGTTGAACTATAATGATGAATCATAGTTTGTTTGTTTTTGAATCATATTATTTTTAATGCAGAATCATAGTATGTTTCACGTTGAATCATAGTATAGTTACTACGGAATGAACGTATATGAATACTCTATTTGATGTTTCTTAGTCTAAGTTATTTCACCTTGAAAGTGTAATGAGTTTGATTCAGTTACTGTTTTGTGAATAATTAGGAATCAGCATGACATGCTGTTATTGACCATGTTTGAAATGGCTAGTAAGCTGTGTATATAAAATACCAATTGTGGTACGCCATGATTTGTGCACAATAGTAGTGGTGTTAAGAAGGTTAGACACAAAGATAATTAGTGTCTCGGAAATGACTTTAGATTATCTTAATACAAGGTTAAGCATGGTGAGATATAGTATAATAATGCTGAATCATAGTTTATAATTGGCAGAATCGTAGCAGAGTTAGTGGTGAAGCATAGTATAATGATTGCTGGATCATAGTATATAAAGCAAGTGTTGTATGTATCTGAAGCATATTTGTTTTATCAAATAACGGTGATATTATTGACTCACCTGCTGTTTATTTTTGAAATTGCAGAGGGATCGGTTTTGTGAATACTTAGAAAGAAAGCAGCACTCTATAGTTAAAGACATGCGACGAGTTGTTCCATGTAGACTGGGATTAGCGTGGCAAACAAATTTCAATGGGGTAGATTGTGGAATTTTTTTAATGCGCCACATGGAAATGTTCAAGGGATCAAGGGACTTTGAAGCAGGATTAAGAGTGGAGAATAACAGACAACAGGCACAGCTAGATGATCTTCGGAAAAAATACGCATCAAAGATATTGCTTTCTGGGCTGAACACATTGGCTTTTAAAGTCGAGTTTGAATCGAAGGATCATGATAAACTTCCCATGGACTTTAAGAAAATGATAGAAGCGACGGCAGACAAGATAAGAGATAAAAAGTTGGCGGCGTTTGGAAAGTGAACACAATGTGGTTAACGTAAAGAGTTAAAGAATTGATTTATTTTTTCGAATGTCCTTTTGTTGAAATACATACTTGTATCACATTGACATTGAGTATGCTATAAGCATTGCTGAACTATTTTTTGATTCTATGTATGATGTTTTGGATTCATATTTATCACAGCTTGAAAAGTTGTTGGCGTAATCTACTTATGAAGCTAAGTTTATTGAAGGTCTGGAACAATGCATTTGTAGGCTGAATCAACTATTTTAAATACAGAATTATTGTTGGCTGATTTTCTTGATGGAAACCCAGCTTGCCTAGCATATTGTGTGTAAAACTCATAAGCAACGTCTACACTTTCAAAAGACATTCCGATCACTGGTTTGCTATCATCGGGAACATCGGGCACCCAGTATGGTACACCTTCCGTGGAGAGACGCATAACACCAACCGATATTGTGTTCGTCAACATTCCACCGCCTGTTCACAAAGATTAAAACGCCCATAAATACATAAACGAATCAAACGAAAGTGACAACACATATGCTACCATACTATAGATATTTTTGTTTCTAATAATAACTGCTACTACTTACTGAATCATAATCATTTATAATTCACTTGGCATGGGTAACAATGCAAACACATTACTATCGACAGCTAAAATATGATAGAAGCAGGTGATATTTGCAAAAACAAAAATAAAAAGAATCGACAATTCACCAACAACATACCGAAACCGGTAACACGCAAGTTTGAAACCATATTCAAAATAACTTACTCGCTTCAGATGTGCTTGCAAGATCGTCAGAATCATCCGTAGAATACGTATCTACAAGTTCCATCAATTGATCGCCGTCCGCCATTTCGATTACCCGTATATCAAATAGTAATACAATCACTACTGGAAGCACGTTTCTTCACAGTTCCGATGTTCTCAAAACTAACGACCCCGATACGAGTGAACGTTTGGTTTGTGCTAATGTTGATTATAGAAAAATATGCAGCAAGATAGAAGGATATGATATGCTGATCTGATCTAAAAGTATACAAAATGGAAGTATCGTATATCTTGTACAATGAAGAATATCATATATGTTTTCCAATCAAGATGAGAAGATTCTAAATAATGATTGTTTATTGTTTCCTACTGATTGTTTATAGTTTCCTAAAGTTAAGGAGTCTCAAACGTGAAAAAAACCCGCCCACTTTTATTGTTTTTAAATTTTAGAATTTATTAAATAATAGAACAAATAAAAAATGTCTAATATACCCTTTGACTTCAATTTGAAATGATTGGCTATAAAGCATTCTCCATTTTCTCCACCAAATTTCCTTTCTTTTTAGATCCCCTAACTATATATATATATATATATATATATATATATATATATATATATATGGTAGTGATCAAGAGGGAAGTGCCTTTTTGAGGGTAAGGGGGAAGCGTTAGTATGCATCAAGAAGCATATTACAATTATCAATCAAAATTAAACGTCAACAAAAAAATATTTTTATTGGTAAATAGTAATAAAAATCGATGCTATAAAGAATATTTTAACGAATGAATTTCATTTTTAAGTTATAACATTAATTGATGAATATTTATTTGATAAATTGTTAATATGTAGTGTGATGCATATTAACTAATATGCATCGCGATGCATATTAAAACTTCACATTATTTGAAAGATATTTTTATTGTTAATATGCATCACAATGTATATTAACTAATATGCACCGCTGTCACACCCCCAAAATCGATAATCGTGTTTAATGATAGTTTAGCGGAAGCATTATCATTTATTAGCGGAAGCATATATGTATTAGTTAAACAGCGAGGGCGCTGACGTTAGCAGTATACATTTATTTTATCAGAGCTTATGATCATTGCAGAACAGTAATTAAGATGCCATTAATATAAAAGTATTCACAAAAACTACGACTTGTCAAGTTGTAGAAGTAAAGTGTTGTAAAAATACATTTGTCCCAAAAGTGGCATCCTAATTCGTCGTGGGTAACTTACGTCCTTTATGCATGCATCAGTACCTGAGTCCTAATTCCCTGAAAAACATAGTAAAACGTCAACATTGAATGTTGAGTGAATTCACAGGTTTTAGTTTTTAGTGGTCAAACCAAGTTATGAATAAATCATTCATTTACAATGAAACATAAAGTTTATAAGTTTGGTAGGAAATACAAGTTATTCTAGTTAAAGAAAACATTTCCTATATAAAGTAAGAATGTCATTCTTACTACAAGTAAATAGTTGTGTAGGAAACACAAGTTTAATAAAAAACATTTCCTCATAAGTAGTTGCAGGAAACAAGGGTTTAACTAATCAAAGCAAACATTTCCTATCAATTGTGTAGTTCCAAATAAGTAATCTCAAGAAAGTACCATTTCCAAACTAAGTTTGTAGTTTAATAATCGTTGTTAATACAAGTTAATCGTTAAGTAGGAAAACAGGTCTATTCAGATATGATAAACATTTCCCAAATGCTTTGTAAGGAACACAAGTTTATCCAATCAAGGAAAACATTTCTATAATAGTTAAGAGTTAGAAATACCAGTTTATCCAATCAAGGAAAACATTTCTAAAAATAGTTATGCGTTAGAAATACTAGTTTATCCAATCAAGGAAAACATTTCTAAAATAGTTATGCGTTTAGAAACACTAGTTTATCCAATCACATAAAACATTTCTAAAATAGTTATGCGTTTAGAAACACTAGTTTATCCGTACAAGGAAAACATTTCTAAAATAAGGCAAACGTGTAGGAACACCTATCCTATTAGTTATCACAGGAAATACAAGTTTAACATTTAAGTAAACATTTCCTAAAAAGTAATTGTGTAAGAACACCCATCCTATTAGTTATCACAGGAAATACAAGTTTAACATTTAAGTAAACATTTCCATTTCAATAGTTACAGGAAAATCAGGTTTAACAACAAAGTAAACATTTTCCAACAGATAGTTGACAGGAACACAGGTTTAGCAAATAAAGTAAACGTTCCAAAATAAATAGTTGACAGGAAACACAAGTTTATCATTTAAGTAAACATTTCCTTTAAAAGTAGTCGTGTAGGAACACCTGTCCTAATTTGTTATCACAGGGAATATCCTTCCCAAAACAATAGTTGAGTAGTTTAAGTGGGAAATATAGACTATGATCCCTCTAAGGTGAGCGACACCTTTAAAGTTAAAGTACGACTCCTAGTACTATAACCAATCCATGACCAGTTGTGTTTTTGCCGCAGTAACAATCTAAGTATACACTCCTCGTTACGACTGCCGTCGTGTGGTTGGAATGACCAACGAGTTATGTTTCCTGGGAGGGTTGTCAAATCGATAGTACTATCTGTATACTCAGTGGCTAGAGTCACCTAGCTAATGGTTATAGGTTGTAAGCACTGGGACTTATGTGCACTACAACTACCTCTCGTAAACCTAGGATCGTACCAAGATGCGTTTGTCTTAATTCCCAAAATAGTTATGAAAAATCATTTCATACAAATAGTTCAAGTTTAACATATGAAAACCTTTCATATAAACAGTTTAAGTTTAAGAACACGAACACATTCATGTTAATCAATAGTTTATAGTAACATGCAGAGCAATTATTTAATAAAGCAAGTAGCATGTTATAACACATTGTTCTATGTTTTCCACCCCTGGTTTTAAAAGCATTTAAAACAGTAGAAAATAGGGGCTGTGAACTCACGGTTTGCAAGTCTTCAGCTAGTAATACACAGTAGTCCGAATGTGCCTCTCAAATACCTAGACACAATTAAATATACTTTACATAAGTATATGGACTAATCGTTAAGTTGAAATGTTTATAACATTTCAGTTGTTGGTGATATTTGCGTTGAAATAATCGTTGCGTACAAGTATATATTTACATATACTTATTAGTTGAATATCTATATTTATATATATATATATATATATATATATATATATATATATATATATATATATATATATATATATATTCAAAGTTTATTGTCATCGTTTATGTTTACAACATAAATACGTTTGTTATAAAAATAATATTGTTAAGTCATATATATATAGAAATACATTTTGACGAATTGTCGTATCTATATATATATAAATAAGTCTAAGTTGTCGTTTTCTATTTATATATATTTATATATATAAATAATTGTTGTTTGCATTAAAATCGTAACTCGATTTAAGTTTGCGTTTTTAGGTTTCGTTTAACCCATTGGGCTTTGGCCCAATACCCTTGGCCCAATCATAAAGTTAATTGATTTAGCCCACTAACGAGGCCCAAATAGACATGGCCCATTAGATGAGGCACAAATACATTACTTAATTACTTAGCCCATTTACAAAATATACTTAGGCCCATTAACAATGTAACTTTTGACCAGTTATGGAAATATAAGTTTTTAATCTTAGCCCAATAGGACTCGGCCCAACTGCTCTTCAAAAAAATTAATATTACATTAAAGCAGGTCATGGGGTTTGAACCCATGACCTTTCGCTTCAAACTTCTAGCTTTACCATTAAGCTATCGCCTGCTTTTGTGTATAACTTGCAAATTTTATCCTTATATGTACTAATAACCATTTAGCCAAAAAATGAAATTAAGTGAGATTAAAAGAGGTTACAAGTAGGGCTCGACCCTGTGACCTTTGGTTCAGTTACACTCGCCTCAACCAGTAGGCTACATGCCTACATTTGCTTATGTATTGTTTAGTTTATTTATTTAAGCACTAAATACTAGTTTGTTTTTAAAAAGAAATGACATTAAAATAGGTCACAGGTATCGAACCTGTGACCTCTCGGTCCATACTCATCACCCTTAACCACTAGGCTAACTTTAGTTATTTGTTTTTAAATGTAACATAAAGTATTTATGTGTTAGATGTACTTATTAAAATTTACAGTAGCTATGTTCGTCTCTGTTATACATACACACATATGATCTTTATTTTAAATCCATTTTTAACATGATCAATCCAACACAACATGATAGATTAACATATTATAATATGTTTTTAACAATTTATGATACAATCATCAACCAAATTTCATAATTTATAATAATTTATATAAATGAAATAAAGATGGAGAAAATCCTCACAATGTGATTTTGGATGGAGATTATGATGATGATGAGCGACAGATGATGATGACGAAATGAGATGATGATTACGTGATCATTTTTGGTGTTTGATTGTTTGATGATTTGAAGTGTTTTGAAGGAATGAGGATGATAGTGATATGGTTTTCTTCCTCCTGTTGCTGCTTGTTCTCCCTCTGTTTCCAGTCGATCAAACCACAGGGATGAAGAAAGGTGTTGATGAATGTGAATTATTGGTGCCCAAGGAAGAAGTGTATAAGAAAAGTTTTGGGTCGTAAATTTCAAAGGAACGTATGGAGGGAGTAGCAATCTGTCTCCCTGATATTTTGTTTTGGTTATTTGTTTGGGTTTTTAACCCGTTAATTTCGTGTACGGGTATAATTTGTGGTACCTCGTGTACTAATCAATTATTCTTTAGTTTAAATTTTATATTAAACTTAGTAATTGATAATTATAAAAATGAAATATTTTATCAAAGTAATTAATAAAATAATTTACAGTAGTGGTACTGTACAGTTAAATTGAGTGCCAGATTTCAGTCAAATTTGGAATTTATATTTTGAAGTAATGTTCCAAATACTAAAACAGTAACGGGAAAATAAATACTTTTATTATTTTCGACCTTTAGGTACGTTTTATAATTGTTTCTGTTCGTGTATAACGCGTCCTAAATAGCAGTCTAAAGGTTTCCGTTTTATTTTTGTTCTAATACTTTTCTATAATAATTTCAAACAAAAATTATTCAAAAGTATTTTGAAGTTCTTTTCGGAACTTGATAATTCGCGTTTGATACGTTTAATATTAAACGTATAAGTTATTATATTATTTCAATAATATAAATATCTAATATTTGTAATCAATAATTTTCGAATTATTAATTATTTTGTATCACCAACTTTATTGTATTTACTTTGTCGAGTTTAATATGTTCATTTTGTACGTAATTATATATACATATAACTACAAGTCTAATACATCACGTATCACATAGTAAGTTTCACAAAACTTAACACATAAAATCGTTTTGAATTCACTAATCAGGGAATTACTCTAGGTAATGCGTGTAATTAGGTAAAAATTAGTACCCTAATTTGAGGATTGTCACAACCGCGATGCATATTAACGGATTTGGATCTAATATTCATAAATCGATGCTATAACTTGAAGAAAGAATTTATCAAGGAAGCTTAACATTCATAGCATCGATTCTGATTAACATTTACTAAATTTCAGTTTGCTTTTTTCGAGATTTGTATGGGTGAATGTAATATGCTTCCTGATGCAAACTAACGCTTCCCCCCTTCCCCCAAAAAATGCACTTCCCTCTGGATCATTCCACTATATATATACCTGATAAATAAATATAGCAGAATGCTAACAGTAATCTTTAAGGCTATAATTAATATTTTTTATATATAAATATATAAGTACTATACGACAATTTATTAGCTCGTGTTACCCTTAAATTGAAATTACTAATACACTAACACTAAGTCACTAACACCATCCAATCCCACTAAGGACAGGCTATGAGAGGTAAAATGTAGACAGTCATACCCATTCTCAAAGGAAAAGTATAACTCCCCTCATTTTATATCACAATATTATATTAAGTTTAACGGAAGCGTATACTTACAATACTTATTTCATTATGACATAGCATTGAAATTTTCGCAAACATTATACAATCTGTTTACTACCAAACCAAACACCGTTAACTTGTTTACAAACCGGGGCATTATATACTACAAAACATTGTTTATAACAAACTGGATCAGAGTTGCAAGTTTCAAACATTCCCAGCATCAAAACATCATTCCTGACTACCCACAAAGTAAACATAACCTGCAGGAAGTAATTTGAGGGATTAGCACGAAGCTAAGTGAATGGTTAATCAACCACAATTCAATTTAGCTAGCAATTTGTTCACAACCAATAATGTAACAAATATCGTCAAGAGGAACGGTGGTTCCTAAGGACCCTGTGCCGGGTGGCCCCTTCAGAACACTTAAATCAACTGTAGGCCAAAACAGTGATTAACCGCTAACTTAATGTTAATCTTCATCAACACATGTACGCAACCCTGTGTTGACCAATATTAGCAATCAAGTCCAACTGACGATCTAGTTGACCTCTGTATTTTACAATCAAGCTCACAGGCTAATCAAACCACCAATCAAATGGCATATCATTTCAAAGTTAACATTCTATCAATAGTAATCCGATAATTACTGATTGAAATCAAACTGACACAACCAAACAAAACTGTGAGTTTCAAATCCACTCACCTGACTGTCTCGATTCACTTACTCAGCTCTCTTATCTCGCTGAGTCCTCTGCTGATCTGAGAATCAACAATCAAATATAAATTAGAATTCAGAATCATCAATCCATAACATTAGGAACTTAATACAATTAACATTACAATCACAAGTTCCTAGTTACATATTATGAATCACAACATAGCTATTATTGAAACACCCTACTCGAAAATACAAGGATTTTTTTTTTTTTTTTTTTTTAAAGGAAGCGCAAGTTTAGATACAAACCATTGAATTGCATATTTACATTTCAAAATGGCAATTCAAATACATACAGTCTTTAAACTAGATCATCCTAGACATTACACACGATAAGTTTAGTGTTATAGAAGTCCAAAACTTAATGTCATAACATTGACACAGTAACAAAACAGAGTGAGCTTGTCAAACATTCCATTCTTATTGTACTTCTTGCCCACCCACATACCAAAGTAAACCTGCAAGAAGTAATGAGGGGTTAGCACGAAGCTAAGTGAATAAATCTCAAACTATCACCTAACTTAGCTTAACAATTGAATACAGCAAAGCATAGTAACAGTTAATCATGAAGGATCGGTGGTCCTTGGAGTACCCTCATGCCGCGGTGGTTCCCCAAGTAACACTTAAACCAACTGAAGGCCAATCAGTGGCTAAACCGATAGTTTGGTACTATTACTACTTACATCATAATTTCAGTGAACAACACATGTACAAGGTACTTATGATGTCCAAAGTAATAGTACTCAAACCCAACACACGTTGACCCCCGACATTCATATAGTCCACAACCATCAAGGCAATCAAGGACACCAATAATCAAGCTAAATAAAGCCATCATGGCAAATTATTAACTTAACAATGAAAACAGTAAATTCACGTTTACCCGTTGTAACCATATTGTTACAACCAAATTAAACTAACAGTCCAAGATTCACTCACCCTTGTCGACTGTAGTCTCCACTCAAAGATCTTATCTTATTGAGTCTTCTGGTTATCTGAGAACACGATCAAAACCCGAGTTAGCCTCTAATGTTTAGAATTTATAATATAACATTCACATAATTAATGTCGTATAATGCTCATACTATATTTTCAATACTCGTTAAATAACATAAGCACACAAGTCACAAGTTGTCAAATTCGTCAAAGTAAAACTGACAAACGCGATCCTGATAAGGTGTGGCTGGATCGCGTTCCTTAACACCAAAATATTCTGTTGCCAAAATACACTTGCAAACGCGATCCGGGAAAAGGAGCTGGATCGCGTTCCAAGGAACAAAATCCGTTGATCCAATTTAACACTAGCTAACGCGATCCGTATTATAGGGACTGGATCGCGTTCATACGTACAAAATTATAACACCCCATATTTTCAAGACAAATTTTTTTTTTTTTTTTTTTTTTTTTAAACAACCTGGAAGCGTTATCCCATTCAACAACATTTACATATAAGATAATATCGAAAGTTAGTTATTACACAAAACTATCATTAAGTTATTTCATTACAAACCAAAAATCTAGTGGTGTTATTTATACAAACGTTTACGCCAAAACAAAAGTAATCAAGAGTTGCCAGCTTGTCAAACATTTCACCCAAAACCTCTCAACCGAGCATAAGCAAACTTAACCTGCAAAAGTGAGGTGGGGGATTAGCACGAAGCTAAGTGAATAACGATTCCAACAATCTAACTTAGCATAAACAATCAACTCACAACAATCAACTAATAGTAACAATCAAATTAGAGGATCGGTGGTTCTTGTGGTACCCTCAGCCCGCGGATGGCCCACCAAGAACACTTATAATCCACTGCAGGCCAATACAGAGATTTTACCGATAGTTCAATGCTATCTTTAATCAGTATGGACGAATTCACAACGAATGTTCATCAATACCATAAAGATTAACCTATAGCAACTAAACCCAATGGAAATTGACCTCTATCATTCCAACCTATCATGGAATGAGTCACTAGCAATCAATCATTTAGCCACAATCAACTTATCAATAACTCACAATATCAATCTACTTAAAATTGATGTAACTAAATTGTTAACACCAATTTAAACTGTGAGAACCAGTCACTCACCTGTCTCGTTTCAAGCTCCACTCAAAGATCTAATTTTATTGAGTCGTAGTCGGATCTGAAATACAAAAGAATTTCAAGTCAATCCTCATAGTATATTTACATAACTTAATATCAACAATCGAACAAGTATTAAGTCATATAAACATATTATGCAAGCAAATATCACATTATAAGCTCAAGTTAGAAAATCACTATCCAGCCAAGGGAATCCGGCCGTATTCCTTGGAATCCGGCCGTATTCAGACGAATCCGACCGTATTCCAGTGAATACGTCCGTATTCCCCAGTCATTTCTGCTTCAATTTCAACCAGAACTCCATTTAAGGAATCCGGTTGGGAATACACCCCGGGAATACGCCGTATTCCCTTGAATCCGTCCGGATTCATGGGAATCCGACCGTATTCCCACGTTTACCAGACCTGCACATTTTACCCAGTTCCTGCACAACACAACTACGAACCAAAACCCAAAAATCCATCAAACTGAGTTCAAAGCTTGCAATTTCATCAAAATTTCGCCACTAGAACTTCTATTAACAACATATAACAAGAAATCAAACACCAATTCATTACAATCCATCAAAATCACCTATGACCTAATAATCTCATATTCAATCTAAAACTCAAGAAATCTATCAATTTATTCATGTAATCACCATCAAATCAGTTTATAATCATACCCTTAGCTATTACACCTTCAAACAACTATCAATTCTATCATTCAAGCAATTCATCAAATATTCATTGTTTAGGTTATTGAAGAACTTACCTACACTTCAAGAACAAAGAGGTGACTATGATGATGATAATAGATTAAGATTGCAACTTCAATCTTGAATATTTCTTGTATAATGATCACTAGCAATTGTTTAGGGATTTTTGTTTGAGAGGAAGTTGAGAAACAAGATTGAAGAACTCACAAGAAGTTTGAGGAACAACTTAAGTCGGCCCCTTTGTTTTAAATTAAACCGCCTCATTTACACACAGTGTAATATTATACCCCTTTTTGACCTATTGTCTGGAACCTCGCTTTCAGTTGCGATAAAACTATTTTATTTTACCGTCACCTAAATTTATTTAAAACAAATGACATTTCACTAGTCACAATATTTCCTGAGGCTTATTTACCTATAAATTTAACAATCAAACACCAATACAATTAAATATCACAATTTAATATAAAGAAATACCTGTTTCTCCTAGGCCCGATTTGGGGATGTTACAAATCTTCCCTCCTTAAGAAGATTTCGTCCCCGAAATCTCACTAGACATAAACAAACTAGGATATCTAGTTCTCATACTCTCCTCGGTTTCCCATGTTAAATCGGCACCCAAGCTATGCTTCCATTTAACCAACACCATCGGGATTTCCTTTCTACGAAGCTTGGTCACTTTTCTATCTAAAAGTTCAACAGGTTCTTCCACCAATTTCTTACTTGGGTCAACTCTAAGATCTTGCAAAGGAAGGATTTGAGATTGATCCTCCACATTGCACTTTCTTAAATAACAGACATTAAATGTATCATGAATACCAGCTAATTCAGGAGGAAGTTCCAAAGAAACCGATTGGTCATTAATTACTTGCCGAACTTTAAATGGACCAATATAACGAGGAGCTAACTTTCCACGCTTACCAAATCTAATAACACCCTTCCACGGAGAAACTTTCAAATATACAAGTTCACCTTCAACAAACACAACGGGCCGTCTACGTGGATCAGCGTACTGTTTCTGCCTATCTCTAGCTGCTTTCAATTTCTCACGTGCAACCTTAACTTTATCAGCTGTAATCTGAACTATTTCGGGACCCGCAAACTGCTTTTCTCCTGCTTCTAACCAACATGCTGGAGTTCTACAACGGCGGCCATACAACATTTCGTACGGTGGCATACCAATACTAGAATGGTAGGAGTTGTTATACGCAAACTCTATCAAAGGTAAGTGTGAATCCCAAGAACCGCCATACTCAAGTACACAAGCTCTTAACATATCCTCTAAAGTCTGAATAGTACGTTCTGACTGCCCATCCGTTTGAGGATGATAAGCTGTACTGAGATTAATTCTGGTACCCAATTCACGCTGCAAACTCTGCCAAAACCAGAAACAAACCGAGAATCTCGATCGGACACAATAGATAAAGGAATACCATGTCTTACCACAATCTCATTAATATACAAAAGAGATAACCGCGTCAAAGAAGCAGTCTCGTTGGTGGCAAGAAAATGAGCACTTTTAGTTAAACGATCGACAATGACCCAAATCATATCATTCCTTTTCTGTGTACGAGGCAACTTAGTAACAAAATCCATAGTAATATGTTCCCACTTCCACTCAGGGATATCCAACTGTTTTAATGTACCATAAGGTTTCTGATGTTCTGCTTTTACTTGGGAACATATGTGGCAAGTTTCCACCATTCTAGCAACATCGGTTTTCATCGTTGGCCACCAATATAACGATTTCAAATCATTATACATTTTCGTACTCCCTGGATGTACTGATAACCTCGATTTGTGTGCCTCAATCAATATTAAATCCCGAAGTCCCCCAATCAATGGAACCCAAACTCGAGACTGAAAAGTTTTCAACCCCCGAGAATCATCAACCAATAAATCTTTTCTTTTCAACAAAATTTCAGATTTTAAATTCTGATCTAACAACGCTTCTAACTGTGCCACTCTCAACTGAGAAATTAAATCAGAAGATATTTCCAATCGCATAAAGTAGACTCGATTAGAAGATACCTTTCGACTTAAAGCATCGGCTACTACATTAGCTTTACCTGGATGATATCGGATTTCACAATCATAATCCTTAATCAATTCTAACCAACGGCGCTGTCTCATATTAAGCTCTTTCTGAGAAAACATGTACTGGAGACTTTTATGATCTGTACATACAATGCATTTAGTACCGTATAAATAATGTCTCCAGATCTTTAAAGCAAATACCACAGCTGCAAGTTCCAAATCATGCGTAGGATAATTTCTTTCATGAGTTTTGAGCTGACGAGAAGCATACGCAATAACACGATCACGTTGCATTAAAACTGCACCCAACCCAGCATGCGAAGCATCACAATAAACCACAAAACCATCGGAACCATCAGGAAGTGCTAACACTGGAGCTTGACACAACAACTGCTTAAGAGTCTGAAAAGAAGATTCTTGTTGATCACCCCACTGAAACTTAATATCTTTCCTAGTCAATCGAGTCAAAGGACCAGCAATCTTAGAAAAATCTTGGATAAATTTCCGATAGTACCCAGCTAAACCAAGGAAACTTTTAATCTCAGAAGGGGATTTAGGAGCATTCCAATTCATAACAGCTTCTACCTTAGAAGGATCTACTTTAACTCCATCATTACAAATGATATGACCAAGAAATTGCACCTCTTGAAGCCAGAATTCACATTTAGAAAATTTAGCATAAAGGTGTTCTCTTTTCAGAATTTCCAAAATCAACCTCAAATGACGTTCATGTTCGGACTCAGATTTAGAATAAATCAATATATCGTCGATAAACACAATTACAAACTTGTCTAGAAAAGGTCGACATATACGATTCATTAAATCCATGAAAATAGCAGGGGCATTAGTCAATCCAAAAGGCATGACTAAGAACTCATAATGTCCGTACCTGGTGCGAAAAGCAGTTTTAGGAACATCTTCCTCACGTACTCGCACCTGGTGATAACCGGATCTCAAATCAATCTTAGAAAAATAAGATGATCCTTGCAACTGGTCAAAGAGTTCATCAATTCTGGGCAAAGGGTATTTATTCTTCACCGTTCTCTTATTAAGTTCCCTATAATCGATACACATACGTAAAGTACCATCTTTCTTTTTCACAAACAATACCGGAGCACCCCACGGGGAAGAACTCGGCCTTATAAATCCTTTATCTAACAATTCCTGAATCTGACCCATCATTTCCCGAATTTCAGCTGGAGCTAATCTATAAGGAGACTTAGCTACTGGAGTCGAACCAGGAATCAAATCAATCTGATATTCTACTTCTCTTACAGGGGGCAAACCAGACAATTCATCAGGGAACACCTCCGGGTATTCAGAAACCACCCGGATATCGGAAATGGATTTCTTCTCTATTTTATTATCAACCACATAACACAAATAAGAATCACAGCCCTTGACTAAAGATTTTCTAGCCTTCATCACAGAAATCAACGGAATGTTACCTCTTTCCCGTTCCCCTCGAGCCACAACGTGAGACTCATCAGAGACGGGAATTTTTATAATCTTTCTATGACAATCAATATTAGCCTTATTTAAGCTCAACCAATCCATACCAATAACCGCATCGAAACTCGGAATTGGCATTAACAGAAAGGAAACCAGAAAATTATGACCCTCTATTAGTATACTAGCTCCAGTTACCGATGTGGTAACAGGAACTACCTTACCATTAGCAATTTCAACTTCTAACGGTTTCACAATCAAAGAGGGAATCAATTTCAGTCTATCACAAAATTTCACAGATATAAACGAGCAATTTGCACCAGAATCAAATAATACACGAGCTGGTACAGAATTTATGAGAAATGTACCCGTTATAACGTCTTCAGTAATGACAGCTTCATCCACTGTCATTTGAAAAGCTCGACTAGCAGCTACTGGTGGTACTTTCCTCTTTTGACCGGAGGATGAGGAACCCTTAGCCATACCCATACTCTGTCTCTTAGCCTCTGTACAATCTCCAGCTCGATGCCCCTCTTTTTGACAATTCCAACACACGCTATTAGGAAACGTACAATCCTTGGCAGCATGTCCAAAAGTTCCACACTTAACACATCTCGAAGTTTGGGGAGTACAAGGACCATTATGTCTAGCTCGACATTTGTTACAATAATTACTATCCATTGGATTAAACCTCCGATTCTGCTGACCACCTTGCCCCTTTTGTTTACTAGATGAATCTCCTCTTTGTTTCTGTGAATACCTTTCCTTATTCATAACTCTTTTAGCTTGAATATCACCATCCACCGAACGAGCATAATCGTACGCTTGTGAAAGAGAACCAGCTAATCTCACTGAAGTACGGTAATCTGGAGGCAAAGTCTTCACAAAATGCTCAATCTGAGTTCTATCAGTCGGAACCCACTGTCTCACAAATCGCAATTTATCAGAAAATTGCTTGATAAGCTCTTCAATCGACATTTGATCCGTCTTCTGTAAATCGAGAAACTCTTGTCTAATACGTGATAAGTTGTACTCTGAACAGAATTGCTTACAAACTTCAGCATGAAAGTCTGACCATCTAATCATTTTGATTTGTTCCGATGTCAATGGAGCAGTTACAGCATCCCACCATGACATTGCTTGACCCTTTAACAGCTGAACCGCATATGGTACTTTATCTTTTTCTTCACAATGGCAAACTTCCAATTTTCGCTCCACATCACGTAACCAATCTAAAGTGTCAGTAGGATTAGTACTTCCAGAGAATGAAGAAGGATTGGTGGACATAAAAGTCTTAAGTGAACAACCCACTTTTAACTGCTGAAATGAAGGAATCGCATGTATCTGATAACTAGGAAATCCGGAAGAAGGAAAAGGTACAGTAGTTTGATAACCATAACCTTGTTGCTGCTGCTGAGAAACAAAAGGTATAGATACCGGAATCCGCTCAGAAGATACAACGGGAGGAGCAGTAGTTATAACAGGCGGCTGAGTATGAATAGGCTGTCGAGAAGGCCCAGCCCGTTCATTCTGTAATTCCAACACCCGATTCTCTAATCTCATAATGTATTCTTGGTCAGTTTCTGTTTCCACCCCTCTTGGATTAGACATTCCATTGTGCTCCTGACTTTCTGGTGGTGCATTGATCTGAGAGGCTTCATTCAGAGTATGGACAGGTTGCTCATTATCCGTCATTTCTGAAATCACATCATATCTCAAAATTCGTTAATCATTAGTACTAGCAAACTAATCAAATTTCCTTTCCTAACTAATCCCCATAACATGAAATGTTTGACCAACGGAAATAAGTTTAGGTATGAACACCTAGAATGTTCATTCCCATAAACTTACGCTCTGATACCAACTTATAACACCCCATATTTTCAAGACAAATTTTTTTTTTTTTTTTTTTTTTTAAACAACCTGGAAGCGTTATCCCATTCAACAACATTTACATATAAGATAATATCGAAAGTTAGTTATTACACAAAACTATCATTAAGTTATTTCATTACAAACCAAAAATCTAGTGGTGTTATTTATACAAACGTTTACGCCAAAACAAAAGTAATCAAGAGTTGCCAGCTTGTCAAACATTTCACCCAAAACCTCTCAACCGAGCATAAGCAAACTTAACCTGCAAAAGTGAGGTGGGGGATTAGCACGAAGCTAAGTGAATAACGATTCCAACAATCTAACTTAGCATAAACAATCAACTCACAACAATCAACTAATAGTAACAATCAAATTAGAGGATCGGTGGTTCTTGTGGTACCCTCAGCCCGCGGATGGCCCACCAAGAACACTTATAATCCACTGCAGGCCAATACAGAGATTTTACCGATAGTTCAATGCTATCTTTAATAAGTATGGACGAATTCACAACGAATGTTCATCAATACCATAAAGATTAACCTATAGCAACTAAACCCAATGGAAATTGACCTCTATCATTCCAACCTATCATGGAATGAGTCACTAGCAATCAATCATTTAGCCACAATCAACTTATCAATAACTCACAATATCAATCTACTTAAAATTGATGTAACTAAATTGTTAACACCAATTTAAACTGTGAGAACCAGTCACTCACCTGTCTCGTTTCAAGCTCCACTCAAAGATCTAATTTTATTGAGTCGTAGTCGGATCTGAAATACAAAAGAATTTCAAGTCAATCCTCATAGTATATTTACATAACTTAATATCAACAATCGAACAAGTATTAAGTCATATAAACATATTATGCAAGCAAATATCACATTATAAGCTCAAGTTAGAAAATCACTATCCAGCCAAGGGAATCCGGCCGTATTCCTTGGAATCCGGCCGTATTCAGACGAATCCGACCGTATTCCAGTGAATACGTCCGTATTCCCCAGTCATTTCTGCTTCAATTTCAACCAGAACTCCATTTAAGGAATCCGGTTGGGAATACACCCCGGGAATACGCCGTATTCCCTTGAATCCGTCCGGATTCATGGGAATCCGACCGTATTCCCACGTTTACCAGACCTGCACATTTTACCCAGTTCCTGCACAACACAACTACGAACCAAAACCCAAAAATCCATCAAACTGAGTTCAAAGCTTGCAATTTCATCAAAATTTCGCCACTAGAACTTCTATTAACAACATATAACAAGAAATCAAACACCAATTCATTACAATCCATCAAAATCACCTATGACCTAATAATCTCATATTCAATCTAAAACTCAAGAAATCTATCAATTTATTCATGTAATCACCATCAAATCAGTTTATAATCATACCCTTAGCTATTACACCTTCAAACAACTATCAATTCTATCATTCAAGCAATTCATCAAATATTCATTGTTTAGGTTATTGAAGAACTTACCTACACTTCAAGAACAAAGAGGTGACTATGATGATGATAATAGATTAAGATTGCAACTTCAATCTTGAATATTTCTTGTATAATGATCACTAGCAATTGTTTAGGGATTTTTGTTTGAGAGGAAGTTGAGAAACAAGATTGAAGAACTCACAAGAAGTTTGAGGAACAACTTAAGTCGGCCCCTTTGTTTTAAATTAAACCGCCTCATTTACACACAGTGTAATATTATACCCCTTTTTGACCTATTGTCTGGAACCTCGCTTTCAGTTGCGATAAAACTATTTTATTTTACCGTCACCTAAATTTATTTAAAACAAATGACATTTCACTAGTCACAATATTTCCTGAGGCTTATTTACCTATAAATTTTACAATCAAACACCAATACAATTAAATATCACAATTTAATATAAAGAAATACCTGTTTCTCCTAGGCCCGATTTGGGGATGTTACAAAAATCATCTTGGGATCAAAATACACATAGCAACGCGATCCGGGCAAGGTTTTCGGGATCGCGTTCCAATGTTTTTCAACAATGGTTTAGACCTGTAACTAGTTTCAGCTCGAACCAAAGACCCAAATTTCGTACAATATAATTATCAAACACGATTTTTACTTATAATTGACCTCTACAAACATGTGTAAACATATAGCAACAACTAATAGCATCATCTAACATCGCAATATACACATGCAACATGATTTCAACCTAATTTCAACCAAAACCCAAATTCACTCATTTTAATACATGAACACTTATTTGATTCGTTGAAATGGACATGAAATCAGTTTGTAATCATCACACAAACACATTTAAACCTAAACTAACACTATTTCAACATTAGTTTTCCCTAATTCAACTAATTCAAGCATGAATATGAAAATAGGTAAAATGCTTACAATGGAGATGATAATCAGGAAGAAGATGATGCAATGAAGATGAAGAACAAGTTGTATTCTCAATCACAGCCTTGAATTTAAGAAATCAGATTGCAAGATTTGTTTGAGAGATTATGTGAATTTCTTCACTATCAAAGTGAAAGTCAGGAGGTGAAATGAGGTGTTGTCAAAATGATAACACAGGTGTCGACTACACCTATGACTCAGCCCATTTTGGGTATAAATTATACCCGTCCTAAATCTATTGTCTGGAACCTAAAAATGCCCAATAGTTAAAATACTTTTATTATACCATCAACTAAATAAATTTAAAACAATTAATAATTCATTTATCACAATAAGCCAATTGACCAATTGACCTATTAATTTAGCTATCGAAATACCAAGTATTTAAAAATACAATTTAAATAGCAAATAAAATTAAGGGAAATACCGTATTTCGACTAGGCCACTTTTGAGGATGTTACAAATCTTCCCTCCTAAAGAAGATTTCGTCCCCGAAATCTCGCCACGCTCAAAAAGATTGGGATAGCGCGTCCTCATGCTAGACTCGGTCTCCCAAGTAAGATTCGGACCCAAACTATGATTCCACTTAACCAATACCATAGGGATTTCCTTCTTTCGAAGTTTAGTCACCTTACGATCCAAAAGCTCTACGGGTTCTTCTACAAGTCTTTGACTTAGGTCAACACGCAAATCTTGCAATGGAAGAACTTGGGATTGGTCCTCCACATTGCATTTTCTTAAATAGCACACATTGAAAGTATTATGAATACCCGACAATTCAGGAGGAAGATCTAACGACACCGTTTGATCATTGACAACATGTCGAATTTTAAACGGTCCAATGTATCTAGGAGCTAGTTTACCCCGTTTTCCAAACCTGATAACACCCTTCCAAGGTGAAACTTTCAAATAAACCAACTCGCCTTCTACAAACGAAACTGGTCGATAACGTGGGTCAGCATACTGTTTCTGCCTATCACGGGCAGCTTTCAATCTATCTCGGGCAATAGCTACCTTATCGGCTGTAATTTGGACTATGTCAGGACCCGCAAACTGCTTTTCACCCGCCTCTAACCAACAAGTGGGTGTCCTACACCTACGACCATACAACATTTCGTAGGGTGGCATGCCTATACTAGAATGGAAAGAGTTATTATAGGCAAACTCGACTAATGGTAAATGGGAATCCCACGACCCACCAAATTCTAGTACACATGCCCGCAACATGTCCTCCAAGGTTTGAATGGTGCGTTCCGACTGACCATCCGTCTGAGGATGATAAGCCGTGCTCAAGTTGACCCTAGAACCCAATTCACGCTGTAAATTCTGCCAAAAACCCGACACAAATCGAGAATCTCTGTCTGAAACAATCGACAACGGAATCCCATGTCTAATAACCACTTCATTAATGTACAATTGCGCCAATTTACTTAATGATGCCGTCTCACAAGTGGCAAGAAAATGAGCACTCTTGGTCAATCTATCCACAATTACCCAAATCATATCATTACCTTTAACAGTTCGAGGTAATTTGGTCACAAAATCCATGGTAATATGTTCCCATTTCCACTCGGGAATCTCTAGTTGCTTCAAAGCTCCATACGGTTTTTGATGCTCGGTCTTTACTTGAGAGCAAATATGGCAAGATTCAACAATTCGAGCGACATCCAACTTCAAAGTAGGCCACCAATACAATGGTTTTAAATCATGATACATTTTGGTGCTTCCGGGATGAATCGACAATCTAGACTTGTGAGCTTCCAACAAGATTACATCTCGAAGACCACCAATGAAAGGAACCCAAATACGAGACTGAAACAATTTCAATCCACGAGAATCCTCGACCAATAAGTCTTTTCTTTTAAGCATAACTTCGGATTTTAAGTTATGATCCAATAATGCCTCCATTTGTGCAAATTTCAATTGATTAATCAAGTCTGAGGAAATTTCCATACGCATTAAACAAACCCTTTCAGATTTACCCTTTCGGCTAAGCGCATCCGCCACCACATTTGCCTTACCCGGATGGTATCGAATCTCGCAATCATAATCCTTAATCAACTCTAACCATCGTCTTTGCCTCATGTTAAGTTCTTTTTGAGTAAACATATACTGAAGGCTCTTGTGGTCCGTACAAATAACGCATTTGGTTCCATACAGGTAATGTCTCCAAATCTTTAAGGCAAAAACCACAGCTGCAAGTTCCAAGTCATGGGTAGGATAGTTAATCTCATGAGGTTTCAGCTGACGGGAAGCATAGGCAATAACACGGTCTCGTTGCATTAAAACACAACCTAAACCCGCATGTGAAGCATCACAATATACAATAAAATCCTCGGATCCGTCAGGTAAGGCTAAAACAGGAGCCTGACACAACAATTGTTTCAAAGTCTGAAAAGCCGATTCCTGTTGATCACCCCACAGAAATTTCACATTCTTACGAGTTAATTTAGTTAAAGAACCTGCAATCTTGGAGAAATCTTTAATAAATTTTCTGTAATAGCCTGCCAAACCCAGAAAACTCTTGATTTCTGACGGAGATTTAGGCGATTGCCAATTCATGACAGCCTCAATTTTAGATGGATCCACTTTAACCCCATTTTCACAAATGATGTGCCCCAAAAATTGAACTTCACGAAGCCAAAATTCACATTTTGAAAACTTAGCATACAATTTCTCTTTTCTCAAGGTGTCAAGAACTAATCGCAAATGTACTTCATGATCAGATTCAGATTTAGAATAAACTAAAATATCATCAATGAATACAATGACAAATTTATCAAGAAAAGGCCTACAAACCCTGTTCATCAAATCCATGAAAATTGCTGGAGCATTAGTCAACCCAAAAGGCATAACAAGGAATTCATAATGACCATAGCGAGTGCGAAAAGCTGTTTTAGGGATATCCTCCCCACAAACCCGGACTTGGTGATAACCCGATCTCAAGTCAATCTTAGAGAAAAACGAAGACCCTTGCAATTGATCAAACAATTCATCTATTCGGGGCAAAGGATACTTATTCTTTACGGTCCTCTTATTCAACTCTCTATAATCAATACACATTCGAAAAGTGCCATCCTTCTTTTTAACAAATAACACAGGAGCACCCCAAGGAGAAGAACTGGGTCTAACAAAACCCTTATCCAATAACTCCTGAATTTGATTCATCATTTCACGAATTTCGGAGGGAGCTAATCTATAAGGTGCCTTAGCTACCGGAGTAGAACCAGGAATTAACTCAATTTTGTATTCTACTTCTCTAACCGGAGGTAAACCAGGCAATTCATCAGGGAAAACATCCGAATACTCAGAAACAACTCGGACATTACTAATGGCTTTCTTTTCTAGCTTAGCATCGACAACATAGGCTAAATAAGAATCACACCCTTTAGCTAGAGATTTTCTAGCTTTCATCATAGAGATTAAAGGTATACTACCCCTCTCCCTTTCCCCTCGAGCCACGACATATGACTCGTCTGAGATTGGGATTTTTATTAGCTTCTTATGACAATCTATATTGGCTTTATTACGACTCAACCAATCCATGCCTAACACAACATCAAACCCATGAATAGGCATCAATAGAAAAGAAACAGGGAAACTATGACCCTCAATCGAAATACTAGCTCCAGTAACCGATGTGGTAACCGAAACTAACTTTCCATCCGCTACCTCGACCTCAATAGGTTTTGGAATACATGTAGGTGTCAATTTAAGTCTATCACAGAATACCAAGGACATAAAGGAACAATTTGCCCCCGAATCAAATAAGGCGCATGCCGGTACTGAATTAATAAGGAAAGTACCAGTTATGACGTCCTCGGCTACTACCGCTTCATCCACGGTCATTCTAAAAGCCCGACCAGTTGGAACTGGAGGATTCTTTCTTTTCTGGCCAGCAGATGATGATGACCCTCCGACAGTGCCCGATTTTTGCTTCCCTGCCTCTGTACACGCACTAGAACGATGCCCTTCCTTGCGACAATTCCAACACACTGGCTTAGGAAAAGGACAATCCTTGATGTCGTGACCGAACTGACCACACTTAATACACCTAGCAGTCTGAGGTGTACAATGTCCCGTGTGCCTAGACTTACAATTCTGGCACCAATTTGATCTATCCACTGAACCACCAACAACATTCGGTTTTCGGTTATTGTTATTACCTTGCCATTTCTTCTTCCCCTGACCTGAAGTAGATTCACCTTTGGGTTTCATTGGGGACTTGTCTTTAATCTCTAAACCATGAGCTCGAATATCACCGTCTACAGAACGAGCCAAATCAAAAGCTTGGTTAAGATCACCTGCAAGTCTCACAGTAGTCCGATAATTATGGGGTAACATTCCAACAAAATGGTCAATCTTTGTCCTTTCATCCGGTACCCATTGATGTACAAATCTCAATTTATCGGTAAACTGGGAGATAAGGTCCTCCATAGTCATACTATCAGTCAATTGCATATCCAAGAATTCACGCCTAATGCGAGTCATGTCATACCCGGAGCAATATTTCTTACAAACCTCATTATGGAAATCAGACCATGTAATGGAAGCTTTTTGCTGAGGTGTTAAATGAGATGTGATAGAATCCCACCATCCCATTGCCGGACCCTTTAAAAGTTGCACTGCATAAGTTACCTTGATCTCATCCTCACATCGGCAAACCTCAAATTTTCTTTCGACATCCCTTAACCAATCCATGGTCACAGAAGGATTCGTACTCCCAAAGAAATCTGAAGGTCCACTAGACTTAAAGGTTTTAAACGAACATAATTTTTGCTGAGATGGAGGAGGAAATACCGGAAACTGAAATCCCGAAGGTCCTGAAGAAGTAAAAGGAGCTGATGTCTGGTAGTAAATAGGCGGTGGCATAGAAAACTGTGATGTCACCAACGGAGGTGTAATCGTACTAACAACCGGAATCTGCCTGGATGTTCTAGCTTGTTGCTCATATAATTCCTTATATTTGTTTAATTCATCCTCTAAATACAAAGTGTACTCATCACGGCTCAATTCATTTGCAGGGAGTGTAGTACTAGGCTGACCTTGACTTTGAGACTGAATTTCAGGAGGAGAGTCTCTTGCTCCAGAAGCATTGATCGGGGTACTGGTCGGAGCGTTATTTTCTGCCATATCCTGTATCACAACACATCTCATAACCCATTAATTGTTAGTACATAGCAATACTAACCAAATCAAATTCACTAGCTCAATCCCCTTCCCCGGAATGTTTGACTAACACAAATAGATTTGGGATTGAACAATTAACCCATGTTCAATTCACCCAAACCTTTGCTCTGATACCAATTTGAAACACCCTACTCGAAAATACAAGGATTTTTTTTTTTTTTTTTTTTTAAAGGAAGCGCAAGTTTAGATACAAACCATTGAATTGCATATTTACATTTCAAAATGGCAATTCAAATACATACAGTCTTTAAACTAGATCATCCTAGACATTACACACGATAAGTTTAGTGTTATAGAAGTCCAAAACTTAATGTCATAACATTGACACAGTAACAAAACAGAGTGAGCTTGTCAAACATTCCATTCTTATTGTACTTCTTGCCCACCCACATACCAAAGTAAACCTGCAAGAAGTAATGAGGGGTTAGCACGAAGCTAAGTGAATAAATCTCAAACTATCACCTAACTTAGCTTAACAATTGAATACAGCAAAGCATAGTAACAGTTAATCATGAAGGATCGGTGGTCCTTGGAGTACCCTCATGCCGCGGTGGTTCCCCAAGTAACACTTAAACCAACTGAAGGCCAATCAGTGGCTAAACCGATAGTTTGGTACTATTACTACTTACATCATAATTTCAGTGAACAACACATGTACAAGGTACTTATGATGTCCAAAGTAATAGTACTCAAACCCAACACACGTTGACCCCCGACATTCATATAGTCCACAACCATCAAGGCAATCAAGGACACCAATAATCAAGCTAAATAAAGCCATCATGGCAAATTATTAACTTAACAATGAAAACAGTAAATTCACGTTTACCCGTTGTAACCATATTGTTACAACCAAATTAAACTAACAGTCCAAGATTCACTCACCCTTGTCGACTGTAGTCTCCACTCAAAGATCTTATCTTATTGAGTCTTCTGGTTATTTGAGAACACGATCAAAACCCGAGTTAGCCTCTAATGTTTAGAATTTATAATATAACATTCACATAATTAATGTCGTATAATGCTCATACTATATTTTCAATACTCGTTAAATAACATAAGCACACAAGTCACAAGTTGTCAAATTCGTCAAAGTAAAACTGACAAACGCGATCCTGATAAGGTGTGGCTGGATCGCGTTCCTTAACACCAAAATATTCTGTTGCCAAAATACACTTGCAAACGCGATCCGGGAAAAGGAGCTGGATCGCGTTCCAAGGAACAAAATCCGTTGATCCAATTTAACACTAGCTAACGTGATCCGTATTATAGGGACTGGATCGCGTTCATACGTACAAAATCATCTTGGGATCAAAATACACATAGCAACGCGATCCGGGCAAGGTTTTCGGGATCGCGTTCCAATGTTTTTCAACAATGGTTTAGACCTGTAACTAGTTTCAGCTCGAACCAAAGACCCAAATTTCGTACAATATAATTATCAAACACGATTTTTACTTATAATTGACCTCTACAAACATGTGTAAACATATAGCAACAACTAATAGCATCATCTAACATCGCAATATACACATGCAACATGATTTCAACCTAATTTCAACCAAAACCCAAATTCACTCATTTTAATACATGAACACTTATTTGATTCGTTGAAATGGACATGAAATCAGTTTGTAATCATCACACAAACACATTTAAACCTAAACTAACACTATTTCAACATTAGTTTTCCCTAATTCAACTAATTCAAGCATGAATATGAAAATAGGTAAAATGCTTACAATGGAGATGATAATCAGGAAGAAGATGATGCAATGAAGATGAAGAACAAGTTGTATTCTCAATCACAGCCTTGAATTTAAGAAATCAGATTGCAAGATTTGTTTGAGAGATTATGTGAATTTCTTCACTATCAAAGTGAAAGTCAGGAGGTGAAATGAGGTGTTGTCAAAATGATAACACAGGTGTCGACTACACCTATGACTCAGCCCATTTTGGGTATAAATTATACCCGTCCTAAATCTATTGTCTGGAACCTAAAAATGCCCAATAGTTAAAATACTTTTATTATACCATCAACTAAATAAATTTAAAACAATTAATAATTCATTTATCACAATAAGCCAATTGACCAATTGACCTATTAATTTAGCTATCGAAATACCAAGTATTTAAAAATACAATTTAAATAGCAAATAAAATTAAGGGAAATACCGTATTTCGACTAGGCCACTTTTGAGGATGTTACAATTATCGTATACTACTACTGATTCATCAATGTTATAACATATAACAATTTATCAATATTGATATAATTCACGTAAAGATACAATGCTAGACTGCCAAACAAGCCGCCGGCTGAGGGTCCAGACCCGCCGGCTTCCACCCACTACCCGCCGGATAACATGATCAACCCACCGGGTAAATTACATTTGGTGGTAACAGAACACATTTACGTTTTAAAGGCTATAGGAGCCGTCGGGTACGGGTTCTACCCGCCGGATTCCTGGTTTAGACACATTACCCGCCGGGTACGGGTGTAACCCGCCGGGTTCATACCCTGTACCAGCAACCTTCGTTCAGCATAAAACCCAGGTCCGAAAATGAATCCCAAAATTCACCAAAATCAGTTTCTTTGGCATTAACCATTGTAATCACTATTAGCAACTACTTCTAGCATCATATACTATCATATACCATCTAATCATCATTTACTCATATGATTTCTATCATTTAACAAGTTGAAATTTAACATGATTATGAAACTTACTAATTGAAGATTTCACAAAGATGATGATGATGAAATAAACTCAGCTTCACAATCCAAGCTCAATCTTAGTTTTTCTTTTTTTGATTTAGGTTTCTAGTTCTTTAGGTGTTTAGTTTTAGGTTTTCAAAGAAATGGAAGAACTTTCCATTTAGGGAAAGTTATAAGTCGGCCAAATCATTTAACACCGACCCGTATTCCCTTAAAACTAGTCTCCTTTCAATCTATAGCCTGGAACCTAAAAACCATTTGCGAGAAACTTATTTTATTCTACCGTCAACTATAGTAAATTACAACAATCAACAATTTACTATTCACAATAAGTTCTGAGACTTATTTATATAAGTTTCGCAATAAAACAAATAATATCAAATAATTTCTAATACAATTAAATATATCAATTTAAAATTAGAAATTACCGGACCAGAAGAGAGGATGTTACACAAAGATACTATTTCCACACATATAAATTGTTGCAAAAGTGAATGAACAACAACGTCAAGGTTGTTTGTGTTCACATATAGTTTTTGATGGATCCTATCCTTTTCAGAACCGCTTTAAGTCATAATCCTTGTAATAAAAAGCAAATGTGTCGGTTGAGTAACAAGATGGAGATCCTATTTAACAAAATTATCCATAACGTACCTAAGTTAAGTTGATCCGAGCTGAGCCACATTTTTTACTCTAGACTAGATTTATGCCACTAGAAAAGTGGAATAACTTCGCAATACAGAGTATAGAATATGGTTAACTAAGCTTATATAATTAAAATAGAGAAAGATAACACCATATATATTCGGTTTATCGGTTACCTATTTACTAAGACTATGATATTGCAAAATAATAAAGTTTAACGTATGATATTGCAGATGAATATTAATTAAGAATTCACATATACGATATGTATACTTTTGAGTAAATTAGATGTGCAATATTTATATGACCTTAATTAACCGTATAAAATGTACTCATTAGAAAATATACAAATAGTGTATTTATTGTGGTACACTCACAAAATAAACACATACTATATATGTTATGGCAATGTATAAGTTGATCACAAGTGTATGATATGATACGATTCAATTCACTACTGTGTATTTTATCCGTATACTTTTAACATACGATAATTAATACGGAGTAATCGATCAAATATGTATGTAAAGTGAAGAATGATGAATGAGATGATTGAGGTTTTGAAATGAGTAGTAGTAACAGTTCCAACTTTTGATTATGTTTCTTCATAATTATTATAAGGAAGGATGTAAATTAAAAGGCTACGGCACCAATGGATTGCCTAGATCTTGTCTCCCTTTTCTTTTATGTAGGCAACACAATAATTATCTAACTCCCCTCCATTTCCTAACAATTATTTCACTTTTAGAGCATACGGTATGGTAATAGGTGGCATCAGCGTTTTGATATGAGAACACCGGGGGTCAATGTTCTCCCACCCCGCCCCGGTGTTCTCACCGGTGTTCTGGCAAAACTTTGGCTTCAACGTCTTGATATGGACGGTTAACATCACCAACGTTCAACATTTTTTTTTTCTATTTCTTTTTCATGCACAAATCAAATAAAAAATAATAATAAAAAAAAACTCCAGAACATTGAGAATTCAGTTTTACCACACCACAAAATCCTCACTTTCAACATTCTTCAGAACACTGTCCTAGAACACCAACACCACACCATGTGCTCTTATGATCATATATTTAGTATTTACAAGAGATAATTTAGTAAATATGTTATGATTTGATAACTTATATCATTAAGCATTTGTAGTTACAAGCTCAATACTACCTCTGTCCCAAAATTATTGTTCAGCTTTGACTTTCTGAAGTATTTTGTTTTTAACTTTGACCTTAAATATTTATGTTTGTGTTATATAATCCTTGATGAATAGTATACAAATGAAAATACATATAAAACTCAATTTATTAATATATTTTGTATTAAGTATTATATAACACAAACATAAATATTTAAGGTCAAAATTGAAAACAAAAGACTTCAGAAAGTGAAAACTGGACAATAATTTTGGGACGGAGGTAGTACTATATTTATAATCACGAGTAGCGCGACATATATCGTTTTTACGTTAAGGATCTTTTTCATATTCATATAACTAAACCATTTCTAAGATATGATTTAATTTTTTTATATATAGATGAAACTAGAGAAATTGTTAAAGATATATATAAGAGAGCTATAGGGCAGGTAAAACATAAAAGAATCCTATATATGATTTGGTAATATGTTGTTAAGGTTAGATGCCGACCAAGCATCAGGAGATGTAGATATATCATAACTTTAGTTTCCAAACTAAATAAATAAATAACACTCATACTCATAATTAATGATATCCAAAATGAATATATAATAAAGAACGTACAATTAATAATTGCATGTAAACATGTAATGCTTTGCTTTAACTACCTAATCTCTCTTTTAGCATATATCAGGCCAAACATGTCGCTCTTTTGGGCGGCCTTAATTTGTCTAATATTTATATTTTTATATTAATAAAACATATAATACTTTTTATCTTTCAAAATCACATATGCACTTTTGATCTAATTACATTGAATGTTAATTAAATTCAAACTTAGAATAATGGAACAAATAATTACCACATCTATCCAAATCAATTGGAGACACAAAAATGTACATACAGAACTGAAAATAAATTAATTCCATGTACAATGATATTATGATTAGCAATTGAGATAAATTAGGATAATTTATTAAGATAAAATTGTACACGCTAACAACTTTTAAAATTGTACTTATGATGTACTAATGTGCCTAAGAGCATCTCCAATGCTAAAAGCTTTACAAAGCTTTTTTATTAGGACACATCATCATCTTTCAAAAAAACTTTATAAAAAAGCTTTATCTCCAATCTGGAAAGTTTTTGTAAAGCTTTTCTTTTAAAATCTAGACACACAAAATGAAGAAAAGTTTTTGCTCAATAGCTTGAGATTTATCAAGCTTTACCATATATAAAGCTTTCCCTCCAATGATAAAAAGCTTTTCAAAAGCTTTTTTTAAACAAAAAAGCTTTAGAAAAAGTTATCATTGGAGATGCTCTAAGAGCTTCAAACTTCATTTCTTTACATAGAAAATATTTATTAAATGTGTCAATTTTAGACCCATCGACTATTTATGGGTCAACTTGATTAATATTTTTATGAGGGGGTGGGTTTGTTGAGTCTCCCCCCATTTTTTTGGATAGGTCTAAATAGGTATTTAATATAACATCCAATTAACCAACAGTTCTAAACGGGTCTAGCGGGTAATTTTTTTTTCCACCTCATTTCATTTTTTTCATTTTTCACTCAAATAAAAAAAAATTGGTGGAAACCCGATGGGTCGACCCGACTCGAGACCCATTTGATCTGGACCCGTTTAGATCCATTATTCTAAATGACCCATCTAGATCCGGATCTATTTAGACCCAAACCCATTAGACCCGTGACCCAACCCGACCCATTCATTTTACCACTTATAATTTTTATATATGAGATTTGAACAAGATAAGATTGAGGTCCTCAATAGTGACATGCAATTTTATTCATGTTAATGCATAAACCTAGCTATGTCATTTTATTATCACATTTTATATCCAAAAGGCAACCATTAAACTTGTTGAATCTTCATCTTTTGAGTGCAATACAACAACAACCCGTTACATAATTAATAATGTCATCTTCCCTTCGTCAGTGGCGGATCCAGAATATTGAGTAACCCGTAGCAATGGTATCCTAATTATTCAGAACCAGTAGCACAAACAAGAAATGTAACTAAAAATGCTAGTTTTGAATAGAAATTACACTGTGTATTTAGAATGGACCCGTAGCAACTGCTACCCCTACCTTTTACATGACTCCGCCCCTACTTCTTGTTACTGCGACCGGCCTATTCGTGTTTATTTTCCTAATAGTACTTGTTCTTATATCGAAAGTGGTTTAGTAAACGTAAGTTCAAAACAAATCATCCGTCAGTTCATTCCGGTCACAATCAAGATTAGTGATGGAGAATGCATAACTCGCTAAAACTAAATATAAGTTTTCACGAGAAGAAAATATTGAATTGAATTATCGGAAATCTTATAAATAAAGTTAGCATTCGGGATCACAGATAAATAGATAACTAGTACTTGACACTACTAGAAATCTGGCGAATTTCAACGGCAAAATCCGTGGGAAATTCGTTAAAAACAGCCGTTTCCCACCAATTTCACACGAAATACGTCCGTCTTTAAATAGGGCGTGGGAAACTATTATCAGCGGAATTTCATCGGACATTTCCCACGGATTTTCCATGACTTCTACTTTTTAACGGATTTTCATCAACTAGACTTTTCAACGGATCTTCATCGTAAAGTTTTCAACGGAAGGAAGTTTTCAACGGATTTTAATGAACGATAATTTCCAACGAACTTTCATCGGGGTAAGTTTTTAACGAAATTATGTCGACCAACATTTCCCACGTATTTTCAATGGCATGTTTTCAACAGTCACTTGCGTGGGTGATCCATTGAAAAAATTGATTTTTAATAAAAAAAAAATGGAATACTATATAAATTATTATATTTTTATATCAATATTAAAATACTCATAAAACAACACTGTTATAAATTTCTGAATCTTAATTATTAACAATGTTACATAATTGCTTGTTACTAATTTACACGATGGCATTTTAACTATAATTAAAATTATATCTTTCTTTCTTTACCATCTCATTAATCTTCTCTGTTTCAAATCTCATGAGTAAGAAATCTCTTTTGTAACTAGACATCCATTTATATATTACTCAAATTGTTGATGTAAAATAAACAAAAGATCCAAATGTAGATCTATGCTTTCTAAATGAAGGTGTTGTTGAGATGAAGCAAGATTCCTATGGTGGTTTGACGACATATTTAATGGCACATCGGTAGCGAAGACTGATCTTGACGGTGTTTGATGGAGTTGTTTCCTACGGAGACAAACGGTGTCGATGGTGTACGTCGGTTTAACGACAACACACGGGTGTTTATGGTTCTTGCGTTAGCTTCCGTTACGGTGGGAGGTGGTCCGATTTGCAAGAGGTGGTTTCCAAGATAGAGATAGACTTGGGATGGGTGGTTTTGTAGATAGAGAAAGAGAGAGAGCTTGGAATTGCTTTTGGTGTAGAGGAGGTAAGAGATAAAGTAGAGTGGATGGTATACTTTTGACCGTTAGATTGGATAATTCAGAAGCATTTTAACACCGTTTGATAGTAATCCTTGTGAAATGAATGACTTATTGTGATTGGTTGATTGGGTGTGTCTTTATTTTCTTTTATATACTCCGTATAACATTAAAAATTAAAATAGGGAGGTGATTTGTAAACTACCATTTTTTATCCGTACATCATCAAACATGCTTTAGGGTGTTTTACAGTATAACACTGTAAAGCAGAAAAGTGATGTATGGATAAAAATTGGTGGTGTACGAATCAACACCCATTAAAATATAATAAAAATTAAATTAATGAATTTATTAAATAGGATTTCAAAAGGTATGGTCTAAATAAGAGTTTTTGATTTTAGAGTGTCAGATACTTTAGTCTAAAACTCTAAATTATAAGATTCATAACTGTAAAATTGTAAATGTATCATATAATTGTAGTGATGATGGATGTCATTATTGTGATAATATTACCTATATATAATAATTGTAAAACGAAATGGATATAAACGGATTTCTAAGTCTTAAAATGTGGTGTTAGAATAACGATACATGTATTATGTACTCTTGTTTTGGATGTTTTTACTTTTTATAAGGGAAATAATTCGTACTGTTGAACTGTACGATTTGAAAGATAATGTTATTGTTAGTGTATGAGTCATTTATGTAAATATAAAAAGTTGAAAGATTAAAAATGTAAAATATTTGTTTTGTGATCCGTTAACATTACAATTCAATTGTAATGTCAACATTACAAATGATATCTCATTTTTATAATTACATATAGGTGATTGTATGTAAATGTTCTAATCGATCTCACTTTCTCACGGATTTTCAACGTAACCTCTAAAGTGGTTGAAAATCCGTTAGAAGTTCCCACAAATTTTCAATGATTCACATACATACATACATACATACATACATACATACATACATACATACATACATACATACATACATACATACATACGTATACATACATTTTTATGTATATGTAATACATTCATAAATACTTGTGTGTGAATACTACAAAATAATCATAGTTTTTATGGATTTTTAATGAAACCTCTAAAATGGATGAAAATCCGTCACAGTTTTCCACGGATTTTCAACGAAACCTCTAAAGTGGTTGAAAATCCGTTAAAAGTTCCCACGGATTTTCAACGGAGCACATATATTCGTTAAAAATCCGTGAAAATTTTCCACGGATTTTTAACGATATTTTTAATTTTTTGTTATTCTTTAGTCTTTAAAATAAGAATACACATACACATGGAGTATGTACTAATGTACATATATAATTGTACTTACATGTGTATGTCTTTATTATTTATTTAGATACATATCATCATGTAAAAGTATAGTAGCTCATACACATGTATATATCATCACATTACCGTAAACCTTATTATTACATACATCAATACATATTCTCATCCAAATACATTGAAATACATACGCACCATATATCAAACATATATTAATTATACATACATGTGTATGAATGTTCTTAATCCAGCTTATCTATAAATACTTATCATCATATTAATGTATACATTAAAAATAGACATGTATTCTCGTTACATACATATACATATACATATACATACATTCTTATGTATATATACAACGGAACATCTTAAATGGTTTCTCACAAATTTTAAACATCTATAAATTTTCATTACTTTATTTATTTTCTAATACTTCCCACTGATTTTCAACGGAACATCTAAAATTGTTGAAAATCCGTTGAGACTTCCAACGGATTTTCAACGAGACATCTTAAATGGTTTCCCACGGAATTTCAACATCTAGGCAATTTTCATTATTTTATTTATTTTGTAATACTTTCCACGGATTTTTAACGGAACCTCTAAAATGGTTGAAAATCCGTTGAGAGTTCCCATGGATTTTCAACAGAATCTTTAAAATGGTTTCCCACGGAATTTCAACAACTAAATAATTATAATTATCTTTTTGATTTAAAATATTTCCACTAATTTTCAATGAAATGAATTTGACCGTTACAAGTTTGATGAAAACTATATAGTTTTCCCACGAATTAGCAACGGATATTTTACCATTACAAATTCGATAAAAATTCATGGAAAAGTAGTTGGATTTCAGTTTTATGTCATCGGATTTCCCACGAATTTTTTATCGTTGAAAAATTGTTGTAAATCCGTCACAAACTTTTCTAAAATTCAGCTTTCCTATTTCCGTTTCTAAATAGACAAAAATCCGTGGGAAATATACCCACTGAAAACTTGTCGTGGGAAATCCGTAAGTATAACCAGATTTTCTAGTAGTGTGATCTTCGATTCACACTTTTGGAAGGAAAAAAAAAAAACCTTGAATGAAACTTGCTAAAATCATATTAGCTTTATATAAATGCAAGTAAAATCGTACGTAAGCCTATGATAAATAATCGATAACTAGTATTTGATTGATAGTACTAGTCGAAATAATTGTGTGAGTTTCACTCTTACTTTGGTATTCAACAATTTTACGGTAAATAATGTGAATAACTTAGAATGCAAGTAAGTGTAAACCCACTAATCAACCCTCCCTATTATATATCGTACATCATTGACTTTGACCCATGTTAGTATATTTTTAACGATTGAGACTTGAGAGATTTTTATTGTGACTAATACGAAAATTTGGTTAGTTATGAGCGAGGTTTGTTGATAATTAAGGATCTTCTCATGGTGTGAGCTAACGAACATATGCCGGAGAATTATAAATATACCGAATATATTCTAGTAACTTATTTGAACATTTTAACACTTCAACGTATTTGTTAAATATATGATAGAAAGGAATTATTATACATATAATTAAAGGTAACGTTTTAATTCATATAATTGTCGTAGACCAGCAAAATCAAAAATTCTATTAAAATAATCTATTTATTGAAAAAAGATGAATTGAAGAAGAAACCTAAGATGTACGTACGTATGCATGGCATGCTCCCTTTGCTTCTCCCTAATTCCCTTTCATGGTTCGTTACGCTAAATTCTCACTAATCCCCATTTCTCTACTTCAATTTCCACCTGCTTTTTTGATTCTTTTTTAAGGAATAACCAACTACTATTAATTAATTACTGTATTAATTATTTATATTATTCCCTTTATTTTACGTTACTTAATTCGGATTTCTATGAACGTAACTCTCTAGCTACGTACTCTCTATACTATCAAATAAATAAATAAACAGAATGAAATTCAAGGAAAATGGAAATGAGTAATACATCAATTAGTTTTTACTAATGATTACATATTATTAATTAATAGCTAGTTGTACTTATTTACGTTTTACATAATAAATCATTATTAACAAATTATTATATGTAGCCATCTCTTATGGTTTGCATCAAAACTATATATTATGAAATAAATATATACTACTATATAATCAATCATATATATCTCGTTATAGGAAAATGGCAAATGAAAAATGTTACTAGCACTATATTTTCAATTTATTTTTTGAAAAAAAAAAAAAAGAAATCCCAAAGCTAGAAAAACCTAGAAGCCCTCGAATTGAAAGGGACAACTTAACAACGATATTAAATTTTGATCACCAATAGTAGTTTGCAATTCTTTTCACAATGAGGACAAGATAATACAGTAGTAATTTTATTAATGTCAATTATTGCTTTGAGCATTCTGGATTTCTCTACTTGAGGTTAGTTATAACCGCCCTTCAACCTTTACACAACCGAAGAAAGTTATAGAAGACCAATAATTCCAAATGTTCAACATATTTCAAATCGGTAGCAATCAACTATACAAACATTGATCTAGATCTTATGTTCGATTATTGGGTGGTTCGACTAATTTGACAAGTGAATAACTTAAGTTTTCTTAATTCATATAATTCTTAGTGTTGTTAATTTGTTATACTAGCTACTTAGCTAGTGTCACTACAACAAAAGTGTTAATTCTTCACGGTTTTTTTTTTTTACTTTTATAAAGTGTTAACTTATTTATCAAGTTATTCGCACTTATAAGTGTGTACAAAATGTTCACACTTTTAAGTGTGAAGAAATTGAAATAACAACAATATATATCACAATGTTCACACTTATAAGTGTGAAAAAATTGAATAAAGTCCACACCTAAAAGCGTGAAGATCATTTCGTAACACTCAATTTGTTCACGCTTCTTAAGCGTGAAGAAATTGGGTGTTACAAAATGATCTTCACACTTTTAAGTGTTGCAAATTTTGAATTTTTCCACTCTTGTAAGCGTCAAGCGTGAACAAATTGAGTGTTACGAAATGATCTTCACACTTTTAAGTGTTGCAAATTTTGAATTTTTCCACTCTTGTAAGCGTCAACATTGTGATACATATTGTTATTAGTTCAATTTCTTCACACCTAAAAGCGTGAACATTTTGTACACACTTATAAGTGTGAATAATTTAGCAAATAAGTTTAACACTTTATAAAAGTGTGAAGAAAAAAACGTGGAGAATTGACACTTTTGTTGTAGTGTGTCGGAGTAAGTCACTATTAACCATCGGTCTTCTATTTCTAACACACAAATGAATAACTAAAGCGGTGTTTGAAATTGCGTTTTGAATAGATAATTTGATTATTGGACGTGTTAGCAAACACAGATAATCATAAATAGATGTTTGACAAATAAAATACAGAGTAATTATCTGCGTTTTAATTGTCAAAGAAGGTTAATTGAAAAATATTTGAAATGTCGTTAGCTGTTTTGAAACACAATCCCACACACCTTCTAACTACCGGAAATGTCCCAATCAACTTGTTTAAGTTAAACACGCTACATCTTTCAGATCATCAATTTAAGGGTTAATTGTTTCGTTATATATTTAACTTTACCTCTTTTACTATTGTATGAAACCAACTTTCAAACGTTCTATTGTATGTATCGAACTTTTCAAAAATGTCTATTGTATGTTTTGGGTGACCTGCTCAGCAGGTTGCCGGTTTTTCTGTGTTTACAAACAGAGCCACGTAGGATGACAAATCAGCGCCACGTCAGCATGACCGGCGCCACGTCAGCAAAAAGGTCACCCAATACATACAATAGACATTTTTGAAAAGTTCGATACATACAATAGAACGTTTGAAAGTTGGTTGCATACAATAGTAAAATAGGCAAAGTTAAATACACAATGAAACAATTAACCCTCAATTTAAATATATATTTTGGAGTGCAAACAGTTAACACAAGGTGTAAATATCGGTTGTAAAAGTATTGTAGCATGACATAAATTGATGCAAAAACAAATTAGTCATGCCAACATGCATATTGATATAGCTAGCTAGATGATAGATCTATATATAAAGGTAATTAAAATGCCAATGTACATAGATTAATTTTCGATCTTTGTACATATGCATGTAGTCACATACCTACAATGGACTAATGGAGTAATGCTTTGAAAAGAAACCTAGCTTAGTACGTACTTCAAATACACATGAAATTTGATGCAGAAAGACACACACATGCAAAGATTAATACGAGTATTAACAATATCTATTTTCCTCTTCTTTAGAAACTGCAGAGGAGGAGCATAAAAAAGATTTTTAAAAAAGTGAGAAATTGATATCATATGACTAAGAAGAGTATATAATTATGGAGTATTTAAAAGACTTGGATATAATTATTTGGTTACCGACGAACTGTATGATTATTAATTAAGAAAATATATGTATACAAACATAGACTTCAATGGAAAAGTGGTAAGTTCTCTAAATATTCAAAACCAACCCAAAGTTATACCACGTCTTATTATTTACTCCATTTATTTTTCTTACTTATCAATAGTTCTCTTTTTTGCATTTTCGGGTATCAAATAAATTTATTTTTAAAAAATGAACCACTAATTTAAAATCGAATATTTTCGGGTATTAGTAAAAAATTAATGTTACTTTAATTTAAAAATAACGACAAATTAACTACTTTACGAAGTAAAACTCTTGCTACATGAATGTATTTTGAATGATTAAGTATGAATGGTTCGTATTAATTTGTTACTAATACACGAAAATGTTCAATTTTATATTAGTGGTTCATTTTTAAAAAAAAGAAATTAGTTGATACCCGAAAATGCAAAAAAGGGAACTATTGATTCATTTTTCGGCAAAAACCCCATTTTTTTTGTCTAGCTTATTAAATAATAATAATCATTTTTTTCATGTCGTACGTATCAATATTTCTAGGACTAAGTGTCTGAAAATGTATCAAACTTTGTCAAAATCTTTATTGTACGTATCAACTTTCAAAACCTGTATTGTATGTATCCAACTTTTGATTTATGCTAATTGTATGTAATTTTTCAACGTGGCGCTTTGGGTGAATGCCACGTGGGTGCTATATATGGATGACACACCAGTCAAATTACATACAATTAGCAATAATCGAAAGTTGGATACATATAATAGAGGTTTTGAAAGTAGATACATACAATAGAGATTTTGATAAAATTTGATACTTATCCCATATTTCTAACAAAACATAATTAATTGTGCATTTGTGCTTCACACATACAATAAATCATGTAATATAAATGATAACTCCTTAATTAGATTTCGTGAAGCGATAATGAAAGCCATGATGTGTTTAGTTTCGCTAACATACGAAACATTCACGATCACATGTTCGTACATGTGAGATATATTACGTGCATTAGCAATTTACATCTTGCTAAGTTTCTTTTTAATTTTGACTTTTTCCTTGTAATTAATTTGGTCCACTAATATAATAATATAACCATACCATAACATATCAAGGAAGAAAAGATATGGATGCCACCCACTTCCGAAATAGTAGCATATCTGGATCTTATCTCTTTTAATTTCTGGGCTCCCACCCACCTTTCAATAAAGTCTTACAAGATTTATAAAATATATTGAACACAAACATATATCATCCTTAACTTTCCAAGTTCCAAGTGATAGTAATACGTATACATGTATGTTATGATAGTAATACGTATATATGTATGTCAGTATGTCTACATATATTATACCTGCATATTATTATACATATATGCACTCATACGTACTTAATTACGTATTGATGAAACACGCAATTTGATCATTGGGTTTGGATTTGTGAAATTTTCAGGACTTATTTATAATTGGGTTTATATTTTGATTATGTATCGAATTAACTTTTCACATTTTACTATTGTATGTATCAAATTTCGAAACTACCTATTATATGTATTTAAGGTTTAAAACCGTCTTTTGTATGCATTTAACTTACTATTGTATGTATTGAACTTACAAAAAACACGTCAATTGATACATATAATAGTAAAAGGTGTAAAGTTCGATATATAACCAAACAATAAACCCTTTATAATTAGCTCATACAAATATATATACATGTTATGTTTTCAGTTTAGTTTACTACCACAAAATCCTATAGAAACTATCTCAAAAGCTATATTGTTAAGTATATTGGATGCATCTATATAGTTACATAGATTTATACATTCGATCATATAACTTGTAAAGAAGCATGAAATAGTTTTAATATGTCGGAAAATTAATATATAAATTAGATTCCATTTCCATATATATAGTAACATTTTTTAACTCCATATACATAATCATATACGAGCATATTAGCATATAACTCTCATGTACCTCCTTTGTCCCAATTTATTTATCTTCTAAACATATGTACCCGGTTTTAGAAAAGTATAATGACTACAATATATGTTAATCAGTCAAATTTTATATCTTAGGATTGGCTAAAAATGAATCAACAGTTCTTTAATTTTAGAACAAACTAAAACGAAAATATGGACACTTAAAGTAAGATAGATGAGCTGAAGTATATATATATAAATAGAAGTGTGTACGTATGTAGATAAATACTCCATCCGTCCCAATTATTAATGTACGTCCATGTTTTCTTTTTGGTATGTTGTAAAATAATTGTTCATTTTCGCTTTCAACCATGTTCGAGTGTGATTAAATTTTTTATTTGTTAGCTAAAACACAATGTAAATTTGTAGTTGACAATTAAATTGACACCGAGTGAATATTATTTATAAAGTTGAGATAAATATATATCATTAGACAGGAAAATCTATATTGAATTGGTTTGAGGTGGGGTGAATCATAGGCCTACCTTAACTTGAAGCTCACTTGCCATGCACGTAAAGGTGAATTATAATATACATGAGATGCCTCGTACGCAGGAGGCACAAACCAACATCACTCTTTGCTTAAACGGCCAAATAGATACAATTTTACTACTATTTTAACCTATTCCATTATACATCTTGTTTAAGGTAATCATATTATTTACTTGAGAAAGCAACATACATGGGACCGTAAAATGTACATTATTCCTAGTTCGACATACATCAAAGTTGTAAGCATTTTTTGTCCCACCTTTATCAATACTATCAATCAAGTATGATTACATACTACATATTAGTATGTCGATATCGACCTTTACAGAATACTAAGGTTTCCTTCATTAATTATGTCTACATAATCTTCTTTCAGTATGTAACTTCGTATTCTTATTTTCTTTCTATTTCAATTCGAGAGAGTTTATACTAAAAGATTATGTGTTTAATATTAACATAATTAAATATCAAATCCAGCTTCACATGAACACCGCAGGGTCACACCGATGAGCACAACCGAACAAGTAGTGTGATACGATAATTGAATATTTGATATTGTTCATTTATGTGAAATGAATAAATTGGTCGAATGTAATTGAAACATTTATTATTGTAAATAATTAAGCGTAATTATTTATTTAATAAAAGGGATTTATTTATAACTAGTTTTATAAATAAATTAACTAGTTTAATTAATATTAAACTACAAGGTTTCAATTGTAAATTAATTAGTTTGGGATTAATTTTATAGTTTGTTAAACTTAAAGGATTTAAAGTGTAAATTCTCAACTTGTTGGACAAGTTGAAACAAGCTATAAATAGAGAGTTAGGGTTAAGGTTTTTAGTTGATCAAAAACCCTAACAAAATCTCTCCTTCTCCCTCTCTCTCTTTTGTCGACCGGCCACCCCAAGGCCACAAGCCGAAAGTCGGCCAAACCCATTCTAAGGGTTTTAGTTCGTGATCCAATCGCGTACTCGTGGTTAGTCATTCGTATACACTTAGGTTACTACCAACCGTTCAACCGTGAATCAAAGGTGGATACCTAACGTATCCTTGAGCTAGCCGAATTCAAGAAGAAGAAAAAGAAGTTCAAGATAAGTTGACTCGTACTTTGGCAACGAGTAGAAGACTAGAGATCTTGCCGAGCACCCAATGTAAGTTTATATTAATTAAAGTATTAATTAATTTTTCGTACATGTTTTATTAAGAAAATTATTGATCTTGGCTAAGGGTTTAATTTAATGAGATTAAATATTTTTGTAAACACCTCCGCACTATTAATTGTTAATAATGATTAAAATTTTATAACGTATAATTCTGTTAAAAACCCTTCAGTGGTATCAGAGCCATATAATTTTCTAATAAAACAGTAATTAAGTTTCTTGTATGCTTCTTTTAATTAAGTTTTAATTTTAACTATCTCTTCTTCTACCTTTCTTGTAAATCGGTTAATCCGTGTAGTTTGTTAAATTGTTTAAACAACGCGTTAAGTTTGTTATTCGCGATTGATCCGAAACGTGGTGTGATTTGGTTGTACCAAAATTGCTCCAAGGTTTACGAGAAACCTTGTTGATCGATTTTAGGTATATGGTGTTAAACACCATAACCGAAATCATACATAGTTTCGTAGATTAATGGTTTAAATATTTAACCCGAAAACTAACGGTTGAATCTTTCTTGTTTTAAGTTAATATTCATTGTATTGATTTAACTTATGCAAAAGTCGATTTTAGGGTTTACCCAAACCCCTAGGAAAATCGATTTTAGCATAAGGGTTAGGTATTTGATATCCTAACTAAATCTAGTACAATTAGTAATTAACTTATCGAGCAAGAAAATAATACAAGGGTTTAAATAAAACTTGTGTTAGCCGATTTTTGTAAGGGTTTTTGAAACCAATAAAAATCAAATCTTTAATCCATTGATATGATCAAATAGGGTTTATGAAACTCTAGGTTAAAGTTGATTCTTGCAAAGGTAAGTGACCTTTTAGCAAAATCAATTTAGGGTTTTAATTAAACCCATGGATTAGTCGATTTTTGCTAGGATATTTTCTATCTTTTAGCAAAATCGAGGTTAGGGTTATTTGACCTAAAGATATTGATTTTTGAATGACACAAGAATTGTGAAAAGGAATTGAGATAAGGTTTGTAAAACATGCGACTAATCAAAATCTAAAGTTTAAGAAACTTTATGGAATTTGGATATTTTGATTAGTTAAATTTTACAAATTAGGTCCTATGTGAAAATCCTAGTTTTGTATAATATAATGTTTTAGGTAAACCTAATTAAAACTAGTGTCACTAAAACAAGTTAGTATTTTTGAAAAACACTAAAGTAACGTTTTAAAAGGTTTAAATAAAATTGACATGTTTTTTAAATTAATATTGTTTAAAAGGTGTGTTTTAAAAGAAAGTGTAATTTTCGGTCAAACATGTTAATTCTATTTAAAAGTTAAGTCAAAGAAGCAATAAATCAAGAAACTAATTAAACTAATAATTGTTAGTTTATAATTCAATGGAATTGTAAATAGACAATTGTTAATTGTTGTATGAGATACAAAGATAATGTGTATGTAATGAACCTCGTAGTTTGTGTGTCATGAATAGGTGCGTTTATTAGATAATGCATGTATCCAATTAAACGCCCTAAGCAAACTATACTTTAAGTTTCCATTATAATTTTATAATTTAGATTATAATTGTTGCATGCATTGTGATCATAGCCGAGCCAATCTTTGACCTATTATATAAACTGCATGGTTGTGTTTATTTTGGTTGTATTGTAATTTTTCTTTTGGTTTAAGGGGAGACCTGCGTGTCACTTACAACCCCATTTATTTTGTAATTTTATTTCATGTAAAAGGTAGTTTAGATTTTATTTGTAAAATGTAAATTCAAAAGTAGATGGAGTCCAAAAGGAAAAAGGAGCAACCACAAGGAGTCTTTGTTTCCCATGAAGTGACGAAGAGTCGTTGGAGCTAGTGGGAGCACGAAGATCAAGAGTGCCAACCATGTGTGTTGTTTGTCCTTTAGGTTGACTCTTGGTTTCCGTAATGGCTCACGGAAATCAAACTTAGATTTTGGCAAGGCTATGGCACCATATTTTATATGTTTTGTTTTATGTCTTTGCATGTCTAATTATTTGAATTATAAGTGAATTGTTAGATTAATAATTAGGACATAAATAAAACATTTGATAATGTGCATTATCGAGTGAACGCATTTGTGAAATGCTGATTCCTCTAGGATGAACGCATTATTAAAAGGTTAATAAAACACTTGTTTTAATTATAAATAAAAACTAGGAAATTGTTTAAACTTGATGATTTCCTAAGGGTTGTGTTTTATTAAAAATCGTGGTATGTAAACTCATGCATAGTTTATATACATGTTTTAAAAGTAATTTATGAAATTAGTTTAAATTGATAAAATACCGAAGTAGGTTTAATTAGAGAATTAAGACCTAAAACCCTATTTAATTTAAAACCGTAAGCACCCTCCATTTGTGGACATTCATACCGAACCCGACTCCGTGTCCTTTGCCGCCTCCGCGGGTGGGCATGGTTGCACTCGATTAGGGTGAAGTGAAAGGGCCGCGATATCCACTTGAGAAGATGGCTGGTTCCCCACAGTTAGCAAATGGTTTGGTCTATTGGTGATTCCAAGTGAGACTTGGCCCAAGGTGTAAGTTGAGATTAAATATACCCAAATAATAAATTTGGAATCTCAAGAGTCTAGGAGTTGTATATGTGATACAATTGATATGTGATCTACCTAAAAAGCTATCGTGTGTCATTGCAACCTTCGTTGATGGCACACTTTAGTGTGAATGTCGGATCCTAGCTTAATAGTTCTATTGGAGTTTATGATTTATTAAGAATATAAATCGGAATAACTAAAGTTTGTTTGTTTTAATATAGATGACTAATAACAACATTAACGCTAATAACACTATGAACTTGTCGCTTCATTCGATCCTTGAGAAGGATAAGTTTACAGGGCTTAACTTTCGTAATTGGGAAAGAAATCTTCAGATTGTCCTTCGCCATGAACGAAAGTGGTATGTGCTAGAGACACCTCTTGGTCCCACGCCACCAAACGATGCTGCCGAAGACGTTAGAAATGCTTATAGTAAGCATGAGAACGATCTTCTTGATGTGCAATGTTTGATGCTTGCTACTATGTCTCCCGAACTCCAAGTAAATTACATGGAGACTTCGGCTTATGATTTGATTCGACGATTGAGAGAGACATTTCAATCCACTGTTAGAACCGAAAGGTTTGACGCCACTAAGGATTTGAATAGTTGCAAGATGACCGAGGGATCTGATGTGAGTGCCCATGTTGTGAAATGATAGGGTATCTTAACCGTCTTGAAAGCCTTGGACATGCCTTTCCACAAGAATTAGCTATTGATATAATTCTTGCTTCATTGAGTAAAGAGTACAAGCAATTTGTACTTAATTACAATATGAACAAAACGGAAAGGTCCGTACGTGTGTTGCATCAAATGTTGAAACTGGCACGAAGGAATATGGAACTCGTCAAGTCTAAAGATGTGTTGATGGGGTGTTAAGAAGAAGCGTAAGTTCTGTGGCAACAAAGGAAAGAAGAAGAATAGTGATTCAACTTCAAAGCCAGCACCAAAAGCCCAAGTGTCCAAAGCTGTAACATCCGTAATTTGGGCCTAGGAGTTTTATATTAATTCCTGGTTTTAAATTATTAATTAAGAATTGTTATGAAATAGTTTTGTTAGATCTGTTGAAAATAAATGGGTGAAATAAGTTCAGGACTTATTGTGACTAGTGAAATATTAATTGTTTTAAATTAATATAGTTGACGGAATAATAAAATGTTTGGACTCGCAAATGGTTTTCGGGTTCCAGACAATAGGTTGAGAAGGGATATTAAATTATACCAAGTCGGTTAAATTGTGAGCCGACCTTTTTATTTCTTATTTCCTATTTCTTTCCCAAACCCTTATTCCCTCCCTGATGTTCTTAAAATTCCCATACACAAACAAAATTACATATTAAGGAATTAGAAGAAAGCTTGTTCTTGATTTGAATTCATCTTCTTCATCAGATTATCATCACCATCTTGATACACCATCAATAGTAAGTGTTCTTCATATATATATTTATATAAATGATTAAGGTTAGTGGTGATATGTGAAATTGATGATTGGTATGATGATATATGAGTTTAGTCGTTGTTAGTTAGCTGTTATAAACGATTATAATCTGAGAATTGATGATTGTTTGTGAGAAATTCGGATTTGGGGCTGTTGGGTTTAAAGCTGTTATATCTGTGCCCTGTGGCCGGCGGTCAAATTATTTAGCCGGCGGCTAGTTTGTGTTTTGGGGGAATCCTGTGAATTCCGTCGGATTCGATTGTTTTGGTTTTGACCGGCGGTCAAATAGTTTAGCCGGCAGCTAAATGGCCCAACGCAGAAAAGATTAGTGATATAAACATTTTGTGAATCTGAAGCAGTAACAACAGATTAGAAAGAGATGTTAGTCATGAACTAACTAAAGCTAAATGAGTACTTGTGGCTTAATATGATATATACAATTAGTTGATGATATAATGATGTCGGTATGATGCTAACTTGTGATGTTGATAATATATGTGTTGATACACCTAGTGAGAATCTATATAATTGTTAGTTACCAATTAATAATTATTTATCATGATTGATATGATAGATTGTGTCAGGAGATATTGTGATATGTATATAATTATAACATAAGATTATTGTTGTTGACAAGTTATTAACTTGTGTTATTTTGTGGTGATTTCAGATAAGCAAGAGACTCAGTGACATTAGACTACTGAGTGAACGACTGAGGTAATTGGTGAGTGGATCGATAACCCTCAGTTTGATTTAGTTGTAACAGGTTTGTTACAACAGGTGATTGTATTATTACTATTGCTTTGATTGCCATGATTGTTATGGTTTATTAGTAATAATACTGTGAATAGATTGTTGACCTGATATGATGACCTGTTGAGTGTGTCGATAAGTGATCACGTGATATATGGCCATAGTGCATTGATGATTAGTGCCTTGTGATTATGTGATAAGTGATATGGAGGCCAGGCATGGGGCTGGGCTTGGATTGCTATTGGTTGCATAACACAGGGTCTTAGTACAAGTTTTATTGTCGTAGCCTGTGTTGTATGAGTAATAGCACCAAGTAGTCGGTTAAACCTCTGTATGGGCCTGCAGTTGGTTTGAAAGTGTTCTTTGAGGATGATACTCAAGAACCACCGGTCCTCTGTGATGAAAAGTGATTGTGATGTGATAAGTGATAAACAGTTGAGTTGTGTGCATATAATTATTTGTTGTACACAAGTGTGTTATGCTAAGTCGGTCTATTGATTGTTGATTGACTCACTTAGCAGTTGTGCTAATCCCACCACTTTAAATACTTCTTGCAGGTTATGATTAGATAATTGATTGAGCAAGAAGCTGTTGATCTGGAGGTAATGTTTGAAGAACATGCGTAGACTCTGATATCTGATTGATTAAATCAGTTGTGTTTGTGATTATATAACACCTCATTTGTAGTATTTTGATTTAAAGAATATTAAACTGTTATGTATAAAGTTTTGAAAGTTTGAAAAAGTTGTTGTACTTTTGATGTAATGTACGTTAATATATTGAGACCTACGCTTCCGAGTCAAATAATATTATAATAATGTTTATTGAAATGAGGGGTGTTTTAAGTTGGTATCAGAGCATAGGTTTGGGTGAATTGAACATTGGTAAGTGTTCAATCCCAAATCTATGATTGTGTTGGTCAAACATTCCAGATGTGGGATTTAGCTGTGATGGGAATCGGTTTGTATATTAAGTACTAACGATTAACAGATTTGTGAGTTGTTGTTTTGAGTACAGGTATGGCAGTAAACGAGCACCTGACCAGTACCCTCAACAGTTCCCCGAGATTGGATGTCCTTACTACAGAGACAGATATAGAGAAACATGGTCAGATAGATACAGCATTCTCAGTTGAGGAGCATATAGCTAGAAATGAGTATGTATTACATGTTGGATCTTCTCAGCAGCATTTACAGTCGCAGTATCATTTTATGAGCACTGTTTCACAGCCTAGGGTGTCATCTTCAGGGCCTATTACTTATCAGGTACCAGTGTTTCTATCACCATATCAACAGAGAATGGGTTGTTCATTTAAAACTTTTATGTCTTGTAAACCTTCAAATTATTATGGAACTTTTAATCCATCTGTTACACTTGAGTGGTTACGGGATACTGAGAGAAAACTTGAGGTGTGCCACTGTGAGGAAGAATTTAAGGTTTCTTATGCAGAACAGCTTTTGAAAGGATAGGCAATGTTTTGGTGGGATTCGATTACAGCAAATCTGACAACACAACAGAAAGCATCCATTCGATGGAGTGATTTTTATAATGAGGTATGTCGACAGTATTGTTCTGAGTTTGATGTGTCACGTATTAGACAGGAATTCATGGGATTACAGTTGACTGATGAGATGACTATAGATGAGTTGATTGCAAAGTTTACAAAGAAATTGAGGTTTGTGCAGCAATGGGTACCAAATGATAGAACTAAGATAGACCATTTTGTTGAAGCATTACCATCTGAGTATCGTACTACAGTGAGATTGGCAAGTTCTCTTGCAGATGCTTTTGCTTTAGCCCGTTTGGTGGATAGTGATTTACGAGCTCATAATAAGGAAAAGATTTTATATCCAGTTGAAAGTGAACCTTCTGATAAAGGTAAACATAAAAGACAGAGCAGAAAGTCAAAGAGTCATAGTGTTTCAGGTGATCGATCTCTTTGGTGTAATGATTGTAAATCCCGACATACGGGAAATTGTACTTCTCAAACTACTAGATGCATTAAGTGTGGATTGATTGGACATAAAGTCAGGAATTGTAATTATCCTGAGAAAGTATGTTGGAATTGTCAGAAAGAAGGTCATTATGCGGGGCAGTGTCCAGAGGAGATAAGTCAGGGTTCGGGTTTGGTCGGTGCATCGTCGTCTTCTGGCCATAAACGGAGGAATCTACAGTCAGCAACTGGCAGATTTTCTGATGACAGTTGATAAAGCTGTCAGGACGGTTGACATCATTACAGGTATTTCTGTATTTACCTTGTACTGGTGTGTGTTTATATAAATTGGAACTAAATGTTCATGTATATTGTGATTATGTGATAAATTGGAAGTGACCCTTAGTGATTCTAATTCTTTTAGAATAAAGATAGTTGAGAATGAAATAATTTCTGTTACTGTGTTAGTGACTGAAATTAAGTGTTTGATATAAGGTTATGATATTGATGCTCTGTGTTAGTGGAAATCCTTAGTTGATATAAACTTTGGTATAAATTGGGCAAATAATAGTGTGTAGCGAAAGAAAATTAATAAATATCCTTGTTGAATGAGTCGTGTGATTGACTTGAGAAAATGAGAACATAATTATGTTGTTGAATTCAGAAAATTTTGAGCGGATAATATGAATTGCTGAATTGGACATGTTGACAATTTGAAAAGAGTTAGTAGTGTTTGATGAGATTAGCGATATAATATGATATGATTCCCAGTATTTGATGAGATTGTGGAATTAATTTGTTTGATTTATAAAATGCTGGATTGATATGATTCAAAGTGTATGTTGAAAAAGGGAATATACCATGACTGTTTATTGAATCCGTTGTGATGATTGAAAGTCTGGTTATATTATTGAGATTGTTAAGTGTTTATGAGATTTTAGTGGATCAAATGATGTGGGTATGTCAACTTTGTTGGACAAATTGAACTTGTTGAAATACTGATATCTCGATTTATTATAAAGATTGGATTGGAGCATATATGTGATTGTGACTAGTTCTTGGAACTATAAAAAGGAGATTATTCTTGTGTTAGATTATCAATCTTATGAATTTAATTTTGATAGATGAAAAGCTGAGACATGTTGATTGTAGCAATGAGTTTAAAGTGGATTATCCCAAGTTGAGGATTGATTTTGATTGAAACAATTTTTATATTTGACCGTTGTTTTGTGGCATTTGGACGGACTTATTGACTTTACAAAGTATTATATACTTTTGCTGAGATGAGGTGGTGTTTGATGCACAGAGATTAGATTATTGATATTGATTGTGATAACTTGAGTTACCTAAGAGGGATCAATCATTATAACTTGGAATTTACAGTTGATGTCATATTGTGAATCCGGAGACAGTGTTTAGATGGTATTAAATGATTGTTGAACAACTCTAGAGAATTAAAGATTATTAATCTTGAGTTCGAGCAGTAGATTTAAAACTTTTGAGATGTGACTTTGACTGAGCCTTTTAGTCGAATCTGATTATTAATCATTCGGGAGGTGTTGGAATGGGTTGAAACAAGATTTGACTTTGTGTTGTGATTCAATTCACAGGATTGAACTATGTTGTTATGTGATGACCTGAGATTACTCCCCTTGTGTTTATTAAATCTGTTGAAATAGAATTGATTGATGATAAGATAATCTAAGTTGTCACATTGGTGATTGGGATTAGTGTTTGATAGTGGGCTGTATTTTGGATTGAATTTTGTTGTCAATCTTTTATTTAATAAGATTTTGACATTTGATGATTGAGACAAATGGGTAATGCGAGAACTTGATGATTGACTTGTTTTGAATATTGATTTGAGGGATATGAGAATGATTATTCCCTGGATTGATTGTAATTGTGAACTAGTACCTGTGCTTGGGGAAAAGATAGAAACATATATATCTTGGGATATGTGAATGTGGAAAGAATTCAAAACATGTAATTACAATTATAAGTTGCTCACGGAGTAACGTGTGACGTGTGTATCTATTATGATTAAGTAGTTGATGATGCTACTTTTGATTTGGAGTTTATAACGATTGTTTTGCCTGAACCTCATGGAGATATTGTTGATGGATATATATTAATTCAAAGATTTGATTGTGAGACCTGATATTATAAGAACCGTTACTGGATTTGGAAGGGAATTGTCTAATATGTATGACAATTTCTTCAGATTAGTGAATTGATTGAAAGCTTCTAGCTTTGAATTTTGATGGAATATAATCTAAATTCCGGAAACTATTATCGAACTATGTTAGTGGATTGAAGACTGTCTAGTTTTGTATGGAATTCAGTTGATTTGAGATTATCGAGATGTCAAATTTAAATTGAAACTTTCGAGTGTTTGTTGATTGTGTATTCGAGGATTATATAAAGAATTGAAATCATTATAACGATAGATTATCATAGAGCGGATGTGATATTATAGTGGATTCTGATAATTGGTTTTCGAGTATAAACTGGTGTATTATTGATCATTGTGGATGTTATGTGATTGTGTCATTGGATTATCGAGCTAGATTAGATTTCGGGGACGAAATCTCTTTAAGGGGGAGAGATTTGTAACATCCGTAATTTGGGCCTAGGAGTTTTATATTAATTCCTGGTTTTAAATTATTAATTAAGAATTGTTATGAAATAGTTTTGTTAGATCTGTTGAAAATAAATGGGTGAAATAAGTTCAGGACTTATTGTGACTAGTGAAATATTAATTGTTTTAAATTAATATAGTTGACGGAATAATAAAATGTTTGGACTCGCAAATGGTTTTCGGGTTCCAGACAATAGGTTGAGAAGGGATATTAAATTATACCGTATTTTGAAGTCGGTTAAATTGTGAGCCGACCTTTTTATTTCTTATTTCCTATTTCTTTCCCAAACCCTTATTCCCTCCCTGATGTTCTTAAAATTCCCATACACAAACAAAATTACATATTAAGGAATTAGAAGAAAGCTTGTTCTTGATTTGAATTCATCTTCTTCATCAGATTATCATCACCATCTTGGTACACCATCAATAGTAAGTGTTCTTCATATATATTTATATAAATGATTAAGGTTAGTGGTGATATGTGAAATTGATGATTGGTATGATGATATATGAGTTTAGTCATTGTTAGTTAGCTGTTATAAACGATTATAATCTGAGAATTGATGATTGTTTGTGAGAAATTCGGATTTGGGGCTGTTGGGTTTAAAGCTGTTATATCTGTGCCCTGTGGCCGGCGGTCAAACTATTTAGCTGGCGGCTAGTTTGTGTTTTGGGGGAATCCTGTGAATTCCGTCGGATTCGATTGTTTTGGTTTTGACTGGCGGTCAAATAGTTTAGCCGGCGGCTAAATGGCCCAACGCAGAAAAGATTAGTGATATAAACATTTTGTGAATCTGAAGCAGTAACAACAGATTAGAAAGAGATGTTAGTCATGAACTAACTAAAGCTAAATGAGTACTTGTGGCTTAATATGATATATACAATTAGTTGATGATATAATGATGTCGGTATGATGCTAACTTGTGATGTTGATAATATATGTGTTGATACACCTAGTGAGAATCTATATAATTGTTAGTTACCAATTAATAATTATTTATCATGATTGATATGATAGATTGTGTCAGGAGATATTGTGATATGTATATAATTATAACATAAGATTATTGTTGTTGACAAGTTATTAACTTGTGTTATTTTGTGGTGATTTCAGATAAGCAAGAGACTCAGTGACATTAGACTACTGAGTGAACGACTGAGGTAATTGGTGAGTGGATCGATAACCCTCAGTTTGATTTAGTTGTAACAGGTTTGTTACAACAGGTGATTGTATTATTACTATTGCTTTGATTGCCATGATTGTTATGGTTTATTAGTAATAATACTGTGAATAGATTGTTGACCTGATATGATGACCTGTTGAGTGTGTCGATAAGTGATCACGTGATATATGGCCATAGTGCATTGATGATTAGTGCCTTGTGATTATGTGATAAGTGATATGGAGGCCAGGCATGGGGCTGGGCTTGGATTGCTATTGGTTGCATAACACAGGGTCTTAGTACAAGTTTTATTGTCGTAGCCTGTGTTGTATGAGTAATAGCACCAAGTAGTCGGTTAAACCTCTGTATGGGCCTGCAGTTGGTTTGAAAGTGTTCTTTGAGGATGATACTCAAGAACCACCGGTCCTCTGTGATGAAAAGTGATTGTGATGTGATAAGTGATAAACAGTTAAGTTGTGTGCATATAATTATTTGTTGTACACAAGTGTGTTATGCTAAGTCAGTCTGTTGATTGTTGATTGACTCACTTAGCAGTTGTGCTAATCCCACCACTTTAAATACTTCTTGCAGGTTATGATTAGATAATTGATTGAGCAAGAAGCTGTTGATCTGGAGGTAATGTTTGAAGAACATGCGTAGACTCTGATATCTGATTGATTAAATCAGTTGTGTTTGTGATTATATAACACCTCATTTGTAGTATTTTGATTTAAAGAATATTAAACTGTTATGTATAAAGTTTTGAAAGTTTGAAAAAGTTGTTGTACTTTTGATGTAATGTACGTTAATATATTGAGACCTACGCTTCCGAGTCAAATAATATTATAATAATGTTTATTGAAATGAGGGGTGTTTTAAAAGCCGAGCGTCATTTCTTTCATTTTAATAAGCTTGGACAATGGAGGAGGAACTGTCCCGATTATCTTAACGATAGGAGGAATGGTACCGAGAGTTCTGGTTAGTATTGATATACTATGAAGGATTGTTACTTTATATGACTATATTAGATGGTTGATCTAATGTGCACAATCTATGATTGTATGAGTCAAGAAGTAATGAAGCACTTGAATTGGAGCTATGAAGATAGCGTTGTTCAAAAAGCTTGAGTGTGGAAAATAAGTGCTCTAGGCACATAAGTTTATTTTACAATTTCGGGATATTATTTCATACATTAGTTTTTTACAAAATGGTTTGCTCATTATGAGCTTGGTTATTAGTTTTTGAATATTTAAATATTTTGGTTATTTAATATTAAAATTTGGTTTTGTGAAATAATGTTTGAAATATGTGAAAAAGTTTTTGAAATATTTTTATTTAAAACTTATGATTAAATCCCAAATAAAATCCACATGTAACAATCCCATTGTGTGACTCATTTAGAACTTATCTTTCTAAGATATGAGTTCATGCGTAATACATTGATAATTGTAAATTATTGAAAGTGTGAGTTGCCAAAGTTATGGGTTAGATGTATATTGAACTTAACACTAAATAAATACTACTTCAAAGATTATTGAATCTATTATATGCATGGAAATGTATGAATAAGTTGTGTGAACTTATTAGATACACCTAATTGAAGTGTCAATTAATAATAATAAACTTGTTATGGTTTGATTTATTCTTGTATATGAGAATTAAATTGGTAATGTGTTTTCATAACACATCATGAAACCAAAACGTTAGTTTATTTGTTAGCATATAATGAAGAGAATCATTTCTAAAATGAATCATGGGATTTGTTTTGTAGAAATTGGATTCAAGAGTATTGTTAGATTTAGTGGGAGCGTTAAATGGAAATTTTAAAATCTCATAAGAATATTAAATTGTTAATATTATTGTTAGAGAATTAAAATTTATTGTTGGATTGATTTAAAAATGTTTGATGTTGTTTTTAAAGAAATTTTAAATTCCAAGCATTTGGAAACATCAAATTCATTGTAAAGTCAATTTCATTAAGTTGAATTAATGGTTAGTCATAGTGAATACTTTGTATAAATGATATCATGATCTAATATGTTTTACTTCGGTGTGCATATTAAATGGTCATTGGATAACATTAACAAAGATTCGAATTATGATTGCAACAAATAAAGCTTAAAGTGTTTAGACTTAAGTTTAGTGGGTAGATATCTAATAAGATATGTTTGGAGAAATGCATCTTAGTAAATATAGTTGATATGAATTAATTGAAAATAGTTCCAATTATATTCATGTATCACGAGCCGATTCCAAAACTATGAATTGTAGCATGTTAAGGTTGGATGACTCATTGAGATATTGTTTGTCCCTATCACGAACTAATCACACGAACAATCAAAACACAATAATGATCAAACCAAATGTTGTATATTCGATTATAGTCTATCAGATTACAGGGATTTCGACAAATGACGTTTAGGGTTTCGTCAACCCTAAACAGAAAACGTAAAAACGTTTTTATACAAAAATTGGCACCTGCGACGTCGCACACAACGTCGCAGGCCCAAGCCCATGCGACGTTGACTACGTCGCAGGCCCAAAACCTGACGTCGCACCTGCGACGTTACAGACAACGTCGCAGGAGTCAGGAAACTCAAATCTAATAACAAAAACGAACTACGAGCTAGACCAACTGACAGACACACAAATTGCATCAATAGATATGACGAGGCCTTCATGTTGTTCATATTTAGTATATTTTACTATCCATGAATAAATGCAAATTTATTCTAAAGTGTATGAGACATATATCCATAACCGCTTGTTGTCGTGGGAACTACAATAGGGCGATCGGTTATAGTGAAAGATGGTATGTTACAGCTTTAAGTAGCAACTTGTCCTGCAGATAAGGTACAGTCACTGTTAATTTGTGATGCCTGATCACTAGCACTTAATGCGATTAAATGTTGGATTGACCCACATATTGAGTGAATACTTCGTGGACCAAAGTCATGGGTATTCTCAATCGTGGCGCACTATCCTCTGACCTGAGCAGGCTAGATTTTCGCTTGTGAACCTAGTTGGTTTCTAATGAGACCTAAGGGTGTTCGTAAATGAGTATCCATAACGGTTATTCGTTGGCTGACGAAGAATACATGTTGTGATTTCTAGTTTAACTCGCAAGATGGGACTTTGCAACTCTTGTGTAAAAGCAAGAGAGATATCTCCTAGGCCGTCGATGATTTGGACTGAAGAAATGTATGGCCATACTCGAGTGATAAGTCACTTGCTTAGTCGGCACAAATCTGTAATCGAAAATAGGAATTGAGTATTGTTAGGTTGATACGGTCCATGCCTTATACTCTAAAATATCTTAAGGAAGTGCAAAAGGATAATAGCCACACCCTCACCGTTTGAATTTTATTTCAGCTTGGATGTATAGCTACGAGGAGTGATTGCTTCATTGATCTGGTTAACCTAAGTGTCCTGGTAGGGACCGCCTTAGATACATGATATTTAGCCGATGCTAATATTTCGCACAAGTGGGAGTCTGAAAGATTATGTGCTTAATATTAACATAATTAAATATCAAATTCAGCTTCACATGAACACCGCAGGGTCACACCGATGAGCACAACCGAACAAGTAGTGTGATACGATAATTGAATATTTGATATTGTTCATTTATGTGAAATGAATAAATTGGTTGAATGTAATTGAAACATTTATTATTGTAAATAATTAAGCGTAATTATTTATTGAATAAAAGGGATTTATTTATAACTAGTTTTATAAATAAATTAACTAGTTTAATTAATATTAAACTACAAGGTTTCAATTGTAAATTAATTAGTTTGGGATTAATTTTATAGTTTGTTAAACTTAAAAGATTTAAAGTGTAAATTCTCAACTTGTTGGACAAGTTGAAACAAACTATAAATAGAGAGTTATGGTTAAGGTTTTTAGTTGATTAAAAACCCTAACAAAATCTCTCCCTCTCCTTCCCTCTCTTTTGTCGACCGGCCACCCCAAGGCCACAAGCCGAAAGTCGGCCAAACCCATTCTAAGGGTTTTAATTCATGATCCGATCGCGTACTCGTGGTTAGTCATTCGTATACACTTAGGTTACTACCAACCGTTCAACCGTGAATCAAAGGTGGATACCTAACGTATCCTTAAGCTAGCCGAATTCAAGAAGAAGAAAAAGAAGTTCAAGATAAGTTGACTCGTACTTTGGCAACGAGTAGAAGACTAGAGATCTTGCCGAGCACCCAATGTAAGTTTATATAAATTAAAGTGTTAATTAATTTTTCGTACATGTTTTATTAAGAAAATTATTGATCTTGGCTAAGGGTTTAATTTAATGAGATTAAATATTTTTGTAAACACCTCCGCACTATTAATTGTATTAATTGTTAATAATTATTAAAATTTTATAACGTATAATTCTGTTAAAAGCCCTTCATATACTTTATAGTAGTGTATAGAAGTTGAGAACCTTGTTACACCTTAAACAAGATTATAGATATGTTTTACTTGTTGCGACCATGTTATCAAACTTTTTGTTATTTTCATAGTGTCATCGTCCTCGATCAACCGTAGTCAATAAAACTGCACAAAGTTATTTGTGAATTAAGAAAATATTATTACACGTCTCTTTATGAAAATGTTCATATCAATTACCAACTTCACCACCTTACTTAGTTGAATTCGTTAAGTACAAAATTCTTGTTAATACTTAATAGGGGGAGAAATGATCTTTTGAATGTTAGTTGTGGCGAAAGTTAGATATGACGAATTAATAAAAACAGGCGTGCGGTGGATGGCGTGTGATGGAGGCAAAAAAGTAAAGTTGCATGATAACATGCATCATCCATGGTAGCGGCATGTCAAAGACCGGTCAACTAACCTTTAACCGGTCAACTCTTTTCAACTCTCCTTACCTGCTCACGTGTTTCATAGCATTTTATTGTTATTTTTATTTTTCTCGTTCGTGTCGGTCAAATTGTCCACGTTAAATATACATATAATTTTAATGGTCTCCACTAACTACATTTAACATCAATCAACTAACATATCTACCGACTAAAGTCGTTTTTAATTGGTTGGAACACATATAGAGGTGAAATTTATTTGAGAGAACCGAAAATAGTGATGTAGACACTTGTAGTAAGACAGGAAGTAGATTATAATAATGTGAATAGGAAACCTAGGGTTTGGGAGAGTCTAATGTAGTCAACGGCAAGCTAATTGAAAATTGAAAGGTGACTTGGATTATACATTTCAAATTCGCTCGGCTCCAGGTGAGAAATCAAGTGAAGATTGTAGAATGGAGAGTCACGTGCGCCGGCGTGTGCCCGTATCCCACATTAATTCCTAATCCTAAGGAACACCTGCAATACCCCTTAAGCAACATCCTCTGTTCCTTCTTTATACTCTTCCTCTGTCTCCTAAAGTCCATAATATAATAGTCTATAATTTATAATAATTTAAATAATTCATAGTATATAGTATAGTATTAAGTAACACGATTACGGACATAAAATCATTTAAGTCATTTTAAAAGTAGAGGATTTTTAGTAACGCCGGAAAATATAACTTGATAAATCCAGTTGCAAGTGAATTCACGGATTAAACGAGTGAAACTGATTTAGAAGTATACACACTTGGTGCTTCGTCTAACTTGAAATAATCGATTCAGTTATAGTTTTTGAGCTGAAAATAGAATCGAATTAACTGAGCCACCCCATTTTTTTTTTTTTGAACGGCTAAATTTAATTCCCTCCATACACCACTGTCTGGGCTCGAACCCCAGACCTCCAGGGAGGCAAGCCTCCCACCTCACTTTTACCACTTGGGTAAGAGATCATTGGCAAAAAAACTGAATATATTTTATTGTTAAGAATAAATACACTTTTTGTCCTTGTAGTTTTTTATTTTGACAGTTTTCATCCCTGCCAAAATTTAATCCGTTTATCTTTGGGGCTCACCATTCTTTTTTGCTGATTCCATCTCTAATCGTTAAACTTAACACATTGTTGGTTTTATTATTGTTAAATGCAAACTATATCCTTCTTCGAGCCCAATTATAACATGCTGGTTCGGAGAACGTGTGCGCCTACTCCACAAGAATTACGAGTTGTCTCTATATAAGCAACCGTCTTTTCAAGTTTTTGCTTATAATATGTTTGGTTTGTTAATGGATGGTTGTTGTATGATCTTGTAGGAATCAATGTTTTAAAAACCGGTTTTTTTATCGACTCGGACACACCACCGATTCCGGTTGAACCGGTCCGGTCCAACCACCCAAAAAACCGGCCACGTCACCAATATTTTTTAAAAAAAAAAACAAAAAAACAAAAACCCGGTTGAACCGTCCGGTTTCCGGTCGAACCGTCCGGTTTTGACCGGTTGAACCGGTTCGTTGACTGGTCAACTTAAAGTCAAAACCGGTCCATTTTAACTCGGTGGTGTGTCCGGATCCGGTCGAACCGGCCGGTTCGAACCGGTTTTCAAAACATTGGTAGGAATTCGTTTTTTGTTCAAAGCCATTGGCATTATCTAAGGCCCTTGTCGACCTAATTAAAACTGGAAAGAAATTAGTCTTGCCTCACATTTTTAAAAATACGCACATGTACTTGATTTAGAGTTTCTTAAGACCCTTGTATGATCTTAAATACCGACCTTGTCGATAAATGATACGATTCCAATTTTGTTGGAGGTTGATTGGCTAAGTTGCAATATATGCATGACATGAACTTTGGGGGTGTTAACAAGTGTCATGTTCGAATTGGTGGGGTTAAAATTCCAACCCTTACACTAATCGTTTAGCTAGCTCTTCGAGGTAGTAAGGGTTGAAATCGTCCTAGTTAACAAGTCAAACATAATGACAGGTTCAACAAATCGATTGAATTAATCGGTTTTTAAATAGGTTGACGTGTCAAAGTTAAAGTATAGTTCGAGTTAAAAAAAAATTATATTAAACGGCAAAACAGATTGACAGGTAAAAATGGAACGAGTTATTCGGTCCATTTAACCCGCCAACCTAATCAAACTAAACATTTTCGCATCATGTCGAAACTTGTCATGGTGAAGCCACTCCACCATGGTGTTTCCGCCACCGTCAACCGCCTCTACACACCAAGGCACCAAGCCGATTGTGATATAGAAATAGCCAAAGCCGGCTAACAAATCCTCCGTCACGGTTGGTTGACTTACAGTACACAGTACGTACGCATGCTCCCATGCCTTCCCCTCTACTACACTACTATTTCTGGCGTGATGCGGATGCCACAGCTTTGACCCAGTTGCTGACTAGGCATAAACACCCTCCACGTGTCATATCAAGATAGAAGCCGTGTTGCTGTCAGAGGGATCAAACCCATCTGTCTCCTAACATCCTAACAAAACGTGGACCCCAATTTTGTCTCTATTGGTCCCATTTTTGTTCTTATTTCTCCCACACTTTTGACTTAAAACTAGCAAACAAGCAAAATATAAGCACCATATACTTTGGATCTATGTGAAACCAACCATCTTTATAAAGACTCTGATACCCTTTCCAGTATGTTCTACTATTTCTGTAAAAAAAAAAATTCAATACTTTTTTTATACGGTTTTTGTTTTAGAAAAGTTTCAAAATTAGTACAAAAATACTTCATTTTCGTGTGTATATATATAGTGTTACGGTTAATTAGAGGCGAAACTAAAACAAAATGTTACTAATGATATACTTATTTTCGTATAAGTACTTGCGAAATTTCATCTATTCGATCGGTACATATGTAAGAACAAAAAACAAAAGATCATAACGAATAGGTCAAGTTCAACTAGCTAGTTATATCAACTCTAATTCTGGAGGATCCTTTGCACATAATAATTTAGAGTAGATGTACCAACATCGTTTCAAACTTCTTTTTAAAAGTAAACTACATTACGCGAAACAAGTTGATTTGTGGCATGTCACTCCCGATCGACAACATAGTAGTTCTGTCCCTGGATATAGTAATTCATAATTTGAAGTCTTATCTAAGTGTTACTATATACTTAAATGAGATACCACTCTTATTATTATGTAAGGAATTAAAGAGGAATAAACCATCATATCTTATATATCATGTAGCATCATGACAAAAAAAAAAACTAATTAAAAGAAAGGAAAAACATTTCAATATAAGAATTTAATTACTTGCCTATGAATAATTAAAAGAGTTGAAAGATGAGGGTCAAAGTATTGAGAGATTTGAGGGTGTTAATGGGAGTAAAAGATTATGAAATGGACATGGAAGAGGTGAGCATGTGAGAAGAAGTAAATTAAGAACACTTGAAATGTACTCCAAGAAAAATTATAGTGGTGTTGGTAATAGTAATTGTAATAGTTTGGGGGGGAAAATTGTAAAGAAAGTAACATATGATGGATTGAAAATTAATTTACTAAAATTTGAAGTTAAGGGTAGGTTTACTTGGTTGAATCACACACTTTCACTTTGCCCACTTTTGAAAGTTTTCATGACTGTGAGACAAAGCCATTACTTAACATGCATCCATGCCTATTTTTTTCTTCTTTTTTACTCTTCAATTTCAAAACCCCAAAACAAATAACTAGCCATTTCACCTTTCCTCTTGTAGCATCCAAGTCTTTTAAATACTCCATGATTAATTATATACTTCTTGCTAACAAGATGTATATATTACTTCATTGAGTAAAAAGTTAACAAAATTGGAATATAATAGGACCAATTATATATACGTACCAAGTATATACTATCTTAGTCTCATTACAAGTATTCATATTACTAATTTAGATTGTCTCAAATAAATGTTCACTATTATGTTACAAAACCAATCAAAATAAAACTAAATGGGTAAAGATATTATTGAAGATTCTTACAACTGTGTGCATAGTTAAAATGGACGCTTCAAAACGGAAAATTTAGATACCATTTCAAATTGTATATTCCATAGCCATGTTATTTTTTCATATATAAACTTGCAAATGAACTTTTTTAACGATATCAACCATATAGGTATCATCTTAAAGAGGTCGGTAATAAAATACTCCAATAAATAGTTTAAAGTGGATATTGGGAAGTGGCAAAATGTAGTTTGACTTGGTTTCTTTTCTTGTGAAGACTACAAGTGTTTCAATGTTGTAGCTTGCTTCTTCCATTCCCCCAAATGTTTGGTGCTATCCATGCATGGTGGAAGAACTAGAATCTCTTGGTATGTACGTAAATACTAACACTTTAAAAAAACACAATATATATATATATATATATATATATATATATATATATATATATATATATATAACAACTAAAAGAAATGACACTAGCTAACAATAAGTTTAATATCTTAGGTGAAAAGGAAATGAATAATTTTACTCAACCACCTACACATTCAAACACAATCACACTTGTACGTGGTCCATTTTATGAAATGTAGTAATTTCCACTATCATTATTATTGCTACATATTAGTATTAGTATTATTATTATTATTATTATTATTATTATTATAAAATTTGAATTTATAAAATAAGAGAAATTAGGAAACTAGAAGTAGCTAGGAACGTATAGTATAGTAGTAGTAGTCTTGGAGAGATGAGATGATAAAGGAGTGGTGGGGGTACGTGTATCATCTTTACTCTTTACATTTGCGAAAGAAAAGGATATTACACAATTTCATCAACACTCTTTTCTTCACCATTGCTTCCATATCCAACTTCTATGTAATTTCTTGTTTTTATTTTAATGTAAATTTTTTGTCTTTATATGCTGACATGGCGAAATAAAATATTACCACGTGGCACCTCATCCTTCTTAGTCTAGTGGAAATATCTTCTTATTGAAGCAATCATCCCGTTGATCACGACTTTTCAAGCAAATATTCATGCACGTACCCGCCTATAGCTAACTTTCTTTTCACAATTTTCTTTTTGTCGCTTCGACTATATATTATTATTTGAATTATTTATATTTATCTATTATACACGCCCATATATAGGTTAATGCTTGTTCGAATAATAATCTTAAGTAATAGAAACATATATATCGTTGAGCAAAATTCAATCTCGTCAGTAAATTACTCAACAAAAGCGGTAGTCCGGCGTTAACCAGTCACAGCCAATATTAAAGGCTAGCGTTAAAGACCACCGTTAGACCACAAACGATGAGTTAAAAGATTTGAACTCTAACATCGAACTTAACATTGTGCCATCGAACTCTAACATCGAACTTCAACATTACACCATACTACCATTGCTCGTGCTCTAACTTTATATTTTATATTGATGTAATTAATCTCATTTTGAAGAATAATTGGGCCACGTAACCAACCCAGTGTTAATGAACATACGTTTAGTATAGACAAATGCATGCATGCATCCGACATATATAAATCAGAATATATTATACTATGGTTAGTCCCGTCCCGGTAGGTACGGATGGGTTAAATTGCTTAAACATTGTAAAGATAATGATGTTAGTTGGCCTAAAGTTTCAGTTATGAATTTACAGCATATAAACTTATTTGACATCCGTTGACTTTTATATTTTTACATATATGAAGTTTTATTAATGCATTTGTAAGCATAAGCACGCTTGAAGTTAATTATTAAACTCGGTTTATATTTACTATCTTGTCTTTGATTATTCATATAAAGATGTCCACACACATACGTTATATACGTGTGCCATAATAATATGTATATATATTATAATATTTTAATCTGCAATTTACATATGAAACTATGAAAGTGCAAAGGGGCGGTACGTTTAGATCATATTTTTATTATCTTGTTGATCAACAAATACACCATGCGCGCTTTTTATATTTTTAATTGTTTTCAAACCTAATTAATTGTGTATTTTATAAACATAATTAGAAGGAATAACATCATAGTTACCTAACGTACATACGTTTGCCCCTAGATTTACAAAACCAGAATGAAGATCATGTTGAAATTATATTGTTTATTGGAATAACTACGAAATCGACCATTTATCTAATTTCGGAGTTGGCTCCTGATCATTTTATTTAATTGATTTAAAATAAGAGTCATGCTACACTTACAAAAATCTTACACAATTTAGTTTACTAAATTAAGTGGACCAATTACATCATGAGAGAGAATAAAGTGTGAGAATTCACAAATTCATGTGATTGGTCCATATGTGTTGCCAGCTCATTTTGTACAGAATCTTTTTGTAAAATTTGGTAAGCGTAGACTTTTCCTTGGGTTATAAACATGATATTTGATCTAACGTGTTTGAAGTATATACAATAATACAAATTGTATATAAGACGTGCTTAATTTTTTATTGTTTTGTGAACAAAATAAGACGTGCTTAATTGAAGCATTGTTAAATGCACATGTAACAAGACCTTTTTTAATTATGTGAATCTCTATATAAAATACATATAGTATACCCTAAGGCGTGTATCGCTTTTGAAACTTTTTAAGTACTACGGTTGGTGTTGCTGATTTAATATATGTATTTTTTTTTTTTTAATCTATAAAGGCATACAATATTTATCTATTAAGTATTACTCGTAACAAGTTATATAAACACCCACTCCAAAACATGTCATCGGCTCATCCCATCAAATCATAGAACTCAATTGGTCGGCATAATCATATTAGCAATAAAAGACATGATTTTGACACAAATTACTAGTTTAATCTCAAGTGATATTGCCATTTGAGACTATATAATGATGTTTGACTGTTAACTAGTTTTTAATTAATTTAAATTATGTTATTAATTTGATCGTAAGACCTTGGCATAAAAGAAAGGGAGTTTCATGTTAACATGTCATTCTCCTGTTGTACCAGTCAATAACGTACAACTTTTAAACTTGTTCATTTATTATACTCCCTCCGTCCCGAATCTATTGTCCATCTTTTCATTTTGAGATGTTCCAATTTAATTGTCCACTTTGTACTTTGAACCAATCAAATTATTTGAATGTGGTGAGAGATTAAATATTATTGGTTGTATAGTACGAATAGCATACTTTTCTAAAACTGTGTGTTTTTTGTCTAGGGACAATAAAATTGGGACGAGTGAGTAGTTTATTTATTCTTTCTGTTTCATGAAAATTATTATTAATTCTATAGGGTGAGATTCAAATGAGACTAAAAATTTGTGTGAGACTAAGGGAACCAATGATATCATGCCACATGTACAAAGAGAATGTTTCATACTACAAAACTCATTTACCCCAAACATCAATTATCTCACAAACGACAAATCGAAAAATCATGAAACTTGCACCATAATTTTCATCATTTTATCCTCTTCGATTTGCCGTCCCTCAAGGCATACTTCGGACGATTTTTTTTTTTTCATTTTTTTGGTGGGTTTCATATGTTACTAACACATGCGTTAGAGTGTTGCGTTTAGGGTTTGGGGTTTAAGGGTTAGGGTTTGGGTTTTGGGGTTTCTCCCCGAAACCCCAAACCCAAACCCTAAACCATAACCCCTAAACCCCAAACCCTAAACCCTAAACGCTTTATAAAACTCTAAACCCTAAATCATACTAAACCCTAAACCCTAATAAATTAAACCCTAAACCCTACTAAAACATAAAATCTAAACCCTAAACCATGAACCCTGCTAAACTCTAATTCTAAAGGCAAATCGAAGAGGATAAAACGCTGAAAAATATGGTGCAAGTTTCATGATTTTTCGATTTGTCGTTTGTGAGATAATTGATGTTTGGAGTAAATGAGTTTTGTAGTATGGAACATTCTCTTTGTACATGTGGCATGATATCATTGGTTCCCTTAGTCTCACTCAAAAATCATGGACTCATTTGAACCTTACTCTAATTCTATAATATATAAAATTTTAAACATTTCGATTTAAACTGTCTGCAAAAACAATCATTTTCCTTTAGTCCATACACATATTTGATATCATGATTACGTACAGTCTTAAGTTTGCACAACGATTATTTATCATCTAACTACTACTCATATTAAACATAACAAGCTAGGGTTTCAAAAATCCGCTAGATGAAATTATCATGAAACTACTTGTATTCAATATTCCTAAGTTCTAATCTAGTTTTATGTATTTTTTTCCGTTGATCTAATCGCATCAAAATGTGGTTTTTACAATTTTAAACGGCAAGAACAGATAATGTTTTCAACGTTTTGTTTCATACAATCTAACCGATTCTAAAAAATTTCATTATCACAAAATCATCATCAATGACAACTCCAAAACACCTTAATTAGAACTTCTTCTCTTTTTTTTATCCAATGATATTTGGAGCAAATAATTACGATATACGTGTCAAATGATAGATTCCGATCCATCAAGAGTTAAATTTTTGTATCTTAAAATGTTAGAGGGATGAATATATATGATTTTGTATTTTTAACATATCTATCTAGCTTAAATGTTGCAACTTTAGACGGTAGTAGAATAGTAGTATGTGGTTCCGTCTCAAAAAACTTTGCATAGATCACTAATATTTATTTTTGGCCACTCATTATCTTGATTTCACTTTTACACTATTATTATTAATTATTAATATATTTAATTTGTTCAAAAGGCCTAATCTCTTAGATTTCGTATATTCATCTATTTAAGCTAGCTATGACAATACAAAGCCGTTGATTGCTTATTGATCGTAAAGAAGATTCAATAATTAAACGGTAAAGTCAAAATGTGGATGATTAAATATATGTATATTATTTTGTTTAGTTTTAATCATTCACGCATAACCCGACATAAGGGTTATATTTAAGTGGGAAAAATGGTCATAATCGGGAACAAGTTTGGCTTGAGAGACGGCGGGCGGCCGTGACATTTGTGTTTTAGGAATCAAATTATAATCATTTTATTTTATTACTACCCTTTCGCTTTCATTTAAGCTACTAGTGTAGTTAGTTTGTGAATTCAATTAAAAGGTTAAGTTTTTCTAGCATTAATAAAATATTTGTAACCCATAAAGTCATGATAAACTATAATATGTGAACGTCCATGGATGGTAATGTTAATAATTGATTACGAATTATATTTAGAGACAGAAATTAATGAAAATGTCATTTAATTTAATCTTTTACATTTTAATACATTTTTACTATAGAAATAAATGGATTTTCAAGGGGGGGAAATAAGCAAAAGAAACAAAGAGAAAATTAACACGCGATTGAAAGCGTTTCTCCTACTCTGTCACAGAGTAATAGTTAAACGCGTAAATCAAGTTTAAATGTCTTGTGTTTCTTTACGACCGTTTGAAGTGGGCTCCGTTTTGCTTGCCAATGGATGATTGACCAGGAGTGGTTCTGCGGTGGAGTGCAGTCGTGGAGAATTTGACAAAGAAGACTGGAGAAAAATGCAGGTCTCACGTGCTTTTTAATTCATTTTCCTTAATGTTCAACTATTATAATATAGACAATATATAAAAAAGTGGATCCAGATTGCAGTTATGGTCTGTCAGGATTGCGAGCAGTCATGGAACAACTACATATCGTGCGGACGTGGCTCGCAGTCGTTCCATGACTATCGGTCATGAACGCGAGTGGTCTAAATGTACTTCTTTATAGTATAGTAGTATTTTGTATGTCAGTTTAAATAAAATTTAACTTCTCTCGTATTAATTAGTTGTAAATTAATATATATATTTTCCATGTGTAGTTTGGAGCTGCAACCTTGGAAATATATACCGTCTCCAACCAAAGAATAATGTTAAGAACATAAAACATGTTTTAGCAAGACAAACATGAAAAAAGAAAAATTCAATAACGTAAGCCATCATAAGTCTCCCTTGGTATGTTTTAAATTAATAATACTACAGGTTTAATATTTAAATACATATTATAAATCTGTAACGATCAATCGCGAAGTAATTAAATTTGATAAATTTGGTCGTCTGTCTTGATCAAATAAAGTACGTAAAAATTAGTTCTTAATTAGTTGATTGATAAGACTTATTTAGTACCGCAATATAATTGAGAATTGTTTAACTTTAATGTATGCTTCCTATTCGAAACATATTATTACATGAAAGAGTTTGATGTCTATAATTAATGCTAGCAATGCGAATCCATTCTATCAAATTATATAAACCATAACATAACATAAAAGTAAAATTAAATATTTTTTTTCCAACTTAAAAGTGTTTAGAGTAACTCTATTTATGTTCATTGAACTTAATAGATCCAAATAATTAATTAATTAGTTTTAATTCGATAATCTTATTGATAAAATGATAAGTACGGCTTAATGTTAGTGGGGAATATGAATTTGACTATTTGAGAAGTGGGCTGGATGGAAAAAACAAAAGCTTTGATAGATTACGTTTTAAAACTGGACACCCACTTCGAATCATTATTTCTTTAATTATTATTATTATTATTATTATTTATATTTATTATCTATTCATTAAAAATAAAATTTGAGGGCCAAACGTCGAGAGTCGAAACAAACCTATATGGATACTCTACCGTAGAGATGCTACAGAAAACATGTCGGTCCCACGCGTGTTGACATTACTGGTCTACGTCACTCCTTTATCCACGTCATCCTCCTAAGTTTTTTTGGTTTTTTATGTATATATACTTCCTCGTCTTCGGTGAAAATTCAAAGTAACTATCACCAACTGTGAACACTTTGTAAGCTGGTATGATTTTCTAAGGGGAGGATATTTTCACGTTTCGATACTTCTATCTTCAGTTCGACTCGACGTAATACTAAAATTTTAGATTTAATATTGATCGACTCGATAATTTTCATACTAGACTCGATCGACTCGGAGATTTTAAGGAAATGAGGTATATATATATATATATATATATAGATGATACATATGTAAGATAATGCAAGTTTGATTAGACTCGCGAGCCACTCAATCAGAGTATTTGAAATTTCAAGCTCGACTTGAAAGTATACTCGAGTAACTCGAGCTCGAGCTCAACTTGACTTGTACCGAGTCAATTTCGAACAATTTTTAGTTTAAATAACCAAGTCTAAATATTTGAGTGATTCGTGTATCTAAATGATTGACGAAAATTGAGAGAAGAAGGTCACAAGTGATGTATCGAATTATTAGTGACTCGGACATACTTTTATAGTTATATTTTTAAATGAATATAGCTATTTTCTTAAATGAGGCTTATGGGAGATTAATGAGGTTCATGGGGGATTAAGCTTCTACACTTCGATTAACGTGCAAACTCAGTTCGAGACAAAGTCAATCGAGAATGTTAGAGAGCTAAATCCTTTTGTTGAATTTATGGGTGCTTGTTATTCATATTGAAATGAAGCACTAGGGTGTGTATTTATAGTGGAGGCTGAACCATTGTGATGATTCAGGCTTGCCACGTGGCGCAATCGGGTTCAAGTTTGCCACGTGGCGTGATCCGGCGCCTTCCTGAAGATCCGGTCAACTGCTCCCCACGTGGAGTTTGTGACAACTCTCCAAATTATGTATTAATTAACATTTAAGCATGTGCATTCTTACGCTAATTTCCTGGTTAAGTTTTAACAAAACTATTTAATGTGATGTAAGCCTAGCAAGCCCAGTACTTTTAAACAAAAAGTAATACGTAATACGTAAGTATTAAAAGTTACGTACAAATATATCGGAAAGAACCCGACAAAAAAAAAAACAAAAGTTTCGTGACAGAAAAATAATTAATAAATCAATTATTAATTACGAGTATTTACATATCTATAACAAATAGATAAAATGGTCTAAATATACGTTTAACCTAAAACGTATTATAAAGCGAACAGAAATAATTCTAAAACGCACATACGAAGTCAAATCATAAAAATTCCAATTTTGTGATTCATTTGAATATAATTAGAACATTACCTCAAAATATGAAATCCTAAATTAACTGAGATTTTGCGCTCAAATAGTTGCGCGCAGTAAAATGTACAAAATTGTACAACTATTTAAAATAATGATAACATCATTATTCTGATCATAAATAACGAACCAGAAGAACACCTACAAAATAAAAATATAAATTATTAATTTTTATATTGCTATAATTATACCCGTACTCGAAATTGAGGTGCCAAAATTTGGCACCTAACTCAAATAATTGAGAGACCAGTTGCTGTAACTAGCCATACCCGTTTGATTTATTTACTCCCTCCCATTTTCTTTCTGTGATCTTCACAAACACACACATAATCATCATCTCTTCACTTCATCTTGTTCTCCCTCTTCCCTAAGTAAAATCACAGAAGCAACAACAACATCAGGAGCAAGAAGCAGAAGCATAACCAAGATCATCATCATCATACGTTCATCATCATTCTCACCATTTTCACTTTGTAAGAAAAACTACAAACCTTTGATTTCCTTACTTTGATTTCGTTATCTAACATGTTTATACATCATAATCTAAACACATAACACACAAAACTTGAAGATTAAAAGTTTGTTCATGAAAATGAGTTTATAAAACCCAAAACTACAAAACCAAAATCGTTATATAAAAACGTGTAAAAGTGATGTAATAACTTATAAACACGACATATAAACTTGTTATAAACACTTGGTAACTTAGTGTAAAGGTTTTGAACCAAATAAACCCGTGTATACATATTAACAGTCACGAACAGGGGACTGAAACGAGCCACGAATACGGCGAATTCCATTGAATCCGGCGTATTCCCAACGAAAACCAAACGAATCCGGCGGATTCCCGTGTCTGACCCGCACACAAATCTTCGGCTAAAACGATGAACGAGTAAAAGACACGGATGAATACGGCGGATTCAAATGAATCCGGCGTATTCCAAACCTTCACACGAAATGCCTGTGAACACAAACGAATACGGCTGATTCATCCGAATCCGGCGTATTCCCGAACCAAAACGAAACCGTATGAAAACTATGATGAATACGGCGGATTCACCCGAATCCGGCGTATTCTGACTTTTGACTTAAATCCGGCGGATTCATTTAAATCCGGCGGATTCCCGAGTCTGGTCAACACTTGACTTTTATTTTAAAACACAAAACGTTTCCGTTAACGATGTTATTTGTGCAAGACGTATACGAGACTTGATAAATTGTTAAATGACATTATAAACCGAGACAAACTATGAATACGAACTTTGGACTTATTTATTTCGTACGAACAAACGATATATGACACATATATATATATATATACGAACTTTGTAAATCATACGAGTTGGATACGATTACACAATCGGGACACTTAACATTTATTAAACGAACGTAACGATATTAAAAACCAATAATATTTATTTTATAAACGGAATAAATATATTATCGAGTTTTATAACAAATAAAACTTATAACGTTTTAAATACGTAAACAACGTACTACAATACATGTAAATAAATACGGGAACGCACGATATATATAGACACAAACGTTTACGTTTTCTTAAACAAATGAAAACTTATATATAGTTTGATATACGTAAACAATGTATTTATTAAACATATATACATACGACACTTAAGAATATATATTCACAAATATATACATATACGAATGAAACAAAACGACCTTCCGTTAAATAGACAATTTCATATTGGTTTGCACACTTAACGAGTGTACGATGTGAGATATAATAACAATCTTTCAAAACAATATCACAACTAAATTCAACGACTTATATTATTAAGAAATCAACCTTTTCTTCAAACAAACAAACTGTTAACATAAGTGATTAAAACAAATCAAACGTACTCATGTTAATATATTTATTGTATATAGGTTAACATACCTTGGGCAATTATCTGTTTGGCTGCTAGCTTTCCTACCGAGCAAACCACAGTGAGTTCACAGCCCCTACCTTACAAACGTTTTATGCTTTTAAACATAGGGGTGTAAACATAGAAACTGCATGCAAACACATGCAGCAAATTATATAAATGCTTTATATTGCTTTATACAACTGTTTGATATGAAATATTATTTCACAACTGTTTTGGGAATTAGACAACAAATCCTAGTACGGACCAGACTTGAGATGTGTGCATGAAAGACCTTATGTCATGCAGACTATAACCATTAGCTAGGTGACTCTAGCCACTGAGTATACGAATAGTACTATTGCCGTGACGACCCTCCTATGGATGGAGCGTATACTTAACTGTCCTTCAGGCAAGAAACATAAGTTTTGGTTGTGGTTTGGTTATAGGGTTAGGTCGTGTTACTTTAACCTGAGAGGTTTAGCTCACCTTTCAGGGGATTATAGTCTAAGTATTCCCACTTACTATTTAGGATGAACGTATCCTACAACTGTTTTTATACTGGTATACCTACTGGTAATATTTATATACTGGTGAATCACCAGACATATATTTTGGGTAACAACCCACATAAAACTATATTTTAGGGTGACTATCCCTAACATCTTATAAATTGCAAAACCTGCAAACATTTATTTATTGAATAACATTTCAATAACTTAAACATAAATGGTTTAACATACCACATATTTATACAAAACCTGTGAATTCACTCAACATATTTGTTGACGACTTTCTTTCTATGTTTTACAGGAAATTAGCTACGTAAGTAAGGATCGCATGCATTCAGGATGGACAACCCTGGACTACTTAGGATGCCATATATTTTGGGACTGCTTTTGTAACACCCGCCAACTTAGGGCTTTAATTAGTGCCTAAACTACTTGTAATTATGTGTATTTAGTTTTGTAATACTCTAAATGTATGTAACATTTTGGTGTAATTACATACACGCGTACGCGATTTGTTTAAATCGAACATTTGTAAACCGGACGAGGTCCGATGCTAATTAATATGGACGTTGGTGACAAACCTTTAAATAATGTGGAATTATACAAGCAAACACTAATTTCATTAATATATCATGAAAATATATTACACATATTTTGTATCGTTTAAAACACTCCGAACGTGGCGAAAACACGCGAGACGCGCCCTACAAGGAAAATAGTGCAAATTATATTTTTATAACTTATTATGAAGTGTTTTGGTAAATTACCTCGATTAAAAATATTACAGATAAACTTTAACTTAAAACGTGGAACAACATTTAATCAATCACGGGATGTAATGTAATTGAGGAACGAGTTCACGAGACTGAGACCCAAGTTGGGTCAGCCAAACCCGCGGAGCCAACTCAACCCGCGACCCACGACCCATTTCCCATCCTTAAAACCCCATTTTCTTTGGTTTTCACCTCATTTACCACCACCTCTTTCTCTCTCTACCACTCTTTCTCTCCCACCCTTTCTCTCACTCTAAAACGGCAGCAGCAGCTGCTGCTACCACCACCACCGTCGTTCATCATCATCATCAAGACACAAACACAAGGATCATCATCACCATTACCATCTTCATCTCCTTTGATTTTCGGTTTTTGAGGTAATAGAACGTTAAAACTCTTTTAAATTACTTGTAAAGCGTGGATTTACATGCTAGAACATTTCCCCAACGAGTTTATGTCCAAAAACCGACTTAAAAAGCCGAATTTTAGAGTTTTACGCGAACAGCCCGTCTCGCGAGTCGAGATCTGTTCGTCAAACGAGGCGAGTCGAGATTTGACTCGCGAAGCCATCCTGCGAATCGGAATCACCAACGAACCGAATCGACCCGCGAGTTGACTTGCGAGTCGAGTTGACCCGCGAGTTGAAATTGACTTGCGAGTCGAGTTGCCCGGTGAACCGAACTGACCCGCGAGTCGAGTTGACCTGCGAGTCGAGTTGGCCTGCGAGTCGAGTTCTCCCAGCTCGGTTCGCAGCCCACTTTGTCTTTCGAACCCAAATTCGGTAATAAAAGCACTAATATGAACTAAGATTTATCACTTGATTTTACACCGAAATTAGATTTCAAATGCGTTTTCGATAAAGCAATATAGTAGAAATAAAAATTTTCCAAGCTGACTTGGCAGCTCGACCCCAGCCAGGGGCTCTGCCCCTTGGACCCCGCTACCAGGGGCGCTGCCCCCGGACCCCCGTCATTAGATGTTGTGAATACTTTTCGCACTAAGTGTCAAACACTTACAATTAACGAAACCTGATTCAACGATACACATAATAATAGCACTTTTGGATTATTATTACAAACTGTCACCAACGGGCCATACTTATTTTCAAACTACAAACACAAACGACGACAAACATTTAAACAAACACTTGGACATTAACTAGTTGAGTGGACAACTAGCATGGGTGGTCTTTTAAGACACCAACTTATTTACTTGTTTACTTACAACCTTGCGCGTTTCGGACGCCAGAAGGTTGCAGGGTTCGGAGAACCACTTACGGACTTACATCCGCATTACTTGTTTGATTTCCCAGACATACTTACTAGACTCAGGTGAGTCTTACAGCCCCACTTTTACTGTTTTTATACTTTGGGGTGAGATACTTAGCAACTGTTTTACATATGAACACAATGTACTGAACTGATTACCTTACTGTTTACACACAACGCATGAGTTACTTTTATCCACTGAAAGCCTCCTATTCGTAAGTTGTTAGTTATGGACTTAAGCGCGATTACTAGTAGATGGATCCATTTGGGACTGACAATCCCTGCCTGGGGTGGTAGCGCCACCACGTACTGATTTACACGTAGAAACAGGCATATTAGTATTTGTTACATATGAGTGTGCGGATAGCACTCACGGGGGTACGTGATATATTCACACTACACGGTTAAGCTTCAACTTATGAGCTCATGGCACTGTACTGATTTACTGATTTACTTACTTTGCTGAATAGCAATACGGGTACATACTTGTGGTTCATGACACTTACTTATTACTAAACCTGTGAGATTCACCAACCTTTTTGGTTGACACTTTTTAGCTTTGTATCTCAGGTACACATACGGAGTAGGATCACTCCAGGATTTCTAGCTAGAGTCGCATGATTTCCAACTTGCATTTAACGGAGATTCTTTGGCATTATCTTTTGTAACTACGATTATGTAATAGAATCTCCCGCTATACGCGTGGACTCTAGGGAACTACTTTTTGTAACTGAAAACACTATGTTTTCAAAACATTTATTATGTGGAAATGTAACTATTTTATAAACGTCGCATATAGATGTCGTTTGCTTTACTTTGTGCTGTGATATTTGATTAGTAACATCCCAAAGCTTGCTTCCGCCAACAGTGAAATTTGGGGGTGTTACAGATTGGTATCAGAGCCTAAGGTTATAGTGAACTAGGTTGCATTTAGTGGGCCTAGACTATGACCGTTAGGCAGTATTCTCTTATTAGACATGACTAGTTCAGGAATTACAGCATACAACTTTAATTTAACGTAGCCTGATCAACTATGTACAATTAAGGAAATATGATGTAAGATCTGAAATGATTATGTTAAACAGGGATACGATAGTTGACTCTGACTACGAGAGAACCGGACCATTACTTGATACGTGCTAGACACTAGGCTAGATATGATATATGTATATATATTAGCCTCAAACTTACTAACGCTTTGTCTCAGAAATGGCAAACACCCCATCCAACTCATCTCGTTCTCGAACCGGGTCGCAGAACCCAAGGGTAGCAAGGAGGAACAACAGGTTGCCTCGAGCTGGCCCATACCCCACTCACTTCACCTTGCCGGCCTTAGCCGCTAGGGTGAACCAACACGAGCAACGACTTCGCACCATGGATGTCGTGTTGCAAGAAACCAACGAAAACTGGAGACTTACATCTCTCGAACGCATAGAACAAGTCTCCGACGATCTGGAAACCACTAACAACAACATGGACGTCCTTCGCAACCAAATAATAGAAATAAGGGTGGAAAATGCCCTTCTGCAACAAAGGATGGATGAATATGTGCAGCGCTCACTTGAGGCAGAAGAGTATGCGCGTGGACTAACCCAACGACTAGCGCTAGCAGAAGACAACGCCCGACAAGCTAGCAGGCTTGCAAACACTGTGGATCGCCTTGTCACGATGATGGAACAGATTAACCTACGTTAAGACTAGTGTAGTCTTTGTCTTGTAATCTATCTTGTAATCTAGTAACTATCTAAGCACTACTCTACGTTTCAGTCGGATGTAACAATTCCCGACATCTTTTGTAATACATTTGTAGGATGTAACCTTTGAACTCGTATCATCTATCAAATATTTCTTGTTGTTCAACTCATATTAATTGCCATAATTCTTTTTCATATTGATGTGATGTATTACCATCTTTACACATGTACATCTGAAATACATACAACTTTCTTGCAAAATCTCATGTATCTTCATTTCTTTTATTGAAGAGTCATGCCGCCAAAGACAAGACCTTACACGGATGCTCAGATCACTTCACTCATAACCCAGGCTGTTACTGAAGCCTTAGCTCGGAACACTCCACCTGGTTCCACAAGAAACAGCGATGCCGCTGAAACTCCTGCTGCTAAACCTTGTTCATACAAGGATTTTCAAAACTGCAAACCCTTGAGCTTCAAGGGTATCGAAGGAGCCATCGGACTTATTAGATGGTTTGAAAAGATGGAATCCGTTTTCCGCATCAGCAAATGTGCGGAGGACGACAAAGTCAAGTTCTCCACCTGCACCCTCGAAGATGGTGCCCTCTCGTGGTGGAATTCCTATACCCAGTCTGTGGGTATTGATACAGCTTATCTACTCCCTTGGGAGGATCTGAAGAAAATGCTCACTGATGAGTATTGCCCGGCCGAACAACTTTACAAACTGGACGAAGAGTTCTGGAACTTGAAAGTACAAGGAACTGATATCGTTGGATACACCACCAGATTCCAACAACTCACCGTCCTTCGCCCGACTATGGCGGGTACTGAACCCGAAAAGATCAAGAAATACATCCGCGGCCTCCCGGAACCTGTCCGGGGGAATGTCGCCTCGTCAAAACAAACCACTCTTCATGGTGCCATTCGGTTGGCCCATGAACTTCTAGCCATGAACGAGGACCCAGAACCACCCACTCCAACCTCCAACAGCAACAAAAGAAAATGGTCCGACAGCCACCACAACCACCAAAACAAGAAACCTGAAACCATTAAAGCCTACACCTCCGGTACTGATGACAAGGGGGCGTATAAGGGAACCAAACCCTATTGCTCCAAGTGCCAACGACACCACCATGGTTCTTGTCCCTGTAGCAAGTGTAAGAGATTTGGACACTTGGCTAGGGATTGTAGATCAAACACCACTGACACCAACACCTCTGCACCAAAGACTTGTTATGGGTGCAACGGAACGGGGCATTTCAAGAAAGACTGCCCGAAGCTAAACAACAACAACAACAGGAACAACAACAATGCTCGAGGAAGAGCTTTTGTACTGAAATCTGGGGAAGCCCGTCAAGACCCGAATGTGGTCACGGGTACGTTCCTTCTCAACAACTTGACTGCTTCTGTATTATTCGATACTGGTGCTGATAAGAGCTTTATTTCCGACGAATTTTATCCACTACTTGACACCACACCTATTGCCTTAGATTCTAAGTACACAATAGAATTGGCAAACGGAAAACTCATTGAGGCCGACAGTGTGATACCTAATTGCACCCTGAACTTAGCTAACGAGCTCTTTCCCATTGATTTGATACCTGTCGAAATCGGCAGCTTTGACATCATTGTCGGTATGGATTGGTTATCCACGCACCGAGCCGAAATCGTTTGTTTCGAGAAAATTGTACGCATTCCTCTCGTCACCGGTGGAACTTTGAGCATACAAGGGGAGACCGGTGGGACGAGAATCAACATCATTTCTTGCATGAAAACCCGAAAATACTTGAGAAAAGGGTACCAGGCAATCCTCGCGCACGTTATGGAGAAAAAGTCGGTTGAAAAGCGACTTGAGGATGTGCCTATCGTTCGAGACTTCCCAGAGGTCTTTCCTGAAGACTTGCCTGGCCTTCCGCCAACTAGACAAGTCGAATTCTCTATTGATCTTGTGCCCGGCGCAGCACCCGTGGCACGAGCCCCTTACCGACTAGCCCCATCAGAACTTCAGGAGTTGTCTACTCAGTTACAGGAACTCCTGGACAAGGGATTTATCCGACCAAGTTCCTCACCTTGGGGAGCTCCGGTCCTGTTTGTGAAAAAGAAAGACGGTTCTTTCCGCATGTGCATCGACTACCGTGAACTCAACAAATTAACTGTCAAGAACCGTTACCCACTTCCTCGCATTGATGACCTGTTTGACCAACTTCAGGGATCGAGTTTTTACTCAAAGATCGATCTACGGTCTGGTTATCACCAACTCCGAGTTCGTGACGAAGACATCCCAAAAACAGCTTTCCGAACTCGTTACGGGCATTACGAATTCCAAGTGATGCCATTCGGCTTAACCAACGCACCGGCAGTATTCATGGATCTTATGAATCGGGTGTGCAAACCTTACCTTGACAAGTTTGTTATCGTATTTATCGATGATATCTTGATTTACTCGCGCACTGAACAAGAACACGCGCAACACCTGAAAACCATCCTAGAGCTGCTCAAACACGAAGAGTTGTACGCCAAATTCTCTAAGTGTGAGTTCTGGATGAAAACCGTTCAATTCCTTGGACACGTCATTGACAATCAAGGGATTCATGTTGATCCTTCGAAAATCGAGGCTATCAAGGGTTGGCAAGCTCCTACTACTCCGACCGAGGTACGCCAATTCTTAGGGCTCGCCGGATACTACAGGCGATTCATTGAGAACTTTTCGAAAATAGCCCTACCTCTCACTGCACTGACTCAAAAAGAAAAGAAGTTCGATTGGACTGACAAACAGGAGTCGGCTTTTCAGCTACTAAAACAAAAACTCTGCAGTGCACCTATCTTATCATTACCCGAAGGCAACGAGGACTTCGTGGTATACTGTGATGCTTCACACCAAGGTCTTGGTTGCGTGCTGATGCAACGAGACAAGGTCATCGCTTACGCCTCTCGACAACTCAAGGTCCACGAAAAGAATTACACAACTCATGACCTAGAGTTGGGGGCTGTCGTTTTCGCTCTGAAAATCTGGAGACACTACTTATACGGTACCAAGTGTACAATCTTTACTGACCATAAAAGTCTCCAACATATCTTCGATCAAAAGGATCTCAACATGAGGCAACGTCGATGGGTCGAGTTGCTTACTGATTATGACTGCGAAATCCGTTATCATCCGGGCAAGGCGAATGTTGTCGCCGATGCCTTAAGCCGAAAAGAACGAGTGAAACCACTTCGAGTTCGAGCTCTTGGTATGACCATTCACAACGATCTCATCAATCAAACTCTCACCGCTCAACTCGAAGCACTCAAACCAGAAAACGTGATAAACGAGGCCTTGCGGGGCATGGACAAACAATTTGAAACCAAACCTAACGGGGCCAAATACTTCTCGAATCGAATCTGGTTACCAAGTTTTGGAAACCTTCGAGACTTGGTGATGAATGAAGCTCACAAGTCTAAATACTCTATACACCCCGGTGCCGACAAAATGTACCACGACATCAAGGAACTGTACTGGTGGCCCAACATGAAATCTGACATTGCAACCTATGTTGGCAAGTGTCTTACTTGTTCCAAGGTTAAAGCGGAACACCAGAAACCTTCAGGTTTGCTACAACAACCCGAAATACCACAATGGAAATGGGAGCAGATTACCATGGACTTCATTACTAAACTCCCGAAAACTTCTAGCGGTTGCGATACCATTTGGGTGATCGTCGACCGACTCACTAAATCTGCTCATTTCCTAGCCATCAAAGAAACTGATAAGATGGAACGTTTGACACGGATCTACCTGAAAGAGATCGTGTCAAGACACGGCGTGCCCATCTCAATCATCTCCGACCGAGATGCTCGGTTTACTTCTCGCTTCTGGCAATCACTGCAAAAATCTCTTGGTACTCGTCTGGATATGAGTACGGCTTACCACCCGCAAACTGACGGCCAGAGCGAACGAACTATACAAACATTGGAGGATATGCTACGAGCCTGCGTAGTTGACTTCGGTAAAAACTGGGAAAATCACTTACCATTGTGCGAATTCTCGTACAACAACAGCTACCACACCAGCATTAAGGCTGCACCCTTCGAGGCACTTTACGGTCGTAAGTGCCGGTCACCTATCTGTTGGACTGAGGTGGGAGATACACAACTCACCGGTCCAGAAATCATACACGAAACAACTGAAAAGATCTTTGGTATACAAAACCGGCTGAAAGCCGCACGTGATCGTCAGAAAAGCTATGCTGACGTGAGACGCAAACACCTCGAGTTCCAAGTGAGAGATCGAGTTCTTCTGAAAGTGTCGCCTTGGAAAGGCGTCATCCGTTTTGGCAAACGTGGGAAACTGAATCCCAGGTACATTGGACCATTCGAGATCCTTGAAAGGATTGGTCCAGTGGCTTACCGACTGCAGCTACCAACCGAACTCAGTAGCGTGCACCCTATCTTTCACATTTCTAACTTGAAGAAATGTCTGTCTGATGAGACACTGATTATACCCCTCGATGAAATACACATTGATGACAAACTACACTTTGTCGAGGAACCCGCGGAAATACTGGACCGTGAGGTCAAACGTTTAAAACAGAGTCGTATTCCCATCGTTAAGGTCAGGTGGAATTCGAGGCGTGGTCCTGAATTCACTTGGGAACGAGAAGACCAAATGCGACTGAAATACCCACACTTGTTCACAGACCCTACTCCTACCAATACCACAACTACAAGCTAATTTCGGGACGAAATTCTCCTAACAAGGGGAGAATGTAACACCCGCCAACTTAGGGCTTTAATTAGTGCCTAAACTACTTGTAATTATGTGTATTTAGTTTTGTAATACTCTAAATGTATGTAACATTTTGGTGTAATTACATACACGCGTACGCGATTTGTTTAAATCGAACATTTGTAAACCGGACGAGGTCCGATGCTAATTAATATGGACGTTGGTGACAAACCTTTAAATAATGTGGAATTATACAAGCAAACACTAATTTCATTAATATATCATGAAAATATATTACACATATTTTGTATCGTTTAAAACACTCCGAACGTGGCGAAAACACGCGAGACGCGCCCTACAAGGAAAATAGTGCAAATTATATTTTTATAACTTATTATGAAGTGTTTTGGTAAATTACCTCGATTAAAAATATTACAGATAAACTTTAACTTAAAACGTGGAACAACATTTAATCAATCACGGGATGTAATGTAATTGAGGAACGAGTTCACGAGACTGAGACCCAAGTTGGGTCAGCCAAACCCGCGGAGCCAACTCAACCCGCGACCCACGACCCATTTCCCATCCTTAAAACCCCATTTTCTTTGGTTTTCACCTCATTTACCACCACCTCTTTCTCTCTCTACCACTCTTTCTCTCCCACCCTTTCTCTCACTCTAAAACGGCAGCAGCAGCTGCTGCTACCACCACCACCGTCGTTCATCATCATCATCAAGACACAAACACAAGGATCATCATCACCATTACCATCTTCATCTCCTTTGATTTTCGGTTTTTGAGGTAATAGAACGTTAAAACTCTTTTAAATTACTTGTAAAGCGTGGATTTACATGCTAGAACATTTCCCCAACGAGTTTATGTCCAAAAACCGACTTAAAAAGCCGAATTTTAGAGTTTTACGCGAACAGCCCGTCTCGCGAGTCGAGATCTGTTCGTCAAACGAGGCGAGTCGAGATTTGACTCGCGAAGCCATCCTGCGAATCGGAATCACCAACGAACCGAATCGACCCGCGAGTTGACTTGCGAGTCGAGTTGACCCGCGAGTCGAAATTGACTTGCGAGTCGAGTTGCCCGGTGAACCGAACTGACCCGCGAGTCGAGTTGACCTGCGAGTCGAGTTGGCCTGCGAGTCGAGTTCTCCCAGCTCGGTTCGCAGCCCACTTTGTCTTTCGAACCCAAATTCGGTAATAAAAGCACTAATATGAACTAAGATTTATCACTTGATTTTACACCGAAATTAGATTTCAAATGCGTTTTCGATAAAGCAATATAGTAGAAATAAAAATTTTCCAAGCTGACTTGGCAGCTCGACCCCAGCCAGGGGCTCTGCCCCTTGGACCCCGCTACCAGGGGCGCTGCCCCCGGACCCCCGTCATTAGATGTTGTGAATACTTTTCGCACTAAGTGTCAAACACTTACAATTAACGAAACCTGATTCAACGATACACATAATAATAGCACTTTTGGATTATTATTACAAACTGTCACCAACGGGCCATACTTATTTTCAAACTACAAACACAAACGACGACAAACATTTAAACAAACACTTGGACATTAACTAGTTGAGTGGACAACTAGCATGGGTGGTCTTTTAAGACACCAACTTATTTACTTGTTTACTTACAACCTTGCGCGTTTCGGACGCCAGAAGGTTGCAGGGTTCGGAGAACCACTTACGGACTTACATCCGCATTACTTGTTTGATTTCCCAGACATACTTACTAGACTCAGGTGAGTCTTACAGCCCCACTTTTACTGTTTTTATACTTTGGGGTGAGATACTTAGCAACTGTTTTACATATGAACACAATGTACTGAACTGATTACCTTACTGTTTACACACAACGCATGAGTTACTTTTATCCACTGAAAGCCTCCTATTCGTAAGTTGTTAGTTATGGACTTAAGCGCGATTACTAGTAGATGGATCCATTTGGGACTGACAATCCCTGCCTGGGGTGGTAGCGCCACCACGTACTGATTTACACGTAGAAACAGGCATATTAGTATTTGTTACATATGAGTGTGCGGATAGCACTCACGGGGGTACGTGATATATTCACACTACACGGTTAAGCTTCAACTTATGAGCTCATGGCACTGTACTGATTTACTGATTTACTTACTTTGCTGAATAGCAATACGGGTACATACTTGTGGTTCATGACACTTACTTATTACTAAACCTGTGAGATTCACCAACCTTTTTGGTTGACACTTTTTAGCTTTGTATCTCAGGTACACATACGGAGTAGGATCACTCCAGGATTTCTAGCTAGAGTCGCATGATTTCCAACTTGCATTTAACGGAGATTCTTTGGCATTATCTTTTGTAACTACGATTATGTAATAGAATCTCCCGCTATACGCGTGGACTCTAGGGAACTACTTTTTGTAACTGAAAACACTATGTTTTCAAAACATTTATTATGTGGAAATGTAACTATTTTATAAACGTCGCATATAGATGTCGTTTGCTTTACTTTGTGCTGTGATATTTGATTAGTAACATCCCAAAGCTTGCTTCCGCCAACAGTGAAATTTGGGGGTGTTACAGCTTTTGAGGATTTCCTCTGTATTACTGCAGACATTGCAGTTATACTCATGAAATCTTATCTTAATATATGTATTGTAAAACTTAAATGTTTTAAACTTTATTACTACTATACGACTTACATAGTCGTACTACTTTTGTAACGACTGTTTAAACTGGCATCCTTTATACATTATGTTCTGTATGATCATATGCTCTGATACGATGAATGCACAATTGTAACGTCATCACCCCCGTTGTTAAACTGTTTACACATAATGCTTCCGCTAATCATAACTTGCTTCCGCTAAACATTAAATAAACACAATTACCGATTTTGGGGGTGTGACAGAGTTGCACGTGGGATGGATGAGCCATGCCATTCAGTAATCTGCCAAAGACGTGGGCTTGCACGTGTAACAGTAATCTTGACATTAATAGCGCGAGGGGTTCATCGGGAATTGTAATTGCGACAGCCGTTATTGCTTTTGTCAGATAATTCGGCCAACCACTTCGCATGGTCCCTCTAGCGCTGATTACCATGCGTCAGATGCTTGTCGGGCCATATAAAGAGTTTAAGGATGGAGCGCAGAATGGCCGTTCCCGATCCTTTATGTTATAAGGTGCGCGCTACCCGTTGTCATGGCCGCTACACCGGGGTGCGGGGATGCAAGCGGTGACCGGAAGTAGTCGAACCGGCCTAGAATGCTGTTGCTTCGGACGGCATCTTCCGTTCTCATACCGGATTCCGTGGTCCGAGCTCGAATATCCTTGTTATATAAAAGTGGTCAAGCGCGCAGTCAACTAGTCAAAGCAGCGTGAGAAAGTGGGATGTGTTGTCCGTTCTCCGGCCTTGCGAGAGGGCCCGGAATATCATGCTGTCGCTTCTGATAGCATCTTATGTTCTCGGACCGGGGTCCGTGGTCCGAACTCAGATAGCGTATATCATTACATATGTATATGTACTAAAAAACTAGAAATGTAAATTATATTGGAAAAGGGGTTTATTGTTTATAAGTATATTAACCTTTACATATTATACTATTGTATGTGAAAAAATTTGAAAATTTCTTTTGTATTATATTTAAGGTATGAAAAGTTTAGAACTTAAAAAAGCATGTTCTTATGTAGGAAAAAAAAAAATATTTTTGAAATTTTAAATACACGATGTGAATTTTCTAAGTTCGCTCCCATATGATAGTGAAATATATAAACTTTGATTTGATACATTTTAAAACAATAAATTATCGAAAAAAATCACGCCTGGTGAAACTTTTACCCGTTACATAGCGGTAAGTTCATGCATATTGACCATGCAATTTAAAAATACGTGATTCAATTCAGATTTACTATTTTCTTGACAATTTTAAAAAGACAAATCCAAACCACATGCAAATCAGGGAGCTTTTTTCTTGTGTTTGGCTTGAAGTTGTCAGCATTTAATGCATGAATTATAGTTGGTGGTTGCCTAATTGGTGCTTTAGTTGGTTTCTTAACATAAATTTGGTACTAGCATGTGGTTTTCTCATCACTTTCAAATTATTTATAGTTTTCTTAGTTGGTTTATTTCTATTAAAAATAAAAATACATTACTTTTTCTTGATATAATACTTTAGACCCACATAATATATGAAGGTACCGTAAGTACGTACTTTATATAGATGACAATATTGTTAATTGCTTTCGTCACACACATATCCGGTTTGAGTAAACCAACCAATAATAGAAACTGAGTTATGTTTTCGTAACGTGAAGATGTCAACATGATCAACGAGTGCGATCACAAACTTAAAAGATCGTGTAGCGACTCACAATCGCCTTTTGGTCTATTTTCTAAAGATGTTCAAATTGATCACAAAACCGTCGCTATTCGTTTTACTCACATGGGCATTTGGAATAAAAACAACCCCAATGAAATAACACTATTTATTCAAACTTTGGACTATTTCATGTTTGTTTTCTTGAACATTATGATAAAGTTCATGTACATAAAGTCATAAAGATATGCCCCTAAATACTATTATATGGTCAATGGAAGTGGCAAGCACCTTCAATAGTTGATGATGTCCAACAAAGTCGTCAAATATGCCTCTTTATTATCTTAGATACCATTCAGCCTAATGAATCAAGGCATTAGAGTACTTGATTGCTTGGTTGAATTGTTTTTAGCTTCTTAAGCCTCAAAACAACAAGGGGAACATGCCAATAACTATCAAATTAGACTTATTTATGGTGTTTTATATAATAATTGGATTGGATTTTACTTATTGTTTTGCCAATAACATCATGGTTATAGCGAAGTTTACAATAAAACCTTAGACTTCGGTTATTTTATATTTAACGAATATAGTGCCCATTATACTAGCTAGGTAATTTATCAAGAAATCAAACCTTTATGGCACGTTAAGAATGCTATTATAGAATTACCAAACAAGCATATAATATATTTCAACATTCTATTTTCTAACCATTATACTATATTATGGCCTTTGAAATTAATCATAATTGTAATTAACATATTCGAAACTTAATTATACGGTCAACGTAAGAAATAAGATGTTTCATTAAGAGTAAGCATTCTTACGAGTTACGCCATCAAGGAACGAATTAACCTAATTACGAGTATTAGGGGTGTTTTCCCTTTATTCCGCATTCCACCCGATTTAGAAGTGATTGATTCAAAACAAACATAACACTTAACTTTCGCTTAATCGCCACAAAGTTAACTAGTTTCAAACTAATAATTCTAAAAAAGGAAATTCGAGCGTAAATCGAAATTCAACGGATTTTAAACTTTATCACATGTCTTGTAAACAAATCAAACTTTTTAGCTTTTCTTCTTTTTCAAAGATATACGAAGGGTAAAACTTGTACGTATAAACAGACAAAGCGTACAATGAAGGAGGACGACGGACAGACGGATCTGGTCAACGTCGTTTGACCATGTTTTCACTTTCTTCTTACAAAAGCAGATAAGGACAAACGATGGTAGTAAGAAAGGGCATAATCGTAATTAACCAATATTTTTTTAATCGTCAAAATCTTTAATTTTAATGTTCGGCGGCGTCGTTTTTGTTGTTGTGTTTCTTCTCTCCCCTTTTTATTTAACTCGATAACGTCTTTTCTCTTGTGCTATATATATAAGGCCTCAGTTTTATTATCTCCAATATTACTAAACCTAAAAACTATACCTACATACACATTTCTGTATCTATAACCAAATGAGAACAAGGAGCATGTGTTGTGATAAAAGAAGAAGAGATTATAACAACAGCAACACTAATTTATCAACCGGTGAGAAAATGATACTCAGCCGGAAAAGAGCAAAGTCGTCGGCCGGAACGCCGGTACCGACGGCGACGGTTTCCGGTCAGTGTGATTTCCTTGATGCGCTTCCAGACGACATCGTTTTGTTTATCCTCGCTAAACTCGGTTCTACCGCTACTTGTCCGGCTGATTTCATCAGCGTTTTGTCAACGTAAGGATCCGTATGAAATGAGAACAATAATTTGCGGTTTTATCGCTATAAAGTTTGTTCGATTTGTAACTGATTTTGTAACTGACTTCTGTTTCAACAGATGTAAGAGATTAAACGTGTTAGGTGTTCACTCACTTGTGTTATCAAAAGCTTCGCCGAAAACTTTCGCCGTTAAAGCTAAAAACTGGTCGGAATCTTCTCATCGGTTTTTGAAACTGTGCTCCGATGCCGGAAATGTTGAAGCTTGTTACACTCTTGGCATGGTTAGTTTTATCCTCATTTTAATTTTTTTTTTGATGAATATTAATTACAAATTAATTAAATTATAATTCATTTTGTTAAATACAGATACGATTCTACTGTTTACAAAACAGAGGAAGTGGCGCGTCGTTGATGGCCAAAGCGGCGATTAATTCACACGCGCCGGCTTTATATTCCCTTGCCGTGATTCAGTTCAACGGAAGCGGCGGGACAAAAACCGACAAGGATTTACGTGCCGGAGTTGCGTTATGTGCACGCGCGGCATTTCTAGGCCACATCGACGCGCTCCGGGAACTTGGACATTGTCTGCAAGACGGTTACGGTGTACGTCAGAATATAGCAGAAGGCCGGCGGTTTTTAGTGCAAGCAAACGCGCGTGAACTCGCGGCCGTATTATCAACAACTCCGTCAGCGTTAATGTCCGGAAACTGGATGACGTGGAATCCGTTACCGCATTTACGTCATGGAAACGTGGTAGGTCCTGGTTGTCCGTTACTTAGTGATTTCGGATGTAACGTACCTGCGCCAGAACCGCATCCATCGAACCGGTTTTTATCCGATTGGTTTAGTGAGAAAGTGCTTGAACCGGGACTCCGGTTGTGTTCACATGCCGGTTGTGGTAGACCGGAAACGAGACAACATGAGTTTAGAAGGTGTTCCGTTTGTGGAGGTGTGAACTATTGTTCACGCGCGTGTCAAGCGCTTGATTGGAAGATGAGGCATAAAATGGAATGTACACAGGCGGAAAGATGGGTGGATGAGGATAACGGTAATGTTGACGGAGATGACGGAATGCAAGTTGAGAGTTGACGGTAACGGTGACTGTAGTGCGGCATTTGAAGCAAAGTTTTTAATTTTTGCCGGAATCTGAAGTTAGTACGGAGTAAAAAAGTTATTTACAGTACTTTTTTTAAACGGTAGCAAATTTTGTACAATATATTTAAATAGAGCTGCCTTTTATTTATGGAAATTAATGAAATATTAGCAAGTTAAAGCGGTAAAATTTAATTCAAATCTACTGTTACACTTATACGAGTAACTTCTAAAGTTTCTGACGGCAAAAAAGTCAACGTGAATATCATCCTACGGAATATTTACATTTTTACCGAGGGTAAAATCGTACCTTTTATTAATATTGCTCCTACTGTCGATTTTTTTAAAAAATGGTTTTTTAATTTATTATTATTATTATTATTATTATTATTATTATTATTATTATAAAGTTTTGATAATATACCGTAAGGAAAATAATTTAAGTTTGAGAGACCAAACATTTTGGTCCGATATCTAGAAGTTCTTTAGATTCAGCCAATAATATTGAAGTACAAGTCAAAATAAGTTGAATGGAACTTGTGATAAAATAATCAAGGTTTTAATAAATAATTATCACGAGTTATATATTTGTTAAAAATCATTTTTAATGCATAGTTGAATATATATGTCTTCTCATAAATTACAATTCGAGTTAAAACTTAAAACCTTTTCACACATGGACCATATGGATTGAAATTACGGATTTGTTTTTAGTGATTAAAGGAAATCTTTGATAACGACTTATTGTAACAAACTAAACCCCTTAACAAGTGATTAAGTTTGTGTCATTATATTCTTTATGGGTATTTCAATTTCAATTTTTTAATAAACAAAAAGTTTTTTTTTTTTTAGCTTAGCGGTATGAGAGGGACCCTTTAACTTATAGGTTGGGGGTTTAAGTGGTGATTGTATGTTATCGTGTGTTAGATTATAGTTTTGTCGTTCTAAAAAAAAAAAAGTTTTATATAAAGGTGAGCCTAGAACTTATTTGTCCCATATCATATCTGGCTAATCACTAATCCTAATAGTATTAATGAACAAATAAATACGGAATAAATATACATAAAGTACTGTATTACTTATGTAGCAAATAATGTAAAAGTGTAAAACCTTAGTTAGATATTCGTTTGAAGTTTAGAGTTTATTGTACTAGTATCTTTCTTGGATTTGATTCGAGAAGGGTCTCAATCGGGCCAAAATCCATGTCTTGTATTAGGTGTTGTACGTTACACTTAAAGACTTGTACTGTGATTAATGAGATGGGGAAACTATAGTGATAAGGGGAAATTTGCCTCCCAATGTCACCACCGAATAATAAATAGAAATACGAATTATGGGTCGTGGGTCGTGGTTTGTTTCTCTTCTCACGTTATATATGAGATGTTGGTCAAGATAAAAAGATGTTATTTAACGTTGCTACAATTCTTCAAATATCAACTTCTATTTTTCCTTAGAACTCGATATTATATTTTTTTTTCCCCTACTATGATAGACAACTCTACATAGTTGTATATACAATCATCACGAATATCTACAAATTACCTCTTACGAGTTTTGAATTCTCAACCACTAAATTGATAAATTTCTCATATATCAATAGGTCATAGGCACTTTGATATTCGACGTTAAAAACTGTTCCATTATAATAAGTGGGTTTGATGTGACAATATATTGTCCGACATTAATGACAATAATAGTATGATAATACATCCTCTTATATCTTCAAAGTTACTGTATAATCAAACAAATTGAGATGTTACTTTTTTTTTTTTTTTTTTTTTTTTTAATAATAATAGGGCATTGTTATTGTTACTATTAGTACATCTTTAACTAAAAAACATGAGAGAATCATTAAATAATGATGATTTGTTGTTTCTAATTAAACCTTTATATTTATGGAAAAAAATCAAAACTTACTCAAAAAATTTTAACGAACGTTTGAGATGCAAGACAAATACATGATCATAAATAGCAATATAAATATATGGCATGGTGTATGTTTAATACGTAGTACCAAAAAAAATTGTCGATTGTGAAAGATTTAGCAAATCAATCGTCTATGACTATTATTGACAAAAAAAAAGTGATGAGGAACGTTAAGTAGGAACACTTCCTATGGTGGGAACGGTAGAATCGAACATTTTTATTTTTAACTTTAAAATTAAATAGTTTTTTTATTAAAAATTTATATCAAAAATATTAGAATTTTATGCTCTTTAACATGAAATATTTTTTTAAAAATATGTGATACTTATCATAAAAAATTTATTGTGTATCACAATATCACACATAGAGGTTGTGATACACAACTTTAATTTGTATATTATATATATATATATTTTTGTAAATCGACCTAATATTAAAGAAGATAAAATTTTAATTATTTTGACATAATTGTTTTTGCAAAAAATGTATCTATGTTTAAATTAAGAGTGAAAAAAGTCATTCCTACGATTCCAGTGATTCCTACCATAAGGAATGATTCTACAATAACCCCCTCCACTCGTGAGCGAGAATGGAAGCTCTCAACTTTATTGTTCATACTTTTTGGATAGAGATACGGATTTGGTTTGGTCATTAAGTGAAACTGAATAAGAAGCGGGTTAATGGTTTGGTTTGGTTTTGAATATTTTCATACCGAATAAGAATCACTTGTAAATACTTATCATTGATATTTTAATACGAATAGTTGATATACAACTTTAATTACTCCTAAGTGATACGGAGTATAACTTAATCCGAGTACGTCAAATACGCGCAATTTTGTTTATCCAAAAGACCCGATATGAATAATTAAATGATTTTATTTAGTATTTGGCCAACTTAGTTATCTAATTAATCTAAATCATAATTTAATACTCTTTTTATTTGGGTAAATTAAAACCCAACCAAATAACCCAACAGGGCGGAGCCACGTAGAAGCTAGGGGTAGCGCTTGCTATAGGTCCGTTTGTCATGCGAAGTGTAATTTTTGTTAGAAAGAATTGATTTTATTGCTATTGCTACTAGTTTGATGAATGATTAGTCCATTTTGTATGTTATTAACTCTAAAAACTATTAATTTCTAATGAAATCCTACATGTTCATTAAAAAATTATCTATTTAATACTATGGAAAGATTTGTGCTGCGGGTCACTTGAATTTATAGATCCGCCACTGTAACCCAAACTCTTGTGTGATTGGTTTGGATTGGGTGACATATACCTTGAATTGAGTTTCGGATTGATTAAGAGTTGGCCGAATACTGAATCAATCAAACCGGTAATTCTATTAAACCGAAGCACAATCGAGATTAAACACCCATAAAATAAACATGTGTTGACAAATGCACAATTAAAGCGAATAATTGCCAATTTGCAACAAGTAACGTGCCACAATCATATGCTTAACTGACCTCACAAATCCTTTCAATATGTAGACAAAAAGTTTGAACTTGTGTCATTTATGTCACTTTCAAATCCGATATGAAATCCAAACTTTAATCCAAGTTGATACTCTAACACTCAAATACATGAACCAACTAACCAAGCTAAGTGTTGTTACCATGGTTAAACTTGATACTTGGTACCTACACAATCAAGCAATACTATTGTTTTGATGCAATCTAACAAGATTGGAATGTAAGACTACTTTTTTTTTAATTTGTTCTTTTTATGTGTGTGAAAAGCAAAGGGAGTGGTTATGGAAGTAAAAGGGATCCTAGGTCATTTATTTATGATTACCACCATTCCACCACTTCATTCCATTCCATGATACACACCCCTTTTTCTTCTTGTTTTAGCTTTTTAAGTTGGTCATAAAGGATTAAAGCCCAACCATTAAGGATATTTGACCAACACATCAGAACATGGACAAGAAAACAACACCATTATAGGTTGTCAAATGCCTTATAGAATCTCATAATCATAATCAAAAATTAAAGTTGATAAAACCTTGTTTATACCTCTATATACGATTATGATATTTGTACACACATGTTTGATCTTAGAATTAATCGTGCCCTCGATTTAAACGGAAGTTTCATTAAGGATATTGATCATAAACAAACTATGAATCCAAATACATAAAATGTGTTACATGTTTTATATCTACAAGAATAAACCCTAAAAGTTATATTGATTTCCCAAAAGAAACATGATATCAGAAACAATGGGTAAATTGAAAAAGAAATCACGAGTGATGGTGGGATATTGATGAGCAAATGCTTCTTTATTTACTTTATTACTAATTTTAAAAAAATAAATATTATGTTAGTGGAAGAGAATTTTGTTGTTGCTATAGTTGTATGTGCTTTATGCTTCAAGGGAACCCATTAGGGAATTTCTTTTTCTATAAAACGATAGTGAGATAATCCCACATTAAAAAGGTATATATCCATGGGTAAGAATACTTTTCTTTTTCTTTCTAAAGCCGAAAAATCGATACTCGAATTATTTGATATTTTGTTATTCGCTATATTATCTACGTAATTCACTGAATAGTATCGTAAGTTAGATAAAAGTAATATCAAAGAGTCATTTGCACGATCACATGTGACAATAGTCTTATCATAAGTTTTGACTGCTTAAATATATTCGTCGAAAGTAAGAAAATGCTCTTGAAACAAAGATTTTTAGTGTTTTATTTCACAGGAGAGAGATTGCTAACCTTTCGGGTTGGACTTGAAACATTCTTAAATGCTATAATCAAATGTCTATTAATTTGAGGACAAAATGATTAAATTTATGAAGTAAGAATGGAACAAAATGGGTGATCAAATGGTCCATCACCAATTGAATTAAAGGGAGATAAATTCTTGTGTTGAGCATATGCGATTGCATCCACTATGGTTGGAAATGTATGGCACCACCAAGCTTATAGTGCAAATATGTGCGAGTCCACTATTTACACCATCCAATTATGACATATATCCGATCCGATTTCATCTCAAAGAATGTTGTTGTTTTTCCTAAAAAATGTCATTTCACTATACAACAATTATTTCACGAATCATGTTATTAAAATCCATCGAATCTTATTATTTACTGATATCACAAACCAACATGAGTTGAATGTGTATATCGGTAGCCTAACACTTCCCTTTTATCTTCGGATTTTCAAGTTTATTATAGTTATTCCGCAAACCGAACAGGTTATACGATAAATTAAAAAGTTTCAAATCCACCTTAATAAAAGATGTAAAACTTATTTATTTATAAAACAATGATCTACTACTTTATAAGGTAATTAAACTCTTTATTCCATTTCAATACTCAACAAATAAACATCCAATTTAAGTACATCAATTATTTTTCATCCTGGAAAGGTCACCCAATCGCCATTAACTTCCCATGATGCCCACATACATGTCATTTTCCCACCTCTATTTAATTCATGTTTCTTTTTTCTCTATTGATAACGAAGTAAACTAGAAAATTATTACATGCATAATTTGTCATAAATGTGATTAATTTTCTCATTGTTCCAACTACGACAGGCACTTCTAGATTTATCTCCTAATGGTGTGTTTGACAAGCGACAACAAACTAGGTGGAGTTGTACCGTGTAGCGGGAGCTAAAGACTGTGACTGTATATTTTAAAAGCTGGGGATTCTTTTAGAAGCAACTTGAATTAGCTTCTCATTCAATGGATTCAAGGGGCATTTTATTCCGACAATCCCCATCTTTTTTTGGGAGTTGATTTTCGCAAGGAAGTTTTTACTTGTCACAAGAAAACAGTACAACTGTTTATGCACACAGTACCACTGTTTATTGCACTGTTTTCTTGTGGCAAGTAAAAAAAATCTTGCCAAAATCAGCTCCCCTTTTTTTATGTTACCAAACGGGGCTTCTAATTTATAAGGGCTTAAGATTATCATAATTCCCTGGAATCCCGTCGGTCAAACACATCTGAAATCTCCTTCAACACACAATAGTTTCTCGTAAGTTCTGTAATAACTTGAAGATAATATTATATAGAGCAAGCAGTAGACATATGATATGGTAACTTCAAGCCCTCTTTGTCAAGTTCAAAGATAGGAATAACGGTGTCAAAAATACCTAACCCGATAAACCCGACCCGAACAATGGTTGGGTTTGATATTTTCAGACAATTATAATGTCTGCGTTTATACGAGTATCTCACTATCTACAATACTTTAAATTTTGAACACTTGAATAATAATGAATCTTTTACTCTATGATAAATGATGGTAATATCATTAAAAACATGCAGTAACTTTTAGCTTCCCTTTCAGCATAATAATGAAAATTTTACCCTATAATAAATGATATTAATATATGGTTACCAACATCCAATAACTTTCAGCTTACTAAATCTTAATTAATATATTAATAATAATGTATATATACTAGCAATACATTCAATGATAGTAATAAATCAAGTAGCATCCTTTCATTTTCCCAATTAAAAAAAATGAAAAACTCTATTCCTTTGTCCAGTTGTGTGTAACGATTTTAGACTACCTAACTCATTTTATCTTAAGTGGCATATTAATTAGACACTTTATTATCCGTAAATGCTCAACTTTTGATATTCTTCATGTCACATAATGCCTATAAATAAAAAATTACATTACTCCATTTCATCTTCACATTAACCCGTTCAAATATGCTCTCATTTTTATATATAAGAAGTTTTTCTTTTGTATCTTTTGTGAGCTTTGATCTTACATTTAGAAGGCAGATATAAGGCTGTTTGGAATTCTCACTCATTTTATTAGAAGATGTTATATGCGTGCTTATAAGCACTTGATGTTACGTGCGGTTAATTTCACATCATATTTGATTTGAGTTCATGAATGTGTAGATTGTTTTGGTTCATTGGTTGTTTAACTATGTATAAGTTCTTTTTAGTTTGATTGTTGGAATGACTTTACTTTTTAGGCATTTTATTTGGATGCTTTTGTTGTTAAATCTTCATTTATATCATATAATTGAATGAGTATCAAATATGACAATAGTTTGATTTGATATATATATATATATATATATATATATATATAGCTACACCTTGGTGTAGCCAACTTAGCTACACCAAAATGCCTTTTTCAAGCAAAAAACTATAATTTTTGATGTCGTTTTGTATCCTAAACTTATTAATATCTCTAATCTATAAAAAACAACATCTATAATTGACCGATTTTACGTTTTCATGTGTTTCCTTAAATTTGGCCACTTTTACCATAAAAAACACCCATTTTTGGCCAAATTTAAGGAAGCACGTGAAAACGTAAAATCGGTCAATTATAGATGTTGTTTTTTATAGATTAGAGATATTAATAAGTTTAGGATACAAAACGACATAAAAAATTATAGTTTTTTGCTTGAAAAAGGCATTTTGGTGTAGCTAAGTTGGCTACACCAAGGTGTAGCTAAGTTATTCCCATATATATATATATATATATATATATATATATATATATATATATATATATATATATATATATATATATATATATATATAGTTGCAATTATAAGTATTTGATTCGTTTCTATCTTTTAATTCGATGAGTTTGTGCGCTCAATTTCCTCATCGATGCTCATTCTCGACGATAATGTCAATTATTCACTAAGCAAATTTGAATATAAAATCAAGTTATAAAATGCAGATGTTTTTCAAAAGCTTTGATTACTTGAAATCTAACAATCATAATCCTTTGTAATGAGGTACAACCATAGAAGATACAATTTATCTATTCCATTACTTGAACCAATTAAAACATAAAATAAGTTTTGCAATGGCCACTTGAAAATTAAGTTGTAACAAGTCCATCACAATAACTATATATCAGTAAAAATAAAAAATCACATACATATAGTTATATATAAACACCGTCGACAATATGATATTGACATCAATATAAAATTTGAATATTGGGATTTTTCCCATAGATAATCGTATGTTATTAGTGTTGATTGCTTAATATTCGTAATTAAACTATTTTATATCTCTCAATAAAGAATAAACTATTTAAGCATTCAAGAGTTGGTAGTACAAACAATTATTAAAACATGATCATATCCAAAGATTGAAACGTAACAAAATTCCGTGCATTGCACGGGCTTTACCCACTAGTATGCATAATTTGTGTTAGCATTGTAATAATAATCATATTAGAATATTAATTAGGTCCTTCATCCTTCTCGGTTTATGTATTTTTATTTTCTTACAATATTGTATAGAACCTTTAGTTATACTTTGTTATCTCTATGAAGATTTTAGATTTACAATAATAGTAAGTCAAGAAAATTTCTTGGTAGGACGTAATAAGCATGTGAAAAGAATTAGACATATATATTGACGTGCAAGGCCTTTTGACTTTATATGCATGAAATTAACGATGTCAATATGTCATCAATTAGAAGTTCTAGAAAATTATTGAACTGACTTAGATCGATAAGCATGCTATTCGTAAAGTATCATGTGACGCATTGACAACATCACGTGCATTGAATAAACAGAGAGGGACATTAAGCTAATAGGGTTGTATAACTTATCTAAAATGTTTCTCGAATTGGATGTTAACGACGGGACCTTTCAAAATCTTTGGTTATTGCATGAAAGATGTAGTATCCCAAACACATGCAACTGTAGAACCTTTTATAGATGGCGTAGTTGCACAAGCAAGAACGTGATAAGGGATGGAGTTTTGGGACAACAAGAATCGGGCAAAATGAATATTTGGGCCGGGGACTGGATTGGGCCAATAAGTGATCCAAGGAAAATAATTAGGCCAGGTAATGTATATGGGCCTAAAGCCCAAAATTCTGTAAATTTGGGTTATTTGGAAACGTCTAAGACTAGAAGCCAAGAACTACAGCAAGATCTTGACCTTTTTTGTTACTATGTACTAGTAACAAAAAGCAAATGATATATCCATCATCAAAGTTGATAAATCTATCACTAGTATGCATTGACAGTTTGTACTGTACAATATGTTAATATATATTAGTGGTTGATTTATCAAATTGAATGGTGGATTTATCACCACCCGTAACAAGAGTTGCCTAATGCTACATTATAATTACATAATTCTTTCACAGAAAAAAAAAAGATTAAAAAATAACGTTATGTTGGATGATTCTTTAAAGTTTTAACTTTTAACACGAATCAAAATATTTTCATATACTTTTAAAAATTTAATAATAACAGTACCGTTCACTTTCAGCCCATTGATGGCCCAAAATCTCTTAGCGGCCCAAATTCATCGTCACCATTTTTTTCAGCCAAGTTTCAGATTCGAAGTAAACAAGGTCCACAGGCACAATCTCAACTTGTCGCGGTGCTCGTTGTTTTGTATTTCCGATATCGTTCATCGTCCTACATCAATCGAACAGGTACGTATATACTTTAAGCTAACTGTAGTTGAATTTAATCGATTGAATTGAAGGTTTGTTTGCTTACACGTTTCCTGTGTATGTTATAATTCGTGTATCAATTGGGGAAATATATGATACTCATGATCCGAAAAAACGTGCTAAATTGATCGATTTATGAACGTTCGTGAATGGATTTTTTGTTTCTGGTTGATGTTTATAGAGCTGATGTGTTTGATTTTGTTTTCTGACTGTAGGCGGTGTTTATGTTAAACTGATTGTGAAACTTAGGGTTTCAAAGAACTGATCCATCCGTGTTTAGTTTTACCCGTATTTATTTGTTTAATTAATTGAATGATTCATGATTAGCGTGTAATTGCATTCTGATTGAGGATCATATTTTTACAGTTTCTGCGTGTATGCCATTTTGGTGTGTTTAGGATTTATAACGAAATGTGTGTGATTTCATGTTTTATCAGTTTCATAAACACATTGTTTCATAAAAATTTTTCCTTATCTGTCACCTTGATAAAACTCACTTCGAAATATATAATAATCTTCCTATGTTTTTTTTTACTTGGGCTTATCATCGATTACCAGCTTCATTTTGCATTCATGTTTATATTGTTTAGTTGCTAAGGGTGTTTTTTTTTAAGAATTCATAACTATGTAAGCTTTAAATTTCCATTCGAATTTAATTAATGGATTTATAATTCTTTCATACTTGTTTTGGAACTGTTGTTGTTTAATTTTTAGCTCTACAGTTTGTTAAGCATGATGCGTATTGACTTGAATTTTCTATTTGGGTGGTTAGAGTTTTGCAAAGGTTTGTGCTGTTGAATTGGTTTTGTGGTGCTAGTTCGTATTTTACATTTAAGCTATGTTTGCAGGTTAAAGAAATAGTAACGCATTGGCTATTATACATAAGTTTCTAGTTGCTTTGATTCATGTTTATGGTTATGATTTCCCTGATATAGTGTTCCACGAGTTTATGATTTTTTGGAGCTGCTGTGATTGAACTTATTTTGTTATTTGGTCTTGCTTTGTCGAACATATGGCTAGATGTTGCATGTGAAGTTTGGTGCTATCTTGGATGATGGTTTTATATTCAATCAAATTGTACATTTTTAAGATTGGTTCCGTTTTTTCTCCTTTTGTATTGAGGAGCACAGAGATGTCTTTCATAATGGAGTTTGCTGAGAACTTGATCCTAAGAATGATGGAGGATCCAGTTGAAAGAGATCGCAAATTTAGAGAGCATACATATCACATGAAGGAACGTTGTGCAAAAACAAAGGAGATGTGGAGTTACCCGATTCGTCCTTATGGTTTCTGGACATTTGACCGCCACAACGCTCAGATCTTCTGGGACGCTCAGATTAGTCAAGTTGAAGGTCGTAGGGATCCTTATGATGATCTTCTTCAAGACCACGGGACTGAATCATCTTCCTCAAAGTAAATTGTAAGTTTTTTATTCCAAATGCTATTTGATAAAACATCATATGAAATGTCTAAAACTACAAATTTATGGTTCTTATCAGGCGATTATTATTCTTTATCCATGGTCCATGAATAGAGTATAATCTATTTGAGCTAATTTGCAGCTTAAATACACACATAATGCATATGCTAAGAAAAATGTATCCTTGTTAACACTTCTATGTACTCATTTTCATTTTTTACCCAACATTGAGGTAGAGGTGACGGTTTCATCCTATTTGTCTAAAACTTGGTTGATTTGGGTTATCCTTTATTTCTAACATGTCAAATGGGTAAAGGTACAAAACATAGCTAGAAATGTGACAGGTCAAATGTGTTGAATGGGTGGAGAAGGATTTAAATGCTTGCAACCTCTAAAATCTCTATGATTATATTTTTTTTTTAATTTTTTTTTTTTTTAATTTTTTAGACACCACAGTTTTTTGTCATGTCAAATGCTTACAACCCAGCTGGAACTGACCTTTTTTTCTGTATTGTAAAGTATCCATTTGACCCGTTAGGCCATTACCCCATCTACTTGACCCTTGCCATTCTACTTTTATCTTTAACTGCAGTATTGGCTTTTCATCAAGTCTCATGGCAAAACTTGTTGCCCCTTCTCATGATCAAAATAATACTTCATTTGTTACAAACTAAATATATAAGATTTGACTAGACAAATAGTACAATAAACATGGTCAGTTATTATTCAAATGTCTAAACCCCTACAAAATGATTGACAAATAAGGGATTTCATGCACCCAAATCATTATTGTGTAATTGATTGCTAATAATCAAATAGGTAGTTTTGGATTGAATCTTCCTCAAGAGGGAAACTTTGCTTTGATTGGGGTGTTTCTCAAATGAAATTACTGTGTTTTATTTTTTGGGATGGAAGGCGTATATGATAAATGATAATGAATCATTATACGGGAAACTGACTCCTTGTCTTTGTTACATAGGCCATGCTTGTAGCATACGATTACTATGCTGGTTATATGGAGACTGATGGAGTGCCAGGCCTTCATGTGAAAGTAGTTTCTTGTGGTATTTTGAATTTACACTTTTTTGAATCCTTATATCTTTGTTGTTTCTGAGTTGTATCTAGACCATTGTGATCTCAGCCGAACTCAGTAAATGTGATGTCATTGTGTGCTGCGTTAAATAATGATTAAAAAAACTATGTATCAAGCGTTCTGGGAAAAAAATCACCTGCTTCATGTCATGTGCTATTGGGAATTTGGGATGTAATATTGAGAGACAGGTAATAACTGGAGTTCAGGGCAGGAGAGGATTAACTAGATCCTGCTGAATAAACAAAGAAGTAGAAATAGACGAAACTTAATAAACCTCAAAAATTTAGACTTAAGTAAACAGCTAGTCTTATGCCAGTGGAATATATAAAGGCTAGGCCAAAGCAAGTGAAGGTGAAATAGCAAGTTCATGTATGTGGTTCTTTTAAAGGTGTAATGTTCCTATAATGGGTTGTGTCAGTCTTACGCTAATCTCAATGTGGATTTGATAACTTGACAGAACCTTTATGATGCAAGCTTGATTTCAGTTTGAGGAAAATCTGATCTGGATTCAAGTGCTCGAAAATACTGAATGGGTACCATACTAAAGTAAACAAGTTCGTTTTGATCTCCATCTCTGAGCTTGATGATATCTAAGGTGGACAAGCTTGAGTTAGATTGAGCTCAAATACGTTAACAAAAGCTGTCGTCTTTAGCAGCCTGAGATTTATATATTATATAGTGCTCGAACACCTTGATAAGAAAGAGAGTCAAGTTCTTATGACTGAGTGTTTAGAGCACGAGTTCCAACTCTATCAAGTTCGACTCAAATGAGCAACCAAATAAAAACTGGACTCGTTTTTAGCCTTAGTACAAGCCAAGGTGTTTTGACTAATTTGATTTCTATAGAAGTTACAAGTTGAATTAGAATAACCCAAAACATATAAGTTCATAAAAATATTTCTCTCTCTCATAAATTTGATACTAGACTTGTACATTACACACAAGTACTTTTTCTCTATATAACATCACAGATTCTTTTACTTGCTTTTATCAGTTTATGATCACTCATCCCTACTAACCAGATCACCAACAGCTGACAAACCATCCATTGTAGCCTTCACCAACTTGTATGCAGCCTTCATTTCATCAATCGGAATCGACGGAAAATAACCAAATAAACTATAACCCTTTCCATCCATACACTTGATCACCTTATTATACCACTCAGATAAGTACTCAGCAACTGGCTCAATCACTTTGCCTAATGCACGGAACAATGGGTATGTGTTGACTTTATACCACAATTGAGCTATCACTGGTATCGCCACAGTCTTGAATGACATGTAACCAGATTGTAATGCTGCTTTTGTACCTACAAGTTGAGCTTCCTTTACAATGTTTTGGGCTGCTGAGTTAACTGTTCGGAGTACAGGGTACTCTTTGAGTAAAGCATTTGTGGTGTCGAATAATTGATTGGTTAAGTCTGCTGGATTGGTTATAAGAGTCTGGATTTTGGCGAAAAGGTTCTTGGCGAGAGCTGGAGCGTACTTGTCAAACTGTTGCGACAAAAATGTATGTTATTTTACGAAAAACTTTTGATCATAACCTAGATAAGTCGATTTAATCTGTGTTTTATCTCAAAAGAATCAACCACTAAAAAAATTTATAATCTGAATTAATTTTCCAGCATATTTTTGGCGCTTAAACGAAGCAAAAACTAAATTCAGTGATTAGCATGACTTTTCTTCCAAGATCCCAAAACTAATAATCTTATTATAGAGAACAAATACAATTAGTTATATCAAATTTGCATGTACCTTGTCATCAACAAACACAAGAGTTTGTTCAGGCAAGTCCTTAAACTTCTCATACACCGGCATCACGTTTGAGACCAGTTCATTTTCAGCAGAAAGAATCGTCGTTTTGTGGACACCAGAATTTTCTTTTGTGAAAGCGTACACATTCGACAATACTACGAAAAATTTCAGCGCAATCTTTTTGATAAACCCAAGGTGTTTGAGCTGATCTTTCGTGTTTTGCTCAATCTCAACCTGCATCACGGGACACAAAATTAAATTCGAAACTTCAATTGAGTAAACTTGTGATTTTATATGATAGTTGTGAATTCTTTACAATGAATCAAATGAGATTGGATTGTAATTAAGAAGATGGTTTACTAGCTGACCTCATTTGAATCCATAGTAATGAGCTTTAGAATACGGAAAAACGTCAGAAATATTTAAGAACATCGTTTGTGCGTGTTATCATAAAGCTACCTACCACCAATGAAGCGCATGACCCACAACGTTAAGGCTTAGTCGGTGCGAGTTTCGACTCGGACGTTGTAGTATATGTGATGGAGGTGATTTACCCAGCGATGTTGGACCTCGTGGGGGTTCGGTCGTGCTCCATTGAAATATGGAGCAGCTCCAGTGGGTGGCCCAAATACCCAATTTTTTTTTTTTTTGTTGTGATCAGTGCAAATGGAATCACTCAAAAATATCTATATATTTCAACAACAAAATAATGACTTAATTTTTTATGTGGTCTTGAATATATATTCGTATATTGTTAAACGAACAAAATTTTAGAAGGGGTTAATAAGTTTGGTTTCCTTATGATTTTTTTATTTTTTTTTTGCAACTGGTCCAAGACTAAGTTTTTGTTAATTTTTCACCTGCTCAAAGACTATTGTAATTGCATACCTAATAGTGTATATAGCGGCTCAAGGTTTCATGGGGCCTAAAACGACCTTTAAATACGAGGCCTTATCGATTTTTATATAATTATTATATTTCTACATTATCTTATTACAAATTCAGTAAAATTTGATCGGTATAGTGTGGATAATCTGTTTTCTAATTTAGAAATAGCGTATCTACATATTCCGGAGTGATATCGACTTTTATAGCTTGTTACCCATTTCATACATTTCGATAAACAAAGGGGAAAATACCAAAAATTCGAAAGAATATTATCTTCAATAAAGATCGAATTATCGACTAATTATAGATTTAGAAATCTTCATTTTATTGCTCTTAATCTTAACAAAGTTTTTAGCTACGACTAAAAATTAACTTTCACGTATCAAAAGAGCCTTTGGCCTAGTAGTATGTTGAGAACCCTTCAACCAAGAGGTTATGGGTTCAAGCCTCGTGGTAAGCATGTATATATTCGTGTGATATTATTGTGGGTATGTTAGATTGTAGGATTGCCTATCTAAAAAAATAACTTTCTCGTATTTTTTCCATATAACTTATAAATACTTTACTAAATTTAATTATCCAGATATCATATATGTCGTGCTTTCTTCTTTAAGAACATTACCTTATATAGTAAATAATAAATTTCAAGTGACTTTTAACGAACATATATCAAGTAAAACATAATATATGTATTAAACTCAATATGCAATTCACGATAACTGACACACTTTATAATGAGTCATTTTTGAAATAATTGAGTTTGTTATTTGAGCAAGATGATAGATGATCATGCGTAAAAAGTGTTTCAGGAATTTATTGTGAAAACATAATGTTTATGAAAAAATAAACTTCATCATAATTAATGAAAAACAAAGATTGAAATTAAAGACATGTATAATAGAATTGTCGAAACTTTTATGATGAAATTGCTTTAAACTAAATTACAAAAATGATATATAGTCATTTTTTCACGTAAAGTAGGCCTAATGTCTTACGACTTAAAATATTTTGAGGCCTTACAACGTCAATTTTTCACATAGAGTTAATATAATCTCTTAAAGCTTATATTCTTTAAAGTCTAAAAGTCAAAAAATATTGAAGATTTTTAACGCTATCCTATATCTAATACATGACTTTAAAATTTTAAAGCCTTACAAAATCGGGGACCTAAAGCCCTAACTTCATTGGCTTTACCAGTGAGCCACCCTGTATCAAATTGTCGACAACAACACATGCTAAAGCATGTTTACGTAATTTTGTTCATTGTTTGGAAAATCAACAAGGATAAAAATGTATTAATTCGGGATTTGCTAACATGTGTTCTGGGTTTATATCATGAAAGCATTGAATGAACCAATCACGGATAAACTGTATTTTGTGATATAAAAGGAAGATTTTGGTTCATTCGATGCTTCTTATCATGTGCACCGTACCGGGCACATATTAGTCGATCCCAATTCATAGTAGATTATTACTATGTACACCAAATTACAACATTTTTTATAGGTACAACCGTACCACACTAATTAAGCAAATGTTTTGGTGTCTAAAGTAATTTTGTTAGTTTAAATATTCACTGATGAGAAAGTTATTTCAAATTTCGAATACCGGATTCTACAAAGATAACATGAAAGGACAACATGTAAAAAAAGGGAACAGAAAAAATAAAAAATAAATTGGCAATTGGATCTAAAGTAGAACAAAGAAGGTTGTAGAATTGTTCTTGAAACGAAGTCCATTCAAAACAGATGTATCTATCATTGTTTGATAGTTTGATCATATGTGGCCAGGGAACTTGCAGTTGCATATATTTGTAAATTTAAACTATTATCCTAAATAGAATAGAACAAGATGGCACTGTCGTGCATATCGCATCAGCAAGTGTAGAAATAATTTGGATCACATACTAATATATGCATCATCTTGCAAACTACAGTAATATATATGGCTCACCTTTACAGATGCTGTATCTCCACATAATATCAATATTAAACATTTTGTATGAATATGTGATATCCAAATATCACAATTCGTTATGTTCTTAAGTAAAGCAACGTAACTAGTAAAGGTTATATTATCCTCGGTACTATATCTCTGGCTATTATATTCCTCTTAATCATGAAATGGAAAAGAGTACTACTCAAACTCTCACAGAGACTCCTCATGTTTATTGACCACCTGATACTTTCACTGAGATTTCTGGCGCTTCATGTACTGGAAGATCGGATCCTTAACCTATAAATAAAATTATTTCTTTCAAAAAAGGCGATATATTTGAATTAATGAATAATTTGTCATTAATTGTATGGATTATGTACCGTGCTCGCTTTGCGAGAACGTTTGTCTTGGCTGGACCGTCCACTACAAACAACAATATCCATTTGATCATCCTGATTGATATTTCCTTTTTTACCCTTTTCGGCACCTGCTGCGTAGCTCTCTATTGAAGCTATGGGCTGCAAACAAGACATACATATCAAAAAACTAGGCATAAACAATTACAGAAAAATAGGGGTGGCAAGATAGGTGGGTCATGTCTAAATCTTTAGTATGGGTCAAAACAGGTGGGGGGGATGGGGTTGACCCACAAACACTTGCATCCATTTTTTTTCTTTCCATTTGATGAATAATTAATGCCTTATTTATGGTTACAAAAACATAAATTAAAATACATAAATTAAATTTAAAATTCGTATGTAATAAAAGTAGACTTTGGGTGAGTCTTAACCATTTGACTTGTTGGACCCACTTGACATATTCCCTTGCTATTTGGACTTGACCCGTTTGAGATAAAATACAACCCAAGTTAAGAGGTCTATATATAAACGGGTTAAAATCTCCCTCTACAAAGTATAGAGATGCAAGCTATGAGAAACATAACAAGAACCTGAGTTTTGCTAGTGGGAGTGTTGTGTCCATCCAGTCTCAGTTTAGACATTGTTGCCTTGCTAGTGTCAGAACCATTCTGATGCAACTCAGATCTACCTTTTGTGCGTGTGAGATCTGATCCAATGGAATGGACTGCACCAATCGTGGATGTGTCCATACGATTAGTCCCTGATCAAATTGGCCAATATAAGTGAAGTTACTGCAAAGTATATGGGTAGCAAACGATTATGTGATAAGTCTATAGCTTTTTAATGTGAGCACCTGTTGGATTCTCTGAATGGTTGGTTTTGTCGTGTGTTTCGTTTGTGTCGTCCACCTGATTAATTGATAACAGAAATATAATCATAGTAGCACTTAAAACCCAAAAAAGAAGAGCTGAATAGACAAAGAAAGATTATTTGTTTACCATAGGATCCATGTTTAAGACTTTTCGGACTTCAGCAAGTTTCTTCTTGGTTAGCTCAGAATGGACTACACGCTTTCCTGCATGATTATAAAAGAGAGAGAATGATATAACAGTTCACGGTATTCAGTTTTGACCATTTTAATATGAAAAGTTACCTAGCCTACGGTTGTTTGCGGACTCAATAAATCCTTCTTTGGTCATTTTGTCCATTAACTTGCGGACAGTATTTTGGTTGGCCTCTCCACCAAGCTTGCTTTGAAGATTTGAAGCAGTAATGTAGTTCATTGGAAGAGCATGATAAAGTGCCTGCAGTTATACAAGCTTTAATCAATGGCCATATTTAAATACAAGTCTCGTAACTATATATGAGCTAGATAAACAAACAGGAGACGGTTCAAGGAAGAAAAATCAACTATCTCTGAAAAGAAAAGTCAAGTGAAGATAAATGTTGAAAAATAGCTCACTTTCATATACAAGTGACCATCAACGGTAGCAGTTGGACTTCTCTTTTTGAGTCCCAAACGGCCATCAATTTCCTCTTTCACAGCATCAAATTCATACTCCAACTTCTATAATTGGATGTTAAAAGATGGTAAGTAGATTCAGATAATGATGAAAACGTATATAAAATGAAGTAATAGAAGTGTATAAGATTACCCTGGGCCTCCTGATGTTGAAAATGTCATCTCCAGCTTTTACAAGAATGCCTTCATCAACAAGCTTGTTCATTATTTCTGAAAAATTATTAACAAAAAAGAAAGGTAATTTAAGTGAGTTCTGTTCATGGAAGTTTAACAAATTTTATGATTGTCCAATCAAATTCTTGGGTTACCTTCGATCAAAACCTGCAAATACATAAAATAACGTTATGCCTTTGCTGCATAAAGAAAACACATGGTCATTTAATATTTACGAATATAAAGAAAAAATCGTACCAGTGAGATATCAGGGAAACTTGAGAGGGCATCAGTGATATCAACTTTGTCTGAGTAATAGCCATTGATCCAATCCCTCACACGGCTTAGTTGCTGTTCATCTTCCACGGGATCCTGAGTATCATCTGTGTAGTTGACACGACAGAATTGCATATGATCATCTATCTCTACATATGTTTGTAAGTATGTTCAAAAAGGTATAGCGTAGTAAGAACCTTCTTCAGTCATGGTATCATCTTGATTCTCCTTTTGCTTATCTGACGATAAAATAATGGATATCAGTAACTTTTAATTATAAAGATAGTGACAAACGTAGCTTGAACTAAAATATATTGACGTGTAAATTACCTACTGGTGCGACTATGTAGTCATCATCAGACATGCTGGCCTGCTAGAACTTGTAAAAGTTACCATAAAGTGTTTTATGAATTGTAAACAGTACAAAGCTTATAAATACAAAACATGTGAGTGTGTGACAGAATGATATATTTGGAGATTGGCACTTCACCTCACTATCAGCTTCACTATCTTCATCTCTTTGCATTGAATCGGCTCCCAAACTCACATTTTCGTCTTCACAAGGATCGAGCACACTTTTAACCTGTAATGATCAAGAACATTATAGACAACCAATATTGCACCATAAGATCTAGTTCGCTATTGCACCATAATTTCTTACCTTTAGAGATAATACAAAATGCTTGCTGTTAACATTGCCGACCTCCATTCTCAAAGGATTTTTGCTCCAAGCATTGTGAGTTTCTTCCTCTGTATAACCTCTGAAGAATGGGGGCTCGTAATCAGCAGGCTACAAGATAGAAACAAATATTGCAAATCAATGAAAGAGGCATAGAAATCACGTCATGTGATATAAATTTACAGGAGGATCTGCAGTTCTGCTTCTTTCAGGTAATGGCAATAATAGAACACTGAAGTATAAGTTACTGCGGATATATAGACAATGGTCACAGGTCACATATTTATGTGGACAAAAATTGTAATAACAAAATCCAGATATGAGCAGATTCTACTAACAGGTAAATCAAGATACGACTCCTAACTTCACGTGCAAAACTAATGGCAAATTGATGTTTCTGTAAGGAATGGAAGGAAAAAGCTATCAGGACATACCGTGACGTCATCATAATACAGCAGTTTCATCAAGATGGTGCGCTGAAACAGTAGTCAAAATAGTAAATATTAATATAGAATACCATGTGTATGTGTCACTGGCTCACTGCATCAAAAGATGCAGCAACAGGTAGTGCATTACCTCTTCTGGCATCTTATCTAGAGTTCTCATCAGTTGAATCAGTGTGCGAACCATTTTACAAGCAGAACTCCTGAAATAAAAATATGTATGATTAAATTAAGTTCACACTGTTTGGAATCCACTTCACTGTTAATAGGCCCAGAAACCATAGACAAAGCTAAACCAATTCATATGGGAATGGAAGTACTTCATCTGAGTTGGGGTGATCTCGGTTGTGGAGTTACACTTGAATGTTTCCCCTTGCTTCTTGTTTCCAATACGATTGACATTCATAGAAACCTCTTGACTGTCAGAGTTTGAGTAACTGAAAGAAACTGAAGGACAACATATATCTTAGTGAAACAAAGTAGTACCAAGAGAAATATATAAAAAAAAAACAAATGGGCACAGCCATTGCTAGGTAGAATGTCATTGCATTTTCATTTCCCTACTCACAATATTTCATAGCACAAACATTCATATTTACAATAGTGTTTGGTATCTTACATGCATATTCTTCGATCATTGGCCCTTCTACTGTCTCACACACGCAGAACATTAGTGTCCTGAGATATTTCTTCTGCAAAGCGTCATATACACCTGCGAAAACAGGACACTGTTTATCACCGAATAGAAATAAGTAACAAAAAAATGAACTCAAAAGCCCATAACAATAATAAATCATCATGCCTTTCTCCATCCAGTCAATTAGTCTTCTAGACTCTTCATCCATAGGCATAAGCTTTTTGATCTTCATCTCTGTTGATGACATAACAGAAACAAAACCATTAAAGGTCAAAGCACTCAGCTACAAAAAAGATATTCGCCAGATAGACTATTGACATATATTTATCATTCTATTCTATTACCAAAAGCAAAGAATATTGGCATTTACCTAAGGCTGGCACGCCTTTATCGCTGAAGTACTTCTCCGGAAAAAGGCCTCTGATATAACTGATATTGAATATTGCTATACGTAGTAGGTTCCTTGTCTAGTTTGATGAAAATAAATCATGAGACACCATAACTGATTAACCGATAACAGAGACAGTGATTTAAGAGTTCCACCTCTAGCCTCAAAGGCCTCAGCAGACAGCAATAATATACAATCAAAATGCACTTATATTCTAACATCATAACTGACTACGTTTTAATGGTTCAAAAATCATTAATGACATAACAACCATGAATGTAAACTCAGCCAAATTATTCTAGCCATATAGCTAGTTACGCTCACTTCAAGTGGCTTTTTCTTCGCTGTTATAAGACCAAAGCATGATACATGTTCTGACATCCGAGATCAATTATTTGGGACTTTGTTTCAAATTTGACACATGTAATTTTATTGATCTTAAATCTCAAATCATATATCGTAAAAATGCAATGAGAACCAAACATATTACTAATCTTAACTTAATTACAAATCACATCTCTATGTCATGTTAGTTTCCAGTGAAATGAACCATAAGCAAATTAAACAGTTGTGTCTTACAATGATAACATCTGAGGCAGGGGCGGATTTACAGTGTTAGGAGGGGGGTCCCGGGCCCCCAGTAACTCCAAGCCCAATACTATATATTTATGTATATCCACCTAAAAGCCCAACTAAATATATAGGTAAAAGCTAGACTTATATGTATATATTTATGACTTCAAGCCCACTACTATATATTTATGTATATATTTAATGACATCCACCTAAAAGTCCAACTAATTATATAGGTAAAAGCTAGAATTATGGACATCCACCTAAAAGCCCACCTAAAATCATATTTAGTTGGGTTTTTATGTATATAGTCTCCATGAAATTCCTTGAATCCAACCGATATATTTATGTATTTTGCTTTCATTAAGGAGTGGATTTTTAGGTAAAAGCTAGACTTCTTATTATTTATAAATATCTATATAGGCTATTTTCATGGGATACATTTACATACCAAACTTTGTTACACATTTTAAAAGATTTTATATTCTTTTCTACACATTTTTATCATACATTTCCGACCCGTTTTTAGCAGTTAACTAACCCGTTTATATTGTTCTATTAAAAGTGGCCCCCCGTGAATCAAAATCCTGGATCCGCCACTGATCTGAGGTCCATCATTTCACGATTGTTGACTAGCTTATGACTAACAGTAAAGCATGAAACAAATAAAAGTAAATTGAATAGAATTACATATCCATTGAATCTCATGTCATTAAGTACAAGTTAAGCTTAAAACTGACACTAACTCATCCTTAACGTATCATTAATCCAATATACTTTTCACACGGAAGCTATTTCATTATTTAGTTTACAGAAATCCGATATAAAAATATACAACCACAATCAACGAGTATTTAAATTTCAATGACTATAACTCCTTTCGTTTTCATAATGCTAAATCGCAATAAATTTAATACAACTACAGCATCTATATCATAGCTACAGATTGCGAAGATCAGAAAACTAGCAATAATTACTACTAAATGTCGTTAATCAGCAGCTGACCTAAACTACACTAGTGATAATATAACATGCTAGATATCAGATTATGTTCGACGTGAATTAAAAAATTTCATAAATAACGAAATGAATCAGATATTTTGTTTTAACGGAATTATAATCATTACGAGTGAATATAATGTAAGATCGATGCAAATTATTTACCAGAAGAAGTGAATCCTGCTCGGTGATCTCCGATTCCTTCAGTTTCTGCGCAACAACCTGAAAATACACAGGATTAATGAGCAATTAGTGTGTATAATGAACTTGTAAGTAACTGATTAGAGTTGTAGAGATGAAGATGCTTATGAGCTTACCATTTTCAGAGTCTGTGTAGAGAGAATTTTGAATTTGGGAATGGGCGTGTGTGTTTGGGGAAGGAATGAAGTGAGGCGCGAATGAACGAGCTTGAGGTTAAGTTGGTGGTATATAGTATGGGGAAATAGACCTAACCATGGTTAAATGAGGGTTTGGGTGGGGTTAATGTATCATGCAGAAGATGACGTTGATGAAACCGTTAGCCAATTCCGTTACACACGTAAAAAGGGCGATTCAATTTGGGTAACACAGTAGTTGAATTTAATTTAATTTAATGCATATTGTATTTAGAAGTGGTGTAATGTAATAATAAGTATACAAATTGTGAATTTATTCAACTTTTTTATTGTATATATGTTGATGAATTGAATTGAATGAATAATGAATGTCTTATAGTGTGTACCAGATTATAAAATACTATACTACTCGTACTAAGCAAGTGCGGAGCAGTAATACTCATTAATGGCAAGTTACAACTTACAATTTCTTCAAATTAATTGATCATAATTTTATATCTATAACTCTCACATTCGAAGTCAGAGAGGTTCATAGCTGTGACATTGGCGGATTTAGAAATGCGAGAGTAGGTATATACTAAATAATCCATCCGTCTCAAAATTATTGTCATCGGACAAGAAACACAGATTTTAAGAAAAGTACATTTATTACTGTTGACTAACAATATAATTTAATATTTCCCATTTTCAAGCATTTTGATTGGTTGATTTTGAAAGTGACAATTATTATGGGACATACCAAAATAGAAAGATTGACAAATAAATTGGGACTGAGTGAGTAGCATGGATGGAAAAAAAAAATTATAGGAGAGGTGTATTTGGAGTCGAGTTTCGGGTTAATTTTTTTTATCGGGTAAATCAATACTGAACTAAATCATATTTAGATTGAACTCATCTAAAATCGATTTCGATGTACTTGCAACTTAAAACTTAAAAAACTTATTTGAGTTCGCAGGCCTAGTTTTGAAAAATATTACATGATATATTTGTATAAAACTTATTGAAAGTTATATATTTAGAGTTCTCTGAAAAGACGTAAAACTCATTTCTAAACAACTCAACTTTTTTTGAAGATATAAAACTAATTCTTAAATATCAGCGTCGTTTATAATCAAGTTAGAGTAGTTAAAGTAAAAAATTACTTCATTTATCACCTGATAGGTGTAAGTCACGTCTTCTTCTTGGGAGAAATGGAAAATACATAGAGCTAAAATCATACTTCTTCTTAGTTAAAAATTAACTTTTATATTGTAAATATTTTAGTTACGAGAGATAATTTCTTGATACTATGTTTATTTTGCATATTGAGTTAATTATAACTCCCTCCGTCCCAATTTGATTGTTCATCCTTCCTTTTTGATACGTCCAAAAATACTTGTCCATTTTGAATTTCAACCAATCAAAAAGTATCTAAGTGATTAAAAATAAATTATTATTGGTCAACACAGTAATCAACGTAATTTTCTTTAACTGTATGCATATTGAAAGTGGATAATTAAATTGGGACGGATGGAGTAATTGCATTATTTGGAAATATCGAAATATATATAACTAGTGTTAAACCCGTCCGTTGGATAGCTACAAATGATACATATGTTATAATAGAAGTTAATAACTCTTAAAGGGTTCATACAATGCCAAAATAAATGTTTTTAAACATATATGAAAAATGTTCATATAAAAGAGTAGAATGTATAGTACTTCTTTCTCTTCATTTTTCTATATATTTGCTTTCATTTATTCCTTCAATTTTCTAAAAACAATATTATTAGTAAATATGTTAGTCAACAATAAAAATTAACTTATGATTTCTAAAACTTAATTGTGATGATCTTAATTTCTTCAATTCTTTCAATTTATTATAAACAATAATAAAAATGCACACGTTAGTGGTCAACAATAAATTAAGAAATATAGTGATGTTACATATAATTATAAGTTAATGTAGTCTTCATTATTTTTAATTTATTACAAAAGAAAAGTAAATAAGGGTGTAAAGAAAAATTAATGTCTAAAGGTAAAGGAAAAGACATTTATAGTACCTTAAAGTTGTTGACATCTTGCTCTAGCCATAACGTTGATTTTCATAATGTTGATGATACTCATATCACTAATGTATGCGTTGTTGATATTAAGTAACAAAAAATTAAATAAAAAAACATCATACAATGAAGATTAAATCTAAAATTAATAAGATAATATGAAGATGTGTATGTACATATCTTATCAATACAAATTTAAATGGATGGTGAGAAGGAAATGAATGAATTACAAATGGATGAATGACATACTAATATATGAAAACCATTTATACTAATACAATGTCATAAAGGAAACATATATTGACATGTAAAAATAAACATTCATTGGTTTGACCTTCAAAAAATAATAGGTTATCATTAAGAAAATGAATGTCATACTAATATATATAGTTGACTTATACTATACACGTTTCCTGCTATAATTTACGGTGTTATTCTTCATTTAAAATTTACTACCAATATATATGTGTCCTATACACATGAAGATAGTAAAGTTATACATTTGCATAACATATGTTTCTTATTATATTTTGAAATCTATTAGTTTAATGTGTTTCCTATATATTCTATCGAATGTGATGTATGTGAGATGAAAAATATAGTGAAAAAAGTTGAAATAATGTGTAAAACTACTTTTAAAAAGAAAAAGGGTATTTATAGAATGAAAAAATTCCTAAAATAATATATTCTAAAATTGAATTGTAATGATTTAGAAAAATAATGGAGTCATTGATTTAAAAATGTAATATGGGATGCCAGTACGAAAAATAAATGACATGCTAACTATAATATAGTCATTACGTTAAAAATTATATACTAATAAGATATAATTAAGAAAAAATGGATGGCATGCAAAATTAAATGGATTATTTGGTTGACCATCTAAAATAATGGAATTGTATTAAGGAAATGAATGATATATTAAAATAGAGGATTTTATGAGGTGTCAAATTAGTTTTAGCAAGTCAATAAAAAAATGGACACGTATGACAAAATCATATGTGGTGAAAGAAGAAGCTTGTCACATAGATAAAAAAAGGCTTCTCTTTAATATATATAGAGATAGAGATACGTGTTCACCATGTTTTGATAGGGTGTGCATTTTTTTAAAGACTTAATTAAGAACACCTAAAAAATACGTAGTAATTATTTTTACATTGCTAGTAAGACTCAAAGTATAGAGTATGCAAGTGAATACCCTTATTTGGTCGTATGTCCATCACACAGTGTAACTTGAAAGAGGTTGTGGGTAAAACTATTGGTTTTAATTTCCTATTTAAATTTCTTGGAAGGTTTCCTAACTGGGAGTACTTCGAGTTGGGGTTCTAAAATTCGGCCAAGTACTCGTGACTCAAATGTGGTTCAAGACGAGTCGGACTAACTCGGACTAAGAAACCCGGTCCACGGGAAATACTCGGGATTGCTTGGTCAAATTTGAAAAAATTCAGTATTACTGGGTCAAAGTCAAACTTTGACAACATTTTAATATATGTTACAAAATTGAAGTTTTTAGTCCAATTAAATGTTTGGGCCGCTTTCTCTTCCTTAATTAGTGTCATTAACCAATGGTCTAACTTTCTATTCTAGTACGGAGTAGTATATATTTAAACGTACAAGTTTAAAAATTACCAACTGTAAAGTCTCGGCGGAATACTCCCCACCTACGAATTATACAACCTTGCTTCCGGTGAAGACATTTGTTCTTGTGATGACTTATAATTTGTTGAATTTGTGTCAACTTTCATCAAAATGGAATTCTTATAAATTAAAATTAACATGTTCTTTTGACTTATTTAGTTCTTAATGATAAAACTCTAAAAGTATAATAATGTCCAAATTACGACATTACATAAAATACATTGTTATTTAGAGCAAATAAATTGACACATCCCAAACAAATCCACAGCTACAAGTTATTCGTTGGCATGAGATGCAAACTAAAAGAAATCAAATCCAACTTAAAAAACAAACTCTTTTTAAGACTAAAAACTACACACCAGAACCTCATTTTTCTTCCCTTGTGCATATAGCTTTTCATCATCATTATTATTGTTCAGAACCCGTTCATCGGCTTCCTGATTTAGAAGCACTTTTTAGTGATTGTTATATGCTCACCTTTCAAAGGGTTCTGCAAAGGGACAAACTGCTGCAGCTATTCTCTCTCTGAGGTTAAATTTCTTGGCGATTAGTGGTCGGACATCTTCAACACCAACCAGACTTTCCAAAAATGGCAATATGGAAAGCAACTCGTGATCTGAACGGTCATCGAACCAGCTCTCAATTGGTATACCATTGTCAACTTGGAATCCAAATGCCTGAAATAAAAAACATTACACTTTGCTTAAATTATATGTCAAATGTAATCTTACAATTTTAACATTTTAGAGGACAGACTATACCTGTGGAGAATTATCAATCATGATGACACGTGATAAATCACGACCAAGAACTGATAGATCTTTGAGGTAATTTCCTTCTAGAAAAACACAAGACTCGCGATAAACACGATGCCTAAATACTTTCCTCTTTGGATCCAGAACATTGAGGAGCTGTTCAGCATATATGCTTTGGCTAGCAGTAAAAATAATAATTTCAAAAAGACCAGCCACCCTCTCCATGAATTCTTTTAAGTAAGGCCTGCAACGAACATAGACCTTGTGATCCTCAAGGTTAAAGTTCACAGAAAATGTGAAATCTGCATCAACGCATGGTTCGAGTGTGGAGTGCACCAAAGTCTCTGCCAAACAACACAAGTCAACTCAGTGGATTGTATATAATGAAATAACTAGAGGTGGCAAAACAGGTTCGGTGGGAAATAAGTCCAGTGTGGTTTGGGTCAAAACTGGCACTGCAGGCCACCTCTCCAACACTAATCATCTATATTTTTGTATTTTGTAAATGAAAAATAATAATGAATAAAAAGTGACTACAAAAACTATAACACTATTCCTTTGAAAAAAAAATAGATTCAGGACATTGTAAGCCTTTTTACTAACCATCCAAGTCTAAAACAAGAGTAGTTGGTGGGCAACTCCGTGTCTGTTTGGGTAGTAGCACAGGCCTAAAAGTTGGAACCACAGACGCTAATTCTGGCAGGTTCTTTATAAAAAAGTAAGGATCAAATTCATCGAATTCTTCACATTCATCATCCTCCATTTGAACATCAGACGATGTGTGATCATGACTATGATCATCTTCGTCAACACATTCTAACTTTGAGTCTTTCATGCATTGGTATATGGCTGAAACTTCACTTGACAGACCACATCCTAAATCTGTATCATAACAAAAGATAACCACATAACATACAAGAAAATAAGCATATCCACATGTTAATTAATGAATGGTTTCACATTTCCATCTTTATAAAACCTGATGCCGAAATTAACAATTGTCTCTTGCATACAAGACCAAACACACAGCCATCATAAATGTCATTTATCCACAGTACCAAACAGAAATGTATGTAAATACTCCGTAAACAATAAGAATTAGCAAAACGGTATGTAGAGGCAACAGGTTAAAATGGGAATTTTGGTACAGGCCAGAATTAAGTTGTGCGAAAACAGTTTAGCTAACTGCAGTTGGATGGTTTATGCATTTTAAATACACTCTGGGCAACTTTTAACCAATTTAAACCCTTCGTTTTTTGACCGTATAATTTGGCTTGGCTCATTTGAGCTGTTAGAGATATAACATAGCCAATATCACATTATCACCCATTTAAAAGTAAATAGGTCAAGACTGTAACATCCAGGATTTATGCGAGCATTAAGCAAAATCTAGCTCATTATTATCAAAATAAGAATTTCATTTTATACCTCCATCTACAATTTCTCCATCAGCAGCTCTTGAAATATGGAATGTGGGAGAAAATATGGTTCCATTAACGAAAGACTCGGGTACATTACATCCCTACAGCAAATCAGAAGGTACTTGAGAAAATTCAAGGCTATAGACACAATAAGAAACTTACATTATACTATTAGTCTATAATATTCACAGTCAGCAACAGTAGAGTGATCATTCATTTATGATTCAAAGCTTCATGCACATTATTCGAAGAAATCCAAATGGTTAACTTAAAGATTCTCAATAAGCAACTGTATGGTGGTCATTCATATCAACTTTCCAACTGAGCGGTGGTACACTCAAGTGCCAATTTACATAATTTATAACTAATTAAACGCATCAATAGGGGGGGATTTTAGAACGGGTCAAAACATGACAGGTAATGTGTACCTGCAAACACTTCTTTGATCTTTTCTGTTTTGTAAATAACTAATGTGTTCATAATGATTAGCAAAACTATAATGAAAAAAACCAGCTTTCTTAAATATAGTGCTTTAGGAGTTATGTATTTGAACAAACTTTGGATGACTCTTATCCCGTTCAACCAACTTGACCATTCTCTTTCTAGGTAAATCTTTTAGTCTAACCAATTAAAGATAAAACGCAACCCAAATCAACCCACATGTAGGTATTCGGGACATGAGTCAACAGGAAAATGATTGGTAGGCCTAATTTTGTAATACTAAATATAAACCTAAAGATGTGATGGGTAGTTTTGAAAAATTGGTTGGATAAGATTAAAAGAGAGAAAAAATTTAACCATTAATTATAGTAGGCCTACTTTTAGGTCTACGTAAGTAGGCCTATTTAGCATTACTCATGTCAAAATTGACACATCTAACTGCTAATGAAACTTAAGAGTAAAATAAAGTATGGTAGGATATATGGTTACCTCAGAATCTACGGACATGTTGTTGGTTGCAAGATATGACTCATTGTCCGAACATATAGTGCCATTCGTATCACCATCCGTTATGCCTCTGCCATTTATATTAGTTGCATCAACATTTTCCTTGCTATTCCTCGTACGGGTTGCTGCTGCTAAGTACAATAGAAATTTGCATGACATCCAAATTTATGAACTCCAAAGTAAATAAGGAAAAGTAACAGTGGGAGCGCATCCAAAGATAACACAGTCCCAAAATATACCACATTACCACCAACAAGTTAATATGAATCACTGACAAGTGTATACAATTTAAACATGATCGTTTGAAAGCTCTATTTGAAGCATATAGTATTTGCAACAACATGACTTTATAATGAAAGATTGATATCAAGAATCAGAACATGACTTGCCGATAGCAAATGACAGTATCAGACCAGAGGTGGGAATTTCAACCCATTTACTTAAACATGGGTTGGTTTTTGCTATATTGACCCAAGTTAAAAGTTCCTGTTTTGACTTGAACCCCATTTCGTCCCGTACTCCCGTTACACATCCCACCCATTTTGCCACACACACACATATAAGACCACAGATTAAGGTAACTAACTTACCAGGTTTTTTTTTTCTGGCAGAAGATGTAATTATTTGAGATACTTTTTTCTCTTGGTTGTTGACATCTTCCTGCACCTTCTTCTGAGTTCTTGAGACTTTAGGATTGCCAGGCACTTTAGATGAATTTCTTCCCATTGCTACTTTCTTCGTTTGCATCTGAAACTTGAGGACAACCCACGTCTAGACGCTTATCAACTTTTGTTACGTTTATAAGTTATGATCTCCCTCAGAATGTCTAAACATCATAAAGTTGCCTACATCAAATTTCAAAATAGATAAGCCATGAATAAATATTTATAACCTATTATTCCGTAAAGCTTAATGTAATGAGACATGTAAGACTATTGTGGTCTTCTAATCAGGAACAGGTGGATATTAATAGCCTACTATTCTACAAAACGCCAGCAGAATGTCACTATGAAACGAAGAAAATATATCAGCGTAATCACCACTAATGTGACAAAGAACTAAGATGGTCCGTCGTGAATAAGCTGAACATTTAACTAATACATCAGAATTATTATAAATGACTATATACAACGAAAACTAGCTAAAATTTATATATGTACATTATAACATCTGTATGAATATAGCAAACTGTAATTATCACATATTAGAATTTTATAAGGCACCATCCAGGTACACTTTAGCTAAAAGTAGTAGGCCACCTAAGCGTTTGAAAGTTGTAGACACTTTTTACATGCATTTAAACTGCAGGTAGGTAACACAACATGATTAAGCTCCAATAACAAGTTTCCATCAGCATACAGTTTTATCAAAACTTTGTCTGAAAAAGGATTACTCTAGGATTATATGTCAAAATGACATTATAAGTCGGGCCACATAATACTCCTTGATAAAACCATGAAGCAATATAATCTTGGATTCCTAATACTAAATATCCATGCATACTCAAAAGCCTCCATTACATCTTTTAATTTCTATAAAAAAAAAACACTCTACACTGGATATAGTACCACTTTTGAATGGTTTGCACAATCTTTCTTTACAATCAGCAACGATACAGTACTCCTTACTTCACCCTCAATTGTTAACTACCAAGCTTATAAATACATACTGATCTGCTACATTCACACCATGTATATAGATCACTAGCATACAGAAACATAAGTTATACAGCATATCTTAAAAAAAACATACATTTTTAGAATTCTTTACAAAAACAATTACCGACTCAATAACCAACAAAGAGCTGCAACTTACCTTTCCTAATACTTCAAGAATCTTGACAACAACTGTAAAAGGTATGGATTTGTAGATAGTGTCATTTTACAATAATAAGCAAAATTTGTAAACCCTAAGTCACTCTAATTACTAATTTGAAATCAAAAAACAATCAAATTACTGAATCTATAACATATATAACACAAGGCATAACTAAAAATCCATACAGTGACTACTAAACTTCAAATCTCTGAAAAAATTACAGACCTCGATTTCAAAACCCTAAAAAACCTCACTCACAACAAATAACATAAAATCAGCTGTAATAAACACACAAAACAACACATAAAAGCAGTTAATTTGAGCTATAAAGCTACACACAATCTGAAATTACTGTACCTTATTCCATGTGTATCAATTTGGCAGCTCAGTTACACTTCAAACACATAAACTAAGCGAATAAAAAGGTGTTTTGAAACAACGGTCAAAAGAAGATAGAAGGATGTAAATAAATGGAAATATATCAAATTCAGCTGAAAATATTTGAAAATAATTATCGAATTGTAATTGAAAAGCTTTAAAAATTAGAAATGTTCCCTCCAAAGAAAGAGAGGGAAAACAAAAAAGAAGAACGAAAATTTGGGGGTTTTGATAAAAATGATTTTAGGGAAAAAGTATATTTATTGTTTGTTTAATTTTATTATACAGTACTCCGTATAATTTTAATATTAATGCTCAGCTGCTCAGGTGTGATCACTGGTGGCTACTTGCGTGAAAGGCGCGTGTGAGTCACGGGTGAGTTGGTGTCGTGCAAAAACGTTGGGTATGTTGAGCGCGTGGGAGGAAACGGTAGCGACTGAACATACGTGCGATTTTTTGGTATATAATATTTTGTCATTTTATATTTATATTTTCTTAAAAATTCGACAGTCCTGTTGTATTCTACGTATGTTACGGGGTATACTTGGTAGAATATGGTAAAATATGGTAAAATACATAAATTATTTGTATGCCTTGTATGGTGTGATATATTTATAAACGGATAATCCTCTTTTCCCCCTTTTTACCATCTCATACCCCTCCCACCTATCAAATCTCCCTTACCCCATCTTTTTCTAATTTCTACCCCTGATTAATCTAAAACTGAAACTGATTTTAAACTGGACTGAGACCGATCTTAAAAAAAGACTGGACTGGAAAATGACTGAACTGGGTCTGGGTTATACATGAGGTATGAGAAAGAAAAGTAGGGGTAGGAATAGAAAACCCCATAAAAAAGAGGTTATATACAAATCACTTCACATAACTTAAAAGGTATAGTTGTTAACTCGTGACTCGACTCGTGATTCGGAATGTTTATTTTTAACTCGTGACTCGACTCGACTGGTAAGAGTCAAAATTTTACAGTAAATAAATAAATATATATATATATATATATAAATATATATATATATATATATATATATATATATATATATATATATATATATATATATATATATATATATATATATATATATTATTGTTTAAATTTTTATTCTTAAGTGAAATAAAACATGATGAAAGTCATTAAATAGCACAAATGCTTAATTTAAAATTGATTATTGGTCATTTCTTATTCTGTTTTGTCATTTTATGTTTTTTATTACATTACATTAAAAGTGTGTTGGATTTCTGACTCGTATGAGTCGTCCAAGACTCGGAAAAGTCACACACGACTCGGAAGGGTCAATAAACGACTCGTAAGAGTCAAAATTATTTAAGAGTCGGGGTCTGAGTCGCCTCGTTTTATGAACTTCTGAGTCGACTCGTAAGAGTCGACTTGTGAATCGTAAGAGTTTAACAACTATGTTAAAAGGTGTTACAATAGAAAATTTGGAGTTTGCTTTTCTAATTATTATGTTTTCGTTATTTGTTAATCAAATGTGAGAATAGTACACCGAAAAAATGTATCAAGAATATTAAAATGAAGGGCTTATTGTTTGTAAATGTATCGAACTTGTCACGAAATGCTTTTGTATGCATCCATGTTTCAAATGTTCTATTGTATGCATTGATATTACTAATCACTCCTATTGTACGTAGTGATTAACTTAGATTCAAAATTTTACTTATGTGGCAACGGTTAATCATTTTTTATCCGCATCATACGCCACGTAGGTGACAAAAAAATCATAAATGTATTGAACTTTTTATTAATTTATCAAACTTTTTATAATTTATTAATTCAATTTTAATTGTTTTTCTTTATCATCATATTCATCCTCCTTGCATCAAATTTCAGAACGTGAATTAAAGTCTTCATATGCTTCTCCATTGTCACATATGATCAGACCTAATTAATTCGATTGCAGCGTCCCAAACTCTCCTTGAGATTGTTGGCCGACCTTCACCATCGCCGGAAACCTGCAACTTCCGACCAACCTTCTTCCATCGTACTTGTAACCATCGGAAACCACCACCATCTCACTAGATCTGAAACGCAAACCTTACACACCACAAACACGTAGCAGGATCTGAACAAAACAAATAAAAATCGCTAGATCTAAAATTACGAATTCACGAGTACGATGACATCATCATTGTTGGGTTTCTTTGATCCGACCTCCGACGCAACCATCGAAGCAATCTTCGACGGGTTTAGATCTAAAATCATAGGTACAATGATTTTAAGGTTTACTTTTGCTCGATCCACTACGGTACAATGTCTAGTACAATTTCAATCGGAGAACACACGTAGTTGGTGGTGGGTTTCTTTTCAGTTATTGACAAATTATTAGACATATATATGATGAAATTAATTTCGAGAGTTAAAAGTGTAGATCTATATTTTGAATGAGAGGTGGAAGGGATGAATTTGGTGGTTTTGTAGTAGACTAATTTTTATTTTTGCAGGTATGTAGCATTTGCAGAAGATAAAGAAGTATGAAAACCATGAGGACTAAAAATGTAATTTACCAAAAGCTAAAGAAAATAAAAAATTAACTATTTATTGACGTGGAAATGATGTGGCGTTGCCACGTCAGCCTCTCCAAGCCACGTAATCAAGCCATGAGCGGTTACATGTGATTCCGATTAATGACTACATACAATAGGAGTGATTAGTAATTTCGATGCATACAATAGAACTTTTATAAAATGGATACATACAAAAGCATTTCGTGACAAGTTCAATACATTTACAAACAATTTGCCCTAAAATGAACATCATTTAGCCATTTAGGAGCGAAATTCAATTATTTAGTCCATTTAGGAAATGCATTTTGTTACCATACACAGAATAACACCTATTTTAAATTTACAGATAATGAATAGTGTGATTTAGTTATCGAATTATTTTATAATTTGGTGGAATCAACTATAATGGTTTGTCTATAGGCAAAATGGATGAAAATTGGTGATAAAATACAAAATGTACATTTGTTAGAACTGACATTGACCTACGTTACTAACACACTAAACATGCTGCATCTATGATCAAGAGTAGACTGCAATATGGTTAAAGGGAAATCATTTATCCATGTCTTGCCACCTTCAAAGTTTGTCACATTGATCAACTTGCAAGTTGCAACTATACCGAATAAACACACCCAACACATACTCACTGACACCTAATAGGCTAATAACAGATATACTAGCCCCTCAATATTAAAATCTAAATATATTAAAAAAATATGGAGAAGAGAACAAAGTGTGTAACCGCAAATGATGCAGTCTATAGAGGCAATTTCTGTTTGTGAAGGCTGATATGTTTCCTATTAATATTCAATATGATGCTGATAAAAATTGTTAGGGTTAATAATGGTTTAATCCTTAAAGTTTCACATTTTTTCGGTTTTAACCACCAAAGTTTTTTTTTAATGATTTAATCCTCGAAGTTTAATAATTTTGATGGTTTAAGCCTAAAGTTTATTTATACTTAAAAAAATTTGATGGTTTAATCCCTAAAGTTTATCTTTTATAATGATTTTGTCCTTTTAAGTTTTGCTATTTTAATCGCCTAACTTTCAAAAATGTAGTGGTTCAACCCTTTGGTTAAACCATAAATCAATGCAAACTTGAAGGATTAAATCATGATATAAAAACTTGAGTGGTTAAAACGGAAAAAATGAAACTTTGAGAATTAAACCATTATTAACCCAAATTGTTATCAGGAATCAATGTATGTAGGTGGTCTATCCTAAGTGTGAGGACTCATTGTGAATATGGGTTGTTGATTTACATGGTTACTGTTAATGAAGAAGACGAAAAGATGGCATCTCTTCAATCCTTAAAACATCATCCAAAAGAAGCTCTTCCTCAAGTTGTGCTCGAGTTGATTTCAGTATATCCTGTGCAACAATTAAACCTGAATCATTAGCAGATACTCCCTCGTCCACTACATACAGCTAATTGGCAACTACAAAAGCTGAAGATTGTGTTTATATATCTCTTTGAATGTGAGCCTTACATAAAACTCGACAAGCAGGATTAAAAAGAGTCCAAGTGTGAGCCTATTGGCATTAAGAAAGTACTCTATCATAGATGCAGAATGTATATGCATAATCTGAACAGATTAAAGGTTTGTAAGAAGAAGTTGTAGTTGACTACTTACGTTAAACTCCATGTAGCTTGCATTTTTATCGACCCATTTTTTGTCCATAACGACAAATGCGACACAATAAAGTAGGTCGAAGGCCCATTCGTTTTCTGAAATGCATCAAACTCTGTTATTAGTTCCTAGGAGGTTATAAATTTAAGTTAATTATTTCACTCTACATTCTAATTTTGTGGGTCCCAAGTTTAATGATATGAGCATAGCTAAATGACCATCTTTACATTTATAAAGGTGGGCATTATACCCATATACTGATGGGTTAAAAAAGCTTAAACTAAAAGGGAAATCGGTTAAATGGGTCAAACACTCAAACAAGTTAACGGTAACCTGTAGCAATGTAGTGCATGCATTCTTAGTGCTTATAGCCTCCTAAGTTGTTTTATTATTAGACAATATTATTATCATGGCAGAGTTTTATAATTGAGTTACTGCATCATTTAGGGGGTGTTTAAGATTGCGTTTTGAGGTGATTACCTGATAATTGTGTTAGCAAAACGCAAGTGATCAGAAAAAAAAAGTGTGGCAAAAAAGTGATAATTTGCGTTTTGCTAGAGAGAAAACTCAGTTTTGATAAAGCAAGTTGAAACATGTTTTTTCAAAACACTATTTTAATAAAGCAATCCCAAACACAATCTTAAAGAAAGAATGGAAAAAAAAGCTTTGTGGATCAAGCTAGCCCGACCCATTTCACATACTAAAACTGTATTTCAAACGTTTTAACCCGTTACCCAACCTGCCCGCCCACCAATTTTGCCACCTTTATGGTCCCATCATGACAATACAGTCAAACAAACTATAATTTGGACATTTAACATTTCATTCTGTGAGACTCGTTCATTTGGTGTGAGGAGAAACAAATATGATTTCATATCATATTTACAGTTGTGAGAAAAATATAAAATGAAGAACGCAAGAAAAATCATTAATTTATGGAAGTCTTTACCTGATAACATATGTACAAAAACAGCACTCACTAGTGTCCTTGGCTTGGCTGAAACAATAACATTATTTGGCTAGCTAACATTTTCAAGATCCTCAAAAGTATTAACACTAATATGCTAAACATCAAGAGGAAAGAAAAAATTTGCACATAGTAATATGCATGTGAAAATCAAGTGTTGCAGATTAATGCAGAATCTAAACAAAATAAGTGGTTAGACTTACTAGCATCTAGATCAAGCATTTTCATGAGCATAAAGGTAATATTTACACCAGCTACAGCAAATGGATATTCCCACGCAGGTCCCACTGACCCTTGTTTTCTTATTAGACGCTGGTAAGATATCTGCAGTTCAGAGTATGGTATTAGGCTTTACTAACTACCTGATAATTGAAGTGCCAAAAAGAACGGAAAACGAGAAACAGTCTCGATGTAATTAACTATTTGTCATGTAGTACGCTACTTGCCAATCTTTATCTGCTACAGATAGAGGTAGCAACTTCCGCTCATTTACTTATGGATGGGTCAAATCGAGTTATGTTTTATCTCTAACAAACCAAAAGGTTAAACCAAAAAAAAATACTCCGTACTACGTAGCTAAAAGGAAAAAAGGTCAAAAGTCACCCAAATTGTATTTTTAATTCATTAAACCTTCTAAGTCATTCTACTCAATAAATTATAAATTAAAGTTCGATTCTTAATCTTAATCTTATTGAAAGAATACAATTATTCTTTAAGATGTAAAGAAGTCGGACAAATAGTATTGCAGGTCAACCAAGCCCAACCCGACCCACACAAGTTTGCCCTTCTTGATCGTTACCCAACCCACCCATCTATCTACAAATCACAAGATTTTTTAATTTACGATCCATGATCAGAAATCTTACAGAGAATGTTTTGGCAAAAAAAAGCAAGTTCTCCAAGGAGATGAATCCAGCTCCCCTGATTATCAACAATGTCATCACAATAAAAAAATTTCACAACTTCAATAGACATGATTCAGAATCACAAAAACTAATAACAATAAAAATAATAATAAGCAACCTGAAATCTGTTGACGGATCTTTTCCCTGCCATCCCATTTTCTTCCATTGTTCAGATATCAAGTCATCGAGCTCTTGATCAGGAAATGTGGATGACCATAAAACCCTTAAAGCCTCCTGTTATTTTACAATAATGTAACTAGTCACTGAAAACTTATCATTATGTGCATTATTTAGAAATTTCTTAGCAAAAATGTGGAAGTAACTATATGTTGATCTTCATGCGTACAGAAGTGGGTTTGAACAATATAACATCAACGTTCTTTACAAAATGTAGATATATGAACCCAATTTTTCATCGCCCAAATACCCAATAAACTTCAAATTTTGTTCCAATACGACTACATCACATAAACACCAAATGTACGACACGTATTGCCATGTAAGCACCGCACAAGTGCCAAGTGTACACTACATAAGCTCTGAGTCATAAATATGTCTTTTATCTGGTACAAAGTTGCGGAATGAGTATACCGGAGCAAAAATTAAAGGTTTATCAGGTATTGGGGTAGTAAAATGTAGGTTGTTCATATTGGTACCTTTTGAAAGATAGGTTGTTATTGTAGAACTTAAACCCTACAAAAGCTTACATATGAAATCTTGTTGTGTAACATCCAATAGAAACATTTACAAAGGTAAATCGTATTGTATGATTTTTGACATTTAACTACCTGATGTTCAATCCTGGTCGAATCGAAATAAACTTTTGTCCTGTCTTTCAGCCTTCTCAGTCTATCCTCCTACAAAACCGAGCATGTAGCATAACATGATTACAACATAACTACTTTAGAATACTCAAATCTTGATGCCAAGTACTAGTGGGTATTTTTGACCCTATTTTGCCTTATGAATGTGGGTCGATTCAGTTTATGCTTTTTCCTGTAAAAGGTCAAACAGGTAAAAAAAAAAAAAAATGCCCACCGTAATGCAGAAATTCATGAAACTTCCTAAACAATGTTATTCAAATATTATAGTATCAATGAAAGTATATAAAAAATGGGACAGGAGTATTTCAGGTTGACACAATTGTTGTTATCCTGCCCAGTGCCCACTCAGTTTGCTATCTTTAGTAAAGACAAAATGACAACGGTACAACCCTAGATTGTAAGATTGAGATTTGGAGCTCAAAAACTTATGGGAAGCACATTTAAGGATGATGAATCCCTAAACTCATTTCAATTTAGTAAATGGTGAGCCATTAAAACATGCAAACTTGCCTGAAGCGGAGTCACATTCATGCATAAGCGTGCATAACTTCCCTTTTTCTTAAAAAAACACACACAAGGTAGGCCCTTCCTCATCCATGTAGGAGCACTACAAGTTGCAGGATCTGCAGTAAACTAGTTAGACCATTGTCCATAGCCAAAGCAAAATATGACAAGAAAATGCACACTCCAATTTAGTAAATGAGAATGAAAAAAAAAAATAACTCTCTCATACTGACACTTTAAATCATAAAACATAAAAACATAAACAGAAACACAAAAAATCATGCGTGGAAAATTCCCAAAGAAGATATGTGTTTGCAAAACATGGATATATTTATCCAAATTTGGCATGTAAAATGTTTTTTTTTTTTTTGTACAAATGCGTTTTGTGTGGATATCATGAATCAAATTTAATATAGTAGGTATGCTATGGTGCGAATGTGTATGCCTATGTGGCTATGTGTGTATGTAAATGTAATCAAGTCTAAGTCTAACTAAAATGTTGATATATATGCTTTGTCGATTGTAATGCATTAAAAGATTGGGATTGTGAATGAAGATATAAAAGATGTTAGAGTTGCATCAGTTGAGGGAAAGCTGACATAACTATGATTGAGGTGGTTTGTCATCTTCAACGTGGACCTTCAATTGCGCCTATTAGAAGTTAGGGTTATCACTGGATCCACGGTTTCCGACTAGGGTACGCACTACCATAACAAACAAACAAAACTTTCAGAGTTGCACACAGCAATAACAAACTTATTGCTGAAAAGAACAAGGATTTCATGAGGTGTTGTATAGTAAGTAGCAAATGAGTTGGCCTTCAAATCTTCAATAGCAACATATTAAACAGACATCACTAATTCACTATTGCCAACAACCATAAGCGTTTCACCTAGTTACGGGTCATTATTTATAAAAGTTTCAGTTTTATGTTCAACTAGTTTAAGAGAAGGATCATTGTTGATATAATTGTAACATCTTACAGAGATAAAAAAGTTATCAATTCTTCCTTTTTATTTACTTAACCGGCTAGAAAAGAATAATGTGAACGACTGAACTTTAACACCAAAATAACTAACCTTCACCACACCTTATAACGACTACTATATATCCATTTTCGTATGGTTAACAGAACCGAAGTTACGTACACTATACACCTAACTTTCCTTATCATTTCACATTTTAACCCTAAATTTTCTTACATATACACAATCAAACATTCAAAACCCTCCCATAAACCTAACAGCACGCAAACCAATCAGTTGCACCGATCATTTTCACCAAATATACTAATACACATAAGAAGAAACAACTTAATGAACATATCTCCTTATGGAACCGCAATCTAATATACGAACAACTAATTAAAATAATAGCAACAACGATAGGCATAACTATTATCTCTTTAAGGAACTACAATCTAATTAGCTTCATGAACGCTATCGAAAGTAAAATTCACACAGAGATCATAAATGTATGTACGAATTTTTATATAGGTATGTATATATATGTATATGTAAATATATGGATAAAGTACCTGAAGAAGAGGAAGAAGAAGCAGGAGGAGTAATTGTAGGGATAGCAATGCAGCTTCCTCCTCCAGATCTTCGATTCATTTCCTAATTCTGCTTTCAAGATTAATTTAATTTTAATTGAATTTCAGCAGCTGCAGTGCAAAATTCAATCATTAACGGTTTTTATCATGATTAGTGGTTGTTCGCGAATTCAGCGTGATATGATTACGATGATGGATGATTTTTGGGTTAATGACATTGATTTTCTGTGAAACCTAATATACCCCTCCAACTCGTTTATATTGACGTAACTAGTCCCTCTATTTTTAAAGAACGATATACAGCTTTTAAATTGTGGATCGTATCATTTTCCTATAGGCTAGCTAATTAATTCCAGATGGTTTGATTAAAGCGATCTTCATCATCCATTTTCTTGAGAATTTTGACATTTTGAACAATTATTTAAACTCTATTAGTTAATGTGTCATATTATTTGTTTCTCACATCTTATTTAATTCAAAATTGTTTGTATAATAATAATACTTACATACAAGTATCGAAATTTATATAATCATATAAAGTCGAAATCATATCTGAGTACTTAACAATGTCCCTTTGTTTAGAGTTTCATATGTATATCATATGTTTTATTATGAGTTAATGATATATATGATCATCATTACTCTATTCCTTATTGAGTGACATTTAACTTCATGTATTTATGATTTTAGTGTTTGCTTGCAATGAAATTGGGGAAAAGATGAAAAAAAAATTGACGTATTGTATGCACAAATTTATTGTGCTTCTCGGGTAAGGTAATTGTTATTGTAAATGCATTCAACTGATTCTTATCTACAGCTCCATTGTTATTAGCAAAATTTTAATAATCGTAAGTTATAATGAAAGGTTTTGCTAAACAAAGCCCTTAGGGTTTTTGTTAATATAGTATTACATTCATATCTTATATGTACCTTGAATCAAAAATTAAGGGTCAACATAAATTCAGGAGGAGAGAAAGAGTTAATTATTATTTTAGTATACAAGTGTTAAAGCATGTCCAAAAGTCTTAAGAAGAGCACGAGGGTTTTATTTAGCAAAATCCATTAAATGAAAAGGGGGATTTCAAAATGACATAATGAAAAATATGAAGGGTAGTTTATGTATTTGATTAACATGTTGAATTCATATTGGCGTTTGTATGTTGTTGCATGGAGACAAAAGGAATGGGCCCGCCAATAGTCACATGGCGTTGAGCTTTAGTCTTCAAGCATCCCGACCAAACCATTATTTAGTTTATATAATTTTGTTATTACCAACAATCCAAATATTCGGTTCCCAATACTCATAGATTATCTGATCAAAAAAATATATATACTCATAGATTATTATTATTATTATTTATATTGATAATTGATAATTGATTGATGATGATTTTAGGTTATTTTAGTCAATTTGATATAGGAATTCGAGTTTGAGATGGAAAAACACGATTGAAGAGTTACGAGTTTCTTTTTGAATTTATGTCATATTCTCTGGGAATATATTTGTTTGGATATAATAATAATTAAATATAAAATAAATAAATCATGAAAACACATTCATGGGATTCCAAGTGTGGTTATCTGTATTGATGGTTTATGCAATCATGACCGACTTTCAGAATTGTTTGTCTTCGATTACGACAAGAAAAATAGTGCATTTGCCCTTTGGAAATTGAAATGACCATCATATCATATCGACATATCATATAAACAATAAACACAAAACAAATACCATGCCTCTTCATTTACAATTTTGAAAATACCATTTTTGATGAGTTTAATATAAACAAGCGATTACGTACATAAAAATAAACTATCCCAGCAACCTATTTGCAGTAGCTGATATTGGATCACTAATTAATTCCATAGGATCTAAACCCATAGTAAGTATACGACAATACTATTTTTTATCAACACACAAATATGCCAAAACCCGAAAACAAGGACTAACAACACATCTACGTAACCAAATCGAACTTATTAAAGCGATAAATGACATGATAATTGCTCCTGAATCAAGTTGGGGTTGAAGATCGAGTTAAGTTAAGAACCTATGCAAAGAAACTATATTTTTCCCATCAAGGGATGCAATGGGACTATGTATGATTCAATGAATAACAATGAATTATACAAAAAACCTGTGAAAAAAATAGTGAAGAGGGACACACGTCGGGCCGCAGTGTAACTAATGATTTATATTTATATCAACAAAATCGAGACGGCCCAGTCTGGCATCCGGGCCAATTGACCAGGACGTTCATCGCCACCAATCTGGCACTTTTAATCTCCGAGCTCTATTTACAGCAAGTTTTTCTGCAGGAACCTTATGCTGAACTTGTCTCCATATCATATTAACAGCATCATCTTTTTTTGGAGGGTATTGATATTCATAGTGATGTGTGATTTCTTTAAGCAGTCTCCACATTTCAAGCCATTTCTCCTTTGGGATTTTTCTGAGTTCTTGGACCATATACCCTGGAATTAATGCCTCTTTAATAGAGAAGAAAACTGAGAATTTGTTGTAGTCTAATTCATCCTCGAATGGAAGCTCAATTCGGTCGCTCACAATCACGGGGACGCAATGGCTCACGATAGCATCAAATAGGCGGTTTGAGGAAGGGGTGTCTCCTGCTGGATTTAGACAGAACTTGGATGAGCGCATCCCCTCAGAAGACTGGTGCAACAAAATTATAATGAAGAATTAAAACATAGCAACTTCAACAAATTTATTTACTTACAAGACAATTTTGGTTAGGTAAAACGGATTTTAGCGGGAAAAAATTAGGCTAATAGAAACGGGTCAAATGGGTTAAACGGGTGAAAGTCACCCAATGCCTATTTTAATGCATACAACCTTTATTGTTTTTTGTGATCATAATTAACAGTTTGATTATTTAAGAAAAATATGAAATATGGAAAAGTGTATACGGGTCAACTAAACCGACCAGGACTTGGAACATCCCTTTTGACATATTATTTGGCCAATCTAACTTACACCTCTATGTTAGATTATCAAGGTATATCAAAACTTTATTGTCAAGTGACCGACACATGGAGCCCAAAAAAAAAAAAACTATGTCAAACGGGTCACTTTCAACTTCAAAGTTGATAGTATACATCGACTTTTTATTCAGGCAAAACATGGGGAATGCAATTAGTGTCCTAACAAATACAGGCTCGAATTTTGTGATAAGATCCGATCAATTATATAAATAAGATAAATGACAGGTTTAGACCAAAAAGACAAAACATACTTCCCGTGTTCCATTATTAGTGCGACAATGCTCTTCATTGGAATTTTTATTAAATTACAACAATCCCTTTTGGGAATTCAATATTACAATCTTAACTCACTTGCTCATATTGCAAATAACTGATAATAGACTAATCGTCACACATATGTTGCAACTTTAGATGAGATGGACGAATTAGTCTTTCTTCGGTTTGGCATGCAGTTCTTTATCATCCTAAAAGCTATAACTTGAAATAATTCATGAAAAAAAACTTACAGCTTTTATGCTTTCTCCTGTTGCATAGCTCGCTTCATAGTGAACATCCTTGTAACCTTTCAATATTTTCTCCAGCTTAGCACGTACCACGCCTTCCTGCACATCACATAATTTTGTCTTCATTCACTCGGTTACTTTAATCAGAAAACAAATATATATGTTCAAGTTCCTTGATTGCGTACAGATTTCCTAACTGTCCTCCCTTTAAAGAAAAGAAGGGTGGTGCGAGAGTCGTAAGGATCCGGAGAATCATCATCCAAGAAAGACCCCATTACATGCATATAAGGGGCAACAACGTCTTTCCGCAGATTTGACATGAGTTTAGAGTAACGCCCAAAATCTGCAACAATGAGGATGGATGCATTGACCTCCTCCCTGAGAAATCTGAAAGCATTAGGATGGTGCATTGGAATTACATGATCTCTTCCATCAGTCCTTTGCCAATAAATGGATTGCCTCAAGAACTTAAGGATGTCAACCTGTAATTAAAAGCATAACTCTTAGCTCCACAAACAATTTATAACAAGTTTTCTTGAGAAAAAATGCATAAAGAAGCTACCAACTTTGGTCCAGCTACTTTTTTAGGGGAACCAATGTCTTTTGATCAGATGATACCTCGGACTTAAAAAAAAACTACACATTGAACTATTGAAGTAATCTTTAACCTCATGATAACCAATTTCTCAGTACAATGTTACATAAAAATTCAACGAGGACAAAGTTACCAAAACATCGCATTACCTTATATCAACAACTATAAATGTTTGAGCATTTTTATTGAGGTTTTTAAAGTTTAAAAGTTATTGTCTAGGAAAACAGATGGTTACTTGATATGAAAACTTTAACATAGTTGGTTACTTTTATACGTGCTGCACAAAGCACAGCCTAATAACATTACATACAAGATTGTCCAAGTAATTAACTTCACTGATTAAAACAAAATCATTCAATAGTTTATATAATTCTCGGGTACATTAAGTGAAAGCTAAATCTTTTCATAATCCACAATTTCCGGCCCAAGCCTTACACAAGAATATAGAATCCAGAACTAAAAGTCTTGCCATGGAGAAAAATTATCATAATGCCTGATGGTTATTGCACATGATATAAAATTCTGGTAAGTGGTAAACTGCAAAAGATGCACTCTCTAGTCTCTAATACCTTTGTGACTTGGTTTAAGAAGGTACCTTCTACATACCAAATTTCCGAATAAAATTATTGGAGTAAACATCTGTATGCTCTTTGCTTCCAGAACACCAAAAAAACCATTGGTCTGATTGATATACGCCTTAGATTAAAACTACATTATCCTACAAATGTGCTAATCGGCCTTAGCAAGAACCTAAAAGCTAACAAGTATTGAGTTCAAGACCGTGAATTGGAGATCAGCACCAATTGCTTATAGGTTATCAATTTATCATAGCATTCAGATTGCCCCCGACTATTTTAGTCCCTAGAATAGCAACAACCCACCAGCCAAATTCATGCTTTGTGGAATAGCCATTATTGAGGTACTAAGCCCATGCCACTAAACAGCTACTTAAATCGGTAAATCATATTATTATCACCCGAGTTCCCAACTCCTACAAACATTGCCTTGCCAAACCAACCAATGTTAATCTAAATTACTTAAATAGATAATCGGACAGCACACTGAAGTATTCATCAGCTTTAATTCCCTCTGTTTCAATACATTTTTTTATATCAATTCACCACTTTTCAACTACTAAAGAGCAAATCACTAAATACTACTCGTAATATTAACTTTATACTTTTACTAAGCAGCTGCATTTTGGACTGTGCGCAGTACCTAAAAATGTATTAACTTGACATTTATATCATCAGATATATATATTACCTGTAATTGCCTATCGATTTCAGTATCTGGATCTGTCATGTTCCGTCCATGCGTATTAAAGCTCAAGGAAGAAAAAAAGGGTACAAAAAACACATCCGCCAAATCCGGATCCAAGACCCTAACCGCTTCAGCATCAGTACAATTCTCACACAATAATGACGCCATCATCCAATACTCCACACTATGCTGTTGCTTCAACCCCGAATTCCCGGGCCACGCCGGCAAATTCTTCGCCGTCACCGGAATTCCGTCATCTTTTCCGGCGAACTTGCTAGTCAACATAGCAACATTAAACCTCTTTGGTAAATCATACATGAAGACCCTAAGAGGCGATCCAGTACGGCAAGGTGCATAATTAGCATTCCTATCGTTGGTTGATGATGATGATGATAGGAATGAGAATTGAGATCTGAAATCAACGGTTGAGATTGATCGTGTTCCAAAACTTCCGGTGGTGAATAAATATACAGTGAATGTGATAATTATGAAAAAAATAAGTGATATAATTGATTTACTAATCATTGTTGTTGCTGCTGATGGAATTGGAACTGGAATTATAAAGTTTTTTTGTTTGTATGTGACGATTGTTGTATATATACATGATATGATAGTATTAATTAAACTGGGGTTGTAATTAAAACTGAAAAGGTGTTAGGGTTTGAGTGTGTGATTGAAGGAAAGGGGAAATGAAGGATTGATTCATGGAGAAGGAATGTGGTGAAAAGGTGGAGACTCAAGACTTTGAGTTGTGTGTTGACGAACTCGCACGATGTTTTTTTTTTAAAAAAAATATTATTTATTTAAATGATAATTAAAATAAATAAATGGTAACTAAAGTCGAGAGGGATTTTGTTTATGTTTGTCTATGTGAGTCTTTGATTGGTGAATAGCCGATGAGATTGCGGATGTCAATGAAATGGACGAGAAATGATAATATTAAAAATATAGAGTAAGGTTCAAATGAGTACATCAATTTTGAGTGAGAATGAGGGAACCAACAGATTTCTGCCATGTGTCACTTTATTCTCTCTCCTCCACACTTTATTCTCTCTCCTCCACATTTTTAAAAATTAAATATCTCACAAACGGTAAGTCGAAAAATCATGAAAATTGCACCATAAAATTCAGCGTTTTCTCCTCTTCGATTTGTCGTCCCTCAAGGCATACTTTTGACAACTTTTTTTTTTCTCATTTTTTGGTGGGTTTCACAAATTAGTAACACACGTGTTAGTGATTAGTTGTACATTTAATTTGTGGTTAAGGTTAGGGTTTAGGGTTAGGTTTAGGGTTTAGTAGGGTTTATGGTTTAGGGTTTATAAGGGTTTAGGGTTTAGAAGGGGTTCAAGGTTTAGGGTTTAGAAAGATTTAGGGTTTAGCGTTTTGTAAAGCGTTTAGGGTTTAGGGTTTGGGGTTTAGGGGTTAGGGTTTAGGGTTTAGGGTTTGAGGTTTGGGGTTTCTCCCGAAACCCCAAACCTCAAACCCTAAACCCTAAACCCTAACCCCTAAACCCCAAACCCTAAACCCTAAACGCAACACTTTAACACATGTGTTAGTAAATGTGAAACCCACCAAAAAAATGAAAAAAAAAAACTTTTCGAAAGTATGTCTTGAGGGACGGCAAATCGAAGAGGAGAAAACGACGAATTTAATGGTGCAATTTTCATAATTTTTCGATTTGTCGTTTGTGAGATAATTGATGTTGGGGGTAAATGGGTTTTGTACATGTGGAACATTCTCTTTATACACATGGCTTGATATCATTGGTTTCCTCATTCTTACACAAATTCCTATTCTCATTTGAACCCTACCCTAAAAATATAAGTTAATAATGGTTTAATCTTTAAAGCTTCATTTGTTTTTCATTTTAATCACTTAAGTTTTTTTCTTATTATTTAATCTTTCAAGTTTCAAAATTTTAGTGGTTTAATCCTCTAAGATTCTTTTACTTCAAAAAATTGATGATTTAATCCCTAAAGTTTATCTTTTATAATGATTTTGTCCTTTTAACTTTTTCTAGTTTAATCATCTAACTTTCAAAAATTTGATGGTTTAACCCTTTAAAGGGTTAAACCAATAATTCAATGCAAACTTAAAGGGTTAAATCGTGAGAAAAAAAACTTGAGTGGTTAAAACGAAAAAAAAAATGAAACTTTGAGGATTAAACCATTATTAACCCTAAAAATATTGGCACTATGTGTAGAAATAATGTTTTACGCTCGAAGCACGGCGGATTCATGTCATAGTCAATGGTGGCATTTGACACCAGTTAATTAAGCTGACTTAATGAAAAATCAGTTGAAAAGTTATTATTTTTTAGAAGTGCTACCACTCATATTTCTATGCACCTCACTATGTAAATAAACTTAATAAACAAACAAGTGAGTGAGTTTTAAATGTTTTGTGACGTCAGCGATTAGCTTTTTTGGGTCCGCCACTAGTTTCGAAGTATATTGTGTTTGTTCTTCGACGAAGATTCTTCGTCGAGTTGGGGATTCAGAGGTGAGAAGAGAATATTACTCGTATGAAAATTACGTTATTATGGATCGGGAATTACATGAGTTAAATGTCGTAATGTTGAGTCTTAATCTTAAAAGTTTTCAAATGTATAAACTAAAATGATTTGGTGTGTTGTACTTTACAATAATGTAAAATACATTTGGTAATTGATAGTATATGATTAAAAACATGTCGCGTACGAATTATTCAATATAAATAGAAATATAGACAACGGAAAAATAGAAAAACCTTTTAGAGTAGGGTTCAAATGAGTATAAGCTTTTTTTTGTGAGAATGAGTGAATGAATGTGAGCCACCAGATCTAGCAAATCAAGGGTCCAAATTAATACCCCATTTTTTTATTAAAAAAATTAATTTAAATTAGATTTTGGGCAGAAGGACATTATCGTAATTTGACCATATAATTAATTTGTTTTTTTCACTTTATTTAAAAAAACAAAAATCCATCTCTCTCCCGTTCTTTCTCTTCTCTGCGATTAAACTTCCAAAACCCTAGCTCTTAAAATCCTTCCAATTAATGATCAAGTCATTGTTGTTTGTTGCTAAAATCGACGTTTCCTTCATCTACATTCTTCGTTTCATTTTTCTAACGGTCTAATTTTCAACGAAAATCGTTTCTATGAAACCTTAATTCTCGAACGGCGGCTAAATCGTCACTCACGCTTACTAATTTGTAATAATGGATGTTCGTGACGAGATTGTTCCAGAAACAACATCATCAAGGGCGATTGCTTCTAGGTCTCTTCGATCCGTTCCATTCCGTAAGTTATTTCGAAGTTTTATGTATAGCTTTTAGTGTTAAATATGTGATATTTCAATTTTAGTTGGTTTTGATCTTGTATGACAGTCTGGTATATGTATTTTTATGTTTTTGTTTGAATTTAGGGTTTAATAACATATGTGTTAGCTGCGTTTGGTTTGTATTTTATTATCTGACGATACAAGTGTAGTGAGTCTGTATATAGTTACATTGAGTATGAATATCATGTTTATGATTATGATATATGTGTGATCAAAGTGAATTTGTTCATTTGGGATAATTAAAGTAAACTTGCATATAAGGTGTTCGATGAAATGTCTCAATGAAATATGAATTAACTGTTGTCGTCATAGTGATTGATTAGCATGAAAATATAGCATCTGGAAATACAAAATTACAAATTCTGAAGAGTTTTGTTGAATACAAGGATTGATAGGAGTTACTATCAAATGTGGTATTGTAGTGTATCACATTTGTTACTACACTGTTATTTACAATTATACTTTGTTGGTTTAGTAACACATGTGTTATCTGCGTTTGGTTTGTATTTTATTGTCTGGCGATACAAGTGTAGCGAGTCTGTTTTTGTTTTGAAGTTACACATGTTATGTATGTTGATGTGGATAGTAGTAGTTTAGTTTTTTGTATGTTTGATGTTAATGTGGATAGTAGTAATTACACAAGTGTTCCTACTAGAGTTTATATGAAATGTGTCTATATATGTGATATGAGTGTATTGATATATGAAATGTGTTTATAGAGAAGGGTAGGCCGTTTACTTATGTTTTTAGTTGTGTTTTGAAGTGTTTGAGTGTTTGTTTTTATCAAATCATATTTTTCTTTAGGGAATAGTTCATATTTGGTTACTTGTTTATGTTGAAATTAATATATGAGTCTGATAATATACAATGAATTAATACAATATGACATTTATTTATTTTTTTATTGTAGCAATCTTTGTTTGTGAAATAGTTCACTGCGTTTGGGCTCCTCGCATCTCAGAAATTTAAGAAAATAGAGAGGGCAGCGGTGATGGATTTTAAGTGGAAGACGCATGAAAAATGTCAGAATTGTGGTGTGTTTGCAATGATGCAAATGGATCAGTACATCGATCAGCCTCTTAATTAACGAGACTATGGTCTGGATATCGAGGGGCGTGTGCAACGAATGCAACTTAGATGTTTGAAGATAAAGTTTGTTGCAACGATTGTTGAACAATCTTTGAAAATAGTTTTCTTAGATCATTTGTAATGAAGTGCATCATTTTTTTAGCTGATGTTTTTTGAAATGCTTATGTTTGTTATTTTTAATGTAAACTTGTTTATAATTTCAGGTTGTTTTTAAATTTAGAATTGTTTTTTAGTAACAGTTGTATTAACAATCATTAACATATGTGGTACTAAGCAAGTAACACATGTGTTACAAACCAGTAATGTATGTGTTACAAACCACTAACACATGTGTTAGCAACCAGTATGAAACGCCCAATTTTTTTATTTTTTATTTTTATAACACTCTCGACAAGGTCCCATTACTACCATTCGTATATTTTATCCCAAATAACTTTCCATAGCTGAAACGGACTTTTTAAAATCAAAATATCCATTTTACACTATGATACGCGATCCTGGTAAGAAGTGGGATCGCGTATGTACATGAAAACCCTTCTGTGACGATTTTTGCCTTGGGAACGCGATCCTGGAAAAGTGTTGGGATCGCGTTCCTTAGTGTATTTTTGAAACTCAGCAAAACTCATATTTTTGACAAATTTCAAACGCGCATAACTTTTAACTCGTTATGAGTTATGACCTAAAATTTTACACACACATCCACTATAACAATATAAAACTTTTCATTTTGACACTTTTTCAAATTTCACAAAAGTGTCCGATTTGGACGTGTGACCAATTCGAACCCAAAATGACACATTTATTTGTCATACCAAAATCCACATCACTTCAAATCTGACTTCAACCTTTTGCACACTTAAATAGGGTACCAAAACAAACTTAAGGCACTAAACCAAAGTTTCACAATACCATTTTACTCAAACATAATACTTATACGCTTCTTTGACCCAAATGGACACCATTTTGACCCGTTTGATTAAATGACCATATTCTGACCGAAACCTCAACCAATCCCAATCTTGTTTGACTATTTCAACCCTCTTGACCATATTTTGACTTCCATTAACCAATACCACAAGACTTTGACCTTTCAATATGTTTCACTCATTTAAGCACAACAACACTACTTATATACATATATACTTCAAAATCTCTCAAAACATATACATATTCGACTTTACACTACGGTTGACTTTCAAAGTCAACAAATCATTATACAAAAGACACGTGTTATGTTTGACTTCTAAACTTTGACCCATAGGTGATTTATACAAGTTATATTCAAAACGATAAATAAGAAGAGATACTTGCCACTTGCTACCCATAGCTACCCGCACTATTCCTTCAACGTCCCTTTTCCATCTCTTTGATCCGAACTACCTAAAAACATGAAATATGGAAAGAATAAGCACAACCGCTTAGTAAGCATATAGGCAACTAATCAATTTATTCACAACACTATGAAACAATCACCATATATCGTCTTACTTAATTTTCATCGTAACAACATATCAACACTGAACACTATGCGGATCCGTGGCCATAAAAACAAGGCATAAGGTACCAAATCACGTCGAAATGGTTACCAAGTTAAGAAATAACTCTATGCTAGCAACGCTAGCTAATCTTCCACTTGATTGTATGATCCTCTTGCTCGTAAGCAATCCGGAAACACATACAATCATTCACATATGTCAACATTTACTATTGAAATACATAAATTACAAATAAAATCCACATGGTTGTATGATCCTCTTGCTCGGAAGCAATCCGGAAACACATACAACCATTACCAATTAGTCCCTATAATACTTACCTTTGTCTTCAATTGATGATACTTCCAACTCTTTAGCACCTAATCATATAACACATAATAACACTTTTAAACTCTAAGAATCAACAATTTAAACTAATAACCCATATGATTTCTCCCCCACTTTGATTAAACCTCTTTTCTATTCATCAACTAACATAATCATTTATTTTATCATCATAATCATAATCATAATAATACTTTATTAAGATCACTAATTACTCCTCTATTCAAATTACATCAAATTCTTCTTAAAACAGCATTATAACTTTCTTTTAACATCACTAATCATATCTCTAACTAAATTTCATCTCTTCATAAATATTTCATAGAATCCTCATAATCAATCAAGAACACTAACAATTAATCATCACTTTTAACTTGTAATATCATTATCTACAAGCTTTATAACACTAATAAACACTAATTCTAACACTTTGAAACCCTAATTTCGTATTAAACTAATCAATTTCTACAAACCCATTAAAACCTCATGAAACCCCTAAAACTAGGTTAAAAGATGAAGAAATCACTTACAATAGTTAAAGGAATGAAATAGATGATGAAAGGAATGATGATTGAAAGATTTCTAGCTTAAATCAAGGATTTAATTTAGTTTTAAAGAAGTTGTTCTATTTCTGCGATTTTTTTCTCATTCTCTGGAAAGGAATTGGAATGTTTTAGAACGTATGGGATAAATCTCAGACTAACACGTATATACCTGTATATTCATTTTAATTCCTTTTATTTTGCAGTCTGGAACTGATAAACCATTTACGTTTTCTATTGTATTGTATTATTTAAATAATATTATTTCATAATAAAAATATATCCACGTACGAAATAAAAATCTGAAATTCGGGGTGTTACACAGTAACACGGGTTTTATGAAAAATACTATTTTTTTGTTATATATAGTGCCTTTTTGGATTAATACAATTTCAGATTTTGTGAAATCGTAAGTTGGTTCTCATTAAATCATGTTTGTGCTGATGTACAATCCTGCGTTGTTTATTTACATTTATCACAAGTTATTGAAATTTACTAACATATATGATACTTTTAAGTAGTATCACATGCGGTAGCAACCAGTAACTTTATCTTAACACACATACAAAGTAAAATTTATCACTATAGTTGTAAATAACAGAGCACAAACAAGTATTACATGTCACATAATAAGTAACATATTTCGATAGTGATAATGAACAAGTAACACATGTTTTACCAACAAGTTTGCATTACATTATGCTATTATAACTGCCATTTTAGTGTTCTGCACCATAAATATTTACGGATTATTAAATATCAATGTGTTACTGCATAGCAATTCATTAGCTGTAAGTTTTTTTCTTCGCTGTTTTTGATGATTTTTAACAGCACAGTTGAAACACACATGTGTTACCTACCACTAACACTTGTGTTACCAACTACTAACACATATGTTACCTACCACTAACACTTGTGTTACCAACTACTAACACATGTGTTACCTACCACTAACACTTGTGTTTCCTACGACTAACACTTGTATTATCTACCACTAACACTTGTTTTATGGAACACTAACACATGTGTTACAGAACACTAACACATGTGTTACCTACCACTAACACTTGTGTTACCTAACACTAACATTTGTGTTACCAAACACTAACACATATGTTACATGTTTAAAAGTAACGTATTCTTGATAATCATAGTAACACATATAGTACTAAGGAAAGTAATACATGAATTATAGGTGTTAGTACACGTTTTACTATCTACTAACACGTGTTATCATTCACTAACACATGTGTTACAGAACAGTAATACATGTGTTAGCAACCAATAACACATGTGTTATCAAAACAGTAACACATGTTATATGTGACAACCCGTACTTAAGCGTATTAATTTACCTTAAGCTTGATTATAATTACTTGTATTAGTTTTGAATATGACTAATTACTTGTAACATTTTGTATATTTAAGTATATACACGTACGTAATAAATTAATATTATGCGATTTGTTCGGATTCCGACAAACCCGGCCGTTGGTGAACCTTTACATACGTAACGTAAATCTATTTTTATGATAAAATAGTCATTGATTATTTAGTATTGTCATTATATAATAATATACGCGAGAAACTATTACCTTTGGTGTAAAATGTAACGTACACGAGAAAACGCGTAAAACGAACCCGACAATCGAACGAAGTCCGAAAGATATTTTGGTGACTCGAAATAAAGTGTTTAAAAATGTTATTCAATTTAGAATATCAATTACATATCGAAATTAACATGCGAAAAATCAAACTTAAACGATTTAACGATTAATACGCGATTTACGTTTAACCGACCGAGGGACGTGCCACGAGTTTTAAAAAATAAACTACGCGAGCCCGAGACCCCATGGGCTAGCCCACTTCGGCCCAGCCCAGGCCCACAAAATCGGCCCAAACCCCACCCCCTTATAAACCCCTTTCTCCATTTCATTTAATTTCCTTCATTATTTCATACACCACCTTACTCACTCTCTCTCTAAAACCAAAAATCCTCTCTTCTTTCTCTCACAAAAACGACCTCAGCCAGCAAACAACACAACCATACACCTCCTCCAAGAACTCTAAGCTTCACCATCATCATCTTCTTCACCATCTCCATCGTTCGATACAAGAAAGAAGCAACAAACGAGGACAGCAGCAACCCTTCCCACTACTCGCTATAGATTCGGTTTTTTTCTTGTAAGATCTCTTCATTTCCTTACTAAATTTCCTTGGTTAAAGCTCATGTACATGTTAGTGCTTCATTTCTTCTATTTATGTCCAAGATCCACTCGAAAAACCAAAAGATAATACGAAAAACCATTGGATAATAGCTTTAACCACATGACAAAAGTTTAGATCGACTTAGATCCGTGATATCTAACCCATTTCTTCACTAAATCTCACGTTTCTTGACTCAAAAATGAAGTTTAGAATGTCTACTTTCATAATCTGTAGGTTTCACGAATTATGGGAGTCATTTTGTATTTTTAAATAAAGATTTAGAAGAACATAACTGTATGATGATTTTGAATAGAAAATCCATCAATTTTAAAAGAGCATATCTTGATTTGTGTGTAATAAAAACGAGTGAGACCGGTAAGGAATGATAGAAAATTTTGTTACTTGTAATCTTTATTCAGATCCCATTTTGTGAAAATACACAAAACTTGAGTTATAAACCGATCTTTGCGCATAAGTACTGAAACTGACCTGTTGGACCTATTCCCTTTCGCGAATTAACTTAACAAGTTTCAGTTGTCTAAAAATTATGGAAAAATTACAAAAAATAGCTAAGACATATGAGAACATCCATGATTTTTCTCGGAATTTAATTCAAACTCTTTACTAGTGAAAACGAGGCTTGAAATGAACCTAAAAACTGACCAAACACACCACAGGGGCTGTTTTGACACGAGTTATAAAAATGACACTTTCGGCTAACCACAAAACGTAATGATAATTTTTATGAACTCTATAAACATATTTAAGACTTCCCTAAAAGTTTCGGGTCAAATCGAGCATGTTTGACCAAGTTACCATAAACGAAAACGCTAACAGCCGATTCTGCAAACCGAGTTCAATCTCAGTTTGCACACTATCCTGCGAGTTGAACTTTTTCCTTGCGACTTGACCTTTGACCTGCGAGTTGAAATGTCTTGTGAGTTGAGCTGCGAGTTGAGTGTTTTGCGACTTGACTTGCGAGTTGACTTTGCCCTGCGAATTGAGACGTAATGAGCTGATCTGCGAGTTGAATAAGCGATACGAATTTAGTCCAATGGTCTGTTAGCAACCTAAGTTCATTAACCAAGTATCGAATCTACGTAATGACAAATATACCTTATACGATACTACTTAAACATGCAAATACATATACTTTATAAGTATACAACGAAACCTACTAATAATAATACTTTTAGATTATTATTACACAACGTCACCAACGGGCCGCATACGTTTTTAATTAAACAAACGATTGAATACTTGGACATAACTAGTTGAGTGGACAACTAGCATGGATGGTCTTTCGAGACATCCGCTTACATACAACCTTATGTGCTTAGGGCATTTGAAGGTTGCGGGTTCGGAGAACCTACTGATTGATCATACTATCGGATACACGTTTATTAATCTAAACGCTTACTTGTAAAGACTCAGGTGAGTCTCATAGCCCTGTTTTTACTGTCTTTATTTAGGGGTGAGATACATTGCTTAATTTTTCATGAACACAAGTACCGATTTAACTGTTATACGGATTGCATGAGTCACATTATAATCCACTGAAGTCCTCCCATCATACTTGTCACACCCTGTCTAAAGCGGAAACAACCGGGTATAACGGTGATAGGATCATAACACATCATTATAAAGAATTCTATATGAAATACAATATCCAATGTGTCATGATGCCAATAACATGAATAATGGTTCATGTCGTGCATACATTTCAACAATAAATTCAAATCTTATAACAAACGTACACTACAGTGTTAAGGCAAAACATGCCTTCACAAACAACCTTGATGTACCACAAGTCTTGAATAACTCTTAATGCAACCCTAAAGGTTCACTAAGTTCTCTTGTCCTCTGCTTTAAGTCCACTAGTATAACCTGAAAAGATATGCTCAAAAACGTCAACACGTATGTTGGTGAGTTTCGTAGGTTTGAAACCAGACACCAGAAAATAAACATTTTGCTGTGATAATGAACTGAGTAGGACAACGCAATAGAAATGTACACAAATGTGAAATAATGCAGCCAATATATCTCAATGCACGGCAATTACCCCACAAGGAAGTAAAGCCGACTGTACGCAACAAATCCCAATGTACGGCAAATACTCCACAAGGAAGTAAAGCACGACTGTAAGCAACAAATCTCAATGTACGGCAAATACTCCACAAGGAAGTAAAGCACGACTGTAAGCAACAAGTATCAATGCACATAAGTCACATAGTGTCACACATTTCAAGCATATGTCCAAAATAGAAATGAATACGTTCACAGCATAAAATAGTTGATAAAATATGTGAGCATATTTTTCCCCCAATGTAAAAGTATGTAAATGAAAACGGGGCCACAAAAACTCACCTTAAGTATTAAAGTAAGTGTCGCCCTTAAGTGTATCTCCAAACAATCTCGCAATCTACAATAATAATGTATGCATACGGGTTACAACCTAGACATAACTAGGTCATTCCATTGTATCCCAAGTCTAAAACACCTCCACTAAGTTTCCTCACAACTCAAACTAGTGTATCATCACAAAAACCAACCTAAATGAAAAACTTATATTCTGTCCCGAATTTAGTACCACTTAACCCATCTCAAAACATAACTTAACGAATTTATTTTGCTCCACAAATTTAACCAGTGGCATTTCAATGTGTTTAGAATAAACTGTAATTTTTTCAAAATTAAATATTATAGTTTACTATTTTTAAAAATTCCTCGAAACAATCTTCTCAAAACTCACAATGATTTCTGAGTACCAAAAAGTCACAATTTAATAAAAATATCTTAAGACTTAAAAATGTTTATAATATTTTTACAAAAAATAGTTAACACCTTGAAAATACTTCAGTAAAAATTTCAAGACCTAATTATTAGTTTAACCTACTTTTCAAAAATCGACAAGTTAACCGAAATCAGGAACTGAAAAACTCAGAAATGACATTCGATCTTGTAAAATCGTTTTGACTGACTTATACTCAACATTTAGCCATGAAACCAACGCCATTTGAAAGTAGACTCAAATTACTTAAGTTTAGACTCCTGTTTCATCAAAAATCATCACGAAATGACCAAGTTACGGGCTTCCCAAACCGAACAAAAATCTGATCAGATTAGGGTTTATAGGAAATCAACTCTAATCACTCGTATAAACGATCCAAACCGCAAACACAATCATATTTTTCGATACTACTAACATATATACTGATTTTAACAATATCCTAATGATTTCACTCACTAGGAATACAATGGAATCGAACCAAAAATAACCGACAATGAACGAACAATTGAAATATGAATAAATGAATGATTCGGAAGGAATTTATACCAACAAATCGAGAATCCGCACGATAGAAATCCTTAGAATCTGTAAATAACGAGGATGTATACACTTAGATGTCGTTTTAAGATTAAACGAAATGTTTGGAAAGATTATGGAATCAAGACTTACCACCGAATACATAAACAACGCCTTCGATTGATCAATAATGAATAGAAATTAAGCTTTTGAGTTTCTTGGTGTTTATATTTCGTATTTAGGGTTTGAGAGAGTTTTTGGTCGACTGAAATCCGAAATATGGAGTTTACATCTCGTTTTTAGGGTTAAAATACGCTTATATATGGGTCTGGGCTGATTTAGAATCGCGTCGCGATTAGGGGTGAATCGCGTCGCTATTTCGGGTGAATCGCGTCGCTAAAAGGGGTAAATCACGCCTCTATTAGCCCCAAATCGCGTCTCTATTTGTCCCAAATTGCGTCTCAGTTTTCAGCCCAAATTTCGTTTACGTTTTGCTTCATAACTTCTTCGTTACACGTCGGCTTGAGTTGATTCTTTTTGCGTTGGATTCGTTTTTCAAAAACGAAGACTTTTATGTAAAGAAATCATTGAAATTAGTATTTTCACAAAAATGACTTTTTACGGCTCGAACTACGATAAGGGCTTGGTGACGGTTGTCACAATAGTTGTTAGTTATCTACTTAAGCGCGAGTATTAGTAAATGGATCCATTTGGGACTGACAATCCCTGCCCGGGGTAGCATGCACTACCACGAACTGTACTGTATAAACGGGCGTTTGATACTTGTTACTTATGAGTGTGTGGATTAGCACTCACGGGGGCAACTATACGGTACTTGGTTGTACCATACTTACTGTTAAGCTTCGACTATGAGCTCATCGCAATTGTATATACTATTTTGCATTCGTGCAACGTTGATAAAATCTTGTGTTCACACTTATACTTTTACTGATAAACCTGTGAGCTCACCAACATTCGTGTTGACCGTTTTAGCATGTATTCTCAGGTACACATACGGAGTAGGATTACTCCAGGACTACTTAGCTAGAGTCGCATGTTTTACACAACTGCATTAACGGATATTCTCCCGCATTACTTTTTGTAAATTGTTATGTAATAGAATCTCCCGTCTTGGATGCGGACTCTAGAAAACTATATTTTTGTACTATAAACGCTATGTTTTCAAACATTTTATGTATGGAAATGTAATTATTTTCAAACGACTCATATAGAAGTTGTTCGTTGTAACTTGGTGTAATGATATTTGATTAGTAGCGCGCTGACCCGAATTGCTTCCGCTGTACGAATTTGGGGGTGCGACATTATATGAAACACACTTTATTTCTAACTTATCAAATGAATTTGATTGTATCTATTTTATGAAGAAAAAAAAAATAGTATTCAGCAAGCAGTATCACATGTGGTAATAAACAAGTAACACATGTGTTAACAACTAGTAACACATATGGTACTAAACAAGTAGCACATGTTGTATGAAATATGCTATGTTTCTAAAATATCAAATAAATTTGATTGTATCAGATTTCTAAAGAAAAAAAATAGTATTAAGCAAGTAATATCACATGTAGTACTAAACAAGTAACACATGTGTTAGCAACCAGTAACGTATGTGTTAGCAACCATTAACATATGTGTTAGCAACAATATCAAATAAATTTGATTATATCTAGTTTCTGAAGAAAAAAAAAGTATTCAACAACCAATATCACTTGTAATTGAAAGTTAAACGTACAACTATTAAATTTTTTCAACTTGTATAATGCAGTATCCCATGTGATAGTTAATATCAAAAGCAATCATTATTCATTTCCCCTCGCATGTTAGCCATTTTTGGTTTTATGTCTTGTACTCGTCCATCAGCTTCGCCCACTCTTCCTCAAACTGTGCAGGTGTAATCCACATGTTCCATATAATCTTGTTGAACTTCTTCTTGAACTCAGTGTCATCAGGTACATCACGAGGAATCTACAATCACAAATGCATTCACTAACACATGTGTTAGCATACAGTAACACATGTGTTACTTACTAAGAACACATGTGTTACTCCCGGTGTTTCAATCTCATTTGAAACGCAGTGTATTGTTATTAGTGTAGCCGGTGGTCTTCTAAAAGATTTTGCGAAAATATAAGATTTTGAAACCAGTTGCAGAAGTGATATAAAATAGTAACACATGCGGTAATCAACTAGTAATACATGTGATACTGGTTAGTAACACATGTGTTATTAACAGTACCACATGTGATAGTATCAGAAAATAAAATGCACCTATTAGCTAGTAACACATGTGTTGGTAACCATTATCACGTGTATTTCTAACAAGTATCACATGTGTTAGTAATAACTATAAAATTTGTTACAATGAGTTGGAAGAAAGATAAAAGAACTCATTACCTGTAGCATTTACCAAAAAGGTTTTAGGATTATTAAGTATCACATGTGTTACTGAATTTCTATTCATGAGCTGTAAGTTATTTTTGCAGATGTTTTTGATGATTTATAACAGCTCAGCTGAAACACAAGAATTAACACATATCATACCACAATAGTTTTGTTGCAATTCAACTGAACATCACTATCGTATGTGTTAGTACTAAATTCATGATTGTCGTACAATTGAGCAGGTTTTTTTTTGCGAATCGAATGAAAACTGATTGATGAATCAGTAGAAATCAGTTTACAATTGCATTTTCGTTAATCAAATCGTAAATTACAGAACATAATAACGTGGAAAGTGCATACCTTAACTGTAAAACACGATCGATGGAACTCGCACAACTAAAACCTAATTGAATCATAAAGAATATGTTGAAATCGATTGTTCGTTGTTTAAATTGACGTATTTGAGTCGAATTAACGTAATGGTACCTTCAATTTGATCTCTGCCGCGAACGATTGGAGAGAAAACCCTGCGATTGTGTTTGTACGTACGTAGCTGTATGCGTATGTATATATTATGTATATATCTATATATTCTATTTTTGTATTTTAGTATTTATTTAATTAGAATTAAATATAATGTATGATGACCAAAATACCCTTCCACCCTTAAATAAAATTGAGCATTCTGATTGGTTCCTCTATTATCACACAAAATGTCATTCTCATTTGAACTTCACTCAAACCTTTTAATTCACAATTACAACTGATTGTATAAATCTCACCATGAGCTCTAAATAAAATTGATTGCCGTTAGGATTTTAATATTAAAAAAATGCTACTACTATTTTATAATTTTAATCAACATGTTCTAAGATCTAATAGAACTTCAATTTTAACAATAAAATCATAGAATCTCGATGTGAATTAAAATTCCTTGATTTGAATTAACAAATTAGAAATTAGAAAGAAGCAAACTCTTTTTTAAACAAAATCATATGAATTAACGGATTTAGTGATCGGTAAGCGAATGATTAACAAATTGATCTACTTTATTTGCTTAAAAACTTACAATATGATTTTATGATAAAGTAAATAAATGACATATACGGAGTAGATGATAAGTGATTAAATAAGTACACATATGATACTTTTAGCTATTTTCTCCAATGTGTATATTAGTAAAATAAGGTGGAGTTAAATGAGAATAGGAATTTGTGTGAGAATGAGGGAATCAATCTCAACCACTCATTTTCATCAAATACCAATTTCCAAGATCTTTTTTAAAATTAAATATCTCACAAACGGTAAGTCGAAAAATTATAAAAATTGCACCATAAAATTCAGCATTTTATCATCTTCGATTTGCCGTCTCTTAAGACAAACTTTTGACAACTTTTTTTTTTTGTGGGTTTAAAAATTAGTAACACATGTGTTGGTGTTGCGTTTAGGGTTTGGGGTTGAGGGGTTAGGGTTTGGGGTTTGGGGTTTCTCCACGAAACCCCAAACCCTAAACCTTAACCCCTAAACAACAAACCCTAAACTCTAAACGCTTTACGAAACTCTAAACCCTACTAAAACCTAAACCCTAAACCATGCTAAACCCTAACCCTAAATCCTAAACCCTAACCCTAACCACAAATCAAATGTTTAACTAATCACTAACACATGTGTTAATAATTTGTAAACCCACCAAAAAATGAAAAAAAAAAGTTGTCAAAAGTATGCCTTGAAGGACGGCAAATCGAAGAGGAGAAAACGCTGAATTTTATGGTGCAATTTTCATGATTTTTCGACTTACCGCTTGTGAGATATTTGAGTTTCAAAAATGTGGGGAAATGGGTATTTGATGAAAATGAGTTGTTGAGATTGATTCCCCTATTCTCACTCAAAATTGATGTACTCATTTGAACTCTATTCTAGTAAAGTATTGTGATACTAGGTATTCGTTAACACTTTATATTAATTTCATCAAAATTGTGTAAATATTTGGCGTTACAATTATTTGTCATATCATTTTATGTAACAATATGCAAATATTAGTTAACTCAAAATCTGTATATAGTTAAAATTGTTTAGAGTAGTTATCATAATAATATATGTTATAGTTTTTTTCTTGATTTTTTTTTCAGAAAATCAAAATTTTATTCATATACAGCAATTACAAAATTACATGACATTACTTATCTTTATCTTTAGTTATCTACAAAAAGCATCACATTCCCTCAAATTTTGACACATAGGATCATGACAATTTGACACCTCATCCCACTAATCTCTTTATTATTCTTTTTTAAAAATTTTATAAAAACTATTAACTAATTAATATCTAACTATTTTATTTACTATTTATTTTATAATCTTTCATTTGTTCTAATCTTTAAATGTTTACAAACTTAATATCTCTCACTTATAATTTGACAACTAATTAACATCTAACATATTATCATACCACATAAACTAATAATCTTTTCAATAATTATAATTATTATTATTTCTTTACTAAAAACCTACATCTCTTAAAAATATGATACATATACATTTCAAATCTTTAAATTATAATTACTTATAAAATTTTTTTAACAATATTAATGATGACACCTCATTCAAATAATACTTTTTTATATAAATAATATTCCACTTTATGTACTAATTATATTATATGGTTATCAGCCTATTTGTCATCTCTAAACATTCCACATCAATTATCATATGCTTATGATATTAATTATGACTTATATATAAAAAACAAATAAATATTTAACATGTCTTATATTTGTTAAAAAAATTGTGTTACCATTTCTATTTTAAATATGCTTAATTTATGAATGATTGAATAACACATAAAACTCGATTTATAAGAGGTGTCATCTTTAGAATCTAACTTATATTTTAACATTATATATTTTTTATGTATATTTAATAACTTTCTTGATAAGAATTAATAGTTGTAAATAGTAATTTTTATATAATTCAATCAACATGTGTAGACAAGACTCAAATTTGATATTATTCATCATTTATGATATGATCTAAACTATTCTCAATACAATTTTTTTCCTTATACATATAAATGCGCTTTATGTTTTCAAAATTGAATATGTTCATACCTTCAAAATGATCATGTCACCTTTTGATGTCTTACTTCATTATCGTTTAATCATGATTCACTCTTACAAAATCAACCTAAATAATGCTTGTATAATAAACTACATGGAGCACTTCAAGAACAAGATTTGGTCTCATGTCTTTTTATAAGTTTATCACAATAAACATCATAAATTAGTTTACCTTTCTGAACTCTATATCATTTTAAAATTCGGTTCCTTCGTAATAATTTTATTTCATCGATCTTTCAAATAGTTAACTATCTTCGTGGGCCGTGCGGTACGCACGGCTACTAACTACCTAGTATACATACAAATTTGTCCATTTAAGACCACTACCACTACACCTATGGCTACTCGATTACATAACAGAATGCATATATTCTACTTTCACAAAAACTTTAATATTCCTACTACACCCCACTTCTTGTTGCCTCATTGCTACTGACCCCAATTACTTTCCAGACTTGAACAACAATATCTTGGATCAATAAGCCATTATTACCACTTAACACCACCTTTTTTCAATCTCTTAGATATCCACTCAAAGCTCATAACTTTAATCTCATTAACCAAAACTTGTACACACCTCCATTTTTTTTTTCTTCCAAAAACCTTTAAATTCCTATTTTTCCAAATTAGATACCCACACACCCACATGACACCTTGCCATATCTCATGACCCATTTTCGTCGCCAAATTACATCCATTACCCGAAAGCATTCTGTTATACTAAATTTTGCACACTCCCATGGCCCCACCACTCATATATCTTTTCTCATACCTCCGTAGCATACTTACAAAAAATTTAACACATGATCTACGGTTTCCTCATCATCATCACACACAAGACACCGTACCGAATATAAATCAATACCTCTTTTATCTAACTCAATGCGAATAGAAAGTCTCCCTTTTAAAGCTCTCCATACGAATATACCAACCTTGGCCGGAATTAGCTTGTTACGCAAAGTCTCTTGGGTCCGCTCCATTTAGTATCTTCTCATCAATCTTCGCAGCTAGTGAACTTGTCTTGAATTCACCATTTTCTTCTCTAGTTATTTTACATATTAACTTTTATATAATATTACGTTAATGTAGTCACTTTGCGTTTGGTTCGTGGAATTCAACGGAATTCGATGAATTTGTAATCTTAATTCCATTTCACAAACATTTTTGGTTCACACATGAATTGAGTTGTAAGTCATCAAATTCCCTTATTCAAAGAAATCTAAATCTATATTTCATGAAATTTCGCTTCCTTTGATAAATTTCAATTCCATCAAAAATGTTTCGCGAACAAAACGCAATGTTAAATTATAGAATTATAAAAGTGTATGGCCAATTGTTGGATTATAAACAATACATACTACTCCGTAATAATTATAACAACTAATTGAATCATTGTAGGTTCAATAATATAGCTACAGCGTGGGTAAAACTGTAAAAGTCCCCGTTACTTGCAAAATAGTGCGACAATACCTTTTTGATTTGTCACTCTCACCACTAAACAACAGACAAATCAAATTTATTAAATTCAATAAATTCAATAATTTTCATAAAAAATGATCGTTTTTTAGACGGTATAATTCTTCAATCTTAAATAAATTATATATAAGAAACATTGATATCGCGTAAAAAGTCACGTTTTTACTACCGATATCTCTCTCATTCTGGAACGATTCTTGGCATATTAACTCAAAAACAGCACAAATCAGTAACATTATGCCAAGATGGTCAAAACGAGGTTGCACGATAAAAATCGAGCAAAATGGCCGAGAAACGAAGATTCCACATACGTTTGAAGATTCAGGGCTTAAAAACGAGATTTCAAGACTAAAGTGCCCTCCATCAACATCCAATATTTCCAAGATGTTCGTTTTTAAAATTCGAATCCAACAGAAGAAGAATCAACCAAAACGGGTGAAAAATGAAGATTTCGCGCCCGCCGGAAGATCCAAATGATCCGTACGCAATATCTGGAGCTAGGGACCTCATTTTAAGGCATATCCTATGTCAAAATCTTCGTTTTTGAATTACGAATCCAACAAAAAAAATCAACTCAAACGGACGTATAACGAAGAAAACAAGTACGAATCAAGAAACGAAGCAAAAGATCGCGCAACGGGGCGGGATGGGGCCCACCGCCACCGGCTGTAACACCCTCATATTTCGGGTTGCGGAAGCGATCGGGTCGGGTGTTACCAAATCAAATATCACAGCATAAGATACATAATGAACGACTCTAAATGAGACGTTTGAAAATAGTTATTACATTTCTCAAAATAAAATGTATACAAGTTGCGAGTTCGCAAAATACTTTCAATACATGACTGATAATACGAAAATTATGCAGAGACATCCAATTGTCAAAACGTGCGACTCGAGCTAGAAATCTTGTAGGCCAATCCTACTATTGCAGTGTACCTGAGAATGCACACTAAAAGGGTCAGCTGGAAAGCTGGTGAGTTCACAAGTAATTTGTAAAAACAAGTAGTTCGAGTAATAAATATTTCATTCAGAAATATCAATCAAGTTTAGCAGTTTAAATAACAACAGTTGCCCCTCGAGGCAGTTATAAGTAATTTATGGTAAGCAGGTGAACCTAATCAATAGGTTTCTAGTCAAGTAAAGGGGACCAATCCCCAGCAGGTGTGTTATCAGGTAAGATATTGCCACCTGGCAATATGTATACTAGAGTAGCGTAAGGTGGCTATCTGTCATGCTACTGGCTGAAAGCAATCAAGCTAGAAAGTCCTTAGACGGTCGGTATTGCTCCCCGGCAATACGGTACGGATAGTTTGTACGGTTGCAAGTATTAGTTATACGGTTACTAATAGGTCACGATGCCACCTGGCATGAAAGGTTGCACCCCGGCAACGTGATCAAGTTATCTGTTGGGTGATCGTGTCATATCGGTATGGTTTGTAATAACAGTCAAGTGAGCAAAAGCTCGTTGTTTCCCTGAGTCTCCGACTCGTAAGTTATCTAGTAATCACCTACAGTGATGGTAATGGGTATCCCCCAAAGGATATGTCAAGTTACGTCCCGCAGGACCATGTTTAAATAAATATATCAGTTATCGAGTCAACGACCCCTACCGTAAAAATGCGTAGGTCCGTGCTAAAAGTAAGTAAAGCATATAGCTATATGCTGAGTATGAGTAACCGTGCAGTTCCGCAGAACTACGATAGAGTATAAATTCATATGCCGAGCCAACGACCCCGACTGCAATAGTTCGTCGGTCCGTTGCTGAGTGTGAGCATTCAGCTCGTAAGTAAGTTGTACCACCCACCGTGGTATCGTGAGCATCCAGCTCGTACGTAAGTTGTACCACCCACCGTGGTATCGTGAGCTCGTTTGTAAATCCGTAATACCAATCACGTTGGTATCGTGTTTGTACCACCCACCGTGGCATCGTTTTGCTTCACATATAGTGACAGCGTCCGTTATTCTCCCGCAGGAGATGCAAGTAATCGTTTTGGCAGTACACGACATGCCCGTAAGTAAGTTTAGCCCAAGGCTAGTAAAATGTTACAGGCACTCAACAGTACCTCAAGTTGTTACGTAATTCACAGTAGTATATCATACTAAGAAATGTAGGAGCGTCACCTAGATGTAAGGGATGATCATAATCAATTAGTAGGTACGTATCTACGTCACCTAGTTTGCCTGAAGTAAGGTGTAAAGTCTAAGTCACTTAACTGTAGGGAAGTACTTTCAGTACTTAGTTAAAGTCATCCGTTAGTTCGTAAAGATAGTCATCACTGAACTAAACAAATCGGTGCCTCTAGTTGGTATTCACAAGTCCACTAGTCATTTTTAGTACTTAGCAAATCACTGATGTAGTGAGGCGTTTATTTCCTAGATATCATATGTAATATAATTCTAGGTGTTTCTAACACGGTCATACTTAATATCTCTAAGTATGGTCAAGTGGTTCGTAGCTGTCGTAATCTAACACCGTTACCATAAACTATTGTAAAACGTTTGTAAAGATTTATACAGTAGAAAGTAGTAAAACAGGAGTATGCATTCCCACCCCGAAATCAGTTGGAAAACAGTAAAAGAGTGGGGCGGTGAACTCACCTGAGGAGCTAGCGTCCTAATGTAGCGAGTCGTGCCGATAACAATCTCCTAGTGTCCTAAACACGTGAGATTTCGTATAAGTGAATGGATATTTACATAAACTATCCAAGTTTGTTGTTCATTCCGGTTATATTGTACTCAATGTGTTTGCTAAGTGTTTACGTTTGAATATCGTAAAGTAAATACGTTTCGTTTGTCGCGTACTGAAATTATATTTCGAAAATATAATTATATTGTTTTTGTATAATAAAGTGCGTGTGAATGCGTTTCGGTTCGTATATAATTGCGTATATGTTTCCGGATAAGTTTGGCACTTTAAAAGTGAGTTTTTAGCTTAAAATCTGATTTTAGCGACACTTCATGCGTCACTTAGGAGTTTATAGCGTCACTAGGCTAGTGACTCAGAATATAGGAAAATTCATGTTTTTATGCGTCACTTCGTTAGTGACTCTATCTAGTGACTCATATGCGTCACTTCGCTAGTGACTCAGTGTCTCATATGCGTCACTTCGCTAGTGACTCAGTGACCCATATGCGTCACTTCGCTAGTGACTCATATGCGTCACTTCGCTAGTGACTCATAGGCTTATGCGTCACTTCGCTAGTGACTCTATCTAGTGACTCATACTGTTTTTGGCATCTGCGACACTTGGGCCTGTTCGACGGGTTTCGAGCCAAAAACATGTTTTCGGGTTTCCGTTTGGTCCGATTCTTTTACCCAACCCTTATATGAACATAATAAACCTATAGAAACCATAAACTAGTAAAAATGATCAAAAACGAGAGATGTCGGGATTTGTCGGAAACTTACAAAGTGTCGGATTGAAAATCCGAAAAGATAGGAATGTAGATCGGGTGATGGTGAACGTTTTCTTCCAAATGATCGAGTAAATCCGCGGGCGTTTAGTGGTAGTATTTGGTGGTTTTTGATGGTGGTGGTGTGGTGGTGATTTAGAGAGAAAAAGGAAGGAAAGGAAGAGAAAGAAAAGAGAATAATGAGAAAAATGGGGAGGGGATTTGGGTTTTATCCAAACTCAGATCCCCACTTCGGGGACTGTGGTCTCCAACCACAGTACAAAATGCCCGTGTTTTTGTGCCCGATTGCAAAATAAATTTAATATTTTGTTTTTATAATTTATTTGGTAGGTTCCGAAATAGTTTCGAAATATTTTTGGGACAAAAGTTTTATAACTTATTTTAGGTTGTCACGCAAAACGGGTTTCGTTTTAACTTAAAATGAAATGACATTTTTGAATAATTAATATTTTCGTTCAAAAGTATGATGTTTATTGTAACTAATAAAATATTAGTTATGAAGTTTTGACACCGAAATTTGGACGCGTTACGTACGTTATTTGGACCAAATTATTATTATTATATATATTTATATATATAGTTTTTGAATACAAGGGATTGGGTGCGTATTAAAAACGAATATTTAAAGTTCAAATTTGGCACGAAAATTAACCTTTTTGACCGGTTGTTACATTCTCTCCCTGTTAAGAAAATTTCGTCCCGAAATTTAAAGTAGGGTCGTGGTCGTGTGGGGTCTTGGGAGCAATGTATGAACGAGATGTTTGTCGAGTAACTTGTAGACATAAAGTGTCTATGAAGAGGTTGGATAGCAGTCAACCGATGACTGTATCGCAGTTTATCATTGTAGTCACATTCTGACTATATTGTTTACATGTTTAAGTTGTGGTTGCTAAGGAACCGTTTACATTGTAGTCCCCTCGGGACTAGATGGTTGTCACAACGTGACCGTTCGGCGAGTAGTCCTATTAGGACTAGGTGGTTTGTGTACGTTCGATCGATTAGTCTGCTGAAAGTAAACTCTAGCTTTTATGTTTGGCTTAATTCATGTAGTCGGCATTAATTCATGTATTCGGTATTATTTTTGGAATCGACATTTCCGCCGATCAAAACGTTGTGTTTAATTTGAAGGTTTAGTATCGAATAGTGACATACCCGTGATATTGCCGCGGTTTCGTCCGGTCCCTCCGGAGCTGATCATGAGGATTTTTCGTTTCTGATTTGGGCAATCTTTCTTGAAATGTCCAGGAGTGTTACATTTGAAACACGTTTGTTGTCCATCGGGATTTGCAGGAACTCTACAGTCCTGAATTTGGTGTCCGAATCGTTGACACCTCTCACAAGGTAGGCCACAAGGGCCAGACTGATGACGTTTACAGTTGTGACAAAAGGGCTTATCCCCCGCATAACCCCGCTTTACTTTGTATTCAGGAGGGTAAGATTTCAAGGGTTCTGGTTGATTTATTGGATTATGACTAGTGCTGGAATCGCCATTCCATTTTTGTGTATGGTTCTCAGTTGTGGGGGTTCCGCGTTGAACCACCCGTGCCATGAGGTTGTGGGCCATGCGAACGGCGTCGCGAATAGTGTTGGGTTTAGAGGAGATAACCATGTCCGTGATTTGTGTTGGAAGTCCTTCGATGTATTGTTCGATTCGTTTGCTTTCTGGGTTCACTAGAGACGGGCAAAGGAGTGCCAGTCGGTGGAAACGATTGGTATAGGTCATGATGTCGTTGTTTTTCACGGTAAGATGCCAGAGTTCATTCTCAAGTCGGTGTAGTTCCTCGCTAGGACAATATTCGTCCCTCATCAGTTGTTTTAGTTCCTCCCAAGAAAGTTCATAGGCGGTGTCAACCCCTACGGTTTGGGCGTGAGCATTCCACCAGGTTAGAGCATTATCTCGAAGGGTGTAGGTGGAGTATTTGACTTTGTATCCATCGGGGCAGTTGCAAATGCGGAATACAGCTTCCATCCTTTCGATCCATTGGATCAGTCCGACAGCTCCTTCAGTACCAACAAAGATTGGCGGGTCGTAGTTCAGAAATTCTTTATAGGTGCAGGGACGCGTTAGGCTTTGTGCAGCTAGAGCTTCAGCTACTCTTTGCTCAGCGTATCGGTCACGTTCTGCTTGAGTGTAGGTTTGTCGTTTAGGCGGCATGATTCTTAAACAAGAATGAAACATTAACGGTAAGTTCTTTATTCGAGAATTATGTCTATTTCATTGGTATGTAAAAATAGTATGTGTTCGAAAGTTCACAGACTTTTAGTTTCGTTGTATATATATTAGTTGTTCACGTATGCCTTAAAGTAATCTACCAAGGCTATGGTATGGTATCTAGTCTAACTGACTATTGTGTGATACTAGTGTACGGTAGTTGTAAGTCTATCAGTTGGTGCGTAGTACCCTAAGTACTAAAACACAGTAACCCTGTACTGTTATATTGTGCCATCAGCACAGCAGCAAAATTTCCTATTGTATCGTGAAAGTAGTAACTGATTATCGTAAGTTACAGCACCACGTGCTGGAGTAGTATGGTGCCCAAAGCACGATGCGACACCACGTGCCACATGTTATCCAAGTATAGCCCTCAGGCCGATAGTAAGTTTCGATAGTAATTCGTGGACTTTAGTCATTACGAGTATCTCTCGCAATACTAGCCAGTCGTGACCAACCTGGTCACAATTTGAGATCAAGTCGTAAAGGTTGGGAAGTTGGCGATATGCCACTTCGAAAGTGTCTATCAGTTGTACAGCGGAATCATGTCAGGTATAATCATACATACATGTATATAGATATGCAGAAATAGTATACACGTAAGGCCTATTCATATATACCTACAGTACATATAATAGCTAGGGTGTCTAGCAAGTAACAAATAACAATCAGAGTCGACTACTGCATTCCCTTTCAATATAACCCCTTTCAGATCTTACATCATCTTTGCTTAATTGTACATAGTTAGCTACGCTATGTTAAATTAAGTTCGTATGATGTAATCCCTGAACTAGTTATACCTAATAAGGAATACTGCCTAATGGTTATAGTCTAGGCCCACTAAATGCAACCTAGTTCACTACAACCTTAGGCTCTGATACCAATCTGTAACACCCTCATATTTCGGGTTGCGGAAGCGATCGGGTCGGGTGTTACCAAATCAAATATCACAGCATAAGATACATAATGAACGACTCTAAATGAGACGTTTGAAAATAGTTATTACATTTCTCAAAATAAAATGTATACAAGTTGCGAGTTCGCAAAATACTTTCAATACATGACTGATAATACGAAAATTATGCAGAGACATCCAATTGTCAAAACGTGCGACTCGAGCTAGAAATCTTGTAGGCCAATCCTACTATTGCAGTGTACCTGAGAATGCACACTAAAAGGGTCAGCTGGAAAGCTGGTGAGTTCACAAGTAATTTGTAAAAACAAGTAGTTCGAGTAATAAATATTTCATTCAGAAATATCAATCAAGTTTAGCAGTTTAAATAACAACAGTTGCCCCTCGAGGCAGTTATAAGTAATTTATGGTAAGCAGGTGAACCTAATCAATAGGTTTCTAGTCAAGTAAAGGGGACCAATCCCCAGCAGGTGTGTTATCAGGTAAGATATTGCCACCTGGCAATATGTATACTAGAGTAGCGTAAGGTGGCTATCTGTCATGCTACTGGCTGAAAGCAATCAAGCTAGAAAGTCCTTAGACGGTCGGTATTGCTCCCCGGCAATACGGTACGGATAGTTTGTACGGTTGCAAGTATTAGTTATACGGTTACTAATAGGTCACGATGCCACCTGGCATGAAAGGTTGCACCCCGGCAACGTGATCAAGTTATCTGTTGGGTGATCGTGTCATATCGGTATGGTTTGTAATAACAGTCAAGTGAGCAAAAGCTCGTTGTTTCCCTGAGTCTCCGACTCGTAAGTTATCTAGTAATCACCTACAGTGATGGTAATGGGTATCCCCCAAAGAATATGTCAAGTTACGTCCCGCAGGACCATGTTTAAATAAATATATCAGTTATCGAGTCAACGACCCCTACCGTAAAAATGCGTAGGTCCGTGCTAAAAGTAAGTAAAGCATATAGCTATATGCTGAGTATGAGTAACCGTGCAGTTCCGCAGAACTACGATAGAGTATAAATTCATATGCCGAGCCAACGACCCCGACTGCAATAGTTCGTCGGTCCGTTGCTGAGTGTGAGCATTCAGCTCGTAAGTAAGTTGTACCACCCACCGTGGTATCGTGAGCATCCAGCTCGTATGTAAGTTGTACCACCCACCGTGGTATCGTGAGCTCGTTTGTAAATCCGTAATACCAATCACGTTGGTATCGTGTTTGTACCACCCACCGTGGCATCGTTTTGCTTCACATATAGTGACAGCGTCCGTTATTCTCCCGCAGGAGATGCAAGTAATCGTTTTGGCAGTACACGACATGCCCGTAAGTAAGTTTAGCCTAAGGCTAGTAAAATGTTACAGGCACTCAACAGTACCTCAAGTTGTTACGTAATTCACAGTAGTATATCATACTAAGAAATGTAGGAGCGTCACCTAGATGTAAGGGATGATCGTAATCAATTAGTAGGTACGTATCTACGTCACCTAGTTTGCCTGAAGTAAGGTGTAAAGTCTAAGTCACTTAACTGTAGGGAAGTACTTTCAGTACTTAGTTAAAGTCATCCGTTAGTTCGTAAAGATAGTCATCACTGAACTAAACAAATCGGTGCCTCTAGTTGGTATTCACATGTCCACTAGTCATTTTTAGTACTTAGCAAATCACTGATGTAGTGAGGCGTTTATTTCCTAGATATCATATGTAATATAATTCTAGGTGTTTCTAACACGGTCATACTTAATATCTCTAAGTATGGTCAAGTGGTTCGTAGCTGTCGTAATCTAACACCGTTACCATAAACTATTGTAAAACGTTTGTAAAGATTTATACAGTAGAAAGTAGTAAAACAGGAGTATGCATTCCCACCCCGAAATCAGTTGGAAAACAGTAAAAGAGTGGGGCGGTGAACTCACCTGAGGAGCTAGCGTCCTAATGTAGCGAGTCATGCCGATAACAATCTCCTAGTGTCCTAAACACGTGAGATTTCGTATAAGTGAATGGATATTTACATAAACTATCCAAGTTTGTTGTTCATTCCGGTTATATTGTACTCAATGTGTTTGCTAAGTGTTTACGTTTGAATATCGTAAAGTAAATACGTTTCGTTTGTCGCGTACTGAAATTATATTTCGAAAATATAATTATATTGTTTTTGTATAATAAAGTGCGTGTGAACGCGTTTCGGTTCGTATATAATTGCGTATATGTTTCCGGATAAGTTTGGCACTTTAAAAGTGAGTTTTTAGCTTAAAATCTGATTTTAGCGACACTTCATGCGTCACTTAGGAGTTTATAGCGTCACTAGGCTAGTGACTCAGAATATAGGAAAATTCATGTTTTTATGCGTCACTTCGTTAGTGACTCTATCTAGTGACTCATATGCGTCACTTCGCTAGTGACTCAGTGTCTCATATGCGTCACTTCGCTAGTGACTCAGTGACCCATATGCGTCACTTCGCTAGTGATTCATATGCGTCACTTCGCTAGTGACTCATAGGCTTATGCGTCACTTCGCTAGTGACTCTATCTAGTGACTCATACTGTTTTTGGCATCTGCGACACTTGGGCCTGTTCGACGGGTTTCGAGCCAAAAACATGTTTTCGGGTTTCCGTTTGGTACGATTCTTTTACCCAACCCTTATATGAACATAATAAACCTATAGAAACCATAAACTAGTAAAAATGATAAAAAACGAGAGATGTCGGGATTTGTCGGAAACTTACAAAGTGTCGGATTGAAAATCCGAAAAGATAGGAATATAGATCGGGTGATGGTGAACGTTTTCTTCCAAATGATCGAGTAAATCCGCGGGCGTTTAGTGGTAGTATTTGGTGGTTTTTGATGGTGGTGGTGTGGTGGTGATTTAGAGAGAAAAAGGAAGGAAAGGAAGAGAAAGAAAAGAGAAGAATGAGAAAAATGGGGAGGGGATTTGGGTTTTATCCAAACTCAGATCCCCACTTCGGGGACTGTGGTCTCCAACCACAGTACAAAATGCTCGTGTTTTTGTGCCCGATTGCAAAATAAATTTAATATTTTGTTTTTATAATTTATTTGGTAGGTTCCGAAATAGTTTCGAAATATTTTTGGGACAAAAGTTTTATAACTTATTTTAGGTTGTCACGCAAAACGGGTTTCGTTTTAACTTAAAATGAAATGACATTTTTGAATAATTAATATTTTCGTTCAAAAGTATGATGTTTATTGTAACTAATAAAATATTAGTTATGAAGTTTTGACACCGAAATTTGGACGCGTTACGTACGTTATTTGGACCAAATTATTATTATATATATATTTATATATATAGTTTTTGAATACAAGGGATTGGGTGCGTATTAAAAACGAATATTTAAAGTTCAAATTTGGCGCGAAAATTAACCTTTTTGACCGGTTGTTACACCGGCCACCAGCCAGCCGCCGCCGGCCACCCTACCCCCATCCCGGTTTCCGTTTTTGGCAAGTTTTGGTACCCGGTGCGCCTACTTTTCGCGTTGTACAGTACCCGGTGCGCCTACTGTTCGTGTTGTACACACCACTTTTGGAAAGCTTTCTAATGTGCACCCCTTGATGCTAATGTGAGCCAAAGCTCTCCTATAAATAGAGGGCTTGAGGCTTCATTTCAACTTACACCATATGCACCTCCTTTCTTGCATATTTCTCTTTCTCTCTCTAGAATTCTTTCTCTAGCACTACTCTTATGAGTTAGAGGAGAATTATTCTTGTAGTTAGTTCTTCTCTCTAGTCTCTCTCTCTAGCACTACTCTTAGGAGTTAGAGGAGAACTAGAGAGAAGATTAGGGTCCCTCTACTTCCTCTCTCTAAGTTAATTTGGAGAGAGATAAGTATGAGATTAATTATGTAATAGTTAGTAGTAGCTAGCTTATCAATGTAACGCTTTGGATTATTCGGAAGTAATATAAGCATCGTTTGGCTCGCAATAATTACGGGTAATATCTATCCTTTTCTCTTATTAATTAATTGTAATGTTCTTGTTTGATGTTTATGATTTATTAATATTGGAAATGTTTATTGTCATGATATGCGAGTAGTTGTTTATATGTTTGCCATGATTTAGATAGTTATAATGGGATGATAATAAATGTAGTGAAGTAATATGACGGCCCCTATTCGACTGTTCTCGGATATAGTGCTGGAAACGCTTTAGGCGGAGTACAAACGTACGGAAGTCTGAGAACAACCGAAGGTAGTTATATTACGGACCAATACTTTAAATGTGCTAAATGAATTTCTATTTATAGTTTAATTATAACATTATGAACGAATGATGGCATGTTTGGCCAACCGCTTTTGACCAGACTACCCCAACTTATTCCGGTAGGGTAAAACCTATTTATGTGACTATTTATTCAATAGACCATGCCATGATACGGACATCTCTGACGACCGAGATTGGGGAATAGGATTCGAGGGTAGTTGTTAGCCGATATGTTCAGTACATTTGGGAGAACTTCCGGTGTATTGTAATTGTTTGTGTTTACTATCCATGTGACATATCTTCTATCTGATTGCGGACAACTCTACGTTAGTTAGTTGATAGGATCGTAAAAACAACTCATTCCAACATAGTCTAAACTCATAAAAAGAAACTTATATGAATGGGAATTATTATACTTTGTTATTGTTTAAATGTATGACACTAGACCTAATTTATGGAGTACCCTTTCCAGTTATCTACGTGATTGCAACCTAGATATTAGGGAGTCCGGAACCTTAATTGGGGTAAGTAGTTATCCGTGCCCACGACATGCAATAAGTAAGACACAGTGAAACCACTCGTTGTATATATTAGATTTACTTTTCTGCACTGCTTTACATTTAGTTAGTTTAGAGTGTCAACCTCACTGTCAATTACTCTCGACCGCATGTTAGACGTAAGAACCCGTGGAACTACCCTGTAAAGTACACTGTCTATTACTGAAAGGCATGGTCCTCATATGAAACATGTTTTAAACAAACTGTGAATAATCTGGAGATGTATAACTGTTTGAAAAGGAGAGGTCTAGGTCATAAATCAACGTAAGTGGAGCTTAAGAAAAGTATTAACAAGGTCTAGTGAGGAAAGTCCGAGTGATTTAGATTTATCAACCCCCTAGATTTTACATATTTGATTCTTTAAACATAACAAGTTAATAATTAGATACACTATTAGAAGAACGAGAGATAAGCTTAGGTGTTAAGAACGGTCGGACCTATGAGACGATATGCTGCTTTATTCATGTACCTCGGTTAATCACCAAAATAGGTTGCTTATCTTTCAACTAGGTAAGTATTGGGAGTTTAGCGTATTGCTCCGATCAGAATCACGATAACCTAGTTCCTAGTGACATGCCAATGGGAATTTAATTGGTAGGGTTCTAGTGTTTACACCAAAGTCTGTCAATCTATTAATCTGAAAGTGTCCCCATCATAAACACAATCTCGATATTATACTATTCCAAGTCATGGTAAACCACGTCTTCCCTATCCTTAGTTGTTCCTTATATGCTAGCTAGTTCTTTTTAATTTTATTGCTTTAGTTATTTTAATTAGATAAAAACCAAACAAAACCAACTATCTGAACCCAATCTTGAGGACTGAATTATCCAAACGAGCTCCGTTTCAAATTCGACCGTCTGGAGACGACCCTGATCATCCTTACCACGTACTAGTATCAGGTACTTGTGCCTAGTACCAGTAGGTAGTTCGGAGGTTTAGGCCCCGAGCAAAATAAATTTTAAAACACCCTGATCGCACCCTCGGTCGTTACAACAGCACCGACGACACCGACGGCTGAGGGCGCATCAAACATCACTTGATGTCATCAAATTATCAATTAGCCAATTAAATTCTTTAATTATGTCATATTAGCTAAAATTTAGGATACAATGATGTCATAAATAATATAATAATAATTAAATATAGGATGAGAGCTATTTAACTATATCTCGGATTCCTATAATAATATAATAATAATTAAATATAGGATGTGAGCTATTTAACTATATTTAGGATTCCTATTTTGTTCTTAATAATAATCGCATATAAATTATTATTTTATTTTTCCCTTTGTCAATTATATCATTACTTTTAATCACCAAATTAACCGATAATAACAAAATATTCAATACTAAAAATTTTACCTTAGATCCCGTGTGTATACACGGGTTTAAAGGCTAGTAACTATATAAAAAAAAGGCATTAGCCGAACACACATAAAAAAGGAAAACACAATTGCACGTAGATGTAGGTTACAATTACATAAATGGAAAACACTATGCATTAATGGGATAACCTAGCCCACATAATTTATATATCACACGAATATACACATCCATACTACGGGACTTAAACCCACAAACTCTTGATTGAAGGATTATGCATATATCATTAGACTAAATGCCCTTTTGTATTATTGTAGTTGTTATATTTATTTAACGGTTTTAGTATTAAGGAAATACAAATGATGTAGATTAATTTATAAAAATTGTAGTAGAACATTAATAAAATATTCTCTTGGGGAGAACATGTGACTAGCTAGGCGTGTGAACCAAGGTATGTTTCATAGCAATTAGTTGTAGCTGTAGATTGTGGTTGAAGATGAAGATTGTGACTGGAGATGGAGTTCTGAAGTCCTTTTCATACTACTTAAAAAAGTTTTTCTAAAAAGAGATTATAGGGAATTCTCGAGGTTACAATTACATAAATGGAAAACACTATGCATTAATGGGATAACCTAGCTCGCATAATTTACATATCACACGAATATACACATCTACAGAACTTAAACCCACAAACTCCTAAACAAACTCTTAATTGAAGGGTTATGCATATATCATTATGCCAAATGCCCTTTTATATTATTGTAGTGGTCATATTTATTTAATGGTTTTAGTATTAAGGAAGTACAAACAATGTAGATTAATATAAAAATTGTGGTAGAACATTAATAAAATATTCTCTTGGGCAGAACATGTGACTAGCTAGGCGTGTGAACCAAGTTATGTTTGGTAGCAATTAGTTGTAGCTCTAGATTGTGGTTGAAGAGGGAGATTGTGATCGGAGATGGAGTTCTGATTTCTGAATTATTTTTCATACTACTAAAAGGTTTTTCTAAAAAGTGATTATGGGGAATTCTCGAGGATTATTATTTCAATAATTTTTTTTATATTTTTGTTGCTAAACAAGGATGTAGAATTGAGATTGTTAAAAATTATAAACTCAATCTACTATAATTTTTAGAATCTTGTGTCAAATACACCCTTTAAATGTTGATGACACGTTGAAGGAATGCGTTGGCAAACATTTGTTGGACAAGGCCAAAAAGTTAAGAATTAAAGAACGGACCACAATATAATTATCTATATTGCCAAAACATAGGTTTTATGACTTTAAACTTACATAAGAAAAGGTATAAAGGATTAAAGGCTGTTCTAATTTCACGTAGACGGTCTAACCATTATTTAAAAAAAGGTTGTGTTGGCTTTATCATCAACTTATTAAAAGGGAGTTGATACATACCACACAAAAAATGTTTAGTACAACACATTGTACAGCAATCACAGCTCGCAGTATAACTCATTATAGCATAATTTTAGTGTTGGAATCAAAATTATTTGGTGTATTTATCACCTCCCAATTAAAATGGTGAATCTTACAAATTTTGCTTAAATAAAAATGAGTTATTTCAGTGAAATAAGGTACTCATTAAGAGTTAGTTAGTTCTGTTTGATTTTCTTATAAATGTTTATTAAGAGATATATGATTCATAGCTAATAAACTATTCCGTAAATAAAAAATATGTAAGACACCATAATTGACAAGAGGATCGGATCGGGTTACTAGAAAAAGCTTGAGTGGTGGGTCATTTCTCGGAACTTTTTTGAGCTTCGGGCTTAGCCCGATTGATTTCAGGTTGGGTCAGTCTTAAATACGATGTGGAATAAATAAATAAATAAGAAATTGGGAAACATATTTTACTTCACATTAACTAAAACGACCGTTAAAACTTTTGATACACACAACATACAAAAATAAAATTAGGTGTTAGTTTTAGGTCTATCATATACCGGCCTCTCCGTTGTCATCATTTGTTTCTCCAATTCTTCATATCATCAACCAATTTCCCGTTCTCCTGATTTCATAGGTGGTATATTGATGAAACTTTACAAGTAATTGCTTTGTTTACTAATATATGAAGGTTTGGATACTGCTTGTTTCAACTCGACCATTACTACCTAATATCAATTAGCAAACATGTATGAATAGTAAGTTGTTTGTACTTTTGTGCTAAGTATGTTTAAAAGTTACTATAAAATATAACTACTTTGACATTATAATGTAAATGTATATTGGTCCAAGTGGTAAAGTCATTGCTATTCTCTTCAAGCACATCCAAGTTCAAGTCTTGGGGTCTCAATTATTTTCTTACTTTTTGTTTGATGTTTATTATTATTATTATTATTGTTATTATTATTATTATTTTTATTATTATTATTATTATTATTATTATTATTATTATTATTATTATTATTATTATTATTATTATTATTATTATTATTATTATATTGCACTAATTAAACAATATATGTTTGTAAATGATACTAAAGACTCTAAGTTATAATCGATTATATTACCCCTTAATATCAATTGTCAAATTTTTATGAATTGTAACTCTGTTATTTCTTGTGACATATTAATTTTATTATGTTAAGTATATTATAATAAGATAGTTGTAGTTTGATGGTAAGAGACTTTGAATTTGTTGTGAGCTACATGAGTTCACGTCTTTAAAGTGACATTGTTTTTTTCTATTATATTGGAAATCTATCTAAACTTTTTTTGAAGTTGTATTAAAGTGAGATAAAAGTCTTCAACTTTTTATGAAATATCTAAATATAACTCATATTTACTACTACTATTTTTCTTACTATCAGCTTCAATAACTATATTTTGTGATTGTTATCACTTGATATTAACTAGGTTTCTCATGCCCGTGCGTTGCACCGGGTTATTCACATAGCAATTATCAATATTGATCTATATTTAAACTTTGTAATGTACACTAAAATTATTCCTTATATATGATTGGCAAAGTAAATTTCCAATTTATCTTGCTATTTTGAGGAAGATATCATGAGTTTAAGATAAGATGATATTTCATGAGAAAATGAGTTAATTAATGAGATTTTGAAAGACACTAATAGGTTTTTTAACTCCACTATGTTTTAACTCCACTAATAGGTTTTTAATTTTTAATTTTCAATATATAACAAACATTACACATTACTTATAAATACTTTTGAACTACTTATTTTACTTAGTCAATGAGAAACCATATTAGCTTTCGAAAAAGAAACATATAAACATAAATTATTTATGCAAGACTATAGTTTATGTAACTAACATATTTGTCGATCTAATCACTTGACTAATATATAATAATTACACATTTCATAAAATGATGATAATAATTGATATTAGGGGGAGAATACATGATATGTTTTTTCACAAATGTTAAGCATGGAACCCTTCGCAATGCGAATAGCAAATTAATCGTTGTTTAAAACATTTTACAAAGTGGAACAAAGTAAAATACAATTCACATAAAATATATATTCATCCAATAATATAGTGGTTGAAAAATTAGATTCACTTTCAATAAATGCATAAACCATCAAGCTACTAACAATTTTGTTATTAATGTTATCAAGCTTATTATATATATATATATATCTTGCCTAATAAAACAAAAAGTACTATTTTGTAAGCAAAGGAAAAAAATGTATAAGCTATTAGTAAAAAAAAAAGGGGGAAAAATTAAAGTTAAAATATAAAGGGTGAAAATGAAAAATGTTAAAACCTAAAAGGTAGAAAATGAAAGAGTGTTAATAGTTGAGACAAAGAAAATGAAAAGTAGTTAAAAGCTAAGGGTAAAAAGTGAAAATATTCTAAAATATAAGGTGTACAAATTTAAAAATTAGAGGATAGAAAATAAAAAAGTTTTAAAACATTAGGGGGTGAAATGAAAAAAGGTTAAAAGTTAAAGGGTAGAGAATAAAGATGGTTTGAAAGTTAAAGGGTGGCAATTGAAAATTTTTGAAGGGTGGCAATTGAAAAACTGTGAAATACTATTCATAGTGTTGGTTAATTGATATTAGGGGGAATTATTGAACTCTTATAGAGTGTGTACGTTTAATATTTTCTAAGAAAATAATATCTCACAGATACACACACACACACACATATATACGATGATATGAAGACGAAGGTAAAAAATTATTCAATAAGTATGTTGTACCATCACTTTATTTTACATTTTGTGTTTTTATTTCTATATTTAAGAAAAGTTCGTTTAACTCTGATAGTAATATATATAAATTAGAAAAAAAAGACTCCGAGTGTAAATAAAGTTACAAAACAGTACAAAGCTACTATTAAATTCATTGTTATTACTTTTGCTATGATAATTTTAACTTGGGTAACTGTGACACCCCCAAATTTTGATTGATTTGCGGAAGCTCGATTTGGGTGTCACTAATCAATAAACAAAGCACATAAGATATAATGAACGACCACTATATGCGTCGTTTTAAACTTGTATTGATAAAGTAATCGTTTACATCAAAATAATGTTACATTAGCTCGGTTCCTGAAATTGAGAGATTACATAGCATAATTACTTTTACAAAATATAATAATGCAATCAAATCTCTAGTTGTATGTATGCTGACTCGAGCTAATTGTCCCTGCCTGTGCAGCCAACCTACTGCTGGGTACCTGTGATACATACTAAAATGGGTCAGCGAAAACGCTGGTGAGCTCACAGGTTTGTATGTCAATGTATAGTTGTAAGAACCGCAAGATTTATATTGAATTTAAAATGCAATTAAGCAAAATAAAAGTTATACAATCCATGAGCACATAGTCTGAGCTTAACTTGAGCGCTAGGTCCAATTAAGGAAACCTAACTGGTTTGCCTCCTACGAGTGTCTAATCCACACTCGTCTTCCCAAATGCTAATACATCCATTTGACCGGTTAGTGCGTGCTAACCCGGATGAGGATTGTCAATCCCATATGATATCATATACTAACATTCACGCTAAAATATTAGAGACTATGCTATAGAGGACTTTAAATTGATTAGCTTGAAACTCATGTAGTATTTGAAGGTTGGTACTTGCGTTCTACTCGTAAAACAAAACAGAGCAGTAATATCACACCCCTAGTTGTAAAATAGTGAAAATGGGGCTATGAAACTCACCTGAGTCTTGAAGTGTTTAATTTAATAAACTTGAAGTAATTAGCTGTGGATTGATGTCCAAAGACTTGAAACCTGAATGTGTCCACGACACTTAAATTGTTATTAATTGTACCGGTATCCCGAAAGTCTACCTTTGTAGTTGTTATACAACTATGTGTATATGTCCAAATTACTACGATTTGGTTGATTGATTTGTTACAAGTTACTACGACTTGTTTGATTGAATTGATACAAGTTACAACGACTTGTTTGGTTTTGAAGTATGTTTTGAAAACACGTACGGCCCGTTAGTGTTTGTTTGTAATAATAATCTCATCATTAAATTTTTGGTCTCGAAACATTATACTTGAATAGTATGTTTCAATGTGTTTTAGAAGTCGTATCGCACAAGTATTTGAAATTGTGCAAGTTCAACACTTGGTGAGAAATGTGCTTACGGAATCTAAGTACGGGGGTCCGGGGGCAGCGCCCCTGGTAGCGGGGTCCAAGGGGCGGCAGCCCCTGGCTGGGGTCGAGCTGCCAGGTCAGCTTGGAAAATTTTTATTTCTACTATATTGCTTTAAGGAAAAACGCATCTGGACTTGAATTTGGGTGAAATCAAGTGATAAAATTGTAACATCCTCGAAATGGACCTAGTTGTTTGTATAGTATTATTTCTTGATTTAAATATGTATTTAAATGTGTTTGGAAATAATATTGTTTGAAATAGTTGAAATAATTGGAATAGGAGTTAAATATTCCAATGTGATAAGTGAAATATTAATTGTTGTAAAAGGAATCGGACGAGTTTTGTTCTTGGGAACGCGATCCCAAGAATTTGTCCGGATCGCGTTGCTTAGTTATAATTTGTCACAGAATTATTTTACAAAGAGGAACGCGATCCCACCATGGTTTTCTGGATCGCGTTTGTCAGTACCTTTTTGTAAATTTTGAAAATGCATAAGTGTTTAGAAGGTGGTGTTTTTAGTGACACTTGAAATTGACAAATTTTCATTAACTCGGATTGGGTTGAAATTCGCATGTCCACTCGAAAACGACCCAATGATCAAAGCTATATACTATAGCCTAATCAGTTTTTGGACATTCGGGGTCGTTTAGGGGTCGAAAATGGCATTTTACAGTTTTTGGACCTTAATTCGGGACTTTTTGATTATGTTCCGAATTGAACTTTTGTTGCTGTGATCTTAGGGATCACTTGATACATGTAATTATGTTATGATTGTGTAACGATGTTAATTACATAAGTATTATCAGTTGATACAAGTTACTAACTTATTGTTTAATTGATTGTATTCTCAGATGTGGAGAAGGCTCAGTAATATTAGACTTCTGAGCTTGCGGCTGAGGTAGTCGGTGAGTGGATCTGTAACCTCAGTGTGATTTAGTTGTAATGATTTGATTTACAACCAGTAATTTATAGTATTACTTTGATATGATACATCTGTAGAGATATCTTGCCATGATAGTTTAATTAGTTGCTTACTTGGCTGATTGTGCTAGTATGTAAGATTTTGTGGTCAACTTGATTTGATGGTTGGACTTGTTGTTGTTGTAGACGACAGGAGATCTCAGAAACTTGAAAGGTTGGTTTAGAGATCTAGGTCGTGTGTGATTGACAACAAGTTATCGGTAGTTCTGTATGGGCCAATACAGATGATTGATAAGAGTTCCTTGAGTACCAAACCGGTATTAGGGTATCTCAGGGACCACCGATCCTCATGATGTTGCGTGTATGACATTGATTGGATGTTGAGTGATTGATTGATTTTCTGTTTATTGTTAATTGATGTAAACAGATTGTTATGCTAGGTTGGACTGTTGCTTATAGTTTCATTCACTTAGCTTTATGCTAACTCCACCACAGTTCTTCCTGCAGGTTAAAATAGATGGGACATATTGGGCAGGGCAGGAGGTTGTTGGACTGGATGGAATGTTTGACAGGCTGTTACTCTGATTTAATTTTGATAATCAAAGAAGTATTTGAATTATATAACACCGAGTTTGTTGAAATGTCATGTATTGGATTTGAAAAAGTTTATCGACAGTTTGAGTACATTGATAGTATGTTTTAAATATACGCTTCCGAGTCGCAAATATTATATTAAATGTTTATAATTAACGAGGGGTGTTATAAGTTGGTATCAGAGCAATAGTTTGGGTGAATTGGACATGACAGAATGTTCAATCCTAAACTTTGATTGAGTTGAGTCAAACATTCCAGTGGGTGCGGGTTTAGTTGATTAGTAAATGTGTGAGAAAGTAGTTAGTTGAATATGTACTAACTCTTAACAAGTTGTGTGATTGCTGTTTTATTGTTAACAGAGATGAATAGTGAGAAAATGTTAAAGATTTTAGCACATTGCTAATTTCTGGTTGCGTAGACCTAGTAAGTGATGTTAGGTTTCACTTATTGATGTTGGTTAAAGTGATTGGGTGCTTTAAACTTTTATCTGATTGGTGATAAAGGAATTAGATAGATGATTGGTTCCTATGAGATGTTGGATGGATGCACTGTAAGTGTGCATAGGAAAAGATAGAAGCATGTACATTTGGATATGTGCATGTGGAAAGAATTCAACTAGTCTAAGAATAGTTGTAAGTTGCTATTGAGGACAAAGGTATGATAAGTTATATGTGATTATATCACATTAGTCAGATTGAACGAGGTTAGATTTCGGGGACGAAATCTCTTTAAGGGGGGGAGAGTTGTAACATCCTCGAAATGGACCTAGTTGTTTGTATAGTATTATTTCTTGATTTAAATATGTATTTAAATGTGTTTGGAAATAATATTGTTTGAAATAGTTGAAATAATTGGAATAGGAGTTAAATATTCCAATGTGATAAGTGAAATATTAATTGTTGTAAAAGGAATCGGACGAGTTTTGTTCTTGGGAACGCGATCCCAAGAATTTGTCCGGATCGCGTTGCTTAGTTATAATTTGTCACAGAATTATTTTACAAAGAGGAACGCGATCCCACCATGGTTTTCTGGATCGCGTTTGTCAGTACCTTTTTGTAAATTTTGAAAATGCATAAGTGTTTAGAAGGTGGTGTTTTTAGTGACACTTGAAATTGACAAATTTTCATTAACTCGGATTGGGTTGAAATTCGCATGTCCACTCGAAAACGACCCAATGATCAAAGCTATATACTATAGCCTAATCAGTTTTTGGACATTCGGGGTCGTTTAGGGGTCGAAAATGGCATTTTACAGTTTTTGGACCTTAATTCGGGACTTTTTGATTATGTTCCGAATTGAACTTTTGTTGCTGTGATCTTAGGGATCACTTGATACATGTAATTATGTTATGATTGTGTAACGATGTTAATTACATAAGTATTATCAGTTGATACAAGTTACTAACTTATTGTTTAATTGATTGTATTCTCAGATGTGGAGAAGGCTCAGTAATATTAGACTTCTGAGCTTGCGGCTGAGGTAGTCGGTGAGTGGATCTGTAACCTCAGTGTGATTTAGTTGTAATGATTTGATTTACAACCAGTAATTTATAGTATTACTTTGATATGATACATCTGTAGAGATATCTTGCCATGATAGTTTAATTAGTTGCTTACTTGGCTGATTGTGCTAGTATGTAAGATTTTGTGGTCAACTTGATTTGATGGTTGGACTTGTTGTTGTTGTAGACGACAGGAGATCTCAGAAACTTGAAAGGTTGGTTTAGAGATCTAGGTCGTGTGTGATTGACAACAAGTTATCGGTAGTTCTGTATGGGCCAATACAGATGATTGATAAGAGTTCCTTGAGTACCAAACCGGTATTAGGGTGTCTCAGGGACCACCGATCCTCATGATGTTGCGTGTATGACATTGATTGGATGTTGAGTGATTGATTGATTTTCTGTTTATTGTTAATTGATGTAAACAGATTGTTATGCTAGGTTGGACTGTTGCTTATAGTTTCATTCACTTAGCTTTATGCTAACTCCACCACAGTTCTTCCTGCAGGTTAAAATAGATGGGACATATTGGGCAGGGCAGGAGGTTGTTGGACTGGATGGAATGTTTGACAGGCTGTTACTCTGATTTAATTTTGATAATCAAAGAAGTATTTGAATTATATAACACCGAGTTTGTTGAAATGTCATGTATTGGATTTGAAAAAGTTTATCGACAGTTTGAGTACATTGATAGTATGTTTTAAATATACGCTTCCGAGTCGCAAATATTATATTAAATGTTTATAATTAACGAGGGGTGTTATAAAAATTTTGGTCTCGACACTTAGTAAAAAGTTGTAAATATTCTGTTTTATGCGACACAATATGCGACATAATAATTTGTTATGCGACACAAGGGTTGTGTCGCATAAGTATGCGACACAATACCTATACGACACAAGGGTTGTGTCGCATAGGTTCGGAATGCTAAATCAATAGCGACATAGTGGTTGTGTCGTATAGAAATACGACATAGTTTGCGACACAATATTGTGTCGCATGGGTTGCGACACTAAAGGTTTGGTACGACACAAGATGCGACATAACGGGTTTTATGCGACACAGTATGCGACACAAGGCTTGTGTCGCACTGAAGAACACTCAGACAGTGAACAACGGCTGTCGCGATTTTTCAATCCCAAAATCCAAATCAAACTCATTTTTAGATTGTAAATTCGTGTTTTCTTCATATATTTGGATATATACATGTTATATAACTCATAAATATGTAAAAACAAGTTAAAACGAGAGGTTTCGAGAATTTGTCGGAAACTTACGCGGTGTTGGTTTGAAAATCCGAAAAGATGAAAGTGTAGATCGTGTTGAGGTGGTCCCTTTTCCGTAATTATTTTGATGATTTGATGTCGTTTAGTGTTCTAATTTTGTGATTTTGATGAAATGGTGGTGGTGAAATTTTGAGAGAAATATTGGTAGAGAGAGAGAGAGAGGTGGAAAGATAGAAATGAAATGAGGGGGAGGTGATGACCCCCCTCTTGGTGGCTGATTTCGGTGGGGGCCCACCGAGTGTGGGTCTCCACTTTTAAACTCCGTGCAATCGTGCTCCGTGCGGTGTTCGTTTTCCCGATCGTTTAAACGTTAAATATTTATTTTATATATTTTAATCTACGTTTTGAAATGAGTATAATTATTCGATATTTTTGGTTGAAATATTTTACTAAATATTTAGAAATCACGTTATAGAAAGTAAATTGCTTCGTTTCATTTGCGCGTTAGTATTTTAATTGTATGCATATTATTTATACAATACGAATTGACTACGAAATATTACAATAAATAATATTCTGAATAAAATTGAGTTATTAAATAATATTTGTGTTACTTAATAAAATTGTTCACCAACGTCCGTATTTATTGTATCGAAATCCATTCGATTTGAGATTCGTACGATTTAAACAAACCGCACAATTGCGTAGATATATATATATATATATTCAACAATATATATAATAATTGATACATTAATTAGCCTAACACAGAACTAATTACATGTATTACAACTTGATTAGGCACTAAATTCTAGTCCTAAATTGACGGGTGTCACATTCTCCCCCTGTTAGAAGAATTTCGTCCTGAAATTTATGTTGAAGTCGCGTTTGATGTTGAGTCTGAGAATAGTTGAGGATACTTGAGTCGCATTTGGTCTTCCTGTTCCCCGGTGAATTCCGGACCGCGCCGCGAATTTCACCTAACTTTGACGATGGGAATACGACTTTGTTTAAGTTGTTTGACCTCACGGTCCATGATTTCGGCGGGTTCCTCAACAAAGTGAAGTTTCTCGTCAACTCGAATTTCATCGAGTGGAATGATAAGTGTCTCATCAGACAGACACTTCTTCAGGTTTGAAACATGAAAAGTGGGATGCACGCTGCTGAGTTCGGATGGCAGCTGCAATCGATATGCCACTGGACCAATCCTCTCAAGGATCTCGAATGGTCCAATGTATCTTCGATTTAACTTCCCTCGTTTGCCAAATCGGATTACGCCTTTCCAAGGCGATACTTTGAGTAGTACTCGATCCCCAACTTGGAACTCGAGTGGTTTGCGTCTCACGTCAGCATAACTTTTCTGACGATCACGCGTGGCCTTGAGCTTGTTTTGAATTTCGAAGATTCTCTCGGTCGTCTCGTGAATGATTTCTGGACCTGTGAGTTGGCTATCCCCAACTTCGGTCCAACAGATAGGTGACCGGCACTTACGACCGTACAGTGCCTCGAAAGGTGCAGCCTTAATGCTGGCATGATAACTGTTGTTGTACGAGAACTCGCACAATGGTAGGTGTTTTTCCCAGTTCACACCGAAGTCTACTACGCAGGCCCGTAGCATGTCTTCTAGCGTTTGAATAGTTCGTTCACTTTGACCGTCGGTTTGAGGATGATATGCGGTACTCATATCAAGTCGAGTACCCAGGGATTTTTGAAGTGATTGCCAAAATTGTGAAGTGAAACGACTATCTCTATCGGAGATAATTGAGATTGGAACACCGTGTTTGGTCACTATTTCCTTCAGATAAATACTTGTGAGGCGTTCCATTTTGTCGGATTCTTTAATTGCCAGGAAGTGAGCAGACTTTGTGAGACGATCCACGATCACCCAAATGGTATCGCAACCGCTCGAGGACTTGGGTAGTTTGGTTATGAAGTCCATAGCAATTTGTTCCCATTTCCATTCAGGAAGACTGGGTTGTTGAAGTAAACCAGAAGGTTTTTGATATTCGATTTTGACCTTGGAGCAAGTAAGGCACTTGCTGACATAGGTGGCGATTTCAGCTTTCATGTTCGGCCACCAGTAGAAGTCCTTGATACCGTGGTACATTTTATCGGATCCCGGATGGATAGAATATTTGGACTTGTGAGCTTCATCCATCACCAAGTCTCGTAGATTCCCGAATTTAGGTAACCAGATTCGGTTTGAGAAATACCTAATCCCGTTAGGTTTGACTTCGAATTGTTTATCCATGCCCCGCAAGGCTTCATCTTTTACTTTTTCGTGTTTCAAGGCTTCGAGTTGAGCAGTGAGAATTTGAATGTTTAAATTGTTGTGAATGGTCATACTGAGGGCTCGGACCCGAAGTGGTTTCACTCGCTCTTTTCGACTGAGGGCGTCAGCAACAACATTTGCTTTGCCTGGATGATATTTGAGTTCGCAGTCGTAATCGGCAAGCAACTCGACCCATCGACGTTGCCTCATGTTGAGATCCTTCTGATCGAATATGTGTTGGAGACTTTTGTGGTCTGTAAAGATTGTGCATCTAGTGCCATAGAGGTAAAGTCTCCAAATTTTGAGAGCAAAAACGACAGCTCCTAGCTCGAGGTCGTGGGTGGTGTAATTCTTTTCATGAATCTTGAGCTGTCGGGAAGCATAAGCTATGACTTTGTCTCGTTGCATAAGCACACAACCGAGACCTTGATGAGAAGCATCGCAGTATACCACGAAGTCATCGGTGCCTTCGGGTAATGATAGAATGGGAGCACTGCAAAGCTTTTGCTTTAAGAGTTGGAATGCCGACTCTTGTTTATCAGTCCAGTCAAACTTTTTGTCTTTCTGGGTCAGAGTCGTGAGTGGTAAGGCTATCTTGGAGAAATTTTCAATGAATCGTCGGTAGTACCCGGCAAGACCCAAGAATTGGTGTACTTCGGTCGGAGTGGTGGGTGCTTGCCAGCCCTTGATAGCTTCAATTTTTGATGGGTCAACGTGAATCCCCTGACTGTCGATCACGTGACCAAGGAATTGAACTGTTTTTATCCAGAACTCACACTTAGAGAATTTGGCGTAAAGCTCTTCATGTCTAAGTAACTCTAGGATGGTTTTGAGGTGTTGCGCATGTTCTTGTTCGTTTCGTGAGTATATGAGAATGTCATCGATGAAGACAATGACAAACTTATCGAGATAAGGCTTGCACACCCGATTCATAAGGTCCATGAATACAGCCGGTGCGTTGGTTAGGCCGAATGACATCACTTGGAATTCGTAATGCCCATAGCGGGTTCGGAAAGCGGTTTTTGGAATGTCGGCATCGCGAACACGCAATTGATGATAACCGGATCGGAGATCAATCTTTGAATAGCAACTCGATCCTTGAAGTTGGTCGAACAAATTATCGATTCGAGGTAATGGGTATCGGTTCTTGACGGTCAACTTGTTCAACTCTCGATAGTCGATACACATTCGGAAAGCGCCGTCTTTCTTTTTGACAAATAGGACCGGAGCTCCCCAAGGCGAAGAACTCGGCCTAATGAATCCTCTTTCCAGAAGTTCCTGTAATTGGGCAGACAACTCCTGAAGTTCGGATGGAGCTAAACGATATGGTGCTCGTGCCACCGGCGCAGCACCCGGCACGAGATCAATTGAGAACTCAACCTGTCTTGGTGGTGGTAGACCAGACAGTTCTTCAGGAAAGACTTCAGGAAAGTCTCGGACAATTGGCACATCCTCAAGTCGCTTCTCCTCCGACTTTTTCTCCATGATGTGTGCGAGGATTGCGGGATAGCCCTTTTTCGGAAATTTGCGGGTTTTCAAGCAAGACATGATATTGAGTCTCGTCCCACCGGTCTCCCCCTGTATGATTAAAGTTCCACCGGTGGCGAGAGGTATACGAATAACTTTGTCGCCATAGATAATTTCAGCCCGATGCTTGGACAACCAGTCCATTCCAACAATGACATCGAAACTTCCTATCTTAACAGGCATGAGATCTATTGAGAAAATTTCGTCGGCTAGATTTAAAGTGCAATTAGGGATCACACTCTTGGTTTCCATAAGTTTACCGTTTGCAAGCTCTACAGTGAACTTAACATCTAAGGCAACTGGGGTGATGTCAAGTAGTGGGCAAAACTCATCGGAAATAAAACTCCTATCAGCGCCAGTATCAAACAGAATTGAAGCAGTTAAATTGTTGAGGAGGAACATACCCGTGACCACATTCGGGTCTTGACGGGCATCCCCAGCTTTGAGCACGAAGGCTTTTCCCTTGACGTTGTTGTTGTTGTTCTTCCGTTTGGGACATGCATCCCTGAAATGTCCCGTCTCCCCGCATCCATAACAGGTTTTGGGTTGTTGGTTGTAGTTTTGTGATTTAGGGGCTTGGCAGTCTTTGGATGAATGCCCGTACTTCCTGCAGTTGTTGCAAGGAGATCTGCAAGGGCCATGGTGGTGGTAGTTACACTTGGAACAATATGGTCTGTCCCCAGTGTAGGTGCGTTTGGGTTCGGTGTTGGTGTTGTAAGCTTGGATGGTGTTGGACCTTTTGTTTTGGTGGTTGCTGTAACACCCCCAAATTTGATGATTTGCGGAAGCTTGATTTGGGTGTTACTAATCAATAACAAAGCACAAAGATAAATAGCAAACGACTCTATATGCGTCGTTTTAACAAAATACATTGATTTCTGAAATATTTACAATATTTAAAGCGTTGCATAGCTCGAGTTAAATAAAATGAGATTTCAGTACATAAGTACTTATACAAAATATACTAATGCAAGAAAATCTCAATCGTCTGTATGCTGACTCGAGCTAAATCCTGAATCAGAAACATCCTACTGCTGGGTACCTGCGATATATGCTAAAAGGTCAGCTATAAAGCTGGTGAGCTCACAGGTTTGAAATCAAGTAATATCGTATGAACCGCAAGATTTAAATAATGAATTGCATCCAGCAATTAAATAATGAATTGCATCCAGCAATTTGAATAATGAATTGCATCCAGCAATTAAATGATAATCATCGTGTATACAGCCATGAGCACATAGTTGAGCTTAACTCGAGGGCCGGGTCCCCTATAGAGAATTCCGGGCGAGGTGCCTCCACGAATGCCTAATCAACATTCGTCTTCCCAAATATTAGTACGTCCGTTTACCCGGTTAGTGCTTGCTAACCCGGACGAGGAGGGTCAATCCTATATGGTACCATATACTAATATTCACGCTACAACGTATTAACAACTATGCTGACGGAGGACTTTCAAATGATTAGTTTCGAAAAACTCATGTAGTATATGAAAAGTTTGGTACTTGCGTTCACATGTTAAAAGTTTGAGCAGTATATCACACCCATGAGTAAAACAGTAAAAGAGGGGCTATGAGACTCACCTGAGTCTGAATGCGTTTAAACAAACGTAAGTTGATTAGCCGAAATGAAGTCCAAAGACTTGTAACCTGAGGGTGTCCACGACACGCGATGGTTATAAATATGATTGGGTATCTTAAAAGATCACCCCCGCAGTTGTTCGTCCAACTATAATGTCCAAATATCCACTATTTGGTTGATATGTTTAAGTATTTGAAAAGTGTACGACCCGATGGTGACGAGTTTGAAATAATAACTTCAAGTATTATTATCAAGTTATTGATGTTTTGCACTTACAAAAGTGTCCAAAAGTGTTTTATCAGTCGTATCGTATAAGGAAATCGAAGTTGTAAAAGTTCGACACTTAGTGAAATTTTAGTTAGAAAACCTGCTGTTTTATGCGACACTATATGCGTCACTTACATGTTCTATGCGTCACTTGTGAAGTGTCGGGTATGGGTGTCAGTTTAAGGGTATGCGTCACTGAGATAGTGTCGTGTATCATCTTATGCGTCACTTCAGAAGAGACGGGTGCCGTAACATTGCGGCACTTAAGCAGTGTCGTATAGAATAAATGTTTCCAGAATTTATGCGTCACTTAAGGAGTGACGTGCAACATAGCGACACTACAGGAGTGTCGGGTAAAATGGCATGGAGGCACTAAGGAAGTGGCGTAAAGTAGTGTCGGGTAACATAAAGGGCGGTACTAGAGAAGTGTCGTTAAATAGTGTAGGCGTCACTATGGGAGTGACGGTATGAGGTTCGGGTTTTTACTGAGAATAGCGACACTTACGAAGAGTCGCATAGTTTCTGCTGATAGTTGTGTGTTTGCGTCACTACCGAAGTGACGGTGTATGGGCTATAGCGGCACTTAAGTAGTGTCGCTATACTGTTTTTGGCATTCATGCGACACTTAAGGCTGTTCGACGGATTTCGAGTAAAAATCATGTTTTCGGGTTTCCGATCGGTTCCATATTTTTACCCAACCCTTCTAGGGACATTATAAGCATAAACAAACAACTAGAAGGTGAAAACATTTAAAAACGAGAGATTTCGGGATTTGTCGGAAACTTACAAAGTGTCGGATGAGAAATCCGAAAAGATAGGATGATAGATCGTGATGCGGTGGTCGTTTTCTTCCAAAGGAGTAGTATAATCCAAGGCCGTTTGATATGTTTATTTTGCGTTTTTGAGAGAATTTGGAGGTGGTGGTGGTTGGTGTAATTGAAAGAAAAGAGAGAAAAAGAAGAAAGAGAGTGTGAGAGAAATGAGAAAGAGGTGGTGGGGAATGGGAGGTTATCCTCCCATTTTTCGCCCCGCGTTCCCGCTCCGTGCGGTGTTCGTTTGCTCCGTCGTTTAAACGTTAATTACTCATTTTAAATATTAATAGGTACATTTTAAATACAAATTATTACGCGATATTTTATTTAATTGTTTTACAAATAAGTTTACGTTTGAGTTATAAATGTAAGTTGGTTTATTTAGTTTGCGCGTTTTACATTTTAAATTGTGTAACTTCTGATTGTACGATACGAATAAATACGAAATATTATCATAATAATATTTTTGACATAACAACTTTATTTAATAAAATTAGTCACCAACGTCCGTATAAAATTGAATCGAAATACATTCGATTTAAATTGCGTACGATTTAACCAAATCGCATTTTCGTATATATTCAACAATATATATAATTTGATACATTAATTAGCCTAACTAGGAACTAATTACATGTATTAACATATGATTAGGCACCAATTACTAGTCCTAATTTGGCGGGTGTTACATTCTCCCCCTGTTAGAAGAATTTCGTCCCGAAATTTAGCTCGAGGTCGTGTTTGATGTGGAATCAGTGAAGAGTTGAGGATATTTGAGTCGCATTTGGTCTTCCCGTTCCCAGGTGAATTCCGGACCACGCCGCGAATTCCATCTGACCTTGACGATGGGAATACGACTTTGTTTCAGTTGTTTGACCTCACGGTCCATAATTTCAGCGGGTTCCTCAACGAAGTGAAGTTTATCGTCAACACGAATTTCATCTAATGGAATAATAAGTGTCTCATCAGACAGACACTTCTTCAAATTTGAAATATGAAAAGTAGGGTGCACGCTGCTGAGTTCGGATGGTAGCTGCAATCGATAAGCTACGGGGCCAATACGTTCAAGGATCTCAAAAGGCCTAATGTATCTGGGATTCAACTTCCCGCGTTTGCCAAAACGAATGACGCCTTTCCAAGGCGATACTTTTAAAAGAACTCGATCCCCAACTTGGAACTCGAGTGGTTTGCGTCTCACGTCAGCATAACTTTTCTGACGATCACGTGCGGCTTTGAGTCTGTTCTGGATTTCCACAATTTTCTCAGTGGTGGCGTGTATGAGTTCCGGACCAGTGAGTTGATTATCTCCCACCTCAGTCCAACAGATCGGTGATCGGCACTTACGACCGTACAGTGCCTCAAAAGGTGCAGCCTTAATGCTGGCATGATAACTGTTATTGTACGAAAATTCGCACAACGGTAGATGTCTTTCCCAGTTTGTACCGAAATCAACTACGCAGGCTCGTAGCATGTCTTCCAGTGTTTGAATGGTTCGTTCACTTTGGCCATCTGTTTGAGGATGGTACGCGGTACTCATATCGAGACGGGTACCCAATGCTTTCTGAAGTGATTGCCAAAAGTGAGAAGTGAAACGGGCATCTCTGTCAGAGATGATTGAGACTGGAACACCGTGATGAGAAACGATTTCCTTGATGTAGATTTGTGTAAGGCGTTCCATTTTATCGTTTTCTTTGATTGCCAGGAAATGAGCAGATTTGGTGAGACGATCGACGATCACCCAAATGGTATCGCAACCGCTCGACGACTTGGGTAGTTTGGTTATGAAATCCATGGCAATTTGATCCCATTTCCATTCAGGGATTTCAGGTTGTTGGAGTAAACCAGGAGGTTTCTGATGTTCGGTTTTGACTTTCGAGCAAGTAAGACACTTGCTGACATAAGTGGCGATTTCGGCTTTCATGTTTGGCCACCAATAAAATTCCTTAATACCGTGGTACATCTTATCGGATCCCGGATGAATAGAATATTTAGACTTGTGAGCCTCGTCCATCACCAAGTCTCTTAGGTTCCCAAAACTAGGCAACCAGGTTCGGTTTGAGAAATACCTAATCCCGTTAGGTTTGATTTCAAATTGTTTGTCAATGCCCCGCAAGGCTTCATTTTTGATGTTTTCCGGTTTCAGGGCTTCGATCTGAGCGGTATGAATTTGAATGGTAAGATCGTTATGAGTGGTCATACTGAGGGCTCGGACTCGAAGTGGTTTTGGTCGTTCCTTTCGACTGAGGGCATCGGCTACAACATTAGCCTTCCCTGGATGGTACTTGATCTCGCAATCATAATCGGTAAGCAACTCGACCCATCGACGTTGCCTCATATTGAGATCCTTTTGATCGAAGATGTGTTGGAGACTTTTATGATCGGTAAAGATAGTGCACTTAGTGCCGTAGAGATAATGTCTCCAGATTTTGAGAGCAAAAACGAAAGCTCCAAGTTCGAGATCGTGAGTAGTGTAGTTCTTTTCGTTAATTTTTAGCTGTCGTGAGGCATAGGCAATAACTTTGTCTCGTTGCATCAGCACGCAACCAAGACCTTGGTGAGAAGCATCGCAGTATACCACGAAGTCATCGGTGCCTTCGGGTAAGGATAGAATTGGAGCACTGCAAAGCTTTTGTTTCAGAAGTTGGAACGCTGACTCTTGTTTATCGGTCCAATCGAACCTTTTGTCCTTCTGAGTCAGTACCGTGAGTGGTTGAGCTATTTTAGAGAAATTTTCAATAAATCGCCGATAGTACCCAGCAAGACCCAAGAATTGTCGTACTTCAGTTGCAGAGGTGGGTGCTTGCCAGTCTTTGATAGCCTCGATCTTTGATGGGTCCACGTGAATTCCCTGACTGTCGATCACGTGACCAAGAAATTGAACGGTTTGAATCCAGAACTCGCACTTAGAGAATTTAGCGTAAAGCTCCTCGTGTCTAAGTAGTTCAAGGATAGTCTTAAGGTGTTGCGCATGTTCCTGCTCGTTGCGCGAGTAAATGAGTATGTCATCAATAAAGACAATGACAAACTTATCGAGGTAAGGTTTGCACACTCGGTTCATGAGGTCCATGAATACAGCCGGTGCGTTGGTTAGACCAAAGGGCATCACTTGGAATTCATAGTGCCCGTAACGAGTTCTGAAAGCAGTTTTTGGAATATCGGTATCGCGAACTCGTAACTGATGATAACCTGATCGCAGGTCGATTTTTGAGTAGAAACTTGAACCCTGAAGTTGGTCGAATAGATCATCAATGCGAGGAAGTGGATAACGGTTCTTGACGGTCAATTTGTTCAATTCTCGGTAGTCGATGCACATTCGGAATGAACCGTCTTTCTTTTTGACAAATAAGACCGGAGCTCCCCAAGGTGAAGAACTCGGTCTAATGAATCCTCGATCCAGAAGTTCCTGTAACTGAGAGGACAACTCCTGAAGTTCGGATGGGGCTAAACGGTATGGTGCGCGGGCCACCGGTGCGGCACCCGGCATGAGATCAATCGAGAACTCAACCTGTCTAGGCGGAGGTAGACCAGGTAATTCTTCCGGAAAGACTTCGGGAAAGTCTCTAACAATTGGCACATCCTCAAGTCGCTTCTCTTCCGACTTCTTCTCCATAATGTGTGCGAGTATGGCAGGGTAACCCTTTCTCAGAAATTTTCGGGTTTTTAAGCAGGAGATTATATTGAGTCCCGTCCCACCGGTCTCCCCCTGTATGATCAAGGTTCCACCAACGGTGAGTGGGATACGGACGATTTTATCGTGACAAACGATTTCAGCTCGATGTTTGGACAACCAGTCCATTCCAATAATGACGTCGAAACTTCCGATTTCAATAGGTATAAGGTCGATCGAAAAGGTTTCGTCAGCTAGGTTTAAAGTGCAATTAGGTATCACACTGGTGGTTTCTACAAGTTTTTCATTTGCTAGCTCTACGGTGTACTTAACATCTAAGGTAACAGGAGTGATGTCAAGTAACGGGCAAAAATCATCGGAGATAAAGCTTCTATCAGCACCAGTATCAAATAGAACAGAAGCATTTAAGTTGTTGAGGAGGAACATACCCGAGACCACATTCGGGTCTTGGCGGGCGTCCCCAGATTTGATGACGAAAGCTCTGCTGCGAGTGTTGTTGTTGTTGTTGCTGTTGTTGCGGTTGTTGTTGTTGTTGTTCTTCAGTTTTGGGCACAAGTCTCTGAAATGCCCAGGTTTCCCACACTCAAAGCATACTTTGGGTGGTCTGGTGTTGTTGTTGGAATTGTTGTTGGAGGGAGAGCGGCAATCTTTGGTAAGGTGGCCGTACCTCTTGCAGTTGTTGCAAAAGGGACCACAGGAACCTTCATGGTGACGGTTGCACTTGGAACAATAGGGTTTGCTCCCAGTGTAGCCCCGGACGATGTCAGTGGTGGTGTTGTAAGCTTTGATGGTGTCGGGTTTCTTGTTTTGTTGGTTGGATTGGTTGTTGTGGTAGTCAGACCACTTGCGTTTGTTGTTATGGGAGGATGAAGTGGGTGGTTCAGAATCTTGGCTCATGGACATCAGGTCTTGGGCCAATAGGATCGCACCGTCAATGGTGGTTGGTTTTGAGAAGATGACGTGTCCCCGAACAGGATCAGGGAGACCAAGGGTGTACTTCCTGATTTTATCAGGTTCAGTGCTCACCATAGCTGGGCGGAGAGCAGCTAGTTGTTGAAACCTGGTGGTATAACCATCGATATCACCACCCTGAACCCTTAAGTTCCAGAACTCCTCATCTAACTTTTGGAGTTTGGCGATTGAGCAGTACTTGGCAGTGAGTTTCGCTTTCAATTCCTCCCAAGTGAGTTGGTAGGCAATGTCAGCACCCACTGATTGGGTATATGAATTCCACCAAGAGTGGGCATCATCTTCAAGAGAGCAGGTGGCGAAGTTTACTTTGTCGTTCTCCGCGCATTTTGTAACACCCGATCTTTGGGTCTAGTAGTATTTTAATATTTTCTGGCTTTTAATATTTGATTTGTGTGTCAGAAAATAGTTCTGTGTTATTATTTGAAAATAATTGGTTAAAGAGTCACATAATTTATTGTGACTAGTAAATTGTTAACTGTTTTAATTTAATTCAGTTGACGGTAAAATAAAATAATGTTTCCCCGCAAATGGTTTTTAAGTTCCAGGCAATGATAAGTACGGGGAAAGATATTTGGGCAATTATATGATAGACTCAAATGTTTGAGTCGGTTTATCATTTTCCTCATATATCTATATGCATACATACGTATAAACATACATATACATTATATCTCAAAATCAATTATCAAAAATCATGAGGAAACACAAATTGAAGACATAGAGTTCGAATTTAAGCTTCAATAACGTGATTAAATCATTCCTTGATCATCCTAACCATGTTGTAAGTATCAATTTCTTGATTCTTGATAAACCCTAGAAATTGGGTTTTGGGTATTTGATTAAATTGGAGTGATTGATGTTAAATTGAAGCTAGTAGTGATTCTATAATTGCTAGTTGATGCTAATTTCATGATTAAAGGTGAAACCCTAACCTAGAAATGATATAATTGAATGATGATCATGATAATAGTGGTGGGTTTAGTTAATTTTCATGAAATTAAGCTTGTGGCTATGATATAATGATTAGTTGATGCTTAAATGATGATTAGCATCTAAGCCTTAACCTTGAAATGAATAAAATGATATATGATCATTAAGAAAGTTAAAGGTTTAAGAAATTATTCATGAACTATGAATTGAAAGCTTAAGCTAGGATGAATAATTAACAATTATTGTTAATGATCATATTTGGATTGATTAAAGATGATTGTGTGAATCTAATTGTTAAGAATTCATTAAACCAAGTATGGTGGTTTTGATGGATTCTTGAAAAGAGGTTAATCACCTTAGTAATGGTTTAACTATGCTTATTAGTGATAATTAAAGTGGATTAATGTGATAAGAGGGTTATTCATAACCTTGATGTGATTGGTGTTAAAGTGATGTAAGTTAATAATCATATTACGATTTAATTTGGAAAGTGAATATTATGATCATTGATCATGACTAAGTGTTAAGTTATAAATGTAAATACAATTGTAAAATATTGTATGGATTTGAGACAAGTGATTAACTTGTGTGATTCTGTTGTAATTTCAGATAAACAGAAGGACTCAGTGATATTAGACTACTGAGCGGATGCCTGAGGTGGTCGGTGAGTGGATCTGTAACCTCAGTGAGATTTAGTTGTAATGATTTGGTTACAACAAGTAATTATAGTATTACTTTGATATAATGTTTTCATTTGTAGATAACTTGCCATGTTAGTTTGGTTGTTTGCTTACTTGGCTGTTTGAGCTAGTATGTAAGATTCTGAGGTCAACTTGAAATGATGGTTGGACTTGATTGTTATTATAGACGACAGGAAATCTTGGAACTTGAAATGTTGGTTCAGAGATTTAGGTCGTGTGTGATTAACAACAGGTTATCGGTAATTCTGTATAGGCCAATACAGATGATTGATAAGTGTTCTTTGAGTACCAAACCGGTATAAAGGTATCTCAATAACCACCGATCCTTATGATTGATTGATTGATTGTTTATTGTTATTTGATGTAAACAGATTGTTGTGCTAAGTTGGACTGTAGATTATAGTTTCATTCACTTAGCGTTATGCTAACCCCACCACAGTTCTTCCTGCAGGTTAAACTAGATGGGACATATTGGGCAGGGCAGGAAATGTTTGGAATTGATGGAATGCTTGACGGGCTTTCACTCTGATGATATTTTAATACTATAGAAATGTTTTGAATTATATAACACCGAGTTTGCTGAAATGTTATGTATTTAAATTGAAAAAGTTTATTGACATTTTGAGACATTGATAGCAATGTTTGAAATATACGCTTCCGAGTCGCTATTATTAAATTGATTGTTTATAAGTAAACAAGGGGTGTTATAAGTTGGTATCAGAGCATAAGTTTGGGTGAATTGGACATTGGTTATGTTCAATCCCAAATCTATAAGATATGTCAAGTCAAACATTCCAGTGGGTGTGGGATTAGTGATTGTATGAAAATGTGGTTATTGAATATGTACTAACCCATAACAAGTTTCGAAGTTGTGTTTTGGTTGCAGAGACGGAGGAACATGAGGAACCTAAGGGTATTCTCATTGATTCCTCGATATTCGTCGGCAAAAGTGTATCAGGTACTTTTCGATAAGCTTGTTGAATTTAAATAAGCTTGAAGTGTTTACTTTGCTATGGTATGATTAATAGTAAAGTAAATTGAGTCAGACTGATATGAATCCCCAGTTGTGAGTCCTTGGTGATTATTACTTGTTAATGTGATGCTAGGAATGTTAATTGAGATGTTTAGCATCATGAGTAGTTCAAAATGAACTAGAAATGGATTTTGTAGACACCTTGTTGTATAAAGTGTAATAGTTGAATTAATTGGATTTAAGTGTGTCTACAATGTGAAAATAAAGTATAAATCATTGAGTGATTATGATTTGATAAATGCAAGGTGTGAGTATGAATTCTTGCTAAGAAATTATTTGATACATGATAGATTTGTTGATAAGACTCCATATAGTAAATTTAATGAGATATTGGTAATCTCAATTAATAAGTTTGGAGTCTTGTTGTTGCGTGAACTAGAAAGCATCCATTGATTGGAATGTGTGTCTTTGACTAGGAAAAGTCAAAGTTGAAATTGGTAGAGTCACTTGGGTAATGAATATATTATAAAGTGATAAAAGTGACTAGACGTTTATGTGTTTTGCCTTGATCATGATTTTGGTTGAATTATGATCTAGGTATTAAAAGTGGTAAAGTAGAAAGTCAAAGTGGTCAACTAGTCTTGATATGCGTTGACAAGTTTGAAAATGAAGTAAAAGTTGAAAATTTGTTGTAATTGGTTGAAACATAATGAAATTATGTGAAATTGGTGTTTTGAAGGTATAATAGGACACCAATAGTGAAAGTGGGTTAGTTTGACTTATAATAGTCAACGTAATGTAAAATGGGATATGAAATGGTAGTTATATGGGTTGAAACCCAAATGGGTTGTTAAAGTGCCCAAATGGGTCACTTGATGGTTAAACGGTTAAAATGAGTAGTGGTTTGGTTATGAACCATGTAACAGTGACTTTAAGTCCTACAAATAGTAGGAATGTGTGTAGAAAGTGTTAATGTAGTCAAAATGGTTGAAATTGGTGAAAGTGTCCAATTGGACCCCTAAACGGGTCAATGAGCCAAAACATGATATAATGTGTATATATAGGTGATGAATATGCCCACACGTCACGAATGTATATAGGAACATGTTGGCAAAGGGTTGAAGTCAGAAACCTAGCCATTTGGAATATGGCGTGTCAACCAAAATGGTCGAAAATGGTCAAAAATGAGTTATACGTCCGTTTTCTCGATAAACGTAGATTTTGAAAAAGTGTGAAAATGGAAAGTTGCATTTTGACTATATAAAGGTGCCTGCAAAATTTTAGACCCTAATTCTTTACGGTTTAAGAGATATGTGCGTTTGAATTTCGAAAAATTGCATTAAAATTTCAGGTCTGAAAAATGCATTGGGAACGCGATCCTGGCATGGGATCTGGATCGCGTTAGCATGTTGATTTCGGTTACAGAATATTTTGGCCTAATGAACGCGATCCCAGCCGAGTTTTCTCGGATCGCGTTTGCATGTGTATTTCGTGATTATCAGATTTCGTTCTTGGGAACGCGATCCCGCCCAGTTCTCCGGATCGCGTTGGTATGACTAATTTGGTAACAGAACGATTTTAACTAGGGAACGCGATCCTGAACCTGTTCCCCGGATCGCGTTAGTAAGTGAAAATAAAATTTTTTCGACGTTCGACGTAACGTTTGACGTAGAATTTCCGTAAGGAAATTTCGGTGTCAGATCAAGACGAAATTTACAAGTCCACTCAAAAACGGCCCAACGGTCAAAGCTCATCGCATCGCCATGAGCCCTGTCAGTTTTGGGCACTTCGGGGTCGTTTGGAGCCCGAAAATGGTATTTTATTGTTTTTCGGACCTTATTTTGGACTTTTGACTCACGTTTTGTATTGGGCTTTTGTTTCTTTGAGCCCAGGAAACATTCCTGTGTATATGTGCAATATTGAAACTTGTTTTAAGAGGTCGACATATATTATTATGTATGAGTTGTTCTTAGGTGGTTTATTTAACTGTAAAATTAACTGGTATAGTTGATTGTTGCTAACCAGGGTTAGTAAACATTGATCATGGAATTACGTGGATCATATATGCGAATTAGTTGAACATGAAATGCTCAATTGTAATTCAACTAAAGGTGAATAAATTAATGAATATGTGTTGAATGTTACACATTGTTTTGATGAAGGGTTTAGTACTAAATGTACTATAAGTGTTAAATGATGTTGATGGATGTAGTTGTTGGATATTGCATCCATGTTAAAGAAAAGTGTTGATTGATGTAATTGTGTTGGACATTACATCTGTGCTAATGAAATAGTGAAAAAGAGTTATAATTACCTGATTTTATGATTAATTGTTCATTTAAAGTGATAAGTTCAAAATTGTAGCAAGTTGATATTTGGTAATATACTTGATACTACGAGTTGTTATAATTGAGCAAATGATTGATATCAGTGTTATGATATATGTGAGAGTAAAGTAATAACTTTGAAGATGGATGGTATGAAGTGGCCTGGGAATAAAGTGTGACTGACATAATATGACGACGTCTGGCCAACGTATTTATATTATGCCATTTCACATGGAGTTGTTGAGGTTACTAAGTACCAGATAAAGTTAATGTGATATAAAATAACAGGTAAGATATGTTAACCTGTAGTTGAGAAATAGTCAATGAGTGACTAAAATGAAAGAGTAGTAAACCATAAATTGTTGTTAATGTGGTACCTATGGTACAAGTGATGTGTATGTGATTAATTGCAACTAATGATAATTAAAAGATGATTTAAGCAAAGTAGAGGTCAGTTGATTGCGAATAATATTGTGTTGATATTGTTGAATAGATGACTAGTGACAGCACCTTGTGTTGTTGAAATACCTATGCTGATGGCGCATGGTATTAGCAGGTGTTGATTTAGCGTCCGATTTGATGTGTAAGGATGCTAATTGATTATGTGATAATGGTATTACCATAGAATGGGACCTCTACATAAGGCTTAATGGTTATTCTTTTGTGTTGGTGGTTATATGAATTGGATTCCTTTAGATAAAAGAATTTCATATAACCTAGGTAAAGTGATGATTAAATAGTTGCAATGTCAGAAATTCTAGCAAGTTGTTAGTTAAATTGCTAGTAGTGAATCAAGTTAAATCTTTATTGATAAGATACATGTTGTGGTATTCAGTACCACTTGTTGCTGTTATTGTTGTGATAAAGATGAAAGTGATTATACGTTTGAATGGTTGACATGGCTAAGTATGAATGGTCATGTAAGTGGTCATTTAAACTTATTAGAGACAGAATATATGCACAGTATTTGTGCAAGGGGAAAGAATAGAAATATGTACATTCGGACAGGTGAATGTGGAAAGAATTGAATATATGTAAATATATTTATAAGTTGCTCACGGGAGTAACGTTTGATATGTGTAATGTGATTAAATAGTTAAAGATGCTGCATATTATGATAAATATTGCATCTTGTGTTAATAAACTAAGTAGAATACAAAGCATAACTTATGTGTTTTGGTGAATTTAGTGGAAATACACAATTGGTGTTTGAATAATCAAATGTGTGTAGATATAATTGCAGTTGTGTGATTGATGATATGCATAATAAGGATATGCATAAGTAAAATAAATTATAACCACATCTTGTGTACATATAGTAATGATTAATTATGTGGTTAGAAGTGTATGAAAAGTATAGTATTAGTGAAATGAAATGTATGACTATATTTCACTAGATTGATTAAATGTGATCAGATTTCGAGGGCGAAATCTCTTTAAGGGGGGGAGATTTGTAACACCCGATCTTTGGGTCTAGTAGTATTTTAATATTTTCTGGCTTTTAATATTTGATTTGTGTGTCAGAAAATAGTTCTGTGTTATTATTTGAAAATAATTGGTTAAAGAGTCACATAATTTATTGTGACTAGTAAATTGTTAACTGTTTTAATTTAATTCAGTTGACGGTAAAATAAAATAATGTTTCCCCGCAAATGGTTTTTAAGTTCCAGGCAATGATAAGTACGGGGAAAGATATTTGGGCAATTATATGATAGACTCAAATGTTTGAGTCGGTTTATCATTTTCCTCATATATCTATATGCATACATACGTATAAACATACATATACATTATATCTCAAAATCAATTATCAAAAATCATGAGGAAACACAAATTGAAGACATAGAGTTCGAATTTAAGCTTCAATAACGTGATTAAATCATTCCTTGATCATCCTAACCATGTTGTAAGTATCAATTTCTTGATTCTTGATAAACCCTAGAAATTGGGTTTTGGGTATTTGATTAAATTGGAGTGATTGATGTTAAATTGAAGCTAGTAGTGATTCTATAATTGCTAGTTGATGCTAATTTCATGATTAAAGGTGAAACCCTAACCTAGAAATGATATAATTGAATGATGATCATGATAATAGTGGTGGGTTTAGTTAATTTTCATGAAATTAAGCTTGTGGCTATGATATAATGATTAGTTGATGCTTAAATGATGATTAGCATCTAAGCCTTAACCTTGAAATGAATAAAATGATATATGATCATTAAGAAAGTTAAAGGTTTAAGAAATTATTCATGAACTATGAATTGAAAGCTTAAGCTAGGATGAATAATTAACAATTATTGTTAATGATCATATTTGGATTGATTAAAGATGATTGTGTGAATCTAATTGTTAAGAATTCATTAAACCAAGTATGGTGGTTTTGATGGATTCTTGAAAAGAGGTTAATCACCTTAGTAATGGTTTAACTATGCTTATTAGTGATAATTAAAGTGGATTAATGTGATAAGAGGGTTATTCATAACCTTGATGTGATTGGTGTTAAAGTGATGTAAGTTAATAATCATATTACGATTTAATTTGGAAAGTGAATATTATGATCATTGATCATGACTAAGTGTTAAGTTATAAATGTAAATACAATTGTAAAATATTGTATGGATTTGAGACAAGTGATTAACTTGTGTGATTCTGTTGTAATTTCAGATAAACAGAAGGACTCAGTGATATTAGACTACTGAGCGGATGCCTGAGGTGGTCGGTGAGTGGATCTGTAACCTCAGTGAGATTTAGTTGTAATGATTTGGTTACAACAAGTAATTATAGTATTACTTTGATATAATGTTTTCATTTGTAGATAACTTGCCATGTTAGTTTGGTTGTTTGCTTACTTGGCTGTTTGAGCTAGTATGTAAGATTCTGAGGTCAACTTGAAATGATGGTTGGACTTGATTGTTATTATAGACGACAGGAAATCTTGGAACTTGAAATGTTGGTTCAGAGATTTAGGTCGTGTGTGATTAACAACAGGTTATCGGTAATTCTGTATAGGCCAATACAGATGATTGATAAGTGTTCTTTGAGTACCAAACCGGTATAAAGGTATCTCAATAACCACCGATCCTTATGATTGATTGATTGATTGTTTATTGTTATTTGATGTAAACAGATTGTTGTGCTAAGTTGGACTGTAGATTATAGTTTCATTCACTTAGCGTTATGCTAACCCCACCACAGTTCTTCCTGCAGGTTAAAATAGATGGGACATATTGGGCAGGGCAGGAAATGTTTGGAATTGATGGAATGCTTGACGGGCTTTCACTCTGATGATATTTTAATACTATAGAAATGTTTTGAATTATATAACACCGAGTTTGCTGAAATGTTATGTATTTAAATTGAAAAAGTTTATTGACATTTTGAGACATTGATAGCAATGTTTGAAATATACGCTTCCGAGTCGCTATTATTAAATTGATTGTTTATAAGTAAACAAGGGGTGTTATACATTTACTAACACGGAAAACAGTTTCCATTTTTCTAACCATCTGATCAGTCCGATGGCTCCTTCAGAACCCTTGAAGCTCGAGGGTTTGCAGCTTTGGAAGTCCTTCTAAGAACAAGGTTTGACGGCAGAGGTTCCAGCGGTATCGCTGTTTCTTGTGGAGTTCGGTGGGGTATTGCGAGCCAAGGCTTCAGTAACAGCCTGGGTTATGAGTGACGTAATCTGAGCATCGGTGTAAGGTCGTGTCTTTGGCGGCATGATTCTTCAATAAAAGAAATGAAGATACATGAGATTTCGTAGGAAAGTTGTATTTATTATAGATGTACATGTAGAAAGCAGTAATACATGACATCAATATGAAAAATGACAATTAATATGAGTTGAACAACAAGGAATATTTGATAGCTAATACGAGTTCAAAGGTTACACCCTACGGATGTATTACAAGAGGCGTCGGGAATCGTTACATCCGACCGAATTATAGAGTAGTGCGTAGATAGTTACTAGTGTAACATCCTTAAATTGGGCCTAGAAATAATAGGTATTTTCTGTAAATTTTAAATGCGATTTAAAATTATTATTGTGTTTGATTTTATAATTAATAGGTCGATAAGCCTCATGGAATATTGTGGCTTGTGAAATATTGTTTGTTTTAAATTTATTTAGTTGACGGTAAAATAAAATTGTATTTCCCCGCAAATGGTTTTTAAGTTCCAGACAATAATAAATACGGGGAATGAAAACTAACACTATATGGTATATTATATATGATGGATCGGGTTTTATTCCCACATATACATACATACGTACGTATTCATACATTCATACATACAAACACAAACCTTAATCCAAAACTTGATGAAATAATCAAATTGGAGCTACAAAACTCGAATTCAAGCTTTCTTAATCATCACAAACAAGGTATGATCTTGTGTTCTTCATGTTCTTCAACCTAGAATTTGGGGTTTTTGATGTTCTTGAGCAAAATCCGAAATTAGGGTTTCTAAAGTGTAAATTGATGTTAGTTAAGCTTCAATAACATGTAATAATCATTCTAGCATCATCTTAATCATGTTATATGTGTTAATTTCTTGATTTCTTGAACCCTAGAAATTTGGGGGTTTTAGTGTTCTTGGTTATAATTCGAATTTAAGCTTTGATTATATGAAATTTATGTTAGTTAAGCTTATTGTTGTTGATATCTAGCAAGATTCTAGCTTAAGTTTGTAGATTAATCTTGGTTCTTAAGTTTTTGATGATTTTGATGGGTTATTGATTATAATCCGAAAATTGAAAGTTGTGGTGGTTAAATTCTTGTTAGTTGATGGGTAAATGATGATTATAATAGAAACACTAACTTAGAAATGATGAATATGATATATATATCATGAATAAAGTGATGGGTTTCATTGATTGTTCTTGAAGTAGGATATATGAGCCTAATCTAATAATGTGTAAGTGATATGTATTGTTAATAAACATATTAGAGGTGATTAGTGATGATGATTGAAATGATTTAACTAAAAGAGTATGAGTGAATAAGTGTTCTTGAGAATTTGTTGATAATAATGAATTAATCAAGTAAGTGAATGGTAATTCAAGTGAAATTTGTGAAAGTGTTATAATTAGGTGTTAATCACATTGATTGATAATAACAAAGAGGGTGTTATAGTGTTGCTAGTAAAAGTGAGTTATTATATGAAATTGTTAATCATTGAAACTAAGAGGATCATGTTGGTTAGTGACAACTAGTGGTGAATTAATGTGATTTTATGATCATGATTTGATAGTGATGGTGAATTATAATGATTAAGTTAAATAGTTATGACTTGAGTAACTTGGAGTTGTTGATGTAAATCTATTGGAGTAATGTTATATAGATTTGAAACAAGTGACTAACTTGTGTTATTTTGTTGTAATTCCAGATATGGAGAAGACTCAGTGATATTAGACTACTGAGTGGGCGACTATGGTAGTCGGTGAGTGGACTTTGATCTCTCATTATAATTTAGTGATCACTATTGTGGTTACTTCAAGTGTTAAGTGTTATTCCTGTGTTAAGTTGAATTGTGAATTGTGTTAAAGTGTTAAAGTGTTAAGTGTTAAGTGACCTATATGGTAACAGTGTTAATAGAGGTCAACTATGTTGGACTGTGTTGTTACAGGTTAGTCAACACAAGGGTTGTGAACATTCGTTGTGAGTAAGGCTTGTGTTGACTAAAGGTAATAAACAGTTATCGGTTAACCACTGTATTGGCCTGCAGTTGGTGTAAGTGTCGCTTGGTGGGCCACCGCGGCTGAGGGCGCCACAAGGGCCACCGATCCTCTGGTGATGTTGAGTCAAAGTGTTAAATGTGGTGAACTCATAGTGTTAAACTAAGTTGTATTGTTAGTGATGAGTTAACTCACTTAGCTTCGTGCTAATCCCTCGTTGTTTACTCCTTGCAGGTTAATATCTATTGTTGTGGGCGGGTCAAGGAGTAACTGAAGAATGTTTGACTAGGATTACTCTGATTATTATTTAATACAGTTTAAAATGTTTGATTATATAATGCCCAGGATATAAAGGAATTTTTTGTAAATGGTAATAATCAATACTTAGAACTTAGGTAATGGAAAATGACGTCATGTCATTTTATGTATATATATGTTTTGGGACTTGAAATTCCGCATTGTAAAAAAAAAAAAAAAAAAAAAAAAAAAAAAAAAAAAGTTGTAAATTTTGGGGCGTTATAACTAGATTACAGGATAGATTACAAAACAAAGACTACACTAGTCTTAACGTAGATTAATTTGTTCCATCATCGTGACAAGACGGTCCACAGTGTTTGCAAGCCTGCTAGCTTGTCGGGCGTTGTCTTCTGCTAGCGCAAGTCGTTGTGTTAGTCCGCGCGCATACTCTTCTGCTTCATGTGAGCGTTGCTCACATTCTTCCATCCTTTGTTGTAGAAGGGCATTTTCCACCCTTATTTCTATTATTTGGTTGCGAAGGACATCCATGTTGTTGTTCGTGGTTTCAAGGTCGTCGGAGACCTGTTCTATGCGTTCAAGAGACGTAAGTCGCCAGTTTTCATTTGTTTCCTGCAACACGACATCCATGGTGCGAAGTCGCTGCTCATGTTGATTTACCCTAGCAGCTAAAGCCGGTAAGGCGGTGTGAGCGGGATACGGGCCAGCTCGAGGCAACCTGTTGTTCCTCCTTGCTACCCTTGGGTTCTGCGACCCGGATTGAGAACGAGATGAATTTGATGGAATGTTTGCCATTTCTGAGACAAAGCGTTAGTACGATTGAGGCCTATATTCATATAAATCCTATATAATATAGCCTATTGAGTGTCTAGCATAAACATGTTCAAGTCTCGGTTCTCTCGAGGTCAGAGTCTTCTATTGTACCCTGTTCAGCCATAACTACTTTCAGATCTTACATCATCTTTGCTTAATTGTACATAGTTGATCAGGCTATGTTAAATTAAACTCGTATGCTGTAATCCCTGAACCAGTCATACCTAATAAGGAATACCGCCTAATGGTCATAGTCTAGGCTCACTAAATGCAACCTAGTTCACTATAACCTTAGGCTCTGATACCAATCTGTAACACCCCCAAATTTGATGATTTGCGGAAGCTTGATTTGGGTGTTACTAATCAATAACAAAGCACAAAGATAAATAGCAAACGACTCTATATGCGTCGTTTTAACAAAATACATTGATTTCTGAAATATTTACAATATTTAAAGCGTTACATAGCTCGAGTTAAATAAAATGAGATTTCAGTACATAAGTACTTATACAAAATATACTAATGCAAGAAAATCTCAATCGTCTGTATGCTGACTCGAGCTAAATCCTGAAGCAGAAACATCCTACTGCTGGGTACCTGCGATATATGCTAAAAGGTCAGCTATAAAGCTGGTGAGCTCACAGGTTTGAAATCAAGTAATATCGTATGAACCGCAAGATTTAAATAATGAATTGCATCCAGCAATTAAATAATGAATTGCATCCAGCAATTTGAATAATGAATTGCATCCAGCAATTAAATGATAATCATCGTGTATACAGCCATGAGCACATAGTTGAGCTTAACTCGAGGGCCGGGTCCCCTATAGAGAATTCCGGGCGAGGTGCCTCCACGAATGCCTAATCAACATTCGTCTTCCCAAATATTAGTACGTCCGTTTACCCGGTTAGTGCTTGCTAACCCGGACGAGGAGGGTCAATCCTATATGGTACCATATACTAATATTCACGCTACAACGTATTAACAACTATGCTGACGGAGGACTTTCAAATGATTAGTTTCGAAAAACTCATGTAGTATATGAAAAGTTTGGTACTTGCGTTCACATGTTAAAAGTTTGAGCAGTATATCACACCCATGAGTAAAACAGTAAAAGAGGGGCTATGAGACTCACCTGAGTCTGAATGCGTTTAAACAAACGTAAGTTGATTAGCCGAAATAAAGTCCAAAGACTTGTAACCTGAGGGTATCCACGACACGCGATGGTTATAAATATGATTGGGTATCTTAAAAGATCACCCCCGCAGTTGTTCGTCCAACTATAATGTCCAAATATCCACTATTTGGTTGATATGTTTAAGTATTTGAAAAGTGTACGACCCGATAGTGACGAGTTTGAAATAATAACTTCAAGTATTATTATCAAGTTATTGATGTTTTGCACTTACAAAAGTGTCCCAAAGTGTTTTATCAGTCGTATCGTATAAGGAAATCGAAGTTGTAAAAGTTCGACACTTAGTGAAATTTTAGTTAGAAAACCTGCTGTTTTATGCGACACTATATGCGTCACTTACATGTTCTATGCGTCACTTGTGAAGTGTCGGGTATGGGTGTCAGTTTAAGGGTATGCGTCACTGAGATAGTGTCGTGTATCATCTTATGCGTCACTTCAGAAGAGACGGGTGCCGTAACATTGCGGCACTTAAGCAGTGTCGTATAGAATAAATGTTTCCAGAATTTATGCGTCACTTAAGGAGTGACGTGCAACATAGCGACACTACAGGAGTGTCGGGTAAAATGGCATGGCGGCACTAAGGAAGTGGCGTAAAGTAGTGTCGGGTAACATAAAGGGCGGTACTAGAGAAGTGTCGTTAAATAGTGTAGGCGTCACTATGGGAGTGACGGTATGAGGTTCGGGTTTTTACTGAGAATAGCGACACTTACGAAGTGTCGCATAGTTTCTGCTGATAGTTGTGTGTTGGCGTCACTACCGAAGTGACGGTGTATGGGCTATAGCGGCACTTAAGTAGTGTCGCTATACTGTTTTTGGCATTCATGCGACACTTAAGGCTGTTCGATGGATTTCGAGTAAAAATCATGTTTTCGGGTTTCCGATCGGTTCCATATTTTTACCCAACCCTTCTAGGGACATTATAAGCATAAACAAACAACTAGAAGGTGAAAACATTTAAAAACGAGAGATTTCGGGATTTGTCGGAAACTTACAAAGTGTCGGATGAGAAATCCGAAAAGATAGGATGATAGATCGTGATGCGGTGGTCATTTTCTTCCAAAGGAGTAGTATAATCCAAGGCCGTTTGATATGTTTATTTTGCATTTTTGAGAGAATTTGGAGGTGGTGGTGGTTGGTGTAATTGAAAGAAAAGAGAGAAAAAGAAGAAAGAGAGTGTGAGAGAAATGAGAAAGAGGTGGTGGGGAATGGGAGGTTATCCTCCCATTTTTCGCCCCGCGTTCCCGCTCCGTGCGGTGTTCGTTTGCTCCGTCGTTTAAACGTTAATTACTCATTTTAAATATTAATAGGTACATTTTAAATACAAATTATTACGCGATATTTTATTTAATTGTTTTACAAATAAGTTTACGTTTGAGTTATAAATGTAAGTTGGTTTATTTAGTTTGCGCGTTTTACATTTTAAATTGTGTAACTTCTGATTGTACGATACGAATAAATACGAAATATTATCATAATAATATTTTTGACATAACAACTTTATTTAATAAAATTAGTCACCAACGTCCGTATAAAATTGAATCGAAATACATTCGATTTAAATTGCGTACGATTTAACCAAATCGCATTTTCGTATATATTCAACAATATATATAATTTGATACATTAATTAGCCTAACTAGGAACTAATTACATGTATTAACATATGATTAGGCACCAATTACTAGTCCTAATTTGGCGGGTGTTACAGTTGCTGTGGGATTCGGTGGATTTGCGTTTGTTGTTGTTGGATTTCTCGCGGCTAACCACCAGTGCCATGAGCTCATGTGCTAGCCTGATAGCACTTTCGGTGGTGGTTGGTTGTGAGGAGGCGACACTTCCCTGGATGTTCTCGGGAAGGCCGCGAATGTATTTCTTAACCCCCTTTTTCTCTGGTTCCACCAGACTAGGGCACAGGGACGCGTATTGCTAGAACTTTATGGTGTATCCCTCAATATCGGTCCCCTGCACAGCTAGTTGCCAGAACTCCTCTTCTAATCGGTGTATCTCTTCCTCGGGGCAATACTTCTCTCTCAGTTTGTTCTTCAACTCGGCCCAAGGTAGTTGATTAGCTATCTCAAGACCCACAGAGTTGGCATGGGCGTTCCACCATGTGAGGGTTCCTTCCTGAAAAGTGTAGGCGGCAAACTTTACCTTGTTTTCCTCGGTGCAGTTGCATAGGCTGAAAACAGATTCTATGCGTTCTATCCATCGGCTCAAACCAATAGCACCTTCCGTGCCCTTGAAGTATAGTGGTTTGCAGCTCAGAAAGTCCTTATAAGAGCAGGGTCTGGGTGGTGGAGCATTGTTGGCTGTGTCCTCGCTACTGGGTGGTGGTGTTCGGGCAGCCAAGGCTTGGGTCACACTGCGGGCAATCAGTCCCGCGATCTCAACTTCACTAAGGGTGATTTGTCGGCGAGGAGGCATGATGCTGAGCAAGAAAGAACAAGGAAAGGAAGTGAGATACTAGTCCGAAATTCATGATATATCTCCACAGATGTACATATATAAAATGGTAATATATAACATCTCAAGAATAACGTGAAACAATTAATAGAAATCGTCAATTGATATTTCGAAGCCAAATGATTACAGACAATTTTGAGTCACAAGTTTCAAAAGTTACAGACTTAGATGTTTTACAAAAGCGCCGGGAATTGTTACATCCGGTTGAATTACATAGATCCTACAAAAGCATATTAGGGTACAGATTCAGCCTAAGCTAATTCTGACGTAAGTTGAGTTGTGGTAGTAGTGCAGTGAGATGATTCACAGACTCTGCAAGTCTGTTGGCAGTCCGGAGGGCGTCTTCGGTTTCCCTTAGACGTGTCTCGCACTGATGCAGCCTTGATTGTAAAACAGAGATTTCATTTCGGTTGCCAATCACTTGGTTGTGGACAACCTCCATGGTTTCGACTGTTCCTTCCACCTGATTTTGAAGAGTGTTCATGTTGTTAACAGTGTGATCGTGGTCCTCGGAGACTTGCTCGATTCGTTCCATTGCTGTAAGTCTCCAGAGCTCACGGGTCTCTTGCAGCTTGTAACACCCCCAAATTTGATGAATTGCGGAAGCGAGTTTTTGGGTGTTACTAATCAATAATCACAAGCACAAAGGATACAGTGAACGACTCTATATGAGACGTTCGAAAAGTAATTACATTAATACATAATTAGTTTCAAAATACAAGCTCGAGTTCGAGTAAGTTCCTAGAGATTCTAATACATAACAGCAAGTACAAAAGTAATGTATAAAAATCTCCAAGCTTGTAATGCATGCGACTCGAGCTAAGTAAGCATATCCTGTTGGGCATCCATCTAACGCTGTGTACCTGAGAATACATCACTAAAACGGTCAACCAAAAAGGTTGGTGAATCTCACAGGTTTGTAGTAAATAGTTTGAACACACAAGTAGTATTTGTTTCAGTAAATCGTTTAACTAGCCAGTGAGTAACGATCGTAGGCCATACTAATCGTTCACTCAGTAATGATTGCAGGTCATGCTAATCATAAGTTTATGTTGCCACGAGCCACCATAGTTGAAGCTTAACGTACAGTAGGTATAGTACCCCCGTGAATGTTAATCCAAAAACATTCATATGAAACGAGTAAGAAAAACAGCCATGAGCCACCATGATTGCAGGTCATGCTAATCATGCGATAACTCGGCCATGAGCCACCATGATTGCAGGTCATGCTAATCATGCGATAACTCGGCCACTGTTAGTTTTTATGAAAACAAGTAATGCATCTCCCCCAAAACAGTAAAAAATAGTAAAAAGAGGGGCTGTGAAACTCACCTGAGTCTAGCAGATAATGCAGTAAGCAAGCAAAGTAGTATCCCGAACTAGCAACCCTTAGCGTCCTAATACGCATAAGGTTTAGTAAGTAAATGGAATACTTGTAAAGCATCCATGCTAGTTGTTCCTAAACTAGTTAATGTCCGTAAGTTTGTTTGTACGCTTGTAAGTTGTAGTTTTGTAGAAAAATTGTACGGCCCGTTGGTATTTGCGTGTGATAATAATCTCGTATTATTATTATGTTTCGTAGTAATTGTACAGTTGTAAAGTATACTCGTATAACTGTTGATTTGTATCATAACGTGTATCGTTTGCGTAAGTTCCAATGGGTCTAATCCCCAAAGGGTACGAGTGTGATCTCGTATGTGTTTGAGCGTAAGCTCGTATCAGTTAGCGTGTAATCCTACACGTAAGTATCGGGGTGAACTCATAAGTTCGTATCGGGTGCAATCCCGTGTAGTTGTACAAGTTTAAGTTCGTTGGAGTGTAATCTCCTAAGTATTTTTTTAGTGCAGTCTCGTGTGTGTGAGTGAAATCTCACGTTCAGTTAAGTATAATCTTGTACGTATTCGAGTATTTGTGTATACTTCCAAAAGTATAGTATTTTCATGTATAATCGTATCGTATTTGATTTGGTTGTTGAAAAGTGATTTTTAAACATTTAGAATGTTTTTGGCTTCCGTTTTTGGGTTTTTGCGACACTAAATGCGACACAGTCCTTGTGTCTTATGGATTATGCGACACAATCCTTGTGTCTTATGGTTTATGCGACACAATCCTTGTGTCTTATGCTTCTATGCGACACAAGCCTTGTGTCTCATGGATTTTTGGTCTGACGCAACACAAGGCTGTTACGTTTTTGGGGTTCGATTTTTGGGGTCAAACGACCTCGGTTTGACCCGAAACTTTTACACAAGTTCTAGTATGTTACAAAGAGTTCATAAAAATTATTGGTTGTCGTTTTTAATGTTTGTGGTGTCGTTTTCTTAAAAGTGACCGAAACCGACATTTTCGATAATGTTTTCAAAAACGAGTTTTAATTATATATTTGGACATTACTAAGCTAGGGGAACAATAAACTAGCAAAATAATTGTAATCGGAAAAGTTTCGAGTCGCCGGAAAACTTACAAAGTTGTCGAATCGAGAAACCGAAAAGATAGATACGTAGCCCTCGTTGTCGTGGTCGTTTTTCTCCAAACGAGCCTATACTTTGGTGGTGTTTTAATGGTGGTTTTGGGGTGTTTTGGGTGGCGGTTTTAGAGAGGGAGAGAGAAGCCTTGAGAGAGAGAGAGAGGAGAGAGTGAGATGGATGCATGTAGGTGTTTGTGTGTGGGAGAAGAAAGAAAACATGGGGGTGATGTCCCCATGTCTTTGGCCGGTTGGGGTGGGGCCACCAAGGTGTGGTCTCACCAATTTTTGCTTCCTCGTGTTCGCGCTCCGTGCGGTGTTCGTTTCCCCGGTCGTTTAAACGTTAAAAATAATTTTATACGCGTTTAATTATACGTTTTAAAATACGAAATATTATTCGATAATTTAGTTGAAGTATTTTATCAAAATACTAGTTTTTAAGTTATAAAATATAACTTTGTTTTGTTTTGTCGGTTGGTCGAGTTTTCTGAGAGTTCGGTAACGTTTTAATTAAAACGTACGTTTTCGTTATATTATAAACATAATATAAAGTAGTAGTTGAAGTAATTAAATAATTTCACATTATTTAATAATTGTTTTACCAACGTCCGCATGTTTGTACAATTGTAGTTTTATACGATTTGAACGAATCGTATACGTGTATATATATTCACCTATATATATATATATAAGTAAGTAACGTATTTAATCCTATTTCATATTAAATACTAGTAGTAAACACGTAATTAGGAATATTTTAATTTGACCCTAATTTTGGGGTTGTTACACAGCTCAATATCCATCTCGTGGATTTGTTGGTCGTGATGGTGTACTCTAGCGGCTAAGTCCGGTAGAGTGAAGTGAGTGGGGTACGGGCTAGCTCGAGGCGACGCGGTGTCCCTCCTAGCCACTCTCGGGTTTCGCGATCCATGTGGATAAGAGCGAAAGGAGCTGGGTGGTGTATTTGCCATTCTGAGACAAGGTGTGAAAAGAGTGAGGTCTACTTATGTATATATATAAGTATGTAACACATAATAGCCTAGGGTGTCTAGCACAGACTTGTTTTGAGTCCCGGTTCTCTCGAGGTCAGAGTCAACTAGTGAATTCCTGTTCAACCATAACTTCCTTCAGATCTTACATCATCTTTATTTAATTGTACATAGTTGATCAAGCTATGTTAAATTAAATTCATATGCTGTAATCTCTGAACTGGTTATACCTAATATGAAATACTGCCTAACGGTCATAGTCTAGGCCCACTAAATGCAACCTAGTTCACTATAACCTTAGGCTCTGATACCAATCTGTGACACCCCCAAATTTTGATTGATTTGCGGAAGCTCGATTTGGGTGTCACTAATCAATAAACAAAGCACATAAGATATAATGAACGACCACTATATGCGTCGTTTTAAACTTGTATTGATAAAGTAATCGTTTACATCAAAATAATGTTACATTAGTTCGGTTCCTGAAATTGAGAGATTACATAGCATAATTACTTTTACAAAATATAATAATGCAATCAAATCTCTAGTTGTATGTATGCTGACTCGAGCTAATTGTCCCTGCCTGTGCAGCCAACCTACTGCTGGGTACCTGTGATACATACTAAAATGGGTCAACAAAAACGCTGGTGAGCTCACAGGTTTGTATGTCAATGTATAGTTGTAAGAACCGCAAGATTTATATTGAATTTAAAATGCAATTAAGCAAAATAAAAGTTATACAATCCATGAGCACATAGTCTGAGCTTAACTTGAGCGCTAGGTCCAATTAAGGAAACCTAACTGGTTTGCCTCCTACGAGTGTCTAATCCACACTCGTCTTCCCAAATGCTAATACATCCGTTTGACCGGTTAGTGCGTGCTAACCCGGATGAGGATTGTCAATCCCATATGATATCATATACTAACATTCACGCTAAAATATTAGAGACTATGCTATAGAGGACTTTAAATTGATTAGCTTGAAACTCATGTAGTATTTGAAGGTTGGTACTTGCGTTCTACTCGTAAAACAAAACAGAGCAGTAATATCACACCCCTAGTTGTAAAATAGTGAAAATGGGGCTATGAAACTCACCTGAGTCTTGAAGTGTTTAATTTAATAAACTTGAAGTAATTAGCTGTGGATTGATGTCCAAAGACTTGAAACCTGAATGTGTCCACGACACTTAAATTGTTATTAATTGTACCGGTATCCCGAAAGTCTACCTTTGTAGTTGTTATACAACTATGTGTATATGTCCAAATTACTACGATTTGGTTGATTGATTTGTTACAAGTTACTACGACTTGTTTGATTGAATTGATACAAGTTACAACGACTTGTTTGGTTTTGAAGTATGTTTTGAAAACACGTACGGCCCGTTGGTGTTTGTTTGTAATAATAATCTCATCATTAAATTTTTGGTCTCGAAACATTATACTTGAATAGTATGTTTCAATGTGTTTTAGAAGTCGTATCGCACAAGTATTTGAAATTGTGCAAGTTCAACACTTGGTGAGAAATGTGCTTACGGAATCTAAGTACGGGGGTCCGGGGGCAGCGCCCCTGGTAGCGGGGTCCAAGGGGCGGCAGCCCCTGGCTGGGGTCGAGCTGCCAGGTCAGCTTGGAAAATTTTTATTTCTACTATATTGCTTTAAGGAAAAACGCATCTGGACTTGAATTTGGGTGAAATCAATTGATAAAATTTTGGTCTCGACACTTAGTAAAAAGTTGTAAATATTCTGTTTTATGCGACACAATATGCGACATAATAATTTGTTATGCGACACAAGGGTTGTGTCGCATAAGTATGCGACACAATACCTATACGACACAAGGGTTGTGTCGCATAGGTTCGGAATGCTAAATCAATAGCGACATAGTGGTTGTGTCGTATAGAAATACGACATAGTTTGCGACACAATATTGTGTCGCATGGGTTGCGACACTAAAGGTTTGGTACGACACAAGATGCGACATAACGGGTTTTATGCGACACAGTATGCGACACAAGGCTTGTGTCGCACTGAAGAACACTCAGACAGTGAACAACGGCTGTCGCGATTTTTCAATCCCAAAATCCAAATCAAACTCATTTTTAGATTGTAAATTCGTGTTTTCTTCATATATTTGGATATATACATGTTATATAACTCATAAATATGTAAAAACAAGTTAAAACGAGAGGTTTCGAGAATTTGTCGGAAACTTACGCGGTGTTGGTTTGAAAATCCGAAAAGATGAAAGTGTAGATCGCGTTGAGGTGGTCCCTTTTCCGTAATTATTTTGATGATTTGATGTCGTTTAGTGTTCTAATTTTGTGATTTTGATGAAATGGTGGTGGTGAAATTTTGAGAGAAATATTGGTAGAGAGAGAGAGAGGGGTGGAAAGATAGAAATGAAATGAGGGGGAGGTGATGACCCCCCTCTTGGTGGCTGATTTCGGTGGGGACCCACCGAGTGTGGGTCTCCACTTTTAAACTCCGTGCAATCGTGCTCCGTGCGATGTTCGTTTTCCCGATCGTTTAAACGTTAAATATTTATTTTATATATTTTAATCTACGTTTTGAAATGAGTATAATTATTCGATATTTTTGGTTGAAATATTTTACTAAATATTAGAAATCACGTTATAGAAAGTAAATTGCTTCGTTTCATTTGCGCGTTAGTATTTTAATTGTATGCATATTATTTATACAATACGAATTGACTACGAAATATTACAATAAATAATATTCTGAATAAAATTGAGTTATTAAATAATATTTGTGTTACTTAATAAAATTGTTCACCAACGTCCGTATTTATTGTATCGAAATCCATTCGATTTGAGATTCGTACGATTTAAACAAACCGCACAATTGCGTAGATATATATATATATATATATATTCAACAATATATATAATAATTGATACATTTATTAGCCTAACACAGAACTAATTACATGTATTACAGCTTGATTAGGCACTAAATTCTAGTCCTAAATTGACGGGTGTCACAGTAACTACCATCACTGTTTTGTTGTTATTGTTATTATTATTATTATTATTATTATTATTATTATTATTATTATTTAAATTATTGTATCATTGGTATTCCAAAACATTTTAGTAATTTACAATTACAAAGTAGCTAGCATGAGTTCGGGTTAATACACACGGAGGGGATTAAAGTATCCCAAAATGTTCGCGTGGGGTACTAAAGTTTATGATTTGACAAAACTATGAGTTAACTATACGTATTGTGTTTAAGGGTAACTAAAGTTTATTAATATGTTTACAAGGATAACTAAAGTTTATTAAAATGTTTACAATGATAATAAAAGTTTATAAAATTGTTCAAATTGATGAATCTTTATCAAGCTCATTTTCCACTTGAGATGGGTTTTAAAAGTTGGGTTATATTTTTGTCAAATCATTAACTTTAGTACCTCAAGCGAACATTTTGGGATACTTCAATCCCCTCCGTGTATATTAACCCCATGAGTTCAAAACTTTTCTATTAAAGTTAAAAGAACTGAAGCCAAATTTAAAGTTTAATTTTTATGTGAAAAAAAATATTAATTTTTAGAACCCGTCGCAACGCGAGGGCAATAAAGTTCTCGTTGTTTCATTAAGATTAATTAATAAACATAACCTTCGGCAAGAACTAGATTCCCGCTCTCAAGTTAATGACTACATCCAATAGGGTAGTTGATTGTTTAATTTGAAATATGAAAAAGAATTTTTGAGTAAGTTCAATACATATTCAAAAAATTCAATCTAATAACACGACTAGTTATGATTTTTTGTTAACAGACAACAATATATGTCATATCTCGCTTAACAAAATTTAAATATAGTTGGAGAGATACAACTCGGACATTTTAAGGTAAACATAATGAGCAAACCACTTTTATCTATTTGCTTGATTAAAATTAAGATGAGAAGATCTATTAATTTAATTTGGAACATCAAAGAAAACGTCGAATTCCTAATGAATTACTTATAACTTTGATCAACCACTTCTTAACTTACTCCATATAGTAAGACTTGAGTTCTAACTAATTTTAACAAAAAAAAGTTACAACCTAACTTACTTTTTAGGGAAGAGTTGTTACTTTCGATCAAGTTTTAACGGAACCAGTTAAATTTAATGCTTTTTTATTGTTTTCTAATGGATACGACGACGTAACACTATTAAGTTTTTAGGGTATGGTTCAAATGAGAATAGGAATTTGTGTGAGAATGAGGGAACCAATGATATCAAGCTATGTGTACAAAGGCTATGTTCGGCAAACTAGCTTGTAGGAGCTTGTTGGAGCTTGAGCTTATTTTTTCCAAAACAAGCTTTGTTTGGCATACAAAAGTGTAGGAGCTTATTGGGAGCTTATTGAAAAAATAAGCTCTAGAATAATAAGCTACTTCAACTAGCTTTTAAAATAAGCTACAAGCTTATTGGGTGTGAAATTACATGAATACCCCTCTCTACATGTCTTTGATTTAAACTTTTTGTCCTTTTATGTCTATTCACATATTAAGCTCCAGCTCCAGCTACTTTAACAAACACTTCTAAAAATTTATATAAGCTCCAGCTTCCAGCTCCAAAAATAAGCTCCAGCTACAAGCTCCAACTACAAGCTTCCAGCTCCAGCTACCAGCTAGTTACGCCAAACACATCCAAAGAGAATGTTCCACATGTACAAAACCCATTTACCCCCAACATCAATTATCTCACAAATGACAAATCGAAAAATTATGAAAATTGCACCATTAAATTCGTCGTTTTCTCCTCTTCGATTTGCCGTCCCTCAAGACATACTTCGAAAAGTTTTTTTTTTTTTCATTATTTTGGTGGGTTTCACATTTACTAACACATGTGTTAAAGTGCTGCGTTTGGGGTTTAGGGGTTAGGGTTTAGGGTTTAGGGTTTGAGGTTTAGGGTTTCGGGGAGAAACCCCAAACCTCAAACCCTAAACCCTAAACGCTTTACAAAACGCTAAACCCTAAATCTTTCTAAACCCTAAACCTTGAACCCCTTTTAAACCCTAAACCCTTATAAACCCTAAACCATAAACCCTACTAAACCCTAAACCTAACCCTAAACCCTAACCTTAACCACAAATTAAATGTACAACTAATCACTAACACATGTGTTACTAATTTGTGAAACCCACCAAAAAATGAGAAAAAAAAAGTTGTCAAAAGTATGCCTTGAGGGACGGCAAATCGAAGAGGAGAAAACGCTGAATTTTATGGTGCAATTTTCATGATTTTTCGACTTACCGTTTGTGAGATATTTAATTTTTAAAAATGTGGAAGAGAAAGAATAAAGTGTGGAGGAGAGAGAATAAAGTGACACATGGCAGAAATCTGTTAGTTCTCTCATTCTCACTCAAAATTGGTGTAATCATTTGAACCTTACTCTAAGTTTTTAAAGCTTAATCAAAATCAAAATATTATGGTGCAAATAAATAAGCAAATTATTTTGTCAGTATCGATACAATGGGGTTAGCCCACGATTATTGTCCAAATGGAGAGAATCGTGGCTCATATAAAATTATATCCACGTGTGTTTTTAATTATTAAAAAATGTGATCTACGTACGTTTGACGATTCAGGATCAGAGGGGAACAATGGTTAAGGAGGGCAAGGACATCTGGATCATCCATTTCCTTCATCAACGGTCCATATCAAGCCAAGTCATGCGGGGGCTTTTTTGCAAATACTTTTTTGGGCGGAGGGGCTGGTTTGCAAATATTTTGGGCGGAAGGACTAAATTGCAATATTTGTGTAAATTAGATGGAAGGGTTAGATTTTTGGGCAACCTCATTTTTTTTCACTTTTCACAAAACACACACATAAGATTCTCTCTTTTTCTCTCTACAAAACACACTAACTACAAACCACAACCACCACCTTCCACCACCACCTTCATCATTCACCACCGCCGCTCCACCGCAACCACCGCCACCACCGTCGATGCACCACTGCAACCACCGCCACCATCGTCAATGCGTCGCCGCCGCTGTCGCTACACCGCAACCACTATCGTCGCTCTACCGCCACCACCACCGTCGCTCTACCGCCACCACCACCGACTTCGTGACATGAGAAATTTGCGGAGAAACGTGGTGTATTTTATGGCCGGAGAGTTTGAGGTGCGAACCATCACCGTTGGTGAACCGGCCTCCACCGGATGTAACCAACCGCGATGTTTCTCCACTTCCTCCGCCGCTCCACGCCACCACCGCCTCTCCACCGCCACCACCGCTTTCGTCATCATCTTGACAACACCACTACTTTGTAAAACTTATTAATCTAAGATGAAATAGACCTTTGAAATTCGTAGATCTGAGATTTAAAAAGTAAATCTGAAAAGTAGATCTACTTTTTAGATCTAGATCTACTTTTTAGATTTGAAAAAAACGACCGCATCTTGCATTTTTTCTGCTGCATCTTAACTGCATCTTCCGTTCAATTTATGTATATTTGTAGTACTACTTATTTAGATCCAGATCTACTTTTTAGATCTGAAAAAAATCGATTGCATCCTTCATTTTCTACTGCATCTTGCGTTACCGCATCTTACGTTCAATTAGTGTATATTAGTAGTACTTATTTAATGTATATAAGTAGTTTTTTACTGCATCTTGTATATTGTTATTACCTCTTATGTTGTTTTTAGATCTGAAAAAAATCGACTTCATCCTTCATTTTTTCTGCTGCATCTTGCGAACTGCATCTTACGTTTATTTAATGTATATTTTAGTAGTACTTATTTACTGCATCTTGTGAAATTGCTAATATTTTTTTACAGCATCTTGTATATTGTTACTTCATCTTATGTTGTTTTTCAGCTTTTTATGTGTTGAAATAAAAAAACTACTTATACTTATTTACTGCATCTTATGTATTGAATCTAAAAAATTAATATTACATGTTTTACTGCATCTTGTATATTTTGTTACTGCATCGTTTTTAATTTTTTATGTGTTGAAATAAAAAAACTAGTTATATTTATTTTTACTGCATCTTGTTTATTTTTACCGCATCTTATCTTTTAAAGCATTTTTGACAGAATATGTAATATTAGGGGTTTTTTGATTGATTTTTGTTTTTTGACATTTTTTGAATAATTTTCGGGCAGTTTTTTTGGTCAGGTCCAAAACTTTGTTATAATTACTAAACAGTCCCTGCCCTCCCTTCCCCTCTCACTTTTGTTCTCCTCTGAACCGTTCCCACGTTTGACAACTTAATAATTTCAATAATTCCTAAAAGTTGTCCCCAGCTCCAAAGATGTTTTACTTGACCACAATTAAGATATCCATAGGCCCGACTTAAAGTATCTTACCTATCTTATATTAGGGAGTTGGTGCTGATGTCATGCGGCTGAGTTGTCCCATTCTAAGGTAGTCACTTTGCTTACGTGGCGCTATGACATGCAAGAAATTTTCTCATTTTTTTTATTTATTTTAAATCTGTTAACAAAAATAATCTTACCTATCTTATCTACTGGTATCCCACGCAAGTTGTGATTCCCAAAAAAACCTAATTAATATTTTCGCTTTTTTGTGTTTTGCATGGATACTGAAAAGCCGCCGTCTGAGTCTCTTTTGCTTTCACGTTTTTCAAATGCAGTCTCACCATTCACCATTGGAATACCATCGGTCTTCTTCTCTTTAAATCTAAACAGATTCTTTCTCTCTACCCATATCACTTCCCACTTTCTCCTTTTTCCTCTCTATTTTCGAAAACCCTAATGGCTGAAGAAGCAATTAACTACATCGCTGATCTTGACACCGGCAAGGATTCATGGAAACTACGAGTTCGAGTACTGAAGGTCTGGAAAACAAGTTACAGTATGGACATGATTTTGATGGATGAGAGGGTAATAATATGTTCCTATAATATATATGTCTTCCTTTGATTTCTTCTGTTCTTATCAAATCTAAATACGTATACTATTTTTTTAATTTGCAAATGTTGTATGTAGGCTGATAAGATCCAAGCTTCTGTCAAGATTGCTTTATGCCCAGTCTTTGAAGGACTTCTTTCTGAGGGCACTACTGTGTTGATGAGTAGGTTTGGTGTAGGAGATAACAATGGCAAATATCCCGCACTCCCACACCGTTATAAGCTTAACTTTTATCGTGCTACCGTAATTAAGCATTGTAGGATCTTTGATGGTCCTCTCCATGGGTTTAACTTTTTCCCTTTTGCTGATATCCCAACACACGGTGATGATCCTGACACTCCAGTGGGTATGTATTATTTTGTCAGTAGCTTTGTCATTGCATTTTTTTTAGTTTTTCTGATAAAACGTTTCATGAAACATAAATGCATATTGAATTTGCTCTGTAATATTTTTTTGCTATTACATTCTGTAATTCTTTCTTTATGTGTTTTTTTTGTTGCTATCTATTTATCTGGAATCGTGTTGCATGCTACATATTATTGCCTGTGTTGTTTCATGTTAGATAAATGCATATTGAATTCCCTCTGTCATATTCTTTTTGTATTTCATTCTGTAAATCTGTCTTTATGTAATTTTTTTGTTTCCTCCTATTTATTTGAAATCATGTTGCATCCTTTATGTTATTGGCTGTGTTGTTTCATGATAGATAAATGCATATTGAATTCCCTCTGTCATATTCTTTTTGTATTCATTCTGTATTGGCTAGATATTATTTGCTGTTTTGTTTCCTCCTATTCACCTTAAATCATGTTGCATGCTAGATATTATTGGCTGTGTTGTTGAATCTGGTGGATTGGAGTTATACCCCAAAGCTAATGGGAAAGAAGGAAAGAGACTAAGCATGCTACTGGAAGATATGAGGTAATTTTTGAAAAGTCTATCACAACGTAAACATTTTTCTTTACTTATACATGTCCTTACATTGATTACTATGCAGAGGTTTGAGAGTAAACTGTACGCTGTGGGATGATCATGCATTAAAATTTCATGAGTATGCAGTTTCTAACAAGGTTCAGACTCATGTGGTCATCATTGTGCAATTTGGAAGGATCCGGGATTGGCACGGTATGTTACTTAAAAATACATTTAACAAAATTCTACAATTACTTTGATTCTAAAAAACTACTGTAATTACAATTATGTTATGTGTTCGTATTCACTATAGGCAACATGACTGTTCAGAATGCTCTGTTTAGTACCAATTTGTTTATTGACTCTGAAATTTTGGAGATTACCGATTTCCGAAAGAACTTTATTGGGAGACTTGCAACATCTTCTTCTTCACAAGGTGCCTCCCAGCTATCTGGCCAAAAGGTTTTCTCTCTTCCTGAAGAGTTCCTGAACAAGTTTCCGAGAAGCACCATTGATGAAGTTGTTGACTCCACGGCGGTGTGTAAAACATTTTTTTTAGCTATTTAATTCGTCCACTATGTTGTTTTTAAAAATCCATGAGTTGTTTGCTTTTTCCATTACAGCCTAGGGTATGTGTTGTTCTTGCCACTATCCGTTCGGTTGAAGAACGACATGGTTGGTTTTATGTTGCTTGCCGTAAACATCACAAGAAGGTTCTGAAAAAGTCTGAGCTTACTGAGTTACATGATATTGAAGCTGATGAGGATCATCATGATGATGCCACTTTATATTGTCTTAAATGTAAAGGGAAGGCGGCATCTGTTTTCCCAAGGTTCATTATAGTTTGTATTTTTGTGTATGTTACTTAGTATCCATTTCGTTGTTAACACCACTTATTTAATTCTTTATTCATGCAGTTTTAAGCTTCAGATTAGGGTCCAAGATGCAACTGGTACGACATCTTTTGTGCTGTTTGACAGGGAGGTTGTCAAATTGATCCATAAGCAAGCTTCTGAAATACGTGATAGACAAATAAGTGTAACTGTTCTTTCTTTATTGTATTACATTTATGAATTCTTCCAGTATTTCATTACCTTTTCTAACAGATAGATTACATATTTCAGGAAGGTGGTTTGGACGTGTTCCCCGCTGAGTTCAATGATTTACTTGGCAAACGGTATCTGTTCAAAATTGACGTCTCCAAGTATAACATTGAATTTGGTTATCAAGTGTACACTGTGATGAAAGTCTGTGAAGATGCTGGAGTTATTTCAGAATTCATGACCATGTATCCGGACGATCAGGTTTGTCTTAAGACTCGCTCATTATTTAGAAACTGTAAAATTCCATTAATTTGACATAAACTCATGATGTTTATTTATCCCACACTTTTGTAGGATGATGACCAAGGAGGGGACCGTTTGAAAGGCGAAAAGGATTCTGATGCTGAAGGCTGTGTTGATCTGAAGGTGACATTATATTTGAAATCATTTAATTGTTTGACAAGGCTTGCTTAAGAATCTTTTCTTATTTTAGGTGTTCTTTTGTTTAATTGAAGGATGTTCGTTCTTCTTTCGACGATTCATCAACTGTGTTTGTGGATGATGTTGACACTGCTACAAGTCCTTCTGTGAAGAGGACCCAGCCACCGGTAGATGAGGATGCCAATGAAGATCGTCAATCGGCTAAGAAACGTCTTGTGGAGGTCAAGGTTGAGAAGGATTGAAGAACTTTATCTATCTATGCCCAGTCTTTCTGTTTTCTTTTTTAATGTTATGGAACAATCTGTGTTTCTTTCTCTATGTTGAATGTTGTTGCTTTGTTATGGTCGACATGATGATGGATTTTGCCTTGGTGCATCTTTTGTTAAATCGTTCTGCAGTTTGAATTTATGGACCGTTGTGTTTTGTTTATTGCTGCTGCCTTTTGTTTTCCTTATTCTGTCCTTTTTTACCTAGAAGCTCCAAAGCACATTATATTTCTAACAATTCAGTTTAATAACATTTTTTAGAAGCTTAAATCATTCTTCAAACTCATACAATCAACAAATCTTTTTCCATTTCTGCGAAGCATAAAATATACAACTTACCTGACCAATTCATTCGTCTAATGTGTCCCTCTATACCCATTGTGTTTTACAGACTGTCTCCTTTAATCAACTTAATTTATTTATAACTTCTTAATCAAAGAAAAAAACGTTTAAATACATTTAATGTGTCCATCTTACTGTACTCAAAAACGAAGCTGACATATATTATATCTTATCAATTTCTACAATTTTGATTGTCATGTCAATTAATATTTAATAAAAAGCTACATATATGCATTAGTTTTACAAGGGGGACAAGTTTAGTTGTAAAACTTTTATTTGTCACGTCTAACAAAACCAATTTTTAAATGCTTTGGGCACCCAAAAGGCAGTAATCATTGTTAACTTTTTATTTGTGGTCTCAAGAATGTGAAGCATGCCAAGTTTCAAAATAATTCAATTATAAGCTTCCCTCCAAAACTAATGCATTCCATGTAACCCTTTGTCTACCCACCAACATAAGTGTGCCTCCTTTTTTCCTTTCTCCTCTTCCGTTTCATGTTGTACTGTCTGGTTTCCACGACTAGATGAATTCGAATACGTCCAATGAACCAAGGCAAAATCGTCGACGTCCACTCACCAGTACTACGTCCACGAGAAGTTCAAAAAGATTACAGGAAAATCATAGTGCTCAAACCATTCGACAGCTATCTTCTACAACTCCACTGTGTGACGTTTCTAATGGTAATATGGTGAAACTGTTATATTTTTTTTTAATTATGTTGAACCTAGCTAAACACTTTTATTTGTACTGATACTATTATTAAACTCATGATTTTTTTTTTAAATTAATTTATTTGTAGTTATCTTACATCCAACAACTCTTCATCGCTTTCCGTCAACAAGTTCTCTAAACTACAACAGTTGTTATGAATCCAGAAAGATGCGCAAGGCTATCATCGATGTTAAGAAGGGCAAATTCAATGCTAATTGTTACCTCCAAGGGACTATTTCTAACCCTTCTTTAAAACATACTTCAACAAGTAACTCTTATTTCTTCTTTCTCTCTAAAACCATGTTAGAATTGTATTTATAATTTTAATTTTCTTTTAAAGTATTTCACTTTTTAGAACTTACAAACTTTTTTTACAAATTCAAACAAATATACCACTACATAGATAAACTGGGTTACTACTATTATTGTTTTAAATCAAATTTTGCACTTCCCATGTTATGAACCTAATTGCGCTTAATCTGGGTTGCTACTAATATTTTAAATTTGCCCACTAGGGCATCCTGAATGTTAGTCTATTACGCCTAACCAAAATCAAAAGCAATTGTTTACGTCATATGAATGTTATTTTCCAAATCATTAAAAAAAAGTTGTATAATTGTGTATAATTAACTTTTTAATCCAGGCAGCTTACAGTCTCCAGAAGACTTACATGTTCGCAATATGTGCGCCGAAGCAAGGCAGAAACGCATGACTATTATAGCAGGCAAGCGAAGTCATACCCTCAAAAGGAGTACATCAGAAAAAGAAAACTTGACTCCTATGAATACAACACATGGAAAACATGTCAACCCATTTGGATGCTCATCATCTGATCAGCGTTATTACATTCAGCAAAGTATGTATCAAACATGACGTAACAATTACATTTTGTCACACTTACATAAAATGTTGTTGATAATAATTGTTTTTAGTATTGATCAAAAGTTACATTTTCTCGGCAGGTTTCAATACTCCCCAGTCGGTTCTACTTAATGAACAATTTAATTCTATTTCTCCTTCACAAGGTAGTAGCCAGTCATTATTAAGTACCTGTATTTTGTACACATTCAATATGAAATCGTTGCACTCTTTAAAGTTTAAAGTTAAATTAATTTTGTTTAGCCTGATTGTATTTTCTTACTTTCCTTACAGTTCCGTTAAGGTGTAATGGTTCTTCAAGCAAACATAAAACAATGCAACAGACTACGCCTAAATTGACTGCTGACACTTACAAGTTACATTCAGAAGAAGAGTTACATGTTCGCAATACATGCTCCGAAGCACGTCAGAATCGCATGGCTATTATAGCAGGCAAGCGCAGGCACACAGATAGAAGGAGTACATCAGAGAAGCAAAAAATGCTGCTTTTTAATGCAACCCCGGGAACACCTGTCAACGCATTAGCATGTTCATCATCTAATCAGCCTTATTTCTCTCCGCAAAGTATATATGAAACATGTTGTTACTTACAATTTATAACATTACAAATAAATGTCTTTGATAGTAATTGTTGTTACTATTGATCATAATTTACATTTATGTAGCAGGTTTGAATACTCCTCAGTCTGTTCTATCTAATAAAAGACATGTTTCAATTTCACCTTCATTCAATCTTAGCAACTCACCTTTAACTACAGGTATGTTCTTCTCATTTTGTATAAACACTTTGCACTATTAAAATTTTATATCTAAAGTGTATTTGTTTGGCCTGATTTTCATTCCTTGCAATGCTTACAGTTCCGTTAAAGAGTAATGGTTCTTACAGCAAACATCAAACAGTTAACCATAATACGCGTAAGTCTACTGCTCAAACTTCCAATATCAATAATGTTGGAACTAGAAATGGGAAACGGAAATCAGTAGTTGATAGCAACACTCAGATTCCACCATTCAAATTTTCGGATGTGGAGCTGAACGCATATAACGATGCTAGGAAAAAGTTTTATGGAATTTCCAAAGGTATGCTTTAATATCACTATACTGTCCTTTTTAGAAAAAATATGATAACTTTTCTGTTCTTCAGGATTGTATCCTTATACATACATTTTTTTGTGTTGAAGATTATTTGGACCATGGGGATCCCACCTTTGTGTGTTGTGATTGTCATGCACTTCTATGGAAAAAGGAGGCAGAGAAAGGCATGAGCAATAAGAAAAATTCATCATATTCTATGTGTTGTTCTCACGGAAAAGTACAGCTTCCTAAACCTCCCGTTCCTCCCGATGTTATTCTTAGGCTATATAAGAATATACATCCAAAAAGCAAAAATTTCTTCAAGCATATAAGGGCGTATAATATGATGTTTGCTTTTACTTCTATGGGAGGAAAAATTGATTCTGGAATTAATAATAAGGGTCGAGCACCGTATGTCTTTCGAATGAGTGGGCAAAATTGTCATCTTATGGGTAGTTTGAAACCTCCCGTTGGGGCATCTCCTAAGTTTTCTCAGTTGTATATATACGACACTGAAAACGAAGTCCGCAATAGATTGAATGCTCTCAGGTAATAATTCAGACCCTGTTACAGAAAGTGATGTTACACATTAGCCCAAAAAATGTCTCATCATAAATTTTAGTATATTTCAATGTAATGTTCCATAAATTAAATCATCTTTAATTATCATACAGCAATTCCGGACGTCAACAAAGTTCATCAGATGATCCTCTGGACCCGGCCCTGATAACTGATCTAAAAAACATTTTGGATGTATGTAATCCATTAGTTATTAAATATAGGATGGCTAGGGATCGTTTCGAAGAGGATGAACAGCAACCGGTAAGAATAAAGCTGGTTGCAAAAAGGAATAAGGATGGAAGGCAATACAATCTTCCAACAGCATCTGAGGTTGCCGGACTAATTGTTGGTGATATTGATTCTTCTTTTGATGAGAGGGATATTATCGTCCAGACCCAATCCGGTCACCTCCAACGGATAAGTGAGTTACATCCATCTTACCTTGCTCTTCAGTATCCTCTTTTGTTTCCTAAGGCAGAAGATGGTTTTCGACCTGGAATTAAGCACAGGGGTATTGATGATAACAGTAAACCTGGCAGGAACGAATTGACCATCAGAGAATTTTTTTCATATGTTATTCAGGAGAGGTTAAAAATCACCTCTTTAATGCATATGTCAAAAAAGCTATTCCAGCAATTTTTGGTGGATGGCTATACTATGATTGAATCTGAGAGGTTATCTTTTATTAGAAGCCAGCAAAGCAAGCTTAGATTGGATACCTATCAAAATTTGTTCAAAAATATTTTTGAAGGGAATACTGCAGCATCTGATACGGGTCAACGAATTCTTCTACCATCGTCATTCACAGGTGGTGCGAGGTATATGATGCAGAATTATTTAGATGCAATGGCAGTTGTTAGACACTTTGGATATCCAGATTTGTTTATAACCTTTACCTGCAATCCACAATGGCCAGAAATTATTCGTTTTCTTTTTGGCAAACATCTAAATCCTGAAGATCGACCAGAAATTTTGTGCCGGCTTTTCAAGCTCAAACTTGATAGTATGATACATGATTTCAAGGAAAAGCATGTATTTGGTGAACTTGATGCAGGTGATGCTTATTTAAAAAAATAAAATAATTAACATTTAAGATTTAGTGAACGTTCTTTTTCATTTATACTAATCTTGAAGCCATGACTTTTTTTCCCTTAATTTTTCAGTTATTTACACCATTGAATTCCAGAAACGGGGGCTTCCGCATGCACACATATGTTTGTTTTTGAAACCGAGCTATAAATTCCCTACTGCCGATCATGTCGACAATGTCATATCGGCAGAGCTTCCAAACAAAGAAGAAGATCCGGAACTATTTGAACTTGTGTGCGATTTTATGCTTCATGGTCCATGTGGTGCTGATAATCCAACATCTTCCTGTATGGATTCTGAAAAAAAATGTACTAAAATGTTTCCAAAAGACTTCAGAGATAATACATCCGTTGATGATAATGGGTATCCTCTCTATAGACGCCGGGATAACGGGATCCATATTTACAAAGGTAAAGCTAAGCTGGACAATAGGCATGTTGTCCCGTACAACAGTTTCCTTCTAAAGCGCTACCAGGCTCATATTAATGTCGAATGGTGTAATCAAGCTGGTGCAATTAAGTATTTATTTAAATACATTAATAAAGGACCAGATAGAATTACAGCAGGTTTATATATGGGCAATGTTGATAGAAATGGAGAGGGTCAACAGAAAAAAAAAGATGAGATACAAGAGTACTACGATTGCAGATACATCTCCGCTTGTGAAGCAGCTTGGAGAATCTTCGGCTTTGAACTTCATTACAGAAATCCTCCAGTTGAAAGGTTAGCATTTCATCTACCAAATGCTCAGCCTGTCGTCTATGATGACAACGCCGATCTGGAAGATGTTATTCAGAGACCTTCGATAGCTTCTTCTATGTTTACCGGTTGGATGGAAAGAAATGCAATTGATTCTGAAGCTAGAAAGCTTACATATCTTGAATTTCCTCAAGAATATGTATGGGACTCAGGTGAAAGGCAATGGACTAAGAGGAAGCAACGCTTTAAACTCGGTAGGATACACCACATTTCTCCATCTGCAGGTGAAGCATACTATTTAAGGATGCTACTTAATAAAGTTAAGGGTCCCACAAGTTTTGAAGACATTAGAACTGTGAATGGTGTATTATGTCCTACTTTTAAGGATGCATGCTATGAGCTCGGACTTCTAGATGATGACAAGGAATACATCGAAGCCATTAGGGAAGCGAACGAATGGGCTGGTGGAAAATATTTACGTGAATTGTTTGTGATGCTGCTACTCTCAAATAATCTGTCAAGACCTAATAATGTATGGAGTGAATGTCGCAAATATCTGTCTGATGGTATACTTCATAATCACAGGTCTTCAATTGGTTTCGAAGGTAAATATCAACAAATACCTTATTTAACACATTTGTTTTTGACCATCATTTAATCTATATATTTTATTTTAATTGTAAATCAATCTTGCGTATTGGGATGCACAGGATACAGCATGGAACCAGAAGAGCTAGACAATGAAACATTGTTTGAGATTGAGCAAATGTTGCGTAGCAGAGGTAGTACCTTAAAGAACTTTCCGGGAATGCCTTATCCGTCTCATGAGTATCTTACTGCCGCTACAAACAGATTGATTAATGAAGAACTTAGATACGATCGGAATTCGTTAAAGCAACAGCATGCAGAATTGTTAGGCTGTTTGACAGTTGAACAGAAGTCTGTTTACGACAAAATTATAGGTTCTGTTAACAGTCAGGAAGGAGGAGTATTCTTTGTGTATGGATACGGTGGAACAGGAAAGACCTTTCTGTGGAAAACTCTTTCATCCGCTTTGCGAGGTCAAGGGAAGATTGTTTTGAATGTAGCATCAAGTGGTATCGCATCACTTCTGTTAAGTGGGGGTAGAACAGCCCATTCCAGATTTGTAATTCCCATAAATGTCACCGAGGACTCATTTTGCTCAATCACAAAAAATAGCCCGCTTGCTGAGTTATTGTGTAAAGCATCTATGATAATTTGGGACGAAGCTCCAATGATTCATAAACATTGTTTCGAAGCTCTGGATCGTACTTTAAGAGATATTCTACGATCAACAACACCTGATAGTGAGGAAAGGGTTTTTGGTGGGAAAGTGGTTGTGTTTGGTGGAGATTTTCGGCAAATTCTTCCTGTTATTCCTAAAGGTAGTAGACAAGACATAGTAAACGCTTCTTTGAATTCTTCTTATCTCTGGAATCATATACAAGTTTTGAACCTCACTGTAAACATGAGACTGAAAAGTGGTTCTTCTTCAAATTCTGATGATGTGGAAGACATGAGGGAGTTTGCTGATTGGCTTTTAGAAGTTGGAAATGGAACCCTTGGAGGAAGTAACGATGGAGAGGCTGAAATTTCAATCCCGGATGAGTTTTTAATTACAGAAGGTGATGATCCAGTTCTTTCTATTATCAAATCTATATATCCTGATGTTGTAAATAACTTGGACGAGCCATCATACCTTCAAGATAGGGCAATACTTGCTCCCACTCACGATGAGGTAAATAAAGTAAATGAAAGATTGTTGGAAATGGTTCCTGGTGATGAAGTTGTTTATTTGAGTTCCGATTGGACTGATAAATCTGATAACTTATCAGAAAGTGAAAGTGGTTTTGGATCTCCTGAGTTTTTGAATTCTCTTAAATTCTCGGGTATTCCTAATCATAGGTTGTGTTTAAAAGTTGGTGTTCCAATCATGTTACTTCGTAATATAGATCAACCCAATGGTTTGTGCAACGGAACAAGACTTACTGTACTTGAACTTAAGAAATCCTTGATCAAGTGTAGAGTTATAACAGGTACCAACATCGGTTTTGAAACTTTGATTCCACGTATGAAGTTGGAACCTTCAGACAAAACTCTTCCATTCAAGTTTACCAGAAAACAGTTTCCAATTGCTCTTTGTTTTGCGATGACTATCAACAAAAGTCAAGGTCAATCTTTATCTCAAGTTGGGTTGTTTCTACCGAGGCCAGTTTTCACACATGGCCAATTGTATGTTGCTTTTTCAAGAGTAAAGAACAAGAAGGGGTTAAAGGTGCTGATTTGTGATAAGGACATGAAGATCGGAACAACTACAAAAAATGTTGTTTACAAAGAAGCTCTTCAGAGTTTATGATTCCACGCTTTGTTTGTAATGTCTTTTTTAGAGCCGCATCTGTCTTTCAGTTTTATTGTGTATCTTTACTTCTGCAATGTTAATCGTTGTTACTGAAATATGTTATGTTAAACTAATTGGGCTTAATATCTGTTACAAATATGTAATATTCGGCCCATAGTTTTACTAATATTTTAAACTTGAAGCCCATTATTCATAGATATTAGGCATAATGTTTTACTTCGGTCCATAATATTAGGTATTTTGACTCGAAGGCTATTAAAACGTTATTTTAATTGGGCCAATACTATTAGCCCGTCCTGTGTTCTCAAATGCAATGTGTGTAAACCTAACATCTCATTTAAAATCTGAACCAAACTTCCTTTGATGAAAAAACATACAAAAAATATTTATATAGGAAAAAAACGATTAATGTGTCATGAAGATATATGAATGTAACTATACTAACTCAAGTACGGTTGCCAAAAAAATAACATTGCCTTTAGAAATTACAATGTAAGATGTGTAACTTATTTTTAAACAAATGTGCATAACTAGGGTTAAGAAAATTCTTATATGTTTTTCAGAATAACAAGTCATCTTTACGTTGTAAATCAACTTCATATTACTAAGTATCTCCTACGTTAGAGAAAAACATTTGTAAAAAATAACTCCTTTAGACCTTATTGCGCGTATCAATTATTATTAGATCATATTCCACTGTATTGACGATTTGACGATCCATATGTAATTTGTTCGGCCCATTCAGTTTATAGTCCATTAAGTAAACTCTCATTATATAATCCACATATATTATCAACATATCTTAAACTATGTTATGGGCCACTAAAGACATCCACACAAACGAATGAAAACGGCCCAAATTCCGGTTCTGTTCTATATATTGTGCAATTTTACTCTCACAAACTCACTAAAGATTTCACTAATCATTTCTCAAAACACACCAAGTAAATTCAAACATGGAACCTGTCAATCCTCAAAACTCACCGGAAACAAATCCCATGGTTTTGGGTCAGTCTGCCCAAAAATCTGAAGAAACTGTGAAGGACAAAGGAGATTGCATAATGGGTCTGATGAATCTGGTCGTTAAATCCAGGGGTTACGAAATGGAAATGAAAAGGTTACTTGAACAACACCGACAGTCCGTGCGTCAAGCAAGAGTCGATAAGTCAGCCGTTAGTGAATATGTCAAAGGCTTCCGTGGTAATGATGCAACTCTTTGCAGGTTGTTTCTCATAGAAGATGCTCAGAGGGATACCCTCACAGAAGTGAAGATAAACAATGCGTTAGCTGTTGTTGATGACAGCGTAGATCTGAAGACTGTTATCATCGATAGACTTTCTCATGCCTGATGAAGTAGTTAAGCGATTTGTGATTGGTTAATGTATGGGTGTTTTGGTGATCTATGTTTGGCTTTTGTATGATCAATCAGGCTAATGATTTAAATGTTTTAGTTTTATGAATTTACTAATTTTATCAATTTACTTTGTTCCCTTTTCTCTTTTTTTTCACTCTTTCATCAATAGGTTACAACTGATAACTATCTAATGGAAATTCTATAAACTAAAACAAACCGAAAAAATTTTAAATTAAACACGCATTTGTTTTATTATATGCAGATTTGTATATAAATTTTCAATGCACTAAAATTATAAGGATTGTAACAATGAAATGTTATCATTAAACTCTGAATATTGTGAAAATTCTTAATTCCATTTTATGATAATGATAATATTGTAGGAAAAACAAAGTTAAAGTAAATTATATTCCCAATACACTATATGACTGTCTGATTTCTGCTTTAGTCATCATTTTTTTGGGGAACCTGCAAGCCGTCAAAGTAACAGCTAATCTGATTCAATATAACAGCTACCATGTCCACGTATCTATGCAAAAAATACTTTAAATTAAAACAAATATATTATATTAATGTACATTAGTTAGGAGAAGTTACTAGAGGACATCAAAGGTCATGTAAAGGTAATTACATATACTTTAACCCTGTATATATATTACTTATATACTATTTCCACCTAAAGAACAATTACTTCCACCCAAACAAATTCCTGCAACTTACCGTCAAGTATATAAAAAAAGGTTTTTCATAATGTCTAACAACTTCATGCAGCAGGTGATGGTTGATCATGTCATAACTCAGATCAGGAACGAAGAACGTCGTAAAGCTGAGGCGGAGACCATGCTGAAGAACATGCGTGAAACTTATGATAAAGTATACTCTTACCTTCCTCATGTTAACAAGTTAGAAAAGAACAAAGCTAAGATACTTTGTGGTGCTGCTATCAATGATTTGAACGATTTGGAAAGTGACTACGATGAAGTGCTGGATGGTGTGATCGATGCATATGATAAAAGCATCAAGGATAAGAAATTGCTCATCGAGATGTTAGCTAAGATTTAAATTTAAATATTTGTGTTTTTATTTATGTCTATTTTGCTTTCTTTAGTAAGGAAAAAAACTTTTTGGATCCTACTTCAATGTTAACAGGGTGCACCTTAGTAAAGTATTAACGGATGATATTCCATATCTATATATCTTTGTGTTTTTTTCTTTGTGTATCTAAGTTTGATCTCTTTGTTTACTTAGACTTAAAATTTGGTGGAGTAAATGTTTGATAAAAAAGATCTCAGCTTGCATGTAATTATATTGGCTTGACTGACACAAGAAATTATATCTTTAAAAATGCGTTTGTATTAGTTGTTTACATATACATAGAGTCTCACGAAATAAGGTTTCGTAGGCACCTAACATGTTTTCACGAAACGTTTATGATAACTTTATTTGTTAATATGTTTCGTAGTTGATGTTAATTCTAAATTTCATATCATCTTTGAAAGAACTAAGAAGGTTGTGACACTTCTTACTTACTTTGAAAAAACTGATGATACTTTCGTACTAACAAAAGAATTTTTACAAACATAGTGTTCTTTTGACACCTTAGAAAGTTATAATATTAAAAAAAATTAATCTGAAAAATGGAGAACCTTTTTATCTAACCTTTTTTTCCTTTTTTAGAAATTTTTTTTGGTAAAATTAGGTCTTCTGTGTTTGACCTACCCTATGTAAACCTATGATATTGTCTTCTATTTAACTCATTCCTTCCAACAAGTAAAGCATTCAAATCACTTTCAAGTGTATAGATAAACTTCCTTTATTTTTCCAAACCTACAGAAACTGTCTACTTCAAAAATGGTGTTCCTTTGTTCCAAACTTTTCAATGTAAGAAGTTGGAAGTATTTGAAAGACTATTTCAAGAAAGAAAAGGAACTTAACAAAGATTATTTACCTAACTTTATCGAAAAGGTTTCGGTTGAACTAAACATGGAAAACACAATGAATGGAAAAGTTGAAACCATTTTGCAGTTCATAAATCAAGCGTTCGATGAAGCAAGAATTCTGATTACACATTGGGAAAAAGTTCCGTCTTCAGCAATAAAAGATGTTGCTATTGATTCTCTTCGAGATCTTTTACAGCATGAAGACACCTATCTTTATACATTCCAACTATTGCTGTTCTCATTCGAAGATGGTTGTACCAAAAAAAAAAAACTTCATAGTTAGTGTGACTAAAAACTAAGGTAATCTTGTATGCATTTCACTTTTCCTGGCTGTTGCTCAAATGAAAGAACATTTACAATGGTGTTGTTTTGTTTATGTATTGAAATGCAACACAGATTAATATTTAGTCTTACATCTTTCAATACACTTTCCCTTATAGTAGATGATAGTAACAGTTGTCAAAATCAAAATAATATGAAAAATAATAACATTGTTTTTTCATAGCCATTTTTATAGTCACGTGAAAAACGAAAATAATACAAAATGGCACTAGGAGTTCAAAGGATTATTATGGCCTTTTGTAACACATTTGAGTACAACGCATCTTTAATGAAAAGCCCAGCCAATTTAATAGGCCCAACTTCCTGAGTAAACTTGAGCCTTTCTTAGTTCTTACTAACGAGTAACGAAAAATAAATTCCATTCTTAAAAAAAAAAACAAAACGTACCGGAATGGATCTGTACAGTTATTACATAGGGTCCGGTAGTCATGCCTTACATGTGTGGTACACATCGAATCCTTTTTATTCCCATGTTGTTCAGAGTTATACTATAACTATTCTTATCTTACAACACATTAATTAGAGGTTCAATACACATATCTGTTCAAATTTACATTAGCGTGTACTATATTTGCAAACATTTCTACATTCCTTGCACTAAACTAAGGTTATATCCGATTTTTTCTAAAAACACCCGTGTAATCACGGGTCATTGCACTAGTGAGGGTAAAATATTTGAGCACACATCGTAACGTGGCCTACTACAAAATTTTAGCAATCGGTAGCACATAAAATTTGAATATTACCTCATTTGATAGTTTATTATAAGGGTTAATTGTTTCGTTATGTATTTAACTTTACCTCTTTTACTATTGTATGCAACCAACTTTCAAACGTTCTATTGTATGTATCGAACTTTTCAAAAATGTCTATTGTATTTATTGGGTGGCCTTTTTGCTGACAAATCAGCGCCACGTAGGATGACAAATCAGTGCCACGTCAGCATGATCGGTGCCACATCAGCAAAAAGGTCATCCAATACATAAAATAAACATTTTTGAAAAGTTCGATACATACAATAGAACGTTTGAAAGTTGGTTGCATACAATAGTAAAAGAGGTAAAGTTAAATACATAACGAAACAATTAACCCTTATTATAATTGGGAATTGATAATGACAGCCCTAATCGCTGTCAATGAGAAGAAAATTATGTATTTATCGAAGTTAAAGTTTTCCTTTTTAATCAAAATTATAATTAATAAATTGAGGTTTTGTATTTAATTCACTGAAACATTCCTTTTATTTGTGATGTATTAATTATGATTTTTAATAATAAAGGAAACTCTAAGTTTAATAAATGACTTCACGGAGTTCTTATTGACACCCCTAAGGGCTGTCAATATCATTTCCCTTGATAATTAAGTTGTTTAACACTCTTTCAACCGATCTCTTTATATTATGTCGGCTTAATTTACCGGTGACATATCACCACTTGCTATCACATAGGGTCACCCCCTACATCATATAGTTAAGAGAACTAAAATATGAATCTGAATCACATGAAAACTAATTTTAAGCTATCTATTTAATAAGTAGTTTAATATGCATATACAAAGTCAGATTATGCATGATATGTATAGAATCTTGACTTCGATATGCATTCAATAAAACATGTAAATATGAACAATAAGGGATGTGTGCGTAGGAGAGATAACAACTTTTTTTTTTTAATGAATTATTAAAATCATACCATCTTCTATAGGAAAAAAATAATTAAAAAAAAGAGAGCGTAGAGCCGTAGACCCATATAAATAGCATTAGTTCATGTGTCCAACTAATTGTTATTGCAACTAACAAATCATACGCACACTCTTATATCCCCAAAACAAACACAATGTGTACTTTAGAAAAGAATGGAAACATTTTCATCCTAACACTAACCGGCGAAGGCGAAAACGACGAACACCGCCTAGGCTCAACTCTCATCTCGTCCATCCAATCAGCCCTCTCGGACGCCAAGTCCCAATCCAATCCCGGCTCGGTTTTAATAACCATTGCAAAAGGTAAATACTTTTGTAATGGTTTTGACCTTAACTCAACCATATTTTCATCTCCGAATTCTAAAGGCGCCCTTGAAAAGGTCCTACACATGTTTGTCATATTCAAGCTTTTAGTCATGGACTTTGTGTCTCTTCCTATGCCCACAATTGCTATAGTTACTGGCCACGCGGTCACTGCAGGCGTTGTACTTGCCATGTGTCATGATTACGTGTTTATGCGTCGTGATAGAGGTGTTTTGTATATGAATGAGATTGAAATGGGGGTAACGTTGCCGGACTATGCAGTTGAGCTGGTTAGATGTAAAGTTTCTAAGCCAATATCACGAAGAAATGTTTTGTTAAGTGCGGTTAAGATGAAAGCTGACCAAGCGGTTGAGATAGGGATTGTTGATACGGCTTATGATACTCGAGAGAGTGCGGTTGAAGGTGGGGTGCGTGTAGGTGAAGAGTTGGCTAAGAGAAAGTTCGATGGCGAGGTGTATGCGGAAATACGTAAGTCTTTGTATCCGGGGTTATGTAACATGTTGAGATTGGGTTCCAAGCATTTGGTTAAGCCAAGGCTTTGAGTTGGCTCGTGTTACCTATGTCTTGAAGCCAAGAGCCCCTAAATATTATACGGAGAAGATTTATTTGGGGACACGACGCTTAAATCTGGGGGAAGTAAAAGAGATTATCATTACAATAGAAATTGTCTATTTTTCATGCTTTTTATCTTCGTAATTTTAAAATGCTTAAACTTATTTATTAAGTTGTTCATACTTATAAATGTGTATAAATGTGTATAAGATCCTCACATTCTGAAGTGTGAAAAGATTTAAATTAATAAAAGTATTTTTCACCATGTTTACATTTATAGTGGTGAAAAAGGTAAACAAAATATATACATAAAAGTGTGAAAATCATTTATAACACTCAAATTCTTCACGCTTCTCAAACGTGATGAAATTGAGTGTTGCAAAATTATTTATACGCTTTTATGTGTTGCAAATTTAGAATTTTTCCATGCTTGTAAATATGAACATTTTTTTCTTAAATTTGAACATATTACACACATCGGTAAGTGTGAGCAACTTGATTATATTTTCACACTTTTTAAAGCATGAATAAATTAGTGTGAACAATTAATATATTTGTTGTAGTGTAGCCATTATATTAACTGAAAATGTGTGAAGAATCGGTTACACTGTTCATATTGTAAAGGATATTACTAACTTACTAAGTCACGAGGAATTTGCGAAGCTTTTTAACGAAATGTAGCATACTTTGACAAATAAAAATTTAGAAAGTGAAATTTCCTAAAAAGTGCAAAGAAGTATACGACTATACAGAGTGCTCTCTTGGTTTATGGTTTGGTGTTTGTAAACTCTAGTTTTTTAGCTATGTAATAGTAATATCAATCATGAATATGAAACACATATGTTCTTTTGATTTTTTGAAGAGAGAAAGATTTGGTTGTTTTTGGGTTATTAGACAAATATTTCATTGCTACTTTATTTGTGAAAATGTTTAACAAAGTTACCGAACTTTTAATATGTTCGATTGAATTACTAAACTAAAATCATAAGTTAAATGACATGATATACGTTATAATATTTATAAGTTTAGTAACCTAATTAAATTATAAATTAAGTAAAATGATATGTGTGTATATTAATTATAAGTTAGATAAACTACATATCGTGATTTAGTAAGCTCAATAATTCAGTCAGACAAATTAATAGTTCAACAACTTATTTGAACATTTTCGCAAAGTAGAGTAACATATTTATGTATTAACCGTTGTTTTTAAATAAGCGTGTATATCATTTTATTAAAAATTTTTTTTTTTCAGAGACAAACATTGATTGAGAAAATGACAGCGTCTACCAATAAACATTCAAAAGAGTGAGGTGGGAGGCTTGCCCCCCTGGAGGTCTGGGGTTCGAGCCCAGACAGTGGTGTATGGGGGTAATTAAATTTAGCCGTTCAAAAAAAAAAAATGTAGAAGTGTCAAAAGAGTTGAACAATTTAAGTGGACATCCAAAATATCCTTATTAATTTGTCATTAAAAAATATAGATCGTGAAAATGAAAGTGATTGTTAAAAATAAATGCAAAATAAATTTTAGTGTTGAAAGATGATCATAAACATACATTTGTTGTAAAATAATAAAGACAAGAAGAATAAAGAGAAACCGAAAAAAGAATTGTATTATTCATCTCACCAAGGAGACATATATATAGTTACAAGATGGAGTAATCTACAAGTAATAAATCGTCTTCTAATATAATACAATCTCTAACTAATATAATAGATATGGACATCCATTCCATATTTATCCATAACACTCCCCCTTGAATGTCCATTGTAAAAAGATTATACCTCGTTAAAACCTTACTAGATAAAACCCGAAGGGACAAAAATCTAGTGAAGGAAAAAGAGTACATAATTCTTTCAATACGCTTGGGGATGTTGCCTCATTAAAAACCTTGCTAGAAAAACCCAGTGGGACAAAATCATAGTCAAGGGAAAAAGAGTGTAACGCGTATTTTCTCCCCCTGATAACCACATCAATTGATCTTATAACTTGTACAAACTTGTTGACGGCTAATATCATCACATTTTACTCTTTCTTAATCCATGAGTAAATTATCAAATTCACAAAATAAGTTATCGCTCCATCATCATTGATGTATTAATCCTCCCGTGTGAGCAATACAACTAATACCTTTCAAAAGAAACAAGCCATAACTCGGCAACAAATTTCCTCGTATGAATAGGTATAAATCTAAACGCGCAATGATAATTAAATAATATATTTCTTGACCACTAATTTCCTTGTCATCCTTCAGGGGTCGAAAGGAAACAAATAATCATACAATCATTGAAGTGCTTAGTGAATGTAGTTAGCCCATAAAGTCTTATTAGCACTTCTTATATAGGTTTCTATTATGGCACAAATATTACGTCATTAGGATGCTTCAATCCTTAACCCATGATAGAACAAAATCATTCATCTCAATTTTTTTAATGAATACCAATCGCCTTTGGAAGCTTCCAAATAGTTCTAATAATATATGAATTCTGCTAACACAATCATTTTATATAGTATATTCTTCTCAAGAAATATTCCGAGAATAATTTTATCATATATGTGCCAAAATGATTTTTATTGATATACGGTCTTATTCAATTTAACAAATGTTGTTCTCGAGAACTCTTTCCTTTTATCTTAAAGACTTTTAGATCATGAATCATTCCTCGAGAATTTTTTCCTTTTATCTTAAGGACTTTTAGATCATGAATCATTCTTTAATAATTTCATATCCTTCATGGAATTCCAATAATAATAATTGAGCTCTAATAATATTCAATAGACGCAATTCACTTTTCTTTTTTTATTGCCATACTTTCTAAAAAATCAATAAAATTGTTGCATCCACCAATTTAAACTATCTCCTCATAAATAAATCTCAGTCTTTGCAATGAATCTTTGTATCACCACTCTTGCCTTATATCTCATAATTTCATTCTCATTGGGCTTTTTACATCAAGACTGATTTATATATGATATATTTTACACTTTTAAGTGTATAGAACTTAATCCAAACCATCTCATATCAAGAGATTATATTTCATGCGTCTTTTCATATTGGCCAATAATTTCAACATCTGCACTTCTTAGCAGGAATACTTTTACGATCCTCGTTAACCACATATAGCGCTAAATTATACAAAATTATTAACGACGTCGATTTCATTTATTCGATTCCACACTTTATGAGACACGATATAAATTATTAAGATCTTTTCACTATTCGAATTTTCACTTGGGGTACCCAAGGTTCATCAAGAACTTTTATGTCTAGTGTCTCTCCATTAAACTCTTATGGGGTCTTATTACCTCGATTTGACCATCTTAATTTATTGCTCCCTTTTTCTTCGAGGATTTTATTTAGAATCGATTAATATATCACATTTCACATGTTGTGAACTTATTATCAATCATAACCGGAGCATAGCAGCTTATATAGGTGACCTAGTCACTTAAATTTGGTCAACGAATATGTCTGACAACTATTTAATATGAATTATCATTTGAACTTTGAGTTTATTCTTCACCATGAGGATCAATATCAGATTGTGATAATTCAAGTTTATGCTGCTTATCCTCTCCCCATACATATTCTCAACATTTTTTCACATCTAGACGTTGTGCATTGTGGTGGAGCAACTAAAATATATATTGCACAAACAAAACTCTTAAGATGTGATATAACTTTTTCATATCAATTATCAAGGGGAGAAATTATAATCTTGTTGGCCCGATGCGAATTCATATTATTTCATGTTTACTAACATGGCCCCATACTATAAGTAATAGTTATGCTCTCATCATGACAATAATCATGTTGTATACTAAATACACTTGTTAGTGTTTCGACTAAAGTAATCGGTGTATGAACTAATAAATGTTCAATAATTATTACAATCAACCAAAATGCTAAGAATGTGATTCATCATAATATACATGCACCGACATTGCCAAAACAAATATGATCTCTAGAATATGTACTCGCGATCTCAATAGGCGAGTCACTTAATTATGCAAACTCTAGGTTGCAATTTTCTTCACCATTTGGACGATGCATCGATTTAAAATTCTAAATGGTCCATGAGGTATATATATAGGCCTTCATATATCCCCTTATCATATCCGTAATCTTAAGGAATTCAATTCCAAGTTTAGTTGGTGATCATTAACTTTCTCTGAGAGCATTCAACTCATTTCAAAATCACAACTTTGATTGAAGAACTTCTTAGTTCTTATATACCTTTCGCATCATCCTTGACTCGGGATGGTTTAACCGGTCATGCCAATTTATATAATAATCAAGGTCCATTAAACATCATGTTTATGACCATAGTTTCTTCAATCGCACTTGACTTTTTTTTAAAAAAAAAAATCAGATTTCACAAGATAAATAATGTATGCATCAATAATTAGTATTCTTCTTTCCCGATGCATGCATTATCGCTTAAACAATGCTTCATAATGAAAGTAACTGAGTTTTCACCATTTGTGGTCAATCAAATTCTTAATTTTGATATTCTCAAATAAGCACACACATATATATAGCATATAAGTCAAATATCAATAACACTATCAAAACTATTTTCACATGCTTAAATATAAGCATCTAGATTACCAAGTCTAGTTATATATTACAAATTCAAATCATGTAGACTCGTGTGTTATAGTATACTAACATAAAAATATAAGACAGACAATGTATCGCTTTATATCATGCCATGAGGATCATAATAATTACCAGATGCTTTAACATTATCCAAATGATAATCAGATTCGTAGATGAATCGAATCAGAAAAACTGAGAGCCCTAACCATAGAACGTATCGCATGCTTAACATCAATCATCATTTTGCACAGTGATATATATGCAAGAGTAAACGTGCAACACATAAACCTAGAGGTACAATGATTTCCATATATGAACCAAAAGCCAATTAACATATACCCATTCAAATAATTAATGTACTTGGTAACATCAATAGATATTTAATTCGTATGAACATATCTAATGTGCGCAAGTATAATAAGTATTGCCCGAGTCTTATCATCCATATCCCTACTCATTAATAGATAAAATTTTGCTACAAAATATAACCGGTTTAGACATCTTTCAAAGTCTTTTCATCATAAGCTCATTATTTTACTCAGTGCCTAAAAATCACCGATTCAAAACTTCCCTTAATACACTTATCAATATATTTCTCATAAATAATATTATCGTCGTAAATAAAGTGGGAAGTAATTACATGGTCGAGTTTAACTTAATCATCGATTTAAATCGTACAACCTTAATTGGGTGAAATTATTTTATGACGGATTTTAGAAGTTTTACCAATTCGATATCATATCTAAACATACCTTGTATTATATTTCATATATATAGTCTTTATAAAATAATCATGTCTACAATACAAGACAATACGTATAGTTCCTTAAAATACTGTCAACGTCATATAACCAAATTATATATTTTCATGCAATAAACAACCCTATTAAGTAGATTCATTATTTGCTTTACAATAAAGCTTTTAAGATTATTTCAATACATAAATATATATGACTTAAGCTGTTTATCTGTTAATCCATTGTATCTTCAAAATCGTTTTCATACCTTTTATGTTTTAACTAATAAAAGTAAATGTCACTAAGTCAATTTGCAACAACCGATAAAATCATGTGTAAGTCCCCTAGTTTTAGGATCGATAACTTCGTTATCTGTAGTATTAAGGTGCGGAATCCCTTAATACGGTGTTATCTTACTAACAACGAATATGTTCGTATTGCGTTTAATAAGACTTAGCTTTAAACGATAAATCGTCAAAGCCTAGTCGTTAGGATTAAGTTTTCTCTGAGTTTTTCGAATTCGCAGATCAGAAATATGGCAAAAGTTATGTTTTTCACGGAGTGCAAAACATTATATACTATGGTCTCGGCTCGGCTCGCATGGGCCTGCGAGTTCGGTCCAACTCGCAGCCCAAGCCCAATAAAGGACTCGGCTCGCCAGACTCAACCTACACGAGTTCAGATCTCACCTCACAGCTCGACTCGCTGCGACCTGAGATCTCGACTCGCTACGCATCAAACGTCTATTATTTATTTTGTATTTAATTATTCGTCTAACTTAACAAAACAATATGTTTAACGAATATCACTAACAAAACAAATATTCTTTTACAAATCCAAACCAATATACAAACATAATAATAATTACACTAGTCCTATTTCAAGCTAGATCTGTTGTCACACTCTATGTCCCAACAGACTCCCCCTTGACAATAGCTCTAGCGTCTTTATCTTCACGCTTGTCTTTGGTCTTCATTTGTAAATCTTACTGCCTGCGTAAATCTTCATCTTGATACACGTCTTAACCATCATCTGATAATCTCGTCCTAAATCACCCCATGCGTCTGTCGTCAAGATTCTATTTTCATTCAACTTAATCAAATCTTTCTTCGACATGTTCATTAGGTGTCGATGGTCATAGACTCTGAAGATTTCTCTTTCACCACCGTCAACCTCATCATCAGCTTCAACCATAACAGCTTCTCCAGTTCCTGAATCTACATGACATCTCTTCATATTACCCAGAATATCTTGTGGCATTGTCTTCAGTGGAATCTGCTGTATGCATCTAACAGCTGGATATATCTTCTTCCTTCTTCTTCTTCCTGTTCTTTGACTTCTCTCTTGTAATTTCATAGTTTTTCCCTTTCTTGGCTTAATCTGAACAAACTTATTCGTACCAACCTCATGTCTAATGATTCTTTCAACACGATCAGCATAATCATCACGACTTGGATTGTTAATCTCTAATCTAGCCAAATCACGTATTTCATAACGTGGTAGAGAACTAAAAACTGCAAGCTTTCTTTCAAAATATTGAACTCCGTCAAACCTTTTAATCGCAAAAAGCTTTAGTTCTGAGTCAAAGTACCAACCAATAATCCCTTTACGTGGTACACGCTTTTTCGTAACATCAACTTCAGAAATTCCAATCTTCTTCTTCTTCTTTGGAAGTTTCCTAAGTACAACAGCAGGATTTTTGGTTTGAACAAGAACTTTTTCTTCTTCATCAGAGGTTGAATCATCAATATCTTCATCTATATCGACAATTGTTGGACCTTGTTCATTTTCAATAACAACTTCTGTCCTAGATGGGCTCACATGGTGTTCATCAATGTTTGCATCTAGATCTACACCCATGTCTTGCACATTCTCAGGTACAGCAGTCCAATCTGTAGGTGGTTGGAATTCTCCATCCTCAAGATCATAATCAATATCTTCATCTATCTCATCAAAAATATCATCTTCCGAATCAGATAGATCAAGCATCTCTAATCCTAAGAGAAAACCACAAATACAAATAAATATTAATAATTAAAATTCTCTTATCAATTTCCCTGAATCAACCTAAGAATTTCTTTATTAATTCTTTTGTATATTTTAACCTAAAATATAAACGCAATTTACATATAACTTATAAAATCTTTTATTGATTACCCTGAATCAATCCAAAATTTCTTAAGTCTACTTAACAAATATTAATTAATTTTAAATTCTAATGCATTGTGAATAATCACCAAACATTTAAATTTACTATTAATTAACTTATATAATTTCCAAGTGTTAATTGATCTAATTCATTATCAATTTAACCTTTAAATTATATATAATTTGTCTAGTTAATACGAATACATTTTTAACTTGTTAATTACTTATATACCTTACGGTCTTAAGTCCATAATCAAATCTAAAATGCATATGTTATCATAAAATTTTGACCGCCGAAATTAATCGGAACACGCCGCTCGACTACTCAATGAGTCGGAAGTCTTTCGATCACTATTTTATCTTAACATAATTATATAAACTTAAATTACCCAACATATTTTACTTAAAATAATAATAACCCTAAGCCAAATATATTTACACAATAATTAAGTTTACATTTGTTCACTACAAACTATTACAAATATTACAGTACTATGATAATACTAAGCTATCTTACCAGCTTCAGTATCACCCGGTACAGTCTTATCTGCACTTGTATCCACTCCAGAACCACTAGCACCAGCACCAGACTCCCCCTGAATAGTAGCTTGCTCACCAGTCTTTGAAGGACCAGTCTGCTCACCACTCGGTGCATTGGGATCATCGTCCTTGTCTTGATCTCTCTTCCTCTTCAACTCATTTTCTCTGCAAGACTCCAGATATACCAATATCTCCCCCTGAGTAGACTGTCCTGAATGCGATCTCAAGACCAGACTCTCTAAAGAAGATAACTTCAGTCTCTGTACGTTGAAGTCCGCAAGCAAAGTCTCATGAGTCTTCATCAACAGATTGTACGATTCACTCTGCTTGAGAATCTGCTGTGAAAGAAGAAGATTGCTCGACACCAGCTCTGGAATCTGAGAAGTAAGCTTCTCTAAATCCTTTACCCTCGACTCTAAGGATGTAATCCTTTCAGCATCAGTCGTCGGAGTAACAGTTATCGTTCTTGGTCCAGGCGGTGTAAGAGACTCAATATGCCAGTCTCTGGTAAGCGGTGTATGAGGTTGAGACAAAGCTTGCGTAAGCAAACTTGTCGCAAATCTAGATGTTTTGTTCGTTGGAAAATTAGCTCCACGAACTAGATCAGCAACCTCATGCTGTAAAGTTAAACACAATTGAAATCAGTTATTGTTACAGATTACTCTGTCTCAAACTCTAATTAATTGCATAACACTCATAGTTATAGAACTTATATCTCATACCTGAAGCGGTAAAGATATCGATTCAGTAACCACCGGTGCATCCATCTCCACCTGTGGTGTATCCTGAGCAACTGTATACAGAATTAACTGTCTCAGTTCAACTCCTGATAAACAACAAGTTAAGATTATTTAACTTTTATAATCAATACTAACCTTCTCGAATAGTAAGCGTTCTCGGACGCTTCATCAAAGGAATCTCAACTTCCTCAATACCTTCCTCCAGAATACTCTTACCTTTTCTCTTCCTTTCAGAAGCAGATGGAGAAGGAGAAGGTGTATTCTCAGAATCTTCATCTGAAGCCGTCTCACCATCACGACCTCCAGATGATCTAACAGGATCCTAAAGTTTAAACATATTAAACATTTATGATTAGCGTAAGCTCGATCATACAAGTTCTATATATTTAAGATTAATCAGATATAATACCTCAGTCGGTACTTCAACTGATCTATCAAGCTGTATCTGCTCATCCTCAAGTAATATAACTTCGGGATTTGCAGCATCAGCTTCAGCTTCCTGTTCGGTTAATGATATTTATATTTTAAAATCAGAAATAATATCCAATTTACTAAATATCTAATATCCATATAATAATATTATACATCTATGATTAATAAAAACAATCTATCAACTAAGCATCTATATTATTACATAAATAAAAGATTACCTCAGGTGGTGCTAAATAACTCTCAATATCTTGAAGCAAAGGATTGGTCGCATCGTCATTCTGCTCCAAAACCTCTTGCACAACCTGTGCAGCAACCTCTTGGTTCACTTGCTGATCAACCTGACCAACCTGAATAAGAACATCCTCAAGGAGCCCTTGTGGATCTTCAGGTTGAGCTTCCTCAGCTGCAGGTTCTGGTACAACATCAGCAATAGCAGCAACAGCAGGAACAACGTCCAACCACCCATGATTTGGCGGTGCAACGTAGTTGGGATCAACAATATATCCGAAAAGTTTGATCGTGCTAGAAAACGTAGAATATCAGCAACCCTGTCAGCCCGCTTGGCCTCAAGGTTCAGATCAACCAAAATGTTGTGACCCTTATCAAATGCTCTAGCCATATCTGTAAAATAAACACAAACAACTGATATAATTTAATGCACGATTAAAAATATTTAAACTATTACGTATTATGAATCAAGATTCATCAAACATCTTAGTTTAAAATTGAAATTATATATAACTTGTTACAAAAATAGTCTCAAGTCGTATATAAAAATTTAACTTATAACTAAAAAGTCTTAAGTCTAATTTAAATTAATTAAATAAAAGTTATTACAAAAAAAAATTAAAATGTTTGTAAATTCCGGACTCGCATAAACTGGCCTAACGAGTTGAGGTCAACTCGTTTTGCTTATCAACTCGCTTTACTCATCAACTCGCTACATTGATCAACTCGCTAAACTTATCAACTCGCTAAACTTATCAAGCAGCTATTGAAGTGAACTCGCTAATCTCATCGTTCGATGAACTGCCGTCGCGAATTTACACTTAAAATCGATTCATCTGTTGATTTTAACATGATCTATCGATTGATTTACGTTTATTAATGTTCGTTTAACATAAACCCTAAAGATCTATGTCCAATAACATTGTAATCGACTCAAATCGATTAAACTTTTAAAACCGAAACCCTAAGTTTATAAAAACTTTCGATTTCGTGCAATTTAAACGGTGAAATCCGTTGATATATACCTCAAAATGTTCGTAATTTGAAGGTGTATAAAGTCTACGGATTGAAAAACTCGTTCCCGTACTCTAAAATTCGAAATCAAACGAAAAGTGAAAATCGCCTCGTTTCGCCTTTTGACGGATTCGCAAAGTGTAGTGAACTCGCGAGGTTTGTGTGGGTTCGGTGGGTTGGTTTGACTCGTTTGACCCCCTTTATACTATATATCCGATTCGCGAGATTTAAGTGGACTCGCAAGTTGATGCCAACTTGTAGAAACAATTAAAAACGCGAATGTAATGCTAAGTATAAATAAAAACCCGATATTTTACAAGTCTAAATTATAATTAATTTTCACTTGTATTTGTCACATTGTTCAACTCAAAAATATACAGTATAATTGAATTCCGAAGGGTAAATTCAGATAAACATAAAAACTGAAATAAATAAAAATACAACGATATAAACATTGGTATCAAGTACCATTTTATTAATCACTTGATCAAAATAAAATACATAAACAAAATGAATAAGAATTTATCTGCTTAGGGATCATATTAGAAAGAATAAGCAATTAATTATATATTTAAAAGTCTAAACAGATTAGTAGTATACATACCTCATGAAATTCTAATAAATTACTGTAAAATTACAACTAAATTTATCATTTATACATTTATATTTATAAAACTATATCTTAGGTACCTTTATCCACACAGCATAATGAATAAATGCATTACTCACATAAAGTGAATATTTTAATTATAGATAGTTCAAGACAATTACCAGTATTATGATCCACATAAACAAATTAGACTCAATTTTCTAAGCAAACTATTTATTGTTAGTATGAGTATTATCAAGTGCTTCATATTATATTGTAACACCCGTCCTTTTTCAAACAATACGATGATGTATTTTATTACCGGAAGCGTCAGTCCCAAAACAAGCATTTCATTTTCAAACATAAAATTCCTGCTTATTTCAAACATATAAATAATTATTATAAACATATAAATTTTAAACACAATCATTGGGTGTTATTGAATCCAAAAACAACATTGATTTAGCAAAATCAATATCAGAGTAATACGCAAGGTCGTCAAACAATCCATTCCAGCCACCAACCTCTTGCCCAGCAATTTAAACAATCATAATCTGCAAGAAGTGGGAATGTGGGGGTTAGCTCAAAGCTAAGTGAGATAGAACTGTAACCGACAGTCCAACTCAGATATAACACATCAGTTTACAATAAGTAATCATAAACGCAACAACAACAATGTTTACATCATCAAGCACTGTAAACACACAAGCACTAAAGAGGACCGGTGGTCCTTGAGGAACCCTCAAGCCGCGGTGGCCCTCAAGCGACACTTAGTAAACCCCACTGAGCTGCAGGCCAATACAGCGGTTTACCGATAGCCTGTTACTATTATCTCACACGACTAAGATTCCCATTAACGATGAGTACAAGGAATCCTTCATCGTCCAAACAATAGTAACCAATGCCCAACATACGTTGACCTCTTTATTAACACATATACGCCTCAATGGCCATATAGCACTTAACACAATTATAATCATAACAGATTAATAATTAGTCAACAATAACATATACGGTTACCCGTTGTAACCAAACATGTTATAACTCAATCACACTGAAGGTACAGGTCCACTCACCGATACCTCAGATGTCCACTCAGTAGTCTAATGTCACTGAGTCTTCTGCTGATCTGAGAATACAACAGAATATCACAAGTTAGTAACTTGTTTCAACATTTCAATGTTTCAACATAATAAATGCTACTCAAACGGAAATAATCTCTTTATATCATTTCATTTATAAGTATACAACTTATCCCATAAATATAACATATCATATATGTCAAAACATATATTTTAAATAAAAAGTGCCACTAAAACTACTGTTAAGTGCCACTAAAGTACCTTTCAAGTGAAAGAATAAAATTATCAAAGATGGCACTTAACACTTACGCATTTTCAAAATTTACAAAACACTTCTTACCAAAAACACTAAGCAACGCGATCCGGGAAAACAAGGGCAGGATCGCGTTCCCCTTTAGAAATAGTTCTGTAACCATTTTACACTACGAAACGCGATCCGGAAACGAGGGCGGGATCGCGTTCGCAAGAACAAAATCCGACTATAATGAAATAACACTATGGAACGCGATCCGGGTTCAAAGCTGGGATCGCGTTTGCAAGTTTAAAAACGACCTGCACTTATCTTCATGGGTTTAACCCGAATCAAAACAACCCAAATCAACAAACCAAGTATCTAATCGATTATAACAACCAACAAAGAACATATAGCATCATATATCATCATTTATATCATCAAATAACACACATAATCACAAACCCTAAGAATTTGCATATATATATATATATATACGAAGAACACTTACAATTCAAAGATGGTGGTGATGTTAAACTGATGATGATGATGAAGATTAAGCAACAAGATCACAAGCAATCACTCTCTTTCTTTTCTCTTTGATTTCTTTGATATATGTATGTATGTGTGTAAAATGAGATGAGATAGAGAAAAAGATCAAAAAGGAAATAAAGAAGAAGTAGGTCGATCACCTCCCTTTTAACCCACTTCCACACAGTACAATTATACCCCTTCTAAGCCTATTGTCTGGAACCCGAAAATACCCGCGAGACAAAGTATTTTATTTTACCGTCAAGCTTAACTATTTAAAACAAATATTATTTTACTAGTCACAATAATTCCTGTGACTCTTTCACCTATTTATTTTCAAATAACAAATAATATAAATTCCTAACTTATTTTAATAATCATTTAAATTCGGAAAAATACCATAAACGTCTAGGCCCGGTAACAGGATGTTACAAATCTTCCCTCCTTAAAGAGATTTCGTCTTCGAAATCTGATCCAACTCGAAATCCATGATTAGGTAATCACATAACATCCACAAGGATCAATTAGTATACCGGATCACACTTGAAACAAAATTATCTAAATCCATAATCGATATATATATATATCCAATCCAAGATAATCCAACGATATAATGATTTCAAATCATTTCACAATTCTAAAATCTCCGAATAAACAAATAGTTAACACTCAAAAGTTTTAATTAGGATCACATCTCGAAATCTCAAACAACTGAATTCAACACAAGATTATGCAATCTTTAATCCACTAGTAATGTTCAATAGAAATTTCCAATTTCATATTATAATATATCAAGTCGTCTAACTAAATAGTTCTCAATCAATCCATTAAGTCCGAAAAGAATTTCAAACGCATAGGATAAATCTTGTCGCAATTCCGCAACAATTCCAATTAACCTCAAGTCTCAAAATCAAATCTTTGATTTAATCTAACCATCACCCATATCCCCATGAGTTTAAGGTAAAACCACCATTACAAACTCCAAGTCAAGGATAGAATAATTCCTACTCATAGCTTAGGCTATCATAGGCATAAACAATAATCAAGTCTCATTACGTCTCAACACGATTCAATCATAGGATATGTATCAACACTTTATAGGATCTTAAATCCATCGGATAGTACAAGATCAAATCTGACATAACAACAGTTCCAATGTCAAATAAACATCCACTGTTCAATCCACAGTTAATTCCAAGACAATCAATCTGTCATATCTGTCATGTCAAATCACACAACACATCCGAGATAAGTCTAATCATCCATTTCCCGAACCTCATTACCTAGACTTAACAAATTAATGTCTCAAGCAAAACATGTCAAAATCTTATTAAAATAAAAATTGACACTACACCATTCAACCGCAATATAACCCACTATCCAATATAAATTCTAGTCACCGACATGGTAACCTAGATTATCTACTATCAATTAATTCTACTATAAAAGAATTAACATCTACAGGGGATCAATTCAGTTATCACACAATGCACAAATATAAAGCGCAATTAACTCTAAATCACATAAACATATGATAGTACAGAGTTAATACAGAAGTACCTGGAATGATGTCAGGCAATCTAACAGTTTGTCGACTGTCATAAAAGGAACTCTATCAGCAACTGATGACGAATTTTCACACTTATAGCAAGAAAATGACGACCTCCCGACCAACTCTGACTCCTATCTCTTAGCCTCTGGACACTGATTTGCTCGATGATTCTCTTTGTGACAACTCCAACAAACATGACCAGAATAATCACAATCCTTAGCAACATGCCCAAACACGCCACTTTTAATGCATCTGGCAGTCTGAGAATTACACCGCCCGATATGTCTGGTTTTACATTTAAAGCACCATTTGGGTTTATCAACTGAACCCTTACGGTCACTCTGCCATTTTCGTTTACCCTTACTAGAAGAATCACACTCAGATTGATGCAAAACCATTTCTCTGCTTCGAGCATCCTGAGCCCGCAAGTCACAATCCACTGAACGAGCCAAATCAAAAGCCCGTGAAAGCGAATCTGCTAATCTCACTGTTGCCCGATAATCCGGTGGCAATGTTCTAACAAAATGATCAATCTTAGTCCTATCAGTTGGGACCCACTGTTGAACAAATCTCAATTTCTCTGTAAACTGATTAATCAACTCATCAATAGTCATTTGATCAGTCAGGTGAAGTTCCATGAACTCGTCTCTAATACGCGATATATCAAAATCAGAACAATATCGTTTACATATCTCGGTATAAAAATCTAACCATTTGATAGAAGCTTTCTGCTGTGGAGTCAAAACTGCTGTAACAGAATCCCACCAATTCATTGCTTGACCCTTCAAAAGTTGAACAGCATAAGGAACTTTATCCTCTTCTCTGCACTGACACACTTCAAATTTCTTCTCAATATCTCGCAACCAATCCAAAGTAACTAAAAGAATTTGAACTGTCCTGAAATTTCGAAGGTTTACACGACATGAATGTGGTAAAAGAACAAACTTTCTGCTGAGAAGATCCAGCCTGCCCATGTCTATCATTCTGTATTTCCAAAGAAGAAGTATCCATCCGAGAGGCACTATAAGGAGCATTGGTCGGGTTATCATATTCTGCCATATCTGTATCAAGAAAACAACAATCTCGCAACTTGTTAATGGTTAGTACATAACACGCTAACCACTTTCTCATGCGACACTAAACCCACACAATGGAATGTTTGACAAAACACAATTAGATTTGGGATTGAACGTTACCAAAGTTCAATTCGCCCAAACCTATGCTCTGATACCACTTGTAACACCCGTCCTTTTTCAAACAATACGATGATGTATTTTATTACCGGAAGCGTCAGTCCCAAAACAAGCATTTCATTTTCAAACATAAAATAACCTGCTTATTTCAAACATATAAATAATTATTATAAACATATAAATTTTAAACACAATCATTGGGTGTTATTGAATCCAAAAACAACATTGATTTAGCAAAATCAATATCAGAGTAATACGCAAGGTCATCAAACAATCCATTCCAGCCACCAACCTCTTGCCCAGCAATTTAAACAATCATAATCTGCAAGAAGTGGGAATGTGGGGGTTAGCTCAAAGCTAAGTGAGATAGAACTGTAACCGACAGTCCAACTCAAATATAACACATCAGTTTACAATAAGTAATCATAAACGCAACAACAACAATGTTTACATCATCAAGCACTGTAAACACACAAGCACTAAAGAGGACCGGTGGTCCTTGAGGAACCCTCAAGCCGCGGTGGCCCTCAAGCGACACTTAGTAAACCCCACTGAGCTGCAGGCCAATACAGCGGTTTACCGATAGCCTGTTACTATTATCTCACACGACTAAGATTCCCATTAACGATGAGTACAAGGAATCCTTCATCGTCCAAACAATAGTAACCAATGCCCAACATACGTTGACCTCTTTATTAACACATATACGCCTCAATGGCCATATAGCACTTAACACAATTATAATCATAACAGATTAATAATTAGTCAACAATAACATATACGGTTACCCGTTGTAACCAAACATGTTATAACTCAATCACACTGAAGGTACAGGTCCACTCACCGATACCTCAGATGTCCACTCAGTAGTCTAATGTCACTGAGTCTTCTGCTGATCTGAGAATACAACAGAATATCACAAGTTAGTAACTTGTTTCAACATTTCAATGTTTCAACATAATAAATGCTACTCAAACGGAAATAATCTCTTTATATCATTTCATTTATAAGTATACAACTTATCCCATAAATATAACATATCATATATGTCAAAACATATATTTTAAATAAAAAGTGCCACTAAAACTACTGTTAAGTGCCACTAAAGTACCTTTCAAGTGAAAGAATAAAATTATCAAAGATGGCACTTAACACTTACGCATTTTCAAAATTTACAAAACACTTCTTACCAAAAACACTAAGCAACGCGATCCGGGAAAACAAGGGCAGGATCGCGTTCCCCTTTAGAAATAGTTCTGTAACCATTTTACACTACGAAACGCGATCCGGAAACGAGGGCGGGATCACGTTCGCAAGAACAAAATCCGACTATAATGAAATAACACTATGGAACGCGATCCGGGTTCAAAGCTGGGATCGCGTTTGCAAGTTTAAAAACGACCTGCACTTATCTTCATGGGTTTAACCCGAATCAAAACAACCCAAATCAACAAACCAAGTATCTAATCGATTATAACAACCAACAAAGAACATATAGCATCATATATCATCATTTATATCATCAAATAACACACATAATCACAAACCCTAAGAATTTGCATATATATATATATACGAAGAACACTTACAATTCAAAGATGGTGGTGATGTTAAACTGATGATGATGATGAAGATTAAGCAACAAGATCACAAGCAATCACTCTCTTTCTTTTCTCTTTGATTTCTTTGATATATGTATGTATGTGTGTAAAATGAGATGAGATAGAGAAAAAGATCAAAAAGGAAATAAAGAAGAAGTAGGTCGATCACCTCCCTTTTAACCCACTTCCACACAGTACAATTATACCCCTTCTAAGCCTATTGTCTGGAACCCGAAAATACCCGCGAGACAAAGTATTTTATTTTACCGTCAAGCTTAACTATTTAAAACAAATATTATTTTACTAGTCACAATAATTCCTGTGACTCTTTCACCTATTTATTTTCAAATAACCAATAATATAAATTCCTAACTTATTTTAATAATCATTTAAATTCGGAAAAATACCATAAACGTCTAGGCCCGGTAACAGGATGTTACATATATGACATACTGAAGAATTCAAGTAAAACACATAACACTGCATCATTAAATTTTCAAGGTAGCGGTTACTAAATGATGTATCTTTTCGAAACATATAACATACACTTGAATTTTTTAAGGTTAGACAAATATCAAACATACTTTGAATATGCTATGTTATCTAAGTCTGTACGTAGTACAACAGAAGATCCCTTCTAGCATAATTCAAAATATATTCGAGAATATTAATTTAATTAAAGGTTTCAGTTCTGTACTTAGTACAACAAAGTTACCAGTAATTAAGTTAATACCCATATTGCTACTATTTGTCAATTCAAATTAATATGTATGATAACAGTGTATGGCAATACCATCATTCAACAATTAAGACTTAATGTCATACATCATAGAATAGTAACACAAAATAATAAACAAGTAGTTAATTTACTTCTTAAGGCTTAGAAAATTTCATATAATTTGCCTACCAGTACATCATATGATGAATCCATCTAAAGTTTTACTAAAAATAGAAAAATTATAACTTGTGGATATAGGTGTATAATCAAATAAATATAAACACATACCTGATAGAACCGCTGTAGTTCTAAAGCAACTTTATTTGAACCTACTATCATATCATACTTAGGACTTAAGCTTATTATTGTGAAGCTTATTCTCCTAATGTACTATCATTTCCCTTAGTTTTTGCAAATAAAAACTTAAATGAAGGCGATTCCCCTTAGGTAACAAGCAAATAAATGCCATACGCCTCTTTTTTTTTTTTTTTTTAATGAACACAGAAATACTAACTATTACAAAAATACCCTTGGAAGACTAATCACTCTGGATTTCTCATTCCGTTTAGTTGAACCAACGTTTCAAATCTTGCTCTGTCGAACGCCTTTGTGTATAAGTCTGCTAAGTTATCCAATGATGGAACCTTAACTAACTTTATCAATTTCTTCTCAGCACAATCTCTAATAAAATGATGTCGAATATCAATATGCTTAGTTTTACTGTGCTTCACTGGATTATTGGTGATCGACATAGTAGATTCGTTATCAATCATCATAGGAGTATTGGTTATATTTAACCCGTAATCCCGCAGTTGCTGTTGAATCCAAAGTACTTGTGAGCAACAGCTGCCAGCTGCAACATACTCAGCTTCACATGTAGAAATGGCTACCGAGGTTTGCTTCTTGCACTGCCAGGATACTAATCTACCTCCTAGGAATTGACATCCTCCGGTCGTAGATTTCCTATTCTGATTGCATCCTCCATAATCCGAATCAGTATAAGCTACGAGATCTAAGTCTCCATCAATCGGATACCAAAGACCCAGCTTAGGTTTCCCTTTGAGGTAACGAAAGATCCGTTTAACAGCTTGCATGTGTGACTCTTTCGTATTAGCCTGATATCTTGCACATAAACAAACAGCAAACATTATGTCAGGCCTAGAGGCTGTAAGATACATTAGTGATCCGATCATGGCTCTATAAAGAGTTGGATCCACATCGCTATCACTCGATGTATCTGGACCTAGTCCATGATTGACTGGAATTGGAGTATTGTAGACCTTACTTTCATCCATCTTGAAGCGTTCTAATAGCTCATATGTATATTTAGATTGATGAATAAAGAATCCATCCTTCTTTTGATCAACTTGTAATCCTAAGAAGAAATTCAACTCTCCCATTGCAGACATTTCGAACCTTTTTCTCATGACTTTCTCAAATTCTTGACACATCTTTTCATCAGAAGATCCGAAGATAATATCATCAACATACACTTGCACTAGAAGAAAGTCTTTCTTTTTCCACTTCACAAACAGTGTACTATCAATCGATCCTCTTGTAAATCCATTCTCAAGTAGATACGTTGATAGTGTTCCATACCACATCCTTGGTGCTTGATGTAATCCATATAGAGCCTTATTCAAACGATATACTCTATCTGGATACTCAGGATCAGCAAACCCTGGCGGTTGTGAAACATACACCAATTCTTCCACTTTGCCATACAAAAAGGCACTCTTAACATCCAACTGATAAACCTTTATACCATAATATGATGCGAATGCTAAGAATACTCTAATTGCTTCTAGCCTAGCAACTGGTGCAAACACTTCATTGTAATCTATACCTTCTTGTTGATTAAAACCTTGAACTACCAGACGAGCTTTATTGCGAGTAACGATTCCTTTATCATCTCTCTTGCACTTAAATACCCATCTAGTTCCAATTGGATATTCTCCCTTTGGTAGGTCAACCAACTCCCATACTTGTAATTTAGAGAACTGAAATAGTTCTTCTTGCATTGCTTCTACCCACGAACTTTCTTTTAAAGCCATTTGAACATTTTTAGGCTCGACTTGTGAGATAAAGCATGAATATAGACATTGATTAGGAATCCCTGTCTCTTTCATTGCAGTATACAAGCTTTGGTATTCAGAATTCTCAAACGTACTAGTTCTGGATTGATGCCTAGTTTGAACCGGAGTATTAATATCACCGATGATGTTTTCAACGGGATGATTCTTACTCGTTCTAGTTGTAGTAACTGGTTCAACCGGTATATCATCTTCTAAATTAGTACCAATCTCTTCCAATTCAGGTACATCTTCCGTACGTGCTGAAGATATCCTTAAATGTTTCAAAGGAGTAAGTATATCATCAAACTTTGTAGAAAGATCATCAGGATCTTCTGTTTCTTGAGACTTATCCTCTGAAGGTTGTTGTGACTCACTTGTGGAAGCTTTATTTGAGTCAACATTAGTCTTAATTCCAGACTGCTTAACACTTGATGTTGAAGCGGGACCAATATTCTCATCTTCAAACAATAAATGTTCAGCTATCTCTGAATCACTGACATAGTCACTAATAGGAACTTTAAATGATGCAAAAAGATCAGAATAATCAAATTGCCAATCTAAGCCCTTATGAACATCAGGTGAGTAGCTCGTAACCTCAATATTATAAACTACCTCCAAACGTCCTGTGACTTTATTAAAGACTCTCTTGTTTGGCGAATTGGGCATATATCCTAGGAAAAATCCTTCGTCAGCCTTCTCACCAAATTTTGCTTGATGTCCAGTCTTTAATATGGTGCATGAAACTCCAAAGGGTTCAAACCCTTTTAAGTTAGGTTTCTTATTGTTCAAAAGCTCATAACAAGTCTTGTTATGTCTCTTAACCGTAAGAACTCTATTAAGAACATAACATGATGTATTCACTGCTTCTGCCCAAAAGATGACCGGAAGCTTTGAATCAGCAAGCATTGTTCTAGCAGCTTCAATCAACGTCCTATTTTTCTTTTCAGCAACACCATTCTGTTGAGGTTCATAAGGTGCACTGAATTGATGTAATATCCCTTTGCTTAAGCAATAGATATTCAACGTTGAATTCTTGAATTCTGTTCCATTGTCACTACGAATACGCTTAACTCTCTTTTTATAGACATTCTCTACTAGATCAAATAACTCAATTAGAATTCCAGGAGTCTCATCCTTTGATCCCAAAAAGAATACCCATGAGAATCTAGAATAATCATCTGTGACAACCAAACAGTACCATTTGCCACCTATACTTCTCTTGCTTATAGGGCCGAAGAGATCCATATGTAGCAATTCAAATGGCGAAGAGATAGAGTTTTCAGTCTTAGGTCTGTGTGGTTTCTTGTGCTGCTTTCCTTTCATGCAAGGAACACACTTATCCTCAGACTCGAAACGTTTTTGTGGTACACCTAGAACCAAACCATTTTTGGTTATATAATTCATCTTTCTACAGTTCAGATGTGCCATTCTCCTATGCCATAACAATGCGTCTGTTTCCGAAGCCTTGGATAATAAACATGTAGACACCATTGAAGAGTTAGGAACACACATGTTGATAGCATAGATGTCCTTCTTCCTTGGCGCCCTCATCAATATCCATTCATCAGGAATTTTAAAACCTGGCTTCAGGACTAAGGCCTCCTTTTCATTAAAATAAACTGGGTGACCTTTATCACAGACTTGGGAAACACTCACTAGGTTGTGAGTAAGTTCTTCAACATAGTTCACATCCTCAAGAGTCAAAGTTCCATTTGAAACTTTTCCTTTTCCCGAAATTACTCCTCCTTTATCTCCTGCAAAGTTTACTTTTTGCTTGAGACTCTCCTTGAAGTCCTTCAGTAGACTTCGTTCTCCTGTCATGTGTCTTGAACATCCACTGTCTACATACCACCAGCTGTCCTTGTTCACAGCATGCTCCTGCACATAACACAAAATACGATCAGTTATCAAGAGGGACCCAAGCCATTACGGTCTTGGTTTGTCCCTTATCATCAACAAACTTAAGCTCTTTAAAATAACCATCCTTCCCATCAGGAGCTTTGGTCACTTTCGAAGTAGCTTGAGTTTGTGGACGATCAGCCTTAAGAGGTGAATTTGAGGAGAACCTCTTAGGCACATAATTATGAGCTCTATTATGATAATTATAATTAAACTCATGTGATCGTGAAGTAGTACCACTCTCATAATGACTATGGCCTCTACTTGAAGTTCTAAACCTCGACGGTGTCACATCCCTAGACTTATAGACAGAATTATCACTTTGAGTATATGGCCGTTTAGGTTTAGGTGGGGAGACACTATGCTTTCCATCTCTTTTAAGAATGTTAACAGGTTTATTACCTAACTTAGGTTTGGTATCTAACCCGTCTACAGTCATACTAGAGTCGGTCTGTGTCTTTTCATCCATCACAAGCTTATGTGGTGTTTCAGGCTTTTTGTTAGGACAACACGAAGCCACGTGTCCCTTTTGATGACACTTGAAACATGACATCTGCTTGCGTGATTTACTCACTTTTGCTTTCTCATCCGGAGTCTTAGGCACTAAAGGTTTAAACTGTTCCTTATCAACTTTATCATTAATCTTAGCATCGTTAATCACTCCACCCGATACAAACTGTATTTTGGTGAAATGAGAAGCCTTGCTATTATCTAATGATACGTTCTTAATAACATCTTTCTGTGCCTCTGACTGTTCAGGTTTATCAGCTACTGAAATCTCAGGATTAACTTCAGTTATCTCAGAATCTTCAGGAATAGGAGTGTAATTGGCATTAAAAGGTGGGGATACATCATTGTAACCTAACCCAGTCTTGTCCTTTACACTACGTTGAGCATCTAACATTTTATCCATTTGAGATGTCCTATAGTTCTCAAGTTTACGGTTTTGCTCAATTAACCTTAAGTTAAGGTTCACTATTTCCTGATCCTTACTAGCAATCGTCTCATTTAAGTCTTTGATATTCATATAGAGACCATCTATGACAACAGATTTTTCACTTATGGTATCTCTAAGTTTTGTTCTATCCGACGTATCAGACTTAATTTTATCTTTTAAGACCTGTTTATCATCACTTAATCTACGAATATCCATAATAGCTTGATCAAGTTCAGATCTAACAGTCTTATAGGATTCCTTATCCATATTTAATTGTGATGACAAATTGCTATTTGACACAGTTAAGACACTATTCTGAGATTGTAAATCAGTAACTAAGTAACAAACATCAGCAAGATTAAGAATATCTAAACATACCTTCTTCTTGTCAGTTTGTAATTCAGCCATGCGTGCCACGAATTCCTCAGGACTCATATCTGGAGTTGAATCCATATATAGCACGTCATCATCACTTGCCCTCACTTCAGACTTAGGCACCTCTACTCTCTGTTCCATATCAGTGGGCATGTAGGAAACTGATCCAGCAGTTGTTTCTTCGATCTCGGCCATCAAGGCTTCCTCAGAATGAGCTTGCCAATCATAAGAGCCATCCATCTGCTTTACCACTAAGGCTTTGGAAGCAAGAGTACTTCCCGAACCTTGTTTTCCTTGTGCTTCTACTTTAGGTCTTTGGCATTCTCGAGCAAAATGACCAATACCCTGACAGTTAAAGCATCTGACCTTGGTTTTATCAAACCCTGATCTATTGCCCAACACCTTTCTACCAGTTCTCTTGAGGAAATTCTTCACCTTTCTAGAAATCAACGCAAGTTGATCTTGAAGCTCCAATTCCTCAAGATAATCAGAATCTATCTGCTCATAATCCTCATCAAACAGAATAGAATCATTGATCTTTCCCTCTATGTAGTTCTCATATGATGCCACAAAGGAAGCAAGAACAGACAGTTGCTGTTCAGCAGATTTCACACTCATCGGCATCTTCTGATGCTCTTGAGGTGACTTCTCAGAATTCTTTCCCTTTGTCTCATCACCAGAGGAGGAAATAAAGCACAGATCTTCAGAAATCAGTTCTCCATTTTCACTAGTATCACCAACTAACAGTGCAGTGGTCGAACTAGATGACGCAGTCGAAAGACTTGACTTTCCATGATACAACCCAGGGTTCTGAACCTGATCAGAATCACTATCTCTTGACTTCTTGGAGAAATCATAACCTTTCAGCTTGTCAATGACTTGCTCTAGGGTCATAGTAGAATACCTAGTTTCGTTATCCTTAATCATAACACCATACATTTCCCATTTAGAAGGCAAACCCTCAAGAAACTTGTCGGTTTTAGATACTTCTTCTTCAACAATCTCATGGTATTCTAATTCACTTAGCAGATGGTAGAAACGCGTGACATAGGCATCAAGATCTTCTCCTTTTAAAGCTTTAAACATAGTAAACTGCTTTTTAAGAAGACTCCTCTTGCCAGCTCTCACCTGTGGACTTCCTTCACCTCTTTTCTCTAGAGCTTCCCAGAGCGTTCTAGCAGTATGAAAAGATTTCAGTTGATGAGCAATCTCTTTAGGAAGACACATCTTTATGCAAGAATGTGATTTATTTTCATTTCTGTAAGCTTCCTTCTCTTGATCACTCATGTTCGCATAGGTAAGAACCATAGTAGCATTTTGAACAGTTTGAGTAGGTGGGGTGTATCCACTCTTGATACACATCCAGATTGACAGGTCATGGAATCTACAGTAAGATTCAAATCTGTCCTTCCAATTGTAGTAATCCTCGATTCTTAACAACTTAGGTGGAACGTTTGACTTTCCCACCTCGTGGTCCATTTCGATCATTCTACTTAAGTCAGACATCTTAAAAACGTAAAATTAAACTGTTTCAGCGAATTCAGAAAACTCAACTCGCAAGACTCAGCTCAACTCGCAATCTCAGCTCGACTCGCAGAATTCGTCGATTCGCAAGCCTCAGTTCGGATTGCTAAAAGATGTCGATTCGCAAGTGATGTCGATTCGCGAGGGATCTTGGTTCGACTCGCAAGCCTCAGTTCGACTCGCTAGTTCAACTCGGTTCGCAGGCGACGCTGGAACCCTAATCTCGACTCGCGAAACGGCTGTTAAACCCGAAAAAACGAATTTTTAAGGTATTTTTACGACTGAAACTTAAAATTTCGACTGTAAACAAACCCTAAAATGTCCAGAGAATGATTTTGATCGTTAGTATTGCAAGAATGCACGTAAAAACGACCCGAATCAAAAACGCAATAACACTAAAACTTATGAACACACTCGTATTTAGCCCGAAAGCTCTGATACCAGATGTAAGTCCCCTAGTTTTAGGATCGATAACTTCGTTATCTGTAGTATTAAGGTGCGGAATCCCTTAATACGGTGTTATCTTACTAACAACGAATATGTTCGTATTGCGTTTAATAAGACTTAGCTTTAAACGATAAATCGTCAAAGCCTAGTCGTTAGGATTAAGTTTTCTCTGAGTTTTTCGAATTCGCAGATCAGAAATATGGCAAAAGTTATGTTTTTCACGGAGTGCAAAACATTATATACTATGGTCTCGGCTCGGCTCGCATGGGCCTGCGAGTTCGGTCCAACTCGCAGCCCAAGCCAAATAAAGGACTCGGCTCGCCAGACTCAACCTACACGAGTTCAGATCTCACCTCACAGCTCGACTCGCTGCGACCTGAGATCTCGACTCGCTACGCATCAAACGTCTATTATTTATTTTGTATTTAATTATTCGTCTAACTTAACAAAACAATATGTTTAACAAATATCACTAACAAAACAAATATTCTTTTACAAATCCAAACCAATATACAAACATAATAATAATTACACTAGTCCTATTTCAAGCTAGATCTGTTGTCACACTCTATGTCCCAACATCATGTATTATCGTTAAGCAAATCATACATCTATTTTCACGAGTATAAAAGGTTGAACCAAACTAGTAAACCAATAAAGTACGGTATTAACTCAACTCATAAAGACCATATATCACATGCATATGCATCTAGTAGCAAATATCAAACACATTATTGGCACTTTACTAAACAATATTAACGTTTGGTAAATAAAAAATTTTTGCTACCGCAAAACGCCAATATTAAGACTCAAGTTAAGTAAACTAGCAAAAACTATTGTCAAATAACATGTCATTTTTTAAAGACATCATCTAATACAAAGTGGAGTAGTAATAGCAAAGGAGTGGAAAATGCATAATTTATGCATTCGAGGGCAAGTATCTAATCTATCTAATACATATAGAGAAATGTTATTATACATGCAATCTAATTCTAACCCATTAGTCATGACTAGCTACATGCATATATATGCACCGAAATCTCAATCAACTTAATTTAGCTACTTGATCGATCGATCAAATAAAATTGTTTACAAGGTTTATTAATAGATACAGAGTATGTCATAGGCCCAATGTGATTTTTATACGATCAGAATTCACGGTAATAAATTAAATAAGAAAATAAATCAAGACATCATGATCTCGTTCATAATACTTTCCGTTTAGGTAATTACATACATGAATTTCAAAGAATATATATAATCTTTAAACTATTTCCATCTAGGCCCATGAGAGTTTTATGTTACCAAGTATATTTTGAAAATCGTAAACAAACATGGTTTCTTATTCATCAAGAATATAATGTACCATTATCCAATTTTATTATCTGTGGTCAGCACGGATTTCGGTCCAATCCCCTCCAAGGTCTTTAATTCTTGGCTAGAGTACCCTGGGATTTTGAAATATATCGAATACCATGGCAATAGGTTCACTTTTAATGGAGAGATAAGTTTAGCTTTAGCAATGAAGTTAAAGTGGTTAAAAGCAAAAATTCGTGTCTGGGTTTCAAATCATAAACGCTCAAAGTCTGGATTATACCATGCTAAACTTTCGAAGTTGGAGGAATTGAATTCGATTGCTGAGGAAAGATCACTATCGATGGATGAATTATCATTGAGGGAAGGTTGCAGAGAGATTATTAAGGATTTTGAAAAGAAGAATGCAATGGACATTAAACAGAAATCAAGAGCTAGATGGGCCTGTGAAGGGGATGAGAATTCATCCTTCTTTCATAATTTTTTAAAAGCGAATACTAGAAATAATAGGTTGAACGGTATCAAGCTTAATGGAGCATGGGTTACTAATCCATTGGTAATAAAAAATATGGCGTTTGAATTCTTTTCTGAAAAGTTTGTGGAACCTATGAGATCCAGACCACTTTTGGTATGCCCAAACTTGAAGCATATATCGCAGGAGGATGGTAATTTTTTAATCGATAGATTTACTTTAGATGAAATAAAGAATGCGGTTTGGACCTGTGATGGGGATCGGGCCCCAGGCCCTGATGGTTTTAACTTTAACTTCGTAAAGAAAAATTGGGAGTGGTTTAAAAAGGATCTATTGCTTCTGTTCGAAAACTTTTATGAGACAGATTCTTTTCATCCTGTTTGTGGCTCTTTCTTTATCTCTTTAATTCCTAAAAATCAAGACCCACAAGTCTTTGACGATTATAGGCCGATAAGTTTGATCGGGTGCATAAACAAGATTATTTCAAAAGTGTTAGCTAATCGTCTAAAGGGTTTCATGGACGAGTTGATTTCGGAAGAGCAAACTGCCTTTGTTGCAGACCGAAGTATTATTGACGGTCCGTTGGTGATTAATGAGATCATTGGTTGGTTAAAAAAATCTAGGAACTCGGGTTTTCTCTTTAAAATTGACATAAGGAAAGCTTTCGACTCCTTGAATTGGAAATTTCTAGACTCAATTATGTTTCAAATGGGTATGCCGGATAAATGGAGGAAGTGGGTATGGGCTATTATATCATCTGGACATGCGTCGGTATTGATTAATGGCTCTCCTACGGCCGAATTCAAATGTCAAAGGGGATTGCGACAAGGCGATCCTTTGTCCCCATTTTTATTTCTTTTTGCCATGGAAGCTCTCTCTCAAGTTATCAAATCGGCCTGTGATCGTGGTTTATTCAAGGGCATCAAATGTCCAAACTCTGAGTTGCACCTTTCACACTTCATGTACGCGGATGATGTAATTTTTTTGGGTGATTGGGTTCCGGAGAATCTTAATAACTTGAGAAGAATCATGAGATGTTTTTTCTTAAGTTCCGGTCTGGGAATAAATTATGAGAAGAGCTCTCTGTTTGGAATAGGTGTGGAATCTTTTGAGGTGCAATCGTTGGCTGCAAATATGTCATGTAAAACTGAGCACCGGCTGGAGTCATCGATATTCTAGAAAGAATCAGGAGGGAATTCTTGTGGGGTTTCGTTGGTGAAGAAAGAAAAGTTAATTGGGTTTCGTGGCCTAAAGTGATTTCGTCTAGAGATAATGGTGGCATCGGTTTAGGCTCCCTAACGGAAATGAATTTGGCGATGCTTTCAAAATGGTGGTGGAGGTTTAAGCATGAATCGAACAAATTATGGAGGAAGGTTATATGGTCCATTCATAACACGTCGAGAGCATGGAATTTTATTCCTAAAAAGATTTCTATATCCGGCCCATGGAAGCAAATTTGCAAAATATCTGAGCATATGTATAGAGTTGGTTTTGATTTTCAAGCTTCTTTCCACGTCAAGCCAGGTTCGAACTCTAATCTTCTATTTTGGTATGACACTTGGCTTCTAGATATTCCATTAAGATTTCGCTTTCCAAGTTTATTTCAATTGGAGGCAAAAAAACTATGCTTGCTGAAAGATAGATTTAGCATTACAAACATGGGTCAATCAATTAAATTCCATTGGGTAAGACAGTTGAACTCGTTTGAACATGCTATAGTAGATGATCTGGTGAAACTGTTTCCTACGGCAGTATGGGAAAGAGATAATGATGAATGGAGAAATGAGGCTTGTGTAATGGGTAAGTTTAAGGTAAAAATGATTAGAGAAAGAATTCGAGAATTGCAAGAAGAAGCTATGGATAATTGTTTCAGATGGATCAGTTGGATCCCGATTAAAGTCAATTTCCTTTTATGGAGATTATGGCTTGATCGTTTACCTACGAAAAGCAATTTGGTGAAGAGGAATATTTACATTCAATCAATGGAATGTTCTACTTGTGGACTTGAGATGGAATCAGTTGATCATATTTTTGGTAACTGTGTTCTAGCTAGACAGGTATGGGATTTCGTCAAGTCTTGGTGTAGGATACCAGCTCTTTCTTTTTTGTCTGTTAAGGAGTTTCCACTAATGGCACTAAAACTAAGGGGAAATAAGGATTGGAAGCTAGGAGTTCATCTTATCATTGCCACATCAATTTGGTGTATATGGAGAAATAGAAATGATGTGCTTTTCAATTCAAAACATGGCTCATTAAGGCAAATAATTGACGAAATTCGTTCGCTATCTTTCACGTGGATAAAGAACCGATCAAGTCACAAGACCTTAACGTGGGAACATTGGTGTGATTTCAATTTCGTGTAATTAAGCTTGATGTAATCTTAGTTTAATTTCATTTTGGTGTTTGTAATATGGGGGTATAACAACAATTTGTTGTTTATACCAATATTAATGAAATTTATCTTGGTTGGTCGTTCAAAAAAAAATTAAGTACAATTAATTCTGGTCCAACACCTTTTTATAAAATCAGAGCTTTGTTTCTAAAGACTTTTACCACAATTAGATTTGAACACAATCATATTTATTAATCATTTGTCCACATTCTTTCAAACTTTTAGACAACGCAGTTTAGCAACCATATATGCTCCTTTTCTTTGCTAATATGCTTTTTAATTTATTTTGACAACAGATGTTCTATAAAGTTCTACAAATACATACATAAACACACATATACAAGTCCCGCGGTAACAATAAAACTCTTATGCTTACAAAAATAAATCGATCTACACATCATGACATGCAAATTTTATAAGCTAACTAAATTAATAATTTTATGTATGGCTTATCAATATTATAATAAAGTGATAACCAACCATCAATCATTAATAGCAATATAGTCAATTCATAGTGTTAATACCGAACCTATGAATATTGATATTTATTATGATCAACAGTAATATAAGTAAGCTAAGATTGGTTTAAACAAAAAAAAAAAAAACAAGTAACTTTAGTCACGCTACATAGGTTCATCGAAAAACTCTATATCATTATGAGGTAGTATGTGAGATTGACACAACACAAGTTAGTGTATAAAATTTATCCCTTAAAATCTTGATCATATGATATAGTTTATGATAAAATTAAGAAGTATTAATTCAAATCACCATAGAGATTACTTAACGAAAGATTTAACATCAAATATTAAATTAAAATCATAAATAAATCAAAATATTATGTGTGACCGGATGAAAATAAAAATCACACAAACAAGTACCTTTTTTTTTTCTTCAGTCAGAACCAATATTAATTCAAAAGAATTATGCACGTATGGTCTCTAATCTCAATATGTAAACATATAAATCACATATCATCTACGCTAAATATGAAAGTGTTGTACCTCAATATTAAGCCGTGGATCCAATTTATACTTTAGAGAATATTTGGTTAGATCAAGCGATTAATAAAAATCATCGACTTCTAATAGTCATAGTGGGAACCGTCGAAGCATCGCCCTAAACTCATATAGCAGAGTCGTGCTGATAACGTGTTGTAAAATAATAAAGACAAGAAGAATAAAGAGAAACCGAAAAAAGAATTGTATTATTCATCTCACCAAGGAGACATATATATAGTTACAAGATGGAGTAATCTACAAGTAATAAATCGTCTTCTAATATAATACAATCTCTAACTAATATAATAGATATGGACATCCATTCCATATTTATCCATAACATGAAGTTCTCATCGAGTAATAATAATAAATTAAACAATTTACTTTCTAAGGGTTATAAATGGGGTGCTGATAAATTCATCAAAGATTTTGATAAATCCACCATAACTGTGTATCACCAGTTTGTACAGTACAAGCTTTCGATGCTCATGTATGGTGGATTTATCAAAATCCTTGGTGGAAATATCAACACCCTTATAAATGTTATAAAATGTATTTAATTAAACGATAATTCTTAAACAAAATACGACAAACTCAACATTTTCTCTTGTTTCCATCACAAACAAATAACTTTAAGCATACTATGATTATTAACTAAAACACTATTAGACCATTCGTAGTCGTAACACCAGAATGCCCCTTTTTCAGGTGCCACATAAGCATAACACCACAACACCATTTTTAACACTAGCAATGGTCACAACAAAACACCAATTTTTTACCCCATAGATCCCACAATACCATTAAATTTGAATTAAAACAAGGAAATAAAACAAAAAAAAAATGATATGGCTGTGAACGCTCGATTTTTGCCCGTGTTGGGCTACACAACACCTCATTGCGGGCGTTGTGGGTGTTCTCACTCCCAAAACAGCTCCAGAACGATGCACTGTGAATGGTCTTATAGATATATACTGAATCATAACAATAAGAAATATAATTATGAATACTTATATATACGCATTAAAATATATGAAATAAAACAACGTTTAACCTAACCGTATGTGATTAATTTTTCAACCAAGAGGTTATAGATTAAACACAAATCGGACACAATATGCATATAAGATATGAGACTCTATATCATATTCGTGATATCGTGTATGTGTCATTCTAAAAAGACATTAAATATTATATTTTCAAAAACGATTATTCAAAAACGAACATATACAATGAGTTTATTATTCTAATGTTGATATACCACTTTCACAAGCTTTGGTTTAATTTACTAGATATTACTTATACTTATATTGTAGTTGTTATTTAGTGAATGATTTGTGGTAAAATGTCCAATTGAAAAATAGGTATATATGTATTGTTAATTATTATGTTGTAAGAAGGAAAATAAAATATCATAAGAAATTAAAAAAAAAATCACTTACAGATTCATCTCAAATTTATTTTATGGAGTATTTTTTAAAAGAAAAGGATCACAAGGGCAGGGGTGTTTGGGATGGCAGGGAAGGCAGACCACATCTCAACCATCCATTCACTAATAAATGGCCTAGATCAATACACATCACACAAGGACCCGGATACAATTATTTTTGGGTGGAGGGATCAAATTGCAATTTAAGTAAAATAACATGAAATGGGTAAAATTAGGGCAGATTTTTGGTCAGTTTATATATCCCACTCTCTCTCTTCACAAAAACAAACACACACACACACACACACACATACTCTCTCTCTTTCTAACACATACAAACACTCTCTAATTTACACACACCACCACCATCCACAACCACCCCCGTCCACCATCACCCCCGTCCATCATCCTCCACCACCGCCATCCACCGTTCTCCACCGTTCACCGTCCACCACCGCCCACCACTACTTCAATCCACCACCATCGCCGTCAAACACCATCTTCCACCAACACTATTAATGTAACCGTCACTTACACGGTTACTGTCATCGTCCACCGCCACCGTCTACCTTCATATTCACCTTCACCATCCACCACCACCGTTAACGTCATCGTACATCACCATCGTCATCGTCCGCGCACCACCGTCACCATCTAGATCAAAAGTTTCAGATCTATATCTGAAAAATCAATGTATTTAACGTCTCTTCCCGTGCATCTAACCTTTCATCTTCTCCACTGCAATCACCACGTGATGACAATGACATATCTATAAGTTTAATGCTTTTGATAGTTTTTTGAGGATTTAAATAGGGTTAATGGCGCTGATCGGGTATGAACTTATCACTTTTTGCCGAGTTAGGGTATGAACTCAATTTATCACACAGGTCGGTAACAAACTTTCAAATTATGTTTCGAGTTAGGGAACGAACTTTTTTCTTTTTGCCGAGTTAGGGTATGGACCCAATTTATTACACAGGTCGGTAACAAACTTTCAAATTATGTTTCGAGTTAGGTAACAAACTTTTTTTTCATTTCAAATTATGTTTCAAATTATGTTTCGAGGTCGGTAACGAACTTTCAAATTATGTTTCGAGGTCGGTAATGAACTTTCAAATTATGTTTCGAGTTAGGTAACGAACTTTCAAATTATGTTTCGAGTTAGGTAACGAACTTTTCGAGTTAGGTGAAAAAAAGTTCGTTCCCTAACTCGAAACATAATTTGAAAGTTTGTTACCGACCTGTGTAATAAATTGGGTTCATACCCTAACTCGGTAAAAAGTGATAAGTTCATACCCGATCTGCACCATTAACCCATTTAAATATGTTAGGTTTTGTAGATCTAGTGTATATATGCATGGTTTATTTGTTGAAATGATAGATCTAGGTTTGATTGGTAGTGAATGATGATATTTGAGTAGTTATTTAGTGTACAAAATGCTAGATCTGTGTTTGAACTTGTAGAATGGATTTAACGTACGTTTTTTTTGTTGTTATTGTGTTATTTCATGTTTACTGCATTTTAAGTGTTTGGTTGCTGCAGTTTGTTTTTAAATTGTAATTAGTTGATATTTATTCATTAAATTTTATGTTATTGCATTTTAAGTACTGCATTTTATGTAAATATAGATTTGAAAGATAGATCTAACAAGTAGATTTGAAAAAAAATCCACTGCATTTTATATTCGTATCCTGCATTTTATATTTCTTCACCACATTTTACATTTTTTTCTACTGCATATGTTTATACAACTTGATTTTATACCATGAATTCGAAAATTTACCAGTACTTGTTTACTGCATTTTTTATATTTTTTTATTGCATTTTATGTTTTTTTAGTATTATTATGTGTTTATGTAGCTTGCTTTTAATGTAGTAAGTTACATTATGTTTGTTATTCATTTTATAGGTAAAACATTAATGAGAGTGCAATGAAGAAATCTACCAAATCGAAGGCAGTTAAGCTTGAAGTTGATCGAAAAGAAGAAATCATCTTTACGAAACATGCTGAAAATTAAGCATTTGTATATTTAAGTTATTTGAAATGATGTATTAGTTAAATTAAGGAGTTTAGAAAATAATATTTGTTTTGTATGAAATAATATTGTGTTAGTGAAATCTTCAGTGCATTTTAGTATTTTTCACTGCATTTTACATATTCGGGCAGTTAGGGTAGGTCCACAATTTTATCAAAATTGCAAAATAGACACTGACAGTCTGACAGGCGGGGACCACAAGGGACATATGTCAAATTTTTATTTGGTCAAAGCCCTGCTCTCCCTGCCCCCACAAAACCCTCTGCTCCTCTGAACCATTCCCCTTTTTAATAATGCAATTCTTAACAAAAGTTGTAAGTTTGAAATTATTATTTGAAAATTCCGAACAACACGCGAGATTGATAATCCTTGTTATTGTCATTTCGAATGAACTAATGTTATTTAATAAGAACACCCGTTGTACTCGGTAAGCAAGAGAAACAAATGATCATCCCATACGAAGGTCATGATCGTATAACATAGTACACTCGTTGCTAATGCGTAAAAGTTGCAAGTCAAGTTTATTTTTGTTGCTCGAGTTGAGTGTCAATTTCTCGTTGATAAATGTGGTTTAATACCGATCTTGTTTATATAGTCGGGAACATGTCACGAGATGTTGCTTTTAGGGAGTATATATTAAACATATCATGTCTTCTATCAAAATTGTCAAGGTATGGTCCTTTTCTTTTACTATAGAAAAAACCAAAACAATATTTTTACTTTACTAAATACACCTATAAATGTGCCCACATTAGAAAAGGTATTAAAAAGATAAGTTTATTTAAGGGAGATGAAAAATCCACCACTATTTTTGATAAATCCACCATCAATGTGCATTATTTGTTTGTACTGTATAACACTGTACTGCATATTTTTGGTGGATCTATCAAAAATGGGAGGCGATTCGTACACCGCCTGTTTTTAGCCGTACACCACTAAATGTGCTTTAAGGTGTTGTACTGTACAACACTGTAAAGCACATTTGGTGGTGTACAGCTAAAAACAGGCGGTGTACGAATCATTGCCCATCAAAAATTGAGGTGGAAATATCATCACCCTTTATTTAACGTATATTTAGAACATGGTAACAACACAAAATTTCTATGAAAGTTTGAACAATAAAACGTATGTATAAAATATACGGAGTATACAATATCTATAGTACGTCTAGTCACTATGTTAAGGAGGCAATTAGTATTGTCAAAAGTATATATATTTAGATATCACAATTTTACCTTTTCTACAGGGGAAAAAAGATAACATGTATGAAATTTGTCAAGAGCATGGATGTTCTCTAATATTCTAGGCGTATCCTACATCGGCCGTGCACATGAGAGATGTTGGATTCATAAGTATTATCTTAGCCTTACCAAACACAACACGTTTTGAGACCACAAGCACTGCAGATCCCATAAAAACCCTGTAGATAAGCGTGTTTGGGCGAGAGAAGTACCAGGATGGGTGATCTTCTAGGAAGACTACGTCACTCCATAAAAAACAAAGCATGTGATCTATCAATACACAGGGACAGAGGTGTGTGGGTGTGAAGGTGGGCCATGGCCACCCCAACCCAAATTGTAATCAGTGGTGCACATAACCCGATTTTGAGAGAACCCGACCCGACCCGACCCGAAACCGGTTTTGGTCAAACATGGTCAAAACCGGTTTGGCCCAAAACCAGTTCGGGTCCAACCCGGTTTTGGCCACCCAAACCCCAACCCGATCTAACCCGATTTGTATAGGGTCGAACCCGAACCGGTTCCAAAACCGGTTTCAAACCGGTTTTTATATAATTCCGTTTTTCGCGAGCGTTTCAAGGAAAACGAATGTTTGGGTCAAAACTTTTTCATTGAGTTCGTGGAACATAAGTATTGGAAACATAATTGATCGATAACTAAACCAAAACGCCTCTAAATCTTGTTAAAAAAAAGTATTGAATCGAAAAAGTCTATATAATTCATTTTTCGTTCGATCGATAAGCGTTTTAAGGAAAACGAATGTTTCGGTCTATTTTTTTTTCATTTATATTGTAAAACATTAGTATTGAAAACATAATTGATCAATAACCAAACCAAAAGGCATCTAAATCTTCGTTAAAAAAGTATTGAATCGAAAAAGTCTATATAATTCATTTTTCGTTCGATCGTTAAGCGTTTTAATGATAAGCAACGTTTGGGCCAAATTTTTTTCATTAACTTTGTAGAACATTAGTAATGGAAACATAATTGATCAATAACCAAACCAAAAGGCTTCTAAATCTCCTTAAAAATATTATTGAATCCGAAAATTCTATATAATTCATAAACGTTCGATCGTTAAGCGTTTTAATGAAAAGCAACGTTTGGGCCAAATTTTTTTCATTAACTTTGTAGAACATTAGTAATGGAAACATAATTGATCAATAACATAACCAAAATGCTTCTAAATCTCCTTAAAAATATTATTGAATCCGAAAATTCTATATAATTCATAAACGTTCGAGCGTTAAGCGTTTTAATGAAAAGCAACGTTTGGGCCAAATTTTTTTCATTAACTTTGTAGAACATTAGTAATGGAAACATAATTGATCAATAACATAACCAAAAGGCTTCTAAATCTCCTTAAAAATATTATTGAATCCGAAAATTCTATATAATTCAAAGTGAGTTGATACTTTCAAGGAATGTTTTACTAAATGCAAGGAAACATGTGCATAAAAAGTGATACTGTATGCATAAAGAGTTGTACATTTCCGTGTGTTTAGTAAAAACTTCCTTGCATTTATCAAACACGTTTTAGCGTTAGGCTTTTTAAGGATAAACAATGTTTGGAGCAAATTTTTTTTATTGAATTGGTAGAACATTAGTAATACAAACGTAATTGAACAATAACTTAAACAAAAGTCTTCTAAGTCTTCATAATACAATTACAACTAAAAATATAAAATATACCAACGAATACATTTCGAGCTTCGGCATGGCCATCACCCGAAAATGTAATCGAGTAGTAATCTTCAACTTGTATTAATCTTCAAAAGTCGAAATCTTCTTCGGAGGTAGCCTCGCGCGAAGCTTGATCAAGAGCAATTATTGTTACACCTTCTTCCACCTCGATATTGTGTATGTCTTCTTCGTATTCCATTTCACCTTCAAGACTTGATACATTTTGTATGCGTTTCGCGGCGTCCAAGTGATCCTTCAAGCAAATGCACATCTCTAAGGAGGCCGGTGTGAGTCTTGTTCTTCGTATAGATAATACCCTGCCACTAAGAGAAAAAGCTGATTCCGAAGCTACCGTAGAAGCTTGGACGGTTAGTAAATCTCGGGCCATGATGGCTAGAACGGGAAATTGAGATTCCCTCTCTTTCCACCAAGCCAAAATATCAAATTGTTCGAACTCATTGGGTAGAATAGTGGCCAAAAAATCCGTAGTCGTATATCTCCCATATTCGTTAGTGGTATTTTGGTTACCATCACCCCTTGCCCGTTTATTGTTTTCTTGTCTTAAACTATTATAAAAGTTTAGCATTGGATTGCTAGAAGAAGATGAAGAAAACATTGGGTTAGCCGTACTACCGGACACATGTGTGGTTGAACTATATTTTTGAAAATATACGCCAAATAAATCTCCCAAACATTTGTTAAAATCCATTTTTGCATTATGTGAAAACAATGGGTCGGCCTCATTCAAATCCAAATTGTGATAAATGTTATCGATAAGCATTTCCACCCCGGTAACGTTTAAACAAGGGTTCATTGCGGCGGAACAAGTAATTACCGGTGGCATTTCTTGAAAATATTTTTTTAGTTTTTCTTTCATGGGAGCCACCATTTCTTCAAATATAGGACCTTCATACACGTAGTCGTTTAATTTTGTAGTCATTAACCAAATTTGATTAAGCACCAAATGACTAGTTGGATAATAAACACCCGATAATAAAGTAGTCGCGGTTTTGAAAAGTTTGAGCAATTCGACCATCTTTTTAATATACTCCCAATATATGATTGGAAATGGTGTTGCAAGACCTTTTGTAACAAGATGATCATGAAAAACTTGTAAACTATCGCGTTGGCGTAAACCACATACAAACATATGGTAGGTCGAATTCCATCTAACGGGCATGTCCCAATTAGGGGTTAAAAAAATAGAATTCGTATCCTTGCACAATTTCATATAAGATTTGTATCTAGCTTTACCCTTTTGAAAAACGTCTTGCAACATACGTTTAAACCTCGTTTTTACTTCGTCTACATCTTCAACCGCTAGTCCGTCTTGCACAACCAAGTTAATGATGTGTGCAACACATCGACTATGATAAAAAATTCCTTTCAATGGTGGTGCGTATTTTAGTATTAATTTTGAAACGGCAAGTGTATTATTACTAGCGTTGTCAAAAGATATTGAAAAAACCTTTTCTTCCAATTTAAACATTTTAATCACACTTCGTAACATGTAAAATAAGTTTTGACCCGTGTGAGGATACTCAAAGTCTTCAAAAGCAATGGTACGTTTCATCATTTGCCAAGTTGCGGGATCAACCCAATGTGCGGTTACACAAAGGTACGAACCGGGCAAACCATGAGGAGCCGACCAAACATCGGTTGTTAATGATACACATGTATTTAAATTTTCAAAACCGATTTTTAGTTGTTTTTTAGCATCTTTCCACAATTTAAGGGCATCGCGTTTAAGAGTAGTACGACTTACATTGTTATATCGCGGTTGAAGAGTGGTTTGAATCACCCTAGTAAGCCGAGGGTTGTCGAAGTGGTTGAAAGGCAAAGCTTCTTGAATCACATAACCCGCAAAAGCTTGTCGACACCGTTCCACATCGTATGTAAATATAGAACCATCTCATGCCATCGAAGATTGCCCACTTGCTTCCGGATTACCTTTGAGTCCCGCACAATGCTTCTCGGTATGATTTTTCAAGGTGGTGTTGGAGTCGGGTTTGAAGAACAACTTACAACGTTTACAATGCGCTTTAATCGAACCATCCGACAACAACACTTTGTCGTAAGCACTCCAAATCTTCGGATTTCTTTTGTTGGGCAATTGTTTCACAATCGTTGGTGCATTTGAAGAACCAACACCATGGGAAGCCGAAGAAGATTGAGTTGCCATGAGAATATAGTTTGCGTTTTTGAGTTTTGTATGTAAATATGAGTGTGTAATTGTGTGTGATTGAAAGTAACTCAATGGTTCTTTATATAGTTGAAAAACAATGGCAAAATGGTAAATAAAATTAAAAAAAACGGCTAGATAAAGGCTCAAACGGATATAAAATTTTCAAAATTTCAAAAACCGGTTTTCAAACCGGTTTTTCCAAACCGGGTCGGCCAAACCGGTTTGGAACCGGGTTCAACAGTTGGAATGGGAAACCGGTTTGGAACCGGCGGTTTGGGGAGAACCCGAACCGGTTTTGGTCAAAACCGGTTTTGACCGGGTCGGTTTCGGTTTGGAATCGGGTCGGGTTTTCAAAACCGGTTTCGATGTTCATGCCTAATTGTAATAGCGTTAATTAAATCATTTATTTGTATGTTTGGCACTTTGGCCCATCAAAATTTTTTATTATGATTATGTTTCTCATTACAATTTTAAGAGGATGATTTAGCAAATTATGTTTTGAGATAATTTAACACCAAGAACAATTATCAATACATCAAGTTATAGTAAAATGAATAAAACTTTAAATTAATGATGCAATTTATATAATATAATAATCAGTAAATAAGTAATTTAGTTTTTCAAATGTGTTACTTGAAACTCCTTTTTTATACTTTTTCTAATTTCTTTTTAAATAATAATTTCCGATTTACATTAAAAACTCAGTTTGTAATCAACCAATTAACCATATATATTACATTAAGTTGTTGGTAGAACAACTCAGTTTTGATATTCTATCTATATAACTAAAGGAGGAGACCCTCCATTATTTGTCAACATTTTACCCTTGCCACATAGGATGCATCTTAGGTGTCAGCACTTTATACATCAATTGGATGAGGTGGCAAATCCTCCTACACCTAGAAACTAAATAAGGTAGCATTTAATTTAGGGATAATTGCATATATGCCATCATTTACTTGCAAAATATCACATTTATCCAACTTAATTTGAAAATATCATATATGTCATCATTAAACTTAAAAAATATCATATATACAAATTATAACTAATAATGTGTTTTCATTTTTAGATAGTATATAATGTGACATATACAATTAAATTATAACAAACTTAATCTAAAATAATGTGCCATGACATAACAGTTATAGTATAATTTTGGCTATAGCCCAAAATCGTAGCATTCCGTTATCAAATTTTTTCTTTGATTATGAACTAAAATCGTTTTTTGAAAAATAAATTTTTTTATTTTTTTTATTCATCTTAATCTTCACATTTCTTTCTATAGCTCTGTAATATTTTTATCACCTTTAATAAATTATAATAGCTTACCTTTGATATAATTTCGTCTATTTTATAATCTTAATACAAGATTCATGGATGGATAGGAAGATCAAGTTCGACATCTCTTTATTAAAGTTCTAATTATTTCAATCAAACAACAAAATTACAATTATGTATTTAACTGATAAGACGTGTAGACGGGAACCTCCTCGAGTTATATGTGTGTGTGTGTGTGTTTCTTTTTTTATACAAAATGTGGATACCATTAAGCTGATTATCAGCAAAACATTATTCTATATGATTTTATCTTATAATCTATGTATTATGTGTGTGTGTGTGTGTGTGTGTTTCTTTTTTTGTACAAAATGTGGATACCATTAAGCTAATTATCAACAAAACATTATTCTAAACCATTTTATCTTATAATCTATGTATTATGTGTTATATATTTTTTAGCCGTGCATCGCACGAGTTTAACACTAGTTGTTTATATAAGTATATTAATTAAATTACATATTTTATGAATGATGTACATAATTAACAATAAGTTTAACTACTTTGCGTTGAGTAGTTATAGTCGAAACATTTAGAGTCAGTTTTAAATGATTTTATCGATGTAAAAGGCGTGTATAAGATCGTACGGAGTATTTAATAAAAATTTGATTTGCATACATTAATAAATATTACGGTTCAAGTTATAAAGTAGTATTTGTTAGCACCGATATACTATTGACCACCCCATAACTTAAATCCCGGCTATGTCACTGTCAATACATGTTCTCCCAACCCACTTATAGATCTATCTTTACTCGATCATATAGAAGGCTTGACGTTTTCATATTTTGGAGAATTAATATTTAGAAGAATGCTAATTGGGACTTGGGAGGATTGATTAATTCTTGTTCTAAATGGTGTACGAGTAGTCAACCATTGACTTTTTCCTTTTCTTTTCCATACTGTACATTCTAAATCTTGATCAACTAAAACAAGGTCTTGCAAAGCAAGTTGATTAAAACGAAGGGAGTAAATAATTTATTAAATAATATATTTATTTATTTTGTGTTATAGAACCAATTGTTGATAACATCCGCATTTTGTCCATGTGCGACAAATTTTGTAGTTTTGTATTAAAATTAATAATGTTATATGATCACTGACATGTCATATGAGTTTTAAGCGTTGATATCAAAGAGAAATCATCTTTTTTATGGCAAGTTACTATTTAATTTAAGGCTTTGCAAACGATTTAGAATCGTATTGATACGTGTTTTAGAGATTTAACGACATCTCTAAAGGTCGTTGTTTCCTACTTTCCTTATCATTTAACTAGAAGTCGGATATCATGACGGAAAATATAAAGTGTACTCATATGTTATGTATACTAAAATGAAAAAGAGTCGTTATAGTCTTTCGTAACTTCGTTTGATCAAGTAGAACTCACATAACTTAACTATAAATCTTATAATGAAAAAGATTAAAAAGTTTGAATGTCCCTTCGAAGTCCCGCACACTCTTTTTGATCGGGATTAAAACACGAGCTCTATTTATAGAGATGAGTATCTCAACGTGTCTAGACATGGACACCAATAAAGAGTTGATATATATGTTTTAAAAAGATACATTTTATGTACCAGTTCGACATGTAGTTTGGATTAACTTTCACTTCGATGACTCCCCCTATTATGATGATTTGAATACTTCGTATTTGAATTCTCTCGTGTTCAACTTAACATGAGAGGTCATTTCTCTTACACTCGTCTCACGTAAAGTTAAATTCATATATTATCTATTAATTAATTAATAAAATATTTCAATGTCACGAATATGACCTCTCATATTTTACTTGAACACGGAAAAAATTCACCAAAAATTCATTTCGTTGTACGACATACACAATCACCTTTACTAATTATATATATATATATATATATATATATATATATATATATATATCCAGTTGGAACATAATTTTTATTTATATGCTTCTTAAAAATCTCTTTCCAAATGTATATTCAAATAGTTAGGTTTATAAGCCTGCACTTTATCCTTTATTTTCTTGAAGAAAACAATAATAAAATATATATTGAGCGCGCAACCCTCATTAAACAGAAGCTTAAACTTCATTATCGTTTGTTTGCTTAATACCTTAATATTTCACCTAAAAATTTTTATGTTTGACACTTTGACTAAGAAGGCTCTTAAGTTAGTCATACCCATTTGATTATTTAAGTCAACTTGTATTTCGTACCCTTTTTAAGAAGACCGTTTTTATAAATTCCTAAATAATAATCTATAACAACGAGATAAGTAGAAATGATCAATTTTGATTTGTACCGTTTTTAAGAAGGATGTTTGTAGGTTACCCTGACCAACGTATCATATTTCAATAGTACGCGTCCGCCCCACACATAAGGAATATCAAAGCCTGGACAAATAACTCACATGTGCTGATGTACGAATTCGAACTCCTGATCTGTACGTTTTAATGACAACCCTTTATAAATGTCGGTAACTAAACCTTATTTTGTGTAATTCGTGACAGTCATGTCTAGCAATTTTGATGAGCAAACTCTAACTAACGTGACTTGGACGTACCCACAACAAGTTTAAAGACGAACGTCTTCATTAGCTCACTTGTGAAATCGACGATTCCTCTAAAAGTGTTCTTATTAATTAGATGGCATATTATAATAGATTTAAAAAATAACAATACATGTATGAGTTACCAATAATAAAAGCAATAAGGTATATACACTTTAACTAAAATTCATGTTACTAACAAAATGTTATACCAACTTCCTTGATTATAACATTCATAACATACCATAAAAATTATGCTCACTTAATTTGAAAAGTATATTATTTAGTTAACCTTGTTTACTCGTTTATGATCCTAATTTTTTTGCCTCACTTACCGTTGGCGTTTAGTTCAGGCCGTGTTGGAAATTGGCACCCTACTCAAAGTAAACAATACCAAAGCGATCTATCCTAACCTTGAAATAAAATTCGATGAAACACTAATTAACATTGAAAATGTGGTTGACTTGATTTAAGCAACGTTGGATAACAAGTTCAATATTGGCTTCAAACCGGGAATTTAAATTAATTGAAAAAAAATCAACTAAAATTGAATTATTCGATTAAGCCATCATATGAGCATATTACATATGAGTTTGATTGTTTTTTATGCGATGGGTCTGAGATGGTAGCTAACATTGATGGAATTACCGATAGGTCAATCTCTTGAAACGTTATAACTTTTTAATTGTAAGCAACTACGGAGTAGTTCACAACGATATCCTAGGAAAGTTATAACATTTTACCTACAAACTCATGTCAAATAACATCGTGACAAGAGAGATAAAAAGATTAATATAGTTAATTAAATTCAAATACGACACGAGTTTATAGGCAAAAATTCATATCTAAACTATTAAAAAAATGATTTTTGATCTCTTAACCTTCCTATAATGCATATTTAAAAATGTTGACCTAATTTTAATTCGAGATTTTAAGTTATTGTGCTTAAGGGTGTAGTAGTGCTATAGTGCTTACGGTTCAAATGTAATAAATAAGAGATATTTGGGAGTGTTTGAGCCTGAAGAAAGTATTAAATTAAAAAATTTATTAAGTGCAAAAGTTTGTAAGACCTCTCCCAATGGTGACAGAAAGTGACTGAAACTGACGCGTCACGTCAGCTTTTTCACCCAACTGACAGAAACTGACAGGAAACTGACAGGTCCCTCCCAACAGTCATCCGTCAGTTTCTGTCAATTTCATTTTTCAGGGCCCCACAACTAAATAACCAAATTAAATAATACACAATTATCAAAATAAAACACATTTCATTAAAATTAAAAACATTACAAACCTAAAATATAAAAACATTACAATCCTAAAAAATAAAAATATTAAATTCCTAAAAAGAAAAAAAACATTACACTAAAAATAAAAGTACATTTATTTAAATTTAAACTAGCCTAATCCGAGTTCGATTCTTCGTCTTGGTCCGCGGCCTCATTCTCGTTCTCGTCTTCATCTTCATCTTCATCTTCATTTGTCGTTTTGTAGACATTTCCAAATTCTTCAACGACTTCTTTGCGTGTCAACTTGACAATTTTTAATTCCTTTTTGGAGGCCCGTTTCGGAAGACTTTTGCAAAGAAAACTCAAAGCCTTAAACACCACTTTTTTTATGTTGTTTTTCTTAATTATTTCAAGTGTGTTCGCGGCTTTTAGGGCTTGTGCTTTAACCGCTTCGATGGCTTTGAGTTTTTCGGACACTACACTACTTCGTGACGAAGAACCGGCGTCCGAAGATTGAGAAGTCTTTGACGCTTTTCGACCCGGTGGACGACGTATCGGGTCGTCGCGGAACAAGGTTCTCATGTTGGCTTCTAGAGACGACGGTTTCGGGTTGTTGTTCGAGCCAAGATCAGTGGCTTCGGGTTCGGTTTCGGGTAGGAAAGGGCGTTTGTTGCTCATCACGCCTTGCTCGGTGAAGAACTTTGGGAAATGTCTTAGAACCTCCCAACAACTCTCGTAAATAAATTTCCTTATCTTTTGGCCAAAAAAACCTTTCTTGGCCGCATCCATCATGTCTTTCTCCCCGGCACCACTTTGAGGGCAAACCTCCCTAAACTTTCTGTGATGGCTTTCGAAGGTTCGCACGTCGTGAGCTATTTTGTTCCATTTGCCAGTTAGTTGGTTGAGGTTATGTTTCGTTGGAACAATCGAATTGTAATCCGATTTGACACTTCTCCAAAAACTCTCATTTGTTTGATTATTTCTGATGACGCCATTTTCGGAACAATGTATCCACCGTTCCGCCAAGATTCTCGCTTCCTCGTCGGACCACCTAACTTGAATCCGAATTGGTGCGTCCGGATTCTTTCTTGGTTTTTTACCCCTTTTCTTTTTGGGCTCGGGTTGGGATTCGGGCTCGGGTTCGGGTTCGTACTCGGGCTCGGTTTCGTCGGAGCTTTCTAGAAGGTGTTGATATTGGGTTTCGGGTACGACGAAATTTTGAGTTGGTGGAGGTTGTGAGTGACGGGAAGGTGTTGATTGGTAGCCGTGTGGGTTTGATGAGGTTGTGCCGTGGTATGTGTTTGGTGACCAATCCATGGAAGGTGTGAATTGCGGGTTTTGATACCACCCGGGATGTTGGTAATTTCTTCGGGGGTCGTCGGGTGGCATATGATACTGTAACATCCGCAAATCGTGCCTAGTTGGTTTATATTATTTCATGATTTAAATTATTATTTAATGTGTTTGGAAATAATATTGGTTGAATTATTTGAACATAATTGGAATAGGAGTTAAATATTCCATTGTGACAGATGAATTATTAATTGTTGTAAATTAATAAAGTTGTCGGTAAAATAAAATGTTTGGACTCGTAAATGATTTTCGGATTCCAGACAATGGGTTAAGAAGGGGTATTAAATTATACCCGTATAATTAAAGTCGGTTTGTTGGAACCGACTTTGTTTTCTTAAAATCCTTCATTCCCAAAAAGGAAAGTTAGTTCCTTTCTTTAAATCAAAAACACATAAACCCTAAGAAACTAAAAACTACAAATCAAAAGTTGAAACAAAAGAATTTGGAGCTGTGATTGATTCTAGTTTTACCATTATCACCATCATCATCATGTTCTTGATGCATATGTAAGTGTTCTTGAAACTTATGAAATTGATTTGATTGAATCATTAGATTTGGTGAGTATATATGAAATTGATGATTGAAATGATGATATGGGAGGTGGATCATTGTTAGAAGTTGTTAATTGTTGCGTATGATCGATTAGAAAGCTGGGTTATGGATTTGGGTGTGTTTATATTCGGATTCTGGGTTGAAGAAGAAGCACAGGTCGCTGGACTGTAAGTTGAATCCGGCGGATTGGGATAAAAGGTGGAGAATCCGGCGGATTCCCTTGGTTGTCAAAGGCTGTTTTAGTGTTTATCATTTAAAGCTAATTACTTAAATGGTACTTGTTGTATTGTGCTGTAACATGTTTGAAACATGTTATACTTCCCAGAATTATAATTTAGTTGTACTCATGGTGTGATTACTTGTGTAGTGTTGTAATTTACATAAGTATTATCCGGTGATGACAAGTTACTAACTTGTGGTATTCTGTTGTATTCTCAGATATGTAGAAAGCTCAGTAATATTAGACTTCTGAGCTTGCGGCTGAGGTAACGGTGAGTGGATCTTTAATCCTCAGTCTAATTTAGTTGTAACGAGTTTGGTTACAACGAGTAATGTATTATTACTGTTTTAGTTGCCATGATGATTACTGTAGTTAGTAATAATATTATTGATATGTTGCTTGGTCTGATGTATGACCTGATAACTTGATGAATATGTGATCACTTAAGAAAGTTGACATCCTGTTGTTTATTGTTATTATTGGCCTTCGGGCATCAGTTGCTAATGAGGTCAACGGGTTGATCTGGTTGGTTGGGCTAATTGTCATTCAAGATTTAACACATCTCCTGTGTTGGTTGATGATAACAATTAGCTATCGGTCTCGTCCGTTATGGCCATACGGATATGGTTGGATAAGTGTTCTTGGGGAATCCCCGGGTATTATGATATCTCAAGAGCCACAGATCCTCATTACTAAGTTGTACTATGGTTGAACAGTTGCATTGTTGATAAGTTGATTAGTTGATAAGTTGACCAGTTAATAGGTTGACCACTTGAAAGTTGACCAGTTGATCAGTTGCCCAGTTGAGTTGTTGAATGATTGTATTGTGTACTTGTGTGCTTCAGGTTAGTTGTTGTACACAAAGTTGTTACGCTAAGTTGAACTGTTGATTAATTATTCATTCACTTAGCTTTATGCTAATCCCCCACATTAACACTTCTTGCAGGTTATTGATATATTTGGGTGGGCAAGAAGTTGGACTAGAAGGAATGTTTGACAGGAAGGCATTACTCTGATATTAATTTGTATAAATCATTGTTGTCTTTCAGTTTTTGAAATAACACCCATGTTACCAATGAGGTTTTAAATTAGTTTGATTTTATAAGTATTTTAAATGATGTAACTTATAAATGTTGAAACTTGGACTAACGCTTCCGATATATTGTATTGAATTGTTGGTAAAATGAGGGGTGTTATAAGTTGGTATCAGAGCATAGGTTTGGGTGAATTGAACATGTTAAGGTGTTCAATCCCAAATCTAGAGTTGTGTTAAGTCAAACATTCCAGAGTGTGGGATTAGTGGTTGTATGAGAAAGTGGTTATGAAATGCATACTAACCTATAACAAGTTGCAAGATTGTTGTTTTGGTTGCAGAGACGGAGGAATATGAGGAACCCAAGGGTATTCTCAATGATTCCTCAATACTTGTGGGCCTATGTGTATCGGGTACTTTTCGATAAGCTTGGTGTATTTCAATAAGCCTGAATTATTTACTTTGCTAAGATGATTATGATTAGTAGTAAAGTAAATTGATTTTAATATGATATGAATCCCCAGTTGTGAGTCATTGATGATTATTACTTGTTAATATGATGATAGGAATGTTAATGGGTAATTTTGAGTAAAGTTGATATGACTCTATATAGTAAATTTAATGAGATGTTGGTAAATCTCAATTAATAAGTTTGAAGTCTTGTTGTTGTGTAAATTAGAAAGTATTCATCGATTTGAAAGTGTGTTGTTGACTTGGAAAAGTCAAAGTTGAATGTGGTCGTGTCGAACTTGATAATTGCTATGTTATAAGTTACTAAAAATTTTCCTAGTAAGCTTCCTTTGAAAAACAAATTGAAATTCTAAAAATGTTTTAAAATATTTGTTTTGACAAAAGAATTCCGAGTAGTACCCATGAGAAAAAGGGGAACCCAGTAATGTGAGTCAAAATATGTTTTCAAAACTAATAGGAATTTATCAGTTTTCTAAGTAAAAGGAAATTGAAACATGCGAAAAAGTTTTCTACTTATAATCTATGAGCAATAGATTTGAACAATCCATCTTAGACTGGTATGATCATTCCCGAACTGCAAATCTTGAATACATTAATTTTCCTGAAAAAGCAAAAATCACAAATAGCGATTTAGAACATAATATTTCTGTTATATATGATCGTCTTTTATTATTGTCAAAAGTATCTCTAAAGAATTTTCATCAAATTGAAAAAGCACAAAAAGAATTGTTAGAAAAGTTAGAATCTTGCAATGAATTATATAACAAAAACCATAAAGAAAATACCAAAAACCTAAGACAAATATCTCAAGAAATCCAAGAATCCAAACCTCTTACGAAGAAACAGGTTCAAGAACTTGTTCTTGAAATTGCTGAACAACCAAAGCTGGTTGAAAAAGAAGCCCTCAGACTTAGTGAAGATCTTAATCAAAAGGTTAAGAAGATTGAATATCTCATTGAAGAGGTAAAAACCTTAATCATTTCATGAGCATAGCAACTGCTCGAATAAACCCGGAATATCAAGAAGCAGTTCAAGCAACCGAATATATAGAGTCACCTGCAGTTGGCTTTGCAATACCTGCAGACTACAAGGGAGGAGTAGCTGGTAGTAATTCTGCTATTATCAAGCAAAATAATACTATCATTTATTTGCTCATTAAACAAAGCCAAAAGCTCACTGAACTTGAAGAGAAGTGTGAAAAGATCAGTCAGAACCTTAAGGAAATAGGGAAAAGAGAACAACTTCCAACTGATTTAGAGAATTCAATCTCCAGTCTTACCAAGAAGCTTGACTCTCAAACACTTGGAACAAAAGTAACAAGCGCATCTGAAGGCCCTATTTATTTCTACAAAGATCCCAAAAGGATTTTTGAAGAAGAACGAAAGAAGTCAAAATGAGAAGACCAGAAGTTTTAGGTGGAACAAGTAGGATTGATGAATTACCTACTCAAGAAGATCAGATTCGAGATTACAATCGAATCCAAAGAGCAAGATTTGTTGCTAATCGAACGTTTAATCGAAGAAATTACAACAGAAGCCTGGAATCAAGAATAAATCCAGATCAACAACTGGACTTATCAAGACAAAGACGAGCAAGATTAGTACCTGCAGAAGTGTTGTATCAAGCACAACAAAGTACAACAAGACATAGTGTTTATCAACACTATTTTGAGCAAAGAATCAGATGTGTAGATGGTGATCAGAATAATTTGCAACTCTGTAACGAGAGAAGCCACAGAGAACTAAGAACAGCTGGTTATGAGCATATTCATATTGGGCTCATTATGATTCGAATACATGCTCTACATAGAAGGGAAGCAGGCACAAACGCGTTAGTTGTTCTTAGGGATACACGCTGGAATGATGATAGACAGATCATAGGAACAATGGAAATTGATTTGTCTACTGGAACGCAACTTGTTTACATGGCACCAGACATGATGACAAGTATTAATGATTTCTATAATCACATAGAAATTGCTGTACAAACTCATGGGTATGAAGGTTGGCAAGGAGGGGAGAGCAACCTCCTTATTACAAGAGCTATGATTGGAAGGCTAACCAACACCAGCTATGTTGGTTTCAGATACAACGTACAACATGTCGCAGATTACTTAGCATCCAACGGTGTTATAGCAATACCAGGTTACAAAGTAAGTACAGCTGAATTGGAAGGAAAAAGTTGGCATCTCAAGCCAACCACATCAAACGCTATAAGAATCCCTAGTAGAGTTGCTGTATCTAACAGGCTGGATGGATCTATTAGCCTGCGATTCAATTCATATCGAGAAAGACCAAATAATGCAGCACGTTACTCGGTAGATGAACGAGACAGAGAGATACCTGAAGATGATGATGAAGAGGAATTGATAAACATTTGCATACAAAGTGATCATAATCCTGTTGATCCATTTTGTAACTGCAATTCCTGCTTGGAAGAAGAAAGAAGAATAAAACAGGAACCTCTTAATCGTATAAAACCATCATCAAAGTCTCGCCCGAGAAACGAAAATAACTGGTCTACCCTAGGAGAACCATCGGGAAAATTTGACTACTATGTACAATATGGAGTAGTCAATCCAATAACCCCGATTGAAGAAGTTATATGTACTGGCTGGGGAGAAGAATTTGATGATGAGGATCAAACTCCAACAAAGATTATAGTTGAAGGATCTGAAGAAATTATTCAAAATAATCCAAATGAATATTTTGAATATCTTCAAGATTTCACAACAGCTATCACACAAGAAGAATGGATAAATCCATTCTCACAGACACATGGTGAGAAGGAAGAATCAATTTTTGCAGCATCAGAAAGTAGTCTAGATCCAGAAGCAGAAGCAGAGTTTGATTACCCAAAGTTAAGACAACTTGAAGAGGCAGTTAGAAAGCAAGAACAGGAACAACATATTTTTCCTGCCACCTCTTACATGCCACCTGAGGACTCCGGTATGGGACCAGCAGTCTATCCACCAGCAACCGGTACAAGTAATCTCAGCTATCCACAGCATCAGGTACCTTTTCGTATTAAGAAAGAAGAAGATTTCGGTAGTACTTACTACCCTCAGAATTGGAGTTTACCACCAGCATATGCAGGAGTTGGGGCAATGCTTGTTCTACCAATCGACATTGGTACATGGACAGATGTTATTCAGAGATGGGAATCAATAACCATTAATAAACTCAATGAGCAAACCTGGACTAATAATAAAGCAAAGCTTTTATATGTCGAGAATCTCCTTGGAGAAAACGAAAAACGAATGTGGCAGCAATGGAGAACGGCATATCCTGAAGAATATGAGCGTCTAATAACCATTTCAGATGATCCTCAGAACATCACCTCTCAAGTCAGAAGAATAATTCTCCTTGAAGACCCGTATCAGGGATCTACTTATGAACAAGATGAGGCGTACAGGAATTTACAAAGGTTAACTTGTGAAAATACAAAGGATCTCTGGCATTTTCTGAATGATTTCAGAAATCTGGCTTCAAAATCAGGAAGGTTGTATTTTCCTCAGACAACAGAGCAATTATTCACAAAACTCCCGTTATCTCTCTCAAAAGAAATAGAACAAGCTTTCAAAGAAAGGTACCCAGGGTTACAATCTGCTGTTTTACCTGCAATTCATTTTATATACTCTTTTACCAAGGAGATGTGTATAAAAGCAGCACTTCAGAAGGAGCTAAGGGACTTATCAATTTGTTCCACAATACCAATACCTGGATATTATAAGTCAAACAAAAGGTATGGTATTAGAAAGTCCAAAAGCTATAAAGGAAAGCCTCATGGGTCACATGTAAAAGTATTTAAAAAGAAGTATCAATTTGACAGAGGCAAAGTAAAGAAGTGTAAGTGTTTTATTTGCGGAATGGAAGGACATTTTGCTCGTGATTGCAGAAACAAGAAAGGAGATCTTAAAAGAGCCGCTATGATTCAGGAACTTGATCTTCCTGAAGATTGGGATATTGTATCCGCAGACAATGATGATTCAAGTGTCTGTAGCATATCTGAAGGAGAGCAAGGAATGACTACCCAGAATATAAAAACATCTGTGGAAGAATTTCCACATCAAGAAAGTATCTTCATGATGTATCAACATGGGTATCATGATGAAAGTGAAAGTGATGAAGATGAAGAAGTGGTCATTAATAAACATTATATCCATGAACAAACAGGATATATGTTTCATATAAGTGATCCCATTATACAAATTCCGAAGATTGAGCAAGGTGCAGGATCATGGAGGCCGGAGGTAAAACTAACCGCAGAAATGAAGAATTGTCAACATAGTTGGCAAGATAATGAGTTGACAAGTTATGTGTTCTGTTATTTTTGTAAAATCAGAACAACAGATATGTCAAGAACTCATTGCACAAATTGCAAGTTAACTGCATGTGCCTTGTGTTCACCATACTATGTCAACAGAACAATCATAGTGAAAAGACCAGATGATGAGCAGAAGTCAGAAACAAAGTTTAACAATCCTCAGGAAACCGCCAGTAATGCAGAAAAAGATTGGGAAATAAAGTATCTAAAGGAAATGATACTTCAGAAGCAAAAAGAATGGGAACAGATGATTAAAGATCAAGCCATGGAGTATTACAAAAGGCAAGAGGAAGAAAAAGTTTTTGAGCTCGAGAAAGAAAAAGGTCAAGAGAACTTGAAGAAAATGGTAATAGAATTGGAAGAATCTGTGAAAAGTTTAAAAAGAAGCAAAGAACAAACAGATTACCATACATCACTATTACTAGAACATACTCGCAAAGAGTATGAACAAAGGATCCTGTCTATACAACAACTTGGAAAAGATATCATCTGAAGCCCAACTTCTGGAAAATGACATCACTCATCTAGAAGATGATGCAACTAAACGTCAGATTTACAAGTGGGAGATGTCATTTCCTTTTTGTGAGTGGGATAGTGGGACAACGACTTTCACGATTGATAAAAATCTGCATGAAGACAATTTACGTTTCAGAAGTGCACGACTTTAAAAAAAAAAGGTGTGGACCAATGTAAATAATGGAATCAATAATGGACATCAGTGGCAAATATAGTGCCGTCCAGCTGTTTGCTTTAGATGCGAATATCCTTAGCATTATGCTTTGATATTTCGCCTATATAATCTCAATATTTGTATTGTAAAGAATCATCCCCCATCACCACAACAATCATCACCACAACAATCATCACCACAACCATTGTAATATCTTCCGTTGCAATAATAATATTAAGGTGTGTTTTTAAGTAATTAAAGTTTATACTTTGTACGATTGATAAAAATCTGCATGAAGACAATTTACGTTTCAGAAGTGCGCGACTTTAAAAAAAAAGGTGTGGACCAATGTAAATAATGGAATCAATAATGGACATCAGTGGCAAATATAGTGCCGTCCAGCTGTTTGCTTTAGATGCGAATATCCTTAGCATTATGCTTTGATATTTCGCCTATATAATCTCAATATTTGTATTGTAAAGAATCATCCCCCATCACCACAACAATCATCACCACAACAATCATCACCACAACCATTGTAATATCTTCCGTTGCAATAATAATATTAAGGTGTGTTTTTAAGTAATTAAAGTTTATACTTTGTACTTTTTACTTAAATTTTGGGAAAACCTGTTTTGGTATCAGAGCTTGTAAACAAAGTTTTATGAGCTCTATCATGTTCATGGAGGGCTAATCACCTTCTTGTATTCAGGATTCAAGGGAAGGTATGATCTATATTAAGTCTATAAGAAATTTTATATCAAATTATATTTAGTAAAAATTTTCCTAGTAAGCTTCCTTTGAAAAACAAATTGAAATTCTAAAAATGTTTTAAAATATTTGTTTTGACAAAAGAATTCCGAGTAGTACCCATGAGAAAAAGGGGAACCCAGTAATGTGAGTCAAAATATGTTTTCAAAACTAATAGGAATTTATCAGTTTTCTAAGTAAAAGGAAATTGAAACATGCGAAAAAGTTTTCTACTTATAATCTATGAGCAATAGATTTGAACAATCCATCTTAGACTGGTATGATCATTCCCGAACTGCAAATCTTGAATACATTAATTTTCCTGAAAAAGCAAAAATCACAAATAGCGATTTAGAACATAATATTTCTGTTATATATGATCGTCTTTTATTATTGTCAAAAGTATCTCTAAAGAATTTTCATCAAATTGAAAAAGCACAAAAAGAATTGTTAGAAAAGTTAGAATCTTGCAACGAATTATATAACAAAAACCATAAAGAAAATACCAAAAACCTAAGACAAATATCTCAAGAAATCCAAGAATCCAAACCTCTTACGAAGAAACAGGTTCAAGAACTTGTTCTTGAAATTGCTGAACAACCAAAGCTGGTTGAAAAAGAAGCCCTCAGACTTAGTGAAGATCTTAATCAAAAGGTTAAGAAGATTGAATATCTCATTGAAGAGGTAAAAACCTTAATCATTTCATGAGCATAGCAACTGCTCGAATAAACCCGGAATATCAAGAAGCAGTTCAAGCAACCGAATATATAGAGTCACCTGCAGTTGGCTTTGCAATACCTGCAGACTACAAGGGAGGAGTAGCTGGTAGTAATTCTGCTATTATCAAGCAAAATAATACTATCATTTATTTGCTCATTAAACAAAGCCAAAAGCTCACTGAACTTGAAGAGAAGTGTGAAAAGATCAGTCAGAACCTTAAGGAAATAGGGAAAAGAGAACAACTTCCAACTGATTTAGAGAATTCAATCTCCAGTCTTGTGACACTCCTCCAAATTAGGTATATAATTATACTTAATTACATGCATTTCTTACGCTAATTCCCTGCAATTGTTTTAAACTAAACTTATGATGTGATGTCAGTCTAGCGAGCCCTAAACAATAATACTAAAAGTATTACATGATACGTAGTTATTTATAAATTACGTACGAACGTATCGGAACGAAGCCGACAAATAAATAACAAAAGTTTCGTGACACAAAAATAATTAATAATGAAATTATTAATTACGAGTACTTATATACCTATAACGAATAGACAAAAGGGTTTAAATATACGTTTAACATAAAACGTATTATAACACGAACATAAACAATTCTAAAACGCGCATACGACGTCGAATCATAAAAATACAAATTTTCTCGTCCGTTTGGAAGAAGTTAGAACATTACTTCAAAATATGAAATCCTAAATTTACTGAAAATTGGCGCTCAATTAACTGCGCTCAGTAAAATGTACAAAAATGTACAACTATCAAAAATAATGATAACCTCATTATTCTGAAAACATATTTCGAACCAGGAGAGCATCTACAAAATAAAAATATAAAATGTTAAATTTTATATTGCTATAATTATACCAGTACACGAAATTAACGGGCTAAAAACTACCAATATAGCACACCTCAAAATATCTAGCGACATAGTGAAGTACCCTCCATACTCCCGTTTGAAATCTTTAACACCAATAATACAACTCACCTAAAATTTTGATCTGTAAAATCTCACACACAACACTTCACTGGTTTTATTTCTTCTGGTTTGGTTTGTGCGTACTGGAGAAGAGGAAACAACAAGCAGAAGCAGGAAGACAACAACACCATTTCATCCCCTTCATTCTCTTAACATCATCACCTTCACACCTTCAAACTCATAAACAAAATGATCACATAATCATTCTCATCGTCATTGATCGTCATAATCATCATCATCAACATCAGGAATCATCATCATCTTCATCAAGATCATTGTGAGGATAAATTTCTCCATTTTTATCTCATTTATATAATTTCTTAAAATTATGATAATTGTTGAAGATTGTTGATAGAACTTGTTAAAAACATGTTACAAAGTGTTTATAGAACGTATTAAGGTGTTTGATCATGTTAAAAATCGGTTACATATATAAACTCGTATGTTTTTTGAAGTAACAGAGTCGAACTAGATGCTGTAAACACTCGGAATACGGCGTATTCTTTCGAATACGGCGTATTCCCCGTTATTAATCATAAGCAATTTCGAAGAACTAGGCGAATCCGGCGTATTCATCTTAATACGGCGGATTCCCCAGCTGAAACATTGGTGAATACGGCGTATTCCATCGAATACGGCGTATTCCCCATTTAAAACTCGAACATTTTGAACAACCCAGATGAATCCGGCGTATTCACGGGAATACGGCGGATTCCCAAATTTTGAAACTTCGAATACGGCGTATTCAGTTAAATACGGCGTATTCCCACCTACGACCCGCACACAAACCTTCGGCTAAAACGATGAACGAGTAAAAGACACACTCGATCCGACGGATCATCGGTGAATCCGGTGGATCCTTTTAAACTCGAATGAATACGGCGTATTCATCAGAATACGGCGTATTCCCCTGTTTTCGAATGAATACGACGTATTCACCAGAATACGGCGTATTCCCCTTTGTTTGACTTGAATCCGGCGTATTCATAAGAATACGGCGTATTCCTCACTTATCCAGACCACTGACTTTTGCGATTTATACATGTACAAACTAATAAACGTTAATACAACTTATAGTTATTAATGTTACTACAAATGGTACAAAATTGTGCGACAACGAGACTTAGAACTAGACGGACATATTATTGGAACGATTTAAATTATCTAGTACAAACAATTCGACAAACGAACAATACTTGGATAATTTATATATTTCCAACAACAATCATCAATGAAATACACAAACCTAAGAAACTGATAATTTCTTCAAACGAATGAACTATTAACATAAGTAAACAAAGTACTTATAGTTAATACATTAATGTGTATAGGTTGACTACGTTTGGGCTTCGCTATCATTTTTCGCTAGCATTCACATCCGAGCACTCACAGTGAGTTCACAAACCCCTTTTCACTGTTTTAATGCTTTTAGAACTCGGGGTGGAAAACATAGAAATCGTATGTATAACTGCATGCGACAACTGCTTTAAATACTGTATGTATTTACTTGATTGTTTATGAAAGGGTATTTCATACGTGACTGTTTGTGAAAGGGTATTTCACACAACTACTTGAACTATGATTATGAAATGTTTTCATACTATTTTGGGAATTTAGACAACGAATCTTGGTACAGATCTAGGCTGAACGATGTAGTGCATAAAAGACCTTATGGCTACAGACTATAACCATTAGCTAGGTGACTCTAGCCACTGAGTATACGGATAGTACTATCGCCGTGACGACCCTCCTACGGATTTGGGAGCGTATACTTAAATGTCCTACTTGGCACAACAACAACAGATTAGGGTCGTGGTTTGGTTATAGGGTTAGATCGGGTTACCTTACTTGACAGGTTTAGCTCACCTTTCAAGGGATCATCGTCTAAATATTCCCACGCACTAAACTATTGATTAGGAAGTGAGTTCCTACGTACACTGATTTGGAAATGTTAATCTTAATTTAGGTTAACTTGTGTTTCCTACTGATAACTGATTTGGGAAATGTTATTTGTTAATAACTTGTGTTTCCTACTGATAACTGATTTGGGAAATGTTATTTGTTAATAACTTGTGTTTCCTACTACAACTACAACTGATTTGGGAAATGTTATTTGTTAATAACTTGAGTTTCCTACTTGACAAACAACACTTATTTGGAAATGTTATTCTTAAATGATTAACCTGTGTTTCCTACATAACAAACAAACTTGTGAATTCACTCAACAATTTTGTTGACGTTTTACTCTATGTTTTTCAGGGAATTAGCAGCGTAAGTAAGATCTGCATGCATTATCAGGACGGACTACCCTGGACTTGTTAGGATGCCACTACTTTTGGGACACTTGGATTTCCTCTGTATAACTGCAATTATTGCAGTCATACCTATGAAATCTACTTTTGATATTATGTATTTTATGAAATACTGATTTCAACTACTACTATTACTGTTATCACTTCTCAAGTGGTAATCATTTGTAAAACTTTAACTAATGGCATCTTAATCTATTTCGTTCTGCGATAATCATACGCTCTGAGTATGTATGTAACTGTTGGTTGTTTTCACTGCGCGCACCCCCGCCACGTCACTAAGCTTCCGCAAATCACTCTACGTAATTGTAATTACTGTTTGGCGGGGTGTGACAGACTTGGTATCAGAGCCATTGGTTATAGCGAACTAGAAGTCTTTAGGTGACTGAAAACCTTAGAGACCTAGACTATAGCCTTGGCTAGAACATTTGTGCATTCATGCATACATACTTTGCATACAACTAACATACGACTGACACGCCACACTCAATTTCTTTTGTCACAGTATGTCTAGTCAATCACATTACCATGTTTACGCTTCGGATGAAGAGCCGACCGAGGCTACTTTTGAGGGTCCCGCGATTACAGTAGGGGATGAGTCATCAGTTCATGTGAGAGCTATGTCTGATGACACTAGTGATGCTTACTTAGTACCACCTCCGACCGCACCTGTGGTCACTCCTACCCCTACACCACCTGTTGCGAGTACCTCTCGTGTACCTGTACATCGGATGACAGCTAGGATCTGTGTTCGGGATTTTCCCAGGGGACCACTCGCGCCACGCGATAAGGCGCCAGTGACTGAGTCTGAGGTTCCAGTTGTCGAGCCGCCACAGAAGAGGCTCCGACCTTCTCATCTGGACTGGATGCCTCGAGTATTGAGAGAGTGGAGATCACTAGAGGGTATTTCCTCGACCTTTGAGATTGGAGAGTCCTCCCACTCACCACCATCTGCATATCTCACAGGTGAGCCTCTGGAGCTCACTGTGCCTACCCTTGTGGCTGTGGTCCACACCATGTTTAGGATATCATCTAGCAGGAGCAGAGATTTGATGGAGCTACTGAGTGATGCCTCCCGCACTGACATGGATATGACTATGCTCCATCAGAGGATGGATTTTGTGGAGACTCACCGTCTGACAGACTGGCAGAGTCTAGCATCCACCCGTGCACGCGTTGCAGCTTTAGAGAGGCGTGCTAGGGTGTCAGAGATTGTAGCTAGTGTTTGTGTGATGACTGCAGCAGTGATGGTTGCGGTTAGGATGTATTTACCATGGTTCTGATAGGCCTGTGTATGACGGTTGTGCCTACACCATATTAGACTATTACTTTTGGGGAAATAGATGTATGTATTAATTATGGACTAGCTGTATGTTGGATGGAACTTTGTTAGTAGAATGGGTATATGTATAGGAAACCCATCATCTTTTGTATAACGCTAACCATCGATGGGTATATTAGAAATCCCATCTCATTTTGTACTAAACTCATGTAACAGCGTTATGATCTTTAATATATAATGTATGCTTGGTTTACGCCTCGTATTCATTATGCTTATTATCAACCATGTTATTTTTTTCTTACAATTGTCGATTTGTGATTAAAACTATACTTTATCGACACTTTGTGACCAACTCTTGTAAACCCTGAAACATTTTACAGCTTGATGATTGATTTTTCTTGAGAACCTCTGAAATCTACAGTGTTAAACGACAATGAAAAGAAATATGTATTGGACATTATATAATGGCGCCTGGCCAACGTGATTATATTATGCTAGATACATGTGGGTGTTTCAAAGTTGTATGGCACGTGTTGTAAAATTCTATTCATTCATCTTTTCATGTTATTCATTTCTATCAAATGTGAATCTTTGATCTATTCACATTCAACATCTCAACATTAACACTCTGCATTTTATTCATCGCAGAGCTGAATCATGCCTCCCAAACGACGAGCTACTAGAAACAGTCAAAAGACGACTACGCCTCCACCACCACCCACTGAAACCACCGAACAAATGATCGCACGAAGAATAGCTGAAGGTATTGCTGAATATGAGGCAAGCCGTAATCGCGAACCCGTGGTTAACAACAGTGGATCTACCCCTGTTAATACTGAGACAACCGTGAATGCTGGCCGAGGGTGTTCATACAAAACATTTCAGGCTTGTAAGCCGATTTCTTTCCGTGGCACCGAGGGTGCAATTGGTATGATTCACTGGATAAAGAAAACTGAGTCGGTATTGGATATTAGTGACTGTTCACCTGACTGTATGGTGAAGTATGCTGCTTGCACTTTGGCTGACAAAGCGCTCACTTGGTGGAACAGTCAGATCCAATCACTTGGTAGACCAGCTGCTTATTCAATGTCATGGGGAACATTTAAGAATCTGATATTGGAGGAATTCTGCCCTCGCAGTGAGATGCAGAAAATAGAAACAGAGTTGTGGAACATCACCATGATTGGTGCCGATATTGATGGGTACACCACTAAGTTTCAGGAACTTGCACGTCTAGTGCCACATATGGTGACACCCGAGTATAAGCGTATTGAACGCTACATATTCGGTCTGGTACCACAAATCCGCAGTCTAGTGACATCATCTAAACCAGACACTTTCAGGAGTGCTGTTACTCTAGCACAAAGTTTGACCGATGAGGCAGTCAGGATGGGAAATCTGACTAAGAAAGCTGTGTCGGGAAAAGGTGAACCGAACAGTACTGATGTTAGTAGTTCTGGTGGTGCAAAGCGAAAGTGGAACGGTAGTGGTACTGATCGTCAGGGTCAGCAGAACAAGAAATCTTCTGGAAATGCGAAAGCATATGTTGCCACTACCACCGAATCGAAACCATACCTGGGTAACAAACCCAAATGTGGTAAGTGTAACCGACACCACGAAGGTGGGTGTGGGTATTGTGGAAACTGTAGGGCATGGGGACATAGAACCCGAGAATGCAAAACTAACCCTCCCCCACGAGCAAACATTGAGCGTCAAAACCAGGGATGTTTTGAATGTGGTGAGCAAGGACACTACCGTAACCGATGCCCTAAGCTCAACAACAACAACCGCGGTAACAACAATAACCGAGCCAACAACATCAACAACCAACCGGCTCAAGGAAGGGCATTCGTGATCGGGGCACAAGAGGCACGCCAGGACCCTAACACCGTCACTGGTACGTTTCTTGTAAACAATCATTATGCCTCTGTGTTAATTGATTCGGGTGCTGATTTAAGTTTTGTGTCTACTGAATTTAGACCACTATTAGAACTTGAATCCCGTAAGTTAGACAACAAGTATACCATAGAATTAGCCGATGGTGAGTTAATCGAATCAGGAGAAATAGTACCGGGATGTACCTTGGAGTTAGAAGGTCATCTCTTCGAAATAGACTTACTACCGGTTAAGTTGGGAAGTTTTGACGTTGTAGTCGGTATGGATTGGTTATCTAAGAACCGCGCTGAAATCATATGTCATGATAAACTGGTACGATTACCACTGTCAACAGGAGAAACACTTGTGGTTCAAGGTGAGAAACGAAAAAGTACCACAAAAATGATTTCGTGCTTGAAGGCCAGTAAGTATCTCCGAAAGGGGTACCAAGCATTTTTGGCACACATTGTAGAAAAGAAAACTGAGGAGCGACGTATAGACAATGTGCCCATTGTACGCGACTATCCAGGAGTATTCCCTGATGAGTTGCCGGGATTGCCACCCCCACGACAAGTTGAGTTTCACATTGACCTGGTGCCAGGAGCCGCACCTATCGCACGAGCACCTTATCGTCTAGCTCCCTCGGAAATGCAAGAGCTGTCTACGCAACTGCAAGAACTTCTAGACTTGGGATTCATCCGACCGAGCTTTTCCCCTTGGGGAGCTCCGGTTTTGTTTGTTAAGAAAAAGGATGAATCTATGCGGATGTGCATCGATTACCGAGAACTGAACAAGGTAACTATCAAGAACCGATACCCGTTACCACGCATTGACGATCTGTTTGATCAACTGCAAGGGTCAAGTTATTATTCAAAAATTGACCTACGATCTGGTTACCACCAACTTAAGGTACGAGAAGAGGATGTACCGAAAACTGCTTTTAGGACTCGTTACGGTCACTACGAGTTTCTAGTCATGCCTTTTGGGCTGACCAACGCACCAGCAGTATTCATGGATTTGATGAACAGAGTGTGCAAACCCTATTTGGATAAATTCGTCATTATGTTTATTGACGACATCTTGGTATACTCACAAACGAAAGAAGATCACGAGCAACATCTGAAGCTTGTCCTCGAACTACTACAAAAAGAGAAGCTTTATGCAAAGTTCTCTAAATGCGAATTTTGGATACGAGAGGTTCAATTCCTTGGTCATGTGATAAATGACAAGGGGATTCACGTGGACCCATCCAAAATTGAGGCAATCAACAACTGGGAAGCACCGAAAACCCCAACTGAAGTACGACAATTTCTTGGTCTAGCTGGCTATTACAGGCGATTCATCGCAAACTTTTCAAAGATAGCCCAACCACTTACCACATTAACTCAAAAAGACAAGAAATTTGAGTGGAATGAGAAGCAAGAGAATGCATTCCAACTATTGAAACAGAAACTGAGCAGCGCACCCATATTATCACTACCCGAAGGAGTAGATAACTTTGTTGTTTACTGTGATGCATCGCATCAGGGATTGGGTTGCGTACTGATGCAAAACGAAAAGGTCATTGCTTATGCATCACGACAACTAAAAGTGCATGAGAAAAACTATACGACTCATGATTTGGAATTGGGAGCCGTTGTTTTTGCACTGAAGATCTGGAGACACTACCTATACGGTACAAAGTGTACGATCTTCACTGATCATAAGAGCCTACAACATATATTCGACCAAAAAGAACTTAACATGAGACAACGACGTTGGGTCGAGTTACTTAACGATTACGACTGTGAAATAAAGTATCACCCGGGTAAAGCTAACGTAGTAGCAGATGCCCTGAGTCGTAAGGAACGAATCAAACCTCGAAGAGTTCGAGCTTTGGGATTGACAATCCATTCGAATCTCATTACTCAAATTCGTGAAGCTCAAGAACTTGCTTTCACTCCCGAACGTCTTAAGGATGAATCCTTGAAGGGAATGGAAAAACAACTCGAGAAAAAGGACAACGGGGTGTTGTACTTCATGAACCGAATTTGGGTACCATGCGTAGATGAGTTACGCAAGCTGATTTTGGACGAGGCACATAAGTCCAATTACTCAATACATCCTGGTGCAGACAAGATGTACCATGATTTGAAGGGCTTCTACTGGTGGCCTGGAATGAAACGTGACATCGCCACCTACGTGAGCAAATGCTTAACTTGCTCGAAGGTAAAGGTGGAATACCAAAAGCCGTCTGGACTTTTGCAACAACCTGAACTGCCCAAGTGGAAATGGGAGCAAATAACAATGGACTTCATTACGAAGTTACCTAGAATGGCGTCTGGAGCAAATGCCATATGGGTGATTGTCGATCGATTGACGAAATCAGCCCACTTTCTTGCTATTAAAGAAACGGATGGAATGGAGAAACTAGCAAAAATCTATATTAAAGAGATTGTTTCTCGGCATGGAGTGCCACTATCTATCATCTCTGATAGAGATGCACGATTCACTTCTCGCTTTTGGCAAACATTACAACATGCGATGGGTACTCGACTTGATATGAGTACTGCCTATCACCCGCAGACTGACGGCCAAAGTGAGCGAACGATACAAACGCTCGAAGACTTGTTGCGAGCATGTGTGATAGACTTTGGAGGTAACTGGGATACTCACCTACCTCTAGCTGAATTTTCTTACAACAATAGTTATCACACGAGTATACAGATGGCACCATTTGAGGCGTTATATGGACGCAAGTGCCGATCACCACTCTGTTGGGCAGAGTTGGACGACAGACAACTATCTGGACCCGAACTTGTCCAGGAAACCACTGACAAAATAACTCAAGTATTGAGCCGACTGAAAGCGGCACGAGATCGACAAAAGAGTTACGCTGATAACCGCCGTAAACCTCTTGAGTTTCAAGTAGGGGACAAAGTCCTACTCAAAGTATCTCCCTGGAAAGGAGTAGCACGATTTGGCAAACGAGGAAAGCTGAACCCACGATACATCGGACCGTTTGAAATCCTTGCTAGGATTGGTCCTGTCGCTTACAAGCTCAAACTACCGCAAGAGCTTAGTAGCATACACGATACTTTCCACGTTAGCAACCTCAAAAAGTGTCTTTCTGATGAAACACTTATCATTCCTCCTGACGAAGTCTTCATTGACTCAAAACTTAACTTTGTGGAGGAACCTGTTGAAGTTATGGATTCTAAAACTCAGAAACTTCGACACAAACGAATCAAACTGGTTAAAGTTCGTTGGAACTCGAAACATGGCCCAGAGTTTACCTGGGAACGAGAGGATGAAATACGAAAGAAATACCCTAACCTATATGAGAGCGTGACCGAGACTCACGGCTCGACTTAAATCTCGGGACGAGATTTCACAAACGGGGGGAGAATGTGACACTCCTCCAAATTAGGTATATAATTATACTTAATTACATGCATTTCTTACGCTAATTCCCTGCAATTGTTTTAAACTAAACTTATGATGTGATGTCAGTCTAGCGAGCCCTAAACAATAATACTAAAAGTATTACATGATACGTAGTTATTTATAAATTACGTACGAACGTATCGGAACGAAGCCGACAAATAAATAACAAAAGTTTCGTGACACAAAAATAATTAATAATGAAATTATTAATTACGAGTACTTATATACCTATAACGAATAGACAAAAGGGTTTAAATATACGTTTAACATAAAACGTATTATAACACGAACAGAAACAATTCTAAAACGCGCATACGACGTCGAATCATAAAAATACAAATTTTCTCGTCCGTTTGGAAGAAGTTAGAACATTACTTCAAAATATGAAATCCTAAATTTACTGAAAATTGGCGCTCAATTAACTGCGCTCAGTAAAATGTACAAAAATGTACAACTATCAAAAATAATGATAACCTCATTATTCTGAAAACATATTTCGAACCAGGAGAGCATCTACAAAATAAAAATATAAAATGTTAAATTTTATATTGCTATAATTATACCAGTACACGAAATTAACGGGCTAAAAACTACCAATATAGCACACCTCAAAATATCTGGCGACATAGTGAAGTACCCTCCATACTCCCGTTTGAAATCTTTAACACCAATAATACAACTCACCTAAAATTTTGATCTGTAAAATCTCACACACAACACTTCACTGGTTTTATTTCTTCTGGTTTGGTTTGTGCGTACTGGAGAAGAGGAAACAACAAGCAGAAGCAGGAAGACAACAACACCATTTCATCCCCTTCATTCTCTTAACATCATCACCTTCACACCTTCAAACTCATAAACAAAATGATCACATAATCATTCTCATCGTCATTGATCGTCATAATCATCATCATCAACATCAGGAATCATCATCATCTTCATCAAGATCATTGTGAGGATAAATTTCTCCATTTTTATCTCATTTATATAATTTCTTAAAATTATGATAATTGTTGAAGATTGTTGATAGAACTTGTTAAAAACATGTTACAAAGTGTTTATAGAACGTATTAAGGTGTTTGATCATGTTAAAAATCGGTTACATATATAAACTCGTATGTTTTTTGAAGTAACAGAGTCGAACTAGATGCTGTAAACACTCGGAATACGGCGTATTCTTTCGAATACGGCGTATTCCCCGTTATTAATCATAAGCAATTTCGAAGAACTAGGCGAATCCGGCGTATTCATCTTAATACGGCGGATTCCCCAGCTGAAACATTGGTGAATACGGCGTATTCCATCGAATACGGCGTATTCCCCATTTAAAACTCGAACATTTTGAACAACCCAGATGAATCCGGCGTATTCACGGGAATACGGCGGATTCCCAAATTTTGAAACTTCGAATACGGCGTATTCAGTTAAATACGGCGTATTCCCACCTACGACCCGCACACAAACCTTCGGCTAAAACGATGAACGAGTAAAAGACACACTCGATCCGACGGATCATCGGTGAATCCGGTGGATCCTTTTAAACTCGAATGAATACGGCGTATTCATCAGAATACGGCGTATTCCCCTGTTTTCGAATGAATACGACGTATTCACCAGAATACGGCGTATTCCCCTTTGTTTGACTTGAATCCGGCGTATTCATAAGAATACGGCGTATTCCTCACTTATCCAGACCACTGACTTTTGCGATTTATACATGTACAAACTAATAAACGTTAATACAACTTATAGTTATTAATGTTACTACAAATGGTACAAAATTGTGCGACAACGAGACTTAGAACTAGACGGACATATTATTGGAACGATTTAAATTATCTAGTACAAACAATTCGACAAACGAACAATACTTGGATAATTTATATATTTCCAACAACAATCATCAATGAAATACACAAACCTAAGAAACTGATAATTTCTTCAAACGAATGAACTATTAACATAAGTAAACAAAGTACTTATAGTTAATACATTAATGTGTATAGGTTGACTACGTTTGGGCTTCGCTATCATTTTTTGCTAGCATTCACATCCGAGCACTCACAGTGAGTTCACAAACCCCTTTTCACTGTTTTAATGCTTTTAGAACTCGGGGTGGAAAACATAGAAATCGTATGTATAACTGCATGCGACAACTGCTTTAAATACTGTATGTATTTACTTGATTGTTTATGAAAGGGTATTTCATACGTGACTGTTTGTGAAAGGGTATTTCACACAACTACTTGAACTATGATTATGAAATGTTTTCATACTATTTTGGGAATTTAGACAACGAATCTTGGTACAGATCTAGGCTGAACGATGTAGTGCATAAAAGACCTTATGGCTACAGACTATAACCATTAGCTAGGTGACTCTAGCCACTGAGTATACGGATAGTACTATCGCCGTGACGACCCTCCTACGGATTTGGGAGCGTATACTTAAATGTCCTACTTGGCACAACAACAACAGATTAGGGTCGTGGTTTGGTTATAGGGTTAGATCGGGTTACCTTACTTGACAGGTTTAGCTCACCTTTCAAGGGATCATCGTCTAAATATTCCCACGCACTAAACTATTGATTAGGAAGTGAGTTCCTACGTACACTGATTTGGAAATGTTAATCTTAATTTAGGTTAACTTGTGTTTCCTACTGATAACTGATTTGGGAAATGTTATTTGTTAATAACTTGTGTTTCCTACTGATAACTGATTTGGGAAATGTTATTTGTTAATAACTTGTGTTTCCTACTACAACTACAACTGATTTGGGAAATGTTATTTGTTAATAACTTGAGTTTCCTACTTGACAAACAACACTTATTTGGAAATGTTATTCTTAAATGATTAACCTGTGTTTCCTACATAACAAACAAACTTGTGAATTCACTCAACAATTTTGTTGACGTTTTACTCTATGTTTTTCAGGGAATTAGCAGCGTAAGTAAGATCTGCATGCATTATCAGGACGGACTACCCTGGACTTGTTAGGATGCCACTACTTTTGGGACACTTGGATTTCCTCTGTATAACTGCAATTATTGCAGTCATACCTATGAAATCTACTTTTGATATTATGTATTTTATGAAATACTGATTTCAACTACTACTATTACTGTTATCACTTCTCAAGTGGTAATCATTTGTAAAACTTTAACTAATGGCATCTTAATCTATTTCGTTCTGCGATAATCATACGCTCTGAGTATGTATGTAACTGTTGGTTGTTTTCACTGCGCGCACCCCCGCCACGTCACTAAGCTTCCGCAAATCACTCTACGTAATTGTAATTACCGTTTGGCGGGGTGTGACAAGTCTTACCAAGAAGCTTGACTCTCAAACACTTGGAACAAAAGTAACAAGCGCATCTGAAGGCCCTATTTATTTCTACAAAGATCCCAAAAGGATTTTTGAAGAAGAACGAAAGAAGTCAAAATGAGAAGACCAGAAGTTTTAGGTGAAACAAGTAGGATTGATGAATTACCTACTCAAGAAGATCAGATTCGAGATTACAATCGAATCCAAAGAGCAAGATTTGTTGCTAATCGAACGTTTAATCGAAGAAATTACAACAGAAGCCTGGAATCAAGAATAAATCCAGATCAACAACTGGACTTATCAAGACAAAGACGAGCAAGATTAGTACCTGCAGAAGTGTTGTATCAAGCACAACAAAGTACAACAAGACATAGTGTTTATCAACACTATTTTGAGCAAAGAATCAGATGTGTAGATGGTGATCAGAATAATTTGCAACTCTGTAACGAGAGAAGCCACAGAGAACTAAGAACAGCTGGTTATGAGCATATTCATATTGGGCTCATTATGATTCGAATACATGCTCTACATAGAAGGGAAGCAGGCACAAACGCGTTAGTTGTTCTTAGGGATACACGCTGGAATGATGATAGACAGATCATAGGAACAATGGAAATTGATTTGTCTACTGGAACGCAACTTGTTTACATGGCACCAGACATGATGACAAGTATTAATGATTTCTATAATCACATAGAAATTGCTGTACAAACTCATGGGTATGAAGGTTGGCAAGGAGGGGAGAGCAACCTCCTTATTACAAGAGCTATGATTGGAAGGCTAACCAACACCAGCTATGTTGGTTTCAGATACAACGTACAACATGTCGCAGATTACTTAGCATCCAACGGTGTTATAGCAATACCAGGTTACAAAGTAAGTACAGCTGAATTGGAAGGAAAAAGTTGGCATCTCAAGCCAACCACATCAAACGCTATAAGAATCCCTAGTAGAGTTGCTGTATCTAACAGGCTGGATGGATCTATTAGCCTGCGATTCAATTCATATCGAGAAAGACCAAATAATGCAGCACGTTACTCGGTAGATGAACGAGACAGAGAGATACCTGAAGATGATGATGAAGAGGAATTGATAAACATTTGCATACAAAGTGATCATAATCCTGTTGATCCATTTTGTAACTGCAATTCCTGCTTGGAAGAAGAAAGAAGAATAAAACAGGAACCTCTTAATCGTATAAAACCGTCATCAAAGTCTCGCCCGAGAAACGAAAATAACTGGTCTACCCTAGGAGAACCATCGGGAAAATTTGACTACTATGTACAATATGGAGTAGTCAATCCAATAACCCCGATTGAAGAAGTTATATGTACTGGCTGGGGAGAAGAATTTGATGATGAGGATCAAACTCCAACAAAGATTATAGTTGAAGGATCTGAAGAAATTATTCAAAATAATCCAAATGAATATTTTGAATATCTTCAAGATTTCACAACAGCTATCACACAAGAAGAATGGATAAATCCATTCTCACAGACACATGGTGAGAAGGAAGAATCAATTTTTGCAGCATCAGAAAGTAGTCCAGATCCAGAAGCAGAAGCAGAGTTTGATTACCCAAAGTTAAGACAACTTGAAGAGGCAGTTAGAAAGCAAGAACAGGAACAACATATTTTTCCTGCCACCTCTTACATGCCACCTGAGGACTCAGGTATGGGACCAGCAGTCTATCCACCAGCAACCGGTACAAGTAATCTCAGCTATCCACAGCATCAGGTACCTTTTCGTATTAAGAAAGAAGAAGATTTCGGTAGTACTTACTACCCTCAGAATTGGAGTTTACCACCAGCATATGCAGGAGTTGGGGCAATGCTTGTTCTACCAATCGACATTGGTACATGGACAGATGTTATTCAGAGATGGGAATCAATAACCATTAATAAACTCAATGAGCAAACCTGGACTAATAATAAAGCAAAGCTTTTATATGTCGAGAATCTCCTTGGAGAAAACGAAAAACGAATGTGGCAGCAATGGAGAACGGCATATCCTGAAGAATATGAGCGTCTAATAACCATTTCAGATGATCCTCAGAACATCACCTCTCAAGTCAGAAGAATAATTCTCCTTGAAGACCCGTATCAGGGATCTACTTATGAACAAGATGAGGCGTACAGGAATTTACAAAGGTTAACTTGTGAAAATACAAAGGATCTCTGGCATTTTCTGAATGATTTCAGAAATCTGGCTTCAAAATCAGGAAGGTTGTATTTTCCTCAGACAACAGAGCAATTATTCACAAAACTCCCGTTATCTCTCTCAAAAGAAATAGAACAAGCTTTCAAAGAAAGGTACCCAGGGTTACAATCTGCTGTTTTACCTGCAATTCATTTTATATACTCTTTTACCAAGGAGATGTGTATAAAAGCAGCACTTCAGAAGGAGCTAAGGGACTTATCAATTTGTTCCACAATACCAATACCTGGATATTATAAGTCAAACAAAAGGTATGGTATTAGAAAGTCCAAAAGCTATAAAGGAAAGCCTCATGGGTCACATGTAAAAGTATTTAAAAAGAAGTATCAATTTGACAGAGGCAAAGTAAAGAAGTGTAAGTGTTTTATTTGCGGAATGGAAGGACATTTTGCTCGTGATTGCAGAAACAAGAAAGGAGATCTTAAAAGAGCCGCTATGATTCAGGAACTTGATCTTCCTGAAGATTAGGATATTGTATCCGCAGACAATGATGATTCAAGTGTCTGAAGGAGAGCAAGGAATGACTACCCAGAATATAAAAACATCTGTGGAAGAATTTCCACATCAAGAAAGTATCTTCATGATGTATCAACATGGGTATCATGATGAAAGTGAAAGTGATGAAGATGAAGAAGTGGTCATTAATAAACATTATATCCATGAACAAACAGGATATATGTTTCATATAAGTGATCCCATTATACAAATTCCGAAGATTGAGCAAGGTGCAGGATCATGGAGGCCGGAGGTAAAACTAACCGCAGAAATGAAGAATTGTCAACATAGTTGGCAAGATAATGAGTTGACAAGTTATGTGTTCTGTTATTTTTGTAAAATCAGAACAACAGATATGTCAAGAACTCATTGCACAAATTGCAAGTTAACTGCATGTGCCTTGTGTTCACCATACTATGTCAACAGAACAATCATAGTGAAAAGACCAGATGATGAGCAGAAGTCAGAAACAAAGTTTAACAATCCTCAGGAAACCGCCAGTAATGCAGAAAAAGATTAGGAAATAAAGTATCTAAAGGAAATGATACTTCAGAAGCAAAAAGAATGGGAACAGATGATTAAAGATCAAGCCATGGAGTATTACAAAAGGCAAGAGGAAGAAAAAGTTTTTGAGCTCGAGAAAGAAAAAGGTCAAGAGAACTTGAAGAAAATGGTAATAGAATTGGAAGAATCTGTGAAAAGTTTAAAAAGAAGCAAAGAACAAACAGATTACCATACATCACTATTACTAGAACATACTCGCAAAGAGTATGAACAAAGGATCCTGTCTATACAACAACAGATGGACAAGAAAGAGGAAGCATACAAACTAAGAGTTGCTCAATTGGAAAAAGAAATTGAAAGACTTGTTGCTGAAAAAGGGCAATTCTCTGAAGAAGGAAAGTATTCTATATTTAGTACTCAAGATTTTCCTAATCTTGAAGAAACAATGAAAGTCGTAATAGAAGAACTTCCTACTATAGAAGAATTAGCTGGAGCTGTAATTGAATCAGAACATTTCAAAAACAGTTCGCATCAGCCAGCAGTTCCCAAAAAGGTGATAATAAATAGGCTTTATAACCTGGTGGTTGAATTTGAAATACCAGGAATAAAGAATTTCAGTGTTAGAGCAATACTTGACACGGGAGCAACAACATGCTGCATCAACAAAAAGGTAATTCCAGAAGAAGCATTGGAAAAACTGAGTTACACAGTTTATTTTAATGGCTTAAATTCAAGACAACCAGGAAACCTCAGAGTGAAGAAAGGGGTATTTTATATTGGGGAAAATAAATTCCAAATCCCCTTTATATATGCCCTTGATATGAATGACAGTGATGGTATCCAGATGTTGCTAGGGTGTAATTTCATAAGAGCCATGAAAGGAGGACTCAGAATTGAAGGAAATGAAGTCACACTCTACAAAAAGTTAACCAAGATTAACACTACTCCAGCAGCAGAGATTGCCTGTAAAGCAATCCCTGAGCTTGACATGGATGAAGAAGAATATTATTCAATTAATGAGATAGTATTTTTCTCGGAGGAAGTAAAGCAATTTCAAAAAGAACTTAAGCCAGAAATCCAGAAATTGAAAGAGCAAGGTTATATTGGTGAAGAACCATTGAAGCACTGGAGAAAGAATGGTGAATTATGTGAATTGGAAATCATAAACCCAGATGTCACAATCCAGGATCAACCACTTAAGCATGTAACTCCAGCCATGGAAGAATCCTTTAAGAAGCATGTTGATACACTTCTCAAATTAGGAGTTATTCAACCAAGCAAAAGTCGCCATAGAACAATGGCAATGATTGTTCAATCAGGAACATCGGTTGATCCAAAAACTGGTAAAGAAATTCATGGAAAAGAAAGAATGGTCTTTAACTATAAGACGCTCAATGACAATACCTATAAGGATCAGTATACTCTCCCAGGTATAAATACTATCCTTAAAAGGGTTGGGAATGCAAAAATCTTCTCTAAGTTTGATCTGAAGTCAGGATTTCATCAAGTGGCCATGGCTGAAGAATCTATTCCATGGACCGCATTCGTAGTCCCAGGAGGACTATATGAGTGGCTAGTTATGCCATTCGGGCTTAAAAATGCACCATCAGTCTTTCAAAGAAAAATGGATAAGTGTTTTAAAGGGACAGAAAGCTTCATTGCAGTATATATTGATGATATACTGGTTTTTTCAGAAAATATACATGACCATAAGAAACATCTAAAGGAGATGTTACAAATATGCAAAGATAATGGTCTTATATTATCTGAAAACAAAATGAAGATTGCTGTAGGAAAGATTGACTTTTTGGGAGCAACAATTGGTGAGGGGAAATTGAAACTTCAAGAGCATATCATCAAGAAAATTGTTGATTTTGATGAAACAAAACTTAAAACAAAAGCGGGGCTCAGATCTTTCTTAGGAATTCTCAATTATGCAAGGCCATATATTCCTAAGTTAGGAATTCTTCTAGGACCATTATATCAAAAAACAAGTGCTCATGGTGATAAAAGGCTTAAAAGCAATGATTACAAGATAATCAGAGAAATCAAGGAAAAGGTCCAAGCATTGCCGGATCTCGAAATTGCACCAGAAGATTCCTATGTAGTACTTGAAACAGATGGATGCATGGAAGGATGGGGAGGCATATGTAAATGGAAAAAGAATAAAGGAGATTCTAAGATGACAGAAAGAGTTTGTGCATATACCAGTGGAAAGTTTGATAACTTCCAATCAACCATTGATGCTGAAATCAACGCATGTATTAATACATTGGAAAAGCTCAAAATTCATTACCTGGATAAGAAGGAAATAACCCTAAGAACAGATTGTCAAGCTATTATTAGTTTTTACAATAAAACTAATAGTAATAAATCATCGAGGGTCAGATGGCTAAAATTCATGGATGCTTTAACAGGAACAGGAGTAAAAATCAATATTGAACATATTGATGGCAAGAATAATACTCTTGCAGACACCTTATCTAGGCTTGCTAACATTTGTGTTGCAGAATGTACAGATATGGAAGTAGTAGCAGCTAAGGTATCAATTATCCAGGAAGCCATCATGGAAGTAGGGAAGAAAGGAAGGTTGCTGAATATTGCCTCGACTCATACAAACAACAACTTGCAGAAATATTACCAGAAGATTTCACTCCTCTCCCAAAAGTTTTTAGGAGAACAGTGGAATATACTGAACCAGGTGAAGAATACGCGAGTGCAACAAGAAGCCAACACTACACCAATTCTCATGGACTCAGCCAGCTCACTACAACATGTGGCAAGACAATTGGAACTCGGAGCAGCAAGAGATGCAGTCAAAGCAATGCAACATTTACAGGCCATCATCCAGTACAAGGCCCAAATTTTTAAAGGAAAGTCCACCAAAGATAATTACTGGAGTGACCAATGGCCCAATGTTCAGGCCCAAAACAGAGAAACACGAAGAATCTTGTTGGACTTGGAGACCCTTGCCCAACAACTTGGAAAAGAAATCATCTGAAGCCCAACTTCTGGAAAATGACATCACTCATCTAGAAGATGATGCAACTAAACGTCAGATTTACAAGTGGGAGATGTCATTTCCTTTTTGTGAGTGGGATAGTGGGACAACGACTTTCACGATTGATAAAAATCTGCATGAAGACAATTTACGTTTCAGAAGTGCGCGACTTTAAAAAAAAAGGTGTGGACCAATGTAAATAATGGAATCAATAATGGACATCAGTGGCAAATATAGTGCCGTCCAGCTGTTTGCTTTAGATGCGAATATCCTTAGCATTATGCTTTGATATTTCGCCTATATAATCTCAATATTTAATATGCCCACACGTCACAAATGTATGTAGAAATATGTTGGCAAAGTATGGAAGTCAGAAACCAAGCCATTTGAAATTTGACGTGTTACCAAAATGAGCTAAAATGGTCAAAAATGAGTCATTCGTCCATTTTCTCGTAGAATGTGAAAATTGAAAAAGTGGAAAAATGGAAAGTTGCATTTTGATTATATGAAGGTGCCTGCAAAATTTCAGACCTTAATTCCTTACGGTTTGTGAGATATGCACGTTTGAATTTCATACTTTTGCAAAAGATTATGCAGATCTGCTGTACTGGGTCCAATCCGGCGGATTCAGGTTGAATCCAGCGGATTCAGGTTGAATCTGGCGGCTTAGGTGGACCGGATTGGTTAGAAGAGGTTCTGAGAATGAATTTTTGTCAAAATTGGGGTGAATCCGGCGGATTCGTTGGGGTATCAGGAGGTTAATTTTAAAATGGTCATAAAAGATGAACCGTAACTTCGTTTTTGACGTTCTTTATATCGCCGGAAACGTGAGAGAGTCTACTTTCCAATGGTAATATATTTTTGATGAAATTTGAAAAGATTCAAATAATTAGTTATTGAAACTTGCAAATGTGTATGGTACTTGCAATTGTTTGAATTTGTTGAAATGTGATTGTGTGACTAATGGGACTGGATTTTCTATTAGTGAGTCATAGAATATCTTAACGGATTACTAGTGTGTGGATAGCTTGTATTAAGCTAAGTTGAGTTAATGACTCTATATGGTGATTGGGTCATTAATGATAACGAAAAACAGTGAGTTGAAGTTTATGATTTGGTTAAATCTAAAACTTGAAATAATTACCAGATGTTAGGTATATATGATAAATGACATGAGTAAATAACGCATATGATGTTGTAATGAGTTGTTAGTTGGTCATTGATTGGTAATTGACTAGAATTATAGTGTTGTGGTTCCATTGTTGGTTAAATGGGCCATTGTTGTTAAATGTAGCTATGAAAAATCCGGTTGGAAGTTAAACATAGTAGTAATATGTTAATGTTGTGGTAAGTTGACTTTGAAAGTCAAATGTGAATAAAGAGCCTAGTGTATGATGTGAAATCATTGGAAGATGATTGAATTAGTTGTGAGTCCAATTTGAGAAAAGTGGTCAAGGTGATTTGTTGATTAATTGATTAAGTTGAAGTTGACAAATAGTCAACAGTGTTGAAAGAGTCAATTATGAGTAGAATTCTGGTAGTAATTGTGTAAAGGTAATTGAATTCCCTGAACTAGTTGATAAATGTTAAATGGGTTATTTATAATCAAACGAGTTGAAAGAGTCGTTAAAGGTTGTGAAACCTTGGGTAATTGTGTTAAGTTAATTAACATATAAACAGTGTGAAGAAAAGATGTAACTTATTAACAAATGAATTGTGATATGAATTCTCAGGAGTTAATAAGTTAGTCGTGAAGCGATTCGTATAGAATTGCTAAGTGACTTGAATTAAGTTGAGACACGATTTTGGATTAATCGTGAAGTGTTTGGTGCCTGTTGAAATATTGACTAGTGGTGCGAGTTGTAGATTGCTTATAAGCAATAAGTTCTCACATTTGAGTTTGATATTAATTAATGAAGTTGTTGATTAATTAATTGAACTAGTTGTATTAGGTGAATTAAACTGTATGTGGAACATTGTTGAGATAAACAATGTTAATAGTTGATTACATGTGTTTATATGTGCCCAGTTGATTTGCACGTACTTTGTATGTGCATAATAGTTGTTGTCATATGAATGTTTAATCATTATTTGATCTGTAGTGAATTCCATTACCTATTGGTATGGTTATGTGCTTATTGGTTTATGATATAAACCGACAGTTGAAATTTGAAATGGTTTTTATTAACCATTGATATAAATGTAAATTGTGATGTTAAAGGCTTAATGAAGACTATGACAATCTAAATAGCCTATGGTAGAGAAGTGAATTAAAATAATCACATTGAGGTGAATGTGATGATATAAAATTAATGGTTAAATTTGAAGATTGAAAATGTTGTACCATTAATTGAGAAAGGCGTATATATATATATATATATATATATATATATATATATATATATATATATATATTATTAAGGTAATAGTTGAAATTATGGAAATGATGATTATATTTTCATTATTACCGGAATATGTAAAATCCTATAGGTTGTTATATACTTGATGACAGGATAGAAGAATAAAGTTGTGTTGTAAAAGAGTTGCTAGTTGAATTAAGTCAATGTAGAAGTCGGTTGAATGTAGGTAACATGATATGGTGGTACGTATGCTGATTTAGCAAAGTACTTGTTGATTGTGATTTTACCTACTGAGTTTGACCTCTACTTTGATTGTTAAGGTAATATGAATCCGGATTACCTTAAGTAAATGATTTCATATGATTAAAGTGATAGGTAAATACTAACCTAGTCGCTAGTTATGACTGAAATTAAGATTTCAGTGTTGATAAGTGTGATGTGGTTTTATAACCACTGATGTTAGTTGTTGTTGCTGTTATTTCTTTGTTGTTACAAGAAATAAATAGTTGTATTAAGTCAAAGGAATTAGTACATTGTTAAATTCCGGTTGTAAAGACCTAGTAAGTGACTACAGGTTTCACTTGTTGTTGTTATTATTATTATAGTTGTTACCGATTCTGGCATATTACTAGTTTCTAGTTGTAAATGACTATGTGTTCACTTGTTAACTGATTGTGTGTTTTAAACATTTACCTGATTGATGATACAAGATTAAGATAAATAGTTGTTTTATGAAAAATGTCGGATAAATGCACAGTATATGTGCGTGGGAAAAGACAGAAGAATATCCAGAGAGACAGGTGAATGTGGAAAGAATTGAAACAAGATAAATATAGTTGTAAGTTGCTCTTGAGGATTAATGTACGATAAGATGTATGTGATTATGTTACACTAGATGAGTTGAGTGTGATCAGATTTCGAGGACGAAATCTCTTTAAGGGGGAGAGATTTGTAACATCCGCAAATCGTGCCTAGTTGTTTTATATTATTTCCTTATTTAAATTATTATTTAATGTGTTTGGAAATAATATTGGTTGAATTATTTGAACATAATTGGAATAGGAGTTAAATATTCCATTGTGACAGATGAATTATTAATTGTTGTAAATTAATAAAGTTGTCGATAAAATAAAATATTTGGACTCGTAAATGGTTTTCGGGTTCCAGACAATGGGTTAAGAAGGGGTATTAAATTATACCCGTATAATTAAAGTCGGTTTGTTGGAACCGACTTTGTTTTCTTAAAATCCTTCATTCCCAAAAAAGAAAGTTAGTTCCTTTCTTTAAATCAAAAACACATAAACCCTAAGAAACTAAAAACTACAAATCAAAAGTTGAAACAAAAGAATTTGGAGCTGTGATTGATTCTAGTTTTACCATTATCACCATCATCATCATGTTCTTGATGCATATGTAAGTGTTCTTGAAACTTATGAAATTGATTTGATTGAATCATTAGATTTAGTGAGTATATATGAAATTGATGATTGAAATGATGATATGGGAGGTGGATCATTGTTAGAAGTTGTTAATTGTTGCGTATGATCGATTAGAAAGCTGGGTTATGGATTTGGGTGTGTTTATATTCGGATTCTGGGTTGAAGAAGAAGCACAGGTCGCTGGACTGTAAGTTGAATCCGGCGGATTGGGATAAAAGGTGGAGAATCAGGCGGATTCAAGGGGGGTCCGGCGGATTCCCTTGGTTGTCAAAGGTTGTTTTAGTGTTTATCATTTAAAGCTAATTTCTTAAATGGTACTTGTTGTATTGTGATGTAACATGTCTGAAACATGTTAGACTTCCCAGAATTATAATTTAGTTGTACTCATGGTGTGATTACTTGTGTAGTGTTGTAATTTACATAAGTATTATCCGGTGATGACAAGTTACTAACTTGTGTTATTCTGTTGTATTCTCAGATATGTCGAAGGCTCAGTAATATTAGACTTCTGAGCTTGCGGCTGAGGTAACGGTGAGTGGATCTTTAATCCTCAGTCTAATTTAGTTGTAACGAGTTTGGTTACAACGAGTAATGTATTATTACTGTTTTAGTTGCCATGATGATTACTATAGTTAGTAATAATATTATTGATATGTTGCTTGGTCTGATGTATGACCTGATAACTTGATGAATATGTGATCACTGAAGAAAGTTGACATCCTGTTGTTTATTGTTATTATTGGCCTTCGGGCATCAGTTGCTAATGAGGTCAATGGGTTGATCTGGTTGGTTGGGCTAATTGTCATTCAAGATTTAACACATCTCCTGTGTTGGTTGATGATAACAATTAGCTATCGGTCTCGTCCGTTATGGCCATACGGATATGGTTGGATAAGTGTTCTTGGGGAATCTCCGGGTATTATGATATCCCATGAGCCACCGATCCTCATTACTAAGTTGTACTATGGTTGAACAGTTGCATTGTTGATAAGTTGATTAGTTGATAAGTTGACCAGTTAATAGGTTGACCACTTGAAAGTTGACCAGTTGATCAGTTGCCCAGTTGAGTTGTTGAATGATTGTATTGTGTACTTGTGTGCTTCAGGTTAGTTGTTGTACACAAAGTTGTTACGCTAAGTTGAACTGTTGATTAATTATTCTTTCACTTAGCTTTATGTTAATCCCCCACATTAACACTTCTTGCAGGTTATTGATATATTTGGGTGGGCAAGAAGTTGGACTATGTAACACCCCCAAATTTAATGGTTTGCGGAAGCAAGTTTTTGGGTGTTACTAATCAATAATCACAAGCACAAAGGATACAGTGAACGACTCTAAATGAGACGTTCGAAAAGTTATTACATTAATACATAAATAGTTCAAAATACAAGCTCGAGTTTCGAGTAAATTCCTAGTGATTCTAATACATAACAACTAGTACAAAAGTAATGTATAAAAATCTCCAAGCTTGTAAATGCATGCGACTCGAGCTAATAAGCATATCCTGCTGGGCATCCCTACTGATGCTGTGTACCTGAGAAGCATTACTAAAATGGTCAACCAAAAGGTTGGTGAATCTCACAGGTTTGTAAGTAAATAGTTTGAACACACAAGTAACAGTTGTATTTGTAAATCATTAACCAGCCAGTAAGTAAGTGGTGGTTGCAGGTCATGCTAACCGTTTGATACCCTTGCCATGAGCCACCATATTTGAAGCTTAACAGTAAGTAAGTAATTGTACCCCCAGTGAATGCTAATCCAAAAGCATTCATATGAAACGAGTAAGAAAAACAGCTATGAGCCACCATGATTGTAGGTCATGCTAATCATGCGATAACTCGGCCATGAGCCACCATGATTGCAGGTCATGCTAATCATGCGATAACTCGACCACTGTTAGTTTTTATGAAAACAAGTAATGCATCTCCCCCAAAACAGTAAAAATAGTAAAAAGAGGGGCTGTGAAACTCACCTGAGAGTCTAGCAGACAATGCAGTAAGCAAGCAAAGTAGTATCCCGAACTAGCAACTCTTAGCGTCCTAATACGCATAAGGTTTAGTAAGTAAATGGAATACTTGTAAGGTATCCATGCTAGTTGTTCCCAAACTAGTTAATGTACATTTGTTGTTTGTACGTTTGTATTTGTTTGTAAGTTGTAGTTTGTAGAAAAGTTGTACGGCCCGTTGGTATCGGCGTGTAATAATAATCTCATATTATTATTATGTATTTGTAGAAATTGTATAGTTGTAATGTACCTTGGTATTGCATTGTGTAACGTTCAAGTAACGTAAATTCGAGTGGATGTAATCTTAAAGTGTACGAGTGAAATCTCATAGGTGTTCGAGTGTAAGCTCGTATTAGTTTGCGTGTAATCCCACACGTAAGTATTGAGCGTGACCTCATAAGTTCGCATCGGGTGCAATCCCGTGTAGTTGTACAAGTTTAAGTTCGTTGGAGTGTAATCTCATAAGTATTTTCGAGTGCAATCTCGTGTGTGTGCGTGAGTGAAATCTCACGTTCAGTTAAGTATAATCTTGTACGTATTCGAGTATTTGGGTATACTTCCAAAAGTATAGTACTTTCATGTATAAGTCATATCGTATTTGATTTGGTTGTTAAAAAGTGATTTTTAAACACTTAGAATGTTTTTAGTTTCTGTTTTTGGGTTTTTGCGACACTAAATGCGACACAATGCTTGTGTCTTATGATTTATGCGACACAACGCTTGTGTTCCGCAACACAAGGCTTGTGTCTTATAATACGCAACTTAATGCGACACAAAATGCGACACAGTCCTTGTGTCTTATGGTTTATGCGACACAATCCTTGTGTCTTATGGTTTATGCGACACAACGCTTGTGTCTTATGTTTTATGCGACACAACGCTTGTGTCTTATGGATTATGCGACACAACGCTTGTGTCTTATGTTTTATGCGACACAAGCCTTGTGTCTTATGCTTCTATGCGACACAAGCCTTGTGTCTCATAGATTTTTGGTCTGATGCAACACAAGGGCTGTTTATGTTTTTGGGCTCGGTTTTTGGGTCAAACGACCTCGGTTTGACCCGAAACTTTTACACATGTTCTAGGATGTTATAATGAGTTCATAAAAATTATTAGTTGACGTTTTTAGTGTTCGAGGTGTCGTTTTCTTAAAAGTGACCAAAACCGACATTTTCGATAATGTTTACAAAAACGAGTTTTAATTACATATTTGGACATTACTAAGCTAGGGGAACAATAATCTAGCAAAATAATTGAAATCGGAAAAGTTCAAGAGTCGCCGGAAAACTTACAAAGTCGTCGGATTGAGAAACCGAAAAGATAGGTGTGTAGTCCTCGTTGCGGTGATCAACTTCCTCCAAACGAGCTAGGTGTTTTAAGGAGTTTTTGTGGTGTTTTTGTTAGAGAGAGAGAGAGAGCCGTAGAGATGGAGGGAGAGAGAGAGTTGAGAGAGTTTAGAGAGAGAGGTGATGGAGTGTATGTATGTGATTGTGTATGCTAGTGATCAAAGAGGGTGAGGGGGTTGTCCCCTTGGTTGGGCCGGCCATGGTGGGGTCCACCATGTGTGGATCTCACCAATTGTTGTTCCCTCGAGTTTGCGTTCCGTGCGGTGTTCGTTTCCCCGGTCGTTTAAACGTTAAAATAATTTTATACGCGTTTATTTATACGTTTTAAAATACGAGATATTATGCGATAATTTAGTTGAAGTATTTTACCAAAATACTTGTTGTTAAGTTATAAAATATAACTTTGTTTCGTTTTGTCGGTTGGTCGGGTTTTCGTAGAGTTCGGTAATGTTTTAGTTAAAAAAACATACGTGTCCGCTATATAATAAATATAATATAAAGTAGTAGTTGAAGTGATTAAATAATTCCACATTATTTAATAATTGTTTTACCAACGTCCGTATTTTGTACTTTTGTAATTTCATACGATTTGAACGAATCGTATACGTGTGTGTGTATATATATATATATATATATATATATATATATATATATATATATATATATATATATATATATAAAATAAGCAATTATCGTATCTAATCCTATTTCATATTAAATACATGTAATAAGCACGTAATTAGGAAAATTTTAAATTGGCCCTAATTTTGGGGTTGTTACAGACTAGAAGGAATGTTTGACAGGAAGGCGTTACTCTGATATTGATTTGTATAAATCATTGTTGTCTTTCAGTTTTTGAAATAACACCCATGTTACCAATGAGGTTTTAAAATAGTTTGATTTTATAAGTATTTTAAATGATGTAACTTATAAATGTTGAAACTTGGACTAACGCTTTCTATATATTGTATTGAAATGTTGGTAAAATGAGGGGTGTTATAGATACGGGTTTGCAATAGGTGCAAATTGCGCAAAACCCGTCGGTGGAGGTTGAAAGTGATTTGGATTTGGTAGCGGGTTGTTCATCAAGTTTTGCCACATATCGTAGCCAACTTGTTCTTGATCATTTTGGTTTGATTTGGGTTTGGATTTGGAATTGTTGGTGTTGTTGTTTGACATTTTTTAGGAAAGAAAATGATGAAATATGAGAGATTTGGTGATGTTTGAGTGTGTAAAATGTGGTAGATAAGTGTTGTATTTATAGATTTAAAAAAAAATTTAAAAAATTATAAAAAAAAGTGACCGTTGCCATGTTACCGTTTTTAAATTTTTTTTCCCTCCAACGGCTATATCTTAAAAAAAAAATTATTTTTTTTTATTTTGCTTCGGCCCCACTCGGACACACGCCACACACCCGACGCTCCGTCGGAATTCCGACGGAGCAAACCGACGGACCGAAACCGACGGTCCGTGCCATCGGTGTCGGTTCCGTTGGTTTGCACCGACGAAAAACCGACGGTACCATTGGGACAGGTCTAATAACACATCCACGTGGATAATATATGGAGTACTGGCAAATAAATTTAAGAGGCCCTGTGTGATGCTATATATGATGCCCCGTGATAAACCCCAACAAATCGGTATATATATATATATATATATTTTTTTTAATTGTCTTAAATATACAAGTTTAACGATATTACGTATCAAAATAAACAACTTTTGTATTCTACACTTAAAAGAGTCATTTCTCGAGCGTTATCTGAATAATTCGTTGATCAAATTAATGCTCTCTGTTATAACAAAATTTGAGTTCTACTTTTTAAATACTTTATTTGAATAATGATAGTGTTTTCAACATCAAAACTTATAAGTAATATATAATTTTAAGCAATTGGAGGCTCTAAAAAATTGGTGATCCTGTGCGCTGGCACATACTGCTCTTGCTAATATCCTTCACCGAATATACAATGTATATGTCTCGATTTGATTGTCCCCAATGTTTTACGACAGAGTAATGAAATGTCAAGTTTGTCCTAATTTGAAACAATGATGACTTTGAAAAACTTGTCTTATTTAGAAAAATAGAAACTTCATATAGTTAAGATAAGTGGGTCCCTTGTTTTTGGCAGGAAGATGATTTAGCAAAGGGTACAATAAGAACTTTAATGATTAATAACTCTCAATTTTTTTATTATTTTTTTCAATTGAACAAATATTTTTACGAAAAACAAAATAATAATGGGAACCAATGTTTTAAAACCCGGGTTTTTAGTTGACCCGGAAAAGTGTTAATTTCTGGTCGGACCGGTCGGACCGGTTGGGCCGGAAGGTCGGACCGGAGTTAATAATAGTATACAGTAGTAGTATTTAGTGACTTTTTATATTTTTTTATAATTAAAAATATAATTATTAATTATATCATGTATAATAATTATAATCCATAGAATAATAAAGGGTAATGACACATCGATTCCCTTGTTATTCTTTGAATATACATCAATATAATAATTATATAATTCATAGAGTAATAAATAGTGATGACACATCAGTCAAAAATTCCCTCATTATTCTTGAAATACAAAATTAATCAATATTCCCTAATTATAAATGATTAAATGTACATAGAAATTGTAAAAAAAGAAAAAAAAAAAAAAAAAAAAAAAAAACAAACATGAAACCCGGGTCAATGCACCGGTCCGGGTCCCGGTCCAACCCGGTCCGACCGGCCGGGTCAACCGGGTCGTTGACTAGTCAACATTTTGAAAAACCCGGTTTTTTTTCGCCCGGAAATCTTTAAAAATGCGGTCCGACCGGTCCGACCGGGCCGGTCGAACCGGGTCTTAAAACACTGATGGGAACAACGTGAAGAGTAATTATCATGCATTTATAACCCTTTTGACATATCTGTTGAGTTACTATTACCAAACAATTAATTCTTCAAGCAATAGTTTATAATTTTAATGTCATTCATTAATACAATAAATTTGTTGATATTTATTTTTTCACAAAACTGAAAAGTGAAAAAATGATTGTCATTTTTTTTCTTACACAATATACACTAAATATGTATTTTTTTTTTTTTTTTTTTTTTAAATTTGTATAATCTAATTGTGAAGGGTTATTGTAAAACGAATGGACTACCTTAGGGTCAGCTGAGCTTTTGGGAGCCGATCGGATTTGTAAAAAATGAGGTGACGATATCACACCATTGAAAGTTAGCAACTCGCAAGTAGAAAGAGGTTATTGGATATAGACTCCTAAAATTCCATCACTGTAGTAATTGGTTAGCTAGCAATTCCGTGTCAAAATTAGAGACCCAATTAAGGGTGAAAATTGCGTGACACCATTTTTAGAAGTTTTAAAACGATACCTATCTACTATTCTACTACTCTATAATCCTTGTCCTAGACTCCTAGCTATAGCATAAACATACAATTTTAATTACACACGGAGTTTATTATATATAAATAAATCAGCACACTTCCAAATTCGCATTTTACAAATCCCGCCGGCTATACTCCTATACTCTCCGATCTCACCTCAGTTAACTCCGCTGCGGCGGTGCTCCGGTAACCACCTCCGTTATGTTCCGCCTAACTTCCGGCGATATCGCCGGATTCAAACTACTGTTTTCATTAGCGATTGTATACGGAATGCTGTCAATGGTTTCGTATTACGTTATGCATATGAAATTTATTACACCGTTAGGTATTGATGCTCCTTTAGATCGATTTTCTGAAGCTAGAGCGATTGAGCACGTTCGTGTTTTAGCTCATGAAATTGACGGTCGTCAGGTATGTATTTTATTTTACTAACTTCAATTTGAATACATGATTACATATACTAACCCACTCCGTTAAGGTTTACTGTTTGTTGATTGAAAGTGTATGTGTAATTCTCTATTTGAGTTACGGGACTAATGTTTATACGAATATATGCGTTTGTTTCCATTTTAGTATATAAGTTATATTGAAAACTGAAATTGGTTGGTTACTGGATATGGAAATAGCAGATGGTGCTCTGGCTTTCGATTTACTACATTTGGTGTTTAGATGAATCACATGTGTACAATTTGACATCATGTTTCTAGTTTTAGAAAGTTTTGTGTCTCCATGTGCTTCAGTTTGTGTTTCCCCTTCCTCGTGTTGATAATGATTTTGGAATCACTACTGAAAATTAAATGAAATAGATGAAGAATTGAGCTTAAAAAAATCGAAGCTTTAAAGCGAATCCAAGTGTTGTGACATATATGGTGGGCCATGTGGCTCCCCTCACTGTCTAATCTAATTGAGAAAAAGAAGATTTAAGTGTTAATGATGTAAGCAAAGAATATGTTTAGCTTTTGTTCTAGAATTAATCAATTCTTTGGTTGTGGTTGAAGCTCAATTTTTTAAAAACTGGAGTAATGTAAATTACTTATTTACACACTTTCTGGTTGCTATTGGTGTACATTGGTGTTTTAGCTGTTATGAGTAATGGGACTAAATAACAGTTAAGAGTTGTATGTATTTGTAACATGGGTAGGTAACAGGAGCTCTAGCCTATAAAGTACATTATTTTTTTAATGAATTAAAAATGTTTGAGCTGGTTCTTTTAACTTTGTCACGTAATTAAATTTTGGTGCTGAAACAAAATGCAGACTTTGATTGTCTCAGAATCCCCCGAGTTTCTGTTGTTGATAAATATTTTCCTGTGATTGATGGTAGGAAGGACGTCAAGGTTTACATGATGCTGCAAAATATATTAGGACACAATTGGAAATGTTGAAGGATCGTGCTGGATCTAATGTAAGGTTGGTATGCAAATGCATGTTTATGGTTATTCGTTATAGAAATAGTGTATAACTAACATTATATTTTGTTCTGGTTGTTTCAGGATTGAAATTGAGGAAAATATAGTTAAAGGCTCTTTCAATATGATGTTTTTAGGTCACAGCTTATCTCTTGGATATAGGAATCACACAAATATAGTAATGAGGTACGTCAATATGTTGTTTTTTGGTCATTGTATCAATTAATTAATGATTCGAATGTAACTACAATAATTACTAATTATGTTTAACTCTTGCTAATTTACAGAGTTTCTTCTTTAGAATCAAAAGATACAGATGCTTCCATTTTATTGAATGCACATTTTGATAGTCCACCTGGTTCACCAGGTGCCAGTGATTGTGGTTCATGTGTTGGTAGGCTTCATTTGTTGCACTTTCCTTTTTAGTATAGAAAGTCCATCTTAAGTATATTTTTGCAATTTCATCCTTCTTATTTTGCAGCATCTATATTAGAATTGGCAAGGCTAACAATTGATTCTGGCTGGGCTCCTCCAAAACCACTTATATTTTTGTTCAATGGTGCGGAAGAACTTTTTATGCTTGTAAGTAATTTTTTAATTAACTGACATTTTCATAATTTTAACGCATAATGAAATAATTAACTCACGGATTTGTTCTGTGAAGTTAGGTATCTATTAAGTGTGAAGATTTTCCAAGTTCAACTAGTATGATCTAATAAGGGATTATACAATTAATATTTTTGTAACCTTTACCTACTTCTCAGGGGTCTCATGGATTTATAACAACACATAAATGGCGTGACACAATTGGAGCTTTTATAAATTTGGAAGCATCTGGGACTGGAGGGCTTGGTAAGGCTGTTTAGCTTGTTATAATGACGATATGAATGGTTTTTATTTCTTTTAAATTAACCTTATATAAAAACAACGTTATTCAAAAAAAATTTGGACTTAAATTATAACAGAAGGCACATTTTAAATAATAGAGGGAGTAACTATTTTATTGAAGTATGCGATCAAATGTTCGTTTATGTTTCTTATTGCTTATGTTTTCAGTTAGTTTATTGGGTATAACTGTATAAGTACCTGGTTGAATTCGTCATATATAAAACTGCATGATCAAATAAAGAAAGGGAAAAATACAATTTATAGCATTCATAATATAAAGACCTTTTTATGTTATGGTGTCATTTCGTTCATAATATAAACTATTGAAATTACAGATTTTGTCTGCCAATCTGGACCTGGGTCTTTGCCTTCACAAGTCTACTCTCAATCAGCCATACATCCTATGGGCAACAGTGCAGCTCAGGTTCTTACAGTTCTCTATTGCTTCAAGGATAAATTCTGATTTGTAGGATGCTTAAGTTTTCTTGTTTTAATTCTGAAAAATCTAATTTATTTGACATTTTTAACATATAAAAACTCCATGTTGAAGATCATTGTCTTAATACTTGTTATGCCATCTATAAATGTGATCTAGTTTCAAGTGCTTTTGGGTGGTGAATGTTCAAAATACTGCCTATCATGTAAGAAATAGTGTTTGGAGGTGCTTCTGATGTTTGAAGTAGTATAATCAGATACTCAACGTTTAAGTATTTGATAAAATATTGATTATTTAAGGAATTACATATTAAATTGACCAAAATAAAAAAATTTGTGAAAAAGGAGTATTGGTATGTAAAATGGACATGGAAGTTTTTTCAATTAGAATAAAAGAACGGGTAGATCCATATATAAGCAATTTTTTTTGGTCTTACCCTTGAATATAAACAGTTTTGTTGCTGCCTCCTTGACGTTGGTATGAAACTGATATCCAAAATTGATTATTTGACCCCTAATCAAGTAATCACAAACATAATATGTCAACCAAACACTTCATACTGATTATAGCGACTTGAAGTTGTGATAATCAGTTCCAAAACGCAAATCCAAATTCCAAACACCCACCTACTTTCTTTGCTAGTAGACATATATCTTTACTGTAACTTTTCCTTGCATGCAGGACATTTTTTCTTTTGTTCCTGGGGACACGGACTACAGAATGTTTGCCACTGACTTTGGGAACATACCTGGACTGGATATTATCTTTGTCCACGGGGGTTATTTTTATCATACCTCAGCTGACTCGGTAGAAAGATTATTGTATGAATTACCACTACTACTTTGGTACAGTTCATTAATTTATAATTCTGTTACTACTCTGCTCGTGCAAATTTTCTAATGCATGCACATTTAATTTACTAGACCTGGAAGTATGCAAGCTCGCGGGGACAACTTATTTAATTTAATTAAAGCCTTCACCAATTCTTCTCAGCTAGAAACCGCACTTGATCGTGGACTTACCAAAGGACGTGATGATGAACAGCCTATATTTTTCGATTACTTGTCATGGTTCTTGGTATGTTAAAACTAAAATCTTCACCGGAAGTTCTTAGAGTTAATACCTGTTACATTTTAATGTAGACGTAACAGTTTTGACCCATTTACTTATATATGGCTCCATCTGTATACGTTTTTTTGTGTGTGTGTGTGTCTAAAGATGGCTTGTTTCAAGCCATTAACAAACATGGCTGGCCACCCATCGTGCCACCTGTAGTTGGTAGGCTTCTATACATTATTTAGACCAGAGTCAATAGTTGAATATGTTTCATTTGTTATCAAAATTCAGGTCTACTATTCTAGAAGGCAAGGGTTGGTATTTCATAGTCTACCTGTCGCCGTATTCCTACTTCTTCCATTTTTTATGCGGTTCTCAAAGCATGGCCTGCTATGCTCATTAGCTGCCTTATTTGACTTCATGAAAGGTAGTGAGTTCTGCTGAAGATTATTTATTGTTGCTTATGGTGAGTTCTGAATTCAAGTTAATTATTTGATTGATCATGCAATTGGGGTATTGCAGGAACTTTGTTTCATCTTATCGGGGTTATCCTTGCAGTTATATTCCCAATTCTCTTTTCTATTTTGAGGCTGTTATTCACTGAACAGTCAATGAATTGGTGAGGAGCTTTTCTTCATTGAAGCAAATAAGTTTCTTTGCTTGTTTGTCAGTTAGATACTTTTACAGTTTTACGTACTTACGCATTCAAAGTTTCACACTGGAGGTTGAAGTTTTGACCGATTTACTAATGAATGGATACAATATGTGGCATAAAAAATGATATCAGTGGGGAATCATATTATAAGTTGCTGATCTTCTGTTTACTAATGTAGGTTTGCTCGTCCTTATTTAGCTTATATGATGTTTATTCCGTGCTCATTTGCTGGGATGTTAATCCCAAGAATCTGTTGGAATTTTTTCCCTCTCTCTCAAGCTGGTTATCTTCTCAAATCAACAAAAGAGGTTTGCTTCATATTTTGCAATTCGTTTTCACACAATTCCGAATTCATACCAATTCAATGATTTATAATGAGACTTTAGGCATTTTAGTTATAAAATAGTTTTGCAATGTTCGCTAGTAAAAAGTGTTGTAGACTCTGGGTATAGATTTAGTATGATCCTTGTTCAGTATGAAAGTCTATATTAATCTGACGAAAGTATGTTTTTGATTAGCGTCAGAAATCAGTGATCTGACGAAATGATTTTATACAATTATTATTTTTGCCTCATTTACAATAGTTAAACATTCATTAGTGGCATTTTATAGTATGTGTTCTTTGGATAACGTTTGTCCTCGAATTATGCTTCTCATATGTGAAATTGTTTCATAGGAGCTTGCTGAGGAAGCCCGGTACTGGGGTGCGTTTGGCTTATATGCTTTCATCAGTATGGTGTGTATTATTACCTTTAAAAAATAGTTGTATTATATGCAAGTAAATTTCTTGTTTTAGCACATTGGTCAAGGTGCTTTCTATATTTCGTTCTCAATGTGTAATACTAGCAATTGAGTCACCAGTAATGCTAATGGAGTTTTCTATATGCAGGCTTATTTCTATGCTGGATTAAGTGGAGGTTTCTTGACTTTGTCATTGGCTGCTTTCATGGTACCTGCATGGATTTTTTTCCGTTTATCTGTCAAGTATTATGGTCGTGAATCACTGAGGTAACATCTATGGCGTCTTGATTTCATTAATATTCTAGTTTTTTTTTTTTTTTCCTTTGAACTTAACCATGTATTTGCAATTTAAAACTCAAACAGTTGTTACTTTATTTTTTTTTTACAATCCAACCCGTATTGTGCTGGACTTTTCTCTAATTACTTTGACGGTCTAACTTGAAGTTGTTTCCCAGGTCAGCAGCATTATTTGTGGTACCTTCAATACCTTGCCTTGTGCATTCTATCTATTTTTGTGGGTTTCTAGTCCAATTTTTGATTGAGAAAATGGGTATGATGGGCTCACTTCCACCTCCTCATGGTTGGTACCAATCCGCGTACATTTAGTTTCATTATGTTCCCATATTTATATGTTTGTAAACCGTAAGCATAAAGTATAATTGATATTACTTATGCCAATTCTTATTCATATCTCAAGTTCTTTATGATACCTAGAGCCGGTGGCAAATTGGGTTGGTCAGTGTGGGTTCGATAACGGGTCAAAACAGGTCAGTTTTTAGTAAGAGTGAAATAAGTCGGGTCAGGCTTACCTGCAACCATTTTTTCTAATGAAAAAACCGTGTAGTAATGATTACACCTACAGCTTTTCTGCAATTGTAGTCTAAATCTTTGAATAAATATATTTAGAAGACTGGTGCATTAAAACATGCAAAGGGCGACTTTATTCTGCCCATTTTGTCTCTTTACCTCTTAGCCAAAAAAATTACCCAACATGATTTTAGTAAAACACAACTTAAATCAACCATTCTAAGTAAATAGATCGAAACTGCGATATCTAGTGATGCCTATAATTGTAGTCCTCTGATAAATGATAATAACACGTTTGCATTTATGTACAGCTTACAGAGATATTCTCTTTTTTGACATTGCTTACAGGGTACTTCATTCCTGATGTTATAGTGGCAGCAACTGTTGGAGCAGTAACTGGTGTGTGTGTGGGGCCTATTTTACCAGTTATTGGTAATTGGTTAGCCAGATCCTCTATTCTGCACTTGTTGCTCCACACCAGTGTGATTGCCTTGGCCCTGACTTCACAATTTTTTCCATACAGCACGGATGCACCAAAAAGGGTCATTTTACAGCATACTGTTGTAACAACAGGTATTTTATGCAAACCAATTCGAATGCCTTCGCTATGAAAATTGTCAATTTTCCCAGGATTGATGGCACAAGTAAATTGATGGTATACTATTTATGTCTACAAGATTGGCTTTATTTAGGATACTTCCCAATCTGTGTAACATATCATTTTACTTTTAGGATTATGCTTGTCTACACATGTCTCTTGAAAATTTTAGAATCTATCTGCACTTTGAATTTGATTATCATAGTATCTTCTAAACAACTTTTAACTCACGAATGCCTTCGCTATGAAAATTGTCAACTTCCCCCAGGATTGATAGCACAAGTGAATTGATGGTATACATGTATGCCCACAAGACTAGCTTTATTTAGAATACTTCCAGATCTGTGTAACATATGATTTTACTTTTAGAATTATGCTTGTCTACACATGCCTCTTGAAAATTTTAGAATCTATCTGCACTTTATATCTGATTATCATTGTATCTTTTAAACAACTTTTAACTTTTGTGATTGACAGATGATGCACAAATTGATGGCGTCAGTTATGATTTGTCTGTACTGGACTCCAATGCATTACCTTTTCTTTTCAAGCATGCTCCTGAAGTAGCAAAGGAGCTGCATGTAGATTCAGAATTTTCTTTTGCGAAAGCCAATCAGTCTCACCGAGAGGCATGGATGGTAAATGACTTAAACCAGCGATACTGTTTCTTCAAACCATTTTAGTAGATGTGGCCAAACTTCATCCATTCATATGAAAACGGGGTTAATTCGGGCTGTATTTGTTCTATTAATGGGCTGGGTGGATATTATGTAGATAAGTAACTAATACTGGAACAGGTTAAATGTGTCAAAAGTGGCGTGTACAACATCTTACAATGTGGTAAAATCATCTTATTTAAATGTATGGTATTATTTTTTTGATCATGTGTATTGAATCAGTATTTTACATCATCTTAAAATCGACATAGCACTTAACTTGACATGTTTAGTGCATTAATTGTTTATGTAATCTTAAAAAAGAAGTGTTGGTGGGCTGACCAGACCTGTACATAAAATGTATCTTGACCCATACATAATGATTACCGGTGACCCCAATCCATTTTGACCTGTTACCACTTTAACTATTTTGCCACAATCTACATTATAGTAAACATCAAATTCTTAAAAGAATTCATTCTAGTAAGGCTTACTTACCAAGGTTGTTCTTTTTGTCAGGCAATATATCCCCTATCCGACTTGTTTTCAGGAAGCTTAAAGTTCCCTGCAAGTAGAGATGAAATCTCTAGGCATTATAATTATTATCCACATATATTAACTACTAAAGAAGAGACAGTTGATGGTTCTCGCAGAGTTTACTTGGAATTTTCACTGGGGTATGTCAAAGCATGAAATTTGCACTTGTTATACTTGACTTATTATGCTTCATTCCTTTTTAAGTACTTCTTAAACTGCAGTGGTTTAAGCTATTGATGGCAAGATGGCTGGGTGGGTGGGTTCGGTAACACGTGATAGCTGCCCATGTAAAAAAAAAAGTGTAATGTTTTGGTAGGTCAAACAGATTTGTCTAATTTTTTTTTTGAAGTTAGTGTGTCGGGTAAGTATCACGACTTTGTATTGCCTTTTGGTTTTATTCTAATCTTTATTTGCCGTTAAAAAAAAAAAATGATTTCAACATATATATTATTTCTGATTTTATCTAATGTTACTGAATAAAATGATTTACAGGGTTTTGTACATTAAAAATACACTGGGGCAATTTTCGTCCCATCTGGCCCATCTTCCTATATAGCTAGTGACTGAGATAAACCATACAAATCAAGCTATTCATAAGTTGATGAGTTGAAATTGCCATTTCTAGTTTTTGACTTTTAATGTAAGTATCACGACTGATATGACATGTGAGGCTGTATGTTCTATAGCATCATGATATAAAAAGTCATGTATGATACATACAAAATAGTAAAATTTGAGTTTCTTTACCACACATGAGGTAATGAATGTCATTTTAATTCTTCTGTTTGCAAAAACATTCATGGTTGCTGATAAAGTGAATATTGGGTGTTTCTCCATTTAGCCGGATCTGTAATTCTGCTCTGTTGTATGCATCATGTGTTTTAAGGATACTAAGATTGATGATGGCTTTCTATTTTTTTGTTGTTTTTTGATGTTTAGCTCTTTGAAGGAGGTATGGGTTACAGTCCTCAACATTACTGGTCCCATTTCTGGTTGGTCATTTGCAAACACTACCCTTCCAGGTAAACTACTGTCATTACGTAATCTAATACTAACTGATAATGGATAATGTTAGTGTGACTTGGTGTGTATTTGTGTATCAAATAGTTTGACTATTAGTTAAATGACTTGATTTCCCTCCAATAATGGAAAAATATACGGTGTCTTTAACCATTAGCATCAATATGTAGTGTTTAATGCTATATAATCACAGATTTTAAATTGTCTGGAGTAAAGAAAATGGGTGTTCAGTGGTTTGGGATGATAATTATATAATATATACTCCGTATTAAAAATGTCACTGGGTGTGTATGGACTGCAGTATTTAAACAATTGGGTCCAAACCAAATTATTAATTCTATTCATGTTTATGTTTGCAGCTCCTGAAATTGTCAAAGGTGCTCCACCATCATATATATGTAGACTAAGTGGTACAGCTAAGGAAAACTGGACTTTTTGGTTGGAGGTAAAGGTCTTCCTTCATCTAGTTGTAAACAACTTGAAATCTTCGAGGGCATAAGTTACAGTTTTGATTCATTTGCTCATGAATGTGTTGATTTTGGTCGTATTTATTTGATTACTGGTCAATTAGGTAAAAGGAGGTTAATAAGAAAATGGGCTGAATGGGATGAAAGTCTCCAAAAATGTATTTTGAAGCATAGAATTATACTTAGTAAAATATATTATTAATGAAATAAGTTATTCTTTTTGACTTTTTGCAATCTTACTTGACGCATTAGTTATTTACACGAAGTATATTGAAGATTTGGCCAATAATGTTTTTCTGGGTCAAGCCAACCCAACCCAACCGATTTTGAGACGCTTACTGGAAAATCGAAGTCTTAGATTGTTACCCGACTTGTCCATTTTTTCAGCTCTATGCAGTTATGCAGAGGTGCTAAAGTCCTGGGCTGGGCAGGTTGGGTAACCACTCAAAATGGGTTGACCTGAGACAGTCTATCTGTCCATTTTATAAAGTAGAGAATGCTGCAGTTCTTGCTAAAGCAGATATGGTGCTGTCTATTATTGCAATAATGATAATCTAAATTTTTAAGAAGACAAGCTAGGAGGTTGTATACTTGTATGCATCATGAAGTATGCTTTGTACAACCGTCGACCCAATTGACTCGTTAACTCATTTCCATTATAGCTTAAATTTTTGGTGATACCCGTTCAACCATAAATTATAACCCAAATCGACCCTGCCAGAAATCACTGAATCGGAATTTCCACCATTAACTTTACAGATACCTGTTTGTGCATATGAATATTTATAATAAAATTTTTCTAAACTATTTATTTCTGTTAATTTGCAGACAAATAGTCCGGGAGATATACGTATTGAAGTTGGTGTTGTAGAACAACACTTGATGAAATCAATGAAGAATTTGAAAGGTCGTTTTCCAAATTGGGTAGATGTCATTGCGTTTTCTAGTTTTTTGTCAACATATACCTTCTAATATGATACAATATTCAGGGAACAAACATTGTATTGCTGTAGTCTATATTTGTTTCAAGTTTAGTCTTTTTCTTTTCTTTTTATGTAAGTTAATCATCGATATAGAAGCAGTATAGGTTTTGCATTTCTCTTTAACGTTTACCAGTTGCTAATTGTGTGGTAAACTCATTTTTTCATTAAGGTACAAGCAAATCAACTGCTGTTATTGGTTAAATTAGCTGTGATATATGCTGTTGTTTGTTAACGACTTATCGCGGCCAGTTATTGTTAGTAATTTGGTGTAATTATGGGATATGGTTATTAGACTTGGAAATGGGTTAGGAGGTACGGAGTGTACGTCCATCAAGTCGATAACATCCCTGGTTAAAAGCTATTGTGGAAATTGGTGTTGTTATTGAAATAGGCTTTGTCTAGGATGAGGGCCTATTTCTAGACAAAACACCTAATTGATGATTCTATGTCCTGATGGCTGATTTTCCTACCCATGTGGTTGATTTCTAGACCTGAGTGCTGATTAGCCTCTTTCTAGACAAAGGCCTAATCACGGACAGAAGCCTAGTGCCATACATGGATCCTGATTGCAGATTATGAAAGCCTTGTTGCTGATTCATAATGCCTGATGGATGACTTTGAAGCCTAAGTGCAGATTTTGCTAAACGGGTCAGGTGGCAAGTTTGACCCATTTTGCTGTGACTCTTCATTGGCTCACCTGTTGGACTTTATGGTCATTAATACATTAATGATCCATGACTACCAAAGGGTTTATAACCACAATAGCTTAATGGAGATCATGATTGGTTACTTAATACCATTTAATTCCATTGATTGTTGGAAGCTATATAACTCCAACAATGGATTCACATGAGGTAGGAGTTAGAACACTAAATACTCTTTTGCAACCAGGTTCTTATTTGTTGCCTCAAATCAAGAACATCACTCTTTGTCTTATCCCAAAACAAAATTCGTGTAACCCAAGGCATATAGGGTCGAATTGTTGTTTTCGGAAAGTGATAACACGATTCAAAGGGATATCCGGTCCATTGAAATCTCTGCCCTATTACACGGTTACCTCCAACAATCGAAAACAACAATTTCTGGTGATTTCAATGGCGGTTACTTTGAAGCATATGACGGCTAACTTCTCCAAACTTGATAAGTTTGAAGGGGTGGATTTTCGTCGGTGGCAGAAGAAGATGCATTTCTTCCTCTCAAGTATGAACGTGGTGTATGTTCTTAGTACACCAATTCCTGAAGATGGTGGTGATGATGCTACTGTGGAACAGATTCGGCTAAGGGGCAAGTGGGAGAACGATGATTACATCGCTCGAGGTTTAATCCTCAATGGTATGGCTGATTCTCTCTTTGACATTTATCAAAATCATGAATCTGCAAAAGAACTATGGGATTCTTTGGAATCAAAGTATATGGCTGAAGATGCTTCTAGTAAAAAGTTCCTTGTGAGTAATTTTAATAATTACAAGATGGTCGATTCTAGACCGGTCATGGAACAATACAATGAACTTCTTCGTATACTTGGGCAATTCACACAACACAAGATGAACATGGATGAATCCATTTCGGTTTCTTGTGTCATTGACAAACTCCCTCCTTCTTGGAAAGATTTCAAACATACTTTGAAACATAAGAAGGAAGAGTTAACTCTTGTTGAGTTGGGCAGTCATTTGCGTATTGAGGAATCTCTCAGGGTGCAAGAAAATGACAAGCCAAAGGGCAAAAATGTTGTTGAAACCTCTTCGGTTAACATGGTGGAACATCATAAATCCATCGGCAACAATGACAAAAAGGGAAAACGCAAATATCATGACAACAACAAGCCTAATCCCAATAAAAAGTCTAAATTGACTTGTTGGAAGTGTGGTAATTCTGGACACTTGAAAAGGGATTGTAAGGCTGGAAATATTGGTTATAAAAACACCAATGGAGCTAGCACAAGCGGTTCGGGTAATGGGTCTAAGGACCAAAACTCGAAAGGTCAGATTATGAATAATAATATGGTTCAAAATTATTATGTATCATATATATCTGAAGCTTATTTTGTGCAGGATGATGACATTGCGTGGTGGGTTGACTCGGGTGCTACTACCCATGTGTGCAAGGATAGATGCTGGTTCAAGACTTACGAGTCATTGGATGATGGATCAATTCTTCATATGGGAAATGAGTCAACAGCCCCTGTTCATGGACGTGGAAGTGTGGATTTGCAATTTAGTTCGGAAAAAATTGTTTCTTTGTTTGATGTTTTACATGTACCCCAAATTCGTAAAAACCTAGTGTCTAGTAGTGTGTTGAATAATTGTGGGTACAAACAAGTCATTGAGTCTGATAAGTTTGTTTTATCAAAACATGGTATGTTTGTTGGTTTTGGTTATCTTTGTAACCGAATGTTTAGACTTAATATTAATCATATGAATGTTAATTCAGCTTTTATGACTTGTTCTAGCACAAATATCTCAACTCTTTGGCATGCTAGGTTAGGACATGTGCATTTTAAAAGAATGCAAGATATGTCTAAAGATGGATTAATACCGGTTTTTGACATGAACCATGGAAAATGTAAAACATGTATGTTGACTAAAATCACTAAGCAACCTTTTCAAAATGTAACTAGAAATTCTGAAATTTTGGAATTAGTACATAGTGATTTATGTGATTTGCATGGGACTCCATCATTGGGTAATAAAAAATACTTTGTTACATTTATTGATGATGCTTCTAGGTTTTGTTATGTTTACTTGTTACATTCTAAAGATGAAACTTTGGATAAGTTTAAAACATATAAAACTGAAGTTGAACTACAACTTAATTCATCAATTAAAAGGCTAAGAACGGATAGGGGAGGTGAATATATTGATCCAACTTATTTTCAATCCGTGGGTATAATTCATGAGACTACCGCTCCATATACTCCTCAACAAAATGGTATATCGGAGAGGAAAAATAGGGTCCTTAAGGAAATGGTTAATTCCATGTTATCCTATTCGGGCCTTAGTAATGGATTTTGGGGGGAAGCTATGCTAACAGCTTGTTATTTGCTTAATAGAGTTCCTAATAAAAGGAACAAGATTACTCCTTATGAACTTTGGTATAAACGGAAACCAAACTTGAACTATCTTCGGGTATGGGGTTGTAGGGCTGTTGTAAGACTCCCTGATCCCAAGAAGAAAAGTTTGGGTGAAAGAGGTATTGATTGCATATTTATTGGATATGCCGAGCATTCCAAGGCCTATAGGTTCTATGTTATTGAACCTAATGATTCTGTTTCGGTTAACACCGTGGTTGAATCAAGGGATGCAATCTTTGATGAGAATCGATTCTCATCTATATCTCGACCAAAGGATATGGTCCCTAGCTCTAGTGGAACCAATAAGGATGTAAGTTCGGATGTGACTCAAGATAAGTCATTTGAACTTAGGAAAAGCAAGAGAGAAAGGAAACCTAAGTCATTTGGGCCTGATTTTCAATTATACTTAATTGAAGGTTCAAGGGATGAGGTTTCTACCCAATATTCATATTGCTTTAATGTTGAGGATGATCCAAAAACATTTGATGAAGCAATGAAGTCTCAAGATGTCGCCTTTTGGAAGGAAGCAATCAATGATGAGATGGATTCCATCATGGGCAACAACACTTGGGTGTTGTCTGATCTACCACCTGGTTGCAAGCCTTTAGGTTGCAAATGGATCTTCAAAAAGAAGATGAAGGTAGATGGAACTATTGAAAAGTTCAAGGCAAGATTAGTCATTCAAGGGTTTAGACAAAAACCGGGAATTGACTATTTTGACACTTATGCTCCGGTTGCTCGTATCTCTACTATTAGATTGTTGATTGCCTTAGCTGCAATTCATAATCTTGTGATTCACCAAATGGATGTGAAAACTGCATTCTTGAATGGTGACTTGGAGGAGGAGGTTTATATGAGACAACCGGAAGGCTTCATCTTGCCGGGCAATGAAAACAAGGTGTGTAAACTTGTTAAATCCTTATATGGTTTGAAACAAGCACCTAAGCAATGGCATCAAAAGTTTGATGAAGTGGTTTTGTCAAGTGGTTATAATTTAAACCAATCCGACAAATGTGTATATAGCAAATTTGACGAATCCGGTAAAGGAGTCATTATTTGTCTATATGTTGATGACATGTTGATCTTTGGTACTTCTCAAGATCAAGTTGACTTAACAAAGGAATTTTTGTCATCAAAGTTCTCCATGAAAGATATGGGGGAGGCTGACGTTATCCTTGGCATTAGGATTAAACGTGAAAACAATGGAATTTCCATTTCTCAAGCTCATTACATTGAGAAGGTACTTAAGAAATTCAATTGTTTTGATTGTACTCCTGTGAGTACTCCAATGGATCCAAGCATGAAGCTTTTACCAGATAAAGGTGAGGCTGTATCACAACTTGAGTATTCAAAGGTGATTGGTTGCTTAATGTATGCCATGACAAGTACAAGACCGGATATTGCATTTGCTGTGGGAAAATTGAGTAGGTTTACAAGTAATCCTAGTGCTCATCATTGGCAAGCAATTAGGCGGGTACTAAAGTATTTAAAGAAAACTATGGATTATAGTTTATCATATGTTGGATATCCTTCGGTTTTAGAAGGTTATTCTGATGCGAGTTGGATATCAAATGCTGAAGATCATTCTTCAACAAGTGGTTGGGTGTTCTTGCTTGGGGGAGGTGCCATTTCATGGGCTTCCAAAAAGCAAACATGTATTAACAACTCGACAATGGAATCTGAGTTTGTTGCATTAGCTGCTGCTGGTAAAGAAGCAGAATGGCTAAGAAACTTGATTTATGAGATTCCATTGTGGCCTAAACCTATAGCGCCCATTTCCATCCATTGTGATAGTGCTGCTACATTGGCAAAGGCGTATAGCCAAATGTACAATGGGAAGTCTAGACACTTAGGTGTTAGACATAGCATGATTCGTGAGCTAATCATGAATGGGGTGATTTCTATAGAGTTTGTGAGGTCACAACAGAATTTGGCTGATCACTTGACGAAGGAATTAGCTAGAGACTTGGTTAATAAGTCTGCATTAGGGATGGGTTTAAAGTCCACATAATTTCTAATGGTAAGACACCCAATTCCCTCCTAGTAGGAATTAGGAGCTGAATTCAATGTGGAAAGCTTACACTTGGAAATTGGAGCACATTGTTATATATATCTATATATGTCATCCCAAGGGTATGTGCTCGGATCTGCTGAGGTTAGGTTGAAATTTACTTCTTAATAGCTCCTTTGAAAAAGTGCAAAAGCAGGTGCATGAAGTAAAGGAACTACCTATGTGAATGTGAAGTTTTGCCGCTTCAAGAAGCTTTGGACTTTTTAGCTTTGAAACATTCATGAATGGATATGGACACATAGCTAGTATAGTGTCAAGATCGCTTTAGAGTATTTGAAAACTTGTGTGTATATTATCTTCAGGTATTCAAATGGGTTGAAGGGTTCAATTCTTAGAACACCCCGATTCTCGAGTATTTGAAATATGTAATGTACTAAGATGGAAATTCAATCTTCAAGACATTTTCATTTATGCATAAGTTTTGTTTTGCTTATTTTTCTCATGTAAAGGAATTACACTAAATTGGGGAGGATTGTTAGTAATTTGGTGTAATTGTGGGATATGGTTATTAGACTTGGAAATGGGTTAGGAGGTACGGAGTGTACGCCCATCAAGTCGATAACATCCCTGGTTAAAAGCTATTGTGGAAATTGGTGTTGTTATTGAAATAGGCTTTGTCTAGGATGAGGGCCTATTTCTAGACAAAACACCTAATTGATGATTCTATGTCCTGATGGCTGATTTTCCTACCCATGTGGTTGATTTCTAGACCTGAGTGCTGATTAGCCTCTTTCTAGACAAAGGCCTAATCACGGACAGAAGCCTAGTGCCATACAGGGATCCTGATTGCAGATTATGAAAGCCTTGTTGCTGATTCATAATGCCTGATGGATGACTTTGAAGCCTAAGTGCAGATTTTGCTAAACGGGTCAGGTGGCAAGTTTGACCCATTTTGCTGTGACTCTTCATTGGCTCACCTGTTGGACTTTATGGTCATTAATACATTAATGATCCATGACTACCAAAGGGTTTATAACCACAATAGCTTAATGGAGATCATGATTGGTTACTTAATACCATTTAATTCCATTGATTGTTGGAAGCTATATAACTCCAACAATGGATTCACATGAGGTAGGAGTTAGAACACTAAATACTCTTTTGCAACCAGGTTCTTATTTGTTGCTTCAAATCAAGAACATCACTCTTTGTCTTATCCCAAAACAAAATTCGTGTAACCCAAGGCATATAGGGTCGAATTGTTGTTTTCGGAAAGTGATAACACGATTCAAAGGGATATCCGGTCCATTGAAATCTCTGCCCTATTACACGGTTACCTCCAACAGTTATTAATGTATTTATGTTTATGAGAACCTTTGTGTACATGAACTGATCAAACTTAAAGACCTTGTAATCCTTACTACCGTCAAGTAGGGGTGCAAAAAAAAAAAACCGGTTTGACCAACCCGACCCGGTCAAACCCGAAACCCGACCCGGTCAAGAACCGGTTTTGACCAAACCGGTTCGGGTTTTCATAAAACCGGCGGTTTGGAACATGTTTGGGATATGGGGTTTTCAAACCGGGTTGAAACCGGTTTGAAACCGGTTCGAGTTCGAAAAACCGAAAAAAACCCGGAAAAAAACCGAAAAAAACCGAAAAAAAAGTCAACAAACCGGTCAACGACCCGGTCAACAAACCGGTTTGAAACCGGTTCGGGTTGAGTCAAACCCGGTTTGTTGACTTTGACCAAAAAACCGGTTTAGGGTCGGGTTCGGGTCGGGTTTATTAAAATCGGTTTTTGTGCATCTTTACCGTCAAGAACAAACATAACGGGCTTAGAGGCTGATTATACATGGTAGCGCAAGAATAAATTACAGTACATATTAGTAATTTTATTATGAGGAATCTAGAACTAACTTATTGAAAGGAGGATTACCCTTTTACTAGATTTTATCTTCACATAATATAACACTTGCAAACTTCTACAAGTCAACTAGATTTACTTTAAAACAATGAAATACTCTTAATGAGAATAGTGCTAACGACCAACTTGCATTGATGTCTTATACCACGTAAATTTGATTAATTATAAGACGTTATAAAAATGAAGCTGAAATAATCTAAAACAATAATTACTTAAGGGTCATTTGCCTACGATATCGTGTTGTCCTTCCAACCAAAAGGTTCAGGGTTCAACTCTTAGGATGGACAAATGTATATATTCGGGTAGAGGTGTGTTATAATTTATTTTTTCCAAAATAAATAAATAATAAAAATAATAATTCATGATTAGTACATAATGAATCCAAGGACGAAGAATGTAATTTACCCTGGAATTTTTACATCCGTTGTATCAACTTGGGTTATGTACTTCAAAATGTAATTATTTATGGTGTGACATTTATTGTATGCAAGAAAGTACTCGGACCTCCATTGTATGTAACAAACTTTCTATTTGTTCATCTTGTATGTATTTAGGTGACGTGACAACTTGTGATGATGTCACGTGGTACCTCATAGAGCTGACACATATGTAAAAGCACCAAAAGTTGCATACAATAGCACTGAATAACAATTTTCTTACACACAATGGAGGTTCGAGTACTTTCTTGCATACAATGGATGTCAGACCATAAATAATTACATTTTAAAGTACTTAACCCTGTCAACTTATAGTAAAATCGAATGACAAAATATTTGCAAAAGTTAGGGAAGTTGTTAACAACTTACAGTAACATGAGGGGCCTTTTGTGTAAATGTGTCTGTGTATAACTGTATATTAGTGCAATCTTCCGTGCGAGATTCAACTTTAACATACATTATTACATAACGTTAACGCCTACATTCTCTCGCCGCCGGTTTTCAGAGTGAGTCCACCATCTACACGATCTTGTTGTAATTCGACTCGGGTTTTTTTTTCACACTTTTTTTGTGATCGGCTACTTGTAGATCTCACTTTGTAGTTTGACCTAAACTGAAAAGAGTTGATGATAATTCATGTTTTTATGCGGTTAATTTCTGATCGGATCCTAATTAGGTTTGTTTTTTAGGTGAATCGATAGTCGATTGCATTCAGTGTTCTAAGTCTTGATTTTTTTTGGTTGACTTATTGTTTTTTTAGCTTATGCTGTGGTTTATTTTATCTGATCTCAAGTGCATATATAGAATTGGGGAAAATAATAGTTATTGTTGAAGATTGAAATTAAACGAAATGCGGTTTTGGAGACCGAACGTAATGCTTGTGTTTCGTATGAAAACATAGTGTTTATTTGGGCAATTGGTATTTGAATTTTATTTGTATTGTTGTTTCTGATCAACAGGAGTTATATAGGGCATTTTAGATATAGGTTTCCAGCAATTATGTGTGTTGAGAAAAAAGTCATTGCCTTCCAGTCGAAAATTTATCCGATTCCGGCCACACTACCAAAAATGACAGTCATATGCTCATATGCTCTGTTCTTGGTCAATATCTACCACCTCAGTAAACTCCGTATGATCATAATTATTTATTCGAGTATTAAATGGTACAGAGTATTATTTATACAGATGTCTATTGGATTTGATGACTGCCATTAGTCCTGCCACTATGGTCATGCACAACCTGATATTGTGAAAATGTTTTTTCTCAACAATTCACGAAATTAAGTCAGTTGATTGGGCCTATATCAGTATAGAAACACGGTCTTCCTTATATTATTCTACCCAACTGTAAGTATACTTTAGACAAATGTTGCCATTTGCCAGCAAGTCTACTACAGGAAATTCTTGACCTGATTGGCTGGTTTCATGTGTGTATATATTTTAATAGAATGTGATTATACTTTTGAGCTGAAGTATATAATAGTAACTTGGATTTAAAATATTTTGTTTCCCCACCAAAAGAAACTGCTGTAGAGAAATAAGAATGGAAAGGTCAAATTTTTGTCTTCGTATCTTCTTGTACTTATAATTGGCATCTAAAGTAACTAGTAAGCATGGAATACATTTGTGTTATAGCTCCTTTTGGTTTATTGATATATAAGACAATTCTCTAAATGGTTTTGTAGACCAACGTTGATTCATTTGTGAGGGTCAAGACTGTTGATCTATATATATTTTTGATGTGTCTGCCATGTTTCTTTTCTATATGGGTCATTACTCGTGATTAGCACTGCACGACTGCCTATCTTGGTGGCTGGTGTGTTAACACAGCCAGATCTGATTTGTTTTTACGTTTATTAAGGATTACCCGTACTGACCCATTACCCAGCCCGTCTGACTAGCCCATTGCCATCTGTACTTATTGCAATTCTTTCATGCCGAACTGCTGATACTTTCTATACCATTTTTCTTTGACTTATAGATGGATTGGCAAGGACAAAAGGCAGCGGAGCAGCTGATGCAGATAATGCTGGTAGTATTTGCAATTGCAGCATTCATCACAGGCTATGTTCTTGGTTCATTTCAACTCATGCTATACATATATGCTGGGGGAGTTGTTTTAACCACTTTGATCACCATTCCTAATTGGCCATTCTACAATCGCAATCAGCTCAAGTGGCTGGATCCCAGTGAGGCTGAAAAGCATCCTAAACCACAGGTGGTTACAAGTTCGGTTTCAAAGAAAAAGGCAACCAAGAAGTAGCCCGTCTTAGACATCTTAATTAGGTATAGTTGGGTGAATTATATCAGATATTGTGTTTTTGGACGTCTTTAAATGTTTAGCTGGATCAACCATATATACCTTTTAAGAACGGCGAAAAATTGAAATTAAGATCGTTGTAAGAATTAGAGATTCTTGATTGTGAGCAATAGAGTATCTCTTGAACTGTTTGTCAATTCTTGTTTGGTTTACTGTTTTCAAAAAGGTGATTCGCAGTTTTCATGAAAGTAGTGTTAGAATGAGAATAACCACTCTTCCATAATTTATCTAAAGTTGTTTAGTTTGACTGTTTGAGAGTACGTGTATTGGAATTTGGAACCAGACCAAACCATAACTGGACCAAACTAATGGATAACCAGTTTGGTCCCTAAGTGGTCTCTGGACCACATGTATTGGCATCTTTTAATTTGATCTATACAAACATTACATACTGATAAATACTCTTTGGGACTCCTTTTACAGGTTTGGAAAAACTTTACGAGTTTTATTCTTGGTATATACCAGATTGGACCTCAACGAGAACCAAAGTGGTTCCAATCACATTTTGATTTTTCTGAGTTGTCAGTGACTTGACATCTGGGTTCATTGAAAGATGACCAATAACATGTCTGTTAAGTTAAATGGGTTGATTTGAGTATGTTGTCTTTAACAAGTAAAATGACCCAAAAACCGTATATGAATCATGCTTGGTAATTCTTATTTCAAAGGATAAATTATTGAAAAAACAATCTTGATAGCAATATCTGGCACAACTATGTGTATAGAAATTTTATAAAAGCTTAGGACAAAAAGTGTTCTCGTCAGCCTAACTTGCACAACTAATTACATGTTTCGAGTCAAATCTATTTTGACCCATTATCAAACGCGTACATTTTGCTACAGATAGAGTACCTAGTCGAGTAATTAGGGGGACGATTTACTTATCTCACAATCATCATGAAAAGATTAACAGTTTAAGCGGCTGAATGCAGATTAACCTTGATGCAGTCAAGTTTTGAATGATATACAACCAAACAAGTAGCAGATTTTGTATGATCATCTCTACTCTCAAAAAGATTGCTTCCATCTAAAACTATTAACATTGCTCATGTACCCGGAGCCACTTCATCCTCACATACACCACAAGAAAATAGAACTGCACCAACTGTGGAAAGACCTAGTATTTACAATGTTTTTGTGGCTTACTGCTTTTCATTCTCCATAGCTCTTATTATCGGATCATCGTCTAAATAGCTTTCATCATCATCATCATCTTCAAGTTCCTCCTCTACAGTGTCTAGGAAAGACTGATTCATCTTCTTACGTGAAGTTCTCCTATGTTTCTTGGGCTGCAGCCGTGGTTCAGCTTGCATGATGCCCATATCTCCCGCTTTGTATCTGCATATAATTTCAACCTTCCAATTACCATCTCAAACTCCAAAAATAATAGAATGTCAACACGTTAAAATAAGATATCTGTGTAATTAGACATCTGTATTATTCTTAACGTAAAGAATTAACTTCATTAACCATACAACACATTTCAATATGGTCACAGACTAAAGGTGGCAAGATGGGTGGGTCAGGCGGGTGGTTAACATTATTTACAGGTAAAAACAGTTCATGTTGAGTTAGGTTGTGACTGGCATAAGGTCTTTTATCCATTTTATAAGAATCTGTTTACGATAATTTATGTGTTAGTTATGATTCTGACAACTATGTTATTACTTATCAACTATAATATGAATCTTTGAGTAAAAATGTAAAATGACTTAGAAATTTGTATGCAGTAAGGTAAAACATAACTTTAATGAATATATTGATATATTCCCTTTGTAGCATATTTCAATTCAACCATTTATGTTAATACACAACCCAAATCGACCCATTAATATTAAAATGGGTCGAGATTGCCACCTCTACAGATCACTGGTTCTGAATTTTTGTAATAACTTGAGAAGGAAATCTGGGGATAAAGCTCGATTGTGTTGCAACTATTTATAAGTGGTCTTCAATAAAATCAATGAAGCTAAAGTACTTGCAACAAAAATTTAGGATTTTTCTACAAGATACAGCAACCAAGTAAATTGAACTAACTAAATTGTGAACGAACCACTTCAAACTTCAAAGAAGACTTTGAGCATACCTTACATCACCCTCTCGTTTGGTTCCTAGAGTCCGCAGTTGGAATTCCTCTCTGATTTTAATCTCATCAAGTAACTGGAAGTAGTATGGATGTCTTTCCCAGTCAGTTTTTACAAGGCACCCTGGTTCCCCAAGATGCAAACAATTACTAAATGCACATTTCAATGGTTCACTAGCCGAAAGAATCTTGCGAACCTGACAAGAATAGAAGATCCACATGTCAACAAATAAAGAACAACCAGAATAACATAATAACGAGGCAAGTAGCATATTAGAATGGTAAATAAGCTTAATCTGAGAACTCAGATGGAGCTTGGCGTGAAGAGGACACACCTCTGGAAAGCACAGGGCAAGAGACTGTTTTGTCACTTTCAATAGACTTGGTTGGTTGAAACCAGGAGTATCTGCAACGTATCCTCCACCAGATAATGGTAGCAAAGACACATGGCGAGTCGTGTGCTTTCCTCTGCCACTTCTTGCTGATACTTCTCCAACTCGTTGATCTTCAAGCCACTTGCTTCCTGAAATCTGGTACATGTGAAGGAACACTAAGTACGAGTTGAAAACTAGCGTAAATTTATTAAAAGTAAAGAGGTGATTTTACAGAATTAGGCCAATCATCCACTTCTGTAGGAGCAAAGCCAAAGTGATTGCTTCTTAAAGCGTTGATCAAACTAGACTTTCCAACACCACTTGGACCCACAATTACAGAAGTCTGATCTCTCAAATTGAACTGCAGAGAATCAAGTCCAGCTTTGGTCTCAACACTGCAAAAAATGGGCTCGTATCCCCAACTGCGGAGCTTGGACTTCCATGAGATCACCGTCTGCATTTAGTACAAATCTTATGCACATTCCATGAAGAAAAAAATTGAGCACGTACCACAACAACCTAGTCCTAAATCGTTCTCTAGCTAGATACTTCAATTCATATTCATAGTAGGGCATTTGTGACGTCTCTTTAATTTCACTCCACAAATTACTGCTAAAGAGCTTAAGCTAGTTATCTAACTAACGCCATTTCTGCTCTCAGATACTGAACGTGTAAACCTTAATCAACATTAAACAAAACACGATTCCGTTATCATGTAACTGGCCTAGGGACATATTAGGCATATCTAATGCAGTCTACCTAAAAGGAACTCAATATTATACAGAATTAGACCTGACTGTATATGATTCTCAGGTATTAGAAATTCTATATATATTACATTATTAATACACCTAGATAGCACAAATAATCAATAAACAACAAATATTTAGCGTGAAGTAACTAATCGAAATGTCACATTATTGTATACCTCTTTATCTACAAGTTCAGCCTTGTTCAAAGCGAGTGTAACCGGAATCCGAGTTGACTCAGCTTCAACCAAAAACCTCGTAAGCGAAAACTCCTCCAATTTCGGTTGATCCAAGGAAAACAGCACAAGTAAATGATCAACATTCGCTACAGGCGGATCAAGTATCTCAGTTTTTCTCTCAAACACATTTTCTATCATTCCTCTTCGATCAATCCAATCGATTGAACCTACTAACACCTTATCACCTACTAACACTCTCCTTTTAATCTTCTTCAACAAATTCCTCACCACACACAACAATTCAACTCCATTTCCTTCCTCCGAATTCTCTGATTTCTCCGATTCAACCACTACGCGCATGAAATTCGCTTGAGCGGACGCAACTTTTCCGACGGCTTGGTCCGGAGAGAGATGGAGCTTATCAGCGGAGGTGAGCGACGGCGACAATGAAGAGAAATGCTTCACGGCGTCGCGTGCTTTAAGTAAATGTTTGCTCGGTTGCTGAGATTTCCGCGATAGGTTTTCTCGGTTTTGGTTTCTGGAAGCGGCAATTGAAAGTGAACGGAAATTGGAGGAGCAGCGGTGTACGGCGGTGGATATGAACGGCGTGTAGTGGTGGCGGATGAGAGAACTCGAAAGTGACGTCATCGCAAATTAGTTAGAGTTAGGGTTCATCCGTTGGTAGAGTTTTGTCCGTCATCGGAAAATGAAGATGCCAGTATTCTAGTGGTAGTTACAGCAGTGGTATGGTGGTGCGGGGCTGCGGGTAGGGGTGAGCATTCGTACCGAATCCCGATCCCGTACCTGTACCGTACCGAACCGGTACCGTACCGCTTTAAACGGTCCGGTATTCGGTACTTACTTCAGGGCCAAAAAGATAACTAGTACCAACCGGTTTGGTACCGGTATTTTACCACTTTTCCCGCTTTGGTACCATATCCGAAATATACATATTTTTCTTTGTTATAGTTCCATAGGTTCATAAAGAGATTTATTTGAAACCTCATTTCTATGATCATATGATGTCCATGAGTATAAAAATGATCTTTTTTGGTTAATTAAAAAGTATAAATTAGAGTTAGACTAATGTTACAATAACGTCGTTATATATATTTGTTTTTCTTCGTCAATATCCATCTATGTCACTCAATGATGTTTTTGTTTTATTTGAGATTTACTAATATTTATCTTCTTTGAATTTTATTGAATATAAAATACATAGATAGGTTTACTTATTATATACTATGCTATTTTTTGGTACCAAAGCGGTATAGTACTACTTTTACCCGTATCGGTACCGGTACCGTACCGCTTTAAACGGTCCGATATTCGATATTCACTTTAAAGTCAAAAAAATAACCGGTACCAAATGGTTCGGTACGGTTCGGTACCGGTTCCGTACCACGCTCACCCCTAGCTGCGGGCACTATATAACGGTGTCGTTTTGTTAACTTTCTAATTTTAATTTTTTTATTCGTGTAAGTTACTACCAAGATCTTATTTGAAATGTTCACGTTACTATTTTGAGATGTCCCATTATAAGTGTCCACTTTAATATTTAACCAATTAAAAAAAGACTTTAGTAAGTAGATTTAGGGTGTGTTTGGCACACAAGCTTCTTGTAGCTTATAAGAGCTTAAGCTTATTTTTTCTACAAGCTTAAGCTTCTATCATCGTTTGGTAGATAAAATTTTGAGAGCTTATTGAAAAAATAAGCTCTGAAAAAAGAAGCTACTTGAAGTAGCTTTTAGAATAAGCTACAAGCTTATCAAAAGAGAAATTACAAAAATACCCCTCATATTATTATTTATCATATACTTTTTGTCCTCTTATGTCAATTTACATCAATAAGCTCCGGCTAGTTTTACCAAACACTTATAAACACATAAGTTCCAGCTTCTAGCTTATAATATAAGCTTCAGCTCCAGCTACAAGCTATTTTTGCCAAACACACCTTTAATATTTGATTGGTAAAAAGTGAAGTTAATGAAAAATCCTAAAACTACGTGCAAAGTCAAAATGGACATTTTAAATTGGACGAAGGGAGTACTAATTTTTGATTTAATTGTCACGTTGTACATATTGTTGTCTTTTTAATATCTAAAGCCTAAAGGAGCATTATTATTTTCTTAAATTTAATAAAAATTACGTTATTATTAATTAAATATACTTTATCATATAAAAAAAAGGAATACGGAAAATTGAATTATATGCAAGTGAGATGACACAATTTTTAGTCATTTTTAGTAAACTATTTCTAGTTTATAAGCCGCAAGCTCGTTCATATTTTTCTTGTTCAATTTATCGCAATAACATGATACATAGAATATATTCAACAATACATGTTTTAGTATGGGATGTATAATATTTGTGTTGTGTGAAATGACTACGTAGTAATACTAACGTATTATTGTGACCTGGTTGAGATAAGGATTTTAACTTTTTTCGAAACAATATATATATATATATATATATATATATATATATATATATATATATATATACTAGATATAGGACTCGTGCGATGCACGGCAATCCGAATTCTAAATGGAAAATATAATGATTTGTTTACCGACCTAATTGACATTGAAGAAAAGAATATTTTAAGTTATATTTACGTGTTTCATCTTAACAAATATAATTGATATCCACTAACTATTACTGTAGGTTTGGGATCAGAGGGGAACCCTCTTTTAGGAGGGAACCAAAGGTCACCAACAAAAAAAATGGGTGGAATGACATTTTTGTAATTATGATGAAAAGTGATGGCATATATTAAGAAAAAAAAACATAACATTTATTTTACATTTACACCCCTTCCACATTTCCTCTCATTTCTTTTTTACCCATCCACTTTCTTATCTCTTCTCCTTCCTTCTTATTCCCCACCCTACCCCACCACCCCCACCTAGCCGTCGCCGGAATCCGGCCGTCGCCGTCAGATTTTGTCAGTAATTAAAAAAAAATTATTTTTTTCTTTAAAAAAATATTTTAATTTTTATTTTAATTTTTTTAAAAAAAAATTACACTTTTAAAGTCACTGCATCACGTGTTTACTTTTAAACCACTGCATCTTAATTTTAATTTGGAACACTACATCATATTTTTTAATTAGAAACATTGCATCATTCTTTTTAATAAAATACACTGCATCAAATTTTAGGTTAATTATATTGCATCAAACTTATAAATTAAATACAAGTGTTAGTGATTTGTTGAAATTTAAAACAACTGCATCTTGTGTTTAATTTAAAACCATGTATCTTGATTTTAAATTAATATACTACATCAAATTAAAACCACTGCATCATGTTTTTTAATTTGCAATATTGCATCATTTGAATACATTGCATCATACTTTAAATTAAACACACTACATCATGTTTAGTTAGAATCACTGCATCATGTTTATATATCTAAAAAGTAAGATGCAATAAAAAATGTAAGATGCAGTAAAAGAAATATACGATGCTTAGTTTTTTTCAGATATAAAAAGGTAAATTTAGATCAATATTACTATGAGTACCTAAAATGATGCAGTAAAAGCATTTCATTTTAACATATAGCTTGTGAAAAAATGTTCATGAAGCACTATCAAAAAGACATCACTGCATCATAAAAGCATTTCATCTTGTCACTACATCTTAAAAAAGATGCAGCATATATGTACTACTTTCGTAGTAGTTTTTTTCGGAACTAAAAAAGGAACAATGCAATTGAAAATGTACGATGCAGTAGAAAGAACATAGGATGCAGTGAAAAAAATGTACGATGCAGTCAGATCTAAAAAGTAGATCTAGATCTAAAAAGTAGATCTAGATCTAGATCTACGAATTTTCAGATCTAGATCTACATATTGGTGGTAGAGGAGCGGCGTTGGTGGTGGTAAATGGTGGTGATGTTTGATCGGCGATTGGTGGCGGTGGAGTGGCGGCGGCGGCGACGGTGGCGGTGAGAGGAGATGGAGAAACGACCACGGTTGGTTACATCCGGTGGAGGTCGGTTCACCAACGGTGGTGGTTTTCATATTAACTCTCCGGCCACAAAAAACCGTCATCGTTTTATCCGTTTTTTTTTCGGTCACGGCGATGGTGACGGTGGTGGTGGCGGTGACGGTTGATCTACGGTGGATCTGCGATGGTGGCCGGTGGTGGTGGTCGGTGGTGGTTGCCGGTGGTGGTGAGTGTTTGTTTGGTGAAGAAAGAGAGAAGAGAGATGAGAGTGTTTTGTGTGTGTTTTGTGAAATGAAGAAAGAAATTAAGTGTTTTGTAATGAGGAGGGGGATAAATGTAAATTTGGAAAGGTGGAGGGGGTAATATTGTAAGTGTGCTCCCTCCCTCTCAAAAGAGAGGGTTCCTCTCAGAACCGTACCCATTACTGTAACCCTATAAACTTTCACCAAAATTCATCTAAATCAAAATCACACATAAAAAAAAATCAAAGATGAGAAAAAGAAATAAAAAATAAGTTATTGTGATTAATAAACATACCTTAGATTACACAGATACATATTTCATCATAGTAACAAAATCGTCACCCCTAACTCATTTATATCAATGTAAACATATAAAATTCAATCTCCTTTTATTATTATTGGAGGAGTTTAAATACGTAAACATTTTGACTTTATATTCGTTTGACTTAATCTTGCCCGTTAAATGAGTTAGTCAAATTAATCTGAACCACTAATTATGATTATCAGGATTGTTTACGTAATATGTCAGTTATCATCATTTAATTTTACTATATTACCCCTCTTAAACATGTCGGTTGAGAAATATCAGCAACTTAGTTTCGAAAAACAAATTTGAAATCTGAATTTTGAAATTTAAATTTTGAAAATTTTGAATTCAAACAAAAAAAAAATGTTCTTGAATAAGTGAACCATATTATGATATTACCCACGTATGTTCAAATTTTAATTAAAAAACAAATGAAGATAAAAGAAAATTACAAAAGGATATTTTAAATTTAGAAGGAAAATAAAGGATTATTCAAAATTCCAACAAACCCTCACCTCTGCAACAAAAATCGGTGGTTTAACTCCCTAACAAACCTCGGTATGAATCGCCTGTTACTCTTCAAAATCCAAATTAATTCCCGCTTCAATACTTCATTTTATATACGCACATCTATTTTACCCTATTTTGCTAATCATCTGATATACAAAAACAAGAGAAAACAACAAGATCAAAGATGGAAGCGGAAAGATTTACGTCATTGAATCTTATTCATGGGGAAAGGCGCGATTGAAAGATGTGTGTTAAACTGGAAGCAGTGCTACACCAACAATCTTACTCAAGTTGCATCAATGGAGATGATCCTTATGGATCAAGAGGTATATACATGACTTTAATCGATTTCAACATGTTATCGTATTCATAAACCTATATATGTATTCGGTTTATGCTAATTGTATTTTGTAACTTCGATTTCAACATGTTATCATATTCATAAACCTATATATGTATTCGGTATATGCTAATTGTATTTTGTAACTTCAATTTCAACATGTTATCGTATTCATAAACCTATATATGTATTCGGTATATGCTAATTGTATTCTGTATAAATTTTGTCACTTCGTGAATGTATTCGGTATATGCTAATTGTTATATAGTTTGATATGAAGTTGATTAGCAGCTGTATATGTGTGCAAAATAAAAGGAGATTAGCAGCTTTATTAGTCGATTGAAATTAAGTTTTTCTTTCAAATTAGGTTATCTACAATAAAGAGACTCACTAGACCCTATTCTCAATTTAGTTTAACTATTGTTGGTTTTGGATTCTGTTGCTCAAGGTATGATAAAATATATATATATACAGCCCATGTATCTCTCTAACAATAACATGAACATGACAATATTGCAACATTAAATTGGCATTATACTTTAGACACCAAGTGTAAATTTATGCTTATTTAGGTGATAAATGGAATATTAAACTTGTGAGTTACCTGTTAATATATATTTTATAAGAATCATATTATTAAGAGGACATCTAAATATTTTAATAGTGATTTGATTGGTGATTGTTTTATGGTATAAGATGACTAATGCTTAGAATTGGTGCTGTTTTATAAATAATGATAATGATAACCTTTAAAGAAGTTACACTTGGAGTGACTTTCAACCTAATACTGGTATTAGTAATTGTACAAAAGTAAATGGGTCGAAATTGCCACCTCTGACGTGATGATTGTTTTGTACGAGTTTTATTAGTCCACGACTGATCAACTTTATTTAATTTTCGTTATAGGCAAACGTCTGAATATTTCATTTTATTAGTCTCAAGTACGATTCTTCTTATTCTTATAGCTTCTTTTTATAGAGATATTAGCAAAGGGTGCACAGGTATGGGCCAATACAATTGCATGTTCATATATTAATAACTATAAATTGTATTTGGATACTTAACGAATGTGTAACAAGTGCAAGTATAGATGTGTCATGTACATGTGAATACTTAAATTTGTGTACCTGTGGTGTTTTTGTGTCGGTGTTCTTATATTGCCATTCAAGTCATTAAGTCACTCAAAGTTGTTTCTGTGCACAGTTTGAATAACTAACACTATGAGTATTTACTTTCATGGTAAATTAGTTAGGCACTAATATATATGAAAGGTAGACACGAAATGTGCAATGTTTTGGTAGTTTCTATTCTCATCTATGAAAAAAAATATCTTCATTGATTGGATTATGCATCAGACATACTTTTATAATGCTCTAATAATGGACCAGTAATAGCAGTTTAGCTATTAGGTATATATGAACCATTCAGTTTAATTGATGCAAGCACTTAATCCAACAATTTACTTAAATTAGTATTACTACTGATACTTTTTGTTGTAGTATGACTTTGTTGGTGCAACCAGATTCAAGCTTTTGGGAGAATATTTACATCACTATTATTGTGTGAATGAGTACATAAAAGCAATAGCATAGTGACTTGATCTAGTGGCCGGAGAAGTAACGGTCAGGTTAGTAGTCTTGGTGGTGGTGCCATATCTGATTTATAATACAAAGATACGAACTTTACTAATTCTTGTAATTTTTATATATAGCTTATACGGGGTATCAGATTTAATGTTATCATGTTGGGTTGTATTACAATTCGATTGGCTTGTTGGTGGTGCGATATCTGTTATATATTATCATTGATCGAGCTCCGAATAATATTTTAGGGCCACCTTATAATTTCTTGATCAATCTTCTAAAAGTGCTTTTGCTAAATCTCTTCTATGTAATAGGGTTTATTTCAGGAATTTAATAATAAGGAGTTTCAATTCGATGAAATCAAGATTAAAAGCAAGCAATATTCAATGATCGCATATGGGTCAATTACCTGTTATCAGTGGGGGGGTCCGTGATGGTTGAATAGGCTCTTTTTAAAAAAATTAATTTGTCTAAAGGTGGAGACAGTGGCTGGGTGTGAAGAGTAGCATAAGTCGGTGGATATCACAGGGTCGAGGTGGTGATTCAAAGCAAGTGCTTTCCACCAAATTATCCAAACTTCATGATTCAAGGTGGTGATTCACACTTAAAGATGGGAGAGGAGTAGGATCTACCTACGGAGGGACGTTTAATGATGATAATGTCAAGATGAAGCATACTGGACCAAGTAAGAATTAATTAATGGGTTCAAATACATAAATAAAACATAGAAACATGCATTCACTGATTTAAAAGAATCTGATACTGGGTTTGCAGGATTCTTGTCAATGGAAAATGCTGGAAAGAACACAAATAGCTCACAATTCTTCATCACAACTGTTACAATCAGCTGGTAATTTGCATAAAATTTAATAAATGTTTACATATATGGTTAATCTGATAATGAGATTTCTATTAATGGATCCTGAACTATTATCATCAGATTGATGCGGTCGTTATGTAGCTTGCAATGTAGAATTAGTGATGGTGAAAAAAAAATCATAGGTTACAGATTCATGATATAAGTTGCAAAATGGTTCTTGCATCTGCTTATGCTCATGAGCAACCATTGCTGGGTGCGAAAGGCTTACTTTCATCAATGGTTTCTGAACTTTGATTATTATTATGTTTTTAACCCATAGGTAAGTATTTGCAGTATAAGTCTTATAATATAAACCATTACAAATGGATCAATCTGATGACTCATATACAGAGCAAATGGAGGCGCTTTTGAGAGCTGTTTAAACAACAAAGTATGTTCCTAACTCATTTTAGAGCATTATCTTGCTAGACCCGCCCGTTTTGCCCATTTTATTAGTCCTTATGCATGATTATTTAAAATATGTGGCGTGGGCTATACATCAAGCCATGTTTTCATTGAGATGGTAGTTGTGCATTATTTGATGCATTAGTTATTGATGGAACCCATCCCGCACTTGGTGGCATGTGTGAGCTGTATAATTAGTTGTTACAATATTCTTCGAAGTACACAGGGTCTTGGCCTGAGGTGGATCAACGGACACTAAGATATTTACGTATTCATCCTTCTTTTCTAATTATTGAACGTGCATATAACTCTTGATCTAACTTCGATTTAAAATCTGCACAGGTAAGCATATTCACTAAAGAATGACTCATGCGAGATCACCTACTCTTTTATCATCATTGGTTAATTGACTTACCCTGTTTAATGTATTTCTGTTTTAGCATCCCTTTTAATCGTGTTTGATGTGTTACTGGAATATAACTCCAATGGACCCATTTTATAAGTATATGCTTTGATACTGGCATCTATATAATATGATATCAATTTTAATTGTAATGTCATGGGCTGAAAGTGACTGAATCTTCAAAGGTTAAGTGGCATCTTGGGAAAAGAAAAGGAGGTTCATTTTCTGCATTTTATATTTTTATGTATACATTTTTGTCAAACCCGTGTATACAAGGAGATGACGTAATTTTTATCCCTTTTGTAAGTGATGATAACAAACATATTATATCTGTTATTTATATAAATCATTGTATGGAACTTTTTTTCACAGGAAAACGAAGAAGGTCTCGAGAAATAACAAAAGTTGGATGCACATGAAAGGAAGTTTTTGTTGACCTTTTTAGAAGTACGGTTTTTAAGTGTGCATTGTATTTTTAAATCTGACCTCTTGCTGCTCTATTTTAGACCGTTATTGGAATGGATTTCGCTACATCTGACATCTATGAAAATAAAGATAAAACTTATATATTTGAAAGTATCAACTATGAGTATAAGCTAAAAGTTATAAGTAATTGTATCCACTTAAAAAGCACTGCAGGAATAGGACGTGAACTTACACCTATGGACCAGCATGTAAGTGGCTATGCTAAGAGAGATGAAATCAGTACTCCTCGCTTGGAATAAAACCTTAGTACAATGAAGGTGAGTGAAGTGAAACCTCTTTTTTACTTCGGTTTTGAAAGTTTTCGATATCATGGTAGAATACGTGTAATGTACATTCCTCTCATATTGCTGACTGAGCTTTAGTGTCAATGATGATGTATTATCCAATTGTTGTGGCAACATACTTCTGGATATAATCGTTATTTATGATTTTTTCATATTGATTTTCGGCATACATGTTAACTATTCACATTAAATGGTGTCTAATTTTGTTTGCTGGAAATCAAAGAAGGGCGACATTAATTTAGATTGCTGCAGGTGGAACATGCCTTGGTCTTTTGCAATTACCAGTATAAGTGTACTCGATATGTACAATTTATTCGTAGACATGTCACGTTTGGTGAGTGTGATTGAGGTATTTACTTATTTATCAGTTTTTTGAATCAAAGTGATAAGCTTTATTACTTATATTAAGCTTGCACCAATGGCACATAACATGATTAGGTGGCAAAGTGAGAGGAATTACGAACAACAAAATATTGTGTCGAAAACAAATGTTCTTCTTTTGCAACTTTGTATTTTGCAGACCGAGAAAAGACAGAGGCTGCTATATGTGAGCTTCTTGTGGGTTTGAATTATATATGTCGTTATGAGCATCAACATAATGCTTTATTAGATTGTGGGAGTGGTTTCGACTTGGATGATGGCACGAACTGGCAAATGGAATACTAAGATCATCATGGATTTTTTGTATGTAGGTGAGTTTTATTTCTTTGTAGATAATATGTAGTAGTTGTACAACATAACGTGAATATTAAAGAGTTTTGATTTGTTGATGTTTGTAACTATCAATTCTGAATCATACGGCTGGAGTCCTTCAAAGTGCATAATGTAGGCCAATTAAATAGTTCTTCATCTTATTACATAGAGTGTGTTTTACTACATGGTCTTTGCCTCAATCGGTAGTACTAACCCAGTTTTTTGTGTTCATGTTATGTGTTCTAGACTCGCTTCTATGAACATTCTGCTTTGTTATCTCCCAGTTTTATGTTTCTCATTTCATCGCGATTTCTTATATGCTAAATTCTGTTATGAATCAGCAAACACCATTGCTTTAAATAAGTTTGTATGCATGTTTATGAATCTTACATATATGCACCTGTCATAACGATGCTAAAATTAGATGCTGGTTCCGTAGGTGTAACACCTGCTAAATTAGGATAATTAATTATGCCTAACTACTTGTAACTAGTTGTAATTAGTATGTAATAGGACTAATTGCAGACTCTATTTGTATATATATATATAAGGTGACTTATATATATATGTGTGTACTTACGCGATTTGGATTAATCGTACGAATTAACCGGACGGAGTCCGACACAGTTACTTGGTCGTTGGTGACAGAAACTTACCGAAATAATGAGAACGTATTTTACTATATAAAATACACAGCGAACAAACACTAACTATATATCGCGACGACATTTTAAATAATTTAACGAATACGTATTAAACGCGAGTTAAGAATTTTAATACTTCGACGAATGTTTTATAATTAACTCCAAGGTATTTCATTAAAACATTCCCGTCATCTTTTAAAAATATAACGTTTAAACGACGGGGGAAACGAACACCGCACGGAGCACAGTGCGCGTACTGGAAAATGGGGGCTTTCATCAAAACCCCCAATTTTCCTCCTTTTCTTCTCATTTCACCACATCACTCTCTCTCTCTTCTTTTCTATTTTCTTTCTTTTTCTCCCAAACTTTCAACCTCCACCATCACTCAATTTCACAAAATACTACATCAAAACGAGCTTGGATCACACCTCTCATTTGGAAGAAAACGTTCACCATCACACGATCTACATTCCTATCTTTTCGGATTTTCGATCCGACATTTTGTAAGTTTCCGACAAAACCCGAAACTCTCCGTTTTTGCTCATTTTTACGTTTTTATGGTTTATATATGCTTAAAATGTCCAAAAATGGGTTGGGTAAAAGATTTGGACCGAACGGAAGCTTTTCGACCGATTTTCCGGCCACCAAATTCCGATCAGACCGCTACGTCGCAGAGACGCTGGACTATCTGCGACGTAGCTCAAAACGTCGCATTACACCTCAAAACGTCGCATTTAGCGACGTCGCGGCCTACGTCGCACAGATATCCCAACGTCGCACATAGCGACGTAGACTTTTACGTCGCAAACCGAACCAACGTCGCATTAGCGACGTCGCCTCCTACGTCGCATTGATTTGCGAAGGTCGCATCATGCGACGTACCTCCCTACGTCGCACCCTACGTCGCATGCTACGTCGCATGCTACGTCGCACAAACCAGAACCTTGAAAAGTCAGATTTTACTAAGTGTCGAACTTACACAACTTCAAATACTTATGTCATACGACTTAACAAACGTCATAGAACATACTTTCTATTACAATTACACTAAATTTGCGTTATAAATGATAACACTTTGAATCATTATTACAAACCGTCACCAACGGGCCATATTTGTTTTCAAACTACAAACGGATTACTAAACAAACACTCGGACATAATGAGTTGTGTAAACAACTAGCCTAGATGGTCTTGCGAGACATCTACTTACTTAACTTTATATGTTTAGGCATTTGAAGGTTACGGGTTCGGAGAACCTACGGTTGATATTACTTACTCGTTTATTGATATAAACGTACTTGCAAAGACTCAGGTGAGTCTTACGGCCCCACTTTTACTGTTTTATCTTATTGGGGGAGATACATGCTACTACTTTTTCTTGAACACAAGTACTAAACTGTTTACTATACCAAACGGAATTGCATGAGTTGTTACTATTTACAGAAGTCTCTCCATCATATATCGTTAGTTATGGACTTAAGCGCGAACAGTAGTTAATGGATCCATTAGGGAAATGACCCTCCCCACCCGGGGCAGTAGCGCTGCCACGTACCGATTTACACGTATAAACGGGTGACAACTTATTCGTTACTGATGCTTGCTCACTTACGAGCATGTCACGGGAGCAAACATATTACTTACGGGTTAAGCTTCGATTATGAGCCTCATGGCAACGGTATAAACTTATTTATTTACATTTGCTGGATTGCGAATACTGATTTTACGATTGCTGGATTGCAATGGCTGATTTTACGCCTACGGGCACTACTAATGAAATCTCGTGTTCAAAGCCGATATTATTTACAAACCTGTGAGATTCACCAACCTTTTTGGTTGACACTTTTTAGCATGTTTTCTCAGGTACCCGGATGGAGTAGGATTACTCCAGGATTTTAGCTAGAGTCGCATGATTTCAACACAACTGCATTAACGGAGATTCTTAGCATTATCTTTTGTAGATTACGATTATGTAATAGAATCTCCCGCTATACGCGTGGACTCTAGGGGAAACTACATTTTGTATACGAAAACATTAAGTTTTCAAACATTATATCTATGGAATGTAACTAATTTACAAAACGTCTCATTTAGAGGTCGTTTGCTGTTTATCTTTGTGCTGTGATATTTAATTAGTAACACCCCAAACTATGCTTCCGCAAAACAGTGAATTTCGGGGGTGTTACAGATTGGTATCAGAGCCTAAGGTTATAGTGAACTAGGTTGCATTTAGTGGGCCTAGACTATGACCATTAGGCAGTATTTCCTTATTAGGCATGATTGGTTCAGGAATTACATCATACGACTTTAATTTAACATAGCCTGATCAACTATGTACAATTAAGGAAAGATGATGTGAGGTCTGAAATGGTTATGTCAAACAGGAATACGTTAGTAGACTCTGACCACGAGAGAACCGAGACTCTTACTTGTTATGTGCTAGACATACGCTAGGCTATTATGTGATATACGAGTATATACATACATAGGCCTCACTCGCTGACTATACTACTAGGCTATTATATATGTAAATAGGCCTCGCACGTAAATACACTCGCTATAGAGATAATCGACGTTTCCCTGGTGACACTTACGAATTTCTCTCAGCGGTTTGCACCGACCATGACAGACTTTATTACCGTCACACCACCTTGTGGCGCACTCTAATGATTTGACGAAAATCACATCTAACACCCTGAAACAACGTACTTCCAAGGACTAAAATCCTCTCTCTGTCATTTCTATAGAACTCAAAGACACGAATTCCCAAATGGACGACTACATGTCTGATAGTGACCAAGTCCACGGGGAACAAATCCAGTACACGTATCTCGATGAGGACATCGTACCAGAAGAAGAAATCATGCTGGAGGGAAACGAAAATCAGGATTTCGGAATGACTGGCATCGATATTGAAGAATATGAGAGAGTGCGAGATCAGGCTGTGGGACTAGACGGCCGAAATTGGGCACTTAAGCGTAAGTGCATAGACTATGAACAAAGATTGAGAATCTCAAACCGATCTGTCCCTACACGAATCAAAGATAAGATCCGTTACTGGAAGAAAGTAGCCACCAACCTCACCCGTAGGACCAAAACATGGATCAAACGTTTGGGCAGGAAATCAACGGAGGAGACTAGGTACCGCTCCACGACTCAAAGATACAGGGACATGCTTGAAGCACGCTACCACCCACACGACCTGAACCTGGAGTCGGAAGAAGAATCCGAAGGCCAGGAACCCTAACTAAGAATGAACCAACCGACTAGCAGAAACTGTGGACCGCTTTGTCACGCTGATGGAACCAATTAATCTACATTAAGATTAGTGTGGTTTTTGTCTTGTAATCTATCTCGTAATCTAGGGACTATCTAGCACTACTCTATAAACTAGTCGGATGTAACCATTCCCGGCACCCTTGTAATATCTCTGTAGGATGTAACTTTTGAACTCACTTTATCTATCAGATATCCTTTGTTATCTCAACTCACCTTAATTGTCATTTTCCATATTGATGTTATGTATTACTGCTTTTATACATGTACATCTGTGACAATTACCAGCTCATACAAAATCTCATGTATCTTCATTTCTTTTATTGAAGAATCATGCCGCCAAAGACACGACCATACACCGACGCCCAGATCACCTCCCTTATAACCCAGGCTGTTACTGAAGCCTTGGCTCGGAATACTCCACCAAATTCCTCGAGAAACAGCGATGCCGCTGAAACCACTACTGCTAAACCTTGTTCTTACAAGGACTTCCAGAACTGCAAACCTCTAAACTTTGCAGGTACCGAGGGAGCTATCGGTCTAGTACGCTGGATCGAGAAAGTTGAGTCTGTATTTCTTATCTGCAACTGCGCGGAGGGAGATAAGGTTAAGTTCTCCGTTAGTACTTTTACTGACACCGCACTCACCTGGTGGAACACTTATGCCCAGACTGTGAGTGTTGCTACTGCTTACCAACTCCCGTGGGAGGAGTTGAAGAAGATGTTGAGGGGCGAGTATTGCCCCAGGGATGAATTGAAACAACTAGAAGTGGAATTTTGGAACCATAAGATGCAAGGTAATGATATCACCGGCTACACCAACCGTTTCCACCAACTGGCACTTCTGTGCCCAACCATGGTCGATCCTGAGTACAAGAGGATCGAGAAATTCGTTGATGGTCTTCCTGAAAGACTCCAAGACCTGGTAACTTCTTCCAAACCGGGTACTATTCAGAGCGCCATCCGTATGGCCCATGAACTAACGGCAAATTCTGTCCGCCGTGGTACAACTTCAACCCCATCTGCAAACAACAAACGCAAGTGGGAAGGTAACCCCAACTCATCCAACCAAACCTCCAACAAAAAGCCTGAGTACATTAAGGCTTATACATCTGGAACTTCGGAGAAGAAAGGGTACAGCGGGAGCAGACCTTACTGTCCCAAATGCAACCGCCACCACGACGGTTCTTGCCCTTGCTCCAACTGCAAACGGTTCGGGCATCTAGCCAAGGATTGCCGAATCAACATTTCTACCCCCAACACTAATGCACCAAAGGCCTGCTTTGGGTGCGGAAATACAGGGCATTTCAAGAAAGATTGCCCAAAGCTGAAAAACAACAACAACCCTGCTCGCGGCAGATCATTCGTTATCAAGGCTGGGGAAGCCAGACAAGACCCGAACATCGTGACGGGTACGTTCCTTCTCAACGACCTTACTGCTTCTGTGTTATTTGATACCGGTGCCGATAGAAGCTTCATATCTGAGAAATTTAGCCCTTTACTTGATATTACTCCCACTGCCTTAAATGCTAAATACATTGTAGAATTAGCTAATGGCAACCTGATTGAGACTGATAGCATCATACACAACTGTACACTTAACCTCACGAACGAAACGTTTCCCATTGATTTAATCCCTGTCGAGATCGGCAGCTTCGATATTATTGTCGGTATGGATTGGTTATCCAAGCACCGAGCTGAAATCATCTGTCATGACAAACTCGTTCGCATACCTCTTGTCTCCGGTGGAACCTTAGTCCTACAAGGGGAGACCGGCAGACGGAATCTGAATATTGTCTCCTGTCTGAAAACTAGAAAGTATCTACGAAAAGGGTATCAAGCCATCCTCGCACATGTAACGGAGAAGAAGTCGGAGGAGAAGCGACTTGAGGATGTTCCGATCGTGCGGGATTTCCCGGAAGTCTTTCCTGAAGACTTGCCCGGACTTCCGCCACCTAGACAAGTTGAATTTCAAATCGAACTTGTGCCCGGAGCTGCACCCGTGGCACGAGCCCCTTACCGTTTAGCACCATCCGAAATGCAGGAGTTGTCTAACCAACTACAGGAACTCCTGGACAGAGGATTCATTCGACCAAGTTCCTCGCCTTGGGGAGCTCCGGTCTTATTCGTGAAAAAGAAAGATGGATCTTTCCGCATGTGTATTGACTACCGAGAGCTGAATAAGCTAACCATAAAGAATCGGTACCCACTTCCTAGAATCGATGACCTATTTGATCAACTCCAGGGATCGAGTGTTTACTCAAAGATTGATCTACGGTCGGGTTATCATCAACTCCGAGTCCGTGACAATGATATCCCAAAGACAGCCTTCCGAACTCGTTATGGGCATTACGAGTTCCAAGTGATGCCATTCGGTTTAACCAACGCACCGGCCGTATTCATGGACCTTATGAATCGGGTGTGCAAACCATATCTTGACAAATTCGTCATTGTGTTCATCGACGATATTCTGATTTACTCTCGCAATGAGCAGGAACATGCCCAACATCTGAAAACCATTCTAGGACTTCTGAAACACGAAGAGTTATATGCCAAATTCTCTAAGTGTGAGTTCTGGATTCGAACCGTTCAATTCCTCGGGCACGTGATTGACAGCCAAGGAATTCATGTTGATCCCGCCAAGATTGAAGCAATCAAGGGCTGGGAGTCACCGACCACTCCAACCGAAGTGAGACAATTCTTAGGTCTTGCTGGTTATTACCGCCGATTCATCGAAAACTTTTCAAGAATAGCTGTTCCACTAACCACACTGACTCAGAAAGATAAGAAGTTCGATTGGACTGATAAACAAGAGTCAGCCTTCCAGCTATTGAAAAACAAACTTTGCAGTGCACCAATCTTGTCCTTACCCGAGGGCACCGACGATTTCGTAGTTTACTGCGACGCCTCACACCAAGGACTTGGTTGTGTGTTGATGCAACGGGAAAAAGTCATTGCCTATGCCTCACGACAACTAAAAATTCACGAGAAAAACTATACGACCCACGACCTCGAGTTAGGTGCTGTGGTCTTCGCATTGAAAATCTGGAGACATTATCTCTACGGTACGAAAAGCACTATCTTTACCGATCACAAAAGTCTCCAACACATATTCGATCAAAAAGATCTAAACATGAGACAACGTCGCTGGGTTGAGTTACTTAGTGACTACGACTGCGAGATCAAATACCATCCGGGCAAGGCTAACGTAGTTGCCGATGCCTTAAGCCGAAAAGAACGAGTGAAACCCCTTCGAGTTCGAGCACTTTCTATGACAATTCATAACGAGCTTCCTGCTCAAATCCTTACAGCTCAACTTGAAGCCCTCAACGATGAAAACTTGAAAAATGAAGCCTTGCGAGGCTTGGATAAACAATTCGAAATCAAACCCGATGGAACTCGATACTTCTCTAACCGGGTGTGGTTACCCAAATTCGGAAACTTGCGAGATTTGGTGATGGCTGAAGCTCACAAATCTCGATACTCTATACATCCTGGATCTGACAAGATGTATCATGACGTCAAAGGGTTGTATTGGTGGCCTAACATGAAAGCTGACATCGCCTTGTACGTCAGTAAATGCCTAACCTGTTCCAAAGTTAAGACCGAACACCAAAGACCCTCTGGGTTGCTTCAACAACCTGAAATTCCTCAATGGAAATGGGAACAGATTTCCATGGACTTCATTACCAAACTACCAAAAACTTCGAGTGGTTGCGATACCATTTGGGTGATCGTGGACCGTCTCACGAAATCTGCTCATTTTCTGGCCATCAAGGAAACCGACAAGATGGAGCGTCTGACTCGCATCTACGTCAAAGAAATCATCTCGCGACACGGGGTACCTATCTCGATCATCTCAGATAGGGACAGCCGTTTTACTTCTAACTTTTGGCAATCGCTACAGAAATCTCTTGGTACTCGTCTGGATATGAGTACTGCTTATCACCCGCAAACCGATGGCCAAAGCGAGCGAACTATTCAAACACTGGAGGATATGCTACGAGCCTGCGTAGTCGACTTCGGTACTTCTTGGGAAAATCACTTACCGTTGTGTGAGTTTTCGTACAACAACAGTTACCATACCAGCATAAAGGCTGCACCCTTCGAGGCACTTTACGGACGTAAGTGCCGATCACCTGTCTGTTGGACTGAGTTAGGAGAGTCCCAACTCACGGGTCCAGAAATCATTCAAGAAACTACTGAGAAAATCGTTGGTATTCAAAACCGGCTGAAAGCCGCACGTGACCGTCAGAAAAGCTATGCTGACGTGAGACGCAAACACCTTGAGTTCCAGGTAGGAGACAAGGTACTTCTCAAAGTGGCACCGTGGAAAGGTGTTATTCGATTCGGGAAACGAGGCAAACTAAATCCTAGATATATCGGACCATTCGAAATCCTCGAAAGGATTGGTCCAGTGGCTTATCGCCTGCAACTTCCTGCTGAACTTAGCAGCGTACACAACACATTCCACATTTCTAACTTGAAGAAATGTCTGTCTGACGAGACGCTGATTATACCGCTCAACGAAATTCAAATCGATGATAAACTTCATTTCGTCGAGAAACCTTTGGAAATCATGGACCGTGAGGTCAAGCAATTGAAACAGAGTCGTATTCCCATAGTAAAAGTCAGGTGGAATTCTAGGCGCGGCCCTGAGTTCACCTGGGAACGGGAAGACCAAATGCGACAGAAATACCCACATCTCTTCCCAGACAACGCACCGTCCGTGCACTCAAGCTAATTTCGGGACGAAATTTCTTTAACAAGGGGAGAATGTAACACCTGCTAAATTAGGATAATTAATTATGCCTAACTACTTGTAACTAGTTGTAATTAGTATGTAATAGGACTAATTGCAGACTCTATTTGTATATATATATATAAGGTGAATTATATATATATGTGTGTACTTACGCGATTTGGATTAATCGTACGAATTAACCGGACGGAGTCCGACACAGTTACTTGGTCGTTGGTGACAGAAACTTACCGAAATAATGAGAACGTATTTTACTATATAAAATACACAGCGAACAAACACTAACTATATATCGCGACGACATTTTAAATAATTTAACGAATACGTATTAAACGCGAGTTAAGAATTTTAATACTTCGACGAATGTTTTATAATTAACTCCAAGGTATTTCATTAAAACATTCCCGTCATCTTTTAAAAATATAACGTTTAAACGACGGGGGAAACGAACACCGCACGGAGCACAGTGCGCGTACTGGAAAATGGGGGCTTTCATCAAAACCCCCAATTTTCCTCCTTTTCTTCTCATTTCACCACATCACTCTCTCTCTCTTCTTTTCTATTTTCTTTCTTTTTCTCCCAAACTTTCAACCTCCACCATCACTCAATTTCACAAAATACTACATCAAAACGAGCTTGGATCACACCTCTCATTTGGAAGAAAACGTTCACCATCACACGATCTACATTCCTATCTTTTCGGATTTTCGATCCGACATTTTGTAAGTTTCCGACAAAACCCGAAACTCTCCGTTTTTGCTCATTTTTACGTTTTTATGGTTTATATATGCTTAAAATGTCCAAAAATGGGTTGGGTAAAAGATTTGGACCGAACGGAAGCTTTTCGACCGATTTTCCGGCCACCAAATTCCGATCAGACCGCTACGTCGCAGAGACGCTGGACTATCTGCGACGTAGCTCAAAACGTCGCATTACACCTCAAAACGTCGCATTTAGCGACGTCGCGGCCTACGTCGCACAGATATCCCAACGTCGCACATAGCGACGTAGACTTTTACGTCGCAAACCGAACCAACGTCGCATTAGCGACGTCGCCTCCTACGTCGCATTGATTTGCGAAGGTCGCATCATGCGACGTACCTCCCTACGTCGCACCCTACGTCGCATGCTACGTCGCATGCTACGTCGCACAAACCAGAACCTTGAAAAGTCAGATTTTACTAAGTGTCGAACTTACACAACTTCAAATACTTATGTCATACGACTTAACAAACGTCATAGAACATACTTTCTATTACAATTACACTAAATTTGCGTTATAAATGATAACACTTTGAATCATTATTACAAACCGTCACCAACGGGCCATATTTGTTTTCAAACTACAAACGGATTACTAAACAAACACTCGGACATAATGAGTTGTGTAAACAACTAGCCTAGATGGTCTTGCGAGACATCTACTTACTTAACTTTATATGTTTAGGCATTTGAAGGTTACGGGTTCGGAGAACCTACGGTTGATATTACTTACTCGTTTATTGATATAAACGTACTTGCAAAGACTCAGGTGAGTCTTACGGCCCCACTTTTACTGTTTTATCTTATTGGGGGAGATACATGCTACTACTTTTTCTTGAACACAAGTACTAAACTGTTTACTATACCAAACGGAATTGCATGAGTTGTTACTATTTACAGAAGTCTCTCCATCATATATCGTTAGTTATGGACTTAAGCGCGAACAGTAGTTAATGGATCCATTAGGGAAATGACCCTCCCCACCCGGGGCAGTAGCGCTGCCACGTACCGATTTACACGTATAAACGGGTGACAACTTATTCGTTACTGATGCTTGCTCACTTACGAGCATGTCACGGGAGCAAACATATTACTTACGGGTTAAGCTTCGATTATGAGCCTCATGGCAACGGTATAAACTTATTTATTTACATTTGCTGGATTGCGAATACTGATTTTACGATTGCTGGATTGCAATGGCTGATTTTACGCCTACGGGCACTACTAATGAAATCTCGTGTTCAAAGCCGATATTATTTACAAACCTGTGAGATTCACCAACCTTTTTGGTTGACACTTTTTAGCATGTTTTCTCAGGTACCCGGATGGAGTAGGATTACTCCAGGATTTTAGCTAGAGTCGCATGATTTCAACACAACTGCATTAACGGAGATTCTTAGCATTATCTTTTGTAGATTACGATTATGTAATAGAATCTCCCGCTATACGCGTGGACTCTAGGGGAAACTACATTTTGTATACGAAAACATTAAGTTTTCAAACATTATATCTATGGAATGTAACTAATTTACAAAACGTCTCATTTAGAGGTCGTTTGCTGTTTATCTTTGTGCTGTGATATTTAATTAGTAACACCCCAAACTATGCTTCCGCAAAACAGTGAATTTCGGGGGTGTTACAGTAGGAACTTCAAAGTTTTAGTTGAAGGTTAACAATATGGTATCTTGAGAATAATGTGTATTTTTATGTTCTTCCAATAGTATTAAAGTGTTCTGTTTTGAACCAAAGTAATGCAGGTTATAAAATAGTAACTAACTTTACATGTCAAAAGCAAGCCAAAGCTACAAAAAAATTAAAAAATAATGATAAAATATAATAAATGTCACTATCAAAAGCAAAGACACATATATAATTAAAAATAGGTTATAAACAGAATCAAAACAGCATGCCATTGTACAGATCATGTAGCCATATATGAACTTTTATTTCTTAGCTAAGTATTATGATGTAATCAGATTGTCTTTCCTATTCCTTTACTTTTTTGACGAAAAAGATTATATTGGTACGGACTTGAAAATCCATATATGAGTACCTGAGATGGGTTGCAGGATCAATTTTAATTAGCATATCGTTATGTGTCGTCATTGCTAGCTTAACTTGACTCAAATTTTGTTTTTTTAACTCCATAATTCCTGTATCATTATTATAATATTAAGTTAAACAAATAAATACTACTTACCTTCATCTCTATAGATATAAGCTTCAGTGTATATATATATATATATATATATATATATATATATATATATAGGATTAGGTTCAATGGAGAAGCAAATTTAGGTGAAGAAGAGGGGGAAGCAATATGATTCAGTATTTTTATTACTATGATTCAACTTTTTATTACTTGAATTATAATAATAGAATATGTTCAGAGTTCAAATTTTTTGTGATCTGAACGTTTTTTAGCTTAAGATGTACAAAATACGTGAATGAAAGTCGTTTTTGTTTTATAAATGAAGTTATTATTTATCCATAAAGTATGCTGATATGTAATTGTAAACTTTCACATTCAAAATATACTTATGAATCTGAATTGTGACAAACTTCACACACAAGATTTGTGTTAATTTTATTTTAAAAGAACTTCACATTCAAAGTATACATATGAATCTGAATTGTGACAAACTTCACACAAAGAATTTTATGTTAATTTTATTTAAAAAAAAAAAAGCTTCACTTTCAAATTATACATGTAAAGCTGAATTGTGACAAACTTCACACACAGGATTTTATGTTAATTTTATTTTAAAAAAACTTCACATTCAAAGTATACATGTGAAGCTGAATTGTGACAAACTTCACACAAAGGAATTTATGTTAATTGTATTTTAAAAAAATTTCACTTTCAAAGTATACATGTGAAACTGAATTGTAACAAACTTCACACACAAGATTTTATGTTAAGTTTATTTTTAAAAAAACTTCACATTCAAAATATACATGTGAAGCTGAATTGTGACAAGCTTCACAACGTAACATCTGTGGAAAAAAAAAATAAACTTCATCGCTTTAAAACTGTTGTGAAGGTATCGAAGTTTGCATTATTTACGAAAATGTCATTTTAGAAATCAGTTCACCAGTGATTATGTAAAGCTTCATATTATAAAATTTGTGTGAATCAATAAATAAAAAAAGCATTCACACCTCAAATATGTTGTTAAGCAAAAATAAATAAAGCTTCACAATGTAACAACATATGTGAATAAAAAAAAACTTCATCCCTTTAAAAACGGTTGTGAAGGTATCAAAGTTCGCATTATTTACAAAAATGCCATCTTAGAAACCAGTTCACTGTGATTACGTGGAACTTCAACTTATTTACAAAAATGCCACCTTAGAAATCAGGATTTTTGATTAAAGATAAAAATGGAAGGTTATGATGTGTTCTCACCGTTCTCACGTAAACATTGTGTTCTCACAGGATCCCAAATCTCTATATATATATATATATATATATATATATATATATATATATATATATATATATATATATATATATATATATATATATATTGCTAGAATATAATCAAACGTGAATAACTCTACTGCTATATATTTATGATGAATTTTTCTGAGTTTGTTAAAATGAATGCATGAATTTTACGTTCTTTAACCGAATTCAAAGCCTAAATATTTTCCATATTAGTTTCTCATTTCAAATATAAATTATGGAAAATAGTAACTTTTATGTATTCACGATTATACTTTCCTACAATAGAATCGCTTTTTTTAGATAATTCTGGCTATGTAACTGAAATCCCACATGTTAGTATCGATTTCAAAAAATAAATCGTGGATATTCAACCGAAAACCCAAATTTGTAGGATACTATGTATATCGATTTAAAAAATTAAATCATGGATGTTCAACCGAAACCCCAGATTTATAAGCTACTATGTAATCTATATCTTCTATATACAAATTGAATTAAATGAAAACTAACAGTTTAGTAGTAGTAGTAGTATTATTATTATTACTATTTACTTTTACTATTACTAATAAAAATACAAAATACTACAAACTATAATTAATATATTAGTATCCATTTTCAAATGACATATTTGATATCGATCTTTACCAATAATATTCAAATAAAAATTACATATACATATACATATTCATTTATATTTATATTTATATTTACCTAGAAAAATACATACTCCGTATGATAGAATAAAATCAAAATAGTTTTATGATAGAATAAAATCATACTTGTAATTAGCGACACATATGTTTTATGATATTGAAAATTTATAATAAAAAACACAAAATGTGACTATATATTGAAATATCTAAATATTGTATACACAATCAACTCATTTGAAATTTTATGTATACCTGGAAACAATAAATAGAATAGTCACATTCTTGTGTTCAGGTTCTTTCATCAGTATTTATGTCAGAACCAACCTATCATCTGCGTATTTCTGTAAATAAATTAGTCTCTTTAGGTCAATATTTAGGATAAAAATATATGATAGTATGAGATTCAAAGTATAGTATTCAACAGGAAGTAGTGATTTTAACAAACATTTAGATTTTTTTGATCGTTTATTTCATATCTACTATTTCATATTACGATATAATTTGTTATAAGATTTCTTGATGTAGCCCGCGATTTTCGCGGGTTTTGATCTAGTCAAAAATAAAAAGGATAAACAAAACCCATATAATACTTAAAACTTATAGCATATATAATTTGTGACATGATACAGCTAAGTTTGCTTCTTGCAAACCTGAATGTTTCTTTGAAATTGCAAGGGCATGCATATGGCATCTATTCTATGGTCAAATATTACGTAAGTGTTTTGTAGAGTCGGAATATCTTGTAACAAACAGTTGTAAAATAACAAACATCAAAGTTATATATTATTAAGAGATCAGTTGTAAAGCATAAAATTAGTAGTTCGTTACAGAAAAATATACATATGTATAAATATATAGTTGCTAGAAAGCTAAAGTAGTTACCAAGATAACATAATGATATTAGCTAGTCAACTTTCGATTACAGGGAACTTAACTGCAACATTCACTCAAACACTTACGTAATATACTAATAGGTATTTGAACAAAAAAAATTGATCAAGTGGATGCAAAGACATACCAATGGGTAATCATTGTTATCAATTGAAGGTAGAAGATCAAACTCGATTGATATGTTTTTGATGATGCGTTTGGTTAGTTTTTCAATATATCTTTGAGTTTTTGTTTAAAACTCCTAAATATATTTTTAATTTTAATTTTTACGGATATATCTGCATAGACAACATTCAATCACAATAGAAGTCATGTTTATTTAGGATTTTTAAGATTAGCCGATTAGGAATTAATTAAATAATATTATATTCACATATTGATTATTTTATAATTTGTATTCCTCTAATAAGATAACATTTGTTCATTTATATATACATGAAAATACATACGTAGATATATTTTTTTAATAATATAAGTGAGCTTTTATTTTCATACGAGTTTGCCACGTGTCATTGCGCCTACGTGGCAAATCCTGGAGCATCCTTTACTACTCGCTCAGTATATACATATATATATATATATATATATATATATATATATATATATATATATATATATATATATATATATATATATACTAGATATAAACCCGTGCGATGCTCGGCAATCCAACTATAGGTGTAATTAATACTAAATGTACATTATTACATTTGAATGAAAAGAAAGTCATGTATTAGCGCGACTTCTAGCTATCCTTGTTATAATATCAAAGTTCCCTATTGTTACTTACTGTATAACTCGAAACAAATAAAATCTTAAAAACATAAGAAAGTGGCGCAAGTACCAAATAATCTATAAAAATAAGATGTAGTAAAACTGAGATGATTCATAGATTAAGAGAACATGAATTAAAATATAGGATACTTAACTGTCCGTATAGTTGATTTAGATTTGTGAACTCGAGCTTGTGATCATCTCTCTGAAATACAAACAAAGAGATACAATAGAGTGAGTCTCAAAACCATTCGTACATTCAAACAAAAAGATAATATTAACAACTTTGCACTATAATATTAAATTTTATAACTAATTAATATTTAAACTCAACATTTTTCTAGTGAAAACAGAATTAAAAATACAAACCACAAGAATAACCTCATGAACACCAAAATCATGTTGTCAATATCAACACCCGTCACGATAAAACTAAAACTACAAATTAACCAAAAACTTCTATTTATATAATAATCCAATACAATTATTATTAATAAATGTAGACAGTAAAATACATAACAAATTAAACTTACAACAAAAAGTAGAAGTGTCTAGCTTTTCTATTCATGGTTCACTAAAATTGGATCCACTGTACGTTAACTTCTTGCACATTATAATACCCTGCTGGCATATAGAAAGTTTTAAACATCATATATGATCACACTTTACTCCATTAATTAAAAAGAAAAAAAAAAAGGAAAAAAAATCATGAAATCATATAGAAAGATGTTAACAAAATTATTACTGGCCGGTTATGTTATTATTTATAGTTTTGTATTCACCATGATATAAGGATTATTGCAGATTATTAAAAAGTTCAATTTATATTTCGAAAGAAAAAGAAACATATTATTTATTAATTCCAAGTCTCTATATCTATACTAATTAATTATCTAATAGTGAAAATTATGATCATATATAAACTCAAGAGTATAGCAACTCCTAATACAACTAATATTTCTTTCCAAACTTCTATTTGGATTTCACGTTCTAAATTTTAGCCATGTAAATTGATATCCTATCACAACATAATGTTAGCAGGAAGTTGTATACAATTCATATTTCCTATTAATTAATTAATTAATTAAATATATAATTTATTTTATTAATGGTAAAATATTAGAGTTTGACACGTGTCATTGTTGCCTACGTGGCAAATCCTAGAGCCATCTTTACTACTCGCTTAGTATATATATATATAGTCTCAGGTTCAAATGAGAAGGCTAATTTTCGTGAGAACGTGAGAAACACTTTAAAATCACTTTTTAACTATTCAAAACATGTTTTTTTACAAAATTTTCTTCGTAGCTTATTTTTTAAAAAACTTTTAGAAGTTATTTTTCAAATAAAAATTTTTTTGACGTTTTATTATTTTTTAATTATTTTTTGTTAAATTTTTTATTCATAATAATCACATTTTATAACTTGATAATCACATGAATAATATGTGATTATCATGCCATATTTTATGATTATCTCGAACATATGATAATCACATTACAATAGAGAATAATCACATGTGATTATCAAGTTATATTTTGTGATTATCTTAAATAATCACAACAGTAACGACTGTAAAATAAGTTCGAAAAAAAGTAAATATTTTTTATTTATATTTATATCATAGCTTCCAAAAGTTATTTTAATAGTAATCATTGAAAAAGTTTTATAGGAAAATATGTTTCGAATAGTTAAAAAGTAATTTTGAAGTGTTTCTCACGTTCTCACGAAAATTAGCCTTCTCATTTTAACCCACCTCTATATATAGAGAGAAAAAAGATCAAGGAAGTACATGATTTTTGTAAAGTATGGAAGTACCAATAGGAGTGTGCCATGTGTACAAAGAGAATACCCACATTTAAAAAACAAATTTACCCCCTAACTTGAATATCTCACAAACGACAAATCGAAAAATTGTGAAAATTGCACCATTAGATTCAGCATTTAATCCTCTTCGATTTGCCGTCCATTAAGGCATACTTTCGACGAATTTTTTTTTCCACGTTTTTTGGTGGGTTTTACTAATTGCTAACACATGTGTTAATATTTGGTTAAACATTTAATTTAAGTATAGGGTTTAGGGATTAAGGTTTATGAATTAGTAGGGTTTAGTAGGGTTTAGGGTTTATTAGGGTTTAGGGTTTAGTAAGATTTAGGGTTTAGAGTTATATAAAGCGTTTGGGGTTTTTTTTTTGGTATACCTGGGTATCCAACTCGCTTTGCGAGTTATATAAAGCGTTTGGGGTTTAGGGTTTAGGGTTTAGGGGTTAGGGTTTAGGGTTTGAGTTAGGGTTTACTGTCCCAAGATGCAGTAGTTATTTTGTGTGTTGCAAATTTAATACTTCATACATGGAATATGGAATATTGATGTTTCACACCTATAAATAATGTCCAAAATAAATATTGTTCAACAAATTTAAATACTGTAGTAACTATTTTTTCAGTATAGCATCTTTTCATTTGAACATTTTTACTTTTATTACATTATTATTTAAATTTTGTGAAGTACATACACTTGTCAGTGGAACCAGAGACTTTATGTGAAGTCATCTCACATAAAGTAAATGAATTGTACTCCAAATTATTATTTAAATTAGTTTCTTTTTGTAAATACACATACTATACTAAACGCATATAGATGCTTAGTGGTAATATATATAGGATTTCAACAGTTATAAAAAAATCCATATATGTAAATCGTGACTTAAACTTGGATCTGAAAATCAACAAATCGGATCTGCATAACGTGAAACTCATATACGCAAATGATGTTGTCGGTGACGGAAAAGGAAGAGGTATTTGGTGTCAACGAAAACTCGCTATTGACTGCCGAAGACCTGCAAGTGCGGCCAAAGCCACAACCTTTTGACGGTGGTTGAGCAGTCGACTTTGGAAAAATGAGCTAAAAGAAGTAAAGAAATTCCGGTCAGATTCCGGCGAACGATGATGGCTCACAGCGAAAAACGATATGCGGTGACGGGCTGCTGGAGGTTGTAGTTTTCCGGTCAGATTCCGGAGAACGATGATGGCTCACAGCAAAAACGATATGCGGTGACGGGCTGTCGGAGGTGGTAGTTGGTGGTATATGAGTAGAGATGGGGAAGTAAAGAAGAGAGCAACTACGGGATAATTAGGGACCAAAAACCATTGGAATACTATTAACTAAAATACCCTTAATGAATGGGGTAGTGATGGTGATGTGGAAGCCTCTCATTGGCTGCCCCTACTCCCTTCTTTATGATACATGCTCATGTGAACCGTATCCAAAAATAAACTGTAATGTTAACTTGTAGTCATATAAAGGAATATACAATTGAAATTTACTTTAAAGTTATCTTAATAACTTTAAGCTCTTAGTATTCCATATATTATGCATTATTTATATTTATTGTGTACATAATACCATGTGTGTATCCGGATATTAATCTTTAATCTTAAATAAGTCGGATTTCAAATATTAAATATTAAATACACTCTATATCTAGGGATTGTAGTGTAAGTTTCTTAACATATTCACATATTTAAATAAATAAATAAAATAAAACGAAAAAATAAAAAAGTAAACGATTTCCAAAAAAATATGGAGGCACTATCTTTATGGAACAAAATGTGTTATATGCACGGATCACAAGAGCCTTCAATACATGTTTTTTCAAAAGGAGCTTAATATGCGTCAAAGGAGATGGTTGGAATTGATCAAAGATTATGATTGTGAAATTCGCTATCACCCGGGTAAAGTCAATGTTGTGGCGGATGCTTTGAGTCGAAAAGGGAAACCAGAAAAAGTTTGTTTTATGCGATTGGAGGTTTCTTCAGATTTGATTGATAGTTTGAAATCAGCTCAAATTGAGGCATTGTTGGAACATAACTTGAAATCTGAGGCTATATATAAAAGAAAGGATTTGATGATTGATGACTCTCGTGGATTAAAGACTTTTCAGAATCGAGTTTGGGTTCCTTTGGTTGGTGGTCTTCGAAATGTGATCTTGTTAGAAGCTCACAAGTCTAGATTGTCGATCCATCCAGGTAGCACCAAGATGTATCAGGATTAGAAACCATTGTATTGGTGGCCTACTTTGAAATTGGATGTTGCTCGGTTTGTTGAATCATGCCATATTTGTTCTCAAGTAAAAGACGAACATCAGAAACCCTATGGAACGTTGAAACAGCTCGAGATTCCCGAGTGGAAATGGGAGCATATTACCATGGATTTTGTGACCAAGTTGCCTCGAACGGTTAAGGGTAACGACATGATTTGGGTGATTGTGGATAGATTAACCAAAAGTGCTCATTTCCTTGCTACTTGCGAGTCGGCATCATTGAGTAAGTTGGCACAGTTGTACATCAATGAGATTGTGGTTAGACATGGTATTCCGTTATCGATTGTTTCCGACAGAGATTCTCGGTTCGTATCGGGTTTTTAGCAGAGTTTACAGCGTGAATTGGGTACCAGAATTAATTTGAGTACGGCTTATCACCCTCAGACGGATGGTCAGTCGGAGCGCACCATTCAAACCTTGGAAGATATGTTGTGTGCGTGTGTGTTAGAATATGGTGGGTCTTGGGATTCTCACTTACCGTTGGTCGAGTTCGCTTATAATAATTCATATCACTCTAGTATAGGTATGCCACCTTATGAGTTGTTATATGGTCGTAAGTGTAGAACGCCCACATGTTGGTTAGAGGCGGGCGAGAAACAGTTTTCGGGTCCCGACTTAGTTCAAATTACCACCGATAAGGTAGCCATAGCCCGTGATAGATTGAAAGCGGCTCGTGATAGGCAAAAGCAATATGCCGATCCACGTCGTAGACCCGTTTCTTTTGTAGAAGGTGAGTTGGTTTACTTGAAGGTCTCACCTTGGAAGGGTGTTATTCGGTTTGGAAAACGTGGTAAACTAGCTCCTAGATACATAGGGCCATTTAAAATTCGACAAGTAGTCAATGACCAGACTGTTTCCTTAGATCTTCCTCCGGAATTGGCGGGTATTCATGATACCTTTAATGTGTGCTACTTAAGAAAATGCAATGTGGAGGACCAAACCCAAGTTCTTCCATTGCAAGACCTACGTGTGGACTTGAGCCAGAGACTTGTAGAAGAGCCTGTGGAACTTTTAGATCGTAATGTAACTAAACTTCGTAAGAAGGATATCCCTATGGTGTTGGTTAAATGGAATCATAGTTTGGGTCTAAACCTTACGTGGGAGACCGAGTCTAGCATGAGGATGCGTTATCCTAGTCTTTTTGGGCGTGACGAGATTTCGGGGACGAAATCTCCTTAAGGAGGGAAGATTTGTAACATCCTCGATATGGGCTTGGTAGAAATACGGTAAATTCCTTTATTTATTTCGTATTTAAATTGTATTTAAAAATACTTGGTGTTTTTGATAACTAAAATAATAGGTCAAATGGTCAAAAGACTTATTATGATAAATAAATTATTAATTGTTTTAAATTGATTTAGTTGACGGTATAATAAAACTTATTTCTCGCAAATAGTTTTTAGGTTCCAGAAAATAGATTTAGGACGGGTATAATATTACACTGTATTGAGTTTGGGTTAAATGAGTTAGTCAACTATTATTTCCTCATTTCCTGATTTTGCTCTAAAACCACCAAGAACACACACACCTTCAATTGAAATCAAGTGAAATCATTCATCATCTTGTTGAAGCTGTGATTGTTGTGCTAAAACTGAATCCACCATCATCTCCTTCATCTTGTTCATCTACTTCCTTCTTCTAATTGTAAGTTTGAGTTATTTAGGGTTCTAGAGGTTTACTTGATGAATTAGGTTACAAGTTGATGTATGAATGAAATGTAATACTTGAATGATTAAATGTTACTGAAATTGCTTAACTCTCATCATCATCAACTTGTGTATATCTTAATTTAGGGTTAATGGTACTCCATTTTCATGTTTATGAATGAGTTTGATCATTTAGGTTGAACACATGATGCATGCAACTAATTTGAAGCTTGATGGTGCTATTTGTTGCCATGCTATGTTCATAGATGTTATTTGAGGTTAATTGATGAGTAAATTTGTGTTTTTTGCAATTGCAAATGTAAAATTGGGGTTTAGGTTCGAGCTGTATGTGATGAAGTTCTGGGTTTTGTTGCTGATGTGCATAGAAACGCGATCCAGCACCTTAAGCCCGGATCGCGTTCCTCTGTGTTAATTGTGATCTATCGTTTTGTTCTTCGGAACGCGATCCTAGCTCCTTAAGCCCGGATCGCGTTACTCAATGAAATTGTGAGTCCACCAGATTTTACTCTTTGGAACGCGATCCAGCCTCCTTACCCAGATCGCGTTCTCAAGTGAAAAACGGTAACAGAATGTTTTGGTGCTATGGAACGCGATCCAGCCACACCTTACCTGGATCGCGTTTGTCAGTTTTAATTTGACGAATTTGACAACTTGTGACTTGAGTACTTATGTTATTTAACTAGTAATGGAAGTATAGAGTAAGTAATTAATTGACATTATATGCATGATTAGATTGTAATAAACTTGATACGGGAATCTAATTCGGTTTTGATTGTGTTCTCAGATAAACCGAAGACTCAATAAGATAAGACCTTTGAGTGGAGACTGCGATCGACAAGGATGAGTGGATCTTGGACTCTCAGTCTAAGTTAGTTGTAACAATGTGGTTACAATGGGTAATTTGGTTTATTGCAATGATTGCTTTAATATTATATTGCCATGACGGTTATCCCTTGAACGATTTATTGGTGTCCTATATGCTATGATAGTTGGACTATTTGATTTGGTGAGGGTCAACTAATGTGTTGGGTTTGGGTACTATTACTTTGGACAACGTAATTGATTTGTACATGTGTTGGGCACTGAAATTACGTTGTATGTAGTATTAGTACTAAACTATCGGTCTAACCACTGTTTGGCCTTCAGTTGGTTATAAGTGTTACTTGGGGAACCACCGCGGTATGAAGGTACCTCAAGGACCACCGATCCTTCTATGTTACTTGTGATGTGCTAGTTGTAGTTACTTGTTATGCTAAGTTAGATTGTGAACCCGGGATTTGTTCACTTAGCTTTGTGCTAATCCCTCTCCCCCAACTTCTTGCAGGTTTAGCTTTTAATTGTGGGTACTAGAAGTTGGTCGAAGGAATGTTTGGCACCGCTCTCTGATTGTGCTTGAAATATTTTGGGTTCAAAACAAATATGTTATGGATTTTAATATAACACCTAAGTTTGTATTAATACTTGAAATGATGACTTGGTATTAACTATTGCATGTAATTGGGTTGCACATTTTGAAATGTAATATATGCAATCTTGATTTCACTGATTTTATATACGCTTCCTTATAAATAAAAAATGCCTTGGTATTTTGGAGGGTGTTATAAATTGGTATCAGAGCATAGGTTTGGGTGAATTGGACAATTGTAAGTGTTCAATCCCAAATATATTGTGTCAGTCAAACATTCCAGGGTGCGGGATTTAGCTAAGATAGAATAATTGCTTAGTATGTAGGTACTAACAATTAACGAGTTGTGAGATGTGGTTGTGCAGGATATGGTAGACAATGAGAACCCGACCGTTACTTTCATTAACCTTCCAGTATCCGATGTCTCTCCTCCTGAAACCCAACATGTTATCCAAGGGCAAACCGGTACTTCCTTCTCGGCTGAGGATATGACCCAAGAGGATTATCTGTTGCACTTAGAAGGAGAAAATGTTAGACTTAAAGCTATTGAGCAGCAGTTTTTAGAACAACAAGCCCGGTTATCTCAGCAGATTCCTCGGACTTCGCTACCAGTCTATAGCATGGTACCGCCTACTGTGGTGACATCACAGTTTCCTACATCTATGCCTCCTTATCATCAACAGCAGCATGATGGTAATTATCAAACATCGGCCCCTTTCTCTTCCGGGCCTACAGGTTATCAAATTCCGTTGTTTCCCCCACCGTATCAACATAAGCTTTGTTCTTTTAAGACATTTAAATCTAGTGGACCATCAGACTATTATGGCAGTTCTAATCCCTCCGTGACTTTGGATTGGTTGAGGGATGTTGAAAGGAAATTTGAAGTTTGTCGTTGTGAGGATGAGGTCAAGGTCCCTTATGCAGTGCAACTTCTCAAAGGTCCGGCTATGAGTTGGTGGGACTCTATTACCTCACATTTGTCGCCACAGCAGCGGGCTTCTATTAGGTGGCCCGATTTCCATAATGAGGTTTGCAAGAAGTACTGCTCGGGATATGATATGACTCGTATTAGACGTGAGTTTTTGGATATGCAATTGACGGATAAAATGACAATGGATGACCTTATTGCCCAATTCTCTGAAAAATTGAGGTTTGTGCACCAATGGGTGCCGGATGAAAAGACCAAAATCGATCACTTCTTTGGTATGTTGCCCCATGCTTATCGGACGACTGTTAGACTTGCGGGTACTCTTAACCAAGCATTTGAGTTAGCTCGTTCGGTGGATGGTGATGTTTGGGCTCAAGGATTAGATGTGAATGACAAGCCTCAAATGAAACCCAAGGGTGAGTCTTCGGGTAGTCCGGGAAAGAAAAAGTGGCATGGTTCTTCCTGGGGAAAAGGGCAAGGTTCGAGTGGTGGTGCTATAGGGGATAAATCGAACTGGTGCACTAATTGTAAATCAAAGCACACGGGTCCTTGTACTCCTCAAACGGCTAGGTGCATTAAGTGTGGACAATTTGGCCATGATATCAAAGATTGTACTTTCCCTAAGTCGGTGTGTTGGAACTGTCGCAAGGAAGGTCACCATTCGGGTTTGTGTCCGGAGACAGAGAGACAGAGAACGGGTACGGTCGGAGGTTCCTCATCTTCTGGTCAGAAAAGAAAGAACCCACCTTTGGCAACGGGCAGGGCTTTCCAAATGACAGCCAATGAAGCTGTCAGGACAGAGGACGTCATCACTGGTACTTTTCTTGTAAATTCTGTACCGGCATGTGTCTTAGTTGATTCAGGAGCTAATTGTTCATTCATATCCATGACCTTTTGTGATAAATTGAAATTGACTCCCTCTGTTATTACAAATCCTATTGAGGTTGAAGTAGCGAATGGTAAAATGGTTCCAGTTACCACATCAGTGACTGGGGCTAGTATTTTGATTGAAGGCCATAATTTTCCCGTCTCTTTTCTTTTGATGCCCATTCCGGGATTTGATGTGGTTTTGGGTATGGACTGGTTGAGTCAAAATAAGGCCAACATTGATTGCCATAGAAAGCTAATAAGACTTCCTACCTCGGATGAGTCGTATGTCATGGCTCGGGGTGTGCGGGTAAATGGTAGTATTACTTTAATTTCGATGATGAAAGCTAGAAAATCTCTAGCTAAGGGGTGTGAATCATATTTGGCCTATGTTGTTAATGCTAAACTAGAAAAGAAAAAGGTCACCGACGTCCGAGTGGTTTCGGGATACTCGGATGTTTTTCCCGATGAATTGCCCGGCTTGCCTCCTATTAGAGATGTAGAGTATAGAATTGAGTTAATTCCCGGTTCCACTCCTATAGCTAAAGCTCCTTATAGATTAGCTCCCTCCGAAATTCGTGAGATGATGAGTCAAATTCAAGAGTTGCTAGATAAGGGTTTTGTTAGACCTAGTTCCTCTCCTTGGGGTGCGCCTGTGTTGTTTGTGAAAAAGAAGGATGGCACCCTTCGGATGTGTATTGACTATAGGGAGTTGAATAAAAGAACCGTAAAGAATAAGTACCCTTTGCCTTAGGGGTCTAGGGGTATTTTGGTAATTTCCTAGCTTTAATTATTTATATTATGTGTTAGGAAATTTGTTGTTTATTATGAGTTATTGTGATAGATAAATAATTGATTGTTTTAATTTTCTATAGTTGTAAGAAAAAAATAAAATAGTTGGAATCGCAAATGGTTTTTAGGTTCTAGACAATAGGTTTAGAAGGGGACAAATTTAAATAATAACTGGGTCGGTTAAGGGAGTGAGCCGACCTAAATTCCCTAACTTTCCCAAAATTGTTCTGTGTTCTCATTTGTTCCTAAAAAACACATACAGTAAGTAGAGGAAAGCTTGGCTATTGTGAATTTATCCAATTTCAGATTTTCATCATCATCATCATCATCATCATCATCATCTTGATTTCCTACTATCTTTCTTGATTGTAAGTGTTATTCTTGCTTTATTAGTCTCTAAACTTGAATTTTGTTGATTAGAGTAGAAATTAGATAGTTAATGATACATGTATGTAATTGAAGGATTATAGATGTTATATGATGCGTGTATGAAACGCCCCAAATTTTATTTTATTTTCGATTTATAACACTCTCGACAATGTCCCATGACTACCCCATTTGTATATTTTATCCTTAATAAATTTTCATAGTTGAAACAAGCTTTTAAAACCAAAATTCTCATTTTTCACTATCATACGCGATCCTGGAAAGAAGTGGGATCGCGTATGTACAAAGAAAATAAGAAATCCTTTTGTGACGAAATTGCACTATCATACGCGATCCTGGAAAAGTTCTGGGATCGCGTACCATAGTGCATTTTGAAACTCAGCAAAACTCATATTTTTGAATAAATTCAAACGCGCATAACTTTTTACTCGTTACGAGTTAAATCCTGAAATTTTGCACACACATCCACTATAACAATATAAAACTTTCCATTTTGACACTTTTTTAAATTTCCCCAAAATGACCATTTTGGACGTGTCACCAATTCGAGGTCTTTTTGACCACTTTTTGGTGTCAACTCAATTCACAAACCACATGCACTTAGACTCTGACTTTTTTGCACACTTTCTCAATACTTCAAAACAAGTCTAAAGCAATGGTCAAACAACACATAACACTAGTCCATTCAAATTTACCACATGACCATTTTGACCCATTTTAACCCTTTTTGACCCGTTTGTGAAATCAACCATATTTCAACCAAAACACCACCCAATTTCATACATGTTTAACTATTCCAATATTATTGACTATTTGTCAACTCCAAATTTGACCAACCAATCATACTTGACTCTTTACCACTTTTCAACAACTTTGACCCACATATTTATTTCAAAAACTCTTTATTTGGGCGAATTACACAAGTGATAGTCAACAACTATGATTCACAGAGATGGAGCATTTCTAACCATAAAGCTAGCTCCATATCCACGCTATCATCTTGAAAACATAATTCGTCCACTTGGTTCAACCAAACCATTTACCTAAAACATGAAACAACGAAAGGGTAAGCGCACCGCTTAGTGAGCATATAGGCAGTTAAATGAATAATCCACAAAACACATAACACATATTAATTATCGACACTACTTATGCAAATAACCACTGAATCACCACTGAGTAAACACTGAACCAACACTGAGCAACAACAGAGCAACCACTGAGCATTGTAGAGATATCACTGAACACTGAACTCTATGCGGATCCGCGGCCATTAGAAACAAGTCTGGTGGTACCATATCACGTCAATATGCATACCAAATCATCATAACGTGCAAGCACGTATTCGTAAACACTATGCTAACCGCAGTTAGCACTCTGATCAACACTGGATCTCTACGTATGCTCATTTCACATAGTTCACATAATTCAATAATCAACAACAATCAACACTAATTCTCCACATAAGATACAAACACAAGAATCAAGGCTCAAGAAACAAGTATAAGAAACAAGTAATCTTCCACCCGACTGTATGATCCTCTTGCTCGGAAGCAATCCGGAAACACATACATTCGATTCAAACATAAAAAACAAGTCTAATTCACTATATAGAAACAAGCATAAGAAACAAGTAACTACCACTCGATTGTGCAAACCTCTTGCTCGGAAGCAATCCGGTACATACACAACCATTACCCATTTAACCCCCATAATACTCACCTCAATAATTTAGACGATTTCACCAACGAAAGCTCTCTATGTCTTTAACACCTAATCATTTCATACATAACAACATAATCATACAACTAGACACTAATTAATCATCAACTTTAATCATACTTCATGACTACACTATTTCATGATCATATTACTTCTTTAATCTTAATATTTTCACTTCATCATAAACTCACTCTATGATTCATTTATCAACTTTCCACTTTAATTCTTGTTCTATCATCATAATCAAACTCTTTTAACACTATTAATAACATCTTTAAACTTGTTGACTTCAATTCACAAGACTTAACAAAATCCATTAAAATCCTTCATGAACACACTAATGAATTCTAAATCTTTAACGCATTCAAATGTTAATTCATTCATCACCTAGCTTCACTAACATCAATTCAACATATTAAATACTTAAATTCATACGGAAACCATAAGTTTCATAATCCTCATGAAAACCCACTTTGAACACTAATTATATAAATCAAATTACCCACTTTTAACTTGAATCCTTATTAACAACAAACATATATATACTTATACACCACTAATCCATCATAGTCAAACCTTAATTTCGTATTAAAATCATCAATTCTTTAAACCCCTTAAAACCCATAAACTAGGTTAAAGTACATAAAAGAACTTACTTACATAAGCTTGAAGATGATGAAAGGAGGATGAATTAAACCCAAGAAACCTTGAATCAAAGATTTTAGAAGTGAAATTGGAGCTTAATTTGTTCCCTGCAATTTTTCTTGTTTCTGAAATGAGTCTGGAAAGGTATAGAATGGAAACTGGATAACTCATAAAACATACGTACATATTTTAAGTCGGTTTAAATTTTATTCCCTTTAAATCCTATTGTCTGGAACTGAGAAACCATTCTCGTATTTTATTATTTCGTATCATTTAAATAACTCCACTTTAAAATATTTATACCCTCGTGCTCTAAAATAAAACCTTTAAATTTTGGGGTGTTACAGTGTATGATGTTAGTAAGCTGATTTAATTGATTTCAGACCTGAGTTTGTGGTTTTGGGTTAAGATTTCGGGTATCGTGTTTGTGCAGAAAGTTGCAGGTCTGGAAGAAGGGTGTTACCCGGCGGGTACCGTACTACCCTATCCGGCGGGTAAACCAATTTAATGGGGTACCCGGCTGATAAAGCCTTACCCGGCGGGTAAAACAAATAAAATAGGGCGGGTAGAGCCTTATCCGGCGGGTACAATGGGCGAGTAAAACCAATTTGGTTCTGGTCAAGTTTGGAGCTGGAAAGGGCCTTGGTACCCGACGGGTACTTTGATACCCGGCGGGTAACCCATGTTTTGTGTGACTTTTGTTTTTAGCCTAAGTACTTATATATTGAAATAAGTTATACAAATTATGGAATGATTTAATAACTTATATTCTCTTTTGTTCTTAGACACGGAGAAGACTCAGTAATATAAGATTTCTGAGTTAACAGATGAGACTATCAGGTGAGTGGATCTGTAACTCTCACTATGATTTAGTTGTAACAGGTTTAGTTACAACGGGTAAACCTAGTACTACTGCTTGATAGACTGTTTAGTCTGATATGATGATTATTTGATTATGTGCAAATTGGCCATTGGGCATTATGTGCATTATTCGGAGGTCAACATTGGTTGGGCTTGGTTGCTATTGTTGGGCCGGCGGGTGTTCCTTGTATACATCGTTTATAGGAACCTGTGTCGTGTGAAGATAGCAACAGGCTATCGGTTAACCTCTGTATTGGCATGCAGTTGTTTTAAGTGTTCTTGGAGGGCCACCGCGTCATGAGGGTACCTCAAGAACCACCGATCCTCTTGGTGTTATGTGTTTACGATTATTTGCTGTAAACAGAGTTGTTATGCTAAGTTAGACCGTTAGTTATACATTCTCTCACTTAGCCTTGTGCTAATCCCACCACCCTACTTCTTATAGGTTATGGTTTTTGATATAACGGCTGGGCAAGAATCTTTGTTGGAATGGAATGTTTGACCAGGCGTATACTCTAATATTATTTTGATAACTTAATATCGTGTTTTTGAATTATAAGACACCCAGTGAACGTACTTTGGTTTTACATTAGCATAACTTCTATGTACAATGTTTTGGGACAATAATACTTTGTATATGTACATATTTTATATGGTGAATAGATAATGTATTTTGACCAACGCTTCCGATGTATTACATGTTTATAAAAAAAATGGTTCTAAATTAAGGAGTGTTATATAGATTAATTTAGAATGGATTACTTTTAGCACAACAACCTAAATAAGGTTTTCTTTTTATTATTATTATTAGTATACTACTACTACTACTACTAATTATTTTTGTTGAGTATATCAACAAGATTTTCACTCTCTTGATAAAATAAAATCGTGTTAAAAAAATTATTTAGGGCTTAGATTAATTTTGAATGAATTATTTTTAGCATGGCAACCTAAATAAGGTTTTATTTTTACTACTACTACTAATACTGCTGTTGTTGCTACTACTACTACTGCTACTGTTGCTACTACTACTGCTACTGTTGCTACTACTACTGCTACTACTGCTACTGCTGCTATTGCTATTGTTACTGCTGCTACTGCTACTGCTACTACTGCTACTGCTGCTACTGCTACTATCACCACCACCACCACCACCACTACTATCACTACCACCAACTACTACTACCACTACCACTACTACTACTACTACTACTACTACCACCACCACCACTACCACTACTACCACCACCACTACTACCACTACCACCGGCACCACTACCACCACTACCACCACCACCACTACTACTATTACTATTAGAGATTACTTTGAAAATTCTTTACCGTGAACCAATTGCAAGATTGACAATTTCTTATTGTTCCTTAAGTTGGTTTTAAGGCTTCAAATTAATATTCAACGTCGCGTACGAATCTGTATCTATATTAATTTATCAGTTATTAATGATCAATGTCTCCTACTAGGTGTATCTATACTTGTTTTGAAATTTGTATCGTATTGATTCAGATCTATTTAACAATATAATTTTAATACTTCATTAGAATAAGTTAATATACATCGGAACAAAAAAAAATGAGAAATCACAGTAATATAAAAAAAATAAAAATAAAATATAATAATAAAAAAAAGATTAATGGTGCAAATAGACACGAACTTTAGCGAATTTTGGTGTTAACCCAATTTATTCGTAACTTTCTTTTATATTCCCCAGTTTAATTTAATATAATGCTGACATGACATACATGCCATCAAATACTTTACACGTAAGCGTCCTATTCATAATATTAAATTTATACATGTTTTCTTCGCATGCTTGTCTCCTCGTTTAGGTACCCAAATTGAATCCGTCAACTCCAAAATCACGATGTCAGAGGTAACTAGTTCGAGATCCGTCAACTCCGAAATTCAATCCGTCAACCTCAAAATCCCACGATTGTGCTAATGTGCTCCCAACAACCATTAAAACAGCGTACTTCCTAGATGACTAAAAACCATTGTAGGCGATTCATGACTTGTCCCGACTCCATGGTAATTTACCTAAATTGTACACCTGACATTTCTTCTTGTTAAATGTTTGATTTTTTTTTTTTTCAATTTTGGGTATTAGATTCTATGGAAGACATGCAAATCATGGTATTGACTTGATGATGAACTAGAAAAAACGAGTGGTATAAGGCTAACATATATGAGCTATTCCAAAGCTTGAATCGAGACCAAAGAGAATTGTACTATGAGATGATGAGTTATAGAGAAAGTTACAGTATGGAAGATGATTTTGACTTGTATAGGTCTGAAATGAAAGAAATTGTTGGCTTGTTGCAACTTGCAGTCATGAAGAACAAGAAAAAGTTGAAATTTTTCATGAAATTGTCTCTGTTTCTTGCTCCTGTCCTTGTTGGCTTGCTACAACTTGCAGTCATGAAGAACTTTTTTTTTAAAACTTCGTTACCTACCCTTGGATTCATATACAAACTCGATAAAAAAGAGAAAGTTTGTTGCCGATCTGCACTGTTAACCCTGAAAAAGAAATCTTTAAACACAACCCTAAGGGCTGCTTTTAACACGCTTAAAAATGTTGTACAATAAAAATAACCGCCTCCTAAAAATAAAATTTAACTACCAAATACATACTTTGAAGCACGTTAACGATAGCCTCAAGGGCTCAAGGGATATGTAAAGAAAAAAATAGTGCTGCAAAAGAGAGATCCATATATGGCCCGTTCTATAAAGGCATCAAACAAATGTAGCATACAGGAACAGGAGCCCGGAAAAATAGAAATTGTTGCTAATCACAAATGGGCTTAAATAGCCCAAATATAAAAGGTAATCCTTCTACTATTTTTAGTTTATTATAGAGAAAATTGCTCGTTTCGTCCCTGTGTTTGTCCCAAAAATCACTGGCAGTCCCTGGATTCAATTAATGTCACTGGCAGTCCCTATATTTGTCGTTTTCGCTCACCAGTCATCCCTCTTAACGAATTCCGTTAGTTTTCTCCGTTAAGTCAGATGAAATGACCGAATTACCCTTTACCTTCAATCCTTCTTCCACACCTACGTGTCACAGACTTCTTAATTCCTTCTTCCACACCAAAATTTCCATTATCCACACCATCTTACCAGCAATCGCTTGTACACTTTTCATTACAACAGGTACATCATTCTGGATCAACCAATCCTAATACTAATCCTGGAAAACACTTCTTCAAACTCTTACATACCAAGATCGTACCCAACCAAGTTGTTCCTCAATATTCTTTTTTTTTTCAAGAACCTAAAAACTTTTAAAATCCTCAATCTCTCCATCAACATTCCGATCACCGGAGCGAAAAATCAAAATCAAATGGTGTGTGGTCTGTTCGCTTGTTTCCCAAAACACACATCATCCACGTCATCATTACCGAGCAACACACCCAACACCACCGCCACGTCAGACCCCACACCGAAGAAGATAACCTTTTTCTAGATCTAGAAAGTCACCGTTACTTTTTACCTGACGTGAATGAAATCGACATTAAAAGATGAAAGTCACTCCGTTAAGTAAATCACGTTCCGAATCCCTAAATCTCGAATTGGATTCACTTTCAACCGAATTAGCCATCAATGACTTAACGGAACCCTCAACGGAGCTATAATCCGGTGCATAACGAGGTAAATCAGTTCCGGTAGACACACATCAATTACTAATCGGTTTTTTAAAGCTAAATTTGGGATTACATTTGAAAAATCAGGTTAGGATTCATCGGAAAGAACTGGAATGAAATCAGGTTACGATTTCACGGTGCAAAACGACGGTGAGGATGTGAAGTTGAAAACGACGGTGGTGACGGCGGTGATTACCGGAACGGTGGTTGATGATGAACCGGTGGCTGTTTATAAGGTTGACAAGGTTTTGCAGCCGCGTGAGTTGTTTAAAGGTGCGAAGGTAGTGGCTGATGAGCAGGCGCCGGCGTCGAAATCGGCAAAGAAGAAGAAGGTGGCGAAGAAGGGAAGTGCTGCGGCGGCGGATGCGCCGAGACCGGATTCTGCGAGTGATTAAAGTGACGATGGTGCCGTGGATCAGAAGGCGAATTCCGGTGAGAGAGTGGTGGCGTCGGTGGTTACGGCGTTATTTTTTGTGGTTGCGCTTGTTTTGTAAGCAGATTATTTTTGTTGATCTGATTGCTAGGATCTCATTTTTGAATGAAGAATGAGGAAGAAAATGAAAAGATTTAGGTTTTAATGGAGAAAAATGAAAATGGAATCTGAAGAGAGAGAGAAAAGAATTGCTTTTTATCATATTAATTTGTATGTATTTTGTTTGTATGTTTATGACTGTATCTATATATAACTGTTTTAAAAACTAAATTTTCCTTCTAATTGCAGGTAGTATGTTCTTCAAGGAAGAAGATGAGGGTAATTCGGTCATTTCACCTGATTTAACGGATAAAACTAACAAAATTCCTTAAGAGGGACGACTAGCGAGCGAAAATGACAAATATAAGGACTGCCAGTGACATTAATTGAATTCAGGGACTGCCCGTGATTTTTGGGACAAACACAGGGATGAAACGGGCAATTTTCTCTTTATTATATTCTAATTCTATGCGTCTGCAGTGTGCTATACAAAATCCGACATTGAATAAGTTGTTTTATTAATATAATACGGAGTACTTCTATTCTAATAATATACGTAAACCAATAAATACGAAACTACGTTGACAAAGTTATGGGCGGTACCGAAACAGTAAAGTTGACGCTAAAAATGTATACGTCATTACTCATTTGGCTACCAATTTCTATTTTTTTATTATGAGAATATAAACATATATACGTGTTAGTGTATTAACTTTACTTTTATTAACTTTCACTTTCTACGTCGATTAAATAATTCATTCATTTCGGGTATAGCTCGCTCAGACGTAAAGTTTAAGTTGAAACTTTTATGAGAATATGTTAGAGGTTGCATCTATTTGCATATAAGGTTACTAGTATATTACCCGCGCAACGCGATGAGTTATGATACTTTTAATATGTGAACGATCTTGATAAATAGATTATTATAACAATTGCAATTTTTCGAATTAACGTTCTTCTATGACTAGGGTTTTAACGTTTGAACTAGGGCATGTAACTTTTTTAAATTCATGAATGTAGACTTGTTCATTCCTTCTATATTCAACAATTTAGCATTTTTAGAATGCCTTTTAGCACCTTAGGGTGACATTTTTATCAATGACGAAAGACGAAAAGACTTGCAACAACCAAACAATTTGTCTAAATTGTTCACAAAATGTTGATGACCTTAACTTATCAAATAAATCCTTAAACCTTATAAATACCTTACAAACACTTAATTAAAACATGTAACAATTAAATCATATATATAGTATAAGTTGATACAATGAAAGGACAATTCTACCCTCCCCATGAAGTCTATTAATTATACAAGAAAAATGAAGATATGACTCATAAATTATACTTAACACATGTTACTCCTAGGTTACATATTTGACTAACTTTATACACTTGTCTATCTCTAACTCATTTTAGCCACTAAATTTGATGACTCATTAAGCAAGTGATTAGTCATGAGAACACTTGTTACATTTTAGGACACTTGTCTTTTATTTCTTGCTAAAAATAGTACAACTCATGGGGGCATCAAATAAGACTTCATTTTCTAAACATTTATCTTTCATTCACTAACATTTTACTACCCAACATACTTACACACTCTTACAAGAGTGATAACTCTCCATCCTTAGTTAATATATCATCATAATAACCATGGGAAAATAAGAGCTTTTGATCAAGAAAAGGAGAATTTATCTAGCTAGTATTATACTAAGTCAAGAAAGCTATAATCTAAGGTGTTCATGGAGGTTTAAAGGATGATTTTTGGTGGTGATTAAGGTGATAAAGGGTTGATCATTTTGGGTTATAAAAAGAGTTTTCAAGCTTTGAAGTCAAGCTCTCAAGTGTATCTTTCATCTTGCCATCACAAAAACTTAAGTGTGGCTATACACTAGTTTTCTTTGTTCATTTCTTTCTTGTGTAAGAAAACTTTTCCTTGTTTAATAAAATTCTATTTGTGGGGGCTTGGTGTTGATAGATAAACCATAGAAATATTGATCACAAAACTATTTCTAAACTATAAACTTTGTCATCATTTTAAACTAGCATTTTAATGACATACTACATGTCATTACTACAACTTTGATAATCAAGAAAAGGTTGACATACAAAATGAGTTTTATAAATTATATAAACTTACCATGACTAAATTTGAATATGGTAGAATGTGGTTTATTTTCATGACATATTATAAATGATTGTTTAGCAAAGTTATCTACAAAGTTGACATAATAAAAAGTGAATATATTAACATATACATAATATGATCATAAAATGATACATATAGAATGGTTACTTTATACAAGATATATGAAATATTTGGAACATAATATACTCAAAAACATATTAAAAATGGTCACAAGGTACTTGTAAGTTCATGACACTTTTAATGAGTTAAGTTGGTTATAAGTAAATTATAGACATTTTTGCTATTAAAATGACATGTAAAAAAAAAAAGGATAGTTGATAAAATAGATAAAATTGTTATGTTATAAAAATGTGTAGCTAAAATGCTTATAAATATCAATTAAGTACTACATAGACCATTTTAAAGTATATAAGACTATATTAGCCTATGTTGGATAATATAAATAAAAGTGTTGTAACAAATTGGATAGAAATATTCATGGATAAAATGTAAATAGTAATGATACATAAGTTGGTCATGTAAGTGAATTAATGAATCTATAGACATTTTAAAGGCAACATGAAATATTAAGTCTTTTTAGTTAGAAATGACACTAAAATTGTCATGTAAGTCTTAAGTGATTAGAAAAATATTTTTCAAAGTGGTATAGGAAATACACATTAAGTCATTTTAGTAAAATTGATAATATAATTAGTAACTTGAAAGTATACTACATAAGATGACATTTAGAAAAATATTATTAAAGGTGACTTAAAATGTTAAAACATGTTACTAATATATATGGTAATGGCTCTTAGTAAAAATTATGATAACTTAGCCATTAAAGTAAAATATAATTATAAGTGATACTAAATTGACCATTTAAGTAGTTGTTATAAAAAATGAACATCTCTATAAATATAGTTAACAAGTTAATCAATTGGTAATTTTATCTTGAAACTATAAATAAATATTTTACATGAAAATGTAACTATTTGAAGTATTTTAAGTATCTTATTAAAAAGTGTTATTAAAAGTATACAAATTAAAATGACTATTAACAAGTATATAATTAAGTTGATTAACAAGGTTTAAAACACTTAAAGATGTACAAGAAACATATTAATTTTAAGATTAATATATTTAACATGGTCATTAAAACACTTCTTTAATTTATATAGGGTTCGAGACTACTCGAGACCTCGCTTAAGTCTTTCGTCATCAACTTTTATCACTTGCTACAAGGTGAGCTTTCATAGCCCCATTTTTAAACTGTTTAACTGTTTTGGGGTGAGATTATACACTACTTTTCATGGACACAAGTGTTAAACTTTGTTACTAAATTGCTTATGACTAAACATAAATTCCTCATGCTTGAGCCGTTAATCTTATGCGCGAATGTTAAAGATAGTACTATCGGGATTGACAATCCCGTTCGGGGGTTTTCAGCTGTTCTGGACCCGGGAACCGGGCGTTTAATATTTGAGGTTTATTAGTGTATGAAATAGGACACTAGTTCATATGGGGTTACTTTTACAGTTAAGGCAGCGGTACTCAAGGCATATGGCAATTAGTAATGCATTATCTTATAAACTGAAATCTTGTGGTCCACTTTATATTGGTTTGGTCATAAACCTATGAACTCACCAACAATATTTTGTTGACGTCTTTTAGTGTGTTTTCTCAGGTAATTAAGTGCATGGTTTTGGATGCATCCACCTTTTGGAATCACAGTGTGAAGCAAATAAAAGCATGGAGTTTACGGATATCATTTTCCATGTTCAGCGACTTTTGTTGTTTAAAAACTTGTAAACTCCAATGTGTTAAACTACTTTCTTTTATGAAATGCAAGTTGTTGATTATAATGTGTGATTGTGATTCCATGTTGTCGCTCTCACGCCCCCATGGTTCCGCCCTGAGGTGGGGGTGTGACAGACTTGGTATCAGAGCACATGTTATAGTGAACTAAGTTGCATTAACTAAACTTAAGAATGGATTTTCGTTAAGTTGATTTAATGAACTTAAACTATAACAGTTTTTTTTCAAACAAAAAGGAAAAGATTTTCAAACAAGCATCTCATCACATGCATTCATGAAATACATGCCCTAGGATATATGCTCTACGTGTTAAGTCATAGAAATTATATGTGCTTATTATACTATTATGTGTTTTATATACTTAAGTTTTAAGTTATACTTAAGATTAAGCTATACTAACCAAGACTTTAAATACAGACCATGTCGATTCCACTTATCATCATACTCTCTGATTCCGAGGATGAAATGGAATTAGCACCAGTTTCACCACCAGTTTCACCAAACCATAATTCATCATCCTCTGAGCCTGAAGAATATGTACCAAAATCTGAACCAGAAGTAGAATCAGAAGAATCAAGAGTAGAGGCACCATTACCATCACCATACCATATTCCTGGAACTCTCAAATTTAGGATTCCACTAAAAAGAACTGCTGACTCAAATAACCGGGGTAAAGCACCGGTAAAATCTGCACCATCTAGTGATCCATTAAAAGAGCCTATTCCTCCACCAGATACTAAATTCAATAAAGTTCAAGAAATCCTTGGAAAATGGAGAAAACTAGACATATTTCCATCCCAACCAGAACTAGGAGAATCATCCAAGGCTCAATTTCCGATCACCCATGAACCTCCTCACTATACTATTCCCATCTTGGTTGCTCATGGAGCAAGACAAGATGACAGACTTGATCTCATTGATGATACCCTTATGGATATGCCTACCATGACAACATTAGAAGCAAGAGATCAGGAGGTTAATAATCTACATCTTAAGTTAATTGAAACCCGTCAGTCGCTTGGGGGTTTAATGCATGAGGTCAATGACAACTTAGTCGACCTAAATGTGTTAAGGAAAAAGGTAGGTGAAATGGATGCAAAAATGGCTAATTTGGAGGAACTAGTTCAAAAACTAATTGATGGAAAGAAGGACGACTCTAAATAAGGGTCAATCGTTGTAGTGTGTTGTGTTAAGAAATAATAGGAACCCTAGTAGAAACACAGGAACATAATAGTTCAATTTTCCTTCCTAAGTGTTGTAATTTTTCCTAACCGGGGGATATAACCGGATGTAAAAAAATAAAATTAGTATATATATATATGCAATGTGATATTTATTTATGTGCAATGTGTAAACTTGTTTGATCTATTTTCACCTTATAATATTAAAGTATAAATGAATCATACAAATCACTAACTAAAATATATATATATATATATTTCTATAGAACTATGGCACCTAAGAGGAATGTAACACAAAAGAAAAGAGCGACGCAAACAAATGCTGAAACTGAAAACTCTCCAAGAATCACTGCTAGAATGGAGCATATCATCGCTCAACGAGTAGCTGATGCACTTGCAGCAGAAAGAAGGAGGACTGAAACAGAACAGCCGGCAACTAGACAGCCAAATGCCCGACCAATAATCCAACATAATCCTGAAACTAATCCAAAGGGGTGCTCATACAAAGAGTTTCAAAACTGCAAACCCCTAAATTTCAAAGGTGTAGAAGGAGCTGTTAGTCTTCTCAGATGGTTCGAAAAGATGGAATCGGTATTCCATATCAGTGGTTGTTCAGAAGATTGCAAGGTCAAATATGCCACCTGCACTTTACAAGATCAGGCATTAACCTGGTGGAATGCACATCTTCATTCAGTAGGCACTGATGCAGCTTACCGAATGCCATGGAATGATCTAAAATTGAAAATGAGGTCTAAATACTGTGCAAGGAGTGAAGTGCAGAAGATGGAAGCTGAGTTGTGGGCATTGAAATGCAAAGGAGCTGATCTGATTAGTTACATCAACAGATACCATGAACTGTCTGTACTATGTCCAAACATGGTACCAAATGATGAAATCCGTGTTGAGAGGTACATCTGGGGACTTCCCGGACAGATTCAAGGGATGGTAACTACTGCTAATCCTAAGACTGTTGAGGATGCAATCAAGTTATCCAACACTCTGATGGACCAAATCATCAGGAGAAACAGTGAAAGAGGAGAAGCATCAAAGAATTCAGACAACAAAAGGAAATGGATTGGAAACCCTGGAAATCAACAATCAAGGACCGATACCGTCAAGGTTTACACTGCAGGTCCAGCAAACAAGAAAGCTTATCATGGGCCAAAACCTCTCTGCAATGTATGCTCGTACCATCATAATGGACCCTGTCCTGAAAAGTGTGGACGATGCAATCGTGTTGGTCATCAAGCCAATCAGTGCAGAGTTCAGAATCCTAATCCAAATCCCAATCCCAATCCAAATCCAAATCCTAGACAAAATCAAAACCCAATCCCAAAACCAAACAACAATGCCGGAAATACCAAGAACTGCTATCAATGTGGAAACCCTGGTCATTTCAAGAAAAACTGTCCCCAACTCAAAAACCAGAACAACAATCAGGGCAGAGTATTTGTGATCAATGCTGGAGAAGCACATCAGGACCCGAACCTTGTTACGGGTACGTTTCTTCTCAATAATCACTATGCTACTGTATTGTTTGATTCTGGAGCAGATTATAGTTGCATATCTACTAAATTCATGTCAGCATTGAATGTAGAACCTAGTGACTTAAACTATAATCTCCTTATCGAAATGGCAAATGGTAAATTTGAAAGGCCCAACACAGTTGTGTGCGGATGTACACTCGAATTAAACAATTACTCTTTTGAGATAGATTTAATTCCTTTCGATCTCGGGAGTTTTGATGTAATTATTGGCATGGACTGGATGTCCAAAACTAAAGCCGAAATCATCTGCCATGACAAAATCGTGCGTATACCCTTACCTCATGGTGAAGTACTGGAAATACACGGTGAAAGAACCAAATTTGAAAGACGACACCTCATGAACATGAAGGACGTCGGAAATGAACTATCAAACATCCCTATTGTTCGCGATTTTCCTAAAGTTTTTCCTGAAGATTTGACGGGGTTACCCCCACAACGTCAAATTGAATTCCGCGATCTTGTTCCAGATGCAAAACCCGTTGCTAAGGCACCATATCGCCTAGCGCCATCAGAAATGCAAGAGTTATCAACCCAACTTCAAGAACTCCAAGACAAGGGATTTATTCGCCCGAGTCATTCTCCTTGGGGAGCACCTGTGCTCTTCGTTAAAAAGAAGGACGGAGCATTCCGTATGTGTATAGACTACCGAGAGCTGAACAAAATTACCATCAAAAACCGATATCCTCTCCCTCGCATCGATGATCTATTTGATCAACTTCAAGGTGCCCGTTATTTTTCTAAAATAGATCTCCGATCTGGTTATCACCAACTCCGAATTCAAGAAGCTGACATTCCAAAGACTGCTTTCCGTACCCGTTATGGACATTTCGAATTTCTCGTCATGCCATTCGGACTGACCAATGCACCAGCAGTATTCATGGACTTAATGAATAGTGTGTGCAAGCCATATCTCGATAAATTCGTCATTGTATTTATCGATGATATTCTGATCTACTCAAAATCCAAGGAAGAACATGAAGTTCATCTGAAAGCTGTTCTAGAACTACTTGAAAGGGAGAAATTATTTGCAAAGTTTTCTAAGTGCGAATTCTGGTTAGAGGAAGTTAAATTCCTCGGACATGTGGTTAACCAACACGGTATCCACGTGGACCCTAGTAAAGTAGAAGCAGTAAAGAATTGGAAGGCTCCTACTTCGCCAACAGAAATTCGTTCATTTCTTGGCCTAGCGGGATATTACCGAAGATTTATTGCTAACTTTTCAAAGATTGCCAAACCTCTCACCCTACTCACTCAAAACGACAAGAAATTCACCTGGGGTGAAGATCAAGAAGTTGCATTCCAAACACTGAAGAACTCTCTATGTGATGCACCAATTTTAGCTCTTCCAGATGGATCTGATGATTTTGTGGTATACTGTGATGCTTCGAATCAAGGACTGGGATGTGTTCTAATGCAAAAGGGGAAAGTGATTGCGTATGCGTCCAGGCAACTAAAGAAACATGAAAAGAATTATACCACACATGATCTGGAACTTGGAGCTGTAGTGTTTGCATTAAAATGTTGGAGGCACTACCTGTATGGTACTAAGAGTGTAATTTACACTGATCATAAAAGCCTTCAACACATCTTCAATCAAAAAGAACTCAACATGAGGCAAAGGCGTTGGATCGAACTTTTCTCAGATTATGACTGCGAGATTCGATACCACCCAGGCAAAGCAAATGTGGTGGCTGACGCCCTGAGCCGAAAAGAAAGAATTAAACCAAAACGAGTTCGGGCAATGAGTATGACAATCCAATCAAATGTCAAGGATCAGATACTCAAAGCTCAATTAGAAGCCTTCAAAGAAGAAAATCTATCCAAAGAAATGCTGCGTGGGATGGAGAAACAAATGGAAAAGAAGGAAGATGGTATCTTATACTTTGTAGAACGATTCTGGATACCATTATCAGGAGGTGTTAGAGATTTAATCCTATCCGAGGCCCATAGATCCAAGTACTCTGTCCATCCAGGAGCAGATAAAATGTATCATGATCTTAAGGATCTATACTGGTGGCCTGGAATGAAGAAGGACATAGCCATCTATGTTGGAAAATGTTTAACATGCTCCAAAGTCAAAGCAGAACATCAAAAACCCTCTGGTCTCTTACAACAACCGGAAATCCCTGAATGGAAATGGGAAAATATTACCATGGATTTTATCACTAAATTACCTCGTACCACTAGTGGTCATGACTCCATTTGGGTTATTGTTGATCGGGTAACCAAATCTGCTCACTTCTTAGCTATCCGTGAAAATTACCATATGGAGAAATTGGCAAAAATCTACATAAATGAAATCGTTACAAAACATGGAGTGCCTATATCCATCATATCTGATCGTGATAGTCGTTTCACATCACGATTCTGGCAGTCACTGCAAAAGGCATTAGGCACGCGATTGGACATGAGTACGGCTTATCATCCTCAAACGGATGGGCAAAGCGAACGTACTATTCAAACCCTGGAAGACATGCTTAGAGCATGTGTGATTGACTTTGGTGGTAATTGGGACAGTCATTTACCGCTTGTCGAATTCTCTAACAATAATAGCTACCATGCCAGCATTAAATGTGCTCCATTCGAAGCACTATACGGACGGAAGTGCAGATCTCCTTTATGCTGGACTGAGATAGGAGAAAGCCAAATTATCGGGCCAGAGCTCATTCAAGAGACTACTGATAAGTTAATCCAAATCAAGGAAAGACTAAAAGCTGCTCGTGACCGCCAAAAGAGTTATGCTGATAACCGACGGAGACCCTTAGAATTCAATCTAGGCGATCGGGTACTACTCAAGGTTTCGCCTTGGAAAGGAGTAGTACGCTTTGGCAAGAAGGGAAAATTATCTCCTAGATATGTAGGACCCTTCGAAATAATCGAAAAGATAGGCCCCGTGGCCTATCGACTTCAATTGCCTCAAGAACTCAGCAACATTCATGACACATTTCACGTTTCAAATCTCAAAAAGTGTCTGTCTGATGAAAACCTCGTCATACCATTAGAAGAGCTTCAAATAAACAATAAGCTTCGTTTCATCGAAGAACCCGTTGAAATCATGGACCGAGAGGTCAAACAATTAAAACGAAGCAAAATTCCAATAGTCAAAGTTCGGTGGAACTCCAGGCGCGGACCCGAATTCACTTGGGAACGCGAAGATCAATTTAAACTAAAATACCCGCATTTATTCCCTTCTCTAGAAGGAGTCACAGCCTGAGTTTCGGGACGAAACTCTCATTAACGGGTAAATACTATAACAATTGCAATTTTTCGAATTAACGTTCTTCTATGACTAGGGTTTTAACGTTTGAACTAGGGCATGTAACTTTTTTAAATTCATGAATGTAGACTTGTTCATTCCTTCTATATTCAACAATTTAGCATTTTTAGAATGCCTTTTAGCACCTTAGGGTGACATTTTTATCAATGACGAAAGACGAAAAGACTTGCAACAACCAAACAATTTGTCTAAATTGTTCACAAAATGTTGATGACCTTAACTTATCAAATAAATCCTTAAACCTTATAAATACCTTACAAACACTTAATTAAAACATGTAACAATTAAATCATATATATAGTATAAGTTGATACAATGAAAGGACAATTCTACCCTCCCCATGAAGTCTATTAATTATACAAGAAAAATGAAGATATGACTCATAAATTATACTTAACACATGTTACTCCTAGGTTACATATTTGACTAACTTTATACACTTGTCTATCTCTAACTCATTTTAGCCACTAAATTTGATGACTCATTAAGCAAGTGATTAGTCATGAGAACACTTGTTACATTTTAGGACACTTGTCTTTTATTTCTTGCTAAAAATAGTACAACTCATGGGGGCATCAAATAAGACTTCATTTTCTAAACATTTATCTTTCATTCACTAACATTTTACTACCCAACATACTTACACACTCTTACAAGAGTGATAACTCTCCATCCTTAGTTAATATATCATCATAATAACCATGGGAAAATAAGAGCTTTTGATCAAGAAAAGGAGAATTTATCTAGCTAGTATTATACTAAGTCAAGAAAGCTATAATCTAAGGTGTTCATGGAGGTTTAAAGGATGATTTTTGGTGGTGATTAAGGTGATAAAGGGTTGATCATTTTGGGTTATAAAAAGAGTTTTCAAGCTTTGAAGTCAAGCTCTCAAGTGTATCTTTCATCTTGCCATCACAAAAACTTAAGTGTGGCTATACACTAGTTTTCTTTGTTCATTTCTTTCTTGTGTAAGAAAACTTTTCCTTGTTTAATAAAATTCTATTTGTGGGGGCTTGGTGTTGATAGATAAACCATAGAAATATTGATCACAAAACTATTTCTAAACTATAAACTTTGTCATCATTTTAAACTAGCATTTTAATGACATACTACATGTCATTACTACAACTTTGATAATCAAGAAAAGGTTGACATACAAAATGAGTTTTATAAATTATATAAACTTACCATGACTAAATTTGAATATGGTAGAATGTGGTTTATTTTCATGACATATTATAAATGATTGTTTAGCAAAGTTATCTACAAAGTTGACATAATAAAAAGTGAATATATTAACATATACATAATATGATCATAAAATGATACATATAAAATGGTTACTTTATACAAGATATATGAAATATTTGGAACATAATATACTCAAAAACATATTAAAAATGGTCACAAGGTACTTGTAAGTTCATGACACTTTTAATGAGTTAAGTTGGTTATAAGTAAATTATAGACATTTTTGCTATTAAAATGACATGTAAAAAAAAAAAGGATAGTTGATAAAATAGATAAAATTGTTATGTTATAAAAATGTGTAGCTAAAATGCTTATAAATATCAATTAAGTACTACATAGACCATTTTAAAGTATATAAGACTATATTAGCCTATGTTGGATAATATAAATAAAAGTGTTGTAACAAATTGGATAGAAATATTCATGGATAAAATGTAAATAGTAATGATACATAAGTTGGTCATGTAAGTGAATTAATGAATCTATAGACATTTTAAAGGCAACATGAAATATTAAGTCTTTTTAGTTAGAAATGACACTAAAATTGTCATGTAAGTCTTAAGTGATTAGAAAAATATTTTTCAAAGTGGTATAGGAAATACACATTAAGTCATTTTAGTAAAATTGATAATATAATTAGTAACTTGAAAGTATACTACATAAGATGACATTTAGAAAAATATTATTAAAGGTGACTTAAAATGTTAAAACATGTTACTAATATATATGGTAATGGCTCTTAGTAAAAATTATGATAACTTAGCCATTAAAGTAAAATATAATTATAAGTGATACTAAATTGACCATTTAAGTAGTTGTTATAAAAAATGAACATCTCTATAAATATAGTTAACAAGTTAATCAATTGGTAATTTTATCTTGAAACTATAAATAAATATTTTACATGAAAATGTAACTATTTGAAGTATTTTAAGTATCTTATTAAAAAGTGTTATTAAAAGTATACAAATTAAAATGACTATTAACAAGTATATAATTAAGTTGATTAACAAGGTTTAAAACACTTAAAGATGTACAAGAAACATATTAATTTTAAGATTAATATATTTAACATGGTCATTAAAACACTTCTTTAATTTATATAGGGTTCGAGACTACTCGAGACCTCGCTTAAGTCTCTCGTCATCAACTTTTATCACTTGCTACAAGGTGAGCTTTCATAGCCCCATTTTTAAACTGTTTAACTGTTTTGGGGTGAGATTATACACTACTTTTCATGGACACAAGTGTTAAACTTTGTTACTAAATTGCTTATGACTAAACATAAATTCCTCATGCTTGAGCCGTTAATCTTATGCGCGAATGTTAAAGATAGTACTATCGGGATTGACAATCCCGTTCGGGGGTTTTCAGCTGTTCTGGACCCGGGAACCGGGCGTTTAATATTTGAGGTTTATTAGTGTATGAAATAGGACACTAGTTCATATGGGGTTACTTTTACAGTTAAGGCAGTGGTACTCAAGGCATATGGCAATTAGTAATGCATTATCTTATAAACTGAAATCTTGTGGTCCACTTTATATTGGTTTGGTCATAAACCTATGAACTCACCAACAATATTTTGTTGACGTCTTTTAGTGTGTTTTCTCAGGTAATTAAGTGCATGGTTTTGGATGCATCCACCTTTTGGAATCACAGTGTGAAGCAAATAAAAGCATGGAGTTTACGGATATCATTTTCCATGTTCAGCGACTTTTGTTGTTTAAAAACTTGTAAACTCCAATGTGTTAAACTACTTTCTTTTATGAAATGCAAGTTTTGATTATAATGTGTGATTGTGATTCCATGTTGTCGCTCTCACGCCCCCATGGTTCCGCCCTGAGGTGGGGGTGTGACAATTATGGTCTTAGAAATCGGTACGGGGTGCTCAACTATGATGTGTGAGAAGCAACACATTAACAACTTTTAATATTCATGTTTTTAAGATAAAAAATTTATAAATTTGATTTTTATAACATAACATCTAGATATATTGTTATGCGGTATATGTTTTAACTATCACATTATTGTTATTTATCATTTATTAATAATAGTAAATTTAATTTGCTTAAATATATTTTTTAAAACTATTGAGTTGTCTAATTAACAATTAATATAGATTTGTTTGACTTATATACTTTGTGTAGTTATTATATACTTTCCACATAAACATTAATTGAGTAATCAATTTTTTATAATTGCCATATAAGTAAATGAATGGTATAATTGACTTCTAAGTTGTAAGATAATATTGCAAATATTTTATAAGAGTTTTAGATATAAAGTCACGAAAGTATTTGATAGAAATTCAATTAAATGGAAGTATGCAACTACCTTTAATAGATTAGATGGTGGCATGGTGCCAATTGCCTAATATGTCCTCTCTTTAGTTCATTTTAGGGAACTAATGGAACATAAACAAATTTATTTCATTGGTGAGTCGTTTAATGGGTAAATTGGTTCACGTTCATGCGTCAATAATCTAGTTTTATCGAGGTGACAACATATGAATAGTAGTTTATATAACTGATACTTCTTCAGAATTATTCCATTAACGCCACCTTTTCTCAATTCAAAGATAACAGATAGATTATTTTTGTTAAATATTTGGTCAAAAGATAACTTTCACTAAACCTCTTCGATTACTTGTTAAAGGACAACATTTTGGATAATTTATTTGATTTTTCTTAATATATGAACAAGTAATATTATATTTTTATCCAAATCATCCCAATTTTTAATGAGTTTTGAAGAGTCAATCTCAACCATTGAGATGGTTGACAAATTATCACCACCCAAAAACCCCCTAATTTTTTATTGGCAGGAGTAAAAGGAGGAGGTAACAACAAATTCTAGTCACTTTCACTACCCGATTATTAGGTTCGTATCCCTCAATTTTTAATTATTTGTTATTATTATATTATTTTTATTTTATATTTTATTTATCTTATCAATTAAATTAATTTTTAGGATCCATTCCGACATCGACTGCAACGTGGATCTGAGTCTGATTCTGTCAACATTTTATCATCCCCCCATACATACACAACACTATACCCCTCACCTTGATTTTAGGGTCTTTATATCCATCCCCTTGGCTATTTTACATTTATCCATTTTATTATCTTTATTATAACATCATCATCATCTTTTATCTAATCTAATCATTCTCACTCACATCACAACAATTCCATCATCCAATTCCAATCTCTCATATCTTCAGGTAATAATTCCTTTTTTTTATCTTCTGATTTTAGTATTCAGCTACACATCACATTAATTAAGTAGCTCTATCTGATTTTGTTTTGTTTTATTAGATCTGGTGCTTTTTTAATTGTCTTAATTAGATCAATTTTTGTGTTGTGCTGTTTTTCTAACCTTGTGTGAAGAAACAATTAATCGCAATTATGTTATAAGAACCCTGATTACATGAATTAGCTGGTTTTGAGCTTGTATATGCAGCAAAGACTATTTCTAGAGAAATACTCCATAAGTTTTGACTTTTAATGTCAAATGATTGATAATTAAGATTCAATAGTCAAACGTGTGTTTAATTTAGATGAATGAGTCTATGATTTAATCCATTTTTATGTTAAAATGAACATTTTGAAGGTGTGACGTAGTAGTATTCACTTTTTCACTTCGGTTTATCGTATAAAAGTAATGATTTATTCGGGAGATGAGGGCAATTGGAAGTATCATGCGCTCGGTCTACATTTGTGCCACAAAGGAACCTGATTAATCTGAAAACATTCTGTAAATTAAACTGGATAAGTTGGTTGGGCCACACAATCTGAACAGGACGCTAATTGAGCTTGATTTACAGGAAGGGATTGGAGTAGTCTATCATCGGCTGGTTGGGTTGCCGAAAAGCTAACCTCTTGGGAAACATAACGATTTATGCAATTTGGTTACTCGAATCATAGATTTTAAGTTATTAATAATATCGCTGTTCAAAAAAATTGTTGAAACCAATTGAGCATAGCTCAAGTAGTACTGCCACCGCAAATGCCCAGACTTCACATGTGTGACCTATAGGTCAGGGGTTCGAATCCGTTCCTCAGCACATGTGATTGCTTTGTGGAGATGTGATTTGCCTAGCGTTGATGTTCTTTGCTGGTGGGGCGGATGCGTACTATTGAAATATGGTACGGGGTCAGGGGTACCCTCCAAATTACCCTCAAAAAATTGTCGAGTTAAAATATGCAGTTTTAATGGACATGGGATTCTCATATCCTCCCCTTCTTAGTTAATTTTTACTTTATTTATTAAAATAATTATTGGGTGTTTAGTGGGTGGTAGGTGGCTGAAATCTGGTGGTTAGGTGGCTTATATGTGGTTGGTAGGTGTGACATAAGGGATACTGTTTATAATGTTCAATTTGTAAGTTTGGTGCTGTGATACAATTGGTGAGCATGTGTGATTGTGTGGTATTTGTTTAAGGTAAGTAGATGTTGCTTTGTTTAGGTACTAATCATAAATGACTTTGACTATATGCTAATCATGTAGATTAATCAAGTCACATAATTCAAATTAAGCACCTAAAGAAAGTAACACTTATTATGGACATGATGATTATTGGATTAGTTGCTGATACATGTCATACTATTTAGATGTCAAAAGTAGGTTGCATACTTTGCTTGGCTTATGGTTTAATGTAACCACCATAATTTTTTTGATGCAGGTGATTGTGCAAATTTATACTCGTATAAAATGGAACTTATAGGGGGTTAAGCCATTTTCTATGGCCTTGGCTGGTATAGTCTGCTTCTAATTGTTCTATTTCTTCTTCCATGTACAATTTTACTTTCCTGGTCAACACAATAAGTCACAAATTCATGACTTTCTTTAAAAAGAAAAAATAAATAGATTATTGATAGCATTTTTATTGGTCTTGAATTTGAGAAATAATGGTTTGACAGAAAAGTCAACCTGCATATCTTTGGATCCTTCTATTTATTATTTGTATTTAATATATGTAGATTCGTCATTGTGTTGGATTTTAGGAAATTTAGAATTTGAGCTTATTTGGGGTGGAAGAAAGAAGAGTAATTACTCAAGGAACAGAACAATTGGCATGGAGTTTGAATCTGATTGGACAAGACACAAAAAATCGTCTGCTTTTACAACTCAAGTGATTAGTACTGCAACTTCTTGTATTCATTGGGCTCTTAAGATACCTATTAGTGAAGGATATCATGAATTTTTGTAATCAAGATCTTACCATTTCAATTTCGATTTCTTTCGTATTCTTTTCTTCTAATTGTGAAGAACCAATTGATCAACTCTGAAAAATTTAGCCTTTTGCGCTCAAGTATGCCTGAATCCTGTGTACATTCTCAAGTTGACGATGCTTTTGACTGCCCGGTCTTGCCCGGGCTGCCCGATGATGTTGCAAAGTACTGTCTTGCCCTTGTTCCAAGGTCAAGCTTCCCAATAATGGGAGGTGTGTCAAGAAAATGGAGGTCTTTTATTAAGAGTAACGAGCTTATTACTGTAAGGAAACTTGCTGGTTTGGTTGAGGAATGGCTTTATGTTTTGACTATGGATGCAGAAGGAGATGGGACCCACTGGGAGGTATTGGATTGCCTTGGAAATAAACAATCAGTTCTCCCACCAATGCCAGGCCCTGTAATAGCTGGTTTTGGGGTTGTGGTTCTGAATGGGAAGCTTGTTGTCATGGCTGGATATTCAATGCTAGATGGTCCTGGGTCTGTTTCATCCGATGTGTACCAGTATGATTCTTGCCTCAACAGGTTTGTTCCATCTTTAATCTTGTTTGTATATTGCAGTTATATGGGTGGGGAGGTTAGTTTGGGTTAAGGGTCCAAATGGATACTTTTGGTACTAGTCGAGTTGACCCGAAACACTTATTTTCTAAAATAATTTATTATATTTATAACTAGCTAGTGTGTCAAATATGGTTCAATATATGGTATAGAAATAGGAGGTTTTATGGTTTAAAATACACTTTGCGCGAATTTTGACCAATTTAACATTTTGACCCATTAGAGAACAAACGGAACCTGAATCAACTTCGAAGGGTATCATGATTGGCCAGCTCTAACATACACATACACAAATTTTTTGGCTTGGCTACTGGTGAGTGGTGACATGCTTTCATGAGGATTTTATGGATTTAATGTGAATTATAATTTTGTGATTGCAGCTGGAGCAAGATTGCAAACATGAATGTGCCTCGATATGATTTTGCTTGTGCAGAAGTAAACGGAGTGGTTTATGCTGTTGGAGGTTATGGGGTGAATGGAGAGTCTCTCTCGTGTGCTGAGACATATAACCCTGAATCTAACAAGTGGACCGTAATCGAGTCTCTTCGCCGCCCACGGTGGGGCTGTTTTGCGTGCGGGTTCGAGGGTAAACTCTATGTTATGGGTGGGCGGTCAAGTTTCACCATTGGAAATTCAAGGTTTGATAACCTCACTACACACATACAAAGAGTTGTTTGCATTATTCTCGTAGAACCGATTATGCCAGCTTGAAGTCGTAAAATTTAGTTGATGTTTAGAATTTGCATCTAATAATATGGCCAAGAATCATTTTTTAAAACACACCTTGTAATGTTTCGTTTGAATATGTGTATGAATAGGTTTGTTGACGTGTACAACCCCGAAGAGCACTCATGGTGCGAGATGAAAAACGGTTGTGTGATGGTAACAGCTCATGCTGTGGTGAGTAAGAAGCTGTTTTGTATGGAATGGAAGAATCAAAGAAAGCTTGCTATATTTAACCCTAAAGATAATTCGTGGAAGATGGTTTCCGTGCCTGTGATTGGAAGCTCGAGTGTTGGGTTTCGGTTCGGAATAATCGAAGATAAGCTTTTGCTTTTTTCACTTCAAGAAGAGCAGGAAGGATTTAACACACTATTGTATGACCCAAATGCAGCTCCTGGGTCGGAATGGCAGACTTCAAATATTAAGCCCTCTGGCTTATGCTTGTGTTGTGTCACAATTAAGGCATAGTGACTGATGATCGTAATGATATCTTCTTAGACTGATGTATTTCGATATCTTCTTAGACTGATGTATTTCGTTTATTGCAAAGTTCTGGTGTTAGCGAAAATTGTGGAGAACGTGTTGTTTGAAGAATAGTTGATTTCGAATAAGTTATGGAAATTTAAAATCAGCCGTGTACTTGTAACTTGAACAGTTATTCTTATTAATTAAAGATTGTTTGTTTTGGCGAACTCTGTTCTTTTTAGCTTACGCAAAGAACGAACTTGTTTAAATTATGATATGCATGTGTGATGGCTTAACAGTTAAATGGCAACCCGACTTCTTGCCCCATCCAGGTTGAAAGAGTTGCTCAAATACCGCTTAGACAGATTGCTTAGACAAAGACATTGAAGAACTCACATTTAGCAGGGATTGCTAAATGATACTATTCAATGAACAGTACCAAGTCAATCATATATTGACAAGTGTTCATTATCATATATTGACAAGTGTTCATTTTTCTATAATATTTTTATTCAATTATAATCATAGATACTGAAGTTGTAGAGTAGCATATGATCCAGATAGAGAGTTGATGAAGGAAGGAAAGATATATGAGATGATAAGGATGGGGTATGGTGTGTTATTGACAAATAAGACATCTATAATAATTATCATAGATCATCACTTTTCATGTTTTCTTTTAAAAAAGAACGAATACACTATAAAACATTGATGTGCGAATAATTTTTTTGACACAAATTGGTATGTGTACCGAAAACAAATAGAATAAAGAAAACTACAATTGCAAAACATCGAAAGTTAAATACTCCATCCGTTCCATCACAAGTGTCCATATTACTATTTTTGGTTGTCTCAAATAAGTATCTATTTCCATGTTTCAAGCAATCGAAAGAGAATTTAGTGAGTAGATATTTTATTTGATTGGTGAAATGTGTAGTCAGAGAAGAATATTAAAACTGTGTGCAAAATCAAAGTGGACACTTTGAATGAGACGGATGGAGTATTATTTAGTATTATTGTTACCAAGTGGTTATTAGATTTAGTGTTTTTTATTAACAGTTTAAGAGTTAAATTTGAATTGTAGTTGATGCTTTTAGTATATACATTGTAAAAAATAATACATTTATCCGAAATTGACTATTCACCCAAATAAAGTTGTGGTTGCAACCGAACTCAAATAATTCAATACTATGCAGTCTCACTCTCAACACAATTAGATGTACCTTATTACAAGTTCACAGATCGCCTGATGGATGCAACCGAAGGACGTGGAATTACAACATTTCAAGTGCAAAAATAAAGAAAACAAAGTTAACACTGAGTCGCTGATTGGAAACTATTTAATAAATTAGTGTTCAAAAATGTGATTTTTTTACACTCCGCCGCAACGCCCGAGTTAAAAAATACTCTTATTTATGTATATACAAGAAGACTGTGTTTAAAGATTAATATTTTTAATCAAATCGAAGTTATAATTATAGCAATAAATACTCTCACATCTTTTACACATAATTAGCTTTTCTGAATATGGATCCAAGGTAACAAAACCCAATATAAAAAAAATAAAAAATAAAAATTGTACATGTCTGTAAGAAAAATATTTATGCCTTAGTTATGTGCATCTTACATCACCTTTTTAATTAAAGATAAACAAATCATGGAACTTATGTGATCAAGTGATTGGCGAACTCTTAATCGGCAAAATTATATTGCAGTCACTTCTCTAATAAAAACACCCCGAATAAATCTCTCAAAAAATTGGCGGCAATAAACTCCCCCATTCTTAATTTAGGTCACCGCCCACTCACTCCGCCGTGTTCCGCCGCGCTCCGTCACAATGTTCGGAGCTCAGGCATCTTCACCTTCCCCTTTCAACACTCCATCCGCCACCCCTGCATTCGGCACACCATCTTCCACCTTCGCCACTCCATCATCCACTCCTGCATTCGGAACACCGTCCACACCATCATTCGCCACCGGCTTCGGTACACCGCTATTCTCTTCTCCATTCTCTCAACAACCTCAACAACAGCAAACGTCGCCGTTTCAGCAACAACAAAGTTCGAGTGCGTTTGGATTTTCGACGCCGTTTGGAGCAACAACAAATAATAATAATTTGTTTGGTCAAATTCAAACAACGCCTGCTCAGGCGACGCCATTTAATGCTCAGTTGACTACTCAGATGGCTCCTGTTGCTCCACTTCCTTTCTCTCTTGCTGATCGAGATATACAGGTTTTATATGTATATATTTGTATTTGAAACCCTAACCCTAATTGTTTTTCAAATTGAAATTACATTATGTGTCTTTTATCAGGCAGTACTTGATGCTTATAAGGATGAAGTTGCAAACCCTAAGTATGCTTTTAAGGTTATATTTCTTGCTTGTAAATTTTATATTAATGGGAAATTGTTCTGTCGCTTTTAAAGCTTATGAGATTTTATGTTCTGCAGCATCTGTTATTCAGTGTGACTGAACCACAATTTAGGACAAAGCCTGCTGGAGTATCAGATGTAAGTTTACTAGCATTTATTAATTTCTAGTTGCTTTTTTTTTTGGATTTGGATTTTGGATATTTTCAATTTTCTTTCTCGGTTTGTTGGAAGATTGATAATTGTGTTTGCTAAGATTGGTTGGTAGTTTGTGATTGTCAGATAATGTGGGCAGAGGCAATGGGAAAGCTAGAAGGTATGGAGAGCTCGAACCGTGAACGTCTGTGGCCGCAGCTTGTTAAGGGTTTTAAAGATCTTTCTGAGCGTCTGAAGGTATTTGATATTGCTATTATTAGGCTATTATTTTGAATGCGAAGGGTAACTTTCTTTAGGTCATAGTAGAAGTCATGAAAGTATTATGATTGTTTTGTCTACAACTTTAATGGGCTAGTTTGATAACGAGTCACAGGGCAGTTAGCTTAATAAAGAAGGTAGAATCACAATGTCTTCGGGATATTAAACTCGAACAGAGTATTATACTCTATTGTTACATCTAGGTAGTCGACCTATTGTCCCCATAAAATTTATTTTACCCGGATTTATCACTGCAGTAATTTTGAGCCTAATATCTAATGGTTCTGATGGAACAAGTTTTTAGCTAAATACATTACAAATAATCATGGTCATCTCAGTTGCTCTTTGAGTACCAAGGTAGACGTAGTAGATACAATGCCCCTTTAAGAATGCTGACTCTGATTTTATAGTCCTATGAAAGACTCAACTTAAGTTAACCTTTCTCTTGATATAACAGTGGTAATTATATGTCTTTAGGAGTTGATGTTGACAACTTGGGAAATTGACTTGTTTCTATAGCTTAGCATAAAACAATAGCTAGAATTTTAAGTGGGTAAAGTGTGTTAGTTGCAGTGACCCTCATGTGATGTCAGCTGCATCACATAGTCCCACCAATGACTGAACTTAACCAATACTGATATTATATACAGTATTAACTTTTGCTAAATACTTGAGAGATTGTTAATGCTAGGATGCATGATTGATGTGAAGTTAGGTATCATCTTTTTAGATGAATTGAATGAGAAATTATATGGACACAGAGCAGCTATGTCATTCAGCTATGCATTTGCAAATCTAAGATTCCGTTACGACATTTGTGCATATGTGTATTATATTATAAAAAAATATCAATACTTTCATCCTGCAAATTACTAATGTCCTAAAACTGGCAGTGAGATGGAGTAGAACCTTGACTTAATCAGATGAAACATAAGTGGTCTGTCATAAGTTTGAATGTCTTAAGAGCAGGTCACATGATCTGCAGAAGAAACCTAGCGATATAGTTATGAGCTTGACACAATTACAATAAATGCTTTGCATTTAGGATAAGGTAAAAATGTGTGAATCATGAACATGGTTTGTGAGAAAATAGGATTTAAAGATAATATGTGCAATCGAATGGACAAACTGGCTTTCAGATATTTATGCATGTAAATAACGCTATTGGAAGTTTGTAGAATATAGCAATGATTAGTCACCACTTGATCGTAGTTAGGAATTCAATGTCAGCTCAATAATAAACTGTTTAAAGACTTGCTTGTAAGCCGATCACTACTTAATACAACTCGCTATCATAAAATAAGTGTTTTAGATTACCTTTCCTTCTCCTTTAAAAGTAGTAAACCAAACATTATGCTGTTTGTATTTGTGTTATAACTGTTTTTGTCTCTGTAGAACGCTGGAAGGGCTACTCTAGGTAGCTCACGAGTATAACACACTTGTAAAGGAAAGCCTTAAACCACTAATGGATTCAACGGGAGCTAAAAGATATCTATTTAGCTTTTGAGTCAGATAATTGCTATTGTAAGTAGTATATCCATTCGTGAATCAAAGTTGTCAAAGGCGCGCTTAAGGCGCACAGGCGATGTGGTTATCGCTTTTTTTAGGCCGAGGTGAGGCACAAAATAGAGGCGCAGTGAGGCGCGCTTAAGGCGTGAGCGATTCTTAAAAAGGCGCGCCTTGTGAATAAATCATGACTTTTTTTTTAAGTTGAATGGTCAGTTTTGGGCTTTATTACCGTTGGTGTAATTTCTTTATTATATGGGGCTTTTAAAAAGCCCAAAATTAGCTATTATAAGTTTATAACATCCTTTAAACCCTATTTTCTAATAACCGGCCTCCAACTTCTCAAGATGTTGGTAATTTTTATGATGCTAATGAGCCGGAGCATGACCTTAGAAGCTCAAGGAGACAGAAAGTGCGAAGAGGTTCAGGTTATGGTGCTACATTAAGTACACTAAACCTGATAGATAAAGAAGATGAAGTTGAGATCCTTAATATGAGTGACACCGAAGAAGAAGATGTTGGAGCCATGGGGGAGTATGAATCTGAAAAGGATGATGAAGCTGCATTTGATGATGATGATGAGTGATGGGCTATTGGGCTGATGACATTTGAATTTTGAGGAAACATTCACAATGACATTGTTGAATGTTTTTATTTTGGCTAAAAACTAGTAGTTAACTAGTAGTGAGTAGAAACTATTTAGCTATATGCTAATTGCTACCACTTTCTCTATGTTATACATGATACTATTACTCTTTTGCATTATTTAGTGCCCTATTACATGAAGTTTTAAGTGCATAAATGTTATCTGATATTTATGTACATGGTTATAATGTTATATATTTTTTTATGAATTTTTCTAAGTATAGTGCGCCTTGTATTCATGAGGCGTGCGCCTTGAAGTGTGCCTCGCGCCTAAGGCGCCAGGGACCCTTCGTGCCTTTGTGCGCCTTTGACAACTTTGTCGTGAATAGCTGAACTGGTGAAGTAAAACGTAGGTGATTAGATTATGTAGCTAGAGTTTGAGTTCACTACTAGCTATGTTTCTTATTGTCAAGAGGTTGCTCGTAAGCATCATCTGGTGGAGATTCTAAAGGCAGCTTTCTTGATGAAATCTTGTAGCTGGAAATAGAAAGGCACCTTCATCATTCTTAAGCTCACCATGCTATTCCTAGAATCGTAGGCAATTTTCCAGTGGCATTAGCTTGACATAAATGTCAAAAAAAGTAATCTGAATGTTACTTGAATTTGAATCATATTCAGGAGATATTTGAATTCACAACTATATAATAAAAACTTGCTGAAAAAAAAAAGTATATAACAAAAACCAAATTTGAATCAGAAATTCGAACTAACTGATGTTAAAACTTGGCATCCTGATTTGAATTTGTTTGTTATTCAAGTTCTGTAAAGTCAGTTAGCCATATATGATATATCATTGTGTAAATATGGTGATAACAAATTTGAATTTAACTTCCCAAAGAACTGAAAATTTCAAAAGTTGAGCTTTAACGTCAACATTAAAAAAGAGCAAAAATAAACATGATGAAATTTGTTAAGTTGGATAATTCTCAAACTCAAATTAAGTTTATAGTTATGTAATGTAACCAACTAGAATCGTAGGGTTCATTGCTTATAAATGACTAAGATATCTAAGAGGTCGTCCTGATCCTTACTATTCTTTTAACTAGCGTTAGGTGAATGAGTTTGTGAGTATGTTATCTTTAAGGTTTTAGAATTTGAAATAATCTTAAGTATTTAATTAAGCTGACAACTATTATGCTTGAGTTCAAAAAATTTGAGTACTGTCAGATGGATACATGGACATCATATCATATTTGAACTTATAGAATGCCAGATAATTTTCTTATTATGATTCAAAACTGGTCATTAATTGGAGTGTGGTTACCACTAACAGGCCTAAATATGGTATTGGCTAATGTTTCTACAGTTTTCCTTATGCAAAATGTGCTATCCGGTTCCATCTAGTCATGAAACGTGATTACGAGCTTGTATTAAATGATTTCTTATTCAGATGTTAATGTTAAAATCTATGCAGCTTCAAGATGAAGTCATACTTTCAGATGCTGAGAGATTGCAAATGACTCAAACTAATGTTAAAGTGGTACACCCATCTATTCCCCAGCCCTGACACACACGTTTATACTGTACATAAACACATGTTCTAGCAACATATTAATGCTCTAACATGTTTACAGCTTCAAAGACATTTCCAAGCTGATACTTTTCCTCGGATAGAGAGACTTAGGCAGTCAGAGAAGGCTCTACAAAGGCGGCTCTTAAGGGTACAATATTTATTCTTTAGCATGTTCTTCTCGTGCTGTACATATTGGAGGTGTGCAGATTGAAGTCGTTGAAACTGATTCTGGTTATAGTGGGTCATTTTTTTAGTATGGTTTGACATGGACTAGGTCGGGTTGACCTGCAGATGCTTTAATTGCTATCACATTGATTATGATTGCAAAACCAGTATATTAGAATAACAGTATATTAAATGGATTAATTATATCCGTTCGAGTTTTTTTTTTATAAGTTAAGAAAACCCGAAAATGGACCAATTTTATCTGTTTGAGATTTTTTTTTTTGAATTTTAAAAATCCCTAAAATGGACCAATTTAGATATATATGGGTCAAAATTGTTTTCTCTAGTACAGATTCAGATTGTTTTCTATGTATTTTTCCTTGTATCTTTCTTTAATTGTACATGTATTCATTACTTGTAATAGTTGATGAGAATACTCGAGGCGTTAGAGGCCAAGGGCTTTCGGTTGCCTTTGACCAAAGGGGAAGTTGAACTGGCTGAAAAGTTGGCTACAATAATTAGACAGGTTGGTATCCACCATTACAGTACATCAACATGCTTTTGAATGCTCTTCGCCAGTATTTTACTAATATAACCTTGCAGTTAAAAGGATCTGGAGCTGAACTCTCGAGAAGGGTTCAAAATCTGCTGACCGTGGCTCGTGTACAAGCAAATGGTCATGGTGGTGTTTCTGTCTCCTTACCAGGGTCAACCAAAATACACGAACAGAGTCTTTCTGATATGCATGAGGTAGTGTTTTGATGCAAGTGCCTCTTCATTTGGTTTAGGCCTTGTATGGTTATTGAATGGTGTTTCCAATCTTTAGAGGTGGCAAAATGGGTGGGTGGGACATGTTGACAAAGGGTCAAAGGTATATTGGTTGTGTTGACATGGCAAATTTTTTTCGTTTTTTATCATTAAAATTGATTACGAAAACTATAATATAAAACCAATATCCTTTTTCAGAAACACACTTTAGAAGGTATTGAACATTCTAATAAACGGAGGACGACTTTTGACCCTTTTCATAATTAGCTACTTTTCTGAAACTTGACCTATGCATCCTGTTGGAGATGGAGTCTAGCCCAAAACAACCCATGTTCCTTCTCTGTTAATCATCTTTATTGGTTTGAATTATAGAGTTGGCAAAATGGGATGGTTGAGCTGGGTCAAATTTTGAATAGGGTGAAGGTGGTTTGTCACCTCAGTATTTGTTGAAATCCTGTTTGACCTCCAAACCAAATGACTAACCATTGCTATTCTTATACATTGATTACAGGTATTACAACAGCAAACGGAAGCTGTTGGTAGGCTGGGGAATGTATTGAAGCGAGACATACGAGATATGGAGATAATAATGGCAGAGGACACTCAAATGGCAGATGTGTAGTGTTTTATGAAATTTACTGTGCAAGTGAAGTCTATTGTAGCTGTAGTTGTTTGTTTCTGATATAAACCCTTCGGTTTTTGTTTACCCTAGTGTTTGTCAAACATTACAAATTCATGTTACAAAGATTATTACATGAAGTACATGTAAGATGTTGCTGATTATAAATGGTAGATCTTAGTATCATAATTCCAAGCAAATTGCATGCATATAACACTGGTTGTACATGGTGAAACTTAGGGCACCACGAAGTAAACTTGTAACCTTGAAATCTAGAGTAATATCAAGTGTGCTAAAATTCATAGGTCTAAATATGTCCAACTATATTGTGTTTGACATATGAATTTAAGTTATTATATCTATATATTCATTAATCATTTTAGCTTGTACTAGTTAAATTTTTAGTCATCGTCTCCATGCCTATAGTTTTACGCACATGAAACATTTTGCTAAAAATTATGTAAACGGATTCCTATTGCAAAATGAGTTTGATTACTCAGATATATTATATAGTTCATCTACGTGTTTTAATCTTTAGCTTCGTGTTTGTTTCCGCAATCTTTTCTATTATATAAGAAGTTGATACTATTGAAAGAGAAGGAAAAAGATTGCTACATGTTCGTGAATCATGCGTCACAATGGTTATCTGATCTTGGTAGCTCTCTTTATTAACTTTCTAAAAGGAAGAAAAGGTTTTATGGTAGTCCAATACGAAAGCTTATCTTCATATCTATGGTAGCGGCATGGTATCAATTTGCAATTTGGTACCTGTCACTACAGCATATGCCTTCATTGACTGATGAAAAGCTATAAAGTGAATTTATATATGTATAAGTACATAGATATAAACTACAAAATTAAAATGTGAAAAATTCTATATACAAGTCCTGATTTTGATCAAAAGGTTATTATAATCATGTAATATTTCATTTACATATATTTATACTAGAATAATGTTATGTATAATTGTACTGATTCAATTCAATATTCAATTCTATCAATCTAAATTATTCGAAGGATCAACATGATATTAGTTATGCTGCTAAACGGTTATAATAGCGCATAATTAAAAGATTTGGCAAAACGCAGTACTTATGGCTAGACATTAGAAAGTCAGCGAACAACCATTCTTCTATATTTTAGAGCATACAAAAACCGTCAACTTTCACTTAAAATTGCAATTACGATGAAACTGCCAACCACTTACAGTTAAAGAGTGAAGAATAAGTAATTAATAAAGTTTTTTAGCGCTATTTATCAACTAAATATGAATTATCGGTTGCTGATCGATATATCTCTAAGAACTATGTTTAACAAAATACTATTTACAATACACAAAACTACAATAATACGTATGTTTACAAAGTTTGCCATTTAATTTGCCAGCAAAACTTTGTAGCTTTTAAAAGTGAAGAAAGTAGAGACGACCTTAGACCTAATTAACATGATATAAACCACACACATATGAAATCGATTTACACGTCGATCAACATTAAATTAAAAGTACTACACATCATCCGTTGAATATTTAAAAGAAAAATGATCCACGTAGTTAAAAATGTATGCTTTTAAAAGTGCCTAAAATGAGAGAAAATGAGTTTGAATCCATGTCAATCGATGTATGAATTTTTTTTTGAACGGCAAAATTTTATAAACACAAACTAGCAAGAAGCTAGAGGAAAATTACAAAGAAATAAGGTTAAGATGTTGCATCCAATTCTCCCAACTAAACTTCCTATTACATCTAGAAGAAATCCAAATAAAAGAATGAGCTATAATGTCATCAAAAATAACTGAACATCTCGGTTTTGTATGAATTAGACATGTATTTAAGCTTACTATCATAGTACCCGCGCAATGGAGCGGTAAAAGTGATTGTGATAAGTAGCAGTGTGGCAAGCCGATGAAATCTGTTGTATTTGTTTTGAACGATATATTATTTATTTATTTGATAATATTAATAAATGGATAAAAAGATGTTGAGTTTATTTATAGTAAATTAGCAATTCATATGTAATAGATTATTACAACATCTAGATTGATAAGTTTCTCATGTACTAATAAGTCATTGGCCTTTAACAATACTTAATACAATTTGATTTTGTTGCAAAGGATAAGGAACTTCATTGTTTTAGGTAGGGTGGAAATGAGCCGAGTCGAGCATGAGCTTGCCTAGACTCGAGCTCAGCTCGTTTAGAATTCACTGAGCTCCGGCTCGACTCGTTTTGAGTCTAATATATAAAGCTCGAGCTCGAGTCGTTTGATATTATTCAACCTCGAGCTCGGCTCGGTCTTGAATCATTTATTCCATTATAATATCTATTTAATTATTATTTATTTAATATATAAAATTTATATATATATTCGTCTAATTTTTAGCTGTATATAATACGATTCACCGTTATTATATTTTGGATAAAGGGTAATGTTTACCCGGTAAATATGACCGTTATTATATTAAGTATTATATAGGTAGATTAGTACTATTATATAATTATATATTATATATTATATTATTATAAAAAAATATATTAATGTATATAAATGAAAAGCTCGTTTAGGCTCGCGAGCTTGTTCGAACTCGATATAAGAAGCTCGAGCTTGAGCTCATTTATTAAACGAGCTCCAAATTATGTTCAAGCTCGACCTTGAGCTCGTTTAGGCTTGGCTCGAATTGAGCTTTTAACGAATCAGGCTCGAGTAACTCGCGAGCAATCTCGACTCATCTACACCCCTAGTTTTATGTTGCATTTTGTACTTAAGACCGTTAACTGATACTCCGTACAAAACAATTAAACACAGGATCAGAATAATATATAATAATACTAGTAGATAAATATAACGCCCCAAAATTTACAACAGTTTTTTTTTTTTTTTACACTTTTAAACAATTCGGAAGCTCAAGTCCCAAAACATATATATACATAAAATGACATGTCGTCATCTTCCATTACCTAAGTTCTAAGTATTGATTATTACCGATTACAAAACAATCCTTTATATCCTGGGCATTATATAATCACACATTTTAAACTGTATTAAATAAATCAGAGTAATCCTAGTCAAACATTCTTCAGTTACTCCTTGACCCGCCCATAACAAAAGATATTAACCTGCAAGGAGTAAACAACGAGGGATTAGCACGAAGCTAAGTGAGTTAACTCATCACTAACAATACAACTTAGTTTAACACCATGAGTTCACCACATTTAACACTTTGACTCAACATCACCAGAGGATCGGTGGCCCTTGTGGCGCCCTCAGTCGCGGTGGCCCACCAAGCGACACTTACACCAACTGCAGGCCAATACAGTGGTTAACCGATAACTGTTTGTTACCTTTAGTCAACACAAGCCTTACTTACAACGAATGTTCACAACCCTTGTGTTGACTAACCTGTAACCACACAGTCCAACATAGTTGACATCTATTAACACAGTTACCAATAGGTCACTTAACACTTAACACTTTAACACTTTAACACTTTAACACTTTAACACAATTCACAATTCAACTTAACACAGGAATAACACTTAACACTTGAAGTAACCACAATAGTGATCACTAAATTATAGTGAGAGATCAAAGTCCATTCACCGACTACCATAGTCGCCCACTCAGTAGTCTAATATCACTGAGTCTTCTCCATATCTGGAAATACAACAAAATACACAAGTCAGTTACTTGTATCAAATCTACATAACAATACTCCAATAGATTTATACCAACAATCTCAATTCATATGTATTATCACAATCATCACAAACATCAAGTTCATACTTCTTGAATTTGTTTCTTAATCATGATTAGATATCATGTTAACCACTTTTCAACTATACATCATTTAGTTATCACTTGTAGTAATTTCACATAATTCATTCCATTAATATGAATTATCACTATTAACTTCATTAGTTCACTCTCACTTAATAAATCATGATAATTATAATCAACTTATCACCTTAGTTCACATTAATCATTGTTTAACTAACATAATCACACCAATAACAAGATTAATAGCTTCCAAATTAACAATCCACTAAAACACTTCATGAACACTTAATCAAATTCTTCCATTTTAAGTTAGGGTTCATGTCATAATCATGGATTAGGCACTAATTAACAACTATAACATAACCAAAATCTTTACTTCATGAATTATCAACTAAATCACAACAAAAGTCATGAATACACCATAATCTTTTCTCTCTAAGTTAGGGTTTTACTTATAATCAAGAATTTCTTATCAACTAATGATAATATGATCATTACTAGCTTAAATTCAAGATTAATCATGCCAACTAAATCAAATATTCAAAACCCCAATTTCCAGGGTTAAAGAAATCACGAAATTAACACTTATAACATGCTTTGAATGATAATGAAATGATTAATCTATGTTAATAAATCATAACTAACAACTATTGCACAAAATCAAACCCTAATTTCGGATTTACATCAAGAACACCCAAACCCCCAAATTCTAGGGTTCTTAAATCAAAGATTAAGGACTTACAAGTTGATTAAGATGATTAGAAGATGATAATCCATGCATTTGAAGCTTGAATCCGAATTATGAAGCTCTAATTTTTTATGATTTCTCCATGTTTTTGGTTTTGGGATAATTGTGTGTGTGTATATGTTCATACGTATGTATGTATGAATATGTGGGAATAAAACCCGATCCATCCCATATAATATACCCTATAAGTGTTAATTTTCATTCCCCGTGTTTATTATTGTCTGGAACTTAAAAACCATTTGCGGGGAAATATAATTTTATTTTACCGTCAACTAAATAAATTTAAAACAATCAATATTTCACTAGCCACAATATTTCCTGAGGCTTATCGACCTATTAATTATACAATCAAACGCAATAACAATTTTAAATCGCATTTAAAATTTTCAAGAAATACCTATTACTTCTAGGCCCAATTTGAGGATGTTACAAATCTCTCCCCCTTAAAGAGATTTCGTCCTCGAAATCTAATCAACCTTGATTATTCTAAAGTACTTAATTACTTGATAAATCTCATTCCTTAAATGAGATTCTACTAACACCACAATTTATTAATATTGCACTTTTCGTACTACTCCAACATCGTAATTACTCATCACTATATTTATCTAAAGTGTGTACACAACTTAAATCACCTATGCATGACATGCTTATGCATACATTTCACTACACACTCCATGTACCTACATATATATTATTTCATCAACTCACACACGACTAGTGTGTATCTCAATTAGATTCACGAAAACACATAAATTATGTCTCATACTCAATTTAACTTGCAATACTATACAACAAGTGTGATATTTATCACTTAAAATAGTTACTCCCTTGAGCAACTCTTAATTATACGCACACAATTTAAATTCTATCTACATATACATATCCACATGTACATGTTTCTATTTCTTACCTTAACATATGATATGTATCTAAATCATATTTTCATGCATACTATGATCACTTAAGGAAATTATTCCCAAATTAATCACTTTAAACGGGTAATCACTTGACGTAAGTGAATAACATCATCATGTACATAACATACTTTTAACACTAGAAACTAACGACGTGCTAGAATCTTTAAAATAGATATATGATTTATACCCCTTTTAACAGCAAAACAATGATTATGAAAATCACAATACACCCAACAACAATGAAATTTAAATTTCAATTCATAACTAATATTTGTGCTAGTACCACATATCACTAATGTATATGATAATCTTTTATTTAAAAGTATCTCGAATTCATATATCACTAATCACATATTAACACTCAAAATAGAAGTCAATTCTCATGGTTAAAACCATTATCACTTAATCACCAAGTCACTTAGTACCAATTCAAATTGGATAATTACCAAGTTTTTTTTTTCCATCAACGGGTACATTGCCATTCAAGCGCAAGTACCATTCCAACAAAATGTGCTAACCACACACACATTTTTTTTTATCAACAATACTTCATCAATCAATTTATTACGATGACTTCTCATTAGGTTATTTCACATTTCCATCATTTCTATACGCAACCTATCATTTCACTTTGATATTATGCATATTATAACAATCAAATTTCACACAATTCTCAATTAATAATAATATAACTATCAATTTTTCACAGTTTCAATAAAAAAACTCTCTCTCTATATATATTTATATATTTCTTTTGTAAATAAGTAACCCATTAATACAATAACTTAATCTTTTACTACCATTTCGATTTAGTCAATCATTGACTCTCTCTCTCTCTCTCTCTCATATATCAACATTGCAAACCTACAAATTTTAAAGTCTCATCAATTTCTCTGGTACTTGGTAGCCTCAATACTCCATGTGAAATAGCATAATATAAATACGTTGGCCAGACGTCGTCATATTATGTCAATCACACTTAATTCTCAGGCCACTTCATACCATTGATCTCTAATGTAATTAACTTTTACTTTCACATAATTCACAATGTTGAAATCTACAATTATCACACATATAATAGCACTTAAAATAGATTTATGACCAAGTGTTAACTTGTTACTATTTTCATTTATCACTTGAATGTGAAACTACTCACATAATTAGGTAGACATAACAATTCAATCATCTAACACATTTCTCATTGTCTCCTTAACACAGGTTAAAAATTTAATACAACTAAATCAATGTAACACCCTCTCTACACGATTCAATATCAATCACTTAACACTTTAATTATCAAGTATAATACTCTATATAACATTTAGTACTAAGTACCTTGTTAAAATACCAGGTCATATTCCACATATATTCATCAATATATAATTTCTAAGTTGATTAATTAATAACCTTCCATATTTAGTTATCAAGCAAGAGTAAGCTCCTACAATACTCTTCAACTCTTACAAATACTTATTCGATCATATTAAGTATTTCACATAATGTAATTAACATAATTACATAATTAATATTTATTTACCCTAACAAGCAACAATCAACAATACCCTTACTGGTATACTATGCTGTTAGTTAAACTGCCTATAAACAACTCCTACACAAAAAACATATAGACCTCTTAAAACAACTTTTAATATTGCATATAGTCACAGGAATGATCTCTGGGCTCAAAGAAACAAAAGCCCAATACAATTCATAAGCTAAAAGTCCGAAATAATGTCCGAAAAACAATAAAACGCGATTTTCGGGCCCCAAACGACCCCGAAGTGCCGAAAACTGAAAGGGCTCATAGCAACGCTATGAGCTTTGACCGTTGGGCTGTTTTTGAGTGGACATGTAAATTTCGTCTTAATCGGACACCGAAATTTTCTAAAAATTTTTCTACGTCAAGTATTACGTCGAACGTCGCAAGAATTTTTTTTTTTTTTTTTTTACTAACGTGATCCGGGAAACAGGTCAGGATCGCGTTCCCTAGTGAAAAATATTCTGTAACCAAATTAGGCATACAAACGCGATCCGGAGAAGTGAGCGGAATCGCGTTCCCAAGAGAAAACGCATCTGAACACGAAATACACACACAAACGCGATCCTGGAAAATGGCTGGGATCGCGTTCCCAAGCATAAAAATAATCTGAGACAAAATACACGTACGAACGCGATCCATAAAAACTTGTTGGGATCGCGTTCCCAAGCAGAAATCTGAGGTTCAGAAAAATCATATTTTTAGCCAATTTCAAACGCGTATAACTTTTTACTCTTTTAGAGTTAGACTCTAAAATTTTGCAGGCACATCCACTATGCCAAAATGAAACTTTCCCTTTTTACACTTTTTCAATTTACTCGTTTTACGAGAAAACGGACGTACGACTCATTTTTGACCATTTTCGACCATTTTGGTTGACACGCTATATTTCAAACGACTTGGTTTCTGACTTCCACCTTTTACCAACATGTTTCTATATACATTAGTGACGTGTGGGCATATTCATCATATACAAACACTCCTTCTACATTATTTTAACACGTTGACCCGTTTAGGGGTCAAAATGGACAATTTCACCAATTTCATTCAAAATGACAACATTAACATTTTCAATCCACCTTTTATCTATACTTATGACTTTCAGTCACTTTAAAAGTTATCATACACGTACCACATCAAATTCTATACGTTTTAACACTAAGTGACCCATTTGGACACTTAAATGACCCGTTTGGTTTTACGACCATATGATCACCATTCCAACACCCAACCCACACTTCTTTGACTATTCCAAGTCAAACTAACCCACTTTCATCATTAGTTTCATATTATCACCCTAAAACACCAAGTTCACAAAATTTCATCATATATAAACCAACTTCATCATATATTTTCAATTTGACTTTTCACAAACTCGTCACCGCACATTTTAAGTTTGGGTTGACCACATTGACTTTATTACTTTACTACTTTTAATATATAGATCATAATGCAACCATAATCATGATCAATGCTAAACATTTAGACATCTAGTCACATTCCTCACTTCATAGTATGGCTATTGTCAAGTTTGACACAATTACATTCAACATTGACCTTTCCAAGTCAATAACATATATTTCAACAACTAGACACATTCTAAGTCACACAACAATACAACTCCAAACTTATAAATGGATTCACCCGCGACCCATTGAATTCATCATAGTGTGTCACATCAAATTAGATTATCATTTATCAATTATTTCCCTAGCAAGGATATATAATCACACCTTGCATATACACTTAATTCCACATAACACAACTGTTACACTTTAGTCACCAATGCATCTACACACAATTTCAACTTCTTAATTACATACTAATAGCTCTATCACCTTATTAGCAAGTAATAATCACCAACAATTCAATTTACTTTACTAATAATCATAACATAGTAAAGTAAAACAATTAAAATTTATTGAAATTCACCAAGTTTATCAGAAATTACCTGGCACATCTAGGCCCACGAGTGTTGAGGATTGAGAATACCAATCGGTTCCTCACTATCCTCCGTCTCTGCACTCAAAACAACAATCTAACACATTGTTATAGATTAGTTCACATTTAACAACAACTTGCTCATACCACCACTAATCCCACCTCGGAATGTTTGACCACCATCACTAGGCTTGGGATTGAACAATCCAACCATTGTTCAATTCGCCCAAACCTATGCTCTGATACCAACTTATAACGCCCCAAAATTTACAACAGTTTTTTTTTTTTTTTTACACTTTTAAACAATTCGGAAGCTCAAGTCCCAAAACATATATATACATAAAATGACATGTCGTCATCTTCCATTACCTAAGTTCTAAGTATTGATTATTACCGATTACAAAACAATCCTTTATATCCTGGGCATTATATAATCACACATTTTAAACTGTATTAAATAAATCAGAGTAATCCTAGTCAAATATTCTTCAGTTACTCCTTGACCCGCCCATAACAAAAGATATTAACCTGCAAGGAGTAAACAACGAGGGATTAGCACGAAGCTAAGTGAGTTAACTCATCACTAACAATACAACTTAGTTTAACACCATGAGTTCACCACATTTAACACTTTGACTCAACATCACCAGAGGATCGGTGGCCCTTGTGGCGCCCTCAGTCGCGATGGCCCACCAAGCGACACTTACACCAACTGCAGGCCAATACAGTGGTTAACCGATAACTGTTTGTTACCTTTAGTCAACACAAGCCTTACTTACAACGAATGTTCACAACCCTTGTGTTGACTAACCTGTAACCACACAGTCCAACATAGTTGACCTCTATTAACACAGTTACCAATAGGTCACTTAACACTTAACACTTTAACACTTTAACACTTTAACACAATTCACAATTCAACTTAACACATGAATAACACTTAACACTTGAAGTAACCACAATAGTGATCACTAAATTATAGTGAGAGATCAAAGTCCACTCACCGACTACCATAGTCGCCCACTCAGTAGTCTAATATCACTGAGTCTTCTCCATATCTGGAAATACAACAAAATACACAAGTCAGTTACTTGTATCAAATCTACATAACAATACTCCAATAGATTTATACCAACAATCTCAATTCATATGTATTATCACAATCATCACAAACATCAAGTTCATACTTCTTGAATTTGTTTCTTAATCATGATTAGATATCATGTTAACCACTTTTCAACTATACATCATTTAGTTATCACTTGTAGTAATTTCACATAATTCATTCCATTAATATGAATTATCACTATTAACTTCATTAGTTCACTCTCACTTAATAAATCATGATAATTATAATCAACTTATCACCTTAGTTCACATTAATCATTGTTTAACTAACATAATCACACCAATAACAAGATTAATAGCTTCCAAATTAACAATCCACTAAAACACTTCATGAACACTTAATCAAATTCTTCCATTTTAAGTTAGGGTTCATGTCATAATCATGGATTAGGCACTAATTAACAACTATAACATAACCAAAATCTTTACTTCATGAATTATCAACTAAATCACAACAAAAGTCATGAATACACCATAATCTTTTCTCTCTAAGTTAGGGTTTTACTTATAATCAAGAATTTCTTATCAACTAATGATAATATGATCATTACTAGCTTAAATTCAAGATTAATCATGCCAACTAAATCAAATATTCAAAACCCCAATTTCTAGGGTTAAAGAAATCACGAAATTAACACTTATAACATGCTTTGAATGATAATGAAATGATTAATCTATGTTAATAAATCATAACTAACAACTATTGCACAAAATCAAACCCGAATTTCGGATTTACATCAAGAACACCCAAACCCCCAAATTCTAGGGTTCTTAAATCAAAGATTAAGGACTTACAAGTTGATTAAGATGATTAGAAGATGATAATCCATGCATTTGAAGCTTGAATCCGAATTATGAAGCTCTAATTTTTTATGATTTCTCCATGTTTTTGGTTTTGGGATAATTGTGTGTGTGTATATGTTCATACGTATGTATGTATGAATATGTGGGAATAAAACCCGATCCATCCCATATAATATACCCTATAAGTGTTAATTTTCATTCCCCGTGTTTATTATTGTCAGGAACTTAAAAACCATTTGCGGGGAAATATAATTTTATTTTACCGTCAACTAAATAAATTTAAAACAATCAATATTTCACTAGCCACAATATTTCTTGAGGCTTATCGACCTATTAATTATACAATCAAACGCAATAACAATTTTAAATCGCATTTAAAATTTTCAAGAAATACCTATTACTTCTAGGCCCAATTTGAGGATGTTACATTAAATAATCAAAATAGTGTCCACGTTTGAAAAATTAAAAGGTTTATAAAGACGTCCCTTTCCCTAGGCATGGCCGTGCCGTAGAACACCCTTCTAACACCAACTTTAAGATTCCGCATTCTTTCCGCTTCCTGTTTACATATTAATCTTAACTTTCACTGCTAGTAAATTCTCAATTAGAATTATATTCTCGTATCCATACTTTATATACAACCATCATAATGCATTTTGCTATATTTTAGTTTGGGTATATATATATATATACTAATTTAGGACCCGCGAAATTCGCAGAATCGTCCATGAAAAATACTTAAGTAATCCATTAATGTATAATTGTTATTATTATCATGAGTTTTATATATACTATATATACAATATTTTTTTATATATAATAAGATAATGTACATATCAACGGGTGAACTTTATAGCATACACTATTATATTTGAATTTTTATGAGTATTAGATTTTAATTTTGTATGATATGAAAACATGGAATTGTTCGTTATCTTGAATGTACCGAAACTTTGAATTAGTTAACTAACAAGTTAAATTGTTAGCATTAAGATTTAAAAACTTTAATATACTATAGTTTATGGTATCTTGGTTTCGTTTTTTTGTCGTATTTTAAATTTGCGTCGTATTTTCAATAATTAATTTTTTTTTGTTTGGCCAAAATTACATACATTGGGATAACCGAAACCCACGATTAAATATGAAAAACTGATAGGTAATACTAATTGGGTACCTAATGGGTATTGGGTCAGGTATGGGTACAAATATTCTAACGGGTATGGATACAGATACGCTAAAACCCGACGAAACCCGACCCATTGGCATCCATAATCTAAGCATTGTAAATTAGAAACTAATAAAAGAATTAAAAAAGGCAGTGCTATGAGAACAGATAAACTAAAACCCGCCGGGACCTGACCCGTTGGCATCCATAATCTAAGAATTGCAAATTAGAAATTCATAAAAGAATTAAAAAAAGGCGTTCGTATAAGAATTTAAATCATTTAGTGATGGAATGAAGTAATAATTTTTTTGGAATTGAAAATAACTTATTGGGGTTTTTTTCAGAAAAAATAAAATAAAGAAGATTGTAGGAAGAGTTTGAATTATGAAAGAAATAATTAAGTATTTATTAAATTAAAATTTCCATAAAATATTTGGAGGATTATATTCAATTAAAGAAAAAATAGAGAATTTATATTGTAAATATTGAAGGGTCTATATTATAAATATAGAAGGGTATATTAGTCTTTTAGTCATATAAAAATGAGATTAATGATGTCATTAAATAAATGAATGGTTAGATCCTAATTATTGATCTCCATCTAATGGCTATTATTCTTTCAAGATTTTTCTTTTAATATATATATAGAAGATATATGTTGGTACATAATTGAATTGTCAGTCAGTTGGTCTAGAGTCTGTAATTGTGAATTTGTACACTTGACAAGTTATGAATAATACATTTGTTGTATCTCTGATTGTATGAATTGAATTGTAAAATCTAAGTTTTAAGCTAAATCAGGCGACACTTCAGAAGTGTCGCATGTGTTTGTATAGCGACACTAAGCTAGTGTCGCATGTGTATGAACAGCGACACTAAGCTAGTGTCGCATAAAGATCAGAGTATATATATGTTTTCCAAGTCAAAAATTGATAACTTCTTTACAACTTTTTGAGAACTTGTGTGTGTTTTTCTCTGTGATTCTCTCTGAATTAAATCAAACTATAACTTCCAAAATACTAAGTGTTCATCTATTATACCAAGGGAAGTTACATATATCCGTATATGTTTCTAACCGAAAACATTCTGGTTTCCCGTTTGTGATCGGATTCCGCACGACTCAAGCGACTTGACGGTTCAATAGATCCTTGAGGAGACCTAACCGGGACCTAACAATTGGTATCAGAGCTATTGAAGAGCATTCAAAGATTGTAATCCACGGTTTTGAATCGTTTTGAAATATGTTTTCGGAAGAAAATTCAAGGTATGTTTGATTTCTTTGTGTTTTTGAGCTTAAAAGTTAAAACCAAGAAGTTCATTTGTGTTTTGGAGTGATTTTGTGAAAACTAAATTTTCGAAATTTGCCGGAAAAATCACTGTTTACAGCCGGAAAATCAGTTTTTGGTGTCTGAATTCGCAGATACGCGACACTTCTTAAGTGACGCATATCACTTTATAACGACACTACATGCGCCACTACCTTAGTGACGCATAATTGATAACACATGTAAAACACTACCTGCGACACTTCTATAGTGACGTATAATCTTGTACACGTGTAATACACTTGATTAGTGGACAATTATTGGAGTATTAGTGCTTGTTAGTGCGCCGTTAGTGGGAGTTAGTGGACGAGTCATCATAGCGACACTACCAGCGACACTTCTTAAGTGCCGCATAGTTTTTATCAGTGACGCATTGTGGATTTTTAGTGCGTTTAAGTGGGAAATTAGTGCTGTTTAGTGGACAACGCATATCTTAGTGACGTATACTTTAGATAAAGACCACGACACTTCATTAGTGACGCTGGTTTGTTTAACTTTTACATTACGACACTATTAATAGCGTCACTCTGTTAGTGACTTGGTTTACACTGCGACACTGAATAGCGTCACTTCTTCAGTGACTTGGTTTCCTATAGCGTCACTCTTCTAGTGACTCAGTTTGTTTACACGACACTTCATAACGTCACTTAAATAGTGACTTGCTTTATTGTAACGTTACTCTGTCAAATTTTCTCCACGTCACTTAATAGCGACACTTACTTAGTGACGCATCATCCTTTTATGCGACACTTTCTTAGTGACGCGTAGTTAAATTTTTTTTTAGAATTTTGTTTCTACTTCGTGTGATTTTCAATGGCTACTCCTTTACAACAAGTTGGTGCTTTGCTTAAACAAAACAATGAAGTTGGAAGTACGAATAGACCTCCGATGTATACCATGGGTATGGATTATTTTCTATGGAGACTACGATTTGAGGCTTTTATTTCTTTTAATGATCCCGATATGTTAAATCATTTGGAAGAAAGATATGAACGTCCTCTTAGAACTGGTGTTTTTGATGGTCCAACTCCATTTAAAAGTTCAAAGGCTATGACTCCTGAAGAAAGAAAAGCACATGACATTGAAAGAAAAACTTATTCTGCTATAACCATGTCATTACCACAATCTCTTTTGAAGCAGTTTCGTCAATATGAAATTGCTTATGATCTATGGAAAGCATTTGAGAAGAGGTGTGGTGGAAGTGAAAAATACAAGCAAAAGAAGTTAGAACTCATCAAGAAACAATATGAGGTTTTTGATATGTTACCAAATGAGTCTCTTTCAGATATGTGTTCACGTTTTTCACAGCTTGTGAGTGAATTGATTGATGGAGGTGTTTTGCTGGATCAAATAGACATGAATAAGAAACTTCTTAACTCATTGCCTAAGAAGTGGAATACTCGTGTGCTATTGATGGAAGCTGATTCAGATATCATGGAAATGTCTTTAGATGATATGATTGTTCATTTGGAAACAACTCTATTAGACATTCAAAGAAAAGAAACAAAGCACATTGCTACTGTACAAAATCCAAAGATATATGGTGTTGATATTCCTGTTTCACATCCTGAGTCTTCTAGTTCTGCTTTGTTAGCTGGAGGTTCAAGTATGCCTTCAACAAGTATTGTGAATCCAATTTACAGTACTCATGGATCGTTGTCAGCTGTCTCTGAAGAACATGCTTCAATCTTTACAGCGTTTCTTTCTTCTTATGAAGATTTCCTGTCAAACCGAATTGGTTCTTTAAATTTGACTGAAGAAGATTTCAATCAAATTGATGCTGACGAGCTTGAAAGAATTGACATCAAATGGAGTTCATCTATGTTGACAAGAAGAACCAAGAATTATTTCAAGAAAACTGGGAAGAAAACTCTTGATAATCCAAATGATAAGGGTTTGGGTTTTGATAAAAGCAAAGTTAGATGCTACAACTGTAATAATCTTGGACACTTTGCTAGAGAATGTGATCAAAAGAAAAATCCAGCTTCTGGATTTACCAGACCTTCTCCAAGGAAGCCTGAAGACAAATCAGCAGATGAAGAAAAAGCAATGATATCTGCTGCTGCTCAATTGTCTGATATAGCATTTGATTTTTCTGCTCATGATGATTTGGATGATACTGAAGAGAAATGTCTCATGGCCAACATTCATGAGGTAGATAAAGTTCCACTCTCTTGTATTTCTTGTATAAAATTGACTGGTCAACTTAAAAGATATAAAGAAGCGTATGAACGTATTGAAGCTGAACATGAAAAATTGCTTGATGCAAATAGTTTACTGAGAGAAAATGAAAACTTGTTTGATGAAAAGTTAAAATCAATTTTTGAAGAAAAGAAAGAACTTAGAGCAAAAATTTTTGAACAACAAGATGAAATCAGTAGTTATGTTACTATGCTTGCTAAAGTAAAGCAACAACTATCTGATTCTCAGTCTGAAGTTGTCCGTTTAAATGGTAAACTATCAAATGTCGCTACATCTTCTTTAGTTTTTAATGATATCATTGAGGCACAGTAACTAAACAAAACAAAAACTGGTATTGGTTATAAAACAGTTGCACCTCCTTTGGATTACACGAAAATGCCTTCAACTGATAACATTAAAAACTTTGTGCCAAACTTGAAAAAGAAAGGCACAACATCTCTTAAGTTTGACAAACCAGTCACTTTTGTTCAAGGAAATGTTGTGAATGTTGAATCTGAAATCAACAAAAATCTTAATGATACTAGTGAGTCTGAGCTAGTTAAGACAAAACCTAGTAAAATTAAGACTCAAACTGAAAAATCTGTTGAAAACAAGGCTGAGCCAGTTAAGCCTGTTGTTGAGTTTGAACCTCTTGTTTCAAGTAAAGAGGTTATTGAGATTGAAGATATAACTGATAAGGAATACAAACCGATTGTGAAAGTCAATGTAAAACCTGAAAATCACATTCTTGTAAATGAAACTGATGATAAAGAGTTGAAAGGTAAAGCTAACGCTGAACCTCAACTGAGAATTTTGAAACGAGATAATAAACATCAGTGTTTTGAAAATGTGTCTTTCGGTCATTCTCAAAGGTTTATTCCTCAGTCTCAACCATTTGTAGAGAAACGATCTTGTTTCTATTGTAGACAACAAGGTCATTTGATTAATGATTGTCCTGTGCTTGCTCGAAAACAATCTGGAAAAGGTGTTCCTCGTACATTCAAATATAAAAATTCTTCGAGAAACTCTTCAAGAAAATCATTTTCTGAGAAAAGTTCACCTGTTTCCACTCCTGATAAGAGAAATAACAAGATTGAGTCTTTCAAATTTTCTGATAAAAATCAAAATCTTGTTAACAAGCACTCTTTCAAACCTAAACAGGTTTGGAAAGTGAAAAATCCGATTGGTCATATAACATCTGACAATATTGCATCAGTCCATTCTTCTGAATTGTTCAAAAATAAATTTTTGACTGATGTTGTGATTGTTGATGATGTTACTGGAGTACCCAAGTCTGTAAAGGCATGGGTCTCCAATTCTCATTAATTCTTTTTCTTTGATGTGCTGCAGCAACCTGAAGCTGTGTTGAATAGTAAATGGTATATCGACAGTGGTTGCTCAAGGCACATGACAGGCAATGTATCTCTGTTAACTGATGTACACGCTTACAATGGAGGTTATGTTGCTTTTGCTGGAGATAAAGGTGGTGTGATTACTGGTCAAGGTACACTTTCGAACGGACAAGTGAGTTTTGAAAAGGTTAATTTTGTGGAGCAACTAAATCACAATCTACTCAGCGTTTCGCAAGTGTGTGATAAGAAGTATACTACAGTCTTTACTCATAAAGAATGTTGTATTCTGAAACCTGGCTTTGTAATTCCTGAAGAATGGATATTACTTCGCGCTCCTAGAGAAAAAGACACGTATATTCTTGATATGAGAACTGTTGAAACAAAGCATGAGACGTGCTTTTGGTCTAAAGCTACTGAAAAAGAATCACTTCTATGGCACAGACATATGGGACACATTCATTTTCGGAAAATGAATTATTTGGTAAAAAATGATCTTGTGCTTGGTGTCCCAAAGCAATCTTTTGGTTTGAATGATCATTGTGTTCCTTGTCAAAAAGGAAAACAGCACAAGAAGTTTCATAAGTCAAAGAAGGTGAATTCTATTGAAAGACCATTGGAGTTATTGCACATGGATTTATTTGGTCCTGTAAGTAAAAAGAGTCTTGGTGGTAAATCGTATTGTTTAGTGGTTACTGATGACTACTCAAGATTCTCTTGGGTTTATTTTCTGTCAACCAAAGATGAAACATCTGAGATTCTTGTATACTTGTTTGATAAGCTGGAGAATTTGTGCAATTTGAAGATTAAGAAACTGAGAAGCGATAATGGTACTGAATTTAAGAACAAAACAATGGAGATGTACTGTTCTAGGAAAGGTATTGATCATCAGTTCAGTGCTGCTTATACTCCACAACAAAATGGAGTTGCTGAACGCAAAAATCGTACTCTCATTGAAACTGCTATGACAATGTTAGCAGATTCAAAACTGCCAATTACTTTCTGGGCAGAGGCTGTAAATACAGCTTGTTATGTTCTTAATAGAGTAAATTTGGTTAAGAAACGGAACAAAACGTCATATGAATTGTTGAACAACCGCAAACCAAATCTTCAGTTTCTTGAACCATTTGGTTGTCCGTGTATGATTATGCACACAAAAGAAAGAATAGCTAAGTTTGGTGCAAAATCAAGTGAAGGTTATTTTCTGGGTTTTTCAAATAACTCACCAAACAAACGCGTGTTTAATAAGATGACGAATCGAGTGGAAGAACATTTTGAAGTAACTTGTTTAAGATACACTGAATCTGCACAAGGAATAGGTCCTGAAAGGTTGTTTGACTACAATATTGTGTTTGATTCATTTGATCTTCCTGAAGAATCTGAAGAAGTTGAACAAGTTGTTACTATCTTGCATAATTTAGATTTATCTTCTGATACATCTAAACCATCCACATCCTCTCAACCGTCGTCTTCTTCACAACCAATATCTCAATCTTCTGCTGAACAAGTACCTGATTCTTCAAAAGTACAAGAATTATCTGATTCATCTGATGAAGAATTGGTTACCCATCTAAATGATAAAATTCTTGAATCTACGTTAGATCTTACGAATTTGGAACCGATTATTACACCTGATCCGATTCCACAATCAAGAATTCATACAAATCACCCAACTAAAAATATCATTGGTGATTTAGACAAAGGTGTTCAAACAAGATCTCAAGTTGAAACTTCTGTTTTGCAAGCTGATGATATTGAAGCTTCAACTTCAGATCTTACTGAAGAAAATCTTGTAGCTGAAATTCAATCTTGTTTTCTCTCGCAAATTGAACCAAAGAAGATTGATGAAGCATTGAAAGATTCACATTGGATTGAAGCCATGCATGATGAGCTGAATCAATTCAAAAAGTTGCAAGTATGGGAGTTAGTTCCATTACCCCGAGGTTTCTTTCCTATTGGAACTAGATGGGTATTTCGTGTGAAAAGAGATGATAGAGGAGTAATAATCAAGAATAAAGCCCGTTTGGTTGTACAAGGATATAAACAAGAAGAGGGCATTGATTATGATGAAGTTTTTGCTCCAGTTGCACGTTTGGAATCTATAAGATTATTTCTTGCTTACGCTTCGTACAAGAAATTCAAAGTTTTCCAACTGGATGTGAAATCAGCATTTTTGTATGGCAAGATTGATAGAGAAGTTTATGTGTGTCAACCCCCTGGGTTTGAAGACAAAGAACATCCTGACTATGTCTACAAGTTAGACAAATCATTATATGGTCTTCATCAAGCACCCAGAGAATGGTATAGAGCTCTGTCAACTCATTTGTTGCAAAATGGTTATAAACGAGGAAGAATTGACAGTACTCTATTCATTAAAGAATCGAATGATGATTTGATTCTTGTTCAAGTATATGTTGATGACATCATATTTGGTTCCACAAATCTGAAGCTGTGTACTGAATTTGAAAACGTGATGAAGTCAAAATTTGAAATGAGTTCAATGGGAGAACTTACATTTTTTCTTGGATTGCAAGTCGAGCAACGAGATGATGGAATTTATATTCATCAAGCTAAGTATGTCAATGAAATTATTGCAAAATTTCTGTTGCCTGATAAAAGAATTTATGCAACTCCTATTTCTACAAATTACAAATTTGGACCTCATGAAGAAGAAGAAGATACGAATATGACTGAATATCGATCTATGATTGGATCTTTGATGTATCTTACAGCTTCCCGACCAGATATTGTATTTGCTGTCTCAATTTGTTCAAGATATCAATCAGCTCCAAAGGTTTCTCATTTGAAAGCAGTTCAAAGAATCATTAGTTACTTGAAACATAGACCATCTCTTGGTCTTTGGTACTCACATGAAGATAACTTTGATCTATCTGCTTATTCGGATTCGGATTATGGTGGCTGTAATTTGGATAGAAAGTCAACATCTGGAGGATGTCAGTTTTTGGGAAATCGTTTAGTCACATGGCAGTGCAAGAAACAGACAACCGTATCTACTTCAACAGCTGAAGCTGAATACATTGCTGCTGCCAGTTGCTGTTCACAAGTTCTCTGGATACAGCATCAACTGCGTGATTACGGGTTCCTTCTAACCTTAACTCCTATGTTTATTGATAATACTGCAGCCATTAGCATCACTCAAAATCCCGTGCAACACTCTAAAACAAAACACATCGAAATTCGTTTTCATTTTATAAGGGATTGCTATGAGAAACATTTAATTGATTTGATTCAAATTGACACTTTGAAACAAAAAGCTGATCTGTTCACAAAAGCTTTTGATCGAACAAAATTTGAAAATCTTGTTTCAATGCTTGGATTGAAAGATCCTAGCATTAAATAATTTGTGACTTGATTTTATATTGTATGATAGTGGCAATATCTGTTTTCGTATACTTATGTTCATTTCAATGAACTTTAGGTCAAACAGTGTTGCTATATTTTTTTTTAATTTTTGTGTGTTTCTTTGCTGTTTTAAAAAAAAAATAAAAAAAAAAAAATAAATTTAATTTTTATCTTTCATGTACTTGGCGTATAGCATTCATTTGCTTATTACCTGAGGGGAATCGCCATTCATTTGCAAAATTTAAAAGTATCTGTTGTTTAGGGGGAGTAATTTTAAAATTTCATAATTTTACTTAAACAACATATCTTTAAAAATTTTGAAGAAAAGATTAAAAGAAAAGACGTTGGATTGTGTCTGTAAACACTTTGGGAAATGATAGTACATTAGGAAACATGCACAAAATGGAAATCTTAAGGTTTATGTTTGATGTATCAGTAGGTTTATCTAACATATTTAAAACAACTTTTGTAAATATTAGTTTCATTACATGATGTATTGGTAGGCATTTTGCACACCGGTTTATGAGCTATTAAGAAGTAAATTCAATGCATGTTTGTTATATTGTGTGAACTACTGTATGATGTATGACTTGTGTCTTAATTGTTGAATGATTGTACTGCCATACACTGTTATAAATGTTCTGAAAAAGAAATGAATTGACAAATAGTAGCAATATGGGTATTAGTTTAACTATCGGAGACTTTGTTGTACTTGGTACAGACCTGAATCCTTTAGTTAGGCCAATATTCTCAAATGTGTTATGTTCATGCTAAGGGATCCTTTGTTGTACTGAGTACAGACCAGGAACCACTAGTATTTTCATAGTATATTTGATATTTGTCCAAATATAAAATTCAATGGTATGTTACGTATTAGTCAAGAAAATCTTGTACTAGTAACATCTATCTTGTCTGAAAAAGATACAGTGTTATGTGTATTACTTGATTTCTTCAATATATCATATAATGGTAATCGCAAAATGATAATCATATTAACAATAAAGGTTAGCTCATTGATACGGATGTAAATTTGTTTAAAGTGGACAAACAATACCAATAATCATCTTGAACTAATTTTTGTAAATGTTATTTTAAATATGTTAAGAAAATTTAAAGTGGACAAATATACTGATAATCGAAATAAAACTTACTATTTGCTAATAATTGTATGTTGTTCTGATATGATCCCTAACCAGACAAAGACAATCCATGTTACCAAAAATAGAGTGTTTATTTTAATTTTTACAAATTGCTTTACGTATAGTTTGTTAAAATTTTATTTTGATTTTGTATTTATTGTAAATATTGTTTGAATTGTGTGAAAATCATTAAAGAAAATTACAAAAAGATTTTGTTTCTTTATTATTTTCTTCAAGTCACATTTTATTTTATTTCATTTTGTTGAAACAAGTATCAAAATCAAAACGCAAAAGATCGAAAAGTGCTTAAAATTTTTCAAAATCTGTCTTTATGCGTCACTTCGCTAGTGCCGCATAGGTTGTGTCAGTGTCGTTATGTTAGTGACGCGCATGATAGTGACTTGGTATAAATACTACAGAACACGCCACTAACCTAGTCACTTCATTACTGCCGCTATAGCGCCAATACACATACGATAGCGTCACTACTGTTCTTGATAGCGTCACTACAGATTTCGGATTTTCGATCGATTTTTGCGTGTTTTCGTTGTGATCAGCCTGTTGATTCTTGTTCTTCTCTTTCTCACGCACACTTTGGTATATAACTTGAGCCTTATAACTTCGTATTTTGTAATTAATCGATATATATAGTTACGGGTTTTAGGGTTTCGGGTTAAACTAGAAATTAACGATCGATTTGCATTTGTTAGATGTTTATACTTTGTGTGATTTGTTTGCTAGTATATTCCGCATCTTTTGGCATCGAATTTGATCCGTAACAATTAGTCTTTATTGATTAATCGATTATTGGTAGTTACGGTTAGGGTTTGGTATTTTTTGAAAAATAAACGATCGATTTGCATAATATAGATGTTAATATTTGTTATATGTCATTTGCGGATGTATTACGAACATGTTTTTATAGATCTTAGCTCGTATTACTATGTTTTTAGTGATTAATTGGGTATACGGTTACGGGTTAAGGTTTTCGGGGAAAAACGATGAAATTCGAACATGTTTTGTGCATTTTAGATGTTAAAACTGGGTGTGTTTTGTTCGATATTGTATTCCGCAACTTGTGGTTTGGTTAAAACACAATAGCCCCAAATTGTTTTCGTTCGATTTTCTGGGTTTCATCGTTTCTGGGCAAGTGTTCTTGAGTACGACACAAAACCGCGTCACTTCGTTTGTGACGCATTGTTTGTTGAATTTAACTGTATTACGCCACTAAGTTAGTGTCGTAATGTTTGACTGAAAGTTGACTATGCGCCACTAATCTAGTGTCATTATTATAGTTAATACACTTTGCTTGTAGTGACGTATAAGTTAGTTTGGCTTATTTAAACTGTTATACGCGTCACTTCCTTTGTGTCGTAATATTATTGATAGCGTAACTGCTTAAGTGACTTGGTCTGTAATAGCGTCACTATCTTAGTGACTTGGTGTTCTGATAGCGTCACTTCTTCAGTGACGCGGTACTAAAATTTTTCTATATGCGTCACTTAAACGTTATGCTGTCAAAATTTTTCCTGGATAGCGTCACTTATCCTTAGTGACGCAAGTGTTATTTTGAGTGTTAATAACGTCACTCACTGAGTGTCGTTATGTGATCACTGCGTCACTTCTTGAGTGACGCATGTACATCAGATTATTTTTATTTTTGTGATTTCTTCGTTATAGTTAACCTGAACTTGTATATTTATGCTTAACTTGTAAATGTTCAGTGTTTTAGCTATACAGATGGCTGATCAAGGTAATCAAGAAAATGTGGAGGCACCTCAGCAAATTCAGAATCTCCGCAACTATCATCGCAAGACAAACGATCGCCACAACATTGTTGCATTTTTGGATGATACGCATATGAATTCCATTCCTTTCCGACCGATGATCAGATTTCTTCGAAGATCTAGGATTCATCAAGCTATTACTGCATCTACGATTATTTATATGAATCAGATCGAGGAATTTTACGATCATGCTCGTGTTGTTACCGAAAACGATATTACGAGGATCGAATCTACAGTTTTTGGTAGACCGGTGGTGATTGATCAAGACTTGGTTAAACAGACTCTTGGGTTTGTTGATACGAATGATTTGCCGACCAAGTTTGATACGACTTTTATTTTTGGAGGTTTACAAAGAATGGGATATCCTGAAGACCATTTATCTGATTTCAGGAAACCGTATCTGTGCAGAGTTTGGAGATACCTGTGTCACATTGTGATTGTTTGTTTGTCACCAAGACGTGGTGGTTTTGATGCTGCTAGTCATGAGACTTTATCCCTGATGCTTGCTTTGGTTTACAACAAGCCATACAACTTCAGTGGATATGTTTTTGGGAATATGATCGAAAATATTCGTGCTGGTGTTGATAAGTGGTTGCAATATCCTCGATTTGTGCAGCTGATGTTAAATACGATGAATTTGGGGATAGCTCCTGATGAGAGATCTATTTTGTCTCCCAAACCGATGTTGCTTCGAGTTTTTGCTGATTGCAAGAAACCGCCCAAGGATGTTGATGAACAAGCTGATACTGCTTTGTTTGGGCACATAGTTGATGAAAATTATGTTGCGCCAGCAAATGATGGATTTGCTGATCTTGTGAGTTCTCAGCCTGTTGAAGAGACTGCTGATGATGATTTGGAGCGAGAATTGCGAGATATCGATGATCCACTAAATCTAGATGCTGCTAGAGAAGATGGTGGATCTGCATCTGCTGGAACAGGTCGTGTTCGGAGAAAAGATAAAGGAAAAAGGCCATCTGGGTCTTCACCTTCATATACCGACCTTCCACCTCGCAAGCGAAAGAAAAGCTCTGGGATCTCAATTCAAGAACCTTCTGAGAGTCCTCGTCAGCAACAACAACAACTACAACGACAACAACAACAATCACCACAACATCAACCACAACCTCAGCTACCAACAATTCAGCAGCTGTTTGCTAGGTTAGAGCAAATGAACAAGAAGTTTGAAGATCAAGCTGCTGAGATTGCTGAATTGAAGACAAAGGCTGCAGAGGTTGATACTTTGAGATTGCAGGTTGCAGAGATTCCTAGTTTGGTGAATAGGATTTCTGATTTAGAATCTAGGGTTATTGTACCAGCGGAGTCTGTTCCTGCTGTAGATGAAACTGAAAATGTAAACCCTGATTATACTGACAATGAAATTGCTGCTTTAGATTATTTTGTTGATGTTCCAGGGCAACCGACACCGATTGCAGTTGATTATTCAGAAATCAACCTGACATTTCTGTAAAGCTTAATTAACCCTGTTCATGAACAAGATGATGGACTTCTTGATGATGATGATGTGGAAATTGAGCCTGAAGTTCCAGGACCGGACGAAGAATATTTGGATAATCCTAATCAGGATCCGGCTCCTGAGCGAGAATCGGAACCAGTTCAGAAACAACCGGCTCAATTGTATGATTTTGATGCACCAATCATTGAGTCCGATGATTCTGAAGATGAAGCTGAAACTGCAACAGAACCTGCTCAGGAACAACCATCTGCTGAATCTGTTCCTGAACAAGCGCAAACATCTACATCTTCAGTGCGCCCAATGTTTCGAAAGCTCAAGCCTGAATTGAAGATTTTCAAAACATATCAGGTTCGAGGTGATTTAACTGGATTGATCAGAAGTTGGAAGTTTGATGAAGTTAACTTTCTGATTCTTATTAAACGAAGAGATGGTGTACAGTATTTCCGACCGAGATTTAACTGTATAAGCACGTTGCCGAAGGAAGAATTAAATCGTCTTGCTCAACTGAACATCGTTAACCACACTGATGATTTTCGTGGTAACATGTTTCAGAAGATTCTTAGAAGAGATATCTATAGCAAGAAGTATTTGTGGGTTAGACCAGAGCTGGGAGTTCGGTATTCATACAAGAAAAAGTTGGATTCAAGAACTCAGCAACCGATCGTGAAATATCATTATCCTCCAGCTGCTAGTCAGAAAACTGTGCCATTGCAATCTTTACCACTTGATTTTCTTAAAAGATTACGATATTGGTGGTTTGATTCCGTTACTCAAGAAGCAGTTATTGAATATCTTTCAGTTGAAGATCCAGTGATTGAGAAAGGCAAATGGGGTTTACCAGCGAATTATGGTAAATCAATTCGTGTTTTTGATCCGATCAGCCTTATAAACTTAACAAAGAAAGACTTAATAGCGCTTCACAAATGCAAATTAGAATATCATCAATATGATAGAGAAGAAGCTGCTAAATTCGAAAAGGTGGTCGAGATTTGTTTGAAAGTAGGAATCCACGCTGGTGGAATATTTCCTGAAGGCTGGTGCTAAACGAAGACATCTAAAAGACCAAGCTGCTGCCAAGGGGGAGTTTGTTGGTACATAATTGAATTGTCAGTCAGTTGGTCTAGAGTCTGTAATTGTGAATTTGTACACTTGACAAGTTATGAATAATACATTTGTTGTATCTCTGATTGTATGAATTGAATTGTAAAATCTAAGTTTTAAGCTAAATCAGGCGACACTTCAGAAGTGTCGCATGTGTTTGTATAGCGACACTAAGCTAGTGTCGCATGTGTATGAACAGCGACACTAAGCTAGTGTCGCATAAAGATCAGAGTATATATATGTTTTCCAAGTCAAAAATTGATAACTTCTTTACAACTTTTTGAGAACTTGTGTGTGTTTTTCTCTGTGATTCTCTCTGAATTAAATCAAACTATAACTTCCAAAATACTAAGTGTTCATCTATTATACCAAGGGAAGTTACATATATCCGTATATGTTTCTAACCGAAAACATTCCGGTTTCCCGTTTGTGATCGGATTCCGCACGACTCAAGCGACTTGACGGTTCAATAGATCCTTGAGGAGACCTAACCGGGACCTAACAATATATATAAGATAGAAGATAGATAGATAGATAAATTTAATGCATACTAGCATATAAATTTCGATATTAATTTACATTTGGAAAATTTCCGTCAATATTGAGTTAGATCTTGTTAGCTTGATTTATTTGTTCATTATTTTGTTTTATTATTGTGAAAAGAGATAACATATTACATATGTAATGTAATGTTAATATTACTTAAGTCGGTAATGTTGAGGCTAAAACTATTTACACTTTCATCATCAAATTTTTTCACATAAACATAACTTGTATTAGCATGTTATACAACCTTAGTCAATTAATGTTAACATTACGGATTATTTTTCCTTATTCATTTTTATGTGATGTGCAAATTAACATTTTACCACCTCATATTGATAAATAAATAATAATAATAATAATGAGTCATCATGTAAATATATGACTATTTATACAACTTGATAGGTTAGAAAATATATGGATAAAATAAAAGAAATAACATCGGGAGCGTTACGAAAGAGGGGAAGCTTTTTGACGCATGCCCACGTCAAATAAGAAGAATAACATCATTTTCAAGGTACCTGCCTAACTTAACTACATAATTATTCAACCTCTTAATTAATTAATTAATTGATTAAATATTTAATATCCTAAAACAATATCATTATCATTTGAAAGGAAATAACAACCATATATTTTCGGTCCTATTTTTCTTATGGATGAAAAAATATCAGAGACGTACTTAATTTATGAGACAACAAAAGCTCTACATGTGTGGCCTCAAACGAATATGATTTTTCTTTAACCAACTATTTTTTAATAAATACATAAATAAATAATTGTTTTGCTTTTCGTCAAACTAAGTACACTTGAAGTTGGTTGACATATGAGGCACAAATTCTTTTTCCATCATATAATTTTTAGTAATAATTATTTCTTAAAAAAAAAAAAAAAAAGCTTTGTGCGAAAATAGATGTATGGGTCGATTAAGCGTGGGCCGTTTCAACTCTACTAACTTTGCTTTAAGCCTTTATAAAAGAAATAAACATTTTTACAATTTTCTTGATCCAAAGAAAAGGTTTACATGGCATGTCTATAAAGACAAATGAAACACAAGTATTAAAAGGGTAACTCCACACTACAAAGCAAACCACGTACGCCTTCAAACATATTCAACATCAAAACCAAAGATTTCAATATCATTTCATCAAAATCAATGGAGGAAGGAGATGATGGTTTAAGAACAAGAAGTTTTAGGAACGAAGACTACAACATTCGAAGAGCGTTCTTGCGAAGTTATCCTCTCAATTTCGACAATTATGAACAAGATCAAGTTCCACAAGTACATGTTACAACCACTAGGAGTAACAAAGTCGGTAAGAAGATAGCATGCGATCGTCCTTTCAATATGTGCAATTAAAAAAAAAGATATGATACTAGTATACTCTTACAAGTTTTAGAATAGAATTATATATATATATATATATATATATATATATATATATATATATATAATTAATTGGTTTGTAAGTTTGATAGTTCTTTTATATAATTCTGTAACCTTGTTGTCGATCGTAGGTGCAAGTGAATTTGATCATGGTGATGATGATAAGAAAGAGAGCAAGAGTATGAAGATGAAGAAGAAAAAAGAAGCAATGAAGAGGATAATGGTGACAATAATTGAATGGGGAGGTGGAAGAGTTGTGGTTTTAAGAAGGTTCAAACACAAGGTTTCCTTTTATGTTGTTGCATGTTTTCCTATTGTTTTTAAATCTCCCAAAGCCTTAACTTCCAAACCATGATCGATTTACAATTCTTCATTCATCGATATAATTCCTTGCTCAAACATGTATACATATAAACCGATGTATATCTATGTGTATATGTTCGTGTATTAGATGAGGGAGGCTTAGATTTGAAGATATATATGGATGTATGTTTATAATTCGTTTCCAATATTCGGTATCAACCGTTACACTTTTACTTTATGTATTTGGCCATATACTTGCCTTAAGTTATAACGCATCCCTTGTTAGGAGTGTAATTCTCAATTCTAGTTTGTGTAAATATATATATATATATATACACACACACACACATCTATCCGGTATTTGACAATTAGAAATGATTGACTCACATAATTTTTACAAAATGTCATCCACAACATGATATCAATTAAATTAGAAGAGAGAATCATGAAAGAGAAAAAATGAATTAATGTGATTGATGCATATCACTTGACATATCATTTTATACAAATTTCTTTGTAAACTTTTAGTGAGTGTAACATTGCTCTTTGGCTATCGATATGCGACTGACCCATCAAATCAAAAGGGTGGTCTTGAAAATCTATCTTATATATTAAAAGAAAAATCTTGAAAGAATAATAGTCATTAGATGGAGATCAACAATTAAGATCTAACCATTCATTTATTTAATGACATAATTATTCCCATTTTTATATGACTAAAAGACTAATATACCCTTCTATATTTACAATATAGACCCTTCAATATTTACAATATAAATCCTTTATTTTTTCTTTAATTGTATATAATCCTCCAAATATTTTATGGAAATTTTAATTTAATAAATACTTAATTATTTCTTCAATAATTCAAACTCTTCCTACAATCTTCTTTATTTTATTTTTTCTAAAAAAAGCCATAATAAGTTATTTTCAATTCCAAAAAATTTATGACTTCATTCCATCGCCCAGTGATTTAAATTCTTATACTAACGTCTTTTTTGAATTCTTTTATGAATTTCTAATTTGCAATTATTTGATTATGATGCCAACGGGTCAGGTTCCAGTGGGTTTTAGTGTATCTGTTCCCATACCCGTTTAGAATATTCGTATTCATACCTGACCCAATACCCGTTGGGTACCCAATTGGTATTACCTATCGGTTTTTCATATTTATTCGTGAGTTTAAGTTATCCCAATGTATGTAACTTTGGCCAAACAAAAAAAATCTAATTATTGAAAATGCGACGCAAATTTAAAACACGACCAAAAAAACGAAACCAAGATACCATAAACTATAGTATATTCAACATTTTAAATTTTAAAGCTAACAATTTAACTTTTTAATTTACTAATTCAAAGTTTCGGTACGTTCAAGATAACGAACAATTTTATATTTTCATATCATACAAAATTAAAATCTAATACTCATGAAAATTCAAATATAATAGCGTATGGTATAAGGTTCATCCCTTGATATGTAAATTATCTTATTATATATAAAAAATATTGTATATATAGTATATAAAACTCAAGATAATAATGACAATTATACGTTAATGGATTACTTAAGTATTTTTCATGGACGATTCCGCGAATTTCGCGGGTCCTAAACTAGTATATACATTATATGATGCGATGTACATATTATTTATGTAGTGTACTAACTGCCTTAAAAATGAGGATGATAATTCCATCAAATATAATGAAAAATCCACTATAGATGTGCATCTTTGTTTGTACAGTACAAATTGTGAATGCAAAAATGTAATGGATTTATCAAAATGATTAGTGGAAATGTTACCACCCTAAAAAGAAACGATTGTTTATTTGGAAACTGCAGACAAATTACCATTATAACCAATAATAATACAAAGATCCACATATATAACAAGAAGCCCAACAAGACCAACACACGACCTTCACTTGAAAAGAAACGATTGTGAAAACGTATTCATATATTCATATATTTGTTTCTGTTCTCCCCTTTATGAAGTACTATGACATGTACATGTGCTACATGTCGTATGTTGTACATATATTGTTGATCTTAATTTGCTCTAAGGTATGGCACAAATTTAAGAGAATGATTTTAGCATGTCATATTGTTTAGCCAAATAAGCTAGGGTTAATAATGATTTAATCCCCAAAGTTTTACATTTTTTTCGTTTTAACCACTCAAGTTTTATTTTAATGATTTAATCCTCAAAACTTCACAATTTTGATGGTTTAATCCCTAAAATTTATCTTTTATAATGATTTTGCCCATTTTTTCTTCTTCTAGTTTAATCATCTAATTTTCACAAATTTAATGCAAACTAAAGGGATTAAATCATGATAAAAAAACTTGAGTGGTTAAAACGAAAAAAAAAAACTTTAAGGATTAAATCATTATTAATCCAATAAGCTAATTATACATACTCATAAAAGTTTCATCGAGTATAGTTAAACTAGGTTCTCGTAATCATTGGCAATATATAACCCGCCAAGCGTTACAATTTTATACTACGTATTTATTTAACCACTTTTTTTTTTTTTTTTTTTTTTTTTTTTAAATAAGGTTAATTTGAAGCCAATCTAGCTAGTTGAAGTGAAGACTTGTTTGTCTCTATGTATTCTCTACTAGGGTATTTATACCAAAAGCTTCAATAGGTTGCTTTCTCACACCTTGGAAACCATTACAGAAGTGTTTGATGAAAGTAGCTTTACTACTACTAGCTTGTTGTCTTGTTATATCCCAAACAAATTAAGGGTTGAATCCAATCATGTTTCGATCGATATCATCATATTTAAACAATCATCTTTTATCACAAGTTTATGCAATAAAACAGAATTCAAGATATTAGACCAAAGAATTAACTATTAACTCAAAAATTCTAAAACGTTTGAAGATCTTTTGAAAAGTTAGGGTGCGTTTGGATTAAGGGCATGAGTACGAGAGAATGAGTATCAGAATAATAGACGATGTTTTGTTTTATGGACATGAATTTCCAAAAAGTGGAATGAGAACCTCAATATTGCGGCTTTTTCAAACCCATCTAGTATGATGGGTTTATATTGAGTTGATTACCATTTGATGTGGTCATCCATTCTTTCAAGAGGCCACGCCAATATTTTACGACGAGAAACACATTTAGTTATGCCACTAATACTTGTATATATGTACTCTGCTATTATGTGTCATCCTTAACGAAGAGTTACGGGCGTGTACAATAAAAAAGTAAGCCGATGCGGGATGGGCATACTATGTATAATGCTTGACTCAATTATAGCTTTTGGTCTGCATACAAAGCTTTTGGGAGCGCTTGATAATGAGTTAAAGTGTTAAGCCAACCTTTTTTAGTACGTGTCAAAATGGGTCGAGTTTGTTGCCCCGCAAAATTGATGCTCATTCTCAATTTTCCATAAATAATAAACTTGTTAACTAAACTGAATCTACATTATTTTTACTTGTTTCCGATTTTAGTTACGTATATCATGAAGCTTCCGAACCTGCTCAATTTAACATTTAACTAATATTTTTGTGTAAAAAAAAAGAAAAAAGAGAGTAATAATGTATATTATTGGCATCACATTTACACAGCCAAAAAGGAACAATCTTGTGCTAGAGGAAGTTTTGTATTAAATAATTACGTGATACTCTCTCCGTCCCATCACAAGTGTCCACATTACTATTTTGAATTGTCCCATATAAGTGTTCACTTTCATGTTTCAACCAATCGAAAAAGACTTTAGTGGGTGAATATGTTATTTGATTTGTTAAAAGTGTAGTTATTGGAGCATTCTAAAACTGTGTGGAAAGTAAAAGTGAACACTTTGACCGAGACAGAGGGAGTAATAATTTTTATACAAGAATCATCTCGTTGATTTGTTTATATAAGCACTATAAAATGAGAGATTTTGAAATATAGTGGGGAATTTTTAAATCCCACGGATGTAAGGAATTTTTAAAATATGGTTTTGTTTATTTTGATACTTAGTATTGAAGCACCAAATTCTTTTGGGCTGAGGGCTAAGTTTCTTTTGGGTTGGGGGCTAATTGGTCAATAACCTTTAAAAGTATTGAACGAGTAAGATAAAATACTACATAGATTTTTTAGACATTGTGGTCATTAGCCCTTGTTTCCCTTCATTGGGTCTGCCTAGGGCTGGCAACCAACCCGTGAACCCGAAACCCAACACGAACCCAACTCGAATATTATAAAGTTAGGGTTGGGATTTTTGAAGCGCTAACCCGTCAACCCGAAACCCGCCAACTCGATATTTTTTTGAGTCGGGTCTGGGTCAGCAAATGCATTTTTGGGTTGAACCCGACACCCGAAATTCAGTTAATATCATTATAAATTTATTTTAATTTAAATATGACACATAATTTAGACCTTTTCAGTTACCGATTTATAACATTTTCTTTAATATCTTTACGTTTTGATATAAGTTAGTGAATTAATGATGTTTTGATGATCAATTCAAATTGATATAATATTTATTTTTATTAATTTTGAAATTTTATAATTATTTATGTTTATAATTGATTAGCTATTTTTTTTCAAACGATTGATCAATGTGACTTAACTGACCCGAAACCGACTTGAAAACTCGAAAATAACGTGAAAATTTGTTGAATTATTAGCAAATCGGGTTGGATCGGGTTAGATTCGGGTTGTCGGGTTTTGGGTTGGGTTGAAATACCCAACCCGATTTTAAAATCAGGTTGGGTTCGGGTTGACCATTTCTGATCCGCCAACCCGCCAACCCGAACCCGACAACTTGAACCCGACAACTCGACCCAACCCGAATTGTCACCCCTAGGTCTGCCCCTGCCCAAAGAAGGAACAGCCAAAAGCCCCTTCCCTTTTAGGCCGGTTCTGGATGAGGAGAGATTTGAACCCCAACACCGTGGTTCGTAACCACGTGCTCTAATCCATATGAACATACCCATTACATTATACAATCAAAACTCATGCCCATATGGTAATTCTCATTGTTATAAAATTGAACCGGAAATCGGAAGGTTTCCGGTTTATTTTAAACCAGATTACATATGATTTTCAAGCCATTGTGAGCCAGTCCGGTTTTCTGGTTCTACTCGATTGAACTAGCGAATCAAATCTGAAAAAAAACTGGTTGTGGTATTTTTTAGTATTGTAAACTTGATTTATATTAGTATTGTGTATTATTTTTTAGTTAAAACGAAATCATAGTTGTCAAACTTATTTGAAAATACTATATTTAAACTTTTTATCAATTATAGTGTATTCATGTATATTTTTTCCATTAGTTTTAAATTTAATAAAATATATGTGTACCTATAAAACAAAGTTTAAGATTTCTTATATGACATGTTTATGAACAATTAATTCCCTGTTCGTTTTTACGTGTCACACAAGCATACATTCAATAAAGGTTTGTTGCATCCTACCTATGCCATGTCATTCAAAAACTATATTTTATGTATTTGGCACAAATTATGTCAAGACTATCACGTTGTTTAACTATTTTTTTTGATATCCAATGAGTATCTATTTGTAACACCCCCAAATTTGATGGTTTGCGGAAGCGAGTTTTTGAGTGTTACTAATCAATAATCACAAGAACAAAGGATACAGTGAACGACTCTAAATGAGACGTTCGAAAAGTTATTACATTAATACATAAGTATTTCAAAATACAAGCTCGAGTTTCGAGTAAATTCCTAGAGATTCTAATACATAACAACTAGTACAAAAGTAATGTATAAAAATCTCCAAACTTGTAAATGCATGCGACTCGAGCTAATAAGCATATCCTGCTGGGCATCCCTACTGATGCTGTGTACCTGAAAAGCATTACTAAAACGGTCAACTAAAAGGTTGGTGAATCTCACAGGTTTGTAAGTAAATAGTTTGAACACACAAGTAACAGTTGTATTTGTAAATCATTAGCCAGCCAGTAAGTAAGTGATGGTTGCAGGTCATGCTAACCGTTTGATACCCTTGCCATGAGCCACCATAGTTGAAGCTTAACAGTAAGTAAGTAATTGTACCCCCAGTGAATGCTAATCCAAAAGCATTCATATGAAACGAGTAAGAAACGCCCGTTTCTACAGTAACGGTTCGTGGTAGTGCGTGCTACCCCGGGCGGGGATTGTCAGTCCCATATGGATCCATATACTAAAACTCGCGCTTATCCCATAACTAACAACTATGATTCGGAGGCTTTCATTGGATTAAACGAAACTCATGCAATTGGCGTATCCGTAAATCCGTAAGTAAGTAAGTAATGGCCAGTAAGCAAGTAAATCGGTGTGTTCATGTAAAACAAGTAATGCATCTCACCCCTGAGTGTAAAACAGTAAAATAGGGGCTGTGAGACTCACCTGAGTCTAGCAGACAATGCAGTAAGCGAGCAAAGTAGTATCCGAACTAGCAACCCTTAGCGTCCTAATACGCATAAGGTTCAGTAAGTAAATGGAATACTTGTAAAGTATCCATGCTAGCTGTTCCCAAACTAGTTAATGTCCATAAGTTGTTTGTATGTTTGTAATTGTTTGTAAATTGTAGTTTGTAGAAAAGTTGTACGGCCCGTTGGTATCGGAATGTAATAATAATCTCATCTATTATTATTATGCAGTTGTTGTAATCGTATAGTTGTCAAGTACGTTTGTATTGTAACGTGTAACGTTCAAGTAATGTAAATCCGAGTGGGTGTAATCCCCAAGTGTACGGGTGAAATCTCGTATGTGTTCGAGTGTAAGTTCGTATCAGTTAGCGTGTAATCCCACACGTAAGTATTTGGAGTGAACTCATAAGTTTGCATCGGGTGCAATCCCGTGTAGTTGTACAAGTTTAAGTTCGTTGGAGTGTAATCTCCTAAGTATTTTCGAGTGCAGTCTCGTGTGTGTGAGTGAAATCTCACGTTCAGTTAAGTATAATCTTGTACGTATTCGAGTATTTGTGTATACTTCCAAAAGTATAGTATTATCATGTATAATCGTATCGTATTTGATTTGGTTGTTGAAAAGTGATTTTTAAACACTTAGAATGTTTTTGGCTTCTGTTTTTGGGTTTTTGCGACACTAAATGCGACACAGTGCTGTGTTCCGCAAAACAAGGCTTGTGTTCCGCAACACAAGGCTTGTGTCTCATTCTGCGACACAATATGCGACACAGTGCTTGTGTCTTATGGTTTATGCGACACAACGCTTGTGTTCCGCAACACAAGGCTTGTGTCTAATAATACGCAACTTAATGCGACACAAAATGCGACACAGTCCTTGTGTCTTATGGTTTATGCGACACAATCCTTGTGTCTTATGGTTTATGCGACACAACGCTTGTGTCTTATGGATTATGCGACACAACGCTTGTGTCTTATGGATTATGCGACACAACGCTTGTGTCTTATGGATTATGCGACACAACGCTTGTGTCTTATGGATTATGCGACACAAGCCTTGTGTCTTATGCTTCTATGCGACACAAGCCTTGTGTCTCATAGATTTTTGGTCTGATGCAACACAAGGGCTGTTTACGTTTTTGGGCTCGATTTTTGGGTCAAACGACCTCGGTTTGACCCGAAACTTTTACACAAGTTCTAGAATGTTATAATGAGTTCATAAAAATTATTAGTTGACGTTTTTAGTGTTCGAGGTGTCGTTTTCTTAAAAGTGACCAAAACCGACATTTCCGTTAACGTGTTCAAAAACGAGTTTAAATTATATATTTGGACATTACTAAGCTAGGGGAACAATAATCTAGCAAAATAATTGTAATCGGAAAAGTCGCGAGTCGCCGGAAAACTTACAAAGTTGTCGGATCGAGATACCGAAAAGATAGAATTGTAGTGCTCGTTGTCGTGATCAACTTCCTCCAAATGAGCTAGGTGATTTAGGGAGTTTTTGTGGTAGTTTTTGGGCTAGAGAGAGAGACCGAGATAGAGAGAGAGTAGAGTTAGAGAGAGAGAGTTGAGAGAAAAGGGGTGGAGTGTGTGTGTGTGTGTATTGTGTATGGAAGAAGAAAGGTGAGGGGGTGTGTCCCCTTGCCTTTGGGCCGGCCATGGTGGGGTCCACCATGTGTGGATCTCACCAAATTTCGTTCCCTCGTGTTTGCGCTCCGTGCGGTGTTCGTTTCCCCGGTCGTTTAAACGTTAAAATCATTTTATACGCGTTTATGTATACGTTTTAAAACATGAAATGTTACTCGATATTTTGTTGGAGTATTTTATCAAAATACTTGTTTTTAAGTTATAAAATATAACTTTGTTTTGTTTTTGTCGGTTGGTCGCGTTTCGTAGAATTCGGTAATGTTTTAAATAAAACGTACGCATTTGTTATATTATAAACATAATATAAATTATAAATTTATGTAATTAAATAATTCCGTATTATTTAATAATTGTTTCACCAACGTCCGTATTTTGTACTTTTGTAATTTCGTACGATTTGAACGAATCGTATACGTGTACATATATATCACCTATATATATATATATATATATAGTAAGTAAGTAACGTATTTAATCATATTTCATATTAAATACAAGTAGTAAGCACATAATTAGGAAAAATTTAAATTGACCCAAATTTTGGGGTTGTTACATTCTCCCTTGTTAGGAGAATTTCGTCCCGAAATTTGCGCGAAGTAGTAATCGGTATCGATTTGAAAAGTTGGTAAAGTGTATCGACCATTTATCCACAGAACATGGTCAGTCGGTAATTATGTGAGAGTGTTAGAGTTCCCGGTCTCAACCAGTGTGAGGTAATTGGGAGCGAAGTTTGTTCGCTGTATTTAAAGTGCAATACAAGTTGCGCTGTCGGGATTCAAGTAGTCAGTCGTTTCCTAATCCCATTGGGTACCTAGGATCTAGGAATGTATACATGGAATATGAGGCAATCAGACAAAAGTAATTTAGGCGAGGGTTTTTGGGAAAATGAGCGTACCCGAGTTGAGCAAGTCAATAAGTCTCGGGTTTTCATCCTCCCTAGCGTTGAGTACATAAGCTCTTCCTCGAGCAGGGTTGTTTTTCAGCTTTGGGCAGTCCTTCCTGAAGTGCCCTGTACCGTTGCACTCATAGCAGGTCTTGAGTGCAGGAGTATCGGTACCAGTAGTGTTGGTTTGGTAATCTTTGGCCAGATGTCCAAATTTCTTGCATTTGGAGCAGGGACAGGAGCCGTTATGGTGCATACTGCATTTGGAGCAGTAGGGTTTGCTCCCCTTGTAAGCCTTTGAGTCATTGGCATTGACAGTTGTATGCTTTTTGTCAGAAGTCTGGTTGGATGAGTTGGGATTGGCTTCCCATTTGCGTTTGTTGTTTGCAGATGGGTTTGAAGTTAGGCCACGGCGAACAGAGTTGGCCGTCACTTCATGAGCCATGCGAATGGCGTTCTGGATAGTACCCGGTTTGGATGAAGTCACTAAGTCTTGGAGTCTTTCAGGGAGTCCGTCGACGTACTTCTCGATCCTCTTGTACTCAGGATCAACCATGGATGGGCATAGGAGTGCTAGTTGGTGAAAACGGTTGGTGTAACCAGTGATGTCGTCACCTTGCATTTTATGGTTCCAGAACTCTACTTCCAGTTGTTTCAATTCATCTCTGGGGCAGTACTCACCCCTCAGCATCTTCTTCAGTTCTTCCCAGGGAAGTTTGTAAGCATTCGCGATACTCACAGTCTGGGCATAGGTGTTCCACCAGGTGAGAGCAGTGTCAGAAAAAGTGCTGGCGGCGAACTTAACCTTGTCCTCCTCAGTGCAGTTGCAGATAAGGAATACCGATTCGATTTTCTCGATCCAGCGTACTAGACCGATCGCTCCTTCAGTACCTGCAAAGCTCAAGGGTTTGCAGTTTTGGAAGTCCTTGTAAGTGCAGAGTTTGGGTGGTGGTGTATTGTTAGCCGTATCTTCGCTACCAGGAGTGGTTGCTCGGATAGCTAAGGCTTGAGCCACACTACGGGCAATCAAACCCGCGATTTCGGCTTCACTAAGCGTGACTTGTCGTCGAGGAGGCATGTTCCTTGAAACAACAAATAAAGAACATGTGAGGGTTTGAACAAGAATTATGATCGTGATGATCGAGTAAGTACAAAGAAACTACGCCAAAGGTTGACACGCTACTAGTTTAACAAAAGTAATAAGATTGTTGAAATTAAAACATACGAGTTCAAAAGATTACAGGCGTTTACAGTTGACAAAAGTGTCAGGAATTTGAACATCCGGACAAGCAAGATAAGTTACAAAATGTGATGGGATTTTAATATAACCATCGGATTAGCGGTCCTAACTAAGACCTATTACATACACGCCTAACTGCTATACAATACGGTCATAGCTATCGTTGGCCTATTCTTGGTGTAGATTGTAGGGGTAGTAACGAGCTTCCAGCATATCTTGGTATCGTCGAAGGGTAGGATAAACCAAAGCATCTCCGGTAGCTTGTAGGTACATCCATTTGATCCATGCTGTTACTCGTTGATTCAGATGATTAGTTACTTCCTTCAAATAGAGAACAGAGTCTCGGATTCGTTCAGGGATGGACCTTTGCAGAATCCTTAACTCCATCTCGTAAGCTTTGCATTTCAGTTGCAGCTCCCAGTTACGACCATCCAGATCTTCAGCCTGATCCCGTACTCTTTCGTACTCTTCAATGTCTACGAGTCAGAAATTGTGATTCTCAAGTCCTTCCACTAGGGCTATCTCTTCATCGAGATACGCGTACTGGATTTGTTCGTCGTTAATTTGTTCGTTGTCTGACGTGTAGTCACATGACGAGAAGTGTGCCATTTCCAGATGAGCAGTTCTACAAAATGGCAAGGAAGGAGTTTCAGCCTTCGGAAGTATGTCGGTATTTGTGAAACCATAAAAGTTGAATAAGGATGGAACGACGAGAATCGAGTTGTCATTATTCGGTGTAAGTTGTAAAATGAATTTCGCAGTTGTCGAGAGAGAGTATCGTATCGGAGAAAGAGGCCTATGTATGTATATATATATATATATATATATATATATATATATATATATATATATATATATATATATATATATATATATATATATATATCACATAACCGCCTAGTGTGTGTCTAGCACAAACAAGTAAAAGTCACGGTTCTCTCAAGGTCAGAGCCAGCTAGTGCATTCCTGTTCAACATAACCCTTTTCAGAACTCACATCATCTTCATTTAATTGTACATAGTTGATCAGGCTATGTTAAATTAAACTTGTATGATGTAATCCTTGAACCAGTTATACCTAATGAGGAATACTGCCTAACGGTCATAGTCTAGGCCCACTAAATGCAACCTAGTTCACTATAACCTTAGGCTCTGATACCAATCTGTAACACCCCCAAATTTGATGGTTTGCGGAAGCGAGTTTTTGAGTGTTACTAATCAATAATCACAAGCACAAAGGATACAGTGAACGACTCTAAATGAGACGTTCGAAAAGTTATTACATTAATACATAAGTAGTTCAAAATACAAGCTCGAGTTTCGAGTAAATTCCTAGAGATTCTAATACATAACAACTAGTACAAAAGTAATGTATAAAAATCTCCAAGCTTGTAAATGCATGCGACTCGAGCTAATAAGCATATCCTGCTGGGCATCCCTACTGATGCTATGTACCTGAGAAGCATTACTAAAACGGTCAACTAAAAGGTTGGTGAATCTCACAGGTTTGTAAGTAAATAGTTTGAACACACAAGTAACAGTTGTATTTGTAAATCATTAGCCAACCAGTAAGTAAGTGGTGGTTGCAGGTCATGCTAACCATTTGATACCCTTGCCATGAGCCACCATAGTTGAAGCTTAACAGTAAGTAAGTAATTGTACCCCCAGTGAATGCTAATCCAAAAGCATTCATATGAAACGAGTAAGAAACGCCTGTTTCTACAGTAACGGTTCGTGGTAGTGCGTGCTACCCCGGGCGGGGATTGTCAGTCCCATATGGATCCATATACTAAAACTCGCGCTTATCCCATAACTAACAACTATGATTCGGAGGCTTTCATTGGATTAAACGAAACTCATGCAATTGGCGTATCCGTAAATCCGTAAGTAAGTAAGTAATGGCCAGTAAGCAAGTAAATCGGTGTGTTCATGTAAAACAAGTAATGCATCTCACCCCTGAGTGTAAAACAGTAAAATAGGGGTTGTGAGACTCACCTGAGTCTAGCAGACAATGCAGTAAGCGAGCAAAGTAGTATCCGAACTAGCAACCCTTAGCGTCCTAATACGCATAATGTTCAGTAAGTAAATGGAATACTTGTAAAGTATCCATGCTAGCTGTTCCCAAACTAGTTAATGTCCATAAGTTGTTTGTATGTTTGTAATTGTTTGTAAATTGTAGTTTGTAGAAAAGTTGTACGGCCCGTTGGTATCGTGAAACACCCCGAAATTTAGAGTCGTTTTTTTTTTTTTTTTTTTCACTAAAACATATTTCTATTGGTCCCAATTCCTGTATTATCATAATTGTATATTATTATTATGATCTGTATCACTTTTAGAACTTTAAAACAAAAGTTGCTGAAATCGACTTATACCCGCCGGGTAGCAGGGTTACCCGCCGGGTACCCATGCCTAGCCGCCGGGTCCCTCCCATTACCCGCCGGGTGAATTAACCTTTTTGACCACAGAGATTTTCTTTCGTTTAAAGGCTTTAGCAGCCGCCGGGTCAGGGTTTAGCCCGCCGGTTTGTTCTTGATTTCCGGTTTACCCGCCGGGTACAGGACTTACCCGCCGGGTAGTCCTGTATTCCAGCAGATCCTGGCCTATTTTCTTACAAACCAAAATGCCTAACTTCAAACGATCATAACTCGAAAATGACAAAGTATTAGAACATGAAATTTTGCAGACACTTATAAAATGACATTCCAAACACTTCCAAATTTTCACTTTTCAAAATTTCACATTTGTTCGGGATTTGGACTAATGACACAAAAACGACCATTTTAACTCTTTTTCTTGATATACCAAATTGCAAACCAATTCAAACCAGATTCTCAAACTTTGACACTTACATTAGCTATGGAAATGAGACTTAAAGCAATGACTACCATTTCCATACTTGCACCATAACTCATTTTAACTCTTTAACTCCATTGGTGCCCATTTAGACACTTTCTTGACCCGTTTAAATCTTCACCCATATAACCACTTATCTAACATTTGAACTTCATCACATTGACTATTCTAAGTCAAACCAAAGTACTATTATCACTAAACTTCAACTTTCAACATTTACATACTTTAACTATACATAATATGAACTAGCTTTAAGTGACAAAACATCATTTTACAACAAAAGGGGTGACTTGTATCAAGAGCATGATATTAAGAGATAGCTTGTTACCGACTAGTACACAAGCTTCACCATTAACCTTTAAGCCGGTCCCTTGCCCAAACCTTCACGCTTACCACTTAATTCACCTAAATATGATAAACTTAAAACAATAAGCACAACGCTTAGTAAGTAAGGGATACTTCAAAAATAACTTAAACACTTAAACAATTAAGGATCCTTAACCACTTCCACAAAGTTAATCACAAGGATTAACTACTTCCACAAGTGACCCTAATGTCATTCCTTGATTAACATCAAACAAATGACATAGAAATCACTACTTCAACAAAATCCCAATACTTACCTTGCTTGAGATTAAAAGAAACACTTGGTCCAACTTGAGCACTTTGATCACCTAATCATGTAAACACATAATTCACATAAAATTACTTAATCACATATTAAGTTCTTGACTTTCAATATATATGTTAATTCATTAACACTTCTTTACCCAATTAACTTGATCCTTGTTTTCTTACTTCTTAGGCTTTCATAATTTCAACATTAGAGGTGATTACATATCACTATTTTCATCACTTTCATATTGATTTTCTTTACAACTTACTAAGTTAACAATAATTATAAGCATAAATTTGATTGTAATAAAACTTTAACATATTAACTTCAATAATCACTTTAACCTCACATATCTATCCTTACTTTATTCAATTCATCATTATATTCAAAGTTTAATCAAAACCCCATGACTAGGGTTTATGGTGAATACCTTAAATCATCAAATTAAACATATAAGAAGAGATATTATACCTTATACAAGCAGAATTAGAGATTAAAACCTTAAACAAACTTAATCCTAGCTTCAATTCTTGATCTCTCTTCCTTTGTCTCTCTCTCTCTCTCGTCGCTTCTCTCTCTCTCTAGTGTTTTCTGTGTATTTCACGTACAGGAACAAGAAAGAGCTGGAAACTTGATTTTAATACTACACCTTGCATTCATACCCTTCTACTTACAGCTTTTACAAGTTTAGTCCCTCCATCCTATCCTTCTTTACATTCTAAGTCCTATTCCCATAAATAACTTGACATATTTAATCCTTTTTAACTAGCTTTTAACTTATAACAAAAACTTAAACACATAATACATTTAATATACATATCTTATAATTTAAGAAGTAAACACATATTATAATATTTAAGACTTACAAATTTAGGGGCGTTACATATCGGAATGTAATAATAATCTCATCTATTATTATTATGCAGTTGTTGTAATCGTATAGTTGTCAAGTACGTTTGTATTGTAACTTGTAACGTTCAAGTAATGTAAATCCGAGTGGGTGTAATCCCCAAGTGTACAGGTGAAATCTCGTATGTGTTCGAGTGTAAGTTCGTATCAGTTAGCGTGTAATCCCACACGTAAGTATTTGGAGTGAACTCATAAGTTCGCATCGGGTGCAATCCCGTGTAGTTGTACAAGTTTAAGTTCGTTGGAGTGTAATCTCCTAAGTATTTTCGAGTGCAGTCTCGTGTGTGTGAGTGAAATCTCACGTTCAGTTAAGTATAATCTTGTACGTATTCGAGTATTTGTGTATACTTCCAAAAGTATAGTATTTTCATGTATAATCGTATCGTATTTGATTTGGTTGTTGAAAAGTGATTTTTAAACACTTAGAATGTTTTTGGCTTCTGTTTTTGGGTTTTTGCGACACTAAATGCGACACAGTGCTGTGTTCCACAACACAAGGCTTGTGTTCCGCAACACAAGGCTTGTGTCTCATTCTGCGACACAATATGCGACACAGTGCTTGTGTCTTATGGCTTATGCGACACAACGCTTGTGTTCCGCAACACAAGGCTTGTGTCTTATAATACGCAACTTAATGCGACACAAAATGCGACACAGTCCTTGTGTCTTATGGTTTATGCGACACAATCCTTGTGTCTTATGGTTTATGCGACACAACGCTTGTGTCTTATGGATTATGCGACACAACGCTTGTGTCTTATGGATTATGCGACACAACGCTTGTGTCTTATGGATTATGCGACACAACGCTTGTGTCTTATGCTTCTATGCGACACAAGCCTTGTGTCTCATAGATTTTTGGTCTGATGCAACACAAGGGCTGTTTACGTTTTTGGGCTCGGTTTTTGGGTCAAACGACCTCGGTTTGACCCGAAACTTTTACGCAAGTTCTAGAATGTTATAATGAGTTCATAAAAATTATTAGTTGACGTTTTTAGTGTTCGAGGTGTCGTTTTCTTAAAAGTGACCAAAACCGACATTTCCGTTAACGTGTTCAAAAACGAGTTTAAATTATATATTTGGACATTACTAAGCTAGGGGAACAATAATCTAGCAAAATAATTGTAATCGGAAAAGTCGCGAGTCGCCGGAAAACTTACAAAGTTGTCGGATCGAGAAACCGAAAAGATAGAATTGTAGAGCTCGTTGTCGTGATCTACTTCCTCCAAACGAGCTAGGTGATTTAGGGAGTTTTTGTGGTAGTTTTTGGGCTAGAGAGAGAGACCGAGATAGAGAGAGAGTAGAGTTAGAGAGAGTTGAGAGAAAAGGGGTGGAGTGTGTGTGTGTGTATTGTGTATGGAAGAAGAAAGGTGAGGGGGTGTGTCCCCTTGCCTTTGGGCCGGCCATGGTGGGGTCCACCATGTGTGGATCTCACCAAATTTCGTTCCCTCGTGTTTGCGCTCCGTGCGGTGTTCGTTTCCCCGGTCGTTTAAACGTTAAAATCATTTTATACGCCTTTATGTATACGTTTTAAAACATGAAATGTTACTCGATATTTTGTTGGAGTATTTTATCAAAATACTTATTTTTAAGTTATAAAATATAACTTTGTTTTGTTTTTGTCGGTTGGTCGCGTTTCGTAGAATTCGGTAATGTTTTAAATAAAACGTACGCATTTGTTATATTATAAACATAATATAAATTATAAATTTATGTAATTAAATAATTCCGTATTATTTAATAATTGTTTCACCAACGTCCGTATTTTGTACTTTTGTAATTTCGTACGATTTGAACGAATCGTATACGTGTACATATATATCACCTATATATATATATAGTAAGTAAGTAACGTATTTAATCATATTTCATATTAAATACAAGTAGTAAGCACGTAATTAGGAAAAATTTAAATTGACCCAAATTTTGGGGTTGTTACACTATTAACCCCTTTCATCTAGTGGATATTATGAATATGAACGGAAGATTTGTAATTTTAATAGATGTGAATGTGGATATGGATATACATATGGATATAGGTTCAGTTGATTCATATCCAATCCATTACCATCTATAATGTCAACGATTTACAAGCTATAAGATGCCGAATGCATAAATGGCAATAATCAGAAATTGGATATGTAGCCCGTCCCCCGGGACTTCAACGGGTCTTATACAACACAAGTTTAGCAAATTTCGAGTAAATTTGAATGCATTCAAAGAGTTTACTTCTATTAATAACGTTTAAACTATTTCTGTATGTCCAGATTTTTATTACCAACAAGGATGAATCTTTAGACTTTATTCAAGGAGTTGGATAAGTAGAAGACAGCTAGCAACCGAAACACATTTACAAACTTACAATATAATTGATTAAAAACGCATATATTAAGTTTCTTATGTCTAGCTACTTTTGATCCATAGATGCGATGTCCTTCGTGCAAACAGAATCAAACTGACAATTATAAAGAATTAAGAACACAAATTAATTTACATAAGAAACTAAAAGTAAATGAATTTCCATTTCCATTGAAAATGTCATATGCAAATCATGTCATATATACATCATATATATTCATTTTCAACTAAGATCATAATTCAATATCTTTTTCATAAATAACCATAAAATAAAATGGTAAACCCTTAGATGTATTTCAAAGCATCATAGCTTTAAATTCATCAAAGTTAAGAACACCATCTCCATTAAGATCAAACTCATTAATCATCCCAACACACTCATCTACACTTCTCGACTCACCAAGTCGATTCAACATCCGATTCAAGCTCTTTGGAGTAATGCAATCGGTCCCATCCATTTCGTACATTCTAAACGCTTTTCTCAAGTCCTCAAGTTTCTCGTCTTCTTTTTCGCTTTCCATCAAACTAACAAAATCGTCAAACCCTAATTGTCCGTTATTTCCGTTCAACGATTCAACCACAACCTCCACCTCTTCGACTAATATTTCTTCATCTGAAATCAATCCAATACGACGTTGCAACTCCAACGGAGAGATCATCCCGTTGCCGTCTTCATCAAAGTGATTGAATACACGTTTGTAATCATTTGATTTGCTCATGATCTTGGAGCTGAGGTTAAGTAGGGTAATTAAGTGATTTTTTGTATAAAAACTAAACAAATGAATTAAGAAATTATAATAATAATGATGATGATATTGTGAGTTGAAGTATGATCGAGTTTATATATAGTTACATATTTTAGTATTTAACGCGTATTTGTTACCGGTGTTGAATTATTATGTGACTTTGAATTAATATGATGCTGATACGAAACGAAATCGATTTGTTTGTGAAATTTACAAGTGCCTTTCGCAAAGGTCAGAAAGTGCAGGGAAAGTGCATAATTAAGATATAAACATATTCTTCACGGAATTGTTTTAACTGACGTTACGTTTATATTCAATAAACGATCGGGCCTATTATATGTAGTTTTAAAGTTTTAATCATAAATAATGACTTCTTTTTTGCAATTCTGGTTTTCCATGAATAATAAATCTTTATCTTATCTTATCTTATCTTATCTTATTATTATATATACAAAGAAAGCCTTAAGCTTCCTTTGCTTGACACATCATCACCATTTCCTTTATTTTTTTTTATCATTTTTTTCAAGATTTATTAAAAAAATATAATATTTATACATTACTTTTTTTATTTTTTTAAATATAAGACATATTTAAAAGTTGTTCCATTTACTCTCCTGTTTCTCTGTTCTAAATCAATTTTATTCACACACACACACACAAAAAAAACAAACTATTTTTACAAGTTATTATAGGCTGAATCTAAACCCACCCCCAAAATTCTGCTCCTACCTCATGGCCCACCATTTTCAGTCTAATTTTATTTAAGTTTGATCTAGTTCAGTACAGAATCAGTTTCAGTTTTAGACTAAACAGAAGGTAGAAATAAAAAAAAAGGGGGTAGGAGCAGAAAAAGAGTGGGCCAGGGGGTATGGTTAGCAGCCCCCGTTATTATATTAAGAAATTTATTTTTAACATAACATAAAGACTCAACTATATCAATATATGTATTCTAACTAATGAAACTACATATAACTCTAATCGAAAATCAATATATAACTTCAATTTTGCTAGATTTCACAAAATGTTTTTGAACATTATAAGTCTTTACATGTCTAAAACTTAACCGTAATCAAGTAAACCAACAAACTTTGTTGGTTATCTTTGCATGTAAAAATTGGTGCTTTGCTAGATTTCACAAATTGTTTTTGAACATTATAAGTCTTTACATGTCTAAAACTTAACCAAGTATACCAACAAACTTTGTTGGTTATCTTTGTATGTAAAAATAAGATATTTATAGATTAAATGATGAATATGGTATTTCAATATTTCTCACCATAGACAAGATATACATAAATAAACTCTTTCCTATATTCACACATCAATTTTGTGACAAGCTATACATCAATTTTGTAAGATTATATCCATAAAACACTATAAAACAATACCGTCAACGAAACTAGATGTGGGTTGTGCATCGCACGACCCTTATTCCTTGCTAGTTTTTATATATAAGGAAGACCACATTCTCATGTCATGTTTTAATGCATTTTGTGTACTTAATTTATTAAATCATTTTTTCTAAATCTTTCTTCTTTATCCTAATTTTTTTATATTAACTCTAATTAATTTTTTTATTCTTGTTATATGTAAAAACAAAATTTCTAAGTTCTTTAGTCTCCACATATAGTCATATTTAGTTAACGCATCATCACTTCATTTCTAGATTTTCAAATTCAATTTCACAAAAAAGAATAAAAGAACCGTTGACCCATTAGTAACTTTGACATAATGGGAATAAAAATCGCAATTTTACATCCAAATTCTAGCAATGCAAAGTACACTCAAATATTGAAAAGTCATTGATTGTAAATTCTAACTTTGAGTTCATATGATCATATCAATAATTTTGCTTTGATCTATGTTTGCTTATTGATAAAAAAAAGGAAAAAAGAAATGGACATTTTAACATTATTGATAGTATATATATATATATATGTACGTACTTGAATGTATATATGTAGCCATGAGTTACTACTTTGATCTTCCTATAAGCTATATTCAATATTAACAAAGAACTAATAATTATTTCATTTTAAAAGCTCATACACGATGATCCTTAATATGGTTACAATATGAGAAAACATAGACATCTATTTTGGAAATTGTAAATAAAGATTATGAATTAGAACCGTTCAATTATTCCCATGGTCATATATACTTGCATAGTAATTGAGTTCAAACAATTTTCAAGGCATTGTTATGCTATCTTATTGTTGAAGATAGGCATCAAGTCAAATGTTATTATTATACTTTTAGAATATGTGTTTTTTTTAATATACGAAAAAGTTAATGTTTTTAGAATATTTTGTAACTTTACCACTTTTAACTATATATACATAAAAATCTCCGAGAAAATATGTTGTTTTAGATCATTTACAAAATAGGGTTGTGCTTAGCACAACCGTCGAGATTTACTAGTTATATAATAAGAAGAACGTTATCTTCTAAAAACTTGACACGTCGTTACATGAGAAATTAACACATCATTTGCTTTTAACCATTTAATGAAAAATCGACCCTTTTATCACTTCCCTAATTTTATATTAAAAAAATTTAATAACGAAAATTGGGCTCTTAAAGATTGATAGCGTGTTTCAAAATTCAAACAATATATTACCTCAACCTCAAGCAAAAATTAACACGTATGTTACTACTCTTAAAAATGTGAACATCAACTGTAGTTTTTTAAGATAAACTTAACATTCAACTTCTTTGTTTAAAACTTAAAACAAAGTAATTCTCTTTAACAAACAAGAAAGTCAATAATAATTTTTCTTCTCCCTCCCACTCTATAATGAAAAAAAATGGAGAGGAGTTTCTCTTTATAAAGTGTTTTTATCAATTTTGTTCAAATTGTATGTGCGGATTAAGTTAAATTTATGGTATTTATATACTCTTTTAATTTCATTGATACAACAATATATAAAATGAATTTTTATGTCTTTTTGTTTGTTTATATCTTTCCTTTCAGGCATGTACCCGGACCGATCAAATGACACATGCAAATAAGTTCTCGCTATACTTAAATTGACGACTTGACATCCTCATTACTTCTTACATTGTGTTTTCGACTTTTCCTTTTTCGTCATGGTTGAATTTAGGTTGGCGGCAAAAGATTGAAGGCATAATTGTGAAGATATTACTAGCTTTGTCAGACACAAAAGTATGTTCATATGCAATGCAAAATGAGATACACAAGTTTCTTATTATTATGCATTTAAAACTAATAGGTTAAAACAGTAACTTTTAAATTATTTTCCGTAATCCTCTAATATATAATTTAGCGCTCAAATCATAGTGAAGAAGAATAGTCGGCTTTGTCAAAATACTGTATTTTGTTAATCAAGAAAATTTTCCTTCAATTCAAAAGATAACTTTCGACATTAACCTGTTCGAGTGCTCTTTTTGCTCAGCTATTAGAATATCTCATTTTATCACTTGTAGTAATTGCAAAATGGTAAGAATAATACGTTGATGAATAAAGTTATTAAGTGATGTTAAGATGACGTCGTCAAAAGTAAGCAGTCCATCTATTATATATAACTAGCATGTATCCGCGAGATGCAATAGGAACAAATTTGAAATCGGTAAAAAAAAAGTGATTAACTGTGGAGATATTGATTCGAATGATACGTGTTAAATCATATATACAATAGTACATGTTTTTGTTTTTATATATAATATTGAGTTTCTTTATATATTTGATTTGTGTTTAATATAAAATAATATGAGTTGTACCTTGTGCATATGTATTGTTTTTAAGTATTTAAGAGAGAAAATATTGTATGCATTATAAGGATTATAAGGATTGTAGATAGATGATAATAGAATAATAGATTCTTTATGTCATTTAAAAGGTTGAACTGCACCATTATTATAGAATTATTGTATTATTAGATTCATTTTCTTTCTTTCAATTACTAATTTGTACATGAGATTTTTATTTATTTTCATCTAACGATAACTTTGAGCATTAAACTTGATGTCGTGCGCCGTGCGTAGCACGGCAATTGAATTTCCTTTAACTAATAAGCATAATAAAACAATCATTAACCAAATGTATTTAATTATTCGTTGGCTTTTTATGTAACCAATTTTACGACTAAACAGTTTAATGTCAAACCACATTGATTTGATGTTTATATCCAAAGTAGGATATAAATTTGAACTAATAATTAGGGAGTAATAGAAAGTGAAACGTGTGTTTAGTTGGTTTTGGAACCTCTACACTAGTGGTGTTCAAAAATATTCATATTCGAATCCGTTACTCGATAACTTGTACTTTTCACTGTCAGTCTTTGAACATTTCTTTAATCGTATCGTTTTTACTCAAATCAGAGTAAAACCCGCTTTTCAATGTCAATGAATGAGCTCACATGAAAGATTGAACTTTTCGATGAAAAGTTTCATGTTTTGAAAACATAGTTCAATGTTCAAAGTCGAGCTACCATCATTACTCTTTTGACGAAAAAGTATGATATCTTTGAGGGGGAGCTCGTATAATTTAAAAATGAAAGTAAATCTAACCTTCATATGTATCTTTTCATAATGTCAATGCATATGTTATGGGGGAATGTTTTTACAAGACTAAAACTTCCAAGTGTTCAAATCTTTGATTTATTCAAAATACTTTGAATGTTCTTCAAACCATTTTTGGTTCTTATCATATCGGTAAAAACTCATCAGAGGCATCCAACCGGCGAATTTAAATCACAATGATGTGAGATCATGATCAAGTCATGATCATTTTTGACAAATGCTTAAATCTACACCGAGTGTTACAGTTTCATCCTCACTTGCAGAAAATAAAAGGAAAGTATCAGGATCAGGGTGGAATACGATACTAGTCACACCACGTGCATGAGCCTTAAAAGAGAACATCCCAACACCATCATCAACGCTCCACAAAACTATGTTAACATTACCTAGGGCAGCTACGAGATATTCAACGGATTCACGACATGTCATAGCCATAGCCTTTACTATAACACCCCTCATTTTATTAAACCATTATAATAATAATTTTGACTCGGAAGCGTATATTTAAAACATATATCATATAAAATGTACATAAATTTGTTTTCAAAACTTGATACCTAATATTACAACAACTGTTACAACAATAATAATAATACACAACGAGGTGTTATGTAATTTCATCATTTTCTTATCAAAATATATCAGAGTTGACGCCTGATTGTCAAACATTCCATCCAGTCCAACTTCTTGCCCACCCGATAATAAATCCATAACCTGAAAGAAGTGTTAATGTGGGGGATTAGCTCAAAGCTAAGTGAGTGAATAAATAATCAACAGCCCAACTTAGCATAGCAACTCTGTTTACAGCCAATCATCATAAACAAATAACATCATGATAAATCGATGGTTCTTGGGGAAACCTTCAGCCAAGAATTCCAACATTAAACACATAACGTCAAAGAGGACCGGTGGTTCTTGAGGGAAACCTTCTCAAAGAACACTTGAAAACCAACTGCAGGCCCATACAGAGGTTTAACCGACTACTTGGTGCTATAACCCAAACAACACAGGCTACGACAATAATACTTGTACTAAGACCCTGTGTTATCCATACAATAGCAAACACAAGCCCAGCCCAATGCTGGCCTCTGAATCAACAATGCCCAAAGGCAATACATCAAGTGATCACATAGCCACATACTCATCATGTATCATATCAGACTAACAGTCTATCAATAGTATTATTATTACACCAAAATAACCATGGCAACTGAATCAATAATAATACGTTTACCCGTTGTAACCAAACTTGTTACAACTAAATTACACTGAGGTTTATAGATCCACTCACCGACACCTCAGTTGTCCACTCAGTAGTCTAATGTCACTGAGTCTTCTCCGTATCTGAGAATACAACAAAATAACACAAGTCAATCACTTGTCTTAGAATTTATATAACATCGTTTCACTATGTTTACATCAACAAATCTCTAAATACTCAAATATCAAATTCCTTGAATTATCACTTAATCATGATTAATTATCATGATACTCATTCTTTCAACTCAATCAAACATATGATTATTAATTTATATCATTTTAATACAAATCATGCCAAGTTTATAAATAATCACCTTAAACATCAAAATTCACAATCACTTATCAAGTTATGATCATTATGATCACAACTTCACATTACTCCACCTTAATCATTGTTAACTAACATAATTAAACCATTAACAAGATTATTAATCTCTAACATCAACAATTCATCAAAATCCCAATATTGGGTCTAATGAATACTTAACCAAATAAGTTGTAACTTTGCTCTTTAATTCCCAATTAAGTGTTCTAATTAGTAAACAATACTAATTTCATCATATAACCCATCCAACTCATCACAATCATCATAATCATCATTCACCTCATGAACACTTAATCAATTTCTTCAATTCTAAGTTAGTGCTTAGGTTATAATCATGAATTAAGCACTAACTAACAACTATATAATCACTACAAGCTTTAATTTCATATTAATCATACTAGTTCAATCAAATACCCAAAAACCCATTTTCTAGGTTTATGAAAATCAAAGAATCAAGACTTACCAAGTGATTAGAAGGATTAAAGGATGATTACTTCACATTTTTGAAGCTTAATTCAAAGTTTTATAGCTCCAATTTCACTCCAAGACTTGGTTTACACTTTCAAAATCGTCCCTGTGCTTATTCTAGGTCAACCGTACCAAAAGTCAGGAAGTAGAAGAAATGATTTCACAAGAATTTGATGTTTGATGATGAATTAGGGTTTGTTTCAAGGTTTTGATCTTCATGGCTTGTAATCGATTTGTACTGGAATGTTTTAGATGTTTAATACGTGTTTTTACACATATATTAGATAATATATGTACTAGTTTTGTCCCCTTTTAGATCTATTGTCTGGAACTTAAAAACCAATTGCGAGACCACTAACTTTTATTTTACCGTCAACTATGTTAATTTAAAACAATTAGTAATTCACTAGTCACAATAAATTATTTGACTCTTTTCCTAATTATTTTCAATTAACACAATGGAACTATTTTTTTGACACACTAAATAATAATTCAAAGTCAGAAAATATTAAAATACTACTAGACCCAAGAAATGGGTGTTACAAATCTCTCCCCCTTAAAGAGATTTCGTCCTCGAAATCTAATCATCGTTAATTAATCTAGGGAGTTTAATCACCTAATACCTCATGTGAGGTTCGGCTCACATTATACTCATTACTATATGCACATAAGATGTACGTACAATTTAAATCTCTTATGCATATCATCTTTATGCATATCTTTTAACACAAAACATGCATACATTACAATATTTTATGTCATTAACTTACACATCACCAGTGTGTATTTCAACTGAATTCACATAAGCACATAAGTTGAGTCTTGCACTCTATTTAAATAGCTATCACAAAATGCAATATCCAGCATAAAGGTAGTATCATTGATAACACGCAAAAAGTCAAGTTTTTATGTGCTATTTTCTCACCCTTTTAGCCCAATTATGGATGAAAACATTTGAAATATACATTTTTATACTAAATTTCATAATGATGGCTAAAATATAGACGATGCTTCAAGAATCAACCAAAAAGACCTAAAAACGAGTAAAATAGAGCACAAACGATCAACGAATCTTCCGTTCACGCATTTAAGCACAATTTAAGCTATACTTGGAATTATGACCTCTAACTTATTTCATTTTTTTCGTTAGAAAATTACGAAACCGTGAGTGCGAGAATCACTTAAAATGGATAAACGACGAAGAAGTTACGCCAAATCGAAGAAACGGAGAACCAACGGACCGAATACGGCTGGACGAAGACCGTATACCGCTGGACCAGACCGTATACGGCTGGACACAGACTGTATATGGCCTGTGTAGACCGTATACGGCCTGTGTCCAGCCGTATACAGCCCAGTCCAGCCATATACGGTTGGTGCCCACCCGTATTTGCTCCATTCCACCCTTATACGGCCAAAACCAACCGTATTCCGTGTTCAGGCAATAAAAATCAGATTTTTTTACGGATGTGCTATACGGTTGTGCATTCGAGGGTTGAAATACGGTTGAAGAATACGGTTGCGCGTCTCTTGTTAATTCAAGGCTTCACCTCATCATTCAACACACTCTACAATCCATCATTCAACACACACTCTCACTCTCTCACTACTCTCTCTCTAGATTTAGGTTTTTATTTCAGTAGTTAGCGGCTAGTTAGTCACGGTATTAACCGGACGAATAGAGGGGTAATATTGTAATATCGCTTGGAGATACTCGAAGTTCTGCTTGTATTCTTTCACGTTGTATTCAGCTACACTCTTATTATGGTTATATCTATCCTTTATCTATTGTTATTATGATGATTGTTATTACTGTTGTCATGCTAGATTTAGGATTGATTGCCATGATTAGCGAGTAGTTATATTGCGTGTTTGCTATGATGTAGTTAGTCGTATTAGTTGGGATGATGTCATTATGAGACAACGGAGGTAACGTTATACGGCTTTCATTTGTATAGCGCCGGAAACATCACGAATGTGTGGAGTACGGAACGTGGAAGCTATGAAAGTCGTGGGCACAATCCGTTGTTGATTAATGTTAAACTATAGTGTGCTGATTCACTTTCTATCTATGATTTTAAACCTCATTTAAACTAAACGCCTTTCAACCAGTAAACGTGATTACGGCCTTAATGATAGGACGTCGCGAACCCTATTCAAAGGTACTTAAACGTAAACATTGCTTTCTGAAATGAACACAGAGTACATCGTCGCCTTGGAAATAATACTCTCTAAATTGAACGTAAAGTACAATGCGACTATGGGATAATGTTTTCTAAATATGAACATAAAGTACACCGGAACTGTGGAAATACTGCTTTCTTATCTTGAACGCAGAGTACACCGTGACTGTGGAAATACTATTTTCTAAATGAACGCAAATATTACTTTGTTAATGAATTATGGATTTATTGGGATTTTAAAGTAAGGGCTGGTTTATATCATAGATGGATAATTACTGTACTTAAATACAAACTTAGTTAATAATTCTAGTGTTCCTTTGTGAAGCAACGTAGGTACCGGCCAAGTACTTGGTAAAGCGGTGGAAACACTTCTAGTGGAGTACAACGTGGATGCCACGGAAATGCTGCCGTTGCTTCACGGTGTGGACCAACGGGGTTACTGTATAAGCAAAGTGGGTACCGTCAATCGGCTAAGTACTTGGTATAGCAATGGAAACACCACTGGTGGAGTACAATGTGGATATCATGGAATAGCCGTTGTTACTCACTGTGTATCATCAAGTGATCAATTATACCTAGACTTTACAAACCCATCGATAGAAAGTGATCAATGCACTCATCAAACCTGGTCTTGAACTTAAATGTTTTGTTTAGATTAGAGTATTTTTGTGGGGTTAAGAAAGGTCGGACATCGAGTTGGTTTGTCACCTTATTCATGCACCCAGGATTAAACTCCATATAAGGGTCACTATACTTTCACCGGTTAGTGTTGTGGGCTGGATAAACTACTCCGATCAGAATCACGATAGCCTAGTTGCTCAGTGACATACTGATCGAGAAATCTATCAGTTGGGAACTAGTGCTTACTCCACTAATACTTGAAATGAACAAAATACAAATCCTTTAAGACCAGTTTATAACTCACACATCATCCCAGTTAAGAAGACTACCGAAGTCATAGCAAACACCCCCTCTAGATTATCTGCTAACTACCTATATTTTATTTTTGCTTTATTTAAATTTTATGCCTAAGTATAACAAAAACCAAACAAAAACCTCCAACTATCTTTTAAAACCATTACTAGTTTGATAGATCGTCTCCTACGTCCAAGATCCATAATACACTGATTCAGAGAACGACCCTAGGTTATACTTATCACTGTACACCCATAGTGATTGAGTATACTTAGGCCCCGCAAATACAAATTTTAAAACTTCACTGATCGTCGGCCTGACTGGTCCGGTTAAGTCCTTCTGACGACGAGGACGGTTCACTCCAAAGGTGAGCTTCACAACCTTACTCTTCGGGCCGCATCAATCATCAACTGTTTAATCACAATAAATACGTATATCACACATTACCCCTGTGAGCAATTCATAAATATAGGTACCCGTTTTCAATTCTTTCCATATACACATATTCAAATGTACATGTTTCTATCTTTTCCCCCTGCACAAATACTGTGCATATACCCTGTCTCTAATGAGTTAAATAATTACTTACATGACCATTTATAACTAGCCACGTAAACATTTTAGAACACATAATCACTTGAAATAAGTGTATCATATGGTCATGTGAACATTTCATGTTTATAACAATGACAAGTGGTAATGAATACAACACCCGCGTATTAGTAATGAAGGTTCAACTTAATCCATAACTAGCAATTTAGCTAATATTCATATATCTCTTTAGCTAACAAGTTGCTAGAATTTCTACTTTTATAACTAGTTAATTGCTGTTTTACAACATATAAACACCACTAAGTTATATGAAACCCTTTACTCAAAAGGAATCCAAAATCATGTAACCTTAATCACATATTAACAAGCAAAGTAGAGGTCAAATTCTGTGAGTAAACTCATAACCACAAAATCATATAATCACATAATCTCTTAGCACCAAATCACATCGGATATGTGCTAAATCTCCATCAATGGGTACTTGACTATATCAGCACACGTACCACATTATTAAAATGTGCTAATCACAAGCACATAATCAATAATATCCACATCAGTCAATCATATCTGGTTGACCTCTACATCGGCTTATTTTATCATTTACTCTTCCATTTTACAAATTACTATTTCACTTTGTCATAAATTATACAACATATACAAAGTTTCAAGTAACTCATCACATATGGAACATACATACCAATTCCATAATTTCAACTAGTACTATCATAATATTTCATTTTAGTCAATCTCTGACTCTTTCTCAATTACAAGTCAACATCTGTTACCCGCTATTTTAAATCACATTAATTTCTCTAGTACTTGGTAGCCTCAACAATTCCATGTGAAATGCATAATATAAATACGTTGGCCAGACGTCGTTATATTATGTCAGGTATACTTCATTTTCAGGCTACTTCATACCATTAATCTCCAAAGTGATTAACCTTTACTGTTACATATATCATTAACAGGAATATCAAATTTTTTGCACACATATAATAACACTTTTGCAGCAGGTTATACGATCAGGTATTGACTTGCTACTATTTTCCATTTATCACTTTGAATGTGAAACTATTCATATAATCAAGCAGGTATGAACAACAGAGACATTTACACTATTTTCACTATCTCATTAGCCTAGGTGTAATGTCTAACACAACCACATCAATCAATAACTTTAGTACATGACACAATGTCAAGCACTAGTGTAGTAATTAATACTAATAGTGCATTGTATAAGATTTAATACTAAGTATATTGTCAATATTATGTGAAATATTCAGCACATTTTCATCCATCTATACTTCTTTAGTTGAATTACAAATGAGCATTTCATATTCCATTACTAAGCAATTGCATTGTAGATTCTTTAGTTGAAAGCTCATGTAATTCTTTTACGAACTCTTATAATACTTTTTTTCTTCCAACAAATTCTAATATTTCATATGATTCAATTACTTAATCGTATTTCAATTAGTCCACATAATTCAATAAATTTTACTAGCCAACTACAACAGTCGGCAACAATTAACGATACTATGTATGCACATACTTTGCAGTTAAATAAACCGCCTGAAAACAACTCACACAATAAAATATGTGGACCTCTTAAAATAAATTTTAATATTGTATTTAGTAATAGGAATGATCCCTGGGCATAAAGAAACAAAAGCCCAATACAAAACGTAAGTTAAAAGTCCGAAATAAGGTCCGAAAAACAATAAAATGTCATTTTCGGGCCCCAAATGACCCCGAAGTCCCCAAAACTGCCAGGGCTCATGGCAAAGCGAAGAGCTTTGACCGTTGGGCCGTTTTTGAGTGACCATGTAAATTTCGTCTTAATTGGACACCGAAATTCTATCATATAATTTCTACGTCAAGCGTTACTTCGAACGTCGTAAAAACTTTTTTTTCCCACTCATTAACGCGATCCAGAACCAAAGCTTGGGATCGCGTTCCACAGTTAAAATCCTTCTGTAACTAAATTGTTCATACAAACGCGATCTGGAGAATTGAACGGGATCGCGTTCAATAGACCAAAAGTTGTCTGATCACGAAATACACATGCAAACGCGATCCTGGAAATTTGGCTGGGATCGCGTTCCCAAGCACAAAAGTAGACTGTGACAGAAATACACGTACGAAAGTGATCCAGAAAACTCATTGGGATCGCGTTCCCAAGTAGAAATCTGAGTTTCAGCAAAACTCGCATTTTTTTTTGCCAATTTCAATCGCTTATAACTTTTTACTCGTTTAGAGTTAGACTCTAAAATTTTGCAGGCACATCCACTATGCCAAAATGAAACTTTCTCTTTTTACACTTTTTCAATTTACACGTTTTACGAAAAAACGGACGTAAAACTCATTTTTTTTTAAAACCATTTTTGACCCATTCTATGAACATACCATAATCCAAACTACTTTGATTCAGACCTGGACACTTTTACCACATTTTTATCACCATATTTATGACCTAAGGCAATAATTACATCCGCCATATCATGACCACAACTTATTGTAGTCGTTTACCCATTAAGTGACCCATTTGGGCACTTAAATGACCCGTTTGAGTTTTAACCCATATGACCACTATTCCAACATCCAATTTACACTTCTTTGACTATTCTAAGTTAAACAAAACTAACGTTCTATTAAAATCTCATTATAGCTATAAAATCTCAATTCTCCCATGGAAACCATTTTGAACCATTTTGGTTGGCACACCAATTTCCAATCCGCATGGTTTCTGACTTTAACCTTTTATCAACATATTTATATATGCATTTGTGACGTGTAGGTATATTTGTCACCCTTATATTCTCATTCTACCATGTTTTAACTCATTAACCCGTTTGGGGGTCCAATTGGACACTTTCACCAAAATCAACAATATTGACTACTTTAATACCAAGTTTCGATCTTTTTCAACTCCATATCATGGATAACATGTCAAGACAACATAATTAACTCAACATACCACTTTTAATACATAGATCATATTTCAACCAAAATCATGATCAATGCTAAACACATAACCACATTTATCACTTTATAGCATAGCCATAACCCAATTTAACGCTACCTCATTTAACTTTGACTTTTCTAAGTCAAAGATACAACTTCCAACCAGTTGACACTTTTTAATTAAAGCAACCACATGATTCCAATCATATTAATTGAGATATACTAACATCTCATTAATTTCACTATAGGGAGTCATATCAATTCAGTCTATCATGCTTTACTATTACACAAAATCAACATAATTAACTATGCTAAACACAAAAACAGCCATTAATGTACATCTTGGGTGGTGCTTTTTAAGTTCGTCATGTTTTGATGTTTTCATTTTTAGGTGTTTGGTTGTTTAAACACATGATGTAATTAGTTCCTAACGACGGTTTTAGTGTATTTTAGTGTTGGCTGTTTGCTTCATTTTGCTTTGGCCCTATAACTGCATTAAGACAAATTATCCGATAGAAGATGAAGACCAAAGAGATTGATAAGAATGCTTAAATAGGTGATATTTTTATGAGATTGTTAAGTCTTGAAACTTCTAAATGTTACTAACAATGTTTTCTTTTGGCAAAAGAAGACCTGATAGTGGGGTCAAGAGCGATTTAAGAGAAGTTTGGACTTGGTTAGTTATGTAGTTTGCCGAACATAGATTTCGGTGGTAGAATTCAATGAAATTCTCTATGCTTGATTGGGATCGGCACAGATCATTAGACTACTCACGTACTTTGCTCACTACTTAATGACAAGCAGTTTAAGAAAGTTGTTAGATGTAAAAAGAAATTTACATTGTTTTGATGAACTAAGCACACAATCAAAGCTTGGTGTTGCAGGTCAATTGGCCTGATTTTACAATCTGAATTGTGCACTCTATAAGTTTCAATCAGTCCAGTCACTACAAAATGGGATACAATGATCAAAGCACAAAAGTTGAATTATTATGTATCTTGTGTATATTGTCTCTGTTTGTACAAGTATTGCTTAAATGGTATCAACTTATACCTTTGTCTTAGGTTTAGTATCTAGACGGCCAGATACAACACCTGCTTTATGCATGCCCCGTACTAGATGAGGGTAAGGGGTCGAACCAGTCACTGGCTGAGTTGACCTGAACCAATCCAAATTTTGTCCCAGTTTTCTGATTATTATATATACAGACAGACATATGTATGACATATAATTTAACTTGTCCAATTGTAAATTATTATTTTTACTTTAATAATTAATTAACTTTGAACTCAAACATTCAATGGATGTTGATCCAATTTGCACAGACGATGGAGTACGTCATGCGAATGATAAATTAGCTTATATATTGTACTTAGGAATTCTAGATTGTAGCAAGTGGATCATGTGATTTCTAAGACCATTGAATGGTAGTATGTATATAATCTCCTCCCATTGTATTGTACTGTAATTCTTTTAAGCTAATAGTTGGTGCATGTTGATTGGCTAATGAAATCCATACCATTAACAAAAATGTTATAACGATACTACAGCTGATTGGGGTCAAATGAGTCGATAGTTGTCCAAATCTGTCAAATGGGTCAAAAGTTGTCCAAATCTTTTAATGTGTACAACCTCTTATATCCGTTACGATACATACTTTTTGTAATTGAATTTAGTATGTGGAACGTTTTAACGAAAAAAAGAGAAAATAGGTGTTTGCGGGTCAAACAAACCCATCTAACCTTATTAGAGAACCTGCCCGACCCATATTTCTATGTCTACAACCGTTTGGTAGGGTACAATGGGCATAACGTCTGCGTAACACTATGCTATTTTTTGTCCAGAAATCAAACAAGGCTTCAGCACAACCTCATGTACTTGGCTGCAATAGCTGACAGTTGTTGTGCCACGGTCGTTACGCAACACAACGGGGTTTTAAATTTATAAAAAGCTGGGGCCTAAATTCTACTTACAGTAGTAAGTATAACTCAGGGTCGTTCTTAAAAATCAACTGTATTGTGAAACAGAGAAATCAGAATGTCCAAATCTGGCTAGTGACGGAAGGTTTTAAAAAGAGTTGAATTTGATGTTTGTTTTGTTTGTTTTTCTAAATTATACTACTAATTAAACTAAACAAGTAAATTATACTAATTAAACTAAGCAATAAAATAAATGGATAGTAGTCAGGATAGAGGAGGTGTTTGTTGTGACTTCGTTAGCCTTTCATTGGGATGATGTTTTAGTTTAAGTTATGAAAACACCTTTTTAAAGATTTGTATTTTATTTGTTTCAAGTATTTGTGGTGTAAGCACTAGTACCCTACTAATTGATTGCTCAATCAGTATGTCACTGAGTAACTAGGCTATCATGATTCTGATCGGAGGAGGCTGCTCAACTCTCAACACTGCCCTGTTACGGAACAGTGACCCTTTTCTGGAATATGAAGATTCCTGGGCGCATGCATAGAGTAACAGACCCACTAATGTTCCGACCGTTCTTAACACCACAGTGATACTTAATTGAATAAAACATTTAAGTTAAGACTTGGTTGGTGTTTGATTACTTTCCATCAATGGTTTTGTAGAATCCAGAGGTGATAGACATATTTGGAATACCAGATGATTCCTCGTCTTCCTTACTGGATTCATAAACTAAGTTTGTATTTAAGATCAAAGATTCTCCATTTATGATTTAAACCAGCCCTCACTTGAATTTGACCAATAAATCCCTAGTTTATTCACAGTGTACAATACTTGATTAGTAGTTCCACGGCTTCAAAACCAGACCATGCCATTTAACATATATATAATTAAGTTGTAGTTTAATCACGGTGTACAATACTTGGTTAGTAGTTCCACAGCTTAAAACCAGACAATGTTATTTGAACACAGATAATTAATTACCCCTGATATGACGTCTTATCAAAAAGGTTTTAATCACGTTTATTGGTGGAAAGACATTAGTTGAATGCGGTTTAAAATCATAGATGGAACGTGTAATCAAAACACCGAGTTTTCATTTATAATATATAGTTGGGAACATTATTCCACAACGGATTATGCCCACGACTTTCATAGCTTCCACGTTCCGTACTCCACACATTCATGATGTTTCCGGCGCTATACAAATGAAAGCCGTATAACGTTACCTCCGTTGTTTCATAATGACATCATCCCAATTAACGACTAACTACATCACAACAAACACATAATATAACTACTCACTAATCATGGCAAGTAATCCTAAATCTAGCATAATAACAATAATAACATGCATCATGATAGATAAGGAAAGATATAAATTTAAATAGCGCGTAGCTTGAATATATGCTGAAAGATTACAACGAGCGGAACCTCCGAAATATCTTCGACAATATTACAAAATGAACCCTCAAAGTATCTTCAACAATATTACAATATTACCCCTCCGTTAGTCTTGGTTAAATATTAACCAAGAACTAACCGACTACTAACCTAAAACTAACCTAACTATATTCTCCTCTAACTCCTAAGAGTAGTGCTAGAGAGAGAATCTAAACTAGAGAGAGAGAGAGAGTATTCTTGAGAGAGAATGAAGAATGAGGTGTGTGGAATGAAGGAATGGAGCCATCTATTTATAGGCTAAGCATAAGATCTCACGTACAAGCACCAAAGCACCAAAATACAAGCGAACGAAGCACAACGGAAGCACACGGGGGGGGTACCAGGCCGTACACGGCCTAGAACAGGCCGTACACTGGCATTTCAGGCCGTACACTGCCATTTCCAGGCCGTACACGGTCTCCTAGGGTCGTGTGCATGGCCGTGTGCATGGTCGTGTGCTGTTTTCGGCTTTCTCGTTTCTTAAATTGCGCGTATCTTCTTCGTTTCTCATCCGTTTGACTTGATTCTTTCGCCTACGGTCTCGTAATTCCGTTACGCTTCTAATGATGCCAAATGTGCCAAATTTGGATGTCTTTAGAGTTGGCGTGTGCGGAATGCCCTTGGTTTGCGCTCAGACGGCTCTGTTTTCTTCGTTCTTTACCCGATCTGCACGATTCTTGATTCTCCACTCTCGTAATTACCTGTGACATCATATGAAATTAATTAAGAACTTGTATCATAAGGGAATCAAAAGAGTGGAAGAATCAGTGATCGAATAATCTGACTCGATTTGCGTGCCTTTTGGACGTTTTTAGCACTTTTTACAGCAATGCTTATAATTTGACCAACTTTGTGAAATTAAGTAAATAAACGTTTAATTCAAGTGTTTTCACCAAGAATTAGGCCAAATGTGCGGGAAATATGTGCCTGAAAACATGACTTTTTAGCACATATCAACAGTCAACCAAAGCAAACACCTATTCATCTTCAGGTAATAATTATAGAATTTTTTGCAGTGACAACATTATCGAGCTATTTTTGTTGATATTTAACATGGTAATGCAGCCATATATGATCACCATTCAGCAACAACAATTGCAAGCACAACACATGGTCCCACAGTCCCATATGATGGCTCAATCACATACATCATTTGCTCAACAGCCACCGTTCATGCAGCATGCCTTACAGAGCCAGCTTGGTGTTGGCTTGACCGGACTCAGTGGGACCAGCATCGAAGGTGAAAGTTCTCGAGTTAGCAAGTCTCTTATTTCAGAGCAAGGAGAAGTCATTGCAGTGCTAAATTGATCTTGAGGTGAAAGTGATGATTTCACAAACTCACATGTAAGCATTTCAACAAACTCACTTGTGTTTAGGTAAATCTCCATTTGTGTTTAGGTTATATGCATAAAATAGGTCACTTGCTGGATGACAGATTATTACCTTCATTTGTTAAGATGTTGGATCTTTCCAAACATCCTTTTCTCTTATTAACAAAATCTACGAGACTTATATCTGAAAGTATATATGTAGCTAATTTTTGGGGATGGGCAACTACTGAAGGGCGATCTGGTCAAAATAGGTTTTTCAAAGAAAAAAAGTCTTTTTCTTCATCTTTTTTATTTTTTTAATGTATTTTGAACTTCAAACCTATTGGTTGAGGTCTTTGGATGACCACCTTTAAGAAAATTTTAACTTATCATTCATTGAATATTCTAATTTGTTCACTTGAAATCCTTTGCAGGTTGGAAGTGATCCTAGACCTGTAATGGGGGAACTTTATAACATGTTTAAAGATGGTGGTGACCCTCAAAGGTATATCTAATGAAATGGTGTACATGTATAATTTCTTTATCTTCTACAAGTATTATCTTTACTAAAGGACAATAAAGCGACTATTTTTATGCGTCATTGTATGCCGGCCTTTATTATGAATATCATGTTTGTATTCAAACGAATTCTATATGCATTTATTAAATTCTTAATTGTGGATGCATCAAAATGTGTAGGTTGTGTAACAGGTGAAAAAACATGTGATTTTTTGGTAAGGATCGGGTCAGGTTAAACCAATACTCTTTTTGTTCCACTGGTTTGAACTTCTATAATTGATAATTAGTAAATGTTGCTTTAGGATTAGTGATGATAACTGGTTTGAGGTTTAAAAGCTGATTTCTTAGCTCATGCCTTAGAAGTAAAAACATTCATATTTTAGTTTCTTATGTATATGACTTATGAGCTCTTGCTATTGATATATTTTAGTCATGTATATTATTGACTTCATATGAATGACTATTTTTTATTTGATCATAGTTATCTTAATGCTGCTCATTGTTACAAAGCACCCAAATAAGATGCTTTTGATGGAAAAGAATATTTTATAATTTGTTCTTGCAGGTGCATTATTATAGTGATTACATATTTGTGAGGGTAGCATGAGAAGCCATAGGTTTACATATATATAAATGGTAGCTTTTTACGTTGAACTACTTAAGGTGCTCCAACTTGGTACAAAACTTTTTAGCCATAGTCTATGAATGGTAGCTTTCTACTCATGTTACATGGTAGCTATCTCTTTACTATTAGATAAACTTGTGTAATGTGGCTTTAAAACACCATCATTTAACTAATTCATTGTGTGGGTCCAATAAAGGTTAATACCATGCATTCTACAAATTTAAACATCAATAGGTCTCTATTTGGTATTATGGGGTGATTCTAAGTGTTTTTGGTTTGTATTCTAAGTATGGACTGAATTTGGTTGTAGCGAGCTACACCATCTTTTTGTCTAAGGTAGCAAACTATGGAAGGATCGGAAGGCTTTCGCACGAGTTCAAGAAGTTTCCAACAGATACAGCCAGGAAAAGTAGAATGTATGTGCTTGTGCCTTTGCATATTGTTTATTACGTAGTTAGTTACTAGAAGTGATAAAATGGGTGGTCAGTCAGATTGGGTAACAATGTAACTTGCCAAATTGGATGGCTGTGTATATCGTTGAAATGGGTTGGATCGAACCAATTGTTTGTCCATGAAAGAGTTTAATACATATATCATTACCAGAGAGTTAGAGTTGGATCGTGCACAAATATAATAGTTAATTTTATTGTGCAGATTTTGAGAGACTTGAAAGATGCTTTCTGGCCATTTCAACTTGACCAAACTAAAAGTCAATTCCTTAGAGTAGCAGAGGCAACAAACTGCTCTGATACATCCGGGAATGTTGACAAAAGGTAGGTAACGTGTCATTGTGCACCCTCTCTTCAATATAGATTCAGTCGTAGGGAAATGTCTCATTACATGTGAATGGGTTAATCCAGGTTTCGTTTTAGCTCTAATGGGTCAAAAGGGTAAAATAAAAAAATTTAGTTCAACGTAAGCTGTTCAAATAGGTTTATAGCCACTAAAATTTTTCATGCATAAAACTTCCAGTCCTTTATTCAAATTGATAGATGATGAATTTGAGTATAAAACTCACTTAATCTTTATTATCATATTTGACCCCAAGGGGTCATATCTATCTATATAATTAAAATTAAGTTCTATATAAAAATTGTATTGGGCCAACCCAGTATCTGACATAAAATTACCAGTTTTTACCTGTTACCCAACCTATCCGACCCACTCATTTTTCACCTCTGACCTGTTGATTCAAAATTCATCGTGATATGTCTTTTCCGTGCCTCCTTTTTAGGCTACTCAAGCTTTTGTTTTGGCTGCTATACTAGCTTGGAACTTGCATTTGCAAAGGCTAATGGACATAGGCTTGAACGTGGAGTTTGGACCAGTGCCAGCTTTGGGGATATAACGCGTGCACTGTCCAGTACATAGTTTTTCGGTTCTTTCTCATACCACGGAAAAGTTGATGTAAAATATGGACATCTTTTATCTATAAATGTACCATATTCGATTTTGCATTTAGATATACTCAGATGTGAGTTTACCGTCATGGTCTTTGCATCCTTACTTGCAAAACTTGGGAAAAAGGAGAAAGCCTATAAATGTTACAATCTTTCGCGTTTTCTTTTACATTCTTTTTCATCGGATCCATAATTTGTTATATCGTTTGAGAATATCTTAATGGGTATCAAGTATCCACATTAATTCCGTGGGATGCCGTTGATAAAAAAAAATAAAAAAAAATTAACCTACTAATTAATGGTCCAGGTTTCCATTTACTTCTAGGTGTTTCAAATTTGCAACCATTTCAACGACTACAAAATTATAACTGGATTAATTGTTTAAGATGTAATATAAACAAATAGTTGTCATCCCATTTAAGAATAATGAGGTTTGGACCAGGAGGTACAGTAGTTGTCTATTGCACCTTAATTCAAAGGAACGGAGAATGAGTCTAATTTATTCTTATAATAATTCTTATTGTGTGGTTTTGCTTCATAACATGCTCTTAAATTTAAAATTTGGCATAGCGTTTAAGATTCCTAAAAAATAAAGATAAGTGGATTGGTCAAGTCCTAGAAATATATTGTTTAAATATTTGCATATAATATATAAGCATACACATTTAACCGACATTATTTTAAAATTAAAATTATTACCTACAACATTCAATCTTATAACACAAAATAAATAAGACATTTTTAGATTAACATAGTACGCATATCTAATATGACCCTTTAGGTTTAATACCAAAATTAAAATCGTATTTTATCTTTATAGATTTTTTATAACATAATATCTAAACAAATATAAATTTAGTCACCCGCGTTGCCGCAAGTCTTTTATCTAGTAAAAATAAAACTAAAATATTGTTATATAGCTCGCTCTCACTTAAGAAAAAATATAAATACAAACATCTCATAAGTTATAGATATTTCCTAATATGGGACCAAATATGAACCATGCGAAATAGAATAAAAAGAAGTTTGAACAATGAGAAGAAGATGTATCCCGAGTACGAGCCCAAAAGAGGTTGGGGAAGCGACCCGGATGCTGCCTTTGAGACTGGACAAAGCAATTTGTATAAGCTTCAAAGCCAGTCAAGGAGTGGGAGACAAGAAGCTGTCGGGAGAGATCCAAGAATAGTTTCAACAGTAGAAATTTTTGTATAGAACTTTTGCTAGTAGTGATTCCCCAGTAGTTTTTTTGTGGATGAACCTAGCTAGTAACTCTAGTTCTTTTGGGTATAGTTTGCTGGGAAACCTTAGTATTAAATAGTAGTTCAAACTTCATTGTTCAAACTTCTGAGATGTTCAAACTGATATTGATAGATGGACATCTCAGAAGTTTGAACAATGACCCAAAAGTAGTTCAATATAACTGTTACTCGTTCATTCAGTTCTAAAAAGATGGGATTTTAAATATTTAAAGAAAAGATATGAAGCACAACAGAAATTTATCCCTATGGGTGATGAGAATGATAAAATCTTTACGACACTTTTTAGAAAAAGACAGAGATCAGGTTTAGGAGCTTTTGAGGAGATGAGAAAGAATAAGAAGGTGGTTATATATGAAAAGGAAAAGGAGGTGCATACTGATGTGCCTTCAACTGCTGAGGAGGAAGAGATAAACCTGAAAGAAATGGTGATACTAGATACAGTCACATGCGAGCCATTAGATGTTGACTATCCCATCATTGATTGGTATCATGATGTTGATGAGCTAAACAGAAGGTGTTACAAAGTTATAAGAGCTGGTGAGGGTACTGAACCTGAAATATATAGAAATTTTACTGCCATGCTCAAGGTGTTCAGGAGAAAGGATTTTGATGAGATGTTTGAGGTTGGAATGAGAAAATATGGAGGAGAGAGAGGATATGATGACAACCATCATCTGTTTGAGCATCTGAGACAGATGTATGTGCCTGAGAGTGGAATGAGAATATTCACGAAGCCATACTCTCCTATCATTGTATGGCACTGCTATGAGAACTGTGGAGTACACTGGTACAATCAACTGGATGTAGGGGTGGGATACTTCTTGATAGGCACTGTTTATCCATGGAGCCTTGAAACAATGATATATATGATGGAATCAATGATTAAGTGCTCCAGTTTAGAAATGGTATCTCAATTGGTAAAAGACATAAAGGAATACATCAGGCAGGTTAAAGAGTCACAAAAGAAAACATGATTCATGATCTACTTGATATAGATTGATTGAGAATGAAAGGATGAAACTTAAGGCTGCTGGAAGAAGCTTAAGTTTAGGGGGTGATTGTTGGGTCAGAATAACCACTGGTGCAGATTGAATATTATTCCAAGTGTTTTCCACTGCTGGGCTAAAATGAAGCAGCAAAGAATCTGATGTATATGATTTTGAATCAGATCCACAAGAAACAGAAAGCATCGTGAAGTGTCTTAACGAGTAAGGATTTTCTCTAACATATAAATCTAGAAATATGCACATCTTATTATCAAAACTAACACAATCGATCTATTCGCTTCATTATTCTCAGTGCATGGAGCGAGATGTATTCCATGTTACCTGGACTACACCTGGGTTGATTATACGTGTAATTAACAAATGGGAAGTTGAGAATTGAATGCGTACACTATGTCATGAAATGGATCTTTGACTTCGTGACCGTCCAACAGTCTGCTTTTCTATCAAACTTAACGTAAGTATTATTTAAGTACATTCGATCTGTTCCTTCATGAATACTTGATTCTTTTTACTTAAATGATTTAGATGCATTTTGAATACTTAACTCCTTATGCTAAAATGTTAATATATATATATATATATATATATATATATATATATATATATATATATATATATATATATATATATGTTGATATGCTAAGTATATGATAGTTACAAAAATATTCAGTGTATACTTTATTCCCTTTACTTAAATGATTTAGATGCGTTTTGATTTTTGATAGCTTAACTCCTTATGGCTTATGCTAAAATGTTAATATATATATATATATATATATATATATATATATATATATATATATATATATATATGGGAAGGTTCAAATGAGAACCAATATAAAGTTGAGAACCTTGAGAACCACAACGGATACATGTTTGTTCACATGTGATTAACTTCAATCATATGTGAACATTGATGTATGTTTATATATATATATATATATATATATATATATATATATATAAGAGATGTTTGATATGCTTAAGTATGATAGTTAAGTATGGTAGTTACAAAAATATTCTGTGTGGGTAATTGGTATGCTTAAGTATGATAGTTACAAAAATATTCAGTGTGGATAATTGGTGGGGTGTGGTATATAATATATATATATATATATATATATATATATATATATATATATAGCAATATAAACATGTATTAGTCATAATCTTTATTTATAAATGTACACAGCAAAATACAAATCTTTCATGCAAGATCAAAATAGCTTGATTGAACATTTTGAGATGCGCCCAATGATGAAATCTCATATTAAATAGTTATCGTGGTGAAGGCAATTAGATTTGTTGAGTTGGCAGTCTTAAATCGATTACCACTTCAAGTTTAAGCAACACCGACTAATATGAGAGCACTTACTGAGGGGCAAGGGCATCTCGACTACTGTTTTATATAATAATGAAATTAGTTTATAGAATTAATATTTATGTGAAACTTTTTTAATTTACAAAACTCACGGTCCACAAAAGAGAACCGTGGACCGGTCACATTATTTTTTTTTATCAAAAAATTTAAGCAGGACCACGGTTCTGAATAATGAACCGCGGTCAGTTAGTTTAACGGTCAATGGTCTTGAACACGGTTTTAAATGATTAACCGTGGTTCGCCTGGTTATTAAACCACGAATTTTCTTACCGTGGTCCTTTTGCTTTGCAAATAGACTTCTCCCCCCTTAGTCCACCTCCCGTTTTCCGTGGTCCATATATGATTTTAATCGTGAGCCATTTGAGATTTTGTAGTAGTGGTAATTAGTATGACGAATACATCCTTGGTGATTCCGAACTAGATAAATAATTATTGTAATGTCATTTTTGAAATCTCTAATTATCAATGCACACGACAATTGAGATGGCGAGAAACATAAAGAATTACAAATTATGGATGACAACTAGAGAAAGATAATACACGTACAAACAGTGGTGGTACCAGAATTTTCTTTTCACGGGGGGCGATTTTAAGATGTTCGTCACATCATGTTTTACATTCCAAATTAAGAATTTTTTTGAGATATACTATTAACTAAATCAAACCAAATTTATATTATCATGAATCCGACCAAACCAAAAACGAAGTCGAATCAAAATGATTCTCAACATGAAAACCCATATTGAAGATTCATAGATTTAGCGATGTGAACAAAGCTTGTTGTTACATGTTTTTTTGTCCGCAATCCAGTCTCTCAAGGTTTCGAACTATTTTACTTCTTTGTTTTGTGAACTATAATACAATTATTTGTGTTTATAGATAATTTTATGGAGTTATATCATGGAAATGAAGAGAAACTATCACTTTCGAAATAGATTTCAAAATCGTGCTTATAGTTGTGGGATTTTTTTTATAACTATTTAAAAATAGGTATACTAAATTAATGAAAACAAAATAAAAATGTAAGAAAGAAGCATGAGTCGAAATAGTATTTTCTCCCCAATTTATATAATAACTACAACATGATAAAATACTACCATTACAAGCATGATTATTGACAAAAAAACAAATGTAAGAAAGAAAATGACCTGTTAGTTAGCCTGCTAAAGAAATAACAACCAGGCTATGTGGATAGAAAGTAACCTTAACAATTACGGAGTATATAACATAGAAGATTACCGAAATGTTAGTGTGGGCGGTGGCCCACATTGCCCACAGCCTGCTACTGCCCCTTCGTACAAACCTTCATGATACAATGAGACCGACTCCTTTAATACTTGGTTTGATGTATTAACTAAAAATGAAAACTAATATACGTAGAATATAAATAAATAAATGAATATTGAAGCATGTTGAGTTCCACACTACACAATGCACCCGAAATAGAAGTCAGACCAAATGAAGTACTGAAGTACAGCATGTGAGGTTCTTCATAACATGGTAGATCGAATCTGGATATTACAATAATACGACTATGATATTACGAACATAGTATAACATCGAAAATAATGTCTGTAAAAACAATATATAATGAAGTAGGTTATTAACTTGTGTATGAAATCAGTTTACTACAAAATTCGTATGAAACCAAGAACGAATCATATCAATATGAAATTTGGTACCTAGTTAAAACTATATGTTTTCCACAACTTTGCAGTTTAAACTTTTTGCTAATTTAGACTCGATATGGATCAAATGAATCATTTAATAAATCTGGACATATTTTACATGAATTTGGGAAATATGATTTTTCACGAAACATATTAAATGAAGTTTAAGTTCAAATCAAGTGAACTTCTCTAATATGCTTGATGATAATAATGATATTAAAATATTTCAAAGAATGATAGCAGACTTGAATAAATAAAAGAAGTGTGAATAAGAAATCTCATAATAGAGATCCGGCCAGATGAATCTATACTTCTATAGCCTAACAAAACTAAAGAAACCTTAGTTGCTAAGTGGAAACGAACAGGCAAAGGGGAAAATTAAAATGGGTTATAAAAATTTTGAAAGTTCTAGTAAGAAAATGGAGAGCATTACTCAAATCTCTATATTCGAATTGCATAATACGCGGAAAAGCGTGATGCAACTAATAAATCTTGACCAAGATTAACAAGGGAAATTTTCGTTTAGAAGAAACCAAAGATCACATACAGGAGAAAGCAAAGAAGAATATTTGATTTATAACTATATACGAATGTTTAAGTCAATTATCGGACGTCTTATAATAGAAAAAAAAAATATACATAATACAATTAAAATTTAAATGATAATAATAGTATAAACCATAGGGTCCCACTTGGATTATTTTATTTTGTAACTATATATGAGTAGTGATTACGAAGTTGGAAAGTTTAGATGGCTACGTACATGAAACTTTCAAGAAGTTTCAACCAGTCAAGGCCAACAATGAGCGTTGAGCATTTGACTAACCTTTAGTTCTTCGATTGTTTTATAAGCTACTTGTTGCTTAAGCATACGTTGATGAACAACATAAGCTCGAGGTCATATGTGATACATGTTGATGTAACCAATTAACAAATAGTTTTGTATAATGTGCATAGTTTTAATGGAACATGACCTCAATATGTAGATTATGTATGAATTTGAACAGTTTGGCTATGGCTTATGCTTTTTCTTTTTCTTTTGAGAGTGTGTGATTATCCTTTAATATAAGTGAGATTGTTATTATCTACTCCGTATTACTTAGTTGAATTCGAGTTAAATGTACATTATCAAATTGAATAATAGTTATTATTATTAAGGGAGATTTACATTCATATCCTTACAAAACTCGATAATTATGTCAATATCCTTTTAAACTTCATAATTACGTTAATATCCTTTTAAACTTTTAAAATACTCATCTATATCCAATTAAAAACAATTGAGTCATAATTATAGTTTAATCATTAAATTTTAATCTAAATATTAATTAACAAATTAAATGCCATTATTGCCCTTCTTCCCCATTAAAAGTACTCAGAAGTAGAATTTTCAAGTGCTCAATTGTAGGGCTAATCAAAATATGAAAAGGGGCAAAATCGATCTAGTCTTCATTACCGTCTGTAAAAGACGATCTAAGAATGTAAGATTCAAAACAAATACATTATCAAAACCAAATGCAATTATAGCATTATAGTGAATAGACATGTTGTATTGTAGTAGTAAACCCAAATTCGGTTAAATAAACCTTTGCCCAATATGATAAATAAAAAATCAAAAATCAATTCTTTCAAATGTTGTTTCTGTGAATCGGAATGAGGATTTTTGAGCCTCGCGTAGTCACGTAACAAGAAGAAAATTCATGGGTTAAAATTCATGGGTTTGTTAAAGTGAAAGACAAGGGTAAGATGGTCCTTTAAGTAGTTAATTAATTATATAGATAAACATTTTAGGATCAAAACAATTAAATAATGATAAAAAAAATTGTTTGGATATATATAAGTATTTTAAAAGTTTGAAAGGATATTGACGCAATTATAAAGTTTAGAAGGATAGTGAAGTAATTATAAAATTTTGTAAGGATATGAATGTAATTGACCCTTATTATTAATTACTCGGTACATGTTATTTTCCTTTTTAAAGAAAATAAAGGTGCCACTCCAAGTAGCTTTACACAATAATAAAATATACCTTTTGATTCGTGGGTTAGAGCACGGGGTGTGGTAACACTGTGTTTACAGTGTTTAGGACACTGTTCTCGAGAATAAAATTCTGTGGTGTGGTAACAGTGTTGTGGACAGTGTTTTGGAATATTTTATTATTTGTTTTCCCAAACGGTACCCACGACCCACTCCAAAATAATGTTTAAAAAATAAAAACGCTCCTCCGGCCCAACGTTTAAATTCACACGCTGCACGAAAAACGCTTCAAAAACGCCGTGAAAAACGACGTGGCGGGGCGGAAAAACGCCGTTCGACGGCGTTTTTGGCGAAAAACGCTGACAAATTGGAACCCACACCGTATGCTCTTAAACTACAACTTTCCGATACAATTTTGTAGTCTAAATTTCATACATATTTATATTTATATTTACATTTACAATTACAATAGACTCATCAGGCGAGCTACTTTTACTATTCATTAGCGAGGATATATCATCTACAGCCCGTTTGGATTTTTGTGTCGTGCATCGCTCTGGCCCAGTGGCCCCACATCTCACACAGCTCACAACTATGATAAAAGTCATCATTTCCCTTTTATTTAGGGTAAATTGATTATGTCGGCCATCTACCCTTATAGTTTGTTCCAAGGTCAGCAACCTACCTATTTTACTGCTAATGTATGCATTTAACTGATAAACCTACCTATTTTACTACTAATGTATGCATTTCTATTTTACTACTAATGTATGCATTTAACTGATAAAATTTGTTTCAATATCGTCTATTTGGTAACCAGCAGCCGGAACAACCAGTAAACTCAATTACATGGCCATTTAACATTTTTAAAAATAGTTACGTGGATTATTTTTGCACATGTGTATGACATATTCAATACTTACGTGGATTTATTATTAAACCTTTAATATCACCGTCATCATCATCTTCAAGGCACAACAGGTGTAAAATCTCAATTGCAAATGCTACTAACCCACACTTAGAGGTGTCGAAAATATCCGAATCCGAAAATCCGATCCGACTTTAATCGGATTTGGGTAAAACGGATTGGATTATTTGGTTAATCGTATCCAAATAACCCGAATCCGAGTAATCCGAATCTTATTTGGATTGGATAACGGATAAATAATTTTGAATTCGGTTAATCCGAATAATCCGAATAACCCGAAAAAGGTACTAAATTTAGAAATATAATTTTATATATATGTTATTTATGATTTATACGAGTATATTTATATACAATCAACATATACATCACTTATAATGATTTATATAAAGCTTTTAGTGTTATTTTGTGAAGTTTAAATTATGTTAAAGACGTGGAAGTTTAAGATATTCTCTTATTTGGATAAAAATGTAATATCCGAATCCGAACCAATCCAATCCGAATCCGTATAAACCAAAACCGAATAATCCGAATCTTATTCGGATTGGATTACGGATAAATTATAAACTTGCAAAATCCGAATAATCCGATCCGAACAACCCGAAATCCGAACAGTTTATCCGAACAACACCCCTACTTGCCAAACTAACATAAACTACCACTCCGATTACAATTAAATTCATCATAATCATAACCCAAGCCTAATTCACCACCACATTCATCTATAATGTCACTTGCAATCTCTAATTGATCATCTAAATACCTATCAAACAAACTCAATTCTTCACCATCGGCGAAGGTACCAACGCTGGCTACGGTTAGGTGGCGGCGATTTCAGCCGGCGATGGTGACGACAGAGACAGAAACGAATCTCGGTTTTCTTCAACCCCGAGATCTAACAAAACCCGTTCAAAATCATGAGATCTAACAAACAAATACAGACATATTAATCACCGATTTAGATTTACAATTTAACAAGATTACTGATTTCAAAACCGCCAAACAATACATGGATGTTTTCCTAAAATCTCTGTCGTAGTTTACTTTCTCGGAGGTGGTGCACTCGAATTTTTCAGTTGGTTAGAGATTTGCAACAGTATATTGTGGCTATGGTGGTCGTTGTTGCCGACGGTGTTCGAACAGAAAGGGGGATACGAGCAAATTTGGACGTTAAATCATTGTTGTGGTACTCTTCATCTTCTTCACATTCCTCGCCGTAACGCTCTTCTTCCACCGGCCGAATTGGATCGACAGTGACGGTGGTAATAACAATGGCAGACGGTGATTGAACATAAGTGAGGTGTTCGATTTTTTTGTTTATTATGTTGCTTGTGTTTTTGTTGGTGTATTTTAACTATGAAAGTGTTTATAGATTGTAACAATCAGATGAATAAAATCATGAATTTAAGAAATTGATGTGTTGCAAGGTTTCGTTTGTTTGTTTGAAATTAGGGAAAGAAAAGTAGATGATGATGAGTTGACTTTGACTTTAATAAAATCGTTATGATTTAAATCCAGGTGATTATACAAGTAGTAAAGAATTGGGAGGTGATCCTCACACACTTACTTTTGGTCCATACACACCATTTATTGTAAACTACCTATTTTACCCTTTTCCCAATTCAAACATTGACACCCACCCTGCCACCCACCTTTGACCGTTTCTCCAAACTCACCTCCATGCACCATTAGTATACCACCACTCCACCATCGCCTAATCTATCTAATCCACCATAAAGTAATAAATACTAAAACATAGTTTGTATTTAGTACGGAGTAATAATTAATCCTTATTACAAAGCAACTATAATTTATTCATTGAGAGCAACAATAAGAAACTCTTTGACCTGCGATTGGGTTTCTAAACCCAGATTTACCAAAGTATGAACAAACCTATACCTACACATCGTAAACGATCTTATAAAAAATAAAATTAAACCCCAGATTCATCCTCAATGGTGAAAACAATTGTAGTATATACACCACATCCAATGCGTATGGATAGTGACATTCGTAATTCGTGGTTCAAATACGTAGCCGGACTTGGTGCCAGTTGCTGGAAGCCCGGAATTATCATCTCCCTTCCTAATTGATGTGGTTTAGTTTGAGTATAGATTTACGAAAATTGAAGCTTTTTTACGATGGTGTAGTTTGAGTTGTGAGATAGAACGATACTAGTTGAGAAAGAAGGGAACATGGTGTCGATTAAAGGTGAAAAAGGGGCGGCGCCGTGACGATGGTCGATTCACCGGAATGTTGAGAAAAATGGGGATGATGGAGAAAAAAGGGGGCTAAAATTAATTTAGCGGAGTTCACTTTTTCTTCTTTCAATTAATTTTGAAGGGTAGATTGGGAAATTTACAATAAATGGTGTGTTTGGATTAAAATTAAGTGTGTGAGGATCACCTCCCTAAAGAATTCTTGTTGGCCTGTGATGTGGACGCGTAATCAGCATTTTCAAATTTTTGCAGGTAAAAATGTGGTTTGTAAGAATTTTAGCACATACTACCCGGTTACATCGCATACATTGATATTTTATGGGGTAGGTTGGCGACTTTGGGACAAATAAGGAGGGTAGATAGCCGACATAATCAATTTACCCTTTTATTTATTTCTCAACAACAACATTAACAATAACAAATACTCCCCCGTCCCATATTTATAGTCCAGTATTCCTTTTATGAATGTCCCAAATTTATTGTCCACTTCCATAAATAGATAAGAATAATGAGATAAAATTCGTTTTTACCCTTAGTGTATAAATGTAAGAAAAAAAAATAGTTAAAAAGTAAAGGGTAAAATTGTCATATTACCGAAAAGTAAGAGAAATGATTATGTTTTCTTAAACTGCGTGTTTTTTGTCTGAGGACAATAAAATTGGGACGGATGGAGTAATAAATATAACATAAGAGAATCTACAATCAAATAAGCTTTTCATAAACTACCAATCTTATAAATCTTCTCCTCTAGTCCTATAAACTTTACCAAGTCCTTATTAGTTCCATAATTGTCTTCTTTTTCAAGTCCATTCAAGTACATACAAGTTCATGTACATGGACATCTAAAAAAATTCTATGGACTTTGCATATGGACATCATCCTACAATGCATGTCAATATGCATAGACTCCATGTCATCTTCACCTAGGCTATGGACTTGGTGTATGGACACCATTATGGATGGTCTAATAGTATAACAATATGATTATTATTATCATTAGTCCATCGCTCTAATTTTTTTAGTCCATATTTAAGTGGGAGAATATCATATATCCCCAATTTAAACACCCTAATTACATATTTACCCACCTAAACCCCCTAATTACATATATCCCCAATCTTAGTTATAAATCCCTCATATTTACCCAATTCTTCAAATTGATGATAATTAATGATTTTAATAATTTTAAATTGATAACTAATGACCTAAAAACCCTATCTATTCTCCTTAAAAGCCACCATGTTTTTTTTTTCCCTTTTTTTTTTTTTTTTACTTTTTTCACCTACTTTTTATATATAGGTTTCCTCTCTGTTGTTAGGATGTATTACTAGTATATCTAGCTAACTTAAAGTGTCTGGATTTGATGTTATTTGATTAGCATCGAGAGTTTGAGACGGTACAAATATTGCCATTTTGTTTAAAACCTAATAGCCTTTACAATATTAAGTTCGAAGGAGCTGTACAATCATATACATAATCGTTAGATATACTGTAAAACAAAATTATATACATATAACTTATTGACAACACGGAGCCGTTATAAAGTTGCAACTATGTCACCAAGTTCTTCCCACCATCACACATAGCATGACCTTAACGTTGAGTTAATGTGCCATATGAACTGAAAATTCAAACACAAGTTATATAGTGCAAAAGGAAGCTTCTTGGTTTGGATAATTAGGCGTCAGATATAGTCTGACTAGTATATTACTCCATATTTGTTAAGGCCGTTAAGCCATGTGAGAATAGATCCTTTATTTGATGGTCATGTATTATTAGTTAAAATAGAGAAGGGTATAATGGTCATTATATTTTTATTTATAAATTTTAAATTATTAATTATGATTAAATTAAAGATTTGGGTAAATATGAGAGATTCATAACTTTTTTTTGAACAGCTGAAAATTTTATTAGAAAGAAACTAGCAAGGAGCTAGAGGATTACAAAATGTTGTCTAACAAAGGATTTTGAATCCATTGATTCTAAGACACATGAGTCTTTCTATTCCTACTAGAAAACCAAAGATAAGAATAACTAATAACGTGATCAAAGAGAGCTCTCCGATGCCAGTCCTTCTTTCCAAAGACGAGTTGATTTCGAAACTTCCAAATAATCCAAAGAGTGACCCCAAAAATAGAATCTAACACCAGCTTCCATGAATTTCTAATATTCATATTATCAAGCCATGAATACACATCCAATAAGGAGTTAACAGAGGTTGGGTAAAGATCTACCCATTTGAAAATAAGATCCCAAATGCTTGTTGTTAGCTCACATGTCCAAAAAAGGTGGTGAGAAGTTTCTGGGAAGTTCAAGCAAATAGGCCAAGTCAAAGAACTTACTTCAATACCTTTTCGGCTAAGATTCCAACGAGAAGGGATACGATCTCTAAGAATTCTCCAGACCAAAATGTTCACTTTCCTTGGAATAGATTTACACCAACGAGTAACGGGGGTTTCAGACGGGAGGAGAAGATGATCGATGTGGAGCCGAGTATGCTTAACAGTGAATTTTTTTTATTAAGAACATGCCATTGCCATTCATCCATTGTTTCTTCTAACTTAACGTTATAAACCAAACTCTGAAGCTCTTCAAGATGACTTCTAGTAATGCCACCAGTTATAGGACGAGACCAATTCCAAATCCATTCACCATTCCATTTCTCACTAACAAGGCAATCTTGGTTTAATTCAAGACGGAAAAGACGGGGGTATTTGATTGCGAGAGGAATGTTATAGATCCAAGTATCACGCCAAAACTTAGTACAAGTACCATCATTCACTTTACGTTTAAGAGTAGAGAATGGGATTATACCTTTCTCATTCAAGCTATTGATCGATTTCACTATACGAGCCCATACACTTGTGCCACGACATTGGGAAAAAAAAGAGGAACCGAGATCCCCCGAATGGCCATGGATATCAGTGACAACTCGCTTCCATAGGGAGTTTTGTTCATGAGTAAATCTCCACCTCCATTTTTGGATTAGCGCTAAATTAAATGCATTTAGACTTCCGATGCCAAGGCCTCCATGAGATTTAGGAGCCATTACCGATTTCCAAGCAACCCATGGAATCTTGGCAGCCTCTTCAGTGCTTCCCCAGAAAAACTTTTATCGAATTTTCTCCAAGGTATTATTAACTTGAGCGGGCATTGGAAAGATTGATAGAAAGTAAATCCCTAGCGATCCTAAAACCGAGGTGATCAAGGTCGATCTACCACCAATGGAGAGCAACTTAGATTTCCACCTAGATAAACGTTTGATGAATTTATCGACGAGAGGAACCCAACTGTTGATCCTTGTCATGTTAGAACCGACCGGTAAACCCAAGTATGAGAAAGGGAGGCATTGGGCTTGGCAACCAGTAACCAAGGCTAAATTGCACACTTCCGAGAATTCCACTCCGACACCAAAAAGGTTGGATTTGTGCAGGTTAATTTTAAGGCCCGATATTTTGTAGAAGCAGTTTAGAAGATTAACCACATTAGAAATATTCTCACAGGACCATTTTCCCAATAATAGCACATCATCCGCAAAAAGTAAGTGAGAAACGTGAATAGAGTGTAACTTAGCACCACAATATAAACCCGCATTGATAGCATCCACAATTGCAACATGCAATCCTTCCATAATAAGAATAAAAAGAAAAGGGGATAGAGGATCACCTTGCCGAAGACCTCGTTGAAGATTGAATTCAATAGTAGGGCTGCCATTTACTAGAATAGAAGCTCTAGCCGATGTTAAACACGCACGAATCCAAGATCTCCAAGTATGCCCAAAACCCATAAAATGTAAAACTTGATCAAGAAAGTCCCATGAAACGGAGTCAAAGGCTTTTTCGAAATCAATTTTAAGAATCATCAACTTCTCTTTCTTTCGTTTATACCAGTCAATGATCTCGTTAACCATAAGGGGGCCATCAAGAATTTGTCTTTGAGAGACAAAAGCTGTTTGTTCGCTACTTATAACTGTTGCTATAACCTTCGAGAGGCGATTGGCAAGAATCTTTGCAATTATTTTGTACTGGGCACCTATAAGGCTAATTGGCCGAAAATCTGGAACCACAAGAGGATTGGCAACTTTAGGAATTAAAGTGATAAACGATGAATTACAACCTGGGGGGATTTTACCAGAATCAAAGAATTCCCGAACATAAGTGATAATATCATTTTTGAGAAAGCTCCAATAACGTTTGTAAAATGCAAACGTAAATCCATCCGGACCCGGAGATTTATCGGAACCACAGTCCCAAATGGCGTTTTTAATCTCAAGCTCTGAAACCGGTTCTTCCAAAAAGGAAGACTGTTGGACATTTAGGGAGTTGTAAGATTCACTACGTCTTAAGACTTTAATTCCTTCAAATCGAGAAAATTTGTCTTGAAAGAATTTAAGAAACACTCCTTTGATGTCATTCGGGTCCGTGATCCATGAACCTTCTTTCATGATACCGTTAATAGCAAGTTGGCGTCTTTTTCTATTGACGATGCCATGAAAAATTTTTGAGTTTTCATCAGCCTCAACTGCCCAATTAACCTTAGCTTTTTGCATGATGTCCGACCGATCCTCATTGTCAAGTTGATGCAGTTTAGTTAAGGATTCTTGCCTATTCTTTTTCAACATATGATCACCTCCTCCTGCTTCAAGAATAGAGTCAGCTTCTGTAATAGAATGCATCAAAAGATCTTTTTCAGCCCCTTTAGTAGCTTTAGAGTTTTTAGCCCAAACTTTGATGATATTTTTGAGGTACTTCATTTTCTCTTTAAACATAATCAGCATATTAGAGTCATCTTTGCATTGAAAACTTTCCCAAGCACTCTTTACAACACTGTCAAACTCAGGATCCTGCAACCAAAAGTTAAAAAGTTTGAATGGGATTGGACCAAAGTCCAAATGTGAATGTTGTAAAATAATGGCCCTATGATCAGAAATCATTCTATCCATGGCAGTGACATGAACATTTGGAATAGCTGTTACAAGGTTTTCAGATATCAGAAACCGATCAAGACGACTAAGTTTCTCCCCATCACTACTTAAACGAGTAAAAGCATGGCCACCCAAAGGGAGATCATATAGGCTGCCCTCGTTAAGAAATTGATTAAAATCATTAGCCGATCTGGAGTTAAAGGAAGATCCAATTCTTTCAGAAGCATAACGAACAACGTTAAAGTCGCCAAAGATGACATAGTTGCCCGGATTAGAAGCCATAAAATGAAGAATGAGCTGCCATAATTCCTGCTTTTTCCGATCCTCTTGAGGAGCATAAACATTAAGCATAAAACATTTGAGGTTCTTAAAACTCCATTCACCTTCTACAACAAGAACATTATCCAAAGTGATAACATGGGCTTTATGAAAGCAAGATGGATCCCAAACCGTAAGTAAGCCTCCCGATCGGCCATTAGAAGGACTGATGGCATAGTCAAATTGGTAATTTCCCCACACACGTTTGATATGCATAAGATCAATATTAGTCAAGTGCGTTTCTTGTATCCCCAAAAAATTAATATAGTGTTTGGAACATGACTGCGAGATAAAGTTACACTTATCCGCCCCCAATCCACAAGAATTAAATGACATAATATTCATTTAGAACCATTATTTGCACTAATGCTATCAATAAATTTCTTTAGGTCTGCTTTGCTTCCTTCCATATCATACCCAAGCACACTCCCCATTTCGATATGTGCGATGAAAGCCTCAATCAAAGAGCCTGTAGTACGGATTGATTTATGAGACTTACCACTTCGAAAATTAGTATCGTTTCTAATAGAGTTACTAGAGGAATGCCAACCTTCTTTTGATTTACCTTGCGAGGGTTTGGAGCTTTGAAATCGGATCCCACCAAAACCAGGTGGTTTGGATGGAGAAGAAGTATCAGCAATGTAACCGTTCTCATTTGAATCATTGCAGTGTGAGTTACTTTGTTTCTCCGAAATAATATTTGTTTGCACTTCCTCTTTTTGCAACATGTAAACTTCATCTGCCCATGTTGGCTCGGCTTCATTAGGTGTAATGTTAGCATCTTTATCTTTTTCAACATCAATAGATGGGCATGAACCTTTCAGTGGAGCAGGTTCCTTTGTTTCTTCATGAATTTCTCCTTCTTCAGGAGATTCCATATCCGGAATGCTACTCTTGTACTCGTCATTGTCCGAGTCTTCACATTCAGTGTCATTAATAGATTCATCCACCATTTCTAAGGAAGGAACCCAACCTGTAAATTCCTTGACACGAACATTATAAGAAACATTTTGAATTAAAACCGAGCAAACCTCTGTGATGGTACCCATTAGTTTCGTTTTGACACAAACTCTTCCAATAGACATATTTTCAGATTGGGGATATTTGTAATTAGGGGGTTTAGGTTGGGAAATATGTAATTAGGGTGTTTAAATTGGGGATATATGATATTCTCCCTATTTAAGTTGTCCCAAATTAATTGTCCACTAACAAATATGAATAAAAATATTTGATCAAACTACTAAAGAATATCATTTTACAGAAAGTAAGTAAAATGATTATATTTTACCCTAACAAAGTAGATAATACTCCATTCGTCTCATATTTATAGTTCATATTTTCTTTTTTGACAGCTTCATCAAATTGACTGTCCACTTCATACTATAAACGGGTATAATTAACTAAATTTCATCTATTACACGTACTTTAATTAATATCTATCCGTGCTAAGTGCTAAGTGCTAACATCGTAAACATTAAAAATAGTTCAGTAATTAAGTTACTTGGAAATAAATGATTTTTTTTTTACAACAATCATCCAACACCTAAAATCCATTTCCTGTCCAATATACAAGGAACCCATGTAGTTCTGCATCTCGGTCCTTCATTCATCAGATTAGAGTTACAGTTCTGATTGTCGTTCATGTTAACCACGACTCTTTCGAAAGAGTTTGGCCCTGGCACCCTGCAACCGAAAAGGCCAGCATGGCAACACCAACATATTCAGAATTGTTATGAAGCAGCTAGATTAATGACAAAAATGAGAAAAGGTAGGTTTTATATCACCAGTTAAAGTGAAAAGTGGATTAAAATACCTGGTGGTTAATTATTTGCACCTCTTCTATCGAAAGTCAAAACACAATATCTCAATAACTACAAAGGAGCACCACCAGTGGAAAAACCATGCAAATTATGCAATTAGTATTTAGTAAGCAAACCAACTTTTGAAATTGCCACCTCTAGGTAGAATCATGGACCAAAAAGTAGAAATGTAGAAACAGAACAAACAATGAACATTGAATCTTATAAACAAAAATATATTCAAATTTCATATTGTCTCACATAACACTTCTGTCCAAGTATATTTGTTAATTGTTATTTAAAGGCTGCTCCATCATTAACCATTAGCATGCACAGCAAACAACTCCCATTTTAGCCTATAAGGGGCTCAGGCATCTACCTCAACTTCCATCATTTGCTGTTCGTTGTCGAGCAACAGTTTCAAGTTTTTTCATGGTTGAAACAAAGATTCCAGCAGAATGCCTCACGTGTTTAGACCGGCCCAGTTTTTGAAAGCAATAAGTGCTTCCATTTTCTTGATACTTCTCTTCCTCAATTTTGACACTTTAAGCTTCTTATGATTCTCCATGAATGCTTGTTTATATCTCCATTTATCTACAAAAATCTTCATCTCTTGAGATTTCTCCACAACTTGCATTACAGCATCAAAGAAACCTCCTTTAACTAAAGCATAAAGCAGAGCATCCACTAAACCATGATCCAATTTAAAACTCTTTTCGCCATTACATGACACCCTTTTCTTAACATCATTCCACATCATCAAAACACTAATATAATTTCCTGCTGTCATGTACCCGTTAACTAAAGAAAGATATGTTTGCTCAGTTGGTTCAAATTGAAGAAACACCATCCTTCTAAAAGTCCTTCTAGCATCTTCCAAACGCCCCGCTTTACAAAATGCATGAATAATTGAATTCCAATCATGGGTCCCGATTTTGACTCTCGGGTCCTCAACTACTTCATCTAAAAAAGCTGCCATTAGTTCGAGCCGATGGTCTTCGGTTAAACCCGTCATTATTGTTAAATAACTCCCCATTAAATCGGATATTCTTGCTTCTCTCATATCTCTAAAAAGAGAAAACGCCGACTGGAAATCTTGACTCGACATAGACACGTCTATTAAAGCATCAAAACTACCAACGTCAAGCTCAAGCCCTAAACTGCACATTTCAGATACTAACTGTGCAGCTTCTGCTGTTCTTTGTTCATTACCATAAGCCTTCAGAATCGACACATAAACTCCAAGCCCAACTGAACCTCCTTGCGCATTCATTTCATCGAGAATGCTATGCGCCTTTTCTAATAATCCGAGATTAACACAAGCCTTTATAACACCATAACCAACAGAGTTTTCAACTATTATATTTGTGGATTCAAACTTTTGAGCTTTAAGTATCAAACTTGCTAAACCCTTAATGCTTCCATGCTCAAGATATCCTTTCGCTATGTTACTGTACGTTTCTTCACTAAAGTTTACACCTTTACCATCTAATTCTCTCAAATTGTTCAAGATTGTACTCGAAACTGATTCTAGATTACCTGATTTCACATACCCAGTAATCAAATTACTAACAAACACTGTCTTATCATCATCAAAACCAAATCTACGTACCAAGTCTTGTAAATTAGTAATCTTTATCTCTAGTCCTTTAATTGCGTACAAATAAGCAAGGCAGCCAAAACTCGTCTGATCAGGTCGAACACCTAACAAAGACATCATATCTAGAACCTTCTGTGACTCAATAACCGATTCGAGCTCGTAACAACAACCCTCCAAAGCAGCATTACAAGCATTCAAATTAGGTCTTAAAAAATCCAACTTTTCCTCATTAGCAACCCTACAATTCTCGTTAAAAACCTCAAAAAAATCACTAAATCTACCATTTTTCCTACTAATTTCCACAACATCACCCCACATACTAAAAGGAACAAAAAATCTATTCTTAAACATACACTTTACTAACACTAAAACAGGTGCACCATTACTACTCTTCATAGAATTCATAAAAACCTCAACTGTTTTATGCTCTAATAAACCTTTATCAGTTTCTAATACAAACATTAAAGTAGCAAAAGCCCTCTTGAGATTATGGGTATCATTATCCGCTAAACATAGATTAGTACTCAATAAGTTGACAAGATTTTTACATGGTAATACAGATGATGATGATGAAAGTGATTTAAATGACTTCCAAGATTCATTTATGTTGTTTTCAGTGAGAGATGATTGAAGGGTGGATTCAAGATTTTGTTGGGTATGTAAAGGTGTTGGCTTTATGGTTGGGGATTGAGAAATTAGGGGTTGTTTGGATTGGGGTTTAGTGACTGAAAAAATTGAAGGCTGTAAGAAGGAATATAGAGAAGGTGGAGATGGGGTTTCTGGTTGTGATGAAAAGTACCGAAGTACAGGGAAAACTCTTCTTTTCCACATTGTTGTTCGCCTGTAAATACTGGATTCAGGAGAATGTATAGAGACATCATATGTATATATATCTGATATTTCATTGTTTAATAATGAATAATAGAATATAATAAACAATGAGCTGGAATAGCTCAGCTTGTTAGAGCGTGTGGCTGTTAACCACAAGGTCGGAGGTTCAAGCCCTCCTTCTAGCGATTGTAGTTTTTATATTTTTTGTCAAATTTAATTTCACAATGCACAAATCTCTCAGACCTCTCTACATGTTGACCGAAATCGAAGGCCCACGTAAGCTTTTTTCAAATCTGATGAACCCCTACCATCAGTTACACCGTAACTTTAATTTTTGGGTCTCACATTTGTCAATTTACTTTAAGTTATATACACACAAAAAGAAAAGAAAAAATAACCGACGCTCCGTCGGATATCTGACGAAGCCAACCGACGGAACCAAACCGACGGACCGTACCATTGGTGTCGGCTTCATCGGTTGGAACCGATGAAAAGCAACGAGGTTGATGGGAGTGCTCTTACCCTTTTAACAATTTTGATTTATTAAAGTTTGGATAATGTACACCTTTTAACTTGGATAATGATATTTCCAACATATTTTTTGATAAATCCACCACACATATGCATTATTTATGTGTACAGTATAACCTGTTAATGCATTGCATTTGTAAAATTATCAAAAATGATGGTGGATATATCAACTCCCTTTTAACTTCCAATGTTTTATTACTCGGCCAAAGAGACATTTGCATTATTCTTTATAAGCATCCATTATTAATACCAATTTAAGAAAAAGTGGCATATATGTTAATCAAATCGCATGAAATAAACAAACCTAGACCCATACGAGATTAACCAAAATAAAGAATGTGTCATCGATACATTAATATTCATTATATAAGGTGTCGTGTCGGAAGCTGGAAATGGAATATGGTGAACTGTCCCCAACAAAAATCGACTTGGGAATGTGGTTATTACGTTATGATGAATATGTTTACCATGATGATGTCTAAGCAAACAAACTTCCCAACTAATGTAATTCTTAAGAAATATGAAAATATAATTTGTTCATTATATATACTTAACTTGTTAATTTAATTTGGTTATAGAATTGGAGAGACACAATGAGTTATTTATACATGGACTTGGACGATGCGGTATATAACGGCTGTAAAAATGTTTACCTATCGTGATTTTAACATGATTTTGTTTATACATTTGCCAATGAGTAGTCTAAGTAAAGACTTGTGCGTTTGCATTCCAACTTCATGTCAGTCCAGTTTCTTCAACGATTTAGATTCTATGCATTCGGAAAGGCTGATAGTGCTAAAAATTTTCTTCACCACTAGAAGCAGTGGTTTTAGTCCCAATTATTGGTAACCACATTTTCCTCACGGATTTTCACCAAAATTTTTTTTTTCGGGATTGACAAAGGCACTTCAAACGTTTAAGAAATCGATGTCCATTACCTGGTTCATGTGTTCTGGTCCAATTTTCAAAACCATGTTTCATACATAATATTTTTACTTATAACCAAAGACAAGTCTTCTTAGGGGCAGTCCCCTAAAATAAAGAGCTACGATAAGCAATTCTAACATATTTCACAAATTAAAACTCTATATTTAGCACTCGGCCCCCTCCCAAATTCGTAAAAAAATCTTAGTAATCACTAATTCTCCTTCAAGTTCTTGTAACATGTTTGGCGGCTTTCACTCCTCGCATGTCTATTTTTCATATGCATTTATAACTTTACACACACACACGTTGGGTTCAGTGGTTCTCTTGTTGGTTTTTATCGCTCATGAATGGAAACAAGTAGTTAAATAGTATAAAGTCAAGTAAAATGCAAAAATGCATGGTGTTTGATTAAATTTGTCTATTTTTAAATTTTTTAGATATTTCCTTATCTATTAAAAACATAACTATGATTAATTTGTTTTAGGATTTTTAGGATTGCATATTTTGTGGTTTAGTACTTCCGTTTAAACATTTATAGTTTCTCGTATCATGAATCACATAATTAAACTATAAAATGGGTCAAGTTTTGCCAGTACATATAACAAAGGCGATTTGTAGTATAATTGTCAAATATATAAATACATTGACGTGTTACCTCAAGGACATCATTCTTTGGTGAAATCTTATCACATGAACTTTCGGCATGAGTTCAACTTATAAGTTAATATTTGTGGATCCTAATTATTTCCTTCCTATCATATTGAGAAATTGTATTCAGTAATTTTTTTTTCTTTTGCACATATGACTATGTGATGTCGTGTAAACGGGGTTATAGTTTCAAAATAGAAATTACCTTACTTGCTAATACACAACTCAGGCAAGAATACCTGATCGCATAATAGTATAGTATGGTAAGTCCGGATCGAACACGAGGAACATATGTCAATTCTAATAAAATGGAAATTGTTTCAAATAATAAAAATAGAACAAATGGGCGTTTTAGTTCCGAAAGAACAATTGACTAACAATTATGAAATATGAATAAAACTTTAACTTAAATAAATAAAAAGAAATAATTTATAAAACAATTAATCAAATAATAATACTTGATTCAAATGATAGAAGAAATGTATTCACTTAGACTACCTTCCTTAGAATCCGGTTATCACTTTATTGATTTGCTCAAACAATGGATTTTATTGCAACAAAACAAACAAGATAACCCCCTTTCCGAGGTAAGTTAATCTAACACAATTAAGAAAGACACAAGGTTGTTTTCAACACGCTAATTGTTCAACTAACGTTGCCCACCGAATTGTGTTCTAAATTAAACATACGCCGTTTATGTGATTTACTTTCACGACTTGAATCAACAAAGTCTATAGCTAGTTACAACTATCTTGTTCGTTAATGATTATTACCAATTATTTACCCCAACCTATCAAACTCAATATATTTAGCAATAATTATCAACCGAAATCAACAATCATCAATAATTTACTACTCAAAAGGAACTCAATCTCAATTAATTAGTAAACCACGTTAGGTAATCACTAATAATCAATTAATAAACAAGGATCATCAAATAAACACACAAACATTCATAAAATCCAATATCTTTCGCAAATCAATAATCAAACCATCATCTAAGTATCATCATCTAAGCAAATACATAAAAGATTTAGCTACTCATGACTTTGCATAAAATCAGAATTGAAAAGATAATCAACAACATAATCAAATGAAAATGAATAACGTATTCAAACCGAGAAACCGAAAGAATGAATAAGCAATTGAAATCCTTCGATCCTTCTTGCTTCTTCCCTTCCAAAATGCTCCAGAAATGGTGCTTGAATGTGTGAAAATCGGCTCAGAGAGATTGTGGTGAGTTCACCCTAAAAATGAGATTAAATGAGATTTAACCTAATTCTGCCGAAACGATCCATCCGCCGGATGGAATTTCCATCCACCGGATGGATGAAAAATACCCAAAGGCTCGGCCCGCGATCTGACAGCTCACTTAATCAATCCAACTGCCGGATGGAATGTTCATCCGGCGGATGGAATTAAAAATCCATATTTCTTCATTTGTTCCAAATATCTTTTTCCTTGCTTCACATCTTTAGCTTCTTTTCTTCAATATTAGCTCGGTTTCTGCTCCTTTATGATCCAAGCTCCAAATAAATTCCTAAATGCAAATACAAATGAATTAAGTATCGAATTCACATAAAATGCATTAGAAATTAATCAAACAAGGGGGTAATTAGTACTATAATCTAGTACATTTTGGCGTTCATCAAACATCCCCCACTTGAATCCTACTTGTCCTCAAGTAGACTATCGATTAAAACTTCAAAACTTTCAATATGAACGACAAACAAAAGCGCAAAAGGACTTACATACTAACTAGCATTCCGCAAACTAAATTTTTATCTTAAAATTGATTATACCTTAAAGCTTAGCAATCAAGAAACTCTCCTAAGAAAACCACTTTCTCATGTATTATTATTAGGCATAAAAGATGATTCACCAGAATTACCGATATTGTTGTTAAACAATCTATAATGCAGAAATTGAGCTTGACTATTATTATTCTGAGCAGGCCTTACCCTTGATTCCCAATAGCAAGATACCCTCATACAACTAACGTGCCACAACCTTCCACATAATGAGCGTTTAATTAAATCAATAATTTTTTAAACCAAGACATTGGTGACAGGTCTGCACCTCAATACAACATAGCGACATAACTTGGTTTTGGTTTTTCAATTCATGAGTCCTTTGTACTCTCTTCTTTCTTTCTTTTTATCAAATATACTAATGGAAACCAGGCTTGTACTTTCGTACAACAGAGGAAACAACACCCAGTATATTCCCAAATGATGATAATTAAGATCCCAAAGATGTGGGCTATAACATGCTATCGCATAAGAATTAAGACTAAGGTCATACCTTACTAAAGATCCTCTTGAGATAATTCCTACTTTATGCATTAATTATTTAATAGCTCAATAACTTTCATATAGATTGCCTATCGATACATCTCATGATGGACTATCTAATATTTAATAATTAAATTCATTTCATCCTTTGAATTCCCAAAATGAGTTACAAGATTGGCTAAACTCTACGCAGAATACATTTTTAAAAGCAAAATTTGGGCTGAAAAATGACTAACATAGAATGCCCTTTAGCTTGAAATTTACCAATATTTACCAATTCATAACTTTGGACAAATAAACTTCTTTTTCCCCATCCCCCACTTAAAAATATGCAATGTCCTCATTGCAGAAAGGAACAATAATATAGGGAATAGAAAAGAAGAACAGAAACTCCCCTGAGCTCTCTTCAAAATATGAGCTAAATTGAATCTTTCCAGCCAACAGCATCTTCTTCCACGAGCTTATTAACACACCAAAAACAAAACAAAATAAATAATTAAGTAAAACAACGGGTTGTCTCCCGAAAGCGCTTTTGTTTATCACGTCGGTAAGCTCGACATTTTGCTCCATGACTTAATTAAGATTCATCTCCAAATCACGTTCGGAGTCCCTTGCATCCCCGTAATACTTCTTCAAACGGCTTCCATTTACCTTGAATGTTGTCCCAGAATGACCTTTCAAGTCAACAGCACCAAAAGGGTAAACCTTTTCGACTATGAAAGGTCCTGTCCAACGTGTCTTCAACTTTCCAGGAAACAAATGCAAACGAGAACTGTATAAGAGCACCTTGTCACCTTTTTTAAAAATCTAAGTGTGGGATTAGCCCAACCTAGAAATAGAACATTAGGGACAATATTCTTTTAAGTGTGGGATAGCAGTAATATTCACTACTGAGGTGCAACATTAAATCTTTTTAGCAAGCTCAGATTTTTAGCAAAATTTTCAAATTTTTGAATCAAGGAAAGTCCAAAAAGGGTATTTCTGGTCAACAAAAGTTCAAAGGTTTGGGAAAGCAACTATGACGGGCAAAACTCTTTGTTAACTTTCAAACTAAGTTTGAAAACAAGCAATCGCATGACTAGGCACTAAACCACCAAAATAAGTGAGGAACTTTTGAGCCATATAAAAGCATTCATCTTTAATGCTTCACTTTTCGATTGTGAGTGTGCCGATGTACGCCTTCTTAAGTTAGAACTTGTTCGAAGAATACATTTCGAGATTACAAAAATGAACGTCATACGTGACGAAGGTGCAATTAGAGGATCTTGACATTCCCTAGGATAAAACCCTCTCACAAAAACCCCTGTTTTCAAAACCTGACCCCGCCAATGCCCACTTTCAACATCGAAGATCATTTAGAAAACCTGTTGAGCCTTAGCCTTTTCGTTTCAAAAACTCACTTCAAAACCAATCCTTCCTTTACATCTCTTGGCCATAGCCTAAGTTTCTGTTCTGTCAGAAGAATTACTGCAAGAAACACACTCTTAGAAGGAATCCTCGAAGGATAAGTATATCATCCACAAAAGGACTCCAAAGGAAAGCATAAACAAAGCTGGCAGAAGAAATCAAAGAACTAAAAACCCAAGGATCATCTAAAGCCAAGGGAAAGTGTGACACCCGTCAAATTAGGACTAGTTTTTAGTTCCTAATCATTTAGAAATACGTGTAATTAGTTCTATGTATTAGGCTAATTGTATGTATCAATATATATATATTGTTGAATATATATCAATACGCGATTTTATTAAATCGTGCAATTATCAAATCGGCCAAATTTCCGATTCATATATATATGGCGTTGGTGAAAAACAATACTCCCTCCGTCCCGGTTTAATAGTCCATTATTTCCATTTTGGGATGTCCCAAATTAATTGTCCATTACCAAATATAGAAAGGTAACATGATTCTTTTTACTATATTGTCCCTACTTTAAAAATTAAATTACAAAAGTGAAAGGAAGTTTAAATTAATTGGTTAGGGGTAAGAATGTCATTGTGGAAAAAGTAACTAATAATTATTGTGTTTATCTTAAACTGCGTGTAATTCTGTCTGGTGACAATTAAATTGGGACGGAGGGAGTATTAAATAATATAGGAATTATTATTTAATATAACTCATTATTTATTATATATTATTTTGATAATATATAAAGTATTCGTATCGTACAAAATCAAAACATTCGTGACAACATTTATAAATAATGTATTATTATTAAAAATGATAATTATTATTTACTTGGATTAAAATAAAGCATATTTCATTTTATTTCATTTTCTATCTATCTGTCTCAATTCTCTCAACTCCCTCTCGGTTCTCTTTCATTCCAAAAACAACAACAACAATAACAATTAACAACAACAAGATAATCATCATCATCACAATCATCATCTTCATCATCAATCGTGGATCATCATCATCAAAATCATTCCCACGGTCACCATTTTAATCGTAAGGAATCGTTAACTTAAACTTTGTAATTCCGTGTTTAAATAACGTATATCATCATGTATTAATGTCAGAATAAGTTGGTTATATGCGAAAATGGTTTTAAATTGGGTTTGGGTGTGATTTGGAACGAACAGACCTGAGCCGGACCTATGAATCCGGCGGATTCAAGGGAATCCGGCGGATTCCTGCCCAGAAAACATGATCCACGCTACATTGTCATGAATACGGTCGGATTCATGGGAATCCGGCGTATTCCCCACAAATGCCACCAATCCGGCGGATTCAAGGGAATCCGGCGGATTCCCCCTTTATATTTCATGATCCAACGGATCAATAAACTAGCCCGGCGAATTCTAGCTAAAACAGAACAATTAAAATTTTGAAAACGTCGACGATTTAACAACTTAAAACATGGTAGCTTCTCGATGAAAAATTTATTGTAACGGATTGGGCTCAAATTCGCTCGGTCACTCAAAAACAACCCAATGGTCAAGGCTAAGTACCTTAGCCTAGTCAGTTTTAGGCCATCCGAAGTCATCTAGGGGTCGAAAATGGCGTATTTTAGTTTTCGGATCCCCGTTTTTCCATAAACTAAAAACTAAAGGTTTACACTAAGTGTCAGACATCGCGACATATTTCATACTTATACGATACAACATTTAAACACTTCAAATATGCTTTTATAAGTTCACAACAAATGAAAGTAGTAATAATAATTGAAGAATTATTATTTCAATCAATCACCAACGATCCGTATACATTTTCACAATTTCAAACATAATCATTAACCAAAGTATTTGGTCATAACTAGTTGAGGGAACAACTAGCATAGATGGTCCGTTGTGTCATCTAATCAATTTAACCTTGCGCGTTTAATACGCCCGGCAGGTTTCAATAATCTAATCATTTATCAAAACCTTGCGCGTCAAAGACGCCCTGCAGGTTTCAGTCGATTGATCGACATCATTGTATTGTGAAACATCAATTGTGCTTACTAGCATCACATTAGGCTCAGGTGAGTCTCATAGCCCCTTTTTAAATGCTTTTACCTAAGGGTGAGATACATGCTCATTTTGTTTTACATCTGAACACAAGTATCAAAACATCGCTATATATTACATGAGTTAAAATCATCTAATCATTTTAAGTCCTCATAGCATAGTTTGGTAATACTTTGTAGCGTGAATGTTAGTGTATGGATCCATATGGGACTGACAATCCCCGTCCGGGTCAGCAAGCACTGACTGGTCAAAACGGACGCATTATCATTTGTTCATACGTATGTTGATTAGGCATACGCATAGAGGCACCCTCGCTCAGGCACTTAATTGTGATCCTGACATCTCAGTTAAGCTCAGACTATGTGCTCATGGCTATATATACATTATATTTGATTAATTTCAAACATCATTATTAAATCTTGTGGTTCATACATCATATCTTATCATTAAACCTGTGAGCTCACCAGCTTTATAGCTGACCTTTTAGCATGTATTCTCAGGTTCTCAGCAGCAGTAGGACTGCCATTCAGGATGCCCATTAGTTCGAGTCGCATACAGACATCAAGAGATTGTCATGCATTACTATATTTTGTATAATTTAGTTATGCCATAGAATCTCTATCATTTGAACTCAAGGGCTTTTGTAAACTATATTATAATGGTGTAAAACCTTTATTTTATCAATGTATTTGTAAACGACGCATGTAGTGGTCGTTCATTATGTAATCTGGTGCTTTGTGTATTGATTAGTCGCGCCCCGAATCGACCCGCTTCCGCATCATAATTTGGGGGTGCGACAGATTGGTATCAGAGACTAAGGTTATAGTGAACTAGGTTGCATTTAGTGGGCCTAGACTATGACCGTTAGGCAGTATTCCTTATTAGGTATAACTGGTTCAGTGATTACACCATATGAGTTTAATTTAACAATAGCTTAGCTAACTATGTACAATTAAATGAATACGATGTGAAAGCTGAACGGGGTTATGTTGAATAGGAATGCGATAGTTGACTCTGACCACGAGAGAAACCGAGACTTATACTTGGTTTGTGCTAGACAATCATTAGGCTATTATGTGATATAGGCGTATATACATACATAGGCCTCATTTATGTACTATCTCATAGGCTATTATATATTGAAGATATATGATTAAGCCCCACTCGCGTATTATCTTCTAAGCTATTATATATATCGAATATATATAGATCACACCCGATAATACACTCGTTAACACTCTCACTACCAAAGACGACAAGTATAAATTACTTTCTTCTATCCCTTTAATACGCACATAACATCTCACAACACAATTCCGCTGTACCATCGTATGTTCGCGAGGAGTATATCATTTCGTACTTCCTCCATCATTCAAATTCTTTGGAATCACAAGTGGAACCTGTTGTTAGAAGGACTATAGGTTCCCATAAGTAGTTGCTTACCCCATCTACTCGCAAACTCGCATCTAGTATGCAACTCTGTTGTTTGTCAAATGTGATTATCACTTGTGTCATTGTATATTACCCCATAAATATATATATGCGTATGTGATGTATCATGTTTTGGTGCAAACAACTCATCCACTCTATTTGCTTTTGTCAGAATCATGCCGCCTAAGAGGAAAGATTTCAGTCAAGCTGAACTCAATGCTGCGGTTACCCGAGCTGTAGCCGAAGCCATGGCTGCTCGAGACGCTCAAAGGAGTACTGAGACAGTCAATACCACTTCTACTCCTGTTATTAAACCTTGTTCCTACAAGGACTTTCTCAGCTGCAAGCCACTCTACTTTAAGGGCACGGAAGGTGCTATTGGCTTAATCCGATGGATTGAAAGAATGGAATCTGTCTTCAGTCTCTGTAACTGTGCTGAAGATAGTAAGGTCAAGTTTGTTGCTTACACTTTTCAAGAAGGTGCACTAACGTGGTGGAACACCCACGCAAACTCTATTGGCGTCGAGATCGCAAACCGACTTCCTTGGCCTGAATTGAAGAAAAAGCTAAGGGAGAAGTACTGTCGAGAGGAAGAACTACACCGACTGGAAGTGGAGTTCTGGTATCTGGCGGTACAAGGGAACGATATTGCTGGGTACACCACCAAGTTCCAGCAATTCGCTCTGTTGTGCCCAGGTCTGGTTGATACGGAGGGAAAAAGTATCAAGAAGTACATTCGAGGCCTTCCGGAGAATATCCAGGGGAATGTCGCCTCAGCTCAACCAACCACTCTGGAAAGAGCTATCGGAATTGCTCATGAACTCATGGCAATGGTTGTCAGCCGTGAGACATCTGTTCCATCTTTTGGTAACAACAACAAAAGAAAGTGGTCTGGGAACACCACTCAAAATCAATCATCATCAAAGAGGTCTGAGTCTGATAAGACCACCAACACTGGTTCTGGTTCCAACAAGGGCTACACTGGAAATAAGCCCTACTGTTCAAAGTGCTACCGTCATCATGATGGTCCTTGCGGTACACCTTGTGGAAAATGTCAAATGTATGGACATTTGACCAAAGACTGTAGGTCTACCACTGTCAACACCAACACCACCACCAGCCAACCAAAGTCCTGCTATGAGTGTGGAGAAACTGGACACTTTAGGAATGAGTGCCCAAAGCTGAAGAACAAGGGTAACAACACTGCGAAGGGAAGAGCTTTCGTTCTGAACTCAGGAGAGGCCCGTCAAGACCCGAATGTGGTCTCGGGTACGTTTCTTCTCAACAATCTTACTGCTTCTGTTCTATTTGATTCTGGAGCAGATAGGAGCTTCATATCTGATGAGTTTAGTCAATTGCTTAACATTGCCCCTATTGCTTTAGATGCTAAGTATATTGTAGAGTTAGCTAATGGTAAACTCATAGAGACCGATAGTGTGATACCTAATTGCACTTTAAATCTATCCGATGAGATCTTCTCTATTGACCTTATACCCGTTGAGATTGGAAGTTTCGACGTCATTATTGGAATGGATTGGTTATCCAAGCACCGAGCTGAAATTGTCTGCTACGACAAAATCGTCCGCATACCTCTTGTCACCGGTAGTACTCTAATCATACAAGGGGAGACAGGTAGGACGAGACTGAATATCATATCCTGCATGAAAACTCGCAAGTACCTTAGGAAAGGGTACCAGGCGATCCTCGCACATGTCTTGGAGAAAAATTCGGAAGAGAAACGACTTGAGGATGTGCCCATTGTAAGAGATTATCCAGAAGTCTTTCCCGAAGACTTACCTGGCCTTCCACCACCAAGACAAGTTGAGTTCTCGATCGATCTCGTGCCGGGGGCAGCACCTGTTGCACGAGCACCATATCGTTTAGCCCCTTCAGAACTTCAGGAGTTGTCTACTCAGTTGCAGGAACTCCTGGATAAGGGATTCATTAGACCGAGTTCTTCACCATGGGGAGCTCCGGTTCTGTTTGTGAAAAAGAAAGACGGTTCATTCAGGATGTGTATCGACTATAGAGAGTTGAACAAGTTGACCGTCAAGAACCGTTACCCACTACCTCGAATTGATGACCTATTCGACCAACTTCAAGGGTCAAGTTTCTATTCAAAGATAGATCTAAGATCAGGTTATCATCAGTTACGAGTTCGTGACATCGACATCCCAAAGACTGCCTTCCGAACTCGCTATGGACATTACGAGTTCCAAGTGATGCCATTTGGTTTGACTAACGCACCGGCAGTATTCATGGACCTTATGAACCGAGTGTGCAAACCATATCTCGACAAGTTTGTCATTGTTTTCATCGATGACATTCTTATTTACTCGCGCAATGAGCAAGAGCACGCGCAACATCTCAAAGTCATTCTAGAGCTTCTTAGACACGAAGAGTTATATGCTAAATTCTCCAAGTGTGAGTTCTGGATGCAAACCGTTCAATTCCTTGGTCATGTGATTGATAGTCAAGGAATTCACGTAGATCCATCAAAGATTGAGGCTATCAAGTGCTGGCAAGCACCGACGACGCCGACCGAAGTACGCCAATTCTTAGGACTGGCAGGTTATTATCGGCGCTTCATTGAGAATTTCTCCAAAATAGCTCAACCTCTCACAATACTGACTCAGAAGGAAAAGAAGTTCGATTGGACTGATAAACAAGAGTCAGCATTTCAGCTATTGAAGCAAAAGCTTTGCAGTGCACCAATTTTATCATTACCTGAAGGCATCGAAGACTTCGTGGTGTACTGCGATGCCTCACACCAAGGTCTTGGTTGCGTGTTGATGCAACGAGACAAGGTTATTGCCTACGCCTCCCGACAACTCAAAGTTCACGAGAAGAACTACACAACTCATGATCTCGAATTAGGAGCCGTAGTGTTGGCACTCAAGATCTGGAGACACTATCTGTATGGCACAAAATGTACCATCTTCACCGATCACAAAAGCCTCCAGCATATATTCGATCAGAAGGATCTCAATATGAGGCAACGTCGCTGGGTCGAGTTACTCACCGACTATGATTGTGAAATCAAGTATCATCCAGGGAAGGATAATGTAGTTACCGATGCCCTAAGTCGCAAAGAGCACACAAAACTACTTCGAGTCCGAGCCCTTAGCATAACCATCCATAATGATCTAATCATTCAAATTCTCACCGCTCAACTCGAAGCATTGAAACCTGAAAACATCAAGGAAGAGGCCTTGCGAAATATGGAGAATCAATTTGAAACCAAACCCAATGGGGTCAAATACTTCGCAAACCAAATCTGGTTACCCAAGTTTGGGAATCTTCGAGACTTTGTGATGGATTAAGCTCACAGTCCAAATATTCTATACATCCTGGATCTGACAAGATGTATCATGGCATCAAGGGATCATACTGGTGGCCAAACATGAAAGCAGAGATTGCCACGTATGTCAGCAAGTGCCTCACATGTTCAAAAGTTAAAGCTGAATATCAGAAGCCCACCGGTTTGCTACAGCAACCGGACATTCCAGAATGGAAATGGGAGCAAATTTCTATGGATTTTATCACTAAACTCCCGAAAACATCAAGTGGTTGCGATACTATATGGGTAATAGTTGATCGTCTAACCAAATCTGCTCACTTCCTTGCCATGAAGGAAACCGACAAAATGGAACGTCTCACACGAATCTATTTGAAGGAGATCGTATCACGACACGGCGTTCCAATCTCAATTATCTCTGATAGAGACAGCCGATTCACATCTAACTTTTGGCAATCATTGCAAAAGTCATTGGGTACTCGTTTAGATATGAGTACAGCCTATCATCCACAAACCGATGGCCAAAGTGAAAGAACCATCCAAACACTGGAAGATATGCTACGTGCCTGTGTAGTTGATTTCGGTGCAAATTGGGAGCATCATTTGCCTTTGTGCGAATTCTCATACAACAACAGCTATCATACCAGCATTGGAGTTGCACCGTTCGAGGCACTGTACGGTCGTAAGTGCCGGTCGCCTATCTGTTGGACCGAAGTTGGAGATAGCCAACTCACTGGTCCGGAAATCATTCATGAAACCACCGAGAAGATCGTTGGTATCCAGCAACGGCTGAAAGCCGCACGTGATCGTCAGAAGAGTTATGCTGACGTGAGACGTAAGCATCTCGAATTCCAGGTTGGAGATCGGGTATTGCTCAAAGTATCACCTTGGAAAGGTGTCATCCGATTCGGCAAACGTGGAAAGTTAAACCCTAGATACATCGGACCTTTTGAGATCCTTGAAAGGATTGGTTCAGTCGCATATCGATTGCAGCTACCTCCAGAGCTCAGTAGTGTGCATCCCACATTTCACGTTTCTAACCTAAAGAAATGCCTGTCCGACGAGACACTCATTATCCCTCTCGAGGAAATTCAAATCGACGACAAACTTCATTTTGTCGAGACACCAGTGGAGGTCATGGACCGTGAGGTCAAACAGCTTAAACGAAGTCGTATCCCAATCGTAAAGGTTCGGTGGAATTCGCGGCGAGGTCCGGAATTCACCTGGGAACGGGAAGATCAGATGCGACTCAAATATCCACATCTATTTTCAGACTCCACTCACGCATCAACTCAAAGCTGAATTTCGGGACGAAATTCTCTTAACAAGGGGAGAATGTGACACCCGTCAAATTAGGACTAGTTTTTAGTTCCTAATCATTTAGAAATACGTGTAATTAGTTCTATGTATTAGGCTAATTGTATGTATCAATATATATTGTTGAATATATATCAATACGCGATTTTATTAAATCGTGCAATTATCAAATCGGCCAAATTTCCGATTCATATATATATGGCGTTGGTGAAAAACAATATTAAATAATATAGGAATTATTATTTAATATAACTCATTATTTATTATATATTATTTTGATAATATATAAAGTATTCGTATCGTACAAAATCAAAACATTCGTGACAACATTTATAAATAATGTATTATTATTAAAAATGATAATTATTATTTACTTGGATTAAAATAAAGCATATTTCATTTTATTTCATTTTCTATCTATCTATCTCAATTCTCTCAACTCTCTCTCGGTTCTCTTTCATTCCAAAAACAACAACAACAATAACAATTAACAACAACAAGATAATCATCATCATCACAATCATCATCTTCATCATCAATCGTGGATCATCATCATCAAAATCATTCCCACGGTCACCATTTTAATCGTAAGGAATCGTTAACTTAAACTTTGTAATTCCGTGTTTAAATAACGTATATCATCATGTATTAATGTCAGAATAAGTTGGTTATATGCGAAAATGGTTTTAAATTGGGTTTGGGTGTGATTTGGAACGAACAGACCTGAGCCGGACCTATGAATCCGGCGGATTCAAGGGAATCCGGCGGATTCCTGCCCAGAAAACATGATCCACGCTACATTGTCATGAATACGGTCGGATTCATGGGAATCCGGCGTATTCCCCACAAATGCCACCAATCCGGCGGATTCAAGGGAATCCGGCGGATTCCCCCTTTATATTTCATGATCCAACGGATCAATAAACTAGCCCGGCGAATTCTAGCTAAAACAGAACAATTAAAATTTTGAAAACGTCGACGATTTAACAACTTAAAACATGGTAGCTTCTCGATGAAAAATTTATTGTAACGGATTGGGCTCAAATTCGCTCGGTCACTCAAAAACAACCCAATGGTCAAGGCTAAGTACCTTAGCCTAGTCAGTTTTAGGCCATCCGAAGTCATCTAGGGGTCGAAAATGGCGTATTTTAGTTTTCGGATCCCCGTTTTTCCATAAACTAAAAACTAAAGGTTTACACTAAGTGTCAGACATCGCGACATATTTCATACTTATACGATAAAACATTTAAACACTTCAAATATGCTTTTATAAGTTCACAACAAATGAAAGTAGTAATAATAATTGAAGAATTATTATTTCAATCAATCACCAACGATCCGTATACATTTTCACAATTTCAAACATAATCATTAACCAAAGTATTTGGTCATAACTAGTTGAGGGAACAACTAGCATAGATGGTCCGTTGTGTCATCTAATCAATTTAACCTTGCGCGTTTAATACGCCCGACAGGTTTCAATAATCTAATCATTTATCAAAACCTTGCGCGTCAAAGACGCCCTGCAGGTTTCAGTCGATTGATCGACATCATTGTATTGTGAAACATCAATTGTGCTTACTAGCATCACATTAGGCTCAGGTGAGTCTTATAGCCCCTTTTTAAATGCTTTTACCTAGGGGTGAGATACATGCTCATTTTGTTTTACATCTGAACACAAGTATCAAAACATCGCTATATATTACATGAGTTAAAATCATCTAATCATTTTAAGTCCTCATAGCATAGTTTGGTAATACTTTGTAGCGTGAATGTTAGTGTATGGATCCATATGGGACTGACAATCCCCGTCCGGGTCAGCAAGCACTGACTGGTCAAAACGGACGCATTATCATTTGTTCATACGTATGTTGATTAGGCATACGCATAGAGGCACCCTCGCTCAGGCACTTAATTGTGATCCTGACATCTCAGTTAAGCTCAGACTATGTGCTCATGGCTATATATACATTATATTTGATTAATTTCAAACATCATTATTAAATCTTGTGGTTCATACATCATATCTTATCATTAAACCTGTGAGCTCACCAGCTTTATAGCTGACCTTTTAGCATGTATTCTCAGGTTCTCAGCAGCAGTAGGACTGCCATTCAGGATGCCCATTAGTTCGAGTCGCATACAGACATCAAGAGATTGTCATGCATTACTATATTTTGTATAATTTAGTTATGCCATAGAATCTCTATCATTTGAACTCAAGGGCTTTTGTAAACTATATTATAATGGTGTAAAACCTTTATTTTATCAATGTATTTGTAAACGACGCATGTAGTGGTCGTTCATTATGTAATATGGTGCTTTGTGTATTGATTAGTCGCGCCCCGAATCGACCCGCTTCCGCATCATAATTTGGGGGTGCGACAGATTGGTATCAGAGACTAAGGTTATAGTGAACTAGGTTGCATTTAGTGGGCCTAGACTATGACCGTTAGGCAGTATTCCTTATTAGGTATAACTGGTTCAGTGATTACACCATATGAGTTTAATTTAACAATAGCTTAGCTAACTATGTATAATTAAATGAATACGATGTGAAAGCTGAAAGGGGTTATGTTGAATAGGAATGCGATAGTTGACTCTGACCACGAGAGAAACCGAGACTTATACTTGGTTTGTGCTAGACAATCATTAGGCTATTATGTGATATAGGCGTATATACATACATAGGCCTCATTTATGTACTATCTCATAGGCTATTATATATTGAAGATATATGATTAAGCCCCACTCGCGTATTATCTTCTAAGCTATTATATATATCGAATATATATAGATCACACCCGATAATACACTCGTTAACACTCTCACTACCAAAGACGACAAGTATAAATTACTTTCTTCTATCCCTTTAATACGCACATAACATCTCACAACACAATTCCGCTGTACCATCGTATGTTCGCGAGGAGTATATCATTTCGTACTTCCTCCATCATTCAAATTCTTTGGAATCACAAGTGGAACCTGTTGTTAGAAGGACTATAGGTTCCCATAAGTAGTTGCTTACCCCATCTACTCGCAAACTCGCATCTAGTATGCAACTCTGTTGTTTGTCAATTGTGATTATCACTTGTGTCATTGTATATTACCCCATAAATATATATATGCGTATGTGATGTATCATGTTTTGGTGCAAACAACTCATCCACTCTATTTGCTTTTGTCAGAATCATGCCGCCTAAGAGGAAAGATTTCAGTCAAGCTGAACTCAATGCTGCGGTTACCCGAGCTGTAGCCGAAGCCATGGCTGCTCGAGACGCTCAAAGGAGTACTGAGACAGTCAATACCACTTCTACTCATGTTATTAAACCTTGTTCCTACAAGGACTTTCTCAGCTGCAAGCCACTCTACTTTAAGGGCACGGAAGGTGCTATTGGCTTAATCCGATGGATTGAAAGAATGGAATCTGTCTTCAGTCTCTGTAACTGTGCTGAAGATAGTAAGGTCAAGTTTGCTGCTTACACTTTTCAAGAAGGTGCACTAACGTGGTGGAACACCCACGCAAACTCTATTGGCGTCGAGATCGCAAACCGACTTCCTTGGCCTGAATTGAAGAAAAAGCTAAGGGAGAAGTACTGTCGAGAGGAAGAACTACACCGAATGGAAGTGGAGTTCTGGCATCTGGCGGTACAAGGGAACGATATTGCTGGGTACACCACCAAGTTCCAGCAATTCGCTCTGTTGTGCCCAGGTCTAGTTGATATGGAGGGAAAAAGTATCAAGAAGTACATTCGAGGCCTTCCGGAGAATATCCAGGGGAATGTCGCCTCAGCTCAACCAACCACTCTGGAAAGAGCTATCGGAATTGCTCATGAACTCATGGCAATGGTTGTCAGCCGTGAGACATCTGTTCCATCTTCTGGTAACAACAACAAAAGAAAGTGGTCTGGGAACACCACTCAAAATCAATCATCATCAAAGAGGTCTGAGTCTGATAAGACCACCAACACTGGTTCTGGTTCCAACAAGGGCTACACTGGAAATAAGCCCTACTGTTCAAAGTGCTACCGTCATCATGATGGTCCTTTCGGTACACCTTGTGGAAAATGTCAAAGGTATGGACATTTGACCAAAGACTGTAGGTCTACCACTGTCAACACCAACACCACCACCAGCCAACCAAAGTCCTGCTATGAGTGTGGAGAAACTGGACACTTTAGGAATGAGTGCCCAAAGCTGAAGAACAAGGGTAACAACACTGCGAAGGGAAGAGCTTTCGTTCTGAACTCAGGAGAGGCCCGTCAAGACCCGAATGTGGTCTCGGGTACGTTTCTTCTCAACAATCTTACTGCTTCTGTTCTATTTGATTCTGGTGCTGATAGGAGCTTCATATCTGATGAGTTTAGTCAATTGCTTAACATTGCCCCTATTGCTTTAGATGCTAAGTATATTGTAGAGTTAGCTAATGGTAAACTCATAGAGACCGATAGTGTGATACCTAATTGCACTTTAAATCTATCCGATGAGATCTTCTCTATTGACCTTATACCCGTTGAGATTGGAAGTTTCGACGTCATTATTGGAATGGATTGGTTATCCAAGCACCGAGCTGAAATTGTCTGCTACGGCAAAATCGTCCGCATACCACTTGTCACCGGTAGTACTCTAATCATACAAGGGGAGACAGGTAGGACGAGACTGAATATCATATCCTGCATGAAAACTCGCAAGTACCTTAGGAAAGGGTACCAGGCGATCCTCGCACATGTCTTGGAGAAAAATTCGGAAGAGAAACGACTTGAGGATGTGCCCATTGTAAGAGATTATCCAGAAGTCTTTCCCGAAGACTTACCTGGCCTTCCACCACCGAGACAAGTTGAGTTCTCGATCGATCTCGTGCCGGGGGCAGCACCTGTTGCACGAGCACCATATCGTTTAGCCCCTTCAGAACTTCAGGAGTTGTCTACTCAGTTGCAGGAACTCCTGGATAAGGGATTCATTAGACCGAGTTCTTCACCATGGGGAGCTCCTGTTCTGTTTGTGAAAAAGAAAGACGGTTCATTCAGGATGTGTATCGACTATAGAGAGTTGAACAAGTTGACCGTCAAGAACCGTTACCCACTACCTCGAATTGATGACCTATTCGACCAACTTCAAGGGTCAAGTTTCTATTCGAAGATAGATCTAAGATCAGGTTATCATCAGTTACGAGTTCGTGACATCGACATCCCAAAGACTGCCTTCTGAACTCGCTATGGACATTACGAGTTCCAAGTGATGCCATTTGGTTTGACTAACGCACCGGCAGTATTCATGGACCTTATGAACCGAGTGTGCAAACCATATCTCGACAAGTTTGTCATTGTTTTCATCGATGACATTCTTATTTACTCGCGCAATGAGCAAGAGCACGCGCAACATCTCAAAGTCATTCTGGAGCTTCTTAGACACGAAGAGTTATATGCTAAATTCTCCAAGTGTGAGTTCTGGATGCAAACCGTTCAATTCCTTGGTCATGTGATTGATAGTCAAGGAATTCACGTAGATCCATCAAAGATTGAGGCTATCAAGTGCTGGCAAGCACCGACGACGCCGACCGAAGTACGCCAATTCTTAGGACTGGCAGGTTATTATCGGCGCTTCATTGAGAATTTCTCCAAAATAGCTCAACCTCTCACAATACTGACTCAGAAGGAAAAGAAGTTCGATTGGACTGATAAACAAGAGTCAGCATTTCAGCTATTGAAGCAAAAGCTTTGCAGTGCACCAATTTTATCATTACCTGAAGGCAACGAAGACTTCGTGGTGTACTGCGATGCCTCACACCAAGGTCTTGGTTGCGTGTTGATGCAACGAGACAAGGTTATTGCCTACGCCTCCCGACAACTCAAAGTTCACGAGAAGAACTACACAACTCATGATCTCGAATTAGGAGCCGTAGTGTTCGCACTCAAGATCTGGAGACACTATCTGTATGGCACAAAATGTACCATCTTCACCGATCACAAAAGCCTCCAGCATATATTCGATCAGAAGGATCTCAATATGAGGCAACGTCGCTGGGTCGAGTTACTCACCGACTATGATTGTGAAATCAAGTATCATCCAGGGAAGGCTAATGTAGTTACCGATGCCCTAAGTCGCAAAGAGCACACAAAACTACTTCGAGTCCGAGCCCTTAGCATAACCATCCATAATGATCTAATCATTCAAATTCTCACCGCTCAACTCGAAGCATTGAAACCTGAAAACATCAAGGAAGAGGCCTTGCGAAATATGGAGAATCAATTTGAAACCAAACCCAATGGGGTCAAATACTTCGCAAACCAAATCTGGTTACCCAAGTTTGGGAATCTTCGAGACTTTGTGATGGATTAAGCTCACAGTCCAAATATTCTATACATCCTGGATCTGACAAGATGTATCATGGCATCAAGGGATCATACTGGTGGCCAAACATGAAAGCAGAGATTGCCACGTATGTCAGCAAGTGCCTCACATGTTCAAAAGTTAAAGCTGAATATCAGAAGCCCACCGGTTTGCTACAGCAACCGGACATTCCAGAATGGAAATGGGAGCAAATTTCTATGGATTTTATCACTAAACTCCCGAAAACATCAAGTGGTTGCGATACTATATGGGTAATAGTTGATCGTCTAACCAAATCTGCTCACTTCCTTGCCATGAAGGAAACCGACAAAATGGAACGTCTCACACGAATCTATTTGAAGGAGATCGTATCACGACACGGCGTTCCAATCTCAATTATCTCTGATAGAGACAGCCGATTCACATCTAACTTTTGGCAATCATTGCAAAAGTCATTGGGTACTCGTTTAGATATGAGTACAGCCTATCATCCACAAACCGATGGCCAAAGTGAAAGAACCATCCAAACACTGGAAGATATGCTACGTGCCTGTGTAGTTGATTTCGGTGCAAATTGGGAGCATCATTTGCCTTTGTGCGAATTCTCATACAACAACAGCTATCATACCAGCATTGGAGTTGCACCGTTCGAGGCACTGTACGGTCGTAAGTGCCGGTCGCCTATCTGTTGGACCGAAGTTGGAGATAGCCAACTCACTGGTCCGGAAATCATTCATGAAACCACCGAGAAGATCGTTGGTATCCAGCAACGGCTGAAAGCCGCACGTGATCGTCAGAAGAGTTATGCTGACGTGAGACGTAAGCATCTCGAATTCCAGGTTGGAGATCGGGTATTGCTCAAAGTATCACCTTGGAAAGGTGTCATCCGATTCGGCAAACGTGGAAAGTTAAACCCTAGATACATCGGACCTTTTGAGATCCTTGAAAGGATTGGTTCAGTCGCATATCGATTGCAGCTACCTCCAGAGCTCAGTAGTGTGCATCCCACATTTCACGTTTCTAACCTAAAGAAATGCCTGTCCGACGAGACACTCATTATCCCGCTCGAGGAAATTCAAATCGACGACAAACTTCATTTTGTCGAGACACCAGTGGAGGTCATGGACCGTGAGGTCAAACAGCTTAAACGAAGTCGTATCCCAATCGTAAAGGTTCGGTGGAATTCGCGGCGAGGTCCGGAATTCACCTGGGAACGGGAAGATCAGATGCGACTCAAATATCCACATCTATTTTCAGACTCCACTCACGCATCAACTCAAAGCTGAATTTCGGGACGAAATTCTCTTAACAAGAGGAGAATGTGACACCCGTCAAATTATGACTAGTTTTTAGTTCCTAATCATTTAGAAATACGTGTAATTAGTTCTATGTATTAGGCTAATTGTATGTATCAATATATATTGTTGAATATATATCAATACGCGATTTTATTAAATCGTGCAATTATCAAATCGGCCAAATTTCCGATTCATATATATATGGCGTTGGTGAAAAACAATATTAAATAATATAGGAATTATTATTTAATATAACTCATTATTTATTATATATTATTTTGATAATATATAAAGTATTCGTATCGTACAAAATCAAAACATTCGTGACAACATTTATAAATAATGTATTATTATTAAAAATGATAATTATTATTTACTTGGATTAAAATAAAGCATATTTCATTTTATTTCATTTTCTATCTATCTATCTATCTCAATTCTCTCAACTCTCTCTCGGTTCTCTTTCATTCCAAAAACAACAACAACAATAACAATTAACAACAACAAGATAATCATCATCATCACAATCATCATCTTCATCATCAATCGTGGATCATCATCATCAAAATCATTCCCACGGTCACCATTTTAATCGTAAGGAATCGTTAACTTAAACTTTGTAATTCCGTGTTTAAATAACGTATATCATCATGTATTAATGTCAGAATAAGTTGGTTATATGCGAAAATGGTTTTAAATTGGGTTTGGGTGTGATTTGGAATGAACAGACCTGAGCCGGACCTATGAATCCGGCGGATTCAAGGGAATCCGGCGGATTCCTGCCCAGAAAACATGATCCACGCTACATTGTCATGAATACGGTCGGATTCATGGGAATCCGGCGTATTCCCCACAAATGCCACCAATCCGGCGGATTCAAGGGAATCCGGCGGATTCCCCCTTTATATTTCATGATCCAACGGATCAATAAACTAGCCCGGCGAATTCTAGCTGAAACAGAACAATTTAAATTTTGAAAACGTCGACGATTTAACAACTTAAAACATGGTAGCTTCTCGATGAAAAATTTATTGTAACGGATTGGGCTCAAATTCGCTCGGTCACTCAAAAACAACCCAATGGTCAAGGCTAAGTACCTTAGCCTAGTCAGTTTTAGGCCATCCGAAGTCATCTAGGGGTCGAAAATGGCGTATTTTAGTTTTCGGATCCCCGTTTTTCCATAAACTAAAAACTAAAGGTTTACACTAAGTGTCAGACATCGCGACATATTTCATACTTATACGATAAAACATTTAAACACTTCAAATATGCTTTTATAAGTTCACAACAAATGAAAGTAGTAATAATAATTGAAGAATTATTATTTCAATCAATCACCAACGATCCGTATACATTTTCACAATTTCAAACATAATCGTTAACCAAAGTATTTGGTCATAACTAGTTGAGGGAACAACTAGCATAGATGGTCCGTTGTGTCATCTAATCAATTTAACCTTGCGCGTTTAATACGCCCGGCAGGTTTCAATAATCTAATCATTTATCAAAACCTTGCGCGTCAAAGACGCCCTGCAGGTTTCAGTCGATTGATCGACATCATTGTATTGTGAAACATCAATTGTGCTTACTAGCATCACATTAGGCTCAGGTGAGTCTTATAGCCCCTTTTTAAATGCTTTTACCTAGGGGTGAGATACATGCTCATTTTGTTTTACATCTGAACACAAGTATCAAAACATCGCTATATATTACATGAGTTAAAATCATCTAATCATTTTAAGTCCTCATAGCATAGTTTGGTAATACTTTGTAGCGTGAATGTTAGTGTATGGATCCATATGGGACTGACAATCCCCGTCCGGGTCAGCAAGCACTGACTGGTCAAAACGGACGCATTATCATTTGTTCATACGTATGTTGATTAGGCATACGCATAGAGGCACCCTCGCTCAGGCACTTAATTGTGATCCTGACATCTCAGTTAAGCTCAGACTATGTGCTCATGGCTATATATACATTATATTTGATTAATTTCAAACATCATTATTAAATCTTGTGGTTCATACATCATATCTTATCATTAAACCTGTGAGCTCACCAGCTTTATAGCTGACCTTTTAGCATGTATTCTCAGGTTCTCAGCAGCAGTAGGACTGCCATTCAGGATGCCCATTAGTTCGAGTCGCATACAGACATCAAGAGATTGTCATGCATTACTATATTTTGTATAATTTAGTTATGCCATAGAATCTCTATCATTTGAACTCAAGGGCTTTTGTAAACTATATTATAATGGTGTAAAACCTTTATTTTATCAATGTATTTGTAAACGACGCATGTAGTGGTCGTTCATTATGTAATATGGTGCTTTGTGTATTGATTAGTCGCGCCCCGAATCGACCCGCTTCCGCATCATAATTTGGGGGTGCGACAGATTGGTATCAGAGACTAAGGTTATAGTGAACTAGGTTGCATTTAGTGGGCCTAGACTATGACCGTTAGGCAGTATTCCTTATTAGGTATAACTGGTTCAGTGATTACACCATATGAGTTTAATTTAACAATAGCTTAGCTAACTATGTATAATTAAATGAATACGATGTGAAAGCTGAAAGGGGTTATGTTGAATAGGAATGCGATAGTTGACTCTGACCACGAGAGAAACCGAGACTTATACTTGGTTTGTGCTAGACAATCATTAGGCTATTATGTGATATAGGCGTATATACATACATAGGCCTCATTTATGTACTATCTCATAGGCTATTATATATTGAAGATATATGATTAAGCCCCACTCGCGTATTATCTTCTAAGCTATTATATATATCGAATATATATAGATCACACCCGATAATACACTCGTTAACACTCTCACTACCAAAGACGACAAGTATAAATTACTTTCTTCTATCCCTTTAATACGCACATAACATCTCACAACACAATTCCGCTGTACCATCGTATGTTCGCGAGGAGTATATCATTTCGTACTTCCTCCATCATTCAAATTCTTTGGAATCACAAGTGGAACCTGTTGTTAGAAGGACTATAGGTTCCCATAAGTAGTTGCTTACCCCATCTACTCGCAAACTCGCATCTAGTATGCAACTCTGTTGTTTGTCAATTGTGATTATCACTTGTGTCATTGTATATTACCCCATAAATATATATATGCGTATGTGATGTATCATGTTTTGGTGCAAACAACTCATCCACTCTATTTGCTTTTGTCAGAATCATGCCGCCTAAGAGGAAAGATTTCAGTCAAGCTGAACTCAATGCTGCGGTTACCCGAGCTGTAGCCGAAGCCATGGCTGCTCGAGACGCTCAAAGGAGTACTGAGACAGTCAATACCACTTCTACTCATGTTATTAAACCTTGTTCCTACAAGGACTTTCTCAGCTGCAAGCCACTCTACTTTAAGGGCACGGAAGGTGCTATTGGCTTAATCCGATGGATTGAAAGAATGGAATTTGTCTTCAGTCTCTGTAACTGTGCTGAAGATAGTAAGGTCAAGTTTGCTGCTTACACTTTTCAAGAAGGTGCACTAACGTGGTGGAACACCCACGCAAACTCTATTGGCGTCGAGATCGCAAACCGACTTCCTTGGCCTGAATTGAAGAAAAAGCTAAGGGAGAAGTACTGTCGAGAGGAAGAACTACACCGACTGGAAGTGGAGTTCTGGCATCTGGCGGTACAAGGGAACGATATTGCTGGGTACACCACCAAGTTCCAGCAATTCGCTCTGTTGTGCCCAGGTCTAGTTGATATGGAGGGAAAAAGTATCAAGAAGTACATTCGAGGCCTTCCGGAGAATATCCAGGGGAATGTCGCCTCAGCTCAACCAACCACTCTGGAAAGAGCTATCGGAATTGCTCATGAACTCATGGCAATGGTTGTCAGCCGTGAGACATCTGTTCCATCTTCTGGTAACAACAACAAAAGAAAGTGGTCTGGGAACACCACTCAAAATCAATCATCATCAAAGAGGTCTGAGTCTGATAAGACCACCAACACTGGTTCTGGTTCCAACAAGGGCTACACTGGAAATAAGCCCTACTGTTCAAAGTGCTACCGTCATCATGATGGTCCTTTCGGTACACCTTGTGGAAAATGTCAAAGGTATGGACATTTGACCAAAGACTGTAGGTCTACCACTGTCAACACCAACACCACCACCAGCCAACCAAAGTCCTGCTATGAGTGTGGAGAAACTGGACACTTTAGGAATGAGTGCCCAAAGCTGAAGAACAAGGGTAACAACACTGCGAAGGGAAGAGCTTTCGTTCTGAACTCAGGAGAGGCCCGTCAAGACCCGAATGTGGTCTCGGGTACGTTTCTTCTCAACAATCTTACTGCTTCTGTTCTATTTGATTCTGGTGCTGATAGGAGCTTCATATCTGATGAGTTTAGTCAATTGCTTAACATTGCCCCTATTGCTTTAGATGCTAAGTATATTGTAGAGTTAGCTAATGGTAAACTCATAGAGACCGATAGTGTGATACCTAATTGCACTTTAAATCTATCCGATGAGATCTTCTCTATTGACCTTATACCCGTTGAGATTGGAAGTTTCGACGTCATTATTGGAATGGATTGGTTATCCAAGCACCGAGCTGAAATTGTCTGCTACGGCAAAATCGTCCGCATACCTCTTGTCACCGGTAGTACTCTAATCATACAAGGGGAGACAGGTAGGACGAGACTGAATATCATATCCTGCATGAAAACTCGCAAGTACCTTAGGAAAGGGTACCAGGCGATCCTCGCACATGTCTTGGAGAAAAATTTGGAAGAGAAACGACTTGAGGATGTGCCCATTGTAAGAGATTATCCAGAAGTCTTTCCCGAAGACTTACCTGGCCTTCCACCACCAAGACAAGTTGAGTTCTCGATCGATCTCGTGCCGGGGGCAGCACCTGTTGCACGAGCACCATATCGTTTAGCCCCTTCAGAACTTCAGGAGTTGTCTACTCAGTTGCAGGAACTCCTGGATAAGGGATTCATTAGACCGAGTTCTTCACCATGGGGAGCTCCTGTTCTGTTTGTGAAAAAGAAAGACGGTTCATTCAGGATGTGTATCGACTATAGAGAGTTGAACAAGTTGACCGTCAAGAACCGTTACCCACTACCTCGAATTGATGACCTATTCGACCAACTTCAAGGGTCAAGTTTCTATTCGAAGATAGATCTAAGATCAGGTTATCATCAGTTACGAGTTCGTGACATCGACATCCCAAAGACTGCCTTCCGAACTCGCTATGGACATTACGAGTTCCAAGTGATGCCATTTGGTTTGACTAACGCACCGGCAGTATTCATGGACCTTATGAACCGAGTGTGCAAACCATATCTCGACAAGTTTGTCATTGTTTTCATCGATGACATTCTTATTTACTCGCGCAATGAGCAAGAGCACGCGCAACATCTCAAAGTCATTCTGGAGCTTCTTAGACACGAAGAGTTATATGCTAAATTCTCCAAGTGTGAGTTCTGGATGCAAACCGTTCAATTCCTTGGTCATGTGATTGATAGTCAAGGAATTCACGTAGATCCATCAAAGATTGAGGCTATCAAGTGCTGGCAAGCACCGACGACGCCGACCGAAGTACGCCAATTCTTAGGACTGGCAGGTTATTATCGGCGCTTCATTGAGAATTTCTCCAAAATAGCTCAACCTCTCACAATACTGACTCAGAAGGAAAAGAAGTTCGATTGGACTGATAAACAAGAGTCAGCATTTCAGCTATTGAAGCAAAAGCTTTGCAGTGCACCAATTTTATCATTACCTGAAGGCAACGAAGACTTCGTGGTGTACTGCGATGCCTCACACCAAGGTCTTGGTTGCGTGTTGATGCAACGAGACAAGGTTATTGCCTACGCCTCCCGACAACTCAAAGTTCACGAGAAGAACTACACAACTCATGATCTCGAATTAGGAGCCGTAGTGTTCGCACTCAAGATCTGGAGACACTATCTGTATGGCACAAAATGTACCATCTTCACCGATCACAAAAGCCTCCAGCATATATTCGATCAGAAGGATCTCAATATGAGGCAACGTCGCTGGGTCGAGTTACTCACCGACTATGATTGTGAAATCAAGTATCATCCAGGGAAGGCTAATGTAGTTACCGATGCCCTAAGTCGCAAAGAGCACACAAAACTACTTCGAGTCCGAGCCCTTAGCATAACCATCCATAATGATCTAATCATTCAAATTCTCACCGCTCAACTCGAAGCATTGAAACCTGAAAACATCAAGGAAGAGGCCTTGCGAAATATGGAGAATCAATTTGAAACCAAACCCAATGGGGTCAAATACTTCGCAAACCAAATCTGGTTACCCAAGTTTGGGAATCTTCGAGACTTTGTGATGGATTAAGCTCACAGTCCAAATATTCTATACATCCTGGATCTGACAAGATGTATCATGGCATCAAGGGATCATACTGGTGGCCAAACATGAAAGCAGAGATTGCCACGTATGTCAGCAAGTGCCTCACATGTTCAAAAGTTAAAGCTGAATATCAGAAGCCCACCGGTTTGCTACAGCAACCGGACATTCCAGAATGGAAATGGGAGCAAATTTCTATGGATTTTATCACTAAACTCCCGAAAACATCAAGTGGTTGCGATACTATATGGGTAATAGTTGATCGTCTAACCAAATCTGCTCACTTCCTTGCCATGAAGGAAACCGACAAAATGGAACGTCTCACACGAATCTATTTGAAGGAGATCGTATCACGACACGGCGTTCCAATCTCAATTATCTCTGATAGAGACAGCCGATTCACATCTAACTTTTGGCAATCATTGCAAAAGTCATTGGGTACTCGTTTAGATATGAGTACAGCCTATCATCCACAAACCGATGGCCAAAGTGAAAGAACCATCCAAACACTGGAAGATATGCTACGTGCCTGTGTAGTTGATTTCGGTGCAAATTGGGAGCATCATTTGCCTTTGTGCGAATTCTCATACAACAACAGCTATCATACCAGCATTGGAGTTGCACCGTTCGAGGCACTGTACGGTCGTAAGTGCCGGTCGCCTATCTGTTGGACCGAAGTTGGAGATAGCCAACTCACTGGTCCGAAAATCATTCATGAAACCACCGAGAAGATCGTTGGTATCCAGCAACGGCTGAAAGCCGCACGTGATCGTCAGAAGAGTTATGCTGACGTGAGACGTAAGCATCTCGAATTCCAGGTTGGAGATCGGGTATTGCTCAAAGTATCACCTTGGAAAGGTGTCATCCGATTCGGCAAACGTGGAAAGTTAAACCCTAGATACATCGGACCTTTTGAGATCCTTGAAAGGATTGGTTCAGTCGCATATCGATTGCAGCTACCTCCAGAGCTCAGTAGTGTGCATCCCACATTTCACGTTTCTAACCTAAAGAAATGCCTGTCCGACGAGACACTCATTATCCCGCTCGAGGAAATTCAAATCGACGACAAACTTCATTTTGTCGAGACACCAGTGGAGGTCATGGACCGTGAGGTCAAACAGCTTAAACGAAGTCGTATCCCAATCGTAAAGGTTCGGTGGAATTCGCGGCGAGGTCCGGAATTCACCTGGGAACGGGAAGATCAGATGCGACTCAAATATCCACATCTATTTTCAGACTCCACTCACGCATCAACTCAAAGCTGAATTTCGGGACGAAATTCTCTTAACAAGGGGAGAATGTGACACCCATCAAATTAGGACTAGTTTTTAGTTCCTAATCATTTAGAAATACGTGTAATTAGTTCTATGTATTAGGCTAATTGTATGTATCAATATATATTGTTGAATATATATCAATACGCGATTTTATTAAATCGTGCAATTATCAAATCGGCCAAATTTCCGATTCATATATATATGGCGTTGGTGAAAAACAATATTAAATAATATAGGAATTATTATTTAATATAACTCATTATTTATTATATATTATTTTGATAATATATAAAGTATTCGTATCGTACAAAATCAAAACATTCGTGACAACATTTATAAATAATGTATTATTATTAAAAATGATAATTATTATTTACTTGGATTAAAATAAAGCATATTTCATTTTATTTCATTTTCTATCTATCTATCTCAATTCTCTCAACTCTCTCTCGGTTCTCTTTCATTCCAAAAACAACAACAACAATAACAATTAACAACAACAAGATAATCATCATCATCACAATCATCATCTTCATCATTAATCGTGGATCATCATCATCAAAATCATTCCCACGGTCACCATTTTAATCGTAAGGAATCGTTAACTTAAACTTTGTAATTCCGTGTTTAAATAACGTATATCATCATGTATTAATGTCAGAATAAGTTGGTTATATGCGAAAATGGTTTTAAATTGGGTTTGGGTGTGATTTGGAACGAACAGACCTGAGCCGGACCTATGAATCCGGCAGATTCAAGGGAATCCGGCGGATTCCTGCCCAGAAAACATGATCCATGCTACATTGTCATGAATACGGTCGGATTCATGGGAATCCGGCGTATTCCCGTTGTTTGTCATGAATACGGTCGGATTCATGGGAATCCGGCGTATTTCCCACAAATGCCACCAATCCGGCGGATTCAAGGGAATCCGGCGGATTCCCCCTTTATATTTCATGATCCAACGGATCAATAAACTAGCCCGGCGAATTCTAGCTAAAACAGAACAATTAAAATTTTGAAAACGTCGACGATTTAACAACTTAAAACATGGTAGCTTCTCGATGAAAAATTTATTGTAACGGATTGGGCTCAAATTCGCTCGGTCACTCAAAAACAACCCAATGGTCAAGGCTAAGTACCTTAGCCTAGTCAGTTTTAGGCCATCCGAAGTCATCTAGGGGTCGAAAATGGCGTATTTTAGTTTTCGGATCCCCGTTTTTCCATAAACTAAAAACTAAAGGTTTACACTAAGTGTCAGACATCGCGACATATTTCATACTTATACGATACAACATTTAAACACTTCAAATATGTTTTTATAAGTTCACAACAAATGAAAGTAGTAATAATAATTGAAGAATTATTATTTCAATCAATCACCAACGATCCGTATACATTTTCACAATTTCAAACATAATCATTAACCAAAGTATTTGGTCATAACTAGTTGAGGGAACAACTAGCATAGATGGTCCGTTGTGTCATCTAATCAATTTAACCTTGCGCGTTTAATACGCCGGCAGGTTTCAATAATCTAATCATTTATCAAAACCTTGCGCGTCAAAGACGCCCTGCAGGTTTCAGTCGATTGATCGACATCATTGTATTGTGAAACATCAATTGTGCTTACTAGCATCACATTAGGCTCAGGTGAGTCTCATAGCCCCTTTTTAAATGCTTTTACCTAGGGGTGAGATACATGCTCATTTTGTTTTACATCTGAACACAAGTATCAAAACATCGCTATATATTACATGAGTTAAAATCATCTAATCATTTTAAGTCCTCATAGCATAGTTTGGTAATACTTTGTAGCGTGAATGTTAGTGTATGGATCCATATGGGACTGACAATCCCCGTCCGGGTCAGCAAGCACTGACTGGTCAAAACGGACGCATTATCATTTGTTCATACGTATGTTGATTAGGCATACGCATAGAGGCACCCTCGCTCAGGCACTTAATTGTGATCCTGACATCTCAGTTAAGCTCAGACTATGTGCTCATGGCTATATATACATTATATTTGATTAATTTCAAACATCATTATTAAATCTTGTGGTTCATACATCATATCTTATCATTAAACCTGTGAGCTCACCAGCTTTATAGCTGACCTTTTAGCATGTATTCTCAGGTTCTCAGCAGCAGTAGGACTGCCATTCAGGATGCCCATTAGTTCGAGTCGCATACAGACATCAAGAGATTGTCATGCATTACTATATTTTGTATAATTTAGTTATGCCATAGAATCTCTATCATTTGAACTCAAGGGCTTTTGTAAACTATATTATAATGGTGTAAAACTTTTATTTTATCAATGTATTTGTAAACGACGCGTGTATTGGTCGTTCATTATGTAATACGGTGCTTTGTGTATTGATTAGTCGCGCCCCGAATCGACCCGCTTCCGCATCATAATTTGGGGGTGCGACAGAAAGGTTCTTCAAAAGAGAAAAAAGCTACGAAAAGAAGGCTCTCAAAGAGAGAAATCCAAAAAGAGGTACCACTAAAACATCAAAGACAAGTCATCACAGACAAACTCTTAGGCTATATCAAAACCCCCGATTAAACCACCTACAAAACCCTTCTTCAATACACCATCTCTACCCTCTTACAAATGTATAGGGATAATTAGCACCGTCCTCATTTAAGTATTGTAGATTTGATTCTCGACCAAGCTTATGATGACAAAAGAGCTACATGAATGGCCCCTGAGTGAACTAGAAATTAGGAAACCCGATACACTTGAGTGAATTGAGTGACCACCTGTGAGGGCCCAGTCATGTATATCTTACATCACGAAGATTGAAAAGAGAGCTTGTTAGAACCGGTGTGGAAAGACAGCAAAAGTTAAAACCTCGTTGAAATCTTTTTTACCAAGCCTGCAGGAATCAAAGTTCTCCAGGATACGAAGACACCCTTCCAGATTTTCACAACAGTTTTACTGAAGATTTGCTTGAGGACAAGCAAAACTCTAAGTGTGTGATACTTGATATCGCGTAAAAAGTCATGTTTTTACCACCGATATATCTCTCATTCTGGAACAATATTTGGCATTTTGGACTCAAATAACATACAAATCAAAGAAACTTTGCCAAGAAGATCAAAATGAAGGCGCACGAGAAAAATCAAGCAAAACGGGCAAAAAACGAAGATTCCACACACAGTTGAAGATTCAAGGCATTCGAAACAAGATATAGAGACAAAATACCCATCACCAAGATCCATCTTATCCAAGATGTTCGTTTTCAAAATATGAATCCAACAGAAGAAGAATCAACAAAAACGGATGAAGAACGAAGATTCTACGTATACCAGAAGATTCTAACGATTCGCACGAGACACCTAAAGATCAGAGAAACATCTCAGGGATTTCTTTTCATCAAAGTCTTTGTTTTTGAAAAACGAATCCAACGCAAAAGAATCGATGAAAACGGACGCATAACAAAGAAGATACCCGCGAATCAAGAAACGAGCAAAAGACGGTGAACCGGGGGGCGGAAGCCAGCCGCCGCCGGCCACTGTGGTGGCGGCGCCGGCCACTTGTCCCCCGTCCCTCGGCCACTTTTTCGTCCTTGCTCGTACTCTCCTGGTACATGTGCTAGACCTTTCCGCGACTTTTGGGTACATGTGCTAGACCTTTCCACGCTTTAGGGTACATGTGCTAGACACTTTACCACCTTTTGCTAACATGTGCCCCTAGTTGCTAAAATGCACCTAAACTCAAGTATAAATAGGTACCTTTGGTTCATTTGAAACACACACCACACAATATACACCTTACACATTTCATTTCTTATCTTTCTTGTAAAAATTAGTTGTAGTTCTTCCTTTAGGCTAGTTTAATTAATTAGAATAGCTAATTAATTAACTAAGGAAGATTTGTACGGAGGTGCTCCATGACGCATTTTAGCTACGAGTTATTGTACACCTTTCCAGGTTTTAGTCTATCTTTCATATTTAAATATGTTTGTTCTTTATTTTATAAATTTAAATATACATGCTAGAACCGCCATGATTAATTAGATAACTCAATTGTCTGCTATGATAGTCGTTTAGGAAGTTTTAAATATGTAATTGTGTTGTATGTTATGAGACTGCGGATGGCTTATATTACAAATAGATGTAGGAATTAAATCTTTATCGTTTATCTGCCCAACTCATGTTGTGACTAAAACCTTATCCGAAAATGAACGTAGCTAACTCATATGGTATAGGTCACTTAGTTATACTATGTTAGATTGAATCATTGAGCTCGGCATGGCCGGTGTTCTCTAGACCAAAATAGGATCCAAGAGACACGGAATATGAGAATAGAGGTAGATTAAGATTAAATTCATATAGACGATAATTTTTAGACAACTTTCGGAATATCCTTGACTTAAATAATACCTTTGCATGCTTATATTGAACTGTTGCTTTGATCGTCTTATTGCATGTTCTTGTTTGGTTGTTGCCTTAGGATTATCATAATAGTGAAATATAAATGGCATTAATTATCGTGAAATAATATGACGGCCCCTATTCGACTGTTCTTCGATATAGTACTGGAAACACTTACGGCGGAGTACAAATGTACGGAAGTCAAGAACGATCGAAGGTAGTTATATTACGAATCGAATAACAAACGTATTACTTAAGTTTCCATTTGTAGTACAAATCATCCACATTTTCTTGCATACTTGAGTAATGTTGATAATTCGTACGAATAAGTGATGTCATATTATCTGGCCACCTATACCACTTAGTCCAACCTATTCCAGCAAGGGTAAAACCCGTTCATAAGATTGTTTATTCAACAAACTATGCCATGATTCGGACATCTCTGACGACTGAGATTGGGGAACAGGATTCGAGATTAACTGTCGGATAATATGGGCATACATTTGAGAGAACTTTCGGTGTATGCTTTAATATATTCTGCAACCCACGTGACATTCTATTTGCCTGATTGTGGACACCTCCGCGTTAGCCCGATAGAAGGATTGTAGTAATAGCTCACATTAACTTACGAACTTATCCTCATTAGAACTCTTCATATTTAACATCACCTAGACCAATTCATAGTAGACAATCGCTTTAATTGCTGAACGCCCGAAGTAACCTCCACCTTTTAATTTAGTTTAGTTTAATTAAGTTTAGAAAACCCAAAATAAAAACCAACTCTCTTATCCCTAGCTAAATGCAGAAAAGTTTCTAATTTCCCTAGTTTCAATTTGTCACGCTTTGAAGAACGATCCTAGGTCATACTTGTCCTTTGCTAGCCCTATGATTAGCATAATAGTAACTCTAGGCCCCAGCCTTATAAATTAAAACACCACTGTTATCTTGCATCACCATTAGAAATCTTAACGACCGGTGTGTGAGGCAACAGTCGTGCATTATCGTAAGCATTTATCCTTAACTCTTCCAACTCTTGTACTGCGCCAATCGTTCTTTCCAAGCTGTATGATCATCGAGGTTGCACTGTTTCAATGCCCAATAGGCTTTGTGTTCCAACTCAAACGGCAAATGGCAAGCTTTCCCATAAACGAGTCGGTAAGGTGTAGTTCCAATCGACGTTTTAAAAGCCGTCCTTGCTGCCCATAATGCGTCGTCTAACTTATTCGACCAATCTTTTGGATTTCCATCAATTGAACGCTCCAGAATACGCTTCAAACCGCGATTAGTCACTTCAACTTGTCCACTGGTTTGTGGATGATAAGCAGTGGAGAACTTATGATTGACTCCATACTTCCTCAAAACTTTCTCCAATTGTACATTTGCAAAATGCGTTCCACGATCACTAATCAACGTCTTCGGTGTTCCAAATCGTGAAAACAACTGTTTAAGGAACTTCACTACCACTCTCGCATCATTAGTAGGCAATGCCTTTGCTTCCGCCCACTTCGAAACATAATCTACAGCCACTATGATATATTTATTTTCGTTGCTTGGTGGAAATGGTCCCATAAAATCTATCCCCCAAACATCGAAAATTTTACTAACCATGATAGGATTTTGCGGCATCTCATCTCTTTTAGAGATCCTTCCGGATCGTTGGCAAGCATCGCATCCCTTTACAAACTCGTATGCATCCTTGTAAATGGTTGGCCAATAAAATCCGGCTTCAAACACCTTCCTTGTTGTATACGTTGGCCCGTGATGTCCTCCAGTGGGACCATTATGACAATGACTTAGAATGTCGGTGCATTCATCTCCATTAACGCACCTTCTCACCATACCATCAGCATACTTCCTAAACAAAAACGGGTCTTCCCAAAAGTAATGTCGCAAAACCGAGAAAAATCTCTTTAATTTGTTATACTTCATCTCGAGACTAAGAGTTTTTGTAACTAAAAAATTTGCATAATTAGCAAACCATGGAAGCTCATTCATAAATACCTTCATCAAACTCTCATCGGGGAATGTATCCTGAATTTCCGATTCATCTAACTTCTATAACTCCGGATTTTCCAACCTCGAAAGGTGACCAGCGACCAAATTCTCGGCCCCCTTCTTGTCACGAATTTCGATATCGAATTCTTGCAGCAAAAGAATCCATCTTAACAATCTTGGTTTCACATATTGCTTGCTAAACAAATACCTCAATGTTGAATGATCGGTAAACACTGCAGTCTTTGATATTATCAAATAAGATCGAAACTTATCAAAGGCAAAAACAATTGCAAGCAATTCCTTTTCTGTTGTAGTGTAATTCTCTTGCGCGTTTGTCAAGGTTTTACTTGCGTAGTAGATAGGTTGAAACTTCTTGTCAACCCATTGACCTAACACTGAACCTACAACATAATCACTCGCATCGCACATTAACTCAAAGGGAAGGTCCCAATTTGGACTAATCATGATGGGTGCAGATACTAACTTCTCCCTCAACAGATTGAATGCATCAATACATTCCTTGGAGAATTCAAACTTGGCGTCCTTCTCTAACAGTTTGTTCATCGGACGAGCTATCTTGGAAAAATCCTTAATAAAACGACGATAAAATCCTGCGTGCCCTAAGAAACTTCGTACGCCCTTGACATTCGTCGGAGGTGGCAATTTTGCTATTGCCTCGATCTTAGCTTTATCCATTTCGATCCCTACGCTCGAGATCTTGTGTCCTAATACGATCCCTTCCCGGACCATAAAGTGGCATTTTTCCCAATTTAACACAAGATTCGAATTCTCACATCTTTGCAACATTTTCTCCAAATTTACCAAACATTCATCAAAAGAATTCCCAAAGATGGAGAAATCATCCATAAATGTCTCCATGTTGTCTTCAATCATGTCATGAAAAATTGACATCATACACCGCTGGAACGTTGGGGGTGCGTTGCACAACCCGAATGGCATCCTTCTATATGCAAATGTTCCAAATGGACAGGTGAATGTGGTCTTATCTTGATCGTTCGCATCTATCGGAATCTGAAAGTATCCGGAAAAACCATCTAAAAAACTGTGATATTCCTTTCCGGCTAGACGCTCGAGCATTTGATCAATGAAAGGTAACGGAAAGTGATCCTCGCGCGTGGCATCGTTCAATTTCCTGTAAGCGATGCATACTCTCCATCCGGTGACGGTTCTTGTAGGGATCAATTCATTCTTATCATTTGCTACCACCATCATACCTCCCTTCTTCGGTACCACATGAATAGGGCTTACCCATGGACTGTCGGAAATTGGGTATATCAACTCGGAGTCTAATAACTTGATAATTTATTTTCTCACCACATCCGTTACCTTCGGGTTTAAACGCCTCAAGGGTTGAACCACTGGCTTGAAATCAAATTCCATAAGAATCTTGTGAGTGCAGTACGAAGGACTTATTCCCTTAATATCGCTAATCGTCCATGCGATAGCGTGTTTGTGCTCCTTAAGAACCTTCAATAGGCTTTCCTTTTCCTTAGATGAAAGATGTGCTGAAATGATTACCGGTTGGTCGGATTCCCCCTGCAAGTATGCATATTCTAAATGGGCTGGTAGCTCTTTCAACTCTAACTTGGGTGGCTCTTCAAATGAGGATTTAACTGCAGAAACCTCCGCTCTTGAACATGGGATACCATGCATAGTAATTCGCGTCTCAGTTTTAATCAAGATTCCATTTGTCGAAATCGACTCTTCGCTCTCCCTGAACTTAACTCCTTCATTCTCTAACTCCTTCTCGCACGTTGTCTCGATCTTCTCGAGCAATTTATCGAACTCTTCGATTTCACGGATTGCCTCGAGGCTTCCCATCCATCCTTCAAGAATCATAGGATCTAAATCTTCGTCATCCTTCAAACTTTGCAAAAACTCGTCATCGTGAGACAGTTCTCTCGCGCTAGCAAAGTAACAAGTATCATCCACTGAGGCAGGATATTACATAGATTCATTCACATTGAATACAACCTTCTCATCCCCCACTCTCATGGTGATTTTCCTATCAAAAACATCGATCAAAGCTCTGGAAGTGGCTAGGAAAGGTCTTCCTAGAATAATCGGTACCTTGGGATCTTCTACCATGTCGAGAATCACAAAATCGCAGGGAAACACAAACTTATCAACCTTGACTAAGACGTTCTCGACCATCCCTCTTGGGTATTGAACACAGCAGTCAGCTAACTCGATGCACATTCGGATGGCCTTAGGTTCTCCTAACCCAAGTCTAGCATACATAGTATAAGGCATAATGGATATGCTAGCTCCAAGATCTACTAGTGCATTCGCGATGTTCAATTTACCAATTAGACAGGGAATAGTAATACTCCACGGATCCTTCATTTTTGGTGGCAACTTGTTTTGCATCACGGCTGAGCATCGCTCGTTCATCGTTACTGTGGTTTCTTCCGCCAACTTGCTCTTATTAGTCAAGAGCTCCTTTAAGTATTTCGCATACTTAGGCATTTGGGCAATGGCTTCCACAAACAGAATGTTAATATGAAGCTGCTTCAATTTTTCTAGAAATTGATGATAACGAGATTCATCTTTTCCTCTTCTCAACGCTGCTGGGTAAGGTGGGGGTGGCGCATGATCCTTCGCATATTTCTTATCCCTAGCAATTTGATCAGCCTCCGTGTCCACCCTTGGACTTTTGGCAACCTCCGCTTCTTTCTCCTTTTCGGGCAAAAGCTTTGACATAGGATTCTTTTGAAAATTTGGATTTTCATGACCCTTTCCACTTCTGGTAGTCACTGCCTTTGCTTGATCGTGTGGGTTGGTTTCAGTGAATCCGGGAAGAGTTCCAGGGACCTTTCTTGGAGAACCTTAGCTATGTTGGAAACAGTTCCTTCAATTTGCTTGATTGCGGCACCCTGATTTTGTACTAACGCTTCGGTGGTGTCCATCCGTTGTCCAGAACTAGCAATAAATTGCTCGTTAGTGGTCAAAAACTTACCCATCATTTTCTCCAAATTTGTTTTCTTCTCGGGGAAGGGTGCCGTGGGTTGTTCCTTAGAGTAAAGCCCCGGTTGAGTATGGCGGAATTGGCGACCTCCATCTTGGTATGGTCTTCGGAAAAAGGTTCCACCGCCTTGGTGGTAGGTTCCTTGAGCTTCTCCAAATTTAACCTCCTTGCTCACTTCTCCTGAATCCATTTCGGGGCAATCTTTGACCAAATGTGTTCCTCCACAGTTGTCACACCATACTTGGATTGCATGGACAGTCTCGGTTACCTTCTTTATGTCCCTTCCCATGCTGTCAAGTTTGGCAGTGATGGCGGCGAGTCCATCCTTATTGCTAACTGACCTCTTTCTCCGAGAGGTTCCATCATCCCAAAGCTGAGAATGCTTTGCTTGGTCGCGAATGGCCTCTAAAGCATCCCTCGGAATCTTATTCGGGAGAGATCCTTGTGCATCTTGTTGTTGTCTTATAGCACGATCTACTTCCTTGTAGAAAACCATCACGATTTGTTGATCGTTTAGGTCGTGATGTGGGCACCTATGCATCAAATCCTTGTATCTTTCCCACGCTTGGTGAAGTGACTCGTCGATGTCTTGCTTGAAATTCCTAATCTCGTCGATCGTCTTCGACGTTTTGGATGGTGGACAGTACATCTTTAGAAATTTCGACCGAAGATCTTCCCACATGGTGATAAATCCTGATGGCGTGTAACGTTGGGGACGTTAAACATATCGGCGATCTCAAGGATTTTCTCGACGTTCTCGTTAGCATCGTCCTTGTCTTCTCCTCGAAAAGGGTTCTCTCTAAGCTCTTTGAGGAATTGTCCCTTGATTTCGAACTCCACTCCTCGCGCAATTGCGGGCCTCACTACTCCAGGGCCAAGGTCGGTGCGCATTCTGCTAGAATACTCCTCGAGGGTCATATTGGAGATGTCTTCTGCCATTTCAAGATCTGGTTCCGATTGATCGCTGGGGTATTCGGTTAGTGGTCTAGCGCGATACTCTCAGTATTCACCCTCGAAATCCGAATCGTAATTGAAAGCCAGCGAGGTGTAAAGATTATTATCAAACACCTCGTACTCTTCGCCAGAAAATGGGTTGAGTACCGGCGAATTGGGCGGTGCAGAAAAAGCGCGTCTTCTTTGATGAAATGTACGTTCGGGTTCTGCGAATGGATCGGCTAGGTCGGGGTTCCGAAGTTCGGGTCATATACACCCTGCAATATATTTATCAAGTCAGTAGAATAAGCTACTAAGGGATCCCAAACAGAGTAACTTAATCTAATAATCACAACTCTTTACCACTAGACAAAGGCACAAAACAAAACTAACAACCAATTAATAAAGCACAAATAAAACAATTAAACAATTAAAACAAGTTCCAAATTATTTAATTGAATCAAACCGCTCTCTGGCAGCGGCGCTAAAAACTTGATGTCGTGTAAACGGGGTTATAGTTTTAAAATAGAAATTACCTTACTCGCTAATACACAACTCAGGCAAGAATACCTGATCGCATAATAGTATAGTATGGTAAGTCCGGATCGAACACGAGGAACGGATGTCAATTCTAATAAAATGGAAATTGTTTCAAATAATAAAAATAGAACAAATGGGCGTTTTAGTTCCAAAAGAACAATTGACTAACAATTATGAAATATGAATAAAACTTTAACTTAAATAAATAAAAAGAAATAATTTATAAAACAATTAATCAAATAATAATACTTGATTCAAATGATAGAAGAAATGTATTCACTTAGACTACCTTCCTTAGAATCCGGTTATCACTTTATTGATTTGCTCAAACAATGGATTTTATTGCGACAAAACAAACAAGATAACCCCCTTTCCGAGGTAAGTTAATCTAACACAATTAAGAAATACACAAGGTTGTTTTCAACACGCTAATTGTTCAACTAACATTGCCCACCGAATTGTGTTCTAAATTAAACATACGTCGTTTATGTGATTTACTTTCGCGACTTGAATCAACAAAGTCTATAGCTAGTTACAACTATCTTGTTCGTTAATGATTATTACCGATTATTTACCCCAACCTATCAAACTCAATATATTTAGCAATAATTATCAACCGAAATCAACAATCATCAATAATTTACTACTCAAAAGGAACTCAATCTCAATTAATTAGTAAACCACGTTAGGTAATCACTAATAATCAATTAATAAACAAGGATCATCAAATAAACACACAAACATTCATAAAATCCAATATCTTTCGCAAATCAATAATCAAACCATCATCTAAGTATCATCATCTAAGCAAATACATAAAAGATTTAGCTACTCATGACTTTGCATAAAATCAGAATTGAAAAGATAATCAACAACATAATCAAATGAAAATGAATAACGTATTCAAACCGAGAAACCGAAAGAATGAATAAGCAATTGAAATCCTTCGATCCTTCTTGCTTCTTCCCTTCCAAAATGCTCCAGAAATGGTGCTTGAATGTGTGAAAATCGGCTCAGAGAGATTGTGGTGAGTTCACCCTAAAAATGAGATTGAATGAGATTTAACCTAATTCTGCCGAAACGACCCATCCGCCGGATGGAATTTCCATCCATCGGATGGATGAAAAATACCCAAAGGCTCGGCCCGCGATCTGACACCCCACTTAATCAATCCAACTGCCGGATGGAATGTTCATCCGGCGGATGGAATTAAAAATCCATATTTCTTCATTTGTTCCAAATATCTTTTTCCTTGCTTTACATCTTTAGCTTCTTTTCTTTAATATTAGCTCGGTTTCTGCTCCTTTATGATCCAAGCTCCAAATAAATTCCTAAATGCAAATACAAACGAATTAAGTATCGAATTCACATAAAATGCATTAGAAATTAATCAAACAAGGGGGTAATTGGTACTATAATTTAGTACATTTTCATCACTATGTGTCTTCCTCTATGTGATTAGTATCCCTTGAAAGAGAGTTCTTGCAAATGAATAATAAGTCATCCCATGATGTTCGACAACATAAGCTTAAGAACCATGTATCCTGTCGATATAAAATATCGCAACTTAGTACCAGTTTGTATGATCAGCTCATACACGCTTAAGACTACATTAATCTAGCTCAGAAAGATCTCCTACCTGAGGAACCTGCAAAACCGTAACATGCTAGTTAAGTGAAATACGGGGATGGTCCCCGTAATTCACCTCAGGCGTAAGAATGAGCTTCCATGATTTATAATATGAAACTTAAAGAAGGATGGTGAATGAGGGTTTTTTCTAGGTGAAGAAGATGAACCTCCTTTAGAAGAAATGAGCTCCTATTTATACTTGTATCATTCTTCATTCCCAAGTTATCAGACATTGAGTGGATGGCGTTCATTATGGGCACTACCTCTAATACTCGATCTTAGCCGTTCACCTTGATCTTGTGAATATTCTGTATGGTCCCCACGAAGATGTGCTGCGCACGTAGGTTTCATGGTATAATACTCCGGGCACATGGGTGTGACATATTTTATTGTTAGCGAATTCCCTTTCGGTAACATATGCCACTGGGCATATGTTTTACGCTACCAATGTTATCCTTTTATCTTCGTGGCAGATTTTCCTGGAAGGAAAAAGGTGGTTACATCATTAAGTCCCCCCAGTCTAGTAGGGGATAGATAAATGCTTGACTAGATGTTACTAGACTCGTGGTGGTTAACTGTTTTAATTCGGGGCACAAGAAGCATCCGAGCGCGGAATATATCCGGGCGTGCAGGCTGATGGACCCGTGTCTGTTTTCATTATGTCACCTCTGTCCTGATTTGACAGCTTTTCGGCTCCCTTTTATTAACTGCCATCATGGCGGTTCCATGATTCCAAGGGCATCGCGACACGTGTCCCTTGGAAAGAGAAAAATACGGATATTAAAAGGTTTTTCCCCCCTTTTTCTCTTTAATTTCTTTCATTTGAAATTCAAAAAACCCTAATTTTCCTTTCTTTTTCTCCCGATTTCTTCTTCGATTCCGGTGAACACTTTAATCAGGTTAGTCTTTCCGCCTCTTTTACGCTTCTTTTGCTTGTTTGATTTTCCCCTTTTTAGGAGATGTCTGACGTAGGTGCTATTGACAAAGTAAAGTGTCGTCTTCGCCGGAATAATTTTAACCGGATTTGTAAACTGTATTGTTTGGGTTCCGGTTTGCCGGTACTTCCTGATTCTGATGATGTTATTTCCGATCCACCTGAGGGTTATTTTGGTTTTTATACGAAATCCTTTTCTGTTGCTAATATTCGACTCCCCTTTTCCAACTTTTTCCTTGCTGTCCTCAGTTACTATGAACTACATATGATAATCCCTTAACGATCTTTATAATATTGTTTTGAATTAAATTGTTAATATGTTACGGAATAATAATTAACAACTATCAAGAAGATTATTTAAGTAACATGCACGTAAAACAATTATCACCAAAAGCTTCAATATTATTATATGAATAATACGAATACACTTGAGTATTAGGGTTTTCACCTTGAAGCTAATCGTAACCTATGTTGTATATCTATCTTAGGCTACCTGGATCTCTATTTATAATACATAGAGTCCTATACAATCTGTAGTTATTATGGTATACGTATTTATCCCATAAATAACTCTAACAAACTAACCGACTCATTAATTACATTAATAGTGGCTACGTGTATTTTCCACTAACAGTGATTACAAAATATACTTCACAAATTCTAAGTATATACCGAACAGTGGCAGCAATACAATCATGCTAGCAGTGGCTAGTCTTCAACTCTTCTAACAGCGGCAATCATCAACACCAACAGTGGCAAGCATTTCACTCAACACTTGATCAAATCTGCTCAGATCTGTTGGTACATGTTTAGTGTCTGTCAGTTGGTCTAGCTCGTAGTTTGTATTTAGATTTGCGTTTCCTGACTCCTGCGACGTAGCGCGTAACGTCGCAGGTGCGACGTCAGGTTTTGGGCCTGCGACGTAGTCAACGTCGCATGGGCTTGGGCCTGCGACGTCGTGTGCGATGTCGCAGATGCCAGTTTTGTATATAAACGTTTTACGTTTTCTGTTTTAGGGTTGACGAAACCCTAAACATAATTTGTCAAAATTCTCTGTAATCTGATCGACCATAAGCAATAATATAACGTTCGGTTTCATAATTATTGTGTTTGATTATTCATTGTGTTCGTGTGATAACTTAATCGTTGATTCCGCAAATGATTGAGTGACTCGGTTCTGTTAGATCCTAAGTAAGGGACAAACAACTGGTATCAGAGCAGAAAGTGCTCGTTTTTGGCGATTAGGATCGAGTTCGGGATAAAGCGACGTGATTCTCATATTGTTTTGTGATTATTACGTTTGTTTTTTTGTGTTTTTACAGGTTTTCGATCAATATTACTGGGATTATTGAAGGTTTTCGTCGATCTTCATTCGTGGTTTTGGTTTTTGGGTTAAAAATTCGTTTTTAGGGTTTTTGGCCGCAGGTTTTCGCGTTTTGCGACGTTACCTGCGACGTCATCTGCTACGTCGCATGCGACGTTAGTAATTTGGACTTTAATTAGTCTGTGCGACGTACTGTTGCGACGTCATCCGCGACGTTGTTATTTTGACTTTAATTAGTCTTCTGCGACGCTGTGTTGCGACGTCTTGTTGCGACGTAGTGTGATTCTGCGACGTCCTCTGCGACGTCATCCGCGACGTTGTTATTTTGACTTTAATTAGTCTTCTGCGACGCTGTGTTGCGACGTCTTGTTGCGACGTAGTGTGATTCTGCGACGTCCTCTGCGACGTACCTCTCAACGTCGCATATTTCTGATTCTTAATTGAATCCTTTGCTTTTTGCGACGTACCTAACGCCGTCGCATAATCTTTGTGCGACGTAATCATCTACGTCGCTAAGATCAGAAGATAGTTTTTCAGTTAAGTAATTACAATGGCAGCTGATAAAGAGGATATTAGAGGTCTGAGAGAAATGATTAAACAAAGTAATGACATAGGTTCAAGTAATAAACCTCCACTATTTACTACGGACATGGATTATGTATACTGGAGAGACCGAGTTGAGCAATACATTGATTTTCATTGTCCAGAGTTATGGGGACCATTACGTGAGCGTTATGTAGCTCCTTTAGCTGAAGGGGAATACCGTGGTATTCGTCCTGCTAAGACCTATAAAGCTATGTCTCCCGAGGAGAAGAAAGATTTTGATACTGAAAGAAAGTCTTTTTCAATGATTAAAATGTGTCTAACCAAGGATGTTCTATGGCTTTTCAGAACTCATGAAACAGCCTTTGATTTATGGAAGGCAATTGAAACTCGTTGTGGAGGAAATGATAAGTACAAGGAAGCCAAGCTCGAACTGATTAAGAAACAGTACGATATCTTTGACATCCTTCCTAATGAAGACACGACTTCTTTATTCACTAGGTACTCACGGTTAGTTGGTGAGTTGTTTGAAGGGGGTTATACTTTTCCTTCAATTGAAGTAAATAAGAAGCTACTGGATGTGTTGCCAAGTTCTTGGGATGTTAAAGTTCAATTTTTAAAAGAAAATGAAGAACTTGCAAACATGTCTTTGGATACGTTGATTGGGGATCTTCAAGCTCACGCGATGGAGATTAAGAAGAAAGAAACTAGGTCTGGTGCTGCTGTTCAGAATCCTAGTGTGTATGGTGTTCAGATCAACTCTGGAAAGACTTATGGATCTGGAGTCGCCTTCGTGATAAATACAAATGCTTCATCAACCTCTTCTTCTTCTTCCGATGGGATTCATTCTGTTTTCATGACTGGACCTTCTTCAAATCAACAACAGGTTCAAGTCTCACCTGCTATTCAGGAGCAAGCTGCCATTTACACAGCTTTCTTAAGCTCATACAAGGATTTGGTAACTCAACCGAATCTTACTTTGGAGCTGACTAAGGAAGACTATGCTCAGCTTGATGAAGATGATCTGGAGCAAATGGATCTAACTTAGAATGTGGCAATGATCACCCGAAGAATTCAAAAGTTCTTGCAGAGGACAGGGCGTAAAAGCTTGGAAGGTGATGGAAAGACTGGCTTTGGATTTAACAAGAGTAAGGTCCGATGTTACAATTGTCAAAATTTGGGTCACTTCGCCAGGGAGTGCGAGAAACCCAAAATGCCAGCATCGGGATTCACAACACCTTCTACTCCTCCAAAGGCCAAAGAAATGGAAGTTACCAAGAAAGGGCCTGCTGATAATGCCCTGATTGTTTTCGAGCCCACAAGTCAAGATTGGACGGCTGTCTCCCAGCAATACCAACAGTGTTTGATGGCTCACATCGTGAATGAGGTACCTGATGAACCATTAAATTGTATCTCATGTATTAAGTTAACTGAATCTCTAAAGGCATTTCAGAATGAAACCGTAGAGTTGAGGAAAAAGAATGAAAAACTAACCGAGTCAAATAATTTCTTAAAAGCTAATGAGAAACTTTATGAAAAACATCTTGAGGCTCATCGGTTAGATACTCAGAAATATAAATCTAAGGTTTTTAGTCAAGAAGATGCCATTAAAAGCTATCTTGTTGAAATTGAACTACTAAAGAAAGAACTTACAGACTTAAAAGCTGAGTATGAGAATTATAAGAGTAAAATCTTAGGTTCAAATTCCTCAACAGTTGTGTTTAATGAAATTCTTAGCAAGCATGGTACTAGTGGGAAAAAGAATGAGGGATTGGGATACCACTCAGTCCCTCCTCCTACTACTCACTGTCCCCTGCCTGTTAAGGAGGGCTTTGAAGAGATTCCAGTTGATTGGTCAAAGCTTTATGGAATAAAAGCTAAAGATGCTAAAGAGACCAAACACAACAAACCGGCAAAGGAGAAAACCAAGCGGCAAGAGTACCCCTTGCCAACGTTTGTTAAGTCGGTGCATGAATCTCCTGTTAGTGTTAAGGAGAGTGTTGAGTTAAATAATGAATCTCCTGTTATTATTGAGGAGATTGTTGAGATTGAGGACATTACGGATCAGGAGTATCCTGAGGTTAAGAAGGTTGCAGTTAAACCTGAAAAAGTGATTTCAAAGGTTGAACCTGAAATTAAGATTCAACCAAATAAAGCAAAAGCCAAGGTTTTAAACTCGAAACAACAAACTTTACAGTCACCTGTAAAGATTTTGCAAAGAAAATTATTAAATGAAAATGTTTCGTATGATAAACCATCAACTTCAACCTCTCGACCAAAACAAACATCTTCTAAGACGTGTACTCAATGTTCATGCTCTAGAAATGTTTCTCCACCTCCTGTGGTAATTCCTCAGCCTCAACCGTTTGTTGAGACTCGTTCTTGTTTCTACTGCAAGAAACAAGGACATTTAATTCGTGAATGCCCAAAGCTGTCAAATCAGCGCTATGGGAGAGAGATGCCTAGGACATCTGTTTACAGAAATTCTTTTTCAAAATCTCCACCTAGGCGTCACTCAAACTCTCCCAAGCCTGTTTTAAAGCCAAGTAATGTTGAGCAAAAATCTTTGCCAATTCAAAAGCCCAACATTACTTCTAATATCAATTCCGAACCTTCTAAAGTTTGGAAACGAAAAGAGTCTGATGTTGACTCTTCAGTCGTCAACAATAACACATCAGATAAAAATTCTAATTTGTTTAAAGATAAAATCCTATATGACGTGCTTATTGTTGATGACCACGGTCGACCTAAGTCTGTAAAGGCTTGGGTCACCGTTTCTCACTAATCTCCTTCGTTTGTGTGTTGCAGCATTCAGAACGCGTTAAAGATAGTGAATGGTATTTGGATAGCGGCTGCTCGCGACATATGACAGGCGATGTATCTCTTCTTGTGGATATTAAACCATACGCAGGAGGATATGTTGCCTTTGCTGGAGATACTGGGGGAACCATTTCTGGAAGAGGAACGCTAACTAACGGCAATGTTAGTTTTGAAAATGTGAACTACGTGGAACAGCTTACGCACAACTTGCTAAGTGTTTCACAGGTTTGTGATAAAGATTATACCACTGCGTTCACAAAGACAGAGTGTGTGATACTGAAGCCTGAGTATGTCATTCCAGAAGAATGGGTGTTACTGAGAGCACCAAGAAAGAATGACACATACATTCTGAACATGAGAACTGTTGAGACCTCGAACGAGTATACGTGTCTCTTGTCTAAGGCTTCTGAAAAGGAATCACTACTTTGGCACAGACGAATGGGACATATTCATTTCCGAAAAATGAATTTCTTGACTAAAAGTTCTAGGAGTTCCGAAACAGTCATTTGCTCTAAAGGATGACTGTATCTCCTGCCAAAAAGGAAAGCTACGTAAGAAGTCCCATAAGTCTAAGCAGGTAAATTCCATAAATGCTCCATTGGAACTACTGCATATGGATCTTTTCGGTCCAGTCTCTACAAAGAGCATTGGTGGTCGGTCTTACTGCTTGGTAGTTACTGATGACTACTCAAGGTTTTCGTGGGTTTACTTTTTGACCACAAAGGGGGAAACTCCTGAGATTCTGGTGTATTTGTTGGACAAATTGGCAAATCTGTGCAACTTGAAGGTGAAAAGGATACGAAGCGATAATGGAACTGAATTCAAGAACTCAACTCTCGAATTGTTTTGTGCTACAAGAGGTATTGAGCATCAATTTAGTGCTCCGAGGACTCCACAATAGAATGGAGTTGCCGAAAGGAAGAACAGAACAATCATCGAGACAGCTCGGACTATGTTAGCTGACTCCAAGTTACCAATTATCTTCTGGGCTGAGGCAGTTAATACTGCCTGTTATGTTCTCAACAGAGTACTCACGGTTAAGAAAAAGAACAAAACGTGTTATGAACTTTTCAATAACCGTAAACCAAATCTGCAGTTCCTAGAACCATTTGGGTGTCCATGCCTGATCATGATAACAAAAGATAAGGTCTCTAAGTTTGGTGATAAAGCTGTTGAAGGGATTTTTCTTGGATATTCAGTCAACTCTCCGAACATAAGAGTCTTTAACAAATCAACGAATCAGATTGAGGAGCATTTTGAAGTGAAATGTTTAAGGTATACGGAACCTCCTCAAGGAACGGGTCCGGATTGGTTTTTCAACTATGGAAACCTCTTCAACTCTTTCAATATTCCGGAAGAAGATGAAACGGAAGAATTGGTTTCTATACTTCATGAGCTTGATCTTACTCAAGATACACCTGTACATAATAAACCATCCGACCCATCTCCCAATGCAACACCCGCACCGCCACCGACTAATCCTACACCTCCACAAACTACTCCTACACCTTCACAAACAACACCCACACAACCTCAACCAACAATCAAATCACCACCAACTACACCATCTCCTACTCCACCATCTTCGGCTGCTCCTTCTAAAACAGTTTATAACTACACAAAGGAGCTTCCATATGATCCAAACATGCCTCCTTTAGAGGAACCTCAAGAAGAAGATGAAATGGAAGAAACAATGGCCTACTCTCACTTTTTTTCTCCTGAAGAGGAAGGAGAAGAAGAAGAGTTAGCCTCTCCCGAGTCTGCTGCTACTCCCGAAACTGAGGGAGATTTGAACAATCTGGGTGTGAATCTTGTGCCAAGTGCCATACCAGAAATTCGTATACATAAGGATCACCCCATTGATAATATCATTGGTGATCCTCATGCATCTGTTCAAACACGTCTACAAGCAAAGCAGACTTCAGCTCAGCAGCTTTTGGGACTTATTGCTCATATCGATTCATGTCATCTGTCTCAAATTGAACCTAAAAAGGTTGAACAAGCCTTAAAGGATCCATCTTGGGTCGAGGCTATGCAGGAGGAACTACAGCAAATAAACAAGATGAATGTTTGGGAAATTGTTCCTCTACCCAAGGGTGCTCACTTGACGTGTACTCGTTGGGTTTACCGTAACAAAATGGATGATCGTGGGGCGGTTATTCGAAATAAAGCCCGTCTGGTAGTTCAAGGATATAGTCAATTAGAAGGTATTGACTATGATGAAGTTTTCGCTCCTGTTGCTCGTTTGGAATCAATTTGGATTTTTCTAGCCTATGCTTCTTTTAAAGGATTCCGTGTGTATCAACTTGACGTGAAGTGTGCCTTTCTATATGGAGATGTCGACGCAGTGATTTATGTGTGTCAGCCTCCTGGTTTTGAAGACCCAAAGCATCCTAATCATGTTTGCAAGCTGAAGAAAGCTTTGTATGGTCTTCATCAATCTCCTCGACTTTGGTATGAGCGACTTGCCAAGTACTTGCTGAAGAATGGTTTTGACAGAGGACAGATTGATAGCACGCTTTTCATCAAACGGGAAGGAGCGGATTTGTTACTTGTGCAGGTCTATGTGGACGACATAATTTTTGGATCAACTAATGATCAGTTGTGCAAGGATTTTGAAAGACTGATGAAATCTGAGTTTGAAATGAGTGCTATGGGGGAACTTACGTTCTTTCTGGGACTACAGGTTGAGCAATCTGACAATGGAATTTATATCCACCAGTCAAAATATGTCACTGACATGTTAAAGCGATATGAATTGCTCAACTGTAAACACTACGGCACTCCAATTGAAGCAAGACACAATCTTGGACCTAATGAGGATGATGAAGATTGCAAGGAGAAAGACTATCGCTCAATGATAGGCTCTCTCATGTACCTGACTGCCTCAAGACCAGATATAGTGTTTGCTGTTTCACTCTGCTCACGATTTCAAGCAAATCCGAAGGTGTCTCATATGAAGGCAGTAAAACGCATTTTTGGATATCTCGCTTTTAGGCCATCTCTGGGTCTATGGTATTCAAACGAGAAAAACTTCGAGTTAACTGCCTATTCGGATTCGGATCTTGGTGGCTGCAAGATAGATATGAAGTCAACTACTGGAGGATGTCAGTTCCTTGGATCGCGCTTGGTTTCTTGGCAGTGCAAAAAGCAGACTGCGGTTGCTATTTCCACAGCTGAAGCCGAGTATGTTGCTGCTGCAAGTTGCTGTTCTCAAGTTCTCTGGATTCAACACCAGCTGCGTGATTACGGGTTCAATCTCTCTATGACTCCTATTTATATTGATAATACAGCTGCTATATCTATAACACACAATCCCGTACAGCACTCTAAGACCAAACATATTGAACTTAGGTTTCACTTCATACGGGATTGCTTTGAGAAACACCTTATAGATGTCGTACATATAGATACGCTTAAGCAGTGTGCGGACCTTTTCACAAAAGCCTTTTTGCGATCACATTTTATTGAACTGGTCAATCTGATAGGTTTAAGGTTCTTTCAGTCAAAGAAATGATTTGTGACTTGGATTTTTTAAGTTTTTAAATTCTATTTTAAAAAAAAATTAAAAAAAAATAAATAAATAAATAAATCGCAACAGCCACTCTTTATACTCTTTAGTATTAAAGAAAACGCACGGTTGCTACATTTTTAAAATAGACGTTGAAGTTGTGTCTGTAAACAACTTGGGATATGATAGTACATCGGGTGACATGCACAAAATGGAATTTTAAGGTTTATCTTTGATGTGTCAGTAGGTTTATCTGACACACTTAAAACAGTTTTTATCTAAATTATCTTCATCATACGATGTATTGGTAGGCATGGTACACACCGGTCTCTGAGATATTAAGAAGTAATTTAAATACTTGTCTATGATCATGTGGTAAACACCTCGTGATGTACGACTCTATGTCTTAATTCCTTAGCATAGCTTGACATACTTCTATTTTTGGATCGTATATCTGAGATCTTTTGGGGGAGTATGCTGATTGTTTCCTCTGTTGTACGTAAGTGCAGACATGGTCTCAATTCAGCTTACTCTTAAAACTAAGCAAACGTGAGTCAAAGTACTTGCAACGTCTTAAATTTAAGGTACTAAACAAGGTCGCCACTCAATTTGGTTTGACTGCGTTTGGTTTTGCTTACACCTGAATCAAGTTATGTTGCTCTGTTGTACGCAAGTACAGACCTGTCACCGCTGGCTTGATTCTTAAAATTGATTCTCTTATATTCTTTCTAAATTTAGAAACTATGTTCATGTCTAAGTTATAGGGGTATATCTATGGTGGGGAACACGGAGAAATATTCATACTAACAATAAAAGGTTAACTCACAGACACGGATGTAACGTGTTTAGGTGGACAACAATACCAATAATCGTTTTGAAATAATTTTTATAATAGGTGTTTTAAATGTGCCACGTAAATTTAAAGTGGACAAATATACTGATGATCGAAATAACACTTACTATTCCTAATAAATGCATGTTATTCCGATATGATCCCTAATCAGACAAAACAACTCCGTCACCAAAAATAGAGTGTTAGTAATTCTATTTTGTTATATTTTTACCTTTTGTGATATTAAAGAAAATACCAAAAAGATTTTTTCGTTATTTTATGCTTTATTTTTATTCTATGTTATTTTTCCCAAGTCACGACTCATTTAGATATTATTTGCTAAAATAACGAGTAAATGGTTCTTGAAAATTTCAAAATCGACTCAAATCACATACTGACTGCTCTATGCGACGTCCCACTCAACGTCGCCTACGACGTCCCAGACTACGTCGCACATAGGGTTAGACTATATACAGTCTCAACCGCGACGTAAAACGTCACACTATTCAATATTCAATTGCGACGTAGCCTGCGACGTACCATTGGCGATTTGCGACGTAGCACTGCTTCGAGCATTTTCGTGATTTGTAGCCGTTTTCACTCCGATTCACTCTCGTAGTTTTCTTCTACTCGTTATTCCGCACACTTAGGTACCTATCTTACCCTTTTTCACCGTGTATTTTTGCGTTAATCGTTAAATGTATATTGCGGGTTTTAGGGTTCTCGGTATGGGTTGAATTAGTTGTGTAATCGTGATCTAAACATCGTATAATTTATGTTTTCGTGATCACCATTAGTTGCCGCACCTTTTAGTGCGTTTGATTTTGAAAACCCCTAAATTTGATGGTTAGGGTTTCTGGGTTGGGGATGAATGTTCTTCATTGCGACGTACGCTGCGACGTCGTGGCCTACGTTGCTCTCATTAGTTATTCTTACCTGCCTACGTCGCCCTTCCCTACGTCGCTTTTTACCGCGACGTTTTACGCGACGTCCCTCGCTACGTCGCTATTTTATTAATGTGATTAAATTCACAATAAATTGCAAAATGCGACGTACCTATCGACGTCGCTCGAATTTTGTGCGACGTCACGGTCTACGTCGCTATTGTTATTATTCTGCGACGTCCTTTTCTACGTCGCTATTTGAAATGCGACGTGATCACCTACGTCGCTAATCACAGAAAAATGATATTTTTTGTTACCAATCAAATGTTCGTTCTTCTGACTTTTAAATTCTGTCCAGCAATGGCGAGTGATTTCTTTCAGTTCCTAGCTGAACGACACAGATAGTGCTTACTGCTTCAGCCCAAAAGAGTGTCACTACTCGCCCGTCCGCGGCTAGAAGGATCTTCTTCCGGTCGTGGATTCTTTTGCGCTTTTTGGTGGTCCAGCACCTTAAAGTTTTTATCTGGTCACTTAGATATGACCACTTTTGTCTCAGTTGGCTAATGATCCGGTGGAATTCTCTCTTTGTCCTGAATCTTGGTTTTCTGGTCTGGAGGAATCCCTTTACCGTTATGTGGAATTCTCTCTTTGTCCTGAATCTTGGTTTTATGGTCTGGAGGAATTCCTTTATTATCCTGGATCTCGGCCTTCTGGTCTGGTGGGATACCATCCCTGTCTTGGATTTTAGCCTGACATTGTCTTGGATTTTGGCTGTATTCGTTTAACCAGGATCTTTGGTCTAGGTTTAGGGTTAATGTTTTGGAAGGCAGGTTACTTGCCTCGGGGGAGTCTGGGTCTGGCATACCCACTTTAGAGTCAAGTGAACCTGCGTCTGTAAATCCCAACCCTGTACTTGAAACTGTTAATGAAAATATTTATGTTTTGGATTACTTTTGTGTTGATGATATTCCAGGGCAACCGAGACCGCTGGCTGTTGACTATTCATTTGCGGACTTATCGTTTATTCAAAGAATGGCTAGTGGAGTTGGCTCTGAGGAAGAAACGGATAATGATTTTCAGATGAATGAGGATGTTTCGATTGAAGAGGAACAGTTGAATTCAGATGAAACGTATGATGATGCACATTCTGGGGAAGCTTATGATGATGCACCTATTATAGAGTCTGATTCAAGTGAAGATGAGAGACCTGCTAAAGCTCAACATGGAGAATTTAGTTCTGCTGCAACTCCAGCTCCAGAGACAAAGGTACCGGACTCAGCAGCGAAGAAATTAACTGCTGAAGAAAAGAGAGAGAGAAACAAGAAATGGTGGCCTAAGGGACGAAATCCAGTTCTTATTCCAGTTAAATGTCAAGTGTACCGGGTTAGTCGAAATTATACCGGAGTTATTAAAAGCTGGAAGTGTCAGAGGAATCTTTTTATGATTAAGAGAGAAGATGGAGTTCAGTACTTCAGAATGCGTTTTGATAGATTGAGCACGTTGCCAAAAGGAGAGATTAATCGATTAGCTCAGCTTAAATTGATTAATCCGTTCGAGAATGATTATACCGAGTTCATTCAGAGAAATTTACGTCGGGAAGTGTTATCGAAGACATATTCTAAATTGAAACCGACGTTGGGCACTCGGTATACGTTCAAAAGGAAAGTTGATCCAGTTACCAGGAAGCCTATGGTTAAAGTTCACTATCCGCCTGCTAACTGTTTGACCGAGATACCTCTGGAACCAGTTCCTTATTATTTTCTGAGAAGACTTGTAAAATGGGAACTTGATCCACAGACTGGTGAAGCGGTTATTACTTTCGTTCCAGATTCTGAACCGTGGCCAGAAGTTGAAGGTATATGGAATTTGAAGCAAGCAACGTTTAGACTGTATGATCCGATGAGTTTGATTAATTTTCATGAAAAAGATTTAAAAAAACTCTATGATGATCGGATTCGTGTTGGTCAGAAGAATGAGTTCAACAGACGTTTAGCAGAGCAGTTTTACAATGTTGTTACTGTTTGCGTGGCTAATGGAATTCATGCCGATGGCCAATTTCCTGCGGGCTGGGTTTAAAGAAGATTTTTGAAGACCAAGCTGAAGACACGGGGGAGTTTGTTGGTACATGTTTAGTGTCTGTCAGTTGGTCTAGCTCGTAGTTTGTATTTAGATTTGCGTTTCCTGACTCCTGCGACGTAGCGCGTAACGTCGCAGGTGCGACGTCAGGTTTTGGGCCTGCGACGTAGTCAACGTCGCATGGGCTTGGGCCTGCGACGTCATGTGCGACGTCGCAGATGCCAGTTTTGTATATAAACGTTTTACATTTTCTGTTTTAGAGTTGACTAAACCCTAAACATAATTTGTCGAAATTCTCTGTAATCTGATCGACCATAAGCAATAATATAACGTTCGGTTTCATAATTATTGTGTTTGATTATTCATTGTGTTCGTGTGATAACTTAATCGTTGATTCCGCAAACGATTGAGTGACTCGGTTCTGTTAGATCCTAAGTAAGGGACAAACAAGATCCCAACAATCTCCCCCTAAACTTAATCAATCTTGCATTGCATTAAGTTTCTTCAATTTACTTCAATCTTTTGTAGGAGACTTGGATCCTTTCTTGCTTGATTGACACCTTTTGTGATACTGATTCAAAATCTTATACACTATATCTTTGCCTTTATCAGTCTTCACAGCCACTTGTAATTTCTTTTTGACTAAATATTCCAAAAGTGTTAAACTTAGAACATAGTCTCTCTCTTCCAGCATATACAAGTATTTACCATTCTTTACTGTAATACTGTATACCCCTGCTCTAGCAAAATGTCTCCAGTTAACAATCATCTCAGAACACATAAATATTTCTCCATAAAGTTCTGGTTCAAACATCATTCTTAACCATTCCCACACATTCCTTTCAAGAGCAACTGTAATCAGCTTCACATCCTTTTCCAAAGCAATCTTGTACATATCATACACATCAAACTTGTTTATACTTTTCAGAATCTCTCCTATTGACTTATGAAAAGTTACAACTCCATTTCTTCTTTCAATTCTGATTTCATAAGACACTTCAGGAGTTTTTAAACAAATTCCTTCCCACTTAATAATTTCTGAAAAGTCATCATCACCCATATTTATGTTCTCAGATCTATCAGGATTTTCCACTATCATCTTATCCAATATCTCCTCATCTCTGTCTAAATCAGTCACTTGATCATCTGAACTTTGAATCATTTGAAAAGTTCTTTTATGACTTTCAACTCTTAATCTCAACTCTTCAGCCTTTGTCCTTTCTTCTTTCTCCTTTTCAAGCTCTTCATCTATCAATGCATATCTTTCTTTCAACCTTCTCTGTATTTCCTCATCCTCTTTCCTTTTCTTTTCCATCCTTTCTCTTGCTTTAGGATTAACTGAAGGATTATTATCATACATTTCTTGCAATTCTTCCAATGACATTCTCCTTAATCTCATAGTTGGAATCCTATCTCCTCTCAATTTACACACCAATTGATTTTTCAATTCTGCCCTGGTTGGTTTCTTTGCTTTCCTTTTAGCAGCTTCTCTTTCTCTCTTCTCTCTCTTACCTCTTTCAATTATCTGTTTCAATGTAGGCATTATAGACAGAATCATCTTCCAAACCTTTAGCTTTCATCTCTGCATAGATTCTGCTTGCTTCCCTTGTCATTTTCACAACATGCCCAGTTTTAAGCATTACATCCTCTTCATCAACTTTTGTTACAGATGTCTGAATAGGTACAGATTTCTTCATTTCAGCTGCATTTCTCTTTTCAGCCTCAATTCTTGCCTGTGCATCCAATTCTGCTTGCATTCTTAAAGCCAACTCATGATCATGCTCAATACTCCGTGGTACTAGCTTCTCCTTTTTCTTTGGCTTTTCTTCCAATTTACCCTTACCTTTATCTTTTGGATCAATCTTGGGAAGTTTAGAATCAGGCTTAGGCAAATTAGAAGTTTCTCTAATTGAAAATGGTACCTCAATTCTTCTAGCAGTGGGAGGTCTTTGAACAGTGGTTGGTTGAGTTGTAGCAGTGGGTTGAGATTCAGTGGTAGCAGTGGCTTGAGGTTTTGTGTTAACAGTGGTAGGTTCTGTAGCAGTGGTAGTAGTTGATGTAACAGTGGTTGGAGCAGTGGTAGACTTAGGCTTACTACTAGCAGTGCTTTGAACACAACTAGCAGTGGTAGGTGTTGATTTTGCAGTAGCAGTGGGTAGAACCTTAGGCTTAACAGTGGGAGTTACAGATTTAGCCCTTTTTGTTGACTTTGTTTTCTTTGGTGACTCAAATCTTGCAGCTTTCATACTAGTCAATGGAATTGACTTTTTTCTTCCCATTGTCACCTTTGGCTTTTCAACTTCAGGCTCTTGCTTAACAAAAATCGACTCCCCCTCAGTCTTAGCACCATTATCATCCACTGGAATCACACCATCATCATCACCAGATTCCATGTTTTCAGTTTCCACACTTGCTTATGTTTCATCTACTACCTCTTCATCTTGTTGAACAACACTTTCAACACCCTTCTGGATATCATCCATTAACACCTCTGCATCCTTAATAATCTCATCAGTCTTCTCAACTTTATCATTTTCATGATCACTCATACCAGCCATAAATGTATCATTCTCTTCATCCTCTGCTCTATTCTCCCCCTTGTTGAAAGTGGGGCCAACATCTGTATCTTTCATACCCTTCACTAGTAAATTTTCCAAAACAGTAAATCTCTCTTTAAGATCATCAATCACCTTCTCCTGCTCAATGATTTTAGTAGCCTGATCTGCCAGCTTTGCATCTTGAGCTTTATTGACCTTTTTCTCCTTTTTCATTTTTTCCTATAGCAAGTCAACAACTTCTGTAAATTGTACATTCGCCAATTCAATGGTATTTATAGCCTCATCATCATTAGAGTGTGACCTCCTAGATGAATCATTGACAAAATCATCATCTGCCTCATGCCTAGCATGATCAGCAAAAGTCCCTTTTTTCTTGGTACTGGGACCTTCACCTGCTTCATTACCCGTAGGTTCAACATTAGAAGTTGCCTCTGGTTGGGTCTTACTGATGTTACCACTGCCCTCCTCTGTCAGTGGACTAGTAGGAGTAGTGGCAGCCCTTCCAGAATGACCATCCAACCCCTCCATGGTCACCTGCTGTGGTATATTTGACTGAGACAAATGAGCAGTAGGATCCTCATTTGCCTGATTCAATTTTCTTTTCTTGGGCTTTGATTAGGTAGGCTTGGTGGTCCCTTGTTTTCTTTTAGTACCCCCACTAGGTGTGTGTTCAGGCTCAATTGGTTCTACTGGCCTGTCACCAAGTGGTTCAGATGTAGTTGGTGGTACTACATCTGTGGCGGAAGAAGCAGAAAGAATTGTTGAAAACAATGCTGTCTCCTTCCCAGAGAACTTCTTATTGGTATTCTTACTCATCTCTGTAAATGTTCTTGCAGAAAGAGTACCAACACCAATAACAGAAGATTGTGCAACCAAATCAGTAACCTATTTATTTAAAACAAGTTGCACAAATCTTGGATACATTATAAACATATCCTTCTTTCCCTTAGTTATGTTTCTAATCATGCCATCAAGTATGTATTTGGAAAAATTATATTTTTGACCCGTAGCCAAGCACACAAGGGCATAGGCTATTCGTGTTTCAAATTCATTATATGCAGTTCTCTTAGATGAAAAACAGTGAAGAATTGTATGGATTAGAAACTTCCATTGAGGGCTAAAGAATGATTTAAAAAATGTAAAACGTGTGTAATCACCTTCATACCCCATTAATCTTAAATTGTCATACAAAACTGTGTCATCTAAAGAAGATATACCTGTGGCATCATCAAGAAGAAGAACTTCTAGTAATACTTCCTCTGTAACCACCACCTTGGTTTCTTGAACTTTTGAAACCACTTGATCTTCACCCGCAACCACTTCTAATTTGGCATTCTTCCAAAACTCGTTTAAATGACATCTTGAAACCCTTGGAGATATGGTAAGCGCATGAAATATATAACTTGAACGAAGAAAATCAATAATCTGTATGAATTTCTGTGCACTTGAGGGTTTCATCAGAAAAGCGATCATGTTGTGTTCCTCATAAACACTCAGAGTCGAATCAGATGAAGAAGAAGACGCCATGAACGTAAATAGATTGTTGAAGAAGAAGTGATTTGATTGTGAATGTAATTGCAGTGGTTATAAGAGAAAATATGAAAACGTAATGAAAAATTGAAGTGTTTTAGGTCTAAATATTGTTAGTTATAAGAGCAGTACCAAGCCCTAGAAAATAGACCCAACAATGGCACTGTCCGGTATAACTGACAGTGGGAAGGTATAAGAAATACCTAACAGTGGAACACACTTAATTTTTCAAACACTAAACGACAATAATACTTATAAAGCTAACAGAAGCTGCTAGAACTAGCAGAGGCAACCGACCAAGGTAACCAAAACTTAGTACTAGCAGTGCCAAACACTTAGCTTTATAATGAAATTTTTTTTTTTTTTTACACCAATAAAAAATAAAATAAAAAAAATGTTAGTTCCAGCAGTAATAATGTCTTCTGACAGTGGCTAGGAACCTGCACAGTGGTTAGCTAAAAACCAAAAACAGTGGCTATAACTTTACACAAGTGTACAAGCAGTGGCAGCTTTGTAAAGACAGTGGCTTGTATGTTCTAACAGTGATACCAACTGAAAGCACAGTAAAGCTAACAGTGGTAAACAATTAGAACTTAAAGCACTATTCTTTATAAAGAACCACTGTTAGTATCAATTCTAATTCCAAACATAGTTTAAGTTAGATTGATCATTCCAATACTGGTGACCAAAAATGTAAACCTTCCCACATCAAAAGCCTTTGTGAAAAGATCTGCATATTGATTATCAGTATGAATTTTAAAGATTTGGATCAATCTCTTTTCATTCCAATCTCTAATGAAGTGATATCTAATTTCAATATGTTTGGTCTTAGAATGCTTAACAGGATTGTTAATGATACTAATTGCAGAGTTATTATCAATATAAATAGGAGTATTTAGAAAAGTCAGACCATAATCCAGCATTTGATTCTGAATCCAAAGTACTTGAGCACAGCAGCTTGATGTAGCAACATACTATGCCTCTGCTGTTGAAGTGGATACTGTGGTCTGCTTCTTGCATTGCCATGACACCAATCTTTCTCCTAGAGATTGACACCCTCCTAAGGTAGACTTTCTGTCCAAATTCTCACCACCATAATCACTATCTGTGAAAGCCATGAGTTCAAAGGAAGAACTCTTTGGATACCAAAGGCCCAATTGTGGTTGACCCTTTAAATATCTAAAAATCCTTTTCACTGCATACAGATGTGATTGCTTGGGATTGGCTTGATATCTAGCACATACACACACAACAAACATAATGTCTGGTCTGGAAGAGGTGAGATACATGAGAGAACCAATCGTAGATCTGTAGAGATGTACATCTACATCCTCCCCCTCAAGATCTGCATGTAATGCCTTGTGTGTCTCCATGGGTGTGCTAGCAACTTTAGCATCTTTGTAGCCAAATCTGTCCGGTATGTCTTTAACGTACTTTCCCTGGTTGATAAAGATACCATCTGACCTCTGCTTGACTTGAAGTCCCAAAAAGAAAGTAAGTTCACCCATATAACTCATCTTGAACCTCTGATGCATTAGCTTTTCAAACTGCTTGCACAGTGCATCATTAGTAGACCCAAAGATGATATCATCAACATATACTTGTACCAATAAGATATCATTGTGAATCTTTTTGGTAAAAAGTGTTTTGTCAATGGTACCTCTTTAAAAACCATTTTCCATCAAATATTCAGATAGAGTCCCATACCAACACCTTGGAGCTTGATGTAAGCCATAAAGAGCCTTTTCTAGCCTGCATACTCTATCTGGATACTTGGGATCTTCAAATCCTGGTGGTTGACATACATAGACTTCATATTCAATTGGACCATAAAGAAAAGCACTCTTTACATCCATCTGATACACCTTAAATCCTTGATATGAAGCATATGCCAGGAATAATCTAATTGCTTTTATTCTGGCAACAGGAGCAAAGACATCATCATAATCAATGCCTTCCTCCTGAGTATACCCTTGTGCCACCAATCTTGCTTTGTTCTTAATCACTATTCCTCTTTCATCCTTCTTATTCTTGAAGATCCACTTTGTTCCAATTGCTCTTTTTCCCTTTGGTAGATCAACTAAGGTCCACACATTCTGAATCTTAAACTGTAGCAACTCCTCCTGCATTGCTTCAATCCAACTGGGATCTTTAAGAGCTTCCACTGCCTTCTTTGGTTCAACTTGAGATAAGAAACATACATATAAAGAGGTATGAAGTTCCTCTTCACTGATCTTAGTCTGCTCTCTAGTTTGTACAGCAGAACCAACATCACCAATTACTTGTTCAAGAGGATGATCTCTATGAACAATGTAATTAGATGTAGATGTTTCATGTATCCCAGTTTTCAAGTTTGTATAATTCCCATCATGACCAGATGTTCCACTTGACCTTTCTTTTGAAATCCTTTTTGACAATGGAGTTGTGCTCATGAATTGTAAATAATCCAGCCTAGCCTCCTTACCAATTTGCTTAGTTGGAGTCTGTTTGGGAACGTCATCACTCAGAATTTTAGACACATCTTTAGTAATTGAATCAACAACATGTCTAGTTTTCTCAGTGAAATTGTTCAGATTCTTTGAAAGTTGTTGTGCTGGACTCTTATCACTATGTTCATCACTCTGTTCATCAGAATCAAAGATGTTCATGAAAGGATTCCCATCAGATTCATCACCCTCTGAACTCTTGGATGATATTGATGGATCAGTTGCAAACACTTCTGGGGGATCAGGAGACCATATTGGAAATAAGATGTATTCCAATGAATCATTCTTCTTTCCAGATGACATTTCTGATTCTGCTGCAACTTGTCCATCCCTTGCACCTCCATTTGTACATGTACTTGTACCTGCACTTGAATCTACATTTGGATATCTAAAAGCAGTGTTAAGTGCATCAATATCAAACAAAGACTTAGGACCTGTCCCAACAGGATTAGATGTATTCTCATTGAAGGTTATGTTCATGGTCCCTTCTATGATCCTGGTCCTTTGATTGAATACCCTATAAGCCTTACTTTGAATAGAGTAACCAACAAATATACCCTCATCTGCCTTGCTTTCAAACTTTCCTAAGTGATCTTTGGTATTTAAGATGGTACAAGGACACCCAAAAGATTTTAAGAAACTAACAAGTGGTTTCTAATTAAACAAACGTTCATATGGTGTCTTGTTATGAGGCTTAACAACTAATACCTCGTTCTGAACATAGCAAGCTGTGCTAACTGCCTCTGCCCAGAAAGACATAGGTAGCTTTGCATCAGATAGCATAGTTCTAGCTGCCTCAATTAGTGTCATATTCCTCCTTTCAGCTACTCCATTTTGTTGTGGGGTTCTAGGTGCACTAAACTCTCTCTTAATACCTTTAACTTCACAGAACTTATCCATCTCATAGTTTTTAAATTCTATTCCATTATCACTCCTGATGATTTTAACCTTTTTATCCAATTGATTTTCCATCTTAGTTATAAATGATCTAAGTATTTCACCTGTCTCATCTTTTGTTCTGAGAAAGAAAACCCATGTAAACCTGGTATAATCATCAATTACTACAAGGCAATAAGACATTTTACCCATGCTACTTATGTTGGTTGGTCCAAATAAGTCCATATGCAATAAGTAAAAGGGTTTGGTGTTGGTATTCACACTTTTGGACTTAAAAGAAGACTTGTGTTGTTTGCCTTTTTGACATGCAACACAATCATCATCACATGAATACACCTTTTCAGGTAAACCTCTAACAAGCTTTAAATTAGCAAGTTTATTAATGGTTTTGTAATTCATGTGACACATTCTTCTATGCCACGGTTCAGATTCAGTCACACTTGCTTTAGATATAAGACAGTTTAAATCGGGTTGAGGTGTCATATTTGCTAAGTCACACTTATATACATTATCTTGCCTTGGAATTCTCATTAAAATCATGTTTTCTGGTATTTTAAATTCCTTGGACAAGATAAGGCATTCAGTGTCAGTAAAATGAACTGGGTTCTTTTTATCTGTGATTTGAATCACACTTAGCAAATTATACCTCAGTTGTTCCACAAAATAAACATTATCAAAACTTAGCTTTTCACTCTGAACTGTTCCTTTGCCTGTGATCTTCCCTCCTTTAGGATTGCTTCCAAATGCTACATATCCACCATCAAAAGATTTGAAGTCCTGTAGCTTTTCCTTGTCTCCAGTCATGTGCCTTGAGCAGCCACTATCCACATGCCATAAGCTCTTTGGCTTGCCCTGCACAAATAATCAAGAAGAGAATTAGTTTCTCTTGGGAACCCAAACCAATTTGGTTTTGGGTTTCCCACGTGCATCTTGAAAATCAACTCTCTGAAAGACAATTGATTTTGATGCACTGTTGGATTTGGAAACTTTAGATTCAAGTGTGTTCTTTGGTTTCCATATCCAACTGATATCAGACTTAACAGTGGGTATTGGCCTAACAGTGGTTACCCTTAGTCCTGTGTTGATCACTCTAGCAGTGGTAGCCTGCCTTGGTTTGAACATTCTTTTGGAATTTTTAACACTAGCAGTGGCACCATGCTTGACAGTGGTAACACGATCCACTGTTTTAGTCTTGTTGACTCTGTTGGCTTTTTTTGGTGGTACCACTGCAGCATAAGTAGCAGTGGCTGCAGTTGTACCACTGTTAGCCTTGTTTATCTTCTTGACAGTGGTAACATGATTAACTTTTGATTTAAAATTTTGTTTATTAATCATGTTAGCCGCTGTCCACAATGGTTTCACAACCCTATTGAAATTCTTAAGATTATGATGACAATCATGTTGAAGATGATTAGTTCTTCCACGAATATAACAAGATTTTTCTTTTACCAACTGAAAATTCTGCCCCAATCTTTGTGAAACCATTTGGTTCCAGTTTCTCTGATTGCCTCTTGGTGCAGTTTTATTAAGTGGTTTTGGTTCAGAAAATCTAGTTTTGCAAGCACAATTAGCACAATTATCTTTCACAGTCTTAGACTCTTGTTTAACTGTTTTCCTAATATAACCTAGACCACTCCTAGATTTATTAGTTTTGCTCACATGTTCTATCTGTTGCTTAGCCTTTTCTTGAAACAACTTCTTACCCTCTTCTAGTTTTTCACCATTAAGCTCTGAAACTAGACCAGTTATTCTTTTCTTGACCTCACATGATGAATTAGATGATTCAAATTTTACACTTTCACTCTTATCATCATCTTCAGACCAATTACTAATTTTAACTCCGTCATAATTTACAAAATCATCCAAACTCTTGATTGGATCAGCCTTTTTAACCTCATCTGACATTCCTTCCTTAAGTGAATTGATATCAATATCAGTTTTAGGAGGAAAGTAGGTGTGATTATAAGGAGGAGGCATAGTATTATACCCTAATCAAGTCTTAAGTTTGTCATGAATTTGTGAATTTATGATCTTATCCACACTCTTAGATGCATATTCTAAGTTGCTTACATTAAGTCTAATGCTATCTCTCTCACATGTGACTTCTGCAAGTTTCTTAGTTAACACTTCTACTTTATCTTTGAAATTATCTCTCTCCCACTTAGCATATTCAATGTCATATTTATATTGTGTAGCATTGACCTCATATGCTTTTATTTGTTTTTCCAGATTCTCAATAGTTAAAGAAGTGTGTTTATTTTTGATTTCCCATTGTTTAAGTTCATCACACACTCTTAAATTATGATCCCTGTAATGTTTAACAGTTTATTTACAAACAACAGAACATAATTTAACTTGTACCTCATAAGGAACATATGACTTCTTGTCAGATTCAGCAATGGCCATAAGACAATGATTCTTCTCCACATTTTCCTCTTGATCACTCCAGTCAAATCCTAGTCCATCTTGAGACACCAATGCATTAGATGTCCCTCCTTGAACTGGTATGTTTCTCCTCTACACATTCTGCTCTTGTTTTGGACTCCTACATTCCCTTGCAAAGTGCCCCATCTTGTGACAATTGAAGCACTCTATTTTACTCTTATCAAACCAACTTGCATCATTCCTTTTGTATGCAAAGTTGTTTCTTCCAGTTCTCTTTATAAATCTCTTTGCCCTCTGAGTGATCAAAGCAATCTGCAATTTAATATCCATCTCCTCTAAATCATCTCCATCAAATTGGTCTAAATCTTCATTAGTAAGTGAAGAATTCACATTACTAGCAAAGAATGATTCCAACATCTGATCATTGGAGCTATTTGATGATGATCCACCTCCTCCTTAAACATAAGTAGAGCTTTTGTGACTTGACTCTACTTTTGTTCCATCCAAAGACATAAAAGCAGCATTGTGACTGTATCCAGATGTCTGCTTCTTACTCTCTATCTCTGGTTCAAAATTTCTCAGGTCATTGTATATATCTTCCAACTCCTTTGTGTCCAAGTCTGCACTTTGCCTTAAGCCAACTGTATAGATTGTCCACTCTTCACTTAATGACCTTAAAAACTTTCTGTTAAGATCATCCTGATCAATCTTAACACCATGATTTTCTAGTTCACCAACTAGCTTCGTAAATCTGTCAAAAGTCTGAGTCAAGGTTTCAGACATTACAGAACCAAAGTTCTCATACTGTTGTTTGAGAAGAGACCTTTTATTCTTCCTGGTGCTAGCATTACCACCAAATCTCTTCTCAATTGCTTCCATTAAAACCTTAGCATCTTCACAGCTTTCAAATCTTCTTTGATATTCATTGGGAATAGAAAGAAGTAAAGTACTAAGTGCTTTGCATTCTGTAGATCTAACTTTGCGTTGTGCATCAGATGTTGGTGGTGGTCTCTTTTGTCTGACACCATCTCCATCAACTGGATAGTCTGGACCATTGACAACAATATCCCACATCTGGTAATCAACCAGAAGCATATATTGTTTGATTCTGACTTTCCACAAGTCAAATTCATCAGGCTTAAGCATTGGAATTTTCGTTGCCTGAATAACTTCATTATTCTCTGTCGCCATTGCTATAACTTGTTCAAAAAAAAAAAAAAAAAAACTTCAAACTTCAAACTTCAAACTTCTTGAATATCAAAACAAAAACTTGCTCTGATACCACTTGATAATCCCTTAACGATCTTTATAATATTGTTTTGAATTAAATTGTTAATATGTTGCGGAATAACAATTAACAACTATCAACAAGATTATTTAAGTAACATGCACGTAAAACAATTATCACCAAAAGCTTCAATATTATTATATGAATAATACGAATACACTTGAGTATTAGGGTTTTCACCTTGAAGCTAATCGTAACCTATGTTGTATAACTATCTTAGGCTACCAGGATCTCTATTTATAATACATAGAGTCCTATACAATCTGTAGTTATTATAACACCCCACGTTTACTTGTAATAATATTATAGGTAATACGGAAGCGAAGATAAATAAAATGCCATAATTTGTTACATATTCTCCGAAAATACCAAAAACAGTTTAACTGTTTAAGACACATCAACTTAATACTTGTTCAAAAGACTAGCATGTCGGGGTATTATATAAACTAAACTGAGTCGTTACAAAAATAATCAGAGTAGCTTGAATATCAAACATTCCATGCTTCCAAGGTTTGACCTTCCTGCTACCCACCCGCGTGCATAAACAAAAGTCTGCAGGAAGTAACAACGAGGGATTAGCGCATAGCTAAGTGAGTAAATCCAACACTCAACATTCAACCTAGCTAAACCAATTAACTACAACAAATATTCGCAAACACAACAGTCAACAACAACTTAATGAGGATCGGCGGATCCGGGGATAACCTTAATACCCGGGCGGCTCCCCAAGATCACTTATCCAAACATATCCGTATGGCCATAACGGACGAGACCGATAGCTAGTGTTTATTATACTTAGGTACAGTTCAGCACACACAACAAATGAAGTACATCCCTGTACCATTCACACAACAACACACTAGCCCAACCAACAGTTCATCAACTCGTTGACCTCATTAACAACAATGCACAAAGGCCACACAAAGCACATATAGGCATATGATCAACAATAACAACTAATCAACTCAATAATCAAGTCTACGTTTACCCGTTGTAATCAAATGATTACAACTAAGCCAAACGGTAAGTTTTGAATCCACTCACCGATACCTTTGCCTTCAAAATCTCTGATTCCAGAGATCACTTATCTTTCGGAGGATCTGAGAATCAATAATCAACATAAGTTAGTACTTTGTCTCATAATTTGTAAATATCAAAATGAGCATTTTTATAAAATGCCACAATAACATTCAATAAATGCCACTATAAGCACCACCTTCTAAACACCTATGCATATTTGAAATTTCTAAAATCCATCAAAATTAACTATGCAAACGCGATCCTGACTAGTCAGGGCTGGATCGCGTTCGTCCTTAGGAAAAATTCTGTCACCGAAAAACACTAGCAAACGCGATCCGGATGCTTGGCCTGGATCGCGTTTCAAAGGCCAAAAACTCGAATAGGTCATTTACAACAAGGGAACGCGATCCGGAACCATAGCCGGGATCGCGTTCATCTGTTCTTTAGCTCAAGAACAGACCTGAACGAACTTTAACTCCATTTTCAACATTCAAGCTCATCAAACATGAATTCGATGCTTATAACTAGTTAAGAATCGTCACGTATCATCATATATCACAAACAATCACTATATAACTTACAAGAATCATTCAATTCATCAATTTCATCACTTATTCTAAAATTGAGTTCATAAACTAAAAATCACTTACAAAGAGGAGGAAGAACAAGATGATCAAGCTAGATGATGATGATACTAGCATATTACAATCTCCAATCACTTATTAGTTTGATGATTTCACTATAGAATTTAGGTTAGGGTTTATTTGTTTGGAAAGGGAAGAGATGAAATGAAATGGAAATTGGTAAAGTGATCCCAAAAAGGGATCGGCCCATCATTTAACCGATCTCAAACAATGGGTATTTTATACCCGCTCTAAATCTATTGTCTGGCACCTAAATATCGATTGCGAGAAATTTATATTATTGTTCCGTCAACTTCAATAATTTAATTCAAGCAACATTTTACTAAACACAATAAGTCCTGAAACTTAATTTACCAAGTTTCACCATTAAACAATTTTATCGCAAAATTATTTAAAACTATTAAATACACAATTGAAAATAGAAAAATACCAGGCTACCGGAGAGGATGTTACAGTTATTATGGTATACGTATTTATCCCATAAATAACTCTAACAAACTAACCGACTCATTAATTACATTAACAGTGGCTACGTGTATTCTCCACTAACAGTGGTTACAAAATATACTTCACAAATTCTAAGTATATACCGAACAGTGGCAGCAATACAATCATACTAGCAGTGGCTAGCCTTCAACTCTTCTAACAGCGGCAATCATCAACACTAACAGTGGCAAGCATTTCACTCAACACTTGATCAAATATGCTCAGATCCCAACAACATATTTCTCAATTGGTGCCTTTGGGTGCCATAAAAATAACTGGTTTTGAGATGGCATGTAAAGTTCATGGTAGGGTTCCTACTGTGAACCTTTTTAGGCATTACTTTTGTTTGGGTAGGTCGTATAGTGGGTACTTTTCCATCGAAAAAAGGCCTTCTGCCCGTAAGATTCTTTTTGGTATTCGTGATGGTTTAAAGGACTGGAAAAAGAACTTTATTTGGTTGAACACTTCCTTAATTCCTATTGAATATAGAGAGGTCTTGGATTGGAAAAGGGATGATGAAACCTTTAGTGACCCACCCGAATTGACCCGTGAGGAAAGCTCCACCCGTGCTTATCTTGATTCTAACTATCGTATTCATGTTGATGCCTATGAGGAAGAAATTCTTGTTCTTCTTGGCATGAGTAATGTATAGGCAGATAAAGATTCTGTACCTGTGGTTTTGAATGATGGGGAGGGTGAGTGTCTGACCTTGCATCTGTATTCCGTTTTTCTAAATCAAGAATTTTTGATTTCTTCTTTTCTTTTTGTTCTCAGAGATGAAACTTTTGGATGTTTTGAATTCTAGCAACAAGAAGGCTCTCCAATATGGCTCCAAGAGTGTGTCACCAGGTCCTGGTAACGTTCCTCCTGTCAGAGTTACTCGCTCTACTGTGGCCGGAGGTGATACTTCTAATGTGGTAGGAGGAAGATTCAAAATTGGTCAACACGGAGTGCTTATCAGAGAGAATTCTCCAGACCCTACCAGTTCTAACCCGGAAGTTGAAAATGTGATTGATGGTGACGGTGTTATTGGGTTGAAGCGCAGAGGGAAAAATCCGGTTGGTGGTAAGACAAAGAAGCAAAAAAAGGTCCGGAGGTATAGATCATAATCTGATCGATGTATCGGATACTGCTGATAAGCGAATCGGGAGCTCAAAAATTGAGAATTCTGCTCAGAAGGAAGTGTTGGTGGTGGTTGATGATCATGTTACTCCCCCCTCTTCTCCCAAGTTTGGTTATGTCTCCCAGCCTGCTAAGGATAAAGCTCCTGTCACATCTGCCCTGGAGAAAGGTATTTTCGATTCTTCTTGTGATATTGCATCTTTTAGTGTGCCTTACCCTCCTCTCGGAGATGGTTTGTTTGAGAATTTTTTCACTGACTTGGATAATGTGCTTTCTAGCTTTATTGAAGATAACGCTGAGGTTAGAACATTGGTGTCGCACCCCCAAATTTACTGTGCGGAAGCGATTCGGGTCGAGGCGCGACTAATCAAATATCACAAACACATAAGATAAAGCGAACGACTCTAAATGCGTCATTTAGGCCAGTACATTGATAATATAAAAGTTTTACAACGTTATAATGTTTACAAAAGCTCGCAAGCTAAAAGTTAGAGATTCTAAGGCATCTCTAATTGTACAAAATGTAGAAATGCATATGAATCTCCTGATGTCTGAATGCGACTCGAGCTAGGTAATCCTGAGCAGTCCTACTACTGTTGTGCACCTGAGAATACATACTAAAAGGTCAGCTAAAAAGCTGGTGAGCTCACAGGTTTGTATAATGATGAAACATAGTTGTGTGAACCATAAGATTTAATATAATGATTTGCAACCAAGCAAATAAAATATATGTATATCACTGCCATGAGCCCATAGTTTGAGCTTAACTGAGGTGTCAGGATCACAACCAAGTGCCTGAGCGAGGGTGCCTCCCTGCGAGTGCCTAATCTACACTCGTAATGAACAAATACTAATGCGTCCGTTTGACCAGTTAGTGCGTGCTAACCCGGACGGAGATTGTCAATCCCATATGGTACCATACACAAACAATCACGCTAAATCCATATAAACAAACTATGTTGTGGAGGGTTTTAAAATGATTAGTAAAAACAACTCATGCAGTATATATCGAGGTTTAGTACTCATGTTCACATGTAAAACAAAACGAGTATGTATTCCCACCCCGGGAGTAAAAACTGTAAAAAGTCGGGGCTATGAGACTCACCTGAGCCTAGTGTGTTGCTATCAAGCAAGTATGATGTTGCACAAGGTGATGTTGTTCGAAGACAGTAACCTTCCGGGCGTTCAAAAAACGCAAGGTTATAAGTATATGTAGACGTCTCAAAAGACCGTCCATGCTAGTTGTTCATCCAACTAGTAATGTCCAAATGATTTGGTTGTTGATTGATTAGTTTGAGTTTTGAAAATGTGTACGGCCCGTTGGTGTAACACCCGGTCAAAAAGGACCAAAATTCGGGTCCAATTTAACTTTTTAAATCGCGTATTACATATGCGTATCAACGAAGTATTTGAGTATTACACGTATATAAATATGTATTAGTTTTATATATTTATCGCTAACGATTATTTATTTATCACATTTGGGAATAAATTAACAACGCGTAAAATAAAGCTATAAAAACTTTATTCCAAAACATATCATTTTTATAAAATATTTCAACTAGTAAATATTTCAAAAACAAATAAACAAATTTTATATAAATTAAAAGTATTAATTTATATTGCAATCGACAAATATAACGCGAGTATTTTACACTGTGGTTGGAGACCACAGTCCGCGAAGCGGGATCTAGAAAAGGGATAAAACCATTCCCAAAACCCCCCATTCCTTTCTCATTCTCCATTTTTACACACACACCAAACACCCCTTTTCTCCCTTTCCTCTCTTCATCACCACCACCATCACCGGATCATCATCACCACCGCCGGACCACCACCGCCGCACGTCATCACCACCACCATCGTCATCATCAGCAGCAACATCTTCATCATCATCATCGTCACGATTCACCATCATCCTCACCATTTTCGGGTTCCATTTCATTTTGTAAGAAAACCTTCGATCTACACTTGGATTCATGTTTATATCACTTTATATATCATATATTATCATTATATAAGTTTGTTGTTGTCGATTTCGTGGTTTTTGGGTTCGATCCGTGAGTTTGGTGGTTGCCCGATCGAACAGATCTGGAACCAGACCAGTATACCCGGCGGGTATGCCGGGTGCCCGGCGGGCAAACCCAAAACAGCAACAGCGGCACTAGCGAAGTGTCGCTAAACCCCGTCACTAAACCTCCTTCGTCACTTGTGAAGTGTCGCTATATGCGTCACTAACCCTATAGCGACACTATTGTAGTGTCGCTAAAATGCTGAATTTTCCTATCTTTTGAGTCACAAGCCTAGTGACGCCCGAAATCAGTCAGTGACGCATGAAGTGTCGCTATTATCAGATTTTAAGCCCAAAACTCATTTTTAAAATACCAAACTTATCCGAAAAGGCATACGCAATTTATATATGAACCGAAACACGTTTAAACACATTTTTTATACGAAAACAACCTAAATTATATTTTCTAAATATAATTTCAATACACGACAACGACACGTAATTTCTTTATGAAATTCAAACGTAAACATATAACAAATACATTGAGTACAAACAAAACGTATAAACAACAAACTTGGATAGTTTATGTAAATATCCATTCACTTATACGAAATCTCACGTGTTTAGGACACTAGGAGATTGTTATCGACACGACTCGCTACATTAGGACGCTAGTTCCTCAGGTGAGTTTCATAGCCCCACTCTTTCAACTGTTTTACTATTTTCGGGGTGAAACACATGCTCAATTACTGTTTTCGAATTATATTAATAATCATTTATAATTCACAACTATTTTTATTACTGTATGTAATACGAAATGTGTAATACTTAGGAATTACACCCGCAATATTGTTGTAGAACAATATCAATACTTAACCTAGATAGGTTACAATCGTATCCTATTAGATCATTGGAAAACAATTACCAATACATAACTTGATGTAGTTATCACAATCCTTTGGCCATATTGTCGCGGGACAATATCATTGAATACATTAGAACTAGTTAGTTCTACCTACACTGGACAACATCTATACTGTTACAAGTTTAGTTATTCTATAAGAACAAAAACTGTCGACACACTCCTTTATCACTAGAATGGGAACTGAACTTAAGTGAACATTTTCCCAAGACTCCGTTATATATACTTGCTAGGCTTTAGGCTAGGAGTATACAATATCATCACACGTTAGTACAGACTTCTTATATCAATACGACTCAACTGGTGACGACTCTGGCTCAGGATGTAATCCAACCAGGGATGGTCCCCCGGCCCAGGATGTAATCCAACCGTGGGGGTGTCACCTGATGAATATCTACATACTATTATACGATCTACTTAGTCAGGCATGTCGAGTACTGCTGGCTCTCAAACAACTTAGTCGGGCATGTCGTTGTACTGCCGGCTCAATCACAAATTGCTGCGAGCAATTCCAAAAACGATGCCGCGGTATTGCAGCGGGCACCAAACGATGCCACGGTAAAGTGGGCACAAAACGAAACCACGGTATTGCAGTGGACGAAATTTCAATCGATGGATCAGCGAGTGATACTCGGGATTCACAATAAGTTAACGGATCGGTGGTGCTGCCACGCGAGGCCGTTAGCTCAATTCATGTCCGGGTTAGCTTATGCTAATCGGGTAAACGGACACGCTAAACGTTCAAACATAGATCTGCGGATCTACAATCACTTGTTGCTGGATGCAACACCTCATATATTAAATCATAGTTCTGCGGAACTACAATTACTTGTTATCATATGACGTGGTCATACAGTTATTTGGTTACAACTTAGGCAGGTATTGCCTCCCGTTATACATTTACTCATACCGGATAGGTATTCAGGCTCGGTATGCCTCAATTATTGTGTACTTAGGTACGGACCACAATTGCTTAGGTATTAGATACCTAGATTTTTGAATTACACATTGGTAATTACAACTACAATTTGATACAAATCAGAATCGTGGATTCTGAACAACTTCTCAAAACATACAAGATTTATACTTTATGTTTTCAACTAACAAACCTATGAACTCATCAGCTTTATAGCTGACCTGTTTTAGCATGTGTTCTCAGGTGCCCAGCAGGATTAGGAATTACTACAAGACTATGCTAGCTCGAGTCGCATGATTTCATACAATTGGGACAACTCTGCATTTACTTTTATAATTTCAAATTATGTATTTGAAATTTCTATTAAACTCGCCACGTTGTAAACATTCTATTTGGTAAATGTATAATTATTTTCAAACGTCTCATTTAGAGTCGTTCATTATGTATCTTATGCTGTGATATTTAATTTGGTAACACCCGACCCGATCGCTTCCGCAAACCGAAATTTGAGGGTGTTACAGATTGGTATCAGAGCCTAAGGTTATAGTGAATTAGGTTGCATTTAGTGGGCCTAGACTATGACCGTTAGGCAGTATTCCTCATTAGGTATGACTGGTTCAGGAATTACATCATACGAGTTTAATTTAACATAGCGTAGCTAACTATGTACAATTAAATAAAGATGATGTAAGATCTGAAAGGGGTTATACTGAAACAGGAATGCGTAGTTGACTCTGATTGTTATGTGCTAGACATCCTAGGCTATTATATGTACTATAGGTATATATTAATAGGCCTTACATGTGTACTACTTCTACGTATCAAATATATACAGAGTATATACAACAAAATTCCGCTGTACCGTCATTTACTCGTGAAGAGGCACATCGCCGTCTTCCTAGCTACCACGACTCGACAACCTTCTCCTCATGTACGCATAGGAGCATATCACATATATCACTGAACCTCGGGAAGGAGGTACAACCGTATTCAATGGGAATGGAAACCCACACATGCTAAAAGTCCACGAAATTTAAGACAAACAAACGAACCTCCCACCTTTGACCATGCTGGTCACAATTGGATTAGTGTTGACTAAGTCCACAACAAATTAACTATCTCAATCACAACTTGATCATTTAGATCAATCAACTCAATACCTCAGTGCCTTGGCACTCACATTCTAGCATTGTGCTACATTTGGGAAATCACATAACTTCAACGTCTTTTGGCCTTAGGGCTACAATCAAACAACACATGGTATGTTGATACCACAATATTGGCACGTTAGTGCAAACCTCATAGTATGTCAATACTACAAATCATAGCATGTTGATGCTATATTCACAGTACATGAGTACTGCAATTACGGTGCCGCGGGCACTTCATTACGGCACGTGGTGTTGCATTTCATAGTACTTTTGTACTACAATTATAATACATTACGGTGCTTCGGGCACTACATTTTGGCACGTTGTGCTACACCCAGGCTCGATGAGCCACTCTCAATATGCATGTAGACTTGTTATAGTTACATGTACCATTTATATATACATATACACTTACTTAACTAGGCACGAGGTGCCACACCTGACTTTTACTACGCACGTATACTTGTATAGTTACGTGTACACCATATATGTATATACGACTACTCTACTGGACACGAAGTGTCCCACTCGATTACCTTACATATGAACATTCGCTATAGGCACTTGTACACTTATACGCATACACGATTACCTTATTGTGCACGAAGTGCCACACCACGATTACTAAGGCATGTGATGCCTCATCCGATGAAAACACTCAAATTCATTAGAATTACATCTATAGTACTTTAGTACTACATTATAGTCTGATAGACTACGACAATACCATAGTTCTGGTCGAACTACATAAAATACACAACTAGGTCATTAGTACGACTACACGTTTGAAATTTCAAAGTCCGAGGACTTTCATACGGGTACCTTAAGTGGTTTTTGAATAACTATCGTTTTTACATCCGAGTATACAACTATAAAAAGCAAAATCTTTGAATAAAGATCTCACACTCTGTCATTTCATTCTTGTTCAAGAATCATGCCTCCTAAACGACAAACTCCCACTCAAGCTGAGCACGATCAAATCATTAACCAAGCAGTGACTGCGACCCTAGCTGCTCAGAACCAAGTAAAGCCTTGCACTTTTAAGGATTTCCTGAGGTGCGAACCACCAAACTTCGTTGGTACTGAAGGAGCTGTCGGATTAATTCGATGGTTCGAGAAAATGGAATCTATTTTCCACATTTGCAACTGCCCCGACGACTGCAAAGTCTTGTACGCCACATACACCCTCCAGGATGATGCTTCTACCTGGTGGAATTTCTATACCCGAGCTGTGGGGAATGACACGGCACACGAACTTCCGTGGGAGGAACTGAAACGAATCATGAAGGACAAGTATTGTCCCATCGAGGTACTCTACAAACTTGAGAATGAACTCTGGCATCTCACCGTAAAAGACAACGACATCGAAACATACACCAATCGTTTCCAACAACTAGCACACTTTTGCCCATCCATAGTAAACCCTTGTAACAACCCCAAAATTAGGATCAATTTAAAATTTTCCTAATTACGTGATTATTACTTGTATATAATATGAAATAGTATTATATACGTTATTTACTTTATATATATATATGGATGGAATATATATATATACGCGTATACGATTCGTACATATCGTATGAAACTACAATTGTACAAACTTGCGGACATTGGTAAAACAACTATTAAATAATGTTAATTTATTTAATTACTTAATTACCATTTTATATTATGTTTATAATATAACGGAAAAATGTACGTTTTAATTAAAACGTCACCGAACTCTCCGAAAACTCGACCAACCGACAAAACAAACTAAGTTATGATTTATAACTTAAAAACAAAGTATTTTGATAAAATGCTTCAACTTAATAATCGGGTATTATTTCGTATTTTCAAACGTATATTTAATCGCGTATAAAATGATTTTTACGTTTAAACGACCGGGGAAATGAACACCGCACGGAGTGCAAACACGAGGAAACAATATTTGGCGAGATCCACACATGGTGGACCCCACCATGGGCCGGCCAAGGACATGGGGACATCACCCCCATGTTTCCTTTTCCTTTCCCACACTCAAACACAAACACAAATCATACCCAATCATTCTCTCTCTCTCTCTCTATCGGTCACTCTCTCTCTCTCTCTAAAACCGATTACAAAACACCCTAAAAACACCACCAAAACACCTCGAAGGTCTATACCCGTTTGGAGAAAAGCGATCACGAGAACGAGAGCTACAAACTCATCTTTTCGGATTTTCGTTTCGACAACTTTGTAAGTTTTCCGGCGACCCGAAACTTTTCCGATTACATTTATTTTGTTAGATTATTGTTTCCCTAACTTAGTAATGTCCGAATATATAATCTAAACTCGTTTTTGAACACTTTTACGAAAATGTCGATTTTGGTCATTTTAAAGAAAACGACACCACAAACATTAAAATCAACTACCAATAGTTATTATGGACTTATTACAATATATTAAAGCTAGTATAAAAGTTCTTGACCCAACGGAAACCGGAAAATACGTTTTCGGAAACTAAATTTCCGAACAGACCTCTTGTGTCGCATCGGACCGAAATCTCATGCGACACAACACTATGTCGCATGTTATGTCGCACGTTATGTCGCAATGTATGCGACACAACGCTTATGTCGCATTATATGTCGTACCATCTACGACACAAAGTTTACCTATCGCTTGATTGCGACACAACGACTATGTCGTATCGTTGTGTCGTACCCTTGTCTGCGACACAATCATTGTGTCGCATAAACACTAAATCAGAAACAAATCCATACGACACAGACCATATGTCGCATACGGTCTGCGACACAAGCCTTGTGTCGCAGAAAGTCTAGATCAGAAAACAAAATATATTCTAAGTGTTGGAATCACTTTTCAAATACTAAATCAAATACGATGCTACTTATACCTGAAAATACTATACTTTTGAAAGTATACAACAACACTTGAATACGTGCATGACTGTACAAAACTAACGTGAGATTTCACTCACACACGCACACGAGTTTACACTCGAAATACTTAGGAGATTACACTCCAACGAACTTACACTTGTACACTACACGGGATTACATCCGATACGAACTTACAAGTTCACTCACTAGTTACGTGCTGGATTACACGTTAACTGATACGAACATACATACGAATACTTACGAAGTTTCACTCGTACCCTTTGGGGTCTAAGCCCATTGGAACGTACACAAACGATACAGGTTGTAATACAAACAAACGATCATACGAGCATACTTTACAACTGTACCACTACTATGAATACATAATAATAATGGGTGGAATTATTATTATACACCGATAACAAACGGACAGTACAACTTTTATACAAACTACGATTTACAAACGAATACAAACGTACAAACAAACTAATGGACATTAACTAGTTTGGGAACAACTAGCATGGATACTTTACCAGTATTCCATTTACTTACTAAACCTTGTGCGTATTAGGACGCTAAGGGTGCTAGTACGGGATACTACTTGCTTACTTACTACGTTATCTGCCAGACTCAGGTGAGTCTTACAGCCCCTACTTTACTGTTTTATACTCAGGGGTGAGATGCATTACTGTTTTACATGAACACACAAAACTTACTTGCTGCCATGATTTACTTACTGTATGAGATTACGAATACGCCAACTGCATGAGTTTACGACTAATCCAATGAAATCCTCCTGAACCATAGTTGTTAGTTATGTGATAAGCGCGAGTTTTAGTATATGGATCCATATGGGACTGACAATCCCCGCCCGGGGTAGCAAGCACTACCACGAACCGTTCCTGTAGAAACGGGCGTTTCTTACTCGTTCCGTATGAATGTTTTGGATTACATTCATGAGGGGGTACCTATATTTACTGTACGTTAAGCTTCAACTATGGTGGCTCATGGCAATTGTATCAAACGGTTAGCATAACCTGCAACCACTACTTATTAAAACTTAAGTGAACGATGAGCATAACCTGTGATCGTTACTTACTGGCTGGCTATGATTTACAATTACTACTTGTGTGTTCAAACTGTTTACTTACTTACAAACCTGTGAGATTCACCAACCTTTTTGGTTGACCGTTTTAGTAATGCTTCTCAGGTACACAGCATCAGTAGGGATGCCCAGCAGGATAAGCTTCCTTAGCTCGAGTCACATGCATTTACAAGCTTGGAGATTTTATTACATTACTTTTGTACTTATTGTTATGTATTAGAATCTCTAGGAATTTTACTTGAACTCGAGCTTGTATTTTGAAACTACTTATGTATTAATGTAATAACTTTTCGAACGTCTCATTTAGAGTCGTTCACTGCATCCTTTGTGCTTGTGATTATTGATTAGTAACACCCAAAACGTCGCTTCCGCAAACTGTTAAATTTGGGGGTGTTACAGATTGGTATCAGAGCCTAAGGTTATAGTGAACTAGGTTGCATTTAGTGGGCCTAGACTATGACCGTTAGGCAGTATTCCTCATTAAGTATAACTGGTTCAGGAATTACAGCATACAAGTTTAATTTAACATAGCCTGATCAACTATGTACAATTAAATGAAGATGATGTGAGTTCTGAAAGGGGTTGTGTTGAACCGGAATGCAATAGCTGACTCTGACCTCGAGAGAACCGGGACTTTTACTTGATTGTGCTAGACACACACTAGGCGGTTATGTGTTATGTATATATATACATAGGCCTCTTTCCCCGATACGATACTCTCTCTCGACTACTACGAGATACACTTTCAAATTTTATCAAACAAACGACAACCCGACTCTCGTCGTTCCATCCTTATTCGATTTTTATAAATTCACGACTACCGACTTACGTCCGAAGACTTCCACACCGTTATAACCGACAACCATAGTTACTCGAACATCCTTCGATATGAAGATCGAGACCTTGTTTTCATTTGCTATTCCTACCTAATTCTACGTTTATAACATTCTACAACGTACCCCACCGTACCGTTATATGTATCCCAATAAAATCATTTTCAACTCAAGTCTCCGTCAGACTTCAAATTATACAACCGATTTTTAACACCAAAAATTTTATAACAAATGTATTTTTGTCAAACATGTTACAAAATTTCTTACAAAATGTTTTATAAAATTTTCAAGAATTTCGAAACTGTATAAACCTATTTATAACACACAGACTTTGAACAAATTTCAACCATTGACGAAATTTCTTTTAACATACTAAATCATCACCGCCATAATTCTTATTCAAATCCTCACATGTCCTTTATTATTGTTTCAAGGAACATGCCCCCTCGACGTCAAATCATGCTTACTGAAGCCGAAGTAGCGGGTATAATTGCCCGTAGCGTGGCTCAAGCCCTAGCTACCCGAACATCAACCCCTGGTAGCGAAGATACAGCTACTAATGGATCACAACCCAAAACCTGCACCTACAAGGATTTCCATAACTGCAAGCCGCTGAACTTTGCAGGAACTGAAGGAGCAATCGGTTTGATACGATGGACCGAGAAAATCGAATCAGTGTTCCTCATCTGCAACTGCAAGGAAGAGGATAAAGTTAAATTCGCCGCCAGCACCTTTTCTGACACCGCCCTTACTTGGTGGAACACTTATGCGCAAACGGTGAGCATTGCCGATGCTTACAAACTACAATGGGATGAACTAAAGAATATGCTGAGGGGCGAGTACTGCCCGAGAGATGAGCTGAAGCAACTAGAGTTAGAATTCTGGAATCACAAGATGCAGGGTGACGACATCACCGGATACACCAACCGTTTTCACCAGCTGGCACTTTTGTGCCCATCCATGGTTGATCCTGAATACAAAAGGATCAAAAAGTACGTTGATGGACTTCCCGAGCGACTACAAGATTTAGTAACTTCGTCCAAACCGGGAACCATTCAGAGCGCCATTCGCATGGCTCACGAACTAACGGCCAATTCTGTCCGCCGTGGCTCGACTTCAACCCCACCCGCGAATAACAAACGCAAATGGGAATTAACCCCCCACTCATCCAACACTACCTCCGACAAAAAGCCTGCAACAGTCAATGCCAATGACTCAAAGGCTTACAAGGGGAGCAAGCCTTACTGCTCCAAATGTAGCCGCCATCATAACGGCTCCTGTCCCTGCACTAAGTGCAAGAAATTCGGGCACCTGGCCCAAGACTGCCAAACCAACCCCACTGGTACTGATACTTCTGCAACCAAAACCTGCTATGAGTGCAACGGTACCGGGCACTTCAGGAAGGATTGCCCTAAGCTGAAACCCCGAACCAACAATACTAGGAGTAGAGCTTATGTAATCAATGCTAGGGAGGAGGACCCAAATCCGAGACTCTGTGATTTACCCAACCCGGGTACGCTTATTCTTTGACTACCCGAATCTGTTTTCTCATAAATCTCTCGCTCAATGACTTATGTATAACTGTATTTTATTCTGTGTGTTTTTCTTTGATCCTAAGTACACAATAGGATTAGGAAACGACCGACTACTTAAATCCCGACAACACAATTTGCCTTACACTTTAGATACAGTAACCCAAACTCCCTTCCCAATTATCTCACACTGGTTGAGACCGGGAACTCGTATGCTATTCGCTACTTTAAACAGATAAATTAATATAACTTCACTTACTTGAGGCAAATTCTTAAATAGAACACTTATTTCGTAGGAAATGACAACTCACTCCGTCAACAACCCTACACTGCAAAATGAACTGCTCAGTGAGGAACCGAAGATGTTTCCTTACCTCCTTGAACTCGAGTGTGATACAGAACACTCCGTTGAATCAGCAATGGCACCTGCTGTCCCTGCTGCTCTAACTGCTGCAAAAGCACCAGTTGATGTAACCTTGACTGCTAAATCAGTCAGCCACCTCAACCAAACTATTGATTCGCTGCGAAAACAACTGACTGAAGCACGGGAAGACATTGATGACCTACGACGGATTGCTTTCCAAAATGACATACGTATGCGTGAGTACGAGCTACATTTGATAGCTTTAGAAAACCCTACTTCACCACCAACTTCACAAAGTACTCCTACTGAAGAGGATACCGACACTGACTGTACGTCACCCCCAGCAAAAAGGTTGAAGATTACTCCCTCCAACCCTTCAGGAAACTACTTGGGAAAGAAACCTTTCTGTTCCCGATGCACTCGGCATCATGAAGGACCGTGTACCATACCCACCGGTCGATGCAAATCCTATCCTAAAAGTACTAACTCCCCTAAGACGAAGCTGTGCTTCAACTGTGGGAATGCTGGCCATCTCAAGGCCAAATGTCCACTACCATCAGGCAACAAAATTTAGGGTACGTTACCACCTGACGATTACTTGATCTCAAACACTGTAGGACCTACCCTACTACCGTAGGCTGCTTGTACGTATTGTAGCTACCTGACTGATATCGAACTACCGATTACTACTTCGAACAAATTTCGGGACGAAATTTTATTAACAAGGGGAGAATGTAACAACCCCAAAATTAGGATCAATTTAAAATTTTCCTAATTACGTGATTATTACTTGTATATAATATGAAATAGTATTATATACGTTATTTACTTTATATATATATATGGATGGAATATATATATATACGCGTATACGATTCGTACATATCGTATGAAACTACAATTGTACAAACTTGCGGACATTGGTAAAACAACTATTAAATAATGTTAATTTATTTAATTACTTAATTACCATTTTATATTATGTTTATAATATAACGGAAAAATGTACGTTTTAATTAAAACGTCACCGAACTCTCCGAAAACTCGACCAACCGACAAAACAAACTAAGTTATGATTTATAACTTAAAAACAAAGTATTTTGATAAAATGCTTCAACTTAATAATCGGGTATTATTTCGTATTTTCAAACGTATATTTAATCGCGTATAAAATGATTTTTACGTTTAAACGACCGGGGAAATGAACACCGCACGGAGCGCAAACACGAGGAAACAATATTTGGCGAGATCCACACATGGTGGACCCCACCATGGGCCGGCCAAGGACATGGGGACATCACCCCCATGTTTCCTTTTCCTTTCCCACACTCAAACACAAACACAAATCATACCCAATCATTCTCTCTCTCTCTCTCTCTCTATCGGTCACTCTCTCTCTCTCTCTAAAACCGATTACAAAACACCCTAAAAACACCACCAAAACACCTCGAAGGTCTATACCCGTTTGGAGAAAAGCGATCACGAGAACGAGAGCTACAAACTCATCTTTTCGGATTTTCGTTTCGACAACTTTGTAAGTTTTCCGGCGACCCGAAACTTTTCCGATTACATTTATTTTGTTAGATTATTGTTTCCCTAACTTAGTAATGTCCGAATATATAATCTAAACTCGTTTTTGAACACTTTTACGAAAATGTCGGTTTTGGTCATTTTAAAGAAAACGACACCACAAACATTAAAATCAACTACCAATAGTTATTATGGACTTATTACAACATATTAAAGCTAGTATAAAAGTTCTTGACCCAACGGAAACCGGAAAATACGTTTTCGGAAACTAAATTTCCGAACAGACCTCTTGTGTCGCATCGGACCGAAATCTCATGCGACACAACACTATGTCGCATGTTATGTCGCACGTTATGTCGCAATGTATGCGACACAACGCTTATGTCGCATTATATGTCGTACCATCTACGACACAAAGTTTACCTATCGCTTGATTGCGACACAACGACTATGTCGTATCGTTGTGTCGTACCCTTGTCTGCGACACAATCATTGTGTCGCATAAACACTAAATCAGAAACAAATCCATACGACACAGACCATATGTCGCATACGGTCTGCGACACAAGCCTTGTGTCGCAGAAAGTCCAGATCAGAAAACAAAATATATTCTAAGTGTTGGAATCACTTTTCAAATACTAAATCAAATACGATGCTACTTATACCTGAAAATACTATACTTTTGAAAGTATACAACAACACTTGAATACGTGCATGACTGTACAAAACTAACGTGAGATTTCACTCACACACGCACACGAGTTTACACTCGAAATACTTAGGAGATTACACTCCAACGAACTTACACTTGTACACTACACGGGATTACATCCGATACGAACTTACAAGTTCACTCACTAGTTACGTGCTGGATTACACGTTAACTGATACGAACATACATACGAATACTTACGAAGTTTCACTCGTACCCTTTGGGGTCTAAGCCCATTGGAACGTACACAAACGATACAGGTTGTAATACAAACAAACGATCATACGAGCATACTTTACAACTGTACCACTACTATGAATACATAATAATAATGGGTGGAATTATTATTATACACCGATAACAAACGGACAGTACAACTTTTATACAAACTACGATTTACAAACGAATACAAACGTACAAACAAACTAATGGACATTAACTAGTTTGGGAACAACTAGCATGGATACTTTACCAGTATTCCATTTACTTACTAAACCTTGTGCGTATTAGGACGCTAAGGGTGCTAGTACGGGATACTACTTGCTTACTTACTACGTTATCTGCCAGACTCAGGTGAGTCTTACAGCCCCTACTTTACTGTTTTATACTCAGGGGTGAGATGCATTACTGTTTTACATGAACACACAAAACTTACTTGCTGCCATGATTTACTTACTGTATGAGATTACGAATACGCCAACTGCATGAGTTTACGACTAATCCAATGAAATCCTCCTGAACCATAGTTGTTAGTTATGTGATAAGCGCGAGTTTTAGTATATGGATCCATATGGGACTGACAATCCCCGCCCGGGGTAGCAAGCACTACCACGAACCGTTCCTGTAGAAACGGGCGTTTCTTACTCGTTCCGTATGAATGTTTTGGATTACATTCATGAGGGGGTACCTATATTTACTGTACGTTAAGCTTCAACTATGGTGGCTCATGGCAATTGTATCAAACGGTTAGCATAACCTGCAACCACCACTTATTAAAACTTAAGTGAACGATGAGCATAACCTGTGATCGTTACTTACTGGCTGGCTATGATTTACAATTACTACTTGTGTGTTCAAACTGTTTACTTACTTACAAACCTGTGAGATTCACCAACCTTTTTGGTTGACCGTTTTAGTAATGCTTCTCAGGTACACAGCATCAGTAGGGATGCCCAGCAGGATAAGCTTCCTTAGCTCGAGTCACATGCATTTACAAGCTTGGAGATTTTATTACATTACTTTTGTACTTATTGTTATGTATTAGAATCTCTAGGAATTTTACTTGAACTCTAGCTTGTATTTTGAAACTACTTATGTATTAATGTAATAACTTTTCGAACGTCTCATTTAGAGTCGTTCACTGCATCCTTTGTGCTTGTGATTATTGATTAGTAACACCCAAAACGTCGCTTCCGCAAACTGTTAAATTTGGGGGTGTTACAACCCTGAACCCCAACGAATCGAAAAGTACATCAGGGGACTTCCGATACAAATTGAGAGATTGGTCACAGCCTCGAAACCTGTCACTATAGACGATGCTGTTCGCATGGCCCACAGACTCATGGCACAGGTGGTTCGACGTGGGCCACCTGCAACGGAAAACAATCAAGAAAAAGGGAATGGAAGTTCCAGCTCTAGTCAAAATCCAACGAATCAACCTGAACCCTTGGGGTACTATGCTGTCGAACCCAACGAAAAACGAGGCTATGCGGGTAATAAACCATTTTGTCACGGCTGTAAACGTCATCATGACGGATTATGCGGATTACCCTGCGAAAGATGCCAACGATATGGACACGTAATCCGGAACTGCAGAGTTCCCGCCAATCCCGACTCTCGAAGAATATGCTTCAAATGTAAGGAACCCGGTCATTACAAGAAGGACTGCCCAAAAAGACGCAAAATTCACTTAATCGACTCCGAGTAAATCAAATAAATCTCCAACGATAATGTAAGTACAATTTCTCCTCGAAAACATAACCCTTCAATTATAGATTCGCTAATCGCGTACTTTTTATCCCCGATATCATTTTATCAACCTAATGTTGATTACATCTTAGGGCTAGTTGACCTAGGCCCACATAAAACTCGATGTTTGCTTTCAGCAGACTGATCTACTGCACGTTCACTAAACATTTAGTCCTGATAGGACTATTCACAAAACTGTCACTATGTGACAATCATCTAGTCCCGAATGGACTCCAACTTAAACGGGTACCTAGTAACCACGACTTAATTATACCATAAAAAAAACAACATTGTCCGAACGTAACTACAACGATAAAACACAACACAGCCATGGATTGACTGCTTCCAAACTCGATATAGACATTGTATGTCTACTACCTATTTGACAAACTTCTCATACGAACATTGCTCCCTAAAACCCACGCGACTATGACTTCTCACAAAATTTCAGGACGAAATTTAATTAACAGGGGGAGAATGTAACACCCGGTCAAAAAGGACCAAAATTCGGGTCCAATTTAACTTTTTAAATCGCGTATTACATATGCGTATCAACGAAGTATTTGAGTATTACACGTATATAAATATGTATTAGTTTTATATATTTATCGCTAACGATTATTTATTTATCACATTTGGGAATAAATTAACAACGCGTAAAATAAAGCTATAAAAACTTTATTCCAAAACATATCATTTTTATAAAATATTTCAACTAGTAAATATTTCAAAAACAAATAAACAAATTTTATATAAATTAAAAGTATTAATTTATATTGCAATCGACAAATATAACGCGAGTATTTTACACTGTGGTTGGAGACCACAGTCCGCGAAGCGGGATCTAGAAAAGGGATAAAACCATTCCCAAAACCCCCCATTCCTTTCTCATTCTCCATTTTTACACACACACCAAACACCCCTTTTCTCCCTTTCCTCTCTTCATCACCACCACCATCACCGGATCATCATCACCACCGCCGGACCACTACCGCCGCACGTCACCACCACCACCATCGTCATCATCAGCAGCAACATCTTCATCATCATCATCGTCACGATTCACCATCATCCTCACCATTTTCGGGTTCCATTTCATTTTGTAAGAAAACCTTCGATCTACACTTGGATTCATGTTTATATCACTTTATACATCATATATTATCATTATATAAGTTTGTTGTTGTCGATTTCGTGGTTTTTGGGTTTGATCCGTGAGTTTGGTGGTTGCCCGATCGAACAGATCTGGAACCAGACCAGTATACCAGGCGGGTATGCCGGGTGCCCGGCGCGCAAACCCAAAACAGCAACAGCGGCACTAGCGAAGTGTTGCTAAACCCCGTCACTAAACCTCCTGCGTCACTTTTGAAGTGTCGCTATATGCGTCACTAACCCTATAGCGACACTATTGTAGTGTCGCTAAAATGCTGAATTTTCCTATCTTTTGAGTCACTAGCCTAGTGACGCCCGAAATCAGTCAGTGACGCATGAAGTGTCGCTATTATCATATTTTAAGCCCAAAACTCATTTTTAAAATACCAAACTTATCCGAAAACGCATACGCAATTTATATATGAACCGAAACACGTTTAAACACATTTTTTATACGAAAACAACCTAAATTATATTTTCTAAATATAATTTCAATACACGACAACGACACGTAATTTCTTTATGAAATTCAAACGTAAACATATAACAAATACATTGAGTACAAACAAAACGTATAAACAACAAACTTGGATAGTTTATGTAAATATCCATTCACTTATACGAAATCTCACGTGTTTAGGACACTAGGAGATTGTTATCGACACGACTCGCTACATTAGGACGCTAGTTCCTCAGGTGAGTTTCATAGCCCCACTCTTTCAACTGTTTTACTATTTTCGGGGTGAAACACATGCTCAATTACTGTTTTCGAATTATATTAATAATCATTTATAATTCACAACTATTTTTATTACTGTATGTAATACGAAATGTGTAATACTTAGGAATTACACCCGCAATATTGTTGTAGAACAATATCAATACTTAACCTAGATAGGTTACAATCGTATCCTGTTAGATCGTTGGACAACGATTACCAATACATAACTTGATGTAGTTATCACAATCCTTTGGCCATATTGTCGCGGGACAATATCATTGAATACATTAGAACTAGTTAGTTCTACCTACACTGGACAACATCTATACTGTTACAAGTTTAGTTATTCTATAAGAACAAAAACTGTCGACACACTCCTTTATCACTAGAATGGGAACTGAACTTAAGTGAACATTTTCCCAAGACTCCGTTATATATACTTGCTAGGCTTTAGGCTAGGAGTATACAATATCATCACACGTTAGTACAGACTTCTTATATCAATACGACTCAACTGGTGACGACTCTGGCTCAGGATGTAATCCAACCAGGGATGGTCCCTCGGCCCAGGATGTAATCCAACCGTGGGGGTGTCACCTGATGAATATCTACATTCTATTATACGATCTACTTAGTCAGGCATGTCGAGTACTGCTGGCTCTCAAACAACTTAGTCGGGCATGTCGTTGTACTGCCGGCTCAATCACAAATTACTGCGAGCAATTCCAAAAACGATGCCGCGGTATTGCAGCGGGCACCAAACGATGCCACGGTAAAGTGGGCACAAAACGAAACCACGGTATTGCAGTGGACGAAATTTCAATCGATGGATCAGCGAGTGATACTCGGGATTCACAATAAGTTAACGGATCGGTGGTGCTGCCACGCGAGGCCGTTAGCTCAATTCATGTCCGGGTTAGCTTATGCTAATCGGGTAAACGGACACGCTAAACGTTCAAACATAGATCTGCGGATCTACAATCACTTGTTGCTGGATGCAACACCTCATATATTAAATCATAGTTCTGCGGAACTACAATTACTTGTTATCATATGACGTGGTCATACAGTTATTTGGTTACAACTTAGGCAGGTATTGCCTCCCGTTATACATTTACTCATACCGGATAGGTATTCAGGCTCGGTATGCCTCAATTATTGTGTACTTAGGTACGGACCACAATTGCTTAGGTATTAGATACCTAGATTTTTGAATTACACATTGGTAATTACAACTACAATTTGATACAAATCATAATCGTGGATTCTGAACAACTTCTCAAAACATACAAGATTTATACTTTATGTTTTCAACTAACAAACCTATGAACTCACCAGCTTTATAGCTGACCTATTTTAGCATGTGTTCTCAGGTGCCCAGCAGGATTAGGAATTACTACAAGACTATGCTAGTTCGAGTCGCATGATTTCAAACAATTGGGACAACTCTGCATTTACTTTTATAATTTCAAATTATGTATTTGAAATTTCTATTAAACTCGCCACGTTGTAAACATTCTATTTGGTAAATGTATAATTATTTTCAAACATCTCATTTAGACTCGTTCATTATGTATCTTATGCTGTGATATTTAATTTGGTAACACCAGACCCGATCGCTTCCGCAAACCGAAATTTGAGGGTGTTACAGTTGGTGACGGTTTATAATAATAATTTCAAGGTATTATTATTATATGTTGTTTCGTTGTATACAATTGTTGGCGCCCGATTAGGTCGGTGTCGTTAACGATTACTAACCGGGCACCAGCAGTGGGTGTTTTAAATTTGTAATTGCGGGGCCTAAGTTTTCCCTAACAATGCTAATCCTAAGGGTGAGCAAGTGGTAGATATGACCTAGAGTCGTTCTTCAAACCGATTGAATTGAAACTAAGGCGAGGCAGATGAGGGCTTTCAAACTAGTGAATGGTTTATAAAATAGTGGGGGTTTTGGTTTTTATATTAACTAACTTAGGCAAGTAAATAAACAAAAGCGAAATAAAAGTAAAATGTAAAGCAGATAAAATAAATATAGTGTTTGCTGAGATTTCGTTAATTAAGTTATGGGATGATATTTGGAGAAACTGTTTTGAAAGATATTAGTTAATTATCATTCTTGAATACTTATATGTAAACACTAGATTCCCTACTAATTGAAATTCCATTAGCATGTCACACCGGGAGCTAGGTTATGATAACATTACAAAGTATTTAGAATAACAAGCAAAATCTTAATTATGGTTTAATAATACTTTCATATGAACGGGAACGAAATCTTAAGGTACTAGACATAAATGAATCATATAACGATCCCTTGTCATCCTAACAGATTTGTATATGTAAACAGTTCATTTATGACTTTAAACCGGCCCTTGCTTAAGACTACCCAATAAATCCCCTAATTATCCACAGCGTTCCTCACTTAAAGTGGTTCCGCCGCTTCAAACCTTGGCCATGTCTTGTCCTACGATAATTCCCCATGTAGCCTTACGGTTCCATAGTTTCATACATTTGACAAATTATATTGACACAGATAATTGACTACCTTTTAATTGGATGTCGTAAAAAGGTGTTGTAATCACGTTTATTGGTGGAAAGGCGATAGATTAATTTGAAGTTTAAAAGTCTATTTAGAAAGGTTAATTAAACTAGGTTTCTCATTTTATATATATTAGTCCGTAATATAACTACCTTCGGTCGTTACGCAGCTTCCACGTATTTGTACAATACCTAAAGTGTTTCCAACGCTATACTGAGTAACAGTCGAATAGGGGCCATCATATTACTTCACAATATTGTATCGTTTCGTAATATGACTACCTTCGGTCGTTCCTTGACTTCCATACATTTGTACTCCACCTTGAAGTGTTTCCAGTACTATATCGAGTAACAGTCGAATAGGGGCCATCATATTACTTCACGATAATTAAGAACGTTTATATATTATTACTATGATAATCCTAAGGCATCAATCAAACAAGAACATGCAATAAGACAATCAAAGCAATATTACTGATCTTTAATATTTAATTATAAATCATCCCATAATTAACTAACTACATCGCAAACAAACACAATAGTAATCTACTCGCTAATCATGGCATAAACGATCTCTAGCATAATTAGAGTAAACATAATTAATTAAGATAGATAAGGATAGAAATAACCGAGATTAATATGCAAGAATAAATAGACTTGAATTAATAAGAGTTGTTCCAAGCGTACACCAAAGATTACAAACACGTTCCTCACCAAAGAGTACAAGCTCGTTCCTTGCTTCTATTTTAACTAGCCTACTACTATTCTAAAGCGAGAAAATAAACAAAGAAATAAAAGCTAGAAGCTATAGAAAGAAAGTGTGTTTTTCCAAGGATGGAAGGTGTGGTGTGAATTGTCTGTCTTACAAATGAACCTAAGCAACCTATTTATAGGTGAGCTTTGGCTCACATTAGCACCATGAGGTGCATGTTAGAAAGCTTTCCAAAAATGGTGTGTACAACACAAAAAGTAGGCGCACCGGGTACCGTACAACACGAAAAGTAGGCGCACCAGGTACGGGTTTTAACCAAAAAAGGAAAGCGAGACGGGGGTTGGCCAGCCGGCGGCAGCACTGTAGCATCCGGCGGCGGCACTGTAGCAGCCGGCGGCGGCCGGTGGCTACCCGCCCCGTTTCGCTTCGTTTCTTGATTCGTGCGTATTTTCTTCGTTATGCGTCCGTTTGAGTTGAATCTTTTTTTGTTGGATTCGTAATTCAAAAACGAAGATTTTGACATAGGATAGGTCCTGAGATGAGTTCCCTAGCTCTTGATATTGCGTTCGGATCATTTGGATCTTCCGGCGGGCGCGAAATCTTCATTTTTCACCCGTTTTGGTTGATTCTTCTTCTGTTGGATTCGAATTATAAAAACGAACATCTTGGAAATAATGGATGTTGGTGGAGGGCACCTTAATCTTGAAATCTCATTTTTATGCCTTGAATCTTCAAACGTGTGTGGAATCTTCGTTTTACATCCGTTTTGCTTGATTTTTCTCGTGCAACCTTGTTTTAACCATCTTGGCATAATGTTACTGATTTGTAATGTTTTTGAATTAATATGCCAAGAATCGTTCCAGAATGAGAGATATATCGGTAGTAAAAACGTGACTTTTTACGCGATATCAAGTATCCCACACTTAGAATTTGCTTGTCCTCAAGCAAACTAACATTCAACAGAGATAAAAATAAGAAGATAATGAAATATTTTAAGGCGGAACGTTTTACTAAGGGGGTTTTGGAAAAGTAAAATACTTGTTCTTTAAAAAGGAAAGATTGTAATCTTTAGGAGCATGCTTGTGATCTTTGATCTTGGATACATGACTAGGCGATACTCTCATGGTGGTCACTCAAATCACTCAAAGTGTTTAGGGTTTCCTATTCTATTATATCAATCGCTCAGAACGCCAGTCATGTATCGTTTATCGTCATAGGCTTGATCGAGTATCAAATCGTTACCTTTTAGGTGAGCGCGAAGTTGATCTAGCCACAATCATTCTAAGGGAAGTGATGTAGGGTTTTGAGTGGAGTGTTGGTGGTATGAGAGGGGGTTGTGTTGGATTTTCTTTTTGGTGAAGTTGGAAAGCTGAAATTTTTGACTTTTTGGGATTTTCGGGAGGATTGACGCCTTTTTCTTTTGGGAGGAGTCTTCTTTCTCCATTTGACTTTCTTTTCTTCGAATTTTCTTGGAAATTTTCTTTCTTTGACGTCATATCCTTGATGCTTCTCTTTTTTCATCTTTGGAACTTTCTATGAAGTTTAAGGGATGCTTTTTGAGTAGGTAAAGGGGTAACGTACTTATTTTTGGGTGTATGGATGGGTTCAAGAATGACGTGATTCGATCTCCTTTTTGACTCACCAATTCGGATTCGAAATGCATAACAAGAGCAAGTTCTGATTCTGAACGCATACATCGGCACACTCAAGAATCGAAAAAGTGAAGCATTAAAAGTGAATGCTTTATATGGCTCAAGATACCTCACGAATCGAAAGTTGGGTTGTTGTGTGCCTAGTCATGCGATGCCCTTTCTGGGATTACTAAACTTGTTTTTCAAAAGAATTTGTATTTTATTTTTCCTTCTTCCCCAAAGTAAATCATTCTTTGTTTAAAATTTTTCATTTTCAACATATTTTTAACTCAATTTTGAAAAATTTTGTTTACTTTTATGGAGAAGCAAGGTCTTATAAAGAGCAACGATTTTAGAATCAAGCATATACCAATATCCATTTAACAGTAGTGCAACTACTGCTATCCCACACTTAAAGGAACATCGTCCTCGATGTTCTACTAAGCTCTGACTGGGGTAAAATCCCACACTTAGGGTTTTAAACATCTAAGACTCATTCTTTCAGTGTGTGTTGGGTTTGAATACCACACTTAGTGATAAGCATAATGGATATGGTATATTTAAAACGATTGAAAGGGACTAGTAAAGAAGTACTCCCCAGTAGTTGTAGTGTATGCGTTTGCCGAACTTCGTCTTGCTGGGTTCACTCTTGATCAAGCCTTCTTGTGATTGGTCTCGTAGGTGTGAACACGTTGGATATACTTTCTTTGATGCATGGCGTCAAAAATTTGATGCGTCAGGCAGAAACTTGGTCGTATATCCAAGTGTGAAAGATAGTCGGAGACTTCATCACTTCTTGGAATATAAAATTGCGGAAATGTAAAACACGGGTTGCCTCCCGAGAAGTACTCTTTTAAAGTCGACAGCTCAACTTCTTTTCTCCTAGTTAGATGGAGCTAGATGTATCCATAGGATCCCCTTTGTTGATGTTGTGGGCCCTAGGTTGTGGAAAATTATATCGAGGTGGATAGATTCTTATGAAATGGTTGACTATTGTCGTAATCAATTCAAGTGGACTATCTCTCGATGTTTCCTTGTAGTTCAGAAGATGCTCTGAAGTTGTCCTTGCAAGTCCGTGAAGTCCGAAGGTGATGTAGTCAACTGCTTTAGTGACAGGTCCACTAGGGTCGGTCATGGTGGTTGTGTCTGTCTTAACAACCTCTATTGGCGGTGGGTTTTGCCAGAGAGAGCATACAAACGCTAAGAATTGCAGTTTTATGCCTTCATAGTTCTCGGTCTTGGGGTCTCCGTTGAATCTTCTTATGCATGTGCACATGTTCTCTATTTGCCGGTGCTGATGGTTACTGAATGGAAAGCCGGATTCTGAGAAAACTAGAGTAAGCTGACGAAGTATCTCCTTGCATCCTGAGTAGAATATGAACTTTCTTCTGGAGTTACTTTTCCGTTGTTGAATCTCCCGTAGATGGATCGTAACAAAAGTAGCGATATCAAGTGGTGATTCATATGTGGCCCTAAAAGGTCGTTCGCGCCTTGATACCTCCGAAACGAGATCACTAAGTTCTTCAATCATTGACTCAATTTGTTTTTCCATAGTGGAGTTGATAACCATAGATCCGCTTTCCTTGGAGCTGAGGTGATCTTCTCTACTTAGCAAGTTAAGCAGTGATGTGAGGTCATTCATCATTGAGATGTCAGCACGACTGCTCGGATGTCCAGTAGTCTCTTTCATATGCGCTCTAACGGATCCTAGCATCTCCCATTGTGTTGAGGTGAATGGGATGTTAGATCTTTTAAGGGCATTGTAGATCCTAGCGTAAGTCCGTTTCTGTTGTAGACAGAATTGCAGTTCAGCAGGGGAAAGAGCAAGCATGTTGACTACGCCGCTTATTCCTCCTACTACTTTGTCAAATCTCTGGATGAATTCTTCGAGCATTTTGTGTTCTATGATGGTTTGCAGTTGGTATCTTGTGCGTTTGGAATATTCCTCCAGTGTTTCTCTTCTCGTGGGATGATTGTGGTTACTTCCCGCCATTTCTTCCGTGGTCAATGGATTAGTTGTCGGTGTGCTTCTTTTGTTTTCTTCTTCAATCTTTCTCGTTCTGATCAATTCTTCCATCGTTGGGTTGTTTGCTGATGGAGATGCGTTTTTCATCTCTTGTCCTATTCGTCGGAGGACAATCGGGAAATATGGCGTGATTGCCATTTCCTTGCTAGATTTACTTTCAATTGTTGACTTTGCAGTTTCTTCGTCTTTGGTGGTCTTCATGGAGATCATGTACATATCGGCTTGGTCTCCAGCATTTGGATTGTCGATATGGAAAGTGATGGTTTCTCCCTGAGACTGCAAGCTGATGGTTTGTGCGAAGACGTTGACGATTGCCTTGGCCGTATTCATGAAAGGTCTTCCTAGTATGATTGGGATGTGTACGTCTTCCTGCATATCCATTACTACAAAATCTGCTGGGTAAAGAAATTTGTCAATTCTAACTAAAACATTTTCAGCTATTCCCCTAGGGTACTTGACCGAGTGGTCAGCAAGTTGTATTGTCATTTTGGTAGGTCGAAGATTTTCTAACTCAAGCCTCTTGAAAAGCGAGTATGGCATAAGATTAACACTAGCTCCTAAATCGGCGAGAGAACAGATAATGCCTGAATTGTAGATGGAAATCGGGAGAGTAAAACGTCCGGTATCTCCGAGTTTTTCAGGAATGGTATTGTTAAGAATAGCTGAACATTCCTCGTTCAGCGGGACATTAGGTACTTCGGGTACCTTATCCTTGGTTGTAAGAAGTTTTCTGAAGTACTTTTTGGAGTGAACTTCAGAGGCGGTATCTAGGAATTTCCTATCAAGCTTAAAAGACTTAAGCTTGTCGGGTCGATGTTTAAGACGAGCCGGAAATGGGATTTTCCTATTTGGTGTAGACTCTAAATCCATTGTCGATGGGACAATAGGTGGTTCCTTCACCGGAGAAGAAACCGAGGGTGTGCTATGTGCTATCTGAGAGTCTTGAATATGGGAATCCTCCTTATGGAAACTAGTTGGACTATCCTGAGGTTTTGCGTTAATACGCTGTGCTAATTGTCCTAACTGGGATTCGAAAGCTTTTAACAAAGTTAGTTGATCTCCTAATATGAGATCAGCTTGGTCTTGTCTAGCCGAGATTCCTTGAATGACTTGTATCAGGGTGTCGTCAAAACTAGAGGTTTGTGAGGAAGAGGGTTCCAAAGGTTGGGGTTGGTAAGTTGGTGGGCTATTCGTAGGTGGGTAAGGAGAATGGTTAGTGTTGGGTGGTGTTAGATGAGACTGAGAAATTTGGGCTGAGTGGTTCAGATTAGCACAATTAAGGCAGGTTTGAACTTGACAGACTTGTTGCGGTTGACTTTTCAATTCCTTAATCTCCTTGGTTAGGTCTGCCACTTGTTGAGCGAGAGTTTTGATAGCTTCATTCCCGATTATAGTAGTTGAATTCACTAATGAGGGGTGATTTTCACTGTTCCAGTCATGGTTGTGCATTGTCATTTTCTCAATAAGGCTCCAAGCTTCATTTGCCGTACAGTCTATGAAACTACCTTGAGAGGCGGTATCAAGTAAAGGACGGTGATGTGGGAAGAGACCATTGTAGAAAATGCGCAGCTGGTCTGAGCGCTCAAATCGATGATTTGGACATTTCTTAAGCAATCCCTTAAAGCGTTCCCATGCATCGTAGATTGATTCATCGTGAACTTGACGGAAGTTTATGATGTTGGACCTAAATGTGGCTTGTTTTGATGGGGGGAAATATTTGGCCAAAAATTTGGTTGCTAATTCTACCCAAGAGGTTATAGAGTTAATCTCTAGTTCCTCAAACCAGGTTTGTGCATTAAGGGTGAGTGAGTAGGGAAAAATGTATAGATAGACTATGTCTTGATTAACCCCAATCAGCTTAAAGGAGTTGGCTAAGGAAATGAATTTGTCAAGGTGTGAGTTGGGATCATCATTTGGTAGGCCACGGAATTGACAGAGGTTTTGGACTAACTGAACAATATGGGGCTTTAATTCAAATGAAGTTCTATCGGTTTCCGGATAGACAATTGGTCCTCCTCGACCTTCAATCGGAGGTTTAAAGTTTTCAGCAAGAGTTATACGTGTAGCTGTCATAGTCTCGTTGGCAGGTGGTTGACTAGTTGAGTGGATAGGGATTACGTAATTTGTGAAAATAGTGAAAGGAAGGAAAAATAAAGAAAGACGTAGGGGTCTAAGGAGAAGAGTTAATCCTAAAGGTTCACTAGCGAGTAAGTTCATCTTGAAGCCTAAGGATCGTACAATTGGTTCCCCGGCAGCGGCGCCAAAAACTTGTTGGTGCCCGATCAGGTCGGTGTCGTTAACGATTACTAACCGGGCACCAGCAGTGGGTGTTTTAAATTTGTAATTGAGTGGCCTAAGTTTTCCCTAACAATGCTAATCCTAAGGGTGAGCAAGTGGTAGATATGACCTAGAGTCGTTCTTCAAACCGACTGAATTGAAACTAAGGCGAGGCAGATGAGGGCTTTCAAACTAGTGAATGGTTTATAAAATAGTGGGGGTTTTGGTTTTTATATTAACTAACTTAGGCAAGTAAATAAACAAAAGCGAAATAAAAGTAAAACGTAAAGCAGATAAAATAAAGATAGTGTTTGCTGAGATTTCGTTAATTAAGTTATGGGATGATATTTGGAGAAACTGTTTTGAAAGATATTAGTTAATTGTCATTCTTGAATACTTATATGTAAACACTAGATTCCCTACTAATTGAAATTCCATTAGCATGTCACACCGGGAGCTAGGTTATGATAACATTACAAAGTATTTAGAATAATAAGCAAAATCTTAATTATGGTTTAATAATACTTTCATATGAACGGGAACGAAATCTTAAGGTACTAGACATAACTGAATCATATAACGATCCCTTGTCATCCTAACAGATTTGTATATGTAAACAGTTCATTTATGACTTTAAACCGGCCCTTGCTTAAGACTACCCAATAAATCCCCTAATTATCCACAGCGTTCCTCACTTAAAGTGGTTCCGCCGCTTCAAACCTTGGCCATGTCTTGTCCTACGATAATTCCCCATGTAGCCTTACGGTTCCATAGTTTCATACCTTTGACAAATTATATTGACACAGATAATTGACTACCTTTAAATTGGACGTCGTAAATAGGTGTTGTAATCACGTTTATTGGTGGAAAGGCGATAGATTAATTTGAAGTTTAAAAGTCTATTTAGAAAGGTTTCCAGTACCTTCGGTCGTTCCTTGACTTCCATACATTTGTACTCCACCTTGAAGTGTTTCCAGTACTATATCGAGTAACAGTCGAATAGGGGCCATCATATTACTTCACGATAATTAAGAACGTTTATATATTATTACTATGATAATCCTAAGGCAACAATCAAACAAGAACATGCAATAAGACAATCAAAGCAATATTACTGATCTTTAATATTTAATTATAAATCATCCCATAATTAACTAACTACATCGCAAACAAACACAATAGTAATCTACTTGCTAATCATGGCATAAACGATCTCTAGCATAATTAAAGTAAACATAATTAATTAAGATAGATAAGGATAGAAATAACCGAGATTAATATGCGAGAAGGAATAGACTTGAATTAATAAGAGTTGCTCCAAGCGTACACCAAAGATTACAAACACGTTCCTCACCAAAGAATACAAGTTCGTTCCTTGCTTCTATTTTAACTAGCCTACTACTATTCTAAAGCGAGAAAATAAACAAAGAAATAAAAGCTAGAAGCTATAGAAAGAATGTGTGTTTTTCCAAGGATGGAAGGTGTGGTGTGAATTGTCTGTCTTACAAATGAACCTAAGCAACCTATTTATAGGTGAGCTTTGGCTCACATTAGCACCATGAGGTGCATGTTAGAAAGCTTTCCAAAAATGGTGTGTACAACACGAAAAGTAGGCACACCGGGTACCGTACAACATGAAAAGTAGGTGCACCAGGTACGGGTTTTAACCAAAAAAGGAAAGCGAGACGAGGGGTGGACAGCCGGCGGTGGCACTGTAGCATCCGGCGGCGGCACTGTAGGAGCCGGCGGCGGCCGGTGGCTAGCTGCCCCGTTTCGCTTCGTTTCTTGATTCGTGCGTATTTTCTTCGTTATGCGTCCGTTTGAGTTGATTCTTTTTTTGTTGGATTTGTAATTCAAAAACGAAGATTTTGACATAGGATAGGTCTTGAGATGAGGTACCTAGCTCTAGATACTGCGTTCGGATCATTTGGATCTTCCGGCGGGCGCGAAATCTTCATTTTTCACCCGTTTTGGTTGATTCTTCTTCTATTGGATTCGAATTTTAAAAACGAACATCTTGGAAATAATGGATGTTGGTGGAGGGCACCTTAATCTTGAAATCTCGTTTTTATGCCTTGAATCTTCAAACGTGTGTGGAATCTTCGTTTTACATCCGTTTTGCTTGATTTTTCTCGTGCAACCTTGTTTTAACCATCTTGGCATAATGTTACTAATTTTTAATGTTTTTGAATTAATATGCCAAGAATCGTTCCAGAATGAGAGAGATATCGGTAGTAAAAACGTGACTTTTTACGCGATATCAACTATCAAAGTGTATGTTTCGTATGTTGTATCGTATATAAGTATTGGAGTTTACACGTGTTCGACACTTAGTGTACTCCCTCCGTCCCATATTAATAGTCCAGTATTCCATTTTGGGCTGTCCCAAATTAATTGTCCACTTCCATAAATGGATAAAAATGATGAGATAAAATCCTTTTACACCCTTACTTTATATATGTAGGACAAAAAAGTAGGTAAAAAGTAAAGGTTAAAACTGTAATCTTATCAAAAAGTAAGAGAGAAGTTAATGTTTTCTTAAACTGCGTGTTTTTTGTCTGGGGACAATTAAATTGGGACGGAGGGAGTATAAACTAGTTTCTGAGTTTCTGTTTTGTGCGACACTTAGAGCGCCACTTAGTAGTTTTTGGCGACACTAGGAGAGTGTCGCATATATAATGAAGTTCAGTATTGTTTGCGTCACTAAGGGAAGTGTCGCATAGGGTGGCGTCACTAAGTTGCGTCACTAAGGTTAGGTGTCGCAGGTGTACTGTTCTAGAAATAGGCGTCATTTAAGTAAGTGTCGCTGGAGGCAACATTTAGATGGTGTGTCACTTATGTTCAGTGTCGCTTCTAGGGCAACGGTTAAAGTATGCGGTACTCAAGCAAGTGTCGCAGATAATCATTTTGTGCAAGTTAGCGTCATTCGTGAAGTGTCGCATAAAGCTGGGGATTGGTGCGTCACTTAGATCTTATCACACCAAACTTAAATGAAAATGTGGTCAAACGACATCGGTTTGACCCGAAACTTTCACACAAGTCCTAAAATGGTCAAATAAGTTTATGAAAGTTGTCGTTATATTTAGTGGGTCTCTCGAGGTGTCACTTTTACAAAATTACCAAAACAGCCCTTGTAGTTATGTTTTCCAGATTTTGTACCCAAATCAACTCTCGTTTTAACCACTTTTTAAACCGCATCAAGCCTAACCAAAAATCACACATGTTCTCCCAGGTGTCTAGTTTATTTCTACAATTTTTGATAATTTTATAAGTTCATTTACTTTTTTAAACGAAAGTAAACATGAAGGGTGGTCAGTTTTGGTCCAAAACGGACCTTTGCTCAAAGATTGAGCTATACACGAAAATCCGTGTATTTCTGGGAAAGGCTAAAGAAGGACTTTTTGTAGAGGACATCCATACGGAGATTTCGGTATAAAGTTCATGTGTTGATTGAACTTATAACTCGAGATATGGTTGTTTTGTGAGATGAAATTTCTGGACAGATTACTGTTTTTATATAACTACTTCAAAAACGTGTTTAGGCTCTCGATTTGGACATATACTTGCCAAATCAACAACATAACATGTTTATAAACTTTATCCAAGTAAATCTATAGAGAGAAAGTGATAATTCTTACAAGAGATTGATGATCTAAAGACGAAAATGAAGAGATGCTACTCGGTTGTGCTTCTACCTCCTTTTCCTTTGATTTTCCTTCAAGTTATGGCGGTGAATGATGGTAGATTATGGTGGAAGTTGATGATGGTTGTGGTGGTGATTGGAAACCGATTGGAGAGGGAGAGATGAGAGGATTTTAGAGTGAGAATGTAGAGAGAGAGAGGTGAGGCAAGAATGAGGATTTTTGGGGAGGTTGTTTTGTTAATAAGTCAAGGAACAAGATCCACCTTTTAGGGGTGGGTGTTGACTGATTTTTGGAGGGGCCCACAAGGTGGGTGTCTCACTTTTTGGTTCCTCAAAGTTACGCTCCGTGCGGTGTTCGTTTCCCCGGTCGTTTAAACGTTCGTTTATCTTTTATACATTATACGTTATACGTACGTGTTTTAAATAACGTTTGAATTTCGATATTTTTAGATTGAAGTATTATTCAATAATTCTTGATAACATTTATAAAAAATGTTGTGGTGACATGTCGGTTGCGGTTTGCGAAGTCGCGTGACGGTTAATAAAGTTTTGTGACGTTTAAACTAAATGTTTTGTTTTAGATATAACTATCAATACTTATAATAGAAGTATTTTATCAAAATACTTTAATTGAAGTTATAAAAATATAACTTTTGTTTGTTTCGATTGTCAGGCGCGTCTCGCGCGTTTTTGGTCGTTTCTGAGCATTTTACACGATACAAATTACTTATGGAATATTATCAAAATAATATTTGGAAATAAATATGTTTATCAAATAATTTCAAATTATTTAACAAATTGAGTTCACCAACGTCCGTATTAATGTATCGGGATCCGTCCGATATGAAAATGCAGGATTAAATTTAATCGCGTACGTGTATATATATTCCAATATATATAATGATACATACAAATAGCCTAACACAGAACTAATTACATGTATTAAGGAATGATTAGGCACTAATAATTAGCCTTAATTTGTCGGGTGTCATATTCTTCCCTTGTTAAGAGAATTACGTCCCGAAATTTAGCTCTGAGTCGTGGATGGAGTGGAGTCTGTGAATAACTGTGGGTACTTGAGTCGCATTTGGTCTTCCCGTTTCCAAGTGAATTCTGGACCACGACGCGAATTCCACCGGACTTTAACAATGGGAATACGACTTTGTTTCAACTGTTTGACCTCTCGGTCCATGATTTCCACTGGTGTCTCGACAAAATGAAGTTTATCATCGATATAAATTTTGTCGAGAGGAATGATAAGTGTCTCATCAGACAGGCATTTCTTCAAGTTAGAAATGTGGAATGTGGGATGCACGCTGTTGAGCTCGGGTGGCAGCTGCAAACGATATGCCACTGGACCAATCCTTTCAAGGATCTCAAAAGGTCCAATGTATCTAGAGTTCAATTTCCTGCGTTTACCAAAACGGATGTCGCCTTTCCAAGGCGAGACTTTCAAGAGTACTCGATCCCCAACCTGGAACTCGAGATGTTTGCGTCTCACATCAGCATAACTTTTCTGACGATCACGTGCGACTTTTAGCCGGTTTTGAATACCAACGATCTTCTCGGTGGTCTCGTGTATGATTTCAGGACCACTGAGTTGGCTGTCTCCCACTTCGGTCCAACAGAAAGGTGATAGGCACTTACGACCGTACAGTGTCTCGAAAGGTGCAGCTCCAATACTGGTATGGTAGCTGTTGTTGTACGAAAACTCGCACAAGGGTAAATGATGTTCCCAGTTTGCACCGAAATAAACTACGCAATCTCGTAGCATATCTTCCAGTGTTTGAATGGTTCGTTCACTTTGGCCGTCGGTTTGTGGATGATAAGCAGTACTCATATCCAGGCGAGTACCCAATGATTTCTGAAGTGACTGCCAAAAGTGAGATGTTAAACGACTATCCCTGTCGGAGATAATCGAGATGGGAACGCCCTTCCGGGATACAATTTCCTTGAGGTAAATTCGTGTGAGGCGTTCCATTTTATCGGTTTCTTTGATGGCTAGGAAATGAGCAGATTTGGTGAGGCGATCGACGATCACCCAAATGGTATCGCAACCGCTCGATGTCTTTGGAAGTTTCGTAATGAAATCCATGGAGATTTGCTCCCATTTCCACTGAGGGATTTCCGGTTGTTGTAGCAAGCCGGAAGGTTTCTGATATTCGGCTTTGACTTTAGAGATAGTGAGACATTTGCCGACATATGTGGCGATGTCATCTTTCATGTTTGGCCACCAATACAACTCTTTGATGCCATGATACATCTTATCAGATCCAGGATGTATAGAGTATTTGGACTTGTGAGCTTCATCCATCACCAAGTCTCGTAGGTTCCCAAAACTAGGTAACCAGATTCGGTTAGAGAAGTATTTGGCTCCGTTAGGTTTAGTTTCGAATTGTTGGTCCATGCCACTCAAGGACTCGTTTTTGATGTTTTCAGGTTTAAGTGCCTCGAGTTGAGCGGTAATGAATTGATTGATAAGGTCATTGTGAATTGTCATACTGAGGGCTCGAACTCGAAGTGGTTTTACTCTTTCTTTTCGACTGAGGGCATCCGCAACAACGTTTGCCTTACCCGGATGATATCGGATCTCGCAATCATAATCAGTTAGAAGCTCGACCCATCGACGTTGCCTCATGTTGAGATCCTTTTGATCGAATATGTGTTGGAGACTTTTGTGATCCGTAAAGATTGTACATTTAGTGCCGTACAGATAGTGTCTCCAGATTTTGAGTGTAAACACTACGGCTCCCAATTTGAGATCGTGAGTGGTATAATTCTTTTCGTGAACTTTGAGCTGTCGGGAGGCGTAGGCAATGACCTTGTCTCATTGCATCAACACGCAACCAAGACCTTGGTGTGAAGCATCGCAGTATACCATGAAGTCATCGTTGCCTTCGGGTAATGCACCAATTATAGAATTGGTGCACTACAAAGTTTTTGTATCAACAGTTGGAATGCTAACTCTTGTTTATCAGTCCAATCGAACTTCTTTTCCTTCTGAGTCAGTGTTGTGAGTGGTTGGGCTATTTTGGAAAATATTTCAAAGAAACGCCGATAGTACTCAGCAAGACCCAAGAATTGGCGTACTTCGGTTGGCGGTGTCGGTGCTTGCCAGCACTTGATAGCCTCGATTTTTTATGGATCAACATGAATTCCTTGACTATCAATCACGTGTCCAAGGAATTGTACAGTTTGCATCCAGAACTCACACTTGGAGAATTTAGCATATAACTCCTCGTGCTTGAGTAGCTCTAGAATGGTTTTCAGATGTTGCGCATGTTCTTGCTCGTTGCGCGAGTAGATCAAGATGTCATCAATAAATACAATGACAAACTTGTCGAGATATGGTTTGCACACTCTGTTCATAAGGTCCATGAATATAGCCGGTGCGTTTGTTTAACCAAATGGCATTACTTGAAACTCGTAATGCCCATAGCGAGTTCAGAAAGCAGTCTTCAGGATGTCGGTGTCACAAACTCGGAGTTGATGATAACCTGACCGTAGATCGATCTTCGAATAAAAGCTCGACCCCTGGAGTTGGTCGAACAGGCCATCAATGCGGGGGAGTGGATAACGGTTCTTGACGGTGAGTTTGTTGAGTTTGCGGTAATCGATGCATATTCTGAAAGAACCGTCTTTCTTTTTGACAAACAGGACCGGAGCTCCCCAAGGTGAAGAACTCGGCCTAATGAATCCCTTTTCCAGGAGTTCCTGTAACTGAGCAGACAACTCCTGGAGTTCGGATAGGGCTAAGCGGTATGGTGCTCATGCCACGGGTGCTGCACCGGGCACAAGGTCAATAGAAAACTCGACTTGTCTTGGTGGCGGAAGGCCAGGTAAGTCTTCAGGAAAGACTTCTGGGAAGTCTCGAACGATGGGCACATCCTCAAGTCGCTTCTCCTCCGACTTTTTCTCCATGACATGTACGAGGATTGCCTGATACCCCTTTCTCAAATATTTTTGGGTTTTCATACATGATATGATATGCAGTCTCGTCTCACCGGTCTCCCCTTGTATGATTAAAGTACCACCGGTGACAAGAGGAATACGAACAATTTTATCAAAGCAGACGATCTCGGCTCGATGTTTGGATAACCAATCCATTCCAACAATGATGTCGAAACTACAGATCTTGACAGGTATAAGATCAATGGTGATGAGTTCATCGGCTAGTTTTAAAGTGCAATTAGGTATCACACTATCGGTTTCAATGAGTTTGCCATTAGCTAGTTCTACAATATACTTAGCTTCTAAGGCAACTGGAGTGATGTCAAGTAAGGAACTAAATTCATTAGATATAAAGCTCCTATCAGCACCAGTATCAAACAGAACAGAAGCAGATAAGTTGTTGATCAGGAACGTACCCGAGACCACATTCGGGTCTTGCCGGGCTTCCCTTGAGTTAAGGACAAAGGCTCTACCTCTTGGGTTGTTTTTGTTGCCCTTGTTCTTCAGCTTTGGGCAGTCATTCTTGAAGTGCCCAGTGTTGCCACACTCAAAACAGGCTTTTGGTTGGCTGGAGCTGGTGTTGGTGTTGTTGTTGATGTTGGTATTGGTACTGGTAGACCTGTAGTCTTTTGCCAGATGCCCATACCTCTAACACTTGTTACATGGAGTACCGCAAGAACCATCGTGATGGCGGCGGCACTTAGAGCAGAAAGGCTTGTTTCCAATGTAGCCTTTCTTGGTTTCAGAACCAGATGTGTAAGCCTTGACAGTTTCAGGCTTCTTTGATGATTGCTGATTTTGGTTGGAGTTTCCGGACCACTTTCTCTTGTGATCCCCAGAGTTATTACCAGTGTTTGTGGAAGCAGGTGTTTCTTGGCGAACCACCTGGGCCATAAGATTGTGTGCCATACGGACGGCACCTTGAATGGTAGGAGAGTTGGAAGCAGTGACCATTCCCTGAATGTGTGGGGGAAGTCCCCAGATGTAACGTTCGATCCTCTTGTACTCAGGATCGACCATAGATGGGCACAACAGTGCCAGTTAATGAAAACGGGTTGTATAACCGGCAATATCATTGCCCTGAACTTTGAGATTCCAGAACTCGACCTCAAGTTGTTGCAGCTCTTCCCTTGGACAGTACTCATCTTTCAACATCCTTTTCAGTTCTTCCCAGGGAGTTTGGTAAGCGACGTCGATGCCCACTGTCTGAGCATGAGTATTCCACCAGGTGAGAGCACCTTCCAAGTACTTGACCTTGCAGTCTTCTGGGCAGTTGCAGATTCGGAAGACTGATTCCATTTTCTCGATCCACCGTAGTAGACCGATAGCTCTTTCTGTGCCTTTGAAGTTCAGAGGCTTGCAGTTGAGAAATTCCTTGTACGAACAAGGCTTAACGGTTGGCGGTGTGTTATCAGCAGTTTCTTCACTAACTGTGTTTCGTTTTCTGGCTAGGGCTTGAGCCACGCCCTGTTCGATGAGTTGGGCGATTTCTACTTGACTGAAAGTTTGTCTTCGTGGTGGCATGATTCTATAATGACAAGAAGAAAGGATGTCTGAGGTTTTGTACAAAGTCTTGATTATCACATATGCATATATAAGGAGTTAATACACAACATGATAATTGTTAGAACAGGATAATATGTTAAGTTCGGTAATCATTTCATGATATGAAGTTCGAATGATTACAGAGTTTCGGAGTTACAAAAGGTTACAGGCTATGGAGTTACAAAAGATGCCGGGAATGGTTACATCCGGTCAAATTACATAGATTTTAAAAGACCTAGATAAGTGATTACATAACAGATACTGTACTAATCTTGTCGTATAGTCACTCGTGACATCAGGGTGACAAGACGTTCCATGGTTTCAGCAAGTCTGCTGGTCTGTCGGGCAGTATCTTCAGCGATAGTTAAGCGTTGCTCCAACATGCGAGCGTATTGTTCGGCTTCCTATCAGCGTAGCTTACATTCTTCCAGCCTCGCCTGCAGGAGATCAACTGTGCCCCTGTCATCAATCACTTGTTGATGGATCATATCCATGTGCTGTGTCATGCTTTCCTATTCTCGGAAAAGTTCTGCAATGCGGTCGTGCGATTGGCATAACCAGTACATCTGTACTATGTATTGTTCCCGTTCCAAGCTTTTAAGTCTTGCCTCATGGGGGTGAAGTCGGGCAGCTCTCACAGGAACAGTATGCTGGATGGGTTCTTGTGTATACGGAGAGGTGTCCATGGGGTCAGCAGGAACTTGTATAGCCAATCCCACTTACGAGGGTAAGTTGGATAGTATGCCCTGGTTGAGGTGTTACCAGTGTGGTAAGGGCTAACTCGAGCTGATCCGTTACCCCTTCGTTGATGTCGTGTGACTCTTGCTTCCCCAGTGAAATAATAGAGAGGTTCAGTAGAAGTTTGGGGTAATGCGGTTAACTCCCCAACAGTTGGGTAGGTTTGAGTCTCGTAGTTTGCGTCGGTCGGTGCTAGAGGAGGAATGTCTGCCATGTCTGTGGCAAGAGCGTTTAGTGAGTATTGTGAGTCCTATATAACATATAATATATGGCCTAGTGTGTCTAGCACTAACAAGCATAGGTCCGGTCTCTCTCATGGTCAGAGTCAACTAGTGCATTCATGTTCAACATAACCCCTTTCAGAACTCACATCATCTTCATTTAATTGTACATAGTTGATCACGCTATGTTAAATTAAACTTGCATGATGTAATCCTTGAACCAGTTATACCTAATGAGGAATACTGCCTAACGGTCATAGTCTAGGCCCACTAAATGCAACCTAGTTCACTATAACCTTAGGCTCTGATACCAATCAGTCGCACCCCCAAATTTACTGTGATGAAGCGATTCGGGTCGGGGCGCGACTAATCAAATATCACAAGCACATAAGATAAAGCGAACGACTCTAAATGCGTCGTTTAAACCAGTATATTGATAATATAAAAGTTTTACAACGTTATAATGTTTACAAAAGCTCGCAAGCTAAAAGTTAGAGATTCCAAGGCGTCTCTAATTGTACAAAATGTAGAAATGCATATGAATCTCCTGATGTCTGAATGCGACTCGATCTAGGTAATCCTGAGCAGTCCTACTACTGCTGTGCACCTGAGAATACATACTAAAAGGTCAGCTAAAAAGCTGGTGAGCTCACAGGTTTGTGTAATGATGAAACATAGTTGTGTGAACCATAAGATTTAATATAATGATTTGCAACCAAGCAAATAAAATAGATGTATATCACTGCCATGAGCCCATAGTTTGAGCTTAACTGAGGTGTCAGGATCAAAACCAAGTGCCTGAGCGAGGGTGCCTCCCTGCGAGTGCCTAATCTACACTCGTAATGAACAAATGTAAATGCGTCCGTTTGACCAGTTAGTGCGTGCTAACCCGGACGGGGATTGTCAATCCCATATCGTACCATACACTAACAATCTCGCTAAATCCATATAAACAAACTATGTAGTGGAGGGCTTTAAAATGATTAGTAAAAACAACTCATGCAGTATATATCGAGGTTTAGTACTCATGTTCACATGTAAAACAAAACGAGTATGTATTCCCACCCCGGGAGTAAAAACTGTAGAAAGTCGGGGCTATGAGACTCACCTGAGCCTAGTGTGTTGCTATCAAGCAAGTATGATGTTGCACAAGGTGATGTTGTCCGAAGACTGTAACCTTCCGGGCGTTCAAAACGCGCAAGGTTATATGTATATGTAGACGTCTTAAAAGACCGTCCATGCTAGTTGTTCTTCCAACTAGTAATGTCAAAATATTTTGGTTGTTGATTGATTAGTTTGAGTTTTGAAAATGTGTACGGCCCGTTGGTGACGGTTTATAATAATAATTCCAAGGTATTATTATTATATGTTGTTTCGTTGTATACTATCAAAGTGTATGTTTCGTATGTTGTATCGTATATAAGTATTGGAGTTTACACGTGTTCGACACTTAGTGTATAAACTAGTTTCTGAGTTTCTATTTTGTGCGACACTTAGAGCGTCACTTAGTAGTTTTTGGCGACACTAGGAGAGTGTCGCATATATAATGAAGTTCAGTATTGTTTGCGTCACTAAGGTTAAGTGTCGCAGGTGTACTGTTCTAGAAATAGGCGTCATTTAAGTAAGTGTCGCAGGAGGCAACATTTAGATGGTGCGTCACTTATGTTCAGTGTCGCTTCTAGGGCAACGGTTAAAGTATGCAGCACTCAAGCAAGTGTCGCAGATAATCATTTTGTGCAAGTTAGCGTCATTCGTGAAGTGTCGCATAAAGCTGGGGCTTGGTGCGTCACTTAGATCTGATCACACCAACCTTAAATGAAAACATGGTCAAACAACATCAGTTTGACCCGAAACTTTCACACAAGTCCTAAAATGGTCAAATAACTTTATAAAAATTATCGTTATGTTTCTTGGGACTCTCGAGGTGTCACTTTTACAAAATTACCAAAACAGCCCTTGTAGTTATGTTTTCCAGATTTTGTACCCAAATCAACTCTCGTTTTAACCACTTTTTAAACCGCATCAAGCCTAACCAAAAATCACAAATGTTCTCCTAGGTGTCTAGTTTATTTCTGCACTTTATGATAGTTTTATAAGTTCATTTACTTTTTTAAACGAAAGTAAACATGAAGGGTGGTCAGTTTTGGTCCAAAACGGACCTTTGCTCAAAGATTGAGCTATACATGAAAATTCGTGTATTTCTGGGAAAGGCTAAAGAAGGACTTTTTGTAAAGGACATCCATACGGAGATTTCGGTATAAAGTTCATGTGTTGATTCAACCTAGAACTCGAGATATGGTTGTTTTTGTGAGATGAAATTTCTGGACAGATTACTGTTTTTATATAACTACTTCAAAAACGTGTTTAGGCTCTCAATTTGGACATATACTTGCTAAATCAACAACATAACATGTTTATAAACTTTATCCAAGTAAATATATAGAGAGAAAGTGATAATTCTTACAAGAGATTGATGATCTAAAGACGAAAAGGAAGATATGCTACTCGGTTGTGCTTCTACCTCCTTTTCCTTTGATTTTCCTTCAAGTTATGGTGGTGAATGATGGTAGATTATAGTGAAAATTGATGGTGGTTGAGGTGGTGATTGGAAACCGATTGGAGAGGGAGAGAGGAGAGGATTTTAGAGTGAGAATGTAGAGAGAGAGAGGTGAGGCAAGAATGAGGATTTTTGGGGAGGCTGTTTTGTTAATAAGTCAAGGAACAAGATCCACCTTTTAGGGGTGGGTCTTGACTGATTTTTGGAGGGGCCCACAAGGTGGGTGTCTCACTTTTTGGTTCCTCAAAGTTACGCTTCGTGCGGTGTTCGTTTCCTCGGTCGTTTAAACGTTCGTTTATCTTTTATACGTTATACGTTATACGTACGTGTTTTAAATAACGTTTAAATTTCGATATATTTAGATTGAAGTATTATTCAATAATACTTGATAACATTTATAAAAAATGTTGTGGTGACGTGTCGGTTGCGGTTTGCGAAGTCGCGTGACGGTAAATAAAGTTCTGTGATGTTTAAACTAAACGTTTTGTTTTCGATATAACTATCAATATTTATAATAGAAGTATTTTATCAAAATACTTTACTTGAAGTTATAAAAATATAAAAATATAACTTTTGTTTGTTTCGATTGTCGGGCGCGTCTCGCGCGTTTTTGGTCGTTTCTGAGCATTTTACACGATACAAATTACTTATGGAATATTATCAAAATAATATTTGGAAATAAATATGTTTATCAAATAATTTCATATTATTTAACAAATTGAGTTCACCAACGTCCGTATTAATGTATCGGGATCCGTCCGATATGAAAATGCATGATTAAATTTAATCGCGTACGTGTATATATATTCCAATATATATAATGATACATACAATTAGCCTAACACATAACTAATTACATGTATTAAGGAATGATTAGGCACTAATAATTAGCCCTAATTTGTCGGGTGTCACAATTGGGTACTAGGGAAGTTTATGTGCCTGGCTGGAATCTTTTTGTTGATAGTACTCTGGACAGTGTTAGATCCAGACGTGAATTTCTTTCTCATGCTCTTCCTCCTAGTTTACAGTTCCAGGGTAGCAAGTTGACTTTTGCTGAAATGGTGGAAGGTTTGGATAGGGCCAACGTGGAGATGTCTTTCTATGGCAATTGTGTTGCTAAGGCTTTGATGGAGATGAGACAGGCTTCTTCTGAGGGAACGGTGGTAGATTTTAAGCGTAGGATGGATGCTCTTGTCAAGGAGTCAGTTGATATGAGGTCGGAGTTGGAGAAACAAAATTTGAACTTGATTGCCAATGCTACCACTATTTCTGAGAAGGACAAGGAGATTGCAGATCTTAAAGGTCATCTTGCTCATGCCGAGAGTCAGCTTAAGTCCTCAGTTGGTAGGATTTCTGAGCTCGAGGGCATGGTTACGGCTTCTGAGGAGAGGAGGATTCTGTTGGAGGAGCAGGTAGTTGATGTTGAGCTGGTGCGGGTGGATAGTGTTAAGAAGGCCTTGGTCCATTTCTCTGAAGGTTTGACCAATAGCGAGGAGTTTTGGAATCCAGTTGCTAGGGTGATGGCATGTGCTGGGAAAAAGTCTGGGCAGGAAATGCTGGCACTTCTCTTTTCGAAAAATCCAGTGAATGATTTAAATATGGAGGAGTTACCTGAGTATGATCCCCAAGCCAAGCATGACTATGACCAGGCGGTATCTATCTTAAATGATGCTCACTTCCCTTTTCTTCAGAAGTTGCTCGGTGCTGCCGATCTTCCTATTGACGAGCTCCTCAAAGTTCAACCTGATCAAGCTCCTGCCGATCCTGTTTCCTGAACTTGTGATTTGTGTGTTTGTAATGTGCTTTTGTTTTGCTGCTTGAAATGGTCTAAAACACTTTCCAAAACAATACGTATGTGGCTGGATGCCTTTATCCATGTAAACAAAACTATGTTAGGTATGGTTGGATGTCTTTATCCGTGTAGATATAACTACGTTTGATATGGCTGGATGCCTTTATCCGTTGTTTTAACTCCAACTTATGTTTTTAATGTTAGTGCTTAGAAACATTTTGGGTTTTCAACCAAGTAATTGCTTTTCGGTTAGGTTTCTTGTGTGTATGTCTCACATAACGTGGAGTGCATACAAGCCATATTTTTAAGGAAACAATTTCTAAGGTCGCCATTATCCTTAAGTGCGGACTTAGCAACCTTGGTCCGGACATATATGCCCAGAGTGTGGCATATTTTTGATTGAACTACTTTTCAATCCCTGTTGTGGGTTGCTATCCCATATACAGTGCCTGAGGTTTCCCAAAAGTGTGGTAGCCCCGAACATATGTTACTTATGTTTGTTGGTAATGTGGTCACATTGCAACAAGTAACTTATAAGTGTAAATCTATGCTTTGAATACATTAAGCAAAAATACTACTTCATTCATCAAGGATGATAAAATTCTTGACTAAATTTACATGACAAAACACGTGCCAGTAATAATCTGGTACATCCGGGCATTTATATGAAATACTTTCTCAAATTGGATGCATGCCAAGTGCGATCCAGGATTTTACCCTCTGTGGTCTGGAGTTTATAGGATCCATTTCTGTGGGCTTCTATTACCTTGTATGGTCCTTCCCAATTCTAGCCCAGTTTCCCGTGATTTTCTGCTTTGCTGGCCTCGTTATTTCTGAGCACGAAATCCTCCACCTTGAAGGAAATCTTTCGGACCTTCTGGTTGTAATATTTCTCCATTTTCCTCTTGTATCCAGCCTCTCTTGTTGCAGCAATCTCTCTTCTCTCTTCTAGAAGGTCCAAATTTTCTTTGAGATTTTAATTGTTGCTTTCTTCATTGGAGTGAAGGTAACGGTAGGAAGGCACACTTATTTCTGTCAGGAGCAAAGCTTCCATCCCATAAGTAAGGCTGAATGGGGTCTCTCCATTGCTTCTTTTTGGTATTGTTCGGAGTGCCCATAGAACATTTGGCAATTCATCCACCCACCCGGCTTGATGTTTTCCAAGTCTTGTTTTTATTCCTTTGACAATTTCTCTATTCATAACCTCTACTTGCCCGTTGGCCTGCAGGTGGTAGACAGGTGTGAATGATTGCTGTATGTGGAGCCCTTCGCACCAGCTTCTGAAGGGATTTTCTGCAAATTGTTTCCCATTGTCACTCACGATTTATTTTGGTACCCCAAACCTGCATACTATGTTGTCCCATACGAAGTTCACCACATGTTTTCATGTGATTGTGGCCAAGGGTTTAGCTTCCACCAATTTAGTGTAAAAATCAACCACTATGTCGCGCCCCGATCCGACACGGTCGTCAACGCAACGGAAGGGGACACGACAGTGGGGTGTCTTAAATTTGTAAAGCTGGGGACCTAAGTTTACTACGGCTGTATAGCGGTAGTATGACCTAGGGTCGTTCTTCAAGCTAATCGTATTGTGAAACGGAAGTATCAAGACAAGTAGTTTATTTTAGTGATGGGATTTTTAAAACAGAGTTTTGAGTGGGTTTTTGTTACTTAGGTCCGTAAATTAAAGCAATTAAATAAAAAGTAAATAAATGGAAAATAGAAATAGGGATGAAATTGTATGGAGGAGATGTGTTTGTTATGACTTCGTTAGCTTATGCGGGGGTGATGCTAGGGTTTTGATATGAAAACGTCTTTTTAAAGGTTTGTGTCTTATCTGAGCTTAATTGTTTGTAGTGTAAACACTAGTACCCTACTGATTGGGGAGACCAATCAGTATGTCACTGAGTACTAGGCCAAATTGAGTCTGATCGGAGGAGGATGCTCAACTCTTCAACGTTATCCAGTGACGGAGTAACGACCCTTCTTGGAATGTTAGTTCCTGGGTGCATGAGATAGAGTAACATACCCACTAAGGTTCCGACCTTTCTTAACACTACGGGGACAACGAAGTCAAACAAGGCATTTAAGATTAAGACTTGGTTTGGTAACTATTAACTTTATATTAATGGTTATATTTTAGTCTAGAGCTTTCATCACGGTGTACCGTGCGATTATGCATTTCCACAGTTTTCCAGACCCGAGATGTACTAACGGTGTACAGTGCAATTAAGCATTTCCACAGTGTTCCAGATCTTTAGGTGTACTAACGGTGTACAGTGCGATCAAGCATTTCCACAGCTTTGAAGTTAAACCGGGATGTGACACAGTCTTCAACCACCGACATTTCCTTAGCTCCTACGTATTTGTACTCCACCAGAGGTGTTTCCAACGTTACCGTGGTCTTTCCGGGGTCACATACTTTATGGTCACTCTAGACTAGTTTAAACTAAGTTTGTATTAAAGCCCAACCATCTATGATATAAACCAGCCCTCACTGTTTCCCAATAAATCCCTGATTGATTCACGGTGTACTATACGAAAGGTTTTTAAACAGTATTTCCACAGCTACGCAATTCAGACCATGTTTACAGTTTCAAAAAACATAGATAGGTAGTAACCGTTTGATCAAGGTTCGCGACTCCTTGTCGTAAAGGTTCTAACCACGTTTAATTGGAGGAAAGGCGATTAGGTTTAGAAATTCATAAATACAAGGTTAGTAAATCACCGGTTTTCATTATATAATATAATTGGGATCATTACTTCCACAACGGATTGTGCCCACGACTTTCATAGCTTCCACGTTCCGTACTACACACATAAGTGATGATTCCGGCGCTATACAAATGAAAGCCGTATAACGTTACCTTCGTTGTTTCATAATGTTATCATCCCAATCATATATTTAAAGTAGCATCACCCCACACATATATAAACTAACTACATCATAACAAACACACAGGGAAACTACTCACTACGCATAATAACAGGTCCTAAATCTAGCATAACAACAATAGCAATTATCATTATAACAGATAAGGAAAGAAGTAACCGTTAATAAAGCGTAGATTGAATAAGCGTTTAGAGAGAGAGTACAAGAAGAACTTCCGCAATATCCTTGACAATATTACAATAAAAGCCCCTGGACTATTCCCTACGCTATTACAAAAGTAGCCCCTCCGTTAGTTTCAGTTAAATACTAACTGAGAACTAACTAGACCTAACCCTAATTCTAGAGAGAGAAAGAAAGAAAAGAGAGAATAGAGAGAGAGAGAGTGTGTGTGTGAGAGAGAAAGTGGAAATGGAGAAATGTGTGGAATGGTGAGGTGTGTGGAATGTTGGAGGGGTGACCCCCTATTTATAGGCAAAGCTTGAAATCAGCCGTACAATTCGTGAAGCACGCACGTACAAGCAAACGAAGCACAAACGGGCAGCATATGGGGTACCAGGGGCCGTATACGGCTTTCCCAGGGCAGTATACGGGGTGTACAAGGCCGTATACGGCTTCAGTCTGATTTCGTTCGTTGCTTAAAACGTCCGTATCTCCTTCGTTATGCGTCCGTTTAACCTAATTCTTTCGCCTGTGTCTTCGTAATTTCGTTACGCTTATAATGGTGCCAATCTCACTGAAATTGGATGTGTATAACTTTAGCATAGCCGAAATCACTTTATAGGAGTTTGTAACCGTCCTGTCTTCTCCGTTCTTTATCTGATTTGCATTATTCTTGATTTTCTCGTCTCAATTTTACCTATTAAAACATATCATAAGGTTAGAATGTGTTTATCATAGGATAAATGAGGGTGCGAGAATTGGTTGCTGTTCATTTGCTCCGTTTTGCTCGTTATTCGGATGTTTTTAGTGACTTTTGTAGCAAAGTCTATATTTTGAGCACTTTAGTAAATTTTAGTAAATAATGATTGTTTTGGAAATGTTTTCACTAAAGATGTGCCCAAAAAGTGTGGAATAACGGCCTTGAAAACATGACTTTTTGTGTCACATCAAGTTATCCCACACTTAGACGTTGCTTGTCCTCAAGCAACACTCAGTTTTTGAAAACATTTTAAAACATTTTTTAGAGCGAGCTTCAACATTTTTAAGAGTTACCACTGTCAAATGCAAATAAGATAGTTTCAGGAATTTAGGGGAAGATAAGATGATCCTTCCTTAAACAAGAAAAGATTCTCTTAGGCATACATCCAAATCTCATGATCGTGGAGTACACATGACTAGGCGATCTCACAAAAGGTGGTCACTCAATTCACTCAAAGTGTATCGGGTTTCCTATCAATCTAGAACAAACGAAATCGCTCAAATAGCCAGTCATGCAGCACTCATCGTCATAGGCTTGGTCGAGAATCGGATCTCCACCACTTAGGTGAGGACGGTGCTAATTATCCCAAGACATTCATGAGGGTTGTAGTGTTTGATGAGGGGTAAAGGGTATGGATAGTGGTATTTTTAGGTTGTAGGGGTTGCTTATCTTAAAACAACTGAGATCATGAACAACTTTATTTCAGAACGGAGAGAGAGGTAGCTTTTGGTCTTCTATCAGAATCTTCTTGTGAGGATGATACTTCAAAGGACTTTAAGCTTTATTCTTGCGGAACTATTTTTCTTTCTTTTCTTCTTTTTCTTCTTTTTATTTTCTTTTTCTGCTTTTATACTTTTCTATTTTCTTTTCTTCTTCAGAATTTCTTTGCCAGAGAATTTCCAAGGATATTTTTCTTCTTTTGATTCTTTCAGAAATCCCTTATCTTGAACATTTCGAGTCTTTTCGTGGTGTCAATTTTACACACCAAGGATTCTTCAATCTTTTTGAGAGCACGAAGGGGTAGGATAAGTGAAGCGGATATTCTAAAAGATGTTCTTCATAACCTCAGAATTTCTAAGATAAGTTTGGGAATATTTTGGGAAGTAGGGTTTATTGAGGGTTTTGTGAAATGAAAGGTTTAGGCTCAACAGGGTTTACTAGGCGGATCATCGATACTAAAGATGAGCATCGGAAAGGGTTTTTTTTTTTTTTTTGGGCTTGAAAAGATATGTGAAAAGGGGTTTAAATCCTAGGGAATGCCAAGGTCATCTAATTGCACCTATACCGCGTACGGTACACACCAATGTGGTCTCGAAACGTATGTCAAGAGCAAGTTCTAATTCAGAGATGCATGCATCGGCACACACAAGAAATGAATAGTGAAGCATTAAAGATGAATGCTATTAGACTCAGAATACCTCACTGCAAATAGGGTTGTATGTGCTTCGTCATGCTTCCATCAGATTATTATTTCTTGCTTAAGCAATTTCTACCTTATTTTCCCTAGACTCCGAAATATATTACTCACATCTGAAAATAGCTCCTCTCAAAAGATATTTTGGCTCAAAATTAGCAGAGTTAATCAATAGATTTAGCTCATACTTTCAATTTTCTTGAAAATTTTTGAAAAATTTGAGGAACATTTTCTGAGTTTACTATTTCGGTCATTAAAAATAAAAGAAAACTAACCAAGGTATTCTATACCTGCTATCCCACACTTAGAGGAAGTAAAATCCCACACTTAGAGTTTGAACATGTAAGAAAATGTTTCTCAAGTGTTTGTTTTAGGCTGGAATCACACACTTAGTGATAAGCTTAGGATATAGTATAGACTACTTTAACAAACTAACAAAGCAAATAATAAACAGAATTATAAACAAAAGAGAGTAAAGGTTAAGACACTCCCCAGATAGCGAGCTGCAAAGAAGCTGAGAATCTGAATTTGCTGAAAATAGATGTTGCCAAGATCTTTTTCTGCATTCATGAAGAGCGGCACAGCTTCAAGCGTCTTGCTATTGGTTTTTCTCCATCCATTATTTCTTTTGTGAATCAATCTCGTAAGTGTGAACATGTTGGTCGTACCAGTTTACAAACTCAAAGTATTTGCAAATGAAAAGACAAATCACCGTCTCAGAATTTGAAAAGATGTTTTCTACTACAAACATATGTTTTTAAACGAGTTCGAGCATAATGCATAAAAGTAGTATGCAAGTACCTCAAATGCTCGAAACACATGAATTACCATTTTTCAATTTGATTTTCCTCTTTTCTGAGACGGGTGGTTTATTTGCAAATGAGTTGTAATATCATAAAAGTGTTTTGGTGACGACCAAGTGTGAAGGATAGTTAGAGATATATCTTCACTTATTGACACTGTTCTCTCTACACGTCTTATTGCACGGGTTGCCTCCCGAGAAGCGCTGCTTTTGGAGTCGAGAGCTCGACTTTGCCTTCCTTCAGATTAATTGGTGCTGGAACCTCCAGGACCGGAAGTGCTCAGAAGCGGAATCCTGGGGTTGCGTGGGTAGATCCTCAGAAAATGGCGAGCGATTTAGCATGTATTTTCCTGGCTTCCTGTTTGTCTTCTGGTAGGATTCCATGACAAATGTATTCCACCAGGGGTTTCATCCAGGAATTCTCTTCCTCCTGTACATACAAGACTTCTTCGCCTCCTTCCACGGAGCTTTTATGCAGCACTTCCACTAATACTTCTTTTGTCAAGTGCGCAAACTGCATTGATGCTAATTTATTTAACGCATCCGCCTTCTTATTTTGGTTGCTCCGAACATGTTCAATTTGGAACTCTTTAAAACTTTTGACCCTTTGCTTCACCTTTTCCAAATACTTTATCATCTTACTATCCTTTGCCTCGAATTCCCCCTGGACTTGCTTCGCCAATAGGTGTGAATCCACATATACTTTCAGGTTCTCAACCTTCATTTGTATAGCCAAGTTTAACCCTGCTTGGAGGGCTTCATATTCGGCTTCATTATTTGAGGTTGGGAACTCAAATCTCAGGGCGTAGGTAAATTCTTTTTTATCAGGATTGGTCAGGATCAGGCCTGCTCCGAAACCTTCCGAGCTGGATGCTCCATCCGTATGGAGAGTCCAGGAATCATGTCTGGGTGGAGGCTGTGTACTTAACTTATGGGATCCTGCCTCAAAGGTCACTTGACTGGTGCTTATTTCTGCCATAATCGCCCATTTTGCAAGTCTTCCTGATTTTTTTTTGGTTTAGACAATACTTGTCGTAGTGGTTGATCGGTTATTACCACAATCTGGTGTGCCTGGAAGTATCTTCTTAGCCGTCTAGGGGCGTGTACCAATGCCAGTACAAGTTTTTCCATTAGCGGATAATTTACCTCGGGGCCATGTAAAGCTCTGCTGATGAAATACACTAGGACCTGGGCTTTCTTCCTTTCTGCCAGGAGCACTGCGCTAACGGCTTCCCCAGCTGCCGAGAGGTACATAAACAATTTTTCTCCTGCTATAGGGGCAACGAGGGTTGGTAATTCCACCAGTAAGTTTTTCATCTCTTGGAATGCGCCTTCAGCTTCTAGTGGCCAGAAGAAATCTCTCTTACTGGTACAATCCTTTAACGTTTTAAAGAATGGCAGTGACCTTTCGGCAGCCTTTGACAAGAATCGACTTAGTGCGGCTAATCTTCCATTTAGGCATTGAACATCTCTTAGGTTTTTCGGGGACTCCATTTCCCTTATTGCTTGTATTTTGGTCGGATTGGCTCTTATTCCCTGGGCCGTAATAAGGTGTCCCAAGAACTGCCCTTTTTCCACCCCCGAATGTGCATTTCTTGGGGTTTAACTTCATGTTGATCCTTCGGAGAGTTGCGAAGGTTTCTTTGATGTCATTCATCATGTCGTCCTCATTGTAACTCTTGATGACCATGTCGTCAACGTAGGCCTCGAGGTTCCTACCAATTTTCTCCTGGAATGCTTTATCTACCAACCGTTGATATGTTGCCCCTGCGTTCTTTAAACCGAATGGCATCTTTTGATAACAAAATATCCCAATATCAGTATGGAAGGCTGTCTTGTCTTCGTCTCTTTTTGCCATCTGGATTTGGTGGTATCCCTTATATGCATCCAAGAAGCATTTTATTCTGAACCCAGAAAGAGACTCTACCTTCCAGTCGATCTCGGGTAGAGGATAACAATCTTTTGGGCAGGCCTTGTTCAAGTTCGTGTAATCTACACACATTCTCCATCCTCCATCCGACTTTTTTACCATTACTGGGTTTGCCACCCAAGTTTGATATTGGACCTCCTTAAGTATACCTGCAGCCACGAGGTCCCTTACCTGCTCACATGCCTCTTTACTCTGCTCAGGTGCCAGGTGCCTCTTTTTCTGCTGAACAGGGGTTTTGTTCGGGTGTACATTTAGATGGTGCTCCGTGACTAGCTCTTTTCTTTCCCCATTAGGTTCAGTAAAGGTGATTCTTCGTGGAACTCCAGTCATATCGGCGGGAGTCCAGGCGAATACATCTACGTTTTCTCGGAGCAGATTGACGAGTTTTATCTTGATTGCTTCCGGTAGCTGACTACCAATGGTCACCTTTTGATCTGGGTGGAGGTCATTAATGATTTCTTTCTGCTCTGGATCCTCTCAGGCATAAATAACTTTCTTCTCCCCATCTTCATTTTCATTGTTTCTTTCAGGCGCCTTTTTCATATTCCTTGTTGAATGTACAGTTGCCATTCCGTTTGGGGTTGGAAACTTCATTACCCCATGTACAGTGGATACTACTGCTCCTAGCAGACACATTGAGGGTCTTCCCAGGATAATATTATAAGGCGATTGTGCTCGTATTATCATGAAATCAAAAATCTCCGTCCTAACCTTGGGGTAAGACCCTAGGGTCATTCTTAGACTAATCACTCCTAGCGGCCATAAGACTTCCCCTGAAAATCCAATTAAAGGTCAAGTAACCTCCTTCCTAGTAGCCTGTATGCCTAGAGGTAGCTGCCTGAAACAATTTTCATACATGATATATGAGGCGCTTCCTCCGTCCAAGAATATTTTGTGTACTTTCCTTTTCTATTTCAGCAGTGATTATCATAGGCGCTTCCGAGGGTATGATAGCTTGTATGGCGGGGAAAGAAATTTTTTCTTCTTCCCATAGCTCTACTACCGTGGATCTTCGTTTTGCTCCGATCACAGGGGACCGTATCATAAGAATTTCTTCTTCCATGGGTTTTGGCTCATCCTCTTTCTTCTTCCAGCCTTTCTTTGCCCCATTGAATCCCTTTTTTCCACCGTTCTCGTCATCTTAGGAATCTTTTACCAAATGAGCCAGCTTACCTATCTTTAGTGTCTTTTTTACCTCTGTTCGGAGTTCTCGACAGAAATCCGTATCGTGCCCATAATCTTCGTGATACTCACAGTACCTACTCATATTTTTGTCTTTTTCCTTTCCCTGGAGCTTTTGGGGAGCTTTAAACTCACTTGAGACCTTCTCTGTTAACCAAATTTCTCTCGGGGGCTTGATCAATCCTGCCCAGAGATTCCTGCCCTGATCTATTTTTGAATGGGGGGAGTACTTACTTTCTCTTGGTGGCCTGTTGAAAGTTTTTCCTTTGCCTTCATTTTTCCATTTGGAGGATCTGTCGTTATTACCTCCGTAGTCGCCCTCGTTCTGTCTGCCTTGATTTCCTTTAGTGAAGGTTTCTGAATGATTTCCCTTCATAGTTGTTTCTTTTCCCCTCACATAGGCGTAAACCTCATCATGTAGTTCCTGGTAAGTCTCCGGTAAGATCCTTCCCAGTTTTGCCACGAGCAATTTATTCCTCAGCCCGTGGAAAAATCCAGATACTCTTTGGTCCTCTTGCAAACCTTCTATCTGTTGTGTTTTGTTGGAGTACCTCTCTATAAAGTTCTTCAAACCTTCATTCTCTGCCTGGTAGATATTGTGTGCCTCCAAGTGTGTTTTGGTATACTTACGCTGCTTAATGAAATGATATAAGAACCTTGTTTCCAACTCATCAAAACTTCCAATACTTCCTGGCGGGAGCTTATCATACCAGGCTCTAGCAGCCCCTGCCAAGGTCATTGAGAACATGTGGCACGTGACTGGCATGGTCCATTTTTTAATCTTTTCTGAAACTCGGAATGCTCTTAAATGATCTTCTGGATCTATTACCCCCGCATATTCTTTGATGTTTGAGGGAAGTTCCAGCCCATCCGGCATCCCATAATGCTCAATCCAAGGTACCAACGGGGACTGGTTTTTCCGAATGATTGAATTAACCCTTGACCGGGTTGACCTCGGGTTGTCATAATACTCCCCCCCCCCCCCCCCCCCCCCATTTGTGGGTAAGCAGGGTTGTACCCTCCTTGGGGAAAGTTTATCCATCCCCCATATTGGGGAGAGTACACGGAGTGTCCTCCTGGCTGAGGATTATACGTTCCGGGATTCATGAATCCTTCTGGTATTTGACCTCCTGTCGGGGGATAATACCCTAACAAATTGAATTGCCTTTGTGTTCCTTGTTGAATACTAAGATCAGTCGCCACTTATGCATTTGTGAAAATAGCTCGGGGTGGAGCATTTTGGTTCAAGGATGCAATCGGAACATTTCCTGTAGGGACTGTGTAGGTTGTCATGTTTGTTATGTGTTGGTTCAATAGGGGTGGTAGGTTTGATTTTGAATTATCCCCGGCTGTGGTCCGAAATATGACTGGTTTGCCCAGAGGTTATTATGGGCCATCTGGAAACCTCCAGGCTGATTCTGGTAAGAGGTTTGTGCGTTTATACTTGTTTGCACATTTTGTGCTTGTTGGTTTGCAACTACTGTACTTATGGGTACCGAGGAACTTACTTGAATCTGACCTCTGGGCTGGCGTGTATTGGCGAGTGCAATTGTTGCTTGATTGATTGCGCCTGGCCTTTCATTCTCGATTTCCTCATCTACATCGTCGTCTTCCTCATCCATATCCAAGCGAGACCTCAAACTTTCCAGGTTCATTTCCTTTATCCGCTTTGTGATTAGAGGCTCCAAACATTTCATTATTGCTTCATTACTCACTCTAGGTATAAGATTCTCCTGATTTCGCTCCTCCACGACATTTTCTGACGTCATGAAGCTAGCGGTGGATCTCGTGTTGGTTATGGGTGTGAAACCAGGTGGCGATGTCAGATCAACACCGTTTCCGCCTCCAAACGTAGGTAACGTCATTACCGTAAATTTGACGAAACAACTTTTTGCTAAACTAGGACTAATGGATTTTTGAGAAAATTAATCGCTAAAAACTAATACGGCTTTGGATTAATTATAATCGGGTCCCACCGGGTGTGCCAATTGTTTGTACGATCAGCTCATACACGCTTAAGACTCCATTAATCTATCTCAGAAAGATCTCCTACCTGAGAAACCTGCAAAACCGTAACACGCTAGTTAAGTGAAATACGGGGAGGGTCCCCGTAATTCACCTCCGGCGTAAGAATGAGCTTCCATGATTTATAATATGAAACTTAAAGAAGGATGGTGAATGAGGGTTTTCTCTAGGTGAAGAAGATGAACCTCCTTTAGAAGAAATGAGCTCCTATTTATACTTGTATCATTCTTCATTCCCAAGTTATCACACATTGAGTGGATGCCGTCCATTATGGGCACTACCTCTAATACTCGATCATAGCCGTTCACCTTGATCTTGTGAATATTTGTAATTCATCTCCTTTTGTGTAGAACACCTGACGGCCGACAATACAACAACCTAACAACCAACCTGAAAATAACAGATCGCATAATCCTAAATACATCAGACTTTATAGCTAATCTTGAAGTTAAGAAACAAAAAATAGCATGTACACAATTGTAACAAGCACAGCAACAAGGCACAAAATGGAGATGCTCTTAGCTAAAAATCGAGTGAAAGTTTTACCTAATCAAACGCGATATTGACTGGTCAACCGTGTGTCATGTCGCCAGAAAATGGTGCTTGGTCGCCGTATTCCTTTGTCGCCGTCACCGGTCCAAGAGAACGACACAAAAAAATCGCCGGTAGGTGTCTGTAAAGCAGCAAGATCTCGCCACAAAATAAACACAGTGTTTGAAAATGGGGAAAAGGTGTAGTTGGGCTCGAAAATCGATTTTTCAAAAATATCGCCGATCGCCGAATGATTTACACAATTCGGCGATTTTTGAATTACAGGTGTCGGGTTGGCGAAAATGATGGGCCCGGCGATATTTTCCTCTTCCGGCGATAACTTCGTGCCACGTTTTGCGAGAGGATGAAGTATCACCAAAAATCGCCGTTCGCCGAAGGAAATATTGCATTCGGCGATAACGTGGTTTAGAATGGAATAAAAATCCTGACATAGTCCATTTATTAAAATCGATGCGTTGAATGGTCTTGTACGGTAAATTTCTCAAGTTTCTCTTGTGGAATTTGACTTAATGTTGGTAGTTAAAACTGTGGGCAAAAGTTTGAGGTTAGATTTCTTTTGGTTGAAATCTTGATGTGTCATGAAAATGGTCAAAAATGACCATATTTTGGTAAAGGGTCCAGATTTTGTTAAAACGTGAATTTTGAAAAAGTGTAAAAAGAGAAACCTCCATTTTGGTATAGTGGAGTTGCTCGCCAAATTTGAAGGTCAAGTTATAACCGAGCAAAAAGTTATGTAGATTTGAATTTCTTTATATGGTATTTTAAAATGGTTTCCCACGGAATTTCAACAACTAAATAATTATAATTATCTTTTTGATTTTAAATATTTCCACAAATTTTCAATGAAATGAATTTGACCGTTACAAATAATTATAATTATCTTTTTGATTTTAAATATTTCCACGAATTTTCAACGAAATGAATTTGACCGTTACAAGTTTGATGAAAACTATATAGTTTTCCCATGAATTAGCGACAGATATTTTACCATTATAAATTCGATAAAAATTCGTGGAAAAGTAGTTGGATTTCAGTTTTATGTCATCGGATTTCCCACGAATTTTTTATCGTTGAAAAATTGTTGTAAATCCGTCACAAACTTTTCTAAAATTCAGTTTTCCTATTTCTCTTTCTAAATAGACAAAAAAATCCGTCCAAACTTCATTTTTTTTTTTTTCGAATTCAAATGGAAGAGGATTAATTAGAGATTATGTTTGTATAAAATAACAAATAAAAAAAGCATAAGGATATCACGCCATTGATGGTTTAAAATATGAGTGGTGTTTTGTAGCAGACATGGATGGAAATGATAGTGTGATGTCAGTACAAAATTTAAGATAAATTTGGATGGACCATCTGATAACAAAATTATTGTTGTCTTTTTGGAACCATTAAATGTCAAAAAAATTACCATTTTACCTTTTATGTAAAATTATTAAATTATTATTATAAAACATCATATATAAAGAAATAAAAAAATAATTTTAAAAAAAAAAAAAAGAAAAAAAAAACCAGCTGCGTACCAGTGTGGTCGAAGCGTACCAAGTTGTGAGCTTGGAATGGCGTGCTGCGTACTCGGCATTGACCTAGTTTGCGGGACTGGCGACTCTTAGAATCTCAGCCAACAACCAACTCAAGACTAATAGCTAGGTTGGTATCCCCTTAAAGCACTCCTAGTGGTGTTCGTCGGCTTACTTCGATTTGTAACCGACGAAGTGACGCCGATGGCACGGTATCGTCACTTTATCTCGTCGCTTTTTCTCTTCGGAAATCCGACGTTTGATTTTTTTTTTGTTTTTTTTTGTATAGTGCATGTATAAAACTAAAGGTAAATTGGTAAATATGGGACCCAAAAAATTAAAGTGACGGTATAACTGATGACAGGGGTCCGTCAATTTCAGTCAGTTTTTGAGTAGCACATCGATAATGATTTTACAAACTTAGCTTACCATGTTTTAAACTTTTTAATGATTTCTATTTTTGCGATCATGATAAATTTGTCTATTCTTTATTTTATCATAATAATCATGGATAATAATGGTTTTAATTTATATATTATAAATTAAAGTTTGATTGATCAATTTAATTTAAATGATTGTATTTCTATTTATTACAATTGTATTAACTAAAGTATTATTTTAACTAAAGTATTGAGTTAAAATTATTGAGTTAAAATAAGCAAGTATGTATAATTTAATTGAATTTATTAGTTATTATATTGAGTAAATTTTAAAAATCATACTTGTGGTTTACACAGATTTTCACAAATCATACCCGAACTTTTGTTTTCATGTTTTTGATACAATAAGTTTCAAGTTTGCTCATAGATGGTACCTCCGTCACAATCCGTTAATTTTCACCGTTATGTGTGTAAACCACAGGTATCATTTTCGAGCAATTTTGAAACTTATGGGTACCATTTACGAGCAAACTTGAAACTTATTGTATTGAAAATAGACGGAAATGGTAAAACTTAACGACAAAAATAGACGGAGTTGGAAGGAGGTACCATTTACGAGCAAACTTGAAACTTATTGTACCGAAAACCTGAAAAACAAAGTTCGGGTATGATATGTGAAAATGTGTGTAAACCACAGGTATGGTATATGGAATTTTCTCTATTATATTTGAAGTAATTAGTGGAAGGGTATAATCGTAATTTCCGATATTTCACTTTATCTACATTACATATAAAGCATCTCCACATTTGTCTAAATCTTGTACTCAACAATGGCTATTGTCTATATTATCCTCAAAATCAATTTAAAAAAGTCAAACGTCTTAAATTGTTTGATCTTTAATTCAAATTTCTAATTACTTGACAAAAATAAAAAAATCAAATAAGATCTATATTACTTTTTCTGAATCATTCAATTCTATCTATTTTAATTTAAACTCTATAATCTCACAATTATTATTTTGTCTAATCAAATTATCTGGACACTCTATTATTATAATTTTAAATGCAAACTCTTTAACTCGAATCGAACACAAAAAAAACTAAAAAAAAAAAAAAACTAGCCGAACATCAAAATACATATAATAACCTTGTTGCATTACGCGTGCACATTACTAGTATATTTACCATATATATAAAAAGAACGCTCTTATTACTGTGGTCAAGCTCAAAATATACCATGTGGACACAAATAGTTGGTCAGTGTATACGAGTACGAGAAGGTTGAATTTGAAAGACTTGGCCAATAAGTTACACAAAGACTCAAAGAGGCATGGCCTTCCATGCTTCCGACCATCTCGTAACATATGATCTCTGTACCCTTCGAACATCTTCATCATTGGCGGCTATCCTCTGAGGATATATGGTTTTTCTATTCTTTTGTTTATTATCTCACAACATACCCCAACTGGTTCTCTTACTTCCTTATTCTCTCTATGAAGTGAACTTTGAACCTTATTGTGTTGTTAAGCAGTAATATATCATAATTCATACGTGGGGCGGACTTTTTTTTATTCTTATTGTTGGTGCTTCATAAATTCTCCTTCAGGTATGATGAACTTTGGTTGTTTAGAATTGTCAGACTTGTTAATATACTCATGTAAATTGTGTTTGTATGCTTGATGATGTTTGATCTAATTTTTTCTTTCATGTGTTTGAGGTATCACGTAGATATCTTCGATTCATGTAACTTATTGGCCAATATATCTTTCATTTCGAGTATCATATCATATGATTGTAAGCAGGGTTTTTTTTTAACAAAATAATATTAATATTAATTTACGGGTTTTTCAATTTCTCCATCTTAGGCCTTGAAATTTCAGTGAGTTTTCTTTTATTGTTGTTTGCTAGCTTTAAAATGAGTTGGAACTGAGATCCATTTCTGTGTTGTATTATGAGTATAGCTATGAACTGAAGTATAGCTATGCGAATGGCTACCACATATGTTGGAATTCCTTTGAAATTGCGGATTACAAGTCTACTAACTACTGTGGACTAAAGTTTTGAAAGAAGCCACAATCATCTTATTAAATTGCTATAGAAATTTATTATTTATGCAACTATTGATGTTCATCAATTAATTAATGTTGTCTACAGATTTAGTTGGTTATAACAATATATATATTCTTGTTTAGTAAGAAAAGAAAAGATGTCGAGGCTAGCTGCTCGTTTTGATAAACTATATTGAAATACTGAAATGAAACTTGATGGAGCATTTTCATATTGTAGTACTAAAGGGGGAAGTATCAACAAGGTTTAATTAGTATACAATCTGATATTCGTGTTAATGATGCATACACTTTTTAGGAATCAATAGTAGAAAATAATAATATGGAGAACTCCTCTGAATTATTGACAAAAAATAACTTTAACATAATGTATACTGTCGCGATCCCAGTGGTCAGACGGGTTTTACAACGGTCATTGATCCGGCCAACCAGGACACATGGCAATGAGGGAGTTTTTAAATTTATAGAGTAGGGAAATCCTAAGCTGTATACTACTGACAGACCAAAAAAGGCAGTAAGCGGTACGTATGACTCAGGTGTCGTTCTTCAAACTACAACGGGCATGGGAGTCTATGAGTTTTAATTATCTTTCGCAAATTTAGCTAGGGTTTTAAAACTTTGAAGGGGTTTTGTTTTTATAACAACTACTAAAATAAAAAGTAAATAATGTAAAATAAAATAGGTTTGTACGGAGACTCGGATGACAGTGGATAACGCGAGTGTTTACTACGATTTCAGCGTATGTGTAACATCCTGTTTCTGGGCCTGGAAATAAATTGTATTTTATAAGTTTGGTTGGTTTATTTAATAATAAACAAGTAAAAGAGCCTCAGTTTTTATAGTGATTAATAAATTATTGCTTGTTTTAATTTATTAAAGATGACGGTAAAATAAAAGTATTTTGACTTACGGGTATTTTCGGGTTCCAGACAATAGGCTAGGAACGGGTATAATTTTATACATAATAAAAGTGGGGGTCGGTTTGGTGACCGACTCATTTTACCCACCTTTCCCCAATTTCATCTTCTTGAAACTCTCTCTATTTCACATTCAAAGAAAATCAAGAATTTAAACTAGTGATTGAATCTAGCTAAAGTGAAAATCAGATTATCATCATCCATATTATCATCTTCTCCATTTAATTGTAAGTAATTCTTGGTGTTCTTGAGTTATTAGTAGAAATTTGGGTTTATGATGAATATATGTGATTTGTTTGAATTGAAGGTTAAATAATATGTGTTTGATGTTTCTAAATGATTAGATAACGATTTAACATGATTACATGGTAATAGAATGGTAGAAATGGCTAGAGTTCTTCAATTTGAGTTCATAGTTAGGGTTTGGTAATTTTAGTGAATTAGATGATGATGCATGAGTTAGATTGTGGTTAGTTGATGTAGATGTAGATGTTCGGGTTGTGGATGTTGACTGGAAGTTTGACTAAAGCTTGGCGCAACTCTGACCTTTTATGAATGTCTTTTGGAAAAGTTTATATATAAGCTCTTTTGTGTTAATATGGTTGTAAATGTTTAACTAATGTTGTCATAATTTGTAGTCGTTAAACCTGGAAGCCTTGTAAGTCGGTAAATGTTTTGTTTTGGGGACTTGCGCTTCCGATTTTCCAAATATAATATATAAATGATATGTTTTGGTTTGTGCGTAAGGATCGGGCCTTACAAGTTGGTATCAGAGCATAGGTTTGGGTGAATTGGACATTTGCTAATGTTCAATCCCAAATCTATTTGGTGTTAGTCAAACTTTTCGGTTAGTGGGATTAGCTTTTGGTTGGGGATTGGTTAGTATAGGTGATACTAACGATTAACAAGTTGCAAGTTGTGTTTTGGTTGTGAGTACAGGAATGGCAGATGATGAGAACCCGGATCCCAACAATGTTACTAGAACGGAGCTTCCACCTCCGGAAAATAATAATGTTAATCAGGGTGGTACTTCCAATGTTCATCATGATGAAAATAGCCAAGAGGATTATTTGTTGCATATGGAGGATGAGGTTATAAGACTTAGAAAGATAGAACAGTTGTATTTGGAGTTACAAGCTAGGGTAGCTCAGCAAACGTATCAATCTCCTCCTCCACCTCAGCAGAATAGGTTGTGTTCATTTAAGACTTTTAAAGCGTGTGGACCTAAAGACTTTGAGGGAGGCAATGATCCGATGGTGACACTGAATTGGTTAAGGGACACCGAGAGGAAATTTGAGGTGTGTCAGTGTGAAGATGAGTTAAGAGTTAAATATGCGGTTCAGTTATTGAAAGGTCAAGCAATGAATTGGTGGGATTCTGCGACTGCACAAATGACACCTGAACAAAGATCTAGAATTACTTGGGCTGAGTTTCATAGAGAGTTTAGTAAGCAATTCTGCTCTGAGTTTGATATGCTTAGACTTAGGCAGGAGTTTCTGGATTTGGAGTTTTCTGATAAAATGACAATGGATGAGCTTATCAATCAATTCACTGATAAGTTAAGATTTGTTCAACAATGGGTTCCTGACGAGAGGACTAGGATTACCCATTTCGTTAAGACTTTACCACCACAGTACCGTACATCAGTGAGGTTGGCACGTTCTTTGACGGAGGCTTTTGAGTTAGCTAGGTCGGTGCATAGTGACAATCAAGCATGGGAAAAGTCGAGTAAGAATAAGTCGGTGCAACTTTCTAAGAGTGGTACTACTGGAAGTAAGAGTCAGAATCGGAGAATTGAGTTTAGTGAGGGCTCGGTGGGTAGTGATCCAAATTCTTGGTGTAATGCTTGTAGGTCGAGACATTCGGGTCCATGTACTCCTCAAACGTTAAGGTGTATTAAGTGTGGAGCATTTGGGCATGGTAGTAGAGAGTGTACCTTTCCTCAGTCTGTGTGTTGGAACTGCAAGAAAGAGGGTCATCGAGCAGGACAATGTCCGGAATATGTTAGGCAAGGCTCGGGTTTAGCTGGAAGTTCGGGTTCTGGTTCGGGTTCTGCATCATCGCTTGGGCAAAAGAGAAAGTTGGCGCCTGCTCGAGCTTTTCAAATGACAGTGGGGGATCAAGCGACTGTGGGAGAATTGCTCGAAGTGAATAACCAAGGTAGATTCTATATTGACTTTGATGTAATATAGTTATAGTATTGTATGCCCATGTGTGATTGTAGCATTCGGTATAATTATGTGTGGGATTGGATTTCGGGGACGAAATCCTTTAAGGGGGGAAGATTTGTAACATCCTGTTTCTGGGCCTGGAAATAAATTGTATTTTATAAGTTTGGTTGGTTTATTTAATAATAAACAAGTAAAAGAGCCTCAGTTTTTATAGTGATTAATAAATTATTGCTTGTTTTAATTTATTAAAGATGACGGTAAAATAAAAGTATTTTGACTTACGGGTATTTTCGGGTTCCAGACAATAGGCTAGGAACGGGTATAATTTTATACATAATAAAAGTGGGGGTCGGTTTGGTGACCGACTCATTTTACCCACCTTTCCCCAATTTCATCTTCTTGAAACTCTCTCTATTTCACATTCAAAGAAAATCAAGAATTTAAACTAGTGATTGAATCTAGCTAAAGTGAAAATCAGATTATCATCATCCATATTATCATCTTCTCCATTTAATTGTAAGTAATTCTTGGTGTTCTTGAGTTATTAGTAGAAATTTGGGTTTATGATGAATATATGTGATTTGTTTGAATTGAAGGTTAAATAATATGTGTTTGATGTTTCTAAATGATTAGATAACGATTTAACATGATTACATGGTAATAGAATGGTAGAAATGGCTAGAGTTCTTCAATTTGAGTTCATAGTTAGGGTTTGGTAATTTTAGTGAATTAGATGATGATGCATGAGTTAGATTGTGGTTAGTTGATGTAGATGTAGATGTTCGGGTTGTGGATGTTGACTGGAAGTTTGACTAAAGCTTGGCGCAACTCTGACCTTTTATGAATGTCTTTTGGAAAAGTTTATATATAAGCTCTTTTGTGTTAATATGGTTGTAAATGTTTAACTAATGTTGTCATAATTTGTAGTCGTTAAACCTGGAAGCCTTGTAAGTCGGTAAATGTTTTGTTTTGGGGACTTGCGCTTCCGATTTTCCAAATATAATATATAAATGATATGTTTTGGTTTGTGCGTAAGGATCGGGCCTTACAGTATGTTATTTATGAGTAGTCAAAAGTAGGGCTGCTAGGTATGATGACTAATTCGGAGAGGCTGGAAACATAATTAATGCAAAGTATTATACCTACGACCTTTCCGCAGCTTCCGTACGTTTGTAATTCACCAACTGGTATTTCCAGCACTATACCGAGTATTTGGGCGTTTTACGGTTTTTCCGTTACATTAATTAGGGTGCCACATTACTCTCCTAGATTTCCTAATGAGCTATAACTACGAGCCTATGATATATCTAACGTAAAGTTGTCCGCAATCAGATAAATAATATGTCACATGGATAGCAGTTATAGAATGTCAGATACACCGGAAGTTCTTCCAAATGTACAGACCACTTCAACCGACAACTATCCTCGAATCCTGGTCCCCAGCCACAGTCATCGGAGACGTCTGTATCGTGGCATGAATTGTTGATTGAACAAGAACATGAACATGAATAATCCCGCAGAACATGTTGGGATAGTCGGGCTAACGGTTAGTTGAATTGTTCAGCATTAAACATATAAATCATCACAACTATTCCATGCATGTTAATCTACTGTGTAAAACATTATTCCATATTTGAAAACCCTAATTATATAGTCATTGATATAAATCAGGAGGATAATTCTAGCATGCATCATCCCTAAAGCAACAATCAAACAAGAACATGCAATAGAACAACACATAACAGAATACCATAACCCTAATTATAACATATGACTAATAATCAGATCATAGATATCCCGAAAGTTCTCTCAAATATACCTAACAGATAAACGTGAATCTAATCTATCTCTAATCATACGCTCCGTGTCTCTTATGATATGTTTCAACCTAGAGAACTAAGCCATGTCGAGTTCATTGATTATCAGAAATAGAATAGGTAGAGAACGTACCACTAGTAATTGGCCAAGTTCTAGCAGGAAGTTTCTAACCACAGCATAAGTTGGATAGATAAGCATTTGAGATTCAGTTTATAAGTTCATATACAGTTTAAAACAACACAAGCAGAGTAACAGCATGGCATAAAGATATTAATTACTCTAACATAGCTTCAATCATAGCAAACACATATTTATTTAGCCTAACATTATATATCTAGCATGCATTTCTAAACAAGCATAACATAAGCATAACATGTTTATAAATGGAAAATAATGGATATACAAATAGAAACTAATAAGAATATATTACAGACAAATTTTCGCGAATACAAAGTGTTGGAGTAACTCCGTACAAAAGCTAAAGCTACCTCTACCTAACTATCTCTCTAACTAGCTCAATTCTAGAGAGATGAAATCTCTTAGAGAGAGAAACTAGAGAGAGATGTGTATGAGAGAGAAAGTGAGGAGGAAGAAATGGAATGAAGAAATGGTGTGTTTGAAATGTTGGGGAGGGTTCACTATTTATAGGTAAAGTCCCAAATCACCCGTACAACTCGCGAAGCATAACGTACAAGCGCACAAAGCACGAACTAGCACCAATTGGGGGCAGGGGGCCGTATACGGCCTTGGTAGGGCTGTATACGGTATACCAAGGGCAGTATACGGTCTTGGTATGGCCGTATACGGTCTCCAAGGCCGTATACGTGCTACGTCGGTTTTTGTTCGTTGCTTAAAACGCCCGTATCTCCTTCGTTACGCGTCCGTTTGACCTGATTCTTTCGCCTACGGCTTCGTAATTCCGTTACGCTTCTAATGGTATAAATTTCATTAAAATTGGATGTGTGCATCTTAGGCGTTGCCGGAATGTCTTTAACCGTTCTGTAAGTGTAGTGTCTTCTCCGTCATTTGACCGTTTTGCTAGATTCCATATTTTTCCGTCTCGTTTTTACCTATATAACATATGGTAGAAGTTAGGAAGTGTTTCTTGATAGGAAAATGAGAGCGGAGGAATCGGTTTGATTTAATATGCTGTGTTTTGTGTGTAATTCGGACATTTTCAGTGATTTTTGTCGCAACGTCTACTTTTGAACCACTTTAGTGAATTTTAGTAAATGATCAATGTTTTGGAATGTTTTCACTAAAGTTTAGCTCAAAAAATGAGGAATAATGCGAACTAAAACATGACTTTTTACGTCACATCATATACCAAATTTAAACAAATTAGACAATGGTGTCTAAAAAGTTCTAAAAAATTGGAAACGATTGGATAGTCTTTTACTTTGCTTATGAGTGAAATAGTGCATACCCGAACTGTTGAACTACTCTCTGAACAATTAAATCATTGAGTCTTTTGTAATACTCCCTCCGTCCCAATTTGATTGTCACATTTTGACTTTTAGAGTCTTTATTTGATAACTTTGACCTTCAAATATTTTTTTGTGTTATATAATACTTGATGCAAATTATACTAATGAAAATATATTGAAAACTCAATCCATTCATATATTTTGTATCAAGAATTATATAACACAAACAAAAATATTCAAGGTCAAAGTTGTCAAAGAAAGACTTTAAAAGTCAAAATGGGACAATCAAATTAGGACGGAGGGAGTAACTCAATAGAGTGGAGTTCAAATAAGTACATCAATTTTGAGTGAGAACAGGGGAATCAATCTCAACCACTCATTTTCATCAAATACCCATTTTCCCCACATTTTTGAAACTCAAATATCCCACAAACGGTAAGTCAAAAAATCATCAAAGTTGCACCATAAAATTCAACATTTTCTCATTTTCGATTTGCCGTCACTCAAGACATACTTTTGACAACTTTTTTCTTTCATTTTTTGGTGGGTTTTACAAATTAGTAACACATATGTTAGTGATTGGTTGTACATTTGATTTGTGGTTAGGGTTAGGGTTTAGGGCTAAGGTTTGGGATTTAGGGTTAGGGTTTAGCAGGGTTTAGGGTTAGATTTTAGCAGGGTTTAGGGTTTAGTATGATTTAGGGTTTAGAGTTTTGTGAAACGTTTAGGGTTTGGGGTTTAGGGGTTAGGGGTTTAGGGTTTAAGGTTGGAGTTTTGGGCCGAAACCCCAAACCCTAAACCCTAACCCCCTAACCCCAAACCCTAAACGCAACACTTTAACACATGTGTTAGTAAACGTGAAACCCACCAAAAAGGATGGAAAAAAAACTCGTCGAAAGTATGCCTTGAGGGACGGCAAATCGAAGAGGAGAAAATGCTGAATTTAATGGTGCAATTTTCATAATTTTTCGATTTGTCGTTTGTGAGATAATTGATGTTGGGGGTAAATGGGTTTTGTACATACGGAGCATTCTTTTTGTACACATGACACAATATCATTGATTCCCTCATTCTCACACAAACTCCTATTCTCATTTGAACCCCACCCTAACTCAAATTTTAGAGCTGAGTTTTGATTATTGGGGTTGACCGAAACCAGTTTCGTACAGTTTAGATGTTTAGACCGCAAACTTGTAACGCATTGACCATCGATAATTTTCCTCAATTGGTTGGGCTTAGAGCACACTGAGTGGGAAGGTTTTTGTCACCGTTCTTGGCCAAGAACGCCGTCGGACGACGTTCTGCCGCTCCGGCACGACGTTCCCGACGGTGTTTTCGGCAGCGTTTTGCTCCCAAAGTCCTCTTCCCGACGCCATTCAAGCAACGTTTTAAGCTTTTTTTATTTCTTTTTAATGTCTTGTGTGCGTATATATGTATTTTTTGTTGCCTGTGTTGTTTCTGTGCTGAGGTTGTTCGTGCGAGGAAGAAGACAGAGTGTGTACTTTAAAGGGTTTAATGGATCATATAATATAATAATAATAATATTATATAATATATAATAAAAGGAAGGTGGTAGGTGTAGGTCCATTTTTTTAAAAAAAAAAAGCTACGAGTTTTGTTTCTTTTTAGTTATTGTATTTGTGTATTTTTAATTTTATGTATTACAATTTTTCTATTTGTTTTAATGAATGAATTGTTGTTTTATTTATTTATGTTTTTATTAAAATGAATTTATACAATTATTTACATTTAAAAAAACAAATAATAACAAACTCCAAAACACTGTCCAGAACATTGTTACCACTCCACAAAATCCTCACCACAAAATTCTCAATCAGAACACTGTGTTTAGGGGTGTCGAAAATATCCGAATCCGAATATCCGATCCGACTTTAATCGGATTTGGGTAAAACGGATTGGATTATTTGGTTAATCGTATCCAAATAACCCGAATCCGAGTAATCCGAATCTTATTTGGATTGGATAACGGATAAATAATTTTGAATTCGGTTAATCCGAATAACCTAAAAAAGGTACTAAATTTAGAAATATAATTTTATATATATGTTATTTATGATTTATACGAGTATATTTATATACAATCAACATATACATCACTTATAATGATTTATATAAAGCTTTTAGTGTTATTTTGTGAAGTTTAAATTATGTTAAAGACGTGGAAGTTTAAGATATACTCTTATTTGGATAAAAATGTAATATCCGAATCCGAACCAATCCAATCCGAATCCGTATAAACCGAAACCGAATAATCCGAATCTTATTCGGATTGGATTACGGATAAATTATAAATTTGCAAAATCCGAATAATCCGATCCGAACAACCCGAAATCCGAACAGTTTATCCGAACAACACCCCTAACTGTGATTAGGCCGTCACCACTCCGTGTGCTCTTATTGTCCCTGTAAATTCCTCCCCATGAAGCGTTTGGTTGCTTTTTTGGCACTATCATACATTGGGTGTGAATATATCAACATGTTTTTTGACTGTGGATTCAACGATTGGTTTTTTTAACCATGGCAGTTTGTTTCTTCTCACCAATGTTGGAACATGTTGAGTTATTAAGTTTGTACATATACCACTTTTTTTTTTAATTATGCAAGGTTCACTTAAGTTTAAGTCCGTTGGCTATACCATTTTATTTATATACTCCCTCCGTCCCGATTCTATTGTCCAGTATTCCTTTTTGGGATGTCCCAATTTAATTGTCCACTTCCATAAATGGAAAAGAATAATGAGATAAAGTTCATTTTTGCCCTTAATTTATATATGTAAGATAAAAAGGTAGGTAAAAAGTAAAGGGTAAAACTGTCTTCTTACCAAAAAGTAAGAGAGATGGTGATGTTTTCTTAAACTGCGTTTTTTTTGTCTGGGGACAATAAAATTGGAACGGAAGGAGTATAAATTAGCAAAGGTTACTTAAATGTTCATGGGATGTGCTATGCACAGCGTTAAAAACCACCTAGTATATATATATACACTACATTGTGTATATCCATCCTTGTTCTAAGCAGCGTGGTATCAACCTCTTCTGCAAGCGTGGCATCAACCTCTTCGGCATTGGTGCTTCTAGTCAACCTCTTATCATCTTATGCATTGGTGCTTCTCCTAAACATTAAGCCTAATGGCTAAATGCTTAATAAGGAATTAAGATATGGTTTGAAACATAAAAAATGACTTCTTTTTTCAATATAATTCTGGTTTTTCATAATAATAAATTTATGAATCAACATAGATAGTAATTGTTACATATGAAAACAATAATAATGTCATTGAACGAAACCTAACAATCAATAAACCAGTTTGAAATTTTTGATATTATTGGTACCAAAAATACCAATTAACCAAATCATGTTGCTAAAAAGAATAAATGACCCAACCACATTGAAATGGGCCTCTATATTATTAGATTTTGATATTGGGCCTCACTTGCACCCAATTGTTACATTAATAGAAGTTGGTTGCTTTGCTAATGGACATTTCAGCTCCTAAATGGATCATATTCAATCGAGTAATGCTAAATTGGTCTAATTATACAGGCGTACAAATAGGCCTAATTTTCTGATTGGTTAGTTTTTTCTCTCTCTTAATCTCATCCACTCAATTTTAGGAACCCACCAATCATATTTGTAGGCCTATATTTAGTCTTGTATAATTAAGCTTACCAATCATTTTCCTATTCGATATCCAATTGGTGAACATTTACAATTTACAAATGATGTTTTTAGCTCATTTTCCTATTCGATATCCAATTGGTGAACATTTACAATTTACAAATGATGTTTTTAGCTTCAACGAGGAGAATCATACTCTCTCCGTCACTTTAACCATACACAAAAATTTAGTAATTTTTCACTAACTACGTGTTACCAATCAATCAAATAATATCTAGTATCTATATCTACTAAAGTCTCTTTTAATTAGTTGAAATATAAAGTGAACAATTATTTTAGGATAAACAATAGTTATTAAAAAAACATTCCATTGAAACACGTAAATTACCAACATTCAAATAAATATAACATTTGTTCCCGTTTGGTCCTATTCATAAAAGCGTCATAACCAGAATGTTTCACGTATCTTCTAGCAAGTTTATATCAGTATTAACAAATATTTTAAGGTACAAAAATCGTACATGGAGGTCATATATTTTAAACTTCCAAGCATTTAAAGCATTTTGAACCAAAAGCAGAAACATATAACTGAACTCACTCCTTTCCTTAAAATTTACCTTTCTTCCCTTAGAATGTAAAGATGTTTTTTTCAACAACCAATAAGTGACATTCATCATCAAAAATTCAATTTTATTTTTCTTGTACATTACAACAAAATCTTAATAATAATAATAATATGCCCAAATTAACTACAACTTACTATCATCGAACAAAAATTAAACATCAGTCAACTCTTGAATTGGTATTGATCGTCGACTTATGTCCTAATCTTTTCGAGACTTTCTGAGACCGCTTTCATTCGGGGTCGAATTTCAGGGTCTCGCTCGGTACATGCAAGGGCTAAGTGAAAAATGGTTAATACTTCTTTTTTCGCGTGTACTTCTTGAAGCAACGTTGGATCCACCATATCCGAAAGCGGAGTTTCCTCCTCGAACCCTTTCCTAACCCACTTCACTAGATCCGGGACTTCGGTTGATGTTGAGGTTGTTGGTGACGAAAGCTCCGGTGACTTTCCCGTTAGTAATTCAAGTAACACTACACCGAAAGAATAAACATCCCATTTTTGTGTAGGCCGGTTGGATGCAACTCGGGCTTCGGGTGCTCGGTAGTTGTTGACTTTTTCTGTTTGTGTTGACTTTAAGTACGGTAGGGCCCCACCCATGAATCCACCACCGGATGAGGGGTTGTTGCCAGTAATGTTTATTAATCGGTTTAAGCCGAAATCAGATATGTAAGGTTGATGCTCGTTATCAAGGAGGATATTAGACGGTTTGATGTCTCCATGAACAAACTTTCGAGGACTACATTCGTGGAGATACGCTAAGCCTCTTGCGGTTCCCTTCGTAATCCTTAACCTAATTGACCATGAAAGAATCGTTGACGCTTGACCTTATTTCAACATTTAACAAATAAAATATTGTCAATTAAACAGACCCAAAACGCTTTTTTGGAAATAAATCGTATAAATCTTTGATATCAGAGCAAAATGAAAAGTACCTCGTAATGCCGAAGCCAAGTTGCCATTTGAAATGAAATCACTAATTAGTAGTTTTTCATCGGGAGCCCAATAATATGCTCGTAACTTCACCACATTCGGATGCTTCACCCTCCCGATCGCTTGAACCTCGGTCACAAACTCCTTGTATCGTTGTTCGCCTCCCTCACCCAACCGTCTCACCGCAACCGGGATCCCATTACCTAGAACTACTTTATACACAATCCCCAACCCACTTTTCCCTAATACATAAGCGGAAGCTCTCAATAACTCATCCAACTCGAAGCTAAACCCTTTATCAATAGCAACAAGCTCTCCACCTTCACCACCACCATCACCTCCGCCGCCACCACTAACACCGCCGCCACCACCACTACCTTTTTCGGATTCCGCCTCGGAATCTGTGTTAGGAAATCCACTTACACAAGGAAAAGAACATAATCTTGATTTCTGATTCCCACCAAATCTACCATGTAAAGTACAACTACAACCATTTGAATCTTTTTTTCTCCAATATAAATAAACAATGATTAATCCTATTAATGCCACCCCAAATGCATCCGCTACCGAAATTAATATAATTAAACCAGGTTTTAACCCTCTTTTGGATTCATTATCATCACCCATTGGAGTGAAACTTTGACCCCCCGGAGCCATCGCCGGACTATTATTCCGGCAAGTTTTCTGCAACGGAAATCCACAAAGTAACGGATTGTTTAAAAACGCCGTCGGACCTTGATTTGCGAAAGAACCCACTTGAGGAACTTCTCCGGTGAAGTTATTATGCCGGAGGTCAAAACTAACGGTCAACGGTAAATCACCTAATGACTCCGGCAGCTTTCCGTCAAAATTATTAAATGAAAGATTTAAAGTTCCTGATAATGATTTCAATTGCCCAATATCTAACGGTAAAGACCCGCTAAACGAATTTGAAGATAGATCAAGTTGAACCAAGTTCGCTAACTCCGGGAACACGCCTGCCGGAAGTTCACCCGAAAACTTATTTCCTGCCAAAATCAACCTTTGCAACTGCCGACAATTTCCTAAAAACTTCTGGATTGTTCCTGTGATTGAATTATGTGATAAATCCACATTTTGAAGACGTGGAGGGTTGCAAATTGATGCCGGAATTTCGCCGGAAAGATTGTTTCCGTACAGAAAAATACTATGAAGCGACGTCGCATTGAAGATTTGATTAGGAATTGAACCGTAGAAGTTGTTGTCATGTAAATTCAGTCTCCGGAGATATACTAAATTTCCGAGTTCCGACGGAATGTATCCCCGGAGGCTTCTTCCGGCGAGTGCTAATCCGACGACACGTGGGTCTGACACTCCTGAAATGTTGGCGCAAGTGACCCCAGTCCAGTGACATGGGGTTGCATCATTGTCATTCCAGTCAGAAAAAACGGCGCCGCCGCCGTCCACGGCGGATTTTATGGTGAGCAACGAGAGACCGTCGGAGGTGAGTGCGGTAGCATAATAATTAAGAAAAATGAGAAAAGATAATAACCCACTGATTATAAGGTTAAACATGTTAAAAAAATTGTAATCAAGTTTTGATTTTTATGTAATCTGATGAGAGAAATCAAGAATTGTTGAAATGGGACATTGGCGTTTTGGTATTTGAAGAAAATTGTGTGGTGGTTGTGGGTGGTGGATGATGGTGGAAGAAGGTGGTAGTGGGTGGTGGTATTTATGAGAAATAGACAATGAGGAAATGTATGAGTATGGGCCCCTATACACATTGGTGTTCCTAGAAGTAGAAGGAAAGCAATGGGAGCTTTTTGTGTGTTTTGTATTATTTCTATATCTATATCTATTTATTTGGTTGTTGTTATAAACTTATAATGTTGTACTTCGTCCCAAATTTATTATCCACAGACAAAAAAATATGCAGTTTAAGAAAAGTGTACTAATTGTATTATACAACCAATAAGATTTAATCTCTCACCTTATTCAAATGTTTTGATTGGTTCAAAGTACAAAGTGAACAATAAAATTGATACATTCTAAAATAGAAAGGTGGACTATAAATTCGGGACGGAGGGAGTATGATATACTCCCTCCGTCTCAATTTTATTGTCCCCAGACAAAAAATACGCAGTTTAAGAAAACATCACCATCTCTCTTACTTTTTGGTAAGAAGACAGTTTTACCCTTTACTTTTTACCTACCTTTTTGTCTTACATATATAAATTAGGGGCAAAAATGAACTTTATCTCATTATTCTTATCTATTTATGGAAGTGGACAATTAAATTGGGACATCCCAAAAAGGAATACTGGACAATAGAATCGGGACGGAGGGAGTAGTATTATTATGATTAATATATAATTATACATGCATGTTATTGTGAACTTAATGCTATTAAAATTATTTACTTATTGGTATTATTATTATATTATTGTACTACTATCATTGTTTGCATTTAATATCATCGTTGCTTAACTATTTATGGGCAATCTTGAGTAATACTCCGTAGAGCATAGAATTACTTGTGTCTACGTCAATAATAAATCACTTGTGAGATGGTTTGTGATTATTCGTGAATTGTAACATTTCAATATAATAAATCTTGTACTACACAAAGAGCTGCTAGCTAGCATCTAGTAGTGTATCTAAATCTATTTACTTGATTGTACAAACATTAACCAGTTTTTCTACCATACAAATATTAACCTTTTTCGTTGCGTGTTTTCGCAAGCAAATTCTATGTTACTTGTCTTTATACTAACTTCGTGAGTTTCATGGGACATTTGCTATCAAAAAGAAAATTATAATGCATTCAGATTGCATCCCAGGTACGATTCAATCTTCACAACCATCAATGATGAATTTTAAGTTACTAGGAAAAAAAATTTGTGAGATTGGACGAGTTAGTTTGGCGACCATGTAAACGGCCCTTTTAAGTGATATTAGTTCACCTTTCATGTGAGATGATCGAGTTTGAAGTGATTTAATGTTAACAAGTTGAATGCTTGAATGTTGAATCCGTTGGGTACGTATTCCATCCATTCCTCTTGAAGATAAAAAGCTTATTTGTTAGTAAATTTTGGACCATGTGAGGTACTTAATAGTACTAATTGGTCTTTATATGTCTACACCTAGTAAATACTAGCTTCAAATTGTGATGTTACTTGTTTTGATCAACTTGCTATAAGAAAAATCTTTGTCCCTAGAAACAACATTTAAAAAACTGAACAAAACAAAAATAAGAAAAAAATAAGATAAATAATTAATAATATATTGTATGAGTAACTAGTCAACGTTTGGTTTGACTATAAATGAGTCTAATGGCCTAATTTTCAATTTTTAGTGGTCCGTCCAGGATTGAAATTTGGGAAATAAAACAAGCTGCCTAACAAAAGACCGCAAACAATTTTATATTTTAAATAAATATATTATTAGTGGGAGGTAAAAATAAGTTGTATTACTATACAAAGTTCTGGTTTATGTTTTGTTTAAACAAATTACAACAGTTTCTTCTGTAATATTTTATCGAAATTTACATATTTACATGTTTGTCACTTTTCGAATTCTTAAAATTCAATATGGTGGTTAAATAGCTTTAAAGAAAACCAATAGAAGTTTAGATTGGAAATAGTAATAATGTAGGTAAACCAATACCACATTACTCTTATTGCTAATTAGGCAAGCATAAAATAGGTAAGGTTACTTGAGACCTGGCTCACGTGGTAGAGCTATCAGGCATTTATGCTGCAGGTACATGGTTCAAACCCTATTCGGTGCATGAAAATCCCTTGGGCCTTTGGGCTCTGGGGTGAGGAGTTTTACCCACTTCGGCAACCGGATCTGTAGGCACTTGGGCCGGGGACGAAGCTGGGCTTTCTTCTCGAGGGTGCATTATGGTGAGATGATCGGGTGGGCCTAAGTGGCCCGTCAGTGATTCCAAACTGCCTTTCAAAAAAAAAATAGGTAAGGTTTTAGTCGATTCGTCCCAAATTAAGTATACACTATTGATATCCACACAATTTAAGAAAAGTGTGGAGTATCACACTGTGAACCAATAAAAATTTATATTGACTATTGAAAATCATTTTAATTTGTTAAAAGTTTAGAGTTGATACCTATTTATTTTGAGACAAACCAAAATAGAAAAGTAGACGGTTAATCTAGGACGGAACGGAAGAAAAAGTTAATTGACCCAACAAGTTTTGTACTAAAAAGGTGAATTATAAGTACATTGTGTACCATTTCTTTCAAAAATAGTAGTCACTTGAATGGACACACTATGCTTTACCCTTTGTTGTGTTCCTACTAGCCTACTACTTGTATACCCATCTCTTTCATCCAACTAACACCACCCATACCCCCCTTTCATTATGAGGGATTAATTTGTTTCAAAGAATCATATATATAACACTATATAAATCTTGTCTTCGTGTATTATATATAAGTTGAACATGTTTATCAAATGATATGTTTTTGTTGATTAAATGGTTATTTTATTATGGGTTTGGCTAACTTGTGCCCTAACGGCACAAGATAAACTTCATTAAATGCACTACAACTTTCTAAATATATCATAAAATTCATTTATCAAACCCACTAATTTTCAATTATACATCATCATTAATTACAATTTATGTTATTTATGGAAAATTCAACTTTATTCAATGTCACTAACTTGTGCCGGCACTCGTTAGATTTTCCCTTTTATTATATAATGATGTTATTAAAAGGACTCAATACTAATTAAATACATCCAATTATGTATTATTATTAATTAAAGTTATAGCGAGTTAACCCACTTATAGAAAACCTTGTACCTATTAATTAAGTTAGATGAATAAATTGACAATAACTACGATTAATCAATAATGATGATTAATTATATGGAAGAGTGGTAATTAATTGGCTTCTTTGTAAAGACTTCTCTCCTTTTTCATGAGGATCATGTAAGTGGATTCGTTTGTGAAAAAGTTGAAACAAAATCAGCAATCAATCAATTATTACTTGTATAAGATCGTAACAAACATCAAATAATATTTGCTTGAGTTTGGGAATTTGATAATGATACGTCATGCCTATCACATAATTTGTCAAATAACACTTATATTTATTATGCTTTTATATATATTTTGTATATGTACATAATGTTGATAGCTAGTTGACAAACAAAATCAAATCGAGCATGACGTGATAGATAAACATTTGAGTTTTATTTCGTGAGGTTTAATCAACACAAAATAGATACAATACATGTTCTTTTTGCCATGTTTTTCAGAAGAAGGGGAAAAAAAAATAACAACCAAATGATCATCGGTTAGCGGTATTGAGGTAACTCTTTTAACCATGAGGTTGAGGGTTAAAGTCCTGAGAATGAACAATTATATATATTCATGGCACAATATGTATATTCGTGTTAATAATGTGTGCGAATACTTTGCTTTCTAAAAAAATATGTAACGTTTGCAAAAGCTTGCTTTCATCTCAAGTCACGATGAATTACTTCCTCTGTCTTAAACTAAGTATCTCATTTCAAAATGCATATAGTGTTAGAAAAGTCACTATTTATTGATAACATTTCATCTTTACCCACTAAAGTTTTTCTGATTTGCTGTAAGGGAATCTGAACACTTATTTTAAAACACCCCAAATTAATAGGTGAGACAGTTACTTTGGGACGGAGAGAGTAAAAAATAAAAAATACACTGTATATGATTAGAAAGTCATAAAAGCAAATTTGAGTGGAGATATCGATAATAATTAAAATGTGATGCAGTAATGTAGCAATGATGAAAACATGCTTAGAAGCTAAACTCTTATATGTCCCGAATCTAAATCAACATTCGAATGTCATGAATGCTTGGGATTTGTGAAGTAATATTTAAATTATAATTGCATCGATCTCAAATATGGCATTTGCATGTGCACTCTTTAAATGTATTCAATTCGATCTCTCCTCCATTATTGAAATTTTATTTCATATTTTATATATTCTAGATCTAAAGTATTATATTTCTAATGATATGTAGATTATATTTCTTCATTCTACACATACGCAAAATCAGTAAACGAGGATCATAATGCTTATAATATCTGCTTAATGAAATATTAGTATGTATTCAATTCATCAAGTGTTAGATTAAACCTTTTGGATCATTCTAAGTCAACTACTATACAACTTAACAAATTGCATATGCCTATAAATCTTTGCAATTAACGGAAATATATATTCAAAATGTTAGAATATATAAGTACATAGTACAAAAAAATGTTAACCTCAAAAAAGATAGTGGTATCCTAAAGATCAATTTGTATGTTTGGAAATTAGAAGTAAAGCTTCACCGACGCTAAAAATGAATTTATTTGTTCAGTGCTACAAATGTATATTTATTCCCTATAGTCCGAGGGTGTCTTTGACGAAGCTTATTAGAGTTTAAGTTTACTTTTTCCATAAGTTCAAGGTAGAAGTGTCGTTTGGAAAACAAAAATACAAGAGTGGTTGAAAAAATAAGTTCAGTCCACCATCCAATTTGATGGATCTACCACAAGTGTGCATTAGCAGATTGTACAGTACAACCTGTTAATGCATATTTGTGATGGATTTATCAAATTGAATGGTGAATTTATCACCACCTGTAGCTTAAAGAAGATAAAATTACATAAATACTCCATATTAAATGTCTTGATTTCTTTTAGGTGTCACTTTTATCTTTAATCTTCTAAAAAAAATGGTTCTCCGTACCTTGGTATTTATGATTTTAATAATCAATAAATTTTGTCATTTATTTATTATTATTATATTATTATTTTTTTTCGAAAAGCGTTATTATTACTATTTAATTGATTTATCTATTACTAACTCCGTGTCATGAGAATAAGTTAGAATCATCAAGTATATACAAATATTGTTTGTTTGTAATTAACATACGGATGTGTCCCAATCTCTGACATGTCTTTGTATGACTTTTAAAGTATGCAACACTTTAATTTAAGTGCAAATGAGAACAAAAAGAAGAACATAAATTATATATACTCGTCATAATAACTAACTAAAATCCAAAAAACTTTCGATTACTGATTTTAAATGTGTGTATACGATACTGTAGTGATGTCTGATTTTTAATTCAACAAATTTACGAGGTTCCTCTGCGCAAAGTACGTATAAACATGCATTTTAATTAGATAATTGAAAGAATGTAAAAGGTAAAATCATGTGCGCACAAGGACCACAACAACTATTAATAATAGAAGGTATGATATACGATATCAAATTGTTACATACATCAGGGACGGAATCGCACTATTAGTGGCGCGTGACACATATGTCAGTTAAGTCGACTTAGTATAAAATTAGTTGAGAAGTTATTGTTTTTATTAGAGTGACACTACTCATATTTAGGCGTTTCATGTCACTGTTTAATTAAACTTAATAAAGTAGTAAATAGAGTGAGCTTCAATTTTTGTATGACACCGGCGTCTAAATTTTATGGGTCCCTCAATATCATACACCATACTATACAATGGTTAAAATCAGGGTGTGCTTGGTTGGAAGTATTAGAGGGTGTGCAATGGGAATGATTATCATTAATTAGGTTTGGTTAACTCTAATGCTATCAATGATTACTTAGTTTGGGGCAATACTCCATTCCTCCCAAATTTGAGGGTAATGACTCAGTAATGCTTTCACTTATAATTTATTCCGTATTTATGTTCCTTATTTATCTCCTCACTCTCCCCACTCTCCTTATTTATCTCAAAAAAATTCAACTTACCTGGTAAACATACGTATTAGGAATTGTAGAACAATTATTATATAGTCATGTATAATAATACACTAGTCAATTACCAGCACAATGTAGCGGAAAAACAATGGTATACTACATATCTTTTTTTCGTTCTGTGATCGCGATAACAGTTTTGTGATAATAATTTGTCCGTTTGGCTCGTCAAAAGCATTGGTGACATGAGTTATAGTGATAATATGACATGTAATATTAGTGTTCATCCGTAATTATGGATCTTCAGAACTTAATTCCTTTGTGTACATTATTTTACGCTAACATATAAAATTTCATTATTAATATTACCATACTTTCAAACCATAATTTGATAGAGCTATAATTATCATAATAAAACACAAATATCAATTATAGGTACTGTCTGATTATTCATGTGTGTTCAACAACGTTTATAGTTATGAATATAAATATAAGTGGGGAGTAAATTAATGTTCTAGAAACAAAATTCACAATAACAATTTAGTTGTCGTGTGTGTTTCAAATTAATTTGAATTTGAAATTAAAGCACATATCAAATGGAGATGAATTCAGTTGTTGATACAATTAATGGCAAATGAATAGATATTATTCAAGCCAGAAAGATATCTAAATTTAAATAAGAAAATACTACTTACCATATTAAAATGTCATCAATAAGTCAAAGGGGCATATTAGTAATCTCGCATCTTTCATTTGATTAGGTTTTAAGGAAAACATGTAAATGCATTATAAAGGTTAAAGATATATTCGAATCAGATAATTCATTTTGATTATCATTTATACTAATAATTAATTAATTAATTATGTGGAGTAGCATATATACATACACATAATACTTTCACTTTTGGCAGTAACATATAAATGTTACTACTACTAGAGAAGAGATCATCAGAGCACAAGAATTTTAGAAAGAATTGAAGTACCAATTGGAGGGTGTCATGTGTACAAAGAGAATACAAAACCCACTTACCCCCTAACTTAAATATCTCACAAACGACAAATCGAAAAATTATGAAAATTGCACCATTAGATTCAGCGTTTGATCCTCTTCGATTTGCCGTCCATTAAGAAATACTTTCGACAAAAAAAAATTTTCACGTTTTTTGGTGGGTTTTACAATTTACTAACACATGTGTTAAAGTGTTGCGTTTAGGGTTTGGGGTTTAGGGGTTAGGGGTTAGTGTTTAGGGTTTGGGTTTTGGGGTTTCTCTCGAAACCCCAAAACCCAAACCCTAAACCCTAACCCCTAAACCCCAAACCCTAAACCCTAAACGCTTTATATAACTCTAAACCCTAAACCCTAATAAACCCTAAACCCTAATAAACCCTAAACCCTACTAAACCCTAAACCCTAATCCCTAAACCCTATACTTAAATTAAATGTTTAACCAAATATTAACGCATGTGTTAGCAATTAGTAAAACCCACCAAAAACCGTGAAAAAAAAAATTCGTCGAAAGTATGCCTTAATGGACGGCAAATCGAAGAGGATTAAATGCTGAATCTAATTGTGCAATTTTCACAATTTTTCGATTTGTCGTTTGTGAGATATTCAAGTTAGGGGGTAAATTTGTTTTTTACATGTGGGTATTCTCTTTGTACACATGACACACTCCTATTGGTACTTTCATACTTTACAAAAATCATGTACTTCCTTGCTCTTTTTTCACTACTACTAATACATAAACAAAACTATGTATGTATATTAAAACGACCGGACGATTTAATATATACTAATAGAAGCATTATATTTGTTGTGCTATGTTAGTTATACGGTTTAATGTTCATTGCTATTGTTAAATTGCTACAATAAAACTATTTTTGATGAGAAATGTTATTAGAAGTAAGTAGCATTCCCATTACTTAACAAAATTAACCAAGCAACGTCAATGGTAATGAAATGTATGATTGCATTCTCCACCAATCCCTTTCCCATTACCTTTCTCATTCCTCTTTATACACCAAGCGCCCCCTCAAAGTATTAGCAACATAATCCTGTCAAAGAGTGTTTTTATAGTTTATACTTTATACGGAGTAGTACTTTCAAAATAGAACTCTGTTTTAACAATACTGCACTTTAGAGGAGTATAAAACTACGTATTGACTGCACATCCTTCTTGTAGTCAAAGAGTCATCCTCGACCGGCTAGCAGGCAGGCGGCCTGCTTTCTTCTTGAAGCCAAAGCTCACTGGGAAATGATACTTTTTTATTATTAATATTATTGTATCTTTAACCTGATTATTGTTTTATTATATTTGGTTATAGTTAGTTGATAGTTAATTGTTATAGTTAGGATTTTGCGTAAAGTATGTATACATGTTTTGACAATTGCCCTAAATAAAAGAGAAATTTACCTCAATGAACCATTCAAAGAACCATATACACTAAATGAACCATGTCAGAAAAGTTTTTCCAATCTAAACCACGGTATCGCCGAATGCATATTTCCTTACGGCGATCGGCGATTTTTCGTGAAACGGCACCCGGTCTCGACACCTGGCAGCATCTTTTCGCCGGATGTGAATACTATCGCCGGGCCCCTAAAGTTCGCCCACCTGACACGTGTAATTCAAAAATCGCCGAAATGTGAAAATCAGTCGGCGATCGGCGATATTTTTGAAAAATCGATTTTCGAGCCAAGCTCCTCCTTTCCCCCGATTTCCAACAGAGACCATGTTCTTATTCTTTCATATTTGTGCGAGATCTTTGTCCAACCGGCGATATTTTTGGGTCGTACTGTTGCTCCTGCGACGGCGAAAAAGGAATGATAGAATACGGCGACGAAATTTCCTGCGACATGACAAAAGGTTGACCAGTCAAAATCGTGTTTGTTCAGGTAAAATTTCAGGAAATTTCAGTCGCTTTTTAGCTATGAGCATCTCCATTTTTGGCCTTGTTGCTGTGCTTGTTACAATTGTGTACATCCATATCTTGCGTGAAATTCTTAACTTCAAGGTTAGCTATAAAGTCTGATTTATTTAGGATTATGCGATATGTTGTTTTCAGGTCGATTGTTAGGTTGTGTTGTCGGTCTCAAGGTGTTCTACACAAAAGGAGATGAATAACAAGGTATTTATCATGGTGCCTTTCTTTAATTTTCACGTTACTGATGGTAGCGTTGCAGCTATTTGGCTATAAATTTAAGTGTAATATTATGGCCCTTTTGAGTAGATGATGTTAAGAGTGAGTTTTTTCTTGTTGATATTTGTTTGTAGTTAGTATGTTGTATATTTAGTTGCGGTATTTGCGTGTAATTAGGATTGTAAGCCGGTTGTGTAGCACCTTATTAAAAGGATCTCCAGTCATATACAACTACAACGTGCTAGGTAACATACTACTAGATTTTGTATTACATACTACTAGATGTATAACATACAACTATAGCCGGTTGTATAACGTACTACTAGATGTTCTACACAAAAGGAGATGAATAACAATGTATTTATCTTAGTGCCTTTCTTTAATTTTCGTGTTACTGATGTATGGAGTCTTGGAAATCTTCAATAATGGTAGCGTGGCAGTTATTTGGTTATAAATTTAAGTGTAATATTATGGCCCTTTTTAGTAGTTGATGTTAAGAGTGAGTTTTTTGTTGTTGATATTTGTTAGTAGCTAGTATGTTGTATATGTAGTTGCGGTATTTGCGTGTAATTAGGATTGTAAGCCGGTTGTGTAGCACCTTTTTAAAAGGATCTCCAGTCACATACAACTACAACGTGCTATTATAGTTATAAGTATTATGTGTCTGTTGTTTTCCACTTCTAATAGAGTCAGTGGCGTATTTAGGATTATGGCACCGTGCATACCCTTACTTGTGAGTTAGTCCGCCATTTAATAGAGTATACTAGTATTTCTCTGTTATAGTTATTGCTGCATGTAGAAAAGGATATGCTGTGAAAAATGTTGCAGTTTTCATGGTCCCCATTGTCTTCTTTATATATATTTAGAATTTTTTACCGAACTAATACGTTTTCTAAACAAATTTTCGCTTCTAGTAGCATGTTGGGAAACTTTTCAAAACTAGTAGAATCAGAATCGTGTTTCCCAAACCCGACTCTACATTTGATTAATTTAGAAGACGGGTTTGCTAAACCTGTATTTTTAAGATTTATTATTTTAAACCTTTAATATAAGTTACAACAATGTCAAGTAATTTTAAAACTTAAATAGTTTACGTATAACTCAAATGAATAGTACGATAACTTTAGAAGTCTATATTTGACTAATTGTCATACAAAACTCTTTAAAACAGAATAATATTGTATGTGGTTCATAGTTTGTGTATATTTAAGGGCCAAGTTTTTATTTACTTTTTTCTTATCAAAGTGATTTTTATAGGTAATGTGTTTTGTTTAAACTATTAAAACATAGCCATATATTGTGAAAGACATTGAGAAGAAATTGTAATTTCATAATTGTCAAATGTATTTGACAAAAATTGTTTTGGTTTATACAATATTATATATATATATATATATATATATATATATATATATATATATATATATATATATATATATATATATTGAAATCATAATTTTTGAGGTTTCAGATGTGTTATGTAAACAAAAAAAAAAAGAAAGTGTCAACAGTTAATAAAATGTATATTGTGTAGTAGATGGTGAGATCAACTTTGAAATGTAAAAAAAATCATTCCTTTATATGTAGATGTTGATAGGATTAGAATAATTGGATGATGCATATACGCTATGAAAGTATGAAATATTCGAAACAAGATAGTTGTGATTGTGTATTGAAGACAGGATAGATATTGGTGAAGGACACGGTTTTGTTATAGGATTTCGGATATGAATTAAAAGCAATGGTAAAAGAGAGTTGGGTTTGCCAAAGTTGGTTCTCTCTCATGAAAAAGTAAAGTCGGGTTTGGCAAACCCGACTCTACTTTCTCTCTCAGAAAAGTGTAGTGTACTGTGTCATGCGGTGTGTCACTATGGTGTGTGTCAGATGGTAGTCAAAGACGAGTTTAGCAAACCCGTCTTCTAAATTAACCAAATGTAGAGTCGGGTTTGGGAAACACGATTCTACTAGTTTTGAAAACTTTCCCCAAACGCTACTAGAATCGAAAATTTGTTTACAAAACGTATTAGTTCGGTAAAAAATTCATATATTTAAGTAATAACCATAAGCAATAAGCTGTTGTAGCTGGGTGTGCTGAGTGTAACATCAGCATTAGATAATGGAGTGTTAGATCATAGTGTAGGTTGAGTTCTAATTAACTACTCTTGATGTAAGCACGGTCTGATAAGTAATGAAATGTAGGGTTGCACTTATGGCCCCTTCAAGACTGAAAATTATAAATCATATAAATAACCCAACATAAAACTGACGTCTGTAACTAAGGTTGTGATGCCAATGGCAGAACACAGCCAAACCTTTATGCAGTAAATGACCAAGTCTATGGCAAGTTGCTCTTATAGTTATTTTATAAGTGTTTTGGGCTCCCATATTGGCTATGTACTCTTACTAATTTTTTATTTAAGTTAATTAAATATTAAATAATAATTAAAGCTGTGGTGGTTTTTTATGCAGGGTAAGTACTTTTATGCGGATGTGTGTGTGAAGACCAGATTTGAGATTCTCGGAGATATAGAGAAGAAGGTGAAGCAAATCAATGGATGTTCTAAACTATTTAGTAATAGTTGCTTCGGTAAAATATGGCTTTATACGGAGGATTGTAGTTTACAACCCGAGTTGTTGCATTTTATGCTTTTAAACCTTGTTGTGGTTAATAAAGGCAAAGAGGAGTTGGTTTTTAAAGTCTGTGGTGAAACATTACATTTTGGGCCAGAGGAATTTTGTTTGATCTCTGGGATGAAGTTTGGTGTCCTTCCGCAAATACTTGGAACAGGAGGGGGTTCGTTTAGAGATAGAGTATTCGGGAATGGCAGGGTTGTGACAAAACATGTGTGTGTGCGTGATCTCCATGACACTTTTACCAACCTACTTGATCGATATACACCAATGGATGTTGTGCGAATTTGTCTCTTAGAACTTGTGCAAGTAGGATTTGTCGACGGGGATAACGATGGTGTTGTTGACGAAGTCTTACTACGGTTGGTTGAAGATTTAGATGAGTGGAATAAGTTTCCATGGGGTTCCTACGTTTGGCGGCGCACGTACGAGTCACTTAGTGTTGATATGAAAACCAGATTATTGTATGATCCAAATGGTGAAAGGCCTCCAAAGTATTCACTTAGAGGGTTCATGTTTGCGTTCAAGGTAGTAAATCTTTGCACTATTATTTAATTCATCATTAAAAGTTCCTGTATAAGCTTGTCTAATAATTTTGTATTATTTTTTCTAATAGATCTGGATTTTAGAAGTACTACCGTGTTGCAGAATGTTTCATGATAAAGATAAAACTTGGAGAGTACCAAGAGGTGTCGGTTGGACCCAAAAAAAACCTTATGATTGGTCGATTTGTGTGAAATTCGATAAGAAGTCTACAGAGGTATATGTAGACAAAAGTTTGATCAAACTCTACTATTTGTTCGTTATTTGAATGTTTATTGGTTTTATTTCAATCCGAAATGTTCTATTTACAAAAAGGAGCATTGTCCATATTTTAGGCGAAATATAGACCGAGAGATATTAAGGTGACACACTTTGAGACTGAAAGGCCCTGGTATCAGGAAACGTTACGGTTCCTTGAGGTGGATTCATTATTGGCCAAGTTTGAAAGGCGGTTCAATATTGTGGAATCAATGCAAGCAGGGAACCGTTTGGGTTACGTGGAATGTAGGCGACATAGGCGTTTTGGTAATATCGGGGACTTACTTGAGGTATTTTATCTATCTTAACTACAGATGCATTTACAGGTAATGTGTTTTTCGATTGTTTTGAAATTGTTAGATGTAATAGGTCATGTGGAAGAAAGCATATCCTGATTATAACATGTATGCTTTGGAGGTTACCGAAGAAGAGCTTGCGGATATTTATTTTGATAATGAGCATATTGCTAGTAAAGAACAGGCAGTTTCTAGGATGCAACAACCATCTGCTAGTAAGGACCAAGCGTGTACTAGAAAAGCAGAAACTTTGGTTGGTAAAGAACAACCATTTAGCCTAATGGAAGAGAAGATGAAAAAACCGATCCACGAGTGGACAGATGAAGATTTACTTATGTATCTTCAAAGTTCTGATGACGATGAAGTGAGTATATATTTACTCATTTATACTGCCCTTTTACCTAGTTTACTTTTAACGTCATATATTGTTTAATCATAGCCAATGATAGATGAGGATGGCGGTGCTACTAACCACAAAGTAATATTACCATCTACGAAGGCCAATTGTGAGACTGTTTTTGAAACCACCGCACTAGAGTTCTATCAACGCCGGGTCGACCATGGAAATCCCGTCGACCATTATTCATTTGTCACAGGTTACCCCCACGGGCTGACTTTTGAGTTTTGGGGTAGGCTTCTTAACTTATCTCGGGATGGTTGGCTAGAAACCGAGGTATGAAATCAGTTTTGTGTTGTAGAGGTTTGTGAACATTTATTTGCTTCTGTATTTTTTCCCTGTTATTATGCGGTATTGTTCATTACAATTTAGTAGTTTGGTGCACATCTTTATATACGTAGTCTGTAGTCACTTAAATGTTTATGTGTTGTAGCACATCAACATTTGGTCCAATATCGTCGCTTCATCACCCTACAAGGATGAACGGTGTGGAATCCTTCCCGTTGATTTCCATTACATATTGCATGATTGTGAGAGAATATATGCTTTGGCAAATGGAAGTGAGGGACCTTGCCCTCCTTGGTGGACTCTTGATAGGGTAACTAATAATGCAGTAACCTATAATGTATAATACATTGCAATGGTCCATTTAAATTAACTTTAACTGATTTGCAGGTCCTATTCCCATTGAATCAATCTAGTCTGCATTGGATGCTTGCCGAGTTAGACCTTCATTCTTGGAATGTGAAGATTTATGACAGCAAGTTTTCATTTGACCCTTTGGAAACAACTTCGAGGATGACGTTCCTGCACAGCATTCACGATAAATTGCAACAACTAATTCCACTATTTTTGGACAAGCTAAATTACTGGAGTAACGCAAGTGTGGAACGAGTGGATAAGTTACAAGTGAACCTGTAGTATGTTGGGGTCGAGTCCCCTCAACAAACCGATGGTTCTAGTTGTGGGATTTATGTGTGTCATTTTATTGAAAAACTAGCACATCGTCATCCAATTCATATACAATGCACTGCAAAAGTCTTTGAAGTTAGCTATAGGGAGTATCTCGCTAAGACAATTTATGCGACTCGATGTGGGTAAATAGTTGTTGAAAATTGGCTTTATAAGCATATATAGTACAAATTTTTGTACGGAATTTATAAATGGTATTACAAGGATGTGAAGATATATAAGTAATGATTGCAATAACTCCAACGTAACAACAAATACATATTATTGTAAACAAACACATACAAGTAATCCTTGATTTTGTTCCAGGTACACAACAATACACAACCTAACAGGAAAGGTAGGACCTAAGACTTGATATTAAAAATGCGTAAAGACTAACTAGCTAATCAAACAACCTCATAATCTTTTAACAAACACATACAAGTAACCCTTGATGTTGTACCCAACATGAAAAGTAGGACCTACTACTTGATATTGTAATTGCGTAACGAGAAACTACCTAACCAAACAACCTTCTAGTAGGCCTTGAAGGGCCATTCTCATTTCCTCCGTTATTCATGTCGCTGGTTGAATCGACATAAATTGGAGTGACTTTGGTACGTGAGATGTACACTTCAATCTATCCAGTCAGTCCTTCCATGTTCAGCAACATTTTAAATACATCATCATCTTCATGTTGTAATGCATGGAGTCCGGAATCCAAGTCTTCATTACGCTTTTTAAAATAGTAGAATCTAGCTGAAGTGTCATCATAACCTAACTCAGAATGGATCTTATCCATTTGATCAATACAAAAACTTGCTAAATGTAAACTATCAACGTAAGTGACCACACCATCTTCATAAGTCCTATTAGGGGGATTGGAAAACCTTCCATAGTGGTGAAGTTTGATGGAGAACAAATTCGGATCAGCACCTGTATAAAATAATATTAGTAACCCGGAAAAATAAATATATGGTTTATCATCGTCATTAAAAATCTCTTAAAAATAAGCTTACTTACGATATATGTTATGAATTAATCTAGGCTCATTAACCGATCTGAATTTGTGACCGTAATTGATGTTTTCCATTTTGTGAACAAATGTGGGGACCAAGTTTGTAAACTTTTCAAGTTTATATAGTAACTTAGTCTTGTTAAGTTGTACCTTTTACGATGTACAGATGTTTCGCTCTAAGGCCTGAGTTGGTAACTCATTTGTACAAAAATTTCGCTTTCATCCTGAGTTGTGTTGTCAATTGTACGCAAATATCGATTTAAAGCTTGAGTTGTCTTGTCAGTTGCCCTAAAATCTCGCTTTAAAGTATGACTTGTCATGTCATTTGTACGCGGATTTCGCTAAAAACCTGAGTTGTATCATCATCAGTACGAACATTTCGCTGTTAAAGGTGACTGGTCTTGTGATTTGCTCTAAAATTTCGCCATAAAGCATGAATCGTCTTGTCATTAGTACGGACATCTCGCTTTAAAGGTATCTTGGCTTGTGATACGAAAATTTGTCTTTAAAGGTGACTGGTGTTGTCAGATGTACGGAAATTTGGCTTTGAATCTGAGTTGTCTTCTCATTTGTACAAAAACAAATCTAACTTAGGTCATGTAAGTTCTAAGTATATGTCACTTAAACGTTGAGTATAAATACACAACACTAATGCTCGTTCATTGATCACTCTATTTGACATTATCTCAATATAAAAACATTCATAATATCCTTTGTTCGTATGACTATGGAACCGACGATCGTTACAATTGATGTTTTTTACGGTGGCGTACTGACATTCGACTATAAGTCATACGATGATGGTATGAAAAAAACATTCGATATTGATGTCAATGAGTATGATTTTAAAAAGTTGTGGGGGTTTTTAAAAGAAACAATTCTCAATACTACTTTTGATGAAGTACTGTACTGTGAACAAGACAAACTTGGAATTGATGGTGCTCGTTTTCTGTTGTGGGATGAAACTTGGGTAGAGGTAAAAAAGGAGGCACAAAATTCTGGTAAAAGACTTGAGCTATACCTTATAGAGATGAATGAAGAAGTTGATGTTGATCAGAGTGACTATGCTAGTGACGACAGCAACACTCGTTACTTAAGACATTTTCCTAATGGCACTAACTCTCCCTAATGCAAATGACGACTATCTTTCATTTGATGTCATGTAGTTTTTTAATTATTGTTTAGTGTGTCTTTAATTGGTTGGTTGATGCATGTCTGAATTAGCGTCTTAACTATGTAATGTAGTGTTTAATTATGTCAAGTATGGTCTAATTATGTAATGTATGCTTTTTAATGACGTATGGATTAGTGTATTTTTAATTATAGTTTATTGTCTTTTTAAATTTGTATTATAGATTATAGCAAGTACGAAAAGGATGCAATAAATATCACGTGTGTTCTCTGTCATATGTACGAAAAAATAACCTTAAAGCACGACTTGTCTTGTCAGTTGTACGAAAAACTCGCTTTAAAGCATGCGGTGTCTTGTAAGGTGTACGAAAATCTCGCTTAAAGTTGACTTGTCCTTTCTAGTTTACGAAAATATCGCCTTAAATCTGATTGGTCACCTCAATCGTACGTACTTATTGTAGGAAAGTAGACATGTATTGATATCATATAAATGACTATAAATACTAGACTAATCTCCTAATTTCATCATCCAATTATTTTATTTTCCCATCAAACTGTAATACAATGCAACTGATTGAGCTTACTGTGTTTTATGGTGAAGAACTTCGTAATGACAATAAGTCATACGAAAATGGTGTGAAACAAACAATCGTTGATTTTGATGTTACTGACTTTGACCTCACTAAGTTATTTTCCTATCTTAAGGAAAATATAAATTTCACTTTCAGTGATGTATACTATTGTGAAGCTGGCAATATTGAACATGATGGTGCTCGTATACTTATGTCGGATGAAAACTGGAATAAAGAAGTAAAACATGCAAAAGAATGTTCTCAAGGTATTGAGTTATATCTTGTATATATGGAAGAAGAACCCGAATTGAATCTCACTGACTATGATAGTGATGACAGCAACGCACATTACTATCGATGAACGTCCCGTATAGGGAATGATAGGTCATGCAAATCAAATTTATCTCTCGTTTGCCGTCATGTAAGTTTAAGTTGTTGTGTACTGTAAGTTTAATTAAAATCGCCCATGTAATGTATGTGTTTTTAATGATGTATCGTATGCTCTAATTATGTAATGTATGCTTTTTAATAATGTATGCTTCGGTGTGTTTTTAATGATTGAGTCTATTGTGCTTTTAAATTTCAATTATTTTAAGTACGAAAATGTCGCCTTAAATATCACTTGTCTAGTCATCTGTACAAAATTCTAGCTTTGGATTATTATTTCTGTTGTACGTTGTACAAAATTATCGCTTGTATATTGTTGTACGTTTGTACAAAATTATCGCTTTAAGGCTACCGCTGTATTTTCATATGTACGAAATTCTCGCGCAGGCTTATTATTTAGGTGGTACGTCGTAAAGTTGGGTCCCATTTGATTATGTATGCTGTTGTACGTTAGTACGAAATCTTCGCTTAAAGGCATGAGCTGTCTTGCCAGTTGTCCGAAATATTCGCTTTTTCATTATTGTATCTGTTGTACGTTGTACGAAATTATAGCTTTAGATGGTGACTTGGCTTTTCAGGTAGTACAAAAAATGTTAAAGAACTTTTAAAACCCTATCTTATTTGTAAGACATGTAACCGGCATTTATATATATATATATATATATATATATGGTTATCAGAGTGTCACCACATAATTAAACGGAAGAAATATACTACTTTGCAACGCAAAAAACCGTAATGAGTTCTCAAAAAGAAGTTGTTAAGGTCATACTTGTTAGTAGTTCTAGTAGGCGTGGTGTTAATTTGAGCATTAATACTACCTACAACAAGTTAGTTACATACGTTGGAAAGAAGTTCAATTTAGATATGGATCGAGGATATACGCTATGTTATAAACTATCACCCGACGATTGTGCAATGGAAGTTACTGATGATGACGAAGTCGCTTTCTTCGTAGAAGCAGCTCAGAATATGAATGGAAGACCTATAGAGTTGTTTATTGTTGAGACTACTGTGGCTCAACAAAGTAATCAGGTAACAATTTCTAATACACATCCAACTTATTATCCTTATCCAAATCAACACCATTACTTGTTTGATCCATCACCTCGGTATCAAACGCCAACTCACTTCATTGATTCATCCCGACATCCTCATCCATTTTATATTAATCAACCAATTCCTCACCCATGTCATATTAATCAACCATATCATACAACTTTCCAACAAGTTCCTTCAAATAACGTACAACCACCTTACAATTCAAATTTTCAACATTATAACGATAATCAAAATCACGTAACCCGTCAGTTTCTTGAACATAGTTTTTCACAAAACCCCAGATACGATTGCAGTAGTTCTCAACAACCGATCAATTCAAATTTTCAAGAGTATAACGAAAATCAAAATGACGAAACTTGTCAGTTTCTTGAAATTGGTTTGTCCACAATACCCAGCAATGATTTCGGGAGTTCCAAAAATCCGGATTCTGAGGGAGACGAAGAAATGAGATTCGACGGAGGCCCATATTGTGTGGAGGACGGAGCGGAAGAACGTGGAGAGGGTAACGGCGATGAATCTGGAGAAGAAAGCGATACTGATTACGGATTCTTAAGTGACGAAGGTGAGGAAAACAAGGATGGTAATGTAGCATACATACCCCCTAGCGAATGGAAAAACAATACATTTAGTTATATGCCTAAACCACTTCCAACTGCTTCTCTAAGAACCAAAGCAACAGCGCAATGCATATATGACGGAAAGAGCAAAACTAAATTGGCGGAAGGTATGTGGTTTTTCAACAAAGATCATTGCAAGTCCGCTATTGCCCACAAGTCACTTGTAGACGGTCGTCAATACAAAGTACGAAATTCTTCCAAAACGAGATTCGACGTTGTCTGTTTTAATGATGGATGTAAGTGGAAGATAGTAACTCGTCGAGCACAGCACGGGGAACCTTTCCGAGTTACCCAGTTGTATGATTTCCACACATGTTCAAACACGCAAACAAAGACGAAGCATCGGAACGCTTACAAGGAGGTTTTGGGTGATATCCTAGCGGAGAGGTTGAAAGATCCCAGCCAAGTTTTAAGGCCAAAAGATATAATTGAAGATATCAATGATACATATCAGATTAAGATTTCTTATCAGCAGGCTTGGCGTGGCAGGGAAGCGGCTTTGGAGAAGTTGAGGGGCGGTCATGCAGAGTCGTTCAGCAAGTTACCATATTACTTACGTAACTTGGGACTGAAAAATCCGGGAACCGTGACCGATATTAAGACGGATCAACATGGACGTTTCGAGATGTGTTTTGTCGCGCTTGGTGTCTCCGTAAGTCTTCTACATTGTATCACTTAAACCAAGATAGCAAATAAGCAGCATAGGAGTCATTTACTATGGTACTTACATATGTTGTTATGTCTATGTTGTTATGTTATGACAGATAAGAACTTTTATGAATCATTTGAGACCGTTGATAATAGTTGACGGCGCACACCTGAAGGGCAAATTCAAAGGTTCTAATTTGCTTGCGGTTGGAATGGATGGAAACAACCAAATTGTGCCAATTGCTTTCGGGGTGTGTCCTGGTGAGTCTGGAGCGAGTTGGACATGGTTTATGATCAAGTTGAAGCAGTGTATAGGAGTCATTGCAGACTTCGTGATCATTTCTGATAGACATCAGGGCATTGCGCAAGGTGTAAGAGAAGTGTTCCCTAATGCGTTTCATGGGATTTGTTGTCGTCATTTATTGATGAACTTAAGTTTAGCAAAAAAACACGATTGGTTGTTTTGGAAGATATGCAAAGCTCATAAAGTTTTTCAGTTTGATAAGTACATGGAAGAACTTCTTGCAGTGGATGCCCACGCACATGCCAAGCTCCTTGATGCTGGGCCGGAAAGATGGTCTAGGGCTCATAGCACTGTCAATCGCTACAATTACCTGACCTCAAACTGTGCGGAGTCGATTAATGCATTAAGTAAGGAGGCACGAAAGATGCCTATTACAATGTTAATGGAGTTTTTTAGAGGTTTGGTTCAAAGGTGGTACTTCGAAAGGCGGGAAGATGGAGGTACACAAACTTATATCATTTTTATATAATGTTGTAGCAATTATCTTTAACAAAGTTTTTTATTGTATAAAACAGTTTCCTACGCAAAGTTGGGTCAACCGCTAACGCCTTATGCGGAAAGCAAAGTTCGCAAAAGAATTTTGAAATCCAACAAGTGGAGAGTACACGGCATCTCGCGTACTCGTTTCCAAGTCAAAGATATGAGATACGATAATACTGTGAATTTGGAGACAAAAGAATGTTCATGTATGCAATGGCAACACTCTGGTTTACCATGTGGACACGCTATAGCTGTGTTAAAGGAAATCGGAGTCACCGAAAGTGCTGAGTTGGCAAAAGATTGGTTCACAATCCAGACTTATCAGGCTACATATGCCGAGGAAACCAACTTTGTGGGTGATATATCTAACTGGGTGATTCCTGAAAACTTTCTAAGGGTCTTACCACCACTCAATAATAAACGCAATGCAGGCAGACCGAAAAAGACGGGGCGTATCCCATCAAAGGGAGAAAGGGTGAAAAGGATAGTATGTACAAGGTGTGGGGCCGATGATCATACAAGAAGCCAATGCCTTATCTCTATGACATCAACGCAGCAATTCGTATATCCCACTGTTGACCTGAATGAATTCTAGTTGGTTTTAATTAACTTATATTAGTCAATGTAATATGTTTAGTCGTTTTTCAATAAAGGTAGATGTATTATTATTAGAATTATTTGTACTTGAGTGAAAATATATGAGCCAATATCTAATCTCCGAATTCACGAATAAGAACTTGCCAGTCCATAACATAAACAACAAACATACAGCTACAGCAACATAAACTTAGCTTTCACAAGTTTAACATAATAACCAACCTACTGATCTACAAAAGCAAAAAAAAAGTCTAGCCAAAGCCTCGCGATACCACAAACCGGCATGTCGAGCATCAACGGGTAGAACGTAAAGTCCATTACGAAAGGCCAAATGGTAAATAAACATACATACAAATATCCCACAGTCACCAAATGAACCGGCCTGATGTGGCGTGAGACATTTTTGATGCGTCTTAAATGTGATGGTGTATGCTTCTTTGTTCAAACCTTTCGCTTGAAATACACCACTTTCTTCTAGAAAATGTGGAATCTTTTTCCTAAGGTTGTCCTCCAAGTGTCGGTAGAAATCACCTTTCAGTATTTCTCCGTCACTACCGATTTTGACCATGCTATCGTAATACGTAAAAACACCCGTCTCAATCTGAAACTCCAAGAGGCAGTAATGACTTCCAGTCTCGTTTACCGTGATAAATACCTGTGAAGATATGTGTACCATGTATTTTTTTCATTTATCGGACATTCAATATATACAAACGTTCAACATAATCAGAGGTAGCAAAAAGAGACCCATTGGTTAAATGTGGGTCTACGTGGTTAATTTTTAAAATGGAGGTGCTGTTTGGGTCTCATTTCTCCTATCAGTCTGTTTATGGACTCATCATCTGATGTACATCGTATGCTATATGCGGATGGGTGTCTTGTGTTGATTACTCATCTTCTATGTTTACCGAACTCCAATTAACATGTCACGCGATTTAAAAAATGTTGTTATAAAATGCACAAAACCACGACCCAAACCCTTTAGACCCGGACCCATTAGACCTGTTTTCCCAAGACACCCAACCGGACTCGTGTAGACCAAAACCAAATTAAGACCAGAGACCCAACGAAACCGACCCGAAAATATTTCCACGCCTAAACATATTTGTATTTTTACAATTTAATCTATACACTTACACGCCTCACGTCTGTCCATTTACCCGGGAAGACTACACCTTCGGAATAGTAGGTCGAAACATGATGGTCCTCCCGCCTTATAAGGTCCGCAAAAAAAGGATCAACAACGCTCCAGTCAGCATCTGCCGGTCTAAGTGTGTTCAGGTAGTTGATCCACAATCGAAGATGCTGTGTATTGTATAATCTTAAAACCAATATTTATACAAAAAAATAGAGGCCGAATGTATTTACAAGTTTCCAGCCAGAAAGTACTTACAGTATCGTCAAGCCAGCCATATTCTGTCATCTCCTCCCCTACTCTTTCCTCCACCGGTTCTGGTCGACAAAGTAATCTATACCAAAACTTTTTAGTCAGGTTCAATTTGGTACGAACTGAGCAGCTGAATGATTTTGACTTGTCCGACTTTAGCCAATCTTCTAAGTCCTGATCGATCATAGGGATATGCCAATTTCCATACCGTCTTATGAAATGCTATAAGAAAGACACATTTATCACAATATTAAGGTCACTTACTTTTTCGTCCATCGTATGGGGAATGATATGATAGAATAAAATTTAAAACAACTAATACACTACAATGGTACCTCCTCCCATACTGGAACTGCCCTATATGGAAGCAACTCTGGCATGTACGTCCTTTGAGGCGGATCCTTCGACTCATTCCCTATCGCCGGGTCGGTATCCTGAATAAGTATCACCGACTCCTTCAAGACGGCATCATCATTCATATTTTGGGCTTTCGCATCCTATAAGGTCAAAAAAAGATTATAAGGTAGTTGCAAAGGATGAAGGAGTTAGGTGATGCTGAGATATCATATATCAAATTTCGGTTTACCATTAATTTAACTATCAAATTTCGGCATAATACATAGATAACATGATATATTTGAAGAGAAATCATGGTGAATTCTACTAACCTCTAAATAATCAGCAAGTGTGATCGTATGCACCGGCGATACTGCACGCTTCGTCCTCTTAACGGGTTTAGCAACCACAGTCGTGTCTGGTAGGGGACCAAACGGTGTTCTCAGGAAACGAGATTTGTTCTTCGGCCTTCTAGTTGGTAGTTTGTTGTATACCTATATTTAGGAACACGTGATACAATTACAGCTCAATTCCTCTTCTTGGTCAATATAAAAAGTATTACTACTAGTAATATAGTATCATCAGCATTATGTTGGTAAAACATGCTAACCTCGTCAACTTCGTTGTCATCAACTCCGAGGGGTGTAACATGCGTGGGTGGTGTCTGGACCATGTTTGTGTGCGGGTCTTGCGTATCAAGACCATCGCCAGCCTGCAACTGTCATAACATAAACAAATTAGAAAATAGTCTTTGACAAGCGGTTATGCTGGGTCCCGATAAGTGCTTGTACGTAGGATCATAAATTCTTAATTATGAGGCTGATCTCAAAATATAACGCTAGGACGCAATGTAGAGGATACCATCTTACAATAACTATATTCGGAATTGTCATATACAATTACATCTCAATTGGACCAACACTTTCAATATAAAAATTAAATGTACTCCTAATATATTATCATCAGCATTATGTTGGTAAAACATGCAAACCTCCTGAGCTTCATTGTCATCAACTCCGAGGGGTGTAACATCCAGGGGTGGTGTCTGGACCATGTTTGTGTGCGGGTCTTGCGTATCAAGACCATCGCCAACCTGCCAGTGTCATAACAAAAACAAATTACAAATCAGACTTTGACAAGCGGTACTATTTGATCCCAATAAGTGCTTGTACGTGGGATCATAGAAACTAATTTATGTTGATCTCAAAATATAATGGTACGACGCAATCTATGGGATATCAGATTACACAAACAGACTTACGTACAACAAGCGTCCTAGCATCAAAGACAAAAACAATTGCAAGCTCATTTCAAAGCACATTACCATTGTATTCTGAAATGAGGCCATCATGCTGTCGAGTTTGTTTCTTTCAAGTTCATCCCCATCTGCCGTAAGTACCTCGGACAAAGAGAGGATGCTACCACACGTCTGTGTGTCATCGTGAACCACCAGGGTCTACAAAAATAAGAGGAAATGTAACTACTAAAACATGCACTAAGGTATTAATATCATTAAGTAAACATTGTAATTTGTGCCTTACACGCGCGTCGTCATCCGCATATAATAAGGTCAAATCCAAGTTCAAGTCAATGTTACTATTCTCGGTATTGAATTTCAGGTTGCTCGCAGGATCAACATCTCCAACATCAGGATCAACAATGGGTTTTGTTTTTTGCTGACCACGAAAGACCTGTATTCAATTATAAAATGTTTATAAATTTGTATTACCACAAACTTTTAAACCATAACAAGGTAATAAATAATTAAAACCAACCTGCTCCTCTAACCTCAAACAACGCCCCTCTACCAAAAACAAACACTTATTGGACTGCGAAACAGCTGCTTGCAGCTGCATGTATCCCTCCTGTAACTGAATATAGCGTTCCTCTAGCGACATAACCTGTGGCCGCTGTGCCGTTGAAGGCAGTGGTGGCGGAGGCATCGCGGCACTGGCAGCAGCGTCAACAACCTCGCCCCTATTCTGTGGTCGGTGCCCACGACGATGCGGTGGTGGTGGAGGAGGCATATTATCTTGTGCTTCAGCCTTGAAGCAACCCTTGCTAGCTATCCACCAATCTGAACGGGCCTCCTCGGGAAGCAACCGAAGAGTTTCAATAGGATGTAGCCCCTAAAATAAGATATGTTACTTCAAACATATGCACCATAAAAACAATGCACACACACTTCATTTGGAACGAATTTAGAATTTAATTATTCAATTATCCTTATGACTCAAGTAACTACTGATTTTGGGAAGCATAATTAGCTAATGTCAGTCAAACAACTACCCAGTCAATAAACAAGTAAAATAACAAATGATAAAAGCGGTGGAAAAATCAGCTTGTCGTATGTAAATTAACAGAATGATCGTAAAAGATTAACCATATCTAGTAATCAATGAATTAATATAAGGACACTGGGTTTCTAATGATTATCAAATTGTTAAAATGAAAGCAAAACATTTGGAGGTTGCAAATTACAGTAAGCTATCTCGAGTGGCTAAGGCACCCACATAGAAATGCATATATTTATCTGTAACATATTTGATAAAAATGAGTACATTGCAGTAAAATGCAAATGGATCATTTATCAATGAATTGTTACTGGAGATTATATTTCATACGATAACAGTAAAATGCAAATGGATGCAAGTGGGTCTAAATAAGTATTGAACAAGTTAAATTAAATTGAGTAACCTCAGGAAACGGGCCGTCCAACAAATATAGATGACCCTTGTTAAACGTATTATTACTATTCCACCGAATTCCTCTCGGAAAAATGTCGGGACGAGGATTAAACCATTCACCAGTTAAGATTGGTAACGACTCGAAAATCCATACCTACAAGTACAGACCAAAACAAATACAATGTAAGGTTATATTAGCATCCAAATTCATGTTAGTAATGTACTTTGCTTAATTATATCACCTGGAATGCCCAAATAAATCCCTTTAGTGTATATGTCGCCGATTTTTTTCCCCTTATATCTAAGTCTTCAAAATGTTTACTCCTTCTCGCGGGGACCGCATCCTTAAGTTGATCGTGTGTAAGAAGCCACACATGAGAACCCCATGGGAAACGGTTCCACTCGTTCAAATCCTCAACTAGCTCCAAGAAGTCCCCGTCAATCACTGTTCTAATCTCAGCGCCATTTCCAAGGAAAACATACTCCAACACAATCAAAAGACACAAGCGAACCGCATCTACGTCACTAAGAGTGTAAAATTGAGGCCCATTGTACAGGTCAATAAGGTCGTCCAAGTGTACCTCACTATCTGCTGCTACGTCAGTAAATACTCGATGGCGAAATGGGACACTCTTGGCTTTGTATTCCGACCAGTCTAGGTCTCCAAAACGTAATCCTGTTACAAGGCAAAACTGTTTGCTTCCAAACTTGAGTCCGTAACCCCCGACATCATATGTCAACGAATGTCGCAGTGGGTCATGCCTACCCCCACACTCCAACTGCTTCTCTAGCATTCGATGTATTAAACGACCCAAAAACTTATTGTACCCGATATCTAACCAACTGCCAAAACATGTTCCTCTAAACAACCCTTCTCTGGGCGTACCCTGTAGTTTGTTCTTCATTTCACCAAGCATAGTCATCTTGCTCCTGATAGTCACGGTAGCGTCATATGTCTGCGATAGCAAAAAAATACCACACATTCGTAAGACATAATAAATAAGGTAACGAAATTCTTGTGTATAATGTATAACCATTCTGCTATAAGCATTTAAGTCTACTTAAGGAAAAACACAGGCTAGGTAACATACTACTTAGTGAATATATACATATAACCATTCCGCTATTAGCCTGGTTATTTGGTGATAACTCCACCCTGCATTTTTCATAGTCCGCCATACTTGATGCCTTAGAATATATGATATGTTATTTGGCATGGAAATACATCATGGATTAATGTACCGTAGTTATCTATCAAATACATGACTATGTTTATTTCATTTTATGTAAAAAAATCTATATCTGAACTATACATTATACATAATTGGTATACCGATATGTGCATATACATTCATATTGAGCACTACTTTTCAAGCATGCTTTCTTCTAATTAAAATAGAGACACTTTCAACCTTGACTCGCTTTGACTCTAGTCAACCATATATAGAGAGAATTTAGAAGACAACCAAATAACAGCACCAGTAAGACTACTACGATCATTATGGCATGAATACTTACACGGGGAATAACATGAATGAAGAAATGAATATAAAAGAATCAAATATGCTTGACCATGAAATATAAAGCAAGGAACAAGTAATCCCTCTTAGATTATTAAATACTATGGTCAACCATCAAAACATCAAAAACAAAAACAGGAAACTACTACACCCTAATTACATCATGATCAAAGTGAAAATGAAGATTATGCTTCAAATAACCTAGAAACGCAATATACTTCCTTCTAGATCTCTCGAATATAACTCAGACCAAACATTCCACGATGACATGAAGGATTTAAAAAAAATTACATAAATAACTATGTAATTATCTTCGCGAGAATGTCAAGAGACAGTGTCTGCCAAATTTGCTTAAGTTCCTAACAATAGTAATATGAAAATTTAAGCAAGGTAGAATGATATATACCCTGGAACGAGAAAAATTCTTCGGCATTTTTTATGAACCGTACCCACCGACAACAAGTCGACACCACTGAACCGGCCACCTGAAAAAGAGAACACAATGTAATGTCACCTTGTCTACTTAAAACATACACACGGATAATAAACAACAAATCGCCAAATCCTAACATCTACAAAAAAAAAAATGCCAGGAAGTAAGCACCTAGGAAACACAAACAACAGATAATAACACAATGTACGAAATTTCCCATTGAATAACGCTAGATTACTGAATTTGTATGTTCTACATTGACCCAATCTACACTATTCAAGATTTAGCACCTGCATCTATATGGCATATGAGTGGAATAGAAGCACATACCTATATAAATGCTACTGAAGCATACTTAGACATTGTATAATCAATTATTTATTGACTTGGTAATCCTAATTTAAGGTTAATATTCTACTCATGTGTTTCGATCTCTTTGAGTGTGTGGTATATTACATACATATCACTGCATTGAACTGTTAAACATACACAAAGTATCTGTTAAGCCTGAAAGTCACCCAAACAAGAGAAGTACTTTATACCTAATCCTATTAAACACTACTAGTATACTTGATTGTTTTTTAAGTACAGTTTCAAGGAATGTGAGGCATAGCAAGAAGATCCGCTAGGATCCCCGGTCAGGTTTGATAGACATTTGAAATTTAGCTGCATGGTAGCTGCATGGTGATTAGACAAAACAGCCATTCTAATCTTGGATTCAAGCCAATAACCTAATTATGTTATTGTTTGTGCAGACCTACAGAGGTTGGATATCTTTGAGAAGCTAGATCGAGGATCAAAATGTTACTTTGTGGCCCATGCCTACTCTAGTGTACAGTAAACTTACTTTGTGGCCCATGTTTCCGATGGTAATCAGTCTGGTTTTTTGCATCAACGAAATGTCCGCTTTTTGAAATCTCCTAGTAATTCTCCTGTTCATAATCGTCTAAAATCCTGTTATCTACAATCTGGTATTAAAAATGTTTGGTCTTCTTCATGATCTGGTGTTTTACAGTGTTATAGTACTTCAGCATTATGTGGCATATGAGCCATGAGATGAGTAAATGTGTTGTGTAACATTTGAATCTATGTCTGTCTAAAAAATGATGTGGGTCACATGGGTAGAATGGGTAAAAGCTTATGTATTCCTGTACTTACACCATCATAAATTGCTTTATTTCATTAGTGTGATTTTTCTAATAATGTTTCCTATACATTAATTTATATAAAGTTCAGACACATGCTAGCGAGTCAAAACCCAAACCGACCCGACCAGTTATGACTCGTCTTTAATAATCTGTTGTTTCAACCCGTTATCTAGTCTATCCATTTTGCCACCTCTAATATTGTGTTTAATGTCCATTGTTCATGAGTTTCCATGAATTTGTCAATGAATGACAAAGATACATCGCCTTGATAACAATCTTGTATTTGTACATAATATACAATAATATTTCTAACTATGATACGATAATATGCGTATGAATAACTTTATTTTAGAACATTTGGTGAAAAATTATGATCCTCATTAAACCTTTTAGAAATAAAATTATTTTCATTTGAATCTATCTTTAAGGTAATTTTTCTTGTCGAGATCAAAAGTTCTTAAAGGGTGCTTATGAACTTTGGTAGCAGCGTATTATTTATCAATCAAGTACAACCCAAATTAAATTGCCACCTACAGGACTACGTTTAGAACATTTTAGCTATTAGCCTAGACTCAATGATATGAACTTCTATTCGAAGGCATATATCAATATATCAGGCTGCTCAGAACCAGCTTGTGACCACTTGCTGTTAATGGGCTCAACTAGCTTGTAGCTACCTCTATAGTGTAATCCTGTAATACATGTTATCTATGTATTTATATATTTTTAACCTCTATTTTTAATTTAATTAGTGCAATCTAGGACCTCAGTCTTATTAATGTTGCATATGAATTTAGCATCATCATAAGCATCAAAACCATAAGCATCATCATCAGTTTGCTAACATGCTAAAAAGTAATTAATCCGACCAAACATACTGAAACAAACAGCATCACCATTAATCAAAACAGCAATCTATGCACCATATTGTTAGATTGATAACATTACTGATATCGTGACTAATGAGTCTAATAAAACATATAGTCCATAAATAGTTATCGTATTCACCAATCCTAACTTAAGGGGAATAAGGGAACAAATCTGTTACCTGCTATTGACTGGCCGTCGCCGCTGCCGGAAGTGAGAAACACCGGTCTCAAGCAACGCTGCAAATCCCCTAAATATACTAACGAACCTCCAAATCTTAACCACCGACGCCGGTCACTAAACAAACTAACACCGCTCTCTCAAACCGTGCCTCCGGCGCTGCCCTAACCCCAAACCCAGGAAAAATACGACCAATTCTTAATGTGGTGTCGTGTGGGATGTATCGCCGTACGGAGGTGAGTCGCCGGAAATCGGCGGAAGCCAAATCGTTTTTCAAGGGAGAAACGAGTCGGAAGGACAATCGCCGGAGTGAAATTGAATGGGAAAGACAGATAGACACGGAAGAAGGAGGAGCTTGGCTCGAAAATCGATTTTTCAAAAATATCGCCGATCGCCGACTGATTTTCACATTTCGGCGATTTTTGAATTACACGTGTCAGGTGGGCGAACTTTAGGGGCCCGGCGATAGTATTCACATCCGGCGAAAAGATGCTGCCAGGTGTCGAGACCGGGTGCCATTTCACGAAAAATCGCCGATCGCCGGAAGGAAATATGCATTCGGCGATACCGTGGTTTAGATTGGAAAAACTTTTCTGACATGGTTCATTTAGTGTATATGGTTCTTTGAATGGTTCATTGAGGTAAATTTCTCTAAATAAAATATATAACATCGGTCAATTCTTCCGACTTTCAAAAACTACATGTCAATTGGTACATTTAGTTTGTTATAATTAAATAAAATATGACTTTTGGTTCTTAAAAAAAAAAAAAAATCAATCTTCTTGGAAACACAATGTTATATAAGGATAAAGGGTTATACAAATGTCAAATGTGATAATTTAGTACTGTATTGGACATGTATTTAAAAGTGTTTAATAAGTCATGTTTGACCAAAACCAAGATTCCACTTAATTGGTTTTTAGTATTTGGTATTTTAGTTAATCCAAATCCCAAAACAGATTTAAGCAATTAACAAACATTGCTAAAAAATTTGTGCACTGGGATTAACTATTCACGTTAAAAAAATATCCACGTTTGACTGTTTGACCATAACTTTTTTTTTTTTGAAAGGCAGGAGAATATATATATAAAATACTACTAGCAAGACACTAGTAGAACACCGTTGTACATTGTATATACACCATCAATAAAACGCCTGTAGAACTAGGACAACCTATATCTATATCCGAACTTCAAGGGTATTAAAATGGATGAAAAAAACCTAAAATATTTCAGGAAAAAATCCCCGAATAACTAGTGATATTATTCTTCTTGTAAATGATCAGATTCACTTTTGGAAAAGATTAGTTTTGCTGGTTGTTAAGAGGGAGTTGCAGTTTAAGTTAATCACTCACTATAGATTAATTAAGAAGATCAAAAAAATGTTGATACAAAATATCATTTTTAACAAACTCATTTTAAGCAGTTTATATGCCTAAATGAAATCTTAAGCAAAATAAAAAGATTACTAGGGAACACCAATAATACTCGACTTGTCCAAAACCTTATAAATTTTCCTTTTTAGCACTATGATTAATTTGAACTTGTTATTTAATACTTTAACAGACAAACGTTAGAGCTTTTCCGTCACGTCCAATAACTTTGAATTTGATCGGTTGTCTCCGAGTTAACATGATAGCAATCAACTGTACTGTCATATTAAAAGGACTTGATCGATATTCACCACAGCTTTAGATCAAATATATGGGCAACAATTTTGACCTATATATGTAACAGTAGGGCTTGAGTCAAGTCTATTTATTTTGATTTGATACAGGTTCAACAAAATGTTGGAGAAATGGTTTAAGGAGTCGAGCCGAATGGATTAAGAGTCGACCATAAATACACAAAACACCAAACTCAACCTTAATTGATAGATTAGACTATAACTAGAATCCTAAACTTAATATATCTGATAAGGTGATCATATAAAATAAGAAAATAATAAACATGTATTAAACATTTGGACAAAAAGTATTTCAAGTCAACCCCATCTGTCTCGAGTGGTAAAACTACCCTAATTGAACCTACACACTTGGTATTTACCCGACGGTTGGGTATTTTGAGTTTTGACCATCTCTGACCATACCTAAAAGGGATTTCTTCAGCAATTAGCATATGATCATCATCAGCAGATTCAAAGTACTACAAATGCATCATGTTCAAGGTGAAGATAAGACTGTCAAACTCTAGTAACAAGAAAAAGCCACAGATGTGTTGCAGGTAACTTGTTCAAATGACAACATAATTGGTTTCGGCTAAGAAAGATATAGCCTCATAATTTTTTTTTTAATATATATAACTTAAGAAATTGACCTAACATAATGATAGATATTGAAATGTTGGTTACGATTGTTCTGATATAAATATTGGTGAGAGTATGGATGATTGATTTAAGGTTTGACGGCTTGAAACTTTTATTAGAAAGCAAACTAAATTTGTTGCCTTGGGATAGCAGGTTGGATAACTAACCCGAACCTTGACTCGACACGACCTGAAAAATTAAGCTCGTTTGTGGTTCTACCTTAGCAGGTTGATGGGTTAAAATACGAGCCCTACCACGTTTGTTTTCATGTTGATTTCGTATCGGGTTTCAAGACATAGATCGTCATCGCGTAAAGTAAGAACATGATATACTGATATTTTCTCGATTATTATTACACGAAAAACATGTTAAAGAAACATATGTCTACATAGATCTTTTATCGCACTCCATCGCAAGGGTAGTAAGCGAGTATGTAATTCATGTATTAAAACTTAAATTTCGACAACTCTTAAAATCAACGAAAAGATTAGTAAATCAAACTTTTTTGGGTTTTGCTTCACCCACCATCACAATATAACCCTCTAATTGACTTCATCTACTGTCACACCAGATGAGCATATGATTATCACTTCTTGGCGATATCTCATAAATTAGGGTTAAGGTTATAAAAATGTCAATAATTTATCTCAACAAAGCCAATTTCATATGTGGATTTATTTTTGTTTAATAGATACCATACGTGATACATACACCTCGTAGCCGGTTACACCTTTTATTCCCCTAAAGCTTCTTTTTTTAACATAGAATGATTGTTATTAATAAAATTGTAGATCAAAATAAAAAAAAGTTCTGAAAATATTATGTTTTCAAGATAGAGAAGAGTTCAATTAAGACCATTTATTTTGTGTGAGAATGGGGGAACCAACCACAATATGCCATGTGTCACTTTTTTCTCTCTCATCCACGTTTTTAAAAATTAAATATCTCACAAACGACAAGTCGAAAAATCATGAAAATTGCACCACATTTTTCAGCGTTTTATCCTCTTCGATTTGCCGTCCTTCAAGGCATACTTCCGACGAACTTTTTTTTTTCATTTTTTTGGTGGGTTTTACATATTAGTAACACATGTGTTAGTGATTGATTATACATTTGATTTAGGGTTTAGAGTTAGGGTTTAGCAGGGTTTAGTGTTAGGGTTTAGCAGGGTTTAGGGTTGGGAGTTTGGGGTTTCGTACACGTGTTAGTAACGTGAAACCCACTAAAAATAATGAAAAAAAAAAACTCGTCGAAAGTATGCCTTAATGGACGGCAAATCGAAGAGGATCAAACGCTGAATCTAATGGTGCAATTTTCATAATTTTTCGATTTGTCGTTTGTGAGATATTTAACTTAGGGGTAAATGAGTTTTGTATTCTCTTTGTACACATGGCACCATATCATTGGTTCTTCTATTCTCACACAAATTTTTAGTCTCATTTGAACCTTACCCTTTCAAGATATTATCATTTAGTTTAGTAGAGGTAGTATATGCGATTGCAACCAGCTCATTTTATAGCCAAAGACTCAAAATCATTTTATTTTCGTGAAAAAGTGGGAAAAATTGCATCTAAAAGGGAACAAACTTCTGGTACTTGGTTTGACAACAAGCAAATTTTGTTTCTTATTTTACTTTTGTACTTTTGGATAAAGAACAAGAAAATATTTGTTTGAAGCCACACTAAATACGGTAGAGCTTTGTAGCAACAATATTACCCTTTATTATATATAAGTCAGCAATTTACAATGATAAATTAAATATAATTTATTTGATTTATCTTTGAAAAACATTTTGTCTTCCGGGTCCTTTCAATTGAGTAAATTATTATTACTACAAATCTGTCATTGGAATGCAAAAATAACATTTTTTGGTTATATTTATCGTAAAGTTTAGAAATTGGAATCTACATCGAATTCCATACAATTCAACGAACCAGAAACCTTCACTCACCTTAGAGCACGAGGTGTTTTTAAGGGAATGTTGCTGTTGAAAAATTGTGGTGTGGAGGATGTTGAATTTACAGTGTTCTAAGGATTTTTTTTATATGTTAAATGATTATGTGTGAGGGGAAAAAATAAAGAAAAGAAAACAAAAACACAAAAGCACCGTTCGTATCTAGACATTGTACGAGAACACTGTGAAGAACGCCGTCCATAACATTGTGGCGGTGTGTGAGGACACTGTGCAACAGTGTTCATGGACAAGGATTTTGTTGGGAACGTTGTAAAATATGCCCACACCGTGTGCTCTTACTTAATTGTTTATACTAATTTGCGCACTCATATTAGACAAGGTGATCATTTTAATAACGAAAAGAGATGTATAGAACTTTTGGACAAAAGGTGTTTCGAGCCAAGACTGATACTTTTGGACAAAAGGTGTTTCGAGCCAAGACTGATAAAACTACCCCTGCAACACCCGTTTTGACCATTTACCAAACTGTTGGGTCTTTTAAATTTTGACCATACCTACAAGAATTCCTTCCGCCAATCAGTAGACCATCATCATTAGCGGAGATTCAAAAGTACTACAGATGCATCATATTTGAAGTGAAGAAGAATACTGTCAAACTCTAGTAACAAGAAAAACTCACAAATGTCATCTGAACAAGTAAAATCATAACAAAGGTACATTCGCTTGACACGTTTTTAACAAATTACCAGTAACCCATTCCACTCAGGCAGATACAGCTTCGGTCATTTCCTGTTCAACAATGGCTGGCTCAACAGGATAGTACGAGTAATGAAGTTCACCAACATCGTCACCCGATAGCTTTGTCCATCCATTTGGTCCCACGTGGTAAACTGAAACAAAAACACCGATAGTTAATGGAGTCTTCATACGAAAGATGTAGTGGTGCCAGAATCAACAGGTAGGACAAAATGATCAAAAATTAGCAACTTGTGTATGGGTCAAAACAGGTTGAGTTGAATGACCGGGGACACATTTTTCCAGAAAATAGCTGGTAACAATTTTACAATACTAATGCACTTATTATTTATTTTTATTTTTTATATTAAAGTAATTCAGCAGTTTATATGTAATATGCGCTAAGCCGCTAACAATACACTTTGGCCGACTTTCAATCCATTTCCTTTTAGTTGAACCTTCTATTTTTATATTAAACTAATTCAGTAGTTTATATGTAATATGCACCAACAATACACTTTGGCTGACTCTCAACCCATTTCCTTTTAGTTGAACCTTCTGTTTTACTCGCTTGACTCCTCGAGTCCTTGGAGATAAAACACAACCCAAAGGCCCATGCATATGTAATTGGTCAAAAGTACCACCGCTAGACAGAAAATATACAGAATGTAACAATAATTCACACACAGAGAGAACAAGAGTTTACCGCTAGCAACACCACCACTAGCCCCATCACGGAATGTAGCATGATAGATGGCTCTCCTGGCCAACTCAGCAGCTTCGTCGACTGTCATATCATACTTGTACCTATCAATTGACAAATCAAGACAAAATCAAGCTTCAAATTGCATCACCAAGACAGAAAATACAAAAAAAATATCTTTATAGACACGTCATGGGCAGGCAAAGTAATAGGCCGAAGCAGGTTTAGATTGACCGACATACATTTTCTTTCCTAATCTAAATTTTATAAATCTTTTGTTGTGTAAAATATGACCGCAAAAACTATAATGTACTAATCCAATCTTTACTTTTGATAAACCGATTTAAAAGGTTGTAAGCATTTCAATCCAATATTATGATTACATAATTTATTCAAGACATAAATGGTGAAGCTAGCATATTAAAACAGAATCATAGAAGGTGTCTCACCCGCTATCTAATACACCATAAGCATATGGTGAACCAGACCCAACTGAGAACTTTTGTCCTTTAAGGCGTCCTCCTTCGCTGTCGACATAGTACAGACCCGGACCCTACAAAATGTCAAATATTGGGGCAATATTTTAGAACAATATCGGCAGGCCAAACATCAAGGAAAGGTGGACAAGCATCAGGTGTAGATTTTTGACTGTATATACCTTCTCATCCCATCCTGCAATCATTGTCCCAACGGACAATCCCATTCCACGGTAAGAATAAAGAATGTTTGCTAGCATCTTTGAAGCACCAGTCACTGAAATCCTTCTCTTGTTTGCCAACTCATGCAGACGGCACTGAAAATGAAATACGATTATTAATTAGGCCATAATGTGTACATATATATATGTACTTATTCTGAAAAGAGGCTACTATGCCGATACTGAAGTAGCGACACAACACGTTTACCTTGATGCCTAGATTTCTATGCCAGAATTGGCAATCAGCAGCTCCTCCAGCCATTGTACCCAGCATATAGGGATTAATTTCGATGATTTTCTTCACAGACTGTGATGCTGAGAAAAAAAATGCTACAATAAGAAAGGTGCTGGAAGCTAAAGTAGGGTATTTAATAAGTAGTATAAAAGTGTAGGTACCGACAAAACAACCTGTTAAACTACCAGAGTAAGAAAATTGAGCTCAGGCTGAAGACATTGTTTGAGTCCATATTACCACTATAACTAACCCATCTAGATATAACCAAGCGCCCATGACCTAAGTTCTAAAAGGCACCACCAACGTAGCTATCACTAAACATCAATTTACTGCCACTTACAGAAATCCTATTACTCATACCATCTCCATACATAGGGAATTAAGAAAAGCATACAACAGCATTCTTGTGGATCATTTCCGCTTAATTTTCATAGTTCTCTTTTCTGATATTTTAAGCATTTGTTACACTAAGACACACCGTATAGGCGTATACACATACTGAGATACAAAATGGAGAAATGAAAACAGTTCCATGATGCAAAACTATATTAAATATATGCACATTGCAAGTGAATGAATTCAAATGCATAGGCTCAATGAATTATCAAGGTATATATCTAAATATATGTTCAGTTAGAGCAAGAAGTGCATACAGATATAGCCTCCCATGCTAGCTCGAGAATCAGCAGCAACCATCACACCATCCTTAAAAATGAAAGCCAAAGTTGTCGTTCCCTTCGCTGGCTTTACCATTTGGATAGATTTCTTCTGCCATCCATCAAACTATAACAAAAAAATAAAGGTAGTTTTTAGCATTATAAGTTATAACACATCCACCAACTCCAATCAAATAAAGCAAGCACTGTGGGACATAACAAAGCTAAAAAACTCACATCAGTTGTAACTGGAAGGTCAAATGAGGGGGCATCTGTGAATCCATCAGACAACTCGTTACTTCCACCGTAAAGCGACACACTCGAATCTAATCCACTAAAGTCAAGCTTCGTCATTGTAACCTAAAATCAATAATTCATAAATAAGGTTTCAAATTCCATACTGAACCTGATAGTTTACACCGTACAAACCAAAAAATGTGATCTCGTCCACAACATTAGCACTTAATATAGACATATGTAAGCTGCTACAGCTATAAATTCCTAGAAGATAACAGTTCATACAGAAGAATACGAGGAAAAAATATCATAACGAAACCCTAGAAATTAATGAAGTATAATTCTGATAAAATACAAAAACTGTGTATAATTAATCAGACGATCAGATTAAACAGTAATTGGAATCGCTTAGTTAACTAAAAAATATCTTACCTTTAAATTCGAGAAATCGTTGATACGTTGATTTGATAAAACTCAACTTTGATGAAAGTATTTTGAAGGGGGATTTCTTGAACAACAATATAACTTTGCGATCCGGCCGGTTCGGTTTGGATCGGGTTAACCCGGTCAAGTCTTATTAGTTTCATTCATTTGGGCCTAAATATGACTTTGGGCTTAGTTCGTTTATTTTACAATTACAGAATGGGCCTATGATAATAACGTCCCATGTAATCTTATCTTACATTAACCTTTAAATCGTTTCATACTTTTATAGTCGTATAATTGATGCGGAACCAAGAATGTACTCTTCAACATAATAATAATAATAATAATAATAATAATAATAAAGTTTTATGATAATGGTAATTAGTACCATTATTATGTTTAATGGTTTATTTAATTGTTTTCAAACTCTTGGTTGGTAGAGCCTTTTCATATTCGTAAGTTATTAGTTTTTTTTAAGCCTATATAAAGGCTTCCATATGTAATAGAAGAGAGATATGATAAGTTTATGTTTATGAAAATACAATTTTCTCTCAAATTGTTGAGTTGAATTTGTTGCCTAACCGCGGTATTCTTTGTGAATCAACGCTTGTTGGAATAATTATTCTTGGGTATTCTTAGAATCAACAAGATTAATTTGGTTATCTTATTTTCTCACTACGTCAGTTGGTATCAAAGCCGAAATTCCTGTTAGAAATGGTAATCTACGATGTTTATGAAGAGCTAGAAAAACCCGATGAACGTGAAATTTTGTTTATAAACAGAATTCTCGATGGCAAATTTGGGTTTTTTAGTTTTGAAGAAATGGAAGATATATATCATCCAAGTTGCAACAATGAAAATGACACTTGTGATGTCATTATGGATGAAGGAAGTTGTGTGAATGGAGCATCAATTGATATGAATGTTGAACCTTTCGAATTTGAGGTGGATGCTAAATCTCACGAATCTAATTATTTGGATGTTGTTTCTTTTGAATTTTATTTGGATTACACTTCTTTTGAATTTGCTTTGGTTGCTGAATTTGTTATACTATCTACAAATGTTTGTCAAGTTCAAAAGGGTGATTTGTTTGCTAAATTGTGTGGCTACTCATCATATTACAAAGATGATGTTAGTTGTGGTTCTCCTTGTCGAGTACACATTGAAGATGGAGGTGTTTGGAAGATTAGATGCAAGATGAAAGAGGAACGAAATCTTTGTGAATGGATGGTGATATCTTCATTTGATGTTATTTACCTAAAGTTTATATTGGAGAATGACTACTAAGGACTTGAGGACAAGTCCCAAATTAGAGGGGGAGAATGATGCGGAACCAAGAATGTTCTCTTCAACATAATAATAATAATAATAATAATAATAATAATAATAATAATAATAATAATAATAATAATAATAATAATAAAGTTTTATGTTAATGGTAATTAGTACCATTATTATGTTTAATGGTTTATTTAATTGTTTTCAAACTCTTGGTTGGTAGAGCCTTTTCATATTCGTAAGTTATTAGTTTTTTTTAAGCCTATATAAAGGCTTCCATATGTGATAGAAGAGAGATATAATAAGTTTATGTTTATGAAAATCCAATTTTCTCTCAAATTGTTGAGTTGAATTTGTTGCCTAACCGCGGTATTCTTTGTGAATCAAAGCTTGTTGGAATAATTATTCTTGGGTATTCTTAGAATCAACAAGATTAATTTGGTTATCTTATTTTCTCACTACGTCAATAATGTATTCGGATTTCATGTCTTAAAACTTATATTTCAACAATTCTTTAAATAACGGAAAATGATAAGAGTGTGCTCAATTTAACTTGAGAACGGGAATAGGAAAGAAAAGAGAACATATGTAAATACAACGAGCATTACTTAGCACGGAGTATTACATTTTCACGTTGATAATGATTGATCATACAACTAATTGTTACGGTTAGGGGTAGTACTGATCCGGGTCAGTTTGACATGTCTAAAGTACCCAATACAAACCCGTTATGATTTGATAAACGGATCAACGGCTCAAAAATACCCAACTTGGACACAATCTTCATAACATGTTTGAGTAACGGTTAAACGGCTTAATGGGTTGGCGGGTTGATTTTGAGTCAAATTGGTCAAGCTTCATGGGTTAATGTGACAAAACTGGGAAATTGTAATAACTAGTGAGGTAAAAATGATTTGGGAATAGCTAATGTGACAAAACTGGTGAAATTGGTGGAATTTACCATAGTGAATGTTTTTATTGTGATTTTGACTTTGAACAGAAATAAAAAAATAAGAACTAGGTAAGAGGGCAAGCTAGTCGTTTGCTTTAAATTATGCCATAAAAGGGAATAAAGAGGCCTGAATGAATATTCTTTTATAAATGCAGGGCCTAATATGGGAAACTGAAAGTTCAGTGCTTCTTTTCGAATTTAATGAAAAAGTACCCGGACCAGAAGTGGGTTAGCTTATATATATGAATTAAATTAAAATAAAGATAAAAATATGAATTAAATTAAAATAAAGATAAAAATTGCTGGCTATGGGGTTCGAACCCATGCGCACTTATGTGCAGAAGATCTTAAGTCTTCCCCCTTAACCTCTCGGGCAAACCAGCTTGATGTTTTTTAGTTGCAACTTTCAATATAATTATCCAATTGTTTTTCATGATTCATTAGTAGTAAATCTTTCGTCAAGCTCCGTTTTAAATTATTATTATGAAAATAAAACACCTTGGACAAAAAAAACCCATTGATTTATTTTTACATTTTTGTTGGATTTTTTTTATTACAAGTTTGTTAAGATCGGGATCTTACTGTGTATCATTTTCGTCATTACAAGATTGAAATCAAGATCAGATTAAAATTATAAGATCTTACTAAAATGATTTAGGATGTTTCATATGTGTTATAATCTATATTAAGAACCCAATATATGATAATATCTTGAATCTTTTATTACTATATTCATAACTACAATTACAATATACAACTCATTTGAATTTAGATTACTAAATGTGTTTTAACGATTTGAATTTTAAGTTATGTAACTATTGAAGTCAAAAAATCAATCAAATATTCTCTTTACAAATAGTTAACATCCTGGTACTTTATAGTTCATTAGTTCAAGCAAAGCAAGATTGAATCGGGTTGAGATTCTAAGATCGTATAGTCAGTATTCGTATAGTACTATATTATATTTCGTATGATACTAAAGATACTATACATGATTATACTACACATGATTATATTATCGTAAACTCTTAAGATCTTAAGATTGAGATCGAATTCTTAACAACTCTAATTTTTTATAATGGTCTACTACAAGATTTATGTATATTTTTTCTATACTAAGCAGTACCTAAAAACATTAATTTCAAAATTTCGGTGCAACTTTTGACCCAAAAAGCCTTTTGAAAGTTGAAAATATATCTCAGGGAAATTATGTGAATCGCGTTTCAATAAAAAAAAAAAAAACTTTCATGTGGCATCACATGAAATTGCTGATCAAACCCCACCATAATTTATGATACATCTACTCAATTTATTCTTTGTAATGTAATTAATTAATGTTGAAAAACATAGCTAACTAAACATAAATTGTGTTATTTTTTAATTAAATACTCACTCTCTCCCTTTATTTGTGCATCTTTCCATTTTGGTATGTCCCAAAATAATTGTCTTCTTTCAAAATCAACCAATCAAAATGCTCAAAAATGGTAAAGATAAAATCATATTGGTGGTAAACAGTAATAATTACTTTTTTCTTAAACTGTGTGTTTATTGTCTTGTGACAATAATTTTAGGACGGATGAAGTAATAATTTAGCTAGAAGACTTTAATCATAAACAATAATTAATTAAGAAAAAATAAGTATTCTGTGAGACAAATTGATCCGTAAATATTAACCACTACACCGAGCCTCTACAAAGCATAGGGTTGGCTAAACTAAAATAATTAATTTTCAAAGGGGGCGGTAATTCAATTTAAACATATATTGAAACCCGATAATACCAATACCTAAAAAGAAAAAAGAAAAAAAAAAAAAAAAAAAAAAAAAAAGAAGAAGAAAAATATGTTTAAACAAATGAGATGCGTATGTTTAACTTTTAGTATAGACTTGGTTGGTTAGCGAAAACCAATACCTGAAAAGAAAAAAGAAGAAAAAAGTGTCATACAGGTGAAGCATCTCTATATGTAGGGATTAGCATTCGTAAATGTATTCAACTTTACTTAAAAAACTATAGTACGTATTCAACTTTGAATGTTTATATTGTATGCATTGAACTTTCAAAAATCTCTATTGTATGTATCGGATGTGCCTTTTGATAATGTGTCATGTTATATGGATGACACGTGGCACATTATATGAATGGCACGTCATTAAAATATAATCCAGTACATACAATAGAGATTATTGAATACATTTACAAATTATCATATATTGTAATTTAACCAATACCAAAATTTAAACATATATTGTAATTGTATGAATATGATATATGATATGATGACCTTTTAAAATTTGAAATAAAGGCAATGCAATAGTATTAGAGTAATTTGCAACTTTTATGTGGTAAACAAACAGAAGAACAATGATTTTGTTTTTTTGACCATCATATCAATTGCTATTTATTTATAATTTAAAAATAAATAAATGCTAGATATTTACAAAGTTCAACGGGATTATTTGTTTGTGAAATTGGATGAGAAGCATAACGGTTTGGTTACTATCATAGTCATTATTACTATATTTATTGGTCGGAAAAATATTCGATGAGTTATCTAAAAGACTAAAATCATATGTATATTATATTACAGATCAAGTAGTCAGTATTTGAATTTAAGGTCAATTTTTACTAAAAAAAAAAAATGCTAAAATTACGTATAAAATAATAGAGTATTGAATTACTTTCATAATCTTGTCAAATTGAACATTAAAACTTTTATTTGATTATTGTCGTCACCATTTTGTTTATAGATGAACGAGTTTTATGTACCAAAAATGCAATTATAAATCAATGTAGTTTGTACTTACGTACCAAAATTATGAATTAATGGGTAATTGAAAGGGGTCGTATAGTTGAATTCGTTACATTGCGACACATCTTTGACAGAAGTACGAATACATGTTTTGAAAGGAATCAACTCTCACTATGATGATCATTGATCGTATCATCACGTCTTCAATTGGGAGCATCTCTTCATACCATTTAATATTACTCATCCTACCATTTTTTTATTAAAAAATAAGAAAAGGTACAGAAAAGGTACAGAAAGGTACAGAATGTAAGGACTAATGATTTGAAAAAGTACGTAAAAAGTACAGAAAAATTAATATAAAAATAAACAAATGGTATGAAGAGTAGTAGCCCTTCAATTATCGTTCATAATTATTGTTGAAAATTCTCATGGGTCATTTTCATGTTGTCATTCATGTATCTACATTTTCTATTTTTCCTATTGATGGTAGATAGTACTCCCTCCGACCCATAATTATAATCCATGTTTTCATTTTCAGATGTCCCAAATTAATTGTCCACTTTCAAAAATAGATAGTGATATTTGGTCGTGATTACCATATTACCCTTAATTGAAATTATTATTACAAACTTTCAAGAAAGCAGTAATTAATTGGTTAAGGGTAAAACTGTCATTCTGCAAAAAGTATTAAAGAGAAAGCAGTAATGATTATGTTTTTATTAAACTGCATATTTTTTGTCGGGGACGATAATTTTGAGACGGAAGGAGTAGTAATTAATCTCTCTCGACGTACTCAAACTTGCGTAATGTTAATATTACATATCATTCTCCTTTTTAATACCATTTATCTAATTTACCTCTTTAATCTGAATAATTGTTATCGTATGTTAAAAAAAATTAAAAAAAATTAAATAATAAAATATCTAATTAATTTCCTAGTAAGAAATATCATAGTAGAGGAATATGGTTTTTGATAAGTGGGGGCCAGTTAACTGGTTGTTGTGTGTAGTAAAATTTGTAGGTACGTGTTATGATGGTAGGTGATTCATACCATATCATCATATAATTGTTCCATTTCCATTGACATATTTATTTATTGCAACAACAGTTGACTATAAGATATCCCTTTTTATTTTTTATTTTGTATTTTATTTTTATTTAATCACGTCCAAAATTAATATTTTGTAACATATGGTAAAAAAAACATTCATTCAAACAAGTAGTTTGAAAAAAGTTGTACTTTTATATGTAAAAACAAATATTTGATCCAGGACGGTGAATCCGGTAATTGATGTTTAAGAAATAGTGTAATCCCAAAATGGTGGTTTAACCAATACCAATACCAATACCAAATGGTACTTATAAGTCATATTTAATTTGGATTAATTTGGTAATTCAATGTTTTTGGTCCAAGTTATGAACCCCGATGATAGACAGGCACATGATATTCACATGGACGGTGTTCTCGTCTTCCGTGGTCCAACTTGTCCTTCAATCCAACGTTGCCACGTGTGCTAATGTTCTAAAAGTCCACGTACCAAGCATATGTAATGGAGCCAAACGGATCTATATGATTCACGGTGTTCGAACTAGTGAACAAACCCTGATTGAACCAACAAAGCAAATTATATGAATCCTGAATTTTTATTATTTTTTTAGACAGTCAATGAACTCATACATATCATATCATCATGAATATATACATTTTTTCCAAATGTATACATATCTCTACCTATGTACCTTAACTCACAACCTCATGGTTGAAGGGTTACCTCGATACCGCTAAACCAATGATCATTTGGTCTAAATTGGTTTAGGGTTAGTTTAGTTAGCGTTGAAGAACAATTATATGATCTGTTTGGTAGATGATGGATAAATTAACATGTTAAGTATAGAGAATTAAGTATGACATCTGGGAATGAAACCCACACCCTTGTGTATTTGTCAAATTCACCTACTAGGATGGGTTTAGAAATTGAGAATATATTATTAAATTGAGTAATAATTTATCCTCCTAATTTTTTATCCTACTTATCAACTTATGAAATTCAATTTCATGGTGATTTCCTAATACTAAACGAATGGACATTGTCCATTTAACAGTTGTTTTTTTAAAAATCATGTATGTGTGATTTACTTAGGGGTGAGCATAAAATTGTTTAACCGAATCGTGACCGTATTAACCCTTAAAACCGCCTCATTTTAACCGATCCACCTCACAAACCGATGGTTACGGTTATGAAAAATGAATTAACCGCCTATCACGGTTCGGTTACGGTTAATGTCCATAACCGATCCACCATTAACTGCCTCGTCTCAAATATTAATATATTTTTATTTATTTTACCACTATCAATTTATTAAACCTTAAATGTGTTTTTTGACTTATATTTCTTAATTATGTAAACATTAATGATTAAATACATGTTACGTAGACAATTTGTGACATTGTATCTAACATCTTAATCGATTTTAAGCAAATAACTTAGTGTGAGGAATTATCAAGTAATCGATTTTGTGTTAATATATAGATTTATTTATATGTTATTATTGTATGTATTTGTACATGGAAGCAACAAACAAGGGTAACGAGGCACCTGCTATTAACGAAACTAATGAATCGATTATTACTAATAATTATTTTGGGTGAAGTTACAAATCCAAATATTTTGCGGTTAACCGTCTTTTAACAGCAAAAATTAACCGTAACCATCCAATTAACCGTAACCGATCCGCCAATTAACCGTCATCCAACGGTTGTTAATATCAATAACCGTCATATACGGTTACGGTTACGGTTTGGAGTCATAACCGCCCAATCCGAACCGTGCACACCCCTATTATTCCCTATATTAACATTTAGCAAGGCTAAATGCTACTATTAAATGAATAGTTGATGAATAGGAATTTATATAATACTACATTTAATTAAAAGTGCCTTTTAGATATCAACGAATGTGGGTGATTGCCTAGTGGTTTAATGTGATTTGTTTTGAATGCAATTGTATGGGTTCGAGTCCATACACCTATACTTTTTTAGTCAACAACTTCTCTCAATCTGTCCTTTCTAAAACAAGTTACCACCTCCAATTTCCATACTTTAATTTATATCATTTACATATGACGTTTTCAATGAATATGTCTATGTGATTGTGTGTATACAGTGTTCTTTGTATGGGCATTTGACTTACAAAGTACACACATCATACTTCATATCTTCTATTCAATCTACTTTTGAACACCATCCGTTCCCTCCATGCTGTATCACTTTTCCATTCATGTAGCTTAAGAAAACATCCAAATAAAAGATAAACTCATATATGATATCTCTCATCCCATTCAATATTCTTTTCAGATTTAAGTTTTCTTCTTTCTTCGTTAATGTGGGCTCAGTTATGAAATCGCTACTGATTGTGTTTTAGGTATATCTATTTGCAGGTTTGAACCCATATCAAAATGGTTTATATTTCTCAAATGATGAAAAGTGTGAGTTTTTCTTTTTCATCAAGGGTTCTACGCAGGGGCGAATCTAGGATTTAAACTTATTGGGGTCCAATTTTCTAAGTTGATGAAAATAAATTGAAAAGGGTATCCTATTTTAATATGGGTCGGGTCGGGTTGTTACAAACATCGCTTAACAAAAATATATCATTAATACTTGATACTAGTCACAAAAATATAACTTCAAACGTATCTCACAATTAAATATCTGAAAATTTGAATATGATAACCTTAATTAAATTAACAGTCTAATACAAATTAACAATGTGTACACTGTGAATAATATAGAGACAACAATGAATACAGTGATTAGTTATATAATAGAAAAACCATATAACTTACCACAAAGAATTACCTGAGTAAATAAAATATAGATTAGTTAACTTAGTAACTCACCAAGAAATAGAAAATGAGTGAAAGCACAGAGAATAAAAAGTTGAAAAGAAGTCATTGTTATCCTATGCTAATTCTTTTTTAAGCTGTAACTAAAATTATGTCTTTATATTATATTAGTAAATTTTAGTGGGTCAAATTTAGGAGTTTAAATCGATACTATTTGGGCTTGGTGTATTAACTATTAAGTGTTAGTTTGCTTTTGTCAAAAATTTAAATGGGGTCCAAATATATTTATAAGGGGTGTCCAACTTATTTTTATGTATATATCTATCAAAAAATGGAGATTTAAGTGGGTGCAATGGACCCCCCATTTAATACACTACATTCGCCCCTGGTTCTACGTACATGTATAGTCACTAATTAACCTGTTGTACTTTCTTGACATAATCCATTTATCCTTGTGTATTTGTTACTTTGGTGTTTTTTAAATTAAAATCTTCACATAGTTTAAAGCATGCATAATATTATTTTATTATACTATGGTATATATTCTTTAGGAAATTATACACTTATCTTTTTAGATTTTGAGAAAGAGGTTGTAAAGTTTTTGACCGACATATTGAAGGTATAATCTGGTTATTTTTATCATGCATTTGATTTTGGTAATTTGTTGTTTTAGTTATTTGGTTAGTATAATGTTGTTTATGTGGTGTGTTTGAGGTAGCTCATGTGTGTTCGTGGTAGCTCATGGGATCGTGGTAGTTTTAAGTTGTCGGTTATGGAACTAGAAGATGCGAAGATGATCATGAGTTACTGGCATATATGATGATTCAAGATGGATGAAGTAATTCTAGAGGTGTAGTTTTCAAAAATTACAATGTTTTATGTTTCTCAAATGTTTAAATTTTTGGGTTGGTAATTATGATTTTGTTGACATGTTCCAAAGGGTAATGATAAATACAACACTCTTTTTACTACATACACCAAAATATATGCATAACAGTTTTGTACAGTACAACTGAAGATGCATGAAAATTGGTGTGTGCATTAAAAATTGTGGTGTATCTATCAGCTCTCTGTTCCAAATAATATTATTTAATTAACACTACTTTGTTATTTTTCAAACGTGGCTGAGGTAAACGTGGGTAAGAGAAACTCTTCGCATGTGATATCCCCTCAACTATAAAATAAATAAATAATGTATGTATGTTTTTATTTGGTATTTAATCTCACACTTACATAAAGTTGTATCAAGTTTTAATGTAAAAAAATTATTCCAGCAATAGAAAAATGTTTTACTAACATGTGATCTAACATACTCTAATTTTTTCCCTTATAACCTCGAAAACTAACAATTATGGCAATATTAGATTGGTTTCTCACCACTAATTAATCTGAAATAGATGGCCTTCTTTTTTTGCTAAATGATTCATCTTTTAGATCAGGTTTATAAAAATTTTATGTTGTCCCATTGTTTACGACAAATGATATGTTTTAGTTGAATTATTCGATCATATCATTTTTGTTGATTGATCTTAAACTGTTAAACATTTCATTCGTTTACCTTTGAAGCTTACATTTACACCAAAGTGCTTGAATCATCTAACTTTTGAATTTTATTACCTTCGATTAATTGTGTATATATACGTCGCCTTTTAAATTCCAACTTTAATTTGTCTTTCAATTTGTTTATCAAAAAATGTTTGCCCTTAAACCCCGCTGCAACGCGCGGGCAAAAAAACCTCGTTAGTATTATTTTTTTCTCCTTGTCATGTTTGTTATTTTTCAATTATTATTATTTTTATTATTATTTTCAATAGTCGAATCAAATCAAACAATGTTGTTCTAACATTGTCAATGTAAAACTCGATCCAAAGTAATAAAGAATTAGATCTACCAGCTAAACACACTACCGTTCGAGTTAATTTGATGGTGGAAAAGAAATGAAGTGAAAAGATTGAAAAACAAAATAGTGTTCTTGAGTTTTTCTATATAAGGAAAGGAAAGGAGGGCGAAGGAAGAGGAGAGAAAGGCTCAAATGTAATTTTGCTCCAAGTCTTTCCTTCTATTTTTGAGATGATTAGAAGGAATAACTTTCCTTCCATTTTTTTCCTCTTCAACTTAAGAACATAATTCACTAACTTATCTTCCTTCCTCTTTATTTTTTTTATTTTCTTATTTGTTCATTTATCTTCTTTTCCACCTATATTTAAACTCAAGAACACAGTATTAAGAAATTAAGTTTTATAAAAAAAAAACCGGGAATTATGGATCTTGGTGGATTGGGCAAGTGTTGGCTTCGAAAACAGAGTGATGACGACCATAACCACGTGCACTCCTCGTGACTTCCAAATTTTAATCTATATATACATATATATATACTCCAAAATTTAAGTTCTAAACTACTCCACTTCCTTACTTAAATATAGCTAGGTATTGTAAGTTGTAACATGCAAATAGTTTACACTTTGTATTTTTCGGGTCTAAAAACGTGCAATATTACACATTCATTTCATTTTAAGTGTTATATTATTTTCTTAGGGGAGGGTTATTGTACAATCATTCTTTATGGTAAGAATCGTAAGAACGACTTTTTCACTTTTAATTTTAACATAGGTACATTTTTTGCAAAAACAATTATGTCAAAATTATTAAAATTTTATCCTCTTTAATATTAGATTGATTTAAAAAAAATATAAGATACACAAAGTTGTGTATCACAACTTTTATGTGTGATACTGTGATACACAATAAATTTTTTATGATGTGTATCACATCACATATTTTTTTAAAAAATTTATCTAATGTTAAAGAACATAAAATTTTAATAATTTTGATATAAATTTTTAACAAAAAAATTATTTAATTTTAAAGTTAAAAATAAAAATGTTTGTTCCTACCGTTTCCACCATAAGAAGTGTTTCTACTTTAACCTTCCTCTATTTTCTTATTATTTTCCTTAAAAGTATTAAAATTTTTTATCATCATAAATATAATATAGAGAAAAGTTCAAAAAAGAATGGCAAGAAAATGAATAACGGATAAACCAATAGGATTGCTCCATTTCAAAAATCCAATTTCACCTTTAAAAAAAAAAAAAACTAAATATCTCATAGACCGTACGTCTATAAATTATAAAAATTACATATTCGAAATCAGCATCTTTCTCTCTTCGATTATAGATCCGACAAGCTATACTTTCGACAAATTTTTTTTTTAATTTTTAATTGTGTTTTAAAATTTTGTAATGTGAAATCACATGTAATTTAACACTAAAAAAAATAATCACACACGCTTATATCTCAAATTAAACTTTAAATTCAAATCATTGATGATTTAAAAAAATTTAAACATGAAAAACAAAGTTGTAATCACATGCAATTGAACATCAAAGTATCAATCACATGTGTTTAAAGAGTAATCAGATGCGAATATTCAAATCATTGACTATAATTATACAATTAAGTAAAAAGCAAGTTGAAATCATACATGAATTATCATATATCAGTAAATTGTTCATCAAATATCTACTTTTAAATGAAAATCATATGTGATTATATACAAAATCACATGTGATTAAATGTACAACTAGCAATCACATGTGATTTTTAACGAAAACAAATGCAATTTTTAAAATTATACACATAATTATTAAAGTATATGAATATTAAGCTGTAATCACGTGTTAATTAATATATAACATGAATAAATAACCGTGAACAAATTTTAACTTTTTATCATAAATCACATATGATTATATTGTTAAACCCGTCAGAAAAAAATTGTCGAAAGTCTAGCTTGTGAGATGTCAAATCGAGGAAAAAAAGACGTTGATTCCGAATATGTAATTTTTATAATTTATGATCATACGGTTTGTGAGTTATTTAATTTTAGGGGTAAAAGTGGAAGTGAGTTTTGTAAATAAATAGAGCAGTCCTATTGGCTCTCTCATTCCTACTTTTTTACCATTCTTTTTTGAACTCGATGGAAGATATAAGTTAATAAAGGTTATTCACACATTATAGATCATATTTTATGTCGTTGGACATCATCAAACATTACCTACAGTTAGTAAGTGACTTAAATTGTAGGGTTTGTTTGGTATTTGTGTCGATTTAGAATGTTAGATTAGGATTAATATTTTGTGTTTGAGTCGAATTAGGATTAGTGTTAGGTTAGTCTATAAATAGACATTTATAGCTTCGGATTTATTTGTACATTCGAATATGAATTTGTTAGTTTTGTTTGATACCTTTGAATTTGATTTGCAATTTGAATATTCGCTTCGTATTTGTGTTTGTTTTGTTCTTTTGTTCGGTTCATATATCTCTAACACGTAGTGTTAACAATTTTTCGAATGTATATATCATCTCTCCTTTTTGTTATCATATATAGTGTGTATATATTATCGTTACTAGTATTAACTAATAAAATACTTTTACTAAGCTAAATTTAATATCCAATGTTAGTTCTTTCAAATTAGTGAAACTACGACATTGATTGAATTTTACACGAACTATTTCATTTTAGAAAGCAGAGGATCGACCTCATTTATTTATTCTAGAATAATAATTACCATCACCATATGATATACTCGGTATATGATATATACAACTATATAAGTCTCATCGAATAAGACTATTTTATTTTAGTAATAATTATTTTAAATCCCACCATGTTATCTGGATCGATATTAAACACTTCCATCAAATCTCACCGGTAATCAGGGGTATAAAGCTTGTAATGATGCACCCCATTAAAGAATTATTAAAAATAAAAAGGCATGGAGGTCGACGGTCAACTAACATAACTATCTTGAGTCTTTACATGATATCGTGTGCATTATATCTGAAGGGAAAAAAGTCAAAACTATTTATTATATGAGTTTGACACTGTGAATATTGAATTTGACATATATTTATCTAAGACCTCAATATATATAAAATATTCAAGTCAAATTATTATTGCTCTCTACACGTAACTTTTTTCTTTAATTTTTTTATTGGAGATGCACAATTGTACAATTACATGTTGCATTTCTTTACAAGTCAGTAACATTATGATACTTGTAAGCAAAGGAGTGGCATGTATATGTTACTTCGTAGTGTACATAATTTAAGGGTCTTTGGCCTAACGTTATGAGAGAAGCTTATTAATCGGGAGGTTGTGGATCCAAGTCTCATTTAACGCAGTAAATGTATATATTCGTGATGATTGTATATAATAAGTGTATTAAATTCTAGGATTGTTATTTAAAGAAAATGTAAATGATAAATATATACTCCGTAGTAGTGTATACTTTAAAACCTTTATGGCATTTGTTGAGAATAAGAATAATAAATGTGTGTTCAAACACATATTTCTTAATTTTAAAATTGTAGGTATATGGAGTAATTATTTTGTTGGGACGAAAATTGTCAAAAAATAAAAAGGGAAGGGGTAAATTGGACATGTTAAGAGCGTACAGTCCTCATGAAGACAAATCTGTTTAACCGACAAACTTCAGAGGTCGGCAACTGTCGGCCTGTGAACGGGGAGAGACTAAAAGCGGGAAAATTCTCATCACCTTTTTTATTTTTCCCCCTTAAAAGGGCGGTTCATGGGCGCAGCCAATTAACATATTCAAGGTACGCAATATTAATGTGCATTGTGTATTACGTTTTTTATTTGATATTTTTAAACTGCATTGTATATCACGTTTTTTATTTGATATTTTTAAACATGAAAGTGCATTGTGTATCACTTTTTCTAATTTATGTTTTTAAACATGCTCAGGATTTTCAGAAAGTGCACTGTGTATAACTTTTTTTAATTTATTTTTTTAATCATACTTTCATATTGTGCATTGTGTATCATACAAATCATCACCGTCTTGCAACTTTTAACATGTTCATTGTGTATCATACAAATTTTAAATAAAAAATACAAATTTTAATATGTTCATTGTGTATCATTTAATAATTACATATGTTCATTGTGTATCATCTTCTTCCTTCCCTTTCCTTTATCAACTGAAAGAACAAATTCGAGAACAAAAGTTGTCAACTTGATTGAAATCGAGAGTAAATTGATAGAATTTTGAAAGAAAAAAATCTTTGAAGAAAAGGAAAGAAATCATTTATATACGATAATACGAAGCAAGTTAACGGATTACTAAATTACCAGGCGGAGGTAGAAGGTGAATGTGGGAATGATCGGAAAAGAAGGACGCGTGGTGGTCTGTGAATGGTGCGTATACTGTGTACCCAAATAAGTCTGCGTACTTGAACCTTAGTCTTCCCCCTTAAATATTACTCCTTAATTAATAAAAGTATATTATTTTTTTGGGATTTTATAACATAAACCCTTAAAGTTTTCGTTAAAACCTTTAGACATGCATTAAGTATTGTACTATACTCATAACAAACTTTTTGTCTCTCTAGAATGAATTTTGATAAAGTTACAATTCCTTTATGCATGTCTGAAAGCCTTAACAAAAGCCCTAAGGGCTTCTGTTAACAAAACCCTATTTTTTATATTTATAGAAATTTTTAATAAATTTAGCCTTGTTTTATTCTGTTTGATCTCTCTTTTTTCTTCTCTTCTATTAATAATACACATTAACATATACTAGTCGCAATTAATTTTATTTATTTTGGTAAATTTCAAATCACATAAGATCACCTTTTTTTTTCTTCTTCTTTTATCTTTTTTCAAATAAAAACTACGAATATATCCTTTGGGCCAAACACAACATACAGGAGTACTATACATTTTTCTTCATATATTTTATTTTCAATAATTCCAACATTTGATCAACTAATCCTATGGGGTGTGAGCCTACCGCCACACATACTCAAATAGGTAAAACCTCCATTTTTAAAAGGTTGACGTGACTCCTTTAGAGTTTTTTTACCCAACAACGATTCCAACTTTAGAACTCCTGCTATTAAAAAATATGGTTAGCAAATAAATTTCATTCTCAATGAAATTTTCTTCTCAGGGTAATTTGGAAAATAGAGGTAAGTTCAATAAGAGCACACGGAGTGGTGCCGTTTTCGTCAAAATTCTTCGTCAAGAACGCCGTAAAACGGCGTTCTGCCACTCCGTGACGGCGTTCTGGACGGCGTTTTTCGACCAAATTCTTCTGCAAGACGCTGTATCATTCGGTTTCCTCCATTTTTTTTATATTTTTTTTGTTTTTTGTTTTTTAGTCTTAACATGTGATTTAAAAAAAAAAAAAAAAACTCCAGAACACTGTCCAGAACACTGTTACCACTCCACAAAATCCTCACCACAAAATTCTCACTCAGAACACCGTGTTTAGGCCGTCACCACTCCGTGTGCTCTAAGAGCACAGGGTGTGGGGAATGGTGTTCTAGACAGTGTTCTGTAGAATGTTGAAACTGAGGATTTTGTGGTGTGGTAAAAAATAATTCACAGTGTTCTGGACAGTGTTCTGGTGCATATGATTATTTGTTTTATTTGAAAAGTGGAGAAGAAAACAAAAAAAGAGAAAGAACGTCGATGGGTACCAACGTTTGTATATGGACGGCGACTTCAAAATTTTGGGAGAACACTGGTGAGAACACCGGCATGGTGTGGGAGAACACCGAGGCTCAGTGTTCTCATCCAAGAACATCGACGCCACGTAAGCCCACGCCCAGTGCTCTAAGAGCACACGGAGTGGTGACGGCCTAAATACAGTGTTCTGAGTGAGAATTTTGTGGTGAGGATTTTGTGGAGTGGTAACAGTGTTCTGGACATAAATTTTTTTTTTTATATTAAAGTTTATACCTTTGAAATCAAAGAATAGAAAAAAAAATTAATAAAAAAGTGAGGACACCGTTTGATACATCGTCTGGAAGAAGATTTTGAAGTAAGAACGCTGACGAGAACGCTGTTGATAACGCCGTCACGGAGTGGCAGAACGCCGTTTTACGGCGTTCTCGACGAAGAATTTTGATGAGAACACTGCCACTCCGTGTGCTCTAATGGAGTAATGTTAACGGAGGGTATGGAGGTATTTCTAGTCGGTTAAGAATAACTATTTATGACAATGATATAAATTACAGCATTAGTGTTTTACCTACTCCTATTTATTAACTATTGATATTCAGTATAGAAAACGAATTTTAAAAATTGAGTAATAATGTTCATAATTCTATTAAGAATCGGACACTAACAAATATTTATATTTTGTTACACCATCTGGTATAATATTATTAAGGACTATGAATCTTGCATACAAAGTTTCACCGTATCCTGTAAACTATGAAATCATACCTTAAGGCCACTCCCAACTATTTTCTCACCACTTTTGCCACCTCAGCGCCACATCAGTTTTTCACTAACTGATTCACAACTGATTACCCACTGTCATCAATGACTAATCACATCATTTTTTCGACCCCACATTTACCAATATACCACCATTTCTATACACTAAAAAAAAGTGCACGGGCCCCACATTTTACAACCGATTACAAATCGGTTTGGCGATTAAGGGGGTGTTTGGATTAGCTTATTTATAAGCACTTATGTGCTTAAAAAATAAGTATGTGACTCCTTACTTATTTTTAAGTGCTTATTCCTTAGTAAATAAGCAGATAAGCAGTTTTCAGAAAAGTGTTTGGATCTGCTTATCTGCTGTCAAAATAAGCAAATAAGCAGATAAGTGCTTATTTAAGCTAATCCAAACACCCCTAAGGTTGCCAACCGATTAACAACCGATGCAACGGATGGCACGGAATAGCTAATCAGTTGCAACCGATTTTAAAGTGAATCGTGAATGATCAATTGGTCCTGCTGATCCAGTTTAATTACTCATAACCGTCGTCGATGATGTATATAATATGTAAGGTTCATTGTTAAACAAAATTGTGAAAGAGCAACTGATTCACTAAACCCATATATCGACAACAACAAGATTCGATTCCTTCTAGATCAAATATTTGAAACGTAAGATGTATATGTATATATACGTTTAATGATATGATAATTGTTTATTAAATTAATATTAATATTCCGTTATTTGGATCTCTATATTTGGTGTTGATTTAAAAATATCCCCTTTTAGACTTGCACACACCTAAAGTCACCACCCTCCCTATAACAGTCGTTATCTTCCCCTTAACTCTGTTTCTCCCTCCTTCAGATTCGGCAACAATTGCAATCTATGTTTCTCCACCTTTTTTAATATCTCAAAAATCCGAATAATATCTGCATACTCCAAACCATAATCAATACATATCTATTGTTTCAGCTATTCCAGCTTTAATGTTTCTTTGATGAAGCTTACTTGTTTATCCTGGTAACTTACTACACTATTTCCATCCTATTGATGCCAATTTTTCTGGGTTTATTTTCATTTTCAAGAAAATTACAAAAATGTAACCTTTTTTATTTAGAGTTTCTGCAAATGGGTTAATTTCTCTTTCTTGATTTATTTATGCAAGCTAAGTTGAAATCAAATTCATGTTTTTTTTTTTTTTTTTTTTTTTGTTTTTTTTGAAAAAAATTATATTTTTATTAACCTGAAATTTAGTGATTATGTTATGTAAATGGGTTGGTAGGTATCAAGAATTTGCTTTGTTGTTGTAATTTAAAGGTCAAATATTTGAATCTGTCGTTATAGTTTATGAAAAAATGTTGGATTAATTATATTTAAGATTTTGTTTGATCTTTGACCATATTTTAAGCTAACAATGATTTTTGTATAATTTGATAAGCTATTAATGAAGCTGAGATATCAGAATGTAATTGTTGTTGAATGGTAATTTATTTCAGGTTATTAGAAGCTAAAGAAAAATCATCTTTTGGTGAATGTAAATCATGGAAAATTCCGAAATCGAAGAGACTTTGTTTGCTCTTGGTGAACCAAAGGTAAATTCAGGTTACTCTTTTTGATATAATTATATTAAAAATGACAGTCAATTTGTGTTATGTGGTTGTGAACTATCACTTTCTGCATTTGTACATTCTAGTGTATGTAAGCATCGTTTTCGCTAGTTTTTATATGTGTAATTGTGTATTATGAAACCTATAATGGGGAGTTGACATATTAAATTATTAATGATCCTTAATCTAATCTATCTGATTCTACTTTAAGAAGACATTGATGTGGTCAGTATTTAGAAATTTAAAACAATGTTTTGTGATCAATCATTAGTCGTTAGTACATCTAACTAACAGAAGTGATTCCCCACCGGATGCAACATTGGGGCCAACCATCAGACAAGTAGCCCTTTTTTGTAAATCTGTTTGTTACGAGCCTGTATGCTTGTTTATATGTAAGACTGACAGTATGGTTTTATTGTAGCTACATGGAGAAATGTGCAAAACGCTCGCTTTGATTTATGTCAAAGTGTTAAGCGTTTTTCATGAGCTAGAAAATGCTCGTCCGCGAAGCACTTCAGGGATTCAGGCGTTATGTTCTTTGCATATAGCATTAGAGAAAGCAAAGATGGTGCTACAACATTGTGCTGAATGTAGCAAAATATACTTGGTACCGTCTATATCGATTTACGGATCCGGTGCTTTTAAGATTATATTTTCTGATGGTCAAGTAACGTTTCTATCTCTTTAATTATGTCTTATGTGACTATTTTTAATGTTTCACAGGCTATAACGGGAGACTCAGTTGTCTTGAAATTTGAGAAGGCAAGATCAGCTCTTGAAGATGGCCTTAGAAGGGTTGAAGATATAGTTCCACAAACAATAGGATGTCAGGTATTATAAGCAAATACTCTGACAAACCTTTTTATTGGAGGTAGCAATATGGGAGGGTCGCATGGGCTGGGTAGGGGTGAAAGTGGATAATTTTCTTACGGGTCCACACAGGTTGGTCAGGCTGGTTGAAAAACTTCTATCCTGAACATTGTAGTTTTCTATTTTTAATAAAAATATATATTTGGAAGAATTAATTTAGAAGATTTCATGTAAAAATTGACCCATTTATAAAAAATATGGGCTGAAATTGCCACATCTAGTTGTATTCTTTGAGTTGTTGGATATAAATTATAATTAGGGGTGGCAAAATGGGCTGTCAGATCGGGTTACGGGCAATATGGGTCACGATTCAAGGGTAGTTTTCTGTTCTACTCGGGTCAACTTGTTACTTCTAACAGACCACATCACATGTAATGCATTCACTTGTGGTCACTGTTATCTTTTTTAAAGTTGTGATGCATTTAGATCTAACAATGAAGTCCAATGTCACAGATTTCCGATATATTAGGCGAACTTGAAGGAATCGAGTTTTCACTCGATCCGTTGGAGAAGCAAATAGGCGATGAGATAATCGGGCTACTTCAACAAGGTAGAAACTTTAGCAACAATGGTGACAATAACGAATTAGAAACTTTCCACCAAGCTGTATCAAAGCTCGGTATTACTTCTTCACGAGCCGCTCTTCGAGAAAGACGGGCTCTTAAGAAACTCGTGGAAAAAGCCCGAATCGAAGAAGACAAAAGAAAAGAATCGATTGTAGCTTATCTTTTACATCTCATGAGAAAATACTCAAAATTATTTAGAAGTGATTTCTCAGACGATAACGATTCACAGGGCTCAACACCGTGTTCACCTACAATATATGGGTCTTTTGAGGGTTATAGTGGGTCCGGGACCCACGCTTTCGAAAGACAACTCATGAAACTAAGCTCTTTTAATTTTAAACCTAACTTCCGGAGATCGGGGCAGGTACATATGCCGCCTGAAGAACTAAGGTGTCCGATTTCTTTACAGCTTATGTTCGATCCGGTCATAATCGCTTCCGGGCAGACGTATGAGAGAATCTGCATTGAGAAATGGTTTAGTGACGGGCACAACACCTGCCCAAAAAGTCAACAGCAGTTGAGTCATCTCGGCTTGACTCCAAATTATTGTGTTAAGGGTCTTGTTGCTAGTTGGTGTGAACAAAATGGGGTTATGGTTCCTGATGGGCCACCCGAGTCCCTTGACTTTAACTATTGGCGTCTCTCATTGTCGGAAAGTGAATCCGTAAATTCGAAACCCATGGAAAGTATTGGGTCGTTTAAGTATAAGGGTATGAAGGTGGCACCTTTTCCTCTCGAAGAAAACAATGTTATTAAGGAGGTCGAAGGTGATGAGGTGGCGGTGGAGGTTGAGCCTGAAGTTAATGTGTTTGAGAAGTATGATGAATTCTTGGCGATTTTGCATAACGAAGAGAATTTGAGGAAAAAATGTAGAGTTGTTGAAAAAATACGTCGCTTGTTAAAGGACGATGAAGAGGCTCGGATTTATATGGGTGCAAATGGGTTTGTTGAAGCGTTGTTACGGTTTTTGGAGTGTGGTTTGAATGAAGAAAATGAGTTCGCTCAAGAAAGTGGTGCCATGGCGCTCTTTAACCTTGCGGTCAATAACAATAGGTATGTTTTACTTGATTATTGGTATAAATTGGGTTATGTTGCTTATATTCATTTAGGAGCATGTCAAATGGGTAAGCCAGCACATGTGTCAATTTCAACCCATCTACTTATATCAGGGTTCGATTCAGGTAATGTATTCACTTCAAAAGGGACGGGTGAAGAGGGTTGAAGAAGTGTTTTTTCTAATGCTTACAACCTACTAAAACTAAGGCATCTTTAGAAATTTAAATTATTACAGTAATACTCCGTAACACAATATTCTAATCAACTTGAACACATATATTACTTTAAAAAAATAATGGAACAAAACCAGTTTTAGGCTAATCCAACCCATACTAAAAAGTTACCTGTTATCCAACCCACCGGACCTTATCGAACCCTTCTATATTGCTACATTTAGGCTCCTTATCTAACGTGAACACCTAAATGTTCTGCACTTTTGCGTTAAAGTTACGTGAACAACTAAATATCATGTCTCATACTTTTCTTTCAGGAACAAAGAAATGATGTTAGCAGCCGGGATACTTTCTTTACTTGTGCAAATGATCGAAGGGTCAAAATCAATCAATGCAGCCATAGCCTTGTACCTAAACCTTTCGTGTCTAGATGAAGCCAAACCCATCATAGGTTCAAGCGAAGCAATCCCATTCCTAATCAAGGTCCTTCAAGGCAATTTCGATACACAATGCAAAATTGACTCTCTTCACGCTCTCTACCACCTCTCATCTCTCCATTCCAACATCCCGGGACTCATATCATCCGGTATCATAACCGCCCTTCAACCGTTTCTCATTGACTTAGAGTCCAACCCATGGACCGAGAAAGCCATAGCCGTGTTAATAAACTTAGCAGTGACTAATTCAGGCCGGGCCGAGATTATATCTGCTAACGGGGTAGTTAGTGGGCTATCAATGCTACTTGATATGGGTGAACCCGAGGTTCAAGAGCAGTCTGCTGCTTGTTTGTTAATTTTGTGTACAGGAAGCGATAAGTGTAGTGAAATGGTGCTTCAAGAAGGGGTGATACCTTCTTTGGTAGCTATTTCGGTTAATGGGACAATGAGAGGGAAACAAAAGGCGCAAAAGTTGTTAATGGTTTTCCGGGAACAGCGGCAGAGGGATCCACCTGTTGTAGTTCAGGGTGATATAGGGCGGTGTGAGGGTGGTGATGACCGGAAAGTGTTGAGTAAATCGACATCGAGACGAAAGTTGGGAAGAGCATGGACTTTTTGGAAGAAGGACAAGAGTTTTTCTGTGTACCAATGTTAATTTCTGATTCTCGTGGGTAGAAATTGTACAAATGAAAGTATTTCAGTTTTATAACTTTTGGTTACTATTTGTAGTTTTTCCTCTTTTTACCAGAAAAAGAGATGTACAGTCTTTGTAATCAAAAGAATTTTGTGTCTTTTCACCTTCGTTTTTCAGATTTGTTCAAATTCAGCCCTTCACGCAAAACAGATGAACACGTTGTTAAACAATCACATTTTATTTTGGTACACACTGGAACTAAATTTGTAATCAATTGCATAATTGTTTATCTTTTTATAAAATTATCCAACATAATCTTAACACATATATTAAAAAAAAGGTTCTAACAAAGATTCAAAATAATCTAAATTTGTTAGAATTCGATTACGAGCGACACGGGCTTTTCATGTCGGACGATGATCTCGAGAGGGCCCGTGGCGACAAGTGCCAACCCGTTTCGAATAGCTCGATAATTTGATCATCAGATTGAAGCGTATCATCCAAATTACTACTAGTTGCTCGGGCCGAATATAGTATATCCCCGTTAGCATCTTCCATTTTCTCATCTTCGTTACCAGAATCAACGTTAATCTCTTGCATTCTATTCTCGACCATGTTTTCATCACTAAAATCGCTATCTGTGTAAGATGTATCGGTAACATATTCTTTACGAAAGTTCTCGTTTTCTTCACGTCCTGGTTTTGTCACATTTTCATATTCAAAAGACTTTTCGGGCTCAACTCTATAACCATGACACGTGATATCAATCACGATTTCCTTGTCATCCTTCTTGAAAACCCGATCAAGAAAAGGTATCCGTTGCATATATGTTGGTATGTGGTGGTCAATGAAATAATCGATCTTTGGAGGTAAAGATTCCGAATATTTGAGAAGGTCGTCGATCTTGTCAAACACACGGGTTGATGATGGAAAAAGGGTCTCAATTATATTTTCGATTACTATGATATGATCATCAAAAAACGAGAGGATCGATAACAAATGATGTTCAATTCCATACAATATTTTCTCCTTGTTACCATTCGGGGTTGTGGAAATGTGCATTCTTTTCATGACATTTTGGAAAATTGATAAAATCAATATTCCAAAAGTGGACAATAATCGACGTCTACAGGGGGTCATTGTAGTGTCGTGAATCGGCTCTAGGTTGGCCGATAGGAGGCCGTTAAATGCTAAGAAATGTGTTCGTATAGAAATGGAAACGAGACCCATAAAATTATTGTTCGTTGAAATGAAGCCGTTGATGAACGTGACATTGTGTTGTCAATAAAGACATCGAGGAAGCCATGGGTTGTTACAAAAAGTTCGATTGGGATCGAAGAGTTGAGGTACGATAAAAATGTCGTAAAATTAGGTTCCAATTGACAAGGAAAGTTGAAGGTTTGTTTGTTACTTCGTATGATTGTAGCCAATAGATTTCCGACGAAGCTCTTAATATCCCGAAAATTGAGGAATTACCAAAAAAACATTTATTTAAATTTACACCTTTGTCCTCTTTTATGGTTGATTTTGAAGCTTATAGCTCATATTAATGTGCTCGGAGACACTGCGCGCCTTCAAGTGTTTATAATACTATCTTGGTTGCTGAGTTAGTTAGCGTTGTCGGTTATCAATGTTGTGCAAACATCGTCTCTTATTTTTAGGTTATCGAATTTATAATGGAATCCATTTATTCCAATAACCTAAAGTTAAATAACATCAAAGTTGATCAATTTCCAAAATCAGTAAATGACTGTTAAGGAATTGAAAAGCAAGTATCCAACTTAGGCTATATGAGTATGAACCACACAAACGTATGGAATCTGATTCTAATTCTATCATTCCAAACTCGCCCATATTCGATCATCATTCTAGCTAACAGGCAAACGATATGATTCCGCATTTCATTTCTAAGAAAATCTTGTGAATCCTAGAAATTAATTAACTGCAAATTTGCTAAATTTTCAATATTCATGTCAAATGTTAAAAAATTGTTGCAGAGTAGCAATTTCCATGTGATCAGTATGTTGTTGTGCACTTGTGTAGCTTATCAGCGTCATTATATATTTTTAATTTTAAGCGATTTATATAAGTATAAATGAATGAATATTGTTTTGAAATCGTACGTAACGTACAGGTATACCTGGAGATGGAAGATGCTTGTTTCGATCTGTTGCGCATGGTGCTTGTTTGAGATCAGGAAGGCAAGTTCCAAACAATAATGTTACGCGACAACTTGCTGATGATCTTAGAACCAAGGTAACAGTTAAATTACTACTGATTTAAAATATTAGTATTTGAGATTTATGAAAACGAGTTATAGTATTTATGAAACTGTATACATATCATCTAATTTAATTAATTTGATAGGTTGTGAATGAGTTGATCAAGAGACGAACTGAAACTGAATGGTAATAAAAATCGTAATATTATTTATAATTATGTTTCTAGCAATTAAATGTTGGATCGATCGATATGCCTATTTTTTCCTCAGGTATCTTGAAGGCAATTTCGAGACTTATGTCTCGCATATGAAACGGTCACATATATGGGGTGGTGAACCAGAACTGCTTATGTCCTCACATGTACTTAAGTATGTAACTAAGATTTATCGCAATCTTCATAATCTTGGAATGAAATTGTTTTCTTAAGTCCTTTTAACGTGCTTAAACTACGACGTTTTACAAATTTTCTTTTGGTTCATCTGAAATATTTTTTATATCCTCTGTTAAAATTGCAGGGTACCCATTATGGTTTATATGAGGGATAAGAAGTCGAATTCTATCAAAGTTATAGCACAATATGGAGATGAATATGGGAAGGAAAACCCTGTTAGTGTTCTTTATCATGATTATGGACACTATGATCTCTTGAACACTCCCTCTAGTTGAAATTACAACTAATTAAGGTATCCTTTCACCACAGCGTTTAGTACTTTACCTCGTGTTTTCAAAAACGTTTAAACCAGATAAGCATTCTCATGGTTGCATTTTCAGATACAAGGCGCGATAAATGCAAACTGCTTTTAAAGATTCAATTCAGATGAGCGTTCGGATCGAGTTTAACAAGATGAGTTACAAACGAGTCACATCGTACAGTCATTTGCGCCCCTAATGCATACTTAATTGATTTCTTTCATGACCATTTCCATGGAAGTTTAATTTCGGTGTGTTTGTAATAGGGCGTTACACTAATGTATTACAGTATTCTAATTATTGCTAATCGGTACTCACTTTCGTATGAATTAAATTCATGTAATCCTACTACATATGGAATCCACCCCAAATATATACATTTGAATGCATTGGTAATATTTTCGGTATCGTAGCTACTTCAAAGCAAAAGTGAACATACTGACCCTTCATATCTGCAATCTTCACCCCTTACAAATTTACAATACAACATTTAGCACTTGTCATAATTCAAAAGTCATTGCTATTAGTTTGCACTACATCCACCATGAGCTAGCATGGCTATATTAAAAAATATCACAAGGATGTTTGCTGCAGTTATAATCAATCATTAACAGAAGAGACTTTATTCACAAGTAAGTAAGTAACATCCCATATCGCCTTCCGCGGGAAGAGACTTTATTCACAATTGATGTAAATCCTCATGATAGTTAAATGTTTATGGATGATACATAATGAGATGATTTCCATTTTTAAAAGCAAAATACTCATTCCAATAATCACTACCACAAATATATACATTTAATCATGAATAACCTCGTGCTTCATCCATAAAAGCAATATTTCTTAGCAAAGATGATCTATCTATCTATTTATATATATAAAACAAAGATTTTTAAACAATTCTTACCAATGCCACATCAACTTATTACCTAAAATTACTAATGCTAACAATTTAGAAAAAAAAATAAAAAAATTACACATGCCACATCAATTGTTACTTTAATTATTCTTATAAAATATATTTAAATAAAATACTTATATAAAATTAACTCATTAGATTAATAAAAATAAATATTGAAAATGTTACTTACAAATTATACAAATCGTATGTATTCTTAAACTTATGTGTAATGTGACTATTTAACTACAAATTAGGAATTCATTTTTTTTTATCTTAATTATAATGTCTAAATTTGTACATGTTAGTTCAAACATATTCAAACCAAATTTTAATTGTAATTGTAATGAAATTGAAGTCAGCAATTTCATAACAAACGTCTTTTACAAATAAGTTTTGCAACATTTGTAATTTTTAACTTTTCATAATTTGACTTATACTATTTTAATTATTACTTTGTATAGAACTTAGAAATTCGTTGTTATTTTTCTATATAGTTTGGTTTCTGTTAATACTTATTTTATTTTCAATTATAATTGCACATTATAAGTTAACAATATTAATTCATTAGGCTACTTACAAATAATCATATAACTGTATTTTTTAAATGATACTATTCATTAGGCTACTTACAAATAATCATATAACTATATTTTTTTTAAATGATTGTGCATCACACATGCTTAAAACCTGGTATGTATATAAATCATGTTTTTTAAACTAAATTTTATATATGCCACATCACTTATTTCCTTAAATAACAATATGTTTAACAATTGAAAAAATTCTTACATGTCACATGCATTGATTGTTACTTTGAATAACGTTATAAAATATATAAAAAAATAATTATTTAAAATGCTTATATAAAGTTACTTCATTAATAAAAATAAATCTCAAAAGTATATGCATACATGTAATATAGTATACAAATCGTATTTATGCATTCTTAAATTTATATGTGATGTGACTATTTAATGCAAATTACGAATTGAAGTTTTAATTTATAATCATACCGTCTAAATTTGTACATGTTAGTTCAACGATATTCAAACCAAATTTAAATTGTGATTGTAACGATATTGTTAATTTGTTATCAAACATAAAATATAACTAGACAGAATCTTAAGAGATTATGACAATTAACCTCATGAAAAATATTTTGGCAAGTATTTTAAAATTTTAAATTCATACATAGGTTTATTGCATCTTCATTTTAATGTCTCTTTATGCTGGTTAATGTATGTCAAAGTCTAAGTTTTTATTATTTGATTGATAGTTTTTATTAGCACTTCAAAATTTGTTGCTTTTTATAGTTTGGTTATCTTATTAATCATATTCATTTTAATAATAATGTCACAATTAAGTCGACAACATTATATTTACTAATTATACTATGTTTTATTAAAACGGTCGTGCACGGGTTCCATACCTAGTAATTGAATATTTAAAGAAAAAAAACAAACCTAAACCACATATCTCGCACATTGTATACACACATCCACACGTATATATAAACAAAGTGTCACCTACGAAACTTGAATATACAATCCCCCTAATCATTTAATTAGAGCATTTTATTCATTTACAGTTAACTACCCATCCTTACATATAATAACAAACATACAAAATGTTCTGACAAAAGTAATTAAAGTAGTTTTACAAGCTAAGAGCATCTCCAACAATAGCTTTTTACAAAGCTTTTTTGTTAAAATGGTGTAAGAGGTTTTTGAAGAAAAGCTTTTAAAAAAGTTTTTGCTCCAATGATATAAACCATTTTATCTATATAAAACTATTAAAAAGTACAAAATTAACAAAGAAAGAGAAAGTAAAGCTTTACATTTCTCAAGTCTTTCATTCTCAAACTTAAATATTTTAATTATTTTTAATAGTTTTCAATTGATGAATAGCTTTTCTTTGATGGAGTTAAAGCTTTTTCTAAAGCTTTTTTGAAAAAGTTTTTCAAAAATGTTCATTGGAGATGCTCTAAGAGCAACTTCATTGATAGTTTTTTTCAAAACTTTTTTATGTAAAAAAGCTTTTTATCATTGGGAGCAAAGCTTTTTTGATTAAAAGGTTGAGATTTATCAACCTTTGGAGGTAAAGCTTTTTAGTTCAAATATATATACATTTAACCCCTCATTGTGATTTAAAAAAGCTATTGGAAAGCTTTTTACATTGGAGCAAAAACTTTTGTATAAAGCTTTTTTAAAGGAAAAATTAGTTGGCACATAAAAAAGCTTTTGGAATGACTTTATCATTGGCGATGCTCTAAGGCCACCTCCAAAAAAGGGTTTTTCTAAAACCTTTTTTTTTAAAAAAGCTTTATAAAAGTTTTTTTTTTCATTGGAGAAAAAGCTTTATCTAGCTAAAGATTGAGATTTCTCAAAGTCTTAGATGAAAGACTTTTTTGAAAATGTGTGAGTGTGATTTTTGAAAATAAAAGCTTTGGAAAGCTTTTTATTATTGGAGATAAAGCTTTTTACAGAAGCTTTTTTATAAAAAATGATGTAACGATCAAAAAAACTTTTAATAACTTGTTTGATCTTTCATTCTTCCATCTTCCTGTTTCTCTTCTCTTCTATGTTCTCCGTTCTATGTTCTCCGTAAATAAAACTCTGAAACACAATGTGATTTGCATTATTTCCAATTTTCTTCCCTTCTTTCGAAAAATCAGCACATGTTTAAAGTGGTTAATATTATTTTATTGTTTAAAAATGGCCAAAATATATTTTAGTACTTTGAACTTGGTTGACTAGGTTTCCTAGTACCCCAAACTATTAAGGGTATAGCATAGTATCGTGAACATTGTAAACTCAGTTATTTAAGTACCTTGACTCACTCTTGGCCCTATCACGTGACCTATTTCTGTTAATTATTAACGGAGCTTCGTTTACTTACTTTGTTTCTACTTTTTCACCATTGATTGGCCCAAATTGGTAACAGATATCCCCCGTTATTTTCCCATCGTTCTACTTTTCTAATTAAAAGTGCCATAGCTACACGAGTGAATTGGCTCCATCTTTATAGTACAGTAACATTCTCTTATTATCATTGAACCCCAAATACAATGAGCCTTCTCATTTATCTGATAGAACATACGAAAATTTTATATTTTATAATAGATATTAAATATTAAATATTCAATCAAGAAAAAAAGAAATGTAAAGGTAAAGTAAATTAAATAAGTGTTTAAATGTTTACGCAGGTGATAAATTGTAAAAAATGTATATTGCTTGTAATGAAAACAATATTTACACAGCTTGCTGAGTTAGAGTATCGCGTGAACTACTTCATGAATTTTAGTTGGAATAACACTTCGTTATCAATTTTCATTTTGCCCTGACCACCCTCTACTCAGATTGGAAGAAATTGATTTGACCATTAAAATAATACACATAGTCAATAAGTAATGTGAATACATACACAATTTTGAGCAAATATATCTTGACCGAGAAGAAAATGAACCATGTGTTAAAGACTTAAAGTGTTAAAGCAAGAGACACAAAGTTGAAGAAATGGTCTGTTAATAGTTAACAGAAAGAGATCATGTGATAGGCATATGAGTGACTCAAGGTACTAATAAAATGACCAAGTTTACAGGAGAAAGTCCAAGAATAGGATCTTTTGTAAAAGTATTTACCTTATACACATTTGTGGGGGACGGTGGTTACTGTTCATTAGGGACAGTATAGTACTTTCACATTTTATTTTTTTTCGTTTCTGCTTTTGCTTATTTTCTAAAGCTTAGTGGTATAAAAAAGGGTAATAAATAAATAGGGAAAGCAGAAAACAAAGCCTCCTCAACCAGATAATTCGCCGGAGAAATTTGCAGCAACCGACAACCCAACTGTAGCCGGTCGTCGCCGCCGCCAAAACCACCGTCAAACAATTGCCCACAGAAAACTAGGCTTCTTAGGCCGGTTAACTCGCCGGATCATCGGATTCCACCGTCACGACATACCAAAATACATCATCAAATCACACAATTAAAATATATTGTTCATACAAATACAATAAACATTGCTTTGCCTAAATAAATTGAAAATTTTAAAATAATATTTATTTTCATCATAGAAAAATCCCTCAACATTGTTGGATGTAGCCATTGCCCCGGCATATTGTATATGCATGTTATCAGAATAATACTTTTTTAGAACCCGAAACGATAAAAAAATACAGGCTCTTAGAAAACAAAATCGAAAATTTTCATCCATAGCATGCGCCCAAAAAAACCATCAACGTCTGGCCATTGCGGGAATCGTATAAAAATTTTCAGTGGATTCGACGGCAGTCTGTGGCAGCTGCGGTGTGCCGGAAATAATTCTCCTTAATTACTTAAAAAATGTTGTGAATTATATTTGCGAGTTTTAGGAAGAGGAAAGAGTTGCAGATTATATGTTAATGATAGTTGTGCCTCTCCAGTTTCAAGCGTTTGGACAATAAATGATCAACGCGTCGACATAATTTTTGTACACGATATGGTGTTTCTCTCCGATTTTTATTCCTCTTTTTTCTTATACAGGCCCGGAAAAAGAGGGGGATGAGAAAGGAGGCTGTGATGGTGGCGATTAATACAAGAAAGAAGGTAGATGAAACTCTGGAAATATTGATGCTTCAAATTTTTGAGAGAGAGAGAGAGACGAGTAGGTGGAAACGGTGGGTGAATGGTTTAGTGGTATTTTACTTCAGTGGTGTAGTTGGATGGTTTTAGTTGAGAGACGTGCGCACGTGGCTACACTGCCAACACATGTTTATCTGATTCTATAAAAAGGGTTTTATAATTATTTTTATTTTTATTAAAGAAAACAGATTAATAAACATTTTTAATATAGAAGAAACTTGGTGTATATTTTAGGTTTCATCTACTTTTTTTTATATATATAGAATGAAACTTTTAATTTATATATATAGACTTATAGAGTATATATTACGTTGATTTTCCTACAATATCTTATACTCTTAAAACATAGAATAGATTCATAAGAGTAACTAAAAGATAGTAGGCAACATTCTTAAAAATGGAATTCGAGACTTTTAATCATGATAAGGATTGAAACAAACATTAACCAAATATTGACATATCAGTTTCTATTAAATTTAGATACAACCTCATGAATAAAATAAATAAATAACAATATATATATTGTAAGCATCCGATGCAACGCGAGGCAATAACCCTCGTTTCTAACAATAGGATGACTGACATTCATGTTTCTCAATATAGGATTTTGATTTTCTTTTTTATTTTCTTTTCCGTTTGTTGTTTTTCGTGGTCAACAAAGTACAGCACCTGACAGCTTTAGTCATATTATATAGTATTACTTTTCTTTTAAAATTATATATATTTCTTTTTATACTTATTACAATAATGAGAACACTATTAGTTATTGTTATGAATTATTAACAATTGGATAACCTACTGCAATCTTCAATTCACTATATGCTTTTTTCGTTTCTACTCTTTTGCTACATTTTTACGCTTTTGTATCAATATTATTATATTCTAGATAACATAAACAAATTTATACTTCATGAAAAGGAATTTAATTCATTACATTCACAGGAGAATTAATAGTGCAAGATAATACCAATTTGATTTATTAAGAGACATATGATAAAAAAAAAAAAAGAAAAAAGATCGAAGGTACATCAACAACATCAGTAACGTGAAACTAACGCGGGTGAGGCTGGTTACAAGTTTGGCTATTGTGTCCGGTAGTGCGACACTGTGAACATTTACGTGAGCCTCCTGAATCATGGTTGTCCATTTCGTTCCTGAATCGATTTCGTCGTCTTCTTCCTGTGGTTGCAACAAGTCTTGTGTAATCTGCTTGAATCTTCCATTGAGGGTCGGTCCAGTAATCAACGTGAGCAAACGGGACGAAGCTAGCATTATATTGTTGCCTAAACGTCATCGTAGTGTACACATTATTCAAAGTGTCAAGAGGGTTGTCTCTTCTTTTTCGACAAACAGCCAATGCATGCGAACATGGAAATTTGTACGCTTGCCACTTACCACACGTACAACTTTTTTCAGCATAATGGACAGTGTGTACGTTTCCGCCAGAACCATTTATTTGCTGTTTTGTGGTGACTTTATAGACACTATTATCAAACTCTTGTAAACGATGACTTTGAGCATGAGTATCATAAGCTTTGAATATACGCCATGGGGCTGGTGCTAGTGATGTGTTGCAATTCAATGCTAGCAAAGAGTACTTTCGAAACATTTGTACCGTTCTATTAAATGTAAGCTCTATGCATGCTCTAATCGGTAGTAGTCTAGCTCCACGTAAAACGTTGTTGAAACTCTCGGATATGTTTGTTGTTAAACAATCCCAACGATGATATTCATCATATGCCTGAGACCATTGATTTCGCTTAATTTGTTTTAAATAGTCCCAAGCATTTGGATTAAGCCTTTTCATTTCGTTTCTATACTTGATGAACTTTCTTTTTTGAGTTGTGCTGCCCATAGCCCAACACATCCGTTTAAGAGCAATGTTCTTAAACTTCCCATTGAAATTACTACGAATGTGCCGAAGACAAAAACGATGATATCCCAACGGCTCTTTCCATTCTTCAAGATTCGACATAGCATGAATTATTCCTCGATGTCTGTCCGAAACAACACATACTTGTCTATGTTGTGCAACATGGTACCTGAACTGTTGAAGGAACCAACACCAACTATGAACCGTCTCTTCATCTACAATAGCGTATGCAATTGGTAAGATCTGATTATTGGCATCCTTTGTAACAGCAATAAGCATTTTGCCCTTGTAATCACCTCGTAAATGCGTACCATCAATGCAAATAACAGGCCTACATTGATGAAATGCATTAATTGAAGGTCCAAAAGCCCAAAAAATATATTTGAATGTCATGATATTTGATGAGCTGTTTGGATGATGAAACCATGTAACAACGGTGTTAGGATTCGAAGACAATAATGCTGCAATGTATCTTGGTAACTCAGCAAAGTTACTCTCCCAATCTCCATAGATAGTGTACATTGCTTTTTTTCTTTCCATACCATGCCTTTTTGTATGAAATGTCAACGTTCAAGTAATTTTTTATATCTACTTGAATGTTTTTCACACCATAAGCAGGATCATTCTCTACCGAGTGTAGAATGTAGGAGGCGATTATTGCTGATGTCAAGTTTATGCTACTATTGCCGATAAAGGATCCAATGCAATTATGTGTATTAACCAAACGTGTTATTTCCCACTTCTTATGTGTTTTGGTTAGAAGAGCACGAACATACCAATCACATTCTACACCATCATCTTTAGTAGCCTTGCATTTTGCCACCCATGTATTTCCTTTACTTTCGACCACTTTAAACTCTCTATTTTGCGCCAACGACCAAAGTATTATCGCTTTTTTCAATTGCTTCTTGCTTAATTTATGTCTAACCGCAATTGTAGCACTAAAAGTTGATTGATCACCCTTGATAAATCCATTATCATATATAACATTACCACCCCAATAAACACTTATCACAAAGGGATGCTCTAATTCCATCACAACAATTCGGATTCTATAAAGGTAAGGAGATACAGTAAAATTACATACCTTATTTGATGCTTGTTATATAATTTGAGCATGCATTTATCACTACTTACTTTTTAAATAAAATAGTGTGTGTTTTACTGGTTTGTGAAATAGTTCATTTTAAAGAAAAATAATCCCCATATAAAAACAAAGCTAACAGAGAATATTTCTCTGATAAGCAAAACTTATGGTAATAAAAGAATATATTCCTTAGTCATATCAATTTAATCGTATGTACTTCATCTAACATAAATTAATTCTAATATATTAATATATAAGAATATAAGTAAAAAATATATATTAAATGAAAATAAAATCTAGTATAAAAAGTGAAAAGTGGATCTGACAATATAAAAGACAAAAAAATAAAATGTCTAAAACTAGTGGCTGAGAACGTTTAAGAGAACAAAAAAGGGGAGAGTAATTAAAAATAACTCAAAATCCTATAGTTAGAAAACATTAAATTGACCATCCTAAACTTAGAAAGACTTTTATTAGTCATCCTAGACTTAGAATTTTTTCCAAGTTTACAAGTTTAGGGTACCGTAACCATGATGGTTTAGGGTACTAGAACCAAGTTCAAGTACTAAAATATACTCGTATTTGTTTAAAAATTGATAAGGCAACCCAAATCCCCCATATTAATCGTTCTTTACATCCTGTTACATCAGAATCATCTCACGTGCTGCATCTCTAACTCTCTGCTCCATTCCAACAATTCTCCGGCACCGGCACCACCCTGATTCCGGCGACCAACCGGTGGTCTCAGTCCCCCCGCCGCCGCCGCTCCGGTCTTCTAACATCAGTAGCAGCAACAGCAAATCACAGGTACTAGAAACCACAAATAATTCAATTCCTAATTTTATTATTTCTGGGGTTTATATCTTAACGTTTTATTCATATGATGATTCTGTCAATAACTGTAAGTTCAATCTAACTTAAGCTTACTTATTTAATCCAGAATTTTTCTGTTTGTCTCTAAGAATAGGTAAGTAGGTGTAGTTTCGTGACTAACTTGGGTTGATATCAAATTAAAACACGTGTTAATTCGATCATATTAACGTTTTAGACGAGTTCTTACAGCTTATTGGAAAAGCTCAGTTTTTTAAGGCTGTTGGAGTGATGCTTATTTTGTATCCAGATTTTTATCATAAGTACATACTACATAGGGGGTGTTTGGGAGTGATTCGTCTAATGGTATGTTTGCCACACAGCTTATATGAGCTTAAGCTTATGTTACTTAAAAGCTCAAGATTCTAACTTTATTTGGTTGACATATATTCTACAAGCTTTTATATATATATATATATATATATATATATATATATATATATATATCTATAACCCTCTAACAAAGTAAGCAACTTGAATTGAAGTAGCTTAAGAGCTGGAGCTTGTAAGTTTGTTCTTTTAATTCATTTCACATTTTTCAGCTGTAGATATATTGTCAAACACCCATATATAAGCTACAGAGTTTTCAGCTTAATCAAATTTGCCTAAAAATGTGCTTTCCCTTTTATATAAATTAAAAACCAACCAATATCTACACACTTCAAAAGTGCTCATCAAGGTTAAAGAACACAATAAGCTGTAAGCATTTAAAATATGCACTCCTAAACAATTGATAGACCGAGTTAGTAAGTTATAAAAAAGGTAACTACTAGTAGTATTAAGTTGAATGCTAATCATTTCAGGTTAACGCAGCGAGTTACAACCATGGTTAAACCATCTTGGTACAGCCATAGGTTCGTGCCCCTACTCGCGCTCGCACTCATCTTCCTAGCTCTCATCTCACCAACGAAGCAACATGAACCTGAAGACGCCGTGACTCGCTTTCAACATTACCTCAGGATAAACACTGCCCACCCAAACCCCGACTACTCCACCGCGGTTTCGTATCTAAACGCCTTAGCCAAATCCATTCCCAATCTCCAAACCCAAACAATCTACTTAACCACCCCGCAAAAACCTCTTCTTCTCGTCACCTTCCGCGGTTTAAACCCATCCCTCCCATCCATCCTCCTCAACTCCCACCTCGATTCCGTCCCTGCTGAACCCGCAAAGTGGACCCACCCACCCTTCTCCGCTTTCAAAACGGACGACGGGAAAATCTTCGCTCGAGGTGCACAGGATGACAAATGCATCGCCATCCAGTACCTAGAAGCCATAAGAAACATCCTCCAAAAAGACCCCGAGTTCAAACCAATTCGAACGATTCATATATGTTATGTTCCTGAAGAAGAAATTGGTGGGTTCGATGGGATGGCCAAGTTTGTGGAATCAAAGGAGTTTAAAGAGTTAAACATTGGGTTCTTTCTAGATGAGGGACAAGCTTCACCTAATGATCAATACCGGGTTTTTTTTGCTGATAGAGCACCTTGGAATCTTGTTATTAAAGCTATTGGTATGCCGGGACACGGTTCACGTATGTACGATAATAGCGCGATGGAGAATTTAATGAAAAGCGTCGAGGATGTGTCAAAGTTTAGGGAAAATCAGTTTGATTTGGTTAAAGCCGGAGTGGTCGCAAACTCCGAGGTTATTTCAGTAAACCCGGTTTATTTGAAAGCGGGTATTTCTTCCGGGGACGGGAACTTTGCGATGAACATGCAACCGTCTGAGGCGGAAGCAGGTTACGATGTTCGGTTGCCACCAACTGTTGATCCAGATCTGTTGAAAAAGCGTATTGCTGATGAATGGGCGCCTGCAACGAGGAACATGAGTTATCATATCCTTGAGAAAGGACCGTTGAGAGATATTATGGGAAGGCCTTTAATGACTGCCACAAATGAATCGAATCCATGGTGGACGGTTTTCAAAGATGCTGTCGAAGCGTGTGGTGGGAAACTTTCGAAGCCGGAAATATTGGCTTCAACTACAGACGCTTATTATATGCGACGGCTTGGTATTCCTGCACTTGGGTTTTCTCCTATGAAGACCACCCCAATTTTACTTCATGATCATAACGAGTACTTAAAGGATACAGTTTTTCTGGAGGGAATTAAGGTCTACGAATCCATCATCCAGGCTTTGAGTTCTTTTGAGGATGCATCACTTTAATAAACTTTGATACAATTACACATTGAGATAATGGTCATTCTGCCTTAAATTATTTTCAATCCTTGCTTAAATTGGTACATTATTTGCTGTACAATGTACGATATGTATTTAGATAGTTTGTCTGAATAAGAAGGTAGTCTGTGACTTGTTTTGTTGCACACTAGGATCTAATGGTATAACATATGACCCATCCTGCAGTGCTAAAGTTTACAAGACATAATTTGGCTCTATTTTGTTCCCTATTAGAGGCATCTTTACTCTTTAGGGTCAATTTTGTTAGTCAAGGCAATAAGGCAGGTTTTGTACTCATGAGCTGATGATATGGTTGAAAAGAAGTATTAGTGTTAGTATACACATTTTATGTTTGTTGAAAAGTCGAAACAAGTCGTCAACCCATGTATGATAAATATGGTTAATTACAAGTATTCCTAAAAACAACCTGGACGTTTGTTAGATCTGTAAGTTTGTCTGCATACAAGGGTGCATGTAGCTGAATATTTATCTGCACAAATTTGATCAAAAAGTTACTACTATATGTGCATAGCAGCAAGCCAAGTTTTCTGCCTCTGATGTCCCATTGTGTCCCTAATTTTGTGATTACTCCATGTGAAACTGTCTTAAGTAATATCGTATATGTTATTGACAACGTATGTGATATGGGGAAGTAGATTTTTAAGCGGCATCGGCAACCATATCAAGGACGCTAGACCGTCTATTCCTAACTGACATATTGCATTGCCAGATAAAATGTTACTGGGTGTGTCAAGTAGCTTGAGTCGGTGTTCTTGAACTCACGTAGTTTCTAGCGATAAGTCGGCTTTCGATCTTCTTGTGTCCAGGGAACACCTGCAAGTCTAACACCTAAATCACACTTACGTTATGAAATGAAACATGGGATACATTGTTTCTAAAACAATTGCTCATAAAAATATTCACACTTATGCTAGAAAGTTTTAATTAATTCAACGTTGTGGCACATTCTTGTATAACATCGTTGTTATGACTTTAGATATACGGGAAATGGTTATTCTTTTCATCTCATAATATTTATTTATTCATCTTATTGTTTTAATTTAGTATATCATAAAAGTGAACATTAACTGTGTATTTTTTAAGACACTTTAATTCTTAAAGACATGAGAATATTAATAATCATATCATACTAACACATTTTAATTGAAATAATTTGGTATTTTAGTAAACTCGACTATTAGCCCATGACTTCAAAATATATAATTAATTTATATCTATCAAAGACCAGGCTCTTTATCCTTTATTTATTTATATATTCACATATATATATTTTTATAATTTAATTAATACTAAATCACAAGAGGTAGCCGGCCTAATCCGGTCATGTAACGCCAACAACTTTGTTCACCGTTTTCAAATGATCCTCTTTAATTTTACTAGATTATTACCAAATTAAATAAAAAATCACAATTCATGACTAAGTCAGATCATTTTTTTTATAAGCAATAATCATTTTCCTTTTGTTAATTGTAATTTAGTTAAAGCACTAGTAAACTTTTTTTCACATGTTGAGAACTGTGAGAACCACAACGAATACGTGTTTGTTCACATGTGATTAACTTCAATCATATGTGAACATTGATGTACGTTTAATTGAAAAAGAAAAAGGTAAAAAAAAATCTTAAAATCATATCGAAAAACGCAAAAAACAAATACATGTTCACATGTGAACGATAATGTGAACAAATCGGTTAAAATGTGTTTTAATGCGTAAATTTATGATTTTTTTTACTTTTTTCTTTTTCAATTAAACGTACATCAATGTTCACATATGATTGAAGTTAATCACATGTGAACAAACACGTATTCGTTGTGGTTCTCACAGTTCTCAACTATAAAGTGGTTCTCATTTGAACCTCCCACAAATATATATATATACATATGCATATATATATATATATACATATGCATATATATATATACATATATATATATATATATATATATATATATATATATATATATATATATATATATATATATATATATAAAGAAATTAAGATAAAATATTAAAAATTAAGAAGATTGATATTAAAGAAAAATATATTGACACATGTCACCTTATTATGCCATCTCAAAATTAAGGTTTGCCTTATAACATAACTAAAGAAAAGATATATAAATGATAAATGAAATGATATTCTACATTTAATTTAATTTTATGATAATCTTTTAATCAACGTGTTAATAGCTAGTTTCGATTTTAAAATTAAAAATAAAAATAAAAAATATTACTTATAAAACGTTTCTTTTTTTTTTAACAGATAAAATGTGGTCACCGAACACTCTGTTAACAAACATGTACGTGCGACCTATTATCGTTACCCGTTATCACCGTTTTTTGCCTATAGCTATTATTTTATCAAGATATATTATTTTAATTTAAAAAATATATGTAATGTAATATGTAATGTAACAGGTTATATAAACACACCATGTCTCAACTATTTTCCCTCCTATAGACACTACTCTACTCACTCATATTTATACATACCAAAGAAAATGACGGTGTACAACGGCGGTGGATCCACACCGGGTACCCGATACTTGGCTACGAAACAAGTATTTCCGGTAGAAGATTATCAAGAGAAGATCTCACAACGCCTTGTGGAAGCTGCACATGTTAATGATCAGAAGGCTGCATTCGAGTGTTTAGCAGATCCTTTTGTTGATGTAAACTTTGTTGGAACCGTGTGTTTAAATTCAAAGAAGACGGAGATTGTGTTACATGATGAGTCTGCAAGTGAGGTTCGAGTGGAGTTTGAAGAGTTTAAAACGGATGTTACTGCTCTGTTCCTTGCTGCTCATACTGGAAATACGACACTCGTTAGAAAGTTACTGGTAAGACGATCGGTTTATGAAAGCGCTTGTTAGAAAACTTAAGAGTAGTTATCTGATTATTGTGATTTAATACTTCAAAAGATTAATTAATATTTTGATGGTGTTTATACTGATTATGCAAACTGGAGTGAAATAAGCAGTTTTGAGCACCTTAATCAACAATTCAAGCATACAATCTGGTTTTCAACTCGAGCTTTAGAACAGAATTTTCATAAATTTCATAAAATTTGGCCTTTTTGTCTCGTTCAATGTTTGAGTAATTAAGAAAATAAATTAAAATATAATTAGAGACACTTGTTAGGTATTGTTAATTGGATTTTGAAAGTGATGGTTTCTAAATTTGAAATTTCAATTATTGGTCAAATTTGCAGATTTAATGCTCAATTAAATGATGAATCCTAACATCTTATTATTCAAAACTCAATATTACTATATCTTTATGATCAATCATAACATCTTTTTTACTGTTTTCATGTAAACTTTTAGAGTGTTGGGGCTAATGTGAACAAGAAACTGTTCCGTGGGTACGCGACCACAGCAGCAGTTAGGGGAAACCATGTTGAGATATTAGAGTTGTTACTCGAAGGTGGAGCTTCTCAACTTGCTTGTGAGGAAGCTTTGCTTGAAGCTAGCCACCTCGGTGTTGCCACGCCGGCTAAAACTCTCATAGCATCCGAGCTCATTCGCTCTAATGTTGCTGTCCATGCTTTAGTCATCGCATCGTGTAGAGGATTTGTTGATGTTGTTGACACACTTTTGAAGGTACGTGTTAAACACAATATCGAACGTCTTTAAAATGTTTAATAGCTACTTCATTTGTATAAGAGATGTAATGCACCTGTTTCTATGTTTGATTGCAGTGTGGAATAGACATGAATGGAACTGCCAGAGTTTTGCTTCGGTCATCCAAGCCTTTTCTACATACCGATGTGAGTTGTAACGCCCTTGTTGCCGCCACAGTTAATAGGCACATCTCCATTGTTCGGCTTCTTTTGCAGGTGAAGTTTGATCAATAAGCATTTTCAATGATTTAGTGGATGATTAATTCTCTTGAACCCGTGGGTGGTGGCAAAATGGACATGTTGTATGGGTTGGATAGCGGTCAAAACAAGTGATTTTTAACATGGGTTAAAACGGGCTGGGTTGACTCAAATCCCTCTTTGTTAGGATTTTAGAGTTGGTATATATTTTAATGTGTCAAATATGATAACTAATATATTTTTAAACTAATTATATACTGAATAAAGTGATTTAGCAAGTCTTATGCATTAACATTCCCAAGTAAGTAAATAGGTCGAAATTGTTAAGAGCCACAATATAATACCAAGAAATGTTGTTTTTTGACCAGGCTGGTGCAAGAACCGACACCAAGGTGAGCCTAGGAGCATGGTCATGGGACATGACCACAGGAGAAGAATTTCGAGTAGGTGCAGGACTAGCCGAGCCATACACCGTTACATGGTGTGCTGTTGAGTATTTTGAAGAAACCGGTACAGTCTTAAACATGCTACTACAATACATCTCCCCAAATATTCCTCATTTCGGCAGAACAATTATCCACCATGCTATCCTTTGTGCAAATTTAAAAGCAGTAGAGGTTTTGTTAAAATGCGGTGCTGACCCCGAGCTACCGGTTCAAACCATCAGTGGAACTGGGTTCCGGATAATCCATTTGGCTGCACGGTTAGGTTATCATCGGGTCCTGAACCACTTGGTTAACGCACGTTGTAATCTTGACTCGAAAACAGAAGCAGGGGAGACTGCTTTAATGATATGTGCAAGACATAAATATGTTGACTGCCTTAAGCTACTAGCAGGATCGGGAGCTGATTTCGGGCTGGTTAATACGGCAAATCAATGTGTTCAGTCAATTGCTGGATCAGTTAAATGGACACTTGGGTTAAGGCAAGTCATTCTAGAGGTGGTTCGATCCGGGAAGATTCTTTACTCGACCGACGCTTCAATATTCTCGACTTTGATGTTTGTTACACGAGTAAACGATATTGAATCGTTGAAAAAGATTGTTGACCAAACAGGTGGTGTTGACCTCGATGAACAAGATGAAAATGGGTACTCGGCAGTTATGGTTGCAGCTATAAACGGGCACGTGGAGGCGTTTCAGTTGCTTGTTTATGCAGGAGCGAACGTTAACCTTCAAAACAAGTATGGGGAAACCGCAATTAGTTTATCAGAAGCACGTATAGATTGTGGTGCATTTGAAAAGGTTTTACATGAATATGGCATTACTAAGGGCACACCCAACTCATGTAACAATGGATTTTACACTCTTCATCGTGCAGTTTCAAGAGGCGATTATGATGCAGTTGAAACATTAACGAACAGTGAAAATGACGTAAATGCCCCTGATAGTGATGGATACACGCCACTTATGCTAGCCGCGAAAGAAGGACATGGAAAAATATGCGAGCTTTTGATCACAAAAGGCGCTATTTGTGACATCGAGAATGCAAGACACGAGACAGCACTTAAGTTAGCACGTGTAAATGGTATCGGAAACGATGCCGAAGAGGTCCTATTAGACCATTTGGCTCGCGGGCTCGTGTTGGGTGGAGTTCGGGTCAAGAAACATTGTAAAGGGGGTAAAGGGAGTCCACATAACAAAAAGTTAGTTATGGTTGAAGGTAGTGGGTTATTGAGATGGGGAAAATCGAGTAGGCGCAATGTGGTGTGTAAACGGGCTGAGGTGGGCGCGGGCTCGCTGTTTAGGTGGAACCGGAGGAAGAAAAACGATGGTGATGAGGCTGGGTTGTTTCGGGTGGTTACTACTAAGAACAAAGAGGTTCATTTTGTGTGTGAGGGTGGTGTTGAGATGGCTGAGTTATGGGTTAGGGGGATTAAACTGGTGACAAAAGAAGCTATTTTTGGGAAGTGATTATTTGTATAAATGTTGTGAGCAAAAAAATTAGCTGTTATTCATATTACATACTGTCAAACTAAATACAATCCAAATAGACAAACATCTTTACATATGATTAAACGTTTTGTATGCATAATAGATTTAAGTTGACATTATTTCTTAGAGCTTAGAAGTGACACCCGAAAGAGCCAGCTTAACCAAGTCTTTTCTCAGAACCTTTCCTGGAGCATTTCGTGGAATTGAATCGATGAAACAAACTCTTCTTAGTTTCTTATATGGGGCAACCTAGTTCAGTTGTTTTCAAGTTACATTTAGTCAGGAACTAAGGATTTCGATCACTAGTAAGAAAAAGTTAAGAAATAAACTGTGTACCTGTTTTGCCACAAAATCTTTCACTTGGGTTTCATCAATGGTGCTTCCTTTTTGCCTAACCACAAATGCCATGGGAACTTGCCCTGCAGCCTCATCTGGATACCTGCAAATGCACACACACCGTATATATGTACAATTACAAAATCTGCACTTCTGTGTATGTGTGTGTTACGAGTAAGGGGTGAAATACATACGGAATTACCGCTGCTTCAGTAATGTCAGGATGCGAATGTAGAATGTGTTCCAATTCGGCTGGCGGGACCTACATTAGTAGCAAATAGATTAAAATGATGGACACTTATCCACTATAGGTGGCATTATGGCAGAACTAGGGGGTCAGGTGGCTGGGGGTTCATCTTAGATGTTCTCGATTGTTTAGATATCTAACTATTATAGAAGTGTTGATAATGATTATACTAAGCAAGGTCATTACAGCAATAATCTTATTTTCATATGCACAAAAAACTAGTATGAGATAAAATACAAACCATATATGAATATTTCCCAAGTACATAGGTCATTTCGACCAAATTGACCCATTTCCATTTAATCTTAAATTTTGACTAGTATGAGATAAAATACAAACCAAATTGAACATTTCTCAAGTATGTAGGTCAAAGATGTCACCATATGTTTCAGTTATAACTTGTACATATATGAATGCACGACTGCACAACGTACCTGATAGCCTTTATATTTGATCAATTCTTTTAGCCGATCCACGACGAATAAGAAGCCCTCATTGTCAAAGTAACAAAGATCACCTGTCCGCAACCATCCATCTGAGTCCACCATTGTATCTATTACTTCTTTGTCATCAACATACCCTGATCACCAAAAGTAAACCAACCCATTCAACTTAACTTTGTTTCATCCAAAATAATCAACATATAATGACTAAAGAGCCAAACGGATATCTCTAACTATATACAAGTGCAGATTCAATTGCTATAGTTTTAACTAGCACAAAAATCCGAACCATGTTGACCGAAACAATAGATAAAATTTGGTCCAATTAATATTCATCATATTACAAGCTAAGATGGCAAATTGGGCAACTTTTTGGTGGGGCTTGGTGGGATTGAATTGACCTCAAATACTTTCTGTTCATCAAATTATCATGCAGTAAAAACATTCCAGTTTGTAGAGACAACAGAAATAGATGCCTTTCACCTTTCGTGATAGATGGACCTCTAACCCATAGTTCACCAGGTTTCATAGGAGGCAAACTAACCCCAGTGTTCGGATCAACTATCTTTGCTTCACAATGTGCTATGAGCCGCCCCACGGTGCCTACTATTGTGCTCTCATACGGTCCAGCAACACGTGAGATCCCACCCGTGGTTTCGGTCAATCCGTATGCCTAAAAAACAATGACCACAAGTCAAATAGTCAATACCATTACTTCATGGATTTATATTATTGTTTATTATTTGGAACACGTGGATTATAATCCTAATCTTTAAGGACAGAAATAATTTTTAAAGACAGTCCTTGATGATAATAAGAACTAAATATATAGATAAAAAGATCATGTAAATGGTGTAAACTTCTTACAGTTTATAATTATATCTAGTTTCAGACTATATATAAGTTCTTATAGTGATGATGATTCTTGACGAACCTGCAACAAAGACACATTAGGAAACTGTCCTTTAAATTTATCAATTACGGAAACCGTAATCGGTGCACCGCCGCTAAACACCGTTTCTAGTGACTTCCAATCAATTCCCTTAACCAAACGCTCATTGTTCCCGTCAACCAACGCCACCACCACCGGCGGTGCTGCAACTAAATGCGTAACCCTAAATTCCTCAATTAACCTCACCATCAACCCAAAATTAAACCTGGCTATCGAAACTAAACTATCACCAAACGCAATCATTCTTACACATAACACGAATCCGTAGATATGAAAATACGGCACCGTACAAAGGTACACGGCCGGCGACGACCTAGGTTGCCGTCCAGCGACTGCTCCTGCAATCGCCGATATCAAATTCCGATGCGTCAACTTCACTCCCTTAACATTTCCCGTAGTTCCAGACGAGTACAAAATCGCCGCTGTATCGGATTGTAAAACTTCAATTTTAGGCCGAACTTCATCTAACTCAACTCTCAGTTTCATCACTAATTCGAATTCGTTAGAGTCAATTACCACTATTTGATTACTAACCTCCAAGTTTAACAGCTTATTAACCGTTTCCGAAGTACAGACCGCAACCGCCGGTTTACAAATCCGGAGTTGGCGCGCAATCTCCTGAACCGAGCTGGAAGGATTCGCGGGCGAAACGACGACCCCGATGGAGAACAGAGCGAGATATAGAATCGGTAGGTATGATGAATTCGGAGAGATGATGAAAGCGACATCGTTTTTAGAGAGTGATAACGGCGGTTGACGGAGATAGACGCTGAGGTTCCGTACAAGTAGTGGGACGTCGGAGTAACAGATGACGTGGCCGGTGGTGGCGTCAATGAATGATGACGTGGCGGTGGCGGTAGTTGTGAGTGAGAAAATGAAATCGGTGACTGATAAGTTTGAGGATTCTGAGGGTAATGGAGATGGAGGTTTAAGGCTGTGGTAGGTTAAGGTTTTTGAGCAGAATCCATTTTGCGGATTAATTGATGATGAATTAGAATTGATATTAGAATTTGGAGGTGACATTTTTTTTTTTTAAATTATTTCTTTTGAAGTTATAATTTGAGAAATTGTAATTTTATGGTGAAATAAATTGTTATACGAATGTGGTGTTGAAGACAAAAGGACTCAAGTAGAATCTAGAATAAGCATGGGGATGAAGAGGGTGTGATGCTCTATTTGGAATTACATTACAGTTATAGTACCGATTGACAAACATTATGAATAGTAACATTGCGAATTAAAATAGGTTACGTGTAGTTTCATTGTAACTAGGTAAAATAGAATTTCGTAATTAGATAGTTAAATCATTGTCGTCTTATTTCACTTTTGCTTATTTGATAGATTTATGAGACTCTGAGAGTGTACCCATTAGGATAGAAATCTACAAAACATTTAACAAATATTATAATCGAAGCTTACGTAAAAAAATTTCATTAGAAAACATAATTACTGTGTAGTTAAGTCAATATTTTTTATTTATTTTGTTCTTCATATTGTTTAACTTACTAGCTTAACATCCGTGGTTTCGTAAGATGCACCATGATTATTTGTTAATGTTACGTGATGATAAGTTAGGGATGTAACAGAATTTATTGATGTGTGCAAAGTATAGTTATTTTGTAACAAATAACATAAAAGTACACTTATGATATTATATAATTTATGCATTAAGAGCTAAATATATATGCATAATAGCTTAATCTATAACGATTAAAAAAAAACAAAAATTTCACACCATAAATCGAAAATACGTGTACCTGAATAAATTCACTTCAATACGACATCTCAAATTGAGAAACACAATATTGAAGTCAAATGAGGCCATTTGGTTATTCTAACACATTTAACTGATTTTTATTTTTAAGCTAATACAATTTAGATAATTCTTGAAACGTGCAATTCGATGGATGCGGCTACCATCTTTCATATCATTGGCCAGGAGCCAAATGGCCTTTAGTAGCAACAACGACTTAATGTCAAGTTGAAGAAGTTGATCTTGCAGTCGTGATCAACCGGCATGTAGCCATGTAGTCCCCGCCATATGTCCCAACTCAAAGTTGTATAGTTCACGGTAGTTGCCTTCTATGATAGCGTCTTCAATGTCAGGCATGCGATGCTTTTAATGGAAGCGTAAATCTTATTATTGTGATGAGTGAAACAATTAAATAGGTCATAAATAAAGTAGCATGAATATCAAACAATACTATAACACAAAGGCATGGGAAATTTACAAAAAAATATAAGATTCTCTAACTCAACATCAATGAGTATCATTTCGTGACTGACAATTTGATTAGGATTGTTCAGGTAACTGTGAGTCCGCATAAGAAACAACACAAATCTTCCAGGAGTCCTTGTCTCGGTGAAGAATGTTCAACGGGGTATAAAAGTTATCAACAATTGTTGCATTGTAATTGAAACCAAGTGTACATGAACCGTGATAAGGTTTGATGAACGATTGAATGCTGAATATAGGAGGTGTATGTTAATGAAGATATGATGCCCGGAAATCTGGGATATGAATTTATAGTAATGTAATGTGACTTCTTCAAAACCATATGAGAGTAGGGAAACAAAAAAAATTAGAAATTTTGAAGTTTGATTGTAATCAAACGTACCCATTGTTTATAAATGATTCAAGTCTATGTATGCTTATAAGTAGGATTGTTATTTAAATTTGAATTCTTTTACGGGAGTAATGGGATTGAATAAGTTTAACATCTAACTTTCTTGTTTTGATATAGCCTAAGAATTGGAACACGGATATGGATCACTATTTTTGAACTGAAAAATGTAAATGGGGATTAATGTATTTGCATATTTCTTCCTCACTATTATTAACTAAGAGATTTTTTAAACTATGATTGTATACTCTAAAATAATGTCTAATTTAAATTGCTTACATTTATTGAATTATGTAGATGAGTCTTACAAAGATAACCCATATATATAAATAATCAATTATGTATATATGTTTTGTTCTAGTGTCTCATAATGCATGAGTGATCCTTATACGGAAATAATTGTCATGAGTTTGTTTACTGAATCCAAAATATGTATCATTTAATTTTGCTTTACGTTTTCCATCTTAGACCAATCCTCACAAGAAAAAATAGACCCATAATGTTGTATTTTAGTATGGAAACCACAAATATGATTATAACTGTAATCCGAATGAATTATTATTCTTATGATTATAATAATAATATAGTCTTACTATAACATAAAAATAAGTTGGCTTATTGTTATTGAAATATGTATTATTATCATTGTTATAGTATTATATTACTATTTTTTATTTTTCTTTATTTATATAATCTCATATTCTCATATTGAAATAGTAGTAGAAATTCAAATTCAAATTGGATTGAAGGGTTATATAAGTCTTGTTAAGTAGATTAGACTAGATTAAGACATCATCAAACAAATGAATGGATAGATTTTCATGTTGACTTTCAAATTGTATGGTTAGGATTTCTCCATTTAGAATATAGTCAAAGATGCTTTTTAATTATGACTTTGTTAATATATTAAGAGTAGATTAGAGGATGAAAGAAATTAGAGTTGATAGTGCATAAATGGGTATGCAAATGTTTTAGAATTTTATATTTTATAAAAACAAAAAGGAAATCATTAATCTATTGACTATTGTTACACCATAAACTTCTCAAATAGAGGTAAAATAATCAGATCTGTATTTTTTAAAATCTTAAAAGTTTCCGTTGCAAAGCACAGACAATATAAAACTCGTCAAGTATCAATTATACAAGTCATTAGTGAAAATGGTGGGATTACCACAAATTTATAAAAAGAAGTTTATAAAACAAGACACATTGATAGTGTGAAATAAGATGAGTACAAAAATACCAAAGGGCTTATAGTCTAACGGTATATAAGAAACCCTTGAACCAAGAAGTTGGGAGTTGAAGCCTCGATGGAGGCAATATGTAACACCCAGTTTTCGGGTCTAGTATTATTAAATATTTTCTGATTGTGAATTAATATTAAAATGTGTCAGAAAATAATTTCGTTGTGCTAGTTGAAAATAAATGGGTAAAAGAGTCAAATAATTTATTGTGACTAATAAATTATTAATTGTTTTAAATTAACTTAGTTGACGGAAAAATAAAATAATATTTCCCTGCAAATGATTTTAAGTTTCAGACAATGAAAAGTACGGGAAATGAAATTAGGCAATTAGATGATAGACTCATATATTTGAGGCGGTTTGTTGTTTCCACCATTTATCTATATACACACATACATGCGTACCATACACACACATACATGAAGAACATAAAATCAAATACATGAAGAAATCATCAAATTGGGGCTCCCTAATTCGAATTCAAGCTTCAAGATCAAGGATTATCATCTTCTAATCACTCTAATCAAGTTGTAAGTCTTCAATTTTGAATTATTAACCCTAAAAATTAGGGGTTTTAATGTTCTTAACTTTAATCCGAAATTAGGGTTTCAAATGGTTGAATTGATGTGAGTTATGCTTTAATAACATGTGTTAATCATTCCATCATCATCATAAACATGTTAAAAGTGTTAATTTCGTGATTTATATAACCCTAGGAAATGGGGTTTTGAGTATTTGATTTAATTAACATGATTAATCTTGAACTAAGGATGGTAGTAAGCCTACAATGATTAGTTGATGATCACTTCTTGATTATATGTGAAACCCTAAGTGAATAATGAAGAATCTTGTATGAACATATGATCAAAGAGATGGATTAGTGAGTATTCACGAATTATAAGCTTGTAATCATGTTAAGAAGGTTAGTTGATACTTAAATCATGATTATAAACTAAGCCCTAAGGTGGAAGTGAGTAAAAGGATTAGGTGGCATAAAGAGTTTGATGGATTGTTGATTTTGGAAGCTATTAATCTTGTTAATGGTGTGATTTTGTTAGTTAACAATGATTAATGTGAATTAAGGTAATAAGGTGATTATAATTATCATAATTCAATAAGTGATGGTGAACTAAGGATATTAAAAGTGATAATTCATACTTTTGGAATAAATTGATGTATAGTTGATCATTACGACATTAGTCATGATTAGTGGATAATTCAAGGAGTATGAATTTAATATTGAGAATTATGATGATTATGTTAATTCATATGATTTGAATACATTGAGTTTATTGGTAGTCTTTTGGAGCAATGTTAAATAGATTGAGATAAATAACTAACTTGTGTTATTCTATTGTATTCTCAGATGTGCGGAAGGCTCAGTGATATTAGACTACTGAGTTGATGCCTGAGGTGGTCGGTGAGTGGATATCTAATCCTCAGTGTGATTTAGTTGTAACGAGTTTGGTTACAACAAGTAACATATTATTACTACTGTGGTTGCCATGATGATTATAATTGCTAGTAATAAGGTTGTTGATATATTAACGTTGACCTAATGAATATGTGACTTGTTGATTACATGATCACTTGATTTAATTGGCCTTCGGACATCAGTTGTTAATGAGGTCAACGAGTTGTTGAACGGTTGGTTGGACTAGTTGGTTATTGTGTGAATTACCTAGGGTATTGCTTCATTTGTTGTGTGCTAATAACCTGTGTTTGAGGATGATAACCACTAGCTATCGGTCTCGTCCGTTATGGCCATACGGATATGGTTGGGTAAGTGTTCTTGGAGAGCCGCCCGGGTTTATGGTTGGACTTGTTGTTTGTTGAAATGTTGAATTGTTGCCTTGTTGATTTGTTGCCCAGTTGAATTGCTAAAAAGTTGTAATTATCAAATTGTTATATCGCCTAAAATGTGGTTAAGGTTATTGGTGTAAACAAAGTTGTTGAGCTAAGTTAGACTGTTGATTAATTATCTGCTCACTTAGCGTTATGCTAATCCCCCATATTAACACTTCTTGCAGGTTTTGGCTTTAATATTGGGTGGGCAAGAAGTTGGACCAGAAGGAATGTTTGACTACGAGGCTCTACTCTGATAGTTGATTTGTATAAAATAATGTTTCATCATGTTTTTATATAACACCTCGGTTGAAGAAATTATAGTTTTGAAAAGGTTGAATTTTATATGTTGATACAATGAAGTAAATTATGACTATCTATTTGGACTTACGCTTCCGATTTACTATATTTAAATGATTATAAATGAGGGGTGTTATACAATCTATATGATTGTGTAGATGTAAAAAAAATGTGGGGTAAGTAGTTGAGTTGTCTTTAAAAAAATAATAATAAATAAAATAAAATAAAAACTTATGTCACTTTCAACAATTTTTTACACATCACTAAAACCGTAACATTTTTCAAGAGTTGATATTTAAATAGTTAAACTGTCCTGTATAGGTATTTATATTGGAGACAACAAAATCGACACTAAGACGGAAATATCTTTTGAGGAGTTCATCAGAGGATTAAAAAGGTTGTGCATAATATCACTCAACAATTAAATTCGAGTTTGGTTGTTCGCATGCTTTATTCACATAGAGCATCTCAAGTTTCAAGCTTCATCTCAACGGTGTTTCATGAAAATCAAGACTTCAAGTGTCGTAGTTCATCAATTTCGTACTATCAAGTTATGAAGGTCCTCAATCACCCATATTTGTATTCACAATATGTAATTTGCATGATCATCATCAACATTGTTGATGTTGATTCCAGTTTATTTATATATTCATACTTTTTCGTCAAAAAAAAAAAGAATTTAGAATAGCACGCGATAGAACTACTGAAAATACAAATCAGAATCATTACTTCTATAGTACTAAGTGCCAAACATTCGATAGTTTCTCACCTCTTAATCATTGTAAGTAGACAGGTATGGACCATAATAAGCAGGGCCGTCGCTGAGTTTTCGGAAGCCCTGGACAAAATCATGAATGATCATCGAAATGAGACCCTATATCAAGATATAAACTAATTTTTTTAATTTTTTGTTGTGCCTCAAACAATTTTGAAACAACTAGAACATTTTTTTTCTTGCAATCAACAATCAAATTATATGTATATGTATATACACACATACATATGCACAAACACATTCAAATTTGAGTCCCTTATAATTCGGAGGCCCTGAGCGATCGACCACCTCGCCCACCCTCGAAGACGGCCCTGATAATAAGTAAGGATATAAGATCAATCCAATGGAGAAAATAAACGGATTGAAAAGAGACAGCCCGTGTCACACCATTTCTTGCCTAACTATGTAAGACGTGACTAGCTTTATGTCCTTAGTTTCAATTATTTTCGTACATTACAACGTTTTCATGCTCTCAAATCTCTTACAATTTCTTTGCAACGATTTAAATATTATGTAATCTTCATATCTTATTTTGAGAAACTATTTAACCGTACTATTGTACAACTCAATGGTTTGTCACGTGATTTATTTATTGTTTGATAATTATCACTTTTACAATAACTTATACTCCGTATAACAATTACAACAGCTTGGTACAACACATATGTGGTATTTGAATGTGGTTTGCTACTCGATAGACAGACATGGTATTCATGAACCACCTATTCGTAAAATGTAAAAAATAACAAATACTAAAAAAAACTGACTTCGGGGCTGATTCAACAATCAAACGGACTTCTTCATGGTTCATCTATATCTATATATATATATTAAACGGGGGATTGAGCTGATGTCATACAGCTGCATCCCCCCAATCCTTCGCTGAATCGTGGCTTCGTATGGTGAATGTAGCGACGTGGCGTTATTTGGTGAAAGCAATAGTTTATGACAACATTTCGGATACAAAAGGATTTTAAACAGACTGTGAATGCATGCAAAGGAATCTCAAACAAGCTACTACAAGACAATAAATTGCATGGAGTCAGAGACATGCAAAAGCAAATATTCTTACACGGCAAAGAATTAAATTGCAAATGCACTGAGAACTTACCATACCCTATGGGACTACATGCATATTTTCATGAACAAAGATTTGGTATTGTCTTACTCATTTGTCTTTATATGAATACGTACCTTTAATGGTTTTCAAATTCATTGTGCGATGTAGTGATAAACTTTCACACTTACACTTTCCTATAAATGGTTGATGTCTCATTGCTTGAACTCTTCATGTTTTCATTATCCCAAACCGTCTCTCAAGTCATTCAATGGAAGATCAACCCTTGAATTTCATTTCTGATCTTAACACTTTCAATGATTCTTGAAAGTTAAAGGTTCAGATACTTCGTGTGTACAAATCCACATTCTAGATTGATATGATTCTTAAGGACGTAAGAGTATATAATTTTAGTTCCACTATGAAGCTAAATCGATTTAAATAACAAATTTGTTGCTTCATCATAAACTCCATATGCATTACTGACGAGTGCTTTGTTGTTACTCATGGAAAAAAAAAAAATCCAAGCCACGGTTAAGAAGGCTTTGTTTCCTCTTTTCGAGCACGTCTTGGAGGAAGGTTTGGTTATGTTTCCTAGCAAATTTGGAGTCTCTTGATTGCAAGTTTGGATATTTAAGATTTATGATTGTAGTCTCTTAATATATGCTACCTATTTGCAGACTTTAGCTGGGATGATGTGAAGGTTGTTATATTTGGTGAAGACCACATTGGTCACATTCTCAAGACTCCTGTAGAGAGATGGCATAAAGGTTAGTCATTATTGCAATCAAGTACCCATTTTTTTCATCAATGTTATAAAATTTACAAAACAACATGGCTTTGTTGATCAAAGCTTATATTATATGTACATGTGACAATAAATGTTTTCACAAATAGGCCAGTTTAACTTGAATTTACCGAAAGATAAGTTTGTAAGAACTCCGTAATACACAACATTTTAAAATAGAGATTTTTGAAAGAGTGTACAGATACATTACTTGATTTACTATATTTCATGGTTCTGATGACGTGTATTCATATGGTGAAAGAAATTTTCTCCATTTTTTTGGATTTCCTTATATTTTGTGTTGTATTTAATTTTGAATTTGTAAATCGGTTCACACATAATGAATGAGTGGTTTATTGCAATCATTCCATTTTGAATTGATTGCTTTTCCTTTTAGCCATCCATATGCACAAGCCAAGTAAATTATATGATTAAAATGTATGTTCTTCAAGTATATTGATTCCAATGTATTAGATGAGTTGTTTATTGCAATCATTTAGTGTTTGTCCTTTAGTGCTTGTAATTTTTTTGTTGATATGCTTTGTGCAGGTTTCGGGTTCGATCTACAAGGTTCTAAAAGTTTATACAGTTGACTTGGGTATTTATTTGTTTGCATTTTCACCAAGTTAGCTTAATTGAGGTATTTATTGTTAATATTTTTTATTGTTGACAACATGTACAACTTTTTGAATTTACTTAATCTGTGTTATTTTTAATTTTTATTCCTTCTTGCCATTTGTTCTTGCAATGGATATGATATACTTTTTCTATCCTCAAAATGTGTTTGTGAAGATCGAGTAAGCTAATCAACTATTAAGAGTTAAACATTTGTATTTGTAGTTGATCCTTTATATGTTTTGGGACTACTCAAATGTTTATGGATACAAGTTAATATGATATTTTGATAAATTATGGGCCGTTGGATTTTTTTTTTTTAATTTAAATATGTGGTCTCTCCATCGTTCGTGAATTTCACGAATAAATTATCATATTAATTATATATTTCTTCTGTTTTGTTCCGAAGCAATATTGTGTATTAGTTATGACAGTTACTATTTTGTTCATAGGCTTTATGTATGTGGTACTATCTTTTATCTTGGGAACTTGAGGAGAACACTTCGTAATTAAGATACTATGGGAAAAATATTAGAGCTTATTATGGGGTGTTTATTATGAAGGGAACTTTGAGTGATTGTTCAGGGTTAGAATTTTGGTAGAGGAGGTCGTTAATGATTATTTCTGCAGCAAACTATTTTGTATTTGTATTGTACTGAATTATAATGTCATTTTGAGGCAACACCGGCCTTTTGTTTATCACGGAACATTGAGAGAGCAATATTGACATTTGTATTTGTTATTTTGACGTTGGGTTCTTTGTACCAAATTAGAACATTGATTTTGGTTTCTATTGTGCATTGATCTTAATAGAGTATATAAGATATAAAATAGTTTAAAATTTTCTCAACAAATATAAGTCACGACCGTTTTTAACTTTCTATAACTATTACTATATAGTAAACGGGTCTTAATCTTAAAACCAGTGTAACCAAGTTGTTGTTAACTATTATCGTTAATCCATATATATGTTATATAAGTTTTATGAAGTAAGATAAATAATAATAAAAATATGACAATTTAAATATTTAACAACTTTCACAATCTATGATAGTCTTTATTTCTACTCACCTTTTTCTAATCATATTATTTACATTTTTATATAATCTTAAAAAAGAAAAAGTAGTAAATCAAAACTTTTTATATGACCTTATAGAAGCATCACTAAATGGAGTGAAATTATAACTTAAAGAGTAATGCTAAATAGACATCCTTAAACCTAAAACTTGACTTACTTTTTTTGATTGATTGAATTTTTTTCTCTTAATTTTACCCAATGGATTTTTTACATCTACTAATTAAAGTTTTGAGCATATATTTTGGCTTATTAGTTTAGTCTTACCAATCATTTTTCTAATTTAAATAATTTTTTGCTATATATATATAAAAAAAACCTTAATTCATTCTTCGTAAAACTTTTATCTACATAATTACATTTACAATATTTATCAAATAATAATTTTTTGTCAAACCCGTGTAATAACGTGTTTGGAGTATACAATTCCTAGAATTTTGAGTTTTTTTTTTATTGTCGTCGAGAAAATGTATTTGAAGCTGCAGATAACGCAAAATGTCTTCATGCAAAAGATGCATTAATCTGCAGTGTAGAGACATGCACGAAGGAAGAGACATGCAAAAGGCAGGTTAGTTTATTAGCAAGATGGGTTATGCAGAGACATGCAAAAGGGAAATGACTACACGGCAATATCATGCAAAAGGGAGATGACTTGTCATTTTGTTGTTGTCTTTGTTATCTTTGTCATCTTCAAAATATATTTGTATAAATTTCAAAGATACATAAATGTATTGATAATGCATGTACATATATTTAAAGTAGGTGTCATAATATCAATTTGTCTCTACATAATGCATGTAATGATTTCCTTTATTATCTACTTGTATACGCATAGATCTTACAAATAGTGATGTATACGGTTATATAATTCATACCTATATATGTAATATTATTTTTTTGATCCCTTAAAGGTAAGCAAACATGTCACTTAATCAAAATCTCCTAATCGATATTATTCATACAGTAGTTACACCAACTTCTATTGTTAATACAAAATAAATAGTCTATATATTTAGCTCACTATCTACCACAGTACTATATGTTATTTCTAATAATCCCAAAGTTCTATTAAAATTATTACCGTTCATTATACGGAGTATTATTTAACTACACCGTAAATCCGTACATATACTTAATAATTATTAATACTATACTGTTACAATAACATTTTGAAGATCTTAGACATATGTATGAATGATATATCGATCAGTTAATTTATTTGTTGTATTATAACGACTGATGTTGCTTACATATATTGAAATTTACAATATCTCAAAGTAAATTTAAAATAATTTCAATACTTAATTCAATGATAAAAAGTAAAAGTAACATCCCATACCACCTTCCGCGGGTTAGGGCCTAATACCGTCTAGGACAGTGTATGGGGGAGGTATCGATGTAAACAGCCTCACCCCTACCCTAAGTGTATGGGGGAGGTATCAATGTAAGCAGCCTTACCCCTACCCTAAGGTAGCGAGGCTGGTTAGAGTTCTACCTAAGGTAGAAAGGACCTCCGGCCTTTTGAAGAGGATGGGATTCGAACCCCTGACCTCTTGTTCAGAGGCAAGGGACTCAACCACTAATCCAACCCTGCTGCTTTTACTTAATTCAATGATCTTATAACTTAATGAAATCATCTAATGTATTGTGTCTTTTAATTTAAATATTTTCGTTGTGTTTTAGTGCTATTTTATTCTATTTAGTTTATAACGATCACACCACATAAGTTAATTTTTAAATATAACAATAACTAGATCGCAAACCCATGTAGACACACGGGGCGTTGATTAAATAATTAAATTATAGGTTCTAATTTTAATTTAACTAAAATAGAGGGACTTAATTGATTAATTGAGTTTGATTTAAATTGATGATGTCATAACCATGTTTCCTATATATAATTTAAGATTATTTAAGATTGTAATTTTTATATTTCTTATTATTGACACATCGATATTTGGTAATATTATAGTTTTTAAAATCTATTTGCATGTCATTTGTTTGTTGGTAAAGTTATATAAATCCACATATAAATGTCTCATTCAAATGCATGGTGTAAATATATAAGCTTCCTTCATGCATTGGTTCTAGATTTTTTATTTTTATTTTTTCATGTATTTTGTTATTACGGTTTTTTTTTAAAGGTAGTCAATTGCCACATAATAAAAACAACAATATAATGTTACAACAATATAGCTATGCACAGAAGGGGGGAAAACCCAACAAAAGAAACAATAAATAACTACTAAATATTACTCCGTATAAGGAAAAGAAATAGTAGTGATACTAGCCTCCAATTAGCATATAAATGAACAAAACATCTCAAGGAAACATAAAGGCGGAGTTGTGTAGGTGCAATTAGTAGCATGGGCGGAGACAGAGTGAGGGCAGCATAGACAGTCGTCTCCATTAGAATTTTCAAATTACGTAAAACATAAATTTTTTTAAGGTATTAATGACAATTTAAAATTTTCACCCCCACCAAACAACAAGAAAAATAAGAAAAAATTGATTTCGCCACAACTAAACTACAAAATAAATAAAAAAAGTTTATTTCACCCTCTCTACTTTCAAAACCTGGCTCCGCCCCTGAGCAGTAGCACTTGCTACACATGATATTTTACATTTAATAAAAAAAAAAGTTTAATATGTCTTACATTTTACATCTGAAAATGTTTGTGAGGTGTGAGTGTGTGACCTTCTATTTCGACTTAATTACATCCATCATTATTGAAAAATCATTATTGAAAAAGCCCAAATACATTTTTAATAAACGATAAGCCTATGCAAGTCTCTTTTTGATAAGTCCACTTATAATTTTAATAAGCCCAGTAACAAATGTAACTTTACTTTTTTATTTATCAAAAAAATATCTCATTTACATGTTATTAGTTACTTAAAATAATAAAACTATAAAATACATTACACAATAGTATACTTTTTCTATATATGATCAAGTTATTTCGTATTAAAATAATCTTCATATTTCGCATGATAATCATTATTAATGAATTAAATTATGTATAATCATATTTGATAACCAAATTCAATAATCCACATGTTAGTTCTAATTACATTACGGAGTACATAGAGGCATCACTAAAATGACTAGAATATATTAATAATAGTACAAAATGTAATACATTAAACTTACTTCTACATTTGTAATGTTTAAAAAAATATCAAATAATTTTATAATTTAAAATTTTCATCAAATCTGTCTTTTCACGAATCATTTAACTAACCCGTGCAATCACGGGTCGATTCGCTAGTTATTTTCATAGTGGTCTTTTCTTTGTCGGCTTTGGGGTCCTCAATCGGCAATACAATGCCAACCGTTTTTCTCTTTAATGCTTGATGTACTACATCTACAGCATGATGTACAATTTTTTTAGAGAAATATTTAATGTGGAAGTAGTTGATCATGATTGATAGTCGGTAAAAAGTAATCGAAGGGAAAAAATAGCGCAAAACCGAGGTGACGATATGTCACAGGTGGTTGAAAGTGAGTGTGCTTGACATAGTCACAGGTGGTTGAAAGTGATCGTGCTTGACATTGTGGCTGCTCTAAAGATCAACCTTCTCTTTACAAGAGAGGAACCATGAGAAGCTCAAAGGTGGCTCGATTCAAGTCTCCCGGGAATGAGGATCAAGACAAGCTAAACAAATTGTCCCAAATAACCAAGATTACAAGCTGGGGATTGTGCTCACAGGTTGGATCAATTGGTAATAACCTGATATTTTCAGTATATCATATGCTTATATTGGAAATAAATACACGATTCATACAAAAAATAATAAAAATAAACAAAAATGAGCATAGTGCCATTGATTCAAATAATAAAAGAAAACAAGAATGAACATAGTGACATTGGTTCAAGCAAGAATGAATATAGTGACGCTGGTTCAAGCTTTATACTATTATATCGAGGTGAAGAGCAAGAAGAATGTTGATTCGAGCCTTTGATTTCTAGAATATTCAAATATTGTCACAAAGATTTTAAAAGACCAACCGTAGTTTGGAATTATTAGTCTTTTTCTACTTATAGACAAAATATAGACTTCAAAAGACACCCAAACATACAGCCCAAGCTTTTCTGTTTTCTTTTTTACGTCAAGTCTGGTATTACATTAACACAACCCCTCACTAGAGGCAACCTTGAGCCACATGACACATAGCACCCTATAATATTACTCGCACCTAGGCAGTAGGCACAACTGCGACATGCTTTTTTGGACCAACGATGATTCATGTATTGCTTCATATAAGACTTGTATCTTAACATGCAACATTGCTATCTAAACAACCACATTTTAACCCTTTATCATGAACCCCCATGAGAAACATTGCAATCTGAACCCCCACATAATCACAGACCAAATATCCTCAATTTTTACACATCTGAAAGTTGCAATCTAGCTCTAGATTCATGAGTGGGAAGGGAAGGCAAGCTGAAGAGTCAAATAGACACGGGTTGTACGTTTTTCTTACGACAAGCCAAACAGACATGCAAACAGATTTGCCCATTTTATTAAAAATAGTTAATGTGTTAAAGTATGATTTCAAAAACTGCACAACTACAAGATAATAATAATTGTCAAATATATTTTGTTTTAGAACAGTCAAAATAAAACGATTTAACTGGCCGTAAGCATTTAAAGCAAAAATAGGTTGACTTTCAACCCATTTGACTCGGTTCCTTTAACCAAAATATATGATTTGACCCATTTGACCTGTTAATAATGAATATAATAATCCAAATCCACCATTCATAAGTGAAAGATTGATACTGCCAAGCCAGCCCACTACAAAATGACACCTACACCAAGTGAGACTTACTCCTAAAATCCACGCACATTTAATTAAACCTAAAGTTTCTCATGTTCGAATAAATACACATTCAATTGCTTCTCCCAAATACCACATAGCTTGAACCAACCTTAACCCATAAATTTGTCCAAAATATTATTTCTCCAAGTTCAGTAACTATATAAAAGAAGAAACTCATTTCAGAAAACTTCTTGTGTAGTACAAGCTACGAATAGCAGTAAATTTCATAAATCCCAACTTACCTAGCACAAGCTACGAATAGCAGTAGTATATCAATGCAAAAAATGTTGTGATAGAAAACCGGTTTCCCGCAGTAGGGGAACCAGTAAACAGATTTTCGTTACAATCTAATCCCTTCACAGATTTTCCCCTGATTATGATGGCCAGTGGTGAGTGGAGACAAAAAGATTGGTTGGTTATGGATACTTATGCGTACAGTTTAGCTAGGGTTTGACCAAAAACACTTTTTGCCCATATGTTGCTATTTGTCTATAAATACATAGTGCAAATCTGATTACAAAGACAGTAAAAATTGCTTCAAATGTAAATATAATGATTTACGAGGTTTTACGCAAAATAATACACGTTGGTGAAAATTAACTCATTTTGACCCATTTCCATCAATAACAACCATTTTTATTTTACCTGTTTGGCAGGTTAGAAATAACTCAAAGCACAAACACGTTTCACTAATATATTAGTCGGCACAGAAATCTCTATAATAGAGATAGACCTGATTCATGCACAAAGTGAAGCAAAATTCCTAGCAAAAAGAAGTGCCTAGCAGACAAAGTTAGACAACTCTAAGGTAGACACTGAATGGTTGAAGCATAGAGATGAGAAGTTATGACGATGAGGCTTAAAAGGACAAAAAATACCTGAAGAATGCGAAATTACATGAAAATATTATAAGTTCCAAGCTGCACAGGGTAACCTCCACAACCTGCTTGCTTTCATACTGCAGTGACATTTGCAGATAGATGTCATAAAAGTTCAGGATACAGAAACCTTGCATCTCCGCACCATAAAATTACAAAAACAAAAAAGCAAACACATAGACCAGATCTATGACGCACTTCCATGCTTCAGGGAACAGCCAGTTAAACTATACTAACAATGAGCTAGCCACAAATTATAATAAGTTAAACTAACAATTATGCAAAAAAGAACTTCTCATTATTCCTTATTAATAATACCACATGTGAGGTTGTCTCGATAAATCAGGTGGTTGGAACATTATCAACTTCTTAACAGATATCAGGTGAAAAGGTATGCAGGACATAGACTCCAATAAGATATCTACATCACCCTGACCCAATTACATACACATCTAGTTACATTGCAAAGATCTAACTGCATAAATACGACAAATAACTATGTCTGGCAAGGTGTGACATGAATCTTGAAAAATCTTGACAGGACTTGCATATGTATCACAGTAAATAATTAATATAGGGGGTAATTTCAATTCATTTACTTGTAAATAAATCAATTTGGGTAGTGTTTTATTTTAATAAAAAAAAAAAACTGGTTGAGCAGGTAAACGGTAGGACAAAGTGTACTTTTAATGCATAAACCCTCTAAAATCTTTTGATTAAACAAATATATAATGTTATTAAATCGATATAACTTTTAGGTTCATAATTGACACGCAAAATACTCCGTACTCCTTTACAGATAGTAGAACCGGCATAAGTAGCTTCTTCATAATAAGCAAAATCACTTAAAGTGAGCAGTACAAAGGTGACAAGACGATACAATTAAGAGTTAATTAGTAGATACATTACAAGTTCACAGCCAATGATGAGATCACAGGTTTCAGTCTCAAAAGATATATCTCTGGGATAATAAAATCCATAATAAAATTACGGCTACCCAAGCAAAAGAAGAATACTTGAAAAAAACCGCTAACACTAATAAAACTCAATAGCCAATTGACAACCAATAATGTACCCTATACAACTCTCCATGTTATTGAGATATATTACCTTGAAATAGCACATTTTCTGAAAAATACTCCAGTCAATGAAAAGCTAATAACGCCACCTCCGTGCTACACCAACCACCTCTTGCAAACACAATACGATAATTAAGAAGAGATAAAACACAGTCTGATAAAAATCCATGTTTCATGGTATTAAATCCAAATCTGTGAACTGTTTACAGTCAGCCAGCTAAAATATGTTACAAACAAGTTCCAAAGAAACCTTCTGCTAAAAAGTAACACCTTGCACAAAGAAGTCAACCTGCTGTGTATAGTGCTGAGAGGGGAAGCAGAAGTAATCTCCCAACCCAGATGATGATGGGTGCCTGCTAAAAACAGCATGGATGATCATCTCAAACCAATGTTGGCACTTCCATCCAGTACAAGTAGGCTCACATCAACAATGTCAATTTGTGAGTACATCATAAAAAACGAATTCATTGATATCAAAGCTTCATCACATCCTTAACCTAACCAAACAAGCCACCTGTCCCAAATTCAGCTTGCTGCAGCTCCTTCCGACGCTGCTCCTCTAAGGGATCAGGACTTTTCATTACCCTCCGCGTGCGCCTGATATGAACAAACAAATAACCAACAAAACCATTTCTTAGAATTCCGAAAGAAAAATGTTCGCTTATTATTTTAAAATTTTTTTTGCATAATAGGGAAACCAACTTTCCTCAAATCTCCGTTCTGAGTAACATATAGTTTTCCCACTCATAAAAAGGGATAAACTTTCAACAACAAAAGGATATATAATTACAATATAAAGGACAAAAAATTCACAGAAATTTCTACTTTCAATTGCCTTGTACTTTTACCAACTTTCTGAAATTTCTATTTTGGTCAGTGAGTGTTGCCGAAAACAGTACTTTCACATCTGCCTCGACTTTACTGAATACAAGCATTCAACAGTTACTCAGGATAGTGGAAAAAACGAAGTTACCCAAATTAGATATTTGATAAGGTTGGCTAGCTTTTCACAAAGTTAGCGCTTATAATCAGAGTTCTGAAAGACACCATTAAGATACCTGTCCTGAGCATGCTGAGCAGGAAAAGTGGGCATAAAATCTTTGGACTTCGGAAGAGGAACTTCACGGAACCAGTCATGATTAAGAGCTGCTTCAGCTGTTATTCGCTGCACATATTCCGGAATTTCATTTAGAATAATTATTTATTAATTACAACTCTATTGTACAATTGCAAAATAATACCTTCTCAGGGTCATAGGTTAAAAGTTTGTTCAGCAAATCAAACCCGGCATCAGAGAGAACAGGTGATCCAGTGAAAGATGTTGCCGGAAATTTTCGCCTCAATAAATTATACCTGCAAAAAATGCAAAGTAGTAAATAAAACCAAGAGCATTTGCAATGTAAATAGATCTGTCACCAACAGAAGCTAGAAAGCCAGACCAGAAAATCACCCAAAGCTGGAAGCCTGGGAAAACAGTGGCAAAAAAAAGAAATGTGAACTTCAACTTTAACATGAGGAATATTCAATGCAAGAAAGTTGACACTTACTGATGCTTGACAAAGTTCACCTTGACTCCAGGAAGTTTGGAGTATCCAGGCCAAATAGCTTCATTTGGTGTGCCAAGTGTTTTGAATATCTAAGATGATAAGTCATAAATGATTAGCGCCGAAATAATAACGAGAGTAAAATACAAGAAAGAAAAGAAGAAGAAAAAAAAGATTCTGCTGATGTCCTATGAATATAGATCAATACTATATGTCTATATGTGATCAACTTACCTTGTCAAGCTGGTCAAATTCTGTTTTCCCATTAAACAGTGGTTGCTTCGACAATAGTTCTGCCATGATACAGCCCAACGACCACATGTCAATAGCAGTAGAATACAGTTTTGTTCCCAGCAGAAGTTCAGGTGCCCTAGAGAAGTATTAAGCCACCAAATAAGATTATGACAGCAAACATGTAATAGTGCCAACCAACTCATATGATTCATGTAAGCAAACTGCAATATAATATACATCATTCACTATTTCAGCACGATCTATTACTACCCACCATACTATCTAATTAAGGCTTCTTAACATTCAACACTTCTTGAAAAAATCTGATCATGACAATTGCAAGTACGCAACTAACGCAGAAGCACAGATATAACCACAGATATTCATTAAAGAGAGAAGGTATGGTACAATAACAGAGTAGCATAGACAAACTGACATTTACATTTGAGAAAGGGAAACTATGCACAAATGTTGCTACTCACCTGTACCAAAGAGTCACCACCAAATGAGTGTACGGTTTTAGAGGACTCCCATATTGACGAGCCAATCCAAAGTCACAAATCTTCAACTCACCTCTATTATTCAAAAGTAAATTTGAAGTTTTTAAATCTCGGTGAAGGACCCAATTATCATGGAGGTATTTTGTTCCCTCCAATAGCTGAAGCATGAGACATTTAACTTCACTCTGGCTGAAAGGTTGTTTCATCGTCTCCATCAGTGCCTTAAGATCATGTTCCATGTATTCCATTACCATAAAAATGCTGTCAAGATTGCTCCCAACTACCACTTCCTTCACATCCACAATTGAGGGATGATGAAATGAGAGAAGAATATTTATTTCCCTCAAAGCAGTCAAAGGAAACCCTTCCCTTTCTTTCTCCATCTTGACCTTTTTTAAAGCAACAACTTCTCCTGTTTTCTTATCTTTGGCCCTGTAAACAACCCCATATGTGCCTTCGTCTATCTTGTTCAATCTCTCAAACTCATCAACACTTCTACAACCTTGCAGCATATTCACACTTCTTTGAGGAGGGCCAACAGGGTCTGGTGTACCCTGAGAACCATCTCCGTTCTCTGAATCTGATTCTGATTGAATTAGACTAGCATCATCTTTGTAGTGTTCATCGTCAATCTCCATGCAGTCCTTCCTTTCCAAATCATTGTTTGCAGAATCGTGCATACTTGAAGACCTAACAAGGAAACCATCTTCATCGGACTCGGATAATCTCTCTCTGATAACTTCAGACCCTTCTCTAAGATGCTCTCCAGCCTCTGGACTAGATGACTGCTTTCGTGTAGATCTAATTTCAACAGACCCACGTAATGATTCTTTCCTCCGCTGGACCCTATTATCACCCGATGCATCAGAAGGTTCACCTTCATCAGCTGGAGAATCAGCATCAGCCCACCGAGAGGATCTTATTGTCCGTGTGGGCATGTAATCTTCAATTTCTGCTTGTCCTACATCCTTACCATACCCAACATGTTCTTCCTGAACAGGAGAAGAAGATAAACCTACATACTCTTCTTGAAAGGGGAAAGAAGATTGACCAACACTCTGTTCAAATCCAGAAGAATCATGCTTCCCAATATCAATTACATTATTACCTGGAGACTGCTGCACACTCTGGACCTTGCTATTTTCTACAGGGGAGCTTTGTAGAACAGTTTCAGGAACAACGTTAGGCGATCGATGATAAGATTTAGGCAACGGAGGTGGAGGAGGTAGCGCTACATTAACAGATGAAGATCTAGTCAGGATTATATTACTACCTTCCTTATCATCTCTATCCCAAACTATAGGTGAGAACTTCCTCTTTTTATTAAATAACGACGACTGAGGATCATTTTCCATCTTAGAACTCTCGTCGTTCTTGGTACCATGTGTTTCCGAATCAACACCTCCATCAGACCCACTCTCACTAGACAGCTCACCAGGCTCTCGATCCCCAACTCTAAGGCGATGATCACTACGCCTCAACCCACCAGCATCACCACTTCCACCAGAATAACTCCTAGATACGGAACCATAACCCCCACCATTCACCATTTCCCTTTCTTTATTATCCCTCTGCCTAACTCTACCTCCACCTCTGCTATCACGAACACGATTTTTACCCCTATCATAACCTTGATTATTACCGTTCCTTACACGATCATACTCCCCTTTAGAATCACGCTCTCTAAATTCATTATCACGGTATCCTCCATTTCTTCCTGCCGCCATATACTTGTTCATATATATCAAAAAGAACAAAATTTCACGACTAAAACCCTAACCCAGGAAATACAAAAATCCCCAATTCTATTTATTCGCTTTTTTATAAACAAACAACAAACTATGCGTAATTCTAAGTCATACAAACACAGATCGTTAAAAAATTATACGAATCAACGTGCAATTGACTCAAGTTCCTCTAATTTAGCATATTCGGATCAATTACGAAACCCTAGAAATCGAATTATATGATAAGTAAGAAACGAAACCTAGAAGGTTGTACACATCCAGTAGTTCCTTTCGTGAGAGTGATTACGGGATTACGAATGGCTTACCGGCGGCAGCGACGGTCGTACAGGTGGCGGCGGGACACGGTCGTTGTAGAGAGATTTGAGAGAGTGCAATAAAAAGATACGAAGGATATTGATAATTGATAGAATGATAGAATTGGATCCCTCTTGTTGTTTGGCACTTTGGCCTGTAGATTTTTTTAAATCAACATTTCATTTTAGCCCCTTAAGTTTCAATAATCGTACCAATGATGCACTTGTAGAAAAAGGTGGTGATATATACAACAAACTTTTTGATGCATACATCAAAAATATACATCGCAGTGTTATACAGTACTACATGAAGAAGCATAAAATTTAGTATATGTATTAAGTTGTTTGTTGTATTTATCAATACCCACAGAAAAATAGTATCGAATTCTCGTTAGACCACTCTCAGCTCTAAACGCATCAGTTTCTGTCACATCAGTGTCATATTAGCACTTTTTAAAACTAGCACAACACTTCCGACAGTTGCACATCACTCAATTTTTACGGACCTCACATTTAACAAAATATTTTCATTTCTATACACTAAACAAAAATCAATTTTAATTTTTTAATTGCTTCCGACCCCACCCTTCCTTCACTGAAGCATGTATCCAAATTCGACGCTTCAAAGAACTTAACCAAAGTGATGGCTTGGTGCCAATGGTGTCAGTTTTACTGACGCATCAGTTGCCAAAATGATGTAACCAATGGCACAGCCTTATTACCTTCTTTATTTTTTTTAAGAAAAGCAAAGCTATGTAAAACAGGCCGGAGGTTAAAAATAGAAACACAAAGCGAGCAGATTATACGAGACACAACCCAACCTTCAAAGATCATAACAAAAAAAAAAACACATAACGGAATCGTAAGAACTAAAAATAAATTACGGGATACTTTCTTTATTACGTGATACCCTGATAATCAACTTTTTACTTTTAACTACATAATATCATACGTTGTTTTGCATGAAATTTTTATAGAAATTTTATGGTATTTGTTAAAGAGTGCCCTAGGAGCATTGATTAATCATGTCATATACAAATTCGAATAGAAAACATTTATGTTTCTATATTAATAATTAATCCCCCTTCCCTCTTATATATTAAAAGAGGCACTGATTAGGCTAATCATTTTGTAATTAGGATTCAAGGGTTTACTCTTGGCCTATGTTGATTTGCAAATAAATAACAAGGTTGATTATATAATGACTTTTTTGCCCACTATTAATTACTGTACTAATTATGTTAAAGTAAAATTAAATTAAATTAATAATCTCTATACATATATATAAGAAAACTCTTAAAAGAATTTCCCCCTTTGATTAAAAGATAAGTCTTCATTAGATGACCATTAGATAGGATAATGATTTCATTAGGCCTAATTATCGTGTTACATATTACTAAAATGCCCCTTATTAAGGAAACCCTAAATTGAAATCAAAATTCAAATCCACTGGCCGTACCATCTTTTTCCCTTTCTTCTCCAACTCATCTCCCCAATACCCCATTCGCCACACCACTTCGATCACACCAAACCGTTACCCCTGCCGTCGCAAATTCTTGGAAATTATCATCCGTTCATAAAATCAACCTAAATAATTTCACCTCCGAAAGCCATCTCCGAATCAACATCAAAGGTACAAAATTCTTCGTCTCTCGCTCAATCTCAAGTTTCACCGGGTATATCTTATATTCTATATCTATATGTTTACTTCATTTGTTATTAATCTGATTTTTGAGTGAAAATAATGTTACAAACAGTTTCGAGAGGTGATAATTGTTTCTGGTTACAAATTTTGTTATCATTTGCAACGTATTGATTACTGTATGTACGATCTAATATTCGACTGGAAAAAATTGCTGAGAACAATGTGTTGTAATATGCGTTAATTGCAACTGTATGTATGAATATTCGACCGGAAAAATGTTGAGAACAGTTTCGAGGAGTGATAATTATTCTGTTTTAGAAATACATGTATGATGACTTTTCTTTAGGTTTAAGAAAGTATAATCGGTTTTACTTCTTCTAGAGATGGATACAACAGTTGTTAACTGTTTGCAGATGTTTACTGTAGAAAGAATGTCAACAATAATAATTATTAATTTTATTTTCAATTACAATGACAAAGAATGTCAACAATAATTTTAAAGATTTTGTTGTAAGCGGCCTTAATTACTGTATTACGTATTTTACTGTATATATTATAGCAATTTGTAGGTTGAAGTAAGTTTATCTGATTTTTAGGTGTAAGTCTTTAACCACAACCACTTGTATAGTAGTATTTGATAGATATATAAACGGTAGTTATTAACTGTCTGAATATATACTCGATTAGTTATGAATATATATAAGTAGTATTATCACTTTGATCCTTTATGGGCATCCACTTTTTCAAACAACTGAGCCTTCATTTTTTTCTTACTAATCCATAATACCGAATACCAAGTTTTCCAATCAGAATACAATGATGTGTATTTAATTGTGTGTTAACTGAATGAATATAATAATAATAAAAATAGTAATATGGAGCTGATTTTGTTATGCTTTATCTGTTTTGTTTCTTGGTTAGTGAATATAGGTGTATATGAATAACACTTGGTGGTAAATGTTGGTTGCAGGGTGATATAAGGAATAAGGACTTGGAGAAGTTGTTTTCTCAGAATAAGTATGTCAATAGTTTGTGTAGATGTGTTTTCTGCATTACTCACCTTCATATTTGAATTTTGTATAATTATTGTAAGCAGAAATATGTTGATTGATATAATGGTATCTAGGTTTGATGCTGCTGTACACTTTGCGGGTCTCAAAGCGGTGGGTGAAAGCGTGGCCCATCCGTTCCGTTACTTTGATAATAATTTGATCGGATCAATCACCTTGTACCAGTGCTTTCGCTTCTTGATGGTAAAGCATCTCTCTCTAAAAGATGTGATCATACTTTCTAAGTTGTCTTCTAGGATTACAAGAATTTTCAACATGATTTATTGTTATAGAGTAATTCAATATTCTGGACCAGTGCTTTGAGTCTACCTCTCCCTCGATCAGTTGTACTCCCACAAGTTCAAGAAGAGCAACATAATCATGCTAATGGTGGTAATGGTGAAAGTAAGTTTTAACTATCTATTTCTTTTATAATTATCAATTTGATAATGAGAAAAATGAATTTACTTTCAAATAAAAAAATTGGATGTGTTGCTGTTTTTGGTGTTTTTAATAAAAGTCTTGCTTTGCCCTTACAAAAACTGACCATTACCGTTAAAATAGTTGAAGGATTTTTTTTTCTATATTGATATTGTGGATGTGTTTTTATGTCAACCATAACAGTCCTGTCCAAAAAGTTACCCATTTCGACAACAAACTGATTCCACCCATTACCCAATCCATTGACCCACCCATTTTGCCCATCTCTAAGCTCTAAATATGAGTGCTAAAGTTGTTACGTGTTTCTAAAAAGAAGTAATACTATTGACCAACCCATTTTGCTTGTCAGTGCCATAAGGAGATTAAGGAAAACGGGTAGTGATAGGATTGCCAAGGCATGTGGAGATGTTATTGTGGGCAGACCTGATTAACTTCGAAACTTATACAATGTCGGTGGCTAGAAACATCTTGAAGCCTGCAAAATTTGTTCCTGGCGAGGGTGCTACTGAGTTGACTGTTTCTGATACACTTAGGCAAGAAAGGCGAAAGAGCTCATCAATTGAAGGCATTGATATGGTAATTCTTTATATTTTTGACATTGATTATTCTTCCCTATTGACGATAACATGTAGTGAATATACGGCTATATTTTCATTTTATATATGCATATTATGTTGGTAGAGATTTCTACATTCATTGAAACATGAAGCTGCAACTATTGCACTCGAGGCTATACCAAGAACATTGACACAAAATTGTGGTGTTAATGTCATTAGACCTATGATTGCTCTTCTAGGGAAACAAGTTACCTGTTTGCTATACTTTCTTTCTAAATCCATTTCTTTACCCAATTTAAGATGAGATTCTTTAGCAACTAAAATGTAAAAAGTTTGCTTTTGCTTCCGTGTTAGTTAAAAGTGTCATTAAAACTTTGACAGCTAAATTCTAACAGTTGACCCGAAACAGAAATCGGACCAACGTTAGCTTACCTTTTAATGCAATAATCCCTTTTTTGAGTATCAAAGTTCATTCAAATTTATTATTTTGTTCCTTAATCTGTTCAATTTTGCTTCTTATTTTGTTACTGCATGCAAATGGTGAGAATGTCTAGAACTGGATAGATTCAAATTCACGTGAAATTGCCTATATGAAAGAACTAAAGGTACACCATTCAGTTCCTTTTCCACTACTATTTAGTTTTTAAAGGATGTAATAAGGAGCAATCCTTTGGGTTTAGATGCCCAGGTACATGTTTATCTGGTTTGGAATAGCTTTTAAAGTTTATGAATGAGTTATACTTACATAGAAGTGGAAAACTGGGCATGGTTTTGAATGGATCAAAACGTGTATTTTCTGGTACAGGTCTGAGTAGGTTGATTTCGTTGAGCTGAAATAATTTGCTTTATCTTTTTGTTTTTAGTGTTACTACAAGTAAAGGTATTATTCATGTAATTTACCATTGCTTTGTCATGCAGATATGGGATATCTGAAACACAATATTAGCATTGCTTTGTCATTACTACAAAATTTATATATGTTTCAGCCTCTGATTTGCAGCAAATTGGTTGGAAACACTTCCGAGTTTTGGTCCACATTACCACTTATACAAGCTTTATTTCCAGGTATAAATCATAGTAACATTTGATTACATTTCTCTTGAAAATTTTACACTTTATAGTTTCAATGATCGATGATTCATCAGAACTTCCAACAGGGTTACAAATTCATTTCTTCAAACTAATGCCCTTGATTTATTGTCTATTGGTTTTGGGGAAAAAAATAGAAGCTAGATGAGCAAATTATGGTTATGACAAGGTCATGATTCTGAGCAGTATTATGGTTTTAAAATACACAAACTTTTGGTGGCACTTAGCATAATGGCACTAAAAACAGTCCATTAAGAAGCTTCACTTTTGTACTTAATTTTGCATTTTGGTGTTGAAAAATGTGCATTATAAAGTTGCACTTTTGGGCTACAAACACGGACCAAATGAAAATTTGTTTGTAAGATCATCAAACCACTTACTGAGTTTGTAATAAAGTTGCACTTTTGGGCTACAAACACTTTTGTGCATTAATTTTGCATGAATTTGTTTGTAAGATCATCAAACCACTTAATGAGTTTCTTACTATTGAACCTCTTTGTTCATGATATATGAACTTTTATTACAGTTTCGTTAAACTCATTTGCAAAGCTCTTTGTCTTCCATCTATGTAACATACTCTTTGACTCCTTTTAGCTAAAATCTTTTCAGTATCTTTTTCATGTGAGTATGTGACAATTCATACATATTTGGCAAACTGCAAAATCTCCATACAACCAATTGCGTTATTGTAGTTGTAAAGCTGGAGATAATAAAGTTGGCCGGAAAGTAAAAGTTATTATTGCTGTCTATTTTATTTGATTAGTGGTTTATTAGTGGATTTGTGAATTGCATCGGTTTGCACACAATTATATAATGTAACACCCTCCCCCTGAGCCCACTGGGCTCACGCGGTCCACAGCTGGGCCTGAGGAGCAATGTTAATATAAACCCACTGGACCAGGTCTGCAGCCCAATGCACCCCAACCACATCACCTATGGATTTCACCAATAGGTAGGTTGTTGAGTCTCGAACCTGAGACCCCTTTAATACTAAGTCTTACCACTTAGTATCACCAATTGAGCTGGCCCAATGGGTTTATATTAACATTGCTCCTCAGGCCCAGCTGTGGACCGCGTGAGCCCAGTGGGCTCAGGGGGAGGGTGTTACATAAAAAGTGCACTTTTTATGTAACACCCTCCCCTTGAGCCCACTGGGCTCACGCGGTCCACAGCTGGGCCTGAGGAGCAATGTTAATATAAACCCACTGGGCCAGGTCTGCAGCCCAATGCACCCCAACCACATCACCTGTGGTATTCACCTCACAGGTAGGTTGTTGAATTCGAACCTGAATCCCTTTAATACTAAGTCTTACCACTTAGTATCACCAATTGAGCTGCAGCTCAATTGGTGATACTAAGTGGTAAGACTTAGTATTAAAGGGATTCAGGTTCGAATCCAACAACCTACCTGTGAGGTGAATACCACAGGTGATGTGGTTGGGGTGCACTGGGCTGCAGACCTGGCCCAGTGGGTTTATATTAACATTGCTCCTCAGGCCCAGCTGTGGACCGCGTGAGCCCAGTGGGCTCAGGGGGAGGGTGTTACATATAAGTACAAAGAAGTAGATTTTCTTAATAATGTTTGTGTTGCTTTATGTTCCTAATTTGCTCATTGTTATACATGAAGTTGATTTAAATTTGTTTCTTCGTTCTTATTTAACTTATCAGGGGTGGCAAAGTAGTTGGGTTAGAGAGGTTTGTAATAGATAATGATTGATATTGTTTTATTTAAATCTCTAATATGTTTTAGTTATTACGTCTGCCTAAATGGTTGAAAGGTAAAAGATCAGCTTAAAATGAAATGGGTTAAACGTGTTTAACAAGCTTAAAGTTGCCTTAACTGCGTTCAAATGCTTATATTTTCCTAAATTCTTTTTTAAATGCAATGATATACTGAAATTATCGTTAAGACAAATCTGTCTGTTGACAGGTCCTTCTTTGGTGTTCACAGAAGACATTGATGCTACTGCCGGATTTCTAGAAGAGAAGATAGTAAGAAAACGTCCTCAAAGTAAATCACCAGTTGATCCATTGATCAACTAACTTGATGGAGAGGCATCATCTGAATTATGGAGTTCTGTTAAAGGTTTCTTTGGATTACCTTAGCACAAGCTCTTAAATTTATATAAGCTTCAATCTTGTGGCAGGGCCTTTACTGATTTCGGAAAAACCAAATCTGTAAGGTGATTTCCTATTTTTATTTTTATGGTATGTTAGATTTCTGTTATTTAAGTTAGCACATCGTGTTATGCTATAAGTATGTGTTATTTTTATTTTTATGGTATGTTAGATTTCTGTTATTTAAGTTAGCACATCGTGTTATGCTATAAGTATGTGTTTTTGTTTGTTTCAAATGAGATGTTAATAGGTTTTTGGAGCACCTGTTCATGCTAACATGGCACTCACTACTGCATTGACATTGTCAATGCAGTTGTGACTGACATCATCTATACATGAAGCTATTTGCATTAATATTATATCTTGAAAAAAGTCATTTATAATTTTCTTTTATAGAGAGCACCAGCTGATATAAACAACTGTATTATTGAAGTATTTTTATTTATTGTTACATGGAGCTAAAGTACTTCTAGGTTGTAAGAGCCATAGCTTAGCATTTTTACTTTTCATGGGCTTGTGATTGTACATGAAGTTGAGAATGAGATGCTCATAGCAAGGTAATTTGAAACATGTATACTATGGTCTGCTATTATTGAGGTGGCGTAATTATTTCCATGTAAGTCATATGATACTTTCAATCTTTGTTGCTATGTGTAGGAAGTATTTGGAGCTATTGCACATTTACTACACAATATTATTAAAGGTTTCCAGGGAACTCACGATTTAGATGGACCACGTTTGTAAGTCTATTATAAATTTGCAAGTACAGCCCATGTACCATTAGGAACGTGTACTAATGTACTATGTCGATATTTAATACATTTCGAAGCGTGTGGTCATGGATGCTTTATGTTGTGGTTCGTTGCTCGGATTTCTTGGTATTTTCTAGCCCTATTTTAATTTCAATTTGCAGTGACCTGGTTTTGGGTGCTGCTCATGTGTCTTGTCGATTTGTAGTGGTTTGGCAGGGGTGGTCACGATTGCTGTTGTACGTTGTGATGAAGAGGTTCATCGTAAAATAGTCTGGTCGGATACTTAGTCAGAACTTTGGTTCTGGTTATTCAATTGAATCTCGAGCACGTATAAATATTGGTTTTCTTGGGGTTAGATTGGTGTCATGATTGGGTTTGAAGAGGTACAACCTGATATGTGTATAGTTACTATTCATTTTCTTTCTCACCTGGACAAGTTTTTCACTATTTGTCGTTAAATGGTACATAATTGACCACATTACATATGTGATGAACAGAGGCGTCTACGTTTAATTTATTGCTATTTGTTTTACTTGTACTGTATAGTCTCTTATAATTCCGAGCAGAGTTGAATCCACCTGTGCTGCTGGTTTTCGTCCAAAGTAAGGAACGGACAAAGGCTCTTTACCCGGAATTGGAATCTGACGATATTAGAGTTGATGTAAATATGTATTACATTCTGACCTTCTTCAAGTAGAGATGTAATACATCATGACCTTCTTTAAATAGAGGTATGATGACACGCAAAAAGTCATGTTTTTATGTGCCATTATCTCACCATTTTAGCCCAATTATTAATGAAAACACTTAAATATGAACTTAAATGTCACATTTCATCATAAGGGCTAAAATATAGACGATGTTTCAAGAATCAACCAAAAAGACCTAAAAACGAGTAAAATAGAGCACAAACGATCATTGAATCTTCCGTTCATGCATTTAAGCACAAATTGAGCTATACTTGGAATTTTGACCTCTAACTTATGTCATTTTCTTCGTTAGGAAATTACGAAACCGTGAGCGCGAGAATCACTCAAAACGGATAAACGACGAAGAAGTTACGCCCGAACGAAGAAACGAAGAACCGAAGAATCAGGATACGGGAGAGCTAGACCATATACGGCCAAACCAGACCGTATACGGCCTAGCCTGGACCGTATATTTAACACCCCTTCAGTCATATATAAACAAACAATATAATAATGGCGACGCGGAAGCTTATATTTTCAAAACATTACAACCAATGTTACATGTTACCCAAAATGTCAATAAACTTTTTCAATTCAAAGTACAAGACATTTCAACGCACTGGGTGTTATTAAAAACATTTCTATAATTCAAAATAACATCAGAGTTACAGTCTGTCAAACATTCCATCAATTCCAAACACTTCCTGCCCTGCCCATTATGTCCCATCTATTTCAACCTGCAGGAAGAACTGTGGTGGGGTTAGCATAAAGCTAAGTGAATGAAACTATAAGCATCAGTACAACCTAGCATAACAATCTGTTTACATCAAATAACAATAAACAGAAAATCAATCAATCACTCGACATCCAATCAATGTCAAGCTACTCACATCAAACATTATCAATCGTCATGAGGACCGGTGGCTCCTGAGATACCCTAATACCGGTTTGGTACTCAAGGAACCCTTATCAATCATCTGCATTGGCCTATACAGAATTACCGGTAACCAGTTGTTAATCACACACGACCTAGATCTCTAAACCAACATTTCAAGTTTCAAGATCTCCTGTCGTCTACAATAACAACCAAGTCCAACTGTCAAGTCAAGTTGACCTCAGAATCTTACATACTAGCTCAAACAGCCAAGTAAGCAAACCACCTAACTAACATGGCAAGTTATCTCAACAGATGCATCATATCAAAGTAATACTATAAATTACTTATTGTAAATCAAATCATTACAACTAAATCACACTGAGGTTACAGATCCACTCACCGACTACCCCAGGCCTCCACTCAGTAGTCTAATATCACTGAGCCTTCTCCACATCTGAGAATCAATATCAAATATAAGTTAGTAATCCAGATCATCAATACATAACTTATATCAATCTTTGACATTTAGGAACTTAACATAATTAACATTACAATTACTAGTTCCTAATTGTGTATTAATGATTTACAATATAATCATTAACATATATTATCCTATAACATATATCAAGCACATTACTATCGAAGTCAAACAAGTAATGCTGAAACAGCCCTTCAAGCCGCCGGCTTCCTCCTAGAAGCCGCCGGCTTCCTATCCTCACCCGCCGGCTTTACTTCCACAACCGCCGGGTAATTTACCAAATGTGGTAACAGAACCAAAACATGTTTTAAAGCTTCTACCAGCCGCCGGGTCGGGTTTATACCCGCCGGGTCCCTACACCACAACACAAGCCGCCGGCTAGGCTCAGAAGCCGCCGGCTTCTATTGACTCGGGACAAGCCGCCGGCTTCGGCATGAAGCCGCCGGCTTCAGGCTTCGTCCCAGCACAGTTTCGAGCTGTAAAACCCTAACCCACGGGTTTATAATCCAAAACCTCAAAAACAAGGTTTCTAACCGTTTAAAACCACAATTATTATCACATAATCAATATGTAACACTTATAACATGATTTCTAACATCCAAATCTCTCAAATCATCAATTTACCCAAATTTAAATCAAAATCAAATTCTTAAATACTCAAGAATACTTACTGATTGAAGAATCTAACGATGGTAATCTGATGATTAGGAAGTTTCACGAGAATCACAACTTCCTGATTCGATTTCTGGATTGATTTGGAGGTTTTCAGAGAGTTTCTGTGAGTTTTGGAATAAAACTGAATAACTTTCCTAAATAGGAAAGGATATATATAAGTCGGCCTCACGAACCGCCTTCAATATACGGGTATAATTTAATACCCCATCTCAATCTATTGTCTGGAACCCGAAAACCATTTGCGAGTCCAAGCATTTTATTGCACCGTCAACTATATTAATTTACAACAATTAATATTTCACTTATCACATTGGAATATTCGTATCCTATTCCAATTATTTCACTATTTCAAACAATATTATTTCCAAACACATTTAAATACTTATTTAAATCAAGAAATAATATATATACAACTAGGTCCAATTCGAGGATGTTACAACTCTCCCCCCCTTAAAGAGATTTCGTCCCCGAAATCTAACCTCAATCAATCTAACTAATGTGATATAATCACATACCGCTTAGCATACACTTGTCCTCAATAGCAACTTATAACTATACTTAGACTGTTTGAATTCTTTCCACATGCACATATCCAAATGTACATGCTTCTATCTTTTCCTATGCATACATACAGTGCATCTATCCAACATCTCATAGGGACCAATCATCTATCTAATTTCTTTATCATCAATCAGATAAAAGTTTAAAGCACCCAATCACTTTAACCAATAACAATAAGTGAAACCTAACATCACTTACTAGGTCTACACAACCAGAAATTAGCAACATGCTAAAATCTTTAACCTATTCTCACTGTTCATCACTGTTAACAATAAAACAGCAGCAACAATATCACAACAACAGTGTTTATTAAACCCCAATGTACCTAGCAACATTGAAATATAATTCAACTCACGACCAACAATCAATCTAATATACAGATTACAATCTTAAATCTCTACCATCAAAGATCTGAAATCCAAATCTAGGTCAACTTTTCATTCAAAAGTTTCATACCTACTTTCTTTTGAATACTCTATCATATTCACATATCATTTCAATCATATGAAACCTTTTACTTAAAAGTAATCCAGATTCCTATCACCTTAATAAGTACTGCAGAGGTCAACTCAGTAGGTAAAACCACAATCAACAAGTACTTTGCTCAATCAACAAAAGTACCACAATCAATCTTACCTACAATCAACCAACCTCTACATTGACTTATTTCCATTTGTAACTCCTTTCATTACTACCTATCAATTGTCAACAACATCTAAGTCGACAATAACTATTGCTCAACAATAATCACAACATTAGTGATTATACATTCCAGTACACCTATCTGTACTTAATATTTGTCTTCAAACTCTAACTAACCATCAAGTTAGAATTTATATACTACTTAAACTGGTAAGACATCAAAATCTATTCTTAGCAACCAGTTATTTCCACTCAACCTTAAGCTCTTAAGCTACTAATCACAAACCATTAGCAATTATACAACTTGAATCACTTAATCATTCAACACTAGATTCCATCAATCTAGCAACTAAGTCAATCTTAATCAACATTATGATACCACAATTCAAGTATCACAATATCACAATGTGCTACTTTACAACACATTTCAACAAAATCTACATCAAGTTAATCACAATTAACTAACCTCCACATATCCTATGGCACATTTTAATTCAATCTATTAAAACTTATCATGCCATTTATTATCATGTATACTACACATATATATTTACACAATTTCAGATATTCTCTAAAATGGACACATACACAACCATTCCATTTCATTCTATATACTAGGCCATTCAGACTGTTAAAGTCTTTATCAAGCCTTTTCAATACTACTATTCATCACATATCCATACCACAGGACATGGAACAATCAATAACTTTATGTTTCACTTATATACTTATCAACTAGTATATAACTTCAACGTTTCATTCTAAACTTTCAAGAAAAGTTTGGTGAATACAATCATCACCTATCAATCTCAAGGTTTCTCTTACTCTCCAACACTTTACAATTATACACATCAGGTTTTCAGCCCCAAATGTCAAGCAATCATTATCCTTAAACTATCAAAATAATGATCATTACACTTAATTTCATACCTGATTTCTTAAAATATGAACAACTATTCAATTTATATTTCCTCAATTATCAACAAAAATCAACTAGATCTTTAATACTGCCTATTTACAGATATACTTTCATATCTTTTCTCCTTATTTGGATCTAATCCCAATTTACCACTTTATCACTTACGTCATTTGTATACAATCAACAAATAACTAAAGAATCCATTCAATTCTTTCAATATTTAAGTAACTCACCATGAGGTACCAATCAACCTATACAACTAATAATAATAACCTTCAATTATTCATCATCTCACAGTCTTACCCAATCAAAGCTATCATCACAAGCCTCATACACTGGTAAGACTTTCCTATCACAATTCTAATCAATGTGATTTAATTATTCTAACATATCTTAGCAAATTATAACTGTCATATCAAACAATGACTTCATATCTGTATAATTCTTCAACACCTATTCAGTTCAAATATCAATCATTGCTTAACTGAATACTCAATTATACTTAACACTATTTCAATTACTTAACACTAGCTTTAAGTAATTAGTCAAGTTTCACAAACTTAGAAAATTTGGGAATTTAACCCCATTCCCCACACAATTATAATATTACAGTCCATATTAGACTTTTTCAACACAAACAGTTGACTATATGTCAACTCTGGTTTCAATCAACCAATCTATAAAATTTTCAAATTGCTCTCCTCAAGTTTGACCCAAACTCAAACCAATCACAAGCAATTAATTTTTTATACATAATTTTCTATTCATGGTTTGACTTTCAAAGTTAACATACCGTCAAGTTAACTCACAACAAACCATTTTATCTTATATGTTCTTATCAATCCTTCACAAGGACAAAATCAACCTACCTCAACTTTGGCTCCATGCAAGCCATTACACCTTGTATGTTTACTTTCAAACAAAATTTTCAATTTATTACTTTTAATAATACTTAGAATTCCTCAAGCAAGACAATACCATCATGTCTCAACTTTGGCCTCATACAAGCCAATTATCAAATAGTGATTCATTTAAACACTATCAAATTCATTTACAAGTAATTTATCACAATTACTTATTCAACAAAATCAAATTAATCACTTAGGTTTATCATCAAAACCTATATCAATGACAACTATTACTTACACTGACACTGTTCTATTAACCAATTGTTTTCTTATCAAAACAATTATTAAACAACTTAGCATACTATCATGCTCCATTTCCAAAATCACATTACATTTCTTTTATACCATGTAGCCTCAACAAGTTCATGTGACACAACATAATATAACAACGGTGATCAGGCGTTGCAAGATTATGTTCTTCACAATCCATTCTCAGGCTACTCTACATTATAATTATCAATGTGCTCTATTCTCATCTCATATGATTTCAAATCAATCAAAATTCATTTAATAGTTTCTAACAGCTGATACATACTCAAAATCAGCTTATTACTTACATATTCAACCTTACATATGTAAGCCATCTCACATACACACAATGTTCTAATATTCAATAACTGAAGTATTCAGTATATCACTTATCTGAAACCTCAAACATATGATAACCTATCATCATAATTTCAATACTTAACACAATTCAATGTCCCTATTTACTACAAAATTCAGGACACATCATAATTAACTAGCATCACTTTGACATATGCTATACTATCAAGCATCAATGTCACCACAAATCTACTCAATCATGTTACTATAAAACATTTCATTTACTAATTCACAATTGACTAGAAAGACCTATCACTTTCTCATTCAATTTAACTTTATCATAAGTTATTTTCCTCATAAACTTATTCATCTTGGTTTAACTCAAGTGTTTAACTACAATCAAAACATATCATGTAGTCACATAACCACATATTTTCTCAATTAACAGTCATCCTCAAATCAAATGACACACAGTTCTTAAACAGGATTCAAATCACACCCTGTAACCAATCTACTAATATAATACTATCAATTATATTATTTCACCAATAAAGACACCTCTTAGGTTCTAACATCAATCCAGTTAAAACCTTACGCAACTCTTTTCTACTCATTTAATCATATTTCTGCATTTCAATTTAATCAGAAATACTAGCCACAATGAGCAACTCATTTAATACCTCTATCTGATATCAACATATAACAATCACAGTTAACTCAAAACTGGGGAATCATATCAGTCTGACTCGATTAACTTCACTACAAAGCTTACTCAACATAACAGAGTAAACAATACAAGTTAATTTAAATTAACAAAGGCTTATCAAAGATTACCTGACACATCTTAAGCCAGCAATGTTGAGGAAACATGAAATAAACCAACCAGTTACTCATGTTTCTCCGTCTCTGCATTCAAACAAGAACTTCACAACTTGTTATGGGTTAGTACACATGCAACTAATCACTTTCTCACACATTCACTAATCAATTAAACCCGCACCCACTGGAATGTTTGACTCAACTCAATCAAAGTTTAGGATTGAACAATCTATCATGTTCAATTCACCCAAACTATTGCTCTGATACCAACTTTTAACACCCCTTCAGTCATATATAAACAAACAATATAATAATGGCGACGCGGAAGCTTATATTTTCAAAACATTACAACCAATGTTACATGTTACCCAAAATGTCAATAAACTTTTTCAATTCAAAGTACAAGACATTTCAACGCACTGGGTGTTATTAAAAACATTTCTATAATTCAAAATAACATCAGAGTTACAGTCTGTCAAACATTCCATCAATTCCAAACACTTCCTGCCCTGCCCATTATGTCCCATCTATTTCAACCTGCAGGAAGAACTGTGGTGGGGTTAGCATAAAGCTAAGTGAATGAAACTATAAGCATCAGTACAACCTAGCATAACAATCTGTTTACATCAAATAACAATAAACAGAAAATCAATCAATCACTCGACATCCAATCAATGTCAAGCTACTCACATCAAACATTATCAATCGTCATGAGGACCGGTGGCTCCTGAGATACCCTAATACCGGTTTGGTACTCAAGGAACCCTTATCAATCATCTGCATTGGCCTATACAGAATTACCGGTAACCAGTTGTTAATCACACACGACCTAGATCTCTAAACCAACATTTCAAGTTTCAAGATCTCCTGTCGTCTACAATAACAACCAAGTCCAACTGTCAAGTCAAGTTGACCTCAGAATCTTACATACTAGCTCAAACAGCCAAGTAAGCAAACCACCTAACTAACATGGCAAGTTATCTCAACAGATGCATCATATCAAAGTAATACTATAAATTACTTATTGTAAATCAAATCATTACAACTAAATCACACTGAGGTTACAGATCCACTCACCGACTACCCCAGGCCTCCACTCAGTAGTCTAATATCACTGAGCCTTCTCCACATCTGAGAATCAATATCAAATATAAGTTAGTAATCCAGATCATCAATACATAACTTATATCAATCTTTGACATTTAGGAACTTAACATAATTAACATTACAATTACTAGTTCCTAATTGTGTATTAATGATTTACAATATAATCATTAACATATATTATCCTATAACATATATCAAGCACATTACTATCGAAGTCAAACAAGTAATGCTGAAACAGCCCTTCAAGCCGCCGGCTTCCTCCTAGAAGCCGCCGGCTTCCTATCCTCACCCGCCGGCTTTACTTCCACAACCGCCGGGTAATTTACCAAATGTGGTAACAGAACCAAAACATGTTTTAAAGCTTCTACCAGCCGCCGGGTCGGGTTTATACCCGCCGGGTCCCTACACCACAACACAAGCCGCCGGCTAGGCTCAGAAGCCGCCGGCTTCTATTGACTCGGGACAAGCCGCCGGCTTCGGCATGAAGCCGCCGGCTTCAGGCTTCGTCCCAGCACAGTTTCGAGCTGTAAAACCCTAACCCACGGGTTTATAATCCAAAACCTCAAAAACAAGGTTTCTAACCGTTTAAAACCACAATTATTATCACATAATCAATATGTAACACTTATAACATGATTTCTAACATCCAAATCTCTCAAATCATCAATTTACCCAAATTTAAATCAAAATCAAATTCTTAAATACTCAAGAATACTTACTGATTGAAGAATCTAACGATGGTAATCTGATGATTAGGAAGTTTCACGAGAATCACAACTTCCTGATTCGATTTCTGGATTGATTTGGAGGTTTTCAGAGAGTTTCTGTGAGTTTTGGAATAAAACTGAATAACTTTCCTAAATAGGAAAGGATATATATAAGTCGGCCTCACGAACCGCCTTCAATATACGGGTATAATTTAATACCCCATCTCAATCTATTGTCTGGAACCCGAAAACCATTTGCGAGTCCAAGCATTTTATTGCACCGTCAACTATATTAATTTACAACAATTAATATTTCACTTATCACATTGGAATATTCGTATCCTATTCCAATTATTTCACTATTTCAAACAATATTATTTCCAAACACATTTAAATACTTATTTAAATCAAGAAATAATATATATACAACTAGGTCCAATTTGAGGATGTTACAGTATACGACCTAGCTAGACCGTATACGGCCTAGCACAACCGTATACGGCTTGTGTTCTCCCGTATTCACCCTACGTTCTCCCGTATACGCTCCAGTTCTCCCGTATTTGCCCTAGCTCAACCGTATCGTGCGTTTAGGCGATTAAAATCTGATTTTTATTTGGGTTTGCGATACGGTTGTGCGTTTGAAGTTTTGGATACGGTCTACGGATACGGTTGTGCGAGTTCTATATATAGAGGCTTCATTTCTTCATTTTCAACATACACACATCCATCAATCCATCCAAGAATCACTCCAACAATCACTCTCTTACGTTTTTAATTTCTTAGTTTAGTTAGTAGATTTCTCTCTCTAGCACTACTCTTAGGAGTTAGAGGAGAAATATTAGGATACAATTAGTCGTAGATTAGCGGCTAGTTAGAAGGGGCAATATTGTAATATCGCTTGGCGCGTACTAGAAGTTCTGCTCGTGTAACGTTCAAGTTGTGTTCAGCTACGCTCTTATTACGGTTATATCTATCCTTTATCTATTTCATTATGATGATTGTTATTACTGTTGTCATGCTAGATTTAGGATTGGTTGTCATGATTAGCGAGTAGTGATATTGCGTGTTTGCTATGACGTAGTTAGTCGTAAATTGGTTGGAATGATGCTATGAAAATTAGTGCTTTGATTCACTTTCTGTTTATGATTTTAAACCTATCAAACTAATCGCCTTTCAACCAGTAAACGTGATTACGGCCTAAATGATGGGACGTCGCGAACCCCATCAAAGGTACATAGTTATCTGTGTCAAACATGAACATGGTCTGATTTGTTAATCGTGTAAACATCGCTTTCTAAATGAACGCTAAGTACATCGTCATCGTGGAAATAATGCTTTCTATTCTGAACGCAAAGTACACTGTGATTATGGAAATATGGTTTTCTAACTGAACACCAAGTACACTGGAGCCGTGGAAATAATGCTTTCTATTCTGAACGCAAATTACACTGTACCCGTGGAAATATGGTTTTCTAACTGAACGTGAATATTACACTGTTGACAAGTTAGGGATTTATTGGGACTTAAAAGTAAGGGCTGGTTTATATCATAGATGGATAATATTATGCTTAAATACAAACTTAGTTAAGTAGTCTGGGTTAGCCTTTGTGAAGCAATGTAAGGTACCGTAAGTCGGTTGATTACTCTGTATAGCATCGACAACACCTCCGGTGTAGTTAATACGTGGAAGCCGAGGAAAAACCGCAGTTACTAAGCCTTGTGGAATAACGACAACTCTGTGCTCAACAGAGCTGGTACCGACTTGGTCCTTGGTTCATCAATGGAAACACTTTCAGTGGAGTACAGTGTAGTAATCACGGAAAGAGTCGTTGTTATCGGTCTATGTGAATCACCGAGTCATGACTCAACACCCAGACTCACCAAACCATCGATAGAAAGTAATCAAGCACATTCTATAAACTTGGTCTTAAATGCTTTGTTTAGATTAGGTATTATTGTGGGGTTAAGAAAGGTCGGACATCGAGTTGGTTTGTCGCCTTATTCATGCACCCAGGGTTTCATCCCAGATAAGGGTCACTATACCTTCACCGGTTAGTGTTGTGGGCTGGATAAACTACTCCGATCAGAATCAGGATAGCCTAGTCACCCAGTGACATACTGATCGAGAACTCTATTAGTAGGGGGCTAGTGCTCACTCCACAGATACCTGAAATAAATAAAATACAAACCTTTAGAACACGTTTTCATACATCATACATCATTCCAATCAATAAGGCTACCGAAATCATAGCAAACACCCTCTCTATATTATCTGCTATCTACATTTATTTTATCTGCTTTAATTTAAATTTTCTGCCTAAGTATAAAAACCAAAAACAAACCACCAATCAAATCTTTTAAAACCTGCTAGATCGATAAGTACGCCTGTTTCGTCCACGGTCCACAATACACTGACTCAGAGAACGACCCTAGGTCATCCTTGCTGCTATACACCAATAGTAACTAGGTATACTTAGGCCCCGCAAATACAAATTTTAAAACCCTCTGATCGCCGCTCTAAACGAGAGGTCCGCAACGACGCGAGTAAAATCGCGACCGACCGTTCGGGCGGCATCAAGGTACTCTTTAATTCCTTCTGCATTATTTAGTATCCACTTATATAGTAGATTTCCTACTAGAAACACGACGTGTGTGTTTTTTACATGTGGTCGATGTTCATCTTTCGCCTTCAGCCTTTTTGTTGTATAAGGTAGTGGTGGAAATATGGGTGGGTCAGGCAGGTGGAATAATGGGTCAAAACAGGTAACTACTGTCTATTTATATTTTAATTATTCTTACAATCTATGAACGGATAGCAATAATATACAGGCTCTCTAAATTTCAATGCAAGAGTGTCTTTCCTTTCAGCTATAATTTCAGATGGTATATTTTTGTACACCTTCCGTTTGATAGCTCTGATGGCATCTCATACGCGTTTAAGTTCACAATCTTAACTAAAACTGTCATTTAACAGGTCACACATTGGGTAGATAATGATCATTGACGGGTCAGAGTAGCGGACACTAATTTACATATTCTGAGTATTAGTTCTGTATTTTAATGATGATTCTTGGAGAGTTGTAACATATTCGAGGCCAAAATATACATCCTCCTTTTATCCCATGTTTATATCTATGTGAATCTGTGTTGATGATTCTCTCTCTCATTGTGTCACTGAATTAACACCATATGAATCATCGATATGATGTCATCAGTATTACTCATCATTTTGCACCAAAGAACCTTGCTCAAGCTCAAGCTCAACTTCAAAAAGTAACAAAACTACAACCGTACAACCCGAAATAAGATAGAATGTAAATTCTTTATTCTGTTACACCATCTTCAATCTTCTTCCGTTTTAAGTTTCAGCAACTGAGGTTCTTTTTCTACTATACATATTTTATAAAATAAAAAAATATTTAGGTAGTCTCCTAATCACAGGCATTTTGGTTACTTCCTATATTTGTAAACATGAACACCTTAGGAAGCATAAACTAGCAGACCAACCCTTGGGTAGAGCTCTCATGGGGTAGAGCTCTCATGGAGTTTTCGCACAAATTGGAGCTACATTAAAACTATTGTAATGTCACTATAAACATACATTTAAACATGTGTGATACGGTGATAGACCATTACTTTACTTTTATTTTTATAAGTAAGTCGCTTCTGGTTGATCTACCATTGAGAGCTCTACATTTAATATAGGGATAACTTGGTAAATAAAAACCCTCTTGAATTCTTGATTATCTTCTCAATATAATTGTACGAAATCAGATTTCACAGGTTAGTGTTTTTCTATATTTCGTTACTTTGAATAAAAATTTAGTAATTTTTAATTGGGCAAAGGCCCTAAAAGGTAATTAACTTGTCAAAATTTGACAATAAATGGAATATAATTAACTTGTCAAAATTTGACAATAAATGGAATATGAGTTTTTTCGATGCCCAAAAAGGATTCACAATTTGAAATCATGCTATAAAAGGATTTAAGTTGTCAATAAAGTTTAATGAAATGTGTAATTATTTTTACATTTGTCATCTTTCAATTTTTGATAGATTTTAGCTAATGCGGGGCTTGAAGATTCAAGATGACTTTGAGTTTAAATTCATTGCTCTATCATCACTACATATGTTAGGATCACTTTAACATGTCATTGCATTTTTTTAGCTAAATAAGAACTTAAAAGAGATGCATCAAAATAACTAACTGTTTTTTATTACTTTATTTACATGCAATCATAACTATTGTTTTAATGCACCAATGACGGTAAAAAATTGAAGAGGTCGCAAATTCTGCGTGTTCTAAATCTTGCTTAATAATTGAATAAATCTTGCTGAATTATTGTACCTATATGCTTAACATCAACTAAACTATGCATAACTATTGTTTAAATACCACCAACAACAGTATAACATAAAAGACACCCGCATTTTTTGCGGGTTTTAAACTAGTACCAATTAATATTTACTCTTTATATGGAGATGAAAATTTCAAACTTTAGACACATTCAATGTGTACAACAAACTTACTACTCCTTATATTACAAATCTTTATACGTTACCATTTTTAATATTTGAAAAGGATTCAATTAAACCTTTGGAAATAAAAATTCAATTTCACCTATATTTAGCATGGCAACTAATACTACTTAGAAGAATCAATACAAGTATTCCTCGGTTCTCTTCACCACGTTTTTCCATCAATAATTCCAATTTGTTCATCAAAAACACCGGGTATTGCGAATTTAATTTATTTTGATTTAATTTAAAACTAGGGTTTATAGCATTGATTCTGCAAATGATTTTGTTGTTGCTTCTGATTTTGATTTGTTGGTTTTGGTATAAATGTGGAATTGAACATCTTTAAATTATTAGTCAATGTTTCTTTTATACCAAGAAAATCGACAAAGCACATCTTTTAATTATACTAGCGTAATACCCATGTTATGCAACGGATGTAGTATTTTGTGGGCAAATAGTAACTCAACGATGGTCATATGATTACCCGTGATAATGAGTTGATCGATAGCGGTAATTTGTTTGTATGTAGAATTCGGCATTCATAATGCAATTGGTAAAAAATGAAAAAATGTGAAATTGATAAACTTATAGTGTAAAATGAAAATTAGACAAACTATATTATGAAGTGTTGAGTCTTACTCTTAATACTTTCCATAAATACAATAGCAAAATGCATTATATGTATTATATATTATATATATATATATATATATATATATATATATATATATATATATATATATATATATATATATATATATATATACTAGTACAGTGTCCGCGCAATGCGGCGGCGATACCTGAAAAAAATGATTGTTGTCGATTAAGATTTAACGATCTTAAGGTTTCCATGCGGTTTTCGATGTGATATGATAGTTACCTTGAGTGCATTGTAAAAGGTAATGTAGACCAATCTTTATTTCAACTAATAGATGAAATATTATTATGTTTTATAATGTAATAGCATTTATTCAACTCCCTAAAAATAAAAATAGAAATGTTGAAATTTTAAGGTTACTAAATGTAAAAGGGTGATTAAACAAGGGTAAATAAGTAATTTATGATCTTCCTTTTCTAAGCATTAAGCCAAATCACCTAAACCAATTATAAGGGGTATTGATATTGATATTGATATTGATGTTATCGATTTGAAAGTTTTTGCAGTTGAATAGTTGTTAGTATAGTTCATGTTCCTCAAATCGGAATTCAAGTGTTTTAGCCGTGTTCAGGTGTACGAATTAAGTGTTTTCTTGATTGTTTGGTTCTTTAATTTGAATTGTTATAATAGTTTGTTTGATGAACTCATACTTTCTCTAGCACACCAACTGTTTGTATGAATGCTTGAATGAAAAAGAAAAAGAAAAATTATCTCTCATGTGTTAACTTTATTTATGTAGCGTGTTGTAGTTTACTTATTATATAATGCTTTACATGTTGGTGTAGGCTACTTTAGGATAAATAGTCAGGCATAGATTAATTGATGGTACAATTATATGACTTTCAGCCTTTCGGGTAACTTCACTTAGATGCTAATGGATATCAATTTTTCCTTGTCATCGTGTCTCTTAGTTTCAACGAATATTTAATTATTTTACGTTGATGATGTTTGATATATTGTTTGTGTTTTGGTTGCAACATTCTTTTAAAGCTATGCACAAACCCATAAGGTCCAGCAAAAAAAAATCTGAAAAAAATATATATACAGCTTTCAAGTCATATATGGAGTTTGGGCTAATATGGAGTCGTGTAATATCCGATTTTACCGTATCTCACGGTTAACTTTTCCCACACTAACTAATTGTGTCACTACTATCAGTGAAATATGTAAGTCATTCTTTGGTTATGTGTTTTAGATGGCATGATTTTTGACCACATATATTATGAGCAAAAATAATCAAATTGTGTTTCATCTTCGGATGCCGTTGCTCAAAAAGGTTGTTAAGGAATTATTATTGTATATTGGTATATGCAACAACAAGGCTCGCTAGGTAGCCCAACAATTTATTTTATTTATTATATATATGTTAAAGAAATTGATTGATCGAGTTTTCAAAAGGTAGAGGAAAAAGGGATGATCATAAGTCACCAACATCATTCAAGGTGGTTCACCTATCTATTACAAGTTTTAAAGGATTTTACTTTGTTAATTCTAAGACTAATGTTTGTAATTATTTGGATCTTCTTTTCTTGATGTTTTCAAGAATTAATAGGATTACGCATAAGGCCTATCAAATGCTACTTACAACAAAAAATGGATGTCCAGTTGAAAATGTTGATTATTTAAAGTTGTTACGTACTTAAAGGTATCCGTTTCTTTTTGCACCATAGATTTTATCATTCAAGTCCTAACTTTGTGCATATCATTGGTTCACGGAAGAAGTATAGATTATAGAGGTTTATATACATATTAAAAGAAACGGATGATTTTAAATACCCGTTTATGCAATTCTATCCAGGTAAGTTCATGGGCATCTCGAGATATGCATATAAAAATTTCTTTCGGTGATTTTGATTTTTATATACTATTAATTAGGTTCATAGGTTTATATACTATTAATTATGTTTCTTAATACCGGCTAATGTTATGTTATATATCGAAGTTATATTGATATGCTTCTTTATACTATCTTGTGATTTTGATTTTTTCTACTTGATTCTTGCAGGTTGGGTATTTAGTGACGTTAAGCAAGTTGCTTTAGTGATATGGTTTATCATTTCTGGAGGTACACTTCTTGATTATTTAAAATTATGTACATTTTTGCTGAGTGATTATTGACCCATTATTTTACGTCACTAAAAAAGTTGGGAGAGAGCAAAGCTGACAGCAACATTGGATTGTATCAGTAAGTATTTGAGCATAGTTTATAAACCGAATATGTCATGGCTAAGTTGGGAATGCTTTATGTATGAAGCATCCAGAAATTGGCTGATATACACTCTTCCAGTTTTTTGTTTTTTTGTTTTTTTTTTTTTTGTTTTTTTCAAATTACAACTTAAATGTGTTTTTACGTAAGAGACTACTATGTTAGAGGACTTGCTAGCATAAGCTAATGTTTTACAAATAAGAAGCTTGTATGGTCAATGTGATAAATTTTGTAGTATGTATATATGTGTGTGCGTGTGTGTGTGTATATATATATATATATATATATATATATATATATCATTCAATTTTGAAACTTTTTATTGGGTTGGCATTAACTTTGACTAGTGGGTTTAACTTCTTCTTTTTTTTAGTTTACATGTTTAAGGCAGAAACATTAATATTTGGTACCAGTGGCAACATGGGCGGGTTGGGCTGAGTTAGATAGAATTGAAAAGCTTTGAATAACTATCAAGGTCGGTTTTGGTGATTCCTTTTCCTATGTTTTAGTCTATTCATAATTTGTACATGGCACCTCAGATTAGTAAGGCATTCCTCGCGGAGTTTTTTGGGCAGTCAAGAAAAGGAACAAACCAATGAAAGGGTTGGCAATATAACAATTGAACATACCAGCTCCTGTTATCTTCATATGTTTTAGTCTATTATGTTCAGTAATTAATGTTTGTATTTTTGTTTAGACCTAACAAATAGCTGATTGATTGTGGTAAGCGTTCTCACATCGCTTGGTTATACAAATGTATATTGACATTTAAGCATCAGTTTCGGCCGGCTCTTTATAGGTAAGCTTATATCGGTTTGTTTATAGTAGTGTGTGTGGTTTGTTTTGTATAGTCACCCACACAAAACTAATTAAGTATCTATTTTTCTCTTATTTTTCGCTACAATTGGTGCTTACTGACTTTCTTCATTTTTTTTATAATATCGAGCATCTCTTGACTTGCATGGGTCACTCGCCATCTATATGGATGCAAGGTGCACTTGCGCTTTCAACGGGGAGGTTAATCATTTATGAATTAATGAAGCCTCCGATGGGTGCAAACTCTGCTTGTATCTGAATTGATGTGAGTTAAGTGCATATTCGTTTATATTTTCGTTGATCCGCTCATATGAGTAATGTTGTATCTTATAGTTTCTTTATGGTTTCAATTTTGATTTGAGTTTCACTATAGGTGTTAGTATGATCCTCATCCTTATGTGTTAGTATCAATGACTAATATATATAAGTTAATATCATATGTCGTTAAAGCATCTGTTTGTGTGTTTCCTATTAGATGACTTCTAAAGGTAATATGGCGAATTGTAAGAATACTTGCCGTAGGAGATGCTTATGCAATTTTTACAGGTATATATATTTCTTAAAGTATAACCTTCATGATTTTATCATCTGAATTTTAATAGATTTTGGGGAAATTAGGATAAGTTATATGGTCGTTGGTGTATAATTTTAATGCACGGTTTAAGTAATCAGTAGGAGTAGTATATAAACTTGTCTCGCTGTGATCGGACAATACTAAAGAATGGTATTGGGTGCCACTGATAATGGACAAAACTAAATGAGTAAAAATCATAGTCAGTTAATACGTAAGAAGCAGAATCCGAGTCCAAATCTTTTCATGTTTAATGTTTATATTATTTTCATTGTATCTCCTATCTTCTCTTACTGTTATTTGTATTTGATTGCATAATCAAAGCTAGAATGCATAGCTTTCTTTAATTGGGTTGGCAATAGGATGGGGCAGCTGATGGTAAAATCCATGTCCTTACATCGGTTATGGGTACCCATGGCCACGTTAATAAATTGCGACAGGTAATCTTATTGAACAACGTTATTTACTAAATATGAGCATTTTCGACCCATTTACTTATGAATGGCACATTCGGATTATGTTTTCTATATAATGAATCAAATGTAAATAAGGAAAACAACTTAAAAGAGCAAATGGGCTAGCTCTTGAATCACTTATCCGTAACTTAGATTGTTACAAAATTAATTTGATAATTTATAAATCATATATGACACACCAACTCTTCACTGAAATTTGAAGTTTGGGGAAGACAACATGTTTTACCTGACCTGTCTAAAAATGTTAAACATGTTTCTCATATAGCTATAGTAGATGGGATGGAAGTCTTTTATATACAAAATGTTATTTAACGAATGGAGCCCGAAATCAAGTGTTTTATAAGTTCTTTCACATACTTGCGTCTATTGTCTGTCTCATTTATCTCTTCATTTTTAATCATGTTTCAGAGAGCTCGAAAACAAGGCAACAAGCATGCGATCATTTCCATGAGCATATATTCTTACTTACAGATTTTTCAAATTGAAAATGTATGACCGTTTATACTTCAATACATTTGATAAGTGAAAATGATATTGCAATGACAGGTGATGAAGTGCAAAGTTTCGCGAGGGAATCATAATTGTCGATTTGTCATGTGGAAAACTAATTCATTTTTTGAAGTATTCAAGTATGTGTTTAATGTTTGTTGATACTGATTAGAAGTCTGGATCAGAGTGTTTCAAGTACGGAATGTGTATCTATCATCTATAGTTGACTATCTGATTTTGTGATAGCCCGCGAATTTCGCGGGTTATGATCTAGTTCTTGAATTATATATTGAAGGTAATGTTACTGGTACCTAGTAAAAAAAACCGTGCAATACATATTAAAACAAAATTTTTAAATATCAATGACCCGTAGTAATATTATTTTCAATTTCGATAGATTAGTTACGATGACACAGTTTGCCCATTAAAAGTGCTGGTGAAATTAAGCTTTAGTGATAGAGAAATGTGATAACACAATTTCTAAAAAGATGAATTTAAATGTCAAATATTTAGAATTTGATCTTGAAATTTTGCTAAACGTAGAAGGCTAAAATGATTTATATACGATATAGTTATAGATAATATAAGTTTTATAATATTCAAATTGTGATTTTGTTTCATTTATAGTAACTCAATGATCAAATTAAGTCAAGCGAGGAGAAGTAAATTATGCATTTTAATTATTGTCTAGAATTATAAAGCTCAAACTTTACAGACTTAAGTGTTTAGATAAAAGCACCATTTAACTTAGTTTAGGAGAAAAATGCATTTAAATGTAAGATGATGAGGTATTGGAGTGATATTTATACACTTTATAAACCACACTAACTTATAAAATATGCAGTTCCAAAAACTACCTAAGCATATTAAAACACCATAACAAATCTACTAATAAAAGCAAAAGGTAGTCCATACATATCCTCAGAGATCTAGTTTCTGAGGGAAACAACTAACTATTACAACTATAACAATGTGATCTAAATACACTTGAAGAAGGCAGCTTTATTGAGAAAGAAGAAGGTAGGTGCCCTTTTCTTCTTATGTAATCTGCTCTTTCAGATGTTTTCACTGCTTTTTCATTCAAATTAACCTCAGCTTTCGCTCGCTTCTCTTCTGCAATCCTCCTAGTTGATGCAAGTTTATTCGTGTACTTCTCTAGTGCTCGAGATTTCAATCTTTCTGCCTTCGCCTGATCAAGATTTGACAACGTAAAGAACTATATCAGCATGTATGTTGTGTTTTCAAATGTCGTGTATTCTGTGTGATCAACTACTAATATTTTGACACGTGGTGAGAGGTGGCAAGATGGGCGGGTTGGGTAGTAGGTCAAACATATTTAGGTGAAAACAAGTATTATGGGTTGAGTTGGACAAATTATAACCTGTTTCATTGACACATTCCCTGTTTAATTTTATAAAAAAATATGACCCGTTTTTTGATATTAAAAATAGCTCGAATAGATCATCTATTGGTAAGTGGGTCGAAATTGGAATTCTAACATTAGTAGCGCAGAAAGGGGTCGAAAACTTCTGACTGTTGCCTCTTAATTTAGGGCACCATATGCAACGTGTGCGGGTTTTGTTTTACTAAAGTAAAGTAATCATGATGAAACTCATATTCATAGTAGAAGAATTATTATTTTTGGAGGATACAGAAAGATCAAATGTACCTCCAGTCTTTTCATTTCCATCTCAGCTTTCCGCTTTTCATGATTCTCCCAAGCTTGTATCTTCACTTCTTCGCGTTTATACCTGCCAATCAGCAACACGATAAGTCATCTTGTACCATGTACCTTAATTTCTCGTACTCATTCTTTGATTCTCAACTCTTAATCCAAACAAGCATTTGATTGTTTCTCTAATTTACCATTTTCTTTATTACAGTATTAGTTTTCTACTTTTCTTGCAAGGATAACTAGTTTAACAGATGTAAGATCACACAAATAAAAAATAAATCAAATGGTCCTAAGCTTTCTATAAATATCAAAGAATTAATCACATGTTTATCTACTTATCACATTATACAAATAGGATCTTCAAAATGATAAACTGTCTATTCGAATTGTTGTTTTTACGGAAAGCATATGAATTTGGTAAAAGGGTCGGGAAAAAGTTAATACCTTGCCATGTATTTTGCACGTTCTGCCTCATCCCAAGCCATTGCTCGGGTTTCAAGAGGATTCCGCTTAGAGTCTTGATCAAACGTCTTGCTTTCAAGTACATTTTCACAATTACTTTCCACCCTTTCTCGATTAAATCTCGTGGTTCCACCCGCATCCAGACCGTGTCCTCCATTTGCAAATAATCTAGTAGGAGTCGAGGAACCAGAGCCTGTAGGGCTTCGTGCAGCCGGAGTTGTGGCTCGAACCGGTGTAGCCGTTCTTGATGGCTCCTGGCTAGCCATAGGGGTCATTTCGGTTCCCATATCTCTAACACAAATCGATCTCACAACTGACCCCGAATTCTCATTTGATCTCCACAATGAATGATCAAAATCGACTTTCTTTGTCTCTATACCTTCATAATGTACGATAACTTCATCACTTCCTTCTTCGTCTTCACTACTCGGGTACTCTTTTTTAGGAACTGGTGCTATTAATCTTCTATCATCCGCGTTTGAATTACGTGGCTCACTACTTGAGTGACTCTTTTCTCCACCCCTAGACAACTTGACTAACCATTTTTGGGCATCGTCCCATTTTGATGGTGTCGGTTTGCCTAAAGCCGTGCGGTGGTTATTCGAACCACCGCCACGGCTCATACCGAAACTGCCACTAGAAGTCTCATGATTCAAGCAACCCTTATCCTCTATTGACCTCATCTTAAATTATATTTCAAAACCAAACATAAATTAATCTTTTTTCTAATATGCTAAACTACCCTTGAAAGGCTAAAACTAACAAATAAAAATACAATACCCATTTTCAACAGTAAAAAAGAAATAGAAAACAAAGTAAACAACAACTTATAAGGCTAATCACAAAGATCTAATCACAAATGTGCTCATGATCAATGTTATGTTCTGTACTAAACACAAGTAAAACACATGCAACTGTTAAATATGGCTTATGGCATCATTATATATCAGTCAAGAAGATACTATACCACTCATAGCATTAGGAAATAGGAAGCAAAACTTGTAGTCTTTCTGAAGAATGCTTCACACTTGTAGATAAACAACAGAGAACCAAACTGAATCCAAACAGAAATACCTAAATGCAAAAGTATGGATGAATGTGCATACCAAAAACAGCTGCAGAAAAAGAGCTAAAAACAGAAGGTTTAAGTGGGTATAGATTCTTGAACTTTTATGAAGTATGAAAGTAACAAATCTGCAGAGAATAAAACCTTGAAAGTAGCCATTGATTTTGAGAGTTGCAAGTTACACTAAAATATATAATATAATGATGAAAAAATGGAGATCTGATCCACAGTGGGGTACAACATTAAATTATTGATTAAATATCTGCATCATGGTTGTTAAAAAAAAATGGAAAACCAAGTGAAAACAAGAATAAAAATCAAATCTTTTCTCATTAAACTTTGTAAACAAAAAATAGTTTTGTACTACTTGTAGTTTTTACTAGCTTCATTGAATCTTGGGAAGTATTTCATGACACACATATCAGTATATATATTATGGTACTAGCTCTGTTCTTTATGTAAGGTGATCAGTGATGATAACATATTGATTCACTCACCTGAATATTAGGTGATTTTATAGTTGAGGATAACATGTATGATTCTAGTTGCATAAACATTTTATTTATAAAAGTTACTCCGTATTATATCTAATACGCTACATGTTTTTTATACATGTACACACACCTATTAAACATTGCTCAAGTGGTACCGTCGTTGCAAACGTCCAGATCTCACATGTGTGACCAACAGGTCAGGTGTTCGAATTGTCTCAACATATGTAGGTGATATGTGGACAGATGATTTGCTCGGTATTGATGCTTCTTGCGGGTGAGACATGAATTTTTTTTTTTTTTTAGAACGGCTAGTTTGCTCGGTATTGATGCTTCTTGCGGGTGAGAGAGACACGTATCATTGAAATATGGTACGGGGGTTAGGGGTACGTGCCCTTCAAATTACCTTTTTTACATGTACATAATACTACCCTCCTTTAAACCTAGTTCAAATGTACCTAACTTTAGTGCAGCTAGCAACGCACCCTAATTCCCTTTATAATTTGGGTCGGTTAAACATATATAAATTGATCGTTTAAGAGGTTAATAATGTTTCTATCTATATAAGAAACATCGCACAAAACAAATTGATAGATTATGTTATGTAAGAATGAGGACTAATATCCGTAACATTTTGACGGTTCAAAGTAGTTCACGAGAACCAACAAAAACACACTTTCGCGAACAGGTGCAATGGGGGGCACAACTTGACCCGCTATTTAGTGACTGTCCTGATTGAACGAGTGTTCACCTTGCACTTAACAACTACTTAGATAACCTTTTGGTCCCTAGTAACTCCAGTTACGCTAGATTACCAACAACTATTTTTCTCGAAAAGATTATATTTTTCGTAAGTGCTACGGATTCAAAAAATATCATGGAGCCTATAATGTTTAAGCAAGTTTTACTTGATCAAACAAGAACATGTAAATCGATGTTATGACACCGATGACAAAGAAATAACTTAAGTATTATGGAAACACGGTTTTAAGTATTTTACTACCACCATCATCAACCCACGGAAAAGTTATGGGATTTTTAGTTTTAAAATACAGTTGTACTTGCAACGGTAACTATTGGGTTATGGGACGTGGAGTGACACGTGGACGGTTGGGATTTGGAAAGGTGTAAAAATATATGGTACCACGTGATGAGAATTTATATAGTCTATGGCCTATGGTCTTCTGAGATATTTCACATGGGGGTTGTGACCATTTATGGACCCGCTAGAAAGGTACGTACGATTTTACTTTCTTTCTATCCATTTCAATCAGTTATACAGTTATACTTGATTGTTTTGGCATGTGAGTCTTCTTTTTTTTCTTTTTTTTATACTTAAGTGCATTTTACGGTATAATAAAATGTGTGAGATCATATGACAAACTATATTTTGAGAGTAAGAAAGTGGAGACGATCACAATCAGTGTGTTCTGTGATCAACGGTGTAAATTCACAATACTGCATTATACTTAAAAATCAGTACTATTAAGATGAAGAAAGTGGAGACGATCACAATCAGTGTGTTCTCTGATCAACGGTATAAATTCACAATACTACATACTATATTATACTTAAAAATCAGTACTATTAAGATGCAACAGATAATCAACAGGAGGTGAGATCATGTACCCTCATTTCCCTCAAAGTTCAACTGTCCTTCAAACATTTACCAATAATAATCTGGTTCCCGTTAGTGACCTAGCAAATATGATGTTGAAGCCACCAACTAGAAAAGTAACAAACTTGAACGCAAATAGCAAACGATTAACTCATTTGCAACCAGTACGATCATTGTAGCCATACATTTTGTTATAATGACATGAGTGATGAGTGAAGATAATTTGGTTCGTATGGAACTGGTGCTAAGTCATTAAATTCCGTCACAAAAAATCGCTACAAGGACCTTCGTAAGGCACCCTACCCCACAACTTTTAATAAGGTCTCATCATAAATATATTTTCATGAAAGAGTCAAGTGAGCAAATATGACATGTATTATTGTTACATTTTGTAGCACCATAATAGATAACCATTCATATTTAAAAAAGCTGATTTCTTTTACTAGCAAACTAAGTTATTTAATATATAATCTCCATCTTCTGAAAGAGGATTCTAAACCATTAATGATTGATCACAATTGATCATAACATAATAGTAGAGGAAATGCATCATAAAAGCAGTGGTCATGGGTTCAATCCCCCATCTGATCCCCCATGTTTCATTAATTACAGGTTATGCAATTTATCTCGTCCGTGTTGACTGGAATTGGTCGGTGGAGAGTCGCCAGAAGGTTGGTTTTATCCTTTTAAGTATATGTTCATATGGATTTAACTTTCGTTAATAACAAAAGATTTATACACAGCTAAGAGTTTAGAATTTGACTAAGCACGCAAAATCTTTTTTTTCTTCCTTACAATATTAGTCATACAAACTAACTTAGCTTGTCATGTATAATCACTATTCAACACGAGTAGTTTGGAAATTAACACACATACAAAATCAACATCAATAATTACTCATTTGCATAATTTTCGAAGATTTATTTATATTTAATATTATATTATATTATATTGAATCAACAAATATTAAAATGAATAGTAATTATTATTGTACTATATGTTATTTTGCCAAACGTGAGGGTACCATTTGCTACAATTTGACTTATTTTTGTCCTGGTTACATAATTTTCTTGACAACAAAATAACAACCTTGCCATTTTAGTGTGGGTACCATCATCATCATACCAATATTATTAATTGTATCCATTTTTATTTTTACTTTTCACCCTTTTTAGTTTAACCAAAAGCACACAAATTTATTAAGTTGTTTCCTTAATTATCTTTTTGGTTCGAGTTATCATCTATAAGCCAATAAACGTTACAAAGCACATATACTTTATACATTGCTCGGGCCTATTAAAGATACTTTTTTTCTCCTTTTTACCATCTCATACCCCGTCCCACCTATCTAATCAATCACATCATATTTTTTCTTTTTACTTTCTGTCACTTACCCCCCCCCCCCCCCCCCCCCCCCCCCTCTTTCTAATTCCTACCCCTAATTAGTCTAAAACTGAAACTGGTTCTGAACTGGACTGGGACCGATCATAGAAAAGACTGGACTGGAAAAGGACTGGACTTGGCCCGGGGTATGTGAAAGAATTTAGGGGTACGGCTTTGTGTCTTGATCTTCATTTATCGGATCATCGGCCTATTCTTCTTAGAGATATTCCTACTGATTTTGGTCCGATTCCATTTCGTTTTTATCATTCTTGGTTTAAGTGGGATGGGTTTGATGCCATGGTGGAGAATGCATGGAATTCTTTTTCACATTCGGATTCAAATAGATTGATTCGGTTCAAGAAAAAACTCCAAGATTTGAAGCAGATTATCCGTCTTTGGGTTAAAGATAAGAAGTTGCAACAATCTAGTGTTGTTAATTCCATCAATGAGGAGATGATAGTTATTGATAAGAATTTGGACAGTGGGATTGTTTCTGATGAGTTATTATTGAAAAGAATGGAGTTAAAGCGACAACTTCAAGATATTAAGCAGATGGAAGATAAGGACTATGTTCAGCAATCGAAAATTAAATGGGCGATAGAGGGGGATGAAAATTCTAAATTCTTTCATGGAATAATAAATAAGAGGCGTTCTCAATTGTCGATTCGTGGTATTTTTGTTGATGGCGATTGGATTACTGATCCGGGGATGATTAAAGATGCATTCAAAAATCATTTTGCTTCTCGTTTTAAACAACTTGCTCGTGGTCGTTTAAAGCTAAATATCTCGTTTCCTAATCGTTTATCTGCAGATCAAATGGCTGATATGGATCGAGCTGTTTCCAGGGATGAGATTCATGATGCAGTTTGGAATTGTGGTGAGAATAAATCTCCTGGTCCAGACGGGTTCACGTTTGAATTCTTTAGGAGATATTGGAGATTCATTGGTCCTGAATTTTGTTCAGCTGTGGAATATTTTTTTGAAAGTGGTACTTTTCCGAAGGGAAGTAATGCGTCATTTATAGCTTTGATCCCAAAAGTTTCGGATGCGAAATTTGTTACTGACTTTAGGCCGATAAGCTTAATCGGTTGTGTATACAAAGTTGTTACGAAGATTCTTGCTAATCGTTTGGCTACGGTTATTTCGGAACTTGTTTCTGACACTCAATCTGCATTTGTTGCTAATAGACAAATTTTAGATGGACCTTTCATCTTAAATGAGTTACTAACCTGGTGCAAAAGGAAAAAGAAACAAACATTGATTTTTAAATCCGATTTTGCTAAGGCGTATGATTCGGTTCGTTGGGATTATCATCTTGAAGTTTTACAAGCATTTGGCTTCGGTCCTAACTGGTGCAAGTGGATTCGAGGCACTTTTAGTTCTGCAATGGCTTCGATCTTGGTTAATGGGTGTCCTACTTCTGAATTCCCTTTCTTGTGTGGTTTAAAACAAGGTGATCCTTTGGCGCCGTTTCTATTCATTCTTATCATGGAGTCTTTCCATATTTCCTTTTCTAGAGCTATTAGTGATGGTGTCTTCAAAGGGATTCAGATTCACGGGTCAATGAATATTTCTCATCTCTTCTACGCTGACGATGCCGTTTTCATAGGGGAATGGTCTGTTTCCAATATGGAAAATCTAATTAGAATTCTTCATTGTTTCTTTCTTGCTTCGGGTTTGAAAATTAACATTCAAAAGAGCCAAGTCTCGGGTGTAGGTGTCCCTCGAAATCTTGTACTTCAGGGTGCGTCATTGATTGGTTGTGCTGTTATGCAAACACCTTTTAGGTATCTTGGAGTGATGGTTGGCGATTCTATGTCTCGGAAATCTGCTTGGGCTAATACGATTCATAAGTTACATTCTAGGTTATCCAAGTGGAAGGTTAAAACTCTCTCTATTGGTGGTAGATTGACTCTCTTAAAATCGGTTCTTGGTGCTTCTCCTTTATATAATATGTCAATCTATAAAGTCCCTAAAGGAGTATTGAATGAAATGGAATCGATTCGAAGTAAGTTTTTTAACGGTGCAGATCCTTCGAAAAGAAAGATTACTTGGGTAGCTTAGGATAAAGTTTTGGCGTCCAAGAAAAATGGCGGTCTTGGTGTGTCTAGCTTTCACGCGTTGAATCGTGCTTTACTTTTAAAGTGGGTGTGGCAATTTATTACTCAAGATGGGTCACTTTGGTATCGTGTGGCACCCCGCGATTTCGACGTAATTATAAACGTAATTAGCACGCATTTCTAAGCTAATTCCCTACTTTGAGTGAATTCACAACACATTTTAGAGGTAAGTCTATCAAAGCCCAACTAGTTAATACGCGTAGTATTACTTATTTTTAATTAGTTTACTTACGTACGAAACAATTTGGAACAAACGCGACAAAAATATACGACTGTTGGTGAACTAAGTTATTCAACAAAACGAAATTTATTAAATAACATTTTTTAATATTAAATATTATGTTAATAATATTTACAAAGAATTTTATAACGTAAAAATGTTTATTTCGTAAACTGAAACGAAACTAAGTTGAAATTTTATAAATTTAACTAAATTATTTCCCTAAAATATTCCAACCAAAAATATAAACAAAAACGTATTTAAATATTTATCATTTAAAATATTATAACATTTAATAATCGGGGAAACAAACACCACACGGAACGCAACCACGGGGGACGAAAAAGGGAAACAAAACCCCATCCCCATCCCCACCTTTCTTTCATTCTCATTTCACTTTCTCTCTCTCTTCCTCTCTTTTCTCTCTAAACTACCACCATACCTCCACCACCTTAATCCACCACCAAACGACCTTAAATCTTGAAGCTCATTTAGAGAAAAACGATCACCACGCAACGATCTACATTTCCACCTTTTCAGATTCTCACCGCGTAAACTCGTAAGTTTCCGACAAAACACAAAGACACTCCGATTTCGTTTATTTTTACACAAATGTTGTTCCTATAAGCTTAAAATGTCCAAATAAGGGTTGGGTAAAAGATTTGGACCAAATAGTGGCCGGAAAACTCGTTTTCGACTCAAAATCCGGCGAACAGACGTAAGTTTTGCTAGTGTGCCAAAAACAGTGCTAGCGACACTAGCTAAGTATCGCTATGTCAAGTGTCGCCCCTATAGCGACACTACTTAAGTGTCGCTGAATTACTTAAATCAGATCTATCCTAGCGACACTACCTTAGTGACGCAAAAATTGAGAAGTGTCGCCTATAGCGACACTAATCTAGTATCGCCAATCAATTGAAAATCAGAAATCTAGCGACACTCACCAAGTGTCACCTAACAAGTGACGTCTATAGCGACACTCACCCAGTGTCGCCTAACTAGTGTCGCATTGTGACACCCATCAAATTAGGACTAGTTATTAGATCCTAATCATCTAGTAGTACATATAATTAGTGCTATGTTTTAGGCTAATTGTATGTATCAATATGTATATTGTTATATATATATCAGTACGCGATTTGTTTAAATCGTGCATTTTCAAATCGGTCGAATTCCGATTCATCTATACAGCGTTGGTGAAAACAAGTATTAAGTAATATATAATTATTATTTAATACAACTCATTATTTATTACATATTATTTCGATAATATTTCAAAAGAAACTCGTATCGTCTAAAACAATCATACGCAACCAAAAATGAGTGAAACGCGTTCGATAATCAAAACCAACCAAAGTTATATTTTTATAACTCATTAACAAGTATTTTGATAAAATACTTCAACTCAAAAATATCGAAAGCTTATTCGTTATTTAAAAACGTATATATAATACATAACGTCTAAATATACATTTAAACGATCGGGTAAACGAACACGGATATAATACCAATTATTTGAGACAAAATATAACAAAAATCCACCTCCTTTTTGACTTGGAAAAAATCAGCCAAACAAGATCCATGAAACATGGATCTTGTTCTTGACTTTAACCACCACCATCATCTCATCTTTCTTCATTCAATCACCAACTCAATCTCTCTCATTCTCTCTCTAATCTCTGATCTTTCTCTCTCTAAAATCAGCCACTTTCACCACCATAATCCACCATCAAAACCTCTTCGGATCATCAAGTCGATTGAAGCAAAAACGATCACGAGAACGCGAGCTACGCTTCCACCTTTTCGGATTCTTCATTCGATCATTGTAAGAATCCCGACACTTTCGTAAAATACTTGTATTATGTTTATATAGATGATATATTGTTCATACAACTTGTTAATGTCCAAATCTAAATCTTAAAAACGTTTTTCATAAGTATGTATGTATGACAGATTCTGTCTCTCAAAAACAGTCCCACAAAATCGTTAATATCTCGAGCTCTTAGATGAGTTAGACAACCAATTTTTTTTAAAAGTTGCGTATTGAAAAGAGCTACAACTTTCGTGTTTTACACTTTTTCCATATCTGTACGGATTTAAGTATAGAAGCTGATCTTTGAATGTTACTCGTTTCCGAACCAAATCCGACTACCTTTCATGTTGATTTTTGTTAAAAATAGCAGATGAACTTATAAAATTACCATAAAGTGCAGATTTACACTAGACCCATAGGGGAACATCTGTGATTTTTGGTGGGTCTTTATTTGGACTAAAAACTGTAGAAAACGAGAGGGTTGTTGAGTCAAAAATCTGGAGATTATAACTAACAGGGGCAACACGATTATAACTAACAGGGGCAACACGATTATAACTAACAGGGGCAACACGATTATAACTAACAGTGGCAACACGATTATAACTAACAGGGGCAACAAGATTATAACTAACAGTGGCAACACGATTATAACTAACAGGGGCAACAAGATTATAACTAACAGGGGCAACAAGATTATAACTAACAGGGGCAACAAGATTATAACTAACAGGGGCAACAAGATTATAACTAACAGGGGCAACAAGATTATAACTAGAAGTGGTAACAACTAGTAATCACGTAAGACAACAACACAACAACACATGACCTATACGAATACTAAACACTTCAAATACACTTTACAAGTATTTCATTTCAACATTTCAATAATAACGTTTTGAGATTATTATTACAATTAATCACCAACGAGCCGTATACGATTTTCACAACTTTAAACATAAACATTAACCAAAGTATTTGGACATAACTAGTTGAGGGAACAACTAGCATAGATGGTCTGTAAAGTCATCTAATCAAATAAAACCTTGCGCGTCTAAGACGCCCTGCAGGTTTCAGTCGATTGAACGACATCATTTGTCTTGTAAACCATCATTTGTGCTTGATAGCATCTCATTAGGCTCAGGTGAGTCTCATAGCCCCTTTTTAAATACTTTTACCTAGGGGTGTGATTGCATTGCTCTGTTTTGTTTTACAATATGAACGCAAGTACCATCAAATCAAATACTACATGAGTTATTTTCACTAATCATTTTAAAGCCCTCCATCAGCATAGTTTGGTAATACGTAGTAGCGTGAATATTAGTATATGGTACCATATAGGTTTGACCAGCCTCATCCGGGTTAGCACGCACTAACTGGTAAAACGGATGTATTAATATTTGTGAAGACGAGTGTTGATTAGGCACTCGTAGGAGGCACCTCGATCAGGATACCTTAAATGTGGACCTGACATCTCAAGTTAAGCTCAGACTATGTGCTCATGGCTGTATAACTTTTATTTTGCTTAATTGCATTTTAAATTCAATTATCATTAAATCTTGCGGTTCATACAAATATGTGTTGACATACAAACCTGTGAGCTCACCAGCGTTTCGCTGACCCATTTTAGCATGTATCACATGTACTCATCAGCAGTAGGTCTGCCACTCAAGATGTCCATTAGCTCGAGTCACATTCAGACATCAAGAGATTGTCATGCATTACTATATTTTGTATAAATTAGTTATGCCATAGAATCTCTATCATTCGAACTCAAGGGCTTTTGTAAACTATATTATAACGGTGTAAAACCTTTATTTTATCAATGTATTTGTAAACGACGCATGTAGTGGTCGTTCATTATGTAATCTTGTGTGCTTTGTATATTGATTAGTCGCGCCACGAACCGACCCGCTTCCGCATCATAATTTGGGGGTGCAACAGATTGGTATCAGAGCCTAAGGTTATAGTGAACTAGGTTGCATTTAGTGGGCCTAGACTATGACCGTTAGGCAGTATTCCTCATTAGGTATAACTGGTTCAGTGATCACGTCATACGAGTTTAATTTAACATAACGTAGCTAACTATGTACAATTAAACGAAGTTGATGTGAAATCTGAAAGGGGTTATGCTGAACAGGAATGCATTAGTTGACTCTGACCACGAGAGAAACCGTGACTAATACTTGATTAGTGTTAGACACACATTAGGCTATTATGTGATATAGGCGTATATACATACATAGGCCTCATTTATGTGCTACCTTATAGGCTATTATATATTGAAGATATATGATTAAGTCCCACTCGTGTATTATCTTCTAAGCTATTATATATATCGAATATATATAGATCACACACGATAATACACTCGTTAGCACTCTCACTACCAAAGACGACAAGTACAAATTACTTTCGTCTCTCTCTTTTATACACACATAACATCTCACAACACAATTCCGCTGTACCATCGTATGTTCGCGAGGAGTATATCATTTCGTATTTCCTCCATCATTCTATTTCCTTAGAATCACAAATGGAACTTATTGTTTGAAGGACTATAGGCTCCATACGTAAAACCATACCCCACCCACTCGCAACTCGCATCTAGTATGCAACTCTGTTGTTTGTCAAATGTGATTATCACTGGTGTCATTGTATATTACCCCATAAATATATATATGCATATGTGATGTATCATGTTTTGGTGCAAACAACTCATCCACTCTCTTTGCTTTTGTCAGAATCATGCCGCCAAAGAGGAATGGTTTCAGTCAAGCTGAACTCAATGCTGCGGTTACCCGTGCTGTAGCCGAAGCCATGGCTGCTCGAGACGCTCAAAGGAATGAAGAGACAGTTAATGCCACTCCTACTCCTGTTATCAAACCTTGTTCCTACAAGGATTTTCTCAGCTGCAAACCATTGTATTTCAAGGGCACAGAAGGTGCCATTGGCCTGATCAGATGGATTGAAAGAATGGAATCTGTCTTCAGTCTCTGTAACTGTGCTGAAGATAGTAAGGTCAAGTTTGATGCTTACACCTTTCAAGAAGGTGCACTAACGTGGTGGAACACCCACGCAAACTCTATTGGCGTCGAGATCGCAAACCGACTTCCTTGGCCTGAATTGAAGAAAAAGCTAAGGGAGAAGTACTGTCGCGAGGAAGAACTACACCGACTGGAAGTGGAGTTCTGGCATCTGGCGGTACAAGGGAACGATATTGCTGGGTACACCACCAAGTTCCAGCAATTTGCTCTGTTGTGCCCAGGTTTGGTTGATACGGAAGGAAAAAGTATCAAGAAGTACATCCGCGGACTTCCAGAGAATATCCAGGGAAATGTCGCCTCAGCGCAACCAACCACCCTTGATAGAGCTATCGAAATTGCTCATGAACTCATGGCCATGGTTGTCAGCCGTGAGACATCTGCTCCATCTTCTGGTAACAACAACAAGAGAAAGTGGTCTGGGAACACCACTCAAAACCAATCATCATCAAAGAGGTCTGAGTCTGATAAGACCCTCAACACTGGTTCTGGTTTCAACAAGGGTTACACTGGAAATAAACCCTACTGTTCAAAGTGCCGCCGTCATCATGATGGTCCTTGCAGCACACCTTGTGGAAAATGTCAAAGGTATGGACATTTGACCAAAGACTGTAGGTCTACTACCGTCAACACCAACAACACCACCAGCCAACCAAAGTCCTGCTATGAGTGTGGAGAAACTGGGCACTTTAGGAATGATTGCCCAAAGCTGAAGAACAAGGGTAACAACTCTGCGAAGGGAAGAGCTTTCGTTCTGAATTCAGGAGAGGCCCGTCAAGACCCGAATGTGGTCTCGGGTACGTTTCTTCTCAACGATCTTACTGCTTCTGTTCTGTTTGATTCTGGTGCTGATAGGAGCTTCATATCTGATGAGTTTAGTCAATTGCTTAACATTGCCCCTATTGCCTTAGATGCTAAGTACATTGTAGAATTAGCTAATGGCAAGTTAATTGAGGCTGACAGTGTAATACCAAATTGCACTTTAAATCTATCTGATGAAATCTTCTCTATTGACCTTATACCCGTTGAGATTGGAAGTTTCGACATCATTATTGGAATGGATTGGTTATCCAAGCACCGAGCTGAAATTGTCTGCTACGACAAATTCGTCCGTATACCTCTTGTCACCGGTAGTACTCTAATCATACAAGGGAAGACCGGTAGGACGAGACTGAATATCGTATCCTGCATGAAAACTCGCAAGTACCTTAGGAAAGGGTACCAGGCGATCCTCGCACATGTCTTGGAGAAAAAGTCGGAAGAGAAACGACTTGAGGATGTGCCCATTGTTAGAGATTTTCCAGAAGTCTTTCCCGAAGACTTACCTGGCCTTCCACCACCGAGACAAGTTGAGTTCTCGATTGATCTCGTACCCGGGGCAGCACCCGTTGCACGAGCACCATATCGTTTAGCCCCTTCAGAACTTCAGGAGTTGTCTACTCAGTTGCAGGAACTCCTGGATAAGGGATTCATTAGACCAAGTTCTTCACCATGGGGAGCCCCGGTTCTGTTTGTGAAAAAGAAAGACGGTTCATTCAGAATGTGTATCGACTATAGAGAGTTGAACAAATTGACCGTCAAGAACCGTTACCCACTACCTCGCATTGATGACATGTTCGACCAACTTCAAGGGTCAAGTTTCTACTCGAAGATAGATCTAAGATCAGGTTATCATCAGTTACGAGTTCATGACATCGACATCCCAAAGACTGCTTTCCGAACTCGCTATGGACATTACGAGTTCCAAGTGATGCCATTTGAAATGACTAACGCACATGCTGTATTCATGGATCTTATGAACCGAGTGTGCAAACCATATCTCGACAAGTTTGTCATTGTTTTCATCGATGACATTCTTATTTACTCGCGCAATGAGCAAGAGCACGCGCAGCATCTCAAAGTCATTCTAGAGCTTCTTAGACACGAAGAGTTATTTGCTAAATTCTCCAAGTGTGAGTTCTGGATGAAAACCGTTCAGTTCCTTGGTCATGTGATTGATAGTCAAGGAATTCACGTAGATCCATCAAAAATTGAGGCTATCAAGTGCTGGCAAGCACCGACGACGCCGACCAAAGTACGCCAATTCTTAGGACTGGCAGGTTATTATAGGCGTTTCATTGAGAATTTCTCCAAAATAGCTCAACCTCTCACAATACTGACTCAGAAGGAAAAGAAGTTCGATTGGACTGATAAACAAGAGTCAGCATTTCAGTTATTGAAGCAAAAGCTTTGCAGTGCACCAATTCTATCTTTACCCGAAGGCAACGAAGATTTCGTGGTATACTGCGATGCCTCACACCAAGGTCTTGGTTGCGTGTTGATGCAACGAGACAAGGTTATTGCCTACGCCTCCCGACAACTCAAAGTTCACGAGAAGAACTACACAACTCATGATCTCGAATTAGGAGCCGTAGTGTTCGCTCTCAAGATCTGGAGACACTATCTGTATGGCACAAAATGTACCATCTTCACCGATCACAAAAGCCTCCAGCATATATTCGATCAGAAGGATCTCAATATGAGGCAACGTCGCTGGGTCGAGTTACTCACCGACTATGATTGTGAAATCAAGTATCATCCAGGGAAGGCAAATGTGGTTGCCGATGCCCTAAGTCGCAAAGAGCGCACAAAACCACTTCGAGTCCGAGCCCTTAGCATAACTATCCATAATGATCTCATCATTCAAATTCTCACTGCTCAACTCGAAGCATTGAAACCTGAAAACATCAAGGAGGAAGCCTTGCGAAATATGGAGAATCAATTTGAAACCAAACCCAATGGGGTCAAATACTTCGCAAATCGAATCTGGTTACCTAAGTTTGGGAATCTTCGAGACTTGGTGATGGATGAAGCTCACAAGTCCAAATATTCTATACATCCTGGATCTGACAAGATGTATCATGGCATCAAGGGATCATACTGGTGGCCAAACATGAAAGCAGAGATTGCCACGTATGTCAGCAAGTGCCTCACATGTTCAAAAGTTAAAGCTGAATATCAGAAGCCCACCGGTTTGCTACAACAACCGGACATTCCAGAATGGAAATGGGAGCAAATCGCTATGGATTTCATCACTAAACTCCCAAGAACAGCTAGCGGTTGCGACACCATTTGGGTAATCGTAGACCGGCTCACCAAATCAGCTCATTTTATCGCCATCAAGGAGACTGACAAAATGGAACGTCTCACACGAATCTATTTGAAGGAGATCGTATCCCGACACGGCGTTCCAATCTCAATTATCTCTGATAGAGACAGCCGATTCACATATAACTTTTGGCAATCATTGCAAAAGTCATTGGGTACTCGTTTAGATATGAGTACAGCCTATCATCCACAAACCGATGGCCAAAGTGAAAGAACCATCCAAACACTAGAAGATATGCTACGCGCCTGTGTAGTTGATTTCGGTGCAAATTGGGAGCATCATTTGCCTTTGTGCGAATTCTCATACAACAACAGCTACCACACCAGCATCAAGGCTGCACCTTTCGAGGCACTGTACGGTCGTAAGTGCCGGTCGCCTATCTGTTGGACTGAAGTTGGAGACAGCCAACTGACTGGTCCTGAAATTATTCATGAAACCACCGAGAAGATCGTTGGTATCCAACAACGGTTGAAAGCCGCACGTGATCGTCAGAAGAGTTATGCTGACGTGAGACGCAAGCATCTCGAGTTCCAGGTTGGGGATCGAGTATTGCTCAAAGTATCACCTTGGAAAGGTGTCATCCGTTTTGGTAAACGTGGGAAGTTAAACCCTAGATATATCGGACCTTTTGAGATCCTTGAAAGGATTGGTCCAGTCGCATATCGATTGCAGCTACCTCCAGAGCTCAGTAGCGTGCATCCCACATTTCACATTTCTAACCTGAAGAAATGTATGTCCGATGAGACACTCATTATTCCTCTAGATGAGATTCAAATCGATGATAAACTTCATTTTATCGAGACACCGGTGGAGATCATGGACCGTGAGGTCAAACAACTTAAGCAAAATCGTATCCCAATTGTCAAAGTTCGGTGAAATTCGCGGCGTGTTCCGAAATTCACCTGGGAACGGGAAGACCAGATGCGACACAAGTATCCGCATTTACTTTCGGACTCCACTCACACGCCAACACAAAGCTGAATTTCGGGACGAAATTATCTTAAGAAGGGGAGAATGTGACACCCATCAAATTAGGACTAGTTATTAGATCCTAATCATCTAGTAGTACATATAATTAGTGCTATGTTTTAGGCTAATTGTACGTATCAATATGTATATTGTTATATATATATCAGTACGCGATTTGTTTAAATCGTGCATTTTCAAATCGGCCGAATTCCGATTCATCTATACGGCGTTGGTGAAAACAAGTATTAAGTAATATAGAATTATTATTTAATACAACTCATTATTTATTACATATTATTTCGATAATATTTCAAAAGAAACTCGTATCGTCTAAAACAATCATACGCAACCAAAAATGAGTGAAACGCGTTCGATAATCAAAACCAACCAAAGTTATATTTTTATAACTCATTAACAAGTATTTTGATAAAATACTTCAACTCAAAAATATCGAAAGCTTATTCGTTATTTAAAAACGTATATATAATACATAACGTCTAAATATACATTTAAACGATCGGGTAAACGAACACGGATATAATACCAATTATTTGAGACAAAATATAACAAAAATCCACCTCCTTTTTGACTTGGAAAAAATCAGCCAAACAAGATCCATGAAACATGGATCTTGTTCTTGACTTTAACCACCACCATCATCTCATCTTTCTTCATTCAATCACCAACTCAATCTCTCTCATTCTCTCTCTAATCTCTGATCTTTCTCTCTCTAAAATCAGCCACTTTCACCACCATAATCCACCATCAAAACCTCTTCGGATCATCAAGTCGATTGAAGCAAAAACGATCACGAGAACGCGAGCTACGCTTCCACCTTTTCGGATTCTTCATTCGATCATTGTAAGAATCCCGACACTTTCGTAAAATACTTGTATTATATTTATATAGATGATATATTGTTCATACAACTTTTTAATGTCCAAATCTAAATCTTAAAAACGTTTTTCATAAGTATGTATGTATGACAGATTCTGTCTCTCAAAAACAATCCCACAAAATCGTTAATATCTCGAGCTCTAAGATGAGTTAGACAACCAATTTTTTTTAAAAAGTTGCGTATTGAAAAGAGCTACAACTTTCGTGTTTTACACTTTTTCCAGATCTGTACGGATTTAAGTATAGAAGCTGATCTTTGAATGTTACTCGTTTCCGAACCAAATCCGACTACCTTTCATGTTGATTTTTGTTAAAAATAGCAGATGAACTTATAAAATTACCATAAAGTGCAGATTTACACTAGACCCATAGGGGAACATCTGTGATTTTTGGTGGGTCTTTATTTGGACTAAAAAGTGTAGAAAACGAGAGGGTTGTTGAGTCAAAAATATGGAGATTATAACTAACAGGGGCAACACGATTATAACTAACAGGGGCAACACGATTATAACTAACAGGGGCAACACGATTATAACTAAAAGGGGCAAAACGATTATAACTAACAGGGGCAACAAGATTATAACTAACAGGGGCAACACGATTATAACTAACAGGGGCAACAAGATTATAACTAACAGGGGCAACACGATTATAACTAACAGGGGCAACAAGATTATAACTAACAGGGGCAACAAGATTATAACTAGAAGTGGTAACAACTAGTAATCACGTAAGACAACAACACAACAACACATGACCTATACGAATACTAAACACTTCAAATACACTTTACAAGTATTTCATTTCAACATTTCAATAATAACATTTTGAGATTATTATTACAATTAATCACCAACGAGCCGTATACAATTTTCACAACTTTAAACATAAACATTAACCAAAGTATTTGGACATAACTAGTTGAGGGAACAACTAGCATAGATGGTCTGTAAAGTCATCTAATCAAATAAAACCTTGCGCGTCTAAGACGCCCTGCAGGTTTCAGTCGATTGAACGACATCATTTGTCTTGTAAACCATCATTTGTGCTTGATAGCATCTCATTAGGCTCAGGTGAGTCTCATAGCCCCTTTTTAAATACTTTTACCTAGGGGTGTGATTGCATTGCTCTGTTTTGTTTTACAATATGAACGCAAGTACCATCAAATCAAATACTACATGAGTTATTTTCACTAATCATTTAAAAGCCCTCCATCAGCATAGTTTGGTAATACGTAGTAGCGTGAATATTAGTATATGGTACCATATAGGTTTGACCAGCCTCATCCGGGTTAGCACGCACTAACTGGTAAAACGGATGTATTAATATTTGTGAAGACGAGTGTTGATTAGGCACTCGTAGGAGGCACCTCGATCAGGATACCTTAAATGTGGACCTGACATCTCAAGTTAAGCTCAGACTATGTGCTCATGGCTGTATAACTTTTATTTTGCTTAATTGCATTTTAAATTCAATTATCATTAAATATTGCGGTTCATATAAATATGTGTTGACATACAAACCTGTGAGCTCACCAGCGTTTCGCTGACCCATTTTAGCATGTATCACATGTACTCATCAGCAGTAGGTCTGCCACTCAAGATGTCCATTAGCTCGAGTCACATTCAGACATCAAGAGATTGTCATGCATTACTATATTTTGTATAAATTAGTTATGCCATAGAATCTCTATCATTCGAACTCAAGGGCTTTTGTAAACTATATTATAACGGTGTAAAACCTTTATTTTATCAATGTATTTGTAAACGACGCATGTAGTGGTCGTTCATTATGTAATCTTGTGTGCTTTGTATATTGATTAGTCGCGCCACGAACCGACCCGCTTCCGCATCATAATTTGGGGGTGCGACACGCATATAGCGACACTAGCCAAGTGTCGCAAAAAACAGTTTGTTGAAAAACAATGATTTCACTAAGTGTTGAACTTAACCAGAAACGGATATTTACATACAACACGATACATGAACTATGCAAACATAACAAACACACTTACATTATTGAAATTTTGATTTCAAACTATCACCAACGAGTCGTATACATTTTCACAACTATGAAATACAAGCGTAAACGTTAAACAAATCCTTTGGACATAATTTAGATGTACAAACACTAGCATGGATGGTCAAACTAAGACATCCGCGTATTTATGCTTATAACCTCATATGTTCAGGACGTTAAGGACTTTACCCGGGCTTAGGCTTTGCTAGCACTCGAACATACTTAACTCAACAGGTGAGTTCACAGCCCCACTTTTAACTGTTTTACCGCTTGGGGTGAGAAACATAGTCAACTGCTTATTTAATTGCCATAACTGCTTTTACTACATGGATGTGTACCTGTTTACTCGAACGATTAAAGTACTTTGAACTGTCGAACTATTATAAAAACTTGTGTTTATGAAATAATATTTTCATATTACAAACGACTGTAAACATTGTAAACTTATTTAGTATACCGGAGAACGACCGGTACTTTTTATGTAAAACGCTGGAGAACGACCAGCAACGCAATTTAGTGCCAGAGAACTACTGGCCAAGTAGACGGAAGAATGACCCATGCGTTTTGGATGGGAGAACGACCCATGCGTATTTGACCGGAGAACGACCGGTACTGTGTTTCGCTGGAGAACGACCAGCAGTATTTGGACGGGAGAACGACCCGTGCGTATTTGACCGGAGAACGACCGGTACTGTTTGTAAAATGCTGGAGAAGGACCAGCAACGTGTTTTAAACTGTGTTATGGGTAACATCCCACGTAAATCAAAACTTTGGGCAAACAACCCACTAAACTTATACTTGTGATAATACTCCACAAAACATTACTCGACTGTTATGGCAATAACTATTTGTGAACATATTCAGTTTAACAACTGTGCTTACAAACTTGATTCAACTATTGCATACATAAAACCTGTGAATTCACTCAACCTCGTTGTTGACTTTTACTATGTTTTTCAGGGAATTAGCTGCGCATGTAAGAACCGCCTGCACACATGAAACTTAGGCGACCCGTGAAGCTTTAGGATGCCAACTTTTGACAACTGAATTTCTTTCATATAACTAAAACTGTTTAGTCATATTTACGAAATCTACTTTTGTAACTTAAATACTTTTACATACAATTCGATGAATCGTAAACTTTGTAACTAATACTTTTGGCATCTTAATATACGTTTGGTTGTAATCATATGCTCTGATACGTATGCATGTACAATGTAAATGTGGCATCCCCAGCTTATATCAATGCTTCCGCTAAACGAATTTGGGGGTGCGACATATCGTGTCATTCAATCTTTGTACGGATCTTCTTTTGAGTTTCATCCTGTTAATCAGCCATCCATTTGGTGTTCTATTTTACCTGAGACGCATCTGTTGAGATCTAAAGGTTTTGACTTTGTCTCTCACTGTAAGAAACGTGTCGGGGATGGCCATAACACTCGGTTCTGGTTTGATTCTTGGGTTTTAGAGCAGCCTCTTTGTATAAGATTCCCGCGGATTTTTGCTTTAGAGACGGATAAAGAGGCTTCGGTTGCTTCCAAGTTGGGTGCTTCTTCGATAGATATTTCTTTTCGTAGATCGGTTCGGGATGGAGTTGAGCGGCAACAGTGGATTGATCTAAATTCTGTTTCAGGTTCGGTTAATCTTTCCTCTTCTACGGATAGATGGTTCTGTGATCTGAATGGGGATGGTGCGTTTTATGTCAAAGAAATTCGATCTATTTTAGACGACATTTTTCTTCCTTCTGTTGCTGATTCTACAAGGTGGGTGAAATATATTCCGATCAAGATTAATATTTTTGCTTGGCGAGCTCGTCTTGATCGTCTTCCGACTACATGTAATCTTGCTAGTAGAGGAGTTGTTTTAGATTCTTATTTATGTCCTTTGTGTGGCTTGGTTCCTGAGGATATTCAGCATGTCTTGTTCCGGTGTGATACGTCTATGCTTATTTTTCGTAGGATTTGTCGATGGTGGGATCTAGATTGGTATGATTTATCGCCTTTTTCATATTGGAATAACTGGTTCTCTTCTATTCGGTTATCTTCTAAGATCAAGCTTATTTTCGAAGGTGTGTTCTATGTTGCTTGGTGGCATATTTGGATGTTCAGGAACCAAACAGTTTTTGCAGCATCTCCTCCGAGATGTTCGGTTCTCTTTGATGATATAGTTTCATGTTTTTACTTGTAATAGTTCTTTTTCTTGGGAGAGCTGGATAAAAAACCCTAATTTGATTTCTTTGTAATGTTTCGTTTAGCTTCTTGCTAGCTTGTTAATAAAAGTTGCTGTTAAAAAAAAATCTCTAGTAAAATAACCTTTATGAGAATTAGACAATTTTCCTAAATTTTCCTAAATTTTAGCAATTTGATAGAATTAGACAATTTGATTAGCTAATTGAATATTTGATGATATCATCATGTGATTCTTATATATAATTTATTTAAGATAAGATTAACAGTGTTTCATGACATACAATGTAAAATAAAATTACTCGTAGTAATTTACGGATAAAAAGCTGATGGTTTCCGAATATCATAACTACAGATAAGAGCACCATTTATTTATATACTCCGTAATATATAGTCCTTGATCCTGGTGACGCATGTGCATTTGTCGAGTACAAAAGGTCAAAAACCAATTTATTATTGTAGTTTAACTTTCTTAATGGTTTTTCCAATTCACGTTCAACTGTTTGTATCCGTGTACATAAAAAAGGCTAAAACATAAAAATCAATGTCGTTACACATATTGATAGAAATTAAGTTATAAATAATTAGGAAATAGATAAACATCAATTATAAATAATAATATAAACAGGAAGTAACAATAAATATGAAATCTTTTTTGTGCTTGGCCGTTAGTACTAAGTACTAACATTACTTCACTTTTTTTAACTTATATGTCACGAGGAAAGCTTCATAGTTGATGGAATACTCGGAAGTCATATCATCCCCACGGGACTAATTGGATTATTATCCATGTGTCGCTTAGTAATCATAAGAAAACACTATTCAACTAGTCATATAACTCAAATCAAATCATGTTCTATCTAGCACGAGTAGTGGCATGATGTTATGTTTGGTGTTAAAGTTCAACTCAAATTTAACACCGAATAAGATATTTGGAGTAGTAGTTTGTGTTGCACTGTTAAAAGGTGTCCACAAAATATATTACGTAGTATATGTTGTGACTTCTTCGTAGAATCAAAGGAAAGAAAACAAAAAAAGGATAAATTCATTAACTCAACATTTGCAGCCCAAGGCTAGTCTTTAGCGCCGGTGAGGATTGGTTAATGCCAGACTCCCAATGTTAAAGGCCTTTAACTTCGAGAAAACGAGACGACTCTGCATGCTTTTAAAAAAAGAAGATAAAAATTGAAAAAATAATGTAAAATAATACTTTGGCATGATAGAAATGATGCAAAATTGCAATATGGTTAAAACTATAACTATCAAAAAATTGAACGGACATATAAGTAGTTTAAAATTAAGGTAGGCGATTTATATACCATGAAAAGGGATGCAAGTATCAATAGAGCAAAATCGTAACAAATCTAAATATTAATAAAAGAAAACTTGTCCTAAACAAATTTATTGAAAAATTGAGAGCTATTAACCAATCAAATACTTTTATTTCATTCTACTTCTAATTAACCAATCAAATTTCTTTATTTGCCTAAAAGTTATCTTTTAAAAATAAATCCTAAATCAATTAAATATATCATATTACCAACCAAAAATTAAAATACGAATAAAAAAAATATAAAATATCTATGGTTGACGAGAGCTGGATAACATTTGCAATTCAAGTTCATTCATAACTCTATAATATAATAATTAAATATTAATAATATATACTAATACAAATAATAAAGGATAAAACTAATAAATTATAAAAATAGTATTATTAAAACCTCAATTACAAATTGTAGTAGTTGTAACAGTTATAAGTTGCTAAGTTTCACCTTTTACTTTTTTAAAATATGAAGCTTTCAGTTTTTTGTTTTCGTTTTAAACAGTCATATTATAATTCAGATACAATTTGTGAAAATTAATGCATTAAAAAATACTCAGGAATATAAATTTTATAACTTGAGCTTATTTCCAGTTACTCCATACCACTTACATTACATTTAAGTATTAACGAATGACAAGGTTGACATATCTTATTAATCCCTCTTAAAAAGTTAGAAAAATTCTATTTAAAACTTTCTATCTAAAACAAATATAGAATATACACTAAGGTAAAAAATAAAAATACTACACAATTAAATATGATTGGGGATCATAGGGGAAGGGGTTATTTGAGGAGAAGGAGGAGAAGATATATTTGTGATCATTGGATGATCTTTTGGGTTGAATCAATGGTTATAATAGATGACAATTTTGTAATTACTTTAAAAAATAATATTATTAGTTAACAAAAAAAAAAAAAAAAAAACATAACATTAAATTTCACCCCACACCCCTTCCACTATTTAAATTTTTACATTTTAACCTCTCCACTTTATTTTCTTTCCCCTCCTACCTTCTTCTTCCCCCAACCCCACCTAACACCACCCCAACCACCTGCTGCCACCACCTGGCTGCCGCCAGCCACTGCCGGCCGTTGACCGCCGCCACCCGCCGGAAAATTTTTTTTTTTTCAAAAATTTTTTTTTTTTATTATTTTTTTAATTTTAAAATATTTTTTTTCATTTTTTTTCCAATTTTTTTTTACACATTATCACTTTGTACTGCATTTTATAATTTTTATTGCATTTTGTATATTTTGTTTAGTAGATATTTTTCATTTTTTACTGCATTTTTGTATTTTACACATTATTCTTTTGATGATTTTACTGCATTTTAATTATACACCTCGATCTAATATATATTGTTTGTTTTCTATTGCATTTTAAGTTATACATAATATATTTTGTACTACATTTTGTTAAAATTACACTGCATTTTATTATTATTACTGCATTTTGCATATATTTCATATATTTCATATATTACGTATTGTTTATTTTTTTACTGCATTTTATATTATACATACAATCCATTTTTACTGCATTTTGTATGAAAGTATAATACATACTGCTGTTTTTACTGCATTTTGCATATATTTATTTAGTACACATTGTTCGCTTTTTACTGCATTTTATATTATACATAATCTATTTGTACTGCATTTTGTTATTTTTACTGCATTTTGTTATCTTTGTTGCATTTTATATTATACATAATCTATTTGTACTTTTTGTTATTTTTACAGCATTTTTCAAATATTTCGTTTATTATATATTGTTTGTTAATCACTGCATTTTGTATTATACATATTATCAATTTGTACTGCATTTTGTATTAAAGTATACTACATATTGTTGTTTTTACTGCATTTTGCATATATTTCATTTAGGACATATTGTTCTCTTTTTACTGCATTTTATATTATATATATTATCCATTTGTACGATATTTTGTTGATGTCGGGTATAGAATATGCGATAAAATATATAAAAGTTTTAGTTAATTAACAATAAGATACAAAATGCAGTGAAAAAACCTATAGTTTTATTCAAAATGCAGTAGGAAAAGGAATACTATATATAATTAAAAAATTTTTGAAAAAAACAAATTTAGAAAAAAAAAAATTCCGGCGGGTGGTGGCGGCCCATTAAATATTGTTATTGCTTATTTATATTTATATGAGGGGTTAATATTGGTTTAATCCTCAAAGTTTCACATTTTTTTGGTTTTAACCACTCAAGCTTTTTTTCTAAGCTCGAAGTTTCAAAATTTTGGTGGTTTAAGCCTAAAGTTTGATTATACTTAATATTTGATAGTTTAATCCCTAAAGTTTATCTCTTATAATGATTTGGCTCTTTTAAGTATTCCTATTTTAATCATCTAACTTCTAAAAAAATTAATGGTTTAAACCTTTGAACGGTTAAATCAATAAGTCAATACAAACTTGAAGGGTTAAATCATGATAAAAAAACTTGAGTAGTTAAAACGAAAAAACTGAAACTTTGAGAATAAAACAATTATTAACCCTTATATGAGTATTACATATTAACAACGACAAATTTAAAGCTCGATATGATCTCATAAAAAATTTGTGTGTAACATTAAAATAAATGAACAATAGTTTGATTCGACATTCATTCATGTATATATACGGATTTAGCAATAAATATATTTGTTTTGAACAAATTATATTTTTATAGTTTATTATGAAAGTATTAAGATCTCTGTAGTTAGTTAACTTTTGTTTATTAAAAAAGAAAAAACTTATATTATATGTAAAGATATAGCTAAGTATGATAAAAGGTAAGAAATGAAAAAAAAAAAAAAATCTTATAATAGGTAATATGGTAAAAGCAAATGAATTGAGTTAAACATTAGTATTCATCAAAATTTGGGACATCTTATCGATATGTTTGCACTGAATACCCGTGTTTATACACGGGTTTAAAATCTAATCTAAATATTAATAAAAGAAAACCTTCTCTATTGAAATTTTGTGAAAATTTGAGATCAATTAACCAATTAAATGCTTTGTGAAAATTTTTACTTTTAACTTTAAGATTAAATTATGTTTTGTATAAAAAATTTATATCAAAATTCTTAGGATTGTGTGCTCTTTAATATGAGAATGTTTTTTTTTTAATATGTGATACACATCATAAATAATTTAGTGTGTATCACACATAAAATGCTGTAATACACAACTTTAATTTGTGTATCATATATTTTATTAATTTTTTAATGATCTAATATTAAAGAGAATAAAATTTTATTAATTTTGGCATAATTTTATTTGCAAAACGTGTACATATGTTGAATTTAAAGGCGAAAAAAGTCGTTACTACGTACGGTTCTTACGATAAGAAATGATTCTACAATAACCTTCCCCTATGAGATAATTAGACTTAATAAAAATACAATGAAGATGGTTTGCTTTGACATCCCGTGTTTACACACGGATCTAAAATCTAGTATATAATAATAATAATATAATAATGTGTATGTGTATATGTGACAATATTACATGATCGTTGATCACGATGCATAAATGATTGAGCTAGGGGGGGCATAAATGCTTGTGTTTTGTTTTATGTTGTTCGTGGTTTGTTGTAGTTTTTTCTCTCAATTTTACTCCTTGTAATATTGAGCTAGGGGGCTCTCTTCTTGTGGTCTATTTCAATGTGTTTCTGTATTGGTGACTTTGTTTTGGTTTTATTCTTTTAATGGTATATTGTCTGTTTGTTTAAAAAAAAACGATGCATAAATGATTGACGTTTGGTTTGTGTGTATGAATAATCAACCCTAATAACATGCTTGGTGCTTTAGTGACCACGTATGTATAAACTACAAGGTGTGACGTGTATAGGTTTATTACCTTGAGGGCTAACTTGATAAATTTAATTTCACTTACAGCGCAATTAAATGAAATTAAGTTAATTAAATAAATGGTCCCTTGACTTAAGCTTAAATTTCAACTTGACAACCCTAACTACAACTTCCTATGAATATACATAGCTACATATGATAATGCATTAACCCTTCTGATCAATCCACATAGCAACTCCTCAATTTATCTTGATATTTTAAAGAATCTATCTTGAGTTTATCATTAGAACATGATTCATCAGAATTTGAAATTCTCACAAATAGGGCCGGAGCTAGGATATTTCATATATGAAGGCAAACATTTTTTTTTCCTTCTTTTTTCTATCATTTGGGGGGGGGGGGGGGGGGGGGGGGGGTCAAAACTCCAAAACTGTCACTAATAATTTTTTCCACAATTCTAGATTTTTAGAGGGGGCAACTGCCCCCATGCCCCCCCTCTAGCTCCGCCCTGCTCACAAGAGTAATAATTATTTTTAGTAGAGTTTGCTTGTGGATGAATTGGTTGAATGATATACATATGTCCATTATGGGAAATGCTAACGACAGCCCTTAGGGCTGTCAATAAGACACGTGTAACGCATTTATTAAACTCAAAGTTTCCTTATTTATCCAAAATTATAATTAATACAGCTATGATTTACATTAAATTAATTGAAACTTTCCTTTTATTGGTGATGTATTAATTGAAAATCTTTGATTATAAAGGAAACTTCTTGTTCAATAAATGCATTATATGTGTCTTATTGACAGCCCTAAGGGCTGTCATTAGCATTTCCCGTCCATTAAAATATATATTTGTAATGGAAAATGAACAATCAAGATATATACATAATTAAGTAAAACATTTAGAAGAAAAAAAGAATACTTAAACTTATAAAATGCATACAAAATGATATAATATGAGGAAATTAAGAAAAGTGACAAAGTTCAATGAAAGATGCGATGTCAAAACAAATTTATATCTAACATATATCATTTTCATAGTTTACTTTAAAAGAAACACATATACAAAATATGAGCAAATTACGTAATAGTACTATAGTAGCAAAGTATGATCGATTCGCTTTGTATATGTATGCATTTACAAACTAAATGTTACGTTTGTAGAAATCCCCTAGCAAAGCGAGGGTCAGTTAATACCTCATTTCAATTCAAAAGGCAAGTAATATACTATTATACTAGAATGTTTTTTTCCTAGTTCTTGTCTTAAACACACACATATAAGATTTCAGTTAGGTCGGCAATGTATCCACCATCATTTTTTTATAATATCACTTAAACTCTGCAATAAGAGCTTGTTAATACAAATAAGTCATGCATAATATTCGTCGATTAATAAATTAATGGTTAATATATCATTAGCCTTTCGATTAATGTGTAACTCTAATTATTTTCTCACATAACATTTAAAACTATATATATTTAATCGTAATAAATAGCAATCGCCAACCGGATTTCTTAAAAAAATTTAAAATGTTACATGTTTTTGAATACCACAAAACACAATATTTTGAATATTTTTTTTAAAAAATTGAATAATGAATATGATACTTATGAGATCTTAATAACTAGTTTTTAGTTCTCTATAAAAAAATGTGATTATTTAGGATTATTGTTATCGTATTTGAAAAATCACGTAACAATAAAAATAGGTAAAATGGTTACGAAAATAGATCTATCGTGTAACTATCTATAACTTCAACAACTGAATTCGAGTTTTACATATTCGATGCCAAAATTTTTATCAATTCGATATAATGTTAATTATGTTGAGAAATTAAATTAAATAAGAAATACACAACTAAACAGTGGCCAATGTGAATTAAAATAAAGTTAAGGTCGTCTCAATTAAATTCATTAAGCATAAGTACAGGGACCGTTTTTGTAATTTAATAAAAGAAAGAAGAAAGCAAAATAGAGCTCATATTGTACAAGCCTTTCTAAACCCTCACTCAGTTCTCTGTTGCAATGGGGGTTTTAGGAATCACAAATAGAAGATATATAAACAAATTATTACAAATTAAAAACAGAATTCACCTAAATTATTCATGTAATTATCTACAAAAAAGAGAAATATCATCGAATTACAGGAAGAATGATTCGATTTTGCCAGTTTTGATCGTCGGAGCTGGTCCAGTTGGACTTGTTCTTTCTGTTCTTCTCACCAAATTAGGTATAATTTTGCTATAAACATGCATTTCTTAATTTACTGTTTATATTATATGTATGTATCTATGCTGATACATAATGAAATTAAAGGTGCAATTGTTGATATGAATAATTTTCAGTTCATATCCCGAGTATTTTTAATTGTGCTGATTAATGTATATAATTATTGCTTATTTGTTTATATATGAAGATGAAGATATATATCTGTGTGTGTGCGTGCGTATATATACATACATGGAATCAGTGGCGGTACTACGGTGGGCAGCCGCCCCCACCAAATTTTTACGGGTCGAGAAAAATTTTGTAGGTTTCGGTTTATTTTGCATATTACTCCCGTAAGTAATAAATAAAAAACAGTTTCAATAAAATAAATGTTAGCTTGTTTACTTTCGTGGTTGGGATGTGGGCTTGGTATTCAAGAGGTTCAAAGTTCAATCCCTTGTTATGACATTAGTTTTAATTTTTTTTTCCCATTTATGTTTTACTAATTCTTTCTTACTATTTTTTTCATTGTATATATGCAATACTTTTTTATATCAACATATTTGTTAAATTATATATCTTAATAATTACTTTTTTTTTTCCTTTCCTTCGTAATCTAAGTATGATAATGTTTTACACTTTTACTATTGTTAAACATAAGCATGTATGATTTAGAATTTACTATCAATTGCTACTTATATGAGTATATGTTATATGTTGTCTATGTAATTAAAATTTTGAATTTGATGTTGAACCAAATTCACTTTGGTTCAACTAACATAGTTTTGATTAAAGCAAAAAAATTAAGTTGATGACCCAGATCCAACGTATACTATTAAAGTTTGCCCCCGTTCGAAATTTTTTCTGGTACCGCCCCTGCATGGAATTAGAGATTAGAGATACATTTGATTGTGTGAATCCTATTCACTTCCTATGTTGAGCTTTCTGTTGCCCATTAATGTATGCTGGAAAATGGTGAATCTCGATTTGATCTGTGGTTAAATCAATATATAGATATATATATAATTTAGAATAACAGTTGATCTGTAATAAGGTATGTGAGTTTTGAAATTTTATACATGTGACGAATATTTGAGGCTTGTGTAACACTTCTGTATGCTGTTGTATATGGGTGGCACCTTTTTCCTGGTTGGTAGAAAATCGTTGTTCCTGTCATGATAAAAATGCTTTTCATCTGTATACTACAATTATTATTATTAAATGAAAGACGGGGATTGTAGCCGTTTGATGGCGTTCATTTTGTTCATTAGTACACGGGGGATCAAAGGCTTGAAAATTGGAATTCCTTTTCAGTTAACGAACTACTACTAAATTGCCTTGTGCGTTCTTTGTTTTGATCTTTTATTAGGTGTCAAGTGTGCAGTTTTGGAAAGAAGTATGACCTTCTCCAAACATCCACAAGCACATTTTATCAACAATAGGTCTATGGAGGTTTGTGGTTATGTTGATCAAGCAGTGAAATAGTTAGTTAAAGAAGTTGAAGGATCATTAAACATGTGTGACGTTGTCTTGATGTAGATTAACTTGTCAGGTGTTTCGCAAATTAGATGACTTAGCACAAGAGATTCAACGGTTTCAACCACCTGTAGAACTTTGGAGGAAGTTCATATACTGCACATCATTGACTGGTTCCACTATAGGATCAGTAGACCATATGCAAACACAAGGTAGCGTTTTCTGAGCAACTATATTTCCTAACAACAATTTGTCAATTTTGCAGCTTATTGAGGTATTGATATTATATTTCTGTTAATATAGGGGTGATTTTTACTTGTTAGAAATTAAATATTTGGTCGGCCCATATATCACAACATAACACGTTTTCGTCACTTTGAATTATTATATTTGTTCATATGTCCATTGTGCTCATGTTTGAGTAGTTTTATGCCTACCAGTCCAACATTATGGCTACACGCTTAACATAATAACATGCTAACATGTTCTGACATATTTACCTTTAACGAATCATTTGAGGGGATAAAGTGGTAAATAGTTAATTTTGCTGGGTACCCATATATCCCATATATCACAACTGTATGCAACAGGTGTTTCGGACATTAAATACAGTGGGCTGTGGGTAAGTATATAATTTTGGTGGGTACCAAACCCATTCTCACACACACACACAAAACAAAAAAAGGTGGATAATTACCTATTTTTTATAGATATTTTTATTAAAGCTAACACCCAAATTACTTGAAGCTAGACAAGAAGTGTTTCAAGATAACCTGACCCCAGTACAAAATTACCCTTTTTTTTACCTGTAACTCAGCCTGCCTCTACTTTTTAGCATTGTGATTCCTCAAGTGCTAATTGTTCTCTCGTATGCAGATTTTGACCAGATTGTGAGTCCGGTATCTGTGGCTCATTTCTCACAGTACAAACTCAACGCATTACTACTTAAGCAACTGGAAACCATTGGATTCAATATTCATAGTCAAGAGGGTTGGGATCATAGACCCCCGGGGGAAAAGGAGATACTGATGGGACACAGTTGTCTATCAGTTGAAGAAACTGATAGTTTTATTAATGCAACCGCAACATTTGTGAAGGATGGGAAGCAGATGAATAAACAAATTCCCTGTAGCTTTTTAGTTGGTGCAGATGGTGCGGGAAGTACAGTGAGAAATCTGATTGGGATAAAACTGAGAGGTGAAAAAGACATTCAAAAGCTTGTTAGCGTCCATTTTCTTAGCCATGAGCTTGGGAAGTACTTGATGTATGAAAAACCTGGAATGTTATTTTTTATTTTTAATCCTGGAGCCATTGGAGTTCTTGTTGCTCATGATTTACAGCAAGGAGAATTTGTATTACAGGTCCTGAATTCGAGTTCCTTAAATTTATTTTCTTTCTAGTTCTTATAGTAGTGAAAGTAACCATGGGAAAAAAGGTTTATATTTCTTAATATTATCTTGTAGATGCCGTTCTATCCACCACAGCATAAGTTTGAGGATTTTACATCTGAGGTACTTATCTTTCCTTGTTAAAATTGTTTATTGGTGCATGAAAAAGAGGCTTCATCTATGAAACAGTGCACAAAGTGGGATAAAGTTGGTGTCACAACCTTTCAATTAAGAACATGATATAGCTTCATTGGATTTAATGAGCATGTGATAGCAACTCTTTCTGAGTTTTGATAAACTTTTCGTAGACGTGTAAGAGATTAATCTTTAACTTGGTTGGGCGAGAGCTGTCAGACATAAATGTGGTAGACATAAAGCCATGGGTGATGCATGCTGAAGTTGCTGAGAAGTATCTTGCCTGTCAGAACCGGATAATACTTGCTGGTGATGCTGCTCATCGGTTTCCTCCAGCTGGTGGTTTTGGTATGTTGCATCTTTTTTTGTAAAAAGATGGGATATATATCTTGCAACTATGATGCAATCAGTTGGGTGGGAACCTGTTAAAAATGCCTTGCATCATATTAGAAAGTCCCAGTTCAATTCCGAAGTCTGACTTCCCATTAGTTTGGAGTGCAGCCTCTGGTAGGTCTAGAGTGTAAGGGTTCACAATCTAACCTTAGCGTGGTACTGTTCCTGGAACCGGCCCTGAAAGGGTTCTTGAAATTGCATCCTCTGGTTTTAACCGGTCCTCAAATCCAAAAACAAAGCTACGGTGACCAGTCAAAACTTGAAAAATACAATTCTTTTTCCTAATTCTCGTGTAACTTTTTATTTGTATTGTTCAAGTATATGTAGTTAATTATTTTAAAATATTTCATTGAGGTTTGGCTAAAAGGAAATCGTCTATTACAAGTAATATTGAAATGGCTGAAATAATACAAATTTGATATATTAAAACTTGCATTGAGAAAGTATACCAAATTTTTTATAAAGTCAAATAAAATATAATATAAAAAATCAAATAACACCATTAAGTTATAACGAACACTGTCCCAGTTATGACCCTTATCATGGTTCTCGTACTGGGCCTGGGCCAGGGACTGTTGGGATTAGGCCTGCCAGTACTATGCCCAGGATCGCTGTAAGCTGTTGTGTGCGTCAAGTTTAGACTCTAGAGTATGTTGCAGTTCTTCCTAGTATAGGAATACGTCAGTATTGCAGTCTATTAATATTGCTATAAGGCTAGGAACTTTGATTGTCCTCGTGTAATTTCTAATATGGTTCCCCATAAATTTATTCATTTATGTACATCAGTTGAATATAAGCCCTTCCAATTTTTTCATAATTTAGTGTTACGGATGGTGGGCTTATGAGTAATGCCACAGCCACAGGTGGACATATCATTTGATAAGTTTTTGATTGTTGCAGGGATGAATACCGGAATTCAAGATGCTCATAACCTTGCATGGAAACTGGCTGCAGTTGTCAAGGGCATCGCTCCAATGTCGATTCTTCCCACTTATGAAATGGAGCGTAGGCCGGTACTATGTTACTTTTAGTTCATATGTTTTTGCACCCCCCTGCCTCCTTTCAAAGTTGCAATATATGACTTAACGCACCTCAAGTAGTTAAATGTCAAACAACTTAAATATGTTCACTAAATAGATGTAAAGGGACTTTGTGGATTGATATTAATACCACTAGCTTATACCCCGCCCTGTGCGGGATTGGGTAGTGGTGGTGTTGTTGTTGTAGCTTACTTGTAATGATCATAATAGGCAGTCAGATAATCTTAACCAAGAACCTTGCCATATAAGTGGAGGTGGACACTCTGACCCATTTACTTATGGGTGGGTCGATGTGGGTTATTTTAACCTCGGAAATGTGACACGTATATATATATATAATTTTTAGCTATAAGGGAACGGGGTAATTGGATTGAAAGTCACTCCTCAAAGTGTACTTTAAATGCATTCAACCTCCTTTAGTATTATCATTATACCTTTTATTCAAAAGATTTAGAATATTACTTTTAGTAATATTATTTTATGTTAGTTATATCAATGCATTAGTTATTTATGATCCGTTTCGACATGAACCTGTTAACCAACTTGTCCACCTTGCCACCTCCGTATAAAAGGAACGTGTTACAATTTCCATGGAAAGATGGAGTATTGTCACCCTTCTAATATTATGAGTATAGAAACTAAAACCTGAACATGATCCGACTGGCAGATTGCACTCTTCAATACTGATCTCAGCATCCAAAATTTTGAAGCAGCAATGGCAGTTCCTGCTGCACTTGGTCTTGATCCAACTATTGCAAATTCAGGTGACACTACAAAACTTATATATTCAATTTTTTATCTTTTACTCGCGGATTTTGCTTTGTTCTCGAACCCGTGATTCACTCATTATATTGCTCTTTTCCGTTTTTGGTGGTTTGTAGTACATCAAGCTATTAATAACACAATTGGTACAATCTTGCCATCGGCTGTACAGAAGACTCTGCTAGACGGAATTTTCAGCTTAGGGCGTGCACAGCTCTCAGATTTTGTTTTGAACGAAAAAAATCCTCTTGGATCCTCTAGACTTGCTAAAGTAAGGCGCATTTTTGAAGAAGGAAAGAGCCTTCAATTACAGTTCCCTGCAGAAGATCTGGGATTCAGGTATGACCTCAATTGTCATTTTCATGGAAATAGCTGAACATGGTGCATTATCTCTCAAGATCTGCCACATTCTCTCTTATTTTGTAATTAGAATTATTAGTCAAATAATGTAACTTTTGTTATCAATCTGATAGACTAATTATTCATTTTTAAATGAATAATTTAAATGGTAGGCTATGTAAAATTAGAGAAGAAATTTTTGACCCAGTTTAAATCAATGGGTTGAATCAGGTTTTGTATCATCTCACTAATGGGTGGTAAAATTAGAAAAGATTAGCTAATAAGGAAATGGGTCGAATAGGTCAAAAGTCGCCCTAAAGCATATTTTCTTTTCATAAATCCTCCCAAATAGTTTTATTATAAGACTAGATTATTAGTCAAATAATGTAACTTTCGTTATTAATTTGATAGACTAATTATTCATTTGGATAAAAGGCATTTCAGTTTAACCCAACTGACCTGGCCGTACCCAAAATAAAACCTGAAATGACCCATTATCCACCCGCTCAATTAGACACCTCAAGTCTTAGCATGTAGTTGATCGAACACCAATCTAAGTCTAACCTCTAGCTATTCATTAGGTATCGTGAAGGAGCTCTGGTGCCTGAAACCGACAGTGAGGGTGCACCAACTGAACCCGAACCACCAACTGGTCGTAGACGGGAGTATATTCCTTCAGCAGATCCAGGTTCAAGGTTGCCTCATATGAATATTAGGGTGCTCTCCGAAGTCACAAAAGAGGTATATCCCCATCATTTTCAAAAGTCAAAACTAGCCTAGAGGTGGCAAACTGGATCAGTTTGTAAGTTTTGGTACCTCGAGTTGACCTGAAAGTCTGAAACCTGTTCATTTATTTTTCCAAATAATAAGTGTCATTCATGATTACAAGTAACAAATTCTCTCAATAATCACACGATGCTGATATTAATAATTTAGGAGTTTTTGCATGGAAAATCGGAGTTTGACCATTTGAAATGTTTGGCCTGTTTTTTTAAGCCATCTCTTTACTGGTTTGATGTGTTAGAAATTAGAATTGCCACCTCTACTAAGGGCATGTTTAGGGCAGAGTTTATAAGAGCTTATGAAAGCTCAATACCACAAGCTTTTGAGTTTTGATTGCTCACAAAACTTTCAAGAGCGCATAGAAAACATAAGTTAGTTGAATTAGCTTTTGATAGTAGCGGGAGCTTATGAAGAAGTAATTTACTAAAATACCCCTAAAAGTAATTGTATTATAATTTTCACATGTCGAGTTTTATTTGTGTATGCTTTTATGTCATTTTACACTATAAGCTCCAACTATTTTATTAAATACATTCAACAAATTTTGCTTAAAATACCCAACTGTATAAAACTGATGTTTTTGTTGATATCCGATTTATATATAATGTATTATAGGCTACAATATCCACATTGGATCTGATCTCTGGAGACAAGATTGAGTTTCTTCTCATAATTGCACCAATAGACTCGTCATATCGGTTAGCTAATGTTGCATTGAATGTTGCCAAAGAACACAACATCTTGGTTAAGGTATGCGTTATGTGGCCAGATGGTTCAGTGAATGCGGATTCAAGAACCAAGTCGTCATTGGCACCATGGGATAACTATGTAGATGTTGCTGAGTTAAGACAACCATCAAATTCGTCCTCATGGTGGGACATATGTAAAATGACACATAGGGGAGCCATTTTGGTTAGGCCTGATGATCATATCGCTTGGCGTGTGAAATCAGCAGTGGTTGGTGGTATTAGGGTAGAAATGGAAAGTGTTTTCTCAGCCATTGTAGGATCATAGAATAGTTGCGTTTAGTAGATGAGTATACTCCAAGTGTCGCAGAAATATTTGATTGATTGATTTTGTTTTGTTTTGAAGCCGATAAGGGTGAAGGGAGTTCAGTGTATATGCGCAAGTAAATAAATACATCTGCTCAATCAGAATATATGTCTTGATGTATGTTATGAACAAGCTGTTTTAACCCGCGCGTTGCGGCGGAGCGAAATTTTTGTACACTTTTAGGTGAATATATTATACACGCGTGTTGAATATAAAAAATTTAATATATCAAAAAATATATATATATATACTTACATTTGAATATATTCAACCATCAATACCGTTGTACGCATTATTAATTCTATTTGTTAAGTCTTCCCGTGACATTAGATTTTTTTTTTTTTTTTTTTTTTTGGTGACTCATTTATACTAAGGTAGTAGTGTAACTTGGGATCAAACAAAATTACATAATAGTGTAACTTGAGATCAACCGGTTTACCATTTTATTCAAAGCAATTGTAAATAGTGATAAAAACAAATTGACACTTACGTTAAATAAAACGTACACATCCCAACAATGAATTCCCATTGTCTGAACCTTCTCATAATTATATTTTATATCCTTTTTCTATTAAAAAACTGTAAATAGTGATTAAACAAAAATGGCACTTGAAATAAAATGCATTGAACTGTACTTTTTTTGTTAAATTTAATCAATCGATTAATTAAAAACAAAACATTGAGTGTTGAAAAATTTATGTAAGGCAAAGTATAAACGATCTACGAAACATAAACTTCAATTTTATTTTTGAACGAAAAATAACTGAAGTGTTCTTTTATGATTATGTATATATATATGAATTACATTTATTACTAAATTATAATATGGGTTTATTGTATCGTTAAGTATTAAACTATAGACTTTTTAATATTTCTATAAGAAAGTTTACATACAATAGACGATATTTACAAATTCAATACATACAATAGAAGTTTTCAAAGTTCGATTTTATACAATAGTAAAAAGTGTAAATTTTTATATATAGCGAAACAATAAACCCTTATAATATTTAGTCATCTAGAATTTAATGTAATATTAAAATTATCTAACTTTATAATGAAAGAAAAAGAAAATAACAATAAAAAAATTATATTTTCTACTATTCATATAATAGTAACATACATTACCATTCCTGGTAAATGTATGTTCTATCAATATCAATGTGGATATATAAATATGATCTTTTATGATCTATCCCATTTGATATTTTCTTTTGATTACCTATTGAGCACATATGATTTTGTATTCATTCATTTGTTATCAGTATTTCAATAAGTTATTGTTCCTTAATACTTCATGCTTTACACATTTCCACTTGATTAAGAAACACCTTAAGTGTATCCTAATACCATTAGCTGCCAGGTAAAAGCCAGTTTGAATAGCTGCTGCAACCTTAAACCAAACTAGTTTCAACCTCTTCATCAGTCCACTTTGATATTGTCAAATTGAGGGCAGGAGCCATCACATATCCACATGTATGACAGATGATGGGTTTTTTGGCCATATTGGCCATCACATGCATCATGAATCCACTTTTTGACAGAGTCTTGGGCTAGTCATAAGTGTCATCACATGCATGACACATGATGGACTTTTTTTTTTATCATTTTAGGCACTTTGGACCTTAAATAGAAAACCCCAAAAAGTGTCAAGAAAACACCTGATCTTTGTCCAAAGTTTGTAAATGGGTTGATAAGATCATAAGAATTTGTGCAAATGGGTGAAAGTTGAAGTAATAATTAAAAGACATCTTCTGCAAGCATATCCAAATGCATTTTAATGGCCAATTTTTTTACTGATAAAGAAACAAATACATAATTATGAAGAATTAAGAAGAAATACTTGTTTAACTATAACATTTGAATACCGAAACCAGAAACCAATTAGTAAATCTGATCTGAAAATATAGCAAGTAATAGTGAACCAATGCATTGGGGAGAGAATAGATTATCAGAAACATAAAAGAAATGGTTTTATATTTCAATCTTGTCAAAGTTACAAAATATCCCAAAAACAATCAATCTTTCACATTCAAACAACAAACAATTGCTAAGTAGTCACACACTAACAAAAGAATTAGGGGTTTCTGCTCTGTTCTGCTTTCTATATAACAGCAAATACAAATCACTAACAAAAAATTATTAACCTTCGTGGCTCTAACCTACTAAATTAACTTTACAATACTTACATCATCATCAAATACCAAAAGTTAAAAGCAATTCTCTCACATTATTATGCAGTTGCATTTAGATTCTAGCTTAGGTGGTTTCGTATTCTCTTTATTATTTGAATAAACAATACGGGTTTTTGATAAATCAGTTACCTCACCAACGTTCAGTCTGTTAGGATTTATCATGGTGTCTTTCTCCATTATTTTGTTCTTCCTCTTTTTTTGGGATTTTGACAACGGTTTGCTTGTTTTTTTGGCTTGAACCTCTTTGGGACCCGAGTAACCTTTAGCGACAGCTGGAATAAGTGGAAAAGAGATATTGTTATCAGGAAGATCAGGTGGGACTGTTTTCTCAATGGCTAGAGTTGCAGCTTCATAGGCCAAGTTTTGAACTATTGAGCTGCAAAAGAGTATTGTGTCGGTCGCTTCTTCTAGTGTAAGACTTCTTCCCTTCGTTCCTCCTTGGCCTTCAACCAAAACCATTGATTCCTCTGACATGACAAAAGTTCATGTTAGTGTGAACAATAAATGTAACGTTGACCGCGCATACATGTCATTTAATAACAGATAAGGGAATCTTGTGGACTAAACTAATTGCATCAATAAGAAGCGGAAATGGGAAGAAAGGTAATTCTAAGTCTGAGATTTCCACATAAAGAGATGAAACGTTGCAGTTTTTATGAGATGAAAGGAGTAGTGATAAACTTTACATTAACCAGTTATACCAATTGTGATAAGATTACTAGTAGAGGTGGCAAATTCAAGCCATTTACTAATAAATGGGCCGGTTAGGGCTATTTTTAGATCTTCAACAGATCAAATGGTTTATACTAAAGGATCTAACTAAAAAGATAACGGTCAAAGGGGATCAAAGTCATCCGAAGTGTATACAAAATTACAAATGCATAACTTCTTCAGTCACTTTATTAAAATGGTCAGCTTCTTCTCATAATAATCTAGTTTCCGCAAAGTTATATATAGCGGATTATCTATTCATACAAACAAAACAAAACAAAACAAAATGTAAATCACATATTTGTCTGACCAATTACCCCGCCCGGCCGACATTTTCGCCAACTCTTGATACAAGGTTCCTGAATTCAGTCATGAACTTTTTGTGTAAAGGCTGGTTAATATGTCTATGTCTCATATATATATCATCTACAATATCCCAAACGAGAAGCGAGAATGTAAAAAAGGTTGTGATAACATAAAATTCAGAATACACTTACCCATAATGCTAGTTGAATGATTTGAGGAGTCACAATCTATGGCAGAAGCTGCTACATCTTTACCAAGTGAGGTAGAGACGTGAAGGTCCTCGAATTCTTCTATGCTGCTTTCTGAACATTGAGAAATATTACATTGAGAAGCAGAAGAAGATGAAGAACACGTGTGATCAAGTTCTCCTTCCGATATGGCATCCAACTGCACGTCGGCAAAATCAGTGTTCTCAACCCAAAGATTTAGACTTGAATCTTCTTCAATTGTACAAGTTGTTAAATCACTGGTATCCTTTCCCAAGTCTTCAACTTTCTCAAACGTGCATGTCGTTACTTTCTCAGACGTTGACGTAATTACAGAACTCGTATCCATTCCCAAGTCTTCAACTTTCTGTAATGAAGCCGGTTCATCATTATCTGACAATTCAGGTAACAGAAATTCCCTCGAATCAAGAGCCGTTTCTATGTTAGCGACACCTTCATTTTTAGCGAAAGTGTCGTTTTCACTTGGGTTATCTTGAGGTCCTTCAGATGCTGAGTCAGCAATATCTCTCTCCACGGGTACATTAGGTACCTCAAAAGAATCAAGTGTGCTTGTTCCAACACTAGAAGGATGGAAGGCAGGACTAGATGTTCCAGATACAGATGATACACTACGACGGTACTTTACATTCATGGGGTCATATTTGTAGTTTTCAATGTCGGATTTTCTGCTCAACTGACGCTGAAAACGAGGTCCATAGTCAACAGAAGAAGATGCGGACACACTCCCACGCCCTATTGAGCTTCTCATGCTATTTGTACTTGCTCTCACATATGACAGATCATCATACGAGATGCTACTGGCCGAAAAGTTTCCGCTTTGGATAACAGGCCGCCTTATACTAGTCGACCTTTTCAGCACTATTGAAATCCCTTCTCCTTCCAAAGAGTCAACCTTTGACTTTGGAGAGCCAACCTTTGACTTTGGAGAGCCAGCCTTTGACTTTTGAGAGTCAACAGTGTATTGAATTTCTTCACTCCCTTCATCACTATAACTTAAACTTGGTTGACTAATGACTTGATGGTAAACTTTTGTGGGTTGACATTCCTCTAACTGTGGCAGATAAAGAGAATTTGGAAAGTCGATCGCGTGTTGACTATCCTCTGGACGTTTACTCTCACCATCCTTGACTAATTCTTTCTGTTGCTCAGACTGTGATTTGCTCTCAGAAGTTAATTCTGAAGATTCAATTTTGACTAGGGTCATTTGACTTTCCATGTTGTGTTGACTTTCATCTGGACATGTACACTCACTATCCTTGACTAGATCTTTGTGTTGCTCAGAATGTCTTACGCTCTCAGAAGTTAGTTCTGAAGATTCAACTTTGACTAGGGTCATTTGAGGCTTCATTGTGTTGACTAATTCATAATTTTTATCTGAGATAGTTGACTCTTCTTGAGAACTCACCATAGCAACTGCGCTTGTCACCATATCACTGACGGTTAAAGCAGAAGTTGACTTCCGGCAATTTGGACAAAGTTGAATGTAATCTTCTGTTAGTGTTGTTACAGAGTAGCTACAACCACATCTTGAACAAGTTAACATATCCTTATTGCTATCATCTTCTGGGGAATCGTAACTCCCATTGAAACCATCTGAAACTTCAGCAGTTACAATATCACGTTGTGCAAGATTTTCAAAGCCATCTTCATATGGTGAAAATTCATGAGTTTCATCTTCTTCACCTTCATTCAAAGATTCAGGTTTCTCGAGCATGAATACTTCATCATCAATATTACAATCTGGGACCTTCGCATATCCGGAAGTTGCACCATCCTCGTTTGGATCATATTCTTCAATATCATGTGGGCCACTGGTACCTAGATCAGAACTTGCATTACTACTGGTTGTTACTGAAGAGTTCCAAGCAGGACTTGCTTTCCCAGGATAATAGTTCGAAGTAGGCACACTGGAGAGCAGTGGCCGGAACATATTTTGAGGACCTTTCCTAAGATCCTACACAAGAACATTAAAACAATAAAAATGTCATTTCCTTATTAGGTAATTTTGAACTAATCATTATCAATAAGGCTGCATGCACTGAAATAGAAACACTCTCTAATTGAATAGATAATTAAGTACCATTTGTCGAAGTGCCACGTCAAAAGATCTTTTTGGAGCAGAGCTAGAAGAAACAGATTTGATTGGCTTTTGGGAAGAAAGAGCTTTATTATTCCTAAAGCCACTCACTTTTTTAGAATTTAACCGTTCTGACCCATCAACAGGAACAGAAGGAAGAGATTCAACATCGTCTTCAGCAGAAGATGCGATCGAACCTTTACTATAAGCGCTAAATTTATCTCGATCATGACTATGTGATGAGCTGATGCTTCTAGAAGCAACTGGTGACATTGAATGTCTTCCATTTCTGGAAGCGGGTGAGGACCCACGTACATACGATGCGGGCCGATCAGCCAAAGAGGTCCTGAGATTCGGGGGTGCTTCAGTGGAAAACCCTGGAATGTTGGCCTGCCATGCCTTTACGTTTGGTGAAGCTGAGTGTCCGGGAATAACTCTTGCACCAGTGCTCATAGTACTAACAGAACTCGTGCTTAATCTCCTTGAAGTTGGCATAGAAGAGCGTCCAGGTGGGGTAGAAGGTTTACTCGACGGGGAAGATGGCCTTCTTAATCCAGTGGCGGGCCTTCGAGTAGGCGGTGGACTAGAACTAGGTACTGAAGAGGCTCGACCTCTTGGTTGAAATATGGGTTCACGAGATCGTGGAGATGGGCTCAAACGATTTGGACTTGCACTTCCTCTACTGCTTCTATGACTCTTCTCCATCTGTAATAAAGCATATAATATCCGCGTTAGAAAAGGTTATGACTAAATTTAAACATATCAGTGTGTATAAAACGGGTGTCGAAAAAGGTGTTTGGAAGTGCTGCTTTTTGAAGTCGTAATAATCAGATAAGCAGACGTTTGATAAGTTCTGTTAATATAATAAATTCATGGATGAAATGACCAGAAAGAACATTTTTTTTGCAAAAACAAAAGGAGGCACATTATGTCACATTGGAATCAAAGAAGTCTCTCAAATTAAGTTCACAAAAATGGGGTACATAGGTATCTTTATTTTATAGTTATATAATCACTTTTAGAGTTTTGGTGCAGCTAGAATGAAACCACTTTATCCAATATTACTTTACTTCTAAATAACCAGAAATCAGAAGCTATATCTATTCATCCATACATTAGAAACGGATAGAACGTAAATCCAAACACCCCTTAACCCTAATAAGTAGTATAAACTTAACCAGTATAACTGCCTTACCGTGGATGATCTGGAGATTGAAATGGGTTGAGCTCGAGGTCTACCCCTCTGTGGAAGATTAACTTGAGGTGTCTCATCATCCAATGAGGCAAATAAAGGGGTATCAGGAGGAGTTATCAACCTTCATACCCATAAAAAGAAATTAGTCTAAAAGCTAGCAAGACAGCAACTTTTAATAATGGAAGACGACGAATTAAATAACAAGCAAATAACTACAAACCATTCGTAATCGTTCTTTTCCTCTTCGACATTGAGAAGATCACTGCTTTCTCCTCGAGCAGGAACGTTCATACCAAGCTTGTGATCCGAAAAATGCCGCAACTTGGTCGCTGCAAATATGAAATTAGACAACAACAAAAAAACAGCACTTATCAGTTATCAAGCCATAGCATTTGAAAATCACATTTATATTTCTTTCCTACATGTAAACAAGGTTTCTACATATATATAAGCTAATTTAATCAATTTTTATATTAAAAAGTAGATTAATTTATACATAACATAAAGAAAAGCTTCAAATTTTACCAAACGTGTCCTCGAAATCATCGTTTGACTGCAACAAAAAAGTATCACTCTCTTTGCTCTGCACCTCATTAAATAAAGCAAGATCATCATCTCTGTCTTTATAAACTTCGAGACTACGCCCTCTCTTATGACTATCACCTCTCCGTTCCCTCCCCGGCGAAAATCTCATCCCCGGTGAAACCGGCATTTTCGCTACCAAACGCTTACAACAGTTAGTATCCCCAAATTCAATCCCATTCAAATAAAAGCACCATCCAATAAATAGCTTCCAGCTCCTGTAACCAAAACAACAAAATTAAAATGCATCAAATACTAAATCATTGTATGTTAACCCTAACATTATAACCAATTCAACTCCAACTTCAAATGCTGATGTCATCAACTCTCATAACTCAACATAAATCAACAATACATAGTATACTGCAACATAAATGAATAATAGATCAACTAGCAGTAAAATTGGTGAAATTAAAACCTAATTAAGTAAGACTTACAGGTAGGAAAGTCAAAATTGAAGGTGAAAAACGGAAATTGAGGAAACAGGAGAGGAATTGGAGTGTGATGGAAGTTATAAAACGGTGGAAGGTGGTTGGATCTGGTTGGAAATTGGGCGGATCAAAGGATGTATGTCGGTGGTTTTAAGTTAAAATAATAATATTATATTGTGAAATGTTGAAGTTATAAAAAAGTTGAAACCCTAATTTGAATGAATTGGGAGCACGTGAAGAGAGGTAAGAGGTGGAGTGTTGATGGAGAAATAAAATGGAAATAAAAATAAAAAGAAAAAAGAAAATGAGGAAGAAGAAGAAGAAGAAGAGTAGCTGTTGCTTTAGTTCTTTCTTTCATTTTTATGCCTGTTTCCCAGTTCACCATATTTGCTGTTGATTTTCTTTATTCCCTTTTTATTTATATTCTTATACTCCATAATATATAAAAATGATAATCAATCATATAATATGATAAATAATTATGTTTAGACAAATAATTTTTATTACCATTTCATTGTAATAATCCTGGTGATATCCTAAAGCTATCACAAGTGTTATCTTTTACTAATTTTCTCTTAGACCACTTCCAACCGTGGTTTCGTCACTTCGTTCATCAGTTGTGTCACATCAGCACATCCAAAATTGAGGAAAGACATACACAACGGTACCAACAATGGTTTCGTCACTTCAATTTTTTGGCCTCACATTTACCAATATACTTACATTTAGATACACTAAACAAAAAATAACAATACATTAAATAGAAGTTGGGACCCACCCTACACAAAATTTGTTTCATCGTTAAAACGAAGAAAGGGAAAGAGACGAAACAAAAAAGAAGGCAGTGCCAATGGTGACGAAAGCCATGGCTTCGTCGAGCCCCAACCGACGAATGCCAATGGCAGTCATCTTATACACAAATGAGAAGTGTTATCATCATTCCAAAAAAAGGTGAACATATTTGATTCACACTGACAACCGCGCTGAACTCCATTTTTATACAAGCTCGCCGCAATTTATTACATTGTATTTTGAGCCCATATTATATTTGAATATTATTCATTAATTAATTAATAAACACAATTTTTCAAGAATAAATAAGAAAATTAAAAGTTACACCATTCTTACATTTCACACTGTAAACTTGACCACCTTTGAACTATCACACCGATGACCACATCAAGGGCGAAGCAGTCACCCGAATATGGTCAATGATCATCTAGAGACATGCATTTCCGCTGCCTTCACTTTAATCATGTTTGTTATTAGGTGTCATCATGTTATTGAGTAAGATAATTGGTAACGATAAAAAGTAAGATGATATAAAAAAAATATAGGTATAAAACTGTTTAATATAGTGATATTTTTTTATTTTGGTAATAAAGATTCGTATTTGACTCCCAATACAACTAACTCCTTATAATATTTGTAACATCCTATTTTCGTAAGTTCTAAATGTTATTAGTTTATTAAAGCGTACATATAAATATGTGTTATATTAATTGAGTATGTGTATTACATATGTATATGTGTTATATTATTTGGTTTGTGTATAATTGAGAATACCTATATATATATATATATTCTTCATAATTATATGTGTATTAGAAGTAATATAGATTTGTGGGCTAGAAATGCAATAAAAGAAAAATGATGGGCCTGTTCACACTGAGATTGCGCCGCGACCAGAAGGGATCGCGCCGCGATTCGATCAGATACAGAAACGGGTTTTTAGTTCCAGTAGTTTCCAGCTTCGTCAATTACATTCAAAATACGAAAATTTCAATCAGAGCTTTAAGGATGGCGATTTCTTGAGTTTGGGAGTGATAACCATCATACTAGAGCTTGTTAGCATCATAATAAGAGCCTAATTACTTCCCTAATCACATATTAAGGTATGGTTAATGTATTTACTTGCAAAATCAGATTAGGGTTTGATTAGTTATGAAACCCTAAATATTGATTTTTGTTATATTAGTAGATTATTGGTATATAGATATTATATATATGCTAATAATCCATATGAAACGCCCGAATTTTTTTTTTTTTTTTTTACATAAACAATACACTTTCAGATTTATACTAATGATACCTGCACTTGTAATAATGCTACAATGGTCCCAGAATTAACAAACAAGGAAATTCCTGAAAAACAAGTGGTACCCGCCGGGTACCATCTTTACCCGCCGGGTAAACTGGTGGACCCGCCGGGTCACCTAGAGAACCCGCCGGTTTATTTAATATTTTGGTAACAGAAATTTTCTTCCGTTTAAAGGCTATAGCAGCCGCCGGGTCATGGTTTTAACCCGCCGGTTTGTTTTTGTTTGAAGAGTACCCGCCGGGTAAACCCCTGGCACAGCAGATCCTGAACCTGTTTTACTTATGTCCAAAATACATATTTCCAACGAGCATAACTTTTAACTCGAACATTATTGCGACCTGAAATTTGGTACACACTTTCACTATAACATAATCTAGCTTTCACTTTAAACACTTTCGCAATTTATTTCAAAATGACCAAAATGACCTTATATTCATTTTTCGACACTTTTAGTGAACTACTGATATTTTGTTCTACTCCAATTCGGGTCATACACTCTTGAGCACTTTTTCATCATGTAATAACAGACTTAAGGCATTTGACCAAAGTTTCATAACCCTAGCCATTCACCTTTTAATCCTTTGGATCAATTCCGATCCATTTTGACACTTTTATCCAAATATAACCCAATTAGACACCTTTTTGACCCATTCCCCTTTTTACCATACATTGACATCATAACCACTCTATTTCATCTATACTTGATTCCCTTAACTTATTTAACCATATGTACAATTTAAAATCAACCGGATTACTTAATTCTCACAAGATTTCTTCACATTAGACCATAATAATATTTACATCCATATATTTATGATTCCACAAGTTCAAAACACGTAATGATTCATCCCGACACTAGAGTTGACCTTCAAAGTCAACCATCCGACAAACTACACATATATTGTTTAACATTCAAAAACCTTAGTTTGAGGGCGTATTATACAAGTTCATCAAAACGATACTAAAAGAGAAGGCTTGCACTTACAACTTGCAAACCAATCCACGCTACTCTTTCTTGATTTCCTTATCCTTTCCTTTCGAAGTATTACCTACAATACATTTAGATGATACGGAGTAAGCATAAAATGCTTAGTGAATACATAGGAAATCAATTAAGCAATTCAATCACATATAAGTCTTTAGACTATCAAATAATAAATATAGATAGTAATAGATACCAATTGGATCCGCGGCCCATAAGATACAATTGTGCAAAGCACATATTTCGCATTAGATATTATTTCATGATCATAACCCTCCACTTCATCATCCAATTTCATAAACACAATAATAATAACAATAACATGATTATGTGAAATCTCTTGCTCGTAAACAAATCGAAATCACATAACCTTCACCTAATTGATCCACAATGTACTCACCTTAATCTTGGATGATGAATTCACCTAGCAAGGATACTTTGATTAGGTTTAATAATCACTAATCAAAGTTCTTAATTAATTGATTCTTATTAGCATAACCTATTCATACTTTCATCATCACAATTAACTACTTATTATGCTAGTAAACTCAATTCAAGAGGGTTTTAGCAAAACCCCAAAATTTCATCATAAACCCTACAATGATTTCATTGTTTTCATAAGTTAAGATGATCTCTAATAGTGATAATCATGTTAGAGATCACCAACTAATTCAATTCCATACTCTAATTCCCTCCAATTTTGTAACACCCCCGAAATTCACTGTTTTGCGGAAGCATAGTTTGGGGTGTTACTAATTAAATATCAAAGCACAAGATATACAGCAAACGACCTCTAAATGAGACGTTTTGTAAATTAGTTACATTCCATAGATATAATGTTTGAAAACTTAGTGTTTTCGTATACAAAATGTAGCTTCCCCTAGAGTCCACGCGTATAGCGGGAGATTCTATTACATAATCGTAATCTACAAAAGATAATGCTAAGAATCTCCGTTAATGCAGTTGTGTTGAAATCATGCGACTCTAGCTAAAATCCTGGAGTAATCCTACTCCATCCGGGTACCTGAGAAAACATGCTAAAAAGTGTCAACCAAAAAGGTTGGTGAATCTCACAGGTTTGTAAATAATATCGGCTTTGAACACGAGATTTCATTAGTAGTGCCCGTAGGCGTAAAATCAGCCATTGCAATCCAGCAATCGTAAAATCAGTATTTGCAATCCAGCAAATGTAAATAAATAAGTTTATACCGTTGCCATGAGGCTCATAATCGAAGCTTAACCCGTAATAATATGTTTGCTCCCGTGACATGCTCGTAAGTGAGCAAGCATCAGTAACGAATAAGTTGTCACCCGTTTATACGTGTAAATCGGTACGTGGCAGCGCTACTGCCCCGGGTGGGGAGGGTCATTTCTCTAATGGATCCATTAACTACTGTTCGCGCTTAAGTCCATAACTAACGATATATGATGGAGAGACTTCTGTAGATAGTAACAACTCATGCAATTCCGTTTGGTATAGTAAACAGTTTAGTATTTGTGTTCAAGAAAAAGTAGTAGCATGTATCTCCCCCAATAAGATAAAACAGTAAAAGTGGGGCCGTAAGACTCACCTGAGTCTTTGCAAGTACGTTTATATCAATAAACGAGTAAGTAATATCAACCGTAGGTTCTCCGAACCCGTAACCTTCAAATGCCTAAACATATAAAGTTAAGTAAGTAGATGTCTCGCAAGACCATCTAGGCTAGTTGTTTACACAACTCATTATGTCCAAGTGTTTGTTTAGTAATCCGTTTGTAGTTTGAAAACAAATATGGCCCGTTGGTGACGGTTTGTAATAATGATTCAAAGTGTTATCATTTATAACGCAATTTAGTGTAATTGTAATAGAAAGTATGTTCTATGACGTTTGTTAAGTCGTATGACATAAGTATTTGAAGTTGTGTAAGTTCGACACTTAGTAAAATCTGACTTTTCAAGGTTCTGGTTTGTGCGACGTAGCATGCGACGTAGCATGCGACGTAGGGTGCGACGTAGGGAGGTACGTCGCATGATGCGACCTTCGCAAATCAATGCGACGTAGGTTCGGTTTGCGACGTAAAAGTCTACGTCGCTATGTGCGACGTCCGCAAGTTAATGCGACGTAATAGGCTGCGTCGCTAGTGCGACGTTGGGATTTTTGTGCGACGTAGGCCGCGACGTCGCTAAGTGCGACGTTGGCCACATAATGCGACGTTTTGAGCTACGTCGCAGATAGTCCAGCGTCTCTGCGACGTAGCGGTCTGATCGGAATTTGGTGGCCGGAAAATCGGTCGAAAAACTTCCGTTAGGTCCAAATCTTTTACCCAACCCATTTTTGGACATTTTAAGCATATATAAACCATAAAAACGTAAAAATGAGCAAAAACGGAGAGTTTCGGGTTTTGTCGGAAACTTACGCGGTGTCGGATTGAAAATCCGAAAAGGTAGGTTGATAGATCGTGAAGTGGTGGTGCTTTCCTTCCAAATGACCGAGTAAAACCGAGTGCGTTTTGAGGTAGTATTTTGTGAATTTGATGAGTTGGTGGTGGTGGTGATTAATGAGAGAAAAAGGGAGGAAGAAAGAGAGTGAGGGAGAAAGAATGAGAAAGAGAATGGGGATGGTGGGGTGTTGGTGAAAGCCTCACCTCACCCAGTCCCCGTTCCGTGCCCCGTGTGGTGTTCGTTTTCTCCGTCGTTTAATCCTTCGTTCTTAATATTAAATCAAGCAGTTATATTTTTGAAACGTGCCGGAAATATTTTGATGAATTACCTTGAGGTTAATTATAAAAACATTTGTCCAAATATTAAATTCCTTAACTCGCGTTTAGTACGTATTTGTTAATTTATTTAACATGTCATCGCGATAATATAAATAATGTTCGTTCACGGTGTATTTTAAATAATAAAATACGTTCTCATTATTTAGGTAAATTTCTGTCACCAACGTCCAAGTAACTGTGTCGGACTCCGTCCGGTTAATTCGTACGATTAATCCAAATCGCGTAAGTACACACATATATATATAATTCACCTTATATATATATATACAAATAGAGTCTGCAATTAGTCCTATTACATACTAATTACAACTAGTTACAACTAATTAGGCATAATTAATTATCCTAATTTAGCAGGTGTTACAAATTTGATGAAACTCACCAAAACCCATTAATCACCTAAACCCTAAGTAATAATTCATAAGAAATTACTTACAAGTAGAGGAGAGATGATACTAGAGATGATAACTTGAAGATTCTGAGCTTAATCACAAGTTGAAAGAAGAAGGTTTATGGTGATGATGATTCTGGCGTTTTTGGTTCCTCATAGAATGAATGTCTGGAGAGTTTTAGAAGAAGTAAGAGATAAATACGAATTTTACATATAAATCCCCTTCTTTTATTTAATTTACAGTATAAAACTGAGGAATTCGATTACATTTTATTTCATATCTTCTTATTTAATTAATATTATTTCATAAGATGTATATTTCTGGATACACTAAAATAATACCTCGAATATTGGGGTGTTACAAGTCTCCCCCACTTATTCTGTTCGTGTCCTCACGAACCATTCTTGATATACTGCAGGGTAGTACACCATCATCCATTCTTCAGGTTCCCAAGTAAATTCAGAACCTTTTCGATGTTGCCACTGAACTTTAACAATAGAAACTGTCTTATTACGTAATTGTTTAACTTTTTGATCAAGAATCTGGACGGGTTCTTCAACATAATTCAGCTTCTCATTTATTTGGATTTCAGGAAGAGGTACATATGAAGCTTCGTCAACAAGGCATTTTCGAAGCTGTGACACGTGGAATGTATCATGAATACCACTAAGCTCATCCGGTAATTGTAACCGATAAGCTACACGACCGACACGATCGAGTATTTCGAAAGGTCCAATATATCTTGGACTTAACTTTCCTCTCTTTCGAAAACGAATGATACCCTTCCAAGGAGAAACCTTTAACATTATTTTATCACCAACTTGGAACTCTATAGGTCGTCTACGTTTGTCAGCATATGATTTCTGTCGGTCTTGAGCCATTTTTAGCCTTTCACGGATTTGATCAATCTTTTCAGTAGTCATTTGAACTACATCCGTACTGCCTAGCTCACGTTGACCGACTTCTCCCCAACAAATGGGAGTACGACACTTTCGACCATAAAACATTTGATATGGTGGCATCTTTATAGAAGAATGGTAACTATTGTTATATGAAAATTCCACCAATGGAAGATGAGAATCCCAGCTACCACCAAAATCAATGACACATGCTCGCAGCATATCTTCTAGAGTTTGAATAGTACGTTCACTTTGTCCATCCGTTTGAGGATGAAAAGCCGTACTAATATGTAATTGAGTATCCAAATCTTCTTGAAATTTCTTCCAGAATCGAGAGGTAAAACGAGTATCTCTATCAGAAACAATAGAAACTGGTACTCCATGGCGAGCAACAACTTCACGAATATAGATTTCTGCTAATACTTCCGAGGATGATGCTTCCTTAATAGGTATGAAAAGAGCACTTTTTGTTAATCGGTCCACAATCACCCAAATGGCATCATGCTGGCGAGGAGTTCTCGGCAGCTTTGTTACAAAATCCATGGTGATGTGTTCCCATTTCCAAATTGGAATATCCAATGGCTGGAGTTTTCCATATGGTTGTTGGTGCTCAGCTTTTACTTGCAGACAAGTGAGACAATTTTGAACATATTTAATGATATCACGTTTCATACCAGGCCACCAATAATCACATTTCAGATCACGATACATTTTGGTGGCACCTGGATGAACAGAATATTTCGATTTATGGGCTTCATTCAGCAATAATTTCTTTACATCACTCGTTACTGGTATCCAAATTCTACCATAACGGGTTTTCAAGCCTCGAGAATCATCAGTTAATTCAGAGATTTGACCCTTTAAACGTTGTTTATTCAGGTCATTAGAAGATAATGCATCGATTTGAGCAGCCTTTATAGAATCAAACAGCTGAGGAGATACAATCATACTAAGAGATTTCACAGAAAGAATACAATGAGTAGCCTTTCGGCTAAGAGCATCAGCCACAACATTTGCTTTACCAGGATGATAAAGAATGTCACAGTCGTAATCTTTGACCAGATCGAGCCACCTTCTTTGCCGATTATTCAAATCCCGCTGATCAAAGAAATATTTCAAGCTTTTGTGGTCAGTATAAATAGTAGACTTGACTCCATAAAGATAATGTCGCCAAATCTTCAATGCAAAGACCACAGCTGCTAATTCAAGATCGTGAGTAGGATAGTTTTGTTCATGGGATTTAAGTTGACGCGAAGCATAAGCTATAACCTTCCCACGTTGCATTAATACACAGCCCAACCCAAGCTTAGAAGCATCACAATAAACCACCATATCCTCATTACCTTCCGGTAAAACAAGGATAGGAGCCTGACTGAGCTTTTCTTTCAACAATTGAAACGCTTTAGTTTGTTCTTCACCCCATTTCCAAGATACACTCTTTCGAGTCAATTGAGTTAACGGGGTAGCAATCTTGGAAAAATCTTGAATAAGACGACGATAGTAACCCGCAAGACCAAAAAAACTTCTGACCTCAGTGGGGCTCGAAGGAGAATCCCACTTAAGAACCGCAGCAACTTTAGATGGATCAACTTGAATACCATGGACATTAATCACATGTCCAAGAAACTGAACTTCACGTAACCAGAATTCACACTTGGAAAATTTAGCATAAAGCTTTTCATGTCGAAGCATTTCCAGAACTTGTCTCAAATGAATTGAATGATCACTCTCACTTTTAGAATAAATGAGAATGTCATCAATAAAAATAATCACAAATTTATCCAACATAGGACGACAAACACGATTCATCAAGTCCATAAATGCAGCTGGAGCATTGGTTAAACCGAATGGCATGACAACGAATTCATAGTGACCATAACGAGTTCGAAAAGCAGTTTTAGAGATATCTTCTTCCTTTACCTTTAATTGATGGTAGCCAGATCTAAGGTCGATTTTGGAAAAGAAACTGGCACCTTGTAGTTGATCAAATAAATCATCGATTCTAGGTAAAGGATAACGATTCTTAATGGTCACTTTGTTTAATTCACGATAATCGATACACATTCTGAGTGATCCATCTTTCTTTTTGACGAATAACACTGGAGCTCCCCAAGGCGAACTGCTAGGACGAACAAAACCTTTATCAAGGAGTTCCTGCAGTTGATTCATCATTTCTTGCATTTCGGTCGGAGCTAACCGATATGGGGTTTTAGCAATTGGAACAGCTCCAGGAATTAAATCAATTCTAAACTCCACTTGTCGCTCGAGAGGAAGACCAGGGAGTTCATCAGGAAATACATCCGAGAATTCATTAACAATAGGGATATCAGAAAGAACAGTAACAGATTTAGAGTTATCAACCATGTGTGCCAAAAAGGCCCGACACCCGTGTGACAACAATCTTTTAGCACATGCATATGTGCACACAGGAATTGATCGGTTGATACGTTCACCATAAACAGTTATTTCCTGTCCGCTAGGTGCTTTTAGGAAAATAACTTTTTCGTGACAATTGATTACACATTTATTTCGTCCTAGCCAATCCATTCCTATTACTATATTGAACTCCCCCATTTGCATTGGGATTAGATCAACATTAAATTTTTCATTTCCTATTTCGATGATACACCCCTTATACACGTCAGAAACTATTACTAGCTTATTATCAGCTATTTCAACTTCTAAGGGATGATCAAGTTTAGATACAGGAATATGCAAGAAATTACAAAATGAAAGAGATACAAAAGATCTGGAAGCCCCAGAATCAAACAAAACATGGGCAGGTATAGAATTTATAATAAAGGTACCTGTCACCACATCATGTGATTCTTTAGCCTCCTCCGCTGTAATTTGAAAAGCACGGGGTTTAGCTCCCGATCCGACAGTTGTCCCTTTCTTCTCAGAATCTTTTCTTTGTTGTTGCTTTCTCTGTTCCTCTTTCTTAACGGGACAATCCGCCTGAATATGATCACTTTTGAAACAGGTGTAACATAAACGGAAAGGACTAGGGCAATCCGGTGCCATATGTCCAGGCCTCCCACATTTGAAACATTTACAATCGCCCAAATGTTTCTTTCCACATTTATTACATAAGGGCCACTCACGAAAATGAGTTTGAGATTGTTGTTGAGATTTCTGTGATGATTGTTGAGATGGTGATTTCGAATCAGTTCTGGTTTTCTTAAACGATGATGATTGAGATGGAGCCGATTGCTCAGCTTTTCTTTTACTAGCATACTCAGCACGCTTAGCTAGTAAATCTTTTTCTCTGACTAAAGCTCGATTCAATATAGTTGGAATATCTTTATAAAATGACTGATCAATGGTTTCACGGATTTCAAGATTCAGATGGCGATAGAAGTGATCAGTCAACAACTTCTGATTAGAAGTATATTCCGGACAAAAACGAGATTTTTCATGGAAAGATTTAGAATACTCAGCCACAGACATCTTTCCTTGCTCAATTGAAAGAAATTCACCTTTAAGTTTCTCCATTTCTGCGGGTGGTGAATATTCACTTTTGAACATTTCTTTGAACACGTCCCAAGAAAATTTAGAAGCCGTCTCGAAACCATATGCATCAGTCTTTGAATTCCACCATTCATGAGCACCACCTTTGAGTTGGTGTGCCGCGAATAACACTCTCAAATCATCGGGACATTTGGATAGCATAAACGTTTCTTCTATTCTACTTAACCACCTAAGACTAGCAACAGGATTAAGTTCACCATCAAATTCAGGTGGTTTACAGCTTGAGAATTTCTTAAAATCGTAGCTTTCAGCTGACCCTTGAGCAGTCAAGAGTCCCGCAGTAACTGGAGGATTCATCAAGATAGGATGTTGTTGTTCGAATTCTTTTAATTTATCACTCATTACTTCATTAACTTTAGAAGTCACTATATTATCTACTTCTGCAATTACTGTTGGGCCAAACTCTTTAAGGGCTTGCCCAACGATTTGTTTAATCGTTGTCTCATCATCAGAATTTAGACGCCTATCACCTTGATCCATTGATTCCATTTACTACAGGGATTAACGATTTAATCAACATATTCCAAATTTCATATAATAATAGAAATTAAAACAATCCTATACAACCATTAAGAACAACCATTCACCAAAGCCATATTACATTCAAGGGTTTTTGAATCACCCATGTGCAATAGTATAATACAACTACGTTGGCCAGACGTAGACATATTATACTAATCACACACTTCTATTCAATTCTCTTGAACATATCCAACCAAGGCAACAACCGTTCTTAAGGTTTAACATAATTCTACATAACAAGATTCTTACAAGATACGGTTAGAAACATAATAATAAATTCACAATAGTTTAAGATTATGGAATCCTAATGTGGATTACGTAATTCTCTTAAACTATCGCTTTGATACCAACTTGAAACGCCCGAATTTTTTTTTTTTTTTTACATAAACAATACACTTTCAGATTTATACTAATGATACATGCACTTGTAATAATGCTACAATGGTCCCAGAATTAACAAACAAGGAAATTCCTGAAAAACAAGTGGTACCCGCCGGGTACCATCTTTACCCGCCGAGTAAACTGGTGGACTCGCCGGGTCACCTAGAGAACCCGCCGGTTTATTTAATATTTTGGTAACAAAAATTTTCTTCCGTTTAAAGGCTATAGCAGCCGCCGGGTCATGGTTTTAACCCGCCGGTTTGTTCTTGTTTGAAGAGTACCCGCCGGGTAAACCCCTGGCACAGCAGATCCTGAACCTGTTTTACTTATGACCAAAATACATATTTCCAACGAGCATAACTTTTAACTCGAACATTATTGCGACCTGAAATTTGGTACACACTTTCACTATAACATAATCTAGCTTTCACTTTAAACACTTTCGCAATTTATTTCAAAATGACCAAAATGACCTTATATTCATTTTTCGACACTTTTAGTGAACTACTGATATTTTGTTCTACTCCAATTCGGGTCATACACTCTTGAGCACTTTTTCATCATGTAATAACAGACTTAAGGCATTTGACCAAAGTTTCATAACTGTCACACCCCCAATTTCATGCTTTGCGGAAGCGACTGTTTTGGGGCATGACTAATCAAATATCAAAACACCAAAGTACAAGCAAACGACTCTAAATGAGACGTTTTAGAAATACATTACATCACATTAGTTTTCCAAAAGAAATACAAAGTTTAAGTCATAAGTTTAAAACATAGTAGTGAGTTCGCAAAATGATTTCAGAAGATTTTAATACATAACCATTATACAAAATATAATGCAAGAAAATCTTCATGTCTAAATGGATGCATGCGACTCGTGATAGGTAGCTTATCCTGTAGGCCATTCCTAATATTGATGAGCACCTGAGAATACAACACTAAAAGGTCAGCTATAAAGCTGGTGAATCTCACAGGTTTAAATAAACATTAATGTGATCAACATGATTATCCGACGATAATTAAACAATGTAAACCGAACAATGATAAACAATGTAACCGAACAATGATAAACAATGTAACCGAACAATGATAAACCTATTAAGGTTTCCGACCAATGATTAAACCAATTAAGGTTTCCGAACAATGATTTACCGATAATAACAATTTGTATTGCACTGAGCTATGATTCAAAGCATAACCCGATCTTTGCCTCCCGTTTTGGTGATACACCCGTAACAATTACTAAAGTGCCCGTTTTTAACTTGGTTGTAGCTAGCAACCCGGACGGGGACGTCACTCCCATGATAGTACTATCCTTTAGTAACCGCGCCTTATTAAGTTAATGAATCATACACTGTTGAGGACTTTTACCGAATTAAAACACTCGTGCATATACCGAACAATGAAAATCAAGACCGACAATGATAACCGTTCCATGTACCAAAATGGTAAACCGAATACAAGTAACAATGCAGTTAATTAAGTTAACAACTAAATTAACTAACCGAATAACAGTGATCACGAAAATAATTTGTGTTGCATCTCCCCCAATTATTAAAACATGTAAACATTGAAAATGGGGCCGTGAGACTCACCTGAGTCAATCCGAGCAAATGAATATATTTGACGTGGAATAGACAATCTCTGAAATCCCTTAGAGTCCTAAACACGCGAGATTCTAATGAGTAAAAGGATTATCCAATGTATTGTTTATGTTTGAGTTTACAAAATTTGGTATGAGTCTGAAAACAGTAATCTGCCATTTTCGGCCCCTAAACGACCCCGGATGGCTTAAAACTGACAAGGCTAAGGTACTTAGCTTTGATCATTGGGTTGTTTTTGAATGATCGAGCGAATTTGAGCCCAATCTGTTATAATAAAATTTTCATCGAGAAGCTACCCTGTTTTAACTTGTTAAATCGTCGACGTTTTCGAAAATTTACATGTTCTGTTTTAGCTAGAATTCGCAGGGCTATTTTATTGATTCGTTGGATCCTGAAATAAAAAGGGGGAATCCGCCGGATTCACTTGAATCCGCCGGATTGGTGACATTTGTGGGGAATACGCCGTATTCCCTTGAATACGCCGTATTCCGGAAAAATAGAGGGAATACGCCGGATTCCCATGAATCCGACCGTATTCATGACAAACCAAGGGAATCCGACCGTATTCCATTGAATACGCCGTGTTCATGTTTTCTGGGCAGGAATCCGCCGGATTCACCCGAATCCGCCGGATTCACGTAACTGGTTCGACTCTGTTCGTGCAGAAAACATACAAAACCATTTCTAAATCCTATTTCTGCTTACAACAACTTAATACAAAGCTAATACATGTAATATAACGTATTATAAACATAAAATTAACGAGTATTGATAAGTGTTCTTACGTAGTAAAATTTGAAACCGTGAGGATGATCCGATGATGAAGATGATGATTTTGAAGCTAGATGATGATGATGATGTTACTGATCTTTGTTGTTGTTGTTGTTAAAATGAAATCGAAAGAGAGAAAGAGGGAGAAGAGGAGGGAGTCGAGAGTGATCCAGAGGGTGTGAAATAATTGAGGTCGGTTGTTATAACCGGCCTCAATTATTGAGGTGAGTGGGTGTTTTCCGACCCGTGTTCGTGTACCCGATCGTTATTTAGTAAAATGTTTTCAAACGATAAATTTCCAAAAATTGAAATCGTATAAGTTTTTATTTGAAGTATTTCACAAAAATACTTTTAGTGTGATACTAAATTATATCGTTGTTTCACTTTGATCTTACGGATACTTTTAATTATCCAAAAAGTGTTTTGCAATTTTTCCGAATACTGTAATATTATTTCTGTTAATAATATTCTATTTGGAGATGTTTTGGGAAAACTTTTATTTTTATGTTTCCTGAGTGCTTTCGGATTAATTCGCGTTGTGATTATTAAATAATCATTTCGTGTTATATATATAGTTATATATATATTATCCGAATACTTTGTTTTTGATTCGTACCGAGTACGAATAATTAAAGTTTAAATTGGCCCCTAATTTTGGCCATTTTTGACCGGGTGTCACATTCTCCCCTTGTTAGGAGAATTTCGTCCCGAAATTCAAGTGAAACCTATGCTCGCGTGTTAATAAGGCCGACTATGTGATATGTCTAATACTAAGACATCCGATTTATCCTTCTCCCCTTGTTAGGCTTAAACCTACTGATCTCAATGAATAATGGAGAAGTCCGATTCTTTACCCGCCCGTTACCTACATAACAGGGTCGGTCCGTCTTACCAAGTATCACTATGATTTGGATTTATAATCCACCGAATTCAATGAGTTCCTACGGTGTTCTTAAAGTTCAATGTAACTATCGACACCGTTCATGAAGTATAAACGTCCTATATTAGCAAATATAGTTTTCGAGTACTTAAACCGAATAATATCACCGAACCGGATCACCGAAGTGAATACCGAACTTACATCTTAACCGATTTGCATACATAATCATGTATATCGAATTTTATACCGTATTAGTTAACCGAATGCTATGTCTTATACTATCAATGATTTATCCATGATTAGGAAAACGATTAGTTTTCCTCCGAATGAATGATTCCGACAAGATGGCCGATTTGACCATGTATATCAACAATGATATATACGCTACCGATCTAGACAGAAAGCCTAGCCATTAAATTTTTAAAGTGTAATTACATATTACACTACCGAATTCAATTAGCCACAATTTGCTAATCTCATTGTTCACTAACTGTATCAGGGTATAAAATGGTCGTTACGTCCGATTTAAAACTTATGTAACAGCTAACATTGTTCATAAAATAGAGACAGAATAGTTTATAAACAGAGATAACGGGGTTCACAAGAGTTTCAAATAGTTCGAAATTCGGAGTTCAAATGGTTCATAAAAGAGAGATACGTAGTTTATAAAACAGAGTCACAAATCATAATTGAAAACATTGTAAAGACTGTAGTTTAGGTTGTAGTTGAAATCGTAGATAAAAATCGTAGTTTAAATCCCTGAGTTTTCAAAGTTTGTCAGAATCTTTAAAATTGTCAGAGTTTTCAAAGTTGACACATATGCCAAATCAAAGTACACCGTTTCTAAAACCGAAGTTTAACCTTAAATGAAATCATAGTTGAAGATTATTAAACATATGTATCCAAAGATTGCAAGAGTTAAAGTTTACAAAAATGCCGAAAGCTATCACATCCGGAGTGATATTTTAAAAATTGATTCGTCATTCGACGCAGGGTTATCCATTGTAAGGTTTGCCATTACTGTTCAAATGAACTTGATAGATATAATAGGAAAATTTTTAATTCTTAGAGAAAGACCGATTTACGAATGAAAACAATACGACGATGGAATGAATTTTTTTTTTTTTTTTTTTTTTTTTTTTTTTCAATAATCAGTGTACCGAATACGATGTAAAAATTTTCCTGGATGAACCGACAATCTAGACTTGTGAGCTTCCAACAAGATTACATCTCGAAGACCACCAATGAAAGGAACCCAAATACGAGACTGAAACAATTTCAATCCACGAGAATCCTCGACCAATAAGTCTTTTCTTTTAAGCATAACTTCGGATTTTAAGTTATGATCCAATAATGCCTCCATTTGTGCCAATTTCAATTGATTAATCAAGTCTGAGGAAATTTCCCTACGCATTAAACAAACCCTTTCAGATTTACCCTTTCGGCTAAGCGCATCCGCCACCACATTTGCCTTACCCGGATGGTATCGAATCTCGCAATCATAATCCTTAATCAACTCTAACCATCGTCTTTGCCTCATGTTAAGTTCTTTTTGAGTAAACATATACTGAAGGCTCTTGTGGTCCGTACAAATAACGCATTTGGTTCCATACAGGTAATGTCTCCAAATCTTTAAGGCAAAAACCACAGCTGCAAGTTCCAAGTCATGGGTAGGATAGTTAATCTCATGAGGTTTCAGCTGACGGGAAGCATAGGCAATAACACGGTCTCGTTGCATTAAAACACAACCTAAACCCGCATGTGAAGCATCACAATATACAATAAAATCCTCGGATCCGTCAGGTAAAGCTAAAACAGGAGCCTGACACAACAATTGTTTCAAAGTCTGAAAAGCCGATTCCTGTTGATCACCCCACAGAAATTTCACATCCTTACGAGTTAATTTAGTTAAAGAACCTGCAATCTTGGAGAAATCTTTAATAAATTTTCTGTAATAGCCTGCCAAACCCAGAAAACTCTTGATCTCTGACGGAGATTTAGGCGATTGCCAATTCATGACAGCCTCAATTTTAGATGGATCCACTTTAACCCCATTTTCACAAATGATGTGCCCCAAAAATTGAACTTCACGAAGCCAAAATTCACATTTTGAAAACTTAGCATACAATTTCTCTTTTCTCAAGGTGTCAAGAACTAACCGCAAATGTACTTCATGATCAGATTCAGATTTAGAATAAACTAAAATATCATCAATGAATACAATGACAAATTTATCGAGAAAAGGCCTACAAACCCTGTTCATCAAATCCATGAAAATTGCTGGAGCATTAGTCAACCCAAAAGGCATAACAAGGAATTCATAATGACCATAGCGAGTGCGAAAAGCTGTTTTAGGGATATCCTCCCCACAAACCCGGACTTGGTGATAACCCGATCTCAAGTCAATCTTAGAGAAAAACGAAGACCCTTGTAATTGATCAAACAATTCATCTATTCGGGGCAAAGGATACTTATTCTTTACGGTCCTCTTATTCAACTCTCTATAATCAATACACATTCGAAAAGTGCCATCCTTCTTTTTAACAAATAACACAGGAGCACCCCAAGGAGAAGAACTGGGTCTAACAAAACCCTTATCCAATAACTCCTGAATTTGATTCATCATTTCACGAATTTCGGAGGGAGCTAATCTATAAGGTGCCTTAGCTACCGGAGTAGAACCAGGAATTAACTCAATTTTGTATTCTACTTCTCTAACCGGAGGTAAACCAGGCAATTCATCAGGGAAAACATCCGAATACTCAGAAACAACTCGGACATTACTAATGGCTTTCTTTTCTAGCTTAGCATCGACAACATAGGCTAAATAAGAATCACACCCTTTAGCTAGAGATTTTCTAGCTTTCATCATAGAGATTAAAGGTATACTACCCCTCTCCCTTTCCCCTCGAGCCACGACATATGACTCGTCTGAGATTGGGATTTTTATTAGCTTCTTATGACAATCTATATTGGCTTTATTACGACTCAACCAATCCATGCCTAACACAACATCAAACCCATGAATAGGCATCAATAGAAAAGAAACAGGGAAACTATGACCCTCAATCGAAATACTAGCTCCAGTAACCGATGTGGTAACCGAAACTAACTTTCCATCCGCTACCTCGACCTCAATAGGTTTTGGAATACATGTAGGTGTCAATTTAAGTCTATCACAGAATACCAAGGACATAAAGGAACAATTTGCCCCCGAATCAAATAAGGCGCATGCCGGTACTGAATTAATAAGGAAAGTACCAGTTATGACGTCCTCGGCTACTACCGCTTCATCCACGGTCATTCGAAAAGCCCGACCAGTTGGAACTGGAGGATTCTTTCTTTTCTGGCCAGCAGATGATGACGATCCTCCGACCGTTCCCGATTTTTGCTTCCCTGCCTCTGTACACGCACTAGAACGATGCCCTTCCTTGCGACAATTCCAACACACTGGCTTAGGAAAAGGACAATCCTTGATGTCGTGACCGAACTGACCACACTTAATACACCTAGCAGTCTGAGGTGTACAATGTCCCGTGTGCCTAGACTTACAATTCTGGCACCAATTTGATCTATCCACTGAACCACCAACAACATTCGGTTTTCGGTTATTGTTATTACCTTGCCATTTCTTCTTCCCCTGACCTGAAGTAGATTCACCTTTGGGTTTCATTGGGGACTTGTCTTTAATCTCTAAACCATGAGCTCGAATATCACCGTCTACAGAACGAGCCAAATCAAAAGCTTGGTTAAGATCACCTGCAAGTCTCACAGTAGTCCGATAATTATGGGGTAACATTCCAACAAAATGGTCAATCTTTGTCCTTTCATCCGGTACCCATTGATGTACAAATCTCAATTTATCGGTAAATTGGGAGATAAGGTCCTCCATAGTCATACTATCAGTCAATTGCATATCCAAGAATTCACGCCTAATGCGAGTCATGTCATACCCGGAGCAATATTTCTTACAAACCTCGTTATGGAAATCAGACCATGTAATGGAAGCTTTTTGCTGAGGTGTTAAATGAGATGTGATAGAATCCCACCATCCCATTGCAGGACCCTTTAGAAGTTGCACTGCATAAGTTACCTTGATCTCGTCCTCACATCGACAAACCTCAAATTTCCTTTCGACATCCCTTAACCAATCCATGGTCACAGAAGGATTTGTACTCCCAAAGAAATCTGAAGGTCCACTAGATTTAAAGGTCTTGAATGAACATAATTTTTGTTGAGATGGAGGAGGAAATACCGGAAACTGAAATCCTGAAGGTCCTGAAGAAGAAAAAGGAGCTGATGTCTGGTGGTAAATAGGCGGTGGCATAGAAAACTGTGATGTCACCAACGGAGGTGTAATCGTACTAACAACCGGAATCTGCCTGGATGTTCTAGCTTGTTGCTCATATAATTCCTTATATTTGTTTAACTCATCCTCTAAATACAAAGTGTACTCATCACGACTTAATTCATTTGCAGGGAGTGTAGTACTAGGCTGACCTTGACTTTGAGACTGAATTTCAGGAGGAGAGTCTCTTGCTCCAGAAGCATTGATCGGGGTACTGGTCGGAGTATTATTTTCTGCCATGTCCTGTACCACAACACATCTCATAACCCGTTAATTGTTAGTACTTAACAATACTAACCAAATCATATTCACTAGCTCAATCCCCTTCCCTGGACTGTTTGACTAACACAAATAGATTTGGGATTGAACAATTAACCCATGTTCAATTCACCCAAACCGTTGCTCTGATACCAATTTATAACACCCTTCTCGAAAATACAAGGATTTTTTTTTTTTTTTTGTAAAAGGAAGCGCAAGATTTAAATACAAACCATTTGATTGCATATTTACATTTCAAAATGGCAATCCAAATACATACAGTCTTTAAACTAGATTATCCTAGACATTACACACGATAAGTTTAGTGTTATAGAAATCCAAAACATATGTCATAACATTAACATAGTAAACAAACAGAGTGAGCCTGTCAAACATTCCATTCCTATGGTACTTCTTGCCCACCCACATACCAAAGTAAACCTGCAAGAAGTAATGAGGGGTTAGCACGAAGCTAAGTGAATAAATCTCAAACTATCCACTAACTTAGCTTAACAAATGAATACAGCAAAGCATAGCAACAGTTAATCATGAAGGATCGGTGGTCCTTGGAGTACCCTCATGCCGCGGTGGTTCCCCAAGTAACACTTAAAACCAACTGAAGGCCAAATCAGTGGCTAAACCGATAGCTTGGTACTATTACTACTTACAACATAATCTCAGTGAACAACACATGTACAAAGCACTTATGATGTCCACAGTAATAGTACTCAAACCCAACACACGTTGACCCCCGACATTCATATAGTCCACAACCATCATGGCAATCAAGGACACCAACAATTAAGTTAAATATAACCATCATGGCAAACTATTAACTTAACAATGAAAACAGTAAATTCACATTTACCCGTTGTAACCATATTGTTACAACCAAATTAGACTGACAGTCCAAGATCCACTCACCCTTGTCGACTGTAGTCTCCACTCAAAGATCTTATCTTATTGAGTCTTCTGGTTATCTGAGAACACGATCAAAACCCGAGTTAGCCTATAATGTTTAGAATTTATAGTATAACATTCACATAATTAATGTCGTATAATGCTCATACTATACTTTCAATACTCGTTAAATAACATAAGCACACAAGTCACAAGTTGTCAAATTCGTCAAAGTAAAACTGACAAACGCGATCCGGATAAGGTGTGGCTGGATCGCGTTCCTTAACACCAAAATATTCTGTTGCCAAAATACACTTGCAAACGCGATCCGGGACAAGGAGCTGGATCGCGTTCCAAGGAACAAAATCCGTTGATCCAAATTAACACTAGCTAACGCGATCCGTATGATAGGGACTGGATCGCGTTCATACGTACAAAATCATCTTGGGATCAAAATACACATAACAACGCGATCCGGGCAAGGGTTTCGGGATCGCGTTCCTATGTTTTGCAGCAATGGTTCAGACCTGCAACTAGTTTCAGCTCGAATCAAAACTCAAATTTTATACAATTCAATCATCAAACACGATTTTTGACTTATATTTGACACCTATTGACATGTATAAACATATAACAACAACAAACAACAACATCTAACATCAAGATTCATACATGCATCATGTGTTCATCCTAATTTCAACAAAAACTCAATTCATTCAAATTCATATATGAACACATAATTGATTCATCTTAAATGGACATGAAATCAGTTTATAATCAACACACAAACACATTCAAACATAGTTTAACTCAAACTCAACATTTCATCCTATTAATTCAACCAATTCACCCAACTCAAGTTCATACATAAAATGGAGGTAATTTCACTTACAATGGAGATGATGAAGATGATACAATGAAGAGGAAGAACACAATGAAATCAGAATTACACTCTTAACTTGGTGAAATCAGATTGTGGTTATTTGCTTTGAGAAATGAGTGTTCTTGAGAGCAAAACACAAGTCAGGGAACAAAAGTGATGTTCTGTCAAAATGAAGAACAAGTGTCGACTTCATCATATGACTCAGCTTATTTTTGGGTATAAATTATACCCGTCCTAAATCTATTGTCTGGAACCTAAAAACCATTTACGAGAAATAAGTTTTTATTATACCGTCAACTAAATAAATTTAAAACAAATAATAATTCATTTATCACAATAAGCCAATTGACCAATTGACCTATTAATTTAGCTATCAAAATACACCAAGTATTTAAAATACAATTTAAATAACAATTAAATTAAGGGAAATACCGTATTTCAACTAGGCCACATTTGAGGATGTTACAAATCTTCCCTCCTTAAGAAGATTTCGTCCCCGAAATCTCGCCACGCTCAAAAAGATTGGGATAGCGCGTCCTTATGCTAGACTCGGTCTCCCAAGTAAGATTCGGACCCAAACTATGATTCCACTTAATCAATACCATAGGGATCTCCTTCTTTCGAAGTTTAGTCACCTTACGGTCAACAAGTTCTACGGGCTCTTCTACAAGTCTTTGGTTTAAGTCCACACTCAAGTCTTGCAATGGAAGAACTTGGGATTGGTCCTCCACATTGCATTTTCTTAGATAACACACATTAAAAGTATCATGAATACCCGACAATTCAGGAGGAAGATCTAATGACACCGTTTGATCATTGACAACATGTCGAATTTTAAACGGTCCAATGTATCTAGGAGCTAGTTTACCACGTTTTCCAAACCTGATAACACCCTTCCAAGGTGAAACCTTCAAGTAAACCAACTCACCTTCTACAAACGAAACTGGTCGATAACGTGGGTCAGCATACAGTTTCTGCCTATCACGGGCAGCTTTCAATCTATCTCGGGCAATAGCTACCTTATCGGCTGTAATTTGGACTATGTCAGGACCCGCAAACTGCTTTTCACCCGCCTCTAACCAACAAGTGGGTGTTCTACACCTACGACCATACAACATTTCGTAGGGTGGCATGCCTATACTAGAATGGAAAGAATTATTATAGGCAAACTCAACTAATGGTAAATGGGAATCCCACGACCCACCAAATTCTAATACACATGCCCGCAACATGTCCTCCAAAGTTTGAATGGTGCGTTCCGACTGACCATCCGTCTGAGGGTGATAAGCCGTACTCAAGTTGACCCTAGAACCCAATTCACGCTGTAAATTCTGCCAAAAACCCGATACAAATCGAGAATCTCTGTCTGAAACAATCGACAACGGAATCCCATGTCTAATAACCACTTCATTAATGTACAATTGCGCCAATTTACTTAATGATGCCTTCTCACAAGTAGCAAGAAAGTGAGCACTCTTGGTCAATCTATCCACAATTACCCAAATCATATCATTACCTTTAACAGTTCGAGGTAATTTGGTCACAAAATCCATGGTAATATGTTCCCATTTCCACTCGGGAATCTCGAGTTGCTTCAAAGCTCCATACGGTTTTTGATGCTCGGTCTTTACTTGAGAGCAAATATGGCAAGATTCAACAATTCGAGCGACATCCAACTTCAAAGTAGGCCACCAATACAATGGTTTTAAATCATGATACATTTTGGTGCTTCCTGGATGAACCGACAATCTAGACTTGTGAGCTTCCAACAAGATTACATCTCGAAGACCACCAATGAAAGGAACCCAAATACGAGACTGAAACAATTTCAATCCACGAGAATCCTCGACCAATAAGTCTTTTCTTTTAAGCATAACTTCGGATTTTAAGTTATGATCCAATAATGCCTCCATTTGTGCCAATTTCAATTGATTAATCAAGTCTGAGGAAATTTCCCTACGCATTAAACAAACCCTTTCAGATTTACCCTTTCGGCTAAGCGCATCCGCCACCACATTTGCCTTACCCGGATGGTATCGAATCTCGCAATCATAATCCTTAATCAACTCTAACCATCGTCTTTGCCTCATGTTAAGTTCTTTTTGAGTAAACATATACTGAAGGCTCTTGTGGTCCGTACAAATAACGCATTTGGTTCCATACAGGTAATGTCTCCAAATCTTTAAGGCAAAAACCACAGCTGCAAGTTCCAAGTCATGGGTAGGATAGTTAATCTCATGAGGTTTCAGCTGACGGGAAGCATAGGCAATAACACGGTCTCGTTGCATTAAAACACAACCTAAACCCGCATGTGAAGCATCACAATATACAATAAAATCCTCGGATCCGTCAGGTAAAGCTAAAACAGGAGCCTGACACAACAATTGTTTCAAAGTCTGAAAAGCCGATTCCTGTTGATCACCCCACAGAAATTTCACATCCTTACGAGTTAATTTAGTTAAAGAACCTGCAATCTTGGAGAAATCTTTAATAAATTTTCTGTAATAGCCTGCCAAACCCAGAAAACTCTTGATCTCTGACGGAGATTTAGGCGATTGCCAATTCATGACAGCCTCAATTTTAGATGGATCCACTTTAACCCCATTTTCACAAATGATGTGCCCCAAAAATTGAACTTCACGAAGCCAAAATTCACATTTTGAAAACTTAGCATACAATTTCTCTTTTCTCAAGGTGTCAAGAACTAACCGCAAATGTACTTCATGATCAGATTCAGATTTAGAATAAACTAAAATATCATCAATGAATACAATGACAAATTTATCGAGAAAAGGCCTACAAACCCTGTTCATCAAATCCATGAAAATTGCTGGAGCATTAGTCAACCCAAAAGGCATAACAAGGAATTCATAATGACCATAGCGAGTGCGAAAAGCTGTTTTAGGGATATCCTCCCCACAAACCCGGACTTGGTGATAACCCGATCTCAAGTCAATCTTAGAGAAAAACGAAGACCCTTGTAATTGATCAAACAATTCATCTATTCGGGGCAAAGGATACTTATTCTTTACGGTCCTCTTATTCAACTCTCTATAATCAATACACATTCGAAAAGTGCCATCCTTCTTTTTAACAAATAACACAGGAGCACCCCAAGGAGAAGAACTGGGTCTAACAAAACCCTTATCCAATAACTCCTGAATTTGATTCATCATTTCACGAATTTCGGAGGGAGCTAATCTATAAGGTGCCTTAGCTACCGGAGTAGAACCAGGAATTAACTCAATTTTGTATTCTACTTCTCTAACCGGAGGTAAACCAGGCAATTCATCAGGGAAAACATCCGAATACTCAGAAACAACTCGGACATTACTAATGGCTTTCTTTTCTAGCTTAGCATCGACAACATAGGCTAAATAAGAATCACACCCTTTAGCTAGAGATTTTCTAGCTTTCATCATAGAGATTAAAGGTATACTACCCCTCTCCCTTTCCCCTCGAGCCACGACATATGACTCGTCTGAGATTGGGATTTTTATTAGCTTCTTATGACAATCTATATTGGCTTTATTACGACTCAACCAATCCATGCCTAACACAACATCAAACCCATGAATAGGCATCAATAGAAAAGAAACAGGGAAACTATGACCCTCAATCGAAATACTAGCTCCAGTAACCGATGTGGTAACCGAAACTAACTTTCCATCCGCTACCTCGACCTCAATAGGTTTTGGAATACATGTAGGTGTCAATTTAAGTCTATCACAGAATACCAAGGACATAAAGGAACAATTTGCCCCCGAATCAAATAAGGCGCATGCCGGTACTGAATTAATAAGGAAAGTACCAGTTATGACGTCCTCGGCTACTACCGCTTCATCCACGGTCATTCGAAAAGCCCGACCAGTTGGAACTGGAGGATTCTTTCTTTTCTGGCCAGCAGATGATGACGATCCTCCGACCGTTCCCGATTTTTGCTTCCCTGCCTCTGTACACGCACTAGAACGATGCCCTTCCTTGCGACAATTCCAACACACTGGCTTAGGAAAAGGACAATCCTTGATGTCGTGACCGAACTGACCACACTTAATACACCTAGCAGTCTGAGGTGTACAATGTCCCGTGTGCCTAGACTTACAATTCTGGCACCAATTTGATCTATCCACTGAACCACCAACAACATTCGGTTTTCGGTTATTGTTATTACCTTGCCATTTCTTCTTCCCCTGACCTGAAGTAGATTCACCTTTGGGTTTCATTGGGGACTTGTCTTTAATCTCTAAACCATGAGCTCGAATATCACCGTCTACAGAACGAGCCAAATCAAAAGCTTGGTTAAGATCACCTGCAAGTCTCACAGTAGTCCGATAATTATGGGGTAACATTCCAACAAAATGGTCAATCTTTGTCCTTTCATCCGGTACCCATTGATGTACAAATCTCAATTTATCGGTAAATTGGGAGATAAGGTCCTCCATAGTCATACTATCAGTCAATTGCATATCCAAGAATTCACGCCTAATGCGAGTCATGTCATACCCGGAGCAATATTTCTTACAAACCTCGTTATGGAAATCAGACCATGTAATGGAAGCTTTTTGCTGAGGTGTTAAATGAGATGTGATAGAATCCCACCATCCCATTGCAGGACCCTTTAGAAGTTGCACTGCATAAGTTACCTTGATCTCGTCCTCACATCGACAAACCTCAAATTTCCTTTCGACATCCCTTAACCAATCCATGGTCACAGAAGGATTTGTACTCCCAAAGAAATCTGAAGGTCCACTAGATTTAAAGGTCTTGAATGAACATAATTTTTGTTGAGATGGAGGAGGAAATACCGGAAACTGAAATCCTGAAGGTCCTGAAGAAGAAAAAGGAGCTGATGTCTGGTGGTAAATAGGCGGTGGCATAGAAAACTGTGATGTCACCAACGGAGGTGTAATCGTACTAACAACCGGAATCTGCCTGGATGTTCTAGCTTGTTGCTCATATAATTCCTTATATTTGTTTAACTCATCCTCTAAATACAAAGTGTACTCATCACGACTTAATTCATTTGCAGGGAGTGTAGTACTAGGCTGACCTTGACTTTGAGACTGAATTTCAGGAGGAGAGTCTCTTGCTCCAGAAGCATTGATCGGGGTACTGGTCGGAGTATTATTTTCTGCCATGTCCTGTACCACAACACATCTCATAACCCGTTAATTGTTAGTACTTAACAATACTAACCAAATCATATTCACTAGCTCAATCCCCTTCCCTGGACTGTTTGACTAACACAAATAGATTTGGGATTGAACAATTAACCCATGTTCAATTCACCCAAACCGTTGCTCTGATACCAATTTATAACACCCTTCTCGAAAATACAAGGATTTTTTTTTTTTTTTTGTAAAAGGAAGCGCAAGATTTAAATACAAACCATTTGATTGCATATTTACATTTCAAAATGGCAATCCAAATACATACAGTCTTTAAACTAGATTATCCTAGACATTACACACGATAAGTTTAGTGTTATAGAAATCCAAAACATATGTCATAACATTAACATAGTAAACAAACAGAGTGAGCCTGTCAAACATTCCATTCCTATGGTACTTCTTGCCCACCCACATACCAAAGTAAACCTGCAAGAAGTAATGAGGGGTTAGCACGAAGCTAAGTGAATAAATCTCAAACTATCCACTAACTTAGCTTAACAAATGAATACAGCAAAGCATAGCAACAGTTAATCATGAAGGATCGGTGGTCCTTGGAGTACCCTCATGCCGCGGTGGTTCCCCAAGTAACACTTAAAACCAACTGAAGGCCAAATCAGTGGCTAAACCGATAGCTTGGTACTATTACTACTTACAACATAATCTCAGTGAACAACACATGTACAAAGCACTTATGATGTCCACAGTAATAGTACTCAAACCCAACACACGTTGACCCCCGACATTCATATAGTCCACAACCATCATGGCAATCAAGGACACCAACAATTAAGTTAAATATAACCATCATGGCAAACTATTAACTTAACAATGAAAACAGTAAATTCACATTTACCCGTTGTAACCATATTGTTACAACCAAATTAGACTGACAGTCCAAGATCCACTCACCCTTGTCGACTGTAGTCTCCACTCAAAGATCTTATCTTATTGAGTCTTCTGGTTATCTGAGAACACGATCAAAACCCGAGTTAGCCTATAATGTTTAGAATTTATAGTATAACATTCACATAATTAATGTCGTATAATGCTCATACTATACTTTCAATACTCGTTAAATAACATAAGCACACAAGTCACAAGTTGTCAAATTCGTCAAAGTAAAACTGACAAACGCGATCCGGATAAGGTGTGGCTGGATCGCGTTCCTTAACACCAAAATATTCTGTTGCCAAAATACACTTGCAAACGCGATCCGGGACAAGGAGCTGGATCGCGTTCCAAGGAACAAAATCCGTTGATCCAAATTAACACTAGCTAACGCGATCCGTATGATAGGGACTGGATCGCGTTCATACGTACAAAATCATCTTGGGATCAAAATACACATAGCAACGCGATCCGGGCAAGGGTTTCGGGATCGCGTTCCTATGTTTTGCAGCAATGGTTCAGACCTGCAACTAGTTTCAGCTCGAATCAAAACTCAAATTTTATACAATTCAATCATCAAACACGATTTTTGACTTATATTTGACACCTATTGACATGTATAAACATATAACAACAACAAACAACAACATCTAACATCAAGATTCATACATGCATCATGTGTTCATCCTAATTTCAACAAAAACTCAATTCATTCAAATTCATATATGAACACATAATTGATTCATCTTAAATGGACATGAAATCAGTTTATAATCAACACACAAACACATTCAAACATAGTTTAACTCAAACTCAACATTTCATCCTATTAATTCAACCAATTCACCCAACTCAAGTTCATACATAAAATGGAGGTAATTTCACTTACAATGGAGATGATGAAGATGATACAATGAAGAGGAAGAACACAATGAAATCAGAATTACACTCTTAACTTGGTGAAATCAGATTGTGGTTATTTGCTTTGAGAAATGAGTGTTCTTGAGAGCAAAACACAAGTCAGGGAACAAAAGTGATGTTCTGTCAAAATGAAGAACAAGTGTCGACTTCATCATATGACTCAGCTTATTTTTGGGTATAAATTATACCCGTCCTAAATCTATTGTCTGGAACCTAAAAACCATTTACGAGAAATAAGTTTTTATTATACCGTCAACTAAATAAATTTAAAACAAATAATAATTCATTTATCACAATAAGCCAATTGACCAATTGACCTATTAATTTAGCTATCAAAATACACCAAGTATTTAAAATACAATTTAAATAACAATTAAATTAAGGGAAATACCGTATTTCAACTAGGCCACATTTGAGGATGTTACATTACGTCCGATTTAAAACTTATGTAACAGCTAACATTGTTCATAAAATAGAGACAGAATAGTTTATAAACAGAGATAACGGGGTTCACAAGAGTTTCAAATAGTTCGAAATTCGGAGTTCAAATGGTTCATAAAAGAGAGATACGTAGTTTATAAAACAGAGTCACAAATCATAATTGAAAACATTGTAAAGACTGTAGTTTAGGTTGTAGTTGAAATCGTAGATAAAAATCGTAGTTTAAATCCCTGAGTTTTCAAAGTTTGTCAGAATCTTTAAAATTGTCAGAGTTTTCAAAGTTGACACATATGCCAAATCAAAGTACACCGTTTCTAAAACCGAAGTTTAACCTTAAATGAAATCATAGTTGAAGATTATTAAACATATGTATCCAAAGATTGCAAGAGTTAAAGTTTACAAAAATGCCGAAAGCTATCACATCCGGAGTGATATTTTAAAAATTGATTCGTCATTCGACGCAGGGTTATCCATTGTAAGGTTTGCCATTACTGTTCAAATGAACTTGATAGATATAATAGGAAAATTTTTAATTCTTAGAGAAAGACCGATTTACGAATGAAAACAATACGACGATGGAATGAATTTTTTTTTTTTTTTTTTTTTTTTTTTTTTTTTCAATAATCAGTGTACCGAATACGATGTAAAAATTTTCTTAACTCTACCGGGGTAAGTTTACATTGAAAAGATGACCCTCTAAAACTAGGGTGCATCCCGATACTATTTATCCTGATTAGATCAACTTACAATTAGCAAGCCCTATGGTGCATCTGTTTACCTTAAGCGATTTAGTTTCTAATAGTGGTCTAAACTGGGTAGACACGAAACCTAAATCAATACCCGAACATCGAGTACAATTCTGATTATCCGAAGTCTACAAATATAAATACTATTTTTAATAGTCTATAACATATTCCGTGCCCGAAGCTTGTTAATATACATACCAAGTATATTTCCGAATTATATATCCGAAGTGCTAACCGAACGTGATTATCTATGTATCAACCGAACTAGACCACTGACGGGGTATCCGTACAATGTTGCCCTAGGAATAACCGATTATCATGTATATCCAGTATTTTACCAAACAGTCGAGGCCTATTCATATATATATATATCTACAATATATATAATAGTCACTTCGTATATATATATACCATATATACGTACATATATCCACCTAGTTGTGTCTAGCACAAAACAATCATGAGTCCCGGTTCTCTCGTGATCAGAGTCTACTAATGCATTCCCGTTCGACATAACTCCTTTCAGATCTTACATCATCTTTATTTAATTGTACATAGTTAGCTAAGCTATGTTAAATTAAACTCGTATGGTGTAATCACTGAACCAGTTATACCTAGTAAGGAATACTGCCTAACGGTCATAGTCTAGGCCCACTAAATGCAACCTAGTTCACTATAACCTTAGGCTCTGATACCAATCTGTCACACCCCCAATTTCATGCTTTGCGGAAGCGACTGTTTTGGGGCATGACTAATCAAATATCAAAACACCAAAGTACAAGCAAACGACTCTAAATGAGACGTTTTAGAAATACATTACATCACATTAGTTTTCCAAAAGAAATACAAAGTTTAAGTCATAAGTTTAAAACATAGTAGTGAGTTCGCAAAATGATTTCAGAAGATTTTAATACATAACCATTATACAAAATATAATGCAAGAAAATCTTCATGTCTAAATGGATGCATGCGACTCGTGATAGGTAGCTTATCCTGTAGGCCATTCCTAATATTGATGAGCACCTGAGAATACAACACTAAAAGGTCAGCTATAAAGCTGGTGAATCTCACAGGTTTAAATAAACATTAATGTGATCAACATGATTATCCGACGATAATTAAACAATGTAAACCGAACAATGATAAACAATGTAACCGAACAATGATAAACAATGTAACCGAACAATGATAAACCTATTAAGGTTTCCGACCAATGATTAAACCAATTAAGGTTTCCGAACAATGATTTACCGATAATAACAATTTGTATTGCACTGAGCTATGATTCAAAGCATAACCCGATCTTTGCCTCCCGTTTTGGTGATACACCCGTAACAATTACTAAAGTGCCCGTTTTTAACTTGGTTGTAGCTAGCAACCCGGACGGGGACGTCACTCCCATGATAGTACTATCCTTTAGTAACCGCGCCTTATTAAGTTAATGAATCATACACTGTTGAGGACTTTTACCGAATTAAAACACTCGTGCATATACCGAACAATGAAAATCAAGACCGACAATGATAACCGTTCCATGTACCAAAATGGTAAACCGAATACAAGTAACAATGCAGTTAATTAAGTTAACAACTAAATTAACTAACCGAATAACAGTGATCACGAAAATAATTTGTGTTGCATCTCCCCCAATTATTAAAACATGTAAACATTGAAAATGGGGCCGTGAGACTCACCTGAGTCAATCCGAGCAAATGAATATATTTGACGTGGAATAGACAATCTCTGAAATCCCTTAGAGTCCTAAACACGCGAGATTCTAATGAGTAAAAGGATTATCCAATGTATTGTTTATGTTTGAGTTTACAAAATTTGGTATGAGTCTGAAAACAGTAATCTGCCATTTTCGGCCCCTAAACGACCCCGGATGGCTTAAAACTGACAAGGCTAAGGTACTTAGCTTTGATCATTGGGTTGTTTTTGAATGATCGAGCGAATTTGAGCCCAATCTGTTATAATAAAATTTTCATCGAGAAGCTACCCTGTTTTAACTTGTTAAATCGTCGACGTTTTCGAAAATTTACATGTTCTGTTTTAGCTAGAATTCGCAGGGCTATTTTATTGATTCGTTGGATCCTGAAATAAAAAGGGGGAATCCGCCGGATTCACTTGAATCCGCCGGATTGGTGACATTTGTGGGGAATACGCCGTATTCCCTTGAATACGCCGTATTCCGGAAAAATAGAGGGAATACGCCGGATTCCCATGAATCCGACCGTATTCATGACAAACCAAGGGAATCCGACCGTATTCCATTGAATACGCCGTGTTCATGTTTTCTGGGCAGGAATCCGCCGGATTCACCCGAATCCGCCGGATTCACGTAACTGGTTCGACTCTGTTCGTGCAGAAAACATACAAAACCATTTCTAAATCCTATTTCCGCTTACAACAACTTAATACAAAGCTAATACATGTAATATAACGTATTATAAACATAAAATTAACGAGTATTGATAAGTGTTCTTACGTAGTAAAATTTGAAACCGTGAGGATGATCCGATGATGAAGATGATGATTTTGAAGCTAGATGATGATGATGATGTTACTGATCTTTGTTGTTGTTGTTGTTAAAATGAAATCGAAAGAGAGAAAGAGGGAGAAGAGGAGGGAGTCGAGAGTGATCCAGAGGGTGTGAAATAATTGAGGTCGGTTGTTATAACCGGCCTCAATTATTGAGGTGAGTGGGTGTTTTCCGACCCGTGTTCGTGTACCAGATCGTTATTTAGTAAAATGTTTTCAAACGATAAATTTCCAAAAATTGAAATCGTATAAGTTTTTATTTGAAGTATTTCACAAAAATACTTTTAGTGTGATACTAAATTATATCGTTGTTTCACTTTGATCTTACGGATACTTTTAATTATCCAAAAAGTGTTTTGCAATTTTTCCGAATACTGTAATATTATTTCTGTTAATAATATTCTATTTGGAGATGTTTTGGGAAAACTTTTATTTTTATGTTTCCTGAGTGCTTTCGGATTAATTCGCGTTGTGATTATTAAATAATCATTTCGTGTTATATATATAGTTATATATATATTATCCGAATACTTTGTTTTTGATTCGTACCGAGTACGAATAATTAAAGTTTAAATTGGCCCCTAATTTTGGCCATTTTTGACCGGGTGTCACAATAACCCTAGCCATTCACCTTTTAATCCTTTGGATCAATTCCGATCCATTTTGACACTTTTATCCAAATATAACCCAATTAGACACCTTTTTGACCCATTCCCCTTTTTACCATACATTGACATCATAACCACTCTATTTCATCTATACTTGATTCCCTTAATGTAACATCCTCTCCGGTAGCCTGGTATTTTTCTATTTATAATTGCGTATTTAATAGTTTTAAATAATTTTGCAATATAATTGTTTAATTGTGAAAGTTGCAGAAATATGTCTTAGGACTTATTGTGGATAATGAAATGTTGCTTGTTTTAATATATTAAAGTTGACGGTACAATAAAATAAATTTCTCGCATTTAGCAATTAGGTGCCAGACAATAGATTTAGAGCGGGTATTAATTACCCAATGTTGTAGGCCGGTTTATATGGGGACCGACCTAACCCTTTTGATCACTTTACCAATTCCCTTTTCATTTTCACTTTCAAGTAAAAACATCCAAACCCTAACCCAAATTAAAGCTTGATTAACAAAGTTGAATGTGTAAATTGAAGTTGTGGATCATAGCAAATATCATCATCATCTTCTATCTTCTATTACCTTGTTCATCTATCCTTTGTAAGTAAATTCTAGTTCATAAACTCAAATGTTAGGTTTGATGAATAATTGATGGATTGATTTGATTCTTGAGTTTATGTGATGTTTATTTGTGATATATGATGATATGTGATGTTATTGGAGATGTTTGTAGCATTAGAATCGAGTTTGATGAGCTTGAATGTTAAAAAATGGAATTAGGGTTCGTGCAGGTCTGTTCTTGAGCTGAAGAACAGATGAACGCGATCCCGGCTACGATTCCGGATCGCGTTCCCTTGTTAAAAATGTCTTAGTCGAGTTTTTGGCCTTAGAAACGCGATCCAGGCCTATTTTCCGGATCGCGTTTGCTAGTGTTTTTCGGTGACAGAATTATTTCCTAAGGACAAACGCGATCCAGCCCTATCTAGTCAGGATCGCGTTTGCATAGTTAATTTTGATGGATTTTGCAAATTTCAAAAATGCATAAGTGTTTAGAAGGTGGTGATTATAGTGGCACTTATTGGATGCTATAGTGGCATTTTATAAAAATGCTTATTTTGATATTTAAAAATTATGAGGCAAAGTACTAACTTATGTTGATTATTGATTCTCAGATCCTCCAAAAGATAAGTGATCTCTGGAATCAGAGATTTTGAAGGCAAAGGTATTGGTGAGTGGATTCAAAACTCACCGTTTGGCTTAGTTGTAATCATTTGATTACAACGGGTAAACGTAGACTTGACTTTTGAGTTGATTAGTTGTTATTGTTGATTATATGCCTATATGTGCTTTGTGTGGCCTTCGGGCATGGTTGTTAATGAGGTCAACGAGTTGATGAACTGTTGGTTGGGCTAGTGAGTTGTTGTGTGAATGGTACATGGATGTACTTCATTTGTTGTGTGTGCTGAACTGTACCTAAGTATGATAATCACTAGCTATCGGTCTCGTCCGTGATGGCCATACGGATATGTTTGGATAAGTGATTTTGGGGAGCCGCCCGGGTACTAAGGTTATCCCCGAATCCGCCGATCCTCATTAAGTTGTTGTTGGTGGTTATGATTGCGAATATTTGTTGTAGTTATTTGATTTAGCTAAGTTGAATGTTGGGAGTTGGATTGACTCACTTAGCTATGTGTTAATCCCTCGTTGTTACTTCCTGCAGACTTTTGTTTATGCATGCGGGTGGGTAGCAGGAAGGTCAAACCTTGGAAGAATGGAATGTTTCATATTCAAGCTACTCTGATTATTTTTGTAACAACTCAGTTTAGTTTATATAATACCCCGACATGCTAGTCTTTTGAACAAGTTTTAAATGGAAGTGACGTAAACATGTAAACTGTTTTAGTACTTTAGAATATTATGTAACCATGTATTGCGTTTTATTTACTTACGCTTCCGTATTATCTATAATATTATTACTATGGAATGAGGGGTGTTATACTTAACTTATTTAACCATATGTACAATTTAAAATCAACCGGATTACTTAATTCTCACAAGATTTCTTCACATTAAACCATAATAATATTTACATCCATATATTTATGATTCCACAAGTTCAAAACACGTAATGATTCATCCCGACACTAGAGTTGACCTTCAAAGTCAACCATCCGACAAACTACACATATATTGTTTAACATTCAAAAACCTTAGTTTGAGGGCGTATTATACAAGTTCATCAAAACGATACTAAAAGAGAAGGCTTGCACTTACAACTTGCAAACCAATCCACGCTACTCTTTCTTGATTTCCTTATCCTTTCCTTTCGAAGTATTACCTACAATACATTTAGATGATACGGAGTAAGCATAAAATGCTTAGTGAATACATAGGAAATCAATTAAGCAATTCAATCACATATAAGTCTTTAGACTATCAAATAATAAATATAGATAGTAATAGATACCAATTGGATCCGCGGCCCATAAGATACAATTGTGCAAAGCACATATTTCGCATTAGATATTATTTCATGATCATAACCCTCCACTTCATCATCCAATTTCATAAACACAATAATAATAACAATAACATGATTATGTGAAATCTCTTGCTCGTAAACAAATCGAAATCACATAACCTTCACCTAATTGATCCACAATGTACTCACCTTAATCTTGGATGATGAATTCACCTAGCAAGGATACTAGTTATTCCAATCCTTTATCACATATACATGTGATACATAATAACATACTTAGATTCTAAAATTCATAACAACTAGGTAATAATTCATAATTCCTCTCCCCCACTTTGATTAGGTTTAATAATCACTAATCAAAGTTCTTAATTAATTGATTCTTATTAGCATAACCTATTCATACTTTCATCATCACAATTAACTACTTATTATGCTAGTAAACTCAATTCAAGAGGGTTTTAGCAAAACCCCAAAATTTCATCATAAACCCTACAATGATTTCATTGTTTTCATAAGTTAAGATGATCTCTAATAGTGATAATCATGTTAGAGATCACCAACTAATTCAATTCCATACTCTAATTCCCTCCAATTTGATGAAACTCACCAAAACCCATTAATCACCTAAACCCTAAGTAATAATTCATAAGAAATTACTTACAAGTAGAGGAGAGATGATACTAGAGATGATAACTTGAAGATTCTGAGCTTAATCACAAGTTGAAAGAAGAAGGTTTATGGTGATGATGATTCTGGCGTTTTTAGTTCCTCATAGAATGAATGTCTGGAGAGTTTTAGAAGAAGTAAGAGATAAATACGAATTTTACATATAAATCCCCTTCTTTTATTTAATTTACAGTATAAAACTGAGGAATTCGATTACATTTTATTTCATATCTTCTTATTTAATTAATATTATTTCATAAGATTTATATTTCTGGATACACTAAAATAATACCTCGAATATTGGGGTGTTACACCATATTATAAATTTTGTATAAGGAATTGAGTTAGGGTTTGGAGTTAGTAAACCCTAAGTTATATAAATTGTTGTATGATTGAGTAGATGATAAAGAAATGTTAAGTTCATGTTAATAATCATATAATGATTATGAAAATATTGTCAAAGAAGAAAATGGTACATGATGTTAAAAATATATATATACACTTATGAAAATGGTTCTAAAAATGATGTATGAAATTGTTGAGAAAGAAGTTGTGATGATTGAATAAGAGAACCATTGTTAAATGTATATAGAAATTGATATGGATGAATATATACATATGAGGTTAAGATAAAATAAAGATCTTGGATTAAATTGATAAGTGTACTATTAAGTGCAAAGTGTGTTATTATGTGCTTATGTGTGTTATGTGTTTAATTGATTAGGTAATAAAGAAGTTGGAAGTGTTGCTAGTGATTTAATTGTGCAATCGCAAGGTAAGTTTCGATTTACATGATCATGGGTTAGGAATGGCTTCGGTCATTTGCTAACGGTTTGGTGCGAGTAATGGTTGCGGCCATATGCTCGTGTGATTGCTAGTAGTATACAACTAGCATGGGTGGTTAAGGATCCTTAGCTAAAAATTATCATTTATTACATGTGATTGTACTTCGTTACTTACTAAGCGTTTTGCTTACCGTTGAATAATTCAAATGTTTTAGGTGAAGCTAGCGGACAAAGGGTTGATTTGGGCAAGAAGCCCATTGGGAGCTAGAGGTGGATTTTGCTTGCTTTTGGGTAATTGGCTCGATTTCCATTAAATCATGTTCTTGATGCTTATTACCCCATCTTTTGTAAAAATCATGTTAATAGTCATTTGGCACTTAAAGTGTGTTGTGTAAGGTTGTTAAAATGGTATGTAAATGCTAATACCATGTCAATGCTTTTGGTTTTAAATATTGATATGGTAAGTATGATTAGGTTGTTTTGATCCAATGTATTCAAACGGGTCAAGTTAGTATAATAGAGAATTTGATTTGATTCTCTTGGAAAATGAGGTATTTGGATTGCGGAAAGTTGGTTTGGTGCAGTTTTGGACAGATTGTGAATCTGTCTGTTTTGGTTATGTACAGACATCAGTCGCGGCGCAATCTTTAAAGATTGCGACGCGATATTGGTTAAATAGCGACGCGATGTTTAATGATTGCGACGCGATTATGATTCTTAATTGCGACGCGATTGTTTAATATTGCGGCGCGATTTGGTTACAGTTTACATCAGTTTACTTTAAAACTTAAAACAAATGCACGGAAAATATTGGGGTGTTTCAAGTTGGTATCAGAGCATCGGTTTAAGGGATTCGAGTATCCACCATTAGGAGGGTACTTGAACTTAGACCACTGTAGTTGCATTTGAGCATGATATGTGTGTCTTGATTATTTGATATTGTGATCCGGTTAATATATTGTTATGGTTTCTGAATCAAGATGTTATGTGGGGACTTAGGCAACATAAGAATGTGGTATGGTAATTAATGTGCCTGGCCAACGCAGTAATTATCATATGACATTCTATGGAACTTTTGAACCCACGCGATGTTAAGATGATGAAATTATAGTGATTGTTAGCCGTTATTTGTTGCAAATTGTAATTAAAGTAATTTTGTAAAGATATAAACTGTTATATTAAATATTGATTTCTATTTCAGTATAATAATGACTGAGGAACGTGAAGCTGACCAAATGGGAGAACGACATGAAAGAGTTGATTCTCCTGCTCGGGAAGCTAAAATATCTCTAGCTGATCTACGAACCATCGAATCTGAAGAAGTGGGCCGTGTTCAAGAAGTGACCCTTTCTTCAATGTTACATCAAATCTCTGAAACCGTTCAAGAAGTGGTAATGTCTGAATTCCAAAGAAGAGACTTAGCCAGAGAAGAAGAAGAACCTCCTCGTGTTATTCCACCTGCTGTTATTCCTCTTGATGAAAACCGTCGATTCAGTTACAAAGACTTCTCTGTTTGTAATCCCCCAGAATATCATGGCGAGATGGATCCGATAAAGTGTTACCGTTAGATTTCTGAAGTAGAAGGAGCTTTCGCCACCACCGAATGTCCTGAAATATTGAAGGTTTGTTTTGCTGCTAATCTTTTACGATCAGGTGCTAAGGGTTGGTGGGAAGTATAGTGTAGTACTCTGGGTGACGACGCCATTAAACAATTGTCTTGGAGTGATTTTAGACGAATGTTCCAAACTGCTTATTCTCAAGAATCTGAATTGAACAGGATTCGTAGGGAGTTTCTTTCTATGGAACAAACTACTGAATCTGTTAATGAGTTGGTTGGTGTTTTTCTGGATCAAGCTCGTTTCTGCCCTGAGTATATGTCTAATCCAAAGATGCTCATGGGTCATTTTCACAATGTTCTGAAAAAGGAGATTCGACAGTTCATAACTCCCAAAAGATGTGCTAGCTTTGAAGAAATGGTTGACGAGGCTAGATTTCATGAATTGGAATTGCTTCGTGATATTTCTAAAAGAAAAGCTGAAACCACTTCTACTCCTTCCAAGAAATCGAGAACTGGTGATAGTTCTAAACCTGATGAAAAACGAGGACCACCGCCTGCTGAATGTAAAATCTGTCATAAAAGGCATTTTGGAGTTTGTCACTTTCAACCACCTACGTGTTATAAATGCAAAAAGGAAGGTCATCTTAGTACCAATTGTCCTAATCCATTACGAGTGTGTTATAACTGTTATAAACCCGGTCATATTAAAGCTGAGTGTCCTGATCTGAAGACTCAATCTACTCCTTTTGTTCCTCGAGCTAATGTGGAAAGAAAACCAAATGAACCTCAAAGATCCAGACCTCGTTCTTTTCAGATTACTGCCGATGAAGCTCAAAAAACTTCAGATGTATTGACAGGTATTTTTCCTTGTGAATCAGAAACCAGCATATATATTATTTGATTCTGGTGCTTCGAGGTCATTTATATCTGAAAGATTCTGTCAAAACTTCTCGATTCCTCTCACAAAGTTAGATACCCCTTTAGATGTTGAAGTAGCGGATAATAGATATATATATGTGGTAAATGTTTTCCGTGGGTGTCAACTTGAAATCGATAATGAAATGTTTGTGATAAATCTGATTCCTATGAATATGGGTGAGTTTGACGTTGTAATAGGCATGGATTGGTTAGGCCAGTATAAGGCTATTATCCAGTGCGAGAAAAAGATTATTCGAGTCAGCTCGCCTAGTGGTAAGATAGTTGATATATATGGTGAAAAACGGAAATCTTCTTTATCTATATGTACCTATGCTCGTGCTAAACGTCATCTGCTACATGGGTGTCACGCCTTTTTGGCACATGTGGTAGATACTCAGAAATCAGCCCTTAAATTGGATGATATTCCTGTAGTAAATGAGTTTCCAGATGTATTTCCTGACGAGCTACTGGGTATTCCACCCGATAGGCAAGTCGAATTCCGTATTGATTTGATACCTGGAGCTACTCCTATTGCTAAAACTCCCAATAGACTTGCTCCTTCAGAAATGCAGGAATTGATGAAACAATTGCAGGAATTACTCGACAAGGGTTTCATTCGTCCAAGTAGTTCACCATGGGGCGCTCCAGTACTTTTTGTGAAAAAGAAAGATGGCACCACGAGAATGTGTATTGATTATAGAGAATTGAACAAGGTAACCATCAAGAATAGGTATCCTTTACCTAGGATTGATGACTTGTTCGATCAGTTACAGGGTGCTAGTTATTTCTCCAAAATTGACTTACGTTCAGGCTATCACCAATTGAAGGTTCGTGATGAAGATGTGTCTAAAACTGCCTTCCGAACTCGATATGGACACTATGAATTCGTGGTGATGCCTTTTGGTCTAACTAATTCTCCCGCAGCTTTTATGGACCTTATGAATCGGGTATGTCGACCTCTACTCGATAAGTCTGTAATTGTATTTATTGACGATATTCTTATCTATTCTAAGTCAGCTGGTGAGCATGAATTTCATCTAAGACAAATGTTGCAAATCTTGAGAACTGAAAAGCTTTATGCAAAATTCGCAAAGTGTGAATTCTGGTTGCGAGAAGTTCAATTTCTGGGGCACGTAATAAATGATCAGGGAATTAAAGTTGATCCTGCTAAGATTGAAGCAGTCATGAAATGGGAACCTCCAACTACTCCTACTGAAGTTAGAAGTTTCTTGGGATTAGCTGGGTACTACAGACGTTTTATCCAGGATTTCTCAAAGATTGCTACTCCTCTCACTAAACTCACCAGAAAGAATGTTAAGTTTGAGTGGAATGAGCAAGCTAATCAAGCTTTCCATATTCTTAAACAACAGCTTAGTCAAGCGCCTATCTTAGTACTTCCTGATGGTACTGAAGATATGGTTGTATTATGTGATGCCTCTTATAATGGCTTAGGCTGTGTTTTGATGCAACGTGGCAAGGTAATTGCCTATGCATCTAGACAGCTTAAGGATCATGAAAAGAATTATCTAACTCATGATCTTGAGTTGGCGGCGGTTGTCTTTGCCTTGAAACTGTGGAGGCATTATCTCTATGGCGTGAAGTGTACTATTTATACTGATCATAAAAGTCTCAAATACTTTTTCGATCAGCGGGATTTAAATATGAGGCAGCGGCGTTGGCTTGATCTAGTGAAAGATTACGATTGTGAAATTCTTTATCATCCTGAAAAAGCTAATGTTGTTCCTGATGCACTTAGTCGGAAAGCTATTCAGTCGCCTTTGGTGGTTAAATCTCTCAGAATCACCGTTATTCCGGATTTACTTGATCAAATCAAAGGTACACAATTGGAAGCGTGGCAAAAAGGCGATTTTAATTCTGAACGCATTAAAGGTCAAGTCCAAAATTTTATTGATGATTCTCGTTAGTTAAAAACAAGATATGGAAGAATCTGGATTCCTAACTCAATCGAGTTAAAGAAGATGTTGCTTGATGAATCTCATAAATCTCGATATTCTATTCACCCTAGTGCTACTAAGATGTATCGTAATTTAAAATCAAACTTCTGGTGGCCAGGTATGAAAAGAGAAATTGTAAAATATGTTGAAAAATGCTTAACTTGCCTACAGGTAAAAGCGGAACATCAGAAACCTTATGGTAAATTACAACCATTAGAAATACTTGTTTGGAAGTGGGAGCATATCACAATGGATTTCATCACCAAATTGCCTAAAACGCAACGCCGGCATGACGCAATTTGGGTGATTGTGGATCGTTTAACCAAGAGTGCTTTATTCTTACCAATCAACGAAACTTTCTCTTCCGAAGCACTTGCAGATTTATTCATACGTGAAGTAGTAGCCCGTCATGGAACTCCTGTATCTATTGTCTCCGATAGAGATACTAGATTCACTTCACGTTTTTGGACGAAATTTCAGGAATCTATGGGTACTCGTGTCAATTTTAGCACCGCCTATCACCCTCAAACAGACGGCCAGAGTGAAAGAACAATTCAAACTCTGGAAGACATGTTAAGGGCGTGTGTTATTGATTTTGGAGGTAGCTGGGAGTCACATTTTCCACTGGTAGAATTTTCTTATAATAACAGCTATCACTCGAGTATTAAAATGTCACCTTACGAGATGCTCTATGGAAGAGAATGTAGAACTCCTATTTGTTGGGGAGAAATCGGACAAAAGGAATTGGGAAGCACTAACATCGTTCAATTGACCACTGAAAAGATTAATCAAGTCAGAGAACGGTTAAAAGCTGCCCAAGATCGACAAAAGTCATATGCTGATAACAGAAGGCGTTCTATAGAATTTCAGGTTGTTGACAAAGTTATGTTGAAAGTGTCTCCCTGGAAAGGAATAATTCGATTCAGAAAACGTGGTAAATTGGGTCCGCGATTTATTGGTCCTTTCAAAATCCTTGCTAGAGTTGGAAATGTAGCTTACCGCCTTGAGTTACCAGACAAACTGGCAGGAATTCATAATACCTTCCACGTATCTTTTCTCCGAAAATGCTTGGTTGATGAATATGCACATATTCCATTGGAAGAAATTGAAGTAAATGATCAATTGAATTATGTTGAGCAACCTGTCTCTATTCTCGATGAAAAAGTTACTAGATTGAGAAATAAAGACCTTAGAATGTTCAAAGTCCAATGGAAGCATCGCAAAGGTTCTGAAATCACTTGGGAACCAGAAGAAGAAGTTATTCATTTCTATCCCTCGCTGTATCAGGACTGGATTGTGAGGACACAATCCTAAATTGGTGGAGGATAGTTGTAACATCCTATTTTCGTAAGTTCTAAATATTATTAGTTTATTAAAGCGTACATATAAATATGTGTTATATTAATTGAGTATGTGTATTACATATGTATATGTGTTATATTATTTGGTTTGTGTATAATTGAGAATACCTATATATATATTCTTCATAATTATATGTGTATTAGAAGTAATATAGATTTGTGGGCTAGAAATGCAATAAAAGAAAAATGATGGGCCTGTTCAGACTGAGATCGCGCCGCGACCAGAAGGGATCGCGCCGCGATTCGATCAGATGCAGAAACGGGTTTTTAGTTCCAGTAGTTTCCAGCTTCGTCAATTACATTCAAAATACTAAAATTTCAATCAGAGTTTTAAGGATGGCGATTTCTTGAGTTTGGGAGTGATAACCATCATACTAGAGCTTGTTAGCATCATAATAAGAGCCTAATTACTTCCCTAATCACATATTAAGGTATGGTTAATGTATTTACTTGCAAAATCAGATTAGTGTTTGATTAGTTATGAAACCCTAAATATTGATTTTTGTTATATTAGTAGATTATTGGTATATAGATATTATATATATGCTAATAATCCATATTATAAATTTTGTATAAGGAATTGAGTTAGGGTTTGGAGTTAGTAAACCCTAAGTTATATAAATTGTTGTATGATTGAGTAGATGATAAAGAAATGTTAAGTTCATGTTAATAATCATATAATGATTATGAAAATATTGTCAAAGAAGAAAATGGTACATGATGTTAAAAATATATATATACACTTATGAAAATGGTTCTAAAAATGATGTATGAAATTGTTGAGAAAGAAGTTGTGATGATTGAATAAAAGAACCATTGTTAAATGTATATAAAAATTGATATGGATGAATATGTACATATGAGGTTAAGATAAAATAAAGATCTTGGATTAAATTGATAAGTGTACTATTAAGTGCAAAGTGTGTTATTATGTGCTTATGTGTGTTATGTGTTTAATTGATTAGGTAATAAAGAAGTTGGAAGTGTTGCTAGTGATTTAATTGTGCAATCGCAAGGTAACTTTCGATTTACATGATCATGGGTTAGGAATGGCTTCGGTCATATGCTAACGGTTTGGTGCGAGTAATGGTTGCGGCCATAGGCTCGTGTGATTGCTAGTAGTATACAACTAGCATGGGTGGTTAAGGATCCTTAGCTAAAAATTATCATTTATTACATGTGATTGTACTTCGTTACTTACTAAGCGTTTTGCTTACCGTTGAATAATTCAAATGTTTTAGGTGAAGCTAGCGAACAAAGGGTTGATTTGGGCAAGAAGCCCATTGGGAGCTAGAGGTGGATTTTGCTTGCTTTTGGGTAATTGGCTCGATTTCCATTAAATCATGTTCTTGATGCTTATTACTCCATCTTTTGTAAAAATCATGTTAATAGTCATTTGGCACTTAAAGTGTGTTGTGTAAGGTTGTTAAAATGGTATGTAAATGCTAATACCATGTCAATGCTTTTGGTTTTAAATATTGATATGGTAAGTATGATTAGGTTGTTTTGATCCAATGTATTCAAACGGGTCAAGTTAGTATAATAGAGAATTTGATTTGATTCTCTTGGAAAATGAGGTATTTGGATTGCGGAAAGTTGGTTTGGTGCAGTTTTGGACAGATTGTGAATCTGTCTGTTTTGGTTCTGTACAGACATCAATCGCGGCGCAATCTTTAAAGATTGCGACGCGATATTGGTTAAATAGCGACGCGATGTTTAATGATTGCGACGCGATTATGATTCTTAATTGCGACGCGATTGTTTAATATTGCGGCGCGATTTGGTTACAGTTTACATCAGTTTACTTTAAAACTTAAAACAAATGCACGGAAAATATTGGTGTGTTTCAATATTTCTCCTAAAATTGTAGCGTAGATGTTAATTATATCCAACTTGTAACATATGGTACTAATTAACTTGTGATCACGAAGTCATGGCTTAATTTTTTTATATTAATAACAAGTTGAAGTTGATATATAACGTTGAAGGGAAGGGACCCAAATGGTTTAATAGCCGTTTGCTTCATGAATAGTACAAGCTATCTCTTTTCACAAAAATTGTAACAAGAATAATCTATAATAAATAATAAATGCATGTATATAGGGATGGCACCCACGGATCGTGGGTACAAATATGCCAAATCCATCACCTGTCCGCGACGGGCTTTTTGACCCGTAAACCCACGAACACCCGCTAGCGGGTTTATTTTTACACCCGTACCCGTGACCCGTGGGTACCCATGGGTCGCGGGTAACCCGCGGGTTTTAAATAATATAAACATTTTATCAAAATATTAAATGATTTTATATAATTTACATGTTTAAAAATGTTTTAAAACATGTTCAAATAAATGGATCGTAATTTTAAACGAATTAAATTGTTAAAATTTAAGACACGTGGACTAATAGTTCGATTACAATCCATTTATTTGATAATTTTTTCTTGATCATTTGATAAGTTTGCTATTCGAAACATGAAAACTATAGTTTTTAATCTCTATAGGAATAGTTTTATTATATATAATTCAAATTAACCATCATGTATACATATATATGCAATAAATTATACAAATTCACTTTTAGGTATCTATAATGTGTTTTGTATGTTCGCAGATCGGGTTTACCCGTGGGTATAAGTTCATACCCATCACCCGCCCGCGACCCGCCAACGGGTAGAAGTTCATACCCATAACCCACTTATGGGTAAAAATTTCACGGGTTTACCCACCACGATGGGCGGGTACCCACGGGTCGTGGGTTTTCTCGCCCATTGCCATCCCTACATGTATATTGAGAACCAAGACCATTAATTATAGTTTGGATAGATCATTAAAATGTTTTCTATACTCATAATGTTTCATTAGTGATGGATTAACGGCTATTAATGACTCAATTAATAGTCTTAGAGCACAAGATATACAAATTGAAAATGTGCATTATAATTATAATTATAATTATATTATAATAATAATACTTTACTTTGTAACATGTAAAGAGTCTAGTGTAAGTTAACAGGTATGGAAATATATGGAGTATTTTAAAAGACAATATAATATAATGTTTAATGTGTTTGCACTAAAATGAGTGAATTTAATGTCAATTTGTACCGACTTGTCGTAAGTTTTTGTGGACTTTATTGAAGGATAAATTAGAAATTTAATTACACCCAATAAATGATGTCATCAAATAGCTAGTTAAGGACCTTAAGGTAAGTCTAGTCAGTGAAACCTAAAAAAGAGTACAAATTTTGATGGTATGTTAACAACATTGTACTCCTCTCTCTCTGTTCAAAGTCACTGACCACGTGATCTACTACAACTTTTACTATTCAATGTAGTCTTTAATCTACCAATATTCATGTAGTCTATTAGAGTATATTTTTAATTGGTCCATGCGATGGTTCCATTGGTGGTGGGTCATTAAGTCACGAAGCATAAATGTGAAGGTTATGAGTTCAATCCGTTATTATTACGTTCCTTTAATTACGTGTTACATAATTTGTTATCTACATGTTGATCGTGAGACCGATCGGTAAAAGTTACCATATAGTCGGTTTTACCATATTATCTAATAATTTCCCTATTGATTCAAAGGGTTTATCATTTTTATTGTTCAAATGAAATAAAAACATCAAGCATTATAATTCTTTGACGAAATATATACATTGATAATCATACTTATTCAGTAGTTTATTTGCATACCTTATATATAAGAAAAATAAATAAACTAGGATCATTATGCATATCTTTATCTTTATTGGTTGATAAGAAGGGTTGAGCTTTAGCGATCAAGAAAATGAATTAATGGAAAGTGCTACTAGTAGGTGTCTAGGTGATGGTTGTGGGGGCCGAAGATATAGGACTTTTAGACACAAGAAGTATAAAGTACACCATGATTATCATAAGATCTTAATATTAATGATTATTACTTTATGCTTAAATACAATTATCGAATAAAATTTTTGTTATTGATAAAAGTAAATAAATAAGATACTGATTCTTGTACGGCAAAGGTAATATGGACGCAAGTGTGAGAAGCCAATTATGTTTTGACAAGTGGAAAACAATTTAATTCATTTAATAATTTTCACAAATACCCCCTGCCCCAATTTCTACCCGTAAGTCATTCTTTTTTCTCTCTCTAAACCCTAGTTCTTCTCAAATCCTCCCAAATCTTTCTCTCTATCAAAATCATTAAATTATATTTGCGATTTAAAGTACGATTCAGTATATATTGTCTCTTAATTGTGTTTATCTTCTTCAATGGGCTAAATAAGTACGTAATTTCGCATTTTTAGGGTTTTTCGTCGTTTACTAAATCCAGTATTGAAGCTGCTAGTTATTCATTCATCCATTCATTCGTCAATGATGACAGTTGATGTGTTTTCGACTCCTATAGTTGAGGATTCATCTTCTCTAGGTAATGTGGACTTGAGGAGGTGTGATGGTAAGGGGAAGAAGAAGAATGCCAAGGCTATTGAAGAATTAAGCAATGCGTGAAATTGTTTGTTGAATCAAGGATATTGTTGGTTGTTGATGTTTTTGTTCATCTCTGTGAGAGACAAGTAGTACATTATTGTTTTACGATTTGATTTTAATTTTAGGCCGTGATGCACCTTTTTATCTATAATGATGACTATTATTATCTGCTATGATGCACCATTTTTTTACTGTGTAATGCACTATGTTTTTACTCTTTGATGCACCATTTTTTACAATGTGATGTACCATCTTTATGTATATTTTTATCTATTATGATGAACTTTAATATCTGCTTTGATGCACCATTTTTTTATCTGTAATGCATTATGTTTTTACTCTTTGATGCACCGTTTATTATAATGTGATGCACCGTTTTTTACAATGTGATGTACCATCTTTATGCACCTTTTTATCTATTATGATGAACCTTAATATCTGCTATGATGTACCATTTTTTTTACTCTGTAATGCATAATGTTTTTACTCTTTGATGCACCGTTTTTACAATGTGATGTACCAGCTTTACTTTGTGATGCACCTTTTTCGTCAACGTTATAATAGTATTTTTTAAAAACAATCATTAATCAATCAAAACGTATGTAATTTCGTTGATTTTGAAATCTAGGGTTTATATGCAATGAAAATCGCCCCAAATTTTAGAGAGAGAGACGGTTTGTGTGATGGTTATGTGTGTTTTATGGTTTCTGGAAGGACGGTACAAATGGTCAAAATGATTTGACAGTTTTTGCAGGTTTGGGGACCAAACTGCCCAACAGTTGCTACCCTAAAAGTTGGTATTAATTACAAAAATGCCACCGTGTCATTTTGATCCGTAGATTAGATCTAATTTTGAAATGGATGGCTGAGATCACTTTTCCGTACTCTTCTCTCCTTTTTTGGCTTCTTCCTAGAACCACACCCAAAAAAGTTTTGTTAATGTATATTTTAGGCTAGTTTGTGTAACACCCCCAAATTTATTGTTTAGCGGAAGCACGTTTTGGGTGTTACGAATCAATAATCACATCACAAAGATATATAATGAACGACCACTATATGCGTCATTTTGGACTTGTATTGATAAAACAAAAGTTTACATCAAAAATATCGTTTACATTAGCTCAGCTTGAAATTGAGAGATTTAAGTACATAATTAATCTATACAAAATATAATAATGCAGCTAAATCTCTGATTGTTGCATGATGACTCGAGCTAATTGATCCTTACTTGAGCAGTCCAACCTACTGCTGGTCACCTGTGATACTGTCACACCCCCAAAATCGGTAATTGTGTTTATTTAATGTTTAGCGGAAGCAAGTTATGATTAGCGGAAGCATTATGTGTAAACAGTTTAACAACGGGGGTGATGACGTTACAATTGTGCATTCACTGTATCAGAGCATATGTTCATACATAACATAATATATTAAGGATGCCAGTTTAAACAGTTGTTACAAAAGTAGTACGACTAGGTAAGTCGTACAGTAATAACAGAGTTTAAATCATTTAAGTTTTTCAATACATATGTTAAGATAAGATTTCATGAGTATAACTGCAATGTCTGCAGTAATACAGAGGAAATCCTCAAAAGTTGTCCCAAAATATATGGCATCCTAAGTAGTCCAGGGTTGTCCATCCTGAATGCATGCGATTCTTACTTACGTAGCTAATTTCCTGTAAAACATAGAAAGAAAGTTGTCAACAAATATGTTGAGTGAATTCACGGGTTTTGTATAAATGTAAGGTATGTTAAACCATTTATGTTTAGATTATTGAATTGTTATTCAATAAATAAATGTTTGCAGGTTTTGCAATTTATAAGATTGTAGGGATAGTTACCCTAAAATATAGTTTTATGTGGGTTGTTACCCAAAATGTATGTCTGGTGGTTCACCAGTATATAAATATAACCAGTAAGTATACCGGTATAAAACAGTTGTAGGATAAGTTCATCCTAAATAGTAAGTGGGAACGCTTAGACTATAATCCCCTGAAAGGTGAGCTAAACCTCGCAGGTTAAAGTAACGCGACCTAACCCTATAACCAAACCACAACCAAAACTTATGTTTCTTGCCTGAAGGACAGTTAAGTATACGCTCCATCCACAGGAGGGTCGTCACGGCAATAGTACTATTCGTATACTCAGTGGCTAGAGTCACCTAGCTAATGGTTATAGTCTGCATGACATAAGGTCTTTCATGCACACATCTCAAGTCTGGTCCGTACTAGGATTTGTTGTCTAATTCCCAATACAGTTGTGAAATAATAGTTCATATCAAACAGTTGTATAAAGCAATAAAGCATTTATATAATTTGCTGCATGTGTTTAGCATGCAGTTTCTATGTTTACACCCCTATGTTTAAAAGCATAAAACGTTTGCAAAGTAGGGGCTGTGAACTCACTGTAGTTTGCTCGGTATGAAAGCTAGCAGAAAACGGTGTCGCCCAAGGTATGTTAACCTATATACAATAAATGTATTAACATAAGTATGTTTGATTTGTTTTGAAGAAATTGTAAATTTCTTAAGAATATAAGTCGTTGTATTTGTTGGTGACATTGTGTAGAAATATTGTTATTATTTCTCTCATCGTATACTTGGTTAAGTATATAAACCAATATGTGATTGTCTATTTAACGGAAGGTCGTTTTGTTTCATTCGTATATATATATATTTGTGAATATATATTCTTAAGTGTTGTATGTATATATGTTTAATAAATACATTGTTTACGTATATTAACATATATATAAGTTTTCATTTGTTTAAGAAAACGTATACGTTTGTGTCTATATATATCGTGTGTCCTCGAATATATATATATATATATATTGTAATACGTTGTCTCGTATTTTAAAAAGGTTGTAAGTTTTATTTGTTATAAAACTTCGATTGTTTTTATAAAATGAAAGTAGTTTGTTTTTAATATCATTACGTTTGTTTTAATAAGTCTTAAATATTCCGATAATGTATTTGTATCCAATTTCATATATATACGTTTATCTATATATCGTTCGTTCGTACGAGTTTAATTAAGTCCTAAGTCCGTGTCTCGGTTTCGTCTCGATTAGATGTTACTAATAGTAGTTTGTTGGGCTCGGCCCGATTTGTTGGCCCACTAATAATAATGTAATTCGTTTGGTCCGTTAACTCGTTTATATAACCCATTTATTTAACCTTTGGTCTAACCTATTACTTTGGCCCAAAAGACCACCGGCCCAGCCTGAAGCCCAGCCCAGTATGTGAATCCGCCGGATTCTATTTGAATCCGCCGGATTCTCGTTAATAGAGAAGGTGTTGCCGGATCTTCGGGTCAAGCCGCCGGGTCGGGTCAAGATTAAGTGAATCCGCCGGATTTAGTTGAATCCGTCGGATTCTTTTGTGTTCACAAAACGTTCATGTGAAGCTTTGGGAATCCGCCGGATTTAGGTGAATCCGCCGGATTCGAGCGTGTCTTTTACTCGTTCACAAATGTTTAAACCGATTACGGGGTTTGCGAGTTTTGTAGGGGAATCCGCCGGATTCATGTTACTTCCAGAGCCTGTTCGAACAGGGCAAAACACATACACGATCTTTTGGTTCCAAATCGTTTTTACCATGTTACCAATAGATTATAATGATGTAATATGACGTTTTTATCATCCTAACATTATATTTTAACAAGTTTACACCTTTTAATTTTTGATTTATAGTTTTGGTTTTCAAAACCCATTTCAAGAATCAATCATGAAATCATCAAATTTATGTGTTAGATACTTAGATTATGATGTAAATACAAGTTATATAACGAAATTTAAGTATATAAATCAAAGAAAAAAGAGAGTTCCTTACAAAGTGGAATATGGTGAAGATGATGATACGGATGATGGTGATGATGAGGATGCCGAATGATGATGATGAAATAAGGATGATGTTGTTGTTCTACTTCTATTGATGTTCTTGATCTTGATCAATTGGAGAAAAATAAAAATTGAAAACAAATGGTATTGAGTGTGTGTTGTGAGAGCAGAGATCAACGGAGGGAGTATTATTATTTCAAAGGGTATGGTGAAAAACAGGAAGTTGTCTCGCCAATAATACACATTTTTGTACAACAATTTCGAGTACGGGTATAATTATAGCAATATAAAAGTAAACATTTTATATTTTTATTTTGTAGGTGTTCTACTGGTTCGTATTTTATAATCAGAATAATGAAGTTATCATTATTTTAAAATGATGTACATTTTGTATATTTTACTGCGCGCAGTTAATTGAGCGCCAAATTTCAGTTGAATTTTGATTTCATATTTTTAGGTAATGTTCTAAATACTTTACAACGAGTTAGAAAAATAACACTTTTCATATTTGGACCTTTTATGTACGTTTTAGAATTGTTTCTGTTCGTTTATAATATGTTTTATGTTAAACGTATATTTAGACCATTTTATCTATTTGTTATAGATATATAAATACTTGTAATTAAAAATTGAGTTATTAATTATTTTTCTGTCACGAAACTTTTGCTATTTATTTTTGTCGGGTTCGTTCCGATATATTCGTACGCGATTATCATAAATCACATAATTTTTAATACTTTATGTTTTAAAGTACTGGGCTTGCTAGGCTTATATCATGACAAAAATTTTTTTTGTTAAAACTTAACCAGGAAATTAGCGTAAGAATGCACATGCTTAAATGTTAATTAATACCTAATTTGGAGAGTTGTCACAGATACATGCTAAAATGGGTCAGCGAAACGCTGGTGAGCTCACATGTTTGTATGTCAACACATATTTGTATGAACCGCAAGATTTATAATTGAATTTATAAAGCAATTAAGTAAAATAAAAGTTATACAGCCATGAGCACATAGTCTGAGCTTAACTTGAGTTGTTAGGCCCACTTAAGGAAACCTAACTTGAAATGCCTCCTACGAGTGCCTAATCCACACTCATCTTCCCAAATGCTAATACGTCCGTTTGACCAGTTAGTGCGTGCTAACCCGGACGAGGATTGTCAATCCTATATGATATCATATACTAACATTCACGCTACTACGTATTACCAGACTATGCTATGGAGGGCTTTAAATTGATTAGCTTGAAACTCATGTAGTATTTGATTTGATTTGTACTTGCGTTCAACTTGTAAAATAAAACGAGCAATAATATCACACCCCTGATTGAAAAGCAGTAAAATAGGGGCCATGAGACTCACCTGAGTCTTGAAAGTTTGAATTAATAACTTGAGTTGATTTGCCTTGAAGCGTGGTCCGAAGACTTGTAACCTGAAGGTGTCCATGACACGCGATGGTTATTAATTGTTTAGGCATCTCGAAAGACTACCTTTGTAGTTGTTTGTCCAAATTACCCCGATTTGGTTGATTGACTTGTCCAAATTACTACGATTTGGTTGATTGAATTGTATGTTTGAAAACGTGTACGGCCCGTTGGTGATTAATTGTAATAATAGTTTTGATGTTATCGCATTGATTTCGAAGCGTTATACTTGAAAAGCAAATTCCATTATGTTTGAAAAGTTGTATAGCATAAGCGTTTTGAAGTTGTACAAGTTTGACACTTGGTGAGAAATGTGCTTACGGAATCAAAGTACGGGGGTCCGGGGGCAGCGCCCCTGGTAGCGGGGTCCAAGGGGCGGCAGCCCCTGGCGGGGTCTAAGGGGCAGAGTCCCTGGTTGGGGTCGAGCTGCCAAGTCAGCTTGGAAAATTTTTATTTCTACTATATTGCTTTGGTGAAAAACGCATCTGGGATTTGAATTTAGGTAAAATCAAGTGACAAATTCCAGGTCTCGACACTTAGTAAAAATCTGAGTTTTTAAACATTCTGTTTTATGCGACACAATATGCGACATAAGGTTGATTATGCGACACAATGGTTGTGTCGGATAGAAGTGCGACACAAGAGCTTAGCGACACAAGGGTTGTGTCGCATAAGCGTACGATGCTGATTTAACAGCGACATAGTGATTGTGTCGCATGGTACTTGCGACATAAGATACGACATAATATTGTGTCGTAGAGGATCCGACATAACTGGGTTTATACGACACAAGATACGACACAAAGGGTTTTATACGACACAACCTGCGACACAAGGCTTGTGTCGCAAAGATGAACATCAAAACAGGACCCAGCGACTGTCGATAATTTTCGACCCAAAACTCAAATCTAACCCATTTTTAAGCTATAAAATCATGTTTCTCTTGTTTAATAGGCATATATACACTTGAATATCCCATAAATATGTAAAAATAAGCTAAAACGATAAGTTTGGGGAATTTGTCCGAAACTTACAAAGTTTCAAAACGAAAATCCGGAAAGATGGGAATGTAGATCGTGATGCGGTGGTTCCTTTTCTCTAATTACTTTGTCGATTTGAGTTCGTTTGTGGGTGTTATTTGGTGATTTTGGGTGTGGTTTGTGTTTGAGAGAAAATGGAGAAAGAGAGAGAGAGAGAGAGAGATGAAAAGATGGTGATGATGAAAATGAGATGGTGGGGAGGGGGTTTGTCCCCTTTGTTGACCGGTTGGGTGGGGCCCACGGGTGTGGGCTTCACCCGTTTTTCGTTCCCCGCGTTTGTGCTCCGTGCGGTGTTCGTTTTCTCGATCGTTTAAACGTTAATTATTTATTTTTATGAACAAATATGCGTTTTAAAAATACGAATATTCACTCAATATTTTCGTTGAAGTATTTTACCAAATACTTAATAACTATGTTATAGAATGTAACTTGTTTCGTTTGTTTGCGCGTTTAACATTTTAATTGTGTAAACGTTGTTGTACGATATGAATCAAAATTGAAATATTATAAAAATAATATTTTGGATATAATAGTGTTATTAAATAATGTTACATTATTTAATTAAATTATTCACCAACGTCCTTATTTAATTGACCGAATTACATTCGATTTGAACTTGTACGATTTAAATCAAACCGCAATACTTGTATATATTCAACAATATATATATTAGTTGATACACAAATTAGCCTAACACAGAACTAATTACATGTATTAAAACTTGATTAGACACTAATTACTAGTCCTAATTTAACGGATGTCACAGTTTGGATGTTTATTGTATTTATCGGTATAGAATGAAAGTTTGAGCTCATTCAAAAAAAATTTATCATATGTATAAGGAAACTTGTAATGTCGTTGATCTACAATTATAGGATCATAAGTCATAAAACCTAGGGCTGAGCAACAAAAATCAAAACCGACCCATAACCGATATTAACCGACCCAATTTAACCGATCCAACTAATTAACAGGCAGTCCGGTTATGGATTTTGAATTAACGTCGGTTACGGTTAATGTAAATTAACCGACTTTAACCACCATTATACATATACATATTATGCTTCCGTTTTCTATATTGTGTGTCTTTTATGTTTGAAATAACATGTACAAGTGTAGAGTTAACTCGAATAATTTGTAATGTTGTGAAAATATTTGCAATAAATTGTGTTTTAGTGCATGTTTCTTACTTTCTGAATTCTGATGAACCGTTAAGGCGCGTTTGGTTGGCGATGGAACTGGAATCAGATTCCATTCCATTTTGTTGTTTGGTTGGCAGAATAGGAAAGAATTGAATTCAATGGGTTATCGCTTGTTTGTTAGACACGATATCTTTAGAGAATAAGGAGGAGTTGTTGAACCGGCTTATCCCTTGTATAAATAGGTTCAATGAGTTGTCATTGAAACCCAATGAAACAATTGTACTTGACGGAAATATACGTTGAATAAAAAGCTAATGTACTCGGCAAATACCTTTGTGTTACTGTTTTATAATCCCGCAATATCATATACATTAGTATTAGTATTAATCGTTAAGTACTTAATTGTTATTGATTAATTAACTTGTTGATTAATTGATTAACTGAATACAAGTTTCTGGGTTTATACATGGAGATCTAACATTAAACTCCTAGAATACATGAAATTTACCATTATGTAAGTCGCTTAAACGATCAGCTATTAATTCTAAAAAGAAAAAAACATCATATTTGTTGTTTTCTAAATCTTATATTAAAGCAATATAAGATCGGGTCAAACATAGATCCTACGATTTTATAGACAGAGTATGTAGATCCTATGCTTTCAAAAATCAGTGTTATATGCTGTATGTGTCAGCATACAGGGCCACCAAATTTCGGGGCCTCCAAATGTTACGAGCACTTATTAGATATAATATAGGTTCATTGCGACAAAAAGAAAATAATTGTTATACTTATAAAATAAAATGGGATTATTGCACATAGGGTATTGTTAACTATTGAGAAAATTGCCCATTTCATCCATGTGTTTGTCTAAAAAATCACAATCCGTCCCTTATTTTAAGAATTATCACTAGGCATCCCTGTATTTGTTATTTTCACTCACTAGTCGTCACACTTAACAAATTTTGTTAAATTCTTCGTTAAATCGTAGTGAAATGACCAAAACGCCCCTACTTGTATTATCATTATCATTATTATTATTCAATTTTCACATCATTTTCTTTTTAATGATAATAACCACTACCTCCATCATCATCATTATCCTCTCAATAACTCAAGTCATCCCCAATTTCAATCTCGCTAAACGACATGGAACCTTTACGAATCGATCCATACAACCGATCTACATCTAAAGTAACAGTATTACGAATCAATATATGTAAAAACTCGTCTTCTAGCTTTGTCATAGCTAACTGAAGCGCGTTTTCAGCTCGATCCATATCCTCACTATCGCATTCAGATTGAATATTTAGGGTTTCGGTTATATTAATAACCGTATCAACAGCTTGTAAATAATTAGTAATCGATGATGTTAGATAAACGGTTATCGAAGCTTGATAGAATCAAAATCATATCTTCAGTAGCTTTTGTGTTGATGTTGAGGCTTTTAAAGATCTGTTGAGCTGTTGCTAAGACCCTATCTTGACCTTCAACGGTGGTTCCCGGAGAAAAGGGTAATTGGCCAGCCGGAATTTAGTCACACGAATCTAATTCATCCATATCGAGCGGCCATGTTCGTCACCAACAGCCACCCACCAAACCACGATTTGCAAGTTCCGATGATTGTGTGGCTTAAATATTCGGATCCGGGAACGGACATCTAACAATTGAGTCGATGCATCTCTAATTACCCATCTCATCACAACAAAACCCCATGAGCCCAATTAAATGTGCCTACGTAAAGTTTGTGTCAGACGTTAACCCACCACAATCGCTGCCGGAACCACCACAACCGCTGCCGTACACCACCAGGATTCAAGAAACCATCTTTGCTGGTGTTTTAAAAAAACTAAAACTCCGATTGTTTTTAGCTGCTTTGAGCAAATCGGTATTGTTTTTTAGATGTGGATATCGTGTAATTTCAAGCTTTTTAAATGAATCAGTGGTGGTTGAAGCTACAGAGCTATTTCCAAAATTATAATAGCCATCGCCAGCGACAATGAAAAACAAGAGGAAGAAAAAGAAGATACAATTAATCAGGTCTGAATTCATATCACAACGAGAAGTGCGTTAATGTTCTCGATCCGCACATGCATTTTTTAATAAATAAATTTTGTTGAGAAAACATAGGAAGAAAAAGTTGTTGATGAAATTACTTATAAATTGACAACTGTGTTTTTGCTAATTCCGTTAAGTGATAAATATGTATTTATACATAATTAGACTTTGGGATGAAGAAAAATCTGAGTAGAATTTTATAATATGGCAGGCGATCTATTTTCATGTTTTATGAAGAAGATGGGGGTATTTTGGTCATTTCACTACGATTTAACGGAGAATCTAACAAAATTTGTTAAGTGGGACGAATAGTGAGCGATAAATAACAAATACAGGGATGTCTGGTGATATTTATTAAAATAAGGGACGGATTGTGATTTTTTGAACAAACACATGGATGAAATGAGCAATTTTCTCTTAACTATTCTCATAACTGTACTAGCAGCAGAAGAAGTTTTAAAACTTAAAATTGTTGAAGTTATATTTGCGATGCACATTGTCACAAAAGAGGTTTAAGAAGATTGACAATGATAGCAATTGAGATAACATATTTAGAGAGTATCGATTAAAATGGTTTAATCAATAATTTCGCTTCGAAGAATGCTTGGAGAATATTACGTTTTAATTAAAAATGAAATGGCTAGTTTTTTCAAATTGTTAGATAATGACTCGTATTTTTGTATCTTTATATAATATAATTTTCGTTTTAACACTTTATCTATTGAGGGCCCCTACTTCCTGATATCGCACGAGGCCTACCAAATTCATTTGTCAGCCCTGTCACAAAATCAAAGTTTTCGTCAGTCAAGCCATCAAGATCGTAAAAATTTGAAATTTTGAGATAAAATCTAGATCTTAACGACTTTGTCAAATCACTTTAGTACCATCACAGAATGAGAATTTGAAAAGGGTAAACACAGTTTATATTTTCGCTATAACAAATGTGAATATGTGATCCAAGTTATAACCACAAGTCCACAACTAACTTGGAGATTTTCACTGAATGCTTAACTACTTCTATCATTATTTGATGCATGTGAAGAAATAAGTAATGCCATCATGTTAATGTTTCAAACACCAACTTTTTAGAAGTATGTCACATTGTTCCATTACCTTAATTAACACATGTAGTGATTTAGACAGAACCGAAAAACACCAATAAAGTACTGTTAATTTTTTGTTATAAATATCTTATGGAAAGGAAGAGTTTTTTGACATGCATAAATGATTTGTACTTTTATCAAAATTTAGGGGGTCAAAATAAATTTAAGGGGAGATAAAAAGTTAGTTATTTTTATAGTACAATATCTGAAGGTATTAAGGAAAGTCGTAACGGCTTTTGTATCAAAACCCATATCTTATTTGGAAACTTTAAAGATACCATTAAAGTTCAAAACTACGAATGTACAAGTAGTTATACATGGTAATAAAATTCTACATTTATATAAAACTTCATTTATTATTATCATAATGAAAGAGTTAAACCATCACCAATGTGACCTGATGGTTGACATCCTTATATCTTTAGACAGGGGTATGAAGTTTAAGCCTCACTTACTGCACATCTTGGGGTGTCAAGCGGAAAAGGTCGAAACTGTCACGTTGATATCGTAGTTAGTTCGCGTATATTTGAATAAAAATACTCGTACTTTCCAAGAAAAATCTCATCTTTTTATCCAACCATTTATAAATGAAAGAGTCAAATTAATCCAATTGCAAGTCTTAAAAACAATCAGTTACATCATGCAAACGTTTTCTTTCTCTCATTCCCAAATTGGAGAGTGAAATTTTCTAATAAAACTTTGCCGTTTTAGAAGGAAGAAAATAAAAGTCATGCAAATAGGTATTAGCATAAAGGCTTTGATTATGTTAGATACAAAATAAAATCATCAAGACTTTGGAATACCTTTCTGTTTTTTATAAAGTTAATCATTTACATAAACTGGCCAAAAACTATCGCATGATTATATATCATGTCATGCTTTTTACTTTTTTAGTAAAAGAAATTCCCTTACATTGGGCCATTGGGGCTTAGTAAGCCCATACTATTCATTTGGGCTAAAAGCAACCTATTTATAAAGGGAAATTAAAAAAAATACCATTTTATTTTTAAGTATATATGGATTTGCCATCCCCGAAAAAAAATTGACGATATACCACACGAAATCGCAAATCGCAAATTTGCGATTTGCGATCCAGCGTCTTGCTTTTGCGACCCGTTCACAGAGCGAGTCGTGGCCGGGATGTACGTGCGGAGGTAAATCGCAAAGGGCAAGCTTGCGATTTGCGATTTGCCTATGCCCGAGTCGTGAACCAATTCCTGAGTCGTGAACGAGCCGTGCACTAGTCGTTTGCGGAGGTAAATTGCAAAGGGCAAGCTTGCGATTTGCGATTTGCCTATGCCCGAGTCGTGAACCAATTCCTGAGTCGTGAACGAGCCGTGCACTAGTCGTGTGCGGAGGTAAATCGCAAAGGGCAAGCTTGCGATTTGCGATTTGCCTATGCCCGAGTCGTGAACCAATTCCTGAGTCGTGAACGAGCCGTGCACTAGTCGTGTGCGGAGGTAAATCGCAAAGGGCAAGCTTGCGATTTGCCTATGCCCGAGTCGTGAACCAATTCCTGAGTCGTGAACGAGCCGTGCACTAGTCGTGTGCGGAGGTAAATCGCAAAGGGCAAGCTTGCGATTTGCGATTTGCCTATGCCCGAGTCGTAAACGAGCCGTTCACCAAACGGCTCGCTCGGTGAACGGGTCGCAAAAACAAGACGCGGGGTCGCAAATCGCAAATTTGCGATTTGCGATTTCGTGTGGTATATCGTCAACTTTTTTTCCGGGATGGCAAATCCATATATACTTCAAAAAAAAGTGGTATTTTTTTTAATTTCCCATTTATAAATTATTTTGAAAATTGAGTATGGTGATGTGAAAATATTTATGCGAAGATGAAAAACACTTATGAGTTTTGAATAATATAGTTTTAATCTTTGTGTAGTTTATGTAAAATAAAATTCACTTAGACTAATTTATACGCGTAAACATTTTTTTGCGACTCAACACTAACACTAGTTTAAAGTAATAAAATTCATTTATATCCTTGTTTCATAATAACGAACACTATAAACAAGTAGATAAATGTGTCACTTTGAATAAGATGATATTCATATATAGTGCAAGTAGTGACGATAATTAAATAAAAAGAGTCATTTATAATTTGTTTTAAGAAAACAAAAACGATGTTATATTGAGATGTTTGTTCCATAAAGTTAAGTATTTGACTGGAGTATATACCCTGTTTCTTGAAAGATTGTGTTAACGACCGATTAAAAGTATTTCAGTTCAGAGTGCGATTTGTGAGAGACCTACTTCTTTACTCTACATAAATGTTGTACTTGGCATGTAGATTATTATTATCAATGGTGGTAAAGGGTGATTAAGAGTACACATATAAGAAAATGAGGCTTTGAGGTGAGGAGAGCATGGAGGCTCGATCCATATTGTGTGGGACTGTGGGTGATGTTGGGTGTCTTCTTCTCCATCTAAAGTTTTACGTCTTTATATACGGGGAGGGTTAAATCCAATAAGATAAAATCATATGCTAAGCCATGTAGAAGCCCAAAGTGAGGTACACTATCCACAACGACTTTAGGGTGTGTTTAGTTGAAGAAAAAAGTGGTAATTTCCCAGAAAATTTTTATAAGAAAAGTAGAAAATTAGAAAACGTGTTCAAAATGAGTATTTTTCAGAAAATTTTTCAAGAAAATGGAAAAATAATTTTTCCATGTTATAACTAGGATATGGAAAAAAAGGATTTCGATTTCTCCACTTTTTTCCTTTATACCACTCCCTCCACTTTTCCAAAATTTTCCAAAATCTTTTAAGCCAAACTAGTTTTTCCAAAATGGAAAATGCAATAATATTTGAACACATTTTCCAAAATTTTAACACTTTTCTGGAGAATGAAAACTCTTTCCATTTTTTAGAAAATTAGAGATAGAAAAAATTTCCACAACTAAACACATCCTTAATATTTGAATATACATCAATGCATATCCAAACACTTTAACGATAAATTTGTTTCTTAATATTAAAGTAAGTATAATAATTCTTCATCTATCTATGGAAATATCTAAAGCTACTTCCGTAACACGTCACCAGTCTTTTGTTCAAACAAAGCAAGCCATTTATATATTCAAATCCAATAAATACATATACATACAAATCTCTGTATCTATCTCCCTACACATACATACCAAATCAGGAACTTAAACAAATTCTGATCCATAAAATCAGATCAAATCATCAAATTACCTTTTTCAAAACGTTCTTAATTAATTATTATGATAAAGTTTCTGTTTTCAATCGCTAATTTATGGTTATAATTCATCATCCTTAATTCCGGTTTTTAATTACAGTTAATTTGTTCATCATACATCATATACGTACATGCATGTATATATAATTGTTAATTCCGATTGGTGTTCCTCAATTGGTTACAAAATTAGTAATTTTTGTTAGTTAATTTCGCGCCATGGCAAGCAGAGACGTCAATTGTACGTCATCGGCGTTGATCGGAAACGGAAAAAGTAAATTAATGAAACGACGACGTGCACGGCGGCAGCGGCCGTGCCGGCCGGTTGTCGGATCCCTTCCCGGTGATTTATTGATTGATGTTCTGACCCGTGTTGCATCATCTTCGTTTACAGATCTTTTCAATGCTAAATTAAGGTAAATTTATTTCTGCAAGTGATCATACATGCATTTATATATTTTCCCCTGCACCAAATTAGTATGATTATATATTTTCGTATTCTTATAATGCTAAATTGTTAATGTTTATAAATCTTAAAATGTAAGAGTTTAAGAAGTTGAATTATATGCTTACTATAATTCGATGAAATTAATATAATTTATTGATTTGTGCAAATTGTGAAGTTGCTATTTTTACCTTGTTAAAAAACTAGAAGAATTAAAGATCTTTATATAAGAACTCACTTAACAAAGTTTAAAAATTGTTTCATTTAGATCACTTTGTTGTTGAGATTGCTTATTTCAAAGCGCTTATCCTTCGAAAAAATAAGCATGTACAAACATGATTATTTTTAAGTGCTTATTGTTTACTACGTATAGATTAAGCAATACACGTAAAAACAATCTCAAACACCCCTCGAGATAGAAATTGAGTGGTTAAAGACGTTGAAATAAAAACGCTTGTTTGGCGTAAATGTAACAATGATCAAAGCTTGGTTAATTTATAGAAACTTTCTCTTATTTGAGATGTTTGAACAAATATGGTAATGCTAGTTACTTTCACATCTATGATAAAGTTTGCATTTTGTTAGTAATTGAATAGTTTCTTCCAAAAGATCATTATTATGAACATTACCATCAAAGAAAATATTAGGGATCAATTCTTGTTTGCTTTATTTGTGCTGTGTGACACAGAACATGAATATTAAACAATGATGTTTTTTTCTTTCTTTTTGTTGCCCACCTAATTGGTTCTGGTCTCACTATAGTAAAAAAGTTATAAAAGTCCATATCGATGGCTTCAATTAAGTTTTATGTAGTTTATGATCTTATTGTTTATGTATACTAGTATATATTCAAATGGTGTTCTAATCAATACATGCTTTAAGAAACATCTAAACGACGTGCGTTCTGTTTATTCTCATCATTGTTATTACCATTAGTAGTATTAAGGCTTATATAAGCTTCATTTGGCATGTATTACATAAGAATATGCAACGGTTCTTTTGATACTGTCTTAAAGTTAACTCTCCTGAAAAACCACTTAATACAATTTTAGGAGATAATATATGGTAAAGAAATATGAGATTTCTGTATTTAGGTTAGGGATATGAAAAAGCTCATTAACTTTGGGTTGCATCATTATCTTGAAATAAGTGTGATATGCAACTATTCTATGGTTGTGGGACTATCAATTATGTTATCCCAATTGAGTACCTTTACCCTTTTCTTTCATTATAGTTAGGTGTTCTTGTGGGGTCAGTAATGGATCCATGACAACATTTTTCTTAAAAAGGACACTTACTTTTTTGTCACAACATTTTGTTTCAAACTCCATTTAACCTTTACTTTGATTATTATTAAGAAGGTTTTCATTTTTGGTGGCTAAGAATGCTTGGAATAGTCCTAATAAGGTTATAGCCTTGCAGCTTATATATATGCTTAAGTTACTATAATTTATGAAGAAATAATGTTGTGATTGATCAATTGCCGTATTGTTCCTTAATTAGTTGTAGGGATTTTCTTGGAGCAGCGGAAGATGAGTCCATCTTTCAACATGTTTCGATTGACAAGTTTCCTGTAATTCATTGGTTTCCACCAAGTGATGAACTTCTTTCGTTCCTAAATCGATGCATTGACAAAGGGAACCCGGAGGCAATGTTCAGGCAAGGAATGGTAAGTATTTTGTACCATTATCTGTTCTCTTAGTTGATAAAGTTCATTAAATGAATTTAAATTTAATGACCATTTAAACTTTACAGATAGAGTTCTTCAGTCGGGCAAGGATTGAAACGGGCCTCGAGTACTTGAAAAGGGCAAGTGAGAAAGGACATGTGGAGGCGACATATGTGTACGGTATGATTCTACTCTCTAGAGGCGGCCAATCGAGTCAACAAGGCTTGAATATTCTAAACTCAATGAAAATATCAAGATCCAAATATTTGAAAATCCGTGAATGTAGAGCTAAAATCAAAGCGATTATTAGAGAAATGTGGATCAATAATTCGATTTCACTAAATGAGGTCGGATGCAAATGTCCAGAAAGAAACAACATCTATATCAGAAAAAGAAAATTCGACGAGGAAGAAGATGTAGAGGTGCTTTCTTGTGAAGCTTGTGGGTGGTATCGTGAGGTCATTTCGTTCTGCAAAATAGTAGATGGTGTTGTTTAGGTGCGTATGAATCGCTCTCTAGGCGTATTGGAACTACGATTGTTTAAATTGGTAGATTATATGATATGGGTAGGCATTTATTATGATTGTTTTTAGAAGGAAGTCTGGTTATCGTTAATTTATGGCTGGCACTGTGTTCTCGAGTTTGAAATTGAGAGGAAAAGAAGAGAAAAGAATAAAGAAGAAGAGAAAAGAAGGTAAAAGGAAGAAAAACATTTAACGAACGTGTGTTCTCAAGTTGGAAGGAATGGAAAGGAAATGAAAGGTTCCTTCCTAATCACCCCACATCTGGAAGGAAAGACTTGGACATTAATTGAACTAAGGACTTCCCTCTTCTTCTTCCTTTCCTTTCCCCCTCTTAAAACAACTCAAGAACACAAATTTTACTTACTTCTTTTCACTTCTTTTCTTTTCCTTCCTAAATTGAACTCGAGAACACAGTGTGAAAAAAGGTGAAAGCGCATCAAATTTTAAATACGATGCGACATTTCCTTATCTTTTATCATAACGTTTGTTTGCTTTAATGTAACTCGATTTTATAGATTTGTGCAGATAGATGGAAAACCATGGTTGTGTAAATTTAATGTAATATGCTAGACTGCTAGTACAACTTTAATTTCTTGGCTAATTGTTATATATGTATGAGTAGTCAACTTTAATCTCTTGTAGTACAACTTTAATCGCTTGATTAAGGTGCAACAACCGGATCGAAATCATGTACGATATGTGTCCCCCCTTTGATCCACATGGAGACTGGATCCGATCACATGTCTAAGGCCTACATCTTACGCAATCTCAGGTCCCATAAGTAGGCCCAAACTGTACTCAAAAGTCAAAAGGGAAGCGAAACGATAGAGTAATACATGTTATGTACGTGTTTAAAATACGGATAATTTGTTAATGTTTTGGAAATGGGAAATTGAATAATTTGCGGAACATATATAATGATTTGTCCTCCAAAATCTTTATTTGAGGATTTATCATACCCGAAAGTAAGTTGCGACTCGTAACCCGGCGATAAAAGAAAATCGTGACTGCGAACGTGCATTAGGTGAATGGGTCGCAAGATCTTGGTTGTGACTTACGATTTGCGTCTGCAAAAAAAAGCATTTTTTTTTTCAATATCCTAAGTGGTCTTTCCTTCCTTGCCATCACCATCTCAACCAACCGCCATCACCACCCAACTATGAACCACCTACCACCATAACCACCAATGGTGGCCGTCTCCCCCTTCCCCATGTGAACCACCCAAACCAACAATATCAGTTGCAAAGGGCACCGACATGCAAATCAGGCCACGGCACGTAGCCGGGTTAGGTTGGGGTTTAAAATTATTATTATTATTATTATTATTATTATTATTATTATTTTTGACGAATACAAATAGCAAATTGTAGCACAACCCTTGCGACCCGTTCACCTAATGCACGTTTTCGGTAACGATTTCCTTTTGTCGTCGGTTCGCAAGTCGCAGCTTGCAACTTGTTTCCGGGTAGGGCAAATCGTCAAAAAAAAAAATCCGAAAAGCAAATCGTGATAATTGTTCGGAATTTGTGGCAAATTATTCAATTTTCCTTTTGAAACTTTTGTTAATCATAGTATTTAGAGCACTTGATAGTGAGAACCCTGCTCTCCATTGACGTTGTAGGCCTTGCGTTATCCAACCAACATTGGTTTTAAACCTTTGATTTTCTTATCTTTCTTTCTTTCTTTTTTCTTTTTTTTAAAATCAATCAACAATCAAATTCAATTTATTCTAACCAACCGTCGTAATGTAATGTGGTTTATTTGAACATAATGTATTAGTTCCAATTAAGAAATTAAAAAAAAAAATAAAAATATATTGGAACTGTAACATCCTCGTTTTGGGCCTAGTAGAAATCGATAATTTATTTAATTATTAAATTATGTAAGTGTGTTTTTAAATAATTAATGTCTTGGGAATAATTATAAATTTAATAGGTCCATTAGCTAAATGAGTTATTGTGGATAGTAAAATATTACTCGTTTTAAATTTATTTAATTGACGGAAAAACAAAATTGTATTTCCCCGCAAATGGTTTTTAGTTCCAGACAATAATAAATACGGGGAGTGAAAAGTAGCACTTAAATGGTATACTATATGGATTAATTGGTTTTATTTCCTCTCCCACACACGCATACGTACGTACATGCATACCTACACCAAAAACCCTAAATCAAAACATGAAGAAATCATCAAATTGAAGCTTCTAAGCTTGGATTCAAGCTTCCTTCATCATCAAAACAAGGTATAATCACATGTTCTTCATTTTTCATAACCTAGAATTTGGGGGTTTTTTATGTTCTTGGTTTAATCCGAAATTAGGGTTTGATTTTGTGAAATTGTTGTTAGTTAAACATGTTATTGTTGATTACTAACTAGATTCAAGCTTAAGATTATAGATTTATAGTGATTCTTAGGGTTTATGATGATTTTGATGGGTTAATGACTTTAATCCGAATTTAAAGTATGAAATTGGTTAAGGTGATGTTAATAAGTGTTTATAAGATGGTTAGTAATATTAATTTAACCTAGAAATGAAGTAATCATGTTATACAAGTTGTAATCAAAATGGGTTTTTGGGTAATTGATGGAATTAGCATGATTTACTTGAAATTGAAGCTTGAAATACTTGCATGATAGTTAGTTGATGTTTATATGTGGATTATAACCTTAATCTTAGTTTAAAAAATGAAGAGATGATCTTATGGATAGTTATGGGTTTATTTGAATATTCATGGATTGAAGCTTGGTGTTGTGTTAGAGTTGTTAGTTATTGTTTAATTCATGATTATAACTTAAGCCTAACTTAGAAATGATGAAGTTGATATATGATCATTAATAAAGTTTGTAAGTTTGGTTGATTTTGAAGAATCCAGGTGTTAAGTTGATGTTATTAGTGTATAATTGATAAGTATTGTTAATGATTATACTTATAAGGGATTAATGATGATGATTAACATTATTAAGTTAAATGAGTTATATGATATGAATTAATTACTAACTCATTGTTTATTATGTTCGTAGATATGGAGAAGACTCAGTGACATTAGACTACTGAGTGGACGGCGAAGGTATTGGTGAGTGGACCTGTAACCTTCAGCGTAACTTAGTTGTAACAGATTTGGTTACAACGGGTAAACGTGGTTTTACTGTTTATAAACTGTGGATTGACATATTGCCTTGATAGATATAGATTTTGTAATATCTGGCCTTTGGGCATATGTGTTTTCAGAGGTCAACATGGTTTGGGCTTAAGGTTACTATTGAGTTGCCAACACAGGTCCTTGTACACGGATGGTTTTAGGAATACTGTGTTGTGTGGGTAAATAGTACCTAGGCTATCGGTTTACCGCTGTATTGGCCTGCAGTTGGTGTGAGGTTGCTTGGGGGCCACCCGGGCATGAGGGCGCCTCAAGGACCGCCGATCCTCTTGGATGATATTTGTTTGCGATGCTTTGTGCTGTAAACAATTAATTGTGTGTTTACGATGTTGTTGCTGTAAACTCGTTTAGTATGCTATGCTTAGTTGTAAACATATTTGTTAGGCTAAGCCGTGTTGATGGTTATTAGTTCATTCACTTAGCGTTGAGCTAATCCCCCACATTACCACTCCTTGCAGGTTATGATTAGATTATGGGATGAGCAAGGAGCTATTGACTGGATGGAATGTTTGACGACTGGACGTGTACTATGATATTTGATTTTATAAATCATTGGTGTCTTTTAATTTATGTAACACCCAAATGGTAAATTATGTTTTGAAATGGTTTGATTATATAAGTGTATTATACAAGTAACATTATTAATGTTAGTTGGACTTTCGCTTCCGGTTTAAAAAAAAAATGGCTTTGGAAATGAAGGGTGTTATAAATTGGTATCAGAGCATCGGTTTGGGTGAATTGAACATTTATGGTGTTCAATCCCAAATCTGGATTTGTGTCAAGTCAAACATTCCAGAAGGTGGGGTTAGTTGTTGCATGATAATTGGGTAGTAAGATATGTACTAACGCTTAACAAGATGTGAGATTGTGTTTGATTGCAGAGAAGGAGGAACATGAGTAACCGACTGGTATTCTCAATGATTCCTCTATGTTCGTTGGTGTAAAAGCATCAGGTAATTCTCTATAAGCTTGTTTAAATTAAATAAGTTTGAATTGTTTACTTGCAATGAGGACTATGATTAGTGAAGTAAATTGAATTAGATTGATATGATTTCTCATTTATGAGTAAGTTGATTTTGCCTATGTGTTTAGCATAAGTTGATTATGTGCTTAGTAGTAAATCTTGATAGATTGAATTGATAAAACTTTCCATAAGGAAATTAATGAGGTGATGGTATTCCTCAAGTAAGATGTTTAAAGCAATGTTGTGGTTTAAATTAGAAAGTGTACATTGATTGGAAGGTGTGTGTTTGACCTGAAAAGTCAAAGTAGTCAACGATGTCTTTATATGTATTGACAAGTTTAGGAAAGGTCAATGTTGAAAACTTGATGTAATTGTGTAAATATGATGGTAATATGTGGAATTGGTGATTTAAGGTTATGTTATGACACCAATAGTGATAATGGTTTGGTTTGACTTAGATTAGTTAAAGTTATGTGGAATGGGTGATAGAATATCGAATATATGGTCATAAACCCAAGCGGGTCATTTAAGTGCCCAAATGGGTCACTTAGTGATAAAACGGTTAAAACTTGATGTGGTTTGTGTATGATGGTTTTTAAAGTGACTTACAGTCATAAGTATAGATAAAATGTGGATTAAAAGTGTTAATGTGGTCATTATGAATGAAATTGGGAAAAATGTCCATTTGGACCCCTAAACGGGTCAACGTGTCAAAACAATGTAGAATGAGTGTTTGTAGGTGACGAATATGCCCACACGTCACTAATGTATATAGAAACATGTTGGTAAAAGGTGGAAGTCAGAAACCAAGTCGTTTGATATATAACGTGTCAACCAAAATGGTCGAAAATGGTCAAAAATGAGTCGTACGTTCGTTTTCTCGTAAAACGTGTAAATTGAAAAAGTGTAAAAAGGGAAAGTTTCATTTTGGTATAGTGGACGTGCCGGCAAAATTTTAGAGTCTAACTCTAAACGAGTAAAAAGTTATACGCGTTTGAAATTGGCTAAAAATATGATTTTTCCGAACCTCAGATTTATGCTTGGGAACGCGATCCCAACAAGTTTTTCTGGATCGCGTTCGTACGTGTTATTTTGTCACAGATTATTTTTATGCTTGGGAACGCGATCCCAGCCATTTTCCAGGATCGCGTTTGTGTGTGTATTTCGTGTTCAGATGCGTTTTCTCTTGGGAACGCGATCCCGCTCACTTCTCCGGATCGCGTTTGTATGCCTAATTTGGTTACAGAATATTTTTCACTAGGGAACGCGATCCTGACCTGTTTCCCGGATCGCGTTAGTATAAAAAAAAAAAAAAATCTTGCGACGTTCGAAGTAATACTTGACGTAGAAAATTTTTAGAAAATTTCGGTGTCCGATTAAGACGAAATTTACAGGGTCACTCGGAAACGGCCCAACGGTCAAAGCTCATTGCTTTGCTATGAGCCCTGCCAGTTTTGGGTACTTCGGGGTCGTTTGGGGCCCGAAAATGGCATTTTACTGTTTTTCGGATTTTATTTTGAACTTTTGACTTACGTTTTAAATTGGGCTTTTGTTTCTTTGAGCCCTGGGATCATCCCTATGACTAAATATGACGTTATAACTTGTTTTAAGAGGTCCTCATATTTTATTGAGTATAAGTTATTTTCAAGCTGTGTATTCGTCGTATTGTCGATTGTGGCCAACTGTTGTTGGTGGTGATTTAAATTCTTGAGTTATATGGACTAAGTGAAATAAGATGAAGTAAATGAGTCATCTAAAATATTGAAAATGGTTAAAATAAGTATTCTTAGAGATTGAAAGGAATACATGGGTCTATACTTATTGATATTTAACAGTAGAGTAATAATTCGCATGTGTGGCATGAAAGGTTTACTTATATTACAACTAAAGAGGTAAAGATTGGAGAGAACATATTGAATATTACACGTAGTATGGATGAAGTGTTTAGTACCAGATGTACAATTAATGTTGAGTGATGTAATTAGTAAATGACCTTGAATTAGGTAATAAAGAAGTTGTTTGTAATAATGGTGTTAGACATTACACCTGAGTTAAGGATATAATAAAAAGAGGTGTTGAATGTCTGTGTAAACTTGATGATATGTGTAATGTACATTCAAAATGATAAGTTGAACACGGTAGTAAACTAATACTTGATGATATACCTGCTACTATGGGTAGTTATAATTGTGCAAATGGTTGATATCATGGTTATGATATAAGTAAGGGTAAAGACTAATAAATTTTGAGAGATTAATGGTATGAACTTGTGACAATCCTCCAATTAGGGTATTTATTTAGCCTAATTTCATGCATTACCTAGAGTGATTCCCTGATAAGTGAATTCAAACTATTTTGTGTATAAGTTCTGTGTAACTTACTATGTGTTATGTGATGTATTTGATAGTAGTTATGTGTGTACATATATAATTACGTGCGAAATGAATATATCAAACTATATGAATTGAAAACGATAATATTGGTAATACAAAATAATTAATAATTCGAAAATTATTAATTACAACTATTATAGAATTATATTATTGATATAATATAATAAAATATACGTTTTATAATAAACGTATTAAATCGCGAATAATAAAGTTCCAAAATGAACTTCAAAGATACTTTTGAATAATTTTTATGTTGAAATTATTATATAAAGGTATTACAACGAAAAGAAAACAAAACATGTAGACGATTTTTGTTACGCGTAATACGAACAGAAACAATTTTAAAACGCGCTTAGAGGTTCCAAATAATAAAAATATTATTTCGTAAGTTACTGTTTTAATGTATAGAACATTACCTAAAAATATGATTTCCGAATTTAACTGAAATTTGGCACGCGTTTTGAACCATACAGTACTTTTACTGTGATTAATTTTAATGATACTTGTAACAAAGTATTTCACATTTCGATTTCGTATTTCTAAATCTGTGATAACGAGAAACATAACGCAAAATTTTATTATACTAATGTACCACAAATTATACCCGTACACGGAATTAACGGGCTAAAAACTACCAATATAGCACACCTCAAAATATCTGTTCGACAGATTGGTACGCACACCTTACCTCCCTTTTGATTTTAAAATCTGATATATACACTCTCCCTCACAAACTCAGTCACCAACCTTCACAACACCAATAATTCAGTTCATCAGTGTGTGTGTGTGCGTACTGAGAAGGAGAGGAAGCAACAAGCAGCAGCAACACCATTTCATCTTCATCATCGTCACTCTCATCATCATCTCAAAACACAAACATCAAACACTTCACAAAAATGATCACATAATCATCTTCATCATTTTCGTCATCAACAACATCACAGAATCGTCATCATCTCCATCTAACATCATTGTGAGGATCAATTTACTATTTTTATTTCATTTCTATAAATTCTTCAAATTTATGATTTTGATGATTATTGTTGTTATAAACTTGTTAAAACATGTTATAATGTAATTATGTACCATATTATGTTGATTTATCATGATAAAAATGAAGCTAAAAACAAAACCTGTGTGAATTTGAGATAACAGAGAACGAACCAGAACCTGCAAAACCATTGAATCCGGCGGATTCAAGCGAATCCGGCGGATTCCCAGCCGAAACTCAGATGAATCCGGCGTATTCACGGGAATACGGCGGATTCCCATTTCTAAACAAGTCGAATACGGCGTATTCCGTTGAATACGACGTATTCCCACCTTCGATCGCAAACAAACTTTCGGCAGAAACGATGAACGAGTAAAAGACACGCTTGATCCGGCGGATCATCGGTGATCCGGTGGATCCTTTTAAACTTGAATGAATACGGCGTATTCACCAGAATACGGCGTATTCCCCTATTTTCGAATGAATACGGCGTATTCACCAGAATACGGCGTATTCCCCTTGTTTGACCTGAATCCGGCGTATTCATAAGAATACGGCGTATTCCCCTAATTTGGCCCGAATCCGGCGGATTCACCGGAATCCGGCGGATTCCCCCACTGGTCCAGCTGTTGACTTTTGCATTTTTAAATAATGTACAAACTAAAAATCGTTATATGAACCGAGACTTATTACTTGACTATATTGCGACAACGAGACCTTGTATTAATATGGAGACAACTATGAGACATAATTTATTACGGACAATTAGAACGCGACAAAACTTAATACGATAACGAATAATATATATATATACTAACGGACAATGTATATATACAACTAGACGTATAAAAATGGAATGATTTAACTTATCTAGTACAAACAATATACGACAAACATAAACGATGTAACAAAGTTATTTTGATAACTATTATATTTATGTTTTGAAAACATAAACAACAACAACGACAACTACATTTATATCTATATACATACACTCGACATTTATGATATATGTATATATGGACATTAACAATGACGACAACTAATATATATATTAGAATATATATATTCAACTAATATGTATATAAATATACATACTTGAACTCAACGACTAATTGAAACGCAAACCTCACCAGCAACTGAAATATTATAACCTTTACAACTTAACAAATAATCCATATACTTATACAAGTATTATTATTTGCGTCTAGGTATTTGAGCGACGCTTTTGGATTGTTTGCTAGCTAGCTATTTTTGCTGAAGACTTGCAAAACAATGAGTTCACAGCCCCTCCCTTTTACTTGTTTTAAATGCTTTTAAAACCAGGGGTGGAAAACATAGAACAATGTGATATGACATGATATATGCTTTAATGTATTGCGCTGCATGCTATTATGTGAAATTGATTAACATGATTTCTTTCATGCTATCAAACTTGAACTATTTTTATAAAATGTTTTCATATTGAATTAACTTGAATTTATTATATGAAACGTTTTCACAACATTTTGGGAATAAGACAGCAGATCTTGGTACGATCCTAGGTTTACATGAGGTAGTTGTAGTGCACATAAGTCCCAGTGCTTACAACCTATAACCATTAGCTAGGTGACTCTAGCCACTGAGTATACAGATAGTACTATCGATTTGACAACCCTCCCAGGATATTACTCGTTGGTCATTCCAACCACATCGACGATAGTCGTAACGAGGAGTGTATACTTAAGATGTTACTGAGGCAACAACAAAACAACTAGTCGTGGTTTGGTTATAGTACTAGTGTCGTTACTTTAACTCTAAAGGTTTAGCTCACCTTGGAGGGATTATAGTCTATATTTCCCACACATTTACAACTAAACAACTAAACAACAACTTGGTTTGGGATTGGTATTCCCTGTGATGACTAATAGGACAGGTGTTCCTTTGCGATACTATTTTTAGGAAACGTTTACCTTCATTGGTTGAACTTGGTTTCCCACAAAAACAACTATTCATAGGAAATGTTTACTTAAATGTTAAACCTGTGTTTCCTGCAATGATTATTATTGGAATGTTTACTTTATCGTTAAACTTGAGTTCCTGTTAACTATCTGTTGGAAAATGTTTGCTTGACTGCTAAACCTGATTTTCCTTAACTACTGAAATGGATATGTTTACTTATTTGATAAACCTGTATATCCTGCGACTACTTATTAGGAAATGTTTATGATTAAACTTGTGTTTCCTACACTAATATTATTATTGTAAAAATGACATTCTTACATGTTTAGGAAATGTTTTCTTTAATTAGAATACTTGTGTTTCCTACTATACATATAAATATTATGTCTGCGTACATGAATGATTTATACAAAACTAAACCTGTGAATTCACTCAACATTCAATGTTGACAGTTTACTATGTTTTTCAGGTAATTAGGACTCAGGTACTCCTGCATGCATAAAGGACGTAGGCAACCTGACTATTTATGATGCCACTTTTGGGACACATGGATTTCCTTTGTATTATCAATCTGATTGGTTATACTTATGAAATCCCTCTTTATTAAACTTGTATTTTCAAATACTTAAGTTGTCTTTGACAACCCTACTTATGTACGACTTTACAGGTCGTATCTTTTGTAATAACTTTAAACTTATGGCATCTTAAATATATATGTATGTTCTGTATGATCATATACTCTGATACAATGAATGCACTATCGAATCTGTCCGCCCTCAATGCTTAAATATTATTAAAATGCTTCCGCTAATTAACTAAAAGCTTCCGCTAAACTATTAATAAACGTGATTAACGATTTGGGGGTGTGACAGAACTAGCCTGAGAATAAAGTGTGACTGACTTAATATGATGACGTCTGGCCAACGTATTCATATTATGCCATTTCACATGGAGTTGTTGAGGCTACTAAGTACCAAATGAAGTTAAATGATTTTAAATAACGGGTAACGTATGTTGACCTGCAGTTATGAAATAGTTATTGATTGGCTAAAATAAGGTGGTAGTAAACTATTTAACTAGTGTTTAATGTGGAAACGTGGTAAAAGAAGAATTTGAACTGTTTATACTACCTGTTAAGATGAGTACGTGATCCTTCATTCATGGTAATAAAGGTTAGGTAAAGGGCTGCCATGTCCGGATAGTTTATGGTTAGAAAAATGTGCGAAATTATGCCATGAGAAAGACGAAATAGTCTATAAAATAAGAGTTTAAATTTGACAAATTGATAATTTTATTATCATTAAGTGCGAATTACATGTGATTTTATGTGTTGTTGTATATCTAATGGCTAGATAAAGTGGTAATTTGCAATTTGAAAAAGTTATGTGATGAAATCAGTTAAGTAAGAGGTCAGCTAAAATGGATTAAATAGGTGAATATTGTTGAAAATGTGTTGATGATTAGCACATTTTGAAAATGTGGACGTGTGCTGAGATAGCAAGTACCCATTGATGCATAATAACAATTATCTGTTGAGATTGGTGCTATTTGATTTTGTAGATTATGATTTTAATCATAGGAAAATTAACTTTTACCTTGCTTTTAGAGGTGGGATTAAAGTAATATGGTTTGAAACACATGTAGGTAATGGACTTTACAGGATCAGGTAGTGTTTCAATTGATAAAAACTGACCTTAAGATAACTAGTTGTGATGGATAAGGTTATGATATTTCATCATTTAAGGATGATGTATGTGGTTAATTGCTTACATGATCTGAATTAAATTCTCATTGCGGAGATGAGCATTGCAGTTTTATAAATACTGTTGTTGTTTTTTAAAAAGAAAGAAGGTAAGTATTTATATTTGGTTTAAAGATCCTAGCATGTCGCTAGTTTGCTGATTAAGATGAAAATAAAGGATTATGTGTTTCACTTATTGTAAGTAATTGTGTGATCCAAAGTGTTATATGGCTAAGCATAGGACTTCATGTAACCCGGTGGTGTTACATTCACAAGCTGTAAATCAGTATTTAACTAATTGTAAAAAGTAGAGATACATGGATATTAGCTAAATGGTTAGTTATGAATTGAGTTAAACTTTTATTACAAATGTGCATGTGGTGGTGTTTATAACTACTATTATTTTTGCTATATATGCGGTTATGTTTATATAGGTTTATCAAGATTTATGTGAATTTAAGTTGTAATACACACTGGTGATGTGTAAGTAGATGAATTAAAATATACCATGTAAGTATATTATAAATAGTACTCGTTTAGTGTTTATGTGGATGCATAGATACTTAGACTAATGTACACACATGTCGTATGTGCTTATACTAGTTATTGTTTACGTGATTTAATTACAATAGGTTAACTAGGTGCGATTAGATTTCGAGGACGAAATCTCTTTAAGGGGGAGAGATTTGTAACATCCTCGTTTTGGGCCTAGTAGAAATCGATAATTTATTTAATTATTAAATTATGTAAGTGTGTTTTTAAATAATTAATGTCTTGGGAATAATTATAAATTTAATAGGTCCATTAGCTAAATGAGTTATTGTGGATAGTAAAATATTACTCGTTTTAAATTTATTTAATTGACGGAAAAACAAAATTGTATTTCCCCGCAAATGGTTTTTAGTTCCAGCCAATAATAAATACGGGGAATGAAAAGTAGCACTTAAATGGTATACTATATGGATTAATTGGTTTTATTTCCTCTCCCACACACACATACGTACATACATGCATACCTACACCAAAAACCCTAAATCAAAACATGAAGAAATCATCAAATTGAAGCTTCTAAGCTTGGATTCAAGCTTCCTTCATCATCAAAACAAGGTATAATCACATGTTCTTCATTTTTCATAACCTAGAATTTGGAGGTTTTTGATGTTCTTGGTTTAATCCGAAATTAGGGTTTGATTTTGTGAAATTGTTGTTAGTTAAACATGTTATTGTTGATTACTAACTAGATTCAAGCTTAAGATTATAGATTTATAGTGATTCTTAGGGTTTATGATGATTTTGATGGGTTAATGACTTTAATCCGAATTTTAAGTATGAAATTGGTTAAGGTGATGTTAATAAGTGTTTATAAGATGGTTAGTAATATTAATTTAACCTAGAAATGAAGTAATCATGTTATACAAGTTGTAATCAAAATGGGTTTTTGGGTAATTGATGGAATTAGCATGATTTACTTGAAATTGAAGCTTGAAATACTTGCATGATAGTTAGTTGATGTTTATATGTGGATTATAACCTTAATCTTAGTTTAAAAAATGAAGAGATGATCTTATGGATAGTTATGGGTTTATTTGAATATTCATGGATTGAAGCTTGGTGTTGTGTTAGAGTTGTTAGTTATTGTTTAATTCATGATTATAACTTAAGCCTAACTTAGAAATGATGAAGTTGATATATGATCATTAATAAAGTTTGTAAGTTTGGTTGATTTTGAAGAATCCAGGTGTTAAGTTGATGTTATTAGTGTATAATTGATAAGTATTGTTAATGATTATACTTATAAGGGATTAATGATGATGATTAACATTATTAAGTTAAATGAGTTATATGATATGAATTAATTACTAACTCATTGTTTATTATGTTCGTAGATATGGAGAAGACTCAGTGACATTAGACTACTGAATCAATGTGGTTGAGAGAAGTTATATGCAAGGAGTGTGTAGTTATTAATAATACAAACATTCAATGTGTGTCTAAATTTCTTATTTGTAGCCCTAAGGTCTACATATAGCATTTTCCATAAAGAATTACCATTTCAAGGTTGAATATGGAAGCAAATTTCTTGATTATATCCTCAGCATCCGTACGTCATGAGAAGTTCCCATTTGGATCGATTCTTAGCTACAAGAAAGTTTTGAATCCTAACTGTTGATTGCAGCCACGAGTATATGACTCACACCCTAAGTGCCTGAGTTTGAGATTGAGAGCACTAATTATAGTGATTGAATTTTCCATATTTATGCACGTACATCATATATGCTAGTGTAGCAATGGGGCATTAAATATTGTAACATGAACAATATAGCCATAATTACATTGTTGTCAATTGGGCGTTATTGTATAGGCGTGGGCGTATTTCAATCAGACGTTTATGAAACACACGTGTAATCAGTCAGGAATCTAATCAAATAGCGAGTACAAAGTAAAGCATGAGAAATAGTGAGTACAAAGTAAAGCACAAGAATTTCAAATTGACATTATATCAAACAGTTGGGATGCGTAGTTTTTTATAAAGTTAGATAAATTAAATCATAAAACTAAAACAAAACAAAAGATCATTGGGATATCAACCAAACATTTACTAAATTTTCATAAATACATAGAGAGTTTGAAATTTACAAACATGAATATATTGAAATACATTACAATTGGCATCAAAACTGATCGATGGAAACACATACCGATAAATTGAAGTCACTATTGGATCCGTGTGTGTCGTATGGTGTATTAGCTCTTCCATTATATAGAGGGACAAGCATCGCGAAGTTGAAATCGTGACCGAAATAACGCGTTGAGATCATTAACATATTTTTGAACGATGTGAAAAAGTTTTGGTAAGTGAATAATCATGAAATCGCAACCTATTTTCTTCCCCAAGATTGAGAATGGGAGATAAATACATCCGATGGAATGAGCACTATAATTGATTGTTAATTTGAAATTGATCGAGAGGATTATTGAAATGGGATTAATACCAAAATTAATGGGGTGAGGTGATAATAAATAAAAGAATACAGTAAGGTTCAAATGAGTCTATGATTTTTGAGTGAGACTAAGGGAACCAATAATATCATGACACATATACAAAAAGAGAATGTTCCATACTACAAAACTCATTTACCCCAAACATCAATTATCTCACAAACGACAAATCGAAAAATCATGAAACTAGCACCATATTTTTCAGCGTTTTATCCTCTTCGATTTGCCGTGGCCTTGAGGGACGGCAAATCGAAGAGGATAAAACGCTGAAAATTATGGTGCAAGTTTCATGATTTTTCGATTTGTCGTTTGTGAGATAATTGATGTTTGGGATAAATGGGTTTTGTAGTAAGGAACATTCTCTTTGTATATGTGGCATGATATCATTGGTTCCTTTAGTCTCACACAAATTTTTAGTCTCATTCGAACCTCACCCTAAAAGAATAATATCAAATGTTTTGGAGTTTTGAAAAATGTTGAACTTTCTTTTGTTTGCACGGAGTTATTCAATATCAATTTTTTATATATATATATTTTTCCTTTTTAACTAAAGAGGATACAAATATGACGTGGACAATATAATTTGGTTAATTAGTAGAGAATTAATAACATGTGGCAGAGGATGACTTGGCATGATTATTACGTTGACAAGTAATTAGAGGTCTCCTAACTTAGTTATAAGAGAAGATTTTGGCCTACTTAAGTGACGAAAGTGAGTATTTAAAACTAAGTATACATAGTTTTTAAATAAGTTTTGTAAAAGTTATACATTTAAACAAGGGCGATGATATTTCAACCATCAAATTTTATAAAATATCATAACTATACATTAATAAGTTGTACTTACACCTCGTTAATGGAGATTTGTGATTAATTTATAAAAATGACATGGATTTATAATTGCCCAAAAAATATTGACATAATTTTGATCCATCACTTATTTTTCAAATCCGAAAATGAGACGGAAAAAAGATCGTTACTAAAATTCATCTAAAAGATACTTGGAATATACCATAAGACTATTTAAATTAACTAAGATTCATCTTCATATCGTATATTTTAATAAGATTAGATGGATTGATTATGATTATGAGTTGAGTTATGCAACACCCCCAAATTGGTTTTAGCGGAAGCATTTAGTTTAAGTAATGGGGTGTCACAATAATAAAGCATGCATACGTATCAGAGTTTATGATTACAACAGAACAATATATATTAAGATGCCAAAAGTGTTAATTACAAAGTTCACGATTCATCGAATCGTATTAGTTAAGAGTAATAAGTTTACAAAAGTAGATTTCTGAAATATGACTAAAGCATTTCAGTTATACTAAAGAAATCCATGTATTTCCAAAAAGTTGGCATCCTAAAGCTTCACGGGTCGCCTAATTCTCCATGTGTGTTGGCGATTCTTACATGCGCAGCTAATTCCCTGAAAAACATAGTAAAAGTCAACAACGAGGTTGAGTGAATCCACAGGTTTTATGTTGTATATTGTTGTTTCAAGTTTTGTAGTCACATTTGTTGGACCAAATACGTTCATAATAGTAATTGCCATAATAGTCGAGTAATGTTTAGTGGAACGTCATCCAAAGTATAAGTTTAGTGGGTTATTCGCCCAAAAGTTCGGTTTATGTGGGATGTTGCCCAAAAATAGTTGTGTTGGGACGTTACCCAAATCATAAGTTTGAAAACGTGTTGCTGGTCGTTCTCCAGTAGTTTTAAAGTTTGAGTCGGTCGTTCTCCGACTAGTTACCAAATGTACCGGTCGTTCTCCGGTAAGATACCAAGTTAGCACCGGTCGTTCTTCGGCGAGATACAATGTTAGTACCGGTCGTTCTCCGGTAAGATACCAAGTTAGTGTCGGTCGTTCTCCGACAAGTTACCAATATGTACCGGTCGTTCTCCGGTAAGATACCAAATGTGTTTCACATAGTGATAATAGTTTTGTATGGAAAGTCATTTCGTACGGACAGTTGTAGTAGTTGGCCGCAGTTATAAGCAGTTGGTATAAGTGTACCAAAAACAGTTATGTGATAGTTTGTATAACAGTTTAACAGTTCAAGTACTCTAATTGTTCGAGTAAACAGTATGATAAATAATCACATAGTAAAAGCAGTTATGGCAATCAGTAAATCAGTAAAGCAGTTGACTATGTTTTCCACCCCAAAAGTAGTTAAAAACAGTAGAAGTAGGGGCTGTGAACTCACCTGTTGAGTTAAGTAGTTGTGCGAGTGCTAGCAAATCTAAGCCCAAGTACAGTCTGAGATCTCCTAACGTCCTAAACGTATGAGATTTATAAGTATGTGGATGTCTAAGTTAATCATCCATGCTAGTGTTCGTATAACCAAGTTATGTCCAAAGTGTTTGTTAAATGTTTACGTTTGTATTTCGTTGTTTGTGAAAATGTATACGTCTCGTTGGTGATAGCTTGAAATCATAATTTCAATAAAATAGTGTATTTGTAATGTTTGTACAGTTTGTACATTGTATCGTATGTGAATATTCGTTATCGGTTAAGTTCGACACTTAGTGTAAAAATAGTTTGTGAAGTTTCTGTTTTCTGCGACACAGTATGCGACACAAGGGTTGTGTCGCATGATACGACACAATTCTGCGACACAAGGGTTGTGTCGCAGAGATTCGGAGTGCTGAGTCAACAGCGACACTAGCGTTGTGTCGTATGAAATTTACGACACAAGAATGCGACACAAGGTACGACATAAGCTACGACATAATATGATTTATACGACACAACATGCGACACAATGGTTGTGTCGCATGGATGGTTTATGCGACACAATATGCGACACAGTCGTTGTGTCGCAAAGATGAACACCCAGACAGTAGCAGCGGCTGTCGTGATTTTCCGACCAAAAACCCGATTTTAACCCGTTTTCCGGCCATAAAACCTTGATTTCTTCCATTATATAGTTAAAACAAAGTTGTATGTTCAATATTACACCCATATAATACATAAAAACGAGTATTTCTAAGTTTTTAGAAATTTCTTACAATTGCGAATCGGGACCAAATGAGGAAGAAGATGATGATACGGCTTTTGTTAATGTTGTTCCTTAGCTCGAGAGGATTCCGAAAATGTAGCTTTTGTTGATTGATTTGCGAATCCGCAAATTTGATAGAATTTGGGTGGAGAGAGTTTGTAGGTGTTTTTGATGAGGTTGAAATGAAAAATGAAAGGAAAGATGGAGATGGAAGGTGGTTTTGTTCCACTTTTCATCTCCTGCGTTTTCGTCCCGTGTTTGTTTACCCGATCGTTAGATGTTACATTATTTTAACTAATATATTTTCAAATTACATATTTCATTATATTTTAAAGCTTTGTTTTATTTTAATTATACGCGTTGACGTTTTGCGTTATAAAATGATATGTAAATATTATCGACATAATATTAAATTGCAAATGACGTTATTTAATAACTTTGTTTTATTAAATAAATTTGTTCACCAACAGTCGTATATTTTGTCGCGTTTGCTCAATTCGTTTCGTATGTAATTACATCTAATTACAAATAAGTAATACTACGCGTATTAACTAGTTGGGCTTTGCTAGACTTACCTCTAAAATGTGTTGTAAATTCACTCAAGTAGGGAATTAGCCTAATAATGCAAGTGATTAACGTAATTAATCGTGTTTAAATTTGCGAGGTGTTACAAGTTAGCATATGTTATATTATAATTGTGTATTTTTTGTTATGTGCATATTAGGAAATCCATTATTTACTGACAAATATTCATTTTGATACTCAACAATCATTTTCTAAAGAAAGCTAGTTTTATGAACATAATAAAAAAATATAGAATATTCGGTAAGCACATGGTATAAGTTTCGTATTGTAATTGTGATGTATCATGTATGTTTAATTTGCTTTACGCAATCAAACTCTTTATAACATGACCACCCCTTTTGTCTAATCATATACTTTTAGTCTCCTTCACCCCTTCACTCTAACCAAAACTATATTACCCCCTTTCCTAATCTTTAAAACCCCTTTCCCTCTTCCTAATCTCCTTGATCATCTCTAGGCTCCAAACCACGAGTCAAGTGGCTCGAACCCATCAACCGCCTCGGTCCATTGGCTCAACGGGCGACTATGGAAATACCAAATCTTGATGGCTCTTTATTGCCATATTTCACTCTCATGTACATTTTCATATACATTTTAGGCTACATAACACTTTTCAAGAATTGGGATCCTAAAAAAAGACCAGATGCATCAAGTTGTCTAATATCGATAGCTCATGGCACCCCTGCAGTTTTTCTATCAATCTATGCAAATTTCCTACACAAACAAATACCACAACACCACTTTGCAGCCCAAAACACACCATTTCAAGCTATAGTACTCGATTATAGTATTGCATACTTCCTCATAGACACTTCACATTACTTAATTTTCACCCCACAAGATCACTTATTCATTGCTCATCACTTAGCGGTTCTCTACGTGTTCATAACATGTCGTTACGTTGTTTGTTACGGCGCGTTCGCCATCCTACTAATTCTCGTCCTAGCGGAAGTCACTAGTCCACTTCAAAACACATGGACTCTTGCTAGATACCGAAAAGATGAGGTGGTTTCGGCGGCAAGATTGTATCGTGGGATATCTGTTTATTTTTATGGGATTTACACGGTCGTTCGATGCGTGTTGGGGCCATTGTTTGTGTACAAAATGATGGTGTTTTATATGATTGGTGGTGGAAATGGTGTGGTTCCGGTTTGGGCTTGGGTTTCTTGGTTGGTTGTGATTGTGAGTGCTATTTTGGTTAGTGTGTTGTGGATTTCTAACCTTTGGTTCAATTTCTTTAAAGAAAGAAGTAAGATAAATAAATTAAGTTAGAAATTGTTTTACTGTGTATAGATAACTTATGGAAAACTTGTATCATATGAAAATGATGTTGTATGACATGGTAGCAAGTGTATGCCATTGAAACTTTGTTTAATTAATGACCATTTATTTATTATCTTGTTACTTATTTTGGGTTACATATATATATGATATATGATAGTATATATCAACTTCACAAGGACCAAAACTAGCCACGGTAAAGAAATTTCATGTTTGACCATATGAAAACCATTTATTCTGATCAATATAAACCAAAAGATCATTAAATAATTTAAATTTTGTATGGTACCAAACTTTTGTTGACTTATTTTGACTTTTGACCGCTAATCTGAATAGAGGTTTATATTTTGGTTATGTATCGAACTTTACACATTTTACTATTGTATGTATCAAACTTTTAAACCTCCTATTACATGTATTCAAGTTTCAAAACCGTCTACTGTATGCATTTAACTTACTATCGTATGTGTTGAAGTTACAAAAAACACGTCAATTTATGTAGCCAAAACAAGGCAAAAAACATACAATAGACGGTTTTGAAACTTGAATACATACAATAGGAGGTTTTAAAGTTTGATACATACAATAGTAAAAGGTGTAAAGTTCGATACATAACCAAACAATAAACCCATCTGAACAGCATTACCGAATATTTTATTATTGTGAAGGATCATAGTAGAAGGTCTCAAATGAGGTCGAATTCTTTTAGAAACAAATTTATAAGTGTAAAATGCAGTGTTGCTTAAATGCAGTAAAATTTGTCAGATGTAAAATGCGGTGTTGTTATAATATAATGTTCGATTGGTAAGATGCAGCGAATCTGGATGTCAATTTTATCCTAAAATGCGGTGAATTTGACATTCCCCTTGAAAGCTTACCATTTATTTATTTTTTACTATATATATAAAGGCCAAACAGGTCGCATTAGATTTGACGTTTAAACCGAATAAAGGGCCACTTTATACGCAACCAGGTTTTCAATTGTCGGGTTACCTTTTTTTGTTTAAGGACTTTTTATCACAAACGACTCATAATAACTATTCACAATAGAAATGATGCATAATTATGGTCTTATGTATATATATATATATATATAGCTCAAAGTAATACATACATACATGTTTGTATGAGTGAGATATTGCTTTAAATGAAAAGTTAATTAATACTTTCTGTTGATTATGAGTGAGATATAGTTTTGGTATAAAGAATGTTACACTAATATACCATTTAGAAAATTCATTTCTGCAAATGAAGCATATTATGGATGCGTTTAGTTACAGAAAACTCCATACTTTTCCATAAAAATTCTCTATGAAAACAAGAAAATTAGAAAACGTGTTCAAATTCGAGTTTTCTAAAAAACTTTTCTAAAAAAAGTAAAATTTTTGTTTTCCTTTTTATAACTACAAAGTTGAAAACTAATTTTGATGGTTTTCTAAGTTTTCCATATCCACTCTTCCTTAGAAAAGGAAAACTCCACCCCTTGCAACTAAATATGTTTTCTAGATTTTTCATACTTTTCTAGAGAGGTAAAACAATTTTCATTCTCTAAAGAAATGGAAAAAGGAAAATGGAGAAATTTTTCTGTAACTAAACACGCCATATTATTTTTCAATGTTGTTTTAAAAAATAGTACTCTATATTTTTTTAATTCACCTTTAGTTAATTTGCTAGTAAAAATTTGTTAAGTTAGTTGAAAAATCAATCTAAAATCAAGGTGAGTTAAGTCTACATGTAAATATTTATACTAAGTGTGATATATTTGTTTTTCTGTTTTATTTATTGTTTAAGCATATGTTTATGAACATAGTAATTTGTTTGAAGATTCCGTTGGCTTTTAAGTTTTACTCATATTTTGTCGGCAGAATTATTATTATTATTTTTTTTTTGAGATCGGTGCATGATCAATATATAATGAGAATATGTGATGGATGTGATTTGTCAGGCGATGTTGGACCTTGTGAGAGGTTCGGCACTTTGATCGTGCTCTATTGAAATATGAAGCGGCTCCAATGGGTGGCCTAAATACTCATATATCATGAGAATTTGATAAATTAAACATGTCATGATATTCATGTCAATTTCTCACGATAGCAAGTCAATGTCTCGTGATATTACTTTGCAATTTGAATGTAAGGGGTAATTGGAGTAGTAAATAGTAAATAGGACCAATTGTTCCTAAGCACCTAGACACATACCATGTTAAAATCACATGGTCACATTATTATATTGTCTAGCATTTACCTTTTTTATCGTCTATCTAATCTAAATAAGATATATGAGGGAACATATGCTTTAATATGTGTACCAATATTAATAATTTTAATGCACTCCGAACATGTGTTTGTCTTAAGGTTGTCAAGATCGCGATCCTGATCGTAGGATTGTACGATCTTACGATCATACCAAGGGAAAACGTGCATGATCGGAGTAGGATCGATCGTAAGATCGTACACTACAAAAAAGTGTCAATTCTTCACGTTTTGTTCTTTACGCTTTTATAAAGTGTTAACTTATTTGCTAAGTTATTCACACTTATAAGTGTGTACAAAATGTTCACGCTTTTAAGCGTGAAGAAATTGAACTAATAACAACATCTATCACAATGTTCACACTTATAAGTGTGAAAAAATAGAACAAAGTCCACACCTAAAAGCGTGAAGATCATTTCGTAACACTCAATTTGTTCACGCTTCTTAAGCGTGAAGAATTTGGGTGTTAAGAAATGATCTTCACACCTTAAAGTGTTGCAAAATTTGAATTTTTTCACGCTTATAAGCGTTAACATTGTGATACATATTATTATTAGTTCAATTTCTTCACGTTTAAAAGCGTGAACATTTTGTACACACTTATAAGTGTGAATAACTTAGCAAATAAGTTAACACTTAATAAAAGCGTGAAGAAAAAAACGTGGAGAATTGACACTTTTGTTCTAGTGGTAGGATCGTTGAACGATCCGATCCTACAAATGGCGCTTTTTTTTTTTTTTTTTTTTAATTTTTACAATTGGACTTGTAAGGCTTATAAGTAGTCCAAATCCTATCTCAAAACTTACCATACATTTGTTTCCAAATTCAATTTTCCCATTTATTGTCAAATTAACCTAAGAAAGAGTCTAGAACCTCTAAAACGACGATTAAGAATTTTCATTTGTAATATGCTCTCAAACTTTAGTGCAATTGTACTATGCCGCTTCTTTTGTTTTAGTACGTTTATCGTTCGAGAAATATATGTTGACAAATTGCATCACTTCAGTAATATAAAAGTTTGAATATTTGATTAAGTTCTCTAATAGTAGTTTTCAACAGGAATTTGGATATATTTGTATAAAAAAATCACATTTTGGTAGGATCTACGATCCCGATCTCGATCTTACGATCTCGATCTTGCAAAGGCAAAAACAATCCTACGTAGCATCCCGATCTTGACAACCTTGGTTTGTCTATATACAAACATAAATTATCATACCTTAAAGAGCTGAGTGTCATCATTAGTATATATTATCAATGAATTACATATAAGTAAAAATACATTTATATGAAACAAGAACAATTGAACGTAGATTATTGTACAATGTACACAAACTAGTTCCTATAGTGTGTACAAATAAAATAGTTCAAAGTTTAGACAGTTGAACCAATGTAACTAAGACGTGGGTTCGATCGCTTAACCGGTTCCTCGACGGCTATACCTTGTGCGCCGAAACAAAAAACTTGGTTCATCAAGACCTTGCTCAACGACGATTGTCTTCTATGGAACTTCGGTTTCTCACGATCAATCCAAGGGTTCGAGCTAGAATGCATAAAGTTCAACGGGCCACTCTTTGTAGCCCTACGTTCCTCATCGTTCTCGGGTGAACATGAAGACCAAGATGACATCGAACGTGGGCTCGAGGGAGAGTCCACTTGTAGGACCCCGTGGCTTAGCCCAGCTGAGAATTTTTTCTTGGTTGCAGGGCTAGGTACGAGTACCCTTTTGTTGTTTGGTAACGAGCTTTTTGAATATCTTTCCCTAATTGAAATTGGCCCGTTTTCAAGATGACCTTTCCTTAACTGGAAAGAATCTAACGAGTCACGATCATCATCTCCTTCTTTCCTTCGAGCCCACCCGAAAAGAAGTTTTAATCCCCTAGTGGCACTCGTTTTCGATTCTCGGTTACGATATGCTGAGTTTGACCAGGCGGGTGAGTCAAACCGACTTAGTTCACCCGAATACATCGATTCTCTATCATTACCGGAACATATATAAAAAATAATTTCTGCATCGGGAACTCTGAATGAAGTTCCAGGACTACCCCCGATCCCATGTGTTTTCAAATGGGACGCAAGGGCAGTCCTTGTCATATAATCATTATAATTTGATATCCCACCGGCCGAGATCAGCCTTTTGATCAAAATCTCTGATGAGGCTGATGTTGGCCGTTGCCTAAGGTGATCAAGTGGGGTCATCCGATCAACATCTCTAATATTTAAGTCGATATACCTAACACTCATTAGTAATTCCACCAGATCCGAATGGATGTTCTCAATTACTGCAATGTGAAGAGCTGTTCGACCATCATTATTCTTTGAATTAATAATGTCTTCGATGTTTATGATTTTTCCACTGACTAGATGTTTCATGAGTTCAATCTGCTGGTCAACTCGCCTGAATCCTGGTGTTCTGAATCCAGCTACAGCCGTGTGAAGAAATGTGTCACCGTAGTTGTTTGTTAATGTGACTGATGCAGGGGACGAATTTATTAAAAGCTCAACCACAGCTAAGTGACCGTTAAACGCAGCAATGTGTAATGCTGTGTTGCCTTGAGTATCGGTTGAACCGATTATCTCATAAGATTCAAGTAAATACTTCACAACCTACATAAACGATTTCTACTGTTAGGATCAATAATCATATACACATAACTGAAAACAAAATATCGAACAGATTGAACAACCAAGTGAGAACGTTGACAGAAACAGGAAATACTACAGAAGAGAAGGCGATTAACATTGATCACACCCCATCTAAGTTAAGAACTTTCAACATTTAAGGCATAATTTTGAATTTTGGTTGAATCGGAGCAAAATACTACTAACATCCTAAGCAGATGACCCATTATATGCTTAGAAAGTATTCTGAAATATTCCTCTCAAAACCTCTTTTCTCTATAGTTTAATATATCTTATGACTATTACTAAGAGCAGACTTACATACAATGGCATTACCTAAAAAGGCAATCAACTAAATGAATACAGAACTTCAAAATCATTTTATTTGACATTTTTAGTTTGAGTATCCTTTATAAACATGAATCATATGAATGTACGGTATAAGTTTATCTATCATTACAACAAATTGAATAGTGAATTCAATACCAAAGTGAAGGAACTTGTTATGCATGGTCATATATTAGGCAGAAAAAATTTAATATTTTTTGACAACTTTTAATTATACTACCTTCTTTGTTGAACCTGCCAAATATTGCAATTAGATCACCTAAATAAAGTCTTTCCAATATTATAATTCCACATAAAAGTCTGCATCTCTCTTTGTATATCTAGCATATTCCTACCTTCAAACTCCTCAACAAATTCAAATTACTAAATAAGTCAATCAGTTAAGATCACAACGTACTTATTAATTACATGTTTAACATACACTAGCAGAAAATGTAGTAAAATTTATGTTAGTGTGTTTCCTAAGCATATATGGAGATTTGTAAGTTATATACCTCCGTTTGACCTCTTCCAGAAGCTGAATGCAACAAAGTAGAACCCTGCAAATCTCTATACATCAAAACATCACTACATTCTTCAAGAAATTGCTTCAAGATTTTAAGGCTTCCACCTCTAGCAGCAGCATGAACAGCCCTATTCATCATCTCCAATTTAAATACTGACCCAATTTCCTCACCTTTTGACCACAAAGAAAAGTCAACCAATACATTGAAAACCTCAGAATTCTTGCTTCTTGCAGCAGCATATAGTATATCAGTAACACCATATTCTCCTTCACCAAAAACTAATAATGGGTCCCTATTCAACAATTCTTTAACAAACTCTAAATCTCCAGCTGATGCAGCTGTGTAAAGGAGCCAACCACCATAACCAGCTCTGATCAGGGAATTGTGATCATGGCCATTTTTGGGTTCACCTGCAAGCAGTAATTTTTTAGCCACTTTTGATCTGTTTTTTGCAACATCATTGAATTGTTCTTCATCGTCCCACACCGTTTCAAGCCGCCTTATACGACGAAGGGATGTTAATTTGATAAGCAAATTTGTGTCAAAATGAAGAAGCTCTCTGACTAAATCATAGTGACCATTTGCAGCTGCTAAATCAATTGGGGATGCATACCACCATTGATCACCTGTACTTTCCCACCTTAATGGGAAATATGAAGGAGCCATTGGTAACAAAGATTAAAATTTTTTTGGTAACTAAATTATGCCCAATTGGTTAAACACCAAAATTAACACAACCCAAAATATATTTTAGAAATATTTGAGCAAAGATGCTAACTTTATTGAAAACCAAGAAAAACCCAAATAAGAATTGATAAGATTTCTTTGGATCTATATACTTTCATGAAAGTTGATCAAAGCCAATTTTGGCAAAGATGCAAACTTTATTGGACAACAAGAGAAACCCAAGAAGAAAAGTTGATTATGAAGATACCCAGATAAGGATTTATGAGATTTCTTTGAGAATTGTTGAAAAAAAAGGTGGGTGTTTCAACTTGGGAAAATTAATAAAGATGCACACAGAAAGTCAAGAAAAAAAAGAGTAAAAAAGGAGGGAGATAAAGGAAGGGTATGATCAGAAATGGAGGGAAAAGGGACAAATAAGACACAACAAGAGTTGGATTAGTGGTAACAGTTACAGATGGAAACAAAAGGAGTAAGTCCACATAATTTTATTTATTATGGCAGAGATCAGAGATGTATTGTGTGAACATCGAATAAAAGATGGAATTTGCAATTTGCAGGTAGATTCCTTGTGCCCGTGATCACACATCACATATTCTGTGATAAAACATTGATCACACATCATTTTTTATTTTTTTTAATTTATGGAAAATATGATACGTGGATATCTAATTTTGTGTAACGTTCAAGGTAAATTAGATAATGATGATAATGTTGAATTGAGAAAGTTATATGGATTAAAATAGCCACATAGGTAGTGTTAGCCTGTTAGGCAGTTATCACTTAGCATTAATTGGGTTATTGTTATATTTGGTAAATTCTTTTTATATAATAAACCCGACTTTAAACCCGTGTATACACACGGGCCGTTGATTTTTAATATAAAATTTCGTATTTTGTATTTTGTTTCTAATAATAAAGTGTGTAAGTTGATATATATATATATTAAGCATTTAGTTGGATTCATGATAATAATACTTTATGTAAATGGAATTTTATAAGTAGAGATTAAAAAATTAAAAGATTTGGAAACCAAATTAGTGAAAAAATTGATTATTTTAAGTCTATATTAACCTTTTCAAGTAAGCTTAATCCAACTCGATGAATTGAAAATAGAAACATTACAAATCGATTTGGATAATGTAATAATTAATGAATTAAATTTCTTTTTATATGTAAGTGGCTATGTCGTTGATCAAAATAAAATTTTGTTAATAAGTTAGGGATGTTATTTTAAAATTTACTAAAATTAAAGGACTTAATTAATAAATTGTAACTTAATTAGAATGATGACACAAAACTATGCTTTATGATATGCATCAATAAACTATGCTTTATGACACAAAACTCTTAAATGTGGTTTGTAATAAATTAATTTCGTTAATCAATGATTGCGTTATTCACACCGCCGTTTTCGCCACAAGAACTCCGGAGCTAATTGTTAAATATCTAACGGTGCGAAAACGGCGAGGAGAACAGGGGCGCTCCGTGTGCTAATTGTTTCAACTCTCCAATAATATATCATTAAGTTAAACACCGATAACCATCTTAACATCATTGGTTAAGTTTTAGTTTTTATAAGTGTTCAAATAATGCATATATTAAAATATAACATATCAAATAGAAGTACGGTATTGTTTTATTGACTATTATATAATATATGGGGTGTTTATAAAAAATTAACTAAATTAAAAGGATCAAAATGAATTTTTGAATAGAAAGTATAATTTTAAGCTGATGATATTAATACTCGGTTTGATCTTACATAATTTTTTATAAAAGCAAAAAAATTAGAAAAAAGAGCAAATAGTCTCAAATAATATATTTATTAACAATTTGAAACAATCAAAAAGAGTTTCACCCAAAAATCGAAAGACTAATATCCATCGACGATTATTGTAGATCCATACATAATTTAAGTGTTACGTATGTTACATTTATTTCTATAATAAACTTAGGATATTCTATTTTCTATATAGGAAGCACTTGATTAATTAAATAATCTTAAATTATATATAAGAAACACCTCGTGATGTCATCAAAACTTCAATTACCCAATAGGATTACTTAATTTTATCAAATTAGCTAAAAATAAGAAGATGATGACATCATAGATAATAATTTAAAAAACAATTAATTTTATTATTATATTAATTAAATCAATTTGAGATAAACTAAAATTCTATAATTGTGTCTTATTTTTATTTTTTATCTATATAATATAATCAAACAGATTGGAATATATTGAGTGGATTAATTAAGTTTAAATTATTTAGTAACTTAGAAGATAATATAATTAATTATATCAAATAATCAATTTTAAATAATATATTGATTCGATTAATTGATTTCTTTTTGAAAAAAAATATAATTATATTAAATAATCAATTTTAAATAAGACTTGGTAATTTATTCAACATCTAAATTTTAAAATCCATTCATTTGCGGAGTAAATTATAATACCACATATATCAAATCGTCTAAATTAATGCATATTATTCTCACGAATCACGATTATTATACGGTCCAAAAACAATTTTATAGCCTATATAACTCTTCTAAGGTTTCATACCACAAAGTAATACTTTTAACAATCTTAATTAGTACACATGATTGAAGTATTTGTGTGAATATTGTTTTAACATAATTTTGTTCTGTTATTGGAGTGTAAAAATTTATTACAAGATAACTACAAATCTTTTTACAAAATCAACATATTTTTCTTTTTGGTATCACATATGTTACCATCCACCGAAAAATGAGAAGAAAAAGTTCGTCGAAAGTATATATTTTCACATCTTTAATCAAAGAGAAAAAACACTGATTTTTATGGTCCAATTTTTATGATTTTTCAACCTACCGTTTAGGAGATGTTTAATTTTTAAAAATGTGAGGGAAAGTGGGTTTTATGATACGTGACACTTTCCTATCGGTTCTTTCATTATCACTTAATGTTGTTGTAATCATTTGAACCTTACTTAAAGCTTTTAATTAATCAAATGAAAAATGTTAATTTCCTTCAAATAATATAAATTTGATTATTTAGTAAAAAAATAACTGCAGACTACATCTTTGAAGTTTTAACAAAGTACCCAAGTATCATGTAGGGGGTTATAATTCTTATATAAGTCATAAAAATCGATTGGTTTAGATATTTTTACTTTTTCTTTGTTCGCGTTATCATAATAAACTACAAATTTATACACTTTAAAAGTTAAAAAGGACAAAACTAAGTTTTACAAAAGTAATTTTTTTTTTTGCATAGCCCGTGTGTATACACGGGTTTAAGGGCTAGTAGTAGTATATAAGATAATATAGTTGTACTCGATCTCAATTCAAATTAATCACCCAAGGCTAAAGGAGTCTGGGCCATAAAGGATGCTTCTGTTTAGAATTTATAAATTTTGTTATGCACTCCGTAGTTATACATTCTTATAAAATTGAAAGTTATTTAATTAAATTTAAATTAGTAAAATATAGTGATCTAATTGATAAATTGAAAGTTAATTTAATTGATGACATCACATAGTTGATTCCTATATATAATTTAAGATTAGCGTAGATATAACTAGCGTAATACTCGCGTTATGCAGTTGTATATGAAATTTGTGATAACTAGTGACTCGATTTATATTATGTTGGGAAAAGTACAATAAAAGGTACTATACTTATCACCTATTTCCATTTAAGGTACACAACTTAAAATGTTTTAATTTAAGGTATCGAACTTTCAATTAGTAATCAAGTTAGGGACGCGAATTTCACAAATGACGAGTTGTCACCGAATTTCTATTTTATAAGTAACATATCTATTTAATCGATTGATATTCCTCGATCAATTTTAAAAAAATATTGAGTGAGGAGAAAGAATATAACAAAAACTCATTACCACTTTCAACTTTAATATCTGCCATTGTACTCAATATTTTTTAAAATTGATCGAGGAATATTAATCGATTAAATAGATATGTTACTTATAAAAAAGAAATTTGGTGACTACTCGTCATTTGTGAAATTTGCGTCCCTAACTTGATACAAATTGAAAGTTCAATACCTTAAATTAAAAAGTTTAAAGTTGTGTACCTTAAATAGGAATAGGTGATAAGTATAGTACCTTTTATTGTAATTTTTCCTATTATGTTTGTTATACACCGATGAATTATCCATTATGGTGGATCAATATAACGTTTATTTTCTCGTACGCAGAATTGGTGATTCTGGTTATGGTGGTAAAGAGTGACAAATTATGAAAATGATAAAAGTGTTGTAAGATAAAAATCACATAAGTTAAATATAGTAATGTTGAGTCTGAATCTTAAAAGTGTTCGAATATAAAATATCAAGATGTTTTATATATTAGTACATATAGATAAAATATATATAACCAATTTAAATTGAATATTATTATCATGATAAATGTTCTTTTTCATAATTCTCTTTGGTATTTTCATACCTTTTTAAAAAGAAATTGAATGATGTATATTTTGAAAATCAATCAAGAAAGAAAGAGGAGAGGAAAAAAGATTGGCGGTGGACTTTATTTTAGAATAAAAAAATGTAGTATAGAATATTATAGAGTTGATATTGGTTCTAAATATTTTATTAAATGTAACAACGCGACTTTTAGCCATTTGCATGATGAACATATTTAATAATAATTAATAATCAATTAAAATAGTTGAATTTATATGGGTAGTGAAAGAACGTAGACATTCCGTCGACCAATTAATATCATGTGAAGTTATTGAGACAGAAAGACAATTTGATAGAATATGTGTAATTAGTTTATTAACGACTACAATACAACACATTTACATGTTTTGGGAGGAGTATGTAACAAAACATATTTGATTTCTCTGTAAAAACTTAGGTTGCTTTTGGTACACGGAATCGATAAGAATTCGATTGAATTTGAATAACTTGTTTTTTGGTCGAGTAATTGAGGCAGTCGGGATCCTATCAAATTCATTTGGCTAAAGGAATTGAAATTTCTATTTATTTAAGGGTTAATAAAGGTTTAATCCTCAAAGTTTCATTTTTTTTCGGTTTTAACCACTCAAGTTTTTTCACATGAATTAATCCTTTAAGTTTGCATAGACTTATTGGTTTAACCCTTTGAAGGGTTAAAACCATTAAATTTTTTAAAGTTAGATGATTAAAGTAGAAAAACGTAGAAGGGTAAAATCATTATAAAAGATAAACTTTAAGGATTAAGCCATCGAAACTTTGAAGTATAATCAAACTTTAGGCTTAAACCATCAAAATTTTGAAACTTTGAAGATTAAATCATTAGAAAAAAACTTGAGTAGTTAAAATGAAAAAAATGTAAAACTTTGAGGATTAAACCATTATTAACCCTTTATTTAACGAATTCCAATTCATTCAAGATCATTTCGCGAACCAAACAAACCTAAGGTATTTCTTTCATCCAAACATAAAACATGATATTTAATTTGTAAACTCCTTCCCTTCACAATTGATTTTCTAGTTCAACTACTTATGATGGCTTGCATTAAAGATATAAGGATCTTAGGTAATGAAAAGGTAAACTAAAATAAAATATAAAAAAATTGTTATAGCAAAGAAACACATTTGTGTTATTTTAATATGATGATGAAGATGACTTTGGACCAAAAAAGGTTGCAATAGTTGAATCTTTTTTGAAGGGGTCTTGTCTTTTTCAATTGTGGTTGTTGGCCGTTCTAATAAAATAACCTAAAACCTATTATAAAGTCACATAAGTAAAAGAAGAATATTTACTTCTCATACTATTTAGACAACACGCCTTAATTTGTCATCATTTATTTATCATCATAAAGTTTTATCATTGATTTAACTTTAATAATGCAAATGCCTTTGTATAATATCTAAGATGAACAATAGTAATGTCATCTAAAACGGATGGGTTCTTATTAAATCCAGTTATCGGGCCTGTTAGGAACCAAAACAGCAAACAAACCAACTTTATATCTTTTTCAAATAGTTACATTTGTTAAGTCGAATTCAACAGAATTCAATGGATTGATTTATGAATTTGGGTTCCAACCAAAAAGATTCCGCAAACCAAATGCATGGTAAGTGTTTAATATGGATGTAAAAAAGGTCTTTTAAGCCAGATTTTTTTTTTTTTTTTTAAAGATATGTTGGAAATTATATAAACCTAATTAGAATTATTAATTAATGTAGTCTAACAAGAGCTGTAACAGTTGAGATGCATTGGATCAGGAGAACTAAATTCTATTTCTATTCTACTATTATATATGTAATCCTATATGAACAAACACATGGTGGTTGTCTTCAATCACTCTTGCTTAATGATCAAAGTAATACAACACACCAAAACTTCTATGCATCTGAATCCTGGTACCTGTTATTAGACAGATATTTTTTTCCTAAATGACAAAACGTTACTAACATTTGTATATAAAAGTGGGTTCCTGAACGAACTTATACTAAGATGGTACTATAATTCAAGAATTTGTTTCAGCCCCTCAGCAGTCTCCGTCCCGATTTGTAAGACTCTAACACACGTTCATCGTCAACGAACCAAGAACAAACTACATAAACATATAGAATAATACCATTACAAATGTATGATCTTAGCGTAGCTAGATGTATCAATGTTGAATCCTCAAGATGATTTCATACGCTTCATATAACCTTCAATATGATCAGCTGCATCATAGTTGTTGTTCTGCTTGATTTCATCCAGAAGCAAAGAACATGTATAATATCGCGGTGTAATATCTTTAGCTACCATCTCCTGAAAAAATCGGTATGCCCAGTCACATTTATTCGCTCTACATAGCCCATGGATCAAAAGGGTGTATGTCGCCAAATCAAAGCCAAGATGATGATTATTAATCATTCCATCCAACAAACTACCCAATAGAACATCTGTTTTTCCCATTTTAAAGCATAGCTTGAGTAATGGACTAAACGACTGAATATCAGGTTTACAAAGTTCCGAATTTTCCATACTTTCTAACACATTTATCGCTTCTTGATCTCGACCATGATGACAAAACATTGCAATCATTGAATTGTAGGTCGACGTGTTTGGCAGAACACCAAAACTCGACATTTCAAACTCAAATACATCAATAGCTTCTTGAACCCGGCCAGCTCTTGCTAGTGTATGAATCAAGGCGTTGTAGAAGAGTGTATCGGGTTTGCATCCAGCTAACTGCACTCTATTGCGTATTTGCAATGCTTCATCGTATTTCTTATCTTTTGTCAAATAACTCATGATAGTAGTGAAGGTTACAACATTAGCAGGACAACCGTGAGCTTCCATTTCATCAAGTGTCTCATAGACTTTACTAAAGTTAGAATGTCGGCAGTATGACTCAATAATGGTGGAATAAGTTATAACAGACGGCTTACATCCGTATCCTTTCATTTCTTGGATTGTCCAAAGTGCTTCATCGACCCGATTAACTTTACACCAACCGTGTATAAATATGTTAAAAGTATGAGCGGAAGGGGGTATGCATAATTTCAGCTCCAAGAAGATCTTGCGGGCTTGCTCGACTTTATTCTCTTTGCAGAGAGTGTCAAGTAAAAGATTCATCGATTCTGTGTTTTTCTCCAACCCGAATTTGTGCAAATCATCAAATATCGTTACAGCAGATTCCCATTTTCCCGCCCCACAAAGACGTCGCATGACCTTTGCTATACTACTAATTGTTACACGATGATCTTGATTCATTTTCTCGATTAAAGACATCATCTTTTCCATCTGTTTCATTTTCCCTAAAATATCCAGCATCGTGTCGTATGATTCAGATAATGGTGAATACCCTGTGCGTGATTCTACCCATTTAAATACGCCTAATGCAGACTTCCAATCGTCTTTGAAACGATAAAGCAGCTGAGAAACAAGATTGTGAGATACAGGTATGGCACTACAAGCTTGATCGTGCACGAGAGACCAAAAAATTTCATCCTCGGTTTCTCCAGCTTGAACTTTTGCAATAACAATGTTAATGTTATCAGGGGAATCTGCAGAGTACTTCTCTCCATTGGCAAGTGCATTGCTGGTAAAACTGACCAATTTCAAACGAAAACGGGTAGAATTTAGTAAGCCACGAACCACATAAGACCTAAGAATCGAAAGATTCTTTTCCACCGTGAGTCTAGGCATAGGTAGCGAGCGGTTCAGACAAGAGGACTTCTAAACCAGTGATTCTGCACAATTCCGAAACAATAAGTTACTTAGCTTGATGATGTAACTTAACATAATGCACATTAGACGTAAGTAACGAAATTAGAGCGTGAATCATACTCGTAGCCAAAGTGCTTCCGCCAGAATAAGCACTGGCGGCATTAACTAATGCTATTGATATAACAAATCTGTACAATTAGCTAGATTAGTACAAAGGATCAAATGTAGCTTAAACACTACACCAGTTATATTAATTTGTTAATGCTACCTAGCATTTCATCGAACACCTTATGTGCAATATACAATCGCCCGTGAACGTAAGGCTCATCGTTGATTTTAACATTTTGAATTTCAAGCTTGTGACTCAAGTAAGTGATAAGTCACGTTCGCAAAATGGAATCATGTAATTCAAACACATACTTATGGTATTACTATAGCAGATATATACTACTATATACTATTAGCTAGTAATTTTAAACTTTAAAGTTTAAAGGTTTAAACACAATACAAAGGAGCAATGTAGTTAAACATATTAGACAGGGAAGAGTTTATGCTACCTGGCATTTCATCAAACACCTTATGTGCTATTCCCATGCGCCCGTGAATGCAGGAGTTGTTGTGGAGTTTAAAGTCTAGAATATCAATCATGTAATACAAACACGTATTGATGCTGCTATTTCAATCCTAAGCAACAAAGTTTTTACTGATGCGTGAAAGATGATGAATAAAAAGATTGAAGCATCATATTTTTTACTGCTTGAGTAATAATTAAATTAAATTTAAACCTATATTTATTAGACTACTAGTGATGGAAATGATAGAGATTTTGCTGAGAGTATATATTACCTCAAAGATTGAACACCAAGTCTATAAGCTTATAAGCATAAGTGTTTTTATTTAAGACAATGGTTGCAGGGTTGTTGGCTCCATTGCAGCTGCTTTGTAAACTTTAAGCACTTTAGAGCAACATTTTGAGAAATATGATAGGTTTAACCACAATGGTTATAATGTGTATATGAATATTATTTCCGTTTAAGATTTTTGTTATTAATACAAGTAAAATAAGTAAAACCTAGTGATTCGATATCCTAGCTCGTAAGAGTCACACAAGACTCGGGAAAGTCATGATTCAAATAAAGTGGCAAAGGAGTTCAAATACAATCGTTTCATTTATGGATTGGTTTCTGACTTTCTGTTGTGTAAAAAATTTAGCATTGCAAGTCATGTCAATATTCATGAGACATACTTTTTATACTGTTTTATATTTTGTAATAGAGCAGACAGATGAATAGGAAGGAAAATAAACATAGAATTGCCATCAAACAAATATAATAACAATAGTTCAAACAGAGGGTCTAAAATGAAACATTATAAATTTAGTACAAAGTTTAGTGTTACATCAAATATGGTGTAAAATCTTTCAAAATTTGATGTACACTAAATTTTGCAACAAATTTGGTGAGTTGGTTGAAGATGGTTTTTTATACCAAAACATCAAATTTGGGGCAAACTCATATACATTGAAGATGGTCTAAGGCCCTAAGCTCATCCATGAAACTTGATAATGGGCTTCTAACACCACGATGGGAGTACCCTTCAAGTCTTACAAGAATGTTCTATTAGTTAATGACAGTAATTAACAAGAATGTTAATTATGTAGAATTGTAATTCTTGAATGAGACAAAGGGTATAACCATAGAAATTATCAAAAATAATAGAACGACTCCATTAAGTAGGAATTAATATATACAAGAAGACAATCAGACCAAATGGTAGCAAAATGTATCCTATACTAGAGGTGAACAAAACCGGGTTCCGACCCTACCCGACCCGACCCAAAAACCCGAACCGGGTTTTGGTCAAAAAGTCAAAAACCGGGTTGGACCCAACCCGAACCGGGTTTTTTCGGGTTTTCAACCGGGTTTTTGACCGGGTATTTGACCGGGTTTCGGGTATTTGACCGGGTTTTGACCGGGTTTTTGACCGGGTTTCCAACCCGACCCTATTTCAACCCGGTCCCAACCCGATTTCGAATTCTAAAAACCCTACCCGGGTACGTACCCGCCGGGTATTCAAAAAACCCGAACCGGGTAGGGTCAAACCGGGTTTGACCGGGTCGGGTTTTCGGGTTTGAAACCGGGTAGGGTTGAGGAACCGGTTTTTTTGTTCAACTTTATCCTATACAATGAGAAGTGACAAGATAGGTGAGTTCCCGCAGGTTAAAATGAATTCCGCCCGGTTTAGTTCCCTCTACCACTTCTAATACACATCTATCTATATAATTACTTAAAAGAAAAACTATGCATTAAAAATGCCCATTGGATTAATTAGCAAGTTGCCTAATCTCACCATTGATTATATTAATAATGACATCATAAGTAGGTAGGTCTTTAAAGGATTGACTAATCTACCATTAATGAAAAAAATCATTAATAATTAATACAATTACTTATAAATATCAAATACTAATAATTACTAAAATTGAAAGATTACACCATTTAGTCAAAGCCCTTTTAAATGGGCTTGATGCAATTACAAATTAAAAGCCCGATACCTAGAAGCAATAGTTATTCGGCCCGTGTCAAAAAAACCCACATAAGAAACGGATTTTAAGAGTTACAATATCTAGATATAAATAGGTCACATATTTCTTTAATTAGGAAGTATGATAACGAAAAAAACAAGATATAAATAGGTTTAAAAAATGCCGGCACTATAGTCCATAAGTAATTAAAAACGCCTTTATATAAAGAAATTTTATTATTTATATCACTAGTATTAGTCTTAAATAATCTATCTTCCATCTTATTACATAAAAGAAAAACCTTAACTTAAAGCCATCGCAAATATATAAGGGCATTATTAAAACTTAATCACAACGATATTTTTTGTTTATTATTATTATCATTATCACTTTACATATAATAAAATAACTCTAACATAGTAAGATAATAATATATACATATATCTATCTTACAAATTAATGTATACAACTTTTCTGCATATGAATATGAATCCATATATAACATATTAAAATTGACTATACTAATAGTATAATATCTAAAAGACACAATTTTTATCATTCGTAAAAGTTATTATGTCCACTTCTATGCTAACAAATTAATGTTAAAATTCATGCAAGAATATGAATTAAAACTTATGAGGAACAAACACTTTAAGTCAAACAATAAGTTTAGTAATTCTGTAACTAACTTCCATGTATATTATACCTCCACAGATCTAGAAATTTCAAATTTATTTACAATACAACATCATATACTATAGGTAATTTTCTATTTATTTATCAAATAAAATGAATATAATATAATTGTGTATCATTTCATGTCATCTATTTACATATGATAGATACTATCCATAAATAGTAGGAACTCATACTACTTTCTAGCATTCATGATTATATTTATCGCACTCTGGGTTGCTCGTCACCAAGATTAGTTCTTCCAGATGATTGACGGCCACTCTCGAAAACATAAATTATAGGTAACATATTTAATAGTACCTACTAAACTCTAAATAGGACTTATTAGGTCCGACATATAATTTTGTAGTATACATTCACCAAATAATATATTTTATCCGCATTAACTTAAAATGCAATTACAATAAAATTTACTATTAAAATCCGCAAATCCCACGGGTACCAAGTCTTTGTTTCCATCCAACTAATAATCTTTCATTCCAACAAATGTTCTTCCAATTGCTACATTTTCCTGTAGTTTATATGATGTGAGTATGTATATATAAATCATTTATATATGTATACCTCGGATGTTTTCAAATTAAATGAAAATGAAATGGACCGTGAGAGCAATTAAGCCTTGTAATGACAAGAGCTACTGAAGTATGATACAACTTAATGATAATTATTCCCATAATTTGTCACACCCCCAAATTCGGGTGTCGGAAGCGGTCGAGTCGGGGCACGACTAATCAATAATCAAAGCATAAAGATATAGCAAACGACATCTAAATGAGACGTTTGAAAATAGTTATTACATTTCCCAAAATAAAACGTTTACAGTGTTGTGAGTTCGCAAAAGAAATTCCAACACATAAATTGTAGTACAAATGTTATGCAAGGGAATCCAAGTGTTTGAAATCATGCGACTCGAGCTAGCATATCTTGTAGCAATCCCAATCCTGCTGGGCACCTGAGAACACATGCTAAAACGAGTCAACTATAAAGCTGGTGAGTTCATAGGTTTGTCAGTTGAAAACATGAAGTATAAACTGTGTATGTTTGAAAAGTAGTTCAGAAACTACGATTTAGATTTGCAGTATTATACAGTTGTGGTGTGTACCTAAGTACATCGAGGGAAAATGGCATTCCATGCCTAGTTACCTATCAGGTGTAAGTAAGTCTACAAATGTGAGGCAATACATGCCTAAGTACTATCGAGTAAGTGTATGACCGGGTCATATCGAGGAAGTGGCAGTCCATGCCTAGATACCAATCAGGTATGAGTAAGTCTACTAATGTGAGGCAATACGTGCCTAAGTACAAATCAAGTATGTGTATGACCACGTCATATGATAACAAGTAATAGTATTACTTATCCAGTAGTAAGATACTAGTATGCCACCTGGCACAGTGTGTTGCCTCCACAAGCAACATGTAAGTGTAGTCCCGCAGAACTATAATTGAGTATTTAGCCAAATACCGAGTCAACGATCTCAAGTGTAAGCTCGCCGATCCGTTGATGAGTGCGAGTATCAACTCGTGTGTTTATCAGTGTTTTGTATCGCTTTACCGCGAAATCATTTTGAATCACTTTACCGTGATCTCGTTTTGTATCACTTAACCGTGATATCGTTTTGTATCACTCTAACCGTGATATCGAACAGTGTTGCTCGCAAACAATGTATGTATATGAGAGCCGGCAGTACTACGACTGGCACGACTAGAGTAACCGAGTTTGCATAAGTGTATGTATATCAATATACATGAGTAAACTGTGGGTAGCACCAAGTGCTTGAAATAGAGTACGAGTATGTATATATATATATATATATATATATATATATATATATATATATATATATATATATATACTTATATATATAGATATATAAGTCTAACCAACAAACACATCTAACGGGGTATCATTTAACACATGAAAGTGATTTAGTGTATCTGTGTATGTACATACAACACTGAGATATTAGGTTTAGCACAATAAGCCTAGGATGAATAATCATCACCTAGTTGTCTAGTATTAGTATAAGGAAGTATACCAACGTATGTTACTATCGTATACTCCTAACCTCCAGCCTAGCAAGTATATTGAGGTCTCTGGGAAATGTTCACTCAAGTACAAATCCATTCTAGTAATCAGGGAGTGTATAGGCAGTCTTAGTTCCTAAAAGGAAAACTAATCCTGTAAAAAGTCTAGGCGTTGTCCATCGTAGGTAGAACTAACCAGTTCAAGTATATTCAATAATGTTGTCCCACGACAATATGACCAATGTATGACGATGACTTAATCAAGTTATGTAATGATAACCGTTTTTCAACAATATGATAGTGTACAACAGTAACCTATCTAGGTTAAGCAGTGATATTGTTATACAACAATATAATGAGTGTAATCCCTAAATATTACACGATTTGTATTACGTAACAGTAATATAGTTAAGTGTGAATTATAAAAGTTTATCAATATAATTCGAAAACAGTAATTGTGCACGCGTCTCACCCCAAAAACAGTAAAACAGTTGAAAGAGTGGGCTATGAACTCACCTGTGAGTTGTCAGCGATCCTACGATACGTGTGTTGTCACAATGGTAACCTCCTAGCGTCCTAAACACGTGAGGTTATATGAGTACGAGATCAAATAGTCTGACCAAGTAAGTCGTTCGAATGTTTATTTGTTGCTTGGTTTTAAAGATTGTGTATGGGGGTTCGAGGGCACCGCCCCTGGTAGCGGGGTCCAAGGGGTGGCAACCCCTGGCGGGATCCAAGGGGCAGAGCCCCTGGCTGGGGTCGAGAATTACAATTTTTATTTCTACTATGTTGCTGTAGTGAAAACGCTCTGAAATTCCATTTCGGAGTAAAATTAGGTGGTAAAATTTGAGTCCCGACACTTAGTGAAAATGTGTGTTTTTAAACCTGCTGTGTTATGCGACATCAGGTGCGACATTGGGTGCGACGTTAGGTGCGACATAGGGGCTTGTGTCGCTTCATGCGACGTTCGCAATTTAATGCGACATTGTGTGTTATGTCTCAATGTGCGACGTTCAGATTTACTACGACATCATGGTTTACGTCGCACCATGCGACATCATTAGATTTTGCGACATTGAGCTGCGACATTGACAATGTCGCAACACTGTTTTTGGTCCGTTGCGACATCAAGGTCTGTTCGACGATTTTTCCCCCAAAATCAAGATCTAACCTATTTTCGGGCCAAATCTAGTTGATGTAGTGTTAAAACATGTTGTTTTGAGTATTTCTAACTCGAAATAACAAGGAAAAGTGAGTAAATCCTTACGATTTGGAGATCGAGCAAGAAAATGGTGATGATGAACTTGATGATGAAGAAGATGAAGATGATGGTGATGGATGCTCGTTGCTGCTGGTCTCGTTGTTGTTTATGATTCCGAAAATGATGATGGTGGTGTCGGTGGTATGTGTATCTGAGAGAGAGGAAGAGGTAGATGGATAGATGTGTTTGGTGTGTAAAATGAGAAAAGAAATGGGGATGGGGGGTGGGTATAGGCTGGTTTTTGGTTTGGTGGAGAGGACGCTGTCACCCAGATTGCAGTGTTAAAAGCCCGTGTTTGTTTACCCGATCGTATAAAAATGTATTATTTTCGATTCTAAGAATTTATTAATATTCTTTCGAAATGTTTTCGAGCCGAAACATTTTATAAAAATAAAATGTTTGTGTTAAAATTTTATAACTTGTTTTTGCGCTGTTTCCGTTTAGTAAAACACATTTTTAAATGAAACGAAATGTGTTTAAATGTTTTTCGAGTAAATAAATATCATTTGCGTTATACGGAGTATATATCTACATATATAATTTTGAATATTTTGGTTTTAGATGTGTACAAAGTACGAATGTTTAAAGTTTAAATTGGGCGCGACCATTGTACTTTTTGACTGGGTGTCACATAATTAACTCATAATGTAGGAATCAAGGATTAAATATAAACCTCTTACCAGTTACCATCCTAAACCTCGTCTGCTAAAGTTTGTAAGGTTTCAGCAAGTTGATCACATATGGTCTTCATGGAACAAAAAATTGACTCTAGTTCTCTCCAAAGTTTCTCATCTTCTCTATGCTTCACTTTAAGCTGAGCATTTTCATTATAAACATTCTGCAATTTTCTTCCAACGTATGAATAGTGTCCGACAATTTCTTAATTTTAGAATTCTGCATCCATTGCAATTTTTTAGCAAGGTTTTGCCACCTAATTCACCACAATAAACACACTACAAGACGCACACACACATGCACCAAAGCCATTATGTACAACCAGTTTTACATAGTTATAGTAAGACTACCAAAGTCTCTTATTTCAAGTTTTCTTTTCGCTATCATCTCGCTTTTTATGGCTTCTCTTTTGGGGGAGTTTTTGGATTGTTTCCCATATTGTTTTTCGGGTTGATGGTTGACTTGTAGTTCGGGTTGGTGTTGGGTTGTTGTTGGGTTAATAGAATTGTTGTTGATAGCATTATAGTGGTGGTGGATACATTTCGTATGGTTGTTGATTATAATCGTTTGGTTATTGATAGTATTGAGGTGGATGTGACATTCCGTAGGATGACATATTCGGATTGCGAATTGAGGACGATTTACTCGAACCGGGTGTATTGATGTTCCAAATAACATTAGATTTTTGTACGGCATATCATTCAAATTTGAGATTTGATTTGAGTTAGGATTGAGGTATGGATTTAGGTTAATTAACAATTGTTGATGAAAATATTTTAGATTTGTGAATATGTACGTAAAAAATGAGATGGTGAATTGTAGTATGAAAAGATGTGTAATTGTATGTATATATAGGAGTGGGGTGAAAATATTATTTTTTTTTTTCTCGATGGTTGCATGCAAAACGGTAATATTATTTTAATTTTTTTTAACGGTATTATATTCGTTACATTTTTTTAAAAAGCTTTTTTGTTTTGAATTAAAACCAACGAAGAAAAGCGATGAGAAAAAGGAAGTGGGACCCGTCACATTTTCACCTGTTTTTTCCCACACAACGCCCCTGAGCACGAAGTCCATTGCTAACGTTCTGGGTGTTGTAAGTCGTGAACGCCGTCAAACCTGAGCGCGATGCAAGTGGTCTAATGCAACTTGAAAGATTGTATTGAAGTATTTTATATTTAATTTCTTGTACTTATTCGTATGTTATCATGTTGAAAGTTTGATAACCAACCTCAAAATGTATCAAGGGGTACTTATTTCCACCGAAAAGAAAAGGAAATAACGGAAAAAATAAAAATAAAGGGGCAAAGGGGATATGGTTGGTTGTTACCAGAGGCGAATCTATATGAAGCTTAGATGGGTCAATTGACCCACCTTAGATTTCAAGTTGATTCATAGAAAATGTAGTAATTTTTAAATTGACCCACCTAATTTTCATGTTTTGACCCCTGTTAGGTTTTAGATTGACGAAGATTTGCACCCCTCAAGTTTGAAGTTACAGGTGGGTTTTGTGAGGCTTGGTGGGGAAGATAACTTCTTTAGTCATCCTTTTCATCTAAGGTCCCTGAACTAATATCATATACTTTGTTTTGACCTCTCAAGTTTATAATTATTTATTAAAACTCTCTTGCCTGAATATATAAATATAAATAATCATTAAAAGTCAAGATTTTAATATACTCCTTATTTTTACAAATAGCTACGTCTCAAAAACTAAAATAACATATCAAATGATTGTTGGTTATATGTTTCATATAATCAAATCTTTTTTCATATAAAAAGTAGAAATTGTGTATTTCTTATATTTATCAAACAAATTGTTCAAAAAAGTTGTAGTAAATTTCATTGAAGAATTAAAAAATTGAGTTGAAATGTGAATACTTTATAAGCTGTTTTTTTTTCTTCAACGTTTAACTTATGGAACACTCGATCAATCAACTAGCTAGGCATCTTATAAACAAAATACTATGACTTTGTAAAAACTTTTAGTAGAATTTTGACATATAAGTGGGATCAATCTTACTAAGTTAACTTGATATTGCGTTTTTCTATTACTTTTCTTAAACCCAAATAACTCAATAAAAACATTTTATTCAGATAAACTAATAAAATTGTTAGAATTAGCACTAAACCTGGCCCGGCCCGACCCGTTATCTAACCCGGCTATATGTTTCGATCATATATTCGATTCGGCCAAAGGAAATTGACCCACGTTACGTTTCATCCTAGATTCGCCACTGGTTGTTACCTGTTATTATGTCGGAATTAGGCGTGGAAAATAGAAGCCATAGGAGAGGAGGGTTGTGTAACACCCGCCAAATTAGGACTAGTAATTAGTGCCTAATCATATGTTAATACATGTAATTAGTTCCTTGTTAGGCTAATTAATGTATCGAATATTATATATATTGTTGAATATATACGAAAATGCGATTTGGTTAAATCGTACGCAATTTAAATCGAATGTATTTCGATTCTATTTAATATGGACGTTGGTGACCAATTTTATTAAATAACGTTGTTATGTCAAAAATATTATTATAATAATATTTCGTATTTATACGTATCGTACAAACAGAAAGTTACACAATTTAAAATGTTAAAACTCACAAACCAAATAAACAAACTTATACATTTATAATTCAAATATAAACTTATTTGTAAAATAATTAAATAAAACATCGCGTAATAAATTTGTATTTAAAACGTACCAATTAATATGAAAAATAATTATTTAACGTTTAAACGACGGAGCAAACGAACACCGCGCGGGGAAACGGAGACTGAAAGTTGGAGGTAAAACCCCCAACTCTTTCCCTCCTCCTCTCATTTCACTCAACTCTCTTCTCTCTCCTTCCTCTCCTTTCTCTCTTTTCTTTCAATTCCACCAACCACCACCACCTCCTAAAATCGCACTAAATCGCAAAATAAACATATCAAACGGCCTTGGATTATACTACTCATTTGGAAGAAAACGACCACCGCATCACGATCTATCATCCTATCTTTTCGGATTTCTCATCCGACACTTTGTAAGTTTCCGACAAATCCCGAAATCTCTCGTTTTTAAATGTTTTCACTTGTTAGTAGTTTGTAACAACTTATAATGTCCCTATAAGGGTTGGGTAAAAGTTTTGGACCGAACGGAAACCGAAAAACTCGTTTTCGACACATTTTCCGGCCAACAGACCGCTACGTCGCATTTGGCCCAGAATTTATGCGACGTCAGCTTCTACGTCGCAAAACCCCTCGTGACGTCGCATGGTGCGACGTCAGTCACAACGTCGCATTAAATTGCGACGTCGCATATAGCGACGTCAGCCTTAACGTCGCCAATACCTCACTACGTCGCATTTAGCGACGTAAGCCCCTACGTCGCAGAAATTAACCAACGTCGCATTAGCGACGCAGCACCCTACGTCGCATTAAATTGCGAAACGTCGCCTTTAGCGACGTCATGCTCAACGTCGCAATCCTACCTGCGACGTCGCACCCAACGTCGCACAAATCAGAACCTCAAAAACATAGATTTTTACTAAGTGTCGAGACTCGAAATTTATCACTCGATTTTACCTAAATTCGGTTCCAGATGCGTTTTTCGTTAAAGCAATATAGTAGAAATAAAAATTTTCCAAGCTGACCTGGCAGCTCGACCCCAGCCAGGGGCTCTGCCCCTTGGACCCCGCCAGGGGCTGCCGCCCCTTGGACCCCGCTACCAGGGGCGCTGCCCCCGGACCCCCGTACTTAGATTTCGTAACGGCTTCTAAAACACAATCAAAACACTTTTTCAAGTAAAACGCCACGAAATCAAAATAGTAATAATTGAGATTATTATTACAAATCCGTCACCAACGGGCCGTACACTTTTCAAACACTTAAACGTATCAACCAAATAGTGGAGATTTAGACATTATAGTTGAACGAACAACTACAAGGGTGATCTGTTGAGATACCCAATCATGATTATAACCATCGCGTGTCGTGGACACCCTCAGGTTACAAGTCTTTAGACTTCATACTCGGCTAATCAACTTACGTTTGTTTAAACGCACTCAGACTCAGGTGAGTCTCATAGCCCCTCTTTTACTGTTTTACTCAGGGGTGTGATATACTGCTCAAACTTTTAACATGTGAACGCAAGTACCAACTTTTCATATACTACATGAGTTTTTCGAAACTAATCATTTAAAGTCCTCCGTCAGCATAGTTGTTAATACGTTGTAGCGTGAATATTAGTATATGGTACCATATAGGATTGACCCTCCTCGTTCGGGTTAGCAAGCACTAACCGGGTAAACGGACGTACTAATATTTGGGAAGACGAATGTTGATTAGGCATTCGTGGAGGCACCTCGCCCGGAATTCTCTATAGGGGACCCGGCCCTCGAGTTAAGCTCAACTATGTGCTCATGGCTGTATACACGATGATTATTATTTAATTGCTGGATGCAATTCATTATTTAATTGCTGGATGCAATTCATTATTTAAATCTTGCGGTTCATACGATATTACTTGATTTCAAACCTGTGAGCTCACCAGCTTTATAGCTGACCTTTTAGCATATATCGCAGGTACCCAGCAGTAGGATGTTTCTGCTTCAGGATTTAGCTCGAGTCAGCATACAGACGATTGAGATTTTCTTGCATTAGTATATTTTGTATAAGTACTTATGTACTGAAATCTCATTTTAATTAACTCGAGCTATGTAAAGCTTTAAATGTTGTAAACATTTCAGTTATCAATATATTTTGTAAAAACGACGCATATAGAGTCGTTTGCTATTTATCTTTGTGCTTTGTTATTGATTAGTAACACCCAAATCAAGCTTCCGCAAATCATTAAATTTGGGGGTGTTACAGGTTGCCTATAGCCGGAGACTAGAGCAAAGACAAAAGTGTAAAAAGGATGTGTGTTTGGCAAAATTAGCTGGAGCTGATAAATATTTGGTAGACGTAGAGGTTGTTTATTTGAGCACTAATGGATTGTATGGCCTGATGGACTTTTTCGGTCAGTTATAATGATTGTTTGTTTAGAACTTAGTGGGTCAACAAATTATGATATCACTTCCAACAATTGATTGAAATCGTTTGATCAGATAGTGCTAACTTAGCCCCACATTCGTTTTTTCCAAAATTGACTGAAATCGACTAACAATTGAGTGACCACTGTCATTTTAATTTCTAGATCGCACATTTACCAATATACATTTATTTATATATATACACTACACAAAACGAAACGAAACAAAAATAAAAAAAAGTCACACATCTAATTTTTTGTCGGATAACCGAAGCTACAAACTGACGGAGCCAAATGACGGCCCAGTGCCATTGGCGTCACTTGCAAACTGACACACAACCGAAGAAACCATTTGGGGTGGCCTTATAGAGGGATTATTCAGTCAAGCAGAATATCTATGTCTTTCCGTATACTAGTTTTTCCTTGCACCTTTTTCCTGTAATACCCTCATATAGTCATATCATCCTAATTATTCATCGTCCACCCCCCCCCCCCCCCCCCCCCTCTCTCTCTCTCTCTCTCTCTCTCTCTCTCTCCATCCATCCATCCATGACAAACACTCATTATCAATCAACATGAATAATATCGAAATGGCTTATCGTGACCTTAAAGCCATTACCAAAACTTTGCTTAATAACCATGAGAGTCTGTAGGTTCTCGTCAGAGGTTTTGTACAAATTAAATTGATTAACTCATGTTCAGCTTTTTTCCTCTTTTCTTCCATTATTTAAAAGTGCAGTGTTTTTTCACGATTTTCAAAGTACATCTTAACTCATCTAAGAAATACTCTATGTATATCAAGCTTGTGATTCTTAGAAGTGAGAATCACACTAACCTTGTGGTCCTCATAAGTGAAAACATAGTTAGTGTAGCTCCGAGAATGACAAGGTTGATCGAAAGATAGAGCTTCCTTAATGTGTTAGAATGTTCTTTGAAGCCGGTGAAAAAACAATGTACTTTTTAAATGAATGGAAGACAAGAGTAAAAAGGCAGAACATGAGTTACTTCAATGTATTTTGGACTAAAGCTTTGACGAGAACCTGCAAACTCTAATGGTTATTAAGTAGTATAAATTTTGATGATGGCTTTAAGGCCGTGATATTGGATCTTAAGGATGGAGGACTAGTTAGGTTCCTTAAAAATCAAAACCGTGAGTATGAAAAACGATAACCAGAATGTGAAATAAGGGTTATGTATGTGGTTCTTTTTACATCTTATCTTTAGTCGTGATGGTAGTCAAGATTATAGTTATAGCCATGAGGAACAGTGTGATCTCAACTTATATGACAACAACAAGAGTGTTACTTACGACATTCACAAAGGAGATAGACAAGAATATCAAATCAAATAAATACCACAACTTAATCAAATTTATTACTCATATCAAATCAACAATCTTATACTCTTCTATAAGTAAAAAGATTCCTAAACTTTAATGATTACATATAACAATTAAAAAAAGATACCACAACTTAGTCAAATTTATTAGTCGTATCCGTCAAGAAAAATCTTTCTACGTATATTCAAAAACGTTCAGTTTTACATAATAATATGACTATAGTTTAACTCTTCAAATCGTTTTCTTCAGTTTAATATGTTATCCAAAGAATATCAAATCAAATAAATCTGGTTCATCAATTACCAAATTCAACATGAAAACAGAAATAGAGACGCCAACATAATGCTGTATATGAATATGATTAAAGTCAGCTTACTAATTTGCTGCAGCTAACGGGGGTGGTGTGTGTTTAACTTCAAAAGCCACGATCCACGGTGAAAACCAAACATTCTTGAAACCAAACGTTGTGTGGCGGAGGAGTTGTGCTATTTATATATACGAGCCCGACATAAAATCACGGATAAATCTTGATTTGTACGGCAAGTAAAAGTTTCTCCAAAAATAAGTTCCAAATCTTGGCTAATACGATACTTACGGAGTCTTACGTAAAGTATAAGTTTAAATTGTTTCGTGAAGTACAATCGTTGCTTCTTTAGACCAAATTTCAAATTAAAGTTATTATCTTTATATTGGGTACGTTTTGGATGTTTTTTATAAAGATTTTATTTTTTATTTTATTTTTGGACATTAACGGAAGTTTTTCATTAAAACTTAAACTAATAGACTTGAAAGTCTTAAATTGAAATACAGTACTAATCTTAATTGAAGTAGATGGTTAGGGTGCGTTTAGTTATAGAAAAATCCCTACTTTTCCAGAAAAATTCTCTAAGAAAACAAGAAAATTACTATTGGTTTAGAAGTCCATATGTAAAGCCCATATATTATATTGGTTCATTACAAATATACAAAACAATATAACAAAAGTACAAAATCAATAATAAAAAAATAACTTGTATATTTTTTACTTAATTTTTAGCACTAATTCATATAGGAATAAGAATAATATATGTATTAATAGAAATATTTGAACTAATAAAAAGGTAAGTACAATATTTGAGGCGGGGCGGTTAATGGCGGATCGGTTATGGACATTAACCGTAACCGAACCACCACTGGCGGTTAATTTCATTTTACATAACCGGACCGTAGGTTTGTGTTGTTAAGCTGTTAAAATGGATCGGTTTAGCGGTTAATTTGGTTATGGTTTGGTTAAATGGTTTTTGTGCTCACCCCTAACTTTACATATGGACTTCTAAACCAATAGTAATTTTTAACATCAATTCATATTTACTTTGCTCTTTTGGATCTAAAAAGTAAACTCGTAATTTATTTTACATACTATTTATTTTCAAAACTAACATATTCGTTTAACCGCTTTAACCGAAAGAATTAACCGATCCGTCAAAATTAACCGCTTAACCGATCCGCCAATTAACCGAACCCAACGGTTATTAATATCAATTAACCGTCATATTCGGTTCGATTACGGTTAATGTCCATAACTGTCCCAAACCGAACCGTGCACACCCCTAATTGAAGGTACTAATATGGAGGCTCTTGTAGATAGATATTGAAGGTGGTTCTGGATTTTATTAAAAGCCTTTGTCTACCATTCCCTACCCCATAAATATAAACAACATATTTGCCTACAATTTCAGATCCCAGATTCCCAACAACTTTGTATTTAATTTAGGGCGAAAATGATTAATAAGTACCAAATTAATTAAGAAATAGTGTGTCTCTTTTTTTAAACAAGACATCACTTATCAGAAATAACATGTTAAGCAAGATGATCATGTACAAAGCACTTGAATGAATCTTCACATTTGTATTTACGTAGACGTGTAGTGTGTACTATAAGAAGTTAAGAACTTTCTTCTTGGTCCTTTAATGACAAAATTTCAACAAAATAATAATATAGAATAAAGGGTGAATAAGAAATTAGTTTTGAAATATTTTCAAAGGCCAAATATCAAAAATACACTTGAATAAATAACTCCTAGTGCAGTTGAAAGCATTTTCAACCATTGAAGTTTATTTATATTTACAATATTAGTCCTCCGGTTTATCGTTGCAGCACGAATGAATCGTGCAGTTTAGCAATACGGATTATCCCCCAATAAATAAATATACATATATCTTTTATTTTTAAATGTCGAATATTAAAAATAATTTTAATAAAAATAATAATAATAATAATATACATTATATAAATTTATTGTAAGGTGATAATCTCTAAACCATAAAAAAATTTTGTACACTCAGTAACTGTGTTTTACACTTTACAGTGTGATAATGTACATCACGATAAAATAAAATATAGTTAGTGTTGTATAAAGAATTTTTAATAATGTACGAATACTCCCATTTTTATAGAAAGAGTCAGCTACCTACCTGCCCAGTGCCCACCACGTCTTTGTCCATGATTGAATCCAGAAAACTATTAATGTAAAAATTTTGATTTAAAATTTTGTAATTTAAATTTAGTTTAAAATCTTAATCTTATAGACTGAATTTTTAGAGGAGTTTGGTTTGGATTTTGGGTCCAATAGTTTAGAGTTGGGCCTCTCTTAGAGCCCAAACTAAAATATTTTGTACGCATGATATTTTTTTAAACACAAAACGTCACGTGCTCGAGGTGTGGCGCATTCAAACAAGTCAACCACCGTTGGGTACTTGGGGTTTTAACACCACTCGTAATCATAACACCAGAACGCCACTTTTTCAGGTGTCACGTCAGCATAACACCAGAACGCCTCTAATCATAACACCAGAACATCACTTTTTTCCCCTTTCTGTGACCCACCCACTAACTAAATTTAATTTTCTTTTATTTAACAAAACAAATACAATTTAATTAAAATACAATACAATACAATAATTAAAATAAAATACCATACAATAATTCAAATAAAATGAAATACAATACTTTTTTAAAATAAAATACAACACAATGATTTTAAAATAAAATACGATACAATAAAATAATTAAACTAAACTAAAATACAATACAATACAATAATTAAAATAAAATACGATACAATACAATAATTTATAATAAAATAACTAAGCCGTTGATGGATGTCAGCTGTGAAAGTTTGGTGGTAGCGTCCAAATGTGCTCGGTGAGATCGGTCCGCAGTTGGTCGTGCACATGTTTGTCCCGTATTTCCTTGGCTCTAGACTCTCTATCTTGAACACGAGTCCTAAAATCACGACGAGGTCGGTTAGCAGGGTCGTCGACCATTTTCTGCTCGATAGATGATATTGCGAAGCCGTTATCCTCTTGGATCATGTTATGTAGTATGACACAAGTATGCAACTGTATTCGCATCTTGTTGACACTCATAGATCTCCCCGCAATTTTTAAAATTGCAAACTTTCCTTGAAGTACACCAAAAGCCCGTTCGACATCTTTTCGAGCACTTTCTTGAAATCTCTTGAACTTGGCTCGTTTGTCATCAGTAGGGGAGTGAAAGTCTTTGACTAGTGTACACCAATCCGGATAAATACCATCTGCAAGATAATACCCTTTAGTGTAGTGATGTCCATTGACAGTGAAAGCTGCGGGTGGACCAGTGTCATTTTTGATAGAATCGAACAACGGAGAGTGGTTTAATACGTTGATGTCGTTGTTCGAACCCGACATGCCAAAAAAAGCATGTCATATCCACATGTCATTTGAAGCAACAGCTTCAAGCATAATGGTGGGGTGTCCGTAATCACCTCTAGTGTACTGCCCTTTCCATGCATTCGGATAATTTTTCCATTGCCAATGCATACAGTCAATGCTCCCTAGCATTCCTTTAAACCATGTTTCTGCTCGTGTGCTGCATATAGCCGAGCAATATCTGTCGCAGTCGGCTTTCTCAAATATTCCGCCGAGTATAAATCGAAGACATTTACAAAAGTTGTTTAGACAGTCGGTTGATGTTTTTTCACCCATTTGTAAGTATTCATCGAACATATCAGCGGATGTGCCATACGCCAATTGGCGCATGGCGGACGTGCACTTTTGTAGCGGGGTAAACCCAAGCCGACCAAGTGCATCCGGTTTTTGTTTAAAATATTGAAAGTGTTCGGGAATAGGTTCGATAGAGTAGTCGGATATACCTTGTACGATTCGAACAAATAATTGTCGACGCATACGAAAGCGTCGCTTGAACAAATTTGGAGGATACTTCGGGTGCTCAGTAAAATAGTCGTCCCACAAACGTTGTTGGGCACCTTCATGATCTCTTGGAATGTAGCTTCGGTTGCGTGGTGGTCTTGAACTTTGACTGGCATCGCTATTTTGTTGAACTTGGTATTTTTGCAAAAGTTCAATAAAATTTTCATCGTCGGAAGAAGATTCGCACATCAAATCTATCGAATCCATTTTGTGAGATTTTGTGATGAAAATGGTGGTGAAAGTGTTTGAGGATAGACGGTGAAAGTGTATGATTTTTGATGAAAATGGTGTGTGGATTGTGTAGTACATATAGATATAGAAGTAGTTGGGGAAAAAAATTTTAAAAAGTTTGAGAAAGATCCGTTAGGAGCGTGGGGCATTTTTCAAAAAAAAAAAAATATTAATCCACAAACGGTACAATTTTTGAATCAAAAACATATATTTAAAAAAAAAAAAAAAAACCGTTTAAAGTCGCAAAAGAAAAGGGGAAAAGAAAAGGTGGTGGGTCCCACTTCAACGCCTGATTTCGCCCCGTTTTCTTCTCCACGACGCCTCGAGAACGCCGCACTACCATCGTTCTGGCGTTCTGGTAGGTAAGAACGCACGCCAGCTCATTGCGTTACGAATGGTGTAACTGACAATAGTTCAAAGTCAAATCCATCCGGAACCATCTCCTACGCTTACGTCAGCATGTATGTATCCATCCGGCCATCCCATACTTCCCCCTTCTTCAAGTTACATACATGTACATCTTCCACACACACACACACACACACACACACGCACGCACGCACACGCACGCACACACACACACACATACATACATACATACATAATTTATATCTCCTGATTTTAGCTGCCTACAATCAAATTTGTCTTAAAATTTCACACGATTCATCATAATTCGACACCAAATTAAGGTAATTTCTCTCAATTTTTCTTATCTGACATTGGTTGTTTAAGTAATCTACTGATTATTGTTTGTTCTCCTTGAGTTTTTCGGATACTAACTATATATAATACTCGTAATTATATATGGTTAATTGTTGTTAAATTCGTTATTTGTATCTGTTAGCACCTTCAATAGTTGTCAAATTCTGAAATTCTATTGCTTATTGCTATATAGACTCTGGTTTATGGTTTTAGAATGATCGAAACCCTAATTTTGTAACTGATCGGTACATGAAATTAAAATCGAATTTAGACCTCAATTTGGAGCCCTACGTCATTACTTTGATAGTTTATGTTGAGTATAGTTCGAATTTTGGATTTCAAAATTTCGACTTTTAAAAGTTAAGTTATTGATTGGTTGTTTTGGATTGAATGAATTTCAACTTTTTAGTAAACTGGTGATTTGTTGAAAGGTGAATATCTTTTGGGTTTTTTTCATGTTTCATTGTTAGTAATAGCTAGTTTCTTCTTGCAGAAGGTAAAAATGGAGCAGGAAAGAAATGATCATGAAATCATAATTACATGGAGAGGAAAGAAGTATGTTGTTAGTATGAACTTAGGTGCCACCCTCGAAGAATTTGGGCACGAATTACAGAAACTAACTGCAGTGAAAGCAGATACTCTAAAGCTTATTGTTCAATCTCGGAAATCATCACAATTGTTGTATCCTTTCTCGGATGAGCATGCTTGTCTCACTTTGCAGGAAACTTCCATCATTGGGGGAAAATCTATACAAATGATGGGTGTGCCACAAGAAGAGATTGATCAAGTTTTAAAAAGTGCAAAGATGGACATGAGAATAGCTGGATTTGATGAAGAGGAGAAGCGTATAAGAAGAATGTCAAACGGGTTTGATGCACCGTTGAAGCTTCCTGAAGGAAACTATGTTTTTGGTGATTTTAAAACGCTTGAACTTCCAGGGATCCAGGTATTTATTGGTTCTTGTCTGGATGGCCTTGATAATATATGTTACTATTTTAATGCTAAACTGTTGTAGAATAACGTTTTCAAGAATATGACATGATCATATGTGTCTTCTAGTTATATCCTCCAGCTTCAAAGGCACTGCGGCTAATGCACACGCTTGCTGCAGATCGAGGAATTGTTGCTATTATGAATAAGGTATTGCTAGTGCTAGCATTAAGAAACGCTGCGGACCTGCGGTTTTAATAATTATCAAACAAAAGGGTTGCTCTGTAGTTATTTTTCTAATTGTGGTCTCTTTTATTTATGTAAAGCATAAATGGCGTGTGGGAATCATGACTGAGATGGCTCCAGAAGGTTACGTTGGTGTAAGTCCTGTGTGCATCCTTGGTTTAAACAAGGTAAAGTTCATTTCGAATCATGGTCACAAGCATCTGGTTTCCATTGTATATGTGTTATTAATCTTCCATCTTTGGTTATAATTTGGCGGTATAAAATCACGGCGAGGAGATATCTTTGCGTCTTCGAACTAATGATCTCAAGGGTTTCAGAAAATATCAGAGCATTAAGAAGACCCTTCGGCATGAACTTGTAAGTTTCCATATCATTCAAAACTTTCTTTCTTCCTGTAACCTGTATTCACATGCTCTTTTGCTGTCACATATGATTATTTTATTGGTAAAAATTAGTAGTATGGGCTGCTGTGTACTCATTTGACCCATTTCCTCTTTTTCATGCATTTAACCTGACTCACCCGTTGGAGATGAGACACAACCCTGAATTAAACCATTCATTAGTAAATGGATCGACCTCAAGCTATTAAATAAGGGATCATAAACTCACTTGGTTTTATCTTCAGGCTCATATGGTTTTCTCTGAACATGATGCGAAATTCTATGCTCTGGATAGTCAGGTTAGACAAGCATCCCCATACTGTACTCTTCGTAAAAATTGTTAATCAAAACCATTTATTAACCTATAAATCACTATGAGCAGCTTAATAAAGAGGCTGCTGCTCTGGACTGGACTAGATCCATGGGTCACACCTTAAGCGGGTCCCAGAAGACTCAACAATTTGGATATGAGTTTCATGTTGCTGATAGTAGTAGTAATAATAGTAGTAGTAATAATAGTAGCAGTGCTTTGTCTCATAAACTTGGGGGAAACCAAACGTACAATTCACTGGCTAATGCTCGAGCATCTTCAGTCGTTGCTGCTTACCAGCGTTTAGTGATTGCATCCAATAATCAATCAACAACATCTGAAACACATGATGAACCTGATCCTGATGATTCTATGGATGTGATCATGACTAAACCAGATGCCATGGACATTATTGAAAAACAAACTAATTATTAGACAAATAGTTTAGCTAGACATATGTTTATATTAGAGGGTGCTTTGTGTAATTGTTATTATTATTTATAGCCTTGTAGTCTTCGTTACTAAATACAATATACAATTTACGTGTTTATTACTAAATACAACCGATCCAACCTCCAACACAGCCTCTCAAACAGCCACTGTTCAGGTCTTACAACAGCTTGTTAGTCAACTTGGTCTTCAAGTCCAACCTGCTACAACATCACAGCCCCAAGCCTTTTACACCAACAGGTCCGGCTCAAGCCGTGGACGTGGCCAGAACAATAGGAGGGGCCGAGGTTCTTCTAATACCTGTAACCCAGGGACTTCTAACAGGGGGTCAATTTTCATGGGCTTCAACACAGAATCTGGTTTATGGTTCTTGCAACCGATGTGGCATTGGCCACATTCCATCCCAATGTTCGAATAGGGATCCTGCTAATGTACGGGGCCGACAACCTTCGGCTAGTTATGCTGATTATCGATCTCTGGCTTCATCTTCATGGCTGCCAGACATGGGATCCACCAACCATGTTGCTCCATATCTCTCAGGCTTTGAGTACTCTGAACCATACCACGGTGAGGACAACCTTCTTGTTGGAAATGGTAAAGCTCTTCCCATTCTCCATATCGGTTCCTCACATTTTTATTCCCCTAACAAAACTTTTTCCTTGACTAATATTATGCATGTTCCTGACATAAAAAGGAACCTGGTATCAGTTCAACAATTCTGTCACGATAATGATATTTTCTTTGAATTTCACTCTACTTTTTTTGTTGTGAAGGACAAGTCTACACACACTACCCTCTTCACGGGTCCAAGCAATAATGGGCTCTACTCCTTCAGCCTTCCTCAACTACAATCAGTTTCCAAAGTTGCTTTCTCCTCCGTTCGTGCTTCTCCTCAAATATGGCATCAACGGCTTGGTCATCCGCATTCTCAACTTTTGCAGACCATGATTTCAAAGTTTTGTTTACCTATTTCTAATAAACAGTTTAGTTCTACTTGTGATTCTTGTCTTATTGGAAAATCCTCCAAACTTCATTTACCTTTGTCAAATTACAAGACTAATCATATTTTGGATTTAATTGTTTGTGATGTATGGGGTCCTACCCCCGTTTCTTCCTGTGATGGTCATTCCTATTTTTTATTGTGTGTTGATCACTATTCAAAATTTATGTGGTTATTTCCTCTTAAACGTAAATCTGATGTTTATGACACCTTTAAACAATTTTTAATCATGGTTGAAAGACAATTCTCCACAAAGCTAAAATCAGTTCAAACCGATTGGGGAAGTGAGTTTCGCACTCTCTCTTCTTTCTTTGCCTCTCTCGGCATTATTCACCGGATCTCTTGTCCACACACGAGTGAGCAAAATGGTCATCGACACGTAGTCGAAACTGGCCTTACATTACTCGCCCAATCTAACGTTCCACTAACGTTTTTGGCACTTTGCTTTTGATACTGTTGTTTACCTCATCAATCGGATGCCCTCTCGCACAAATAAGAGTTTATCACCCTTTGAACATCTATTTAATTCCAAACCTGATTACTCTTTCTTGTGGGTCTTCGGTTGTGAGTGCTTTCCTCACTTACGAGCCTACAATAAACATAAAATGGAAAGGACTTCAGGTCCATCTCTTGTGTTTTTCTCGGCTATAGCACCGGTCATCATGGGTATCGCTGCTTTGACCCTCTTACTAATCGGATGTATGTCGCCCGACATGTCCGTTTTAATGAATCTGTTTTTCCATTTCACAAAACTCAACAGCCAACTCCCATTCCTCCGTCCTGTTCACCTTATTTCTCCTCATATCCGGCCCAACCACCATTTACTTCTCCACATACAACCCAACATCCACCATCATCTCAGCCTTCATTCACGGCCCAAACACCACCCTCTCCCACCCATACACCTACATCCTCAGCCCACCCTACATCGTCTGCTCAATCCACCAGTACCTTACCCACGAGCCAAACATCCTTGTCATCTCAATTACCATCATCAGTTCACACCCCCACGAATCCACCAGTCTCACCCTTGGTCAATACCTCGACCCCACCAACACCACCACCACCACCACCACCGCCCCCTCCACCATCTCGTACCAGACCACCTAATCTTCGTCCTAATCCCAAACCACCTTGATCGTTACAACCCCTCCTCTTTTCACACTTCCTCTTCTTCCTCAGATACTGAACCGAATTCCTTTGCCATTGCTGATACAAATCCTCATTGGCAGGCTGCTATGGCCGCCGAGTATTCAGCCCTTATGAGAAATGGAACCTGGTCTTTGGTTCCCCGTGTTCCCAACGCCAATATTGTTGATTGTAAATGGGTATATAAAATCAAACGAGATCAAACAGGGGCTGTCACGCGTTACAAAGCGCGTCTGGTTGCTAAAGGTTTTCATCAACAACCGGGAGTTGATTATCATGACACGTTTAGTCTGGTTGTCAAGTCCACCACTATACGGGTTGTCTTGTCTCTAGCTGTTACACGAGGGTGGTCTCTTCGACAACTAGATGTGCAAAATGCATTTTTACACGGTGATCTTAACGAAACAGGTTATTTGAAACAGCCGCCTGGCTTTGTTGATCCTGCACAACCAGATCATGTGTGCCTTCTTCATAAGTCTCTTTACGGGCTCAAATAATGTAACACCCGTTCAAAAAGTCAAATTTCGCGCCAAATTTAAACTTTAAACAATCGTATTTAGTACGTATTACTTTAAAGAATGTGTTATTATTTTCAATAAATGTTATTTACACGGGAAGTATTAAATTATTTCAGAACATAAATCGTTTTGTTTAAAACGTATTTTAACCGGATAAAACTTAAGTACTTTCGTATCATTAAAAATGATACATATATATATAAACTAAAACGACTCGTACGACTTAAACTTGAACATTTTATTTTTATAAAATGTTCCAACTAGAAACCATTATTAATTATACGAATAAATATTACGAAATTAAAAACATTATTTATTTTACGAACGGGTACGAAAACACGGGTATTTTATACCGCAAATTGGGGAAACCAACCCACCAAAAAGATGAGCCGGCCTCCCCTTTTTCCCCATTTCTTTCCTTTTCATTTTTCATCACCAAACACACCCTTACACCTCTCTCTCTCTCTCGGATCATCATCACCACCGCCGGACCACCACCGCCGCACGTCGCCACCACCACCATCGTCATCATCAGCAGCAACATCATCACCACCATCATCATCATCATCCGATTTCATCATCATTTCACCATTTTCGGATCCCATTTTTGATTTGTAAGAAAACCTTCGATCTCACTTTATTTTCATGTTTATATCACTTTATACATCATATATCATCATTATATAAGTTTGTTGTTGTCGATTTTGTGATTTGTGGCTTCGATCCGTGGGTTTGGGTGTTGCTCGCTCGAACAGCCTGAACCAGGCCAGTATACCCGGCGGGTATGACTGGTGCCCGGAGGACAAGCCCAAAAACAGCAATAGCGGCACTAACTCAGTGTCGCTAAACCCTGCCACTAAACCTCCTGCGTCACTCTTGAAGTGTCGCTATATGTGTCACTAACCCAATAGCGACACTATTGTAGTGTCGCTAAAATGCTGAATTTTCCTATCTTTTGAGTCACTAGCCTAGTGACGCCCAAAATCAACCAGTGACGCATGAAGTGTCGCTATTATCAGATTTTAAGCCCAAAACTCATTTTTAAAATACCAAACTTATCCGAAAACGTATACGCAATTTATATACGAACCGAAACACGTTTAAACACACTTTTGATATGAAATCAACTAAATTATATTTTCTAAATATAATTTCAATACGCGACAACGACACGTAATTTCTTTATGAAATTCAAACGTAAACATATAACAAATACATTGAGTACAAACAAAGCGTATAAACAACAAACTTGGATAGTTTATGTAAATATCCATTCACTTATACGAAATCTCACGTGTTTAGGACACTAGGAGATTATTATCGATACGATTCGCTGCATTAGGACGCTAGCTCCTCAGGTGAGTTTCATAGCCCCACTCTTTCAACTGTTTTACTGTTTTTGGGGTGAAACACATGCTCAATAATTGCTTTCGAATTATATTGATAATCTGTTATAATTCACACTTGCTTATGTTACTGTATGTAATACAAATGTGTAATACTTAGGAATTACACCCGTCATACTGTTTTGAGACAGCATCAATATTTAACCTAGAAAGGTTACACTCATACACTACTAGATTGTTGGGTGTTACGCCCGAAACGGTCGTTATCACGACGGGCGCAACTGGTGGAAGTTTTATATTTATAGAGCTGGGGACCTAAATTCTACTTACAGAGGTAAGTATAACTCAGGGTCGTTCTTAAGATCAATCGTATTGTGAAGCGGAGTTGTCCAGACAAACTTATTCAAATTAGTGATGGGTTTTTGAAAAGAGTTTTTTTTTTTTATTTGGTTTTAGGTCCGTTCAAACTAAACTAATAAAAGCAGGAAATAAACAAAACAGTAAAATATAGATAGGGAATCAGTAATGGAGAATAGTGCTTGTTATGACTTCGTTAGCTTGTGTTATGGGGTGATGTCTGGGTTATTTATGAAAACGTCTTTTAAAGATTTGTGTCTTGCTTTTGCCTGAGTATTCGTAGTGTAAACACTAACACCCTACTACCTGATTTCTCAGACAATATGTCACTGGAATGTTAGGCTATGGTGATTCTGATCAGAGGAGGCTGCTCAACTCTTCAACACTTTCCATCTAGTGGAAAAGTGACCCTTTTTGGAATGGTATTCCTGGGCGCATGAGATAGAGTAACAGACCCACTAAAAGTTCTGACCGTTCTTAACACCACGGAGATACTAGGGCTAGGCAAGGCATTTAAGATTAAGACTTGGTTTGGTGACTGTCAACTTTGTATTAATGGTCTTTGTTTAGTCCAGAGCTGTGTGGTTCAACCAGGATGTGACACAGTCTTCAACCGACGGCAGTTCCTTAGCTTTTCCCACGTATTTAAACGTTATACGAAGTACTGTGCCGATTTATGGTCTTTCCGGTGCCACATACTTTATGGTCACTCTGGACTAGTTTAGTAAGTTTGTATTAAAGCTTGACCAACTATGATATAAACCCAACCCTCACTTATTTAAACATATCCCAATAAATCTCTGATTGATTCACGGTGTACTCTACGAAAGGGTTGACAGTATTTCCACAGCTACACAATTCAGACCATGTTTGTATTTGAAAACATAGATAGGTAGTTACCGGTTGATCAAGGTTCGCGACTCCTTGTCATACAGGTTCTAACCACGTTTATTGGAGGAAAGGCGATTTTGGTTTAGAAATTCATAAATACAAAGTTAACAATACACCGGTTTTCATTTTGTAACAATTGGAAACATTATTCCACAACGGATTGTGCCCACGACTTTCATAGCTTCCACGTTCCGTACTACACACATTCGTGATGATTCCGGCGCTATACAAATGAAAGCCGTATAACGTTACTTCCGTTGTTTCATAACGATATTATCCCAATTGTGTATTTAAAGTAACATCACCCCAATTAACAAGCTAACTACATCACAACAAGCACATAAGAGAACTACTCACTACGCATAGCAAACAATCCTAAATCTATCATAATAATAATAGCAATCATCATAATAGAAAAGGAAAGAAATAACCGTAGATTATGCGTAGACAGAATAATGTTAGAAGAATACACGAATGGAACCTCCGCAATATCTTCGACAATATTACAAATAAGCCCCTCAGAATATTCCCTACACTATTACAAAAGTAGCCCCTCCGTTAGTCTAGGTTAAATATTAACCAAGAACTAACGAACTAAAACCCTAATCTATTTCTCCTCTAACTCCTAAGAGTAGTGCTAGAGAGAGAAAGCTAAAACTAGAAAGAGAAAGAGTGTGTGAGAGAGAAAGTGAGAATTCTTGTTGAAAAATGGTGTGTGGAATGAGGATGGAGAGCTCTCTATTTATAGGCAAGCCATGGATCCAAGAGTACAAGCCTACAAGCATACGTACAAGCAAACGAAGCAACAACGAGGGGGTGTGAGACCAAAACAGGCCGTGTACGGCCTTGTTCTGGCCGTGTACGGCTTCAAACAGGCCATGTACGGCCTCCTCATGGCCGTGTACGGCTAGGGGGTGGCCGTGTGGTAGGCCGTGTGATTTTTCTGACTTTTCTCGCAACTTCGGAAGGCCGTATCTTCTTCGTTTTGCGTCCGTTTGACTTGATTCTTTCGCCTGCGGTCTCGTAATTCCGTTACGCTTCTAATGATGCGAAAAGTGCCAAATTTGGATATCTCTAGAGTTGGCGTGTGCGGAATGCCCTCGGTTTGGGCTCAGAAAGCTCTATCTTCCTCGTTCTTTACCCGTTCTGCACGATTCTTGATTCTACAGTCTTGGAATAACCTGATACATCATATGAGACTATTTAAGGACTTGTATCATAATATGGTTAAAAGTCTGTAAGAATCAGTGTTTAGAATAATCTGCCTCGATTTGCGTGCCTTTTGAACGTTTTTAGCACTTTTTACAGCAATGCCTATAATTTGACCAACTTTGTGAAATTAAGTAAATAAACGTTTAATTCAAGTGTTTTCACCAAGAATTAGGCCAAATGTGCGGGAAATATGTGCCTGAAAACATGACTTTTTAGCACATATCAAATATCCCACACTTAGACATTGATTGTCCTCAAGCAAAACTCAACTTTTATGAAAACGGTTTTAAGCAGATTTGGCGAATTCTAAAATTCTTAAAAGCAATCACCCCGCATATTAGTAAACCATAATAGAAAATAAGGAGAAATAAGATAATCGTCCCAGAAACAAGGAATGACTTTCTTAGGCATACTTCCAACTCTCGCGATCTTGGAGTATACATGACCGGGCGATTCCTCACAAGGTGGTCACTCAATTCACTCAAAGTGTATCGGGTTTCCTAACATTCTAGAACAAATGAAATCGCTCAAAAGCCAGTCATGTAGCACTCATCGTCATAGGCTTGATCGAGAATCGGATCTCCACCACTTAAGTGAGGACGGTGCTAATTATCCCAAGACATTCATGAGGGTTGTAATGTTTGGTGGGGGTGAAAGGGTATGGATATTGGTTTGTTTTGGGTGTAAGGGTTTAGCTGTACCTTAGAATTCTAAAGATCATGAAAAACTTTATTTAGAATAGCGCAAATACGGAAACAGAACTAGATAGCTATTTTGCTTCTATCAGATTTTTCTGGAGATTGATACTACTGAAAGCACTTAGCTTTATTCTTAGACAAACTATTTTTCTTCTTTTTCTTCTTGAGAATTTCTCTGCCACAGAATTTCCAAGGGATTATTCTTTTATTTTTTTCTTTTTCTTTTCTTTTTTTTTTGGCTCCCTTAGAAATCCTTCTTAACTTAACTTCTTCATTCGTGACAGTCTTCTGGTGTCAATTTTTCACAACAAGATTTCTCTCTCCTTCATATATAACTTTGATGACTTTGTGAGAGAGGATCGAAATGTTGAATCAAGTGAAAAGGATATTCTAAAAGGCGTTTTCCATAACCTTAGAAATTCTGCGGTAAGCTTTTGGGAATTTTGGGAAAGTGGGTTTAAAATTAGGGTTTTATGAAACGAAAAGGTTTAGGCTCAACAGGGTTTACTAAGTGGATCATCGATGCTAAAAATGAGCATCGGAAGGGTTTTGGGCTTGAAAAGATATGAGAAAAGGGGGTTAAATCCTAGGGAATGTCAAGATCATTTAATTGCACCTATACCGCGTATGGTACTCACTAATATGGTCTCGAAACGTATGTCAGGAGCAAGTTCTAATTCAGAGATGCATACATCGGCACACACAACAAACGAAAAGTGAAGCATTAAAAATGAATGCTATATGGGCTCAAGATACCTCACTGCAAGTTTTTGGGTTATATGTGCCTAGTCATGCGATGCCCCTCTTAGATTATCATTTTTGTTTGAGAGATTCCGACCTTATTTTCCTTAGTTTCCAAAATAGCATACTTATATACGGGAATGATTCCTCTTTAGAACGTTTAGAATTCAAAATAGCAGAGTTAAAAACTCATACTTTTTATTATTTTTGAAAAAATTTTGAAATTTGAGGAACATTTTCTGAGTTTACTATTTGGACAAAAAGGCGTAAAATCAATCCAAGGTATCTATACCTGCTATCCCACACTTAGAGGAACATTATCCCTAATGTTCTCTTGAGTAGGGATTTTACGAGTAAAATCCCACACTTAGAGTTTGAACATGTAGAAAATGTTTCTCAAGTGTTATTTTGGGCTGGAATCCCACACTTAGTGATAAGTTTAGGATACGGCATAGATAACACACTAGACAAAACAGATTATTTATTTATTGAAAAGTGAAGAAAGGATAAGGAAACTCCCCAAATAGCGAGATGCTCGGATGCGTATGATAAGAAAATAGCTGAAATAAGATGCTGCTAGGATCCATTTCTGCATTTTCTTCTGGTTATATCCTCGAGACTCTTGCTAGGGTTTTCTTGCACACTTCAAAACTTCAATTATTCATACTCTACTCTCGTGATATGATCTCGTAAGTGTGAACACGTTGGATATGCCTTTTAACAAACTCATATATTTTTGCAAATAAAAGTGAACTCACCGTCTCAGATTTTGAAGAGATGTTTTCTATGACAAATCATTTATAAAACATTGTTTTTAAACGAGTTCGAGCATAATGCATAGAAGTAGTATGCAAGTACCTCAAATGCTCGAAACTGTGAATTATTATTTTTACTTCCTGCTGAGACGAGTGTTTTGCAAAATGAGTTGTTTTGAGAAATGATTTTGAAAATATTTTTAGGCATAACCAAGTGTGAAGGATAGTCGGAGATTCTGCTTCACTTATTGACACTCAATCTTTTCTTTTTATTGCACGGGTTGCCTCCCGAGAAGCGCTGCTGTTAAAGTCGAGAGCTCGACTTTGCCTTCCTTCAGATTAATGAGAACCGGAACCACTTGGGCCGGAAGTGCGTGGCGTCCAAGTGTTGCGTGGGTAGATTCGTAGAAACTGGTGAGCGATGACCCTGATGATGTTCGGGGTATTTGCTGCAAAGTCAGGGAAGCTGTCAAGGTGGTCTTCAGTGACTTTCTGCATATGCAGAAGATCCAAAGTGATGTCTTTTATGGTTTTGGAGATAACTCCATGGGGATCAATCACAAAGAATCCTGCTTCACTGGCTTCCATCAGCTCACGTTCTGGATGGTCTTGTTTCAACGAGTCCATGAATCTGAGGAACATCTGATGGATGTTTTCGTGATCAGCTCGGCTGGAGTTTCCTCTGATTTCTCTGATAGACTCGTGAATGCTCTGGATGAGATTGGCCTGATGAGCGGAGAATGAGAGGGTAGAGTCACGAAAGATGTTGTTGACAATATCGTACACCTCTCGCAATCCATAGTGAAAAATCTGGCGGTACTCATCCGGGTGGACTTCACAGAAGATCTCCTTGATTCGGTCTGAGAGGAAGGTCGCGATGTTAACCATCGAGCCTTCGGTTATGGAAGAAGGGATGGCACACGTTCTTTCGTCAAAACTCTCAAACTCGAGATCATGGATGATCTTGTAAGCATGGTACTCAATGGTACAATCAATATAGAACCTGTTGGAAGAAGTGTTGTCTATATGATCGTTCTCAGCCATTAGATTTATCAATCTTCGAAGATCATTCATTAGCCGGACATCAGCATCTGCATCAGGGTTCCCAGTAGCGTGGTACATATTCCTGCGGTATGAGTTTAAGTATTCATGTTGCTGTGCAGAATATGGGAACGCAGATCTGATCAGCACATTATGTATCTTTCGATACATGGCCCTCTGGTCCTCGAAGAACTCTAACTCCTCGAATGTAGGTTCAGCAGTTTGGTGCAGGAGCTGAGTGGTGAGATCTTCAGTGAAGGCCTGCAAGCGGTTTTGAAATAACAGTGGGTCTCGGCTGCTGGCTTGATAAACGTCATATTCGGCCTTGATTTCTTCTATCAGGTCCATTTGGCGTGGTGTGTACTCATTGGTAGAATTCATGATGATGTTCATCATTGAGGGGAGGTCATTCTTGAATGCCTCGATAGCACTAATCATTTCTTCGTGATTAGAAACCATGGGGATAGCTGGAGGTTTCGGAAGTCGGATAGAGCGCATATCGATCGGTATATCGATGTATACAGTGTTATCCTGATCATCCTCTGCTGACGGAGTATCCATATCTTGAGAGTCTGGGAACTCAACAACATCAGAAGGTAACTGGATATCACTGGTGATCTGAGATATTGGCTGAGAAGAATCCATCTCTATGTCTCTCTCCTCGGAATCATGGCTAGTTTCAGAAGTACCTCCCCATTCGAACAGAGTTCGAGGTGCAGAAGCATCGAAGGCTTGAATCCTTCGGGAAGGTAAGTCTGAATAAAGATCCGGTAGCATGGATTCTTTGTATGCCAATATTTTCTTCAGGAGTTTGTCTCTAAGCTCTGGATGTTGTTTTGAAAAAGTAATGGTCTTCTCAATGTTCAGCAGAGCGTTGAGTCTAGGTGAGACAAGAGGCTGGGAAGGATCTATGACAGATGCCAAGAGTTTATCCATAGTAGTACCAAATCCTGCATCATAATCAACATCTGATAGAGAGATAGAATCTTCAATCTTCATAATCTCAGCTGTCGGAAGGTGTGATTCTGGTAAGTGCTAATGCGGTGGTGTAGACTGGTATACATCCTCCTCTTCTTCTTCGGGCTCTAAATCTTCTTCCTGTTCTTCCTCTGATTCTTCCATTTCCTCAGGTTCTGATTCTGGTGCTGTTTCTTCCTCTGATTCATTCATTTCCTCCTCTTCTACCTCTTCCTCCTCGGGTTCTGATTCCTCCATCTCTTCTTCTTCTGATTCTGACTCCTCTGTTGCCGAGATGAGACAGGTGTGATCATCTGGTCTGTATGGTTCTGGATCCGAGTCAGAAGTGTCATCATCTGAAGTAACTTTGCCCATTGATATTGCGTAAATCTCTGCCTGTTCTGCTAGTGAGCACTCATCTTGATCAATCTTGAAAGATACAGTTTGTCCATGTGCTCGCAGACTTATGACCTGAGAATAAACATCAATAACAGCACGTGCAGTATTCATGAATGGCCTACCTAGGATAATAGGGATATTGATGTCTTCCTGAATATCCATCACTACAAAGTCGGTGGGAAACCAAAACTTATCAACTTTAACCATGACGTTTTCAGCTATGCCCTTTGGATATCGAATGGATTGGTCGGCAAGCTGGACACTCATCTTAGTGGGCTGGAGAGGTCCTATTTCTAGTCTGGTGTAAAGTGAATAGGGCATGAGATTGATGCTAGCTCCGAGATCGGCCAAGGAACGTATCATGCCTGAGTGATAGATAGAACAGGGCAAGGTGAATCGACCTGTGTCTCCTAGTTTTTCCGGTAGGGTATTCTGGATGACGGCTGAGCATTCAGCATTTAGAGAGATTTTGGGGGTTTTAGGAACCTTGTCTTTAGTAGCCAGTATTCGTCGGATATACTTAGTGCCGGAAGGGATTCTAGACACGGTGTCCATGAATTTTCCGTCAAGTTTGAAAGACTTGGCATTGTACTTTTTGCATAGACGGTTCGGGAAAGGAACTCGCACCTCTCTAGTCGGAGTGGGTACGGATCTGGTCTCAACTGTCGGCGGGACAGGAGTATGTTCCTTTACTGGAGTGGAATTAGTAGGAGGTGAGCTCAGGGTTTTTGCTTCTTCGACGTGAGGATTCTGAACGGTGTTACTGGGTAGAGATCCTTGCGGTCGGGTATCGAGACGTTGGGCTAACTGACCAATCTGATTCTCAAGGCTTTTTAGGACCGAGAGTTGATTTCTGAGAAATAGGTCCGTCTGGTCTTGTCTGGCCGTAGTCTTCTGGTTGAAAGCAGTCTGTCCCTGGATGAATTTGTTAAGATTGTCGTCAGCACTGGTGATGGGTACGGTAGTCTTTGCAGGCTCAGTAGGCTGGACATCTTCGGGTGCAGTCAACGACAGAGGTTGGTTGTAAGGAAGTTGTGGTTGTTGTGGATATGTCGGATAGCGTGGCTGAAATCTCTGTGGATACGGTGGTTGGTTATTCCGTGGAGGATACTGGGTTCCTCGGTTTCTGGGTGGAGATGTTCTAGCGAAGCCAGGCGGATTTGGAGGTCTGGTTGGAAACTGGGCATAATAGACAGAACCGTTAGTCGGGTCTTCGTACTCAACCTCATATTCTTCAGTGGGATGGTTGGTACAGTTCTGGCAAGCCTGAACTTGATGAACTCGCTGCGGCTGCTTCTTTAGCTCTCCAATCTGCTTCGTTAGGGTTTCGATCTGTTCCGTCAGAGATTTGATAGCTTCAGCTTGGATGGAGTTATGAGCGGAGAGAGGTGTTGATGAGGATTGCCCATCAGCTTTCCAATCGTGGTGATGCATCGTCATGTCTTCGATCAAGCTCCATGCTTCATCATCGGTCATTTTCATAAAGTTACCTTGAGCAGCTGCGTCAAGAGTAATGCGGTGATTTGGATCGAGACCGTTGTAGAAGGTGCATAACTTGTCGGTTTTTGTCATCTGGTGATTCGGACATTTCCTTATCAAACTTTTAAATCGCTCCCATGCTGAGTAGATTGATTCATCGTGAGCTTGTTCAAAGTGCGCGATGTCATTTTTGAGTTTGGTTTGTTTTGACGGAGGAAAGTATCTGGCAAGGAATTTGTTACCCATATCCGTCCATGAGGTGATTGAGCCGGTCTCAAGTCCCTCAAACCAAGAAAGTGCATGTAAAGCGAGAGAATAGGGGAACAAGTATAAGCGAACTATGTTCTGCTCGACCCCATTCTGCTTGTAGGAGTTTGATATGTGGATGAACTTGTCAATGTGAGCGTTAGGATCTTCACGTGGTAGTCCGTGGAATTGACAGTTGTCCTTGATGAGTTGTACGATGTGATGCTTCAGCTCGAAGGATGCTCCCTCTATCTCCGGATAGGTGATTGGTCCTCCTCGTCCTTCAATGGATGGCTTGGTGTTATCAGCAAGAGTGACACGAGCGGCCATTTCGGGAAGATGGAAGCGCTTTTGTTTTCGGATAGTACGGATAATAGACTCAGGATCAGGTACGAAAATGAGCGGTTCAGATTCGGACGATCTGGTCTGATATCGTTGTGTGTTGTGGGAAGTTATTTTTGGCTGGAACAAAGAAAGTAAATAGTAAAATACGAAAAATAAGGGTATCACTAAAAAGAAAGGGTTCGTCAGGACGCCTCTGGGTCTTACGATTGATTCCCCGGCAGCGGCGCCAAAAACTTGTTACGCCCGAAACGGTCGTTATCGCGACGGGCGCAACTGGTGGAAGTTTTATATTTATAGAGCTGGGGACCTAAATTCTACTTACAGAGGTAAGTATAACTCAGGGTCGTTCTTAAGATCAATCGTATTGTGAAGCGGAGTTGTCCAGACAAACTTATTCAAATTAGTGATGGGTTTTTGAAAAGAGTTTTTTTTTTATTTGGTTTTAGGTCCGTTCATACTAAACTAATAAAAGCAGGAAATAAACAAAACAGTAAAATATAGATAGGGAATCAGTAATGGAGAATAGTGCTTGTTATGACTTCGTTAGCTTGTGTTATGGGGTGATGTCTGGGGTTATTTATGAAAACGTCTTTTAAAGATTTGTGTCTTGCTTTTGCCTGAGTATTCGTAGTGTAAACACTAACACCCTACTACCTGATTTCTCAGACAATATGTCACTGGAATGTTAGGCTATGGTGATTCTGATCAGAGGAGGCTGCTCAACTCTACAACACTTTCCATCTAGTGGAAAAGTGACCCTTTTTGGAATGGTATTCCTGGGCGCATGAGATAGAGTAACAGACCCACTAAAAGTTCTGACCGTTCTTAACACCACGGAGATACTAGGGCTAGGCAAGGCATTTAAGATTAAGACTTGGTTTGGTGACTGTCAACTTTGTATTAATGGTCTTTGTTTAGTCCAGAGCTGTGTGGTTCAACCAGGATGTGACACAGTCTTCAACCGACGGCAGTTCCTTAGCTTTTCCCACGTATTTAAACGTTATACGAAGTACTGTGCCGATTTATGGTCTTTCCGGTGCCACATACTTTATGGTCACTCTGGACTAGTTTAGTAAGTTTGCATTAAAGCTTGACCATCTATGATATAAACCCAACCCTCACTTATTTAAACATATCCCAATAAATCTCTGATTGATTCACGGTGTACTCTACGAAAGGGTTGATAGTATTTCCACAGCTACACAATTCAGACCATGTTTGTATTTGAAAACATAGATAGGTAGTTACCGGTTGATCAAGGTTCGCGACTCCTTGTCATACAGGTTCTAACCACGTTTATTGGAGGAAAGGCGATTTTGGTTTAGAAATTCATAAATACAAAGTTAACAATACACCGGTTTTCATTTTGTAACAATTGGAAACATTATTCCACAACGGATTGTGCCCACGACTTTCATAGCTTCCACGTTCCGTACTACACACATTCGTGATGATTCTGGCGCTATACAAATGAAAGCCGTATAACGTTACTTCCGTTGTTTCATAACGATATTATCCCAATTGTGTATTTAAAGTAACATCACCCCAATTAACAAGCTAACTACATCACAACAAGCACATAAGAGAACTACTCACTACGCATAGCAAACAATCCTAAATCTATCATAATAATAATAGCAATCATCATAATAGAAAAGGAAAGAAATAACCGTAGATTATGCGTAGACAGAATAATGTTAGAAGAATACACGAATGGAACCTCCGCAATATCTTCGACAATATTACAAATAAGCCCCTCAGAATATTCCCTACACTATTACAAAAGTAGCCCCTCCGTTAGTCTAGGTTAAATATTAACCAAGAACTAACGAACTAAAACCCTAATCTATTTCTCCTCTAACTCCTAAGAGTAGTGCTAGAGAGAGAAAACTAAAACTAGAAAGAGAAAGAGTGTGTGAGAGAGAAAGTGAGAATTCTTGTTGAAGAATGGTGTGTGGAATGAGGATGGAGAGCTCTCTATTTATAGGCAAGCCATGGATCTAAGAGTACAAGCCTACAAGCATACGTACAAGCAAACGAAGCAACAACGAGGGGGTGTGAGACCAAAACAGGCCGTGTACGGCCTTGTTCTGGCCGTGTACGGCTTCAAACAGGCCATGTACGGCCTCCTCATGGCCGTGTACGGCTAGGGGGTGGCCGTGTGGTAGGCCGTGTGATTTTTCTGACTTTTCTCGCAACTTCGGAAGGCCGTATCTTCTTCGTTTTGCGTCCGTTTGAATTGATTCTTTCGCCTGCTGTCTCGTAATTCCGTTACGCTTCTAATGATACCAAAAGTGCCAAATTTGGATATCTCTAGAGTTGGCGTGTGCGGAATGCCCTCGGTTTGGGCTCAGAAAGCTCTATCACGATTCTTGATTCTACAGTCTTTGAATAACCTGATACATCATATGAGACTATTTAAGGACTTGTATCATAATATGGTTAAAAGTCTGTAAGAATCAGTGTTTAGAATAATCTGCCTCGATTTGCGTGCCTTTTGAACGTTTTTAGCACTTTTTACAGCAATGCCTATAATTTGACCAACTTTGTGAAATTAAGTAAATAAACGTTTAATTCAAGTGTTTTCACCAAGAATTAGGCCAAATGTGCGGGAAATATGTGCCTGAAAACATGACTTTTTAGCACATATCATTGGGAAACAATTACCATTTCATAACCTGATTAGGTTATCATTATACATTGACCATATTGTCGCGGGACAATACTATCAAACACTCTAGGACTTGTTAGTCCAGCTTACATTAAACGACGACCAGACTGTTACCCGATCTCGACATACTTGCTAGGCTTAAGGCTAATGGCATACGTTAGTAACATACAAAACAACTAGGTGATGATTAGTCATACCTGGGCTTATAGTGACACAACAAATAGTTAAATACTATATATACATACTTAACTACAACAAATCTACATCACGTGCTACATGATATCATAACTTATTGTATTTGCTGATCCGACATATATATATATATATATATATATATATATATATATATATATATTCTTATACATATCCACATGTTAGTATATTACCTGGAGCACTTGGTGCTAACTTCAAGACCACTTATGTATATTAGTGTACATCCGTTTATGCAAACACCACTTCCTCAGTCGGACGCGTCGTTGTACAATCGGCTCTCATTCACTCAGTCAGGCACAATTTGGTGCTGCTGGCTCTTGTCAACTGTTGACGACTCTGGCTCAGGATGTAATCCAACCAGGGATGGTCCCCCGGCCCTGGATGTAATCCAACCGTGTGGGGGTGTCACCGTTGTACAATCGTTTCTCATTCACTCAGTCAGGCACAATTTGGTGCTGCTGGCTCTTGTCAACTGTTGACGACTCTGGCCCAGGATGTAATCCAACCAGGGATGGTCCCCCGGCCCAGGATGTAATCCAACCGTGTGGGGGTGTCACCGTTGTACAATCGTTTCTCATTCACTCAGTCAGGCACAATTTGGTGCTGCTGTCTCTTGTCAACTGTTGACAACTCTGGCCCAGGATGTAATCCAACCGTGTGGGGGTGTCACCGTTGTACAATCATTTCTCATTCACTCAGTCAGGCACAATTTGGTGCTGCTGGCTCTTGTCAACTGTTGACGACTCTGGCTCAGGATGTAATCCAACCAGGGATGGTCCCCCGGCCCAGGATGTAATCCAACCGTGTGGGGGTGTCACCGTTGTACAATCGTTTCTCATTTACTTTGTCAGGCACAATCTGGTGTTATAGTTGTACTGTCGGCTATATTACAAACTTAGGTATGTATTGCCTCATCCTGTTAAATCTACTTAATACCTGAAAGGTATTCAGGCTCTGAAAGCCTCAGTTATTATGTACTTAGGTACAAACCAGTATTACTTAGGTGTTAGATACCTCGACCATCGGATGCACATTGGTAATGCAAACTTCAACATAATACACATCAAAATGACGAATAATGAAACAACTTTTCAAAACATACAGGGTTTTATACATTATGATTTCAACTACAAATCCTATGAACTCACCAGCTTTATAGCTGACCTGTTTTAGCATGTGTTCTCAGGTGCCCAACAGGATTAGGACTACTACAAGATTTTGCTAGCTCGAGTCGCATGATTTCAAACATTTGGGACAACTCTGCATTTACTTTTGTATTATCAAATTATGTATTTGGAAATCACTGTCAAACTCATAACGTTGTAAACGTTCTATTTTGGGAAATGTATAATTAATTTCAAACGTCTCATTTAGAGTCGTTCATTATGTATCTTATGCTGTGATATTTGATTTAGTAACACCCGACCCGACAGCTTCCGCAAACCAAAATTTGAGGGTGTTACAGATTGGTATCAGAGCCTAAGGTTATAGCGAACTAGGTTGCATTTAGTGGGCCTAGACTATGACCGTTAGGCAGTATTCCTCATTAGGTATGACTGGTTCAGGAATTACATCATACGAGTTTAATTTAACATAGCGTAGCTAACTATGTACAATTAAATAAAGATGATGTAAGATCTGAAAGGGGTTATACTGAAACAGGAATGCGTAGTTGACTCTGATTGTTTTGTGCTAGACACCCTAGGCTATTATATGTACTGTAGGTATATATTAATAGGCCTTACATGTATACTACTTCTACGTATCAAATATATACTGGGTATTTACAACTAAAATTCCGCTGTACTATCATTTACTTGTGAAGAGGCACACCGCCGTCTTCCTAACTATCACGACTCGACACTTTCTCTTTATGTACGCATAGGAGAATATCACCTTTATCACTGAACCTCGGGAAGGAGGTACAAACGTTATCAATGGGAATGGAAACCAACACATGCTAAACCTTCACGAAACTTAAAACAAACTGACAACTTTTCAACCCTGGCCTTATGGATCACAATCGGATTAGTGTTGACTATGTCCACAACAAAATTATCCCGAATCACAACTTGATCATGTAGATCAATCAATTCAATACTTTAGTGCCTTGGCACTCACATTTTAACCTTTGCGCTACAACTGAGAAATTCGAACTTCAAACACATTTTGGCCTTGGGGCTACAAATCAAACAACACATGGTACGTTGGTACTACAACTTGGCACGCTAGTGCAAACCTCATGGTATGTCAATACTACAAATCATAGCATGTTGATGCTACATTCACAATACATGGGTACTGCAATTACGGTGCCACGGGCACTTCATTTCGGCACGTGGTGCTGCATTTCATAGTACTTCGGTACTACAATCATAATACATTACTGTGCTTCGGGCACTACATTTTGGCACGCTGTGCTACACCCAGGCTCGATAAGCTACTTTCAAATAGGTATGTAGACTTGTTATAGTTATATGTACGAATTATATACATATGCATTTACTTGATTTGGGCACGCAACTGACTGTTACTACACGCGTATACTTGTATAGTTACGTGTACACCATATATGTATATATACGACTACTCTACCGGGCACGAGGTGCCGGACTCGATTACTCTAGACATGTATGCTTGTTATGGTTACATGTACACTTGATATGCGTACTTGACTACACGACTGGGCACGAAGTGCCATACTCAATTACTTTACGTATGTACACCTGCTATAGGCACTTATAAGCATACGCGATTTCCTTACATGGCGCGAAATGCCATGCCACGACTACTTAGGCATGTGATGCCTCATTTAACGAAATACAAACTAGCGTCACCACACACGGGTTGTGTTGACAGACCTCGATTCGATACCGCACATGGTACTGTGGGTGTCACACCCACTGGCGCAATTGGCCACATAACATTTTGGTAGTACACTCTAATTTATTGGGATTACAATTACAATACACAAGTACTGCACAATTGTCCATTTGGACTACTCACAACAACACAGCCTCGGTTGACTATAGTGAAAACACAACTTGGTCGTTACTACGACCGTACATCGAAACTACAACTTAATTAGTTACAACTCTCACGATGTCAAAGATGGAAGAACACGACAACTTAACTAAGGTTAAGTCGATAACGGATATTTAAACTGTTGCATCAAAATTCACAAAAGACGGAAATACGTCCGCCACCCACGATATCAAAAACTCCAACATCAAATGGGTACGGGGTCCCATGTCACTCATTATGAAACACACATGAACTATTCACGCCACGACAAACCCAAAAGTCCGAGGACTTTCATTCAACCATCTTAGATGGCCTCCGAGCCTTACAATTTTATAGCATCGATTGCTACGACGCACCGTGTACAAAATTTTCCCGCCGATATAATTGTGATAACCATTTGGGCTTCGCCTGCACTACTGGGCAAATCTACATAGTCGATTTCGGAGGAACCGGACAAAATCCTTACAATGATGTAATCATCTCTCGAAAACATAATCCTCCAATTCTAAATTCGCTAAACGAGTAATTATACTCTCCAATACCACTTTTATCAATTTAATGCTGAGAACATCATATGGCTAGTTGACCTAGGTCACATAAAACTCAAAGTTTGCTTTCAGCAGACAAACCAATCGGACGATTACCAGACACTTAGTCCTGATAGGACGACTTACAATACTGTCACTGTGTGATAACCATCTAGTCCCGAATGGACTACGACGTAAACGGTTACCTAGTAACTACAAAATAATCATACACCAAACAGATAATACGGTCAGAATATGACTACAACGATAAACCGCGACCCAGTCATGGATTGACTGCCCTTCAACTCCATTATAAGACATGATATGTCTAATATCTACTCGATAAATCTCTCGTACGTGCATTGCTCCCCAGACTTCACGCGACCACGACATCGCTCTAAATTTCGGGACGAAATTTTCTTAACAGGGGGAGAATGTAACACCCGGTCAAAAAGTCAAATTTCGCGCCAAATTTAAACTTTAAACAATCGTATTTAGTACGTATTACTTTAAAGAATGTGTTATTATTTTCAATAAACGTTATTTCACGGGAAGTATTAAATTATTTCAGAACATAAATCGTTTTGTTTAAAACGTATTTTAACCGGATAAAACTTAAGTACTTTCGTATCATTAAAAATGATACATATATATATAAACTAAAACGACTCGTACGACTTAAACTTGAACATTTTATTTTTATAAAATATTCCAACTCGAAACCATTATTAATTATACGAATAAATATTACGAAATTAAAAACATTATTTATTTTACGAACGGGTACGAAAACACGGGTATTTTATACCGCAAATTGGGGAAACCAACCCACCAAAAAGATGAGCCGGCCTCCCCTTTTTCCCCATTTCTTTCCTTTTCATTTTTCATCACCAAACACACCCTTACACTTCTCTCTCTCTCTCTAGGATCATCATCACCACCGCCGGACCACCACCGCCGCACGTCGCCACCACCACCATCGTCATCATCAGCAGCAACATCATCACCACCATCATCATCATCATCCGATTTCATCATCATTTCACCATTTTCGGATCCCATTTTTGATTTGTAAGAAAACCTTCGATCTCACTTTATTTTCATGTTTATATCACTTTATACATCATATATCATCATTATATAAGTTTGTTGTTGTCGATTTTGTGATTTGTGGCTTCGATCCGTGGGTTTGGGTGTTGCTAGCTCGAACAGCCTGAACCAGGCCAGTATACCCGGCGGGTATGACTGGTGCCCGGCGGACAAGCCCAAAAACAGCAACAGCGGCACTAACTCAGTGTCGCTAAACCCTGCCACTAAACCTCCTGCGTCACTCTTGAAGTGTCGCTATATGCGTCACTAACCCAATAGCGACACTATTGTAGTGTCGCTAAAATGCTGAATTTTCCTATCTTTTGAGTCACTAGCCTAGTGACGCCCAAAATCAACCAGTGACGCATGAAGTGTCGCTATTATCAGATTTTAAGCCCAAAACTCATTTTTAAAATACCAAACTTATCCGAAAACGTATACGCAATTTATATACGAACTGAAACACGTTTAAACACACTTTTGATACGAAATCAACTAAATTATATTTTCTAAATATAATTTCAATACGCGACAACGACACGTAATTTCTTTATGAAATTCAAACGTAAACATATAACAAATACATTGAGTACAAACAAAGCGTATAAACAACAAACTTAGATAGTTTATGTAAATATCCATTCACTTATACGAAATCTCACGTGTTTAGGACACTAGGAGATTATTATCGATACGATTCGCTACATTAGGACGCTAGCTCCTCAGGTGAGTTTCATAGCCCCACTCTTTCAACCGTTTTACTGTTTTTGGGGTGAAACACATGCTCAATAACTGCTTTCGAATTATATTGATAATCTGTTATAATTCACACTTGCTTATGTTACTTTATGTAATACAAATGTGTAATACTTAGGAATTACACCCGTCATACTGTTTTGAGACAGCATCAATATTTAACCTAGAAAGGTTACACTCATACACTACTAGATTGTTGGGAAACAATTACCATTTCATAACCTGATTAGGTTATCATTATACATTGACCATATTGTCGCGGGACAATACTATCAAACACTCTAGGACTTGTTAGTCCAGCTTACATTAAACGACGACCAGACTGTTACCCGATCTCGACATACTTGCTAGGCTTAAGGCTAATGGCATACGTTAGTAACATACAAAACAACTAGGTGATGATTAGTCATACCTGGGCTTATAGTGACACAACAAATAGTTAAATACTATATATACATACTTAACTACAACAAATCTACATCACGTGCTACATGATATCATAACTTACTGTATTTGCTGATCCGACAAATATATATATATATATATATATATATATATATATATATATATATATATATATATATATATATATATATATATATATATATATATATATATATATATATATATTCTTATACATATCCACATGTTAGTATATTACCTGGAGCACTTGGTGCTAACTTCAAGACCACTTATGTATATTAGTGTACATCCGTTTATGCAAACACCACTTCCTCAGTCGGACGCGTCGTTGTACAATCGGCTCTCATTCACTCAGTCAGGCACAATTTGGTGTTGCTGGCTCTTGTCAACTGTTGACGACTCTGGCTCAGGATGTAATCCAACCAGGGATGGTCCCCCGGCCCAGGATGTAATCCAACCGTGTGGGGGTGTCACCGTTGTACAATCGTTTCTCATTCACTCAGTCAGGCACAATTTGGTGCTGCTGGCTCTTGTCAACTGTTGACGACTCTGGCCCAGGATGTAATCCAACCAGGGATGGTCCCCCGGCCCAGGATGTAATCCAACCGTGTGGGGGTGTCACCGTTGTACAATTGTTTCTCATTCACTCAGTCAGGCACAATTTGGTGCTGCTGGCTCTTGTCAACTGTTGACGACTCTGGCCCAGGATGTAATCCAACCAGGGATGGTCCCCCGGCCCAGGATGTAATCCAACCGTGTGGGGGTGTCACCGTTGTACAATCGTTTCTCATTCACTCAGTCAGGCACAATTTGGTGCTGCTGGCTCTTGTCAACTGTTTACGACTCTGGCTCAGGATGTAATCCAACCAGGGATGGTCCCCCGGCCCAGGATGTAATCCAACCGTGTGGGGGTGTCACCGTTGTACAATCGTTTCTCATTTACTTTGTCAGGCACAATCTGGTGTTATAGTTGTACTGTCGGCTATATTACAAACTTAGGTATGTATTGCCTCATCCTGTTAAATCTACTTAATACCTGAAAGGTATTCAGGCTCTGAAAGCCTCAGTTATTATGAACTTAGGTACAAACCAGTATTACTTAGGTGTTAGATACCTCGACCATCGGATGCACATTGGTAATGCAAACTTCAACATAATACACATCAAAATGACGAATAATGAAACAACTTTTCAAAACATACAGGGTTTTATACATTATGATTTCAACTACAAATCCTATGAACTCACCAGCTTTATAGCTGACCTGTTTTAGCATGTGTTCTCAGGTGCCCAGCAGGATTAGGACTACTACAAGATTTTGCTAGCTCGAGTCGCATGATTTCAAACATTTGGGACAACTCTGCATTTACTTTTGTATTATCAAATTATGTATTTGGAAATCACTGTCAAACTCATAACGTTGTAAACGTTCTATTTTGGGAAATTTATAATTAATTTCAAACGTCTCATTTAGAGTCGTTCATTATGTATCTTATGCTGTGATATTTGATTTAGTAACACCCGACCCGACAGCTTCCGCAAACCGAAATTTGAGGGTGTTACAAATAAGCCCCAAGATCCTGGTTTAATCGGCTTTCCATGGCCTTAAATACTTTAGGGTTTCGTGGCTCCAAAACAGATCTGTCACTATTTATTTACTCAGCACATGGGAAATTACTTTACATGCTTGTGTACGTTAAGGACATCATTCTTACGGGTAATGATGCACAGACTGTTGACCGGGTTGTTCACAGTCTTAGCAAGACGTTCGCAGTACAGGACATGGGATCTTTATCATACTTTCTAGGGATTGAGATTGTTCACAAAGGCAAAGATCTTATCCTTTCACATAACAAGTATGTTTCGGATCTTCTTCATAGGGCCGGTTTATCTCAAGCCAAGCCGGTTCCCTCTCCTCTACCAACCTCTGCCAATCTGGCACTCGGTGATAGTCCACCTTTTGACAATCCGATTAAGTATCGACAAATTGTTAGGGCTCTTCAATATGTCACACTCTCGCGACCTGATCTTTCTTTTGCGGTCAACAAAGTATGTCAGTTTATGCACTCTCCCACTGAAAACCACTGGTCTGCCGTTAAACGAATTCTTCGCTATCTTCAGGGCACCTCTGATTATGGGCTATGGCTTCACCATGACTCGGACTCGGCTCTTCATGCTTACACAGATGCTTACTTGCGCGCTTTTTCTGACGCTGACTGGGCTGGATGCCCGGATGACCGCCGATCCACCGAGGGATTTGCTATATACCTTGGCAATAACCTTATCTCTTGGGCTGCTCGAAAACAAAAGATTGTATCTCGGTCATCTACCGAGTCTGAGTACAAGGCACTTGCTGACACTGTGGCTGAGCTCACCTGGCTTGAGACACTGTTACGAGAATTGTGTGTTCTAGTGACTTCAACACCTACGTTATGGTGTGACAACTTAGGTGCTACATATTTGTCAGCTAATCCGGTGTTTCATGCTAGAACAAAACATGTAGAGGTTGATTTTCACTTTGTCCGGGAGAAAGTAGCTCAGAAGAAACTCGATGTTCAATTTATCTCTACAACTGATCAGATTGCTGATATATTCACTAAACCACTGCCTTCACAGCGTTTTCTTCTTTTGCGGTCCAAGCTAAAGGTCGCTTCCCGGCCTTAGCTTGCGGGGGGCTATTAGACAAATAGTTTAGCTAGACATATGTTTATATTAGAGGGTGCTTTGTGTAATTGTTATTATTATTTATAGCCTTGTAATCTTCGTTACTAAATACAATATACAATTTACGTGTTTATTTCTAATGAACCTGACCCTGATGACCATGAAGTGCTGAACAAGAATAATGAGCCCGACCCGGATGATAGCATTGACAGCAAAGCTATGGAATCTGAACCATGTGAAGAATTGACCCGAAACAGTGTTACTTCTGAAGAGATTAAGGAAACCTTTGTTGGCGGGTCTGAAAATGAACTTAAGAGGGAAATCAATGAGCCTGACCCTGATGATGGTATGCTGCAAGATGAAGAACTACTGAGAATTCAAGATCCAGTTGTGATTGCTTGTAATCGCCTGAAAAAATACATCGAGACCTTGCAATCCGAAGTTAGTCCATCAGAGGCTGCCTTGGTTTTTCAGACTCTCGTTAAGATAGTCAAGAACGTTATTGATCACCCTAATGAAACGAAGTTCAAGAAATTACGCAAGGTTTGTGTGAAGAGTTGTCATATTAAAAAACTGAATTCTATATCTGAATTTGTTAATAATTTCCGGAATGATGTATCTGCAGGCTAACCCTGTAATTCAGAAGAACATAGCAAGTTACAATGGTGAGCATCTTTCTACATTTCTAATTACCATTTTAATCAACTTTAATTTAGAGTATCATAATAATGATTACAGTTTATAACTTTATGCAGTTGCAATGGAGATATTGTTCTTGATTGGTTTTTGTGAAGATGTTGTTCAAGATGAGATTGGCAGAGCAGAAGCATACTTAGTGTTGAAGAGGAATGATCCAGGCTTGTTGTGGCTGGCTAAATCCTCATTGGAGACATGCATCGCTTTCTAGACCATTTCTCTTGCTGAAAAGATAGCGAGTTGGCTGTGGATTGTTGCATATGTTTCTTGTGTACAGAGATACATGGAATCGTTTAATAAAAGGCGAAAGTGGAATTAGGGCTTTATCTATTCAAGACTTGAAAATGAGTGGATTTGATCAAGATACTCAGTTGTATACTTTTGATCAGTTGACTTCTAAAGTGGCTGCTATTGTACCTTGTGGTAATAAACCAGGCGAATTCAACGAGCCACAATGGCTCGATTCTAAGGTATTAGGCGATGATAATAATAGCAAATCCTTGGTCGAAAATTTATTTGATGTTATTAATAATTGATATTTGGGTGGTGTGTCTTTTTGCAGCATGGTAAATCAATTGCAAGGTTTATAAGTTATGCACTTTGTGCAGCAGATGAGGCACTTAAAGATGCAAACTGGATTCCATCTGAGCAGGAGGACAAGGAGAAAACCGTATTTTTCCCATATATGTTTTTCATGATAGTTTTGTTTTGCCTTATCTTTGTTAGTTGATAAAGTTTCTAACTTGAAATCAGGGAGTTTCTATAGGTGGAGGAATTGGAAGCATAGGTGATATACTTGATGCATCACAGTTGATCTGTGAAAAGGTTTGCTTTTGTACATTTTTTCAATTATTGGTCTTGTGATCATATTTTACGATGACCGTTATCTGCTTTCTAATTCAGAGACTACGTCGCCTTAGTCCTTTTTTTGTCCCTCGGATATTGATCAACATGGCAGCTGGTCATGTAAGCATGAAATATGGCTTTCAGGTGTGCGATCATCATTAAACAAACTGATTTTTTTTTCTTTATTTGTGAACGTCATTGATAGTAAAGTTATAAAATCTGTGTCATATGAAGTAATTTTGAATTTAGGGACCCAATCATGCTGCAGTGACTGCATGTGCCACGGGGGCAAATTCAATTAATGATGCAGCAAGGATGATTCAGTTTGGGGATGCTGATGTCATGGTGGCCGGAGGAACAGAGGCCAGCATTGATGCATTATCTATTGCTGGGCTCTCCAGGTGATAATAAAATCTTGATTTGATTACTCAATGATTTCATAGTTATTATTTTTTAGGTTATAGTTCGACTATGTCACTAATAATAAGGACTAATGGGAAACAATCTATTTGAAATTAGGTTAAGGGCATTAGCTACAAAGTACAACTCCACCCCTCAAGAAGCTTCAAGGCCATTTGATTGTGATCAAGATGGATTTGTGTATGTTGATATATACTTATAGCATAAATTTAATTACTTTTTTGATGAGCACTATGACTCATCATTTACCATGTTTTTTACTGCAGCATAGGAGAAGGTGCTGGTGCTCTTGTCTTGGAAGTGAGTATTTTTAGAGTAAGAATTTGTACTTTATGCAATATTCGTGTCCATATCTCTTACCTTTATACCGTTTTACATAGGAACTCGAACATGCAAAAAAAAGAGGAGCAAATATTTATGCTGAGCTTCGTGGGTATGGGATGTCAGGTATGATCTAGTTGACCTTTGGTTGTGATATTCTTATTTTGACGTGTTTTAATCCTGAACGTATGCACTTCTGGTTAAGGTGATGCACATCACATCACACAACCACACTCAGATGGAAGAGGTGCTATTTTGGCCATGTCACGCGCATTAAAGCAGGTATTAAAGTTGAAGTCATATATATTTCGATTCCCACTGATTCTCATTTGTAAGTATTCAACTTGTTTCTAAGTATGGTGTTTTGGTTGTACTTGCAGTCAGGTCTTTGTCCTGATCAAGTGGACTATGTGAATGCCCATGCTACTTCTACGCCTTTGGGTACTCTTTTGATCTATAACTCTCTATGAACTGCTCATGTAGTAGCAGCATTACAGATTGTCTACAGTATAATCGTTTGCGCATCAGGTGATATGGTGGAAGCTCATGCAATAAAAACTCTGTTTTCGGATCATGCAACATCTGGTGCCTTGGCGTTTTCATCCACAAAGGTAACTCGTATGGAGATTACATGAAGGAAAGCCTAAAAAGATATGGTATCCCAACTTTTTTTCAGTGAAGTTCTTAACTTCAATTATAAAATGAGCTGAAAAAAAATCTTGCTTATGGCATTTGATTTTCTGATGTTGAATCTCTTGTACCATTAGGGTGCCATTGGTCATCTTCTTGGGGCTGCTGGAGCCGTTGAGGCAATATTCACAGTTCTTGCAATACATAAAGTAAATTCACAATCTTACAGCCTTGGTGTGTCATTTGGTTTACTGCTCTAGTTATGTGTTAATGATGTAAAGTTTCACGCTTTATTGCAATTGGTGCAGGGAATCGCTCCTTTGTCGCTCAACTTGATTAAACCAGATCCTATTTTCAAAGAAGGTTTCATGCCTCTGACTGCTTCAAAAGAGATGCAAATCAGAGCAGCCTTATCAAATGCTTTTGGTTTTGGAGGAACAAATGCTGCACTTCTTTTTGCAACCATGTCTTAAACAAAAAAATGTCCTTCTAGACCGAAGTTTGTAGGCATAAATTTTGTTTAGTTTGCAAGCAAATCAAAGTTTATTGTAATCAATTTTGACTATTAATCATTCTTTGTTGAACTCTTGATTCTTTGATGATGTTGTCTTTTTACAATAGTTTTTTTTGAACGGCGATATTTTATAAAAACATGCCAGTAAGAAACTAGCAGTGAAAATTCAAAATTACACACGATTACATAGTTTTCGGATTGCAACACCAATCAACCCAAGACGTGTCAAATTTTTTGTCTTCCAAGGGACGATGACAAGTCTTTTTACAATAGTGATTCTGAGCTGTTTTATGGCTTCATTACTCTAACTTCAGAACTCTACGTATGCACAAGAATTGAACAAAAATACACATATTGAAGCCAGATTATGCGTTTATGACGAATACATTGATCTAAAACCTTCTGTAAGTGGAACCACTTTGGCTGAAACCTTTGACTGCAACTTTGTCACAGCTTGACGAATTTCCTGCAAACATGAATCAAATTGAAGAAAAAGGCATGATCTTTTATTGAACGTGTTTCCCATCTCTTCTAGATTAAGGGGGCTACTTTGCAAAATCGTTCAATTTCATATGTGGCAACTGGCAAAGGTTATTGTGATTACCTCAGTACGGTAACGTGAGGGGAAATGAGTCAAAAGAATGGCATTGTTCCGAATCCACTTAGCATGCTCTATAATCTGAAGTTTGATACTCAAGTTATTCAACATACACACATTATGCACTTTCTTAAAATTTTAATTTCATGCACATCTTGTACATATCAGATGTAAACAATACCTCATCAATATGCATGTGACCATGTTCTCGTGCATGCTCAATTGTGCATTTGTCATCCAAAAAAGTAGCCTGTAAAAGATCATTATCATGTTAAGAACTCAAAAATACTTTGCATAGATGTAGAAACACTGTAACATGTACCTCAGTTATGAGAACTTTTGCCCTCAAGGCATCAGAACTCCGTGGATCAAGTAAAAAATCAGAATTTGTATCTCCGGTGAATGCCACCTCAGGGGATAATATGATATCTGTGATCTAAAAATACAAACAGAATTCATGAAGAATAAAGATGAGAAAAATATGCTAGTGTAAACCATATCGGGCAAAACTGCCAACCTCAACACCAGATTTCTTCTTTTTCTCTCTCTCTCTTCCTTTCAGATGAGCATATTGCTTCTTTAGCTTCTTCCGAACTGAGTAAATTACATAACCCTGAAGATTATCAATAAAGCCAATTACTGAGCAATTTCACGTGGGTTAGTAAAACATCATAAAACGGGCTACGATATAAATAATATACCTGACTGGGTATCACATGATGAGTTTTAAATGGGCGTACAACAAGGTCGTTTCTTAGCTCATATGTATCTCCTGAAAAAACACATAAAAATGGTATGGTTTTAAAAACATCAAAGTGCTAATGTCTCATGATAAAAGGAGATATATAAGGAACACGGACCTACATCCAATGCAACCAAGTCAAGATTTAACTCCACCTGACCCATCTTCCTGTGAAGGTCCATCAAGTTTTCCACATCCTCTTTAATTGAAGGAGGTACAAATACAGTTGGAGGACTCATGCTGTATAAACCACGAGTGGCAACATACATGGGTAGTCCACCCTACAACCACAAGATTGAATCTTTTTAAAGGTTCATCTAGACACGAATCAACAAATCGTAGAAAGCAATAACCCTATACAAACTAAATGCTTGTTAAATTTCAAACTGAATTAGGGGTGTTTGTATTGTGTTTTGCGAGTGATTATAACATACAGAATAATCACAATCATATAATACACCATAAGAAAACGAGCAACAAGCAATAGCGTTTGCACATGCTTCTGCTGCTTGAAGTTGCATAATCACAACTCCTCCGTATTTGAGTAATTGGAAAACTTAATTGGCCAACTTCAAGTGACCCTAAACACTGAATACAGTTAATTAGTCAAGTGACCCTAAAAACAGTTTTGTTGCATTGCACATACTCTAAACACTGATTATCTGCAACTTAAAAACCTAATGATCAAATAATTATTCTCAAAAGTCAAACTAGATAGACTATCCTATCATCCCGATATATTATCTTTCTACAAAAGCCTTATATCGCCCAACATCAAGAGCATCAAACTTCACTAAATCAACCATCAAAAAATCATAAAAATACAAACTTTAAGCAAATCTTACAATGTGATCAAGATGGGCATGAGTAATAAACAAGTAATTCATGGCAACAGCTCTTGGTGGACAACTTCCAATATCAAAAGCACACTTAAACTCAGGAATTATACTACAAGTTTCATGTCCACCAATTGAAAGCCCTTCAATATTATAACTTCAGCCCTAGCTTTCCTATATTCTACAAACCAGTTCCTTTTCTTATAACTTCAGCCCTAGCTTTCCTATATTCTTGTTCTTCAATTGCATTCCCAATTGCTGATAAAAACCCAGAATTTTTCTGGGATTTTATAGAATTTTCATGGGGTTTTGTTGGTTTTTGAAGTGGTATAAGTTGGGGTTGTTTGATTGTAGTTTGATGAAATGGAGGTAGAGATGGAAAGGTAGGGCTTGTAGTTGACATCAAGAACCGCATGTTGTGTGCGGAACAAGCGTTTTAGCAGCAAGGTTTTATTGTAATCCGTTTACAGTTGGGATTGAATTTAAGAATCAATGTTTTTTTTTTGTCTATGTTACTAGGTAAATTAATGGGCTGTAAATAGCACAGCCCTGATAATTAACGTGACTATCAAACATGATAGAATGAATATTTCACAAAAGGTCGTTTTCGACGTGCAATCTAATCGATCTGTAACCTTTTAAATCGGACCTTCTCCCAAAATCACACCTCAAACAATGTTAAACTGTTTAATGTGAAAATCACTTGGATCAGTTAATATTGAACTCAAGACCTATTTAACAAAGTCTTCCTTTTATGTCTCACGAAGACATTTAGCTTGCAGACTGAATGATACGTAGTATAACTTACTAAAGCGACAATGTACGTTGATATTATATTATGTACTCCGTATTATATTTATATTTATAGAACTAGTTGAAGAACCCGCGACAACGCGGGTTATACTATTTGACTTCGTAAATTTTGCAATTCAAAATATAAACTTTTGTAACGCGGGTTAACACATTTGGATATTATAAGTTAACAATACAATTACATGAACAAATAATACATCAGTTGAAAAATTGATGAACTAATTGTAGGATAAAAAATAAAATATGAGAAGTTTCAAACAGTAACATTTCATTATGAATACACATACACTAACGGATTTAGCCATCATATAAGAGTATCCGTTAGTATCGAATGAATCAATACATGACAATATAAGAGTATCCGTTAGTATCGAATGAATCAATACATGACAACGACAATAATTTCCTGTAAATAGTACATAAACATAAATAATAAATAAACGTAAATCATTTATAGGACGTTCTTAGCCATTTAAGACAAAGTAAATAATTTACGATGCTTCAATCAATAAATTATAAGTCTCGGGTATAACCCATAGAAAAACTTTACAACTAAAATAGTACACACACAGAATTTTAGGCATACCCAATAACCCAAAGGGGCTTTTAATACTCATTCCGTTGGTGTTTACAATCCATTTAAACAATAAAAATATGACTATATACACCGATATAACCACTATGACTATAAAAAAAACCTCCAAAAAAGCCTATAACATATGCAACCGCTAATCAACTTCCGATGGCCAAATAATAATCACAATTTTGATCCAATTCATAATAGCGTCTTCCCTTTTTCTTTAATCCTATAGTCTCGTTCAAAATCTTTGTTTGTGTCATTAAAGACAAGCTTCTATTTGCATTCAGTTTCCACTTGTGAATGCCAGCTCCAACGTTTCCCTTCCACGATCTTCAAAACAGTGTCCCAATATCCTTTTGTATAACCAACCCCCAAATTATGTGGCAATCTTAGCATATACAGCTTGACTTAAATTGGTCGAATATCACATATTTGCAACTTTTTCATAAGCCTAAAAAACTTCATTCCATATCTGATCACCTTTAAGTTTATCAATCCTTCGATCTTCCTTTCAAGTTCCTGGTTAGCCCATTTTAACTCTTAATCCTTTTGCTCAAATATTGAGACAACTTCAATTTTTTATGGTCGGCGTAACTTATTGAGTCAATTACACCAAATTTGCCACCCATTAAAACTTATAAGCTTCCAAATTGTGAATGCAAATTCTTCCAGCCAGCTTACAGTAATATAATAAGCTTGATTTAACCAAGTGATGCATACCTTAATTCTTCTTTGACCCGATCAAGTCAAACTGTAAAACCACAAATTTTACTCCTCATACTGCAACAGTTCCATTATAATGCGAGAATCCATCTCCTGGTTCCAAAACGCAACCAACCATTACAAAACTCATGCCCCTATCGAATTCGAAATCAATCATTATAAGCCAAAAAAATAACAAAGGAGCTTAAAGTTAAAGAGAACTCCAATAAAAAAATAAAAAAAGAAATGGCCACAGTCAACACATTAAAAAAAAAACAATACATAAAGATAATTCCACATAAAAAATTTAGTAAAAAGAGTGGTTGAAAAGAGAGATAGCAATACATGTTAAAATAGGGAGACTAAGGATCTGTTGATATCATTAATCTATTTTAACTGTTTTCTAAATCTTTGATTTACATTGTTTTCAAACCACCAACCTCTTACATAAATCCTTTTATTGATTGCCAATTACTTGCTACTCCCAAAAGTTAACACAGTTATTTCTTTACAATTGTAAATTTCAATCTCTACATTCCATATAATTCTTCTATTAATACCCAAATCAATCCCATACAACACTTTGTAGGGACCAAGTGTTGTATAAATTCAATGACATGCAACATATCATCTCGACATCTCGTTGCATTACAAATGCCTATACTACAAACTACATATTGACTACTAATTTAAGTTTAAGTTAAAATAGCACATTATGCCATAGTAAAAATTAACTTCAAAATCCAATGATGTTCTATTACATATGTGTATCAATCGGCTAAGAGTACTGTAATATCTTTGTGCAAATATTCTTGAAACCGGTAATTCTAGATGATGCTTGGCATAGTAATGGTTATGCTTGTTGGCATTGGTCATTTTGGATAGAGTTTTGAAGATCCTTTTTAGTTGTTGTCTTCTATCTTGCAGGCATAGTTAAATATGAACTATATTTGTACATGTGATTGATTTTCATATTTTATATAATTGCATATCTTTCAAAATATATATATATATATATATATATATATATATATATATATATATATAAGTTTCTTAACAAATATCCCATTCAACTTCCAAATTATGGCAAGTGACATGTTTGACCCATCACCCAAACAAAGCAACCCATCTATTATGTCGATTCAAGACAAAAATTGGACTTACCGTATTTTTCAACTCATTCTCCCTTTTCATATGCCCCTCGCACCTGCAACAACAGAGACTCGTAAGGGTAAATGTGTAAATAACCAAATGAACATATAAATAAGAGTACAAAGAAAGTGAAATGCGGTCAACTTTACATTCTATAATCAATTCTGTGAAATAAGAACAGCTGACGATTTGGCCAACTCTTATACCAAAGTTTGAACTATTCAACTCTGAACGCATTATTATTTCAGATTAAAAGATAAATAAAAGCTGTAAAAGTAGTAACTGTTACCTCATGAAAAGTTGGATGTTTTCATCACATATTTGATCATATATATGTTCTTTGTAGCCAATTATTTAATTCTATATCAACATGAAGTTGTACATAATCAGTCACAGCAGAACAAACAACTTATGAAAATAGAAATCAGTCACCAACAAATTAAAATTCGCTCATTATGAAAAAGAAGAGATTGTTACCGATTGATATTGAAGATGATCATGGAATTTGAATTGGAATAAGATTAGCCTGTAATATACATAAAGATACGTCAAAATTGATTTCGATAGTGAATGAAACTAAGAAGATAAATTAGGAACGTAGATATGGCAATCGAAATATAAAAGATTTGATTCAAAAAGTAACTAAAAACATAAACTACCATTTGATTTTGTAATAGTACCTAGAATGCAAACCTAATTAATTGATGTCTTCCACTTAATCTAGCCTCAAACCTCAAACCTGAATCTGTGTGGAGAAATAGTTCAGTTCGCATGACCTAATTAATTGATGTCATGTTCTTGATCTAGCCTCTCTTCTTCAACGTATTGATTTGGAAAAAAAGATCATATGTACAGTAGTTAGAGCAAATTGATTTAGGGAGAGATTGATTTAGGGTTGCAAGGACGATGATCGAGTCGGCCGATCGATTTAGAGAGAGCAGATTGATTTAGGTTTTAACTTTCAATTAAGTCGGCCTATTTTTTATCCCATTTTTTAATTGATATATATTTTAGAAATATACTTGGGCGTTTATTTATTAAAAAAGTTATCAAATTACTACCTCCGTCTCAAAAATATAGTCCACTTTTCCTTTTTCGGACGTCTCAAATTAATTGTCCACATCCAAATATGGAAAGGAAATTTTGATCGTGATTACCAAATTACCCTTACTTCAAATTGTTATTACAAACTTTATAGAATGTGGTAATTAATTGCTTAAGGGTAAAACTGTCATTTTGCAAAAAGTAAGAAAGAGAAAGCAGTAATGATTGTACTTTTATTAAACTGCGTGTTTTTGGTCGGTGGACAATTATTTTGGGACGGAGGGAGTATTATTTTTTTATAGGGTGCTAAGTGTACTTATTTTAAACTAATTTAAGCCATTGATCTCTAATTGGAGAGGCTAATCAAGGGTTAAAATTTCTTAATGGTATCCTCTTTTAATTATATATAAAAGATAATATAACTGTCTAAAGCCACAATGTACGTTAATATTATATTATGTATTATATTTATATTTATAGAATGATACTGTCTAAAGCCACAATGTACTTATGGGGCAAATTTTAATGATTTTTTGACTTATTGTTTGTAAGATATTTAATTTTTAAAAATGTGAAGGAAAGTGAGTTTGTGACACGTGACGTATTCTTATTGATTCTTTCATTCTCACTAAATGTTGTTGCACTCATTTGAACCTCACCCTATATTTAAATAATTTAATGAAAGAACAAGTATGACCATGTCATTGAAGTACTCTAAAATACATATATGGATCGATTATTTCTTTTTTAACTTCTACAAAACATAATGAACCTTATCATATCGACAATGAGAACAATAATACTCTTTCAGGATTCATTTCACCTGTCAACCAACACATCTAATCTAATGTAATCTAATCTACCAATATCTATCAAAAACATCATATAAGGTAATACATCATTACAAGTTGCAAAATATTCAATATATCACTTCTAGATCTCAAATAAGAACATCTAATTTTATGTAAGTAGCTATATTATTATGGATCAAAAAATTCTCATACAAATTACAATCACACACTTCTACGTGTTTACAAATATTTGACAAATGTGAAGTAACTTCTGTATAGTAGATTTCTAAAGTATTAATCGTTACTCATATTTGTGTAATAGAGAATAATCAAATATTAATGAAACATACCTACTTTCACACGTTTTACTTCATTTCCAAAATTCTAACTCCTCTCACTAACTCACTCGGTGGCGAATCTAGGATAAAAGCTAAGGGGGGTCCATTTTCCTTTAGGCAAAAAAATTATTGAGTCATATGAGTTGGATATCGGGTCGGGTTCTAATCCTAATATTTTCATGAGTTCAGTCACTAAAAATATTTAGGACTGACTTGGAGTATTGGACCTAAATATGCATAGAAACAAGTAGTGTTCTATCTTAATACTTTGTAAGATTGTGCTTATTTTTTTCCTCCCAATTATAGTTTAAATGATTTTTCATAAGGAAAAACAAATATTAAAGCCATAATAAGTACGGATGATGAATAATTTACTTATACTCCAAATTCCAAATGTTTACCCAATACCGAATGAAAAATAAACTGGGCCCAATGTATAAATAGAACAGCCCATGTATTTAGTTTATTTATTTGCAAGCCCCATAGCCCAAAAACTTCATCTTCTCTTATTTGATTAGGTCAAAGAACTTTCCCCTACAAAAAACAGAGCTTGGAATACCATGTTTAGTTTGAAAAATCATTCAAGTTCAAAAGGTCCAGCTCACAAGGAGGGTCCATACCAATTTGCAAGGGGGATCCAAACTCATTTACAAGTATGTTCCATTTAAAATATGTATAAACTATTTAGTAATTAAATTTTTTTTCTAAGGGGGTCCAATGACCCATCTACTATGTGGGTAGATTCGCCTCTGACTCCATGCCATCACATACATCCCATGCCCTGCGCCCCTGCTATAGTATCCATTAGCCACATCCTCCTATCTAATATAGTCTTCCTTTGTCTGTTACTTTATCATGTACAAGTCGTATTTACTACGTACTATTTATTTTATACATTAACGTAGCAGGGTTGGATTAGTGGCTGAGTCCTTTGCCTCTGAACAAGAGGTCAGGGTTCGAATCTCATCCCCTGCAAAAGGCCGGAGGTCCAGCCTCTCTAACTTAGGGTAGGGTAAGTGTTGGTACATGTTTGTGTCTGTCAGTTGGTCTAGCTCGTAGTTTGTAATTAGAATTTGAGTTTCCTGATTCCTGCGACGTTGTGCGTAACGTCGCAGGTGCGACGTCAGGTATTGGGCCTGCGACGTAGTCAAACGTCGCATGGGCTTGGGCCTGCGACGTCGCATGTGACGTCGCAGGATCCAGTTTTAGTATAAAAACGTATTTTCGTTTTCAGTTTAGGGTGGACGAAACCCTAAACACCATTTGTCGAAATCTCAGTAATCTGATCGATTATAAATCAATATAATACGTTTCGTTTGATAATTATTGCGTATTGATTATTCGTGTGATTGTTTGATTAGTCAATTGTTGTTTCCGCCATCAATTGATTGACTCGGTTCGTATAGATCCAAGGTTTGGGACAAACAACTGGTATCAGAGCAGAAAGTGTTCGTTTTGGCGATTTGGATCGAGTTAGGGATAAAAGGACGTGATATTCATAGTGTTTTCGTGATTATTACGTTTGTTTTATGTTTTTACAGGTGTTCGATCAATATTACTGGGATTATTGAAGGTTTTCGTTGTTCGACATTCATGGTTTTCGTTTAGGGTTAAAATCTTCGTTTTTAGGGTTTGTGGCCGCCGCTCAACGCGTTTTGCGACGTTACCTGCGACCTCAGCTGCGACGTCGCTTGCGACGTTAGTGATTTTGACTTTAATTAGTCTCTGCGACGTTATCTGCGACGTCGTTATTTTGACCTTAAGTGGTCCTGCGACGCTGTGTTGCGACGTCTTGTTGCGACGTAGTGTGATTTTGCGACGTCCTCTGCGACGTCATCTGCGACGTGATACTTAACGTCGCTTACTTCTGATTCTTAATTGAATCCTTTGCTTTTTGCAACGTTACTCTCTCCGTCGCATAAATTTTCTGCGACGCTCCTCTCAACGTCGCTAGTTTCAGAGTGTTTGCAATTTTTGTAAGGAACTTAAAATGTCTGATAAAGAAAGTTTTCAAACCTTTAAAGAGATGATGAGACATAGCAATGATGTGGGTACCAGTAGTAAACCTCCTCTTTTTGGTGCTGATATGGATTATCTTTACTGGCGAACAAGATATGAACAATACATAGACTTTCATTGTCCGGAATTATGGGGACCGATTTTGGAAAGATATAATCATCCTGTCGCTGAGGGTACTCACCGACCAGTCCCACCTCCTAAAACCTTTAAGGCACTGACTCCGGATGAACGTAAAGAGTACTTAATTGAAAGAAAAGCACATTCCTCTATATGTATGTGCTTACTTCCTGATGTCTTAAGGTTATTTAAACATCATGAAACGACTTATGATCTCTTGAAAGCCATAGAAACCAGATGTGGTGGAAATGAAGATTACAAAGAAGCCAAGCTAGAGTTAGTCAAGAAACAATATGATCTGTTTGATATCCTGCCTGATGAGACATCACCAAGGTTGTTCACTCGATACTCACAGATAGTTAATGAGTTGAAGGAGGGTGGTTATACTCTGTCTGACAGTGAAGTTAACAAGAAACTCTTGGATTCCCTACCTAAAGAATGGGATATAAAGGTTCAATTTTTAAAAGAAGGTGGAGAGTTGGAAACTATGAAGTTGGATAGATTGATTGGGATTCTTCAAGCATACGCAATGGAGCTGAAGAAGAAAGAATGTAAGTCCGGGGGTTTTGTTCAAGATCCGTCACTTTATAGTGGAAAAGGGAATTCTACTGGGAAGAATTTTGGTAGCATTGCTTTCGTGTCTGATATCAACTCGTCATCTAGTTCAGCAGGAACTAATCCATCATTTTATTCAGCTGGAACTTCACAGGGTTCTCAAAACCAGCAAGTTGTCATAACACCGGCCATTGAGGAACAGGCTGCAATCTATACAGCCTTTCTTAGTTCTTACAAAGATTTGGTTTCACAACCAAACACTACTTTGGCACTAACTAAAGAGGATTACGGACAGCTGGACGATGATGATCTCAAACAGATGGATTTGAACTGGAGCATAGCTATGATCTCCAGGAGAGTGCAGAAATTCTTGCAAAGAACAGGACGCAAGAGTTTAGATGGAAATGGGAAATCAAGCTTTGGATTTGATAAGAGCAAGGTCCGATGTTACAACTGTCAGAATTTGGGACATTTTGCTCGTGAATGTGAGAAGCCAAAAATACCTCCTTCTGGTCTCACAAAGCCTGATCCTCCCAAGACTCCTCCAAAGGAGAAAGCTAAGGTTGGAGCAACGGATGCTCTTGTGGTATTTGAGCCTACAAACACTGATTGGAGTGCACAAGCTGAGCAATATCAGCTAGGTCTAATGGCTCACATCATTCCCGAGGTACAAAATGAACCTGAGGAACCTTTTAGTTGTATTTCTTGTATTACTTTGGATGCTTCTTTAAAACGCTGTCAAATAGATAATTTGGACTTGCGAGAAAAAGTTGTCAAATTAACTGATTCAAACAAGTTTCTAAAAGCTAATGAAATACTTTATGAAAAGGAAGTTGAGACTCATAAATTTGATACAGAGAAATATAAAGCTAAAGTTTTCAGTCAACAAGATGCCATTAAAAGCTATTTAACAGAAATTGAGTTGTTAAATAAAGAGCTTTCTGAGTTAAAATCTGAGTCTCACAATTTCAAAAAGGGAGTCACAAGTTTTGCAAATTCTCATAAAATCTTTGATGAAATCGTTGACAAGCCAAGGCCAATAGGTAAAGCGGGAATTGGATATCCACCTCCCACTAACTATTATCCTAAGCCTGTTAAGGAAGGAACCAAAGAACTTTTCGCTGACTACTCCTCTTGGTCAGCTACTAATAATAAAGAAGCTAAGCCAAAGCGGGAGGCAAAGGAGAAAACTAAACGGTCAGAGTATCCTTTGCCTATTTTTGTTAAGTCTGAGAATTCACCTCCTGTTAGTAATGTGGAGGTCGTTGAGGTAGAGGATATAACTGAACAGGAATATCCTGAGCTTAAAAAGGTTGATGTAAAAGTTGAAAACGTTATTTTGAAAAATGAACCCGTCATCCAGGTTCAAAACAAAAGGCTTAAAGAAAAGGTTTTGGAAGAAAAGTCTTCATTAAAATCATATTACCCTGTGAAAATTTTGAAGAGAAATGGAAAAGAAAATTCTTCAACTAACAAACCATCGACTTCAAACCATCAACCGAAGCAAGCACCTTCTACAACTTGCTCACACCAGTGTTCATGTTCTAGAAGTGCTGATTTTAAACGATCTGAATCAGTTAGTCCTCATCCTCAACCATTTGTTGAGCATCGTTCTTGTTTCTACTGTAAGAAACAAGGACATTTGATCCGTGACTGTCCCAAGCTGTCAAATCAGCGCTATGGGAGAGAGATGCCTAGGACATCTGTTTATAGAAATTCTTTTTCGAGATCTCCACCTAGGCGTTACTCAAACTCTCCCAAGCCTGTTTTGAAGCCAAGTAATGTTGAGCGAAAACCTTTGCCAATTCAAAAGCCCAACATTACTTCTAATACCAATTCCGAACCTTCTAAAGTTTGGAAACGAAAAGAGTCTGATGTTGACTCTTCAGTCGTCAACAATAACACATCAGATAAAAATTCTAATTTGTTTAAAGATAAAGTCCTATCTGACGTGCTTATTGTTGATGACCACGGTAGACCTAAGTCTGTAAAGGCTTGGGTCACCGTTTCTCACTAATCTCCTTTCGTTTGTGTGTTGCAACAGTCAGAATGTGTTAAAGATAGTGAATGGTATTTGGATAGCGGCTGCTCGCGACATATGACCGGCGATGTATCTCTTCTTGTGGATATTAAACCATACGCAGGAGGATATGTTGCCTTTGCTGGAGATACTGGAGGAACCATTTCTGGAAGAGGAACGCTAACTAACGGCAATGTTAGTTTTGAAAATGTGAACTACGTGGAACAGCTTACGCACAACTTGCTAAGTGTTTCACAGGTCTGTGATAAGGATTATACCACTGTGTTCACAAAGACAGAGTGCGTGATACTGAAGCCTGGGTATGTCATTCCGGAAGAATGGGTGTTACTGAGAGCACCAAGAAAGAATGACACATACATTCTGAACATGAGAACTGTTGAGACTACGAATGAATATACGTGTCTCCTATCTAAGGCTTCTGAAAAGGATTCAATGCTTTGGCACAGACGAATGGGACACATTCATTTCCGAAAAATGAATTTCTTGACTAAAAATGATCTAGTGCTAGGAGTTCCAAAACAGTCATTCGCTCTAAAGGATGATTGTGTCTCTTGTCACAAAGGGAAGCTACGTAAGAAGTCCCATAAGTCTAAGCAGGTGAATTCCATTGATGCACCGTTGGAGTTACTTCATATGGATATGTTTGGGCCAATTTCTACAAGGAGTATTGGCGGAAAATCGTACTGTCTGGTAATTACTGATGATTACTCACGATTTTCCTGGGTGTATTTTCTTGCTACTAAGGATGAAGCTGCGGATATCTTAGTATATCTGTTTGATAAGCTAGCAAATTTTAGTGGAATTAGTATTAAGAGACTGCGAAGCGATAATGGAACTGAATTCAGAAATTCAACTCTCGAGATGTACTGTGCTTCAAAAGGAATAGAGCATCAATTTAGTGCTCCAAGGATTCCACAACAGAATGGAGTTGCCGAAAGAAAGAACAGAACGATCATCGAGACTGCCAGAACAATGTTAGCTGATTCTAAGTTGCCGATAATTTTCTGGGCTGAAGCTGTTAACACGGCCTGTTATGTTCTGAATCGGGTTCTTACGGTCAAGAAAAGAAATAAGACTTGTTATGAGTTGTTCAATAACCGTAAGCCAAATCTGCAGTTTCTAGAACCTTTTGGGTGTCCCTGTTTAATCATGATTACGAAGGATAAGATCTCTAAGTTTGGTGAAAAGACTACCGAAGGTATCTTCCTTGGATTTCTGTCAATTCACCAAATAAACGAGTCTTTAACAAGTCGACCAACAGGATTGAGGAACATTTTGAAGTGCAGTGTTTACGCTACACGGATCCTCCTCAAGGGACAGGTCCAGAATGGTTTTTCAACTATGAAAAGGTGTTTGATTCTTTTAATCTTCCAGAAGATGATATAGAGGATGAGTTGGTAACACTGTTACATGGAATTAGTCTGTCTCAAGAGACTCCTGATTCTTCCGTTCAACCATTGGATCCAAACTCTAAATCGGCATCAACCCAACCATCTACTCCCACACCAACATCAAGTACAACACCTGTTAATAAACCATCTGACCCATCTCCCAATGCAACACCCGCACCTCCACCAACCAATCCCACATCTTCACAAACAACACCCACACAACCACAAACAACAACCAAATCACCACCACCTACACCTACACCATCTCCTACTCCACCGTCACAGGCTGCTTCTTCTAAAACAGTTTATAACTACACAAAGGAGCTTCCATATGATCCAAACTTGCCTCCTTTAGAGGAACCTCAAGAAGAAGATGAAGTGGAAGAAACAATGGCCTACTCTCACTTATTCACTCCTGAAGATGAAGGAGAAGAAGAAGAGTTAGTCTTTCCTGAGTCTGCTACTACTCCCGAAACTGAGGGAGATTTAAACAATCTGGGTGTGGATCTTGTGCCATCCGCCATACCAGAAACTCGTATACATAAAGATCACCCCATTGATAACATTATTGGTGATCCTCATGCATCTGTTCAAACACGACAACAAGCAAAGCAGACTTCAGCTCAGCAGCTTTTGGGACTTATAGCTCATATTGATTCATGTCACTTGTCTCAAATTGAACCTAAAAGGGTTGAACAAGCCTTAAAGGATCCATCTTGGGTCGAGGCTATGCAGGAGGAACTACAGCAAATAAACAAGATGAATGTTTGGGAAATTGTTCCTCTACCCAAGGGTGCTCACTTGACGGGTACTCGTTGGGTTTACCGTAACAAAATGGATGATCGTGGGGCGATTATTCGAAATAAAGCCCGTCTGGTAGTTCAAGGATATAGTCAACTAGAGGGTATTGACTATGACGAAGTTTTCGCTCCTGTAGCCCGTTTGGAATCAAATCGAATTTTTCTAGCTTATGCTTCTTTTAAAGGATTCCGTGTGTATCAACTTGATGTAAAGTGTGCTTTTCTATATGGAGATGTCGATGCAGTGATTTATGTGTGTCAGCCTCCTGGTTTTGAAGACCCAAAGCATCCTAATTATGTTTGCAAGCTGAAGAAAGCTTTGTATGGTCTTCATCAATCTCCTCGACTTTGGTATGAACGACTAGCCAAGTATCTGCTGAAGAATGGTTTTGATAGAGGTCAGATTGATAGCACGCTTTTCATCAAACGGGAAGGAGCGGATTTATTACTAGTGCAGGTCTATGTGGACGACATAATTTTTGGATCAACTAATGATCAGTTGTGCAAGGATTTTGAAAGACTGATGAAAGCTGAGTTTGAAATGAGTGCTATGGGGGAACTCACATTCTTTCTGGGACTACAGGTCGAGCAATCTAACAATGGAATTTATATACACCAGTCAAAATATGTCACTGACATGTTGAAGCGGTATGATTTGCTCGATTGTAAACACTATGGCACTCCAATTGAAGTGAGACACAATCTTGGACCTAATGAGGACGACGAAGATTGCAAGGAGAAAGACTATCGCACTATGATAGGCTCTCTTATGTACCTGACCGCCTCAAGACCAGATATAGTGTTTGCCGTTTCACTCTGCTCTCGATTTCAAGCAAATCCGAAGGTGTCTCATATGAAGGCAGTAAAACGCATTTTTGGATATCTTGCTTTTAGGCCATCTCTGGGTCTATGGTATTCAAACGAGAAAAACTTCGAGTTAACTGCCTATTCGGATTCGGATCTTGGTGGCTGCAAGGTAGATATGAAGTCAACTACTGGAGGATGTCAGTTCCTTGGATCGCGCTTAGTTTCTTGGCAGTGCAAAAAGCAGACTGCGGTTGCTATTTCCACAGCTGAGGCCGAGTATGTTGCTGCTGCAAGTTGCTGTTCTCAAGTTCTTTGGATTCAGCACCAGCTACGCGATTACGGGTTTAATCTCTCTATGACTCCTATTTACATTGATAATACAGCTGCTATATCTATAACACACAATCCCGTACAGCACTCTAAGACCAAACATATTGAACTTAGGTTCCACTTCATACGGGATTGCTTTGAGAAACACCTTATAGATGTCGTACATATAGAAACCCTTAAGCAGTGTGCGGACCTTTTCACAAAAGCCTTTTTGCGATCACGTTTTATTGAACTGGTCAATCTAATAGGTTTAAGGTTCTTTCAGTCAAAGAATTGATTTGTGACTTGGATTTTTTTTTAAGTTTTTAAATTCATTCAAATTCATTTTTAAAAAAAATCGCAATAGCCACTCTTTATACTCTTAAGTATCAAAGAAAAAGCGAGGTTGCAACATTTTTAAAATAGACGTTGAAGTTGTGTCTGTAAACAACTTGGGATATGATAGTACATCGGGTGACATGCACAAAATGGAATTTTAAGTTTTATCTTGGATGTGTCAGTAGGTTTATATGACACACTTAATACAGTTTCTATCTAAATTGTCTTCATTACACGATGTATTGGTAGGCATGATACACACCGGTTTGTGAGTGAGTAAGAAGTAATATTAAAACTTGTCTATTACTTTGTGAAAAATGTTATATGATGTATGACATATGTCTTAATTGATAAATGGAAGTACTGCCATACACTGTCATAATTATGAAATGTAAAATTGGCATATAGTAATAATATGATTATTCGCCTAACTAGCGGTGACTATTGTTGTACTCACGTACAGACCTGAATCCATTAGTTATGCAAATAGTCTCAAACTTGTTATGTTCATACTAAGGGATCCTCTGTTGTACTATGTACAGAACTGGAGCCACTAGTATCTTCATAGTCGGTTTGATGTATGCCTAAATTTAAATATCAAGTGTATGTTATGAGAAAGCCGAGATAAACTTGGTCTTGTAATCTCTACCTTGTGTGAATATGCAGTGTTTTGTTTTACTAAAGTTTATTAGTATATCATATAATAGGTTTCTCAAAATTAATATTCAAACTAACAATAAAAGTTAGCTCACAAATACGAATGTAATATGTTTAGGTGGATAAACAATACCAATAATCGTCTTGAAATAATTTTTATAAAAGGTGTTTTAAATGTGCCACGTAAATTTAAAGTGGACAAATATACTGATGATCGAAATAACACTTACTATTCCTAATAATTGCATGTTATTCCGATATGATCCCTAATCAGACAAAACAACTCCGTCACCAAAAATAGAGTGTTAGTAATTTTACTTTTCGTGATATTAAAGAAAATACCAAAAAGAATTTTTAGTTTAGTTATTTCATTTTATGCTAAGTTATTTTTCCTAAGTCACAAGTCATTTGGATATTATTTGCAAAAATAACGAGTAAACGTTTTTGAAAAAATTCAAAATCGCCTCAAATCACATCCCAACTGCTTTATGCGACGTCCCTCTCGCCGTCGCATGCGACGTCCCAGCCTACGTCGCACATAGGGTTAGACTATATATAGTCTTAACCGCGACGTAACGTGTCACACTATTCACTGTTCACTTGCGACGTAGCCTGCGACGTACCATTTGGCGATTTGCGACGTAGCATTTTTTCGAGCATCTTTGTGATTTGTAGCCGTTTTCATTCAGATTCATTCACGTACTTTTGATCTACTCGTTATTCCGCACACTTAGGTACCAATCTAACCTATTCTTACCGTGTAATTATGCGATAATTGCTATGTATGTATTACGGTTTAAAGGGTTTCGGGTTTTGGGATAAATTCGATGGTGTATTGTATGAATTACGTGTTATAAATTATATTTTCGTGATCACCATCGTAAGCCGTACCTTTTCGTGCGTTTGATTTTGAAAACCCCTAAAGTTGAGGGTTAGGTTTTCTGGGTTGGGGACGAGTGTTCGTCGGTGCGACGTACGCTGCGACGTCGTGGCCTACGTCGCTTTGCTTAATTATTATTAATGGTCTACGTCGCCCTTCCCTACGTCGCCCTTTATCGCGACGTCCTACGCGACGTCCCTCACTACGTCGCTATTTTTATTAATGTGATTAAATTCACAATAAATTGCAAAATGTGACGTCCCTCTTGACGTCGCTCGAATTTTCTGCGACGTCAAGTGTTACGTCGCTCTACAATTTATTCTGATTTCTGGCGCCGTACATCTCTACGTCGCTATGTGTTATGCGACGTCATTACCTACGTCGCTACTTTCAGGAAGTTTGTATAACTTTTTCTAATCTATTTCGAGTTGCAAACTGTTTCCGTTTTGCAGATATGGCTCTTGTGTTCGAAGCACGTCACAATACTGCTGCTTATCTTGATGATACTTCAGATAAGGCTGCACCGTATCGCCCAATGATAGCATTTTTGAGACGTTCGAGGGTATTTCATGCGATCTCCGACAATACAGTGGTTTTTGGGAATTTGATAAACCCATTTTGGAGAAACGTTGTTGTTGTTACTGACAACAATGTTCGCCGATTGGTCTCTACAGTTCTTGGTACAGAGATCACGATTACAGAACAGAGTATTCGGGAACTTCTACAGCTGAACGATCAACCGAATATGCCAGTCAGCTTCGATCCAAATTTTGTTGCAGGGGCTATGCAGAGAATTGGATATCCTGGGATTCCCATTGATCAGTATCGGAAAGCAAATCTTACGCGTGTTTGGAGATATCTGATGCATGTGATAATTGTTTGTTTGGGAAATCGTAAGGCTGGTACAGATGGGATGAGCAGGAGTTTGGCTTCTGCTATGTTAGCTTTGGTCTATAACAAGCCTTTCAATTTCTCTGGTTTTCTATTCAAGGCTATGGTCGACAATGCAAACGCCGGGGATCAGAAATGGGTATTATATCCGAGGTTTATTCAGTTGCACATCAATCGTCATCATCCAGATCTTCAGGCACAGGGTGATATTGATCAGCGACTAAAGATCTCACCGATGATGAATCGGATCTTTACCATTTGTGCATGTTATGAAAGAGGGGTTCAGGCGCCACCAGATGTTGCCTTGTTTGGTCATATTGTTGATGAGAATTACGTGCCGCCCCCGGAACCTCAGTATATGGACATTCCAGCACCACAGCAACCGCTTGTGAACATTCCTGTTCAAGCTGTGGGGGAGCATGTGGATGCTCTTTTGGAGAATATTGAGCAATTTGGACATGTTGATTCGGATGATTCAGCTTCTCACCATACAGTCGAAGGATCTGATTCTGAAGAAACTCCAGTTCAACATCCTGATGATGGCGGGCCAACGCCTTCGGATTCTGATGGTGCGGTCCCGCACCCGTCTCAGATGGAAACAATTCGACTTCAGTTTTCTCAGAGGTACAAAAGAATTAAGCGTCGTTTGAAACAGGGACGTGTGTATGTTCCAAAGAATACTGGCAAACGTATTCGAGACGGTGATGATCCTGAGGATGTAGACTTTGAGCCTCGTCGTCGTCGTTCTCGTCAATCTACTTCTTCAAGAGCTCCAGTCAACCAGTCGCCGCAAGATGATTTTGCGATTGAACCGACTCCAGCGTTCATGAAAAGGATGATGGATGATATCTTGCGGATGCAGCAACGGATGACAGCTCAAGATGAAAAGATTGCTGAGCAAGCTGTGCTGATTGAGGTTCAAGCTAAGGAGCTTGAGGAAACGAAGTTTAGGGTTAATGTTTTGGAAGGCAGGTTACTTGCCTCGGGGGAGTCTGGCTCTGGGATACCCACTTTAGAGTCACGTGAACCTGCGTCTGTAAATCCCAACCCTGTACTTGAAAATGTTAATGAAAATATTTCTGTTTTGGATTACTTTTGTGTTGATGATATTCCAGGGCAACCGAGACCGCTGGCTGTTGACTATTCATTTGCTGACTTATCGTTTATTCAGAGAATGGCCAGTGGAGTTGGCTCTGAGGAAGAAACGGAGAATGTTTTTGAGATGAATGATGATGTTTCGATTGAAGAGGAACATTTGAATTCAGATGAAACGTATGATGATGCACAATCTGGGGAAGCTTACTGTAACATCCCAAAAACTAAAAGTAATATTGTGAATAAAGTAATATTAAACACCCCAATATTTGAGGTATTATTTTAGTGTATCCAGAATTATACATCTTTTGAATTAATATTAACTAAATAATAAGATATAATAGAAAACGTATGTCGGTTTTAAAGTTCCAGACAATGATAACCACGGGGAATAAAATTAAAACATATGTATATCTAATATATACATGTATGTACGTATGATGGATGGAAAAACACAGAAGCTTCACGAATTAAAAAGAAAACACGCAGGAACCTTAAACCCTAACTTGAAATCGAATCAAACCATGAAATTGAAGCCTGAAAACAAGAATTCATCTATGATAAATCAATTCTTCATATAAGGTAATCTTCTTTCTTGAATCTTTTAATCTAGAAAATGGGTTTTTCAATATGTTTAAAGAATTGATGAATTCTAATACGAAATTAAGCATGAATTAGTTGAATTGATGATATATAAGCTTTCTAGTGATTGTGGAATCATCAAAAAGGAATTAAATTGAAGAATCAAAGAGGGTGTTCTTGGGGTTTTGATGGGTTTTGAAGAATTAGTGATTTTAATCCAAAATTTGGGCTTGTATGAGTTTAAATTGTTGTTAATTAGTGTTATAAAGGGTATTGGTAACACTAATTCAACCTAAAAATGGATGACTTGAATTGTGTATCTAGTGATTAAAATGAGTATTGTGTAGATGATAATGAATTGGTGTTAATACACCTTAATTGGTGTTTAAAAAGGGTATTGAAATATGATTAAAGGATATTGATGTATTGGATCAAAAGATTAAGCAAGAGGAGTGAATAATGATTATAAGAATGATTTTGATCAAGTAGTAATATGAATTCATGAGGTTAATATGGTTTTTATAACCATGGAATTTGTTTATAAGAAATCTTGAATTTAAGATAAGAAGTAATCATTGAAATAATTATGCAAGTAACGAAATTATGAAATAAAGATGGTTATATTATGAGATATCATATGTAATATGATCAATCCAAGATGGGTGATGGATTGATAATGTTGATGTATTGATTATTATGAATTCTAGTTATTAAATGTGTTATTGTATCTATGTATTATATGCTAGGTGATCAAGAATGATGGATTTGCTATTTTAGAGAAAAATCATGTGGTTGCTTAAAAGGACAAAGGTGAGTGATACGAGAACTATTTGAATAATGATTGTATGTTCCGGATTGCTTACAAGCAAAAGGTCAATACAATCGTTTGGAATATTATTTGTCTCTTCTAGTTGTTCTTATTGTTTGTTTCTTACAATTGTATCTTATGTGTGTTTCTATATTGTATCATGTTGTGTATCTTAAGAAATATTGGTGGTTGACCATAGTTGTTGATTGTTGTTAGTAATTGAGTTACTTGGAAATAGTATAGTATTATGTGGACTATTGAATTATGTGGATTATGTGAAATTGTAGGATTATGTGAATTGGGAGAATTATGTGTATTAGGAGAATTATGTGAATTAAGATGATTAGGGGAATTATGTGGAATATATGGATTTAGTATTGTAGAGATTGCTTATTATGAAATAGATGAATATCACGAAATAAGTGCTTGGCACTACTTGGTATCTATTAAGCTTGGTATCCATATGGGATTGGTGCCATGCTTACTTGTATCTATTGGATCATGGGTCCATACGAAATATTGTCGAATCTTTATTGTTGTTTAATAGTTTCTATTTAAAAGAAATAAGTAGTTATTGATAAATTGTATCTTGTTGGTGAATTATTTATTTAGTTGCTTGTATACTCACTAAGCTCTACGCTTACTCGTATCAGTTGTTTTATGTTGTAGGTATTTGATTTTGTTGAACCAATTGGATGAAAGGATTCAAGAAGGTAGCGTGGATAGAAACTTGTAATGTTATTAGACAAGTTTCTTATTCTATTGAATTATCGTTTTGTATTACCATTGTATAAATCGCCCAAATTATTATGATTTTGATAAAAGGTGTCATCATTGTATGGAGTCGAATTTGTAAACATTTAACTTTAGTATTTAGATGGGACCAAATGTGATGGAATGATATTCCTAAGCATTATGAATTTATAAATTTGAAATATGCAAGTATTCTATAAAAAAAAAAAAAAAATCTATTGAAATATGGGCGTTTCACTTACGATGGTGCACCGATTATAGAATCTGATTCAAGTGAAGATGAGACGCCTGCTAAATCTCAACATGGAGAATCAAGTTCTGCTGCAACTCTAGCTCCAGAGACACAGGCACCGGACTCAGCAGCTCCTGAAACTGAATCTTCTGATGTTCCTAAGAAGAAATTAACTGCTGAAGAAAAGAGAGAAAGAAATAAGCAATGGTGGCCTAAGGGACGCAATCCAGTTCTTATTCCAGTTAAATGTCAAGTTTATCGAGTTAGTCGAAATTATACTGGAGTTATCAGAAGCTGGAAATGTCAGAGAAATTTGTTTATGATAAAGAGAAGAGATGGAGTTCAGTACTTCAGAATGCGTTTTGATAGATTGAGCACGTTGCCGAAAGGAGAAATAAATCGTTTAGCTCAATTGAATCTGATCAATCCGTTCGAAAATGATTATGCTGAGTTTATTCAGAGAAATTTACGTCGGGAAGTGTTATCGAAGACATATTCTAAATTGAAACCGACGTTGGGCACTCGGTATACGTGGAAAAAGAAGATTGATCCAGTCACCAAGAAGCCTATGGTTAAAGTTCACTATCCGCCTGCTAAATGTTTGACTGAGATACCTCTGGAACCAGTTCCTTATTATTTTCTGAGAAGACTTGTAAAATGGGAACTTGATTCACAAACTGGTGAAGCGGTTATTACTTTCGTTCCAGATTCTGAACCGTGGCCAGAAGTTGGAGGTATATGGAATTTAAAGCAAGCAACGTTTAGAATATATGATCCGATGAGTTTGATTAATCTTCATGAAAAAGATTTGAGAAAACTCTACGACAATCGGATTCGGGTCGGTGGAAAGAATGAATTCAATAAATGTTTAGCCGAACAGTTTCATAATGTGGTTACAGTTTGTGTGGCTAATGGAATTCACGCCGACGGTCAATTTCCTGCGGGCTGGGTTTAAAGAAGATTTTTGAAGACCAAGCTGAAGACACGGGGGAGTTTGTTGGTACATGTTTGTGTCTGTCAGTTGGTCTAGCTCGTAGTTTGTAATTAGAATTTGAGTTTCCTGATTCCTGCGACGTTGTGCGTAACGTCGCAGGTGCGACGTCAGGTATTGGGCCTGCGACGTAGTCAAACGTCGCATGGGCTTGGGCCTGCGACGTCGCATGTGACGTCGCAGGATCCAGTTTTAGTATAAAAACGTATTTTCGTTTTCAGTTTAGGGTGGACGAAACCCTAAACACCATTTGTCGAAATCTCAGTAATCTGATCGATTATAAATCAATATAATACGTTTCGTTTGATAATTATTGCGTATTGATTATTCGTGTGATTGTTTGATTAGTCAATTGTTGTTTCCGCCATCAATTGATTGACTCGGTTCGTATAGATCCAAGGTTTGGGACAAACAGTAAGGTTGTCGATCTACATCTTAACCTCCCCATACACTGTCCTAGACGGTATTGAGCCCTAACCCGCGGAAGGCGGTATGGGATGTTACTTTACTTTACTTTTTTATTTATTTTATACATTATGTATAATGTAAACGGTACTCCGTATAACAAATAATTTTGTCTGCAGCTACACACACAAATTTCAAAAGCATTTACCACAAAGATCTTTGGCAGTGCAAATGAATTAGGGAGTAATAGCGTTATGTACATGCAGTAATGCATGTTGCACAAACTTCAAAAGCATTAACTACAAAAATATTTTATCCAACACCATATATTATTGACTAATTCAAATAAGTTAGTTTTTCTATACAACTTTGACACTAAATTTTCATATGATAAAAAAGACAGACATTAACTTAATTATTGATGACATTTCAAACTTAGAGAACCAATACACAAAAAATTAGAGGATGCATGCGCCTGGCCGGTTCAAGCTTTGTTGATTGTCATAAGAATACATGCATGTTCTACCAGAACAAAATTACATATTACAAAAATAAGAGATATCGTTGATTTTACATTACATGTATTATATTTCCAAGAGTTTTGCCGATCATACATACAATATACTGTAATAAATAGACACTCATTTGCTCCAAAATACATGCACAAGGAATCTATGATATCATCATATTTGTTCATGACACTACAACACATCTTTCTTAATCACGTTGTACGTATCTCTCTCTACCACCTGCCACCATCATCACTACCTTCTAAAGTTGAATAATAAGGATAATAGACTCCCCGAAGTTTGTCTATAGCAAAGCATACAAATCATTGCTTCAAGCCTTCGACACCTTGATCAATACAAGCAGCATGCACCAAGTTCCACCTCACGCCTTGACTCTAGCTCATTACTCAATCTAGCTAGCTTAAGGTGACCGCCTGACCACTAAGAAATAGAAGAACTAAAAATACAAAATGAATTAAATAACATGTAACACCCCCAAATTTAACAGTTTGCGGAAGCGATGTTTTGGGTGTTACTAATCAATAATCACAAGCACAAAGGATACAGTGAACGACTCTAAATGAGACGTTCGAAAAGTTATTACATTAATACATAAGTAGTTTCAAAATACAAGCTCGAGTTCAAGTAAATTCCTAGAGATTCTAATACATAACAACTAGTACAAAAGTAATGTAATAAAATCTCCAAGCTTGTAAATGCATGCGACTCGAGCTAAGAAAGCTTATCCTGCTGGGCATCCCTACTGATGCTGTGTACCTGAGAAGCATTACTAAAACGGTCAACCAAAAAGGTTGGTGAATCTCACAGGTTTGTAAGTAAGTAAACAGTTTGAACACACAAGTAGTATTTGTAAATCATAGCCAGCCAGTAAGTAACGATCACAGGTTATGCTCATCGTTAACATAAGTTTTAATAAGTGGTGGTCGCAGGACATGCAGACCGTTTGATACAATTGCCATGAGCCACCATAGTTGAAGCTTAACGTACAATAAATATAGGTACCCCCTCATGAATGTAATCCAAAACATTCATACGGAACGAGTAAGAAACGCCCGTTTCTACAGGAACGGTTCGTGGTAGTGCTTGCTACCCCGGGCGGGGATTGTCAGTCCCATATGGATCCATATACTAAAACTCGCGCTTATCACATAACTAACAACTATGGTTCAGGAGGATTTCATTGGATTAGTCGTAAACTCATGCAGTTGGCGTATTCGTAATCTCATACAGTAAGTAAATCATGGCAGCAAGTAAGTTTTGTGTGTTCATGTAAAACAGTAATGCATCTCACCCCTGAGTAAAAACAGTAAAGTAGGGGCTGTAAGACTCACCTGAGTCTGGCAGACAATGCGGTAAGTAAGCAAGTAGTATCCCGAACTAGCAACCCTTAGCGTCCTAATACGCATAAGGTTTAGTAAGTAAATGGAATACTTGTAAAGTATCCATGCTAGTTGTTCCCAAACTAGTTAATGTCCATTAGTTTGTTTGTAAGTTTGTAATCGTTTGTAAATCGTAGTTTGTATAAAAGTTGTACGGTCCGTTTGTTATCGGTGTATAATAATAATTCCATCCATTATTATTATGTATTCATAGTAGTTGTACAGTTGTAAAGTATACTCGTGTGATCGTTTGTTTGTATTACAACATGTATCGTTTGTGTAAGTTCCAATGGGCTTAAACCCCAAAGGGTACGAGTGAAACCTCGTAAGTATTCGAGTGTATGTTCGTATCAGTTAACGTGTAATCCAGCACGTAACTAGTGAGTGAACTTGTAAGTTCGTATCGAATGTAATCCCGTGTAATGTACAAGTGTAAGTTCGTTGGAGTGTAATCTCCTAAGTATTTCCGAGTGAAATCTCGTACGCGTTGTGTGAGTGAAATCTCACGTTAAGTTTAGTATAGTCTTGTACATATTCAAGTATCATTGTATACTTTCGAAAGTATAGTATTTTCAGGTATAAGTAACGCCGAGTAAAGTACGTTTACGTTTTAAGTATATTCTATACTTGTATAAAATGTAAGTGTCAAACAGCCTGTTTTAGCGACACTTGTATGCGTCACTTATGTGTGGTATGCGGCACTTAAGTAGTGTCGGTATTCAGTGTCTGTGTAACAATGTATGCGGCACTTAAGTAGTGTCGGTATTCAGATAGTGCGTCACTAAGTAAGTGACGTTAGTAAGTATTGTTTTTCATCAGTGCGTCACTATGATAGTGACGGTATTCAGTGTCGTGTTCAAACAGTGCATCACTAATAAAGTGACGGTATAAGTGAGTAATTTGATATCGGGGCGACACTCGACAAGTGTCGGTATAAGCATTTATGCGTCACTGATGTAGTGACGGTATGAGGGTGAGTGACGTCATCAGTAGTAACCGGACGTCATTCGTTTCTACTGAAAGTTATAAGTTTTTACCAATGATAGCGACACTAGAGAAGTGTCGCAGTGTTTCTGCTGATGATAGCGGCACTTATGAAGTGTCGCCTTGTTTCGACCGAAGGTTATATGTTTGAGTCACTAAGGCGAAATGTCGTATGTTACTACTGAAAGTTATATGATAGCGACACTTATGAAGTGTCGTACCGTTTCTGCCGAATCTTATATGGTAGCGTCACTATGGAGTGTCGTGTTGTTTCTGCCGAAGGTGTTATGATTGCGTCACTAGTGAAGTGACGGTATAGTGTTTTAGCGGCACTAATGAAGTGTCGCGTATAGACGGTTCGTGACCTATGCGTCACTCAGACGTAGTGACGCATAACTGGCGTGAGCCATGCGACACTAGCGTCTGGCCAGTTTTTGATTCGTGTCGAAAACGTATTTAGCGAGTTCCGTTCAAGATGAAACTTTTACACAAGTTATATTATGTTATGTAGAGTTCATAAAAATTGTTGGATGTCGTTTTTAATGTTTGTAGTGTCGTTTTATTTAAAATGACCAAAACCGACATTTTCGTAAAAGTGTTCAAAAACGAGTTTAAATTACATATTTGGACATCATTTAGCTAGGGGAACAATAATCTAGCAAAATAAAAGTAATCGGAAAAGTTTCGGGTCGCCGGAAAACTTACAAAGTCGTCGAAACGAAAATCCGAAAAGATGAGTTTGTAGCCCTCGTTCTCGTGATCACTTTTCTCCAAAACGAACCTAGCTTCCGAGGTGTTTTAGTGGTGTTTTAATGGGGGTTCTAGAGAGAGAGATGAGAGAGCCGATTGAGAGAGAGAGAGAAGAGAGAATGATTGAGTGAGGGTGTTGTGTTTGTGTGTTGAAATGGGAAAAGAGGTGAGGGGGGTGGTGTCCCCTTACCTTGGCCGGTTGGGTGGGGCCACCATGGAGTGGTCTCACCAAGTTTTGCTTCCTCGCGTTTGCGCTCCGTGCGGTGTTCGTTTCCCCGGTCGTTTAAACGTAAAAATCATTTTATACGCGATTAAATATACGTTTAAAAAAATACGAAATAATATCCGATTATTAAGTTGAAGTATTTTAATAAAATACTTTGTTTTCAAGTTATAAAAACATAACTTAGTTTTGTTTTGTCGGTTGGTCGAGTTTTCGGAGAGTTCGGTGACGTTTTAATTAAAACGTACGTTTTCCGTTATATTATAAACATAATATAAAATAATAGTCAAGGTAATTAAATAATTTCACATTATTTAATAAGTGTTTTACTAATGTCCGCAAGTTTGTACGTTTGTTGTTTTATACGATATGTACGAATCGTATACGCGTATATATATATATTCCATCCATATATATATAATAAGTAATTAACGTATATAATCCTATTTCATATTATATACAAGTAGTAAACACGTAATTAGGAAAATTTTAAATTGGTCCTAATTTTGGGGTTGTTACATTCTCCCCTTGTTAATAAAATTTCGTCCCGAAATTTGTTCGAAGTAGTAATCGGTAGTTCGTTATTCGTCAGGTGACTACGATGCGTACTAGTAGCCTACAGTAGTAGGGTATATCCTACAGTGTTTGAAATCAAGTAGTTGTCAGGCGGTAACGTACCCTAATTTTTGTTGCCTGGAGGTAGTGGGCATTGGGCCTTGAGATGGCCAGCACTCCCACAGTTGAAGCAGAGTTTCTCTTTAGGAGGGTTCGTACTTTTAGGGTATGATTTGCAGCGACCGGTGGGTGTGGTACACGGTCCTCCATGATGTCGAGTGCATCGAGCACAGTAAGGTTTATTTCCCAAGTAAACTTTCACCCTTTTTGCTGGAGGTGGCGTACAGTCAGTGTCGGTATCCTCTTCAGTAGGAGTACTTTGGAAAGTTGGTGGTGGAGTAGGGTTTTCTAAAGCTATCAAACGTAGCTCGTACTCACGCATACGTATGTCATTTTGGAAAGCAATTCGTCGTAGGTCATCAATGTCTTCCCGTGCTTCAGTCAGTTGTTTTCGCAGCGATTCAATAGTTTGGTTGAGGTGGCTGACTGATTTAGCAGTCAAGGTTTCCTCAACTGATGCTTTTGCAGCAGTTAGAGCAACAGGAGAAGCAGGTGCTGTTGCTGATTCAACGAAAGGTTCGGTATCACACTCGAGTTCGAGGAGGTAAGGAAACATTATAGGTTCCTCACTGAGCAGTTCATCATCCAAGGTAGGGTTGTTGACGGAGTGAGTTGTCATTTCCTACGAAATAAGTGTTCTATTGGATGACTTGTTTAAAACAACAAATAATATACGAGTTCCCGGTCTCAACCAGTGTGAGATAATTGGGAAAAGAGTTTGTTATTAGTAGTCTAAGTGTAATACAAGTTATATATGTTCGGAATTCGTATAGTCGGTCGTTTCCTAATCCTATTGGGTACCTAGGATCAAAGGAAACACAGAATAATAGACAGTTACACATCATCATTTAGCGAGCGGGTAATCAATGAGCGTACCCGGGTTAAGCAAATCACAGAGTCTCGGATTTGGGTCATCCTCCCTAGCGTTAATTACGTAAGCTCTACTCTTCGTGTAGTTGGTTCGGGTTTTCTGCTTAGGGCAATCCTTCCTGAAGTGCCCGGTACCGTTGCACTCATAGCAGGTTTTGGGTGCAGGAGTATCAGTACCAGTGGGGTTGGTTCGGCAGTCTTGGGCCAGGTGCCCGAATTTCTTGCATTTAGTGCAGGGACAGGAGCCGTTATGATGGCGACTACATTTGGAGCAGTAAGGCTTGCTCCCCTTGTAAGCCTTTGAGTCATTGGTATTGACGATTGCAAGCTTCTTGTCAGGAATCGGGTTGGATGAGTGGGGACTCACTTCCCATTTACGTTTGTTATTCGCAGACGGGGTTGAAGTCGAGCCACGGCGGACAGAATTGGCCGTTAACTCATGAGCCATACGAATGGCGCTCTGAATAGTTCCCGGTTTAGATGAAGTTACTAAATCTTGGAGTCGTTCGGGAAGTCCATCAACGTACTTTTCGATCCTTTTGTACTCAGGATCAACCATGGATGGGCACAGAAGTGCCAGCTGGTGAAAGCGGTTGGTGTAGCCGGTGATGTCATCACCCTGCATCTTGTGATTCCAGAATTCCATTTCTAGCTGTTTCAACTCATCTCTTGGGCAGTACTCGCCCCTCAGCATATTCTTCAGTTCATCCCACTGTAGTTTGTAAGCATCGGCAACGCTCACAGTTTGCGCATAGGTGTTCCACTAGGTAAGGGCGATGTCAGAAAAAGTACTGGCGGCGAACTTAACTTTATCCTCTTCCTTGCAGTTGCAGATGAGGAACACTGATTCGATTTTCTCGGTCCAACGTATCAAACCGATTGCTCCTTCAGTACCTTGAAAGGTCAAGGGTTTGCAGTTATGGAAATCCTTGTAGGCGCAGGTTTTGGGTTGTGGTCCATTGTTAGCAGTATCTTCGCTACCAGGGGCTGAAGTCCGGGTAGCTAGAGCTTGAGCCACACTACGGGCAATAATACCCACGACTTCGGCTTCAGTAAGAGTGATTTGTCGTCGAGGAGGCATGTTCCTTGAAACAATAAATAAAGAACATGTGAGGGTTTGAATAAGAATTATGACGGTGATGATTTAGTAAGTTCAAAGAAATTTCGTCAAAGGTTGAAATTTGTTCAAAGTTTGTGGGTTATAAATAAGTTTATACAGTTTCGAAATCTTTGAGAATTTTATAAAACATTTTGTAAGAAATTTTGTAACATGTTTGATAGAAATATATTTGTTATAAAATTTTGATAGTAAAAATCGGTTGTATAATTCGAAATCTAACGAAAATTGAGTTGAAAGTGGTTTTATTAGGTTACACCTAACGGTACAGTAGTGTACATGGTAGAATGTTATATACGTAGAATTAGATAGGAATAGCAAATGAAAACAAGGTCTCGATCTTCATATCGAAGAATGTTGGAGTAGTTATGGTTGTCAGTTATAACGGTGTGGAAGTCTTCGGACGTAAGCCGGTAGTCGTGAATTCATAAAAGTTAAATAAGGACAGAATGACGAGAATCGAGTTATCGTTTGTTCGATGAAATTTTTAAGGAATATTAATTTCGTAGTGGTCGAGAGAGAATATCGTATCGGGGAAAGAGGCCTATGTATATATATATATATATCACATAACCGCCTAGTTCGTGTCTAGCACAATCAAGTAGAAGTCCCGGTTCTCTCGAGGTCAGAGTCAGCTAATGCATTCCGGTTCAACATAACCCCTTTCAGAACTCACATCATCTTCATTTAATTGTACATAGTTGATCAGGCTATGTTAAATTAAACTTGTATGCTGTAATTCCTGAACCAGTTATACCTAATGAGGAATACTGCCTAACGGTCATAGTCTAGGCCCACTAAATGCAACCTAGTTCACTATAACCTGGCTCTGATACCAATCTGTAACACCCCCAAATTTAACAGTTTGCGGAAGCGATGTTTTGGGTGTTACTAATCAATAATCACAAGCACAAAGGATACAGTGAACGACTCTAAATGAGACGTTCGAAAAGTTATTACATTAATACATAAGTAGTTTCAAAATACAAGCTCGAGTTCAAGTAAATTCCTAGAGATTCTAATACATAACAACTAGTACAAAAGTAATGTAATAAAATCTCCAAGCTTGTAAATGCATGCGACTCGAGCTAAGAAAGCTTATCCTGCTGGGCATCCCTACTGATGCTGTGTACCTGAGAAGCATTACTAAAACGGTCAACCAAAAAGGTTGGTGAATCTCACAGGTTTGTAAGTAAGTAAACAGTTTGAACACACAAGTAGTATTTGTAAATCATAGCCAGCCAGTAAGTAACGATCACGGGTTATGCTCATCGTTAACATAAGTTTTAATAAGTGGTGGTCGCAGGACATGCAGACCGTTTGATACAATTGCCATGAGCCACCATAGTTGAAGCTTAACGTACAATAAATATAGGTACCCCCTCATGAATGTAATCCAAAACATTCATACGGAACGAGTAAGAAACGCCCGTTTCTACAGGAACGGTTCGTGGTAGTGCTTGCTACCCCGGGCGGGGATTGTCAGTCCCATATGGATCCATATACTAAAACTCGCGCTTATCACATAACTAACAACTATGGTTCAGGAGGATTTCATTGGATTAGTCGTAAACTCATGCAGTTGGCGTATTCGTAATCTCATACAGTAAGTAAATCATGGCAGCAAGTAAGTTTTGTGTGTTCATGTAAAACAGTAATGCATCTCACCCCTGAGTAAAAACAGTAAAGTAGGGGCTGTAAGACTCACCTGAGTCTGGCAGACAATGCGGTAAGTAAGCAAGTAGTATCCCGAACTAGCAACCCTTAGCGTCCTAATACGCATAAGGTTTAGTAAGTAAATGGAATACTTGTAAAGTATCCATGCTAGTTGTTCCCAAACTAGTTAATGTCCATTAGTTTGTTTGTAAGTTTGTAATCGTTTGTAAATCGTAGTTTGTATAAAAGTTGTACGGTCCGTTTGTTATCGGTGTATAATAATAATTCCATCCATTATTATTATGTATTCATAGTAGTTGTACAGTTGTAAAGTATACTCGTGTGATCGTTTGTTTGTATTACAACATGTATCATTTGTGTAAGTTCCAATGGGCTTAAACCCCAAAGGGTACGAGTGAAACCTCGTAAGTATTCGAGTGTATGTTCGTATCAGTTAACGTGTAATCCAGCACGTAACTAGTGAGTGAACTTGTAAGTTCGTATCGAATGTAATCCCGTGTAATGTACAAGTGTAAGTTCGTTGGAGTGTAATCTCCTAAGTATTTCCGAGTGAAATCTCGTACGCGTTGTGTGAGTGAAATCTCACGTTAAGTTTAGTATAGTCTTGTACATATTCAAGTATCGTTGTCTACTTTCGAAAGTATAGTATTTTCAGGTATAAGTAACGCCGAGTAAAGTACGTTTACGTTTTAAGTATATTCTATACTTGTATAAAATGTAAGTGTCAAACAGCCTGTTTTAGCGACACTTGTATGCGTCACTTATGTGTGGTATGCGGCACTTAAGTAGTGTCGGTATTCAGTGTCTGTGTAACAATGTATGCGGCACTTAAGTAGTGTCGGTATTCAGATAGTGCGTCACTAAGTAAGTGACGTTAGTAAGTATTGTTTTTCATCAGTGCGTCACTATGATAGTGACGGTATTCAGTGTCGTGTTCAAACAGTTCGTCACTAATAAAGTGACGGTATAAGTGAGTAATTTGATATCGGGGCGACACTCGACAAGTGTCGGTATAAGCATTTATGCGTCACTGATGTAGTGATGGTATGAGGGTGAGTGACATCATCAGTAGTAACCGGACGTCATTCGTTTCTACTGAAAGTTATAAGTTTTTACCAATGATAGCGACACTAGAGAAGTGTCGCAGTGTTTCTGCTGATGATAGCGGCACTTATAAAGTGTCGCCTTGTTTCGACCGAAGGTTATATGTTTGAGTCACTAAGGCGAAATGTCGTATGTTACTACTGAAAGTTATATGATAGCGACACTTATGAAGTGTCGTACCGTTTCTGCCGAATCTTATATGGTAGCGTCACTATGGAGTGTCGTGTTGTTTCTGCCGAAGGTGTTATGATTGCGTCACTAGTGAAGTGACGGTATAGTGTTTTAGCGGCACTAATGAAGTGTCGCGTATAGACGGTTCGTGACCTATGCGTCACTCAGACGTAGTGACGCATAACTGGCGTGAGCCATGCGACACTAGCGTCTGGCCAGTTTTTGATTCGTGTCGAAAACGTATTTAGCGAGTTCCGTTCAAGATGAAACTTTTACACAAGTTATATTATGTTATGTAGAGTTCATAAAAATTGTTGGATGTCGTTTTTAATGTTTGTAGTGTCGTTTTATTTAAAATGACCAAAACTGACATTTTCGTAAAAGTGTTCAAAAACGAGTTTAAATTACATATTTGGACATCATTTAGCTAGGGGAACAATAATCTAGCAAAATAAAAGTAATCGGAAAAGTTTCGGGTCGCCGGAAAACTTACAAAGTCGTCGAAACGAAAATCCGAAAAGATGAGTTTGTAGCCCTCGTTCTCGTGATCACTTTTCTCCAAAACGAACCTAGCTTCCGAGGTGTTTTAGTGGTGTTTTAATGGGGGTTCTAGAGAGAGAGATGAGAGAGCCGATTGAGAGAGAGAGAGAAGAGAGAATGATTGAGTGAGGGTGTTGTGTTTGTGTGTTGAAATGGGAAAAGAGGTGAGGGGGGTGGTGTCCCCTTACCTTGGCCGGTTGGGTGGGGCCACCATGGAGTGGTCTCACCAAGTTTTGCTTCCTCGCGTTTGCGCTCCGTGCGGTGTTCGTTTCCCCGGTCGTTTAAACGTAAAAATCATTTTATACGCGATTAAATATACGTTTAAAAAAATACGAAATAATATCCGATTATTAAGTTGAAGTATTTTAATAAAATACTTTGTTTTCAAGTTATAAAAACATAACTTTGTTTTGTTTTGTCGGTTGGTCGAGTTTTCGGAGAGTTCGGTGACGTTTTAATTAAAACGTACGTTTTCCGTTATATTATAAACATAATATAAAATAATAGTCAAGGTAATTAAATAATTTCACATTATTTAATAAGTGTTTTACTAATGTCCGCAAGTTTGTACGTTTGTTGTTTTATACGATATGTACGAATCGTATACGCGTATATATATATATATTCCATCCATATATATATAATAAGTAATTAACGTATATAATCCTATTTCATATTATATACAAGTAGTAAACACGTAATTAGGAAAATTTTAAATTGGTCCTAATTTTGGGGTTGTTACATAACATATAGGCATACTTAACCGTTGATGAGGATCTTTATATACTCATGCATGCCACAAGCATCTTTCTCGTACTCTTGTTGTGTTACGGCAGCTTTAAGGTGTGTCCAATAAGATATCCCTACAACTTGAAAGCTAGCCATAGAAAAATAAATGTAACAGAAAAAATAAAACCTTATAAAAGATTCAAAAGAAGAAAATGTGCGAGAAAGGAGAACTAACTAACCGTTGGAGCACTCATTTCCGGTGAGTCATCTGCGGGAATAATTAAGGATGAAAAGCCTTAAAAAGAAAATATGTGAGAGGAAGAGAGAATTGGGAGGACACGATGAGAGGAATGATGACCTTATAATAATCTACATATGGGAAGGAAGAAATAAGTAAGTGAATAGTAGTAAACTATTTGAATGCGTATGTGTAATTTCCTTAGGCTATTAACAGTATTAAGAGATTTCTTTTTGTATAATAGGAAGATATCTTGTGTTGTGTTTTTTCACAAGAGCTAGATAGTAAACGTTTAGCCAGCCCTTAAAGTATCTGGGATTAACAAGTTTGGACCTTTAAAGTGTTTGGTTTTCACCATGGACTCCCCTAAAGTTGTGTACTTGTGTAGCACCCATATGACATGTTTACTTTCCACTTAATTGTAATTGTTGTTTCTTTTTCACTTTATATGAAAATAATCATTAAAGTTTAAACTTGATTGTTAAGGGATGAAATGTATGTGCAAGGAAGATTGTGATTTGTAATTTCGCTATCGATTGTAACATCTTTTATGTTGAAGATTTGAAAACCAACAGATGATGCTCAAAAACCTATGGTTAGTTTGAACTTGATTTGGGAACATAAAAACAGTTTAGCATAACAATTGGTTTCATTCAGCAATCCTTTTAATTATATAACAAGGTTGAAAAAGTCGGAAGTCGGGGGCGAGTCGGTCGGGACCTCGGAAGGACTAGTCGGGGACTAGTCGGGTTTTGACTTTATTGACTTTTTATACATCTAAATAATAAATTTCAAAATCATGTGTAAATATAGATATATTTTAAAGATAAGGGGTCAAAATGTAACTATCTTTTAACTTTTTCTTGAAATTAACAACACTCTCTCTCCCTTTTCATCCAAATCTGAAACCAGATCAGCCTCATTTTCTCCATCTTATTCTTCTACATCATCTTCTTCATCATCTCCAAGTCCATTCTACCACCTTTTCATCTATTTTCTTATATTTTTAGCAACAAAAAGCAATGGAGAAACACATCAAGCCAAAGATCAAACGATTCTGACCCGTTGACCGGCGTTGACCGGCGTTGACCGACTTTCTGGAGCGACTTTGGCCTGGTCGAGTCGGAGTACTCACTGATCCCGACTAATCGCCGACTAGTCGGCCTGGTCGGCCGACTTTTACAACCTTGTTATATAATGATGATGATTTCCGCTATATTTTAGACATACATCATCAATTATGCTTTAAAATGTTGTATAGTATAACAATGTAACGCATGATAAATGGTGTATTGTTAAAATGTAATGGTGTAAAAATCACGACCATTAAAAATTACTACTTTTTAGGTCCAAAATAATAACAAGAGGGAAATAGTTTCCTGAAAAATACTCTTTTGTATTGAGGATCCAGCTTAATACATGGCTTTTAAGACTGGTGCATTTTATGCTTTATTAATTAAAAAAAAAAATGCTGAATTGGATGAGATATAAACTTTCATCAGTCATTACTCAAAATATTACTTATAGAACAAGTTACAGTGGTCTCAACAACTGTACAAACTATACAAACATTGTACAAGATGGCTCTCTTCCAATTCTATGAAGAGTAGATTCGACTCTGAAACGATTCCTCATAACTAACGTCACTGCAAACTGTTATTCTAGATTTCGAGGATATTATCTCTCCATTTTCGAGCGTAAACCCGCTAATTATAGGCAGAGGGAACCCTGTCCCGAGCCGTGCATTCACATACGGCAAGAAAACAGTTTCGATCATTGTCCATATCACAGGCTGCAAAAACAAAATGGGACAGAGTAACGTTGGATCTAAAGCAAGATTAAAGTGATCTTCTGCCATTAAGTTAGAATGAATCTAGGCTAATAGGATGTGTGTTTATATTTATTTAGTTTTCGGTTGGTTTCTCACAAAATATAACAGCTTTCCTCATGCATTTTGCAGAAGACTGTTTTCTTGATAACGCGTCAAACAGGTTATTATTTAAAATTTAGCTAGAAAAAAATGGATTGAGTCGTTTAAAAAGCCGACTTATGTACACTCAAGTATTTAACCTCCTAAAGTATTTTATTCTGACCTTCAGTTCACAAGTGAGTGGACTTATATCGTCTACACAATATCAATTGATTACCTGAATAAGAAACATGCACAAGTTGCCAATCTTGCTCCATTTTAACGACATGGTGAAATCATCCACTTTCAAATGACCAGCAAGGTTATTTCCGATAATTTGAACTGAACCTGTGCCTAACATTACCTATAAGAAGAAGAAGAACCATTGTGTGAATGTATGAAGAAATACAAATCATCTTTATGAACCTTTACAACTCATCTCTTGTTTCAATTATGCATTGTTTTTCAGTATTTAAAGGGAAAATTTGCATAAAAAGGTAGTAAGCTGTGGTCTGGTTGTCTTGGACTCTTGGTTAACAAGCTTTATCCACGTGTAAAATAAGGCTCGAACTTTTAAATAATAATTCATTAGGTAACCTTTAAGTAAACTGATTTTTAATCAGCAATACATTGGCTCCAACAAGAAAAAGTCAATATGGTCAAAGACTCAAAGTTACCAACATGTAAGCTGCCACGTCATCAATTGCAAGAGATAACCACGAATTAAATTACCTCAAGTTAGATAACGTGAAAATTGGTTAACTTTTGTTGGGTGAAAACAAGGAACGGTTGAACCAAGCAGATTTCAGACTAAAATTGGATACTTTACCATGCAATTTGCCTTTAAGTTAATGAAAGTTACCAATGAGATACATGCAACAGGGATTGTTTCCCCTTGAAGAACATCTATGATCAAATTTGCATAGACTGTGGCAGCAATTTTATCTGATGCTATTTGCACGAGTGGAGGATCAGACAGAGAGATGTTCAAATTCATATCAGCATTTGGGTATTTCTTGTAGAGTTGAGGTATAATAAATTTCCATCCTGCTGTGTTCAGAAGATATTGTTTGGGAACTTTATCCACAATCCAGTGCTTAGCCTGAAATTACAAGTTTATGTGATCCAATTGAAAGATTAAAATATTTGGACCTCAAAGTTAGAGGTGGCAAAGTGGGCAATAGGACGGGTTTAGTAATGGGTCAAAGTGGGTTTGGGTCTTAACAGGGTAATTTGTTGGTTCTTGTCTGGTCAGTTTGACCCATATATATATATATATATATATATATATATATATATATATATATATATATATATATATATATATATATATATATATTGTAACATCCTCCGTACCGGTCTGGTAATTTCTATTATTTTAATCGCGTATTTAATTGTTTTAGAAATTACTTGGTATTAATTGTTTAATTGAAAAACTTAGTTAAATAAGTCCCAGAACTTATTGTGACTAGTGAAATATTAGTCATTTTAAATTACCTTAGTTAACGGTAAAATAAAATAAGTTTCTCGCAAAATGGTTTCTAGGTTCCAGACAATAGATTGAAAGGGGACTAGTTTTAAGTGGATACGGGTCGGTGTAAAGATTTGACCGACTTATAACCTTTCCTTTTTAGGAAAGTTTGATCATTTCCTTCTAATACCTAAACCTAGAGCCTAAACACAAGAAATCCTCAAACTTTAATCTATAAATAACCTTTGGAATTGAAATCTGGAGCTAATCATCATCACTATCATCTTCACATCTTTGAATTTGTAAGTTATTTTCATGATTAAACTCATCATCATAATCACTTGATGTATTAGTATGAATTGATGTGAAATTGATGTGTTAAACATGTTATAGTTTGTATACCTGATGATATATGACCTGTGTTATGATGCTGGAGTCGACTATGTTGTTATTTGAATTATGGTTTTCATTTTCTGGGCTGTGTTCTGCACGATCTGCACAGGGCTGATGAACACAGGGAATCCGGCGGATTCCTATTGAATCCGGCGGATTCATAAGGTCAATGGGTTTGGGAATCCGGTCAAATGGGTTTAAATCCGGCGGATTCATCAACCGGATTCGTTTGGAGAACCCTGGTCCAAAGTTGAGTCTGAAACAACCCTTGAATCCGGCGGATTCATTGGGAATCCGGCGGATTCCACCAATATGCAGAGAATATGATTTCTTTTAACAAACTTCATTGAATCACTAATGTATTATGTTATTTGTTAGGTTTGTTAATATATCTAGCAAATGTGCTTATAAATGTTAATATATGTTATATTCAAGTATAAGTTATGAGTTTGTGAATACTGTTACTAACTTATATTTGATTCTTGATTCTCAGATCCTCCAAAAGATAAGTGATACTTGGAATCTGAGTTTGTGAAGACCAAGGTATCGGTGAGTGGATTTAGAACTCACCTTTCGATTTAGTTGTAACCGTTTGGTTGCAACAAGTAAACGTAGATTGATTATAAGACTGTTTAGTGTATGTTATTGATTATGAATCTACGTGATATGTGATTCTATGTGTATCTGTTTATTGAGGTCAACTGGTAGTTGGACTTTTTGGTTATTATGTGAATTACACAGGTTTTGATTCATCTGTTGTGTTTGAGACCTGCGTATGAGTTTAATAACCAATAGTTATCGGTCTATTCTGTAATGGCCATACAGATTGACGTTAAGTGTTCTTGGAGAATCCCCGGGTATTATGATTCCTCCAGAGCCACCGATCCTCATTGAAATTGAAATAGAAATATGTTTACGTTTAATTGCTGTAAACAGATAGTTATGCTAAGTTGGATTGTGTGTGATAAATTCATTCACTTAGCTTTGTGCTAATCCCTCATTTTAACTTCCCGCAGATTATGTTTGTTATGTGGGTGATCAGGAAGTGGATGCTTTGCAAGGAAAGTGAGAGTCCCGTAATCAATATTAATTAGTGATTTGGAATCACACAGTGTAAAGTTTAATTGTAGAAGGGGGGGTTGAATACAATTAAAAACAATTTCAGATTTTACCAAGTGTTTCAGTTTATCTTAAACTGAATATCTATAACAGAGTATGACGGTATTGAAATAACAAGTTAACGATATAACAGAATCAAGGAAAGACAAGTAATAGTAGCTGAAAGTGAATTGTATTTATTAAATTCACAAAGTGTTGAATGCGGAATGGATTAACCAAAGTTAATCCAATTCAAACACTTAGCTAGATTATTACAATAAAGAGAATTAACTACAGTGGACATACACGCTGATAGTTAACCTCACTGAGTCTTAACATACACCTAGACAAACTGGTTCTCTGACAAACAGAAGAACGGTGCATGTAACGACTAGCCTTAATAGTACAAAACACTGAACTATTTATACTACAAGAGTTCCTAAAATATCGCCTACAAAATAGGATCTCGGAAGGACACGTGTTGCTTCTTGATTGGTCCTGATCTCTGATAAACCGACATTCTGCGGGTCCCAATTCTGTTACCGCAAATATCTCGTTACCTTAACACCAATCACTTGCTGCCACGTAATCTTTCGGACATTCTTTGAACTGGAACACTCTTGCTGATGTATAGATAAGAACAGTACTTTTTTTTAGTACTTGGAGATTGAGAGGCTTTATTGAATAGTCACTGAAGATGCAGCAATCCTCCTCACTCACTGCGAGCTAACATGCTCTTGTAGAATGAATTGAACTAAAGATCTTCAGTGACTAGCTGTTATTATGGCAGTGACTTTTGCCTTTATTGATTTGAAGAAGTAAGGCTCTCGCTGACGTTGATCAGCGACACACCAAGTTTGAGCTTTAAATCTTCCTCAGCATATCGAACAGAATGAATGACGATCAGCGAAACCTATCTTTAGCAACAGCAGCTTCGATACAATCCATTTCTTCATTGAGTAGTGTATAGTTGAGTTGGTCAGCGACCAGTGACTTCATCATGGTCAGCGACCAGTGACTCAACAATCTCCCCCTAAATGATTGTGATTGAAGCTCCCTAGACAAACTTGTTGCAGTGAAAGTTTATAGTCAGTGTTTAAGAATTTAAACATTCAGTGACTTTATACTTGTGATCCATTCATTTTTCTTTTTGGATTCTTTTGATATGATCTGAGAATTACACTTTGATTCAAATATTATTGAAACTAAAAATATAAAGTACATGATCATTTTTAGTTACAATACTCTAATCTGATTTAGATAAGTCAATCTTCTTCAGCAACTTTTGATATCTTCAGCTTTGACTCACATTCCTTTAATAGAAGACTTTTAACCAGAGAGAAATCAGGCCAAATATACATCCTTCTTGGCATATGATTCAAAGCTTTTATTAGGGAAAGATATAGAGATGGCGTCAGTGAACATAATCTTATCAGTGAGAATATACATCATCACAGTGCACTTGTCATCAAAGAGAAGACACTTGTGAAGGAAATATTATATGCAAATATTCTTCTCATGCAGCTTTAACCGACTGAAAATCAATGAGACACATCTGAGCTGCAGTTGATGGAGAAGGATTCATTGCTAAGCTGATATGGAATAAAAATTGCCAAGAAAATTGCAACTCTAATACAGGGAATATGTATTTTTTGAAATAGAAGCCGCAAAGATGATTCCCATGTATCAGCAACTTTCATAGCGTCAGCAATTTTTCCATATAGCGTTAGCAACTTTTCTATATGGTTCTAATAGCGTCAGCAACTTTTCCACATGAGTTGTAGATATGTTGACCCTGTAATATGAACCAAATAGATGATTTCCAATCAGCAACAATTCTACATATGAACACCATTGATTTTTGCATTCATTTGCACTTTTTCTCCCCCTTGATGATATCCTAAAGTAGATTAACATTTTTATGTAAGCATCAGCAATTTCTTTATGTAGATATCTCTCCCCCTTGATGATATCAGAAAATGCGATAGTAACTATGTGATCATGTTGTGAATCAGTTTTGGTTTTCTCATCATCAGCTTGTGTTTTAACTGATGGATCTTTAAAAACAGAAAGTGCAGCCTGTATCACTCTCTGTGACTGGAGAGCGACATTGACAGCTGGTGTGGTGATAGAAGAGAGTTGGCCCGGGTCGGTAGCCAGTGATGTGACACCAGATATGAGTGTGTTATCACCCACTGATGTCACTTGCCCTTTGAATGAATCAGCATCCTTTTGTGAGGATGATGAGTGGCTTATGGGTTGACTCGAAAAGTAAGTTTTGGTTTTAGCAAGAGTGCCCATAGAGACTGAACGTTCAGTGACTATTTCACTCTTGATCCCTTGATTTGTTAGAAACAGGGCCTTTATTTTCAAACTTTTAGTAGAGGAGTTTGAGTGTTTCTTGGATGGAGGATGATCAGCTTTGGTCACTGGGGGTGTGAGCAGTGACGTGATCGATGGGGGGCAGAATCAGACGGGTGTACAGCAGTTTCATACTGGATTACAAGAAAACCTTGTAATCCTAATAGAGTAGATAAAAATGGCATCACTGGACTAAGTAAAAAACAAGGCTATTATAGACCAGGTTGATTGTAAAAGAGAGTTTACCCTGATCTATCAAGTGATGAGATTAATTTCATACTCTGTTTTTATGAAAAAGAGATTTTATGGTGAGAAAAGTGATTTTTGAATGCTGTAATGACAAAATTCCTTATCAACCGAAAGAGGTAGACGATTTTAAAACGTTTGAATTTGCCGTTACAGAAATCGGAAAGACTTTCAAGAATTTGTTTTGAATTGAAAAATGAAATCATATTGTTTGATTTATAGAAACTCTTGATTCAACAAGTGGTTAGAATTGGGAAAGCGTGGTTGATGGTGGTGGTAGATAGGGGTGGTATAGGGGTGATAATTTATGATGTTTAAATGAAATAGGGGTAATGATTGTGGAGCTTGGTGGTATTAATGGTGATTTGAAAGGTGCGCCGGAAAAGTATATGTGACGTAAGGAAGAAATAGTGTCAGAGGTGCAATTTAGTGACACATCCCTTCAAATAATGATGAAAGAATCAGGGAGACCTCGAAAATAACACTCATAAAAATTATAGGATTAAATTTGCCTGAGATGTAATCTCACTGATTTGGTCACAACTTAGAATACTAACAAAATCAGAGAGATCACTAGGAAATATGAATCATAATTTTTATTCATTGAGTATGAGTGTTGATAAAAATTTATAGAGACTTATCTTTCGCTGAAAGAGTTACAGCTTAGAATACTAACAAGATCAGCTAAAGAATAGGTCTTCCTTTTTTTTTTTTTTTTTGTCAAAAAAAAATTATGTCTGATATGAACTATGTAATATTTTACTATATTTATCTTTCACTGATCTAGTTACAACTTAGAATACTAACCAGATTAGCAAAACAAAATACATGTAAATAACAATATAGGTCATATAGAGACATAATAGATACAAAATAAAAAAAAAACTTTAAACAAAAATAACTAACTGAGCTTGATAGCTGAGTTAGTCATTTAAGTTTAACATGCCAAGCTCGCTGATAAGAAAATTAAATCTTTTCTCATCTAAAGGTTTTGTAAATAAATCGGCGAGTTGGTAATCAGTTGGAATAAAATGTAATTCAATATCACCTTTCATCACATGGTCCCTGACGAAATGATATCGGACATCAATGTGCTTTGTCCTTGAGTGCATTACTGGATTGTTGGCAATGGCTATAGCGCTTTGACTATCACAGTAGATTGGTATTTCATTGAAGTCAAAACCATAGTCAGCAAGCTGATTTCTCATCCAGAGAATTTGAGCAGTACATGCACTTGCAGCAACATATTCAGCTTCAGCAGTTGAAGTTGAGACTGAGTTTTGTTTCTTGCTGGACCAGCTTACGAGCTTTTCTCCAAGAAATTGACAGCTACCAGATGTACTTTTTCTATCCAGTTTGCATCCAGCATGATCAGAATCAGAGTACCCTTTTAGGGAAAAATCTGAACCAGATGGGTACCAGAGACCAAGATTAGGAGTACCCTTCAGATATCTAAAGATCCTTTTAACAGCGAGCAAATGTGATTCCTTAGGATCAGCTTGATACCTAGCACAGAGACATGTAGCAAACATAATGTCTGGTCTACTAGCAGTTAGATACAGCAACGACCCGATCATTCCTCTGTAAGCAGTAATGTTTACAGATTTACCATCAGGATCAGCATGTAGCTTTACTGCAAGTGACATAGGTGTAGCAAGGGTTGAGCAATTAGCAAATTCAAACTTCTTTAATAGGTCTTTAACATATTTTCCTTGGCTAATGAAAATTTCAGTTTTGGTTTGTTTTATTTGTAAACCAAGGAAAAATGTTAATTCACCCATCATGCTCATCTCATAACTTTTGGTCATGAGATCAGAAAATTCCTTGCACATATCGCTGTTAGTAGACCCGAATATGATATCATCAACATAGATCTGGACTAATATGACATCTCTCTTATCTCTTTTGATAAATAATGTGCTATCAATTTTGCCTCTGACGTAGCCACATTTTATCAGATAGACAGAGAGAGTATCATACCACGCTCTGGGAGCTTGTTTTAGTCCATACAGGGCTTTATCTAGTTTGTACACATAACCCGGATGTTTTGGATTAATGAATCCAGGTGGTTGCTTGACATACACTTCTTCCTGCAGCTTGCCATTCAGAAAGGCACTTTTCACATCCATTTGATATACTTTAAACTTCTTGTGAGCTGCATAAGCAAGAAATAGCCTGATTGCTTCAAGCCTAGCTACTGGTGCAAAGGTTTCGTCATAATCGATGCCTTCTTGCTGACAGTAACCTTGTGCAACTAGTCTAGCTTTGTTTCTTGTAACCACGCCATCAGCATCCATTTTATTTCTGAACACCCATCTTGTTCCAATTACTGACTTTCCAGTGGGTTGTGGTACAAGCTTCCAAACTTTATTTCTTTCAAACTGAGATAGCTCTTCTTGCATGGCAGCTATCCAGTGATGATCAGTAAGTGCTTCATCAACCTTCTTTGGTTCTATTAGGGACACAAAACTTACAAACAAACAAAAGTTAGCAGTTGTTGATCTTGTCTGAACCCTGGATTGTGGATTACCAATAATCAATTGATTATCAATATGTTTTGTCCACTTAGTCATTCGCTGAGGTTCAGCAGTGACTTGATTACTTTGTGAGGGTTCAGAGGGCAAATCAACATCTGTAGCATGAGTATTATTGTTATGCGAGTTTTGGTTTGGACATTGAGTTGATGATGATGGGACATCTGTAGGTAAAGATGATGTTCCTGAATTATTCACAGCTAAAGTAGAACTGGAATTGTCTTCAGGAATATTATCTTCATCTTCAGAATCAGATGAGAAATTTTTATATTTCTTATCATTTGATTTGATTTCATTTGATAAGTCACTATCCATTTTGTTAAAAACAAGATTTTCATATTCTTTTGGATCAGTGAGTGACTTATCATATGATTCATCAAAAGTAACATCCATTGATTCCTCAATACATTCCCTTCGTTTATTATAAATTTTGAAAGCTTTAGAAATGATTGAGTAACCAACAAATATTCCTTCATCAGCTTTGGGATCAAACTTTCCTAAGTGATCTCTTTTGTTTAAAATGTAGTAGGTACTACCAAAAACATGAAGAAAACTTATATCAGGTTTTCTCCCCCTTAATAGCTCATATGCTGTCTTACAGTGCCTTTTTACAATCAGTGACCTATTTTGAGTGTAGCAGGTAGTACTCACTGCTTCGGCCCAAAAATAGGTCTTGAGACCAGCATCAATAAGCATTGATCTTCAAGATTCAATCAAGGTTTTATTTCTCCTTTCTGCCACCCCATTTTGTTGGGGTGTTCGTGGTGCTGAAAAATTTTGAGAAATACCTTTTGAATCACAAAAATTTTCAAGGTCAAAATTTCGAAATTCAGTACCATTATCACTTCTCAGATGTTTTATCGTGACATCATTTAGATTTTCCATCTTTCTGACAAAGGATATGATCTCGCTGGCAGCTTCACTTTTGGCTTTGAGAAAGAATACCCAAGTATATCTGGAGTACTCATCTACTATGACCAAACAGTACCTTTTTCCTCCAAGGCTTGCTGTACTCACTGGTCCAAACAGATCCATATGTAGCAAGTAAAAACATTCTGTTACTGAAGAAGTCTGTTTGCTTTTGAAGGACGAGCTGTGATGCTTTCCCTTTTCACATGCTGAACAAAGCTTGTCTTTGTCATAAGACATTTTTGGTAGTCCAGTGACTAAACCATTCTTGCTTAGTTTATTAATTGCTTTGAGGTTCAGATGAGAAAGTCGCTTATGCCATAGCCATTTTTCTTCTGAAACGGTTCTGGAGTAAAAACATGTTCCTGATTGTGCTGAATCCATATTGACCACATAAGTATTCCCTTTCTTGTTTGCAGCAAGAACAGCACTTCCCTTTTTGTTGTAAACAACACCAGCTTCATGATCAAAAAGTACTTTGTTCTTTGAATCACAGAACTGACTGATGCTTAATAAATTGTGCTTCAAACCTTCTACATATGCTACTCGTTTGAACATTACATTACCATTGGATAAGACACCGTACCCTTTGGTTTTCCCAACTTTGTTATCACCAAACACTACATCAAGACCTTTTTCATCCTGATAATCACTGAGCAGCGACTTGCATCCTGTCATATGCCTGGAACATCCACTGTCCAAATACCAGATGGTTTCTCTAAGAATGCTTTTGTAGATGCTGTCAGAATCCCATCCTGATGCTGAACATTTCTGAGCAACTTCCTTGATATTTTCATGGAATTCAGCATCATTAGCCATTAAACAATAATCTTTGTCTAGACAAAGCATTGCTTCTTCATCATCAGATGAAGAGGATGAATCATAGTCGCTGAGTGAACTTTCTTCAGCAACAAATCCTTTTCTCTTCTTCTTTCCAGATTTAGACAATTCTTTCAACTTCTTGTATTTTGCCTTGTACTTGTTGTACTTGTCATTTCTGACATCTGGCATGGGTTCAGGAACTTGATGCACTGACTTTGATCTGCATTCAGCTGCAAAATGACCAATTCTGCCACACTTGTAGCATTCACCTTTAGATTGAGATTTATCAGATGATGGAGCACCAGTGAATCTTCTTGATCTGGTGTTCCTTCTGAAATTAGCAACCATCATGGCCATATCCTTCTCAAGCTTCTCCAATCCTTCATCATACTCATATTCTGACTCTTCTTCATTCTGACCTTCTTCTTCTTCAGCTATCAGTGACTTCGAGCTCTTCTTAGACACCTTTGACTTCTGTCTTTGATCGATTTCATCAAGCTCTGCTACAAGGGCATTGGATATCTTCTGACTTCCAAGAGTAGCACAAATATGCTCACTCTGATCAGCTTGCTTTTCTGACTGCTCCCAATTGAGCAAAATACCATAGACCTGAGTTAGATTCAGAATTGAATAATCATTTCTCTGTCTGGTACACGTTGCAATAGTTCCCCAGATTTTCCTTGGCAGCAACTCAAGAAACTTTTCAACAACAAATCTCTGTTCCTTGCCTATACCAGCCTTCTCCATTTTGTTCATCAGTGACTGGTATCTGGTGTAAGTTGAAGACAGAGATTCATTTGGTTCCATTGCGAACAGCTCATACTGGCGAGTGAGATTGACTTCCCTGCAGCGAATAATATCAGGAGTTCCAATATATATATTTCTAAGGGTATCCCACATATCTTTAGCAGTTTTACAAAGCCTAATTGATTCGAACACTTCATCAGGAAGTGCCATGCCTATGTAGATTTTAGCTTGTTTATCAAGTCTAACCAATCGCCTATCCTCATCAGTCCATTGTTCCTCTCTTTTAGGTAAAACTATTTCTGGTATAGCTGGAGTAGTAGCTGTTGCAATTACAGCAGGAACAATAGTAGTTGGGATATGGGGACCATTGGTTATGATATTACAGAGACGGTCATCAAGTAAGTCCAAAAACATCATCATCCGGGACATCCAAGTTTCAATCCTTGAAGGATCAAAAGCTGGAGGTTTGGTTGTAGAACCATTTCCCTTTTGATAATCAGAGTCAACACAGCTGTACTTTACTGATTCCATAGCAGACCTGGTTAATGGAATTTAAACCAACTCTGCTCTGATACCAATTGAGAGTCCCGTAATCACTATTAATTAGTGATTTGGAATCACACAGTGTAAAGTTTAATTGTAGAAGGGGGGTTGAATACAATTAAAAACAATTTCAGATTTTACCAAGTGTTTCAGTTTATCTTAAACTGAATATCTATAACAGAGTATGACGGTATTGAAATAACAAGTTAACGATATAACAGAATCAAGGAAAGACAAGTAATAGTAGCTGAAAGTGAATTGTATTTATTAAATTCACAAAGTGTTGAATGCGGAATGGATTAACCAAAGTTAATCCAATTCAAACACTTAGCTAGATTATTACAATAAAGAGAATTAACTACAGTGGACATACACGCTGATAGTTAACCTCGCTGAGTCTTAACATACACCTAGACAAACTGGTTCTCTGACAAACAGAAGAACGGTGCATGTAACGACTAGCCTCAATAGTACAAAACACTGAACTATTTATACTACAAGAGTTCCTAAATATCGCCTACAAAATAGGATCTCGGAAGGACACGTGTTGCTTCTTGATTGGTCCTGATCTCTGATAAACCGACATTCTGCGGGTCCCAATTCTGTTACCGCAAATATCTCGTTACCTTAACACCAATCACTTGCTGCCACGTAATCTTTCGGACATTCTTTGAACTGGAACACTCTTGCTGATGTATAGATAAGAACAGTACTTTTTTTTAGTACTTGGAGATTGAGAGGCTTTATTGAATAGTCACTGAAGATGCAGCAATCCTCCTCACTCACTGCGAGCTAACATGCTCTTGTAGAATGAATTGAACTAAAGATCTTCAGTGACTAGCTGTTATTATGGCAGTGACTTTTGCCTTTATTGATTTGAAGAAGTAAGGCTCTCGCTGACGTTGATCAGCGACACACCAAGTTTGAGCTTTAAATCTTCCTCAGCATATCGAACAGAATGAATGACGATCAGCGAAACCTATCTTTAGCAACAGCAGCTTCGATACAATCCATTTCTTCATTGAGTAGTGTATAGTTGAGTTGGTCAGCGACCAGTGACTTCATCATGGTCAGCGACCAGTGACTCAACAGAAAGTTTGACAGCTTGTGAACTCTGATATGGTTTTGTTATAAACCTAGTTTTGTAAAATATAATACCCCGGCTTGTGTAGTTTCTAAACAGTTTTAATTTGGTGTGTTTGGAACATGTAACTGTTTATGTACATTATATTAATGTACAGTATATAAATATGTTTTAAATTCATACGCTTCCGAGTAAAATAATAGTATATTATGTGTAAGAAAGAGGGGTGTTATATATATATATATATATATATATATATATATATATATATATATATATATATATATATATATATGGTAGTGATCAAGAGGGAAGTGTCTTTTTGGGGGGAAGGGGGGAAGCGTTAGTACGCATCAGGAAGCATATTACAATTATCAATCAAAACGTCAACAAAAAATTATTTTTATCGGTAAATAGTAATCAAAATCGATGCTATAAAGAATATTTTAACGAATGAATTTCATTTTTAAGTCATAACATTAATTGATGAATATTTATTTAATTAATTGTTAAGATGCAGTGTGATGCATATTAACTAAGATGCATCGTGATGCATCATAAAACTTCACATTATTTGAAAAATATTTTTATTGTTAAGATGCATCACAATGCAGATTAACTAATATGCACCGCGATGCATCTAACGGATTTGGATCAAATATTTATAAATCGATACTATAACTTGAAGAAAAAATTTATCAAGGAAGCTTAACATTTATAACATCGATTCTGATTAACATTTACTAAATTTCAGTTTGCTTTTTTCGAGATTAGTATAGGTGAATGTAATATGCTTCCTGATGCGTACTAACGCTTCCCCCTTCCCTAAAAAAATGGACTTCCCTCTAGATCATGCCACTATATATATATATATATATATATATATATATATATATATATATATATATATATATATATAGGTGGAGGTTCATATGAGAATCAACTAAAAGTTGAGAACCTTGAGAACCACTACATTACATGCTTGTTCACATGTGATTTAACATCATTCACATGTGAACATTGATTTATGTTAGATTTGTAAAGAAAAAAATTAAAAAAATCCTAAATTATAGCGAAAAACACAAAAAACAAATATATGTTCACATTTGATGATAATGTGAACAAATCATGTAAAAAGTGTTTTAAGACGTGATTTTCGAATTTTTTTCTTTACCAATCTAACATAAATCAATGTTCATATGTGAATGAAGTTAATCACATGTGAACAAGCATGTAATCTAGTGGTTCTCAAGGTTCTCAACTTTTAGTTGGTTCTCATTTGAACCTAACCCTATATATATATATATATATATATATATATTAACTATTAGTGTGTCAATTATGATTAGTTTCCAAATTTAATATTAAATAACATATATTTAATCGATCTTAAAACTAGAAAAATACCTCAATAGCAGCTGTCCCACTATCCGAAATCGAAATAGGACCAACCCAAGAACCATAAGAATAATGCCAATTGACGGATTGGTTTAACCACAATGGTTATAAAATGTAGTATATGAATATTATTACCGTTAATATTTTTGTTCTTAATATAATTAAAAAGGAAAACCTAGTTATTCGATATTCTAACTCGTAAGATTCACACAAGAATCGGGAAAGTGACGATTCAAATAAAGTGGCAAAGGAATTCAAATACAATCGTTTCATTTATGGATCGGTTTCTGACTTTCTGTTGTGTAAAAATTTAGCATTGCAAGTCATGTCAATATTTAATGAGTTTTATATTTTGTAATAAAGCAGACAGATGAATAGGAAGGAAAATAAACAGAATTGCCATCAAACAAATATCAACCAAGCTGAATTACGTTGCGAAACTGCATACAGTTAGGAAGGGTATTCTCTAAACAAAAGGAAACCGATAAAAGCTCTTCAATGAACCATCGAGCATACTAAAACAACCAAAAAGGAGCCTACCATACTACATGACATGTACCAAAGTTATTCCAAAATCTGTAGTACCCAAAAACCTTGTACATAAGATTCTTGTTATTCAAAACTCAAAAAAAAAACCAACAAATTTCAAGCCTTGGTCGAATATAGGTCACCCTTCCACCTGTTGACATTTACGCTTAGACAGATGCAATGTGGCAGATCAAGTCAATAACACGGGAGCTGCAAAAAAAATGGCGATACATTAGTTAGAAGTGGTATGGAGAATTTTTGTGTGTCAAAATTTATAAAATGGTTCAAACATGTTTCAAGGGGTAGATCAAATGATCACACAGATTCAAAATCAGTTGCAGTAAAAAATATAAGTAAGACAAACAAACGTACCTGTATCCCCATTCGTTGTCATACCACGAGACAAGTTTCACAAAGTTGTCGTTCAAAGCAATCCCAGCCTTGGCATCAAAGATGCTTGACCTGCTGTCACCAATGAAGTCTGTGGATACAAGATCCTCATCGGCGTATCCCAAAATACCCTTGAGTTTGCCTTCTGATTCCTCCCTGGGTTACCAAAAGAATTCCAAAAGTTATTTCACAATATCACCAGAACAAGGGCATCAAATCAAAAGCTAATACAAATAATAGAAAATTACTTAATGGCAGCCTTGATCTGCTCATAAGTGGCCTTCTTCTCAAGTCTGACGGTCAAGTCTACAACTGAGACATCCACTGTTGGTACACGGAAGGCCATTCCGGTCAACTTGCCGTTAAGGGCTGGCAGAACCTTGCCAACAGCCTACAAAAACAGAAATATATTACATTGATAAGATGAATCCAATCCAATAAAGTAGATATTCCTGGAGGAGACATTTCAAATTCCAACTTCAAATGCAAAACAAGCCAAGTTTTAGTTAATAGAAACTTAGAAACTATCAAGTCAATTTCAACCCATTAATAGGTCAACTTGGGTTGTATTTCATTTCAAACAGCTAGATTGATTCTTCCAAAGTTTATAGTTATTATTGTAATAGAATAGTTTTTTGTAATGATAATTAATACATTAACTATTAAGTGTTCTCTTTCAGCCCATTACTTAACCAGAAAATTTGATTAACTTAATAAGAAAGTGACATAAACTGGTGTTGTATTTCATTTCAAAAAGCTAGATTGATTCTTCCAAAGTTTATAGTTGTTATTGTAATAGAATAGTTTTTTGTAATGATAAGAGTAAATTTCATAAATGGTCCCTGTGGTTTACATTGATTTACGAAAATAGTCCCTGTACTTTTTTTTCAACATTTTCGGTCACGGACCATTTGCAAGCAAATCCAAAGTTAGACGGAGGACCATTTGCGAGCAAATATTCAAAGTTAAGGGACCATTTGCAAGCAAATCCAAAGTTATTGGATCGAAAATGTTGAAAAAAAAGTACAGGGACTGTTTTCGTAAATCAATGTAAACCACAAGGACCATTTATGGAATTTACTCTAATGATATAATAATACATTAACTATTAAGTGTTCTCTTTCAGCCCATTACTTAACCAGCAAATTTGATGAACTCAATAAGAAAGTGACATAAACTTATTCAATGTCGGTCTAATTACCTTGGCAGCTCCAGTGCTGCTGGGAATAATGTTAAAGGAAGCAGCTCTTCCACCTCTCCAGTCCTTTGAAGATGGACCATCAACAGTCTTTTGGGTGGCTGAAATGTATTGGCAAGAATTTATATATATTTCACATCTTAACTCAACAACTACGGATCAATTTAATTAGCCAACTGAATAGCAACATACCAGTCATGGCATGGACAGTTGTCATAAGACCCTCAACAATGCCAAATCTGTCATTGATAACCTAAAAATATACAAAGTGAAAACATAAGAAATGGAATCATAGCAGATAAGTTATTAAAGTATTACATAAGGAGACATTTAGGATTTGAACAAATCGATCTATGCTATTTTACCTTGGCCAAAGGAGCAAGACAGTTAGTTGTGCAGCTAGCATTTGAGACAATGTTAAGATCAGATGTGTATTCCTTCTCGTTGACACCCATAACAAACATGGGAGCATCCTTGCTAGGAGCAGAGATGACGACCTTCTTGGCACCACCCTGATCATACATAACCAATCCAAATCAGTTTTATCTTCTTGCTAAAAAACCAAATCAAATAGATATGGAAAGCAATACTTTAGGTGGTATTTGTAAGGTACGTGAATGACAAAATGTATATTATTCCTTACACAAGTGTTTGGTTGACAGCTATTGGTTTCAAAATATTTTTCTAGTATCAAGCCCATCAAGGGGACTGGTTATGAAAAACTCATTCTAGCTTATTACCAAACTCATACCATGTTATGTATTTGATGATTAGAAAAAAAGCAATCGTAGAACAAAAAATCTAGCCGGGGCAGCAAAATGAAATGGTAGACGCAACTAAACAATAAACAGCAACAGAAGAGGCAGAAATCCAAACAGACCTTCAAGTGGGCAGCAGCCTTGTCTTTGTCTGTGAAGACTCCAGTGGACTCAACCACAAAGTCAGCTCCAGCTGCACCCCATGGGATCTCTTCTGGGTTCCTAAGGGTAGAAACGAAAGGAGAAAAACATAACATTCTGCAAACAAAAAAGTACCTAACAAGTAATTCAAATGCTCAAATGAATTTTACCTGAAGCCAAAAACACTGACGGGCTTCTCACCGAAGAGAAGGGTTTTCTCGTCCTTGACCTTAAGTTCATGATGTTTCCATGCGCCATGAACAGTGTCGTACTTGAACATGTATGTCTACAAGTAAAAAACATAACTAGCAAATTTTAGCATACTCATACGAACAAACACTTATTTCCAAGTTGCAACAACAAATAAACTCGCAAGCACACTCAAATTAAGATTCAAACTTACTTTTTGCATCGCTTATATGTGTTAGCTTAATTATACTATAAGTACAACTTTCATGTTGAGTCATGACTCAATTTTAATAACCATGCAACAATGCTCACCTCTCAAATAGAGATAAAGACATAAGCATACTTCTTAACATATAATATATTAAAAAAATTTCATAGCATCCATGATATCAACGTCCAAGTATATGTTAGACATAAAAACAGACATCGAATCCTATATTAATAAATACTTAAATAGTATATGTATATATATACACCGCAATATATAGTACAGTACTAAATACACTTCACTAAATGCTAAATACACCAAGACTCCATACACTGGCAAATCTTATACTCCGTATCAAACAGTATAATGACTACAGTTGCACAATTATATGAATCCAATATTCACAAGTAATCCAGCTTAACTATCATTTACTGATTAAATAATCATGTCTGTTAGATCTGAGCAACTCTTATCATAAAACAGACATAACAGAAATAATTCAGCCAATATTATGTTTTTTTAACATATAAACTGAGATCCAGTCCCGTATAAACCCTAAACATTATTTTAAATTCAATCCAACTCAGATCAGCCCATCAATCAGTAATATCATCGAATTATTCATCAACTGTATCACTAAAATCAATTAATAACATCCATTTACATCATAATAAAAAAATATATACACAGTACCATGTAATCAGTAGTGATAAATGGGTCGTTAACAGCAACAAGCTCAATATCATCTCTCTGAAGTGCAACTCTCGCAACTAAACGACCGATTCTTCCGAATCCTACATCATATAATCCAGATCCGGTTGATTAACTATCAATTACATACATATATGTATATGTATACGAACTACAGAAGCAGATCGAGCTTTAAAAACACTTTATATAAGCAAAAAACAAAGAATGTACCGTTGATTCCGATCTTAATCTTCTTATCAGTTGCTGTGAACATAAATCAAACACACATATATATCAAATATCAAAATCAGTACAAAACAATATGAATTCGAGTATAAATAAACTAAAAAATGATGAAGAATAGAGATATTACCCATGGCGATCGAGTAGAGTTCGTTAGGGTTTTAGAAATAATTGAGAGACAATGAGTGTGATATGGGAATGGGGGATTGGTGGAATTGGTATTTAAAGCATTGACGGAGGAACCGAAGACTGTTTGGTGACGTCACGGATGTGTTAATTTATTTTCTTGGAGAAAAAGATAACCGAGTTTTTGAGATCTAAACGTAACGGAATATTCTGTCGATGATTCCTTTTCAGTTACCGGTCAACTTATGAGAACTAACAAGAGTCTAGATTGGTAAAATATTTTGACTATTTTAGAAGATTTCAAAAAGAAACTTCTTTTGATCGTGATTTTTACTAAATTTAATTAATGGTGAATAAATGCGACATGTTGTTAGTTATTGAAGTAAAAATCTTCATATTTGTTATACTAAGATAAATTCATTTATTTATGATTTATGATGATTACATAAAAATCTAAATGTTCTTAAATTTGTTTGATTGTTATCGTACAAAAATACAAGCGTCCATTTTTTTATTTAAAATCATCCAGTTATGATTAAGTCAGTTCGACTCATAACTTAATTTGATTGCAGTTAATTCTGTTACTAATCGCCCCTTCGAACTTCATTTTTGTAATTCGTTTCATATATACGAGTTTAGACAAAGCAACCATAATTTCAAATCATATTTTTCACTTTTAAGACACTTATCTAGTTGTCATGATGTAGAAAAACTACTTAATGCTAAAAACCATCAAAATATATTCAAGGTTTACACATTCTATACTTGGATGCTTTAACCTTATGAATGAATGAATGTGGAAGGGATATGTGATTTATGTTTGTTGAAACTTACAATAAAAGTTGGAAAACCCTATATTATAAATCTAAAGAGCCACCAAAGATATTAAATATTTGTGATTTGTGATCCTCGTTGAACTTCCATTTTACAGGTGGGATTTCTTGTTTTCAATGGGGCCCAAGAACATGATATCATTATTCCAAGAATAAAATAAAAGCTTCTCATAATTGACAATCTGGCCGGTCATGTATAACTTTTCAATTTTGTTAACTACAAAAGAAAATTTGTGCTTCTAGTGTTTTTCATTTTTTATATACAAGTGTGGTGTTTTCTTCACTATCGATTTTTAATCGTACACCATTAAATGTATTTTAGAGTATTGTACTACACAACAATATGAAACATATTTGATGATGTACGGTTAAAAATGATGGTGTATGATTACTTTCCGTACATGCATACATTATCTTATAAAAAGAAATGATTATATAATCATATATAATCTTTAGGAATAATAATTAATATGTGTATTTGTGAAAAAATAGGGAAGGGGGGAACATGAACTTTGCTTTTATTTTTCTTAGTAATAGTAATGCATTTTGTAATGAGAACTTTCAATGCTAAGGTGAAACAAAAAATTCAAATCAAATTGTGGTGCATGCTTTTCATCGATTAATTATAGAATAAATAAATGCAGAAATGGTCCTTTTACTTTTGCTTAATCTACCTTATTCATTTCTAATATACATGTTATAACATAAAAGACCTCGCATTGAAAACAATTATCGGATTAACCTATGTCGTTAAAATGTTATGTTAAAGTCATCACAACTGAAAACTAAAGTAAAACTAAATGAGCTAAGTATTCGACTCTTAATCTCTCATTTGCGATAAATAGCAATTAAGTAATCAAAAACCGTTGTTTCAAGATTTTCAAACTGATTAATTACAACATGGTGTGTCATGGTAAGGTCACTCCCAACCATTTTCTCATCACTTCTGTCACATGAGCTTTCCACTAACTGATTCACAACTTATTATTCTCTGCCATCAATGACTAATCACTTCATTTTTCTGAACCCCACATTTACCAATATACCACCATTTTATACACTAAACAAAAATAAAATAAAATCACGGGGTCCACTTGTCAAACCGATTGGTAATCGGTAAACCGATTACCAATCCAACTGATGAAGAACCGATGCAACTAATGGCACCAATTGCCAAATCGGTTGCAACCGATTACAAAGTGATGAGCTCCGTTGGGAGTGGCCTAAGGTTGATATTATGGGACTTCAAATCTAAACTTTAAACCACACTACATTGACACGCAAATATAAGAAACAATAAGCAAAATAGCTAAAAACTCGCCCACACATAAACATAAGTGTAGATTCGATAATAGTACAGGGGTGATTTTTGGTTTAAACTCAAACGAATTCTTAAAATGAAAAATGTAATGAAAAGTCAATTTGCTAATAGTCACATATAAAAAGCAAGTTTTTAGTGGTGGAGGAGAATGGACTTATGAGCGTAGTGGTTGGACATATTCCTCTAACCGGCGTGAAACTTGACATCACGGATAACCTAATAATATCACTTTAATATGCAAGTACAAAGTGAGTATCATACAATATATCTATAAATTATATTTATAATTATAGTTATGATCATAAAGTGGCTCATTCTTTTTAATAGTTTATAAATACACCAGTATATTTTTGAGTTTATAGTTTTGTAATAATTATAACTTTACATATTTTACTATTGTATGTATTCAACGTTGAAATGCTTCTATCATACGTGTTCAAATTTTAAAATCATCTTTTGTATGTATTTAATTTACTATTGTATTTGTATGTGTAGAATTCACAAAAAAACACATCATTTTATGTAGTTAAAAACATGAAGAAAAAAAACATAAAATAAACGCTTTTAAAACTTGAATATATATACAATATATACGAGATTTCAAAGTTGAATTCAAATAATAAAAGTTGTAAAATTAGGTATACCACCGAACCATAAACCCTATACCTTTTGAGAGATTAAACTAATTTATTACTACTCAATCAATCATTGAGCCATTTTATAATCGATTGATGGTTGCAGCCTATGTGTTTTCTTAAATTCATGACATCATAAGACACTCTGAACCTTTTTAGTGTCGTGACATTGATGTTTTTGTTATAACTGTTCAAATATAATACATCATTGATCAAATAAACCATGTATCATTTGCACCTATCAATTATATGTATTTCGTTTCAAGCGAAATCTAGCTGAACTTAAACTAGGTGATATTTAACTCTCATACCAACGTCATAAATTGTGCGGATTTTTGAATACGGGGTAGATGATGCAGAGTGAATGCCCGACTAAATTACTAAATACCGGACTCAACCAATAGCATGGTCAAGGGGGCCAAGCGCCCACGCCTCCTTATGGATTACTAGGGGCAACACACATTGACTACTATCAATGAACCCGATAAAATGACTAGATTAATTGAATCTGATGTAAGGTTTTTGACAAATAACTATATTATAGCCGGGTTTTTTTGTGACACTTTATATATTGCATGGAGCATATTCGTGTTCATTCATTAAATTTTTTATTGAACAAATGAAGGAACACGCATTGAATTGCTTCTTCATTATCGTTCACAAAAAAAATGTGTTTGTTATAAATATATATGAACGCAAAAGAGCGAATAGATAAATTTATGCATTCGTTTGTTGATATGTTAAACGAACCTAAACGAAGACAAATGAACACACACACACAAATTATAGCATTGTGATGCGTACTTAAACATCACAAAACGACCAAAATGTAATGTTCAATTATGACATATTAACAAGTTTTATAAGACAAGATAAACAAACAAATGTAAATGAACATGATATCAAACGTACTCGAACATAAATGAACGGATGAGATATATGTTTCACGTTCGTTCATATAATTATAAAAACATAAATTTTTGTTAATGTTCATTCATATAATAAACAAACGAACATAAAAAAACTTCCCGTCGAACGGTTCACAAATTATTCATTGAATATTTGGTTCACTTACCGATCGTCGGATTCACAATTTATGGTGGTGTTTATTTCCTGAGTTTTCCTAACAGGAAAATACATGAGGTGTTTGATTTGTACTCAAGTGGTAATGGCTTTGACTTATGAGATAAAGAGAAAAGGAGAGAGACGAGTGTTTGATGAAATAAATAAATGGAATATATTTATTTCACAATAAAAAAAAGGAATTTAAAATTCAGTTTAATTCAAATATATATGGACCAAAATATGATAAAGTAGGGTAGAATATATTAGATGGATAATATACTTGGTGTGAATCGCAGACAAACTTACTCTAGATAACGGATTTCTTGGCCCATCTATACAATCGGGATAAGTCTTAATACTATCATCTAGATGGGCCATGTATATCAAACGACTCTCGACAACGAATTTCTTAGCCCATCTACATAATCGGGCTAAGCCCTAACTGAATACTCGTTCACTAATCATGAGATATTGGAAAAAAGTCCTTTGAAACTAGTATATACACTTACAATGCAACTTATACGTAACATATCTACCAATCCTGATGTGAGGTAAAACTTTTAACTACATGTAGTCTAAGAAATCGCGAAATAACCTTTACTAAATGAGGCGTGATGTGTGTATAATAAATTTGGTTTCAGGGTTACGAAAGAAAACAGAACTGCAGGGATCTTGGAGAACCATAAAGAAGGTGAAAAGTACCGTGAACATGGATTAAGGAAGTTTCTTCGTGGTCATACCCCTCTAAACAAGCCATCCATCAACGACTATTTCAGCCGAGAGAAACAAAGCTGATATAATGATGATATCCGGTGTTTGGGAATGCATATTTTGAAATGCTTATTGCTTATTGTGTTGTTTGAAACCCATAAAGCCCTGAAAAATGTTAAGTTTGTGAAATTATTAGTTAAATTCAATTGTATTACTTCAACAGTTCAACTCGAACGTGATGGTATGAAACTTCCAATTAATCTAAAACGATTACAACTAATGTCTCAACATCCAGTTTGTCCACACGAAGTAGATCGGGCCGGGTTCAACTAATCCAACTTTCAGGCCCGGCCCGGCCCAGCCCATATACAAATATGTTCTCGTACCTAGATTAGCTTCCTTGTTACATCATTCACTTTACACTTATTAGAATCTAAACTCTAAAACCTTACTTAAACATCAATGAGAACTATAAGGATCTCCTTAAAAATTCATTCGCCAGCTTTGAAAACGCAGAGGAACCATCTTGTTGCAACCGGGCTGGAGAATCATATTCTGCAACTTTCCCTGTATTCCACATAACATAGATAAAACTCAGTTATTTTGTGTTCATTCGGTTATAACTATCTGCTAAACTGATGTTAAAAGGTATTAAATTAGTTACCTTGATCAAGAACGAGAATCAGATCACTGTCCACAATTGTGGGAATCCGATGAGCTATTGTGATGACCGTACATCTGCTAGTCTCTTCTCTTATTGTTTTCTGCATGATGTTATCGGTCTCTGTATCAACGGAAGCAGTGGCCTCGTCTAGCACTAGTATCTTGCGTTTTTGTAGTAAGGCTCTCGCTAAGCATACGAGCTGACGTTGTCCAACGCTCCAATTCTCACCATCTTCAGCAACTGCATAAGTTTCTTTCAATTTTTAGTGTCCAACAATCTCAACCTAATTACCTATAAATTTTCTAATTTTGCTTATGGTTTATCCTTGATGGGTCAAGCTGGTAAAATTAAAAGAAGAATAAAGAAAAATGGAAACTTTTTATTGGGTCAAATGGGTTGATAGTTATTCATGGTGTATTTCATAGGCAAAAAAACCCTAAATTCTTGTGAATTTTGGAATATATATCATGTAAGCTTGTTTTTACAGACAAAACAAGAATTTATAAAAAAAAAAATCTCAGAAAATTAGGAAATATTTCGGGCCAACACAACTTGTTTAAACACACAAAAAAGCGAACATTTTGACTAGTTATCCAACCCACCCATTTTTTCATTTGCATGCAAAAATGAGTTTGAGATAAAAGTAAATAATAAAATTATTGCTAAAAAATGTTAAGAGATTAGGAAACGTTTCGGGCCAACCCAACCTGTTTAAAAACACATAAAAGCAAACACTTTCCACACGTTATCCAACCCACCCATTTTGCCATTTGTATACAAAATGATTTTCATAAACAAGTTTAGAAAAAACCGCATTACAATCCTTACCTGGTGTATCGAGAAGCCCTTTATCTTGACTGACTATTTCTGCGAGCCGACACTTGTTTAGCACCTCCCAAATTTCGTGATCTGAATGCTGTTCTAAAGGATCAAGATTAGTCCTAATCGTTCCTTGAAACAAAGTAGGATCTTGAGGAATTATCCCTAACTTAGATCTCAGATCATGTAGCCCCATCTTTGAAATATCAAGCCCATCAATCAAGATTTGACCTTTGGTGGGTTCAACTACCCTGAAGAGAGCCTGGATCAGGGTTGACTTCCCGCACCCAGTTCGACCCACTACCCCAATTTTCTTTTCACTTGGAAAAGTGCAACTGATTCCTCTCAAAACTATTGGAAGAGCAGGGTGGTATTGAATATATAAATCCTTAATCTCAATTTGTCCTCTTACGGGCCAATTTGTTTCAGGCTTGCAATTTTCTATAGTTTCTGGAGCTTCACTTGGAATATTGGTAAACTGAAGAATTCTTTCAACTGCAATCATCTTGTTTTCGACGTTGCATAGATTCCAGATGACCCAAGCTTGGAGCACATTCAGGCCCAAACCATATGTAACTGCTAGCCCAGCTAAACCTGTGATTACATAAACCACCATAAGGTGTCAACTGTAAGTCTAACATAGATAAAGGTGACAACTTCTAAAAAAAATAATAAAAACAAGTCAATTCTAAGTTGAAATTCTCTTGATAACAGGTCAACCATGATTAAAAGAAAAACTAGCTAGTAAAATAAAAATAATGAGATACGTCAAACAGGCCGAGTTGTCAAAAGTGGCCTAGCATGTATTCACATGCACACTTTTAACATCCTAAACCATTTTTATCTTAAAGCATGTAAATTTCGTTATATAATTTAACAATTGACAAAATCGAGAAAAAGGAAAAAATGTTGGTGGGTGAACCCAACCCGGCCCATTCTGGCCTGAACATAGACAATTAATAACATCCTAAATCACTTTATTTGGCCTAACATTTTGCTAAGCTTAACCATAAAGATGAACAAGGTGCGTAAAAGAAGCTTACTAGTGTCGATGGATGACCGAGGTAGGTGCACCAGAACGACTAAGAGGATGAAGAATACTAAGTTGAAGAGAAAGTTGACCCGAACACTCAACCATTCCATTGTAGCCGTGTTATGGAATGTAACCCGCGAGTAATCATCAATATGGCCCATGCATGTATTCAAGAAACGATTTTCTTGATTGAAGCAGCGGATAATTGATGCACCGGTGCATGATTCTGAAAAATGATGTTGAATGGGGGATTTTTGAATCCCAACCATTCTTGCTAGTTCCCGTGCTGTAGCTATATAGTAGACCTAAAGTAAAGAAAATAGCTTCAGATTTCTATTTAATATAAATCATTCTAGAAATTTAATTTAACATTCGTGTTTTGAGTGATCTTACCTGATACCATACAGATATGGCAATAATGATAACACAGAGGAAAAAGATCGGCCAGGCAGCGTGTGACATCAGCAAAATGGTGCTTAAAAGTTGAATTATTGCAAACACTAATCCGGCCAATCTGTAAGGGACATCTACATCCACGGTGCTTTGATCCGTTGAAGACTATAAGAGATGAATCAATGAATCATATATATAGATACGTCACCATAAAGGCATAAACTTTAATTAAAGATGTATTGCAGACCCATAAACATTTGGGTTGTGTTCAATTTCAAACGGGTTAAAGAAAGTTATTAGTATTGAGGGGAACAGTTGATAGTCGTCTTAAGGTATACAACCTTCTAAATCGTTTTATTCAAAGATTTAAGCTTATAATTGTAATATCTAAAGGTGACAATTACTACCCATTTACATATACGTGGGCTGATTCAGGTTTTGTTTTATCATTAATAGGTTAAAAGGTCAAAATTAAAACTGTAGTTATAGAAGTAACGGGTCGAAATTAGATTGTCATTGATATAATGTAACTTGACCATATGCTCATATATGGAAACCTTCATTATTTATGAATAAAATATTTTAAGAAATAAAAAATATACGAATATATATAGACAAAAGCTTTTGGTGTAACCCATCCTGACCCGTTTTCAACCTGAAAAAAAAGGGTCACCCGTTTTGACCCATTACAAAACCTGCCTGACCAGCCCATTTTCCCCTTCTAGTAATGATATTGTTTATACAAGCATAAATGTATAATTAATGTTATAAACATAGAAAACATGTACAAAGAAAGTGTTTACGGATCTCAGCCAACCCTAACTTTATTAACCCGTTTTGACATGCTACCCACCCTGTCAAAATGCCCATATCACCACCTCTAAGGGAAATGATGAAAAAGTTATAGATTACTTACACGGTTGAGGATCCGACTTGAAGGCGTAGAATCAAAGAATGAAACTGGTGCTCGAAAAACTGAAGTTATCATTTGTAAGAAGAGGTTTTGACCCGTCTCAAGAGCTATTGTGGACAGCAAAACCGCTCGTCCTAAAATGAAAAATGAGCTTGCACCAGACAAAAGCATGTAAACACCAATGAGCTCCTTGCTTGTAAATCGACCCTCATCCTCTGTGGCCCACGCCATCCAGTAATTACTACCCATTTGAAATGCAAAAAAGAGGGTGTGACAGATTATAATGACCGGAACAAGAGCTCCTTTATACGCTGCAGTGATGAAAGTTGAGTACACACTAAATTTCACCCTTCCAGATTGAGATTCTTCTTGGGACCCACTTTTGGTTCTGGAGGACTTATGTTCTCTAACCAAGTATGTACTGTGGCTAGCCTGTAGAAACTTGGTCACAGGTTTGGGCTCATTGGGTAGGCTAACTTGGTTCAAAGAATTGGAATGGGCGGCTATTTGTCGAGCAAATTCGCTTGCCGGATCTGCTATAAGGTCGTTGTACCTTCCTGATTGAACGATTTCACCATCATTGATAACCTAAAAAAAACACATACGTTTTAATAAAACATGCACTAAAATATATACATAATGCACAAAACAGTGACAAAGCCTACCAAAACCAAATCTGATGCACTTAAAAACTCCAACTGATGTGTTACGTAAACGACTGTCTTCCGATCTAGCAGATTTAACAAACATTTCTGCATAAGAAAGAATTCCAATTGAGAAGTTAGTCAAAACATGTACTATAAATTAGTGGGAACATGATGAACTTAGCCAGCCCCGCCCAATTGAACATATCTATCATGCTTACGTCCTACATCAAAATTAAAGATATAAACACTAGTAAACAAAAGGTTAAAACATGATTGACTTGCACAATAAATCAAGTACCTTGAACATGTGGGCCCCAGTATGAGCATCAACCGCACTAAACGGATCATCAAGGACATAAACATCTGAATCATTATACAACGCTCTCGCGAACTGAATCCTTTGCTTTTGGCCTCCACTTAAATTTAGTCCCCTCTCGCCTATCACACTTAGATCACCATCAGCTAACGTCTCAAAATCGCGATCCAAACCACATCCATCAACAATGTCATCATAGAATCGCTTGTTCATCTGCTTACCAAATAAGATGTTATCCCTAATTGTTCCCGTCTGAATCCAAGCAGTTTGCGGCACAAACGCTTTCGACCCAAACACTTCGATCTGCCCACCCGATATTCTTGGGATTTCACCTAAAATGCTACACAGTAAGCTTGACTTCCCAGCTCCAACTGATCCACAAATTGCCACTTTATTACCTTTAAAGATTTTCAATTTCGTAGAAATCTTTATTGTGGGCCCTCTATGATCCAGATCACATGTATCCCATGAGTACTCTCCAGGTTCAATTTCTACAGCCACACCGGCCAGTTCTAAAGATTGAGGTTCTACTTGTTTGCTATCTTTATCCATTATGAAATCTTCGATTCGATCAAGTGAAACTTTAGTTTGGTTCACCATGGAAATGAGCTCCGGGAGATTATAAATCGGGTCCTGCAGGATTCTAAAAGTAGCTAAAGTAGAAAGCACAATACCAGGGGTCAATGGTGTTTTCAAGAAAATGCAAACACCAAAAGTAGAAACGGAGACTAATGTGGGTGACGTCCAAAAAAAGAAGGCAATCGTGGAACACATATAAAGATACTTTTTGATCCAATTCCGTTCCTTTTCTCTTAGATCAATAATCTTTTTCTTAAATTTTGATTCCCACGAATGCAACTTGACGACTCTTATGCTCTTCAAGATCTCAGAAGTAGCTTTGATTCTTGAGTCTTTTGATTCCATAACTTTTGATTGAAAAGCTTTTTGCATATTTGCTAACGGGATGTTGCTGATTATGACTAAAACTGTTGAAATAAGTGCAGCCATTGATGGAGCAAAACCAAGATTCATGTACAAGATAATCAAAGCAAGAAGAACTTGAACCGGGAGTAACCAGATTCCATGAACATGCCAGAAAAACTCTCCAATTTTTTCGACATCAACATTTATCAGATTTATGATTTTGCCATTGCTTGTAGTACCAAATTTGATAGATAAAGATTTCTTGTATGCAAGTACCATAAGAGCAGCACGTATGCGAATTCCAATTCGTTGAGCACCAAAATAACATTGTCTTTGTGACAAAGATTCAACCGTTTTTGCCAAGAAGAAAATGCAGGACAAAACCAAGCCTTTTCTGTAGTTTGAATCTTTCCCATCTTCGGATAAGTAATTCACAAAGCTTGTGATCAGAATCGGGCCCATGTATGAAGCAAGTGTGTTGACTCCTATAATCACCCAAAAGAAGCAATTAAACTGATGTCACAAGGTTGTAAAACTCACTAGGGGCTAGTAGGATTGGAATATTTTGGTTGTTAAACATGAAAAGCCCAATTTTGTGAAGTCAATGAGATGGGGCTTTTTAATCAAAGCTTTCTAAGCCTAAAAGATACAGTAATAAACTAAAAATCTAAAGCTGATTCTCATAAGCTAAGCCAAACACCCCTTTAGAGTGAGAAAACAAGAATGATAAAAGTATAGAGAGAAATAAAGGAAAATCTATGATTTTGGAGAAGAAGTGCGAGATGCATGTATGCATAGCAACTAAAGATGTCATGGAACATCATACATGATAACACATTCTAAATGTTTTGATTTTCGAATGAGATGCTTATATGTTTTATACACCCGTGTTACTCACTAAGCTTTAAGCGTACGTGTGTGTGTGTGTGTGTGTGTGTGTGTCCCTAGGCGTGAAAGCTATATAGATCAAGGGTAACTAAGATAAAAGAAGACATGGAAACTTGGTTGTAGATTATGACATAGAAGATAGAAGCTTGGGACCATTTGCTCTCTGTTTCATAAACTTACATCATTGTTTATATAGTCAAAATTGTATTTTATTACAATGTTTGTAAAGAAGTGGTGAATTCTAACTAAAGGTTTCATGAAGCATACTTTTCAATAATTGAGATTATTACAGAGTGAAGTTTATAAAGATTACTTGCACTTTTAGAAATTGATTTTAAAAGATTTGCATTTCGAAAGTTGTTTATTATTTATAAAACTTTGAAAGTAACTGCATGCACTGAAATGTTAAACTTAAGTCTATTCCTTCACTTCCACAACTACTTTACAGAAACCGTTTAATCGTCTTCGTAACATGTTTTATGCTAGTTCGATCTGTATCTTTTTCCGTCCTCGTAATCTGGGACCTATTACCATATCTACGAAAATACTCATAGAATTATAGGTGAAAAACCGAATATGAATTAGATTCTAGCTTTACTAATGCAGAAGTTTCATAGACACATTGAAATTTGGTTTCACCCCATTTGTTCCCTCTAGCTTACTGACTTTATGTAAAACTCATGTCATATACAACACATGCTTATGGATTCACATTGCATTCTGCTTTACTCAAAAATCCAGTAAAATAGATGAAGTTAACCATTTTGATTCTAGTTTAATGGTAGGCTAGATTAATAGTAGATAAAGGGGGCTAAAATATAGCAAAGCAAGCAACTTTAGACATTTTCCAATTAATCTAATACTAGCTACTGTACCGGTAAAATATATGGTTTCCTGTTACCTAGCTACTGTAGTGTATGATCCTACCACCTCTTTCATGCATGTGCTGGCAAATTAGTTTCAACTTTGTGTTTTTGTTCTCTTGGTTTTAGATTTTTGTTCTGGTGTAACTCAATATAAGTATCACTGATGATTAGTCAATCTACGTCTGGTATTAGTTATATAAATATTGTCTGGATTAGCTTATTTTAGGAGTTTTCGACTTATTAAATTTTCAAAAAGGCAAATAGCTGAATATTAAGGGCTTACAAGCTTAGTAACTTTAGCTTATGGCTCATTGAAGCTCATAAATAAGCTTAAGTTGATAAACTCATAACCGAGTAATATGAGATTATCGGGTTGAGTTAAGAATACTAGAACTTCATATACATACTAAAATTAAATTAAGTAAAAAAAAGACTAAACTGACAAAAAAAGGCAATAACTTACCAGCGAAAACCGCATTAATTGCTAAAGATCGTCTTACAGCATGAAATATGGCCTTGGTCAATACCGAACCACCAGCTTTTTGCTTATAAATCGACTCCTCCAACAAAAGTGCAGCTTCTTTAGCCGTTTCAGATTCAGGAATTGAAGGAACATGACTAAACTCAAGTTTTTCGGCCCGACCCGATTCGAAAAGTGTGTTGAGCCAACTGAATGTAACCCTATTCCAAATTCCTGCATTTGTAAAAGCACTGGTATCTCCAACACTTTCCTGAAGCAATGGCTCCTCTGATTCTTTGTGTTTCTCAGTACCACAAAAAGTGACACCATTATAACACAAGATCATCAGTAATGGTAAGGTGGCTATATCAATAACACTCGATACTGATCGGAAAACTTCCATGTTCTTCGATTCGACATAGTCTAACATTATCAAGGTCACTAAAACTGAATCCAGAATAACAGAAAAACACCAAAAGATGACTAGAACAGTAGGCCATTCTGTTATTTGGTCAAAAGTTTTAAACTTGATTGAGTACACAGTAACAGTACTTGCTAAACACCATGTTAATGCCATAATGATAGACTCATAAGTAACAACTTCGTGCATCAAGAACTTGTACAGACACAAACCCAATTGAGATATTGTGATAATACAAGTGGGTATGATAGTAATCATGCAAAAAGATGAAAACTTTATATGACATCTTGTTATTCTTTCACTGCTTTTCTGCTTAAATATATCTACTAAAACCCATATGACTAACCACAAGAAAACACACACATTGAAGCACACATTGACTATGTTCAAAACGACTTCCACTGAACCAAATTCCATGACTTTAAAGAACCCCTTAAACTTAAATTTGTTATATAATGAAAACTGAAAAACCCCACATCAGAATACTAATCAATTTAATATAAACAGAGTAAAGGGTTAAAAAAACAGAGAGGAATAAATAAATAATCTAGTAGAATATGATAATGTGGGAATTTATATGGGTTAACGGTGAAGGGTTAATGGTAACGGTTCACCACTCTTCAAGAGCTGGTTGATGGGATGAATATGAAGGTGAAGGTGTTTTTTTACCAACTATAAATAACTTAAAAAATCTATTTATGTTAATATTATATATGTTTAGATTAGATATTGTAGTAAATAATTAGATTTTAAAACATCCCTATCAAAGATTCCATCCCATAAATAAAAAATACTAAATATTTTCGTATGGGATTCGTGAGAATATAATTGACGAATTGACGTATGTACGTAAGATTTTGTTGCGTTTTGTGGAATTAATAAAGTCGTAATTTTATTATTATATCAGGATTTTTAATTAATACATGCATAAAAAGGTAATTATTAGATTGAATTAATGAGTAATAAATGCAAATTCTGATATTTAAGAAAATTACGAGTTTATTAAATACTCCTTGACGTGTGCCGTGCACACGTTAGTAAAACCCAATTTTGTTTGATTATATGTGTAGGTTAATTTTGAGCTGGGTGATGATCCGTAAATCATCAAAAATTATCCGCTATACAGTATTGTATTGTACAACACCATAAATCACAGTGATGGTGTACGAAGAATTTTTAGTGGTGTACGGATCACTTCCCTTTTGAGTGAGGTTCACTTTTCCTCACGTTTTTAAAAATTAAATATCTCATAAACAGTAAGTTGAAAAATTATAAAAATTACGTCATATTAATCAACATTTTCTCTATTCGATTAGACATTTCACAAAGTATACTTTCGACGACGTTTTATGGGTTTTACAAATTGTATAATATTAGTATCACATATGATATTCGTTGGTATCAAGTATGATAGTCATTTGTATTATATGTGATAGTTGTTTACAAAACCCACCGAAAAAAAATTTTCGTCAAAAGTATACCTTGTGAGATGTCTAATCAAAGAGAAAAAAAACGATGATTTTATGGTGCAATTTTTAAAAATTTTCAACTTGCCATTTGTGAGATATTTAATTTCTAAAAACGTGGGGGGAAAGTGAGTTTTGTGACATGTTGCACATTTTTATTGGTTACTTCATTCTCAATAAATGTTTATGTACTCATTTTAACTTTACTCTACATATTGTATGTAGATTTAAGTTTTAAGTGTATATAAATAAATGTAATTATTTATAGTCTAACATTTTATAATACGTAACGAAGTCTTGAGTGTTACATTGTGTGTAATAAAACTTCATTTTATTGCTATTGTATGTATTTTCCTGATGTGTCAACTTGTAATGATGACACGTGTCACTTTATACAGCTGACACGCAAGTTAAAGTACCGAAAACTACTTACAATAGTATAAATAATAACACGTTCGTTACACGCAATGAAAGCTCAAGTAATTCAATGCACAATATTAATGTTAAAGCATAAATAATTACATTTCCATATACATAATTAATTACACTCCCATATCCAAATAGTCACTCTTTTTGGATCGACTATCAATGTTAAAATTTCTTGGAACTCTTGGGTCCCCATTTAAGTTAACATTTGCAACTAGGGAGCCTTTGACTCCCATGTCGGGTGGAATTAAGTAATCGCGGGGTAATTTTAAAGTCGATTAATTGTGTGTTTTTATGGTAACTCTGAAAGTTTAAACCATTGTTTGGTCCAATGTCCAAAGGTTACCAACATTTTGCGAAGATTTGTAATTGGTGGCAGGCTACTCTCTAGAGGTTTCCTTGTATGATATTATTGTAGGCAAACTCATCTCGAGCAGTAAAAATTTTGCGGTGAAGGTATTTCAAGGGGTATGTTATTTCGTGGTTTGGGCGATATGGAAGTGGAGAAATAGAGTGTTGTTCGCCGCTGAAAATGAGCTTGTCAAGGCTCGTCATGATGATATCTTCTCATAGAGTTTTGTTGATTTGGATGGAAAATGGAAGTAAGCACTAGATCGGAACGTTTGGTTCTCAAGCCTCATGATCTTTTTGCATTGTAATTCTTTGTATTTCTTGACCTTTTGTATTTCTTTTGTATCATATGTTTATGTTATTAAAACTTTAACTGTGAAATCAGAATTAAAATTGATATTTCTTCCTACAAACATTATCTAAAATTGTAAATGGGTGTATAATTATGTTCTATGTTTTTTCTCTTCTAAAAAGAAAACTGTATATATTCTATATTTCTGTAACGTGTCCACCCGGTTGTGAGTTTTTTTACTTAATTTTTAGGGTCTGTTTCTATTCTGTTAGATACTTTTACCATTAGCTGTTTAAAGACGTCAAAATAAGAGAATCAGTAAAAGATTCCATCTTCAAATTTTGTAACCAGACACTTTTGGAAATGTAAAAAACATGAAAGAAGAGAGCATTAAAACAAGAAAACATCAGTAAGATTCTCATAATGCAGACGACGTCATACTCTTAAGGAAGTAAAAACATGAGGCTGTGCAGTATGCACCTGCCAACTTGCCGATACTAAAAATGTAAAACCAGCCAAAGATCTTGTCTTCACCAACTGCTTTCGAGAATTCGAGTCATTACAAATTTGTTATTAACTACGTCTACGATTCGACATGTATAAAAATTACCAGAAATTATGGCATCAAGTACTGAAATTAGACATGAGTATTAGGTTAATGTATGACTTTGTTGCTTAAAAAGATAAAAATGACTAGAAGTATCTAATTTGGACTAATTAGTGGCAAGTTGCAACACAAAGCATACTTGTTGGATTGCAGGACTTTTTGGACTAGCTAGTTGCAACACAACTTATGCGTACAATATCAACCAATCCTGATGTGAGGTAAAACTCCTAATTACAAGTCTAAGAACACTGCAAAATAATCTACATTAAACGTGACGTGATGTGATGTGTGTATAATTTTTGCTTCAGGGTCAGGAAAGAAAACAGAATTGCAGGGGTCTTGGAGAACTATAAGGAAGATATATGAAAAGTACGTGGAACATGGATTAAGAAAGTATCTTCGTGGTCAAACCCCTAAGGTTAGGTTAGGCCGGCCATCCATCAACCACTGTTTCATTCGTGAGAAACAAAGCTAGCAGAAGGGATGATTTACGTGCATATTTTAAGACACTTATAGCTTAATTTGCTGTTTAGAAACCAAAAAGGCCAGAAAAGTGTTTCAGATTCGCATTTAAACTTATTATATTATACTCCATATGAACATTGTATTACTTTACAATATACATTTGATATATTATATAATGATGATGATGATTATGATTATTATTCGTATCTTTGTCTGTCCGTGTATGAGTTATGTGTATGTTAGTAACTGTAACACAGTTTCAGATCATTAAATTGAGTGTACATGAACCAGGCTTTTGTCAACTCAAATGTGAAACTTCTAATTAATCTAAAAGATTACAACAAGTTTCTCAAGTCTCAACGTTTTTAGAGCCATAACCTAGTTGAACAACAGCCGGTATATGAACAGTCAACACGGATCAGATCGGGCTGGGCTCAACTTATCCAAATTCCAGGCCCAGCCCAGCCCAGCCCAAATAATGTGTTCTCCTAGTCTCCTACCTATATAATAACTTCCTTGTTACCTTTCACTGTACACTTGAATCTAAACTCCAAAACCTTGTGAATAATCAATGCATACTATAATGATCTCCTTAAAAATTCATTCACCAACTTTGAAAACGCTGAGGAACCATCTTGTTGCAACTGGGCTGGAGAATCATACTCTGCAACTTTCCCTGTATTCCACATAACATGGATAAAACTCAGTTATTTTTGTGTTCATTTGGGAATAACTATATGCTAAACTGACGTTAAATGTTTTCATAAAAAAACAACTTTCAAAAGTATTTATTGGTTACCTTGATCAAGAACAAGAACTAGATCACTGTCAACAATAGTGGGAATCCGATGAGCTATGGTTATTACAGTACATCTGCTTGTTTCTTCTCTAATTGTTTTCTGCATTATGTTATCTGTTTCAGTATCAATGGAAGCAGTAGCCTCGTCTAGTACTAGTATTTTGCGTTTTTGTAGCAATGCCCTTGCTAAGCATACCAGCTGACGTTGTCCAACGCTCCAATTCTCACCATCTTCAGCAACTGCATAAGTTCTTGAAAAGTTTAGTGTCCAACAATTTCATCCTATTACTTATCATTAAAAAAACAAAAAGCCAAAAAAAACTAAAAAAAAAAAAAAAGACTACCCGCGTTTACGTGTTACCCGACCCACTCACTGTTCCACCCATATGCAGAAATGATTTTTTTTTTATTAAAAGACGTCCATAAACCGCATCACGCTCCATACCTGGTGTATCGAGAAGCCTCTTATCTTGCCTTACTATGTTTGCAAGCCGACATTTGTTTAGCACCTCCCAAATTTCATGATCTGAATGTTGTTCTAAAGGATCAAGATTAGTTCTAATTGTTCCTTGAAACAAAGTTGGATCTTGTGGGATTATCCCTAATTTAGACCTCAGATCATGTAACCCAATCTTTGAAATATCAAGCCCATCTATCAAGATTTGACCTTTTGTGGGTTCAACCACCCTGAAGAGTGCCTGGATCAGGGTCGACTTCCCACACCCAGTTCGGCCCACGACCCCAATTTTCTTTTGACCCGGGAAAGTACAAGTGACTCCTCTCAAAACTGTTGGAAGAGCAGGGTGGTATTGAACATGTAAATCCCGAAGCTCGATTTGTCCTCTTACAGGCCAATTTGTTTCAGGTTTGCAATTTTCGATAGTTTCTGGAGCTTCACTTGGAATATTTGCAAATTGAAGGATTCTTTCGACTGAAATCATCTTATTTTCGACGTTGCATAGGTTCCATATGACCCAAGCTTGCAGCACATTTAAGCTCAAACCGTATGTAACTGCTAGCCCGGCTAAACCTGTGATTACATCAACCACCATAAGGTCTTAATTGTTAGTCTAACATAGATAAAAATTGCAATTCAATACATATATTTGAAAATGAGTCAATTCGAGTAGAATTTCTAGATAACAGGTCAAATGGGATAAAAAGAAAAATTGGCTAGCAAAATTAATATTGGACAAGTCAAAAGGTATCACATTGTCAAAAATGGCCTAACATGTATTCACATTCTTATAACATCCTAGATCATTTCTATTTTATGGCAAGTAGATTCTATTATTATATTAACAATTCAAAACTTTGAAAGGGAAAGATGGTGGGGGGTCAACCCAACCTGGCCCATTTTAACAAGCAAATAAAAAGTAATCCGTATTTATATCATAAATTCATTGAAAAGCAAGAAGATTACGAAGTATCAATTATTCATAGTTTTTCTACTCATAGTATCAACTATTTACAAAATTATGAAAAGTTCGCTATGACCTACACCATTTGGACGTGCACATAGAAATGACATGTTTCAGGCGTAACCTCCTTTTGACCAGTCAACCAACCCGCCCATTATGCTATGCATAACCAACTAGGTGAACAAGGTATGTAAAAGAAGCTTACTAGGGTCAATGGATGACCGAGGCAGGTGCACCAAAACAACTAAGAGGATGAAGAAAACAAAATTGAAAAGGAAGTTGATCCGAACACACAACCATTCCATTGTAGCCGTGTTATGGAATGTAACACGAGAGTAATCATCAATAACACTCAAACATCTATTCAAGAAACGAAGTTCTTGACTAAAGCAACGGATAGTTGATGCCCCGGAAATTGATTCTGAAAAGTGATGTTGAATTGGAGACTTATGAATCCCGATCATTCTTGCTAGTTCCCTCGCTGTAGTAATGTAGTACCCCTTAAGTATAGAAAACAGTTTCAAATTACTATTTAATATAGATCATTCTAAAATATATTTTAATATTTGTGCTGTTATTGATCTTACCTGATACCACAAAGATATAGCAATGATGATAACGCATAGCAAAAAGATCGGCCATGCAACGTGTGACATTAGCAAAATGATGCTTAAAAGTTGAATTATCGCAAAAACTAATCCAGCCAATCTGTAGGGGATATCTACATCTACCGTGCTTTGATCTGTTGAAGACTGTAAGAGATGAACCAATGAATCTTATTAAACAAATCCATTTAGGATAAAAGCTAAACTTTAGGCAGATGTGTAATTTCGGTCCGTTTACTTGTAAGAGATGAACCAATGAATCATACTTCAACCGGTTTAACGAAAAAAATATTAGTTTGGAGGAACGGGCTGAAAGTCATCCAAAGGTTAGTTCAAATGTATACAACCTCCTGAATCCTTTTATCAAGTATTTAATTAACTAATTTTAACTGTAATAATCAAAGGTGGGAATTTCTACCCATCTATCTATACATGGGTCAATTGATTTGTTTTACATGATTGAACGGGTAATATAAACAGGTTTAGTTAGAAAGGAAAAGGGTCAAAAGTCGTTGAAACGTGTTTTGCTAAGCATAAAACCTCCTAACTTATAAAATCGAAATATTATAGATCTTTTGTAATCATACGTAAAATATTATCTTCATATAATATAATATTATCATTAAAAAGGCTCCTGAACAGGGAAAACTCCTTCGTTTACCCGTTTATCATTAAAAAGGCTATATAATATTGGACAAAAAATGCTTGGTGTCAACCGAGGTCCAATTTCAACCCTTTAAAAAACGTACACATTTTAACCCATTACACAAGCTGCTGACTAATGCTGTTTTTGTAAGTATGTTTAATGCATTAGTTATTTATAAAAAACCAACAATAACAAAGTGTTTACGCGTTGGCCCATCCCGATTCAACCCAAAAAAATGACCTGTTTCAACGCTAGCCCGTTTTGAAATGTTACCCACCGGCCAAAAAACCCATACTGCAAACTCTATGTGAAACAGTGAGAAAGTAAAGGATAGATTACTAACTCGATTGAGGATCCAACTCGATGGAGTAGAATCAAAGAACGAAATCGGTGCTCGAAATACCGAAGTTATCATTTGTAAGAAGAAGTTTTGACCCGTCTCAATAGCTATCGTGGACAACAAAACTGCCCGTCCTAAAATGAAAAACGAGCTTGCAGTAGATAAAAGCACAAAGACACCAACAAGCTCCTTGCTGGTAACGCGACCCTCATCCTCCGTGGCCCAAGCCATCCAGTAATTGCTGCCCATTTGCAATGCTAAAAAGAGGGTGTGACAGATTAAAATAACCGGAACAAGACCTCCTTTATATGCCGAAGTGATGAAAGTTGAGTAAACACTAAATTTCACCCGTCCAGATTGTGATTCTTCTTGAGGTATTGTTTCTGGAGACCCATTTTTGGTTCTGGAGTCGTGTTCTTTAACCAAGTATGCACCAGGGCTAGCCTGAGGAAACTTAGTCAGGGGTTTGGGCTCGTTGGGTAGGCTCACTTGGTTCAAAGAGTTGGAATGGGCAGCTATTTGTCGAGCAAATTCGCTTTCAGGATCTGCTATAAGTTCGTTGTACTCTCCTGACTGAACGATACCGCCATCCTTGATTACCTAAAATAAAAATGCATATGTGTTCATGAAAACATGGACTAAAATATCTGCATAATGCACAAAATGGTGACAGAACCTACCAAAACCAAATCTGATGCACTTAAAAACTCCAACTGATGTGTTACATAAACAACAGTCTTCCGATCTAGCAGATTTAACAAACATTTCTGCAAATAAAATATACAATTGAGAAATTAGCCAAAACATTACTGTAAAATAGTGGGAACATGATGAACGAATAGAAAAATGGGCATAACCAATTGAGGAATTACATATATTCATCATTACCCAACCTGCCCTGCCCCGCCCCGGCCATTAGAACATGTCTATCATTATTCCATCCTACATCATAAATCCTTAAACAACTATATATCACTCATAAACAAAAGATCAAAACCAACTTTTCAAGAAAGAAAGTACCTTGAACATATGAGCGCCAGTATGAGCATCAACCGCACTAAACGGATCATCAAGGACGTAAACATCCGAATCACTATACAATGCCCTGGCTAACTGAATCCTTTGCTTTTGTCCTCCACTCAAATTTAGTCCTCTCTCGCCTACCACGCTTAGATCACCATCAATCAACGTCTCAAAATCGCGATCTAAACCACATCCATCAACAACTTCATCATAAAATCCCTTGTTCATCTGCTTACCAAATAAAATGTTATCCCTTACAGTTCCTGTTTGAATCCATGCACTTTGTGGCACAAACGCTTTTGACCCAAACACTTTTATCCGCCCGCCCGAAAGTCTTGGGATTTCACCTAAAATGCTATACAATAAGCTCGATTTCCCAGCTCCAACTGACCCACAAATTGCCACTTTATTACCTTTAAAGATTTTCAATTTCGTAGAAATCTTTATTGTGGGTCGTCTTTGATCCGGATCATTTGTATCCCACAAGTACTCTCCAGGTTCAATTTCTATAGCCACACCCGACCGTTCTGAAGATTGAGCTTCTACTTGTTTGCTATCTTGATCCATTATAAAATCTTTTATTCGATCAAGTGAAACTTTAGTTTGGGCCACCATGGAAACAAGCTCTGGGAGATTATAGATGGGGTCTTGCAAGATTCTAAATGTAGCCAAAGTAGAAAGAACGACGCCAGGGGTCAATGGCGTTTTCAAGAAAATGCACACACCAAAAGTGGAAACCGACACTAATGTAGGTGATGTCCAAAAAAGGAAAGCAATCGCAGAACACGTGTAAAGATACTTCTTGAGCCAATTTCGCTCTTTTTCTCTCAAATCAACAAGCTTTTTCTTGAAGTTCGATTCCCACGAATGCAACTTCAGGACTCTCATGCTCTTCAAGATCTCAGAAGTAGCTTTGATCCTTGAGTCTTTTGACTCCATAACTTTCGTTTGATAATCTTTTTGCATATTTGCTAACGGTGTGTTGCTGATGATGACTAATACCGTTGAAATAAGTGCTGCCATTGATGGAGCAAAACCAAGATTTATGTACAAGATAATTAAAGCAAGAAGAACTTGAACCGGGAGTAACCAGATTCCATGAATATACCAGAAAAACTCTCCAACTTTTTCAACATCCACATTGATCAAATTAATGATTTTTCCATTGCTTGTAGTACCATATTTGATATATAGAGATCTCTTGTATGTAAGTACCATAAGAGCAGCACGAATGCGAATGCCAATTCTTTGAGCACCAAAATACCACTGCCTTTGCGACAAAGATTCAACCGTTTTTGCAAAGAAGAAAATGCAGGACAAAACCAATCCTTTTCGGTAGTTTGAATCGTTACCATCTTCTGATAAGTAATTCACAAAGCTCGTGATCAAAATTGGGCCCATGTATGAAGCAAGTGTGTTAACTCCTACAATCACCCAAAACAAACAGTTAAATTGATGCAACACCATCATTTTTGTTATTTATTTTTATTTTTTTTGCATTCCTGATTATGTGGGTCCCCTTTTTAACAAGGCAGGTGGGACCCACTTGCACAAGGTGAAAATGTATTAGACCGAAGTTTTAGTTATGCAGTTTTGTATACACTGATGTGTTTAAACTCAAGTCTATTCCTTTACTTCCATATCTACTCAAGTAGTTCTATAAGTTTTTCGGTCTTTATAATGTGATACCTACTACCATAACTTCGATAATAACCAATGCTGAAAAACCGAAATTGAATTGATTAAATTTTGCTTATGCAGTTTCATACATAAATTGAATATATGAACTTTGGTCTGTACTCTATTCTTCACCACATTTCTTCCCCTCTTTTTGACTTTATGTAAAACACATACAACACATGTGGATCTCACATTGAAGTCTGCTTTACTAAAAAAGCCAATAAAATAAAGTTAACCATTTTGATTCTAGTTTCATTAGGCTAAAAGTAAAAAGAGGGCTATTGTATATCAAAGCAGGGAACTTTAGGCATTTTCCAATTATTGTAATCACTATTCCTAGCATACTATATAAATTTCTTTAGAGAAAACAAAAACTAGTAGAATAAATGGTTTCTTATTACCTATTGTATAATCCTACCACCTCTTTCATGCATGTGCTGGCAAAGTAACTTCAACTTTTGTGCTTTTGTCCTATATGTTTGTGTTGTGCTGTGATCTCTTGGATCATATGTGGTTATAAAGAACAAACTTGGTTTTGGCTTTTGTTCTGTTGTAACTCAATAACTAATTTATTGTCAATTAGAAATACAGTAACATTAATGACAATTCAATCTACTTCTGTTACAATTATATGAATGTGTAGATGGTGTTTGGATTAGCTTATTCTATGGGGCATCGGCTTATTAAAAATTTCAAAAAGCAAATTAGCTCGTTGTAACGGCTTATGAGCTTATCAACTTTAGCTTATGGCTTATTGATGCTCATAAGCCAGGAAAAAAGATATCGACCAAGCTGATAATCCCTGAAAATAAGATAAGTTACTTACATAAACAGACTTCATAAGATTTTGATAATGAACAATATGATTACCTCAAGCAGCAAAAGCAAATACAAACATAGACACTTTTAATTAGTCTTGTTACATCTAATCAAAACTTTATCATTATCCAATTCAATTCATGGTACACAAGGTCACAAGCACATCCAAGAACCATTTTATCATATAATAACACATTTTAATACAACTAAAACTTCACCAACATGCTAAATTCAGCTTAAAATTAACTAAAAATGACAAAAAAAAGGCAAAAACTTACCTGCGAAAACAGCATTGATTGCTAAAGATCTTCTTACAGCATGAAATATGGCTTTGGGCAATACCGAAGCACGAGCCTTTTGCTTGTGAATCGACTCTTCCAACAAAAATGCAGCTTCTTCAGCTGTTTCGGAATCAGGAATTGAAGGAACATGACTAAAGTCAAGTTTTTGAGCACGACCCCATTCGAAAAGCGGGTTGAGCCAATTGAATGTAACCCTTTTCCAAATTCCTGCATTGGTAAAAGCACTTGTATCTCCAACACTTTCTTCAAGCAATGGCTCCTCTAATTCTTTGTGCTTCTTAATACCACAACAATTGACACCATTAATACACAAAATCATCAAAAATGGTAAGGTGGCTATATCGATAATACTCGATATAGATTGAAAAACTTCCACTTTTTTCGATTCCAAATAGTCTAACATTATCTCAGTTACTAAAACTGAATCAAGAATCACAGAAAACCACCAAAATATGACAAGAACAATGGGCCATTTTGTTATTTGGCCAAAAGTTCTAAACTTTATTGAATACACAGTAACAATACTAGCTAAAAACCATGTTAATGCCATGATCATAGACTCATAAGGTACAACTTCATGCATCAAGAACTTGTAGACACACAACCCCATTTGAGATATTGTGATAATACAAGTGGGTATGATAGTAATCATGCAAAAAAATGAGAACTTTATATGAAATCTTGTTATTATTTCACTTTTTTGTTTTACAATATCAACAACAACCCATACGACTAACCACAAGAAAACACACACATTGAAACACACATTCACTGTATTTAAAATGGCTGCCATTGAAGCAAATTCCATGACCTTGAAGAACCCTTTAAACCGGGGGGGGGGGGGGGGGGGAATTTAATTAAATATAATAAAATAAGAATTTATATCTGGAATTGGATGAGTGAAAAATGGAACTGTAAAGTGTTAAGAATTCACGTGGCGGTTCCTTAAAGAAGTGGGTTGGTGGGATGAATATGAGAATGATGGTGAAGGCGATTTTTTGTTCTTCGATAGTTCAATACACAGAACAGAATCTTGTGTGTTTATATTTATATTGAAATTTCAAAATGGGTTTTTGATAAACACCGACTTAAAGGCAATGTTTAAGTTTTCCTAATTTAGACCAAAATTATTTAACGAATGCTCATTTTTCTTATTTACATTGAAGACATTCCATAATTAGTGATATTCATGATGATATTAAATTTGAATTCTAGTACAAACTTGGAAACATAGTGTTTAATAAGTAGTTATAAATTAAATTAGGAAACCTTAAACACTGCCCTAAGGGCACTCTTTATCAAAACCCTTTTAAAATTTAGTGAAAAAAACAGATATACTCACATAATTTTTACAAAAATTTGTCGACAAAATGATGTGGCCCACTGAAGTGAAGAAAGAGAATAATGAGAGAGAAACAATAAATGAAGTTGATTGGTTAATAACATGTGTCATGTCATTTTGTGAAACTTCCTTTGTAAATTTTATGTAGATGTAGCTGTAACACCTGGTCAAAAAGTCAAATTTTCGCGCCGAATTTAAAAATTATATTTGGTAATTCAAGTGAAATATTTTTATTTAAAATATTTACGAAAGAGTACGAACAAAATTATAAATCTAAAATATTAAATTATTTTTACGATCGGGTACAAAAACACGGGTATTTTATACCGCAAATTGGGGACGAAGTGGGGGAAACCCCCTCCCATTTCCTTTTTGGTCGGCCCTCCCCCCACCCCTCTTTCTCATTTTCATTTTTTCCATTCTTTTTCAATCTCTCATCTCAACCTCTCTCAATCTCTCTCTCGGTTTTGATATCAAACAACAACAACAACTAACAATAACAATAACAACAACATTATAACAACATCATCATCATCATCGATTATCATCTCCATCATCATCAAGTTCATCATCATCTTCATCTTTGTGTTCATCACCATCATCACTCGATCTCCACTTTGGTAAGGAATCACTCCGTTTTTCCTTGTTATTTTGTGTTTACACCATCTGTATTATCATATACTAGCCTTGTACAAACGGATCTAGCCCGAAAATAGGTTAGATCTTGATTTTGGGTATAAAATCGTCGAACAGTTCGTGATGTCGCATCTGGCCCAAAAACAGTGCTGCGACATTGTCAATGTCGCAGCCAACGTCGCAGCTCAATGTCGCAAAACCTAATGATGTCGCATGGTGCGACATAAAACGGTAATGTCGCAGTGAAATTTGAACGTCGCACAATGCGACACAAGGCCCTATGTCGCAACATTTAACAACGTCGCACATTGCGACACCACACACAATGTCGCATTAAATTGCGAACGTCGCACTAAGCGACGTCAGTCTCTATGTCGCACCTATGTCGCAGACCACAGACCCTTAAAAACACATGATTTCACTAAGTATTTTACCACTTGATTTTACTCCGAATTTGGATTTCGGAGGCGTTTGTACTAAAGCAATGTAGTAGGAATAAAAATTTTCCAAGCTGACTTGGCAGCTCGACCCCAACCAGGGGCTCTGCCCCTTGGACCCCGCTATCAGGGGCGCTGCCCCCGGACCCCCGTACACGGTCTTTAAAACCAAGCGACAAACAAACATTCGAACGACTTACTTGGTCAGACTATTTGATCTCGTACCTATATAACCTCACGTGTTTAGGACACTAGGAGGTTATCATCCGGACAACACACGTATCGTAGGATCGCTAACAACTCACAGGTGAGTTCATAGCCCCACTCTTTCAACTGTTTTACTGTTTTCGGGGTGAGACGCATGCTCAATTACTGTTTCCGAATTGTAATAATAAACTTTTATAATTCACACTTATCTATATTACTGTCATGTAATACGAAATGTGTAATACTTAGGAATTACACCCATCATATTGTTTTGGAACAATATCAATACTTAACCTAGATAGGTTACAAATCGTGCACTGTTAGATGGTTGGAAAACAACTACTAATACATAGCTTGACTAGTTACCACTATTCAACGACCATATTGTCGCGGGACAATATTATCACATATAATAGAACTGGTTAGTTCTACCCACATGACAACGACTATACTTTTACAGGATTAGTTTCCCTTTTAGGAACTAAAACTGTCGACACCCTCCACGATCATTAGAATGGAAATTGTACTTAAGTGAACATTTTCCCGAGACTCCAATATACTTGCTAGGCTTTAGGCTATGAGTATACAATAGTATCATACGTTAGTATAGATTCCTTATACTAATACAACTTAACCAGGTGACGAGTATTCATACCTAGGTTCAATGTGCTACTTAATATCTAAGTATTTGTTTATACATATTTAGATACAATCAATTATTTTCATGTGTGGCATGATTGTTACATATATTTGTTGATTCGACAAATATATATATATATATATCTACATGCTCGTATATCATCTTGAGCACTTGGTGCTATCTTCAATATTACTTATGTATATTAGTATACATACAATCATACAAACACAACTACTCAAGTCGGACATGTCGTTGTACTGTCGGCTCAATTATCTCAAGTCCGGCATGTCGTAGTACTGCCGGCTCAATTACATACGTTGCTTGCGAGCAATGCGGTCGATGCCTGATTAGGCGCAAAACGATGCCACGGTAAAGTGGGCACAAAACGATGTCACGGTATTGCAGTGGGCACAAGTACGATATCGCGTTAAAGCGATACACTCGATGGATGGGTGAGCTTATGCTCGTGATCCACACTCATTCACGGATGGGCGAGCTTATGCTCGTCATCCGCAATAAGTTAACGGGTCGGTGAGGTTCTCACGCAAGGCCGTTAGCTCAATCATGTCCGGGTTAGCTCGCACTAACTGGTCAAACGGACACACTAAACATTTTCAATTATGTCCAGGTTAGCTTACACTAACTGGTCAAACGGACACACTAAACATTTTCAATCATAGTTCTTCGGAACTACAATTATTTTCAATCATGTCCGGGTGTAACGCCCCAAATTTTGTAAGTTTAAAACTTTAAAATATATTATTTTAATTGTTTAAGTTAAAAAGGACTAGCTGTGAAATACATTTTAAGTCTTTGGGACTTGTCATTTAATGAATAAGTTAGGAGAGGGACTAAAAGTGACCAGTACTATAAGTTGAAGGTTTAAATCGCAAACTGCAGTATAAAAATGCTGCTTCTATACTATTCTACTGTATGCTAATAATTAAAATTCAGAAATATCACGTATTTTGTTCTTGTGAAGTCGGTTTTGAAGAAATACAAGGAGGAAGGTTTAATTATAAGTAAATCACTTAGGGTTTTGCTAATTAGTGATTGTAATCACTTAATCTCAAGGTTTAAGGTATGTTTAACATGTTCTTGTGTTCAATTTGATGTTTGAATTGTTAGAATTAAACCCTAACTATGGGGTTTTGAATGATATTTAGTTTTAATCATGAATTGGATAAGATAATGCTAGATACATGATGTTAACATGATTATTGAAGTTAATATGTTAAAGTTTATGTATAATTAAACATATGCTTATGGATATTGTTAAATTAGTAAGTTGTAAAGAGAATTAATATGAAAGTGATGAAGTTAGTGATATGTAAATAACCATGATATGTGATTATAATGAAAGTTAAGAAGTAAGAAAGTGATAACCAAATGAATTGAGTAAAGTGGTGTTAGTGAATTAACACCTATTTTATAAGTAAAGAATTGATTATGTGGTTAAGTGGTTTATGTGAATTATGTGATTATGTTTAGGTGATAAAGGAATTGATTTTGCTCAAGTTGGTTCAAGTGGTTCTTTATCTCAAAAGCAAGGTAAGTAATGGGATTATTGTTAAAGTAGTGATTACCATGTCATTTGCTTGATGTTAGCCAAGGAATGGCATTGGTATCACTTGTGGAAGTAGTTAATCCTTTGAGGTTAACTTGTGGAAGTGATTAAGGATCCTTAATATGTTAAAGTGTTAAAGTTATTGTTTAAGTGTCCATTACTTACTAAGCAATGTGCTTATTGTGTTAAGTTTAAATTTTGTAGGTGAAGCAAGTGAAAAGAAAGTTGATTTGGGCAAGAAGCCTATGGGGACCTAATGGTGGAGCTTGTTATGTGATGGTAACAAGTTTTAATCTTCTTAAATCATGCTCATGATATGTTATGTACACCCCTTTTTGGTAAAGAAACAATGTTTTGACATGTAAAGTTGAAAGTCATGTTAGGTTGATGGTCAAAGTCAAACATGTTGAAATGTGAAGGTTAAATTAGTCAATGAGTTATGTTATACTCATTGATAGTTTTGGCGATGATGATATTGTACACTAGATAACTATAATGTGAATATAATGGTTTTTATGGAAATTTTGATGTTAATGGTTAAGTTGAAGTATTGATAGTGAAAGTGGCCTAGGTTGACTTAGAATAGTCAAAGAAATGTGATTTAGGTGTTGGAATAGTGGTTATTTGGGTAAAGACCCAAACGAGTCGTTAAAGTGCCCAAATGGGTCACTTAATGGGTAAACGGCTAGAATGAGTTGTGGTTTGGGTATGATGAATGCGAATATGGCATTAAGTCCTAAATATGGTATTAGAAATGTGGTAAAAAGGTTGAAGTCTGATGTTGGGTGGATTGGAATTTGGTATGTCTTTAGAATGGGTCGAAAATGACCATAAAAAGGTCACTAGTCTAATTCTTGATAAAACGCGAATTTATGAAAAGTGGAAATTGGGAAATGTTTGAAATATCATTTTACACGTGCCTGCAAATTTTCATGGTCATTGGACTTGTCATTTTCAAGATATGCACGATTGAATTTCGGAAGATGGTAAAAGGGACAGCAGGCTTGATTCCCGGGGAATGAGAGTCATTCCTGGGGAATCCGACTCAAATTACTAACAGCATGCTTCATTCCTGGGGAATGGGAGTCATTCCTGGGGAATCTCTTATAAATTCAACATTTTATTATTTAAATCCTTATTTGATCTAGGGAATGATACAACAAGTCTAAAATGTCATATTAAAACGTAGGACTTTACGAAATGAGTAAAAAAAAAAAAAATCGGGGTGTTTCAAGTTGGTATCAGAGCTTGGTTTAAGGGATTCGGGTATTCACCATTAGTGGGTACTTGATCTTAAACCACTATTATTATTGTTTGAGCATGATATTTAATTATTTTGTGATATTATTTGACTAATTGATGAAGTGCTAAGATTTCTGAATCGAGGTGTCACGTGTGGACCATGGTGACGTATGTGGTAATGTGATAATTAGTGTGCCTGGCCAACACATGAATTATCATATGACTTCGTACGGTGTCATGGAAAACACGAGATGTCAAGAGAATGAAGTCTTAGTAGTTATTAATTGTTATAAGTTAAGGTAAAATAGGCATGTTAATTGTTAAAGTATGTGTATATTAAATATCTTATGTCTATTTTCAGTAAAGATGGATGAAAGGGATATTGATCTAAATCTAGGATTAAATCCTCACAGTAGAGCCCAGAATAGGGAAGCAGGGGGCGGTGGTGAAAGACCAAGATCTCCTGCCAATGAAGCTAGGCTATCTTTACCTGAATTAAGAACTTTAATTGCTCAAGAAGTCGCTCACGCTCAAGAAGCATCTTTACCTCTTTTACTTAGTAGGATTTCGGAGACCATTACCGATGAATTTTATAGACATGAGGAAGAGGCGAATACTTTTGGTAATATACCACATGTTGATCCACCGGTGGTACAAGTTCCAGAAGAGAAAAAGATCAGTTATCGAGACTTTTCTGCTTGTAATCCACCATCTTACGAAGGGGATATGGATCCTATTAAAGCTTAAAGGTGGATTTCTAAAGTTGAAGGGGCATTTGCTACTATTGAATGTCCCGAGAGACTTCAGGTACGATATGCAGCTAATCTTCTTAAATCTCGCGCTAAAGGTTGGTGGGAAGTTCAGTGCCGTACTAAAGGCGCTGAGGCAATTAAGAATTTAACTTGGAAGGAATTTAAGGAGATGTTTAATAATGCTTATTCTCAAGAAGCTGATCTGCAAGAAATTCGTCGTGCATTTCTATCTATGGAACAAAAGACAGAGTCAATAAATGAGCTTGTTGGTTTATTCTTGGATCGAGCACACTTTTGTCCGGAGTATATGGAGAATCCCAAGAGGTTAATGGAGCATTTTCATCATATTTTGAAGCCAGAAATCCGTCAATTTGTTAACCCAAAACGTTGTCAAAGTCTTGAAGAGATGATTGATGAAGCTCGGTTCCAAGAGCTTGAATGGGGTCGTAGGGTTGCTAAGAGGAAAGCCGAACAATCTTCTTATTCTTCAAAGAAATTTAGATCTGGTGAAGGTTCCAAGAAGGAGGAGAGACGAGGAGAAAGGAAGGAAGTTCCGGAATGCAAGACTTGTCATAAAAGGCATTTCGGAGAGTGTAGGTTCGGGTCAAGTGCGTGTAATCAATGTGGGAGAGTGGGTCATATTGCCCGTGATTGCCCTAACCCAATTAGGGTATGTTATAATTGTTATAAGCCGGGACACATTAAAGCTGAATGTCCTGATCTAAGGGCTCAATCTGCTCCACTTCCACCTCGTCGATATAATGAAAGGAAAACTGATGAACCTCCAAAAGCTAAAGGCCGATCATTTCAAATTACTGCTGAAGAAGCTCAAAGAGCCCCCGATGTGTTAACAGGTACCTTCTTTGTTGATTTTAAACCTGCATACATACTGTTTGATTCGGGAGCCTCAAGATCATTCGTATCTGAGAAGTTTTGTCTAAATTTCTCAATTCCTCTTTCTGAATTAGATGCTCCACTAGATGTGGAGGTTGCTGATGATAGAATTATTTATGTGACCAATGTTTATCGTGAGTGTCAGTTAGTAATTAATAGTGAAACCTTCATCATAAACCTTATCCCTATGCAAATGGGTGAATTCGATGTAGTAGTTGGTATGGATTGGTTAGGAAAGCATGGAGCTATTATTCAATGTGAAAAGAAAATTATTCGGGTTAACTCACCAAGTGGGGGAGTAATAGATATTTATGGAGAAAAGAGAAAATCTTCGCTATCTATTTGCACTTTTGCTCGTGCTAAACGACATTTGTCACATGGGTGTCAGGCATTTTTGGCACATGTGGTTGATGTTCAGAAATCTACTCCCAAAATCTGTGAAATTCCTGTTGTCAAAGAGTTTTCTGATGTATTTCCTGACGAGCTGCCGGGCATCCCACCCGATAGGCAAGTTGAATTTCGTATTGATTTGGTGCCGGGAGCCACACCTATTGCTAAAACTCCTTATAGGCTAGCTCCCTCTGAAATGCAAGAACTTATGAAGCAATTGCAAGAGCTACTGGACAAGGGTTTCATTCGTCCGAGTAGTTCACCATGGGGAGCTCCAGTACTTTTTGTTAAGAAGAAAGATGGCACCATGCGCATGTGCATTGATTATAGGGAATTAAATAAAGTAACTATCAAGAATAGGTATCCTCTACCTAGGATTGATGATTTATTTGATCAACTCCAAGGTGCAAGTTTCTTTTCAAAAATTGATCTGCGTTCCGGTTATCATCAATTGAAAGTCAGAGAAGAAGATGTTTCCAAAACTGCTTTCAGGACAAGGTATGGCCATTATGAATTTGTGGTTATGCCTTTTGGTCTGACAAATGCACCTGCAGCATTCATGGATCTTATGAATCGGGTATGTCGCCCTATGCTCGATAGATTTGTGATTGTGTTTATTGATGATATTCTTATTTATTCCAAATCTACTGGTGATCATGAATTTCATTTGAGGCAAGTATTACAGACATTGAGAAATGAAAAGCTTTATGCTAAATTCTCGAAGTGTGAGTTTTGGCTTCGGGAAGTTCAATTTTTGGGTCATGTAGTTAATAATCAAGGGATTAAAGTGGATCCCGCCAAAGTTGAAGCGGTAATGAAATGGGAGCCTCCAACAAATCCTACTGAAGTTAGGAGTTTTCTAGGATTAGCCGGTTACTATCGACGGTTTATCCAAGATTTCTCAAAGATTGCTACTCCTCTTACTAAGCTCACTCGAAAGAACGTTAAATTTGAATGGAATGAACATTCTGAACAAGCTTTCCGAATTCTTAAGCAAAAGCTTAGTCAAGCACCTATCTTAGTACTTCCTGATGGTATTGAAGATATGGTAGTCTTTTGTGATGCCTCATACAATGGTTTGGGCTGCGTCTTGATGCAACGGGGCAAGGTAATTGCCTATGCTTCTAGACAATTGAAAGATCACGAAAAAGGGTACCCCACTCACGACTTAGAACTGGCGGCGGTTGTTTTTGCCTTGAAAATATGGAGGCATTATCTTTATGGTGTTAAGTGTACTATTTACACTGACCATAAAAGCCTTAAATACTTTTTCGATCAGCGTGATCTTAATATGAGACAAAGGCGTTGGCTTGATTTGGTAAAAGATTATGATTGTGAAATATTGTATCATCCTGGAAAAGCTAACGTGGTAGCTGACGCATTGAGCAGAAAAGCTATGCATCATTCTTTAATTGTTAAATCTCTTCGAATCACAATTCTTCCAAATTTATTGGATCAAATTAAAGAGGCACAACAAACTGCATGGCAAAAAGGTTTTTGGAGAGCTGAACGAATTAAGGGTCAAATTCCGTATATTGTTGATGATTCACGTGGGGTAAAGACTCGATATGGAAGAATTTGGATTCCTAACTCTCCTGAATTGAAAAAGCTTTTATTAGATGAAGCTCATAAGTCACGATATTCTATTCATCCTGGTGCAACCAAGATGTACCATGATTTAAAGTCTGATTATTGGTGGCCAGGTATGAAACGTGAAATTGTTAAGTATGTGGAACAATGTTTGACTTGCTTACAGGTTAAGGCTGAACATCAAAACCCGTATGGCAAAATGCAGCCTTTGGATATACCTGTTTGGAAGTGGGAACACATTACAATGGATCTTATTACTAAGTTGCCTAAAACTCAGCGACAACATGATGCAATTTGGGTGATAGTGGATCGTCTGACTAAAAGCGCCCTATTTCTACCAATCAAAGAAACTATGTCTTCTGAGGCTCTTGCTGATTTATATGTAAAGGAAGTGGTTGCCCGACACGGTATGCCTATATCTATTGTCTCAGACCGAGACAGTAGATTTACTTCTCGGTTTTGGGCTAAATTTCAAGAAGATCTGGGTACACGTGTCAACCTAAGTACTGCTTACCATCCTCAAACAGATGGTCAAAGTGAAAGAACAATTCAAACTTTAGAAGATATGTTAAGGGCATGTGCCATTGATTTTGGTGGTAGCTGGGATATTCATTTGCCTCTTGCAGAGTTTTCTTACAATAATAGTTACCATGCAAGTATCAAGATGGCGCCATATGTAATGTTGTATGGAAGAAAATGTAGGACTCCATTATGTTGGGGTGAGATTGGGCAAAGAGAGTTGGGAAGTACTGACATTGTTCAAAGGACAACAGAAAAGATTAATCAAATCAGAGAACGATTAAAGACGGCGCAAGATAGACAAAAATCTTATGCTGATAAAAGAAGACGCCCAATAGAATTTCAGGAAGGAGATATGGTTATGTTAAAAGTGTCTCCTTGGAAAGGCATAATTCGTTTTAGAAAGCGTGGAAAGTTGAGTCCTAGATTTATTGGTCCATTCAAAATCATTGCAAGAGTCGGAAAAGTGGCTTATCGCCTTGAGCTACCTGATGAATTGGCGGGAATACATGATACGTTCCATGTGTCTTATCTTAGAAAGTGTTTAGTTGATGAGGCAGCATATGTGCCTTTAGAAGATATTGAAATTAATGACCAACTGAGCTATGTTGAACAACCGATAGCAATCCTTGATGAAAAGACTAAACAATTAAGAAACAAGGAAATCAAACTACTTAAAGTTCAATGGAAGCATAGGAAGGGTTCTGAGTTCACTTGGGAGTCGGAGGAAGAAATGATTAAGTACTATCCGGCTTTACATCAAGAATGGATTGTGAGGACACAATCCTGAATAAGTGGGGGAGAGTTGTAACGCCCCAAATTTTGTAAGTTTAAAACTTTAAAATATATTATTTTAATTGTTTAAGTTAAAAAGGACTATCTGTGAAATACATTTTAAGTCTTTGGGACTTGTCATTTAATGAATAAGTTAGGAGAGGGACTAAAAGTGACCAGTACTATAAGTTGAAGGTTTAAATCGCAAACTGCAGTATAAAAATGCTGCTTCTATACTATTCTACTGTATGCTAATAATTAAAATTCAGAAATATCACGTATTTTGTTCTTGTGAAGTCGGTTTTGAAGAAATACAAGGAGGAAGGTTTAATTATAAGTAAATCACTTAGGGTTTTGCTAATTAGTGATTGTAATCACTTAATCTCAAGGTTTAAGGTATGTTTAACATGTTCTTGTGTTCAATTTGATGTTTGAATTGTTAGAATTAAACCCTAACTATGGGGTTTTGAATGATATTTAGTTTTAATCATGAATTGGATAAGATAATGCTAGATACATGATGTTAACATGATTATTGAAGTTAATATGTTAAAGTTTATGTATAATTAAACATATGCTTATGGATATTGTTAAATTAGTAAGTTGTAAAGAGAATTAATATGAAAGTGATGAAGTTAGTGATATGTAAATAACCATGATATGTGATTATAATGAAAGTTAAGAAGTAAGAAAGTGATAACCAAATGAATTGAGTAAAGTGGTGTTAGTGAATTAACACCTATTTTATAAGTAAAGAATTGATTATGTGGTTAAGTGGTTTATGTGAATTATGTGATTATGTTTAGGTGATAAAGGAATTGATTTTGCTCAAGTTGGTTCAAGTGGTTCTTTATCTCAAAAGCAAGGTAAGTAATGGGATTATTGTTAAAGTAGTGATTACCATGTCATTTGCTTGATGTTAGCCAAGGAATGGCATTGGTATCACTTGTGGAAGTAGTTAATCCTTTGAGGTTAACTTGTGGAAGTGATTAAGGATCCTTAATATGTTAAAGTGTTAAAGTTATTGTTTAAGTGTCCATTACTTACTAAGCAATGTGCTTATTGTGTTAAGTTTAAATTTTGTAGGTGAAGCAAGTGAAAAGAAAGTTGATTTGGGCAAGAAGCCTATGGGGACCTAATGGTGGAGCTTGTTATGTGATGGTAACAAGTTTTAATCTTCTTAAATCATGCTCATGATATGTTATGTACACCCCTTTTTGGTAAAGAAACAATGTTTTGACATGTAAAGTTGAAAGTCATGTTAGGTTGATGGTCAAAGTCAAACATGTTGAAATGTGAAGGTTAAATTAGTCAATGAGTTATGTTATACTCATTGATAGTTTTGGCGATGATGATATTGTACACTAGATAACTATAATGTGAATATAATGGTTTTTATAGAAATTTTGATGTTAATGGTTAAGTTGAAGTATTGATAGTGAAAGTGGCCTAGGTTGACTTAGAATAGTCAAAGAAATGTGATTTAGGTGTTGGAATAGTGGTTATTTGGGTAAAGACCCAAACGGGTCGTTAAAGTGCCCAAATGGGTCACTTAATGGGTAAACGGCTAGAATGAGTTGTGGTTTGGGTATGATGAATGCGAATATGGCATTAAGTCCTAAATATGGTATTAGAAATGTGGTAAAAAGGTTGAAGTCTGATGTTGGGTGGATTGGAATTTGGTATGTCTTTAGAATGGGTCGAAAATGACCATAAAAAGGTCACTAGTCTAATTCTTGATAAAACGCGAATTTATGAAAAGTGGAAATTGGGAAATGTTTGAAATATCATTTTACACGTGCCTGCAAATTTTCATGGTCATTGGACTTGTCATTTTCAAGATATGCACGATTGAATTTCGGAAGATGGTAAAAGGGACAGCAGGCTTGATTCCCGGGGAATGAGAGTCATTCCTGGGGAATCCGACTCAAATTACTAACAGCATGCTTCATTCTTGGGGAATGAGAGTCATTCCTGGGGAATCTCTTATAAATTCAATATTTTATTATTTAAATCCTTATTTGATCTAGGGAATGATACAACAAGTCTAAAATGTCATATTAAAACGTAGGACTTTACGAAATGAGTAAAAAAAAAAAAAATCGGGGTGTTTCACCGGGTTAGCTCACACTAACTGGTCAAACGGACACACTAAACATTCAATCATAGATCTGCGGGTCTACAATCAATTGTTGTTGGATGCAACACACTATATATACTCAATCATAGTTATGCAAAACTACAATTACTTGTTATCATATGACGTGGTCATACAATTACTAGATAGTTATTAGGCAGGTACTACCTCATGTTTATAGACTCACTTATACCTGATAGGTATCTAGGCATGGATTGCCGCATTTCCCTATGTACTTAGGTACACTACTAAACCATTTTAGGTATGATATATCTCAATAGATGTATACACATTGGTGTTACACCTTTACAACGATTCAAATCAAAACTGTGAACTTTGAACTACTTTTCAAAACATACAAGGTTTCATACTTTATGTTTTCAACTAACAATCCTATGAACTTACCAGCTTTATAGCTGACCTGTTTTAGCATGTGTTCTCAGGTGCCCAGCAGGATTAGGATTGCTACAAGATCATGCTAGCTCGAGTCGCATATTTTCAAACAACGGGATTTCTCTGCATAACTTTTGTATTACAAACTATGTATTAAAATTATTTTGCGAACTCGCAACTTGTATACACTTTTATTTTGGAAATGTATATGAAACGCCCTGAATTCTAGAATCATTTTGTTTTTATACAATTTATTAACTTATAAACTTTGCTAACATAATTGGCACTGAGAACTAGTCTCAAAATATATGTAAAATAATGAGTAAGCTAGAACAGGCTTGTTCTAGTACTAAAACAAGGCTGTTCTAGTGCCAAAGCCAGAAATCTAGTCTGCAACACTTAATACCAAAAGTCGAACTTTAAACTCACGTAATTTTCAAACGATAATACCTAGGAACTTAAAATTTTGCAGACACGTATAACTTGACAAAATGAACATTTCCCTTTTCGTACTTTTCCATATTTCGCATTAAATCTCATTTTGGACCGTTGACTAAATTTTTGGCTATTTTAGACCGAACTACTTGACATGTCAAAACACAAACTACATGATATCTAACTTTCATATTTTACCAACATTTTCTACTATACATTTGACACTTAAGGCAATAGCAACAAGTATCATATCTATACCATGGCTTGTTTTGACTCTTTGACCCAAAATGTGCCCATTTGGACACTTTTGACCCGTTTCTTGTTTCAAGGCTATTCTAACTCTTTCACTTACATCTTTCACTCACATTTGACCATTTTAACATAGTTGACTATGGGTCAACATTAAAATCAACCCAAACACATTTTCAATACTTTACACTATTCTAAATCTTTACCATTTATGACACATATATGGTTACTAATCATTTCTTCTTTTCTTTCCACTTTGACTTTGCTAAGTCAAAGACTTACATAACATGTGTCATAAAACTATTTTTTTGGGCGATTTACACAATGGCTAATCATAACGATGATTTAAAAGAATAAGAAGCTTAACTAACCATAAAGCAAGCTCCTTATCCACTCTATCTTCTTGCAAGCCACATCTATACTTCTATTCATTTGGCTTAACCGAACCAAGTACCTACAACATGAAACACTGAACTGGTAAGCATAAAGCTTAGTGAGCATATGATTATCTAATAAATTTAACTAATAATCAAAACAATTGCATTATTATAATAACTACATATATAATAAGCAAAGTATAGAAATTTCTTCCCTTTCTTGAATTCACTTTCACTTTCACTTGAACTTTCACTTAAGCTTTCACTTTCACTTGAACCTTCACTTTCACTTTCACATGTGCACATATCTTTTGATTATACTAGCTAATATCTAACTAGCTAGTTTAATCACATTCTAGCTAATATCTAATTAGCTAGACTAATCACATTTTTAGCTAACATAAGTTAGCTACTAATCAAAACATGGCTAACCTTGGTCAACCATTCTAATCATCACATGTCTAACATGAGTTAACCATTCTAATCATATAAATCTTTATCATAATCTTTTCATATCATTTAAAACTAATCGTTTACTCTTTACACAATTAGGTGAATATTTTGCTCGAAAGCAATCCAATTCACTTAATAATTATCTAGTCACTTTCATATAACTCACCTTGATGAATTGAACAACTTGTGGCGAATTGATCAATTGAAAATGGCACATCTTTAGCACCTAGCACATGAACACATAGCACAATTAAGAACAACTAATCACACTTTCACTAATAATCATCTAACATCTCTTTCTTACTTTAATTAACTTTCTTTTACTTTAACTAAGCTAACTAATTACACTTTCATAATTCTTACCATACTATACAATTCTTTCAACTACTAATCATGGAAGTCATCACTAACTCATGAATTCATAATCACTTTTCATTAACTAATCACTTTCAACTTTCATGTTTATAATCAAGCTTCACTCAAACATCTCATAATCAACTAATCACTTTAATTACTTGCTCCACATCATAATCATATTCTATTAACACTTCTAATTACACTTTAAAGCTTATTACATGAATTTACAAGGATTTAGCAAAACCCCTAAATTCACTCAAGAACACTAATAATGATTTCATCACTTTCACCATGTAATATGGTTACTAATGATCATAATAATACTAACTAACATCAAACTAATCAATTACTAATCTCAATTTCGAATTAAAACTCACTAATCAACAAAACCCATTTTCTAGGGTTCTTGTGAGAATTAAAACAACTTACAAGGATTAAAGAATGATAGAAGATGATGATTCTGATAACTTGTAGCTTAAATCGAAGATTAAACACTGAGTTCTCCTTTGATTTTGGTTTCCTGCGATTTCTATCCTTTGCAAAAGTGAGTTCTGGAGTTTATTTTGAAAACACAGTAAGAAGGCACGTATCTGTGCCTATTTTATTTTTATCTGTTATACTACGCAGTCTGGAACTGAACAACTATTTACGTTTTCTATTATAACTTATTATTAAAAGGTCTACAATTAAAAATAAGTATATATTTTTGTACACTAAAATAATACCTTGAAAACTGGGGTGTTACAGTATATCTATTTTCAAACGTCTCATTTAGAGTCGTTCATTATTTACCTTTGTGCTTGTGATATTTGATTTGGTAACACCCGACCCGACCGCTTCCGCAACCCGAAATTTGAGGGTGTTACAGTAGCATTCATCAGGATTCGTGCGAGTATAATATACTCTGATTTTGTTTGGTGATATGATATTGAAAATATTGACGATCTAACATAAAAACTAGGGGTGTGCACGGTTCGGTTTGGGGCGGTTATGGACACTAACCGTAATCGAACCGAATATGACGGTTAATTGATATTAATAACCGTTGAGTTCGGTTAATTGACGGATCGGTTAAGCGGTTCATTTTGATGGATCGGTTAATCCTTTCGGTTAAAGCAGTTAAACAAATATGTTAGTTTTGAAAACAAATAGTATGTAAAATAAATTACGAGTTTACTTTTTAGATCCAAAAGGGCAAAGGTAAATATGAATTGATGTTAAAATTCAAATATTGGTTTAGAAGTCCATATGTAAAGTCCATATATTATATTGGTCCATTACAAAGATACAAAACAATATAACAAAAGTACAAAATCAATAATAAAAAAAATTAACTTGTATATATTTCTTAATTTTTAGCACTAATTCATATAGGAATAAGAATAATATATGTATTAATAGAATTATTTAAACTAATAAAAAGATAAGTACAATATTTGAAGCGGGGCAGTTAATGGCAGATCGGTTATGGACATTAACCGTAACCGAACCACCACAGGCGGTTAATTTCATTTTACATAACTGGACCGTCGGTTTGTGTAGTTAAGCGGTTAAAATGGATCGATTTAGCGGTTAATTTGGTTATGATTCGGTTAAACGGTTTTTGTGCTCACCCCTAATAAAAACCTCCCAATCCCGCCAAAAGCAGGGTATCAGGGGAAATATTGACAATCGACAATGCTAATATTTTATGTTAAAGATAATACATATAGTTTTTGAACGACTCAATGTTTCGCTAAAAAAGACTCAATTATGTTGAAAATTAAGAATGAGGGAATAGACTCAAATGAACGGATAATCGCTGTGAATCGTATTTTAAAATCACATTTCAAAGACAATATTTTGACCCTACATTTTATCACGCGTTCACGAAATTCGTCCAGAGATAATTCAAGAGATATTCAAAGTTTAGGGTAATCGAATCCTCGGAGCGTTTGTATGTATTTTTGTGTTTGCAAATAATAATATGAAGATAATTTAACCAAAATACAGCAGTTATGGAACATAATTGTCCATAATCAAAACAGGTTCAATATATCCTATCACTTTTTTCGAGTCCACTGAATCTGATCAAATTCGTTGTTGTTTCGGAGCGTTGCCTCGGTCCCCTCAAGGGGTTGCCCCTTGACCCACAACATGCCTACAGGATCGCAGTTAGGGCTCTACCCCTTCGATCCCACAATTTTGGTTGTAGCCTATATTAATAACTTAGCTTGATATGCACTATTCATCACCTAAATCCTTTTCATGTTACCCACGGGAAAAATTGATCATTTTTGTAAAAAGTTTATTTACATATATGATGGCTAACCTCTATTCATTATTAATTTATATTTTATAGCTCTAAGGCACGAAAAATACTTTTATCTTTCTAATAAAAAGATGGAACGTAGCTCGTTTTAGCTCATGGACTAAATCGTACATCAATCGTGTATAACAACATTATTATTAGTGATCTTTATATTGTTTTTCTTATATTCTCCGTTTTTATTCATTTTTATGCTTTTTGATGTTAGTTTTATTGTATTAGATTTACTAGCTTGTTACATGTCCTAAATCGCAAAAAAAAAAAAAAAAAAAAAAAAAACAAACAAAAAAACAATAGGGGTAAAGGGTTAGTTCACGTAGTTTGTTTTAAATCAAACACGATGTAAGTATATCAAAGTGCATGATCGATTAAAAAAAGATTTATTACATACCAGAAAACATGATCATATTCATAAAAGAATATACTTACGCATTTGATACAAATTTGTTTTAGATTTCATAATGTGTAAACAACTCCCTTTGAATTATATATCGTTGGTTATTTTAGTGTAAAGTAATATTTCACACGAGATTGGATAATAACGTTCATATAAAAGTTGTGTAATGAGTTAGAAACTGGAAATGCACACTTGTATGATTCAATGGAGTCGTTTACAGCCCATTTTTTTTAAAGGCAGTTGTGGAATCACTGACGGACCATTTTTTGGCCCACCCGATCATCTCCACAAGCGGTTACTCCCCTGGAATCGAGTAACCACCCCCGAGTTCGAAGCCAAGGCGACGCCCTAAAGAGGTTGCTCTCCCATGTCTTGGATGGGTATAGCGTCGGAGGAGTCCCCCTCACAACAAGGCTCGAATTCATCACCTTCAGGAAGAAACCATTATGGAAAACTCCCTGACCATTGGACCAAGACCCCAATGGAATTTAGGATGTCCCCCCTGAGTTTAAACCCATGACCACTTGGATAAAATCTAAATACTCAACCAACTGAGTAGAAGGCCGGGGACCGTTTACAGCCCATTTGTATCACCCCCCGATGCAAATATGCTTATGATACGCGAAAGGAAGGGTTTTTTTAGGAAAATATGTCATGGGTTCAATCGCGAGTCATACAAATTCACATGAAATAATTAAATATCAGCTCAAGAAAGGTCGCATGAGATCCAAAGAAACAATATTATCGGTAAGTTATAAAAATACAAACACATGAATTATTATAGGGAAATTGATCGTTTTGCCAATATATATATATAGAGAGGATGGTTCAAGAGGGAAACAATTTTTTGGGGTAAGGAGGGAAGTGTAATATTCATCACGGAGCATCTTAACTTCGGCAATACAAATATCAAAGATAAAATTATTTTAAATCGTATATAGTCATCAAAATCGATGCTATAAATAATATATTCATAGATGAAATTCAATTTTAAGTCATAACATTGGTTTATGAATATTTATTTAATTAAAACGTTAATATTCATCGTGGTGAATGTTAACTTAACATTCATCACGATGAATGTTAAAAAATAACATTAATTTAATTTTAACGTTTATCGTGATGAATGTTAAGTTAACATTCACGGCGACGAATGTTAACGATTTTGGATATAAAATTCACCAATTAATGTTATAGCCTACAAAAAGAATTTATCAAGGAAGCTTAACATTCATAGCATCGATTCTTATCAACATTTATTAATTTTCACTTTTAATTTTTGACAAATGTATTGACGAAGTTAAGATGCTTCGTGATGAATATTACACTCCCTCTTCCCTCAAAAAAAGAGCTTCTCCCTGGATCCTCCCACCATATACATACATATACATATCGGTTTGACCCACGAAAAAACAGTTGACGATTTGCCCTACTGCTATTTGTGATTTGTGACCTAAGCCATGATCGAGATCGTTACCGATAAAGTGCTTCTTGTGTCCGTATAGCGGAAGCAAGTCATAAGAAGTGGGTCGCAAATGACAACCTTGTGACTTGCTTCCGCTACACGGACACAAAAAGCACGTTATCGGTAATGATCTCTGTCATGGCTTGGGTCACAAGTCACAAGATTGCGACTTATGACTGGGTAGAGCAAATCGTCAAGTTTCTTTTGGAATGGCAAATCGATGTATCAGTTTTTCAGGGAAAATCGATCAAATTCCCATTATCTATAGTACATAATAAAGCATATAACTTTCTTTTTCTTAAACTCTTAAAATATAATTCTGAAAATCATACAACCAACAAATATTTATTTCATCAGTATCATATTATAATCTTCTTTAATTTGTATTAGTATCGAAGACTTTTTAATTTTGTCACTTTAAACTACAAAAAAGTAGTCATAATATAAGCTACAAATTTTGAATACATGTAAACCAACTCTAGAAATATACATTAAACTATATGAATTAATAACCCGCTCGTTCGCGCAAATCAAAATTGATATGGTGACTAGAGGATAAGTGTCCGGTTGTTTTCAACGCCTCGGGAGAAACGTGCATCTGTTCAACGTACGTATCTTTATGTCGATATAAAGATGAGGTCATGCATTTTTGTTGCATACGCCGCCAATAAATGTCGAAATGTAAGTATGAGTTGACTTTTTTCGATTTTATGAAACATATTAATTGTTGTTACTTCAAGGGTGGGGTTCAAATGAGAATGACATTTTAAGTGAGAATGAGAGAACCAATCAGAGTGCTCCATTTTATTTAGGGGTGGAAGGGTATTATGGTCATCCTACATTATATTTGATTCTAATTAAATAAATACTAAAAATCAAAAAATTAGAGAATATAGATACATCTGCAGAATACATACGTATACACATACATCAACGTACAGAGCACAAATCGCACGGGTTTCTCACAAATCGATCACGGAAAAACATCAAATCGAAGGTAAACATTACGCTAATTCTACTTGATATTCTTCAATTAACGAAACGAACGATCGATTTCTGATCATTCGATTAGGTTTTATATAAACACGATTTTATGCGATCCTATTTTGCGCGATTTGAACGTCATTAATTTACGATTTGATTAACGAAACTGCAATTACAATATGATTTTCGTTGATTCACCGATTAAATTTTTTAAATAATGCATAATCAGTGTACACGCAAAAAATCATACGATGATCATCAAAGTATGTGTTACTAACATATGTGCTACTAGTAGCGTTTCAATGCCTGCGATCTATGTGTTTCGTTATTACTTGTCAAAAGAACTTGAAAAAAAGTTCCAGATGATAACTTTTTGAAATTTAAGTAACAAATGTGTTACTAACATATGTGTTAGTAGTTGTGTTAGAGTATATGCGATGTTTCGTAGTTAGTTGATAGATCCTCAAAAAAAAACTTGAAAATAAAAATAAAAATTCCAGCTGTTGATTTTTAAAAATTAAGTAACACATATGTTAGTCAATAGTAACACATTACTAACATATATGCTAGTAGTAGTGTCACTAACATATATGCTAGTTTTAGTGTTACAGTATCTGTGCTCTATCTGTTTGGTTGTTAGTTGACTAAATGGTAACACATGTCGTAAATGCCGGTGTTACTTGCTGCTGGTAAGGCAAGTCTTAGTTATTGAATTTTTTATGTCGTAAAGTCTGTGTTACTAACATATATGGTAGTAGTAGCATAACAGTATCTGTGGTCTATCTGTTTCGTTGTTAATTGCCATTGTATCTTGGAACAAGGTTGCTTGTACTGTATAATAAATGTGATTGTTTATGGGACGCTCGCCAGGTGTTTGATCAAATGCCTGATAGAAATGTGGTTTCTTGGACGGCCATGATGTCGGCCTATTCGAATAGAGCATATGGTTCTGAAGCTTTGGATCTTCTTGTGAAGATGTTAAGATCAGGTATACATGTATATGATCTATTTTACGAGAATTCGAATTGTCAATCTAGGAATGTGGTTGAGCTCATATAAGCATGACTTAATTACAGTAAAGAGTAACTAGTATATATGCGTAATTATATCTATTTACAGACTATTAGATTTATAAATTTTATAACTATTCTATAACACCTGTCGTGTCTATATTCACATGGTTTACACTTGTTACTTATCATGATATCAAATTTTATATTAGCATTAGGTAACAGCAAATTTCTTGCACAAACTAGTTCGTCATATTGTGTGTTTACTAAAATGTCTATGTTTTTTTAGGTAGTGAGCCAAACGAGTACACATTTGTAACCGTGCTCACTTGTTGCACTGGAATTTGGGGGCTTGAGACAACACATGTGTTAGCAGTTGACTAACACATGTGTTAGCAGTTGATTAACACATGTGTTAGTCATTGGCTAACACATGTGTTAACGGTTATAAAAAAATCTTATATTTTTGCAAAATCTTTTACAGGATCAATGGTTACACCAAAAAACGTGATAGGCGTTCAAAATGAGATTGAAAAGCCGGGTGGGACTACACTATGAATACCTGAAGTGCTAGAGGATGTAAAGCCATATGTTGGAGAAGCAGGCCATAATAGTTGGTCGTGTGACAGAAAGAAGGCAGAGGCAAAAAGCATAAGCATAAGCAAAAGAGAGGGAGAAAGCGGAAGCAAAGGCGAGAAAGATAGCAGAAGAGCAAGCTAATAAAAAATAGAAAGTGGTGTTCTCCGTATTAACTAACACATGTGATACACGTTTAGTATCACATGTGTTACTAGATGATATAAACTTGATTAGATTTAATGTTGATTTACATTTCAATTTCATTTTTGAAACTACCTATTGAATACTATTTTTGGCATACAATTGATTCTATTTTTAGAGAAGATGTCTGATTTCTAACACATATACTTATGGTTGATAACACATTTATTATTTTTTGTTAACACATGTGTTACTCAAAACTTGTTGATGGTTCAGTATCATGTATTACTTAATACTTGTTTGACAAATATGCATAAAGTTGATAACACTCGTGTTAATAGTTTATTAACACATGTGTTACAGATTCGGTAACACTTGTGTTAATGATTCGGTAACACATGTATTACCGAAGCAAAAGGATCAAGTAAATGCTACAAGTAATGAATTATTTTAATCTTTCTTCCAAGTCATTGTAAAAAATTATATAGTTATTACCAACACATGTATTCCTAATTATTAATACACGTGATACTGGATACCAACATATGTATTACTAGCTAATAGGTGCATTTTATTTTTTAATGTGATATTTGTTAATAACACATGTGTTAGTAACCAGTATCACATGTGTTACTTCAGTATCACATGTGTTAGAAGTTGGTAACACATGTGTTAACACAAGTGTTAGTGGCTGATAAAGCAAATGTTAGTGATAAGAATAACAAGTGCCAGTGATAGCTAACACAACTGTTAGTGTTATCTAACACATGTGTTAGCGGCAGCTAGCACAAGTGGTAGCGGTAAAACAGGTGTTTGTGGCTGGTAAAGCAAGTGTTAGTGGTAAGAATAACAAGTGTTAGTGATAGCTAACACAACTGTTAGTGTTATCTAACATATGTGTTAGCGACAGCTAGCACAAGTGTTAGTGGTAGGAAACACAAGTGTTAGTGGTAACTACCACAAATGTTAGTGTTAAGAAAAATAAGAGTTAGTGGCAGGCAAAGAAAGTGTTAGTGGAAAGAATAACAAGTGTTAGTGATAGCTAACATGTAACACCCCCAAATTTAACGGTTTGCGGAAGCATACATTGGGTGTTACTAATCAATATACAAAGCACAAGATTAATAGCAAACGACCTCTAAATGAGACGTTTGTAAAATAGTTACATTTCATAATTAATAATCGTTTGAAAACCGAAGGATATCGTATACAAAATGTAATTCCCTAGAGCCCACGCGTATAGCGGGAGATTCTATTACATAACCGTAGTTACAAAAGATAATGCCAAAGAATCTCCGTTAAATGCAGTTTGTAAAATCATGCGACTCTAGCTAGTAATCCTGGAGTGACCCTACTCCGTAAGTGTACCTGAGATACAAAGCTAAAAAGTGTCAACCAAAAAGGTTGGTGAATCTCACAGGTTTAGTAATAAGTAAGTGTTATGAACCACAAGTATGTACCCGTATTGCTATCAAGCAAAGTAAGTAAATCAGTTAATCAGTACAGTGCCATGAGCTCATAAGTTGAAGCTTAACCGTGTAGTGTGAATATATCACGTACCCCCGTGAGTGCTATCCGCACACTCATATGTAACAAATACTAATATGTCTGTTTCTACGTGTAAATCAGTACGTGGTGGCGCTACCACCCCAGACAGGGATTGTCAGTCCCAAATGGATCCATCTATTAGTAATCGCGCTTAAGTCCATAACTAACAACTTACGATTAGGAGGCTTTCAGTGGATAAAAGTAACTCATGCGTTTGTTTGTAATCAGTAATGTTTTCAGTTCAGTACATTGTGTTCATACGTAAAACAGTTGCTAAGTATCTCACCCCAAGTATAAAACAGTAAAAGTGGGGCTGTAAGACTCACCTGAGTCGAGCAGTGGTGAATAGCAAGTAGTAGTAAAGCAAGTAGGTTCTCCGAACCCGTAATCCTTCTAGTGCCTAAACACGTAAGGTTAAGTAAGTAGATGTCTCGCAAGACCATCTAGGCTAGTTGTTCATACAACCCGTTGTGTTTAAATGTTGGTTTGTTCGCGTTCGTATCAAAAGATATACGGCCCGTTGGTGATTTGTTATAATTAAAGTTTATCATTCCTAACGCAATTTAGAATAATTGTAATCGAAAAGTATGTTTTATTATGTTTGTTAAGTCGTATGGTATAAATACTTGAAGTTGGATAAGTTCGACACTTAGTGTAAAAAGAGTTGAAAAACTGCTGTGTTATGCGACACTTCATAGCGTCACTTAGGTTGGTTATGCGACACTAAGACAGTGCCGGGTGAAGTGTCGGGTATTCAGGTCATGCGTCACTAACGAAGTGTCGTGTATCATAGTGTGCGTCACTCAAGTAGTGACGGGTTCCGTAACAATAGCGGCACTTAAGTAGTGTCGTATAAAGTAGATATTTCCAGGTCTTGGGCGTCACTTAGGGAGTGACGGGTAGTATAGCGACACTAAAGAAGTGTCGGGTAAAATAGTAAGGCGGCACTATGGGAGTGTCGGTGTTAAGTGCCGGTATATGGATAAGGGCGTCACTTAGCTAGTGTCGGTATAAAGTATCGGATGATGAAGTCTAGCGGCACTAAGGAAGTGTCGGTAATATAAGTATAGGCGTCACTATCATAGTGACGGGTAAGGATCACAAGAGGTAACAGGCGACACTTAAGAAGTGTCGGTATCGGACCTAGGGCGACACTTAAGTAGTGTCGGGTAGATAGTATAGCGGCACTAAGGAAGTGTCGCTATAAGTGACGCATATCTGAGTTCATCTATGCGACACTATCGGCTGATCGACGGATTTCGAGCCAAAAACATGTTTTCGGGTTTCCGTTTGGTCCGATTCTTTTACCCAACCCTCATATGAACATATTAAGCCTATTTAAACCATAAACTAGTAAAAATGATCAAAAACGAGAGATGTCGGGATTTGTCGGAAACTTACAAAGTGTCGGATTGAAAATCCGAAAAGATGAAGTTGTAGATCGTGAAGAGATGAACGTTTTTCTCCAAAGATGTGGTATGATCCGGCGTCGTTTGATGGTGTTAATTGGTGATTTTAATGGTGGTGGTGTAGTTGGTGATTTAGAGAGAAAAAGGAAGAAAGGGAAAGAAGAGAGAGAAGGGAAAAGTGAGAATGAGGAAAGAAAAAGGAGGTGGAGGGTTTTTAACCTCCCATTTCGGCCTCCGTCCTCGCGCTCCGTGCGGTGTTCGTTTGCTCCGTCGTTTTAGCGTTAAATATTCATTTTACGCATTTAATTATTTTTATAAAATCACAATCTTGTTAAATAATTTATTTAAATTATTTCCTCAAATCTTTAATAGTTTAAATTAAATTTAATTACTTTTGTTATTAAATCGTGTAATACGAGGCAGTTACTATTTGTTATAAAATAGCATTTCGGTCATAGTTGCGTTTAGTTTATAAACCTTTGTTCACCAACGTCCGTAATAATCAAATAGGATTTCATTCTATTTAAGTTGCGTACGATTTAAGCCAAATCGCAAGGTTGTATATATTTATCAATATATAATCCGATACATAAATTAGCCTAACACAGAACTAATTACATGTATTAACAAAGAATTAGGCACTAATTCTAGTCCTAATTTGCCGGTTGTTACATTCTCCCCTTGTTAAAAGAATTTCGTCCCGAAATTAGCTCGATTGCACGGTCGGTGCGTTGTCTGGGAAGAGATGTGGGTATTTCTGTCGCATTTGGTCTTCCCGTTCCCAGGTGAATTCAGGACCACGTCTAGAATTCCACCTGACCTTTACGATGGGAATACGACTCTGTTTTAGTTGTTTGACCTCACGGTCCATTATTTCCATAGGTTCCTCGACAAAATGAAGTTTATCATCGATCTGAATTTCGTCGAGCGGCATAATCAGTGTCTCGTCAGACAGGCATTTCTTTAGATTAGAAATGTGGAATGTGTCGTGAACGCTGCTAAACTCAGTAGGAAGCTGCAGGCGGTATGCCACTGGACCAATCTTTTCAAGGATTTCGAATGGTCCGATGTATCTAGGATTTAGTTTGCCTCGTTTTCCGAATCGAATGACACCTTTCCACGGTGCCACTTTAAGAAGTACCTTGTCCCCTACTTGGAACTCAAGGTGTTTGCGTCTCACGTCAGCATAGCTTTTCTGACGATCACGCGCGGCTTTTAGTCGGTTTTGTATGCCGACGATCTTTTCAGTTGTTTCATGTATGATTTCTGGACCGGTGAGTTGTGTATCCCCCACCTCAGTCCAACAGATAGGTGACCGGCACTTACGACCGTACAGTGCCTCGAAAGGTGCAGCCTTTATGCTCGTGTGATAACTGTTGTTGTACGAGAACTCGCACAACGGTAAGTGATTTTCCCAGTTTTTACCGAAGTCAACTACGCAGGCTCGTAGCATGTCTTCCAGTGTTTGTATGGTTCGTTCACTCTGGCCATCGGTTTGGGGATGATAAGCCGTACTCATATCCAGTCGAGTACCGAGAGATTTTTGCAGTGATTGCCAGAAGCGAGAAGTAAATCGAGCATCTCGGTCGGAGATGATTGAGATGGGCACGCCGTGTCTTGACACGATTTCTTTCAGGTAGATCCGTGTCAAACGTTCCATCTTATCAGTTTCCTTGATGGCTAGGAAATGAGCAGATTTAGTGAGTCGGTCAACGATCACCCAAATGGTATCGCAACCGTTAGGAGTTTTCGGGAGTTTTGTAATGAAATCCATGGTGATCTGCTCCCATTTCCATTGTGGTATTTCGGGTTGTTGTAGCAAACCGGAAGGTTTTTGGTGTTCAGCTTTAACTTTGGAACAAGTAAGACACTTGCCAACATAGGTTGCAATGTCAGATTTCATGTTGGGCCACCAATACATTTCCTTGATGCCGTGATACATTTTGTCGGCACCGGGGTGTATAGAGTATTTAGACTTGTGAGCCTCATCCATTACCAAGTCTCGCAGGTTCCCAAAACTTGGTAACCAGATTCGATTCGAGAAGTATTTGGCCCCGTTAGGTTTGGTTTCAAATTGTTTGTCCATGCCCCGCAAGGCCTCGTTTATCAAGTTTTCTGGTTTGAGTGCTTCGAGTTGAGCGGTGAGAGCTTGATTGATGAGATCGTTGTGAATGGTCATACCGAGAGCTCGAACTCGAAGTGGTTTCACTCGTTCTTTTCGGCTTAAAGCATCGGCGACAACATTCGCCTTGCCTGGATGATAGCGAATTTCGCAATCGTAATCAGTGAGCAACTCGACCCATCGACGTTGCCTCATGTTGAGATCCTTTTGATCGAAGATATGTTGGAGACTTTTATGGTCAGTAAAGATTGTACACTTGGTACCGTATAAGTAGTGTCTCCAGATTTTCAGAGCGAATACAACAGCCCCCAACTCTAGGTCATGAGTTGTGTAATTCTTTTCGTGGACTTTGAGTTGTCGAGAGGCGTAAGCGATGACCTTGTCTCGTTGCATCAACACGCAACCAAGACCTTGGTGTGAAGCATCACAGTATACCACGAAGTCGTCGTTACCTTCGGGTAAGGATAAGATAGGTGCACTGCAGAGTTTCTGTTTTAGTAGCTGGAAAGCTGACTCCTGTTTGTCAGTCCAATCGAACTTCTTTTCTTTTTGAGTCAGTGCAGTGAGGGGTAGGGCTATTTTCGAAAAATTCTCAATGAACCGCCTGTAGTATCCGGCAAGTCCTAAGAATTGGCGTACTTCGGTCGGTGTTGTAGGTGCTTGCCAGCACTTGATAGCCTCGATCTTTGAAGGATCGACATGAATCCCTTGATTGTCAATGACGTGTCCAAGGAATTGAACAGTTTGCATCCAGAACTCACACTTAGAGAATTTGGCGTACAACTCTTCGTGTTTGAGCAGCTCTAGGATGGTTTTCAGGTGTTGCGCGTGTTCTTGTTCAGTGCGCGAGTAAATCAAGATGTCATCGATAAAGACGATAACAAACTTGTCAAGGTAAGGTTTGCACACCCGATTCATAAGGTCCATGAATACAGCCGGTGCGTTGGTTAAGCCGAATGGCATCACTTGGAATTCATAATGCCCGTAGCGAGTTCGGAAAGCTGTTTTAGGAATATCTTCGTTACGAACTCGGAGTTGGTGATAACCCGATCGTAGATCAATTTTTGAATAAAAACTCGACCCCTGAAGTTGGTCAAACAGGTCATCGATGCGAGGAAGTGGGTAACGGTTCTTGACAGTTAATTTGTTGAGTTCACGGTAGTCGATGCACATGCGGAAAGAACCGTCTTTCTTTTTCACAAACAGGACCGGAGCTCCCCAAGGTGAGGAACTTGGTCGAATAAATCCCTTGTCCAGGAGTTCCTGTAACTGAGTAGACAACTCCTGAAGTTCGGATGGGGCTAGTCGGTAAGGGGCTCGTGCCACGGATGCTGCGCCGGGCACAAGATCAATAGAGAATTCGACTTGTCTAGGTGGCGGAAGGCCAGGCAAGTCTTCAGGAAAGACTTCCGAAAAGTCTCGAACAATAGGCACATCCTCAAGTCGTTTCTCCACCGACTTTTTCTCCATGACGTGTGCGAGGATTGCCTGGTACCCTTTTCTCAAGTATTTTCGGGTTTTCATGCAAGAAATGATATTTATTCTCGTCCCGCCGGTCTCCCCTTGTATGCTCAAAGTTCTACCGGTGACGAGAGGAATGCGTACAATTTTCTCAAAACAGACGATTTCAGCTCGGTACTTGGACAACCAATCCATACCGACGATGATGTCAAAGCTGCCGATTTCGACAGGTATCAAGTCAATGGAAAAGAGCTCGTTAGCTAGGTTCAAAGTGCAATTAGGTATCACACTGTCGGCCTCAATAAGTTTTCCGTTTGCCAATTCTACCGTGTACTTAGAATCTAAGGCAATAGGTGCGGTGTCAAGTAGCGGATAAAACTCATCAGAAATAAAGCTCTTATCAGCACCAGTATCAAATAATACAGATGCAGTCAAGTTGTTGAGAAGAAACGTACCCGTGACCACATTCGGGTCTTGACGGGCTTCCCCAGATTTCAGCACAAAAGCTCTTCCTCGAGCATTGTTGTTATTCCTGTTGTTGTTGTTGTTCAGCTTCGGGCAGTCTTTCTTGAAATGCCCCGTACCGTTGCACCCATAACAAGTCTTTGGTGCAGAGGTGTTGGTGTCAGTGGTGTTTGATCTACAATCCTTAGCCAAGTGTCCAAATCTCTTACACTTGCTACAAGGACACGAACCATGGTGGTGTCGTTGGCACTTTGCGCAATAGGGCTTGGTTCCCTTGTATGCTCCCTTGTCATCAGAACTGGAGGTGTAGGTTTTAATGGTCTCAGGTTTCTTGGCTTGGTGGTGGTTGTGGTTGTCGGACCATTTTCTTTTATTGTTGTTGGAGGATGGAGTGGGTGGTTCTTGGTCCTCGTTCATAGCTAGGAGTTCATGGGCCAACCGAATGGCACCATGAAGAGTAGTTTTGTTTGATGAGGCGACATTTCCCCGGACGGGTTCCGGGAGGCCGCGGATGTATTTCTTAATCTTGTCGGGCCCAGTACCTGCCATAGCTGGGCGAAGGACGGTGAGTTGTTGGAATCTGGTGGTGTATCCAACGATATCAGTTCCTTGCACTTTTAAATTCCAGAACTCTTCGTCCAGCTTGTGAAGTTGTTCGGACGGGCAATACTCATCAGTGAGCATTTTCTTCAGATCCTCCCAAGGGAGTAGGTAAGCGGTGTCAATTCCCACGGACTGGGTATAGGAATTCCACCACGAGAGGGCACCATCTTCGAGGGTGCAGGTGGAGAATTTGACCTTGTCGTCCTCCGCACATTTGCTGATGCGGAAAACGGATTCCATCTTTTCGAACCATCTGATAAGTCCGATGGCTCCTTCGGTCCCCTTGAAGCTCAAGGGTTTGCAGTTTTGAAAATCCTTGTATGAACAAGGTTTGGCAGCAGAGGTTTCAGCGGCATCGCTGTTTCTTGTGGAGTTTGGTGGAGTATTTCGAGCCAAGGCTTCAGTAACAGCCTGGGTTATGAGTGACGTGATCTGAGCATCAGTATAAGGTCTTGACTTTGGCGGCATGACTCTTCAATAAAAGAAATGAAGATACATGAGATTTTGTAAGAAAGTTGCATTTATTTCAGATGTACATGTATAAAAATGGTAATACATACATCAATATGAAAAAGGATTATGGCAATTAATATGAGTCGAAACAGCAAGAAATATTTGATAGATGATACGAGTTCAAAGGTTACATCCTGCGGATGTATTACAAAAGGTGTCGGGAATTGTTACATCCGACTGAATTATAGAGTAGTGCTTAGATAGTTACTAGATTACAGGATAGTTTACAAAACAAAGACTAAGCTAGTCTTAACGTAGGTTAATCTGCTCCATCATTTCGATGAGACGATCCACAGTATTTGCAAGCCTGCTGGCTTGTCGAGCGTTATCTTCAGCTAATGCTAGTCGCTGTACCAATCCACGGGTATATTCTTCCGTTTCTCGTGAGCGTTGTTCACACTCATCAAGTCTGTGTTTCAAAAGAGTGGTTTCCACGCTTATCTCCACTACCTTGTTGAGAAGAACGTCCACATTATTAACGGTGGTTTCATGATCCTCAGAGACTTGTTCGATGCGCTCAAGTGATGTAAGTCTCCAGTTTTCGTTTGTTTCCTGCAACACGACATCCATGGTGCGAAGTCGTTGCTCGTGTTGGTTCACCCTAGCAGCTAAGGCCGGCAAGGTGGAGTGAATGGAGTACGGGCCAGCTCGAGGCAACCTGTTGTTCCTCCTTGCTACCCTTGGGTTCTGCGACCCATGCGAGTGAGAGTGTGTCGGATTAGGTGGTGTGTTTGCCATTCCTGTGGCAGAGTGTAAGTAAGACGAGGCTAATATATATACATATATCATATCCAGCCTAGTGTCTAGCACGTATCAAGTAATGGTCCGGTTCTCTCGTAGTCAGAGTCAACTAACGTATCCCTGTTCAACATGACCATTTCAGACCTCACATCATCTTTCCTTAATTGTACATAGTTGATCAGGCTATGTTAAATTAAAGTCGTATGATGTAATTCCTGAACCAATTATGCCTAGTAAGGAAATACTGCCTAACGGTCATAGTCTAGGCCCACTAAATGCAACCTAGTTCACTATAACCTTAGGCTCTGATACCAATCTGTAACACCCCCAAATTTAACGGTTTGCGGAAGCATACATTGGGTGTTACTAATCAATATACAAAGCACAAGATTAATAGCAAACGACCTCTAAATGAGACGTTTGTAAAATAGTTACATTTCATAATTAATAATCGTTTGAAAACCGAAGGTTTTCGTATACAAAATGTAATTCCCTAGAGCCCACGCGTATAGCGGGAGATTCTATTACATAACCGTAGTTACAAAAGATAATGCCAAAGAATCTCCGTTAAATGCAGTTTGTAAAATCATGCGACTCTAGCTAGTAATCCTGGAGTGACCCTACTCCGTAAGTGTACCTGAGATACAAAGCTAAAAAGTGTCAACCAAAAAGGTTGGTGAATCTCACAGGTTTAGTAATAAGTAAGTGTTATGAACCACAAGTATGTACCCGTATTGCTATCAAGCAAAGTAAGTAAATCAGTTAATCAGTACAGTGCCATGAGCTCATAAGTTGAAGCTTAACCGTGTAGTGTGAATATATCACGTACCCCCGTGAGTGCTATCCGCACACTCATATGTAACAAATACTAATATGTCTGTTTCTACGTGTAAATCAGTACGTGGTGGCGCTACCACCCCAGACAGGGATTGTCAGTCCCAAATGGATCCATCTATTAGTAATCGCGCTTAAGTCCATAACTAACAACTTACGATTAGGAGGCTTTCAGTGGATAAAAGTAACTCATGCGTTTGTTTGTAATCAGTAATGTTTTCAGTTCAGTACATTGTGTTCATACGTAAAACAGTTGCTAAGTATCTCACCCCAAGTATAAAACAGTAAAAGTGGGGCTGTAAGACTCACCTGAGTCGAGCAGTGGTGAATAGCAAGTAGTAGTAAAGCAAGTAGGTTCTCCGAACCCGTAATCCTTCTAGTGCCTAAACACGTAAGGTTAAGTAAGTAGATGTCTCGCAAGACCATCTAGGCTAGTTGTTCATACAACCCGTTGTGTTTAAATGTTGGTTTGTTCGCGTTCGTATCAAAAGATATACGGCCCGTTGGTGATTTGTTATAATTAAAGTTTATCATTCCTAACGCAATTTAGAATAATTGTAATCGAAAAGTATGTTTTATTATGTTTGTTAAGTCGTATGGTATAAATACTTGAAGTTGGATAAGTTCGACACTTAGTGTAAAAAGAGTTGAAAAACTGCTGTGTTATGCGACACTTCATAGCGTCACTTAGGTTGGTTATGCGACACTAAGACAGTGCCGGGTGAAGTGTCGGGTATTCAGGTCATGCGTCACTAACGAAGTGTCGTGTATCATAGTGTGCGTCACTCAAGTAGTGACGGGTTCCGTAACAATAGCGGCACTTAAGTAGTGTCGTATAAAGTAGATATTTCCAGGTCTTGGGCGTCACTTAGGGAGTGACGGGTAGTATAGCGACACTAAAGAAGTGTCGGGTAAAATAGTAAGGCGGCACTATGGGAGTGTCGGTGTTAAGTGCCGGTATATGGATAAGGGTGTCACTTAGCTAGTGTCGGTATAAAGTATCGGATGATGAAGTCTAGCGGCACTAAGGAAGTGTCGGTAATATAAGTATAGGCGTCACTATCATAGTGACGGGTAAGGATCACAAGAGGTAACAGGCGACACTTAAGAAGTGTCGGTATCGGACCTAGGGCGACACTTAAGTAGTGTCGGGTAGATAGTATAGCGGCACTAAGGAAGTGTCGCTATAAGTGACGCATATCTGAGTTCATCTATGCGACACTATCGGCTGATCGACGGATTTCGAGCCAAAAACATGTTTTCGGGTTTCCGTTTGGTCCGATTCTTTTACCCAACCCTCATATGAACATATTAAGCCTATTTAAACCATAAACTAGTAAAAATGATCAAAAACGAGAGATGTCGGGATTTGTCGGAAACTTACAAAGTGTCGGATTGAAAATCCGAAAAGATGAAGTTGTAGATCGTGAAGAGATGAACGTTTTTCTCCAAAGATGTGGTATGATCCGGCGTCGTTTGATGGTGTTAATTGGTGATTTTAATGGTGGTGGTGTAGTTGGTGATTTAGAGAGAAAAAGGAAGAAAGGGAAAGAAGAGAGAGAAGGGAAAAGTGAGAATGAGGAAAGAAAAAGGAGGTGGAGGGTTTTTAACCTCCCATTTCGGCCTCCGTTCTCGCGCTCCGTGCGGTGTTCGTTTGCTCCGTCGTTTTAGCGTTAAATATTCATTTTACGCATTTAATTATTTTTATAAAATCACAATCTTGTTAAATAATTTATTTAAATTATTTCCTCAAATCTTTAATAGTTTAAATTAAATTTAATTACTTTTGTTATTAAATCGTGTAATACGAGGCAGTTACTATTTGTTATAAAATAGCATTTCGGTCATAGTTGCGTTTAGTTTATAAACCTTTGTTCACCAACGTCCGTAATAATCAAATAGGATTTCATTCTATTTAAGTTGCGTACGATTTAAGCCAAATCGCAAGGTTGTATATATTTATCAATATATAATCCGATACATAAATTAGCCTAACACAGAACTAATTACATGTATTAACAAAGAATTAGGCACTAATTCTAGTCCTAATTTGCCGGTTGTTACATAACACAATTGTTAGCGTTATTTAACACATGTGTTAGTGATAGCTAACACAAGTGTTAGCGGCAGATAACACAAGTGTTAGTGGTAGGTAACACAAGTGTTAGTGGTAGTAACCCAAGTGTTAGGATTCCGTAACATACATCAGAAGTAAACAAATGATATAATGAAAAATACCAACAGACAAACAATTTCTTAAGAAAACATAAACCATACTCATGTAACCAAATGTAATTGACTGTATCATATCGAACATACCAGACTCAAAAAAATATGACCAACCTATTATGAACAAAATGTACTTGAGTACATCATGGCTAACACCCCCGAATACAAAAGATAATGACCAATACCGTTATGAACAATTCTACTTCATTACAAAATCCTAAAAATCCACAGTCAAACTACAATGTATCATTCTCATCAGAACATCACTTTTCTCTTATTCAACTCATCGGCAAACGTTCTTATCTTTCTCATCTTTTTTACTATCCCCGTCCTTCTTTTTAGCTTGTTCCTCCGCTGCTTTCTTATCCTTCAACTCATCCGCAACTTTCTTTCTTTTTTACCTTTTCTTCCACGACCTTCTTTTTCTTCTATTCTAGATCAACAGCTTTCTTTCTTTTGACCTCCTCGGTAGCAGCCTTTTTATCAGTCGCGGACTTCTCTATAAACACATTTCATATATCAATACACTTATATCACATATATAGACACATTTCATATAAACTCTAGTAGTAACACTTGTGTAACTACTACTATCCACATCAACAACAAACATATAGAAACTAAACTACTACTATATATCCACATCAACATAAATAAGTAACACATGTGTAACTTCAAAACAAAAAACAGGCTCGCTACAGTTGTATCACCAAACACAAAAATACAAACCAAGCGCAGCTAACACATGTGTTACTAAGCTAACAAAGTATAAATGTAAGTAACAGTGTAGTGACAAATGTGATACGCTACAATACCACATTTAATTGTAAATCTTATCAGTCCTTGTGTTCAGCAAAACTCTTCAGAATTTGTAATTTTGTATTTCCAGATGCTAAGTTTTCATGCTAATTAATCACCATGACGACAATAGTTAATTCATATTTCATTGAGACATTTCATCGAACACATTATATGCAAGTTTACTTTATTTATCCCAAATGCACAAATTCACTTTGATCACACATATACCATAATCATAAACATGATATTCATAATCAATGTAACTATATACATACTCACTACACTTGTATCGGCAGACACTAAAATACAAACAAAACGCAGCTAACACATATATTACTAAACCTTAAATTCAAACAAAAACACAAAAACATCGATATACAATACATACACACATACAACTACAAATTGACAGCTACACATATACAATACATACACACATACAACTACAAAATAACACAGTAAACATCACCATATATAAACTACAGTAGTAACACTTGTGTAACTACCACTATTCACATCAACATCAAAACATACAGAAACTAAACTACCACTATCCACATTAACATACACGAGTAACACTTGTGTAGCTTCAAAACAAAACAGACTCGCTTCACTTGTATCACCAGACAGTAAAATACAAACCAAACGTAGCTAACACATGTGTTACTAAACCCTAAATTCATACAAAAACACAAAAACACATATAACATACTGTCATACAAGATCAAAACGAACTAAAAATGAAAATATAGCATATTTAACACTAAAAGCTAAACATTAAACTTCGAAATACCTTACGGAATGGACCGGATCGAAAAGGCCTAGCAGCAATCGCTCCTAATGATGTTGTTCTTGGAACAATCTCATCACGAACATCAATTATTACAAATTAGTAAGTATTAATGATGAATTTAAACCACAGTTCAAAAATTAGGGTTTCACAAGAACGGATTTTGTTGAAAATTAAACCGATAGAAAGATGAAACGAATAGTGTAGATGAAGGAGATGATAATTTTAGCAAGAAACAACAACGATTTGATGATTAATCGAACGAATTTTGATCTCTAGTGTTTGGGAAGTTCAATCGCAGAGGAGCAGAATAGAGAGAGAATTTGAAAGTCTGTATGATTTTTGTGAAATAAAGTGAAAAATGGAAGAAATTAATTACATGGTAAAATTACCATCCTACCCCTCCTCCCAAAATCTAATTTATTTTGGTTTTTTTTTAATTAAAAAATGAGGTATTAATATGGGCCCTTGATCTGATTAATCTGATGGCTCAGATTGATTCCCCCATTCTCACTTAAAAAGGGTGTACTCATTTGAACCCTACTCGTTACTTCAATTAAATAAATGCTTCTTGATTTTATTTTTTCTCTAGCTTTTTGTTTTTAAATTAATGTTATGTGTAATTGTATTGCCATTCTTATTACATAGGGTGTGTTTGGCAACCACTTTTTAGGAGATTATTGGGGATTCTGTGAGATTGAGATTCTAATTTTAAGAATCTCAATCTCTTATAATTTCACAATCCTTGTTTGGCATCAAAAATATAATAGGGTTTCTTTGAATGAGAATCCCTTCATTTGGAAGCTCCTCAAACTAGCTTCTTCCTAGAATCCCCATCCCCTAATTATAAAATTACAATATTACCCTTCTTTTCATTATTAAAAATTTAGAGTTGTATAATATCATGTACTTTAATGTCATTTTACATCAATAAGCTCCAGCCCCAGCTAGTTTGCCAAACACTTATTAACAAATAATATCTCCAGCTCCAGCCTCAAATAAAAGCTCCAGCTCCAGCTTCTAACCTCCATCTCCATCTCCATCTCCATCTACATCTCCAGCTAGTTTTGACAAACACACCCATAGTATATCACTGCATGAGAATTGAGAATAACAAAGGATGAGGCTACGACACTAGGCACGTTCGTTAAAACGATCTTTTAAACTGTGTACAAACTGACAGTGAAAGGTTGAAAATCGACACGTAATTGAAGAGAAATCAAAATATAAAGGTGATATATACTACGTATTTAATTTGGCATAGTTGAAGTAATACACGCAATGTACAAAAATAAATAGTTTCGTACATACAATGGCGGTCAATTTTGTTACGTACACACAATGAAGGTAAACACATAGTTATATACATTAAAAAGCACTTAACCCTATTATATAAATTACTTTAAATTATATGTCTCCAACCAAATTTGACCCTATTATGGTGTGCTATGAGCCCAAGTGTGTGTTATTCTCTTTGATTAACTGTCCAAACACTTTAATAGACATATACAATTGTCAAGTTTGTAAATTGTCGTCTAAAGTGATTCATATTACGGAGTATGATATTTGATTAGGTAGAGGTATATATGGAGTAATTATAATTATTAGCTACAAATATTTGGTTTCATTATAACCTTTAAAAATCTTTTTTTCCATGTTGCATTGAACTTTTGATTGATGCATCGTAAAATTAAGAGTGTGTTTGGCACATACATTTTATAGGATTTTAGGGGATTGGGTTTCTAGTTTTTATAATCTCAATCCTCTAATTCTCGTTTGGCAACAAAATTATAGTAGCATGTATTATTAAAAAAAAAGATTGAGGATCATAGAGGAAGGGGTCATATGAGGAGAAGGAGGAGAAGTTTTATTTGTAGCAATTGGATCATCTTTTGAGTTGGATCAATGGTTAAAAGGGGTGGCAATTTTGATTACTTTAAAAAATAAAGGTATTAGTTAACAAAAAAAAAACATAACATTAATTTTCACTCCACACCCCTTCCACTATTTAGACTTTTACATTTTAACCCTTCCACTTTATTTTCTTCCCCCTCCTACCTTCTTCTTCCTCCAACCCCACCTACCACCACCCCCACCACTTGCTGCCACTATCTGACTGCCGCCGGCCGCCGTCAGCCGCCGTCGGATTCCGGCCGTCGGAAAAACAAAATTTCAAAATTTTTTCAAAAATTTTTTTTTTCAAAATTTTTTTTTTTCAAAATTTTTTTTTTCAAATTTTTTTTCCCATAAAATTTTTATTAGATATAGTATTCCTTTTCCTACTGCGTTTTTAATAAAACTATACGTTTTTTCCACTGCATTTTGTATATTATTGTTAATTAACTAAAACATGTATATATTTTACCGCATCTTCTATACCCAACGTCAACAAAATACCATACAAATGGATAATATATATAATCTAAAATGCAGTAAAAAGAGAACAATATGTCCTAAATGATGTATATGCAAAATGCAATAAAAACAACAATATGTATTATACTTTAATACAAAATGCAATACAAATAGATAATATGTAAAATACAAAATGCAGTACAAATCGATAATATGTAAAATACAAAATGCAGTGAATAACAAACAATATATAATGAATGAAATATATGAAAAATGCAGCAAAAATAACAAAATGCAGTGAAAATAACAAAATGCAGTACAAATAGATTATGTATAATATAAAATGCAGTGAAAATAACAAAAATACAGTAAAAATAAAATAAAATGCGATACAAATAGATTATATATAATATAAAATGCAGTAAAACAAACAATGTGTACTAAATAAATATATGCAAAATGCAGTAAAAACAGTAGTATGTATTATACTTTCATACTAAATGCAGTAAAAATGGATCATATGTATAATATAAAATGCTATAAAAATAAACAATATGTAATATATGAAATATATGCAAAATGCAGTGAATAATAATATAATGCAGTGTAATTTTAACAAAATGCAGTAAAAAATATATTATGTATAACTTAAAATGCAGTAAAAAACAAACAATATATATAAGATTGATGTGTATAAATAAAATGCAGTAAAAACGAACAATATCTACTAAACATATATACAAAATGCAATAAAAATAATAAAATGCAGTACAAAGTGATAATATGTAAAAAAAATTGGAAAAAAAATTATGAAAAAAAAATTTTAATTTTTTTTTTTTTTTTAAAAATTTATAAAAAAATTGAAATTTTTTTTTTCCGACGACCGGTGGCGGGTGGCGGCGGCGGCGGGTGGCGGAGGCGGCGGGTGGCAGCATGTAACACCTCGCAAATTTAAACGCGATTATTACGTTAATCACTTGCATTATTAGGCTAATTCCCTACTTGAGTGAATTCACAACACATTTTAAAGGTAAGTCTAGCAAAGCCCAACTAGATAATACGCGTAGTATTACGTATTCATAATTTGTTATAATTATGTACGAAACAATTGGAACAAACGAAACAAAAATATATGACGGTTGGTGAACGAATTTATTTAATAAAACGAAATTATTAAATAACGTCATTAGCAATTAAATATTATGTCGATAATATTTACATATCATTTTATAACGTAAAACGTAAATTTGTATAATTAAAATAAAATAAAGTTAAAATTTTGTAACTAAATTAATTTGTTTTCATGAAAAGATCCTAATTAAAAATATAATGAAATATGTAATTAAAAATATATTAGTTAAAATAATGTAACATTTAATGATCGGGTAAACAAACACGGGGCGAAAACGCAGGAGATGAAAAGTGGAACAAAACCCACCTTCCACCTCCTTTTCTTTCATTTTCTCACCACCTCTTTCTCTCTCTACACTCCTTTTCTCTCATCTCTCTCTCTCTCTAAAAAACCAAACAAAATACTCACTAATCACATAAAAACTACCACAAAACGACCTCAAATCGCTCGGACCATTTAGAGAAAATCGATCACGAGTTCACGATCTACACAACCATCTTTTCGGATTTCAAATCCGGCACTCGTAAGTTTCCGAAAAATCCCGTAAATCTTTAGATTTTGAAGTTTTCTTTCATATTAGTGTTTAATATACTTAATATTAACCCATACAACAAAGAAAACACGATTTTATAGCTTAAAAATACGTTTGGATTGGGTTTTTGGCCGGAAAAATCGCGACAGCCGATGTTTCTGGGCTGGTGTTCATCCATGCGACACAACCGTTGTGTCGCATAAACCGTTTTGTGTCGTATAAACCGTATTATGTCGCATGTTGGGTCGTAGCTTATGTCGTACCCTGTGTCGCACTATTGTGTCGCAGAGTCTCTGCGACACAACCCTTATGTCGCTATTGATTTAGCACCGGTAGCTTATGCGACACAACCCTTGTGTCGCTAAGCTCTTGTGTCGCATTCCTATGCGACACAACCCTTGTGTCGCATACAAAACTATTGTGTCGCAAATTGTGTCGCAGAATCAGAAATTTTGAAGGATTTTCACTATAGCAAAGTCAAAGTTACTGTAGCAAAAAGTTAAATTTTACTGTAGCAATTCACTGTAGCAATCCAAAATAATGATATTTCAGAACTATTGTTTCAAATTATCACCCACGAGTCGTATACATTTTCACCAACAACGAAATACAACGTAAACGTTTAACAAACACTTTGGACATAACTTGGTTGTACCAACACTAGCATGGATGATTAGTTTAGAAATCCACTTACTTATTAAATCTCATACGTTTAGGACGTTAGGAGATTCTGGACTGTACTTGGGCTTAGGTTTGCTAGCACTCGCACAATTACTTAACTCAACAGGTGAGTTCACAGCCCCTACTTTTACTGATTTAACTGCTTTTGAACAGGGGTGGAAAACATAGTTAACTGTTTTACTTATTGCCATAACTGCTTTTACTTATATGATTGTTTAATCATACTTGTTTACTCGAACAATTAGAGTACTTTGAACTATTAAACTATCGAACAAACTGATAATTATGAAATAACATTTTCATATTGACACACTGAACGAATGGGATAACTTATTCGACAAACTGTTTTAACTAGACCGGTAAATTGTTTTGTAAATCGCTGGAGAACGACCAGCACGTGTTCTAAACTTGAATTTTGGGCGAACAACCCATTATACTTGAACTTTGGGCGAACAACCCACTATACTTGAACTTTGGGCGAACAACCCACTAAACTTGAACTTTGGGCGAACAACCCACAAAAACTTGTATTTGGATAACATTCCACTAAACTTATTCTCGACTATTATGGCAATACTATTTGTGAACGTATTTGGATAACAACTGTGCTACAAACTTGATTTAACTTGTGTAAACTTAAAACCTGTGAATTCACTCAACCTAGTTGTTGACTTTTACTATGTTTTTCAGGGAATTAGCTGCGCATATAAGAATCGCCAACACACATGGAGAATTAGACGACCCGTGAAGTATAGGATGCCAACTTTTGGAAACACACGGATTTCTTTAGTATAACTGAAATGTTTTAGTCATATTTCAAAAATCTACTTTTGTAAACTTATTACTTTAACTTGTACGATTCGATGAATCGTAAACTTTGTAATTAATACTTTTGGCATCTTAATATATTATGTTATGTTGTAATCATAAGCTTTGATACGTATGCATGCTTTGTTATTGTGGCATCCCCGTACCTAAACTAAAATGCTTCCGCTAAACAAATTAACGAATTTGGGGGTGTTACACAGCAGCTAGTGGTGGTGGGTGGTGAAGGGGAGGGGTGGGTAGGAAGAAAGTAGGAGGGAGTAGTGTACACTATTAAAAAGGTGGAGGGGGTAAAAATAAAAATTTGAAAATTCTTCTCCTCCTTCTCCTCAAATAATACCTTCTCCTCTGAACCTTATCAAAAAAAAAAAAAACCCCTAGAATCTCTTTTTTGAGAAGCTTTGCAAATAGCTAGAAAAAGCCTAGCTCTATCTCCAGCGCTCCAGCTACATGTTACAAACACACCCTAAGTGTGTATAAGTTACATCATATCATTACCTATTTTATTGAAAATTGAAAATCTGAATAAATATACGTAATTTGGGTCATGCAAAATATGTCTAATATGTATACGGAAAATTTAGGCCTAATCCATACCTAATGCATTGTATGACACATGAATTTCACTTATTTTTTATTTTTTTCCCTATCAATCATTGTATCATATCCGTTAATCAAATATTTGTGCCTAGATTTTGCATACATACGTTTCTAGGGCTAATAAGCATTTTCCATATAATTCTAAGGTACAATTTTGGAGGTGGTGTAAATTATTGAATAAGGGTATATAATAAGTGCTTATATGCGGTTTTAAGGTGTGTAATATATGTTTTATCACTTTATGTATATTGTTTAATTGTTTAATACTTTATATAGTACAAGACACAAATAGAGTGTTAAAAAATTAAAATTTTAATTGATGTTTAACCAAAATTATTATTATTATAATTTACATTTATCATCGATATGATAGATGGATGGGTGATGTGCTCCTTAATCAAAACCTACGTGTTAAATGTAATATCATCAACCTACAAAATAATAATATAAATTAATTTTCGGTGGTGATTATCAATCAATTTGATCATGGAGGTATAAGGAGACACGAAGTTTCGAGGTATTTTGATGGCCGGAGATGACACAAGTTGGAAACATTTTTGCTTCTTAATATGTACCCTTATTTTCCTCAATTTCATGAGTAAGGTTTAAATGATTATAACAACCTTATGTGAGAATGAGAGAACCAATAGGAATGTGTCACGTGTTATTAAATCCACAATCTCTCACGTTTCTTAAAAATTAAATATCTCACAAACGGTAAATCGAAAAATCACAAAAATTACACCATAAAAATCAGCGTTTTATTATCTTCAATTAGAGATGTGACAAAGTATAATTTCGACGAAATTTTTTTTGGTCGTTTGTTGGTGGGTTTTGAAAACGAGTAACACATGTGTTAGAAGCTGGTAACATATGTGATACAGGCTAGTAACACATGTGATACCAGCGAATAACACATGTGATACCAGCTAGTAACACATTGTTATTAATTTTGTATAATTTGTAAAACAAAAAAAAATCGTCGAAAGTATACCTTTTAGATGGCAAATCGAAAAGAAAAAAAATTGTTGATTTTTATTGTGCAATTTTTATGATTTTTCGACTTACCGTTTGGGAGATATTTAAGTTTAAAAAACATGAGGGGAAATGACGTTTGGTTCCTCAATTCTCACAAAAAATCCTATTCTCGCTTGATAATCACTCTCAATTTCATAATAATTATTACTAGACTTGATAAAATGTATATAAAGAGTGTGTTTGACGATAAAGTTTATTGAAGCTTCCGTGAGCACTTTTTAGCGTTGTTTGGCAAATCAAATTTTACGAACTTAAGGTAAGCACCATTAAATTATTCTAGTTGGAGTATATTTTAAAATGAGCTCCACCTTATAATGAGAAAAATAACCAGAATTTCCTTTATTCGATTGGGTTTGTGTCTGTGTTTGGTCTTTTCCATGTGTACGTACTTCGTAATCCTTAAAAAGTTTATATATACGTAGTAATTTACTCCGTATATTGTAAAGTACTTCCAACCCATATTACGTGTATATATAATCAAATTACACAAAGTTTTTTTAGAAATGCATAATTAATGTTTTGTGTAAGATGAAAATGAGACTTTTACACTTACTTTTTGTATAGTATTCTATTAATCACTGTCGTAACAAAATTATGTTATTGGTAAATTGATAAAGTTGGATATTACTTTTGGAAGTGAGTACTCATCTTGGTACAAACTCAAATAGAATGATGAATACTTATTAATGGTGTAACCACCTTCTACTCCAGCCAGTATGTCTGTGCTTGGAGATATTCTTTCTCTACGTGACTAAATAACATTTTACCTCCAGGCCGGAGGAAAATTATTTATAAGTCTTGTGGCGTAAAACACGTGTTAAGTAACACGTGTTACCATACGGAAATTCGCCATCAAACTATCTAATAAAATCAATCTCCGCCTGGAGGTTCGCACGGCATACTTACGGGCGCAGCAGAGTTGAAGTGGGGACCAATGAAATGTTACTTGGACACACGTGATTGGTCCAAAAGGAATAATTATGAGTGTCATCATATGATTTGTCCAAATGAACTTGTTGCCCAAGAAAAATATCACTATAAAAGGGGCTCATTTCTCATTTGCAAAGGTATGTTCATCTTCTTCATACAAACCCTAATTTCTCTCAAATATTCATATCAACCCTAATCTTTATCAAATATTCATACTTTCCGATCGAGTGACTGATTCTCACGCCGGAGGTGAATTACGGGGACCATCCCCGTCTTTCACCTAACGCTAGATTTCCATTTGTGTTGCAGAGTTGCGTGCCCAGAGGTTTTCGACTGCAGAGTTACGCGCGTGGAGGTTTTCGGCTAAAGCTATGGATTCTTAAGCTTTTGCGGGCTGACCGTACAAACAAATGGCACACCCGGTGGGACCACGACTGTAATTAACTCTAAACCTTTGTAGTTTTTAACAGTTAATTTCTCGATTTCTAGTGGCTTTAGCTGATTTTTACCCTCAAAAGTTTACGCTAACGTCAACACCATATATCTCCGGTGATGGCGAAAGTTTGATTTAACCACAAGGTTTTACATGTGAATTTTCCGGCAATGATTTACGCCCAATTTCAGATCTGGTTTTTCTGGTGGTGGTAGAGGTTTGTTTCCTCCGCCCAATTTCGGATCTAGTTTTTCCAAGTAGTAATGGAGGTTTATTTCCTCGCCTGACTTTACATCTGATTATTCTAGAGGTGGTAGAAATTGATTTCTCACCCTAGTAATACACCAAATGATAGAACATTAGTTCATACAACAAATTTGATTTCATCAAAATATTAGGATGAGTATGTGAACCCGTCAAAGTTTCTGCCTAGAGATAGGAATAAGGTCGTAATCTGACACCCGGAACATCTAGAGAAATGTCCTAACATCCCTAGTTCGAGGTCTATCTTAGAATCACATGAACAAATTAATGAAGAAATATGTAAAGAAGTGGTGATAAGAGAAGATGCCAGGGCTGTAACCAGATGTCAAGGCGATATATCCCTCTTAGGTTTAATTACCTTACCTGTAACACCTCGTCAAAAAGTCAATTTTCGCGCTGAATTTAAACTTCAAATAAACGATTTAACTTTTATTCCCAATTAGTATTTTTATAAAATACTTCCATTAGAAAACATTTTTAAATAATATAAATAAGATTTTATTTTATATTATGACTGGACAAATAAAACACGGGTATTTTGTACTGTGGTTGGAGATCACAGTCCGCGCACTGGGGATCTGTGTTGGACAAAACCCAACCCTCTTCCCATTTCATCTCATTTTCATCATCTTCTCCACCTCATTTTTCTCTCTAAAAATAATCACCACCAAACACCACCACCGCCGGCCGATCACCACCACCACCATCACCATACATTTTCGGAATCACCATCAAGAGAGGAACAACATTAACAAAGACGGCACCCTCGTCTTCTTCCTCGTTTGGCCTCGAAATTCCTAAATTTTTAGATTTAATCATTTTGGTGTAATGTTTGGGTGTAATAATGTTTACACAACTTAGTTATAACCTAAACAACAAAGAAAACATGATTTTACAGCTTGAAAATGCGTTAGATTTGCGATTTTGGCCGGAAAAAACGCGAAACCCGAAGGTTTCTGGGCTGCTGTTCTTCAGTGCGACACAATCCTTGTGTCGCATACTGTGTCGCATGAATTACTCATGCGACACAACCCTTATGTCGTATCCTTGTGTCGCAGACTCCATGCGACACAACCCTTATGTCGCTATTGATTTAGCATCACACGCATTATGCGATACAACCACTGTGTCGCAGAGCTTCTGTGTCGCACCATGCGACACAACCCTTGTGTCGCATGAACTATTTTTGTGTCGCATGTTATGTCGCAGAAAACAGAAATTAGTCAAATCTTTCTAAGTGTCGGAAAACGTTTTCAAAAGACAATTTAAATACGATACGACTTGTACTCCAAAACAAATATACTTTATGAAGTATACGAAAACTCAAACCTAATAATAATATGAATTATTATTACGAACCATCCATAACGAACCGCACTTACAAACGTACGAAATCTCTCGTGTTTAGGACATTAGGAGATTTCACTTGGCACGACTCGTTACGCTAGGACGCTAGCTCCTCAGGTGAGTTCATCAACCCACTCTTTTACTGTTTTCCAACTGATTTCGGGGTGGGAATGCATACTTCTGTTTTACTACTTTCAACTGTTCAAACCGTTACAAACGTTTTACTATAGTTTATGGTAACGGTGCTAGACCGCGACAGCTACGAACCATTTGACCATACTTAGGGATATTAAGTATGACTGTAACAGCAACACCTAGAATTATATTACATATGATATCTAGGGAATAGACGCCTCACTACATCAGTGACTTGCTAAGTACTAATAATGATTAGTGAACTTATGAACACCAACTATAGGCACCGACTTGCTAGTTAGCATTGACTACTTTTACGAGCTAGTGGATGACTTTGACTAAGTACTGTAAGTACTTCCTTACAGTTAAGTGACGTGTTAACGTACTTGACTTTACACATTATTTCAGGCAAACTAGGTGACGTAGATACGTACCTACCTATTGATTACGATTATCCCTTACATCCAGATGACGCTCCTACATTTCTTAGTATGATATACTACTGTGAATCACGTAACAACTTGAGGTACTGTTGAGTGCCTGTAACATTTTACTAGCTTTGGGCTAAACTTACTTACGGGCATGTCGTGTACTGCCAAAACAATTACTTGCACCTCCTGCGGGAGAATAACGGACGCTGTCACTATATGTGAAGCAAAACGATGCCACGGTGGGTGGTACAAACACGATACCAATGTGATTGGTATTGCGGATTTACAAGCGAGCTCACGATACCACGGTGGGTGGTACAACTTACTTGCGAGCTGGATTGCTCACGATACCACGGTGGGTGGTACAACTTACTTGCGAGCTGGATTGCTCACGATACCACGGTGGGTGGTACAACTTACTTCCAGCAACGGACCTACGAATTATTACGGTCGGGGTCGTTGGCTCAGCATGTGGATTCATGCTCTATCGTAGTTCTACGGAACTGCACGGTTACTCATACTCAGCATATGGATTATGCTTCACTTACTTTCAGCAACGGACCTACGAATTATTACGGTCGGGGTCGTTGGCTCTATAAATGGTTAATTTACTTAAACATGGTCCTGCGGGACATAACTTGACACTTCCCTTGGGGGATAACCATTACCATCACTGTAGGTGATTACTAGATGCTTACGAGTCGAAGACTCAGGAAATTACGAGCTTTTGCTCACTTGACTGTGCTTATAAACTGTACCGATATGACACTACTACAAAACAGATAACTTGATAACGTTGCCGGGGTGCAACCTTTCATGCCAGGTGGCATCGTGACCTATTAGTAACCATAGTACTAATACTTGAAACCGTACAAACTATCCGTACCGTATTGCCGGGGAGCAATACCGACTGCCTAAGACTTTCTTGCTTGATTGCTTGTGGCCAGTAGCACGACAGATAGTCACCTTACGCTACTCCCGTATACATATTGCCAGGTAGCAATATCTTACCGGATAACACACAGGATGGGGATTGGTCCCCTTTACTTGACTAGAAACCTATTGATTAGGTTCACCTGCTTACCATAAATTACTTATAACTGCCTCGAGGGGCAACTGTTGTTATTTAAACTGCTAAACTTGATTGATATTTCTGAATGAAACATTTATTACTCGAACTACCTGTTTCTACAAATTACTTGTGAACTCACCAGCTTTTCAGCTGACCCTTTTAGTGTGCATTCTCAGGTACACTGCTGTAGTAGGATTGGACTACAGGATTCTAGCTCGAGTCGCATGTTTTCAATACTCAGGATATTTATTGCATTTACTCAGTACTAGTAGAATGTAATATTACTTTTATGCGAACTCGCAACTTGTAAATACTTAAATTTCATAAATGTATAATTATTTTCAAACGTCTCATTTAGAGTCGTTCATTATGTATCTTATGCTGTGATATTTAATTTGGTAACACCCGACCCGATCGCTTCCGCAAACCGAAATTTTAGGGTGTTACAGATTGGTATCAGAGCCTAAGGTTGTAGTGAACTAGGTTGCATTTAGTGAGCCTAGACTATGACCATTAGGCAGTATTCCTCATTAGGTATGACTAGTTCAGGGATTACATTATACGAACTTAATTTAACATAGCGTAGCTAACTATGTACAATTAAGCAAAGATGATGTAAGATCTGAAAGGAGTTATATTGAAAGGGAATGCAGTAGTTGACTCTGATTGTTATTTGCTACTTGCTAGACACCTTAGGCTATTATATGTACTGTAGGTATATATGAATAGGCCTTACGTGTATACTATTCCTGCATATCTATATACCGGTAGGTATGATTATACCTGACATGATTCCGCTGTACAAACTGATACACACTTTCGAAGTGGCATATCGCCAGCTTCCCAACCTTTACGACTTGATCTCAAAATTTTGACCAGGTTGGTCACGACTGACTGGTATTACGAGAGATGCTCGTAATGACTAAGTCCACGAATTACTTTCAAACTTACTATCGGCCTGAGGGCCATACTTGGATAACATGTGGCACGTGGTGCTGCAACTACACAGTATGTTTATACTGCATTCGGCACGATGGTGCTACACTCACAGTACATGGGTACTGCAACTACGGTGCCGCGGGCACTACATTACGGCACGTGGTGCTGCGTTTCATAGTACTTTTGTACTACAATCATAATATATTACGGTGCTTCGGGCACTACATTTTGGCACGTTGTGCTACACCCAGGCTCGATGAGCTACTATCCAATATGCATGTGGACTTGTTATAGTTACATGTACGACTTATATATACATATACACTTACTTAACTGGGCATGAGATGCCACACCTGATTCTTTGCTACTGCGCACTTATACTTGTATAGTTACGTGTACATCACATATGTATATACGACTACTCTACTGGACACGAGGCGTCCCACTCGATTTCTTTGCGTAGGAACCCTCGCTATAGGCACTTGTACACTTATACGCATACGCAATTTCTGTACACTTATACGCATACGCAATTTCCTTAGTGGGCACTAAGTGCCACACCACGACTACTCAGGCATGTGATGCCTCATTCGGTGAATACACTCTAATTTATTGGGATTACATTTATAGTACTTTAGTACTACATTATAGTCTGATAGACTACGACGATACCCTAGTTCTGGTCGAACTACATATAATACACAACTAGGTCGTTAGTACGACTACACATTTAAAATTTCAAAGTCCGAAGACTTTCATACAGACACCTTAAGTGGTTTCTGGATCATTATCACTTTACATCCGTGGGCAACGGTGTAATATCGATTTACGTATACAACTGTAATAATCACAATTCCTGAATAAGGAATCTCACGACTGTTGTTTCATTCTTGTTTAAGAATCATGCCACGTGGACGACAAACGTACACTCAAACAGAACGCGACCAATACGTGGATCAAAGAGTAGCTGAAGCTCTGGCTGCACAAAACCTAACGCGCCTCTGCACCTATAAAGAATTTATAAACTGTAACCCGCCAATCTTTGTTGGTACCGAAGGGGCTGTCAGACTGATCCAATGGATCGAAAGGATGGAAGCTGTTTTCCGCATTTGCAACTGCCCCGATGGATACAAAGTTAAATACTCCACCTACACTCTTCGAGATAATGCTCTAACCTGGTGGAATGCTCACGCCCACACCGTAGGGGTCGACACCGCCTATGAACTTTCGTGGGAGGAACTGAAACAACTGATGAGGGACGAATATTGTCCTAGCGAGGAACTACGCCGACTCGAGAATGAACTCTGGTATCTTACCGTGAAAAACAACGACATCATGACCTATACCAATCGTTTTCACCGACTAGCACTCTTTTGCCCATCACTAGTAAACCCAGAAAGCAAACGAATCGAAAAATACATCGAATGACTTCCAACACAAATAGCGGGCATGGTTACCTCCTCTAAACCCAACACTATTCGCGACGCCGTTCGCATGGCCCATAACCTCATGGCGCGGGTGATTCAACGCGGAACCCTCCCAACTGAAAACCATACACAAAGGTGGAATGGCGATTCCAGCACTAGTCATAATCCAACAAATCAACCCGAACCCTTGAAATCTTACCCTTCTGAATACAAAGGAAAGCGGGGCTATGCGGGGGATAAACCCTTCTGTCACAGCTGTAAACGTCATCACTCTGGCCCTTGTGGCTCACCTTGCGAGAGATGTCAACGATTCGGACACCAAATCTGGGACTGTAGAGTTCCTGCCAACCCCGACAAACAACAAACGTGTTTCAAATGTAACACTCCTGGACATTTCAAGAAAGATTGCCCAAATCAGAAACGAAAAATCCTCATGATCAACTCCGGAAGGACCGGACGAAACCGCGACAATATCACGGGTATGTCCCTATCCAATACAAAAATTTCAAATCAAACACAACGTTTCGATCGGCGGGAAAGTCGATTCCAAAATGTTACCGATTACATAAATTAATACCGACTACACGAATTAAGCCAAACTTAAAAGCTGGAGTTGCTTTCAGCAGACTAACCGACTGAAAGTATACAAAACACTCAGTCCTGATAGGACTACTCCTCGAACAGTCAAGTGGTGACAACTATCTAGTTCCGTAGAGACTATAATGCAAACGGTCCCTTAGTGGCTACGACTCAACGATAACTTGAACAAAACCATATAGTCAGGATGTGACTACAACGATAAACCGCGACACAGTCATGGATTGACTGCCCTTCAACCCCGTTATAAGACATGATATGTCTAAAACCTACTCGACAAACAACATGTACGTACATTGCTCCCCAGACCTCACATGACCACGACATCACTTTTAAATTTCGGGACGAAATTTTCTTAACAGGGGGAGAATGTAACACCTCGTCAAAAAGTCAATTTTCGCGCTGAATTTAAACTTCAAATAAACGATTTAACTTTTATTCCCAATTAGTATTTTTATAAAATACTTCCATTAGAAAACATTTTTAAATAATATAAATAAGATTTTATTTTATATTATGACTGGACAAATAAAACACGGGTATTTTGTACTGTGGTTGGAGACCACAGTCCGCGCACTGGGGATCTGTGTTGGACAAAACCCAACCCTCTTCCCATTTCATCTCATTTTCATCATCTTCTCCACCTCATTTTTCTCTCTAAAAATAATCACCACCAAACACCACCACCGCCGGCCGATCACCACCACCACCATCACCATACATTTTCGGAATCACCATCAAGAGAGGAACAACATTAACAAAGACGGCACCCTCGTCTTCTTCCTCGTTTGGCCTCGATTCGCAATTGTAAGAAATTCCTAAATTTTTAGATTTAATCATTTTGGTGTAATGTTTGGGTGTAATAATGTTTACACAACTTAGTTATAACCTAAACAACAAAGAAAACATGATTTTACAGCTTGAAAATGCGTTAGATTTACGATTTTGGCCGGAAAAAACGCGAAACCCGAAGGTTTCTGGGCTGCTGTTCTTCAGTGCGACACAATCCTTGTGTCGCATACTGTGTCGCATGAATTACTCATGCGACACAACCCTTATGTCGTATCCTTGTGTCGCAGACTCCATGCGACACAACCCTTATGTCGCTATTGATTTAGCATCACACGCATTATGCGACACAACCACTGTGTCGCAGAGCTTCTGTGTCGCACCATGCGACACAACCCTTGTGTCGCATGAACTATTTTTGTGTCGCATGTTATGTCGCAGAAAACAGAAATTAGTCAAATCTTTCTAAGTGTCGGAAAACGTTTTCAAAAGACAATTTAAATACGATACGACTTGTACTCCAAAACAAATATACTTTATGAAGTATACGAAAACTCAAACCTAATAATAATATGAATTATTATTACGAACCATCCATAACGAACCGCACTTACAAACGTACGAAATCTCTCGTGTTTAGGACATTAGGAGATTTCACTTGGCACGACTCGTTACGCTAGGACGCTAGCTCCTCAGGTGAGTTCATCACCCCACTCTTTTTCTGTTTTCCAACTGATTTCGGGGTGGGAATGCATACTCCTGTTTTACTACTTTCAACTGTTCAAACCGTTACAAACGTTTTACTATAGTTTATGGTAACGGTGCTAGACCGCGATAGCTACGAACCATTTGACCATACTTAGGGATATTAAGTATGACTGTAATAGCAACACCTAGAATTATATTACATATGATATCTAGGGAATAGACGCCTCACTACATCAGTGACTTGCTAAGTACTAATAATGATTAGTGAACTTATGAACACCAACTATAGGCACCGACTTGCTAGTTAGCATTGACTACTTTTACGAGCTAGTAGATGACTTTGACTAAGTACTGTAAGTACTTCCTTACAGTTAAGTGACGTGTTAACGTATTTGACTTTACACATTATTTCAGGAAAACTAGGTGACGTAGATACGTACCTACCTATTGATTACGATTATCCCTTACATCCAGATGACGCTCCTACATTTCTTAGTATGATATACTACTGTGAATCACGTAACAACTTGAGGTACTGTTGAGTGCCTGTAACATTTTACTAGCTTTGGGCTAAACTTACTTACGGGCATGTCGTGTACTGCCAAAACGATTACTTGCACCTCCTGCGGGAGAATAACGGACGCTGTCACTATATGTGAAGCAAAACGATGCCACGGTGGGTGGTACAAACACGATACCAATGTGATTGGTATTGCGGATTTACAAGCGAGCTCACGATACCACGGTGGGTGGTACAACTTACTTGCGAGCTGGATTGCTCACGATACCACGGTGGGTGGTACAACTTACTTCCAGCAACGGACCTACGAATTATTACGGTCGGGGTCGTTGGCTCAGCATGTGGATTCATGCTCTATCGTAGTTCTACGGAACTGCACGGTTACTCATACTCAGCATATGGATTATGCTTCACTTACTTTCAGCAACGGACCTACGAATTATTACGGTCGGGGTCGTTGGCTCTATAAATGGTTAATTTACTTAAACATGGTCCTGCGGGACATAACTTGACACTTCCCTTGGGGGATAACCATTACCATCACTGTAGGTGATTACTAGATGCTTACGAGTCGAAGACTCAGGAAATTACGAGCTTTTGCTCACTTGACTGTGCTTATAAACTGTACCGATATGACACTACTACAAAACAGATAACTTGATAACGTTGCCGGGGTGCAACCTTTCATGCCAGGTGGCATCGTGACCTATTAGTAACCATAGTACTAATACTTGAAACCGTACAAACTATCCGTACCGTATTGCCGGGGAGCAATACCGACTGCCTAAGACTTTCTTGCTTGATTGCTTGCGGCCAGTAGCACGACAGATAGTCACCTTACGCTACTCTCGTATACATATTGCCAGGTAGCAATATCTTACCGGATAACACACAGGATGGGGATTGGTCCCCTTTACTTGACTAGAAACCTATTGATTAGGTTCACCTGCTTACCATAAATTACTTATAACTGCCTCGAGGGGCAACTGTTGTTATTTAAACTGCTAAACTTGATTGATATTTCTGAATGAAACATTTTTTACTTGAACTACTTGTTTCTACAAATTACTTGTGAACTCACCAGCTTTTCAGCTGACCCTTTTAGTGTGCATTCTCAGGTACACTGCTGTAGTAGGATTGGGCTACAGGATTCTAGCTCGAGTCGCATGTTTTCAATACTCAGGATATTTATTGCATTTACTCAGTACTAGTAGAATGTAATATTACTTTTATGCGAACTCGCAACTTGTAAATACTTAAATTTCATAAATGTATAATTATTTTCAAACGTCTCATTTAGAGTCGTTTATTATGTATCTTATGCTGTGATATTTAATTTGGTAACACCCGACCCGATCGCTTCCGCAAACCGAAATTTGAGGGTGTTACATTACCTCTACCCGGAGGTATTACGGAAGCTAACGAAACCTTCATACAAACAAGCACCCCAACAAATAGAAGCAACTATACAAATCAAAAAGAACCAAGTATGATTTTATCATCACCACTCACCATGTATCCTTTCACCCAGAATTATTTTCCTCTCCAAGTATGATATTACGTGTATATATAATCAAATTACACAAAGTTTTTTTAGAAATGCATAATTAATGTTTTGTGTAAGATGAAAATGAGACTTTTACACTTACTTTTTGTATAGTATTCTATTAATCACTGTCGTAACAAAATTATGTTATTGGTAAATTGATAAAGTTGGATATTACTTTTGGAAGTGAGTACTCATCTTGGTACAAACTCAAATAGAATGATGAACACTTATTTTGAGACGGAGGTAATAATAATATATTGTACTCCGTAATATAATACAATATCGTATGTATTTTTGTATTTTGATGTTTGATAAAATCCTTTAACAATCTCACACGTATAATATACACATGTAAACTCATGTTATTACATCTCATTAAGTGTTCTAAATAATAATTATTTATTTTATGTGTTGAATAAATCCACTAACTAACTAGAAATTTTCAATATAACCATAATTGTTTTGAATAAAATCATGACTTAATATAAAATTTCATAGTTTCGTGACTACAATTATCAAGAGGTGTATTTTTCACTTACTCAACTACAAATACATCTAAATTTTTTAGCAACCCTATAATCTAACTATCCAACACATATGATATATACAACCACCACGAACAAATACATCTAAATACCTAAATGACCTACACATTTAGTTCCCGGTCCCTAAGTAAACTAAATGCATTTCATCTTTAAGTGTCACATTAAAGTAATAAAATCCACAAAGTTATGGTGTACCCACGAGACAGCGTAGACAACCGCACCTGCAAAAACCTAATACTAAAACATATTGTATCTAGAAACACGTACTTGGCGTCATTTTTGAATCTTTGTTGGATTAAAAAAGGAATAAATTTTGCTTTTTATCTGGATGGTATTATAATTTATAAATATGAAAAGTTATAAAGTAAAATTGGGATTTAGTGGTGGTCCGAATTGAAAAAGTAAATCAAACAAAAAGGAGTCACGTGTCGAATGGAAGTGGGCGTGTGAGCCATGAATGTAGACCTCACGGTAGCACGAGCTACCTTTGCTTACTCATCATCCAAACGACATCGTACGCTTGTGGAAATTAAACATGAGGTTGTGCACTGTGTAGGCCTAAAACCAACCAAACATCCTGTCTTGATTACATCTGGATCATTTAAAAATTCATTTTGAAGAGTATAATATTAAAACAATTATTTGACGTGTAACATGGTTTGAAATGGAACCGATTGGTATAGCTTACACAAACACTCGGGCTTTATACGTGTGACTGACTTGTAAGTCAGATGTTTAAACCAATGTTATAAATAATTTGTGAACATATGACTTGTCCGACGTTTATTCCACTTGCGGTAGTGACGGATGCGTATTATTGAAATATGAAATAAGGGTTAGAGGTACCCTTCAATTTACCCTTTTTAAAAAATGGTTAATGATCGGTAATCAGTCACAAGCAGTTTTTATCGTACACCACTAAAGGTGTATTTGACAAAACTAGCTGGTAGCCGAAACTTATTTTTGAAATTGACAGCTGGAGATTATTGTTTTACAAGTGTTAGAAAAATTAGCTGAAGCTTAAATATGTGAACTGACGTAAAAAGACAAAAATGACATGATAAATAATTTATAAAGGGTATTTGTATAATTTCTCATGTTATAAGCTAGGAGCTTATTTTTAAAAGCTAAGGCAACTTTTTTTTAGGGTTAATTTTTTCAATAATCTCTTAAATTTTTATATAACAAACAATGCTGTAAGCTTGACAAACGTACCCTAAATATGATTTATGATATATGATTTATTCAACACCATAAAACTAGTTCGGATAAAAAAAGGTGCCGCACTAAAATTACGAATATCACTCAATATAAAAGAACCAGTTCGGATAAAAAATGGTGCCGCACTAAGAATCTAAGATGTCGTAGACTTTGTATTTGAAATATGAAGTTAAAAAATCGTAGTCAGTTATACTCTAAGAATATACTCCGTTCGTTTTATAATTTGAGTGATGAGGAGATAATATAGATCTGAAGTATTATCACCCTTCATCATATCATATTCTAATATTATATTATACGTAGTATCATACTTTATTTATTGTGTACATATGTGATTAGAGATGACTCAATTTTTAAGTATCAACATTCTTAAATTATCTTCTTCATGTTCTCTTATTTCTATTTACGACTTTACAATATATCATGTCTAAGATCACTTCCATCGGGAGCCGTCGGTGCTCGTCGCTTCCAACCGACAGAACCGTCATCGATGGCACGGCGCCATCAGTTCGGTCCGTCGATTTTACCCGTTGGGAAACCGACGTGCGTCGGTGTGTGTTCGTGGGGCCCGCGGGTTTTTCTTAATATAGCCGTTTGAGACTAAAAATAAAATCTAAAAAAAATAAAAAATTGCAACGGTTATATAGCCATTTTTAATTATTATATATTTTTTAAGAAAATCACTTTTTTAACTATAAATACATATTATTTCCAAACAATTCTCACTACAATTCAAAAACTTTTTATATCATTTAGATATAAATATTCATACAATTTTTTCACTTTCATATAAATTCATACACTTTTTGTAAAATGTCTTCCGATTCCGATCTTGAAGATTTGCAAGCGCTCACGGGGGTTTTCGATCTGATGGCTGCAATCGATATAATTAATTAGTACATATCGTGAAGCAATGGGCGAACATTTGTTTCTAGATTACTTTGCTGAGAACCCAACATTTCCGACGGATATTTTTCGACGACGTTATCGGATGAGTAAGTCATTATTTATCCGTATATGTCAACGTATTTTATCATTTCCCAACTTCCGGTACCTGAATACTTTACATATTTTCATCAACATCGTGACGCAACCGGAAGACTTGGTTTTAACGTTTACCAAAAATGCACTTTCTCCGTACGCAATTGACGTACGGTTGTGCCGCGGATGCGTTTGATGAATACTTATACATGGGTGAACAAACTTCATACGAGTGTTTGGATAACTTTTGTAAATGTGTTTTTCATCTATTATTTACCGAGTATCTAAGAAAACCAACACATCAAGATGTGCAACATTTACATCAGCGTCATGCCGAGTTGCATGGTTTTTCAAGTATGTTTGGAAGCATCGATTGTATGCATTGGGCTTGGAAAATAGCCCAGTAGCATGGAAAGGTCAACACACTAGAGGTGATCAAGGTCGTCCAACGATCATGCTCGAAGCGGTTGCCTCTTACGATTTGTGAATTTGGCACGTTTTCCTTGGTCCAGCGGGTTCGAACAACGACATCAATGTCCTTAATTAATTGGATTTGTTCCCCGATTTACTACAAGATAGAGCTCCCCAAGTAATTTTCACGATTGCCGGTACTTAATTCACCAAAGGCTATTATTTAGGCGACAGGATTTATTCAGAATGGTCGACTATTGTAAAGTCGTTTAAGCATCCACTAACTCAACAAGAGATTCGCTTCAAGAGATATCAAGAATCTGCAAGAAAAGATGTGGAATGAGCATTCGGTGTGCTTCAAGGCCGTCGGAAAATCATCAAGAACCCGACTAAATGATATAACACCAACAAAATAAAAAGAATCATGTATTGTTGTGTGATTCTACACAATATGATAACCGATGACAACGGACGAAATATGTGTCAACTAGAGGAGGATTATCTGGTAGACCCGACAAATAGACCAAGACGCTCGTGGCAAGAAAGGGTTGCAACTCAATTGCGTATGGACAAGGAATTACGCGATTGGGAGGTTTATCATGAGCTTCGCAATGCTTCAATCGAACACATTTCGCAACTCCCACTAAATTTTCGTACTCGTTAATTAGTGTAATCGTGTTTTTCTTCCAATAAATGTATTGTTTTTTTTCTTCTTTTTATTGTACTTTTTTTAGTTTAATTGTAATGTTTTTTGTTATTCAATTGTAATGTTTTTATTTTAATGAAATGTGTTATATTTTAACTATTTAATTAATTAATTAGCGAGTGGGTCTCAGAAAAAATGAAGTGACAGAGCACTAATGATAGGTGCATGTTAGTTTTTGAAAACGCTAATATGACGCATCGATTTCTGTCAAGATTGAGAGTAGTCTAAGACATCTTTAAAGGCTACTCCAAAAATTCATATTTGAAGCTTATAGTTAAAAACAATTTTCAACATACTCTATATTTGGAGTATAAACAATTTTACTCCAAAAATTGGTTTTCTCCAATTATACACACTTCTCCATCTCTAATATGGAGAAATAAATAGCTTATTTTTATAATATACCTCTTTTAAAAACTCTCATCTCCAACCATCTTCTCTAAACAATAAACTTCAAATAATGAATGTATTTTACTCCAAATATGGAGAAATGGGTAGATTTTCTCCAAATATGGAGGAAAATAGCTTTACTCCAAAAAGTTTCTCCAAATTTGAAGTAAACATTGTATTACAATTTCTCATTTTTAGTGCTCCAAATCTCCATATTTTAAGATACTGAGTATCCATTGGAGAAGGCCTCAGTGTCCATCTACTCCAAAACTACAACAATACTCTATTTATTATCGAGTATAATAGACTACAATGTAACACCCTAAATTTAACAATGTGGGTTTTCAAAAACTTCTTAAAACAATCAGAGTTATGTGGAAAAACGTCCCAACATTATATATAAAATAAACAAAATCACGTTTATTTCAAAACAACTATGGTGTTTCATTGTCATACCTAAACAAAGTATAAATGAAAACCCAATAATAAACGTCTAACTTAAATGTAACCAATAGAAGTCTTATTAATGAGCTAAGGCTTTAAATTTGAGTAAGCCCAACTACCCGCCTCGCTCATCACCATCTCCTAAGTTCTCTAATCTGCGAGTACACAATCGGCAAGTAGAAAACAAGTGTCTACTTATAAAGCTGATTAAGCATGATGAGTTAAAAATATAAAACACCAGTAAAACTGATGTGTAGCAAAAAGTCATGTTTTTATGTACATATTTCCCGCACATTTGACCTAATTCTTGGTGAAAGCACTTAAATTAAATACTTTTTTACTTAAATTCACCAAGTTAGTCAAATTATAGCCATTGCTATAAAAAGTGCTTAAATTGTCCAAAAGGCACGCAAATCGAGGCAGATTATTCAAACAACTGATTCTCACGTACTTTTAACCACCTGATGGTACAAGTTCTTAAATAGTCTCATATGATGTATCAGGTTATTCCAAAACTGTAGAATCAAGAATCGTGTAGATCGGATAAAGGACGAGGAAGATGGAGCTTTCTGAGTATAAACCGAGGACATTCCGCACACGTCAACCCTAGAGACATTCAAATTTGGCACATTTGGTATCATTAGAAGCGTAACGGGATTACGAGACCGCAGACGAAAGAATCAAGTCAAACGGACAAGAAACGAAGAAGATACGCGCGAATTAAGCAACGAGAAAAGCTGAAAACTGCACACGGCCTAGCACACGGCCACCCCCAAGCCATACACGGCCTGGTTGAGGCCGTACATGGCCTGGTTGCTTCTTGTGGTCTCTCGTTTTGCTTCGTTTGCTTGTACGTGCATGCTTGTGGACTTGTATCTTTGCATCCTTGGTGGCCTATAAATAGAGGGATCCTCAACCTCATTTCACACACCTTCATCACCTCTCATTCTCACTTTCTCTCTCACACTCTCTCTCTCTCTAGAGTTTCTCTCTCTAGATTAGGGTTTTAGGTAGTTAGTTCTTGGTTAATATTTAACCTAGACTAACGGAGAGGCTACTTTTGTAATAGTGTAGGGAATATTCTGAGGGGCTTATTTGTAATATTGTCGAAGATATTGCGGAGGTTCCGTTCGTGTATTCTTTCAACATTATTCTATCTACGCATTAATCTACGGTTACTTCTTTCCTTTTTTATTATGATGATTGCTATTATAGTTATGATAGATTTAGGATAGTTTACCATGCGTAGTGAGTAGTTCTCTTATGTGCTTGTTGTGATGTAGTTAGCTTACATATGTTAGGGGTGATGTTACTTTAATTACACAAATGAAAACCGGTGTACTGTTAACTTTGTATTTATGAATTTCTAAACCAAAATCGCCTTTCCTCCAATACACGTGGTTAGAACCTGTATGACAAGGAGTCGCGAACCTTTATCAACCGGTAACTACCTATCTATGTTTTTAAATATAAACATGGTCTGAATTGTGTCGCTGTGGAAATACTGTCAACCCTATCGTATAGTACACCGTGAATCAATCAGGGAATTATTGCGATATGAATAAATAGTGAGGGTTGGGTTTATATCATAAATGGTCAAACTTTAATACAAACTTAGTTAAACTAGTCCAGAGTGACCGTAAAGTATGTGGCACCGGAAAGACCATAAATCGGCACAGTACTTCGTATAGCGTTGGAAACACTTCAAGTGGAGTACAAATACGTGGAAGCTAAGGAACTGCCGTCGGTTGAAGACTGTATCACATCCTGGCTGAACCACACAGCTCTGGACTAAACAAAGATCATTAATACAAGGTTAGCAGTCACCAAACCAAGTTTTAATCTTAAATGCCTTGCCTAGCCTTAGTATCCCCATGGTGTTAAGAACGGTCAGAACTTTTAGTGTGTCTGTTACTCTATCTTGTAAGTCCCTAGTTCTAGGATCGATAACTTCGTTATCTGTAGTATTAAGGTGCGGAATCCCTCAATACGGTGTTATCTTACTAACAACGAATATGTTCGTAATTGCGTATATAAAGCTTAACTTTAAACAAATAATACGTCAAAGTCTAGCCGTAGGTTTAGTTTTCTCTGGGTTTTACTGAGTTCGCCGATTGAGAGTATCAAATGCCAAAAGTTATGTTTTTCACCGAATGAAAAACATTATATACGTTCAGTTCGTCTCGGCTCGCATGGGCCTGCGAGTTCCGCCCAACTCGCAGCCCAAGCCCAGTATAGGACTCGGCTCGCCAGACTAATGCCATGCGAGTTCAGGTCTCACCTCACAGCTCAACTCGCTGCGACTTGAGATCTCGACTCGCTTTGCATGAAAAGTCTATATATTTATTTCGTATTTGACATTCGTCTAACTTAGCACAATAATATGTTTAACGAATATTACTAACAAAACAAATATTTATTTACAAATCTAAACCAATGTACAAACGTAATAATAATTACACCAGTCCTATTTCAAGCTAGATCTGTTGTCACAATCTATGTCTCAACAGACTCCCCCTTGACAATAGCTCTAGCGTCTTTATCTTCATGCTTGTCTTTGGTCTTCATTTGTAAATCTTACTACCTGCGTAAATCTTCATCTTGATACAAGTTTTAACCATCAACTGATAATCTCTTGCTAAATCAGCCCATTCAATAGTCGTCAAAATTCTGTTATCGTTTAACTTTAACAGATCCTTTCTCGACATATTCATCAGGTGTCGATGATCATAAACTCTGAAGATTTCTCTTTCACCACCTTCAACCTCATCATCAGCTTCAACCATAACAGCTTCTCCAGTTCCTGAATCCACGTGCCAACTCTTCATATTTCCCAAAATATCCTGTGGCATTGTCTTCAGTGGAATCTGCTGTATGCATCTAACAGCTGAATATATCTTTTTCCTTCTTCTTCTTCCAGTTCTTTGACTTTTCTCTTGTAGTTTCACAGTCTTTCCTTTTCTTGGCTTAATCTGTACAAACTTATTTGTACCAACTTCAGTTCTGATTATTCGTTCAACACGATTAGCATAATCATCATTACTTGGATTATTTATCTCCAATCTAGCCAAGTCACGTATCTCATAACGTGGTAAGGAACTAAATACTGCAAGCTTTCGCTCAAAATATTGAATTCCATCAAACCTTTTAATAGCAAAAAGCTTCAGTTCAGAGTCAAAGTACCATCCAACAATCCCTTTACGAGGAACACGTTTTCCCGTAATATCAACTTCTGAAACTCCAATCTTCTTCTTCTGTTTTGGAAGTTTCCTAAGAAAAACAGCAGGATTCTTGGTAGGAATCAAAGTTTCATCATCTTCTGAATCGGTTGAGTCATCGATTTCTTCATCTACATCTACAACCATTGGACCTTGTTCATTTTCAATAATAACTTCTGTCCTAGATGGGCTCACATGGTGTTCATCAATATTTGCATCAGGATCTACACCAATGCCTTGTACAATCTCAGGTACAGCAGTCCAATCAGTAGGTGGTAGAAATTCTCCATCCTCAAGATCAAAATCAATGTCTGCATCTATCTCATCAAAAATATCATCTTCCGAATCAGATAGATCAAGCATTTCCAATCCTAAGAGAAAAACATAAATACAAATCAATATTAATAATTAAAACTCTCTTATCGATTTCCCTGAATCAACCTAAGAATTTCTTTATTAATTCTTTTGTATATTTTAACGCAATTTACAAATAACTTATAAAATCTTTTATTGATTACCCTGAATCAATCCAAAATCTCTTAAGTCTTATTAACCTACTTAACAAATAATAATTAATTTTAAATTCTAATGCATTGTGAATAATCACCAAACATTTAAATTTACTATTAATTACCTTATATAATTTTCAAGTGTTAATTGATCTAATTCATTATCAATTTAACCTTTAAATTATATATCATTTGTCTAGTTAATACTAATACATTTTTAACTTGTCAGTATACAAACTCCCAAGTCTAAAATGAATATGTTATTATAAAATTTTGACCGCCAATATTATTCGGAACACACCGCTCGACTACTCAATGAGTCGGAAGACTTCCGATCACTATTTTATCTTAACATATAATTATATAAACTTAAATTACATCAAACATATTTTACTTAAAATAATAATAACCTTAAGCCGAATATATTTACACAATTAAGTTTACATTTGTTCACTACAAACTATTACAAATATTACAGTACTATGATAATACTAAGCTATCTTACCAGCTTCAGTATCACCCGGTACAGTCTTATCTGCACTTGTACCAGCTCCCGAACCGCTTGCACCAGCATGACCACCAGACTCCCCCTGAATCGTAGTTTGCTCACCAGTCTTTGAAGGACCGGTCTGCTCACCACCTTTCGGTGCATTGGGATCATCGTCTCTGTCAGAATCTCTTTTCCTTCTCAGCTCATCCTGCTTACACGACTCCAGATATACCAATACCTCCCCCTGAGCAGACTGTCCTGAATTAACTCTTAACACCAATCGTTCTAAGTTATCAAGCTTCAGTCGCTGGGTATTGAAATCATCAAGTAACGTATTGTGAGTCTTCAGCAGTGTATTGTATGCTTGACTCTGTTCAAGTACTTGCAGGCCAAGAGTAAGATTGTTCACAACCAACTCTGGAATCCTAGCAACAACCTTCTCTAACTCCTTCACTTTCGACTCCAAGGATATAATCCTTTCAGTATCAGTCACAGGAGTAATAGGAATGATCGTCGGTCCAGGTGGTGTCAGCGAAGCAACATGTGACTCAAATGTACACGGTGGAAGTGGCTGAGTCAAAGCTGTCTTCAGAAGATCAGCTGTAAATGTGCTTGCTGTAGTAGTCGGAATCGGCTCCGAACGTACTCAGTCAACAATCTCCTAAAATATTAGACAAAAATTAAATAAGTAATTGTTACATATTGCTCTGTCTCAATCTCTAATTAATTTTGCAATACTTGTAGTACTAAACTTAAATCTCATACCTTAGTAGGTACAGACGTCTGTTCAGACTCTACCAATATCACCGTCTCGACCTGCGGTGTATCTTGAGCAACTGTCACAGAATTAACTGTCTCAGTTTAACTCCTGATAAGCCACAAGTTAAGATTATCTAACGTTGTATAATACTAACCTTCTCTAAAAGTCAAATTTCTCGACCTCTTCCTCAAAGGAGTTTCAACCTCCTCAGAACCTTCTTCCAGAATACCCTTACCTTTTCTCTTCTTTTCTGAAATAGACGGAGGAGGAGAAGGTGTATTCTCAGAATCCTCATCTGAAGTCGTCTCGCCATCACGACCTCCAGATGATCTAACAGGATCCTAAATGTTGAATATATTTAACATTTATGATTAGCATAAAGCTCTATCATACAAGTTCTATATATTTAAGATTAATCAGATATAATACCTCAGCCGGTACAACAACTGATCTATCTAGATGTATCTGCTCCCCCTCAGGTATTGGAACCTATGGGTTTGCAGCTTCAGCTTCCTGTTTATATAATGATATTTATATTTTATAATCAGAAACATTATCCAATTAACTAAATATCTAATATCAGTATAAATATATATATATAATAATATTATACTACATGAGTAATAAAAGTAATCTATCAACTAAGTGAAAATAATATTATATAATGAAAATAATACCTGTTCCGGTGCAATCTCCAAGTACAGATCAATTTCCCTCATCTCGGGATCTTGTGCCTCATCATTCTGATCTAGCACTTCCTGCACTACCTGTGCAGCAACCTCAGCATCAACCTGTTGACCTGGTTGATCAGCTTGTATCAACACATCCTCAAGCAATGCCTGTGGCTCAGGTTGTGGAACCACAGCAGCAGCAGGCTCTGGAACAGCATCAGCAGCAACATCTAGCCATCCATTGTTCGGTGGCATAATGTAAGCGGGATCAATAAGATAGCCAAAAAGATCACGGATCTCCGGCTTGACATATTCTTCCCGTCGAATAGTCTGCTGAAACATCGCATTGTATCCTATGAGCGCGATAGTATCAACACGTAAGTGCGGCTCAGGGATAACAATATCCGGAAGACGAGCACGAATAATCATCATACAGAACCTCGGGTAGATCATAAAGCGTGATCTGATAGAACCCGAAATCTGCCTAGCTAACTCGCCAAAAATGTAATCACAAAAACTGTATGGTTTATTGTAAACCAGTGACAGTACCGCCGATACAAGAGCAGGGCTCAGTTCATCAAAACCGCCCTTCTTTGGTCCAAAAACAGTGACAATAACGTGCCACAAGAATCTCCACTGGCCAATTACTAGAGCCTTTAGGAACTGTCGTCCTCTACGCTCACCCGTATAGCCCATACGGCTTAGTGCACCCTCGATAAAATCACTTGAGTACTCAGTCGGACCATCTTCTTGGTCTACTGTACCCAAATGCAAAATCTGACGAAGGTCAGAAGCTGTAAACGCAATCGGTTGTTGGTTAACCGTTGCTCGGATGACCGGTGGATTGACCGTCTCGTCATACTGAATATCCCTCCAAAAATCGTTCAGTATTGACAGAGAGATCGGCGGGCACTCTGTAATTGCATATCTAATGCGTGAACGTGCGAAAAATGTAAGGACTTGAGCTACTTGTCTAGCTCCCTTGACTGTAAGATCTAGATCCACAAGAATATTGTGACCTTTATCAAACTGTCTAGCCATATCTGCATAATAACACACATAACAAAAACAATTAATGCACGTTAATTACAATAAATAAATTTTAAACTATTATGTATATATGAATTAAAATTCATCAAACATCGTAGTTCTAAATTTAGAATATATAACTTGTTACATAATTGTCTCAAGTTGTATACATACGTATGTAACATATATAACTTATAACTAATAAGTCGTAAGTCCAATACGTAATTTCCATTAATTACTTGTAAATTTAAAAATTCTCAAGTCGTTAATGTTTTATTAAACCAATATATATATATTATACCACTAATATAAAATTAGGACACGCCACTCGATTACGTTTTGAATCGGTAGACTTTCGATATATATATATATATATATATATATATATATATATATATATATATGTATGTGTGTGTGTGATGTGACGTAAAAAGTCATGTTTTTAGAAGCTTTATTCCTCACATTTTGAACCTTTCTTTAGTGAAAACATTCCAAAACATTGATTATTTACTAAAATACACTAAAGTGGTTCAAAAGTAGACGTTGTGAAAAAAATCACTGAAAACACTCTAAAAATGCACAAAACACAGCATTTTAATACAGGCCGATTTCTCCGATCTCATTTTCCTGTCAAGACACACTTCCTAACTTCTACCATCTGTTGTACAGGTAAAATTGAGACGAAAAAATCCGGAATCAAGTGAAACGGCCAAAGGACGGAGAAACCACTACGCTTTCAGAGCCATTAAAAGTCATTTCGGCTACGCCTAAGCTCTACACATCCAATTTCTGTGAGATTGGCATCATTAGAATCGTAACGGAATTACGAAACCACAGGCGAAAGAATCAAGTCAAACGGACGCATAACGAAGGAGATACGGACATTTTAAGCAACGAACGAAATCAGACGGAGACCGTATACGGCCTCAGGCACCGTATACGGCCCATATAAGACCGTATACGGCCTATACTACACCGTATATGGCCCCTACAAGGCCGTATACGGCCCCCCTACCCCATATCGTGCTCCGTTTGCTTGTACGTGCTGCTTCGTGAGTTGTACGTGTGATTTGGTGGTTTGCCTATAAATAGTGGACATCCCCAACACCTCATTCATACCACTTTTCTCATTTCATTTCTTCCTTACACTTTCTCTCTCACACACATCACTCTCTCTCTAGTTTCTCTCTCTAGAGGATTTTCTCTCTCTAGAATTGAGCTAGTTAGAGAGATAGTTAGGTAGAGGTAGCTTTTAGCTTTTGTACGGAGGCACTCCAAGACATTGTATTTGCGAAGATCTGTCTGTAATAAATTCGTATCAGGTTCTATTTATATATCTCTTACTTTCCAGTTTTAAATATGTGTTGCTTTGTTTATGCTTGTTTAGGATTGTATGCTGGATATATAATGTTAGGCTAGACATTTCTTTGTGTTTACTATGATGTAGTTATGTTAGAATAGTCAAAATGTTTATGCTATGCTGTTACTCTGCCCGTGTTACTTTAAACTGTGTATGAACTCGTAAACTGAATCTCGAATGTTTATCTATCCAACCTATGCTGTGGTTAGAAGCTTCCTGCTAGAACTTGGCCAATTACAAGTGGTACGTTCTCTACCTATTCTATACTTGATGATCAATGAACTTGGTATGGTTGTGTTCTCTAGGTTGAAACAAATCATAAGAGACACGGAGCATAGGATTAGAGATAGGTTAGATTCATGTTTATCTGTTATATATCTTTGAGAGAACTTTCGGGATATCTATGATCTAATTATTGGTTATCTGCTATGCTAGGATTACGGTGTTCTGTTATGTGTTACCCTATCGCATGTTCTTGTTTGATTGTTGCCTTAGGAATGATGCATGCTAGAGTTATCCCCTTGGTTCATATCAGTAACTGTATAATTAGGTTTTCAAACACAGAATATTGGTTTACACAGTAGATTAACATGCATGGAATAGTTGTGATGATTTATATCTGTAATGCTGAACAATTTAACTGACCGTTAGCCCGATTATCTCAACTTGGTCCGCGGGATTACCGCCGTTCGTGTTCTTGTTCAATCAACAATTCACGCTACGATACAGGCATCTCTGATGACTGTGACTGGGGACCAGGATTCGAGGATAGTCGTCGGTTAAATTGGTCTGTACATTTGGGAGAACTTCCGGTGTACCTGACTTCTATAACTGCTATCCACGTGACATGTTATTTATCTGATTGCGGACAACTCTACGTTAGATATTTAATAGGATCGTAGTTGTAGCTCATTAGGATATAGGAAATTTGAGGGAGTAATGTGGAACCCTAATTAATGTAACGGAAAAACCGTAAAACGCCCTATTACTCGGTATAGTGCTGGAAACACCCATTGGTGGAGTACAAACGTATGGAAGCCGCGGAACGGTCGTAGGTACAATACTTTGCATTAATTATGTTTCTATCCTCTCCGGATTAGTCATCACATCTAGTAGCCTTACCCTTGACTATTCATCAAATAACATTTAACGAAATCATAGTAAACACTCGCTTATCCTCTGTTGACCGAGTCTCCGTACAAACCTCTTTAGTTCTGCTTTCTTTATTTAATTAGTATTTAGTTATAAAAACCAAACCTATCGAAAAGCTTTTTAAAAAAACCTAGCTGAATCTCCAAAGATAATAAAACTTCCTAGACTCTCATGCCCGTTGTAGTTTGAAGAACGACACCTGAGTCATACATACCACTTGCTGCCCTTTTAGGTCTGTCAGTAGTATACAACTTAGGATTCCCCTGCTCTACAAATTTAAAACTCACTGTTCGCCACTTCTATTGCTGTTGGATCAACGACCGGAATCAAATCCGTCCGACCGATAGAGGTGACGACAAGTTTTTGGCGCCGCTGCCGGGGACTACAACGACCGATTTTAGGAATTTTGTTATCTTAGTTATTTAGCGATCCTTACGGAAGATCAATATCATCCGGAAGTTACAGTTTTTATCCCTAGGTTAGTTAGTTTTTAATTTCCCGTCATTAGTTAAACCTATCCTTTCCAAAACCCTATTTTCTTCTTAAAACAAGTTATGGCGAATCGTATCACTCTCGCCTCATCAACCCAACCACTGCTAAAGGGACGAGGAGGAACAATCGTATCACCAACAGACGAAACCATTGAAATCAAGCCACACTTCATTAAACTACTTAAATCTCAGTGTCAATTTCATGGTCTTTCGGTTGAAAATCCAAACGCCCATCTTAACAAATTCATCAACCTTTCCGACTCTTTCGAACAAACCGGATCCAGTGTCAAAGTCACCCGACTTCACCTGTTTCCTTATTCTTTAGCTTTCCGAGCTCAGACATGGTTTTATGAACTCGAACCCAATTCGATTCATACATGGGAGGAGATAGCTACTAAGTTCTTGGCTAAGTTTTTCCCTCCGTCCCTACAAACCAAGCTCAAAAATGAAATCATTAACTTTCGACAAGGAACTACTGAATCATTAAGCTCAACTTGGAAACGCTTTAAGAATCTGCTTGGAAGATGTCCGAATCATCAGTTGGCTGAAACGAATCTGGTCTGCACATTCTACAACAGTCTGAATCCTCATCACCAACAAACCCTCGATGCTGCTTCATCCGGAAATTTCATGCTACATACTTCAGAAGAAGCCTGGAAGTTGATTGAGACGATAACGATGCACCAACAGGACTTGGAGTTTGATGAATCAACCTCGGAAGACAAAGACACTTCTACTCAAGCATTCGATACTTTAAAAGCTCAACTCGAATCCATCTCTAAAGTTGTTAAAGATATGCAAGACTCTTCCAAATCTAAGAAGCAACCTCAACGGCTCTTCTCACACTCGAAGCCCAAGGAAGACGTTCTCGCCACTTCAGGAGCCACTGATCAAATCATTCATTCAAAATCTTTCACTCAGCGGTTATCCAAACAACCTATCTCTCATTTGTTAGTTCCCCCTACACCCTCTACTTCCTTTCAATTGTCTTCTCGTCTAAACAATACGATTTTCAATAACTTCATGGTTGAGCAAAATAATAAAAACAAACAAATTGTTGATTTTCAAAACCAAATTGATTATTTGCTCAGAATTTCAAACGATTTAATTAAAAACATGGAGGATAATGTTAAAAGATTGTTTTTAAAAGTTGAGGAGAAGCAAAGAGAAGAAGCGATTAGCAAAGCTATTCATTATTCATCTTATGATTATGATGATATCCTTGTTGTCACTAGAGGCGGAAAAGAGACTAAGAATGAGAAATCAAAAGATATTCCTCCAGACGAGCCTTCTAGTTCTTCTGATTCAGTACCTGTTGACACTCCTGTCACCTCTCCTGAACCAGAATCTTCCAAAGCCCCAGTAGTAGTTAAACCAACACGTATACCTTTCCCTGGTAGGCTTAAGAAAGAAAAACAAGAAGCCCAGTTTGGAAAATATCTAGAGATGTTCAAAAGCTTACACTTAAACGTTCGATTATTAGATGCTTTAGTTGAAATGCCTAGTTGTGCCAAATTCTTTAAAGAACTTATGTCCAACAAAGAAAAACTCAGACAAATAGTTAACTTGCCCTTAGACGCAGAATGCTCTTTAATTATGCAACAAGGACTGCCCCCAAAGCTAGGAGACACTGGCCGTTTCACTATTCCTTGTTACCTTCAGGATGTTCAAATAAGTAACGCCTTAGCTGACTTAGGAGCTAGTGTAAACCTTATGCCATACTCGCTTTATAGGAAACTAGGATTAAGCGAACTTTTACCAACCCGTATGACCATCCAATTAGCTGATAGATCAGTTAAACTCCCTCGAGGAATTGCTGAAGATATTATGGTACGTGTTGATAAATTCGTCTTTCCTGTTGATTTTGTTGTTATGGATATTAAGGAAGACACTCAGGTACCACTCATCCTTGGTAGACCTTTCCTAAATACTGCCAAGGCCGTCATTGACGTGAATGAAAAATCTTTAAAACTTAGAGTGGGAACTGAGGAAGTCACCTTCAATGTCGATAAGCTAATGAAACTTCCTATGGGAGAAGACCTTGGTCTTGTAGATTCTATGCAGGAAATAATTGAAGAACACTTGGAAGAAATCCTCGCAGTAAGCAGCATTGATCCCCTTCCAAACACTGTCATCACAACAAGGAAAATCTGTGAAGAAGGTGCGGGTCTATGCTCAGCTATCTCGGATCCATCCATCGCATCAAAGGAAGTACTATTACCTTTAAAGAATTCCAACTTACAGCCCAACAGATTTATCACTGCTGTACCACTTGGGCAAGGCACTCCAGTCACTCTCTTGAGAAGAAGCCCTACTTCTGAAGTCCCTGATTCGTCTCTCTCAAAAGAAGAAATTCTGAAGACTCTCAAGGAAATGGAGTCAATGCTTAAACCACCCGATCCGCAACTTTCTAAAAGTTGTGAAAACTTGAAACCGGAGATTACTTTTACCACATCTTCTTCAGCTCAGTTTCAGAGATTTGCACTCACAAAGGGCAACAAAGAAATAATCACTGAAGATAATGCAATCTCTCAATCTTCCCAAGTAAAATATGAGCTGAGAAAAGATGAGCTTTACAATACAGAATGGGTTGAAATAGCATCAGCCGACATTCCAGAGGCACCTGCAGTTGAGTCAGATTATCAGACAACGTACGATGAGCTTAAGAGAGACGAGATTGCCAGGATGAAGCCTTCCACTGAAGAACCACCCGAATTGGAGCTAAAGGAACTCCCCTCACACCTTGAATATGCTTTTCTCGATGGAACTTCGCACTTACCAGTTATCATATCCAAAGATCTGAAGCCTGAAGAGAAAGCACTACTCATTAAGGTTCTAAAGTCACATAAGAAAGCGATTGCATGGAAAATCTCTGACATACAAGGGATCAGCCCAAATTACTGCACTCACAAGATCTTAATGGAAAATGACTTCAGGCCTTCCATTCAAAGGCAAAGGAGAGTCAACCCAAAGATTCAAGACGTGGTGAAAAAGGAGGTTATCAAACTCTTGGATGTTGGTCTAATTTACCCTATTTCGGATTCCCCATGGGTCAGTCCAGTTCAAGTCGTCCCAAAGAAAGGAGGCATGACGGTCATCACTAACGAAGACAACGAGTTGATTCCAACACGAACCGTCACCGGTTGGAGGGTATGTATCGACTATCGGAAACTAAATGAAGCTACACGCAAAGATCACTTCCCTGTACCGTTCATTGATCAGATGCTTGAAAGATTGTCAGGAAACGAATTCTATTACTTCCTCGACGGTTTCTCTGGCTATTTTCAGATACCTCTCGATCCAAAGGACCAAGAAAAGACAACGTTCACCTGTCCATACGGAACCTTTGCCTATCGACGTATGCCATTTGGCTTATGTAATGCACCGACGACATTTCAAAGATGCATGGTAGCAATCTTCCATGACATGATTGAACAATGCATGGAAGTGTTCATGGATGATTTTTCGGTTTTCGGAGATTCATTCACCACTTGTCTTTCTAACTTGAACAAGATGCTCACCCGATGTGAAGAATCCAACCTAGTTCTGAATTGGGAAAAATGCCATTTCATGGTAAAAGAAGGCATAGTTTTAGGACACCGTATATCCAAAGCTGGAATTGAAGTTGACAAAGCAAAAGTCGAGACCATCTCAAAACTTCCACCACCCACCTCTGTTAAAGCCATCCGCAGTTTTCTAGGACACGCCGGGTTCTACCGTCGTTTTATCAAAGATTTCTCTAAGATATCCCGACCTATGACTCATCTCCTCGAAAAAGATACTCCGTTTGTCTTTACAGACGAATGTCTCAAGGCCTTCGATCATCTGAAAGATCTGCTTGTTCATGCACCGATCATGGTTGCTCCAGACTGGAGTCTCCCATTTGAAATCATGTGTGACGCCAGTGATTTCGCAGTCGGAGCAGTTCTGGGACAGCGGAAGGAGAAACAGTTTCAACCAATATACTACGCCAGCAAAACGCTCACTGACGCCCAAGAAAATTATAAAACTACATAAAAAGAGCTGCTAGCGGTAGTATTTGCTTTTGATAAATTTCGTTCTTATCTAATCTTGTCCAAAACTATTGTCTATACAGATCACTCAGCTCTGAAATATCTTTTTAAGAAGCAAGATGCTAAACCTCGCCTTCTACGATGGATTTTACTCCTTCAAGAATTCGACATCGAGATCAAAGACAAAAAAGGAGCAGAAAACGTCGCGGCGGACCATCTTAGCCGATTAGAGAATCCTTCAATGGATAAGTTGCATGAAAAAGACATTCAAGACCAGTTTCCAGAAGAACAACTCATGCATATTGGTAGATACCATCAAGGGTCACAATCTACCAATGATCCCTGGTATGCTGACTATGCCAATTATTTGGTGGGAAAAATTATACCTAAAGGGATGCCAACCTCTCGAAGACAAAAATTCTTCCGCGATATAAAGTATTACTATTGGGACAACCCTTTCCTCTTTAAGGTTTGCCCTGATCAGATCATTAGAAGATGCGTTGATGGGAAAGAGGCAGAACACATCTTACACCAAAGCCACCATGGACCTACTGGAGGACATCACGGTACTAACATGACCGCAAGAAAAGTGTACGATGCCGGCTTTTTCTGGCCAACCATATTTCGAGATGCATACGATCTGGTGAGACGCTGCGATATCTGCCAAAGACAAGGCAGTATAACAGAACGGAATGAAATGCCACTCACAAACATCCAGGCCGTGGAAATCTTCGATATCTGGGGATTAGATTTCATGGGACCATTCCCTAAATCTAACGGTAAAGAATACATCTTGGTTGCAGTCGACTACGTCTCCAGGTGGGCCGAAGCCCAAGCTCTCCCAACAAATGACGCCAAAGTGGTAACCAAATTTCTCAAAAAGCTATTTAGTCGATTTGGAACTCCAAAAGCAATAATTAGTGATCGTGGTACACACTTTTGCAACGTTCAATTCATGAAAGTTCTGCAACAGTATGGTGTCACTCACAAAACATCAACAGCTTATCACCCCCAAACAAATGGGCAAGCTGAGGCAACAAATCAAGCTTTGAAAAGAATCTTGGAAAGAACCGTTGGTAATCATGGGTACAAATGGGCTGAAAAATTAGATGATGCATTGTGGGCATTCAGAACCGCCTATAAAACACCATTAGGAACCACACCATATCGTCTAGTTTATGGCAAGGCATGTCACTTACCAATAGAGCTGGAATATAAAGCATACTGGGCTTTGAAGAACTGCAACTTAGATATTTCTACAACTGGAGCAAATAGACGAATGCAATTGAATGAGTTAGCCGAACTAAGGGATCAGGCATATGACAGTTCGTTAAACTTCAAAGAACGAACTAAGAAAATTCACGATGCTAAGCTGAGGCCCTCACGATTCAAAACAGGGGATAAAGTGCTGCTTTTCAATTCGCGATTCAAGAAATTCTCTGGCAAGTTTAAGATCAGGTGGAGCGGACCATTCATAGTATCAAAGGTATTTCCTTACGGTGCAGTCGAACTCGAGGCACCAGAAGGTAATTTTAAGGTTAATGGTCATCGCTTAAAGCATTACTTCGAAGACTTTCCCATCAGGGAAGATGTCTTTATCTTTGAACCACCGTGAGTCGACAGAAAGGTACAAAGAGTCAAGCTAGAGACTCGTAAAACAAGCGCTCTTGGGAGGCACCCCAAGCCTATCTTTATTTCTGTCATTTTTATTTCTTAGTTTATTTTTATTAAGTATGGTTACCTCTGAACTAATAAAATTGCAGGCTTGCCACTTATCTGACTTCGAATTGCAAAATCCGAGATAAGTATTGACTATCACTATTAGCATTACCTGTTTATTTTATCTTGTTTCAGGATGGACGCTGTTGACGCTGATCATGTAGCTACGAGACCACGCAGACGACACAGACCCCGTAGACACAGGGTACAGAGAGCGGCTGTGCTGACCATCACTGAGGAGGACCTAACTGATGTCCCGATCACTCACGAGGAGTTGCCCGATGAGAGGCCCTCATCACCTTTGCCAGCCCCCGTACCCACTTTCGAGTACGGTATCACTACGGCTGACCCAGCTGCTTCGTGGGCCATCTTTCGGACACTCTCCATCCAGCATGACATCATGTCCTCTATCTGTGAGCAGCTTGAGATTCCGAGACCTGATGCCATTCCCTACAGGCTTGGCCCAGATCCAGGACCATCTCGACTTCCATGGTTCTTCTGTCCTCCTGCTGATCCACCTGTTCTTTCTACTGCTGAACCTTCCACTGGCCTCACTACTGCAGCTGCTGATCTTGATCCAGCATTACCCACAGGATTTGCATCACCAGATCACAGCCTCACAGAGCAGCTTCTGGCTAGTTTTGATGCTCACACTTCTGTCACTTCCTCTGACGAGATCGTGAGTCAGGCTATGGCTGCTATGGATTTCTCCATTCCATCCCCGACTTCTGTTTTCGACAAGGATGTTGAGGCAGAGTTTGATCCTGACACGGACGACCTACTTGATGATTACTAGATTTTATCTTTATTATTTACTTTCTGTATTATGACTCTGTACTTACGCTTTAGACCTGCTACCTAGATGAGATACTATGATATGTGTGTCGTGGTTTATTGCAGAATTCAGCTTTGTGTGGAATGGATGATCTTAAACGAGCCTGGTCCTTAAAAATCCAGCAATTCACTAGCACCACTCCTACACAAACCTGGTCTATTCCAGTAAACACAAATGGGGAGTCTCTCTGTTCCTTTATCCCCGTTTCAATTATGTTTATTATGCCTATGTTAGTACATTTAATTTTTGTACCTCATCCTAAACTTATCACTAAGTGTGGGATTCCAGCCCAAATTAAACACTTGAGAAACATCTACTTACATGTTCAAACTCTAAGTGTGGGATTTTACTAAGTAAAATCTCTACTCAAGAGAACATTAGGGACAATGTTCCTCTAAGTGTGGGATGGTAGGTATAGAATACCTTAATAGGTGATTTTTATGTCCAATAGTAATCTTTCTCTCAAAATTTTTTTCAAAAATAAGGTCAAATTTTTTTCAAAATCAATGAGCCTAACTCAATTTTTGAGTCTCAAATACTACTGAGAAAAACCATTTTCAAAATATAAGTATGATATTTCTAAAAGCCTAAAGGAAATAAGGTAGAAATTGCTTAAACAAGAAGTAATAATTGAAGGAACATGACTAGACACATACAACCCTTTGCAGTGAGGTATCTTGAGCCCAAAAGCATTCATCTTTAATGCTTCACTTTCAATTCTTGTGTGTATGCCGATGTCTGTATCTCTAAATTAGAACTTGCTCTTGACATACGCTTCGAGACCATATTGGTGTGTACCGTACGCGGTATAGGTGCAATTAGATGACCTTGACATTCCTTCGGACTTAACCCATTTCTTACATATCTTTTCAAGCCCAAAACCCTTTCCGATGCTCATTTTTAGTATCGAAGATCCGCCTAGTATACCCTGTTGAGCCTAAACCCTTCGTTTCTTCAAAACCCTAATTTTCACCCACTTCCCAAAAATTACCTCCAAACTTATCTTGGAATTTCTGAGGTTATGAAGAACAACCTTTTAGAATATCTGTTTCAAATATCCTACTCATTCGCATTCTCCAAAATCAAGCTTCTCAAGATCATGAGATTTGGATGTACGCCTAAGAGAATCTCTTCTTGTTTATGGAAGGATCATCTTATCCTCCTCCACACTTTTAGAAATAACTGACTCATATGAGGAAATGCTAATCTCGGAACATATTCTCTGACTCGCCCCTAAAAACATGACCTAAAAATATTTTTCAGAGAGTTGTTGCTTGAGGACAAGCAACGTCTAAGTGTGGGATAACTTGATGTGACGTAAAAAGTCATGTTTTTAGAAGTTTTATTCCTCACATTTTGAACCTTTCTTTAGTGAAAACATTCCAAAACATTGATTATTTACTAAAATACACTAAAGTGGTTCAAAAGTAGACGTTGTGATAAAAATCTCTGAAAACACTCTAAAAATGCACAAAACACAGCATTTTAATACAGGCCGATTCCTCCGATCTCATTTTCCTATCAAGACACACTTCCTAACTTCTACCATCTGTTGTACAGGTAAAATCGAGACGAAAAAATCCGGAATCAAGTGAAACGGCCAAAGGACGGAGAAACCACTACGCTTTCAGAGCCATTAAAAGTCATTTCGGCTACGCCTAAGCACTACACAGCCAATTTCTGTGAGATTGGCATCATTAGAATCGTAACGGAATTACGAAACCACAGGCGAAAGAATCAAGTCAAACGGACGCATAACGAAGGAGATACGGACATTTTAAGCAACGAACGAAATCAGACGGAGACCGTATACGGCCTCAGGCACTGTATACGGCCCATATAAGACTGTATACAGCCTATACTACACTGTATACGGCCCCTACAAGGCCGTATACGGCCCCCCTACCCCATATCGTGCTCCGTTTGCTTGTACGTGCTGCTTCGTGAGTTGTACGTGCGATTTGGTGGTTTGCCTATAAATAGTGGACATCCCCAACACCTCATTCATATCACTTTTCTCATTTCATTTCTTCCTTACACTTTTTTCTCTCACACACATCACTCTCTCTCTAGTTTCTCTCTCTAGAGGATTTTCTCTCTCTAGAATTGAGCTAGTTAGAGAGATAGTTAGGTAGAGGTAGCTTTTAGCTTTTGTACGGAGGCACTCCAAGACATTGTATTTGCGAAGATCTGTCTGTAATAAATTCGTATCAGGTTCTATTTATATATCTCTTACTTTCCAGTTTTAAATATGTGTTGCTTTGTTTATGCTTGTTTAGGATTGTATGCTAGATATATAATGTTAGGCTAGACATTTCTTTGTGTTTACTATGATGTAGTTATGTTAGAATAGTCAAAATGTTTATGCCATGCTGTTACTCTGCCCGTGTTACTTTAAACTGTGTATGAACTCGTAAACTGAATCTCGAATGTTTATCTATCCAACCTATGATGTGGTTAGAAGCTTCCAGCTAGAACTTGGCCAATTACTAGTGGTACGTTCTCTACCTATTCTATACTTGATGATCAATGAACTTGGTATGGTTGTGTTCTCTAGGTTGAAACAAATCATAAGAGACGCGGAGCATAGGATTAGAGATAGGTTAGATTCATGTTTATCTGTTATATATCTTTGAGAGAACTTTCGGGATATCTATGATCTAATTATTGGTTATCTGCTATGCTAGGATTACGGTGTTCTGTTATGTGTTACCCTATCGCATGTTCTTGTTTGATTGTTGCCTTAGGAATGATGCATGCTAGAGTTATCCCCTTGGTTCATATCAGTAACTGTATAATTAGGTTTTCAAACACATAATATTGGTTTACACAGTAGATTAACATGCATGGAATAGTTGTGATGATTTATATCTGTAATGCTGAACAATTTAACTGACCGTTAGCCCGATTATCTCAACTTGGTCCGCGGGATTACCCCCGTTCGTGTTCTTGTTCAATCAACAATTCACGCTACGATACAGGCATCTCTGATGACTGTGACTGGGGACCAGGATTCGAGGATAGTCGTCGGTTAAATTGGTCTGTAAATTTGGGAGAACTTCCGGTGTACCTGACTTCTATAACTGCTATCCACGTGACATGTTATTTATCTGATTGCGGACAACTCTACGTTAGATATTTAATAGGATCGTAGTTGTAGCTCATTAGGATATAGGAAATTTGCGGGAGTAATGTGGAACCCTAATTAATGTAACGGAAAAACCGTAAAACGCCCTATTACTCGGTATAGTGCTGGAAACACCCATTGGTGGAGTACAAACGTATGGAAGCCGCGGAACGGTCGTAGGTACAATACTTTGCATTAATTATGTTTCTATCCTCTCCGGATTAGTCATCACATCTAGTAGCCTTACCCTTGACTATTCATCAAATAACATTTAACGAAATCATAGTAAACACTCGCTTATCCTCTGTTGACCGAGTCTCCGTACAAACCTCTTTAGTTCTGCTTTCTTTATTTAATTAGTATTTAGTTATAAAAATCAAACATATCCAAAAGCTTTTAAAAAAAACCTAGCTGAATCTCCAAAGATAATAAAACTTCCTAGACTCCCATGCCCGTTGTAGTTTGAAGAACGACACCTGAGTCATACATACCACTTGCTGCCCTTTTAGGTCTGTCAGTAGTATACAACTTAGGATTCCCCTGCTCTACAAATTTAAAACTCACTGTTCGCCACTTCTATTGCTGTTGGATCAACGACCGGAATCAAATTCGTCCGACCGATAGAGGTGACGACAATATGCATTGTTATAGGAATCCAAAATATACTAGTTATTACTTAAAAAGTCTTAACTCTTATAAAAACTTTAAAAAATATTTTATCTAAGTTCTGAATTCGCATAAGACACCTATGCGAATCGAGTTCAACTCGTTTCGCATCTCAACTCGCAATTGGATTCGCAGCCAATTGAACTCGTTAATTAAGTCGATCCGCAGATCAACTCGTCAGTCGATCCACTAATCAACTCGATCCGCTAGTCAACTCGCTGCGAGTTGAGTCGAAGTGTCAACTCGTTCGACGAACAGCCGTCGCGAGTTTATTTTCAAAATCAATTAATCCGTTGATTTTAACGTGATCTAAGATCTAACGATTGTTTTACGTTCATTGATGTTCGTCTAACATAAACCATAATGATCCATGTCCAATAACATCTTAAATCTATGTGAATCGTTTAAACTTCAAACCAAAACCCCAAGTTTTTAGAATTGTCGATTTCGAGTTAATTACACGGTGAAATCCGTTGTATTATACCTCAAAATGTTCGCAAAGAAGTCTTGAATATAATCTACGGATTCAAAAACTCGTTTCCTTACTCGCTAAATCAAAATCAAACGAAAAATAAGTTTCGCCTCGTTTCGCCTGTAAGCGGATTCGCCAAGTTTAAGTGAACTCGCGAAGTCTGTGGGTTCGGTGGGTTGGCTTGACTCGTTTGACCCCCTTTATACCTTGTATCCGATTCGCGAGATTTCAAGTGGATCCGCAAGTTGACTAAGTCGACTCGCAGGAATAAATAAAAAACGCGAATTAAATACCTAGTATAAATTAAAAACCCATCATTTGTACAAGTCTAAAATAAAATTATTTTTCACTTGTATTTGTTACGTTTGTTCACCTCAAAAATATTCAGCATAATTTAATTCCGAAGGGTAAAACCTAATACACACAAAAACTTAAATTAAACATAAATAAAAACACAATTATATAAACTTTGGTATCAATTACCAGTTTATTAAACACTTGAACAAAACAAAATACATAAACAAAATGAATAAGAATTTATCTGCTTAGGAATCATATTAGAAAGAATAAGCAATTAAGTATATATTAAAAACTCTAAGTAGATTGTTAGTATACATACCTCATGAAATTCAAATAAATTACAATAGAATCACAACTAAATTCATCATTGATACATTTATATTTAGAAAACTATATCTTAGGTACCTTTATCCACAAAGCATAATTAATAAATGCATTACTCACATAAAGTGAATATTTTAAATATAGACAGTTCAAGACGATTACCAGTATTATGATCCACATAAACAAATTATACTCAATTTTCTAAGCAAGCACTTTATTGTTAGTATGAATAATATCAAGTGCTTCCTATTATATGACATACTGAAGAATTTCAAGTAAAACTCATAACACTGCATCATTAAGTTTCAAGGTAGCGGTTACTAAATGATGTATCTTTTCGAAACATATAACATACACTTGAATTTTAAGGTTAGACAAATATCAGACATACTTTGAATATGCTATGTTATCCAAGTCTGTACGTAGTACAACAGAAGATCCCTTCTAGCAAAATTCAAAATATATTTGAGAATATTAATTTAATTAAAGGTTTCAGTTCTGTACTTAGTACAACAAAGTTACCAGTAATTAAGTTAATACCCATATTGCTACTATTTGTCACTTAAAATTAAAAAGCATGATAACAGTGTATGGCAATACCATCATTCAACAATTAAGACTTAATGTCATACATCATAGAATAGTAACACAAGATAATAAACAAGTAGTTAATTAACTTCTTAAGGCTTAGAAAATTTCATATAATTTGCCTACAAGTATGTAACAACTCGCAAATTTAAACACGATTAATTAAATTAATCACTTGCATTATTAGGCTAATTCCCTACTTGAGTGAATTCACAACACAATTTAGAGGTAAGTCTAGCATAGCCCAACTAGATAATACGCGTAGTATTACGTATTCGTAATTAGTTGTAATTACACACTGAACAAATTGAAAACAAACGCGACAAAAACATACGACTGTTGGTGAACAAAAATTATTTAATAAAACGAAATTATTAAATAACGTAGTAACTAATAAATATTTTGTCAAAAATATTTACCAATTTATTTTATAACGCAAAACGTCAAAACGTATAATTAAAATCAAACAAAGTTTGAAATTTATAAAATTTATAAATTTGGTTCCATAAAAAGAGCCTAATTAAATATAATGAAATATGTAATTTAAAAATACATTAGTTGAAATACTGTAATATTTAACGATCGGATAAACAAACACGGAACGCAAACACGGAGGCAGAAGTGGAACAAAACCACCTCCACCTCCCTATTTTCTCTCCATTTCTTTTCACTTTCTTTCTTTTCTCTTTCTCTTTTCTCTCTATTATCACCACTACCTACCAAAACCACCACACAAATCACCACAAAACTACCATCAAACGACGCCGAATCAACAAACAAAATAGAGGAAAACGACCACGAGACTACGATCTATCTTTCTACCTTTTCGGATTTCAAATCCGACACTCGTAAGTTTCCGACAAATCCCGCAAATCTTTAGATTTCAAAGTTATAATTGCTATTTAGTGTTTAATATACTTAGATTTACATGTTTTAGTGTTTTATACAACCGAAAACGTCCGAAATCGACCCAAAACTCGTTATTTGTGATCTGTTCGTCGAACAGGCGACTACGTCGCATTGGGACCGAAAACAGTACTGCGACGTAGGCCTTTACGTCGCATTACCCTTCCTTACGTCGCACATAGCGACGCAGACCACTACGTCGCATTAAATTGCGAGCGTCGCCTATGCGACGCAACCCATGACGTCGCAAAAACCTGAATGCGACGTAGACCCGTACGTCGCACCCTACGTCGCATAACCACTCAGCGTCGCACCTTACGTCGCTAAAAACAGGAAGTTTAAAAACTTGTTTCCACTAAGTGTCGAACTAACCGGAAACGCATATCTTTATACGATACGATTCACGAGCCTTACAAACAATTCAAACAATACTTGTTTTATCGAAATGTTGATTTCAAACTTTCACCAACGAGTCGTATGCGTTTTCACAAACAACGAAATACAAACATGAACATTAAACGAACGATTTGGACGTGACTTGGTTGTACAAACACTAGCATGGATGATTAGTTTAGACATCCACTTACTTATTAAATCTCGTACGTTTAGGACGTTAGGAGATTTCAGACTGTACTTGGGCTTAGGTTGCTAGCACTCGCACAACTACTTAAACTCAACAGGTGAGTTCACAGCCCCTACTTTTACTGTTTTAACTGCTTAGAACAGGGGTGGAAAACATAGTCAAACACTTTTATACAAACATGGTTGTATACTATTTTACTCAAACAAGTGGAGTACATTGAACTAATAAACTGATAAACAAACTGACGATTTCTACATAGTATGTAACACTGACCGCACGGGGTCCAGATACGGGTCTTAGGGTGAGTGTTACATATTACTATCATACTACCAACGCAGTAAATACATGAACACGTTTTTGAGAACGCTGGAGGATAACCAGCAACACTTTATATAACAGACTGGGTAACTAAAAGTCCCTACTTGACATGGGCAACAATACGGAAAAGTCCCTACTTGACATGGGCAACACTACTGAAAAGTCCCTACTTGACATGGGCAACACTACTGAGAAGTCCCTACTTGACATGGGCAACACTACTGAAAAGTCCCTACTTGACATGGGCAACACTATTGAGAAGTCCCTACTTGACATGGGCAACACTACTGAAAACAATGGGTTTCCTACTAACATGGACCCACCGAACGATTAGAATTGTAACACTGCCGTACGTGGTCCAGATACGGGTCTTAGGGGAGTGTTACACCTACGAACAACTAATAGGATACTTACATTCCTACTATAACACAAACTATATTTTTGGGCAATATCCCAACGAAACATATCTACGATTAGGATACGCATAATCCTACAAAACATACTTGAACATAGGATACTGTCTTTCCTACGACTAATAGGATACGAACATTCCTACAAACAACTATTTAAGAACATAATTGATTTCAGGAACTATACTTTTGGGTGACATCCCAACGACACGATATAAACAACAGTGGTTTATCACAACTGAACTTGTAAACATAAAACTTGTGAATTCACTCAACCTCGTTGTTGACTTTTACTATGTTTTTCAGGGAATTAGCTGCGCATGTAAGATCGCCAACACACATGGAGAATTAGGCGACCCTTGAAGCTTTAGGATGCCAACTTTTGGAAAAACATATGGATTTCTTTAGTATAACTGAAATGTTTTAGTCATATTTCAGAAATCTACTTTTGTAAACTTATTACTTTAACTCATACGAGTCGATGAATCGTAAACTTTGTAATTAACACTCTTGGCATCTTAATATATATTGTTCTGTTGTAATCATAAGCTCTGATACGTATGCATGCTTTATTATTGTGACACCCCAGTACTAAAACTAAACGCTTCCGCTAAACAAATTGGGGGTGTTACAAAGTACATCATATGATGAAGCCATCTAAAGTTTTCACAAAAAATAGACAAATTATAACTTGTGGATATAGGTGTATAACTAAATAAATATAAACACATACCTGATAGAACCGCTGTAGTTCTAAAGCAACTTTATTTGAACCTACTAATATCATACTTAGGACTTAAGCTTTATTATTGTGAAGCTTATTCTCCTAATGTACTATCATTTCCCTTAGTTTTTGCAAATAAAAACTTATATGAAGGCGATTCCCCTTAAGTAACAAGCAAATGAATGCCATACGCCTTTTTTTTTTTTTTTTTAATTTTAATGAACACAGAAATACTAACTATTACAAAAATACCCTTGGAAGACTAATCACTCTGGATTTCTCATTCCGTTTAGTTGAACCAACGTCTCAAATCTTGCTCTGTCGAACGCCTTTGTGTATAAGTCTGCTAAGTTATCCAATGATGGAACCTTAACTAACTTTATCAACTTCTTCTCAGCACAATCTCTAATAAAATGATGTCGAATATCAATATGCTTAGTTTTACTGTGCTTCACCGGATTATTGGTGATCGACATAGTAGATTCATTATCAATCATCATAGGAGTATTGGTTATATTTAACCCGTAATCCCGCAGTTGCTGTTGAATCCAAAGTACTTGCGAGCAACAGCTGCCAGCTGCAACATACTCAGCTTCACATGTAGAAATGGCTACCGAGGTTTGCTTCTTGCACTGCCAGGATACTAATCTACCTCCTAGGAATTGACATCCTCCGGTCGTAGATTTCCTATTCTGATTGCATCCTCCGTAATCCGAATCAGTATAAGCTACGAGATCTAAGTCTCCATCAATCGGATACCAAAGACCCAGCTTAGGTTTCCCTTTGAGGTAACGAAAGATTCGTTTAACAGCTTGCATATGTGACTCTTTCGGATTAGCCTGATATCTTGCGCATAAACAAACAGCAAACATTATGTCAGGCCTAGAGGCTGTTAGATACATTAGAGATCCGATCATGGCTCTATAAAGAGTTGGATCCACATTGCTATCACTCGATGTATCTGGACCTAGTCCATGATTGACTGGAATTGGAGTATTGTAGACCTTACTTTCATCCATCTTGAAGGGTTCGAATAGCTCATATGTATATTTAGATTGATGAATAAAAAATCCATCCTTCTTTTGATCAACTTGTAATCCTAAGAAGAAATTCAACTCTCCCATTGCAGACATTTCAAATCTTTTTCTCATGACTTTCTCAAATTCTTGACACATCTTTTCATCAGACGATCCAAAGATAATGTCATCAACATAAACTTGTACGAGAAGAAAGTCTTTCTTTTTCCACTTCACAAACAGTGTACTATCAATCGATCCTCTTGTAAATCCATTCTCAAGTAGATACGTTGATAGTGTTCCATACCATGACCTAGGTGCTTGATGTAATCCATATAGAACCTTATTCAAACGATATACTCTATCTGGATACTCAGGATCAGCAAACCCTGGCGGTTGTGAAACATACACCAATTCTTCCACTTTGCCGTACAAAAAGGCACTCTTAACATCCAACTGATACACTTTTATACCAAAATATGATGCGAATGCTAAGAATACTCTAATTGCTTCTAGCCTAGCAACTGGTGCAAACACTTCATTGTAGTCAATACCTTCTTGTTGATTAAAACCTTGAACCACCAGACGAGCTTTATTGCGAGTAACGATTCCTTTATCATCTCTCTTGCACTTAAATACCCATCTAGTTCCAATTGGATATTCTCCCTTTGGTAGGTCAACCAACTCCCATACTTGTAATTTTGTGAACTGTGATAGTTCCTCTTGCATTGCTTCTACCCACGAGCTTTCTTTTAAAGCCATCAGAACATTTTTAGGCTCGACTTGTGAGATAAAGCATGAATATAGACATTGATTAGGAATCCCTGTCTCTTTCATTGCAGTATACAAGCTTTGGTATTCTGAATTCTCAGACGTACTAGCTCTGGATTGATGCCTAGTTTGAACCGGAGTATTAATATCACCGATGATGTTTTCAACGGGATGATTCTTACTCGTTCTAGTTGTAGTAACTGGTTCAACCGGTATCTCATCTTCCAAATTAGTACCAATATCTTCCAATTCAGGTACATCTTCCGTACGAGCAGAAGATATCCTTAAATGTTTCAAAGGAGTAAGTATATCATCAAACTTTGTCGGAAGATCATCAAGATCTTCTGTTTCTTGAGACTTATCCTCTGAAGATTGTTGTGACTCACTTGTAGAAGCTTTATCTGAGTCAACAGTAGTCTTAATTCCAGACTGTTTAACACTTGATGTTGAAGCATGACCAGTATCAACATCTTCAGACACTAAATGTTCAGCTATCTCTGAATCACTGACATAGTCACTAATAGGAACTTTAAATGATGCAAAAAGATCAGAATAATCAAATTGCCAATCTAAGCCCTTATAAACATCAGGTGAGTAGCTCGTAACCTCAATATTATAAACTACCTCCAAACGTCCTGTGACTTTATTAAAGACTCTCTTGTTTGGTGAATTGGGCATATAACCTAGGAAAAATCCTTCGTCAGCCTTCTCACCAAATTTTGCTTGATGTCTAGTCTTTAATATGGTGCATGATACTCCAAAGGGTTCAAACCCTTTTAAGTTAGGTTTCTTATTGTTCAAAAGCTCATAACAAGTCTTGTTATGTCTTTTAACCGTAAGAACTCTGTTGAGAACATAACATGCTGTATTCACTGCTTCTGCCCAAAAGATGACAGGAAGCTCTGAATCAGCAAGCATTGTTCTAGCAGCTTCAATCAACGTTCTATTCTTCCTTTCAGCTACACCATTCTGTTGAGGTTCATAAGGTGCACTGAATTGATGTAATATCCCTTTGCTTAAGCAATAGATATTCAACGTTGAATTCTTAAATTATGTTCCATTGTCACTACGAATACGCTTCACTCACTTTTTATAGACATTCTCTACTAGATCAAAGAACTAAATTAGAATTCCAGGAGTTTCATCCTTTGATCCCAAAAAGAATACCCATGAGAATCTAGAATAATTATCTGTGACAACCAAACAGTACCATTTGCCACCTAGACTTCTCTTGCTTATAGGGCCAAAGAGATCCATATGTAGCAATTCAAATGGCGAGGAGATAGAGTTTTCAGTCTTAGGTCTGTGTGGTTTCTTGTGCTGCTTTCCTTTCATGCAAGGAACACACTTATCCTCAGACTCGAAACGTTTTTGTGGTACACCTAGAACCAAACCATTTTTGGTTATATAATTCATCTTTCTCCAGTTTAGGTGTGCCATTCTCCTATGCCATAATAATGCGTCTGTTTCCGAAGCCTTGGATAATAAACATGTAGACACCATTGAAGAATTAGGAACACTCATGTTGATAGCATAGATGTCGTTTTTCCTTGGCGCCCTCATCAATATCCATTTATCAGGAATTTTGAAACCTGGCTTCAGGACTAAGGCCTCTTTTTCATTAAAATAAACTGGATGACCTTTATCACAGACTTGGGAAACACTCACTAGGTTGTGAGTTAGTTCTTCAACATAGTTCACATCCTCAAGAGTCAAAGTTCCATTTGAAACTTTTCCTTTTCCCGAAATTACTCCTCCTTTATCTCCTGCAAAATTTACTTTTTGCTTGACTCTCCTTGAAGTCCTTCAGTAGACTTCTTTCTCCAGTCATGTGCCTCGAGCATCCACTGTCTACATACCACCAGCTGTCCTTGTTCACAGCATGCTCCTGCACATAACACAAAACACAATCAGTTATCAAGAGGGACCCAAGCCATTACTGTCTTGGTTTGTCCCTTATCATCAACAAACTTAAGCTCTTTAAAATAACCATCCTTCCCATCAGGAGCTTTGGTTACTTTCGAAGTAGCTTGAGTTTATGGACGATCAGCCTTAAGAGGTGAATTTGAGGATAACCTCCTAGGCACATAATTATGAACTCTATTATGATAATTATAATTAAACTCATGTGATCGCGAAGTAGTACCACTCTCATAATGACTATGGCTTCTACTTGGAGTTCTAAACCTCGACGGTGTCACATCCCTAGACTTATAGACAAAATTATCACTTTGAGTATATGGCCGTTTAGGTTTAGGTGGGGAGACACTATGTTTACCGTCTCTTTTAAGAATGTTAACAGGTTTATTACCTAACTTAGGTTTGGTATCTAACCTATCTACAGTCATACTAGAGTCGATCTGTGTCTTTTCATCAATCACAAACTTATGTGGTGTTTCAGGCTTTTTGTTAGGACAACACGAAGCCACGTGTCCCTTTTGGCGACACTTGAAACATGACACCTGCTTGCGTGATTTAGGAACTTTTGCATTACTACTCGGAGTTTTAGGCACTAAAGGTTCAGGTATTTGTTCCTTATTAACCTTATCATCAGTCTTAGCATCGTTAATCACTCCACCAGATACAAACTTGTATTTTGGTGAAATGAGACGCCTTGCTATTATCTAATGATATGTTCTTAACTACCTCCTTCTGCACCTCTAACTTTTCCTGGTCATTAGTTACTGAAATCGCAGGATTAGCATCTGTCATTTCAGAATCTATCGAGTTACTAGTGTAATTGGCATTAAAAGGATGAGGTACATCATTGTATCATATCCCAGTCTTGTCCTTTACACTGCGTTGAGCATAATTTTATCCATTTCTAAAGTTCTGTAGGATTCAATCTTACGATTTTGTTCTACTAACTTATGCTTCAGCTCAGCTAACTCTCTATCCCGATCAGCTATTGTTCGATTTAAGTCATCAATGTTCATATAGAGAACATCTATAATAACAGATTTTTCACTTATGGTATCTCTAAGTTTTGTTCTATCTGAAGCATCAGACTTAGTTTTATCTTTTAAGGCCTGTTTATCATCACTTAATCTACGAATATCCATAATGGCTTGATCAAGTTCAGATCTAACAGTCTTATAGGATTCCTTATCCACATTCAATTGTGATGACAGATTGCTATTTGACATAGTTAAAACATTATTCTGAGATTGTAAATCAGTAACCAAGTAACAAACATCAGCAAGATTAAGAATATCTAAACATACCTTCTTCTTGTCAGTTTGTACTTCAGCCATGCGTGCCATGAATTCTTCAGGACTCATATATGGAGTTGAATCCATATATAGCACGTCATCATCACTTGCCTTCATTTCAGACTCAGGCACCTCTAACTTCTGTTCCATATCAGTGGGCATGTAGGACACTGATCCAGCAGCTGTCTCTTCAATCTCGGCCATCAAGGCTTCCTCAGAATGAGCTTGCCAATCATAAGAGCCATCCAACTGCTTTACCACTAAGGCTTTGGAAGCAAGAGTACTTCCCGAACCTTGTTTTCCTTGTGCTTCTACTTTAGGTCTTTGGCATTCTCTAGCAAAATGACCAATACCCTGACAGTTAAAGCATCTGACCTTGGTTTTATCAAACCCTGATCTATTGCCCAACACCTTTTAACCAGTTCTCTTGAGGAAATTTTTAACTTTTCTTGAAACTAATGCTAACATCTCTTGAAGTTCCAATTCCTCAACATAATCTGGATCTATCTGTTCATAATTCTCGTCAAATAGAACAGGATCATTGATCTTTCCCTCTATATAATTCTCATATGATGCCACAAAGGAAGCAAGAACAGACAGTTGATGTTCAGCAGATTTCACACTCATCGGCATCTTCTGATGCTCTTGAGGTGACTTTTCGAAATTCTTTCCCTTTGTCTCATCACTAGAAGAGGAAATAAAGCACAGATCTTCAGAAATCATTTCTCCATTTTCACCAGTATCACCAACTAACAGTGCAGTTGTCGAACTAGAGGACGCGGTCGAAAGATTTGTCTTTCCATGATATAACCCAGGGTTCTAAACCTGATCAGAATCACTATCTCTTGACTTTCTGGAGAAATCATAACCTTTCAGCTTGTCAATGACTTGCTCTAAGGTCATATTAGAATACCTGGTTTCGTTATCCTTAAGCATAACGCCATACATTTCCCATTTAGAAGGCAAACCCTCAAGAAACTTGTCGGTTTTAGCTACTTCTTCCTCAACAATCTCATGGTATTCTAGTTCACTTAGCAGATGGTAGAAACGTGTGACATAGGCATCAAGATCTTCTCCTTTTAAAGCTTTAAACATAGTAAACTGTTTTTTGAGAAGACTCCTTTTGCCAGCTCTCACTTGTGGACTTCCCTCACCTCTTTTCTCTAGAGCTTCCCAGAGCGTTCTAGCAGTATGAAAAGACTTCAGTTGATGAGCGATCTCTTTAGGAAGACACATCTTTATGCATGAATGTGCTTTATTTTCATTTCTGTAAGCTTCCTTCTGTTGATCACTCATGTTCGGATAGGTAAGAACCACAGTGGCATTTTGAACAGTTTGAGTAAGTGCGGTGTATCCACTCTTGATACACATCCAGATTGACAGGTCATGGAATCTACAGTAAGATTCAAATATGTCCTTCCAATTGTAGTAATCCTCGATCCTCAACAACTTAGGTAGAACGTTTGATTTTCCCACCTCGTGGTCCATTTCGATCATTCTACTTAAGTCAGACATCTTAAAAAACGTAAGGTAAAACTGTTTCAGCGAATTCAGAAAACTCAACTCGCAGGACTCAGTTCAGCTCGCAATCTCAGCTCGACTCGCAGAATATGTCAATTCGCAAGCCTCAGTTCGGATCGCTATAGATGTCGATTCGCAAGTGATTTGGATTCGCGAGGGATCTCGGTTCGACTCGCAAGTCTCAGTTCGACTCGCTAGTTCAACTCGGTTCGCAGGCGAAGCTGGAACCCTAATCTCGACTCGCGAAACGGCTGTTAAACCCGAAAACGAATGTTTAAGTTATTTTTACGATTGAAACAGGAAATTTCGACCGTAAACAAACCCTAAAACATCCAGAGAGTGATTTTGATCGTTAGTATTACAAGAAAGCACGTAAAAACGACCCGAATAAAAAACGTAATATCACTAAAACTCACGAACACACTCGTATTTAGCCCGAAAGCTCTGATACCAGATGTAAGTCCCTAGTTCTAGGATCGATAACTTCGTTATCTGTAGTATTAAGGTGCGGAATCCCTCAATACGGTGTTATCTTACTAACAACGAATATGTTCGTAATTGCGTATATAAAGCTTAACTTTAAACGAATAATACGTCAAAGACTAGCCGTATGTTTAGTTTTCTCTGGGTTTTACTGAGTTCGCCGATTGAGAGTATCAAATGCCAAAAGTTATGTTTTTCACCGAATGAAAAACATTATATACGTTCAGTTCGTCTCGGCTCGCATGGGCATGCGAGTTCAGCCCAACTCGCAGCCCAAGCCCAGTATAGGACTCGGCTCGCCAGACTAATGCCATGCGAGTTCAGGTCTCACCTCACAGCTCAACTCGCTGCGACTTGAGATCTCGACTCGCTTTGCATGAAACGTCTATATATTTATTTCGTATTTAACATTCGTCTAACTTAGCACAATAATATGTTTAACGAACATTACTAACAAAACAAATATTTATTTACAAATCTAAACCAATGTACAAACGTAATAATAATTACACCAGTCCTATTTCAAGCTAGATCTGTTGTCACAATCTATGTCTCAACATATCTCATGCGCCCAGGAATACCATTCCAAAAAGGGTCACTATTCCAGCATATGGAAAGAGTTGAAGAGTTGAGCAGCCTCCTCTGATCAGAATCACCATAACCTAGCAACCCAGTGACATACAGTCTGAGAAATCAGACAGTAGGGTGTTAGTGTTTACACTACGAATACTTAGGCAAAAGCAATACACAAATCTTTAAAAGACGTTTTCATACACAAACCCTAGACATCACCCCATAACATAAGCTAACGAAATCATAGCAAGCACTATTCTCCATTACTGATAAAACCCTATCTTTTATTTACTGTTTTGTTTATTTACTGTTTTATTAGTTTAGTTTAAATGGACCTAAAACCAAATCAAAACTCTTTTCAAAAACCCATCACTAAATTGAATAGTTTGTCTTGACACCCCAACACGATTGATCTTAAGAACGACCCTGAGTTATACTTTCCTCTGTAATTAGAATTTAGGTCCCCAGCTCTATAAATTTAAAACTCACCCTCCGTTGAGCTCCCGTTGCGAGAACGACCATTTCGGGACGCAACAGGTTTTGGCGCCGTTGCCGGGGAATCAATCGTAAGACCCAGAAGCGTCCTAACGAACCTTTTCTTTTTAGTGATACTTTATTTTTCGTACTTTACTTTTTACTTTCTTTGTTCCAGCCAAAAATAACTTCCCACAACATACAACGACATCAGACTAGATCGTCCGAATCTGAACCACTCATTTTCGTACCTGATCCTGAGTCTATTATCCTAACCATCCGAAAACTAAAGCGCTTCCATCTTCCCGAAATGGCCGCTCGTGTCACTCTTGCCGATAACACCAAGCCATCCATTAAAGGACGAGGAGGACCAATCACCCATCCGGAGATAGAGGGAGCATCCTTCGAGCTGAAGCATCATATTGTACAACTCATCAAGGACAACTGTCAATTCAACGGACTACCACGTGAAGATCCTAACGCTCACATTGACAAGTTCATCCACATATCAAACTCCTACAAGCATAATGGGGTCTAGCAGAACATAGTTCGCCTATACTTGTTCCCCTATTCTCTCGCTTTACATGCACTCTCCTGGTTTGAGGGACTTGAGACCGACTCAATCACCTCATGGACGGATATGGGTAACAAATTCCTTGCCAGATACTTTCCTCCGTCCAAGCAAACCAAACTCAAGAATGACATCGCGCACTTTGAACAAGCTCACGATGAATCAATCTACTCAGCATGGGAGCGATTCAAAAGTTTGATAAGTAGATGTCCAAATCACCAGATGACAAAAACCGACAAGTTATGCACCTTCTACAATGGTCTCGATCCAAATCACCGCATTACTCTTGATGCAGCTGCTCAAGGTAACTTTATGAAGATGACCGATGATGAAGCATGGAGCTTGATCAAAGACATGACGATGCATCACCACGATTGGAAAGCTGATGGGCAATCCTCATCAACACCTCTCTCCGCTCATAACTCTATCCAAGTTGAAGCTATCAAATCTCCGACAGAACAGATCGAAACCTTAACGAAGCAGATTGGAGAACTAAAGAAGCAGCCGCAGCGAGTTCATCAAGTTCAAGCTTGCCAGAACTGTACCAACCATCCCACTGAAGAGTACGAGGTTGAATACGAAGACCCGACTGACGGTTCTGTCTACTATGCCCAGTTTCCATCCAGACCTCCAAATCCACCTGGCTTCGCTAGAACATCTCCACCCAGAAATCGAGGAACTCAGTATCCTCCACGGAATAACCAACCACCTTATCCACAGAGATTTCAGCCACACTATCCGACATATCCACAACAACCCCAACTTCCTTAACACCAACCTCTGTCATTAACTGCACCCGAAGATGTCCAGCTTACGGAGTCTGCAAAGACTACCATACCAATCACCAGTGCTGACGACAATCTTAACAAATTCATCCAGTGACAGACTGCTTTCAACCCGAAGACTACTGCCAGACAAGACCAGACGGACCTATTCCTCAGAAATCAACTCTCGGTCCTAAAAAGCCTTGAGAATCAGATTGGTCAGTTGGCCCAACGTCTCGATACCCGACCACAAGGATCTCTACCAAGTAACATCGTTCAGAATCCTCACGTCGAAGAAGCAAAAACCCTGAGTTCTCCTCCTGCTACTTCTGCTCCAGTAAAGGAACATACTCCTGTCCCACCGACAGTTGAGACCAGATCCGTGCCCACTCCGACTAAAGAGGTGCGAGTTCCTTTACCAAACCGTGTATGCAAAAAGTACAATGCCAAGTCATTCAAACATGATGAAAAATTCATGGACACCGTGTCTAGAATCCCTTCCGGCACTAAGTATATCCGACGAATACTGGCTACTAAAGAAAAGATTCCCAAAACCCACAAAATCTCTCTGAACGCTGAATGCTCAGCCGTCATCCAGAATACCATACCGGAAAAACTAGGAGACACAGGTCGATTCACCTTGCCCTGTTCTATCTATAACTCAGGCATGATCCGCTCCTTGGCCGATCTTGGAGCTAGCATCAATCTCATGCCCTATTCACTTTACACCAAACTAGAAATAGGACCTCTCCAGCCCACTAAGATGAGTGTCCAGCTTGCCGACCAATCCATTCGATATCCAAAGGGCATAGCTGAAAATGTCATGGTTAAAGTTGATAAGTTTTGGTTTCCCACCGACTTCGCAGTGATGGATATTCAGGAAGACATTAATATCCCTATTATCCTAGGTAGGCCATTCATGAATACTGCACGTGCTGTTATTGATGTTTATTCTCAAGTTATTAGTCTGCGAGCACATGGACAAACTATATCTTTCAAGATTGATCAAGACGAGTGCTCACTAGCAGAACAGGCAGAGATTTACATAATATCAATGTGCAGAATTACTTCGGATGATGACACCTCTTACTCAGATCCATAACCATACAGACCAGATAATCACACCTGTCTCATCTCGGAAACAGAGGAATCAGAATCAGAAGAAGAGGAGATGGAGGAATCAGAACCGGAGGAGGAAGAGGTAGAAGAAGAAATGAATGAATCAGAGGAAGAAACAGCACCAGAATCAGAACCAGAGGAGATGGAAGAATCAGAGGAAGAACAGGAAGAAGATTCAGAGCCCGAAGAAGAATAGGAGGATGTATACCAGTCTACACCACCGCATCAGCACTTACCAGAATCACGCCTTCTGATAGCCGAGATCATGAAGATTGAAAATTCTATCTCTCTATCAGATGTTGATTATGATGCAGGATTTGGTATTACTATGGAGAAGCTTATAGCATCTATCGTAGATCCTTCCAAACCTCTTGTCTCACCGCGACTCAATGCTCTGCTAAACATTGAGAAAACCATTACTTTTTCAAAGCAACACCCAGAGCTTAGAGACAAACTCCTGAAGAAAATATTGGCATACAAAGAATCCATGCTACCGGATCTTTATTCAGACTTACCTTCTCGAAGGATTCAAGCCTTCGATGCTTCTGCACCTCGAATTCTGTTCGAATGGGGAGATACTTCTGAATCTAGCCATAATTCTGAAGGGATAGACATAGAGATGGATTCTTCTCAGCCGATATCCCAAATCACCGATGATATACAGTTACCTTCTGACATTGTTAAGTTCCCAGATTCTCAAAATAAGGATATTCCGTCAGCAGAGGATGATAAGGATAACACTGTATACATTGATGTACCAATCGATATCCACTCCATCCAGCTTCCGAAACCTCCAGCTATCCCCATGGTTTCTAATCATGAAGAAATGATTAGTGCTATCGAGTCATTCAAGAATGACCTCCCCTCAATAATGAACATCATCGTTAGTTCTACCAATGAGTACACACCACGCCAAAGGGACCTGATAGAAGAAATCAAGGCCGAATATGACTTTTATCAAGCCAGCAGCAGCCGAGACCCACAGTTCTTTCAAAACCGCCTGCATGCCTTCGCCGAAGATCTCACCACTCAGCTTCTACACCGAAATGACGAACCTACATTTGAGGAGTTGGAGTTCTTCGAGGACCAGAGGGCCATGTATCGAAAGATACATGATGTACTGATCAGATCTACGTTCCCATATTCTGCACAGCAACATGAGTACTTAAGCTTATACCACATGAATATGCACCACGCTACTGGGAACCCTGATGCCGATACTGACGTCTGGCTAATGAATGAACTTACACGATTAATGAACTCAATGGCAGAAAACGATTATATCGACGAGTCTTCTCCTCACAGGTTTTACATTGATTGTACCATTGAGTATCATGCTAACATGATTGTCCATGATCTCGAGCATGAGAGTTTCGACGAAAGAACGCGTGTCATCGCTTTTTCCACACCTGAAGATTCAATGGTTAACATCGCGAACTTCCTCTCAAACCGAATCAAGGAGATCTTTTGTGAGATTCATCCGGAGGAGCACCGCCAGATCTTTCACTACGGATTACGAGAGGTGTACGATATTGTCAACAACATCTTCTGCGACTCTACCCTCTCATTCTCCGTCCATCAGGATAATCTCATCCAGAGCATTCACAAGTCTATCAGGGAAATCAGAGGAAACGCTAGCCGAGCTGATCATGAAAACATCCATCTAAAGTTCCTCGCACTCTTAGACTCATTGAAGCAAGAGCATCCAGAACGTGAGTTTATGGAAGCCAGTGAAGTGGGGTTCTTTGTAGTTGATCCCCATGGAGTTATCTCCAGAACAGTAAAAGATATCACTTGGGATCTCCTGCATATGCAGAAAGTCACTGAAGACCACCTTGACAGCTTCCCTGATTTTGCATCTCATATTCCGAACATCATCAAGATCATCACTCACCAGTTTCTGAGAATCTATCCACGCAACACTTGGGCGCTACGCACTTCCGGCCCAAGTGGTTCCAGTTCTCATTAATCTCCAGGAAGACAAAGTCGAGCTCTCGACTTTAACAGCAACGCTTCTCGGGAGGCAACCCGTGCAATAAAAAGAGAAGATTAAGTGTCAATAAGTGAAGCAGAATCTCCGACTATCCTTCACACTTGGTCATGCCTAAAAGTATTTTCAAAATCATTTCTTAAAAACAACTCATTTTGCAAAACACTCGTCTCAGCAGGAAGTAAAAATAAATAATTCACTGTTTCGAGCATTTGAGGTACTTGCATACTACTTTTATGCATTATGCTCGAACTCGTTTAAAAACAATATTTTATGATTGATTTGTCGTAGAAAACATCTCCTCAAAATCTGAGACGGTGATTTCACTACCATTTGCAAAAATATATGAGTTTGTTAAAAGGCATATCCAACGTGTTCACACCTACGAGATCATTTCACAAGAGAAAGAATCTGAATAAATGAAGTTTTGAAGTGTGCAAGAAAACCCTAGCAAGAGTCTCGAAGATAAAACTAGAATAAAAGGAACAAAATTCGACTTTCTCTTGGGTTTTTGGGTGTGAAGCATTAGAGGTATTCTACTTTGGGTACTTGCCTCCAAGTAACGAAGCTCTGCTCGTTGGTCTGTGCGCGAGAAATAGGTTTTCTCTAAGGTTAGTGTTTTCCTTATTTTCTTTATCCAATTTGTTTATTGTACTATGTTGTTAAAGTTAAAGATCCCTTAGGGTTTTAGTTTCCTAATTGCCTTAGATTATTTAAAGTTTTGTTATTCCGCCGCGTGTATAATAATCTAGTTAGAGAATAGAAAACCTAATAGCATATATAGCCCAAAAACTTGCAGTGAGGTATCTTGAGCCGTTATAGCATTCATTTTTAATGCTTCACTTTTCGTTTGTTGTGTGTGCCGATGTATGCAACTCTGAATTAGAACTTGCTCCTGACATACATTTCGAGACCACATTAGTGAGTACCGTACGCGGTATAGGTGCAATCAAATGATCTTGACATTCCCTAGGATTTAAACCTCCTTTTCTCATATCTTTTCAAGCCCGAAACCCTTCCGATGCTCATTTTTAGCATCGATAATCCGCCTAGTAAACCCTGTTGAGCCTAAACTTTTCGTTTCATAAAACCCTAATTTTTAAACCCACTTTCCCAAATTTCCTAAAAGCTTATCTCAGAATTTCTTAGGTTATGAAAAACACCTTTTAGAATATCCTTTTCGCCTGATTCAACATTCCACTTTCTCAAATCACCTCTCTCACAAAGTCATCAAAGTTATATATGAAGGGGAGAAAAACATGGTGTGAAAAATTGACATCAAAAGATTGTCACGAATGGAGAAGATAAGTTAGAAAGGATTTCTAAGAGAGCAAAAAAAAAAAAAAAAAAAAAAAAAAAGAGAAAAATGAATAATCCCTTAGAAATTCTGTGGCAGAGAAATTCTCAAGAAGAAAAATAGTTAGTCTAAGAATAAAGCTAAGTGCTTTCAGTAGTATCACTCTCTAGAAAAATCCGATAGAAGCAAAATAGCTATCTAGTTCCGTTTCCATATTTGCGCTATTCTAAATAAAGTTTTTCATGATTTTTAGGAATTCTAAGGTATAGCTAAACCCTTACACCCAAAATAAACCACTATCCATACCCTTTCACCCCCACCAAACATTACAACCCTCATGGATGTCTTGGGATAATTAGCACCGTCCTCACTTAAGTGGTGGAGATCCGATTCTCGATCAAGCCTATGACGATGAGTGCTACATGACTGGCTTTTGAGCGATTTCATTTGTTCTAGAATATTAGGAAACCCGATACACTTTGAGTGAATTGAGTGACCACCTTGTGAGGAATCGCCCGGTCATGTATACTCCAAGATCACGAGGATTGGAAGTAAGCCTAAGAAAGTTATTCCTTGTTTCTGGGACGATTATCTTATTTCCCCCTTATTTTATACTATGGTTTGCTGATATGCGGGGTGATTGCTTTTAAGAACCTTAGAATTCTCCAAAACTGCTTAAAATCATTTTCATAAAAACTGAGTTTTGCATGAGGACAAGCAATGTATAAGTGTGAGATATTTTATGTGTAGCAAAAAGTCATGTTTTTATGCACATATTTCCCGCACATTTGACCTAATTCTTGGTGAAAACACTTAAATTAAATACTTTTCTACTTAAATTCACCAAGTTAGTCAAATTATAGCCATTGCTATAAAAAGTGCTTAAATTGTCCAAAAGGCACGCAAATCGAGGCAAATTATTCAAACAACTGATTCTCACGTACTTTTAACCACCTGATGGTACAAGTTCTTAAATAGTCTCATATGATGTATCAGGTTATTCCAAAACTGTAGAATCAAGAATCGTGCAAATCGGATAAAGGACGAGGAAGATGGAGCTTTCTGAGCACAAACCGAGGGCATTCCGCACACACCAACCCTAGAGACATCCAAATTTGTCACATTTGGCATCATTAGAAGCGTAACGGAATTACGAGACCGCAGGCGAAAGAATCATGTCAAACGGACAAGAAACGAAGAAGATACGCGCGAATTAAGCAACGAGAAAAGCTGAAAACTGCACACGGCCTAGCACACGGCCACCCCCAAGCCGTACACGGCCTGGAGGAAGCTGTACACGGCCTGGAGGAAGCCGTACACGGCCCTCAACTAGCCATACACGGCCTGGTTGAGGCCGTACATGGCCTGGTTGCTTCTTGTGGTCTCTCGTTTTGCTTCGTTTGCTTGTACGTGCATGCTTGTGGACTTGTACTCTTGCATCCTTGGTGGCCTATAAATAGAGGGCTCCTCAACCTCATTTCACACACCTTCATCACCTCTCATTCTCACTTTCTTTAATTTCTCACACACTCTCTCTCTCTCTCTCTAGAGTTTCTCACTCTAGTTTCTCTCTCTAGATTAGGGTTTTAGGTAGTTAGTTCTTGGTTAATATTTAACCTAGACTAACGGAGGGGCTACTTTTGTAATAGTGTAGGAAATATTCTGAGGGGCTTATTTGTAATATTGTCGAAGATATTGCGGAGGTTCTGTTCGTGTATTCTTTTAAAATTATTCTATCTACGCATTAATCTACGGTTACTTCTTTCCTTTTCTATTATGATGATTGCTATTATTGTTATGATAGATTTAGGATTGTTTGCCATGCGTAGTGAGTAGTTCTCTTATGTGCTTGTTGTGATGTAGTTAGCTTACATATGTTAGGGGTGATGTTGCTTTAATTACACAAATGAAAACCGGTGTACTGTTAACTTTGAATTTATGAATTTCTAAACCAAAATCGTCTTTCCTCCAATAAACGTGGTTAGAACCTGTATGACAAGGAGTCACGAACCTTGATCAACCGGTAACTACCTATCTATGTTTTCAAATATAAACATGGTCTGAATTGTGTAGCTGTGGAAATACTGTCAACCCTATCGTATAGTACACCGTGAATCAATCAGGGATTTATTGGGATATGTTTAAATAGTGAGGGTTGGGTTTATATCATAAATGGTCAAACTTTAATACAAACTTAGTTAAACTAGTCCAGAGTGACCGTAAAGTATGTGGCACCGGAAAGACCATAAATCGGCACAGTACTTCGTATAGCGTTGGAAACACTTCAAGTGGAGTACAAATACGTGGAAGCTAAGGAACTGCCGTCGGTTGAAGACTGTGTCACATCCTGGTTGAACCACACAGCTCTGGACTAAACAAAGACCATTAATACAAGGTTAGCAGTCACCAAACCAGGTCTTAATCTTAAATGCCTTGCCTAGCCTTAGTATCCCCGTGGTGTTAAGAACGGTCAGAACTTTTAGTGGGTCTGTTACTCTATCTCATGCGCCCAGGAATACCATTCCAAAAAGGGTCACTATTCCAGCATATGGAAAGTGTTGAAGAGTTGAGCAGCCTCCTCTGATCAGAATCATCATAACCTAGAAACCCAGTGACATACTGTCTGAGAAATCAGACAGTAGGGTGTTAATGTTTACACTATGAATACTTAGGTAAAAGTAAGACACAAATCTTTAAAAGACGTTTTCATACACAAACCCTAGACATCACCCCATAACATAAGCTAACGAAATCATAGCAAGCACTATTCTCCATTACTGATAATACCCTATCTTTTATTTATTGTTTTGTTTATTTACTGTTTTATTAGTTTAGTTTAAACGGACCTAAAACCAAATCAAAACTCTTTTCAAAAACCCATCACTAAATTGAATAGTTTGTCTTGACAACTCCGCTTCACAATACGATTGATCTTAAGAACGACCCCGAGTTATACTTGCCTCTATAAGTAGAATTTAGGTCCCGAGCTTTATAAATTTAAAACTCACCCTCCGTTGCGCTCCCGTTGCGAGAACGACCGTTTTGGGACGCAACAAAAACCCTTAGTCAACAAAACTTCTCAAATTAGCAATTCAACAAAGTCCTGCATCCACAATAACGATCGTCATGGCAACAACAATAATTATCAAAACAACAATAACAATCAACAAGGTAACAACAACAACGAGTAGCATGACAAGAACCAATATCCAAGTCCTAGAAATCGTGTCTGCTGTTCATCTTTCAACTTTCATATTTTGTTTACGCCTTTCAACTTTTCTGTCAATTCGTGTAGGGTAAGTCCACTAGTCCACCAAACACTCTGGGGGTGAATTCATGAGCCTTAGGAAACCAATTGGTGAAAACCTACTATCGCCTATATCGATAATGGCAACATGATTGTGTCTAGAATGTCATATGCCCGCCTATTGTGTGAACAACTCACGATAAGTCACTATGAAACCCTCTCGGGATTCATTCGAGATATCTCTACGCCTTATTATTTAGTTCAAGTTATTTAACTCAACTCTCCTTTATCTTTCATCAACTTCAACACATTTTGAGCCCGTAACTCTTGAGTGTATCCTAAGCATCATGCAAAGATTTTAGTGTTTAAATCAATATAGAAACTCAATTCAACATATCAGCAGCAGCAGCAACAACAACAACAACAACAACAATTACTAATACTACTACTACTACTACACAACAACTGTCTTAACAAACTCATCATGTCATGAGTACTTATATATACAATGAAAATGACAACTACAATAGCAACAACAATATAATACCCACAATCGTAATAGCAAGATAACAACGTGATTCGATATATCAATACAATGAAATTAACAAGCAACAACAACAATCATCATAACGAACTCAACACTAGCATACGTATAAAACATCAATAAGGAAACTAAATACCCATAACTATCTCCACCCGCATGCATAATTCAACAAATCCCAAGTAACCCGAGTGCATTGACTTGGTTGAATGTGAAAGTCAACTTATTACATCTTTAAAAAACTTGAGTATTAATCAAAAATGAATTGGTTTTGATTGTGCACCTAGTTTTCGCAAACAATATCTTACCTTGATGAAAGGAATTAAAACTCCAAAGTTAATCTCCTTTATAGTGTCACCATAACTTATACATTACATTAAAAAATATATCATAAAATTAGATTAGATATTATTTCTACCTTAATTCAACGGTTAAGTTTATTTAATACGATTGCTTAGACTAGAATTACTCCATCATAAGGAGAAGGATAGCCATTTAATTGACTCTCAAGGAGTAGAGCCTATATTACTAATGATGTTCTCTAAGGGTTTGCTCTCTCCTTGAATCGTAAGTTTAATCGTCACCAATTAGCTACACAATTTCAGCAACGCACACTTATAAAAATAGATACATTTGACCCACTTATATATTTTCATTTCTTATAATATTTTATAGGTTATTCAACAACACACCAAACTAGCATGTTTGAAAAATTCAAAGTTTTTTGAGTAAAACTCTAATATATATGAAATTCATAAAAACATGTTACTGATTCGTCTCCAATCTGTCCAAATCTATAAAACAACATTTTTTTAACCATTTAGAATCCGAATTAGCAAAAACATAAAACTTCAAAGTGGTAGAAAACATAATTTTCTACCCAGATACCAATATTTAGATTAATCGGACTTGTGTACGATTTTATATGATTTTTAAATAAGATTGAATTCGGAAACATCACCAAATCGTCTTATTAACTTGCATATACAATTAATTCATACTTAATCATCAAGAACCCTAAGAAAACGAATTAGAAGAGATTTATACCTTTCATTAGTAGTTCAAAAATGATTTTTTGACTCTCATCTTCTAGTATGTTAAGTATCTTGATAATCCAAACAACTTTTGTGTTGAAACCGATCATCGATTCATGCTTTCTTTTAATCCCCAAAAACCGATACCCTTTTTCTCTTCTCCCTTGGTCGACATTCTCCAGGGACTTTGAGGAGGATTAGGGTTTACTTACTCTTTTATTTATTTTAGCAATGTTTGTCATTATGCCACGTTAGCCCTCGAACTTCCAGGCTTTACAAATTAGTCTCGTTTTGATCCATTCTTTACATCCCTTATTTTAGCCCGATAATAATTAAATCTAAAGTATTAAAGTGATTATTATTCATTAACTAATATTTACAAGTAACTCATTATCATATTCAAGAAATTTTTGGATGTTACATACAGTTAGATATCAATTATTTTTACAGTATTTACATTTTTAAAAGATGTTATTTCTTATATCTTTTTTTAATGACCCAATGAAATTAGATTTATTGATTATTTTATTACGATTTTACCAAGAGATTTGATAGTTATCTTATATCCATACACACTTTATTATGACAAAAATTAATTGATTAAACATTAAATGTTTTTTTAAACTATGTATAAGTATCAATTCCATGTGTTTAACATGGTCCAAATTGGACTTGCATGCCATACAAGAGAAAACACATGGTCATAAATATTCCATTCTATTTTTTTTAATGGATTTATCATTTATCTTTCCGCAAGTTTGTGATTGTACTTTAGGCCATAAATGATGTTCATTTTAATCATTAATTAACACAAACATATAACTTCAATGATAACATTTAGGTATAACGAACAATTATCAAATCAATCAATCAAACAAATATAATGAACATCGATAACGGCAAGTAGATTTTAGTTCTGAATCTAGTCATCTTTAATCACCAAAACCTACTTTAATGTTTTAGTATAACATTTCAAGTCATGTTTATTGTATAATCTCATTTTAACAAATAAAGCTTCATAATTGCCATTTTGACATGTATAATTACTAAATAGTTCTACGATGTTGTATGAACCTTAACGATGCATTTAGTTTGCAGAAAGTGAAAGTTCTGATTAAATTAGAATTCATCAAAGGAATTAAGATTCTGGGGGATTGTGAATGTATTTGAGTAAATGAATCTTGGTGACTCTGATGGGCGCCTAGAGGTCGGTCAAGGAATTGCTTCCTGTCGTCGCGGTGCCTTCCTCCGGGCGCGCCACCAGTGGGTGTTTTAAAATTTGTAAATGCGGGGCCTAAGGATACTTAAAACTATGGGGTATAGTAGTAAGTATGACCTAGGGTCGTTCTTCAAACTACAACGGGCATGGGATCTAGGTCTTTTGATTATCTTTTGTAATTTAGCTGGTTTATCAAAAGGTTGATAGGGGTTTTGGTTTTTTCTATTATAACTACTAATTTTAAACTAAACTAAACTAGAGGATAGGTGAGGTGAGGTGGCTACGAGAACAGCAGATTAACGCGAGTGTCTACTATGATAATTATATATGCTATTTAGGGGTAGTTATTTTAGTTAAGGTATTAGCTATGACGACGAAGTCAGGACTTAACAGACGTACTTGAAACAATCGATGACAACAAAGTACTCTACTTACAACCTTTCCTTAGCTCCCACGTATTTAAACGCTTGTACCAGTAGTAAGTTGTTTTACAGTATTTCCGTTGAAACATAAAAAGGTTCTTGTTATCTATCCTGAGTTATATGTCCTAATGAGCTATAACTACTAGCCTATTATATACCTAACGCGAAGTTGTCCACAATCAGATAAATAACATGTCACGAAGATAGCAGTTATAGAGTGTAAACTATACCGGAAGTTCTCCCAAATATAGCAACCAATTTAACCATCAGCCATCCTCGAGTCCTATTCCCCAATCTCGGACATTTGAGATATCCGAATCATGGCATGAATTGTTGAATGAACAAAAACATGAAACAGGGGTTTCCTACCGGAACAGGTTGGGATGGCCTGGTCTAACGGCTGATTAAATTGTTCATCATTATTTCATATAAACCATCATAACTATTTTACGCGTGTTAAACTGATGTATGCAATTAATTTATACTCGAAAACCTAATCATATATCCAATAACACAAATGATACTAGCATGCAAACCCTAAAGCAACAATCAAACAAGAACATGCGACAGAGCAGCATACAAGGATCAGTTTAATTTGTGCAGAGTAACTGGATAATTGGTTAAGTCACACATTTTTCCGAAAGTTCTCTCAAAAACATGCGTTAAATAAATTGAATCTAATCTATCTCTAATCCTACGCTCCGTGTCTCCCTCCGGTGTATTTCAACCAGGAGAACACCGGCCATGTCGAGTTCAACGATCATCAGACACAGAATAATAAGCGGCGTACCACCAGTTAAGGACCAGCAGTAAGTTACAAACCACAGCATAAGTTGGATAGATAAACATTGGAGACTCAATTCATAGATTCAAATATATACTAACAGCATACGGACAGAGTAACGGCGTATTTGCAATTGAAATCATTATCACAACGGATTGTGCCCACGACTTTCATAGCTTCCACGTTCCGTACTACACACATTCGTGATGATTCCGGCGCTATACAAATGAAAGCCGTATAACGTTACCTCCGTTGTTTCATGATATCCAATTGCATTTTAAAGTATAACTACCCTAGCATAATGATTATCATAGCAAACACAGATTTGTTTAGCTAAGCATGGCAATAATTCTAGCAAGCAATTCTAAATAATTATGACAACAGCACAACATATTTAAAACAACAAGATAGAAATTAAAATAAAACCTGACAAAGCGTAATTACAAATCTTGCGCAATCGCAGTCTCGGAGCACCTCCGTAAAGCTAAGCTAGAAGCTAATCTACTAGCTTAATTAAACTAACCTAAACTAATTATTTCTAGAGAGAGAGTAGAGAGAGAAAGTAAAGAAATGGTGAATGTTGAATGAATTATGTAAAATGAGGAGATGGTGGCTTGTATTTATAGGCATGGCTCAACCGTATTCCTCAACCGTATTCTAGCCTTCAAAATCTCAGCCGTATTCCTCAGCCGTATCAAGATTGCACCTTGGATGACCAAAACATGCGATACGGTTGAATTTGGCCGTATTCGGGAGAGATTGGCCGTATCGGGGGAGGGACAAGGCTGGATACGGGGGAGATTGCCCGTATACGGCTGGCACTAGGCCGTATACGCCCAAAACAGGCCGTATACGGTCAGGTCCAGGCCGTATACGGCTGGGCTTGGCCGTATCCGGCTTGTCTCTCCCGTATCGTGGTCCGTCGGTTGCTTGTAATCTTCGTTTGGGCGTAACTTCTTCATCCGATGTCCGTTTTCAGCGTTCTTTATATCCACGCGATCGTAATCTCCTGATGAAGAAAATGACATAGGTTAGAGGTCATAATTTTTAGTAGAGATTAAAAAGTGCTTAAAAGCGTGAACCGGAATGCTTATGATCGTTTTCGTTATATTTATCGTGTTTTTTCGACCATTTAGATGATTTTTGAAATGTTGTCTATATTTTAGCCTTAATGATGAGTTTTGATAATAATGTATTGATTTTGAATATATTCATCATTTTTTGGGCTAAAAAGGTGAGAAAGTGACGCATAAAAACTTGACTTTTTACGTGTCATCAAATATCCCACACTTAGACTTTTGCTTGTCCTCAAGCAAATTTCATCTTACCAGCCGAAACCTTCTGAATTTCAAACTTTTTACGCCACAAAGAAGAAGTCATACAGATTAAAAACAAGTATTGTGCCAATCAAGATAAAGAAAAGATGTTCACATGAAGTATCCAAAGGTCTTTTAAGATGATTCACCTAGGCAAACTGTGACACCCCCAAATTTAATGATTTGCGGAAGCTTGATTTGGGTGCCACTAATCAATATACAAAGCACAAAGATAATAATGAACGACCACTATATGCGTCGTTTTAAACTTGTATTAATAAAGTGAACGTTTACATCAAAAATAATATAGCACTAGCTCGGTTCCTGAAATTGAGAGATTACATGGCATAATTACTTTTACAAAATATAATAATGCAGTCCAATCTCTAATTGTATGTATGCTGACTCGAGCTAGAAATCCCTGCTTGTGCAGTCAACCTACTGCTGGGTACCTGTGATATATACTAAAATGGGTCAGCGAAAACGCTGGTGAGCTCACAGGTTTGTAAGTCAATGTATAATTGTCAGAACCGCAAGATTTATAATGAATTTAAAATGCAATTAAGCAAAATAAAAGTTATACTGTCCATGAGCACATAGTCTGAGCTTAACTGATTTGTCAGGCCCAATTAAGGAAACCTAACTGATTTGCCTCCTACGAGTGCCTAATCAACACTCGTCTTCCCAAATGCTAATACATCCGTTTGACCGATTAGTGCGTGCTAACCCGGATGAGGATTGTCAATCCCATATGATATCATATACTAACATTCACGCTATAAAATACTAGAGACTATGCTTATGGAGGACTTTAAATTGATTAGCTTGAAACTCATGTAGTATTTGAAGTTTGTCACTTGCGTTCTACTTGTAAAACAAAATGATGCAGTAATATCACACCCCTGGTAAAAGTAGTGAAAATGGGGCTATGAAACTCACCTGATTCCTGATGTGTTTAACTTAATAAACTTGAAGTAATTAGCAGTGTGTTGGTGTCCAAAGACTTGAAACCTGAATGTGTCCACGACACTTGAATTGTTATTAATTGTATTGGTATCTCGAAAGACTACCATTGAAATTGTTTGTCTAACTTAATGTCCAAATTTCCCCGATTTGGTTGATTGTATTGTTACAAGTTACTACGACTTGTTTGAGTGTTGAAGTATGTTTTGAAAATGCGTACGGCCCGTTGGTGACGGTTGTAACAATAGTTCAAAAGGTTATTATATAGTTGCTACAGTGAATTGCTACCGTAACTTTGACTTTGAAAATTTCGAGTTTTGAAGGTTCTGTTTTTAGCGACGTAGCCTGCGACGTAGGCTGCGACGTAAGAGTTTTGCGACGTAAAGGGTTACGTCGCTAAGGTCAACAGTGCTAAGTCAATAGCGACGTAGGGTGCTACGTCGCTTATGCGACGTAGGTTCGTTTTTTTGCGACGTTAAGGTCTGCGTCGCTATGTGCGACGTTCGCAAGTCAATGCGACGTAGTAGGCTGCGTCGCTGTATGCGACGTTGGGGATATAATGCGACGTAGGTCGCTACGTCGCATCTGCTCCAGACCAAATGCGACGTACGGGGTCTGATCGGAGTTTCAACTCCAAAAACGCGTTTTCCGGCCATCGATCGGCCTAATATTTTTACCCAACCCATTTTAGGACATTACAAGGTTATACAAACAGCTAGCAAGTTATAAAACTTAAAAACGAGAGTTTTCGGAGTCGTGTCGGAAACTTACAAATCGCCGAAATGAAATTCCGGAAAGGTAGAAGTGTAGATCGTCGCGAGGTGGTCGTTTATTGTAAAAGGGGTTTGAAGATCCGAGGTCGTTTGAGGTGTTTATTTTGCGATTTTGATGATTTTTGTTTGGTGGTTTGTTTGAGAGAAATAAGAGAGGAGAGAGAGATAGAAAATGGAAAATGAAAGAAAGTGAAAAAGGTGGGGAGGTGGTTAAGGGATCACCTCCCATTTCCAGTCCGCGCACTGCGCTCCGTGCGGTGTTCGTTTACTCCGTCGTTTATACGTTAAATGTTTATTTTCTTTGTTTTAATATACGTTTTAGAATACGAATAATTACTCAGTATTTTTGTTAAAGTATTTTACTAACTTTTAATAATCACATTATAAAAGGTAATTTGTTTTGTTTGATTTGCGCGTTTACATTTTATTCGCGTTTATATAATTTGTGTGATAAAACTTGTCTACAAAATATTATGGACATAATATTTTTAAGTACAAAAATGTTATTAAAAATCTTTGTATTACTTAAATCAATTGTTCACCAACGTCCGTATTTATTTAATCGAATTACATTTGATTTGAACTCGTACGATTTAAACAAATCGCATAATTGTAGATATATATTCAACAATATATATGAAAATTGATACATTAATTAGCCTATCACAGAACTAATTACATGTACTAAAACTTGATTAGGCACTAATTATAGTCCTAAATTGACGGTTGTCACATTCTCCCCCTGTTAGAAGAATTTCGTCCCGAAATTTAAGCCGAAGTTGTGTTTGACGTTGAATCAGTGAAGAGTTGAGGATACGTGAGTCGCATCTGGTCTTCCCGTTCCCAGGTAAATTCCGGACCGCGCCGCGAATTCCACCTAACCTTGACAATGGGAATACGACTTTGTTTAAGTTGTTTGACCTCACGGTCCATGATTTCAGCGGGTTCCTCAACAAAGTGAAGTTTTTCGTCAACACGAATTTCATCTAGTGGAATGATAAGTGTCTCATCAGACAGACACTTCTTCAGATTTGAAACATGAAAAGTGGGATGCACGCTGCTGAGTTCAGATGGCAGCTGCAATCGGTAAGCCACTGGACCAATCCTTTCGAGGATCTCGAATGGTCCAATGTATCTGGGATTCAACTTCCCTCGTTTGCCAAATCGGATGACGCCTTTCCAAGGCGATACTTTGAGTAGAACTCGATCCCCAACCTGGAACTCGAGTGGTTTGCGTCTCACATCAGCATAACTTTTCTGACGATCACGCGCGGCTTTGAGTTTGTTTTGAATTTCTACGATCCTCTCGGTTGTTTCGTGTATGATTTCTGGACCCGTGAGTTGGCTATCCCCAACTTCGGTCCAACAGATAGGTGAACGGCACTTACGACCGTACAGTGCCTCGAAGGGAGCAGCTTTGATGCTGGTATGATAACTGTTGTTGTACGAGAACTCGCACAATGGTAGATGTTTTTCCCAGTTTACACCGAAGTCTACTACGCAGGCCCGTAGCATGTCTTCCAGTGTTTGAATGGTTCGTTCACTTTGGCCGTCGGTTTGAGGATGGTATGCGGTACTCATATCCAGTCGAGTACCCAGAGATTTTTGAAGTGATTGCCAAAATTGTGAAGTGAAACGACTATCTCTATCGGAGATAATGGAGATTGGAACACCGTGTTTGGTCACGATTTCTTTCAGATAAATGTTGGTGAGGCGTTCCATTTTGTCGGATTCCTTGATTGCTAGGAAGTGAGCAGACTTGGTGAGACGATCCACGATCACCCAAATGGTATCGCAACCGTTCGAGGATCGAGGTAGTTTGGTTATGAAGTCCATGGCAATTTGTTCCCATTTCCATTCAGGAAGACTGGGTTGTTGAAGTAAACCAGAAGGTTTTTGATATTCGATTTTGACTTTGGAGCAAGTAAGGCACTTGCTGACATAGGTGGCGATTTCAGATTTCAGGTTTGGCCACCAGTAAAAGTCCTTGATACCGTGGTACATTTTATCGGATCCCGGATGGATAGAGTATTTGGACTTGTGAGCTTCATCCATCACTAAGTCTCGTAGGTTCCCGAATTTAGGCAACCAGATTCGGTTTGAGAAATACCTAATCCCGTTAGGTCTGATTTCAAGCTGTTTATCCATGCCCCGCAAGGCTTCATCTTTGACATGTTCGGGTTTTAAGGCTTCGAGTTGAGCAGTGAGAATTTGAATGTTTAAATTGTTGTGAATGGTCATACTGAGGGCTCGAACCCGAAGTGGTTTCACTCGCTCTTTTCGACTGAGGGCGTCAGCAACAACATTTGCTTTGCCTGGATGATATTTGAGTTCACAGTCGTAATCGGTAAGCAACTCGACCCATCGACGTTGCCTCATGTTGAGATCCTTCTGATCGAATATGTGTTGAAGGCTTTTATGGTCGGTGAAAATTGTACATCTGGTACCGTAAAGGTAATGTCTCCAGATTTTGAGGGCAAAAACGACAGCTCCTAGCTCGAGGTCGTGGGTGGTGTAATTCTTTTCATGAATCTTGAGCTGTCGGGAAGCATAAGCTATGACTTTGTCTCGTTGCATGAGCACACAACCGAGACCTTGATGAGAAGCATCGCAGTATACCACGAAATCATCGGTGCCTTCGGGTAATGATAGGATAGGAGCACTGCAAAGCTTTTGCTTTAAGAGTTGAAATGCCGACTCTTGTTTCTCAGTCCAGTCAAACTTTTTGTCTTTCTGGGTCAGAGTCGTGAGTGGTATGGCTATCTTGGAGAAATTTTCAATGAAGCGTCGATAGTACCCGGCAAGTCCCAAAAACTGCCGTACTTCGGTTGGAGTGGTTGGCGATTGCCAATCTTTGATAGCCTCGATTTTTGACGGGTCAACGTGAATCCCCTGACTGTCAATCACGTGGCCAAGGAATTGAACGGTTTTGATCCAGAACTCACACTTAGAGAACTTGGCATAGAGCTCCTCGTGTTTAAGCAGTTCAAGGATGGTTTTGAGGTGTTGCGCGTGTTCTTCTTTGTTTCGTGAATATATAAGGATGTCGTCGATGAAGACAATGACAAATTTGTCAAGATAAGGCTTGCACACCCGATTCATAAGATCCATGAATACCGCCGGTGCGTTGGTTAGGCCGAATGGCATCACTTGGAATTCGTAATGCCCATAACGGGTTCTGAAAGCGGTTTTTGGAATATCGGCATCGTGAACACGCAATTGGTGATAACCGGATCGGAGATCAATCTTTGAATAACAACTCGACCCTTGAAGTTGGTCGAACAAATCATCGATTCGAGGGAGTGGATACCGGTTCTTGACAGTTAACTTGTTCAACTCTCGATAGTCGATACACATTCGAAAAGAACCATCTTTCTTCTTAACAAATAGGACCGGAGCTCCCCAAGGTGAAGAACTCGGCCTGATAAACCCTCGTTCCAGGAGTTCCTGTAACTGGGTGGACAACTCCTGAAGTTCGGATGGAGCTAAACGGTATGGTGCTCGGGCCACAGGCGCAGCACCTGGTACAAGATCGATTGAGAACTCAACCTGTCTTGGTGGTGGTAGACCAGGTAGTTCTTCAGGAAAGACTTCTGGAAAGTCTCGAACAATTGGAACATCCTCAGGTCGCTTCTCCTCCGACTTTTTCTCCATGATGTGCGCGAGGATTGCAGGATAACCCTTTCTCAGAAATTTTCGGGTTTTTAAACAAGATATGAGGTTGAGCCTCGTCCCTCCGGTCTCCCCCTGTATGACTAGGGTTCTACCGACAGTGAGAGGTATGCGAACAATTTTGTCGTAGCAGACGATTTCGGCTCGATGTTTGGACAACCAGTCCATGCCTACGATGACATCGAAACTTCCTATCTCAATAGGCATAAGATCTATGGGGAAGGTTTCGTCGGCTAGATTTAAAGTGCAATTAGGTATCACACTATCGGTTTCTATCAGCTTGCCATTTGCTAGCTCTACGGTGTACTTAACGTCTAAAGCAACAGGTGTAATGTCAAGTAGAGGGCAAAATTCATCGGAAATAAAACTCCTATCGGCACCAGTATCAAACAGAATGGAAGCAGTTAAATTGTTGAGGAGGAACATACCCGTGACCACATTCGGGTCCAGACGGGCGTCCCCTGAGTTGATCACGAAAGCAGTACTTTTGGCGTTGTTGTTGTTGCGGGAGTTGTTGTTGTTGTTGCCCTTATTCTTCAACTTTGGGCAAGAATCCCTGAAGTGTCCTGGGTTTCCACATTCATAGCAGGACCTAGGTTGTCGGGTATTTCTGTCAGAGGGGTTGTTGTTGGATTTGGGGGATCGGCAATCCTTAGTCAAATGCCCTTGCCTCCTGCAGTTGTTGCAAGGAGTACCGCACTGACCAAAATGATGGTAGTTACACTTGGGACAATAAGGTCTGCCCCCGGTGTAGCTGTGGGTGGTTTCAGAGTTGGAGGTGTAGACTTGGATGGCGTTGTTTTTCTTGTTTGAGTTGTGGTGGTGTTCAGTGGATTTGCGTTTGTTGGAGGATGAGGTGTTGGAGGTCTCACGGCTGACAACTAGGGCCATGAGTTCGTGGGCCAATCGAATGGCACTCTCAGTAGTGGTTGGTTTGGATGAGGCGACGTTTCCCTGGATGTTCTCGGGGAGTCCACGAATGTATTTCTTGATGCCCTTACTTTCTGGTTCGACCAAACCCGGGCATAATAAGGCAAACTGCTGAAACTTGGTGGTATAATCAGCGACATCATTTCCCTGCACCTCCAGATGCCAGAATTCTTCTTCCAGCCTGTGCAATTCCTCTTCAGGACAGTATTTCTCTGTCAGTTTCTTCTTCAGTTCGGCCCAAGGAAGTCGGTTTGCAACCTCAAGGCCTACAGAGTTTGCGTGGGTTTTCCACCACGTGGATGCACCTTCCTGAAAGGTGTAAACAGCGAATTTGACCTTGTTGTTCTCAGTGCAGTCGCAGAGACTGAAAACAGATTCCATGCGCTCAATCCAACGGATCAAGCCAATGGCACCTTCCGTGCCCTTGAAGTATAGTGGTTTACAGCTAAGGAAATCCTTATAGGAGCAGGGTTTGGGTGGTGGAGTATTGGTTGCGGTGTCCTCACTAGTGGGTGGTGTTCGGGTAGCCAAGGCTTCAGTCACACTGCGGGCAATTATTCCCGCGATCTCAGCTTCGCTAAGGGTAATTTGACGACGTGGAGGCATGATGCTGAGTAAGAAAGAACAAGGAAATGAAATAAGATACTAGTCCGAGTATGATGAACTAGTGGTGTGTTTGTCATTCCGAGACAAAACGTTTGAAAGAAAGAGGCCTATAATCATATAATATAATATAATATAGCCTAAAGTTGTAATGAGGTCTATTCATGTAAATATATGTATATCACATAATAACCTATTGAGTGTCTAGCACAGAAGTGTTTTTGAGTCCCGTTTCTCTCGAGGTCAGAGTCAACTAATGCATTCCTGTTCAACATAGCTCTTTCAGATTTCACATCATCTTTCTTTAATTGTACATAGTTGATCAGGCTATGTTAAATTAAAGTCGTGTGATGTAATCCCTGAACTAGTCATAACTAATAAGGAATACTGCCTAACGGTCATAGTCTAGGCCCACTAAATGCAACCTAGTTCACTATAACCTTAGGCTCTGATACCAATCTGTGACACCCCCAAATTTAATGATTTGCGGAAACTTGATTTGGGTGCCACTAATCAATATACAAAGCACAAAGATAATAATGAACGACCACTATATACGTCGTTTTAAACTTGTATTAATAAAGTGAACGTTTACATCAAAAATAATATAGCACTAGCTCGGTTCCTGAAATTGAGAGATTACATGGCATAATTACTTTTACAAAATATAATAATGCAGTCCAATCTCTAATTGTATGTATGCTGACTCGAGCTAGAAATCCCTGCTTGTGCAGTCAACCTACTGCTGGGTACCTGTGATATATACTAAAATGGGTCAGCGAAAACGCTGGTGAGCTCACAGGTTTGTAAGTCAATGTATAATTGTCAGAACCGCAAGATTTATAATGAATTTAAAATGCAATTAAGCAAAATAAAAGTTATACTGTCCATGAGCACATAGTCTGAGCTTAACTGATTTGTCAGGCCCAATTAAGGAAACCTAACTGATTTGCCTCCTACGAGTGCCTAATCAACACTCGTCTTCCCAAATGCTAATACATCCGTTTGACCGATTAGTGCGTGCTAACCCGGATGAGGATTGTCAATCCCATATGATATCATATACTAACATTCACGCTATAAAATACTAGAGACTATGCTTATGGAGGACTTTAAATTGATTAGCTTGAAACTCATGTAGTATTTGAAGTTTGTCACTTGCGTTCTACTTGTAAAACAAAATGATGCAGTAATATCACACCCCTGGTAAAAGTAGTGAAAATGGGGCTATGAAACTCACCTGATTCCTGATGTGTTTAACTTAATAAACTTGAAGTAATTAGCAGTGTGTTGGTGTCCAAAGACTTGAAACCTGAATGTGTCCACGACACTTGAATTGTTATTAATTGTATTGGTATCTCGAAAGACTACCATTGAAATTGTTTGTCTAACTTAATGTCCAAATTTCCCCGATTTGGTTGATTGTATTGTTACAAGTTACTACGACTTGTTTGAGTGTTGAAGTATGTTTTGAAAATGCGTACGGCCCGTTGGTGACGGTTGTAACAATAGTTCAAAAGGTTATTATATAGTTGCTACAGTGAATTGCTACCGTAACTTTGACTTTGAAAATTTCGAGTTTTGAAGGTTCTGTTTTTAGCGACGTAGCCTGCGACGTAGGCTGCGACGTAAGAGTTTTGCGACGTAAAGGGTTACGTCGCTAAGGTCAACAGTGCTAAGTCAATAGCGACGTAGGGTGCTACGTCGCTTATGCGACGTAGGTTCGTTTTTTTGCGACGTTAAGGTCTGCGTCGCTATGTGCGACGTTCGCAAGTCAATGCGACGTAGTAGGCTGCGTCGCTGTATGCGACGTTGGGGATATAATGCGACGTAGGTCGCTACGTCGCATCTGCTCCAGACCAAATGCGACGTACGGGGTCTGATCGGAGTTTCAACTCCAAAAACGCGTTTTCCGGCCATCGATCGGCCTAATATTTTTACCCAACCCATTTTAGGACATTACAAGGTTATACAAACAGCTAGCAAGTTATAAAACTTAAAAACGAGAGTTTTCGGAGTCGTGTCGGAAACTTACAAATCGCCGAAATGAAATTCCGGAAAGGTAGAAGTGTAGATCGTCGCGAGGTGGTCGTTTATTGTAAAAGGGGTTTGAAGATCCGAGGTCGTTTGAGGTGTTTATTTTGCGATTTTGATGATTTTTGTTTGGTGGTTTGTTTGAGAGAAATAAGAGAGGAGAGAGAGATAGAAAATGGAAAATGAAAGAAAGTGAAAAAGGTGGGGAGGTGGTTAAGGGATCACCTCCCATTTCCAGTCCGCGCACTGCGCTCCGTGCGGTGTTCGTTTACTCCGTCGTTTATACGTTAAATGTTTATTTTCTTTGTTTTAATATACGTTTTAGAATACGAATAATTACTCAGTATTTTTGTTAAAGTATTTTACTAACTTTTAATAATCACATTATAAAAGGTAATTTGTTTTGTTTGATTTGCGCGTTTACATTTTATTCGCGTTTATATAATTTGTGTGATAAAACTTGTCTACAAAATATTATGGACATAATATTTTTAAGTACAAAAATGTTATTAAAAATCTTTGTATTACTTAAATCAATTGTTCACCAACGTCCGTATTTATTTAATCGAATTACATTTGATTTGAACTCGTACGATTTAAACAAATCGCATAATTGTAGATATATATTCAACAATATATATGAAAATTGATACATTAATTAGCCTATCACAGAACTAATTACATGTACTAAAACTTGATTAGGCACTAATTATAGTCCTAAATTGACGGTTGTCACACAAACTTTCAATTCTCGGCATGTGGAATATACACGACTGGGCGATCTCACTGGTGGTCACTCAATTCACTCAAGTGTATCGGGTTTCCTATTATCCTAAGCCAAATGAAAAATCGCTCAAATACCTGTCATGCAGCATTCGTCGTCATAGGCTTGCCCAAGGATCGTATCTCCACCACTTAGACGGGGACGGCACTAATTATCCCAAGACATTCAAGTGGGCTGTAATGTGGTGAGGGTTTAAAGGGTATGGATAAGGGTAAAAAGGGTTTAAGGGTTTCACTTATCTTAGGACCTTTAAAATCTTCATGAAAAACACTATTTAGATATTCTTTTTAATGAAAACGGAAACGGATAACTATAAGGGAAGAAGATAGCTATTTTGTCTTCTACCTTTTTGAAAACACACGAAGAATTTATGCTTTTAAGGGCAAGAGTTTTCGGGAGATTTCAGCACTTAGCTTTATTCTATTTTTGGCTCAGAATTTCTTGGCCAGAGATTTTCTAAGGAGTTTTCTTTTTATTTTCTTTTTGCCCTGTAGACATCCTTTCTTTCTTTCATCTTTTTGTTTTTCCAGCTTTTTTCACTTTCGAACTTTTACTTGGTGTCAATTTTTCACACCACAAGGCTCTCGAATTCTTTTTGAATATTGATAATGTAAAACACACACGAGTAGCTTTAAGTAAACACGAATTTTTGTGATTTGGGGTAGAAACAAAAAGCATACCTAACTAGCTTTTTCCACAAAAAAAAAATTCTAAAAATTCTAAGATAAGCTTTTGGTAGGTATGGGGGTAAGTGGGTTTAAAATATGGGTTGAAAGAAACGAAAAGGCTAAGGCTCAACAGGGTTTACTAGGCGGATCATCAACACTGAAAATGAGTGTTGGAAGGGTTTTGGGTTTGAAAGAGATATGTTGAAATGGGGTTTAATCCTAGGGAATGTCAAGGTCATCTAATTGCACCTATGTCACGTATGACACCCGTCAATGTGATCTCGAAACGCATACCCGGGGCAAGTTCTAATTCAGAAATGCATGCACCGGTCACACACAACAAACGAACAGTGAAGCATTTAAAATGAATGCTTATAAGGCTCAAAATTCCTCACCGCAAAAATGTGTTATATGTGTCCAGTCGTGCGATGCCCCTCTTAGATCCTCATCTTAAATTATTTGGAATCCGACATGATTCGACCTCTTTTTACCAATTTTCGAATACTTGTAAAAAAAATCTGTACTCTTTCTTACAATTGTGACTCAAAAATTTAAAATTTTTGAAAATTTTGGCAAAAATAATGGTTGAAAATCATTTCGAGGACATGTATATTTCTAAATCAACTTACGGATACCTAGACGAGAGATATACTGCTATCCCACACTTAAAAATAAACATTGTCCCCAATGTTTCTGCACTAGGTAGGGAGAATCCCACACTTAGAGTTTTGTTTTAGGAAAAAATGTTAATTTAAAAGTTTTAAGTACGGAGGATCCCACACTTAGAGATTTAAGTGGGCATAAGCATATCTAAGTTACGTCAAAACTAGAAGAGTTTAGGACAGTTACTTCCCTACGGTTGGTGAACACTGGATTCAGGACCAGATTCGTGAAGGAGTGGTGCTAGTGATCTGCTGGATTTGTGGACCAGACTCTAATTAAAGCTCATCCATTCCTTACGAAGCTGAGTTCTGCAATACCATAAACATAGTCATAATCACCAATCCAACATTTCAACATCATAAAAGTCTAACATAAATAAAAAGCATAAAGTAAAATAAACTAAAAGTCGTCTAGCAAATCATCCATGTCTGGGTCAAATGCTGCAAGTGCGTCACTGTCTGGAACTGAAGTAGGTGACGTGGCAACAATCGGACCAGCCATGATGGGTGCAACAGGAAGATCAGGAGCTATCTCAGCATCAGCAGCAGGAAGAGTGGGCTCTGAGATCAGGGCAGCTGGGAAGAATGACCATGGAGGGAGAGGTGGTCTCGGACCTTGCCCAAGTCTAAAAGACTGGTCAGGAAGTCTCGGAAGTCCAACCCTCTCTCTGATGTCAGAGTGGGAGTCATGCTGGATGGAGAGCTCTCGCAGAATCGCCCAAGTTACAGCTTTATCAGCTGTGGTGATCCCGTAGTCAAAGACTGGAGTGCTCGTCACATCTGTCACAGGCTCCTCTGGTACAGTGGTCGACTTCTTCCTTCCTCTGCGGTGTTTCTTCTTCTTCTGTTGTTGAGCAGCAGTGTGTCCTGAGGTCTCAGTCGAAGCGTCCATCCTGAAACATAAAGAAAAACAGGTAATGCTAAAGCTTATATGATTATACAAATGCAGCAAAATCAGATGACTTTAAAAAGATTTTTATAAAAAGTTTGAGTCATCTAAGTGGTTGCATTTGCATAAGTCAGATAAAACTTATCTCCGATGTATATGTAAGAGTGCGGTGCTGTCGGGTATCTAAATTATCCTGCATTTATTAGTCCAGTGATGATAATACTAAGCAAAAATAAACTAAGAAATAAAATTTAAAGCTAAAATAAAGATAAGCAATGGGGTGCCTCCCAAGAGCGCTTGTTTAACGAGTCATTAGCTTGACTCTTTTACCTACTTTGTCGGCTCAAGGTGGTTCGAAGATATAGACTTCCTCACTTGAAGGAAAGTCTTCGATGTAGTGTTTTAAGCGGTGACCATTTACTTTAAAATTACCGTCCGGTGCTTCTAGTTCGACTGCTCCGAAGGTAAAGACTTTTGATACAACGAATGGTCCGCTCCACCTTGATCTGAATTTGCCCGAAAATTTTCTGAAGCGCGAATTGTAGAGAAGAACTTTATCTCCAGGTTTGAACTTAGAATACTTGAGTTTAGCATCGTGAAGATTTTTGGTTCGCTCCTTGAAATGTAGAGAACTATCATAGGCTTGGTCTCTCAATTCGGCTAGTTCGTTCAGCTGCATCTTACGATGTAATCCTGTTGTGGAAGGGTCTAGATTGCAATCTCTCAGCGCCCAGTAAGCCTTGTATTCCAACTCTATCGGCAGATGACATGCTTTACCATAGACTAGTCTGTAAGGCGTGGTCCCTAATGGTGTCTTATATGCAGTTCTGAACGCCCACAGAGCATCGTCTAATTTGTCGGCCCATTTTTCCCTATGATTCAGCACGGTTCGTTCTAAGATCCTTTTGAGCGCTCTATTCGTCACTTCGGCTTGCCCATTCGTCTGCGGGTGATAGGCCGTAGAGGTCTTATGGGTGACACCATAATATTGTAATGTCCTCATAAACTGAGCATTACAAAAGTGCGTGCCCCGATCACTGATGATCGCCTTTGGAGTTCCGAAACGAGAAAAGAGTTGCTTGAGGAACTTGGTCACTACTCGTGCGTCATTTGTAGGAAATGCTTGCGCCTCGGCCCACCTGGATACGTAGTCGACAGCTACCAGAATGTATTCTTTTCCGAAAGACTTTGGGAATGGTCCCATGAAATCCAACCCCCATATATCAAAGATCTCGCAAGCCTGGATGTTAGTAAGTGGCATTTCACTCCTCTGTGAGATACTTCCAAACCTTTGGCAAGCATCACAACGTTTTACCAAGTCGTGAGCGTCTCTGAAAATAGTCGGCCAGTAGAATCCGGAATCGTATACCTTCCTCGCAGTCATATTTGCTCCATGATGTCCTCCAGTGGGTCCGTGATGACTCTGGTGGAGAATGTTCCTTGCTTCCCTCTCGTCTGCGCATCTTCTGATGATTTGGTCCGGACATACTTTGAATAAGTATGGATCGTCCCAATAGTAATTTTTAATGTCTCTGAAGAATTTGCGTTTTCTAGAGGTGGGTATTCCTTTCGGCACAATTCCTCCAACCAGATAATTAGCGTAGTCTGCGTACCAAGGGTCGTGGTTGAATTGTGAAGCCTTCTGGTGGCCTCCGATGTTCATGAGTTGTTCTTCAGGAAACTGATCTTGAATATCTCTTTCATTAAGCTTTTCCATCGATGGGTTTTCCAATCGACTGAGATGATCTGCTGCGACATTTTCTGCTCCTTTCTTATCCCTGATTTCTATGTCGAATTCTTGGAGAAGCAAAATCCATCGAAGTAGTCTTGGTTTAGCATCTTGCTTTTTGAAAAGATACTTCAAGGCTGAGTGGTTTGTATAGACAATAGTTTTGGACAATATTAAGTAAGAACGAAATTTATCAAAAGCAAATACTACCGCGAGCAACTCCTTTTCTGTAGTAGTATAATTTTCTTGAGCATCGGTGAGTGTCTTGCTGGCGTAGTATATTGGCTGAAAATGCTTATCCTTCCTTTGCCCTAAGACAGCTCCAACAGCAAAGTCACTGGCGTCACACATGATTTCAAATGGAAGACTCCAGTCAGGAGCAACCATGATCGGTGCATGTGTGAGCTCATCCTTCAAAATGTTGAAAGCTTTCAGGCAGTCGTCTGAAAAGACAAACGGAGTGTCCTTCTCGAGAAGGTGCGTCATAGGTCGAGAAATCTTAGAGAAATCCTTAATAAAGCGATGGTAAAATCCGGCGTGACCTAAGAAACTGCGAATGGCTTTAACAGAAGTAGGTGGCGGAAGTTTGGCAATAGTCTCAACTTTAGCTTTGTCAACTTCAATTCCAGACTTTGATATTCGGTGTCCTAGAACTATTCCTTCCTTCACCATAAAGTGTCACTTCTCCCAGTTTAAGACAAGATTTGATTCTTCACATCGGGCTAGCATTCGTTCGAGGTTGGAAAGACAAGAAGTGAAGGAGTCTCCAAAGACTGAGAAGTCATCCATGAATACCTCCATACACTGTTCAATCATATCGTGGAATATCGCCACCATACACCTTTGGAATGTAGCAGGTGCGTTGCATAGCCCGAAAGGCATGCGTCGGTAAGCGAATGTTCCGTAAGGACATGTGAAAGTCGTCTTTTCTTGGTCCTTAGGATCGAGAGGAATCTGAAAATAGCCAGAGAAACCATCAAGGAAACAGTAGAATTCGTTCCCAGATAATCTCTCCAACATTTGATCGATGAACGGTAGAGGGAAATGATCTTTTCGAGTGGCTTCGTTCAGCTTCCGATAGTCGATGCATACCCTCCAACCGGTGACGGTACGTGTTGGAATGAGTTCATTATCATCGTTTGCGATAACCGTCATTCCTCCTTTCTTGGGGACAACCTGAACTGGGCTGACCCATGGGGAATCTGAAATAGGATAGATTAAGCCAGCGTCCAAGAGTTTGATAACCTCCTTCTTGACCACATCTTGAATCTTCGGGTTGACTCTCCTCTGTCTCTGTATAGAAGGTTTGAAGTCGTTTTCCATTAGTATCTTGTGCGTGCAGTAATTTGGACTGATCCCTTGGATATCAGAGATTTTCCATGCAATCGCCTTCTTGTGTGACTTCAATACTCGGATGAGTTTTGCTTTCTCTTCGGGTGTAAGACCTTTTGCAATTATGACAGGTAAGTGCGAGGTTCCTTCAAGAAAAGCATACTCCAGATGAGAGGGTAGTTCCTTCAGCTCCAATTCTGGTGGTTCTTCAGTGGAAGGCTTCATTCGAGCGATCTCGTCTCTTCGTAATTCATCATACTCCGTCTGGAACTCTGGTTCGTTTGGAGATGAGTTGGCTGCAGTGGCTGATGCTATTTCTACTAATTCTGTCTTGTTAGAGAGTGCGTTCTTCTTCAGCTTGTATTTACTTGTAGATGATGAGGAAGTTGCATTATCTTCAGTAAGGATGATTTTGTTGTCGTCGGTGAATGCAAACCTCTGAAATTGAGCCGTTGAAGATGTACTTATGGTGATTTCTGGATTTGGTGGCGCACAACCTTCAGATAGTTGCGGCTCAGCTGAGATTTCTGGTTCCATCTCAAAAGATTTGAGAATTTCAGCTACTGAAGGAGATGAATCAGTTTGACCCCTTTGTAAGATTGGTAGAGGAATGCCTTCGCCTAAGGGAACAGCAACAAAGGAGTTGTTCGTGAAAGTGCTGATAGGCGGTGCAAGAGGATATACTTCGTTTCAGATAAAGGAAATAGTAGCTCCTTAGAGTGTGCTGGTTTGTCAGAGATAGCTGAGCAGAGTCCGGCATCGTCCTGGCATAGTCTCCTCGTAGTGATGACCGTGTTCGGAAGAAGGTCAGGATTGCTAACTGCTAAAATCTCCTCCAAATGCTCATCATATATTTCCTGCATGGAATCCACAAGACCAAGATCTTCTCCCACAGGTTGTTTCATCAGTTTATCGACATTAAAGGTGACTTCCTCCGTTCCGACCCTCAGTTTTAAAGATTTTTCGTTTACGTCAATAACAGCCTTGGCAGTGTTTAGGAAAGGTCTGCCAAGGATGAGGGGAACGTGGGCGTCTTCCTCAATATCCATAATGACAAAGTCAACTGGGAAGATAAATTTACCTACTCTAACCATAATATCTTCAGCGATCCCCCGAGGGAGTTTAACTGATCTATCGGCTAATTGGATGGTCATTTGAGTGGGTAGCAGTTCTCCTAATCCTAGTTTCTTATATAGTGAGTAAGGCATAAGGTTGACACTAGCACCTAGGTCAGCTAAGGCATTACTAATTTGGATATTTTGAAGGTAACAAGGAATAGTGAAACGGCCAGTATCTCCTAGTTTTGGTGGAAGGCCATGTAACATGATTGCAGAGCATTCAGCATCTAAGGGTATATTAACTAATTGCCTTAATTTTTCTTTATTTGAAAGAAGTTCTTTGAAGAATTTTGCACAACTGGGCATTTCTACTAAAGCATCTAATAATCTAACGTTTAAGTGCAGGCTTTTAAACATCTCAAGATATTTCCCAAACTGCGCTTCCTGCTTCTCTTTCTTAAGTCTACCAGGGAATGGAATTCGAGTACGTGGAATGATTTCTGGAACTTGAGAAGGTACTGGATCGAGCGCAGAGACAGGGGTGTCACTTGGCACTGGATCAGTAGAAGTGGAAGGTTTATTTGAAGAATTATCTGAGGTTTGTTCAATTCTGGTTTCTTTACCTCCTCTTGTGACAACTAAGATGTCGTTACCGATCGCGATTTTCCTTTGACTCTCCTCAATTTTTGAAAATAATTGTTTAAGACTAACTTCAAGGTTTTTGATCAAATCTTCGGAAATTCTAAGTAAAGCATCAATTTTATCTTGAAAATCTATTACTTGTTTATTAACGTTGTTTTGTTCAACCATGAAGTTAATTAAAGTTTCGTTATAGTGTTGTTGAGAGTTAAAGGAGGAATCGGATAGAGTGGACGGTAGAGTAGACAGAGATTGAGTAAAAGGGGTTTTATTTTGCCACTGAACTGAAGATGTGGATTGAAAGCTTGGTTCAGGGCTTTTGAAAGTTGTCCCAAACTTACAGTCATGTTGACTAGTCGTCATGGCTGAAAAATTTGGGGTTTTGGTAGAAAAGAGAGTTTTGGAAGGGAAAGGGTACTGAAAAGGAAATAACAGAAAAGGAACTTTCGGATGATATTGATCTTCCGAAAGGATCGCTAAATAACTAAGATAACTAAATTCCTAAATCGGTCGTTGTAGTCCCCGGCAGCGGCGCCAAAAACTTGATGGGCGCCTAGAGGTCGGTCAAGGAATTGCTTCCTGTCGTCGCGGTGCCTTCCTCCGGGCGCGCCACCAGTGGGTGTTTTAAAATTTGTAAATGCGGGGCCTAAGGATACTTAAAACTATGGGGTATAGTAGTAAGTATGACCTAGGGTCGTTCTTCAAACTACAACGGGCATGGGATCTAGGTCTTTTGATTATCTTTTGTAATTTAGCTGGTTTATCAAAAGGTTGATAGGGGTTTTGGTTTTTTCTATTATAACTACTAATTTTAAACTAAACTAAACTAGAGGATAGGTGAGGTGAGGTGGCTACGAGAACAGCAGATTAACGCGAGTGTCTACTATGATAATTATATATGCTATTTAGGGGTAGTTATTTTAGTTAAGGTATTAGCTATGACGACGAAGTCAGGACTTAACAGACGTACTTGAAACAATCGATGACAACAAAGTACTCTACTTACAACCTTTCCTTAGCTCCCACGTATTTAAACGCTTGTACCAGTAGTAAGTTGTTTTACAGTATTTCCGTTGAAACATAAAAAGGTTCTTGTTATCTATCCTGAGTTATATGTCCTAATGAGCTATAACTACTAGCCTATTATATACCTAACGCGAAGTTGTCCACAATCAGATAAATAACATGTCACGAAGATAGCAGTTATAGAGTGTAAACTATACCGGAAGTTCTCCCAAATATAGCAACCAATTTAACCATCAGCCATCCTCGAGTCCTATTCCCCAATCTCGGACATTTGAGATATCCGAATCATGGCATGAATTGTTGAATGAACAAAAACATGAAACAGGGGTTTCCTACCGGAACAGGTTGGGATGGCCTGGTCTAACGGCTGATTAAATTGTTCATCATTATTTCATATAAACCATCATAACTATTTTACGCGTGTTAAACTGATGTATGCAATTAATTTATACTCGAAAACCTAATCATATATCCAATAACACAAATGATACTAGCATGCAAACCCTAAAGCAACAATCAAACAAGAACATGCGACAGAGCAGCATACAAGGATCAGTTTAATTTGTGCAGAGTAACTGGATAATTGGTTAAGTCACACATTTTTCCGAAAGTTCTCTCAAAAACATGCGTTAAATAAATTGAATCTAATCTATCTCTAATCCTACGCTCCGTGTCTCCCTCCGGTGTATTTCAACCAGGAGAACACCGGCCATGTCGAGTTCAACGATCATCAGACACAGAATAATAAGCGGCGTACCACCAGTTAAGGACCAGCAGTAAGTTACAAACCACAGCATAAGTTGGATAGATAAACATTGGAGACTCAATTCATAGATTCAAATATATACTAACAGCATACGGACAGAGTAACGGCGTATTTGCAATTGAAATCATTATCACAACGGATTGTGCCCACGACTTTCATAGCTTCCACGTTCCGTACTACACACATTCGTGATGATTCCGGCGCTATACAAATGAAAGCCGTATAACGTTACCTCCGTTGTTTCATGATATCCAATTGCATTTTAAAGTATAACTACCCTAGCATAATGATTATCATAGCAAACACAGATTTGTTTAGCTAAGCATGGCAATAATTCTAGCAAGCAATTCTAAATAATTATGACAACAGCACAACATATTTAAAACAACAAGATAGAAATTAAAATAAAACCTGACAAAGCGTAATTACAAATCTTGCGCAATCGCAGTCTCGGAGCACCTCCGTAAAGCTAAGCTAGAAGCTAATCTACTAGCTTAATTAAACTAACCTAAACTAATTATTTCTAGAGAGAGAGTAGAGAGAGAAAGTAAAGAAATGGTGAATGTTGAATGAATTATGTAAAATGAGGAGATGGTGGCTTGTATTTATAGGCATGGCTCAACCGTATTCCTCAACCGTATTCTAGCCTTCAAAATCTCAGCCGTATTCCTCAGCCGTATCAAGATTGCACCTTGGATGACCAAAACATGCGATACGGTTGAATTTGGCCGTATTCGGGAGAGATTGGCCGTATCGGGGGAGGGACAAGGCTGGATACGGGGGAGATTGCCCGTATACGGCTGGCACTAGGCCGTATACGCCCAAAACAGGCCGTATACGGTCAGGTCCAGGCCGTATACGGCTGGGCTTGGCCGTATCCGGCTTGTCTCTCCCGTATCGTGGTCCGTCGGTTGCTTGTAATCTTCGTTTGGGCGTAACTTCTTCATCCGATGTCCGTTTTCAGCGTTCTTTATATCCACGCGATCGTAATCTCCTGATGAAGAAAATGACATAGGTTAGAGGTCATAATTTTTAGTAGAGATTAAAAAGTGCTTAAAAGCGTGAACCGGAATGCTTATGATCGTTTTCGTTATATTTATCGTGTTTTTTCGACCATTTAGATGATTTTTGAAATGTTGTCTATATTTTAGCCTTAATGATGAGTTTTGATAATAATGTATTGATTTTGAATATATTCATCATTTTTTGGGCTAAAAAGGTGAGAAAGTGACGCATAAAAACTTGACTTTTTACGTGTCATCAGACTCATTATTCAATCCATTCGTGAACTAAACCCTCGTATAGAACGCAGAGTTTAATAAATGTTAACGCAGAGTTTAATAAATGTTATACTGCGAACCAAATGCTACCTTACATTTACAAGTATTATTCTACCAAATATATGTTTACTTAGGTATTTGAAATGTATCAAGATTATGTAAAAGTTATACCGGTTCTGATGAGTGATGACATCGGTAACTTATGACTTGCAACAACAAAAAACAGGGTGCTTGTGAAGAAGTTATAAAATATGAATAACTGAAAATTTATTATACGAAGTAACACTTTAAAAAGTTGATACATACAATTGAATTTATATAACATTTGATAAAAAGTTGATACATACAATTGAATTTATACAACATTTGATAATAAATTTGTCATGATTTTTTTCCAACTCAACTCGTCCATAGTTTATGTATGAAATTTGAAATGGAGTTCCACTCTAAAACTAATTGGTGACAAACGGAGTAGTCCATCAACTTGTATACATGTTTTGGTTTCTTTATGTATCATATGTGGGATATGAGTTTATACCCAACAATCTTTCTCACAAATTTGAATTCCGCATTGGGTCTCCCTTTCAATGATGTACTAACCCCACAAGATAAGCCTTATTATTTTCGTAAGCCACAACAAGACCTCAGGGGCGGATTTAACTCCTAACTATGGGTGGCCAAGGACCCCCATGAAATTGGTCCAAACAAGATTAATTTTATAGTGATTTTAAAGTGGCCCCTAACCCAAAATTAATTTGGCCCCCGATTGAAACCATAAACTGAAATATATTAATTTGACCCCAATTGTAACTCACAAATTGAAGCTTTGAATTGTACTTTAATGGAGCCGAATTGGTTTGGCTTTTTCATTGAAGAAGAAGATGACGTACTGACGGTGCTGTCTTTTCTAGGGGTATCTTATATTTCTTATTTGGTACCCTTACTGTACAAACAGATCCGCCACTGCAAGACCAGACGATCTATCGAGATCATTGACCAAAGCTCCCTTTTGATGATGTTTCTTCCCCATAGATCAAACCTTATTGTTCTCGTGGGTTAGTAGACGAGACCATACGATTACCGGGATCGTCAATCAGAGCTAAAAGTTACTGAGAATTCCATCTACATCAACACTAGGCAACAACTATAACTTTGAAACCACTTGTTAGCACAACTCGTCCAAAGTCTATGTATATAACTTCAAATGAGATTAGACTCGAAACTAATTAGTAATCTAGAAAGTAGCCTATAAAATTGTATACATATTTTGATTTACTCATGTATCCGTCGTGGGATATGGCTTTCTACCAATCTACCCAACAAACTTCTAGAACATATAACCACATATATTTATGGCTAATTAGTGAGTAGCTTCACCTTTTTCCAATATTTATGGCTAATTAGTGAGTAGGTTCACATTTTTCCAATATTATTTTCACATAGATTATAAACATTAATATGAGGAGTTGTATTTTCAATTCTCATCTTATATATGGCTTGTTTTATAATTTTATTTTGTGATGTGAACAATGATAAAATTCGGTCAATGTACCTCCTTAATGAGTGTTTGAAAAATTGTACCTTTTTTTTTTTTTAATATAAAAAAAGGTAACATGTACAATATACCAAGACGCACCCATGTGAATAAAATAAGACGAGGCAAATTTATGTCCAAGGAAAAAGATTAAGAAACTTTGGGTAAAAGATGGTGATTACATACACATTTTGGGTAGTACCCTCATCTCTTCAGGTTTTCGTCCTTTCAATACGGAAGGCTAATCACGAGTGAAGATACCTTTTATTTTATTTTTTTGGTTAGAAAATATACCATATTACTATAGCTAAAACATTAAGATGGTTACTACTCTCTAAGATCAATTTGACAATTTTATTGCACATATTTCTATTTTAAGATCGTAGTTTACTTTCAATTTCAACCGATAAGAAGTTGTTTCAGCGTGGATATGTATGATATTTTAGTGGCTAACGTTGTAATGATTATAGTTTTTTAAAACTTTGTACTTTTATGTAGTAAATAATTTAATTGGGACTGAAGGAATAGCATGTTAAATTGAAAAGAAAAAGAGTAAAGCAAATGAAGCATCTTCAAAAGTAAATTTCTTAATAACTTTTGAATATATGCCTTTAATTACATGATCCGCTACTTTTGCACAAATTGATAGTTACCTACGGACTACGGTGAGAGACGTACATAAGATTTATGTTACTATTAGTTAACAATTGAAAACTAAAATATCGTCATCAGTGGAGGATATTTGGCTATAAGTCTACAATACGTGTTAGAGCAGAGTCATCAATTTCTTTGGGCTTCCAATTTGTTTAATGACACTTGTTATAAGTACAATTTTAAATATGAAAAAACCATCGTTATAGCTCAAGAAAGAAAAAATTAACAAAGTAGGCCTCAAAGTTTACTCATTCCGTTCCATCACAATTGCTATTTTAGGTTGTCCCAAATAAATGTCAACTTCCATGTTTCAACCAATTGAAAGAGACTTTAGTGGGTCAATAGGTGAAAAGTGTAGTTAATCAAGAATTCTAAAACTACGTGCAAAGTCAAAGTGGACAAGTGAAACGGAATGAGTATCATGTTAGAGAGCGTTGATGGATAGTAGAACTTGATCAACAAATTTCTTCCAAAAATGAGAGCTTCTTAGTGAATGATGAAGAGTTAATCATTTTTTATTTGTAAGAAATAGTATCATTATATTTTGGGTTAAGTATCTGGGAATGCATTCAACTTGTCATGAATGTCTATTGTATGTATCATACTTACGGGAGGTGTATTTAATGCATCCAACTTTCAAATACGGTTTATTGGATGTATTTTGATGATGTGTCATCTTTTAAGGAAGCCACGGACGACACATCATCAAAATACATACAATAAACCGTTTTTGAAAGTTGGATGCATTAAATACACCTCCTGTAAGTATGATACATACAATAGACATTTGAGACAAGTTTGATGCATATCCAGATACTTATCGCTTATATTTTTATATCCATCACAAGTTATTAGTATAGCTTTAGAATTATTACAAGCTTTAAAAAATTATTAAATTGTTCCGAATATATACAAATCATTTTACTTATAGAGTTACAGGGTCTAATAGGTAATACGGAGTATCATATAGAGCCTCTTAAATTCATTTGACGAAGATAATCATCATGTGAGTCTTCTCTATTCACTTCAAACTTGTATATATATTGTTTATACTAATTTTGTGGCAAAGTTGTAACTTAAAAATTGTAATCCATTTAGTTTTATATTGGCTTATTCATTGTTTTTAGAATATTTAGTAACCCAATATATTGTGTGACAAAAATGGTTTTTTTTAGAAAGATAAATCTACACTACATACCCACGATTATTATATACAACCACGAATATTTACAAATTGTCTCTCACGAGGCTTGAACCCACAACCATTAGGTTGAAAAGCTCCCAACATACTGCTAGGCCATAAGCCCTTTGGTAAAATTGGTGTGGTTTCATATGTGCATTTTATTCTAGTTTCTTATTTGTCCCTCTTCTAGTCTAGTCTAGAATATACGAGCACTATTTATTTAACATCAACTTATTTGATGAGTTTTGATTTAGGACATGTAAAATTAGCTCTATCACAAATTCTCTAACCATAAACAGATTATATACGAATAATGTGGTAAAGATAACGTAAACACACAAATATAAAGATGAACATTTCAAACCAATATTGTTTTGTTTTTATATCACGACTAGTCTCTAAAGGGACTTGGTTACCAAAAATGACAACACTATGAATAAATAAATGACGACATTAAGTTGATATTTAGGAGATATATACATATTTGTATGGGTTATTGGAAATTTTTAAAAGAATATGTCGTTTAAAATGGACTACTCACGGAGTCACAGCCTTGTAGAAAGAGGACCACTATCCTCTTTTTGGGCCTTTTTTGTATGCTTCCTATTTAATTAATTTGTACCTACTGAATCTTAACGTGTTGACTATTTATTATTGTATTTCAGAGTTACGAGGGTCAGCTGCATTTTAACGAGAATGAGGACATGATTGCAGCCTTTTGATCACAGAAATTCCACACATTCGATTGATTCGAACCTAGTAAACAAAATAAGAGTCATATTATTTTCCCCTCTGTATGATTAGTGTCAATATCATGTATATACTTTAATGCTAAAAATGCTTTATGTGTTACCATCTTAAATCATGTGCATTAAAAACTTGTATGTTGGGTTTAATTAGTTTTCAACATCAATTCAACTTTTGTTATAACGCGTTAATTGCGATGAGGAAAGCTATTAGATTGTTAGGACATAAATCTTGCAAATTATATGTACGTGCATTAGCGATTGCGCATGCACGTTTTCCTTGTGCTTTTTTATGTAAAAGATTAAACACGTGTTGATTACGATATACTACTATATACGCTATGATTTTACTATAAATTTGTTGCCTATTCATTGATCATTTGATTGTTACAACCAAAAAGTTATAACGATAAACTCAAACGAGTTATATAAAAGTTTTCAAAAAATCAAGAGGCGATTACTTGGTTGTAAAAAAAGGAACTCATTTTATACAAATCTTTGAAAAAACATTTGGATTTCAATTGTTTACTTATAATAACACACTAAAAGGCTTATAAAAGGTTGCCGAAGGCCCATATTAGGAAAAACCTTGAAATAGGATCCATTAAGGTCTTATTGGTTCTAGAAGCCAATGTATCATGTTTATGATTTAGGCCCAATGTATACTTGCGAAAGATGATAAGTTGATAACTCTAAACCATATGCTTATAAAGGGTCCGTTAATGTTTGATCTCTAAAATCGATCAAATGGGCCAAATGAGCAAGTCTGTATTCAGTGGAGGATATTGGCATAATGGCATATGCCGTATGTACCAGTGCACAGGGCCACCAAAATTTGAGGGCCTCCAAATTTTACGAAAGTTGCTATAACTAGTATATGTTCAATTATTTCTTGTGCGTTATTGATCAAGCAATTGTTTCTCTTAAAAAAAGATTCGATCAATACAAAAAATATGACAAGACTTTTGGTTTCTTGCTTACTTCTTACAAGTTGCACTTCTTTGAGGACAAGAGTCTTAGGACTTGTTGTAGTTATTTTGAAAAGGTGCTCACGAAGAGTGGACCGGAAACGAACTCTATGTGGAGTTCAAATAGCTTAAAAATTTCTTGTCTTGTGTCAATATAGGACCTATTGCAATTCTACATTATCTTAAACGGACCCGATTATTGTATATAGAGTATTGTTAACTATTCCTCTAACTGTAGCAAGCGTGAAAAGAAGTTTTTCAAAACTTGAATAGTTGAAGTCATATTTAAATTGCGTTCAACAATGTCACAAGAGTTTCAATTGATAATAATCTACTATAGAAGGTTTAATCAACAATGTTGTTTCGAAGAATGCTTGGAGAATAGCTCTTTTTAATAAAAACGAAAATAGTAAGTTTTCCGAATTGTTAGATAATGACTTCGTATTTTATTATCTTTATATAATTCTCGTAGTAATAAGGCATTTTTCTATATATATGTTTGATTTTTTATTTTTTTTTGTCTATTCGAGGCCTCTTTTTCTGATATCGCACAGGGCCTCCCGAATTCATTTGCCGGCCCTAATTATATTAGCTACCATTAGGTCTCAACTGTTTAAAATAAGTTGTAATTTTCAACCACTTCATAGGAAACGAGTCACTGAGTTGAACTTACATTTTTTCTAGTCTAGAATATACGAGCACCATTTATTTAACATCAACATTTTTGATGAGTGTTGATTTAGGATTAGGACATGTAAAATTAGCTCTATCACATTTTTTCTAACCATAAACAGATAATATACGAATAATATGTGGTAAAGATAACGTAAACACACAAATATAAAGACGAACTTTTCAAACCAATATTGTTTTGTTTTTATATAGGAATACACGACTAGTCTCTAAAGGGACTTGGTTACCAAAAATGACAACACTATGAATAAATAAAGAGTAAGGATCAGGAGAGCAAAGGTGAAATGGAGAGCAAGGAGAGCAACCAATCACCACTTGCCACATGTTCAACACAAGTTTCACTTTAACCCCTTGTCTATACTTATATTATATATATATCTTCCCTCAACTTCTTCAATAACACTCCTCCACCCCACCACCACCAACCACCTACTCCCACCCTCTGCCACCACCTGCCGCCGCCGTCAACTGCCGTCGGCCGCCGCCGGATTCCGGCCAATTTTTTTTTTTCCAACTTTTTTTTTTCCAAAATTTTTTTAACTAATTTTTCCTCCTTAAAAACACTGCATATTAATTTAAAACAAAAAAGAAACAGAAATTTATTGCATTTTGCGGTTATTTAACTACATTTTGTATATACATTAATAAATATTCATATACTACTGCATATAGTAGTTTATGTGTTGCATCGTGTATGTTTATGTATTTATTATTACTTATTTTCAAGATGTGATATCACAAACTGCATTTTGTATATATATTTATTGCATCATTCTTTTTGTATACATGTTAGTCTTTTTTACTACATTTTGTATTTTATGTAACATTGTATCTTATATATTTTATATACACAGTCACCAAAATGCAGTACAAATAGTATAATACAAACTGCAGTACAAACGAATAATATGTACTAAAAATATATATTTAAAATGCAGTAAAAGCAATTATATGTAGTATAATTTTATACAAAATGCAGTTAAAAACAAACAATATGTACTAGAAATTATATATACAAAATGCAGTAAAAAAAAACTATGTACATTATAATTTTATTCAAAATGCAGTAAAAATATAATACATGTAATACAAAATGCAGTACAAAAAGCAAACAATATTTACTAAAATTATATACACAAAATGCAGTAAAAAGAACAATATGCAGTATGTTATATATAAAATGCAATAAAATGATAATACATATAATACAAAATGCAGTACAAAATAAACCACATATATGTACTTAAATATATATACAAAATGCAGTGAACATAATAATATGCATTAATATTTTATACAAAACGTAGTAAAACATAATAATATGCATTATAATTTTATTCAAAATGCAGTAAAAAAAAGATGCTATGTACAATACAAAATGCAGTACAAGATAAACAACATGAGTTACAAAATGCAGTCAAATAAACAATATGCAGTATAATTAACATAAAATGCTAACAGTTCAATATGCAATTTGCAACTCAATTATATGTAACGGTTAAAACAATATGCAGTAAAAACAATAAATTATATATATACAAACTGCAGTAAAAACAAAAAATATGCAGTACATTTTTTAAAAATAAAAATGTAAAAAAGTTAAAAAAAAATTAAAAAAAAAGGAAAAAAAAAATTTTGGCCGGAATCCGGCGGCGGCGGGCGGCGGCAGCAGGCGGTAGGTGGTGGCAGAAGGTGGAAGTGGGTGGTTGGTGGGGTGAGAGTGGTGGAGTGTTATTTAAGAAATTTAGGAATGAAATTAAAAATATATTAAAAGTGGAGGGACCAACATGAAAATTGGTATGTGACACATGTCACTTTTTGGATGGGTGGGGACCTTGCCCTCCTTTCTCTCCAAACAACCCCTGCCCTCATGATCCTATACCATAAATAAATGACGACATTAAGTTGTTATTTAGGAGATATGTACATATTTGTATGGGTTATTGGAAATTTTTAAAAGAATATGCCGTTAAAAATGGACTACTCAGGGGTGTCACTTTTATCCGAATCCGAATAATCCATTCGATCCAATCCGATTTAGGTTAAATGGACATGATTATTTGGATTACTGATTGATTAAACGGATTATGGATTGCTTAAATGGATTACACGGATAGGATAACGGATCAAAATCAAAATGTTTGGATATATCCGAATAATCCGAATAAGGATTAAGTAATTAAATAATATATTTTTGATAATATATTACTACGTAGTGTTTACCATATAAGAATTAATTACAAATAAAATCTTTTATTACACTATATACTAGTTCGTAATAGTTTTGTACCATCTAGAAGTTTATTTGATTTATAAACTACGAATCTGTTTTGGATTAAGTTGTATGTTAGAAGTTGAAATTGGAATTTGAATGTTATAATATGATCTATCGTTACGTATTATGTTTGTTTATATAATTGTTTTAAACGTAAAATTAGTCTTAATCGATATCGCACGCCCAACTTGAGCTTATTCGGATGAATCCGTTTAATCCGAACATCAATCCGAAACCATTTAATCTGTATCCGATTAATCCGTTTCTTATTTGGATTGGATTAAGGATCAACTTGAGATTGTAAAAAATCTGAATAATCCGAACCGAATAATCAGAAATCCGAATAATCCGTCCGAATAACACCCCTACAGTCACAGCCTTGTATAAAGAGGACCACTATCCTCTTTTGGGCCTTTTTTGTATGCTTCCTATTTAATTAATTAGTACCTACTAAATATTAACGTGTTGAAAATTTATTATTGTATTTCAGGGTTACGAGGGTCAGTTGCATTTTAACGAGAATGAGGACATGAGCCTTTTGGTAACAGAAATCCGACAAAATCGATTAATTCTAACCTAGTAAACAAAATAAGTGTCATATTATTTTCCCCTCTGTATGATTAGCTTCCATAACATGTACTTTGATGCTAAAAATGCTTTATGTATTACCATCTTAAATCATGTGAGGGTTTAATTAGTTTTCAACGTCAATTCAACTTATGTTAAATTACGTTAATTGCGATGAGGAAAGCTATTAGATTGTTAGGACATAAATTGTGCAAATAAAATGTACGCACATTAGCGATTGCGCATGCACGTTTTCCTTGTGCTTTTTTATGTAAAAGATTCAACACATGTTGATTACGATATACTACAATGTACGATACGATTTACTATAATTTTGTTGCCAATCCTTAATAGTTACAACCAAAAAGTTATAATGATAAACTCAAACGAGTTATATAAAAGTTTTACAAAAATCAAGAGGCGATTACTTGGTTGTAAAAAAAAAAAGGAACTTATTTTATACAAATCTTTGAAAAAACATTTGGATTTCAATTGTTTACTTATAATAACACACTAAAAGGCTTATAAAAGGTTGGCGAAGGCCCATATTAAGAAAAACCTTGAACTAGGATCCATTAAGGTCTTATTGGTTATCTAGAACTCTAGAAGCCTATGTATCATGTGATGATTTAGGCCCAATGTATACTTGCGAAATATGACAACTCTAAACCATTTGCTTATAAAATCGATCAAATGGGCCAAATGAGCAAGTCTGTGATTATATTAGCTACCATTAGACCATTTGCAACGGAGGCGTTCTCGCCGAGGTGAAGCCTCAGAACGCTCCAGAACGTCGGCAATGGGGCGTTCTGGGTGGGCGTTCTCGGGGCGTCGAGCGGAGGAGCACGGGCAAGCGTTCAGGCGTTTTTGTGGGGCACACGAATATTTAATTGGTTTTTACTTTTGACCGTTTGAAAAAAATTAAAAAAAAAAAAAAACTTATTTTTTTAAAAAATCAGGCCGTTGAACGGCTATTTTTTGGGGGAATTTTTTTTTTTTTTTAAAAAAAAATACATATTCTACATCTATATATATCCACCATTCCTAACTCATTTTTTACACCAACAATCATCTTCATTCTTCCATCTTTTATATAATATCCAAACACATCAAAAAACTAACATCAAAAAAATCATGTCTTCACCAAATGAATCCCCAAACCAAAACCCGAACCCTCACTCTAATCCCGAGCAAATGTCATACACTAACCTTATGATGTTTGGGCTTCCAAACACTCCTGGTGCGGCTAGCTCACAACCAACTCGTCACCCAAATCCACACTACCACCCACAACAACCATACTTTCAACAATAACCACCATACTTTCAACAACAACCATACGATTACTCTCAACAACAACAACCATACTACCACCCACAACAACCATACTTTCAACAACAATCACCATTCTCCCCCCCCCCCCCCCCCCCCCAACAAACCCAACAACCCGAACTACAACCCGAACAACCCACCGAACGAGCCGGAAAGCAAATCCAAGAAAGTCCCCGAAAAAGAAGTCACAAAAAAACGAGCGGAACTGGGTCCCAAATAGTGTCCGAAAAAGAATTGGGCAGGAGCGGAAGAAGCGTGGTTGGCGACATGTTGGTGTGACACGTCGGAGGATCCCATCACCGGGACCAACCAAAAAAAGGGTACGTTGTGGACCACCGTTGAAGAAAAGTTTAACTCTAACGACCACGGTTGGGTTCGCTACGCCGACGCACTATCCTCAAAGTGGCGATATATAAATAGGTATTGCAAATATTTCAACAACATATACGAAGAACACAGCAAGATGTCAAGGAGGGGCAGCGGCAACGACGACAATATGGTGTTTGAAAGATCGGTTGCGGAGTGCTTCCGGTTGTTCAAAAAAAGCTTTAACATGAAAGAAGCTTGGAATATTGTAAGGTCTCATCCAAAATGGCGTAAAATTCAAGGGGTTCAACACGAAGATGACGACTACTACACGAACTCGGTTGACCTATCCGACGACAACCCGACCAGACTTCCGAATGAGCTTTTCGAGGATGACCCGTTGCCACGGCCCATTGGCCGAAACAAAGCCAAAAAGATTGCTAGGAGTTCTGGTTCTTCGGACGCGGGTAGTGCTTCACGTACAAGTACCCCCAAATCAAAGCTTCAAGAAATCGCGGAGTGTATGACCAACAGGAGCACGGAAATGTTTCAAGCCAAGAAAAAGGCGGTTGAAACATTCAGCCGTAATGAAAACCTCTGGACCGCGATGCAAGGTGTTCAATTCCTTTCAATCGACACCTCCCACATGGATGCAAAAACCCTACGAGCGCATAACAAGATGTGCAAAAAGATTGTGGAACAGTTTTCACACTTGTATGAATCGGACGACGAAGAGGAAGGCGGTGATGAAGATTCCGATGACGAGTAGTTTAGTTTATGTTAGTTATTATAATTGTGGTTTTTAATTTCTAGGACTAGTAATCGCAAGTTTAAATTATTGTATTTTTAATTTCTAGGAACGTAAACGTTTTATTATTGTAATTTTAAATTTTTAGGATCGTAACTTTTTTTTAATAAAAATGTAACGTTTTAGTTTTATTTTTAATGAATTAGTTTTTAATTATTAAATTGTAGTTTAGTTTAATTAAAAAGAAAATTTAGTTTCTTTGATAAAAAAAATCAAAATTAAAAGAAAATGGTGGGGCCAAAGGGGGATGATGGGCGTTCTGGGGCGTTCTGAGTTTACCACTGCACGTGCTGACTAGGAGTCGACGCTGATGTGGCACCCAGAACGCCCTGCACCATTGCAAATGGTCTTAGGTCTCAACTCTCAAGTCTCAACCGTTTAATATAAGTTGTAATTTTTAACCACTTCATAGGAAACGAGTCACTGAGTTGAACTTTATAGATGATGGGTCAAACATGTTAAAAAATACAAACTACTGTATCTTAAATGGGAAGAGTCAAACGGGTCAAAAATATAGTAACAATGATGCATGCAAGTCTTGCTAGAAAGGGCAAAGAGTGTCTGGTATAACCCTTATTCTCGAAATTTATTCCGGTTTTTACTCTCTTTGTACTTATACTCGAACAAAATTAGTTTTGGGTTTCATATTAGTACTTTGAGTTTGATTTCTCAAAACCAAGCCTTAAATGTGATTTCTATATCATTTCAAGAAATGTTTTGTTCATCTTAATATCGATCTTATCACATGCATTTGAAGTATAGCATGTTTATGCTACTTGTAACTTACTCCAGCTAAAATTTTGAATTCGACTCACATGATTCACATGTCAACTGTTTGCGGGTCCTAAATTCTAGATTTAAATAGGTTCTTAATCACCCCCTAATATGTAGTTATATTTGACCCCATAGATCAGTTAATTTAACCTGCCTGAACCCATTTAAATCTGCTTAAAGAAGTCTAACACTTTGCTTGTTTTATCCCGATTCTCCTTCTCTACTCTCACTCGTCGTAAATGACCCATCCATTTTGCCACCTTTACTTCTCGTCATTCGAGTATTTAACGCGTGTTGTGTTTCATGTGACGTGAACAAGAAATGAAAATTGAACCCCTGAATGTAGAGTAGACGGAGATACAAAAAGATGAACGGAACCAAATTATAAGATTGATAAACAGGAGAGATTAATCGATAATACGAATTACTAGAAAAGGAAAAAAAAAAAAAAAAGGTTAAGGATTGAAGGGATTTGAACCCGACGTGAATCGAACACGCAACCTTCTGATCTGTTGCGCCACGGATCCTCATGTTTTTATTCTCTTACAACTTCCTATCTATCATACAAAATACAGTGCTCTGCATGCTTCACTGACTTGTACATTTTGCAGAATAATAGTTGTACATGCTTATATTTTTCTTCTACAAGTTGATATTATATATTTATATATATATGTCTTGATCGTTACAAAATACTATTTTTTAAATACTACTACTATAGTTTATAAATGTATGACGTACACTACTATGAAATGTTATGAAATCAGTCATTCTTGTAGGAAACTTACAAACGTTTGAGACGAAAAGTACAATATATATTTTTTAAATATTTTTCTTTTAAGATTTAACAACCATAAAAAAAATGTCATGGTCGAATCAAGAATGTTAAATAGCTAATTAAGATGATTCTTAAGGGGATCGTAGATATCTTACTTCATGAGTAAAACCCTTTTTTTTTTTGAACAAATATTAATGAGTAAAACTTGAAACAAGTACGTTCGGAAAATCTTTTGAGAGAATTGTTACGAATAAAAAAGGAGCAAAATGACTTTAGTGACACGAATTGGATGCAAAAATAAACGGATTAAGATACACAATCAAGGTATTCTCTATGCTTCGTATTTTTATTTTGCATATTTTGGTGTTCGATCTCGTATCGACACAACCAACCCGTTTAATACGAAAATGGTTGGATTAAACTTTTCGATACACGTAACTAAAAGAGTCTAGTTCTTGTAGACACTAAAAGAGTTTAGTTCGTGTATACGAGTTCCTAAGGAAAACCGGTAGATTTAATAGAATGTTTATAAATTCATTGATTGCATATATTGTTACGTTGGTGCACATGATAATACATTTATTACTTAATATATTAGAATTCATATATCGGATAATGGATGATGTATGATTGGCTAGAAACGCATATCTCTTATAATATTAATTGGAGGAGTTTAAATGTGTATACATTTTTAAAATAATTTCAAATGATTTAATCTTACCCTTTAAATGATGTTCATAAATTGATCTTAACCGTTGATTTAGATTAACAACAATGTTTACGTAATATCTCATATTTGATTATCTTAAATTACCATCGTACCCCTAACTAATCAGGATTTTTTGCGAAATTAGTGGGAGTAACTTATTTGAATTTTAAATTTTAAATTCAGATGTTTTCTTATTTGAATTTTAAATTTTAAATTTTCAAAATAAAAATAAATATATAAATAAAAATAATAATACTAATATATTCCACATTGCTGGGGATTTTAATTTAATATATGGAAAGAAGAATCTCGCCCCAAATAAACAATCCCCACAGAACCTTCGTATCTGCAACAAATATCGGAACAAACAAACAAACGCCACGCCTTCATCTGAGCAACGAACGGGAGATTATACCGGGCAAAGGCAAATGTTTCGGCTCTCAAATTTTAAATCCCCAATCCATTCCCGCCTAGATTGTTCTGTATATATATATATATATATGTACCGTCGATTAACCCTAATTCATAACCAACTGCATCTCAAATCGAGGGTACAGAATCGAAGATGGAGCCGGAAGTATTTACACCCCTCAATCTCATCCATGGTGAACGCCATGATTGGAAAATCCGTGTGAAAGTGTTGTTGTTGTTGTGGAAGCAATCGTACACCAACAATCCTACTTAGGTATGCCTCATCACTGTACTCCTACATTACTACATTCCATTACGAATTTCACACACTCACTTTTGAATAAAATGTATGTTACTTGCAAAAAACACTTACCAGAATGGTATATTAGTGACACTCAAATGTTTATGTTTTCGTATATTTAACGTGTCACTTCATACATTTGATTACTGACGTTGTCTTTCCAAATTTTCATTATGGATAATATATATTGTTTTACACTACTTCAGAGATATTCATACAGTGTGTCTATTTCTCACAGCGGGAGACGAAAAGCAGAGACTATTTCTTAATCTTGCACTTGCGGATATTGAGAACTTACTCAACAGATCTGGAATGACTTTGAAGAATATACCTAACATGCCTTTTCCCGATCACGAGTTCATTCTAAACAATTGTAACATGCTCATACATGATGAACTAAATTTTGATGTTTCAGCACTTCAGGAGGAGCACGAACGCATGTTCTCAACAATGACTTCTGAACAGCGAGGTGTTTATGAAACTATAATGGATTCGATATCTCGTGACGAAGGTGGTCTATTCTTCCTTTATGGTTATGGTGGCACCGGCAAGACATATGTTTGGAAAACACTTGCAGCAGCCGTCCGATCTCTAGGTGAAATTGTAATAAATGTGGCATCGAGTGGTATTGCAGCTTTGCTTCTAACTGGTGGAAGAATGGCACACTTCAGATTTTCAATTCCTATCAACGTAACCGAAGACTCTTTATGTTCAATTGCACCAGACAGTGATCTTGCTGCTTTACTGAATAAAACGAAGCTGATCATATGGGATGAGGCTCCAATGATGCACAGGCATTGCTTTGAAGCATTTGACCGCACTATGAGAGACATAATACGGTCACCAAACAGGAACAAGCCATTTGGTGGTAAAATTGTGGTATTTGGTGGTGATTTTCGGCAGATTCTTCCGGTTATTAGTGTGATAATTCTATTCAATTAGCATCAAATTAGGCTACTTTGTTTGGATATGTTTCTTACATGCATATACATATATACATGTATACACATGATCAAACCCAGCTGATTGAATCAATAATATCCAACAGAGTGTTTTGAATTCGAGAAGGGGTTTATTGCACCATCGAATCAGCTCTCGGTGTAGATAATTCTATATTAACGGTCATTTTTTGTTTCAATTCAGTTTCGATTGTCCACCATGAATCAGTTTCATTAGTATCTTTGTGGTATAGTTAATATCTCATTATTGGATTGGCGTATGTTTTGCTATATTGAGTACCATCATCAATTATTTCTTTTGTGTCTAATCGATTGATGTATTTTCATCAATAAATTATGATATTTGAAGTTTTTGGACGCACACAAGATGTTTGATTTTGATTTTGTGTTTGTGACAGGGAAGAGAACACTTTTGAACAATCTATTATACACGAACTTCAGAGAAATGGATGCCTATAGGGGAAGGCATGTATCAATTGTTCTTTTGGCTTAGTATTTTATTGTTTAACTATTTTATCAGGTCTGAAACCAATAAAGGTATTTGGATGGTAAGATGTGCTGGTATTGAATCATGCACTATAGCAATGAATCTTGATTTCTTGAGGGGACTGATGGAAGAGAGCGAGGCGAGGTTAGTACTTGTATTTCATTTTTACGTTTGATAAGTAGAGTTTCTATCATTGCATCATTGGTTTCTTAGTTATGCTTTTGTTGTATCTTCAGGATGCTACTGCATTTGAGAAGCAGATTGCACTCTTTGCGCTTGCTGTCTCATATATAGTGCTTATAAACATGTAAGCAATTTGATTGCCTGTTACAAGTATGCAAATATGCTGTATTTTTTATTTTTCTTTATTTTAATTGCTTTCCTTTGGGTAAATTGTGTTATGCAGGTGGTGTCATGATATTGGGCGTGAGCAGGCTGCAAACGGATTCCGTTCAAATACTAAATCATTAACGGTGCTTTTAAATGATTATTACTGTTTGGGATGTGTTACCTTAGGTGTCAATTTTTGCTTACAAAATCAGGGATAACCTCAATGGAGTAAAGCTTGCGAGAATGTTGAAGACATGTGAAGCTGTGGGAAACCTTTGGATGTCACTGCTGTACTCGCTATGATTATGAGGTCTTTATAACTTTAATTGTCAATTATTATGATAATATCATGCCATCAACTAGAAAAAAATACTATTAACATTCATAGAATTAGTTTTACTGGAGAATGTCAATGCATGTGATGCAAAGGATCTACTCGCTCACTTGGTGAACTTGTGGTCTAATCTTAGTGAAGTTAACACGTAATTGCATTTAACCCATTATTTTTATTAGTACAAGCCTCTCATAATCATAATGTAACACCCCCAAATTCATCGGTTTTGTTTAGCGGAAGCATTTGTTTAAGTATGGGGAGTGCCACAATACACGGTACATGCATACGTATCAGAGCATATGATTACAACAGAACATAATATATTAAGATGCCAAAAGTATTAATTACAAAGTTTACGATTCATCAAATCGTACAAGTTAAAAGTAATAAGTTTACAAAAGTAGATTTCTGGAATATGACTAAAACAATTTCAGTTATACTAGAGAAATCCATATGTTTCCAAAAAGTTGGCATCCTAAAACTTCACGGGTCGCCTAATTCTCCATGTGTGTTGGCGATTCTTACATGCGCAACTAATTCCCTGAAAAACATAGTAAAAATCAACAACGAGGTTGAGTGAATTCACAGGTTTTATGTTTGCAATCGTAGAGTCGAGTTGTAAGCACAGTTGTTTAAATCATATACATTCATAAATACGTTCACAAGTAGTTATTGCCATAACAGTCAGGTAAAGTTTAGTGGAATGTTATCCAAAGTATAAGTTTAGTGGGTTGTTCGCCCAAAGTTTAGTTTACGTGGGATGTTACCCAAAACAGATATGTGGGATGTTACCCAAAATGTCAGTTTAAAACACGTGCTGGTCGTTCTCCAGCGGTTTACAAACAGTACCGATCGTTCTCCGGCCAAATACGCACGGGTCATTCTCCCGTTCAAATAAAACAGTTTAATACGCATGGGTCGTTCTCCTGTCCAAACACTGCTGGTCGTTCTCCAGCGAAACACAGTATCGGTCGTTCTCCGGTCAATACTCATGGGTCGTTCTCCCATCCAAAGACGCACGGGTCGTTCTCCCGTCCAGTGGCCAGTCGTTCTCTGGCGCTAAAATACGTTGCTGGTCGTCCTTCAGCGTTTTTATAAAAGTACCGGTCGTTCCCCGGCCAAATCAAAACAGTTTACCGGTCGTTCTCCGGTCTAGTTAAAACAGTTTGTCAAATAGTTTATCACGTTTGGTTAGTTTATAGTATGAAAATGTTATTTCATAAACAAAGTTCGCACAACAGTTCAATAGTTCAAAGTACTCTAATAGTTCGAGTAAAACATGTATGATAAACAATCATGTAAGTAAAAGCAGTTATGGCAATTAATAAAACAGTTAAACAGTTTAAACAGTTGACTATGTTTTCCACCCCAAAGTAGTTAAAACAGTAAAAGTAGGGGCTGTGAACTCACCTGTTGAGTTAAGTAGTGCGAGTGCTAGCAAACCTAAGCCCAAGTACAGTCCGAGATCTCCTAACGTCCTAAACGTACGAGATTTTATAAGTATGTGGATATCTAAGCTAATCATCCATGCTAGTGTTTGTACAACCAAGTTATGTCCAAAGTGTTTGTTAAACGTTCAAGTTTGCATTTCGTTGTTTGTGAAAATGTATACGACTCGTTGGTGATAGTTTGAAACAATGGTTCTAAAATGTTATTATTTTGATTGCTACAGTGAATTGCTACAGAAACTGCTCAGTAAATTTGACTTTTCTACAGTAACTTTGACTTCAAAATCCTGATTCTGGTTTCTGCAACACAAATTGCTACACAACAGTTTGGTATGCGACACAAGGGTTGTGTCGCATAGGGATGCGACACAAGAGCTTAGCGACACAAAGGTTGTGTCGCAGAAGCTATCGGTGCTAAATCAATAGCGACATAGGGGTTGTGTCGCAGAGAGTCTACGACACAATGGTGCGACATAGTGGTACGACACAAAATACGACACAATATTGTTTATGCGACACAAGCCTGCGACACAAGCGTTGTGTCGCAAAGATGAACACCCAGACAGACCCCAGCGGCTGTCGCGTTTTTCCGATCCAAAACCTAAATCTAACACACTTTCAGGCTATAAAATCATGTTTTCTTTGTTGTTTAGGTTATAACTAAGTATATTAAACACTAAATATTAACTAAAACTTCAAAATCTAAGAATTGACGGGATTTGTCGAAAACTTACGAGTGTCGGATTTGAAATCCGAAAAGGTAGAAATGTAGATCGTGTTCTCGTGAACGTTTTTCCTAAAGAAGCTCGGTGATTCTTGACGTTTTTGTGGTAGTTTTTGTGGTTTTTGTGTGATTTTGATGGTGGGTTTTGGAGTGAGAAAGAGATGGAGAAAGTGAGAGATAGAGAGAGAAGATGAAAGATGAAAATGAAAGGAAGAAAGGGTGGGGAGGTGGGTTTTGGTAGGTGATTTGCCTCCCTCCTCATCTTGTGGTATTTTACCCGTGTTCGTTTACCCGATCGTTAATGTTACTTTATTTTAACTAATATATTTTTAATTACATATTTCTTTATATTTTTAATTAGGATCTTTTTATGAAACCAAATTAATTTAGTTATAAAATTTTAACTTTGTTTTATTTTAATTATACAAGTTTACGTTTTACGTTATAAAATGATATGTAAATATTATCGACATAATATTTAATTGTTAATATCGTTATTTAAATATTTCGTTTTATTAAATAATTTTGTTCACCAACAGTCGTATATTTTTGTCGCGTTTGCTCAATTCGTTTCGTATGTAATTACATCTAATTACAAATAAGTAATACTACGCGTATTAACTAGTTGGGCTTTGCTAGACTTACCTCTAAAATGTGTTGTGAATTCATTCAAGTAGGGAATTAGCCTAATAATGCAAGTGATTAACGTTAATAATCGCGATTAATTTTTGCGGGGTGTTACACATAATTAACAATGATCCACTCAAGTAAATGGGTTTAAATTGCCACTTCTTACATCGTGATATGGTCTGTTTGAACTGTTCTATTTACTTATTTAATATGAACATCTTTCTATTCTTGGTACGTTTGTAAGCTGAAGTCAGTTTAAGGGTTGTGCCACTCGTCTGGTGGAGTATCTCAATACACCTTGGCAACTTTTGACCCAATTAACTTCTTTGACTCATTTTTAAATTTATTAATCCTCCTTGAGAAATCAATGTTTTAAAAAACCAAATCAACCCATTAGATTTGCCATAACCTGAATGATTTTGGATATAGGTGACAATTATTTTTTTTTTATTTCAGAGTCCTTTTTCCCTTTTCCAGAGTGAAACCTGGGTTCGAAACAACAAAAGAATTAGGAAGCTTTTATTGGATTACTAGAAGAATTTTGAGGCTACTGGAACAGGTAGCTATGTGAACCATTTGGTTGCTGCAAGTCTGTGGAAACAAGGTCGCGCGGGTCTGCAGGAAGGTTATGGTGTCGATAATCTCTGCAACAAGGCCGGGTCTAAAGGTAGCTATGTGACCCATTTGATGTTTATCTATGTGACCCATTTAATTGACTAACCCATCTTTTTGCAGAATTACCTTCTTACCAGGTTAAAATATGAACAATAAAATCAATGCGCTAGGTAATTCTATCATACATTTCTTCATAATCAATATATATATGTAGAAGTAAATGATATACAGATAGGTACTTCTTACTTTCATCCCTTCATAGACGATATACAGATAGGTACTTTTTTAACCTTTCAAATTCATATTGAAATTGGTTCGCCTGTGATCATGTGTCAACATATATACAAGTTCCTGATGCATGCTCTACATAAACGACATACTGCTATATAATTCCTTACAGATGATAAACGTATTCCAATGCTAAATCTATTCGAAGTGGTGGGCACTTCATTCTATATGTAAAGTTTTTTTTATTGTTTCATTTAATTAATCATCCGACACCTGATAGTCATCTAGGAGTTTTATGTTTTCATGAATTTTTACAGTCACATGAAAGAACTAATTTTGTTAGGATCGAATGTGATCTTTTTTGCTGATACAAACTATGTTGTTGATGCTCTTTTGAATATGGTAGTTTTATGTTTTCAACCCAATTCTATCATATCATAATTTGATTCTAATGATGAAATGTATCAAATAGGAGGTTGAAAGCTGCCGAAACTGTATTTATATTGTAATGACACTTCTAAATCCATCATGTGGTTTTTTTAAGTTGCTTAGTTTAATCATATCTAGCATATTAACCCTTTTCAGTTTTATTAAAAATGGCAAAAATACCCGTTTGCCCACCCTACGTGACCCAATTTGATCCCTACCCAACTCAATTATTTTATTCAATTAATCTCCAACAGATGTTCCTTATATGAAATTGTTTTTCAACATGTCAGGAACACAGAAGTTTTCTGGCTGAGAAAGGCCTGTTGTTCCAAGCAATGTTGAAGATTTTGTGGTTGATCTAGAAGAGAACGCAGCGATTGGCATATTGGTAGCATATGATTATGAACTTATTGGTGTGTGGGAGTTGCAGATCCTCTAAAGAGAGAAGCACCTATTGTTTTTAAGGGCCTTTTCAAAATCGCAGTGCAGTTCATCATGTTTACCGGAGACAATTGGCGTACTGCTACAGCGGTTGCAAAAGAGGTTTGTATGCTCATTTTAATCGGACTTCGGTGTAATAATGACTAGCGAGTATCTTTAACCGTGATTGTCAATTTTTGGAGATAAACACAATATAGGTCACTTGAGTTGATGCGGAAAAGGATAATTATGTGTTCTTAATCAAAATGTTTACATGATGCTTAAACAAATTATCATGGTTGGATATTTTGTTATTGGTAGTGTAGTTCGTTTTTCTTCCTGACTTTCTTTTGAAACTATCTTTGTTTGAATTGGAAAGTCAATGACCATCTCTAATCATGTCCGCAATCTGGAAAAAACTAGAACACATGCATGTTCCCCTAATAAAAATTTTTTTGGTTATGTTACATGCTTATTTCTATCTACCATCTACCAATGGTATAATGGGAAGGCACAAAATACTGTGGATTGTCTCAAAAATTACATGTATGTACAGTTTGAGACTGTTCACTCTTTTCATCACCATCCTGATGTTGACTACTTCCTCAATTCACCATCCCTGCACTTCAGTACTCCACTATCTTGCTCTTTCCTACTCATTTGATAAAATTAGAATGACACATGACTACAACAAATTAATCCAATAGGCTTCCAAGCAGTTGCATAAATGCATATACCATAAGTGGATGGTTTAAAAGGCTTGTAGTGAACTTGCATTTTTTTGACAACCACTATTTGTGTAAAAGAAGAGAATTGGATTACGTGCCAACAACACAAGTGAGATTTTGAGCTGTATGATTTAAGGTGCCATGAACTTTTAGAGCATAAGTAACAAAAGTTAGGAAATTGTTAAGCTCTAGATTCCTGAAATATTAAGTTTACATTTTGTGAGAGATGATTTCAATAGTGAATTATATATACACCAACTATTACATGGAAATCTAAGGACGAACACTCAAGTCATGTATATTAGTAGTCACCACTTAAACGGTTTTGTGGCAAGATTTAATTGATGTTGTATACAAAGATTTCTTTCACCACTATTTCAAACTTTTATGTAAGATATTGATGTCAATATGCTTGTATTTTGCTGTGTCAGACTTCAACTGTGTGTATGTTATAAGTGGACCACACTTCTTTTACTTCTTTTACATTTAGGGATGAGATCAAAATCACGTTTTCATGTTAGCCGTGCATATGTAATATACGACTACACTATATGACTTTACTCAATACATACATAAATTCGATTGTAGAATTCTTTTTGTGCACAAGCTTGCGAATTTGCGGATCCTAAGCTAAATCAAACTACAATCAAATTTACAATAAGAATGACCAAACTATGACAACGGAATCAAATTTATATCAATGTAATTCTCATACATTTTTTCAAATAAATAGCATAAATATGTAACATCTATCGATTAGTTTACTATACTTAACATCTACAATATGTAGGGTACTATTATCACAAAAAAATACATATATGTTTACTCTCTTTTCATCATACGCCGTAAATTCAAGACATGGTAAAAATAAAAATATAATATAAATTTTGTCTTAAAATCATGAAGTAGCCCGCGAATTCGTGGGTTATGATCTAGTTGTTTAACATTAGTATTTGCATAATCCAGAATAATAGACACATATATGGGGAAATGATACGTACTATTAACAGTACCAAACTTCAGTACTGTTAAGGCTATTTATGTAATTTCATACCCTTTTACTTCACCTGTTAGGTCACTACATTTTCAGCTTTTTTGCAAGTAAGGATTACAATACTCCATAACTACTCATCCCCATTCCCCTCCCCATCCATTTTCTATTTTCCCTCTACTGCACTTTGCCCAATTTCTTTTGATTTCACACTTAGAATGTCGTTCTTTTTTTCTTTCTTTATCTTAAATCAAAATTTGAAGTGTGTCTAATTTCATATTTTAAGTATGTCCATTGAAAATTAACATACGATTTAGTTTGTAATGATTTTGAATGACCCAAAAAACAAACGAATTCAAATTCATAAAACTCGCAAAAGATCAATCGGATTGTTACAAGATGCCAAAATCATTTTCTCTTTTATAAGTAGGGAATGTTGACTGATTGTGTATTTCAATAACAATGAGGGTAATGAGGGAATCTTTGACTGATATGTCATCACCATTTATTACTTTATGGATTATATAATTATTATATTGATGTGTATTCCAAGAATAACGAGGGAATCGATGTGTCATCATCCTTTATTATTCTATGGATTATAATTATTATACATGATATAATTAATAATTATAATTATAATTATAAAAAATAAAAAAATTCACTAAATACTAATACTATATACTATTATTAACTCCGGTCCGACCATCTGGCCCAACCGGTCTGACTGATCCGACCAGAAATTAACACTTTTCCGGGTCTACTAAAAACCCGGGTTTTAAAACACTGCATTTAAAAGGAAAATCACAAATGGAATGCTTTGAGAGGTTGAGGGTGCGTTTGGTTGTGGAAAATTTTCCACAATTTTCCATCTCTAATTTTCTAAGAGTTTTCATTTTCTAGAAAAGTGATGAAAATTTAGAAAATGTGTTCAAATGTAGTTGTATTTTCTATTTTGGAAAACTAGTTAAGGTTAGAAGGGTTTGGAAAATTTTAGAAAAGTGGAAGTGGTGTTATAAAGGAAAAAAGTGGAAAATTTTAGAAAAGTGGGGGTGGTGGTTTTCCAACTTCCCCTTGTAACATGGAAAACTGAGGGTGTGTTTAGATGTAGGAAAACAGAGGAGTTTTTCAGAAAATTTTTATAAGAAAAGTGGAAAAGTAGAAAATGCGTTCAAAATGGGGTTTTTCTAGAAAAGTTTTCATAGAAAATAGAAAACTCAGTTTTCCATGTTACAAGGGGAAGTTGGAAAACCACCACCCCCACTTTTCTAAAATTTTCCACTTTTTTCCTTTATAACACCACCTCCACTTTTCTAAAATTTTCCAAACCCTTCTAACCTTAACTAGTTTTCCAAAATAGAAAATACAACTACATTTGAACACATTTTCTAAATTTTCATCACTTTTCTAGAAAATGAAAACTCTTCTCGTTTCTTAGAAAATTAGAGATGGAAAATTGTGGAAAATTACTCACAACCAAACGCACCCTGAGTTTTCTATTTTCTATGAAAACTTTTCTAGAAAAACCCCATTTTGAACGCATTTTCTACTTTTTCACTTTTCTTAGAAAAATTTTCTGGAAAACTCCTCTGTTTTCCTACATCTAAAGACACCCTGAGATTCTAACAAGAGAAAAGTATGAAGAAAACAATTAATTGATGGAATAATGGTGGTGTAAAATACACATTGTATGATAATTTGGAAAGAGAAAATTGAAAAAAAAATGCAGGGTGAACAAAGGGATTTTTACGGTGATAGTCGGTCAACGATATGTGTTACCCTTAGTAGTCTTTGTCAGCAAACATTTTACGTTTCTAGTCATACCTTTCGCCAAAAATGAATTAGTCGTAGGCGAACCCGGCGAAGCCTCTGTAAACACGACACGTATCTAATAAATGTCGCCTAAATTCTTATTCACCTAGGCGAACCCGACGAACATTTTTTAATTCTTGGGATCTATGTGTTTATATGGATATAGCCGTCCCACGAGAGTTTCATGATCAAGAAGAAGCTTTAATTATTTTGAAGATATTATGTTTATCATAGGTGAAGGGTAAAACAATAAAAAACATATATAGCAATCTTTCTTACAATACATCAATTAACTTCGTCGGATTCGCTTAGACGTTTAACACATTTAGGCGATCTTTTAGCTTAAATCAGGAATAGACGAAGTAATGGTTGACCAGCAAATTAACGGTTGACCGACGAAGTATATTGCCACGTGTCATTAAATCATTGGATGCACCGAATTCGCCTATCCTATTTTCTTTTTAGGCGAAACTTATGACTAGTTTTGTAAAAAAATTCTGACACCGACTACTACATGTTAAAGCATTGTTTGACTGACCATTGAGGTACTTAACTCGTGAACAAAAGGGAATGAGAAGAGGCGAGAGTTAAAGTGTTTTGAACTTTTGATTTTTGACCTTTGGTGGAGATAAAAATAGTTGCAAAATTACATAAATAGCCTCAACATTACCAAAGTTGGGTACTGTTGACAGTACGTATAATTTCCCCCACATATATATACCGAACATAATATATTAAGTTAATTGCATGGTTCGTTTTCGTGAATCGTATTCATATACTTTATTTTTTCACCGACTGTCCTAAAAGACAAAAATTGTTGCGCGTTTGATATCTTGTCCAACTGAAACGACGAAAGTAGACACGAGGACGAAAATTAAGAGGTAAGGGTACTTATTTATTTTAGTTGGACAAGGGACTAAACGCACAATAACTTTCGTATTTTTTGATGATAATGCAAAAGGTAATGTATAAGGACTGACGGTGCAATTGTGCTTAAATCACATGGAACGATGTAATGCAATCTTGATAAAATATTTTCCCCTGAATTTGCAATCTTGATAAAATATTTTGCTCAAAAAAAAAAAAAAAAAATATATAATATCAATATCATCAATATACCCATCTTCTTAATCCAAACAAAATTCATTGTATGACAAACCCTATAATTCTGAAGCTTCCACATTTTTAACAATTGCCTTCCAAATTGAACACTACAATACAATCATCAATGGCTTACTAACAACAGGTAAGCAATCTAAATCTTCTTTACAATTTCCCCTTTAGTATTTTGTTTTATTTTTATTATTGTTCACGCATTTTCACCGTATATCTTTAATTCAAAACTTAAATTAAGTATACCCAGCTATCTATATTTATTACATTTTGTTAATTCGATTCATTTTGGGGCTTTTATGCATGAATGAGTTTGCTTTATTGTACTTGAGCTATTGTAGATCTATATTGTATATTTTCTTGGTTTTCTGTTTGTATATATACATCCACTTTTAATTAAATTAATTTTATTTTGCCTTCTGCCGTTGTATGTGTCTAATCTAAAGTTTCATTTGCTAAGTTGTGGTGGTTAGCTAAAATGTTTTTCAAGTTTTACCAGAATAGATGATCATATAACATGTTGTATATTTGGAATTATAAATGCAAGAGATAAACATCAATGCTTTACTTTTGACATTAAAATTGTTGTAGTTTGTTTAGAACGTACATAAAGTTGCTATCTTTGTTGAAATTAACATCATTACCACACCCGTATTGTCATTGTTCTGTATTATGTAAGATCATTGATTTAATTTAACAACTTATCGAGCTTTTTGTATCTTCGTATAGGCTTTGAACAATGACCAACACCTGCATTGCTAGTCTGCAAGTTCACCTCTTTAAAAGAAAGAAGTTTCAAGTTCACTTTTTTAGACCAGTGCATAATGCTGCTCCATTGACGTCACTTGTTTACCGGTCTCGGCCATTGACGTTGACTTTGGATAATCAACTCTCTCCGTCAGATACCCCTGCTCAACGCTCCGAAGATTGGTTTGCACTTAGAAGAGACAAGTTGACTACTAGCACATTTAGTACCGCTCTTGGCTTCTGGAAAGGAAGACGTAGGTATGAACTTTGGCAAGAAAAAGTGTTTCCGTTAGATCCAGAATCCGTGATTGCACCGGCTGCAATGCAGGCCATGGAATGGGGTGTGAATAATGAAGCAAAAGCCATCGAGAATTACAAAAGGATTACGGGTCGTGAAGTTAGTTCACTGGGGTTTGCCACACATTCAGACGACAAATTTGATTGGATTGGTGCATCTCCAGATGGGCTTCTCGGGTCCATCCCTAATTTAGGGATTCTTGAAGTAAAGTGTCCATATAACAAAGGGAAGCCTGAATTAGCTTTACCTTGGACCAATATGCCCTATTATTATATGCCTCAAGTTCAGGGCCAAATGGAAGTTATGGATAGAGATTGGGTTGATTTATATTGTTGGACGTTAAACGGGAGCACGATATTTCGTGTTTGTAGAGATCGGGAATATTGGATGTTGATTCATGGGATTTTACGGGAATTTTGGTGGGAAAATGTGGTCCCCGCTAGAGAAGCGTTGGCGATGGGAAGCGAGGAGGAGGCTAGAAAATATGAACCGACATCAATGCATAAGCAAACGGGATTAACGATCCGGAAGAGCATGGAATTGGCAAGCGGGTCAAAACTTCTATGTCGAGATATTGCAGGACATGTTGAATTCTTCAGGTAACACTATGGCTTTGTATTATTGTTGAGGTGGCTACATGTCCGGGTCAGGCAGGTTGTGTGATGGGTCAAAACAGGGTAAGTTTGAAACTGTATATAACTGTAATATAAAATGATTTAGGTGGCTTTAGGATTAATTATACACTTCTGGCAACTTTCTAACCACTCGAGGACTCAACTTTTTCCGTTGAGGTGGATCTTCTCATACCTGATCCATTTCAAATCCAGCCGGAGGTCTTCGAGCCTTGTTACGAACTAAAGTTCTATACCCATATGATCCATTATGTATAAAAATAACCAGATAGCTCGAACAGACCCAATAATAAGATGATGGGTGAAGATTGCCACCTCTATCACATGGTAATATACATCTGCAGTTGTGTGCATTATTTTGAAATAGTAAGTACTCCGTACTTATTAAGTCAGCTGTTCCTTGATAACTGCTATGTTTGTTAGGTGATTTGTTAAGTATTTAACTACCCTTCAACAAGATGAAATACAGGATATGGACCCAAATGAGTGTTTTCAATCAATTTGTTATAATAATGAGGATTGAGGAAGTAGGTAATTTTTTCTTGGAATTCCTTTTAAGAGGAAATACCACGATATAGTTTTTCATGGGATAGATGGAGCACAACATAACTACATACCATCTTGATGTTTGTTTTACGTAAGAAAAGAAGTTGAATCGTTAAATTTGTAATGATAACGAGCAAATAGGTAATTTCAGCTAAACATTTTACAAATTTTTTTCACAATTTTCTGCTTTTTAAAGTTGGCCCAGTAAGTCCAGGTCAAGATCTTTAAATGTCCATTGTTACCAGATCGAAATCTTTTGTTTTTTATCTATTAATTTTTATATTTTTTAATCTTGTGTTTGTGTTCCCTATACACATGGTGTTCCTAAGATTGAAAAAAGTGCCATGATTTGAGGCCTGGCGTGTATTTAGATATCAAAGTTTGACTTTGACCCATGTTGACCTTATGAATTTGACCAAGGATAAATCAAATCTATTGAACTATAATAGCCTACAATGGGATGGCTGGAGTACATTTAAAACAATTTTAAACCCCAGATTCAGATTATAATCCTAAAAATATCGTGTCATATCATACAATTTTGCCAGGTAAAGGGATTGAAAAGTAACCAAAAGATGGACCTTTTCAACTCAAAGGGAACCTCGTGGGCTGATCAATGGGACCCGGTGCAAGATCTTCCGGCAAATGGAAATGAAGACAAGCCGAAGTACAAGTCTGTGAAGAGCAAAGGGACAATGAAGTCGATTGTCACCCTTGCGTGGATGAAGAATCTTGGAAAGAAATCTAACAAATAATCAAATATTGTTGTAAAGTCAGTTTATTGGTTAATGTAGATTGTAGACATTGTGTAGTGATTCATTGATATATGAAGTTATTACTTATTAGGATGATATCAAATGTCCTCCAATACAACTTGATCCATATTTTGTCTTCAATTTCATCTGAACATGTAAGTTTTATTATGGTACAGTGGTTTAATGGAATTTTGAGAAGGGTGGTGTAATTGGTGCCACTAAACTTGATTTTTAAACCACAAAGTACAACATTTTAGAACACACAACTATGGTTGTGTACAAATTGGTTCACTTTCTTAATACCCTTGGAGTGCTATGATGCAATTGTCACATCCAATACTCAAGTGATCACGTGAAGGCTACCTTGGTCAAGCCATGATAATGTCATCAAAAGTTACGTACTTGTGTACTCCACTAAAATATATTAGGTCATACCTTTTGGGAAGTTTTACATCATTTGAACATTTTTGGGAATACCAAATTCAAGGAACTGTATATCTAGTCTAGCTTTTAAGAAGGTGTCTTGCTATATTTAGTTCCAAATCTTGACAATTTTGAGGTTTCTGGTTCCATACGGATGTTATCTATATCTCCTTTCGGAAATGGATAGCAAGTGACTATTTTAAACATATATGGCGTATTCCAACTTTTTTATCTTTACACCAAACGTTATCATAAATGAACACTTACAGATAATAGTGACAGTGATTCAATATCAGATATTGACTTTTGAGATTTAACCTCTCTAATCAGAAGTAGAGTTTTATTTTCACAAAATGAAAGACAAACATATACATGCAATATAAGGAAGTAAGATGGTACTAAAGTATTATCAATTGAAGAGCTAATAGTTTCATCTAGCCACAAACAATTGAACTGTAACATCTTTTCCATTAGGATATGCTAGTATTTTATAGTAAGCTTGCAGGCACAAAGTATTTGGGGACCTCCCATTTAGACACTCTCAAATCTCGATGACAGCTCTAGAACCTTCTGGAAACGTCCTCTCTCCCAGGAAGCAGTATGAGATCACTTCTCTCTGACTTCCCTTGCTTCCATGATCATGTAGGAAACTGGTAAGAGTAGTAGTAGCATGCATCATGATCAAGATCCTGTGACACTTGACAACAAATGATCAAGATCCTGCAACACTTAACAAGCGTCATAGCAGCATCAGCAATTCGGGATGATCATATGAAACGTTCAAACAAGCATAGTAATAGCAGCAGCAGCATGTGAAACGCCAAACAAGCGTAGCAGTAGCAGCATGATCATGTGGGACACTTGGTACGTGCAGTGGCAGCATCATGATCGTATAGAACACTTAACATGTGCTGCGACTATGAACATGCACGTTAAGTGTGAGAGCAACTACGACCCGTGACCTACCCATGCCCTCACCTTAGCAATCGTCCCTTTCTTCTGTTTACATGTCCTTTATATTCCCTCTTTCCTTTCCTTCTTTTCTTTTCTTTTTATTTTTATTTTCTTCTCTCAAAACATAAGGGGCTTCTATAACAAACAAACCACTGAACAGTTAGCCACAAACCTTACTCGCCTCCAACTCTCAGATTATATAAACCATGCTATAAAGCAGGAAAGTTACCACCTAGCCATGAAGACAGCTGGTGTCACTCGGGTCCCTGCAAGTACCAACTGGGACTTCGTGTGGCTCTTGACACTTCGGCAACTGTTTCAAACATTCTGAACAAAGATACTCCAACGAGAACATTTCTTCATACTCACTATTATGTACACACCGCCCACATTTAGCACACCGAGGTATGCAGATTATACAGGCCCTACATTGATCTTTTGGTTGGCAACCATCAGCTGGACAGTCATAAACAAGCCTCAAATTCTGACATCTAGGGCATACTTCAACATCTATAGCCCGGTCATCATCATCAGATAGCAAATACGAGTTCGCCCGATGATAATAATGCGGAGTGTTATCACTTTTCTCAATGCCCAACAAGTTCTTCAACATTTCAAAATGATCAAGTGTTATGCCGTAGAACCCACCAGTTCTTATATACTTAATACCAGCAGTTTCTGTACTTAAAGTAAAAGCCTTCAGGTTATTCAAAATACCATCAATACTGAGCCTTGTACATCCAGGAATGAACAACTGCATTATAAATTGAAATAATAAAACTCAGTTTGCAAACAGTATTTAATAAATATATGACAAATATAAACGAAACTAAAATAAATACTCGAACAATTCTTTACCTTGGTCAATTTTGGATTAGTTTCGAGTACACGTCTCAGACCATCATCTGTAATCTTGGGGCATTTTATTAAGATCAAACACTGGAGATTACCTTCAGCCCGGTTAGTTAACTGAACAAGAACATCATCAGTAATCCTCTCGTTCAATGGGTGCTTGATAAGAAGATTCCTCCATAATAGAGAATCGTTTCGAATAGTATAACACAAAGATTTACAAACACGCTCCACCACAAGTAGATCTTTAAATCCTAAATAACTAAGAGCAAGAACAAAAGCCTGATGAGGCTCTCCTCCAATTACATCTGGACAAGTAACAAAACCATTTACAGATTCATCAGGTTTAATAGCAACCACACTTCCACTACCACTTCCACTTCCACAAATAATACCCTTATTATTGTAGTAATCCTGACACATTAAATTCGTAGGATAAGATTGAAACCTCATAGCACTATTCCAAAAGAAATTAAAACCAGCAAATAACCCATAATCTTCTTTCTTGCTCCTCATATAATCACCATAATCCAATTCTATATCACTATAATCTAATTCTAAATCACCAAGCCACCCTGTAAAGGCTGTCAATGTTGTACTAATATCAATATCCATTCCAAACGGATCAGATGGCAACATATCGATAACGTCTTTCGATACAGATTCAGGAGATCCACCCTTATCATAACTCTCACCCCCTTTCTCAATTCTCAACTGTGATACCAAATTGTCTTCCGATGTATGAGCAGGAAAAATCGGACGTTGAGAAAGATTCAATGCCATTTTTTCCTATAACCCTAAATTCAACACTAACGGAAAAAAGAAAGATTTTTTTTTACTACTTTTAATTTTTTGATTTTTTTGAATTTTTTTTATTAGTATTATCACCTAAAACCTAAAAATAACGGAAGTGGGAAGGAAAAAAAACGCTTTCAACAAGAAAACCCTCAATTCTGGGGGCAAACTAAAAAACGCGCCAAAAATTTCACCGAGTTTCTTGTATCAGCTATTATACAAAATTATATACCGCGTGAAATTATATCAATAATTCAATATTCAACAAAATACATACAAATCATAAAGAATCAACGAACGTTCAAACTAAACCCTAATTACACCAAACAAGAACACGCGGATTCAATCAGAATCAAAATGAATTGAACAAATTAACAAGAGAAAGAATTAAAAAAACCCTAATTTCCGGCGAGAACGATTAATCGATTAATCGACCTGATTAATCGATTGATTAACTACGGCGAAACGCGACGAACAATTAAAAAAAACCCTAATTTCCGGCGAGAACGAAATTAACCTAATCGACGTGAACGCGAATCAATATACGACGAATGCAGATGATGAAGATAGCGTAATCGAATCAATCGAGCAAAAATTGGATACGAATTGAAGGGATTTTTAGAGAGAGAAAGTGAATATGAATTGGGGGATTTTTAGAGAGAGAAAAAAAAGTGGGAATTAAGAAAATAAAAAGGAGATATGAAGGGGTAATTTGTACTATATGTGAAGGAGAGTAGTATTACTATTGTGACTAGGAAAAGTGGAAACCGACACGTGTCCGGTTGTTAGGGTTTTACTTGTTTTAGGTGTAATATGTGGCGGGAGATTAAATCCATCTGTTTTTGCGCGCCACCGTTTGTCATCTACAGTACAATTTTACATTTTTACCGGTTACTCGTAAACTAGTAATCACTGCTTCTCAAAATTATATTTCATGTTTCCTTTTACGAATGTTTCAAATTAATTGTTTATTTTTAAAAATAGATCGTGAAGTCTGGTCACGATTACCATATTACCCTTGACTGAAATTATTATTACGCACTCAAAAATTGTAATTAATTGATTAGGGATAAAACTGTCATTCTGCAAAAAGTAAGAAAAAGAAGGCAGTATTAATAATTATATTTTTATTAAACCGCATGTTTTTGTCAGGTGACAATAGTTTCGAGACTGAGGAAGAACTTTATAGCTATTTTAATTTAATTTATTATATTTCATTTTTGATGTATAAGGTCCAGGTCAAAATTGACTTCCAGATTTACAACATTACATTTTATGTGTACATAGTCTTACGTATATGTAATGAATCTGCAACGTTGATTACATCAAGTCATTTGTCGCTCCATTGTCTTAATTAACTCTTAAAGTACATGTGCCTCTTAGATTCGTGTCCTATTTATATACTCCGTAAAAAATAAACAAATAATTAATGTTAATGGTCAAATAACTTGTGCTTCTATTATGTGTATAGGACCTAATTTTTCTCTACACCACTCGTTCCTTGTGAAAATTTCCATTTTCAATTTCAACATATAATTATATTCATACATTTGAATTATTAATGTGTAAATGTAAAATACATACATAGATTAAAACTTGATAATAATAAAATATAAACTCGATAAGTATTTTAAAGTTGTGAAGTGGATTGTTTGAGATTATATGCAAGTGTTGGAAGGCCTAGGTGCCTTTAATCGTATTTATCTAATCGTATTTATCTCTTTGGTTAAGTAATGTTAAATAATGGTGTATTTCAATTTCAATTACTAATATATACTCCGTATTATGTTTTATGAGAATTGACATGACAACTATAACACCCCTCATTTTAGCAACATTTAAATACAATATATCGGAAGCGTTAGTCCTAGTTTCAACATTTATGAGTTACATCATTTCATATACTTATAAAATCAAACTAATTTAAAACATCTTTGGCAACATGGGTGTTATTTCAAAACCAAAAGATAAAAATGATTTATATAAATCAATATCAGAGTAACACCAAATCATCAAACATTCCTTCCAGTCCAACTTCTTGCCCACCCGATAAATTATATAACATGCAAGAAGTATTAATGTGGGGGATTAGCATAACGCTAAGTGAGGGAATAATTAATCAACAGTTCAACTTAGTATAACAACTCTGTTTACCAACAAGCATTGTAGACGCAAAATACCTATGACAACCATTCAACCACTTTACTGGTCAATTGTTCAACAATTTCAACTTATCGATAATATAGCAGTTCAACAATACCACAACTGAATAACGAGGATCGGTGGCTCTGGGAAATACCATAATACCCGGGTGGCTCCCCAAGAACACTTATCCAACCATATCCGTATGGCCATAACGGACGAGACCGATAGCTAGTTGTTATCATCAACCAACACAGGAGATGTGTTAACTCACGAATAACCGACTAGCCCAACCAACCGTTCAACAACTTGTTGACCTCATTAACAACTGATGCCCGAAGGCCAATAATAACAATTAACAACAAGAGGTCAACTTTCCTCAGTGATCACATATTTATCAAGTCATCAGGTCACACATTTGACTAAGCAACCTAACAACAGTATTATTACTAACAACAGTAATCATCATGGCGAATAAAACAGTAATAATACGTTACTCGTTGTAACCAAACTCGTTACAACTAAATTAGACTGAGGATTAAAGATCCACTCACCGACTACCTCAGGCATCCACTCAGTAGTCTAATATCACTGAGCCTTCTTCACATTTGAGAATAAAATGGAATAACATGTTAGTTACTTGTCTCAAAATCTGTATAACATCAATCCAATGGATTTACACCACCAATTCCAATTATCAATACCAAATTCATACTTCTTGAATTATCACCTAATCATGATTTGATATCATGATAACCACTTTTCAACTACACATCAACCAAGTTATTACTTATAGTAATTTCATATAATTCATTTCAAGAGTATGAATAATCACTTTTAACATCCTTTATGCCAAATTTATGAATATCCACTTTAAACATCAATATTCACAATCACTTATCACATTTATGATCATGAAGATCACAACATCATTTTAATCTACTTTAGTTATCATAATTCAACATGATAAGACCATTAACAAGGTCATTTACATCAATTATTAAGAATTTCTCAAAACCCACATACTAGGTCTAATGAATTCTTAAACAACCATGTTTAACTTTCATTCTTTCATGATTACTTAAGTGTTCTTAATCACAAATAATATCAATTTCATCATATAACCCATCAACTCATCATAATCATCAATTTCTCAAGAACACCTAATCAATTATGCAACCTTTAGCTTAATTAATGTTAACCATCATCATAATTAAGCTTAAGTAACATCAATTTAACAATATCAAGCTTCAATTTCGGATTAAACTCTCTAATTAACTCAAAATCCCAAAAACCCCAAATTCTAGGTTTTAGAAATTGAAGAACACAAGATCATACCTTGATTATGATGATTAAGGAAGCTTGAATCCATGTTTAGAAGTTCCAATTTGATGTTTTAAACCAACTTTGTGAATTAATCTAGGGTTTAAATGTTTCTGTACGTACGTACGTAAATATAGATATATTTGAAACAAAACCGACTCAAAATATGAGTCTATCATATAATTGGTTAATTTTCATTCCCCGTACTTATCATTGTCTGGAACTTAAAAACAATTTGCGGGGAAACATTATTTTATTTTACCGTCAACTGAGTTATTTTAAAACAATCAATAATTTATTAGTCACGATAAATTATTCGACTCTTTTCTCCATTTAATTCCAAATAATACAACAGAACTATCTTCTGACACATTAAATAATAGTTCACTATCAGAAAATATTAAAATACTACTAGACCCGAAGACTGAGTGTTACAAATCTCTCCCCCTTAAAGAGATTTCGTCCTCGAAATCTAATCACACTTAATCACTCTAGTGAAATAGAATCACACATATCATTTCACTAATACTATATATATCTCATACCCCAACCTCTAGCCACATACTTATTCATTACTAATGTACACAAGATGTGGTTATAATTCAATTCACTTATGCACATCATCATTATGCATATTTTTAATTATCTCAACATCAACTGTACTTTCATATATTTAATCACTTTAAACACAAAATGTGTATGCATCTAATCAACTTACACACCACCAGTGTGTATTTCAACTGAATTCACCGAAACACATAAATTGTGCTTTGTACTCTACTTAATTTGCTAACACAAGATGCATTATTCATCAAAATATAGCATCTTTAACTATATAATCACAATTACACACATCAAACGTTACTCCCATGAGCAACTTACAAATACCGATACACGTTTTCAATTCTTTCCACATTCACATATCCAAATGTAAATGTTTCTATCCTTTCCCCCCTACACAAATACTGTGCGTATATCCTGTCTCTAATATGTTAATCGACCTCTTACATGACCATTCACACTTAGTCATGTAAACAATTTAAAACACATAATCACTGGTAATAAATGTAGCACATATTCATGTGAACATTCCAACTTTACTACAATCACAACTAGTGGTAATGAATACCACAACACACATTGGTCATAACAATTTTAACTCAATTCACAACTAGCAATTTAGCTAATCACCAGGTATTTCTTTAGCTAACTACTTACTAGATTATCTCTACTTTTGCAACTAGTCAACTTCTACTTTACAACTTGTACTTATAAACACAACTAGATTATATGAAACTCTTTGTTTTAAGGGAAACAACATCATATAACCATCAACAGGTATGAATAATCTGTAAGCAATATGTAGATGTCAAATTTTATGGTAAAACCATTATCACATGATCAATTAGCATCCCATCATATCAACTTGGATGCTAAATCAACACCTGTTAATACCATGCGCCATCAACAAAGGTATTTCAACAACACAATGTGTCATCATAATTCACATATTCAACAATATCATCACATTATAATTCACAATCAAATGACCTCTATTTTGCTTAAATCATCTTTTAATTATTACTAGTTGCAAGTCATCACACATATACATCTCTTATACCATAGGTACCACAGTAACAACAAATTTGTGGTTTACTACTCTTTCATTTCAGTCAATCATTGACTATTTCTCAATTACAGGTCAACATATCTTACCTGTTATTTCAAAACCACTTAATTTTATCTGGTACCTAGTAACTTCAACAACTCCATGTGAAATGGCATAATATAAATACGTTGGCCAGACGTCATCATATTATGTCAGTCACACTTCATTCTCAAGCCACTTCATACCATTCATCTCCAAAGTTATTACTTTTTACTTTTACATATATCACAACAATGATATCAATCATTTGCATAATTTTAACAACCCATAGTAGCAGATATATCACCAAATATTAACTTGCTACAATTTTCAACTCATCACTTTAAATGAACAATTAATCACATAATCAGGTAAATATAACTCTTTTCACTATTTCATTAACACTGATGTAATATCCAACACAATTACATCAATCAACACTTTATTACCTGATTCAATTTAATTCACTGGTATAACAATTAATACTTATAGTACATTTAGTACTAAACACTTTGTCACTACTATGTGTATTATTCAACACATATTCATCAATCTAGATAACTTTAGTTGAATTACAATTGAGTATTCTATGTTCAATTAATTCACATATATGATCCACATAATCCCATAATCAATGTTTACTAACCCAGGTTAGCAACAATCAACAATAAAATTTACTGGTATATTGTGCAGTTAAATAAACCGCTAGAAATAACTCATACCCATTAACATATGTGGACCACTTAAAACAGGTTTTTAACATTGCACATATACATAGGAATGATCTCTGAGCTAAAAGAAAAAAAAATCTAATACAAAACGTAAGCTAAAAGTCCGAAATAAGGTCCGAAAAACAAGAAAATGCCATTTTCGGGCCCCAAACGACCCCGAATGGCCAAAAACCGCCTAGACTAAGGTACTTAGCTTTGATCATTGGACCATTTTCGAGTGACCGTGTAATTTTCAGCCCAATCCGTGTTTATAGAAAATTTGTCAAATTTTCCGTCGCTAAAAACACTACTAAAGACTTATGCACTTTTGGAATTTGCAAAAATTTGTCAACTTTAGTCTTGCAAACGCGATCCGGGACATAGTGCTGGATCGCGTTCCCTAGCACAAAACGTTTTGTAACCAATTTCAACATACTAACGCGATCCGGATCCAAAGCCTGGATCGCGTTCCTATGCCTTTTTCAGACCTGCAATTTTTAATGCAATTTTTCGAAATTCAAACGCGCGTATCTCTTAAACCGTAAAGAATTAAGGTCTGAAATTTTGCAGGCACCTTCATATAATCAAAATGCAACTTTCCATTTTCACACTTTTTCTAAATTCACGTTTATCGAGAAAACGGACGTACGACTCATTTTTGACCATTTTAGCTCATTTTGGTGACACGTCAAATTTCAAATGGCTTGGTTTCTGACTTCCACCATTTGCCAACATGTTTCAACATACATTTGTGACGTGTAGGCACATTCATCACCCTCATACACTCATTCTACCATGTTTTAACTCTTTGACCCGTTTAAGGGTCCAATTGGACACTTTTACCAATTTCAACCATTTTAACTACATTAACACTTTCAACACACCTTGCTACTATGTTTATGACTTAAAGTCATTTTAACATTCATTATACACAAACCACAACTCTTTTTAACCGTTTTATCACTAAGTGACCCATTTGGGCACTTTAACAACCCATTTGGGTTTCAATCCTCATGATCGCTATTCCATCACCCATTTCACATTACTTTGACTATTCTAAGTCAAACCAAACGGTTTTCACCATTGGTATCATATTATGACTTTACAACACCAAGTTCACACACAATTCATCATATTTGTACCAATTACAACCAATTTTCAACTTTGACTTTTTACAACCTTGTCAACGCATATTAAGGCTCGTTGACCACTTTGACTTTCTTATTTTACCACTAGAAATACTTAGATCATAATTCAACCACAATCATGATCAATGTTAAACACATAAGTATCTAGCCACATTTATCACTTTATAACATAGCAATTATCAAGTTCGACACGACCACATTCAACTTTGACTTTTCCAAGTCAACAACACACATTGCAACAACTAGACACTTTCCCATTTAAACAACCACATGACTCCAAACCTATTATTTGAGATATACCAACATCTCATTAATTTCACTACTTGGAGTCATATCAACTTTGTTTTCCAAGATTTATTACTACACTTAATCCAATTGCTCCCAAAGTCATTATTTCACATGAGCAAATAATTCCACATACTCAATTCAATTACTTCAAATTCACTCAAAATTACCTATTAATATTCCCATCATCATATTAACAAGTAATAATCATCAACAACTCACAACTTGGGATTCATATAAGTCTGACTCGATTTACTTTACTACTACTCATATCATAGCAAAGTAAACAATTTAAGCTTATTTAAATACAACAAGCTTATCGAAAAGTACCTGACACACTTAAGCCCACGAGTATTGAGGAATCATTGAGAATACCCTTAGGTTCCTCATATTCCTCCGTCTCTGCAACCAAAACAATAATCTTGCAACTTGTTATAGGTTAGTACGCATTTCATAACCACTTTCTCATACACTAATCCCACACCCTGAAATGTTTGACTTAACACAACTCTAGATTTGGGATTGAACACCTTACCATGTTCAATTCACCCAAACCTATGCTCTGATACCAACTTATAACACCCCTCATTTTAGCAACATTTAAATACAATATATCGGAAGCGTTAGTCCTAGTTTCAACATTTATGAGTTACATCATTTCATATACTTATAAAATCAAACTAATTTAAAACATCTTTGGCAACATGGGTGTTATTTCAAAACCAAAAGATAAAAATGATTTATATAAATCAATATCAGAGTAACGCCAAATCATCAAACATTCCTTCCAGTTCAACTTCTTGCTCACCCGATAAATTATATAACCTGCAAGAAGTATTAATGTGGGGGATTAGCATAACGCTAAGTGAGGGAATAATTAATCAACAGTTCAACTTAGTATAACAACTCTGTTTACCAACAAGCATTGTAAACGCAATATACCTATGACAACCATTCAACCACTTTACTGGTCAATTGTTCAACAATTTCAACTTATCGATAATATAGCAGTTCAACAATACCACAACTGAATAACGAGGATCGGTGGCTCTGGGAAATACCATAATACCCGGGTGGCTCCCCAAGAACACTTATCCAACCATATCCGTATGGCCATAACGGACGAGACCGATAGCTAGTTGTTATCATCAACCAACACAGGAGATGTGTTAACTCACGAATAACCGACTAGCCCAACCAACCGTTCAACAACATGTTGACCTCATTAACAACTGATGCCCGAAGGCCAATAATAACAATTAACAACAAGAGGTCAACTTTCCTCAGTGATCACATATTTATCAAGTCATCAGGTCACACATTTGACTAAGCAACCTAACAACAGTATTATTACTAACAACAGTAATCATCATGGCGAATAAAACAGTAATAATACGTTACTCGTTGTAACCAAACTCGTTACAACTAAATTAGACTGAGGATTAAAGATCCACTCACCGACTACCTCAGGCATCCACTCAGTAGTCTAATATCACTGAGCCTTCTTCACATCTGAGAATAAAATGGAATAACATGTTAGTTACTTGTCTCAAAATCTGTATAACATCAATCCAATGGATTTACACCACCAATTCCAATTATCAATACCAAATTCATACTTCTTGAATTATCACCTAATCATGATTTGATATCATGATAACCACTTTTCAACTACACATCAACCAAGTTATTACTTATAGTAATTTCATATAATTCATTTCAAGAGTATGAATAATCACTTTTAACATCCTTTATGCCAAATTTATGAATATCCACTTTAAACATCAATATTCACAATCACTTATCACATTTATGATCATGAAGATCACAACATCATTTTAATCTACTTTAGTTATCATAACATGATAAGACCATTAACAAGGTCATTTACATCAATTATTAAGAATTTCTCAAAACCCACATACTAGGTCTAATGAATTCTTAAACAACCATGTTTAACTTTCATTCTTTCATGATTACTTAAGTGTTCTTAATCACAAATAATATCAATTTCATCATATAACCCATCAACTCATCATAATCATCAATTTCTCAAGAACACCTAATCAATTATGCAACCTTTAGCTTAATTAATGTTAACCATCACCATAATTAAGCTTAAGTAACATCAATTTAACAATATCAAGCTTCAATTTCGGATTAAACTCTCTAATTAACTCAAAATCCCAAAAACCCCAAATTCTAGGTTTTAGAAATTGAAGAACACAAGATCATACCTTGATTATGATGATTAAGGAAGCTTGAATCCATGTTTAGAAGTTCCAATTTGATGTTTTAAACCAACTTTGTGAATTAATCTAGGGTTTAAATGTTTCTGTACGTACGTACGTAAATATAGATATATTTGAAACAAAACCGACTCAAAATATGAGTCTATCATATAATTGGTTAATTTTCATTCCCCGTACTTATCATTGTCTGGAACTTAAAAACCATTTGCGGGGAAACATTATTTTATTTTACCGTCAACTGAGTTAATTTAAAACAATCAATAATTTATTAGTCACAATAAATTATTCGACTCTTTTCTCCATTTAATTCCAAATAATACAACAGAACTATCTTCTGACACATTAAATAATAGTTCACTATCAGAAAATATTAAAATACTACTAGACCCGAAGACTGGGTGTTACAACAACTCTTATTGTAAATAAAAGAAATATATTGTATTTATTGAAACTAAAGTTTCCTTATTTATTCAAAATTATAATTATAATTAATACACTAACGATTTATATTCGATTCAATGTAACTTTCTTTTAATTTGTGATCTGTTAATTAAAATTTTTCATTATGAAGGGAACTTTAGATTCAATTATTGCATTATATTTCTCTTATGGGAGGTGATTTTTACAAGTAACTTTTTAATGTTACAAGGACTTATAGGGATATAGCTGTATCATTATGATTTCCCATGTTTTATATGCAAAATTATCACACTTTATTGCTTACACTAAATGGAGGATGTAAAATGATTACATGGAATTTGTTATCTCATCCGATTGATTGATTTTCATTTCATAAATAAATAGAAACCCACTTTATCGTTTATTGACTTCGAGAATTACAGTAGTACATATTTTATTGGAAAATGATTGAGAAGACCTAAATTTGTGAGACTAAATATTATGAGTGCGGTTCTTGGGCTCAGAGCCTTTAATGTACGCAGAGTACGCACTCATCCTAAGCGTCCATTTCATTGTATTCATTAAAATTTTGTGCGCAGTAATAAAAGAGAAAAGCATGGGTAATTCACCGGGTTACATAAAACATAAATTAACTATCGTTAACGCATTTGAATCACAATTACAGTTCATCTAAACCCCAACACTCTCAAAAACACTAAAATTTCACTATTTTGATTCGTTTTCCAGCATTAGAAAATATAATATTAAATGATACACAATGAACATATTAAAAGTTGTAAGAGCAGGAAGGAGAGGAAGAAGATGATACACAATGAACATATGTAATTATTAAATGATACACAATGAACATATTAAAATTTGTATGATTCATATGATACACAATACACATATTATAAGTGATACACAATGCACATATTATAAGTGATACACAATGAACACGTTTCAAAATAGTGCGTACTGTGCGTACGTTAACAACCTGCGTACAATAACTTTTACCTAATGACCTAAAGATGTGATTGGTAGGTTTGAAATATTGATTGGATGAGATTAGGAGAGAGAAACAATTCAACTAATCAGAAAATTAGGCCTACTTTTAGGTCTGTATAATTAAGGCTCTTTAACATTACTCTATTTTATTTACTACTACTGTTTGGGATAGGATATATGAATATATGATAACTACACAATTATATAACTTAAACTTTAGATAATAAAGATAATATAACGTTTTAGGATATTAAAGTCATCTTAATACGGGTATATTTTTCTTTTTCTTTTTTTAATTTAATATTAAATTAATGGGGAAATATTCATTTTTAATTTTTAATAATAATAAAACAAAAGTTTATCTACTGTATTTTTTTTGTCACGACATAAGTTATTATCTACTTCGGTAGTCAAACGTTTATCTACTGCATTCGGATAAGCATTACGAAACCATATTATTTCTTCATGTTAGTATCATTTTTTACTTTTTACTTTGAATGTGATTTCCCTTTAATTTTTAGCTCAACAGCCCAGACGCACTAAGTTTTAGTGTTTTACTCTAGATCTTGCTCAGAGATTAATGAGCTGAGGTGAATAGATGACTTATTCGGTCAGTTTTAGGATGTGTTTCTTTAGGACTTAAAAAATCAAGGTGACTGACTAGTTGGATTATTCGTTAGTTCCAAATATCTATGTTTTCCCCATATAGCTTTTCTTTTCCCAACTTTTCCCACTATTACCCTTCCCCTTCTTCTTTTTTGTTTCATCTTCTACAATATATCCTCCTCAAAATCTATTCAACCATGACAGTGTTACTCCGTCAACATCCGTACGACAGTACACCATCGAACGCCGGCTCTTTCAACATCCCTCCTCCGCCAGCAGATCGGGCAACCTTTCTCAACGTTTTTTTCCTTCTTTGCCACCGATCGTAAGCTACAACGAGATGCGTGTGTGGAAAGAAATATGAAATACCCATCTTAAATTCCTTTTTGTTTTTATGGTGATTGGTTTTGCAAGCAACCATGGTCATTGGCATAATCGATTTATTTCAGCTGGATAAATTGAATTTAGGGTTTATATATTTTAACAAAGTTATTATATCATTGAAATCAAGATAAAAAAAATATTGAAAGGAAGAAACAACGGAATTACTTCACATCGTTAACGGGAGTTGCTTTATTTTATTGATCGGTAGAACATGGGGTAAAATAGATGAATATTTCATCACGAATCATGACCACCAGTTTTCATAATTTCCTTTTTAATCATTTTGAGAAATAGAAAATAGAAACACTGAAGTAATATTAAATATAATTGATCAAGTTTATGGTATAAAGGTGGTTATGAAACACAGTTTGATCGGATCATGTATTCACGATGTTTTCCCCATTAATAAAATAGTTGTTATTTTTATTTTTGTAAGTAGACGAGTTATAAAATTAGGTTTGGCATTAAATAAAAGCAAATAAATAAAATATTTAATTTAGGGGTAAAATAGTCATTTTGTTCATTCAGACCGTTTATTCAGATCAAAAAGTAAACAACATTATCCATTCACTGATTACTGCATATAGTCATTCCATACTCATACTGTCATCTACATTCATGATGAACTTAATGGAAAATAAAGTAAACAGCCTAGTGATTAAAGTGTTTAAATGATCGATATCAACACAGAGTGTCTTCCATGGCAATTAGATATATATAGAAAATCATGACAAATTTATGGAAAAGTAATGATCGATATCAACACAGAGTGTCTTCTATTGCTAATTACAGGATTCATCTCTCCACGAAACTCAAGCGGGTTACAAGTGACAAAACTCTTATACTCAAATTTCTCTTTTTCTTTATTGGTCTATACTTGGTTTGAAGAAGTTCCAACATTTCGTAAGAGAGCTATGTGTTGTCTCTCAAACTCATTAAACCTCTCAGTCAGAATATTCTCCATTCTATTAATCCAAGTTAGGGTGAAAGCTTCTAGAGATAGTCCAAGTATCCTGTCACACCCCGCCAAACGGTAATTACAATTACGTAGAGTGGTTTGCGGAAGCTTAGTGACGTGGCGGGGGTGTGAGCAGTAAAACAACCAACAGTTACATACATACTCAGAGCATATGATTATCGCAGAACGAAATAGATTAAGATGCCATTAGTTAAAGTTTTACAAATGATTACCACTTGAGAAGTGATAACAGTAATAGTAGTAGTTAAAATCAGTATTTCATAGAATACATAATATCAAAAGTAGATTTCATAGGTATGACTGCAATAATTGCAGTTATACAGAGGAAATCCAAGTGTCCCAAAAGTAGTGGCATCCTAACAAGTCCAGGGTAGTCCGTCCTGATAATGCATGCAGATCTTACTTACGCTGCTAATTCCCTGAAAAACATAGAGTAAAACGTCAACAAAATTGTTGAGTGAATTCACAAGTTTGTTTGTTATGTAGGAAACACAAGTTAATCATTTAAGAATAACATTTCCAAATAAGTGTTGTTTGTCAAGTAGGAAACACAAGTTATTAACAAATAACATTTCCTAAATCAGTTATCAGTAGGAAACACAAGTTAACCTAAATAAAGATTAACATTTCCAAATCAGTGTAATTAGGAACTCATTTCCTAATCAATAGTTTAGTGGGAATATTTAGACGGTGATCCCTTGAAAGGTGAGCTAAACCTGTCAAGTAAGGTAACCCGATCTAACCCTATAACCAAACCACAACCCTAATCTGTTGTTGTTTGCCATGCTGGACAATTAAGTATAAGCTCCCAAATCAGTAGGAGGGTCGTCACGGCGATAGTACTATCCGTATACTCAGTGGCTAGAGTCACCTAGCTAATGGTTATAGTCTGTAGCCATAAGGTCTTTTATGCACTACATCGTTCAGCCTAGATCTGTACCAAGATTCGTTGTCTAAATTCCCAAAATAGTATGAAAACATTTTATAAATCATAGTTCAAGTAGTTGTGTGAAATACCCTTTCACAAACAGTCACGTATGAAATACCCTTTCATAAACAATCAAGTAAATACATACAGTATTTAAAGCAGTTGTCGCATGCAGTTATACATACGATTTCTATGTTTTCCACCCCGAGTTTTAAAAGCATTAAAACAGTGAAAAGGGGTTTGTGAACTCACTGTGAGTGCTCGGATGTGAATGCTAGCGAGATAAGATAACGAAGCCCAAACGTAGTCAACCTATACACAACAATGTATTAACTATAAGTACTTTGTTTACTTATGTTAATAGTTCATTCGTTTGAAGAAATTATCAGTTTCTTAAGTTTGTGTATTTCGTTGATAATTTTTGTTGGAAATATATAATATTATCCAAGTATTGTTCGTTTGTTGAATTGTCCGAAAGGTGTAAGTATATATACATATACTTATATAGGTGAATACATATATTCTCGTATATATATATTAGTTGAATATATATATATTCTAATATATATATTAGTTGTCGTCGTTGTTAATTATCGCGAATAAAACTTGGTTGTCGTTTACGTTTGTCGTATAGTTTGTACTAGATAATTTAAATCGTTCCATTTTTATACGTCTAGTTGTATATATATACATTGTCCGTTAGTATATATATATTATTCGTTATCGTATTAAGTTTTGTTGTGTTCTACTTGTCCGTATTCAAAATGTCTCAATAATATGTCTGTCTAGTTCTAAGTCCCTTGTCGTAACATTTTGTACCATTATCGTATAATCGATACATAAGTAGTATACCGTTTATTAGTTTGTACATTATTTAAAAATGCAAAAGTCATTAGTGGGGAATCCGCCGTATTCTGGTGAATACGCCGTATTCTGGTCAGAAGTCGGAATACGCCGGATTCGGATGAATCCGCCGTATTCATCCTAGTTTTCATACGGTTTCGTTTTTGTTCGGGAATACGCCGGATTTAAATGAATCCGCCGTATTCGTTTGTGTTCACAGGTATTTCGTGTGAAGGTTTGTGAATACGCCGGATTCATTTGAATCCGCCGTATTTACCCGTGTCTTTTACTCGTTCATCGTTTTAGCCGAAGGTTTGTGTGCGGGTCAAAGGTGGGAATACGCCGTATTTAACTGAATACGCCGTATTCGAAGTTTCATAAATTGGGAATCCGCCGTATTCCCGTGAATACGCCGGATTCATCTGGGTTGTTCAAAGTGTTCGAGTTATAAATGGGGAATACGCCGTATTCGATGGAATACGCCATATTCACCAATGTTTCAGCTGGGGAATCCGCCGTATTAAAATGAATACGCCGGATTCGACTAGTTCTTCAAAATCGTTTATGATTAACAATGGGGAATACGCCGTATTCGAAAGAATACGCCGTATTCCGAGTGTTTACAGCAGCTAGTTCGACTCTGTTACTTCTAAAACATACGAGTTTATATATGTAACCGATTTTTAATATGATCAAACACCTTAATACGTTATACAATCACTTTGTAACATGTTTTAACCAGTTTATAACAACTTTCACATATCTAAATTGTGATTTCAAGTTTTTGGTTCAAAAACCATTTTCAATATTTAAGCTTCAATCTTTCCATTTTTGTTGTTTATATGCATAGATTGTGATGTTTAAACATGTTATATAAGGAAATCAAAGAAATGGAAATCAAAGTTTGAAGGTTTCCTTACAAAGAAAATGTGAAGGTGGTGATGATCGATGATGATGAAGATGATGATTTGGTTGTTGTTCCACTGCTACTTGCTTCTGATCTTGTTTGAGTTCCTCCAAATCAAAGAAAAGAAAGAAAGAACAAAGATAGAAAGAAATTGGTGGTGAAGTGTGTGTGTGTGAATGTCGAATGATCACAGAGAAATGGGAGGGAGTATGGTTTTAAAACAAATCTGTCTCCTGCATTATTGTAGGTTGGTGGGACTTTAGTCCCACTAATTTCGAGTACGGGTATAATTTTAGCAATATAAAAGTAAACTTTTTATATTTTTGTTTTGTAGATGTTCTCCTGGTTCGTAATATGTTTTCAGAATAATGAGGTTTTCATTATTTTTGGTAGTTGTAAATTTTTGTACATTTTACTGCGCGTATTCAATTGAGCGCCAAATTTCAGTCGAGTTTCGAATCCATAATTCGAAGTAATGTTCTAAATACTTGAAAACGTACTAGGAAAATAACGTTTTCCAGATTTTGACCTTTTAGGTACGTTTTAGAATTGTTTCTGTTCGTTATATAATACGTTTTATGTTAAACGTATAATTGAACCATTTTATCTATATGTTATAGATATTTAATTTCTCGTAATTAATAATTGAATTATTAATTATTTCATATAACCAAATCTGGTTAATTATTTTTGTCGGCTTAGTTCCGATACGTTCGTACGTAATTTATAAATACTACGTATAATGTAATACTTTTTGTATTATTGTTTAGGGCTCGCTAGACTCATATCACATCATAGGTTTAGTTTAAAACAAATGCAGGGAATTAGCGTAAGAAATGCATGTAATTAAGTATAATTATATACCTAATTTGGAGGAGTGTCACATTCTCCCCCTGTTAGTGAAATCTCGTCCCGAGATTTAAGTTGAGCCGTGAGTCTCGGTCACGCTCTCAAATAGGTTGGGGTATTTCTTTCGCATTTCATCCTTGCGTTCCCAGGTAAACTCTGGGCCATGTTTCGAGTTCCAACGAACTTTAACCAGTTTGATTCGTTTGTGTCGAAGTTTCTGAGTTTTAAAATCCATAACTTCAACAGGTTCCTCCACAAAGTTTAGTTTTGAGTCAATGAAGACTTCATCAGGAGGAAGGATAAGTGTTTCGTCAGAAAGACACTTTTTGAGGTTGCTAACGTGGAAAGTATCGTGTATGCTACTAAACTCTTGTGGTAGTTTGAGCTTATAAGCGACAGGACCAACCCTAGCAAGGATTTCAAACGGTCCGATGTATCGTGGGTTCAGCTTTCCTCGTTTGCCAAATCGTGCTACTCCTTTCCAGGGAGATACTTTGAGTAGGACCTTGTCTCCTACTTGAAACTCAAGAGGTTTACGGCGGTTATCAGCGTAACTCTTTTGTCGGTCTCGTGCCGCTTTCAGTCGGCTCAATACTTGAGTTATTTTTTCAGTGGTTTCCTGGACAAGTTCGGGTCCAGATAGTTGTCTGTCGTCCAACTCTGCCCAACAGAGTGGTGATCGGCACTTGCGTCCATATAACGCCTCAAATGGTGCCATTAGTATACTCGTGTGATAACTATTGTTGTAAGAGAATTCAGCTAGAGGTAGGTGGGTATCCCAGTTTCCTCCAAAGTCTATCACACATGCTCGCAACAAGTCTTCGAGCGTCTGTATCGTTCGCTCACTTTGGCCGTCAGTCTGCGGGTGGTAGGCAGTACTCATATCAAGTCGAGTACCCATTGCCTGTTGTAATGTTTGCCAAAAGCGAGAAGTGAATCGTGCATCTCTATCAGAGATGATGGATAGTGGCACACCATGCCGAGAAACAATCTCTTTAATATAGATTTTAGCTAGTTTCTCCATTCCATCCGTTTCCTTAATAGCGAGGAAGTGGGCTGATTTCGTCAATCGGTCGACAATCACCCATATGGCATTTGCTCCCGATGCCGTTCTAGGTAACTTCATAATGAAGTCCATTGTTATTTGCTCCCATTTCCATTTGGGCAGTTCAGGTTGTTGCAAAAGTCCAGACGGCTTTTGGTATTCAACTTTTACCTTTGAGCAAGTTAAGCATTTGCTCACGTAGGTGGCAATGTCACGTTTCATTCCAGGCCACCAGTAAAAGCCTTTCAAGTCCTGGTACATCTTGTCCGCACCAGGATGTATCGAGTAGTTGGACTTGTGTGCCTCGTCCAAAATCAGCTTGCGTAACTCATCTACGCATGGTACCCAAATTCGGTTCATGAAGTATAACACTCCGTTGTCCTTTTTCTCTAATTGTTTTTCCATCCCCTTCAAGGATTCATCCTTAAGACGTTCGGTAGTGAAAGCAGTTTCTTGTGCATCGCGAATTTGAGTAATGAGATTCGAGTGGATTGTCAATCCCAAAGCTCGAACTCTTCGAGGTTTGCTTCGTTCCTTACGACTCAGGGCATCTGCTACTACGTTAGCTTTACCCGGGTGATACTTTATTTCACAGTCGTAATCGTTAAGTAATTCGACCCAACGTCGTTGTCTCATGTTAAGTTCTTTCTGGTCGAATATATGTTGTAGGCTCTTATGATCAGTGAAGATCGTACACTTTGTACCGTATAGGTAGTGTCTCCAGATCTTGAGTGCAAAAACAACGGTTCCCAATTCCAAATCATGAGTCGTATAGTTTTTCTCATGCACTTTTAGTTGTCGTGATGCATAAGCAATGACCTTTTCATTTTGCATCAATACGCAACCCAATCCCTGATGCGAAGCATCACAGTAAACAACAAAGTTATCTACTCCTTCAGGTAGAGATAGTATGGGTGCGCTGCTCAGTTTCTGCTTCAGTAGTTGGAATGCATTCTCTTGCTTTTCATTCCACTCAAATTTCTTGTCTTTTTGAGTTAATGTAGTAAGTGGCTGGGCTATCTTTGAAAAGTTTGCGATGAATCGCCTGTAATAGCCAGCTAGACCAAGAAATTGTCGTACTTCCGTTGGGGTCTTCGGTGCTTCCCAGTTGTGGATTGCCTCAATTTTGGATGGGTCCACATGAATTCCCTTGTCATTTATCACATGACCAAGGAATTGAACCTCTCGAATCCAAAATTCGCACTTAGAGAACTTTGCGTAAAGCTTCTCTCTTTGTAGTAGTTCGAGAACAAGCTTCAGATGTTGCTCGTGATCCTCTTTCGATTGTGAGTATACCAAGATGTCGTCAATAAACACAATGACGAATTTATCCAAATAACGTTTGCATACTCTGTTCATCAAATCCATGAATACTGCTGGTGCGTTGGTCAGCCCAAAAGGCATGACTAGGAACTCGTAATGACCGTATCGAGTCCTAAACGCAGTTTTCGGTACATCCTCTTCTCGTACCTTAAGTTGATGGTAACCAGATCGTAGGTCAATTTTTGAATAATAACTTGACCCTTGCAATTGATCAAACAGATCGTCAATGCGTGGTAACGGGTATCTGTTCTTGATAGTTACCTTGTTCTGTTCTCGATAATCGATGCACATCCGCATAGATCCATCCTTTTTCTTGACAAATAGGACCGGAGCTCCCCAAGGTGAAAAGCTCGGACGGATGAATCCCAAATCTAGAAGTTCCTGCAGTTGTGTGGATAGTTCTTGCATTTCCGAGGGAGCTAGACGATAAGGTGCACGTGCGATAGGTGCGGCTCCTGGCACCAGGTCAATATGAAACTCCACTTGTCGTGGGGGTGGCAATCCCGGCAACTCATCAGGGAACACCCCTGGATAGTCGCGTACAATGGGCACATCGTCTATATGTCGCTCCTCGGTTTTCTTTTCTACAACGTGTGCCAGAAACGCTTGGTACCCCTTTCGAAGATACTTACTGGCCTTCAAGCACGAAATCATTTTTGTGGCACTCTTTCGTCTCTCGCCTTGAACCACAAGTGTTTCTCCTGTTGACAGTGGTAATCGTACCAGTTTATCATAACATATGATCTCAGCGCGGTTCTTAGATAACCAATCCATACCGACTACAATGTCAAAACTTCCCAACTTAACCGGTAGCAAGTCTATTTCGAAGAGATGACCTTCTAACTCTAAGGTACATCCCGGTACTATTTCTCCTGATTCGATCAACTCGCCATCGGCTAATTCTATGGTATACTTGTTGTCTAACTTACGGGATTCAAGTTCTAATAGTGGTCTAAACTCAGTAGACACAAAACTTAAATCAGCACCCGAATCAATTAACACAGAGGCATAATGATTGTTTACAAGAAACGTACCAGTGACGGTGTTAGGGTCCTGGCGTGCCTCTTGTGCTCCGATCACGAATGCCCTTCCTTGAGCCGGTTGATTGTTGATGTTGTTGGCTCGGTTATTATTGTTACCGCGGTCGTTGTTGTTGTTGCGGTTTTGGTTGTTGTTGAGCTTAGGGCATCGGTTGCGGTAGTGCCCCTGCTCACCACATTCAAAACATCCCTGGTTTTGACGCTCAGTGTTTGCCCGTGGGGGAGGGTTAGTTTTGCATTCTCGGGTTCTATGTCCCCATGCCCTACAGTTTCCACAATACCCACACCCACCTTCGTGGTGTCGGTTACACTTATCACATTTGGGTTTGTTACCCAGATATGGTTTCGATTCGGTGGTAGTGGCAACATATGCTTTCGCATTTCCAGAAGGTTTCTTGTTCTGCTGACCCTGACGATCAGCACCACTACCGTTCCACTTTCGCTTTGCACCACCAGAACTACTAACATCAGTACTGTTCGGTTCACTTTTTCCCGACACAGCTTTCTTAGTTAGATTTCCCATCCTGACTGCCTCATCGGTCAAACTTTGTGCTAGAGTAACAGCACTCCTGAAAGTGTCCGGTTTAGATGATGTCACTAGACTGCGGATTTGTGGTACTAGACCAAATATGTAGCGCTCAATACGCTTATACTCGGGTGTCACCATATGTGGCACTAGACGTGCAAGTTCTTGAAACTTAGTGGTGTACCCAGCAATATCAGCACCAATCATGGTGATGTTCCACAACTCTGTTTCTATTTTCTGCATCTCACTGCGAGGGCAGAATTCCTCCAACATCAAATTCTTAAATGTCTCCCATGACATTGAATAAGCAGCTGGTCGACCAAGTGATTGGATCTGACTGTTCCACCAAGTGAGCGCTTTGTCAGCCAAAGTGCAAGCAGCATACTTCACCATACAGTCAGGTGAACAGTCACTAATTTCCAATACTGATTCAGTTTTCTCTATCCAGTGAATCATACCAATTGCACCCTCGGTGCCACGAAAAGAAATCGGCTTACAAGCCTGAAATGTTTTGTATGAACACCCTCGGCTAGCATTCACGAGTGTCTCAGTATTAACAGGGGTAGATCCACTGTTGTTAGCTCCAGGTTCACGACTACGGCTTGCCTCATATTCAGCAATACCTTCAGCTATTCTTCGTGCGATCATTTGTTCGGTGGTTTCAGTGGGTGGTGGTGGAGGCGTAGTCGTCTTTTGACTGTTTCTAGTAGCTCGTCTTTTGGGAGGCATGATTCAGCTCTGCGATGAATAAAATGCAGAGTGTTTATGTTGAGATATTGAATGTGAATAGATCAAAGATTCACATTTGATAGAAATGAATGACATGAAAAGATGAATGAATAGAATTTTACAACACGTGCCATACAACTTTGAAACACCCACATGTATCTAGCATAATATAATCACGTTGGCCAGGCGTCATTATATAAGGTCCAATACATATTTCTTTTCATTGTCGTTTAACACTGTAAATTTCAGAGGTTCTCAAGAATAATCAATCATCAAGCTGTAAAATGTTTCAGGGTTTACAAGAGTTGGTCACAAAGTGTCGATAAAGTATAGGTTTAATCACAAGTCGACAGTTGTAAGAGGAAATAACATGGTTGATAATAAGCATAATGAATACGAGACGTAAACCAAGCATACATTATATATTAAAGATCATAACGCTGTTACATGAGTTTAGTACAAAATGAGATGGAATTTCTAATATATCCATCGATGGTTAGCGTTATACAAAAGATGATGGGTTTCCTATACATATACCCATTCTACTAACAAAGTTCCATCCAACATATCGCTAGTCCATAACTAATACATACATATATTTCCCCAAAAGTAATAGTCTAATATGGTGTAGGCACAACCGCCATACACAGACCTAACGGGACCAGGGTAAATACATCCTAACCGCAACCATCACTGCTGCAGTCATCACGCAAACACTAGCTACAATCTCTGACACCCTAGCACGCCTCTCTAAAGCTGCAACGCGTGCACGGGTGGATGCTAGACTCTGCCAGTCTGTCAGACGGTGAGTCTCCACAAAATCCATCCTCTGATGGAGCATAGCCATATCCATGTCAGTGCGGGAGGCATCACTCAGTAGCTCCATCAAATCTCTGCTCCTGCTAGATGATATCCTAAACATGGTGTGGACCACAGCCACAAGGGTAGGCACAGTGAGCTCCAGAGGCTCACCAGTGAGATATGCAGATGGTGGTGAGTGGGAGGACTCTCCAAACTCAAAGGTCGAGGGAATACCCTCTAGTGATCTCCACTCTCTCAATACTCGAGGCATCCAGTCCAGATGAGAAGGTCGGAGCCTCTTCTGTGACGGCTCGACAACTGGAACCTCAGACTCAGTCACTGGCGCCTTATCGCGCGGCGCGAGTGGTCCCCTGGGAAAATCCCGAACACAGATCCTAGCTGTCATCCTAGGTACAGGCACACGAGAGGTACCCGTAACAGGTGGAGTAGGGGTAGGAGTGACCACAGGTGCGGTCGGAGGTGGTACTAAGTAAGCATCACTAGTGTCATCAGACATAGCTCTCACATGAACTGATGACTCATCCCCTACTGTAATCGCGGGACCCTCAAAAGTAGCCTCGGTCGGCTCTTCATCCGAAGCGTAAACATGGTAATGTGATTGACTAGACATACTGTGACAAAAGAAATGGAGTGTGGCGTGTCAGTCGTATGTTAGTTGTATGCAAAGTATGTATGCATGAATGCACAAATGTTCTAGCCAAGGCTATAGTCTAGGTCTCTAAGGTTTTCAGTCACCTAAAGACTTCTAGTTCGCTATAACCAATGGCTCTGATACCAAGTCTGTCACACCCCGCCAAACGGTAATTACAATTACGTAGAGTGGTTTGCGGAAGCTTAGTGACGTGGCGGGGGTGTGAGCAGTAAAACAACCAACAGTTACATACATACTCAGAGCATATGATTATCGCAGAACGAAATAGATTAAGATGCCATTAGTTAAAGTTTTACAAATGATTACCACTTGAGAAGTGATAACAGTAATAGTAGTAGTTAAAATCAGTATTTCATAGAATACATAATATCAAAAGTAGATTTCATAGGTATGACTGCAATAATTGCAGTTATACAGAGGAAATCCAAGTGTCCCAAAAGTAGTGGCATCCTAACAAGTCCAGGGTAGTCCGTCCTGATAATGCATGCAGATCTTACTTACGCTGCTAATTCCCTGAAAAACATAGAGTAAAACGTCAACAAAATTGTTGAGTGAATTCACAAGTTTGTTTGTTATGTAGGAAACACAAGTTAATCATTTAAGAATAACATTTCCAAATAAGTGTTGTTTGTCAAGTAGGAAACACAAGTTATTAACAAATAACATTTCCTAAATCAGTTATCAGTAGGAAACACAAGTTAACCTAAATAAAGATTAACATTTCCAAATCAGTGTAATTAGGAACTCATTTCCTAATCAATAGTTTAGTGGGAATATTTAGACGGTGATCCCTTGAAAGGTGAGCTAAACCTGTCAAGTAAGGTAACCCGATCTAACCCTATAACCAAACCACAACCCTAATCTGTTGTTGTTTGCCATGCTGGACAATTAAGTATACGCTCCCAAATCCGTAGGAGGGTCGTCACGGCGATAGTACTATCCGTATACTCAGTGGCTAGAGTCACCTAGCTAATGGTTATAGTCTGTAGCCATAAGGTCTTTTATGCACTACATCGTTCAGCCTAGATCTGTACCAAGATTCGTTGTCTAAATTCCCAAAATAGTATGAAAACATTTTATAAATCATAGTTCAAGTAGTTGTGTGAAATACCCTTTCACAAACAGTCACGTATGAAATACCCTTTCATAAACAATCAAGTAAATACATACAGTATTTAAAGCAGTTGTCGCATGCAGTTATACATACGATTTCTATGTTTTCCACCCCGAGTTTTAAAAGCATTAAAACAGTGAAAAGGGGTTTGTGAACTCACTGTGAGTGCTCGGATGTGAATGCTAGCGAGATAAGATAACGAAGCCCAAACGTAGTCAACCTATACACAACAATGTATTAACTATAAGTACTTTGTTTACTTATGTTAATAGTTCATTCGTTTGAAGAAATTATCAGTTTCTTAAGTTTGTGTATTTCGTTGATAATTTTTGTTGGAAATATATAATATTATCCAAGTATTGTTCGTTTGTTGAATTGTCCGAAAGGTGTAAGTATATATACATATACTTATATAGGTGAATACATATATTCTCATATATATATATTAGTTGAATATATATATATTCTAATATATATATTAGTTGTCGTCGTTGTTAATTATCGCGAATAAAACTTGGTTGTCGTTTACGTTTGTCGTATAGTTTGTACTAGATAATTTAAATCGTTCCATTTTTATACGTCTAGTTGTATATATATACATTGTCCGTTAGTATATATATATTATTCGTTATCGTATTAAGTTTTGTTGTGTTCTACTTGTCCGTATTCAAAATGTCTCAATAATATGTCTGTCTAGTTCTAAGTCCCTTGTCGTAACATTTTGTACCATTATCGTATAATCGATACATAAGTAGTATACCGTTTATTAGTTTGTACATTATTTAAAAATGCAAAAGTCATTAGTGGGGAATCCGCCGTATTCTGGTGAATACGCCGTATTCTGGTCAGAAGTCGGAATACGCCGGATTCGGATGAATCCGCCGTATTCATCCTAGTTTTCATACGGTTTCGTTTTTGTTCGGGAATACGCCGGATTTAAATGAATCCGCCGTATTCGTTTGTGTTCACAGGTATTTCGTGTGAAGGTTTGTGAATACGCCGGATTCATTTGAATCCGCCGTATTTACCCGTGTCTTTTACTCGTTCATCGTTTTAGCCGAAGGTTTGTGTGCGGGTCAAAGGTGGGAATACGCCGTATTTAACTGAATACGCCGTATTCGAAGTTTCATAAATTGGGAATCCGCCGTATTCCCGTGAATACGCCGGATTCATCTGGGTTGTTCAAAGTGTTCGAGTTATAAATGGGGAATACGCCGTATTCGATGGAATACGCCGTATTCACCAATGTTTCAGCTGGGGAATCCGCCGTATTAAAATGAATACGCCGGATTCGACTAGTTCTTCAAAATCGTTTATGATTAACAATGGGGAATACGCCGTATTCGAAAGAATACGCCGTATTCCGAGTGTTTACAGCAGCTAGTTCGACTCTGTTACTTCTAAAACATACGAGTTTATATATGTAACCGATTTTTAATATGATCAAACACCTTAATACGTTATACAATCACTTTGTAACATGTTTTAACCAGTTTATAACAACTTTCACATATCTAAATTGTGATTTCAAGTTTTTGGTTCAAAAACCATTTTCAATATTTAAGCTTCAATCTTTCCATTTTTGTTGTTTATATGCATAGATTGTGATGTTTAAACATGTTATATAAGGAAATCAAAGAAATGGAAATCAAAGTTTGAAGGTTTCCTTACAAAGAAAATGTGAAGGTGGTGATGATCGATGATGATGAAGATGATGATTTGGTTGTTGTTCCACTGCTACTTGCTTCTGATCTTGTTTGAGTTCCTCCAAATCAAAGAAAAGAAAGAAAGAACAAAGATAGAAAGAAATTGGTGGTGAAGTGTGTGTGTGTGAATGTCGAATGATCACAGAGAAATGGGAGGGAGTATGGTTTTAAAACAAATCTGTCTCCTGCATTATTGTAGGTTGGTGGGACTTTAGTCCCACTAATTTCGAGTACGGGTATAATTTTAGCAATATAAAAGTAAACTTTTTATATTTTTGTTTTGTAGATGTTCTCCTGGTTCGTAATATGTTTTCAGAATAATGAGGTTTTCATTATTTTTGGTAGTTGTAAATTTTTGTACATTTTACTGCGCGTATTCAATTGAGCGCCAAATTTCAGTCGAGTTTCGAATCCATAATTCGAAGTAATGTTCTAAATACTTGAAAACGTACTAGGAAAATAACGTTTTCCAGATTTTGACCTTTTAGGTACGTTTTAGAATTGTTTCTGTTCGTTATATAATACGTTTTATGTTAAACGTATAATTGAACCATTTTATCTATATGTTATAGATATTTAATTTCTCGTAATTAATAATTGAATTATTAATTATTTCATATAACCAAATCTGGTTAATTATTTTTGTCGGCTTAGTTCCGATACGTTCGTACGTAATTTATAAATACTACGTATAATGTAATACTTTTTGTATTATTGTTTAGGGCTCGCTAGACTCATATCACATCATAGGTTTAGTTTAAAACAAATGCAGGGAATTAGCGTAAGAAATGCATGTAATTAAGTATAATTATATACCTAATTTGGAGGAGTGTCACATATCCTCTATATTATTACTTCTTCCTCATGAGTTAAATTTCGGTTCCCCTCACGCGGGGGAGAACATCCCTGGTTAACCTCTCCACTAAGATTTGCATCCATCTATAAAAATCAACAATTTAGTTAACACATTTTGTTTCCACATAACATAAACAAAATCAAGCTTTACTCATAGATTATTAAAAACAATTCTCCCTCTAATCTGCATTATGTTTAAGTGCTCTGAATCACCCATGTGCAATAGTATAATATTAATTTCGATGGCCAGACGAGATCATATTAGACTTACCACACACTTCTATTCATTACCCTTAAATACAATTAGTCAAAACAAAACTATGCTTAAAATTATGCACAAAGTAATATCATAAGAAAACTATAATAAAACATAGTCATTAATTCATAATAGTTTAAGACTACGCAATCCTACAGTGGATTACATAATTCTCTTAAACTATCGCTCTGATACCAACTTGAAACGCCTCGAAATTTAAGAATTTTTTTTTATTATTTTTTTTTACATCGTAGACATTGTCTCATATCTTATTTGTATACATATTAGGTCCCCACATAACTCGAACTATTAAAATGTGACTTAAAACTGATTTTCTCATATTATACATGCTTACGCGATCCAGATTTTTAAACCTGGGATCGCGTATCCAAGACCAAAACCCAATGATCACAAATTACACTGATTTACGCGATCCGGAAAAAATATTTCTGGGATCGCGTACCTAAGCACAAAACCGAAACTCATCAAAACTCATATTTTTGACCAAATTCAAACGCGCATAACTTTTTACTCGTTACGAGTTAGGACCTGAAATTTTGCACACACATGCACTACAACAATATCTAACTTTCACTTTTAATACTTTTTCCATTTTTCCAAAAACACGAGATTTGAACATGTGACTCATTTTCGGCTATTTTAACCACTTTCACCTTACATACCAAAACTCAAACCATAGCAAATCTGATCAAGACATTTTGAACACTTAATTGATACACCAAAACAAACTTAAAGAACACATTTGACCATTGATTCACTCTTCTTTAAGATCTAAACAACTCTTTTCATATATAACCACATAAATGACCCATTTTGACACTTTCTGACCCATTGGCCCACAATGGCTACTTTGACCCATTCACTAGCCAAACACAACCCATAATTGACCAATGAAATGTTTGACTACGTGTCAACACTCCATATCAAAGGAAACACATTTTTGACTACTTTCAACCATGAACCCATTTCAACAACACTAATCATATTCAAACACTACTTTAAATTCCAAGACCATAATATACATCATTTATAAGTGTCTTTGACTTTAGAAGTCAACCTATTCCAAAAATGTATATGTCATGGCTCACCATGACTAACTTTTATAAACGTGTTTAAAAAGGGCGATTTTACACAAGCTAAATTCAAACGATACTTTAAAGAGAAGACTTGCCATACACCAACATCGAGTAATCCACACTAGTCATCCTTGATTTCCTTCCCTTTTCACTTGCCCACTTCCACCTAAAACATAAAACACTTAAACAATAAGCACTTTTGCTTAGTGAGCATATAAGCAACTTAATCAATTAATTCATAACAAAGCTACATAAACACTATGCTAGCAAAACTAGCAACTCTAAATCATAAACTTCATATCACTATCGTATGATTGTGCCCACCTCTACCTCGAAAGCTATCCGGTAACATGCACAACCATAAATCGTATAACAACAATCATAATCAATTAAACACAAGTAAAACAAAAAATTCACAATTAACTTCCACATGGTTGTATGATCCTCTTACTCGGGAGTAATCCGGAAACACATACCACCATTTACTTGATTAATCCTTATACTACTCACCTTTGTCTTGAATTGATGATTCACAAGATAAAACCAATGGTAATACTTCCAACTTCTTAGCACCTATTCACATATCACATAACAACATATTTAAATTCAATGAAATCATAGCTCTAAACTAATAACCACTCGTAAACCCTCCACCACTTTGATTAACCTAATCAACTTGTTAGCACTTTCACTTAAATAATGTTCTATCATAATTCTCATACTCTAATTACATCATAAACCATACTTTTAACTAACTAACACTAATTCATAAGTATTTAACAAAACCCCTTAATTACTCAAGAACACTTATAACAAATTAATCACTTTCAAGTTGTAATTTCATCATTAACTAGCTCAAGAACACTAATAAACAATAATTCTAACAAATTCTAACCCTAATTTCGTATAAATTTCACTAATTAAACCAAACCCTATGGAAACCCCTCAAAACCCAAAAACTAGGTTAAAAATTTTAGAAGGAATCAACTTACAATGATTAGAGATGAAAAGGATGATTACTTGAAGATTTCTAGGGTTTAATTTGATGTTTGAAGATGGAGAATGGTTCCTGCGATTTCTCTAGTATCTGTATGTGTTTTCTGGAACTAACAGGAAGAAAATGGGATAACCACAACACTAGATACGTGTTTTTCTATTAAATACCCTTCCTCATTTAACTACACAGTCTGGAACTGATAATTTGTTTTACGTTTTTCACTGTATCTCATTATTTACACAATATTACTTCATAATAAAATTATATTCGTGTACGAAATTTAATTCCTGAAATTTGAAATGTTACAACTCTCCCCCACTTAAACTGTTCGTGTCCTCACTAACATTTAAATTCACACTTATATCCTAATCAACCCTTAAAAATACTTAAACACACATAACAACAGGAATGCTAGAGATTCAATGGCGTCAGAGTCAATAAATATAGGCAGGTGTAGAGTTAAAATATGGGTACCTGACGTCACATCTGATGACTCTTTCACCTTTCCAGCAGTTATCTGGTAAGCATGGGTCTTAGGCCTCGGAACAATCGTTGCTACTTTCTCCTCCATTCTCTTACGCTTATCCCTTGCCTTATCAGGACAATCAGCCTGAAGATGATCATCTTTAAAACAATAATAACACAAACGAAGAGGGCTTGGGCAATTCGATGCCATGTGCCCCGGTCTCCCACACTTGAAACATTTACATTCCCCTGTATGTTTTCTACCACATTTATCACAAGGTGGTATTTCTCTTGGTTGGGTTTGGGAACTAAATTGTTGTAATGGTTGTGGTTGCGGTAAGGTCTCCTCAAAACGTGGTTTCTTAAGTAATGAAGATGATGAAATGGTGGTGTGTTCTACTTTCCTCTTACTTACTGATTCAACAACTCTAGCTTGTAAATCCTGATCACGCACTAAAGCTCGGTTCAGTATCTTAGCAATAGTATCATAGACGATTGGGTCAATGGATTCGCGAATCTCTAGGTTTAGATGACAATAGAAGTGGTCGGTCAACAACTTTGGGTTAGAGGTGTACTCAGGACAAAACCTAGCTTTCTCATAGAATACTCTAGAATATTCCGCCACTGATTTACTTCCATGTTCAATCGCTAAAAACTCTCCTTTTAACTTCTCTAATTCAGCCGGTGGTGCAAATTCTTCTCTAAATATCTCTTTAAACTTGTTCCATGTAAATTTTGAAGCTATCTCAAAACCATGTTTTTCTACCTGTGAATTCCACCACCCATGAGCACTTTCCTTAAGTTGGTGGGCTGCAAATATCACTTTTGATTCATCCGGACACTTACACAACATAAACGTCTCCTCAAGTTCACTTAACCAACGATTGCTAATTACTGGATTCATCTCTCCACGAAACTCAGGCGGGTTACAAGTGGCAAAACTCTTATACTCAAATTTCTCTTTTTCTTTATTGGTCTCTACTTGGTTTGAAGAAGTTCCAACATTTCGTAAGGAAGCTATGTGTTGTCTCTCAAACTCATTAAACCTCTCAGTCAGAATATTCTCCATTCTATTAATCCAAGTTGGGGTGAAAGCTTCTAGAGATTGTCCAACTATCCTCTTTATTATTACTTCTTCCTCATGAGTTAAATTTCGGTTCCCCTCACGCGGGGCAGAACGTCCCTGGTTAACCTCTCCACTAAGATTTGCATCCATCTATAAAAATCAACAATTTAGTTAACACATTTTGTTTACACATAACATAAACAAAATCAAGCTTTACTCATAGATTATTAAAAACAATTCTCCCTCTAATCTGCATTATGTTTAAGTGCTCTGAATCACCCATGTGCAATAGTATAATATTAATTTCGATGGCCAGACGAGATCATATTAGACTTACCACACACTTCTATTCATTACCCTTAAATACAATTAGTCAAAACAAAACTATGCTTAAAATTATGCACAAAGTAATATCATAAGAAAACTATAATAAAACATAGTCATAAATTCATAATAGTTTAAGACTACGCAATCCTACAGTGGATTACATAATTCTCTTAAACTATCGCTCTGATACCAACTTGAAACACCCCGAAATTTAAGAATTTTTTTTTTTTTTTTTTTTACATCATAGACATTGTCTCATATCTTATTTGTATACATATTAGGTCCCCACATAACTCGAACTATTAAAATGTGACTTAAAACTGATTTTCTCATTTTATACATGCTTACGCGATCCAGATTTTTAAACCTGGAATCGCGTATCCAAGACCAAAACCCACTGATCACAAATTACACTGATTTACGCGATCCAGAAAATATTTCTGGGATCGCGTACCTAAGCACAAAACCGAAACTAAGCAAAACTCATATTTTTGACCAAATTCAAACGCGCGTAACTTTTTACTCGTTACGAGTTAGGACCTGAAATTTTGCGCACACATGCATTACAACAATATCTAACTTTCACTTTTAATACTTTTCCCATTTTTCCAAAAACACGAGATTTGAACATGTGACTCATTTTCGGCTATTTTAACCACTTTCACCTTACATACCAAAACTCAAACCATAGCAAATCCGATCAAGACATTTTGAACACTTAATTGATACACCAAAACAAACTTAAAGAACACATTTGACCATTGATTCACTCTTCTTTAAGATCTAAACAACTCTTTTCATATATAACCACATAATTGACCCATTTTGACACTTTCTGACCCGTTGGCCCACAATGGCTACTTTGACCCATTCACTAGCCAAACACAACCCATAATTGACCAATGAAATGTTTGACTACGTGTCAACACTCCATATCAAAGGAAACACATTTTTGACTACTTTCAACCATGAACCCATTTCAACAACACTAATCATATTCAAACACTACTTTAAATTCCAAGACCATAATATACATCATTTATAAGTGTCTTTGACTTTAGAAGTCAACCTATTCCAAAAATGTATATGTCATGGCTCACCATGACTAACTTTTATAAACGTGTTTAAAAAGGGCGATTTTACACAAGCTAAATCCAAACGATACTTTAAAGAGAATACTTGCCATACACCAACATTGAGTAATCCACACTAGTCATCCTTGATTTCCTTCCCTTTTCACTTGCCCACTTCCACATAAAACACTTAAACAATAAGCACTTTTGCTTAGTGAGCATATAAGCAACTTAATCAATTAATTAATAACAAAGCTACATAAACACTATGCTAGCAAAACTAGCAACTCTAAATCATAAACTTCATATCACTATCGTATGATTGTGCCCACCTCTACCTCGGAAGCTATCCGGTAACATGCACAACCATAACTCGTATAACAACAATCATAATCAATTAAACACAAGTAAAACAAAAAATTCACAATTAACTTCCACATGGTTGTATGATCCTCTTACTCGGGAGTAATCCGGAAACACATACCACCATTTACTTGATTAATCCTTATACTACTCACCTTTGTCTTGAATTGATGATTCACAAGATAAAACCAATGGTAATACTTTCAACTTCTTAGCACCTATTCACATATCACATAACAACATATTTAAATTCAATGAAATCATAGCTCTAAACTAATAACCACTCGTAAACCCTCCCCCACTTTGATTAACCTAATCAACTTGTTAGCACTTTCACTTAAATAATGTTCTATCATAATTCTCATACTCTAATTACATCATAAACCATACTTTTAACTAACTAACACTAATTCATAAGTATTTAACAAAACCCCTTAATTACTCAAGAACACTTATAACAAATTAATCACTTTCAAGTTGTAATTTCATCATTAACTAGCTCAAGAACACTAATAAACAATAATTCTAACAAATTCTAACCCTAATTTCGTATAAATTTCACTAATTAAACCAAACCCTATGGAAACCCCTCAAAACCCAAAAACTAGGTTAAAATTTTTAGAAGGAATCAACTTACAATGATTAGAGATGAAATGGATGATTACTTGAAGATTTCTAGGGTTTAATTTGATGTTTAAAGATGGAGAATGGTTCCTGAGATTTCTCTAGTCTCTGTATGTGTTTTCTGGAACTAACTGGAAGAAAATGGGATAACCACAACACTAGATACGTGTTTGTCTATTGAAAACTATAACACCCCTCATTCCATAGTAATAATATTATAGATAATACGGAAGCGTAAGTAAATAAAACACAATACTTCATTACATATTTTTCCAAAGTACCAAAACAGTTTAGATGATTAAGTTACTACGATTTAAAACTTGTTCAAAAGACTAGCATGTCGGGGTATTATATAAACTAAACTGAGTTGTTACAAAAATAATCAGAGTAGCTTGAATATCAAACATTCCATGCTTCCAAGGTTTGACGTTCCTGCTACCCACCCGCATGCATAAACAAAAGTCTGCAGGAAGTAACAACGAGGGATTAGCACATAGCTAAGTGAATAAATCCAACACCCCACATTCAACTTAGCTAAACCAATTAACTACAACAAATATTCGCAAACACAACAGTCAACAACAACTTAATGAGGATCGGCGGATCCGGGGATAACCTTAGTACCCGGGCGGCTCCCCAAGATCACTTATCCAAACATATCCGTATGGCCATAACGGACGAGACCGATAGCTAGTGTTTATTATACTTAGGTACAATTCAGCACACACAACAAATGAAGTACATCCCTGTACCATTCACACAACAACACACTAGCCCAACCAACAGTTCATCAACTCGTTGACCTCATTAACAACAATGCACAAAGGCCACACAAAGCACATATAGGCATATGATCAACAATAACAGCTAATCAACTCAATAATCAAGTCTACGTTTACCCGTTGTAATCAAATGATTACAACTAAGCCAAATGGTGAGTTTTGAATCCACTCACCGATACCTTTGCCTTCAAAATCTCTGATTCCAGAGATCACTTATCTTTCAGAGAATCTGAGAATCAATAATCAACATAAGTTAGTACTTTGTCTCATAATTTGTAAATAAAAAAAATAAGCATTTTTACAAAATACCACAATAGCATCCAATAAGTGCCACTATAAACACCACCTTCTAAACCCCTATGCATTTTTGAAATTTACAAAATCCATCAAAATTAACTACGTAAACGCGATCCTGACTAGTTAGGGCTGGATCGCGTTCGTCCTTAGGAAAAATTTCTGTCACCGAAAAACACTGACAAACGCGATCCGGATACTTGGCCTGGATCGCGTTTCCAAGGCCAAAACTCGACTAAGACGTTTATAACAAGGGAACTCGATCCGGAATCGTAGCCGGGATCGCGTTCATCTGTTCTTCAGCTCAAGAACAGACCTGAACGAACCCTAACTCCATTTTCATTATTCAAGCTCATCAAACTCAATTCTAATGCTACAAACATCCCCAATATTACCACACATCATCATATAACACAAACAATCACTATATAAACTTACAAGAATCATTCAATTCATCAATTTCATTTCTATTTAACATTTGAGTTTAAAAGTAAATAACTCACTTACAATTAATGGAAGATCAAGATATGAAGAGCTAGGTGATGGTGATGATGAAACAAGTAGAAGATCACAATTCCATTTGATGATTTAATCCAAGATTTAAGTTAGGGTTTATGTGTTTAGTTGAAGAGAAATTGGGAAAGGAATTGGTAAAGTGATAATCCAAAGATCGGTCCATCATTTAAATGATTTACATTGTGGTTATTTTATACCCGCTCTAAATCTATTAACTGGAACCTAAAAATCAATTGCGGGAAATTTATTTTATTTTACCGTCAACTTTCATAATTTAATTCAAGCAACATTTCATTATCCACAATAAGTCCTAAGACCTATTTCGCCAACTTTCACAATTAAACAATTATATCGCAAAATTATTTAAAACTATTAATTACGCAATTATAAATAGAAAAATACCAGGCTACCAGAGAGGATGTTACAAGTCTCCCCTCCTTAAGGAGATTTCGTCCCCGAAATCTCAACACCATCAAACAATCCAGGATATCTGGACTTCATTGACTCCTCAGACTCCCAAGTAAGGTTGGAACCTAAACTATGCTTCCACTTAATTAACACCATCGGGATTTGTTTCTTCCTAAGTTTGGTAACTTTCCTATCAAGGATTTCTACCGGTTCCTCAATCAACTTCTGAGTTGGATCCACCCTCAAATCTTGCAATGGAAGAATTTGTGACTGATCCTCTATATTACACTTTCTCAAGTAACATACGTTAAACGTATCATGAATACCAGAGAGCTCTGGAGGAAGATCCAATGCTATTGACTGATCGTTTACTACTTGTCGAATCTTGAATGGACCAATGTACCTAGGCGCCAACTTTCCACGTTTCCCGAATCTAATCACACCTTTCCACGGAGAAACTTTAAGATACACTAATTCACCTTCGGTAAACACAACCGGTCGTCTTTTAGGATCCGCATACTGTTTCTGTCTATCTCTCGCGGCTTTCAACTTCTCACGTGCAATGGCTACTTTATCCGCGGTTATTTGTACAATATCGGGTCCAGCAAACGGTTTCTCACCTGCCTCTAACCAACAAATAGGTGTACGACAACGACGACCATACAACATTTCATACGGAGGCATCCCGATACTAGAATGGTACGAATTGTTATAAGTAAACTCAACCAATGGGAGATGTGAATCCCATGAACCTCCATATTCCAGAATGCAAGCACGAAGCATATCCTCTAAAGTTTGAATTGTACGTTCTGACTGACCGTCTGTCTGAGGATGATAAGCTGTGCTAAGATTTACACGTGTACCCAACTCTTGTTGCAGACTTTGCCAAAAACGAGAAGCAAAACGAGTATCTCTATCTGACACAATCGATAAGGGAATACCATGTCTGGAAACGATTTCGTTAACATACAATTGAGCAAGTTTAGTCAACGAAGCGGTCTCACTCGTAGCAAGAAAATGCGCGCTCTTTGTCAATTGATCCACTATAACCCAAATCATATCATTGCCTAGAGCAGTACGCGGTAGCTTAGTCACAAAATCCATAGTTATATGATCCCATTTCCACTCGGGTATTTCCAACTGTTTTAGCGACCCATATGGTTTTTGATGTTCCGCCTTAACCTGAGCACAAATATGACAAGATCCCACAAACTTTGCAATGTCGGTTTTCATCGTTGGCCACCAATACAACGGTTTCAAATCATTATACATTCGAGTACTACCCGGATGAATAGACATTCGTGACTTATGAGCTTCATTCAAAATCAAATCCCGAATACCACCAATAGAAGGAATCCAAACACGAGATTGATACGTCTTTAATCCCCTTGAATCATCAACTAATTCGTCCTTGCGTTTTAACATGATTTCGGATTTCAAATTCTGATCCTTCAATGCTTCAAGTTGCACAACTTTAATTTGACCAATTAAATCCGAGGAAACATTCACTTTTAAATAGAAAGCTCGATCAGGAGTATTCTTTCGACTTAATGCATCAGCGCCCACATTAGCTTTGCCCGGATGGTATCTAATTTCACAGTCATAATCTTTTATCAATTCCAACCATCGTCTCTGCCGCATATTCAATTCTTTCTGGGAGAACACATACTGCAAACTCTTGTGATCGGTACAAACCACACATCGAGTCCCATATAAGTAATGTCTCCAAAGTTTTAGGGCAAATACAACTGCTGCGAGTTCTAAATCATGCGTAGGATAATTCTTCTCATGTGGTTTCAACTGTCGAGAAGCATAAGCGATAACTCTATCCCTTTGCATTAAGACACAACCCAAACCCGAATATGAAGCGTCGCAATAAACCACAAAATCATCAGTACCTTCTGGTAATGCTAAAATCGGTGTCTGACACAACAATTGTTTCAATGTCTGAAAAGCTTGCTCCTGTTGATCAGTCCACACATACTTCTCATCTTTACGGGTTAGTTTGGTTAACGGACCGGCTATCTTAGAAAAATCCTTGATAAATTTTCGATAATATCCCGCTAACCCAAGGAAACTCCTTATCTCAGAAACAGATTTCGGCGCATTCCAATTCATCACAGCTGCAACCTTTGATGGATCCACTTTCACACCATCTCGACAAATTACATGACCCAAAAACTGAACTTCTCGAATCCAGAATTCACATTTGGAAAACTTTGCATACAACTGTTCTCGTCTCAATGTTTCAAGAACCAATCTCAAATGTGTGGCATGCTCAGTTTCAAATTTCGAATAAACAAGTATATCATCAATGAAAACAATCACAAATTTATCCAAGAATGGTCGGCACACACGGTTCATCAAATCCATAAATACTGCTGGAGCATTTGTCAAACCAAAAGGCATAACCAGAAATTCATAATGACCGTACCTGGTTCGGAAAGCAGTTTTAGGTATATCTTCTTCACGAACACGAACCTGATGATAACCCGACCTCAGATCAATTTTAGAATACACTGAAGAACCCTGTAACTGGTCAAACAAGTCATCTATTCTAGGAAGAGGGTACTTATTCTTCACGGTTCTCTTGTTCAATTCCCTATAATCAATACACATCCGCAATGACCCATCCTTCTTTTTCACAAACAAAACTGGCGCACCCCATGGCGAAGAACTAGGTCTGATAAAACCTTTATCCAACAACTCCTGAATTTGATTCATCATTTCACGGATCTCAGAAGGAGCTAATCTATAGGGAGCTTTAGCAATCGAAGATGAGCCCGAAACAAGATCAATTCTGTATTCTACTTCCCTAACTGGTGGTAACCCAGGCAATTCATCGGGAAACACATCAGGGTACTCACAAACAACAGGAACATCCGAAACAGTTTTCCTTTCTAATTTGGCATCGACTACATAGGCTAGGTATGACTCGCAACCTTTTGACAATGACTTCCTAGCTTTCATCAACGAAATCAAAGGAATAGCTACACCATCCCGTTCTCCTCGAGCCACAACATATGACCCTTCGGAGATTGGGATCCTAACCAACTTCTGGTGACAATCAATACTAGCCTTATTCTGACTCAATCAATCCATACCAATTATTACATCGAAACTAGGGATTGGCATCAACAAGAAGGAAATAGGAAAAACATGATCATCAATAGTAATATTAACTCCGGTCACCGAGGTGGTAACAGGAACTAACTTACCACTAACTATTTCTACTTCTATAGGCTTTGTTATCACAGTAGGGGCTAATTTCAACTTATCACAAAATTGTACAGAAATGAAAGTACAATTAGCACCCGAATCAAACAATACACGTGCAGGTACAGAGTTTATAAGAAATGTACCAGTGATAACATCTTCAGTACGCACGGCCTCATCAACCGTCATCTGAAAAGCCCTACTAGTTGCTGGAGGAGGGTTCTTTCTTTTCTGACCGGAAGATCCCGAACTCCCGACCGAACCCGACCCCGTCGACCTTGCCTCCGGACATTGACCAACCCTATGCCCTTCTTTCTTACAAGTCCAACAAACAAAATTTGGATAACGGCAACTTTTTATCTCATGACCTAATTCACCACACTTCATACATTTGTTTGTCTTAGCCGTACACGGACCATCATGCCGAGACCTACACGAACTACACCAGTTGGAACTATTAAAACTTCCAGAAGAACTACTTCTTCCAACAAATTTCTTACCACCTGGCCTATTCCCTTGCCATTTGGATTTATTCTTACCCGACGATTCAGTTCTTGCTTTAGAGAAACTTGTATCCCTTCCTTGCCATAATCGCAAACCTCTCAAATCACTATCGGCAGACCGCGTGAGGTTAAAAGCATGCGATAAATCCTTAGCCAATCTCACAACTGTACGGTAGTTATCCGGTAAAGCATCCACAAATTGTTCAATTTGAGTTTTCTCATCCGGAACCCATTGTTGCACGAACCTAAGCTTATCCGTAAACTGCGCAATCAATTCATCAATAGTCATGTCATCATTTAATTGAAGATTCACAAACTCTCTTCGAATCCTAGCAATATCAAAATCCGAACAGTATTGGTTACGAACAACTTGATGAAACTGAGACCAACTAATAGCTTCTTTCTGTTGTTAAGTGAAATGACCGGTAATGGAATCCCACCAAACCATGGCATCATCCTTCATGCATTGAACCGCATATTTGACTTTAAGTTCCTCATCACAGCAAGTCACATCAAATTTGCGTTCCATATCCCTAAGTCAATTCAAAGTTATTGTTGGATTTTTACTTCCCTGAAATTCCGGTGGTCGACTAGCCATAAAAGTCTTGTATGAACACTTCTTTTCTGATTGAGAGGATGAACCAGAACCAAAGACTGGGGCTTGCTGAAATAACTGCCTAGTCGCAGCTTCCTCAGCTTTCCTCTTGAATTCCCTAAGGAATACCAACTCGTCTTCCATCTCATGAATATACTCATCTCGGTTAGATTGTTGTCCGGTTGGTTGAGAAGTACCATTATGATCATGTTGCTCGGTATGAGTCCCGATTTGAGGAGCGACGATCCTGGAGGCATTGTTGGGGTTGGTGGTCGGTGGTTCGTTATCTGCCATTTCTGAAATTCAACACAACACTTGAACTTTGTTAATCGTTAGCATCTCAATACTAACTACCTTCCACCAATACTAATCCCATACCCAAGAATGTTTGATATATCACGCTCAAGTTTTGAGATTGATCATTCAACAATGAACAATTTTCCCAAAACTATGCTCTGATACCAATTTATAACACCCCTCATTCCATAGTAATAATATTATAGATAATACGGAAGCGTAAGTAAATAAAACACAATACTTCATTACATATTTTTCCAAAGTACCAAAACAGTTTAGATGATTAAGTTACTACGATTTAAAACTTGTTCAAAAGACTAGCATGTCGGGGTATTATATAAACTAAACTGAGTTGTTACAAAAATAATCAGAGTAGCTTGAATATCAAACATTCCATGCTTCCAAGGTTTGACATTCCTGCTACCCACCCGCATGCATAAACAAAAGTCTGCAGGAAGTAACAACGAGGGATTAGCACATAGCTAAGTGAGTAAATCCAACACCCCACATTCAACTTAGCTAAACCAATTAACTACAACAAATATTCGCAAACACAACAGTCAACAACAACTTAATGAGGATCGGCGGATCCGGGGATAACCTTAGTACCCGGGCGGCTCCCCAAGATCACTTATCCAAACATATCCGTATGGCCATAACGGACGAGACCGATAGCTAGTGTTTATTATACTTAGGTACAATTCAGCACACACAACAAATGAAGTACATCCCTGTACCATTCACACAACAACACACTAGCCCAACCAACAGTTCATCAACTCGTTGACCTCATTAACAACAATGCACAAAGGCCACACAAAGCACATATAGGCATATGATCAACAATAACAACTAATCAACTCAATAATCAAGTCTACGTTTACCCGTTGTAATCAAATGATTACAACTAAGCCAAATGGTGAGTTTTGAATCCACTCACCGATACCTTTGCCTTCAAAATCTCTGATTCCAGAGATCACTTATCTTTCGGAGAATATGAGAATCAATAATCAACATAAGTTAGTACTTTGTCTCATAATTTGTAAATAAAAAAAATAAGCATTTTTACAAAATACCACAATAGCATCCAATAAGTGCCACTATAAACACCACCTTCTAAACCCCTATGCATTTTTGAAATTTACAAAATCCATCAAAATTAACTATGCAAACGCGATCCTGACTAGTTAGGGCTGGATCGCGTTCGTCCTTAGGAAAAATTTCTGTCACCGAAAAACACTGACAAACGCGATCCGGATACTTGGCCTGGATCGCGTTTCCAAGGCCAAAACTCGACTAAGACGTTTATAACAAGGGAACTCGATCCGGAATCATAGCCGAGATCGCGTTCATCTGTTCTTCAGCTCAAGAACAGACCTGAACGAACCCTAACTCCATTTTCATTATTCAAGCTCATCAAACTCAATTCTAATGCTACAAACATCCCCAATATTACCACACATCATCATATAACACAAACAATCACTATATAAACTTACAAGAATCATTCAATTCATCAATTTCATTTCTATTTAACATTTGAGTTTAAAAGTAAATAACTCACTTACAATTAATGGAAGATCAAGATATGAAGAGCTAGGTGATGGTGATGATGAAACAAGTAGAAGATCACAATTCCATTTGATGATTTAATCCAAGCTTTAAGTTAGGGTTTATGTGTTTAGTTGAAAGAGAAATTGGGAAAGGAATTGGTAAAGTGATAATCCAAAGATCGGTCCATCATTTAAATGATTTACATTGTGGTTATTTTATACCCGCTCTAAATCTATTAACTGGAACCTAAAAATCAATTGCGGGAAATTTATTTTATTTTACCGTCAACTTTCATAATTTAATTCAAGCAACATTTCATTATCCACAATAAGTCCTAAGACCTATTTCGCCAACTTTCACAATTAAACAATTATATCGCAAAATTATTTAAAACTATTAATTACGCAATTATAAATAGAAAAATACCAGGCTACCGGAGAGGATGTTACAAAAACCCTTCCTCATTTAACTACACAGTCTGGAACTGATAATTTGTTTTACGTTTTTCACTATATCTCATTATTTACACAATATTACTTCATAATAAAATTATATTCGTGTACGAAATTTAATTCCTGAAATTTGGAATGTTACAACACCATTTCTACCATAACATATATTTTTATTTGAACATTTCCTCACTAACTTAATATATAACAAGTTATCTCATAAAAGTAGTGTTCACTAATATATATATTTATTAAAGTTAAATAGGCTTTAGGGGTCAAGGGTATCACCTCGATTGTGAGTAGTTATTATGGCTCTTAATTAATAGGCCTTTTAAAACACGTGTGGTGATATATATGATGGTTGAAGTATCCACGAACATATGTGATACATTCACCAATAGATGTTGTCATGAGGGGCAATTCATGTAAAACCCACGTAACACTAATTGATTAAATATGTGTAATAATATCAAAATGTTAGATCCTTATACGGTGGTGAGAGACGAAACATTACGGGGTATGAGGTCTTGGCTCTCTTAGGAAAAATATAGATATAAAGTTGGAACCCTAAACCGTACCAAAGTCATTATTACTAAAAATTTGAAGCTAAATATTTATATTTTTATGTCGATTCTTCAATCTTCGGCTTATTATCTTCGAATACAGCTTTTAATAGGTAATACGTTGAGTTTAGCTTTGATTTTGTTGTCATTTCAAAAGTAATTTATAGTAGGGTACTGATTGCATAGAATATATTATTACTACGTAGAACAAAAGAGATAAACGTCAGCACATTTTATTGTATTTTTATAATTACAAATCATTTTAATTATAAATATGCATGTATTGTGCAAGGCTAACTTATAAATCAACAAATATATAATGATTAAAAAGAATATGGTTCATTAGAATATATTTGATTGATGTTTCATTTCATAATTTATTTAGTGATTACGAGGGGCAGATGAGTAAAGTCACATATTTAAATTTTAAAGTGTTAAGGAATAAGGAGGAAATCATTTATAGGGGTTAAGATTTAAGATAAAAAGTTTGAGTTTTTGACCAAAGTGTTATGTTTGTTCAGCATTAATCGTTTGTTCATATCCTACTGAAAAATAGAAATAAAAAAGATTAGAAACCATCCTAAGCATATAATCAAATACTTGATATTGATATTGCATACATAAAACATTATGTAAAAAAAAATTGTCTGTAAATTGTAACACCCTCAAATTTCGGGTTGCGGAAACGGTCGGGTCAGGTGTTACCAAATCAAATATCACAAGCACAAAGGTAAATAATGAACGACTCTAAATGAGACTTTTGAAAATAGTTATACATTTCCAAAATAAAAGTGTATACAAGTTGCGAGTTCGCAAAATAATTTTGATACATAATTTGTAATATAAAAGTTATGCAAAGAAATTCAGATGTTGAAAACGTGCGACTCGAACTAGCATGGCTTGTAGTAGTCCTAATCCTGCTGTCACCTGAGAACACATGCTAAAACGAGTCAGCTATAAAGCTGGTGAGTTCATAGGATTGTTAGTTGAAAACATAAAGTATAAACCTTGTATGTTTTGAAAAGTAGTTCAAAATCTACGATTTTGATATTTATTGTAGTAATGTTGTAACACCAATGTGTATACATCTAACGAGGTATCTCATACCTAAGAAGTGGTGGTGTGAACCTAAGTACATAAAGAAAGAGGCATTCCATGCCTAGATACCTAGCAGGTATAAGTAAGTCTACAACGTGAGGCAATACATGCCTAAGAACCATCGAGTAAGTGTATGACCACGTCATATCGAGGGTGTAGCAATCCATGCCTAGATACCTATCAGGTATGAGTAAAACTACCAATGTGAGGCAATACTTTCCTGAGTATGAATCGAGTAACTGTATGACCACGTCATATGATAACAAGTAATAACTGGTATGCCACCTGGCATAGTGTGTTGCCTCCAGCAACATGAATGTGTAGTCCCGCAGAACTATGATTGAGTATTTAGCCAAATACTGAGTTAACGATCTCGAGTGTCAGCTCGATGATCCGTTAATGAGTGCGAGTATCAACTCGTATGTTTATGATTTGTATCGCTTTACCACGATATCATTTTGAATCACTGAATCATTTACCGTGATCACAAAAGAGGGAATGAAGGGATAGGAATAGGAATTATAGTACCATTAGAAGAAGGGGCACCTGTGGGAACATCTCTACTGACGAACCATTTCAATAGTACGATCAAAATTTTAATCAGGTCGAAAAATTATTGCCGGTGATTTAATTCGCATGAGAGGGCTTCGGACGAATTCCACGATCACAAGAAATAGAAATTAATCGTTCGGGCGGGCTGTTAGAAGTTCGGCCTGCTTTTTTCTCGTTATGTGCCCACTTTACCGTGACATCGTTTTGTGCCCACTTTACCGTGCCATCGTATTGTATCACCAGGCTGAGATATGATTTTGGATCACCAGACTGAGATATGGATTTGTATCACCAAACTGTGATATGGATTGGAATCACTTTACCGTGATCTCGAATAGTGTTGCTCGCAAGCAAAATATGTAATTGAGCCGGCAGTACTACGACATGCCCGACTTGAGTAACTGAGAGCCGGCAGTACTACGACATGCCCGACTGATATGCATGAGAGCCGACAGTACCACGACATGTTCGACTTGAGTAATTGTGTTTGTCTATGTGTATGTATATCATTATACATAAGTAAATCGTAAATAGCACCATGTGCTTGAGATAGTGTACAAGTATATGTGTGTGTGTGTGTGTATATATATATATATATATATATATATATATATATATATATATATATATATATATAGGTCTTAGTCAACAAACACATCTAACAGGGTATCACGTAACACATGAGTGTGATTTATTATATCTAAATATGTATATACATTACTTAGATATTAGGTGTAGCACAAAGAGCCTAGGTATGAACAATCATCACCTAGTTGTTTTGTATTAGTATAAAGGGCTATAATAACGTACGTTACTAATGTATACTCCTAGCCTCAGCCTAGAAAGTATAGTGAGGTCCGTGGCTAATGTTTATTTAAGTACAAATACATTCTAGTAACAATGGAATGCAAAGGCAGTCTTAGTTCCTAAAAGGAGAACCAATCCTGTAACAAACCTAGTTGTTATCCAGCGTCGGTAGAACTAACCAGTTCTAATATATTTGATAGTATTGTCCCGCGACAATATGGCCAATGTATAGTGATAACTTAAGCAAGTTATGTAATGGTAATTGTGTTTCAACGACAAGGTAGTGTACAGTGGTAACCTATCCAGGTTAAGCTATGGTATTGTCCTACAACAATATAGTGGGTGTAATTCCTACGTATTACACATTTTGTATTACATACAGTAATATAGTTAAGTGTGAATTATAAGAGTTTATCATTATAATTCGAAAACAGTAATTATGCATGCGTCTCACCCCGAAAATAGTAAAACAGTTGAAAGAGTGGGGCTATGAACTCACCTGTGAGTTGTCGGCAATCATACGATATGCGCGTCGTCCGATAGGTAACCTCCTAGTGTCCTAAACACGCGAGGTCATATAAGTATGAGACAAATCAGTTTGTCTAAGCGAGTTGTGTAATTATTTATTTGTCGTTCAGGTTTGGAAACCGTGTACGGGGGTCCGGGGGCAGCGCCCCTGGTAGCGGGGTCAAAGGGGTGGCAACCCCTGGCGGGGTCCAAGGGGCAGTCAGCTTGGAAAATTTTTATTTCTACTATGTTGCTGTAATGAAAGCGCATTCAAAAATTCTGATTTCTGTCTTATGCGACACTGTGATTTGTGTCACATTTCGGCGACATTTGTTGAGTTAGCGACACAAGGGTTTGTGTCGCAGGTTTAAATAGCGACATAGGTGATTATGTCGCTTCGTGCGACGTCCGCAATTTAACGCGACATAGTGTTTTGTGTCGTAGTATGTGACGATGGTGTGGTGTGCGACACAAGGATTTGTGTCGCAGTAATGCGACATAAGCTGTGATATTAATCCTGCGACATTAACCTGCGACACAGACTATGTCGCAGCACTGTTTTTGGTCCACTATGACACAACAAGCTATTCGATGATTTCAAGTTTCAAATCGAGTTTTGGTTCAACTTTTGGGCGTTTTGATGTTATAAAAAGCTACTAACATGTATTTCTAAGTAATCTAAGTAATTTCTTGTAAAAAGAACGATTTCGAGATAGAGAGAGAGAGAGAGCGAGAGAGAGAGAGAGAGTGATTTCTTACTTTTAAATGAGATGAAAATGGAGGTGATGAAGATGGTGATGAATACTTGATGAAGATGATGATGATACTAAGTTGTTGTTGTTGTTGTTGTTCCTTATCTCGTCGTTGTTGCCGATTTGTTGTTATTGTTGTTAATTTTTAGAGAGATCAAGAGAGATTTGAGAGAAAGATTGAAGAAAATGAAAAAGAAGAAATGAGATGGAGAGGGTGGGTGGATCGGCTTTATCAAACCCAGATCCCCAATTCGGGGACTGTGGTCTCCAACCACAGTACAAAATGCCCGTGTTTTTGTACCCGATCGTATAATAAATTAATATTTTTAATTTCAAAAATTCATTTATATGTTTTCGAAATATTTTTGAGTCGAAACATTTTATAAAAATAAAATGTTTGGGTTAAAGTTTTATAACCAGATTTTGCGCGATCTCAGATAACTAGAATGCGTTTTTAATTCAAACGACTTACATTTTTGAACGTTTAATATTTTTCCTCAAATGTATAATGTTTGCTTTAACTAATAAAATATTAGTTATGAAAATTTATCACCGGAATTCGGACGCGTTATTCTACGTTCTTTCAGATTCTTTCTAGTGTGATTATTAAATAATCATTGTGTATTATATATATATAATTATATATATAAAGTTTTCGAATACCTTGTTATAATTGCGTACTAAGTACGATTATTTGAAGTTTAAATTTGGCGCGAAAATTTGACTTTTTGACCGGGTGTTACATTCTCCCCCTGTTAAGAAAATTTCATCCTGAAATTTCGAGTGTGGTTCTAACGCGTGGGGTCTGGGGAGAAATGAACGTGCGAGAAGTTCGTCTAGTGAATAGTATACATACAATGTCTATGTCGAGTTGGGAAGCAGTCAATCCATGACTGTGTCGTGGTTCGTTATAGTAGTCAGTTCACTGGCTATTTCGCTTGTTCATGTTGTTGTTACGTCGTGGTCACAAAGTAACCATTTACGTGGTAGTCCATCCAGGACTAGATAGTTGTCACAAGGTGACTGTTTACAGGGTAGTCCTATCAGGACTAAGTGGTTGGTGAACGTCCAGTTGACCAGTTTGCTGAAAGCAAACCTTGAGTCTCACGTTGGCCTAGGTTAACTAGCCTTATGATGCACTCGGCATTAAGTCGATAAAAGCGATATCGAGGAGTAAAAAGTACACGCTTAGCGTAAACCAAAATCGAAGGGTTATGTTTTCGAGGAAGGATGTACCTACATTATTGTCGGATATTCGTTCAATTCATTCAGAGCCGATCAGGTGAATTTTGCGTTTCATTTTTGGGCAATCCTTCTTGTAATGTCCGGGTTCATCACATTTGAAGCATGTCCTTTGTGAGTCGGGATTGGCGGGAACTCTGCAGTCCCAAATTTTGTGTCAAAATTGTTGGCATCTTTCACAGGGTAAACCACATGAACCATCATGATGTCGTTTACAACCGTGACAAAATGGTTTAATCCCCGCATAGCCTCGTTTTTCGGTAGTGTAGGACCTCAAGGGTTCGGGTTGGTTCATTGAGTTATGATTGGTACTGGAATTTTCATTCCATTTTCCTTGATGGTTTTAAGTTGCAGGCGTTCCGCGTCGAACCACATGTGCCATGAGTTTGTGGGCCATGCGAACAGCATCTTGAATAGTTGCGGGTTTAGAGGCGGTAACCATTCCCTCAATTTGCATTGGGAGTCCTCCGATGTACCTTTTGATTCGTTGATATTCAGGGTTCACCATGGTTGGGCAAAGAAGTGCCAGTTGTTTATAGCGGTTAGTGTATGTCATGATATCGTTGTCCTTTACGGTGAGGTGCCAAAGTTCATCCTCGAGTTTGTGTAGTTCCTCACTGGGACAATACTCGTCCCTCATTAATTGTTTCAGTTCCGCCCAAGGAAGTTTGTGAGCGGTGTCGACCCCTACAGTTTGGGCGTAGGAATTCCACCAGGTAAGTGCATTATCTTGGAGGGTGTAGGTGGAGTACTTAACTTTGTAGTCATCGGGGCAGTTGCAAATGTGGAATACAGATTCCATTTTCTTGATCCATCGGATTAATCCGACAGCCCCTTCAGTACCAACGAAGTTTGGCGGGTTACAGTTCAGGAATTCCTTATAGGTGCAGGGTCGCACTCGGTTTCGAGTAGCTAGAGCATCAGCCACTCTTTGTTCAGCAATTTGGTCAAGCTCAGCTTGAGTGTACGATTGTCGTCTACGCGGCATGATTCTTAAATAAGAATGAAACAACAAGTATGAGATCTTTATTCAAAGATTATGATTATTACAGTGGCATACGTAGGAGTGTTGCACAATTGTGCAAGGCGATCATGAATGATGTACAATGATGGCATTTGGGAACTCTTTAAGATATGTGTTCGAAAGTCCTCAGACTTTTTGGGTTTGTCATGACGTGAATGGTTCACGTGAGTTTTCAATGTAGTCAACCAAGACTGTGTTATTGTAGTAGTCCCACGGACAATAATGCAGTACCATCGTACTGTGAGTGTAATCCTAATAAGTCAAAGTGCAGTACCCTAAGTACTGAAACGCAGTAACAACGTACTGTAATGCAGTGCTAAAAGCACAGTATTGTATTACTAATGTATTATAAATGTAGTACCGATGTACCATGAAATGCTGCACCACGTACCGTAATTGCAGTGCCCGAAGCACCGTAATGCAGTACCCATGTACTATGAGTGTAGCACCGATGTGCCAAATGCAGTATCAACATACTGCGAGTGTAGCACTAATGTGCCGAGATGTGCAGTACCGAGGTACCATATGATGCAGCACCATGTGCTGTGTGTTGTGCCCAAAGCACGATGTAGCCAGATGTGTTGGTAAGTATGACACCCAAAGTGTCATATGTAGTGCCAAAGCAGAGTTGTGCCTAATGCACGACGTAGCACCACGTGCCATATGTTGTTCAAGTGTAGCCCTAAGGTCAAAAATGCGTTGAAGTTTCGTAGTTTCCCAAATGTAGCGCAAAGGCTAAAATGTAAGTGCTAAGGTAACGAACCGGGTGGGCACTGAAGTATTAAATCGTGATGATCTAAGTGATCAAGTCGTGATTGAGATAATTTTTTGTGGACTTAGTCAACACTAATCCAATGGTAACCAGTCATGGTCAATGTTGAAATCGAAGCGCGCGTAAGTCGTTGAGTTTTAGTTTTAACTGCTGGAAAAACATCCCAAGATGCTAGTGTTGCAGTTGACCAATTCAATTGGTGATCGCCTGCCCGACGATGAAAGCGAGTGAAAATAATATGAGAGAAGTAGGTGTGACACACCTTGGTAATGATTTCTCATAAGATGAGAAATTTGTTGGTTTTTCCTTAGAGGTAAACTCCTCAAGTAGATCTCTTTCGAATAAATTGTTTGTAGTGACGTCGTTGTTTGTTTTAGTTTTGAGAACGATTAGCATGTGTGGGTTTCTATCCCAATAGACAACGTTTATGCCTCCTTTTCGTGGTTCAGTGATAAGTATGATGTTCTCCTATGCGTACATACAGAGAAAGTGTTGAGTCGTGATGGTGAGGAAGACGGCGAAGTGCCTCTTCGCGAGTATATGATGGTACAGCGCAATTGTGTTATTTATACTCAGTATATATATAGATATATAGATACGTAGAAGTAGTACACAAGCAAGGCCTATTCATATATACCTACATTACATATAATAGCCTAGGGTGTTTAGCACATAACAATGAGAGTCAACTAGTGCATTCCTGATTCAGTATAACCCCTTCCAGATTTCACATCATCTTTATTTAATTGTACATAGTTAGCTACGCTATGTTAAATTAAACTCGTATGATGTAATCCCTGAACCAGTTATACCTAATTAGGAATACTGCCTAAAGGTCATAGTCTAGGCCCACTAAATGCAACCTAGTTCACTATAACCTTAGGCTATGATACCAATATGTAACACCCTCAAATTTCGGGTTGCGAAAGCGGTCGGGTCGGGTGTTACCAAATCAAATATCACAAGCACAAAGGTAAATAATGAACGACTCTAAATGAGACGTTTGAAAATAGTTATACATTTCCAAAATAAAAGTGTATACAAGTTGCGAGTTCGCAAAATAATTTCGATACATAATTTGTAATACAAAAGTTATGCAAAGAAATTCAGATGTTGAAAACGTGCGACTCGAACTAGCATGGCTTGTAGTAGTCCTAATCCTGCTGTCACCTGAGAACACATGCTAAAACGAGTCAACTATAAAGCTGGTAAGTTCATAGGATTGTTAGTTGAAAACATAAAGTATAAACCTTGTATGTTTTGAAAAGTAGTTCAAAATCTACGATTTTGATATTTATTGTAGTAATGTTGTAACACCAATGTGTATACATCTAACGAGGTATCTCATACCTAAGAAGTGGTGGTGTGTACTTAAGTACATAAAGAAAGAGGCATTCCATGCCTAGATACCTAGCAGGTATAAGTAAGTCTACAACGTGAGGCAATACATGCCTAAGAACCATCGAGTAAGTGTATGACCACGTCATATCGAGGGTGTAGCAATCCATGCCTAGATACCTATCAGGTATGAGTAAAACTACCAATGTGAGGCAATACTTGCCTGAGTATGAATCGAGTAACTGTATGACCACGTCATATGATAACAAGTAATAACTGGTATGCCACCTGGCATAGTGTGTTGCCTCCAGCAACATGAATGTGTAGTCCCGCAGAACTATGATTGAGTATTTAGCCAAATACTGAGTTAACGATCTCGAGTGTCAGCTCGACGATCCGTTAATGAGTGCGAGTATCAACTCGTATGTTTATGATTTGTATCGCTTTACCACGATATCGTTTTGAATCACTGAATCATTTACCGTGATCTCGTTTTGTGCCCACATTACCGTGACATCGTTTTGTGTCCACTTTACCGTGGCATCGTATTGTATCACCAGGCTGAGATATGATTTTGGATCACCAGACTGAGATATGGATTTGTATCACCAAACTGTGATATGGATTGGAATCACTTTACCGTGATCTCGAATAGTGTTGCTCGCAAGCAATATATGTAATTGAGCCGGCAGTACTACGACATGCCCGACTTGAGTATATATATATATATATATATATATATATATATATATATATAGGTCATAGTCAACAAACACATCTAACAGGGTATCACGTAACACATGAGTGTGATTTATTGTATCTAAATATGTATATACATTACTTAGATATTAGGTGTAGCACAAAGAGCCTAGGTGTAACACCCCCAAATTTAATGGTTTGCGGAAGCGAGTTTTTGGGTGTTACTAATCAATAATCACAAGCACAAAGGATACAGTGAATGACTCTATATGAGACGTTCGAAAAGTTATTACATTAGTACATAAGTAATTCAAAATACAAGCTCGAGTTCGAGTAAGTTTCCTAGAGATTCTATTACATAACAACTAGTACAAAAGTAATGTATGAAAATCTCCAAGCTTGTAAATGCATGCGACTCGAGCTAATAAGCATATCCTGCTGGGCATCCATCTAAAGCTGCGTACCTGAGAATGCATTACTAAAACGGTCAACCAAAAGGTTGGTGAATCTCACAGGTTTGTAAGTAAATAGTTTGAACACACAAGTAACAGTTGTATTTGTATAACATCAGTCAGCCAGTAAGTAAGTAGTGATTGCAGGTTATGCTAATCGTTTGATACCCTTGCAATGAGCCACCATAGTTGAAGCTTAACGTACAGTAAATATTGTGCCCCCGTGAATGTTAATCCAAAAACTTTCATATGAAACGAGTAAGAAACGCCCGTTTCTACAGTAACGGTTCGTGGTAGTGCGTGCTACCCCGGGCGGGGATTGTCAGTCCCATATGGATCCATATACTAAAACTCGCGCTTATCCCATAACTAACAACTATGATTTAGGAGGCCTTCATTGGATTAAACGAAACTCAGGCAATTGGCGTATCCGTAAATCAGTAAAGTACGTAAATCGTGCCAGCAAGTAAATATGTGTGTTCATGTAAAACAAGTAATGCATCTCACCCCTGAGTGAAAAACAGTAAAATAGGGGCTGTGAGACTCACCTGAGTCTAGCAGACAATGCAGTAAGCAAGCAAAGTAGTATCCCGAACTAGCAACCCTTAGCGTCCTAATACGCATAAGGTTTAGTAAGTAAATGGAATACTTGTAAGGTATCCATGCTAGTTGTTCCCAAACTAGTTAATGTCCATTTGTTGTTTGTACGTTTGTATTTGTTTGTAAGTTGTAGTTCGTAGCAAAGTTGTACGGCCCGTTGGTATCGAAGTGTAATAATAATCTCATCTATTATTATTATGCAGTTGTTGTAATCGTATAGTTGTCAAGTACGTTTGTATTGTAACGTGTAACGTTCAAGTGAATGTAAATCCGAGTGGGTGTAACCCTAGAGTGTATGAGTGAAATCTCATAGGTGTTCGAGTGTAATCTCGTGTATGTGCACGAGTGGGATCTTGCGTTTTAAATAAGTGTAATCTTATATGTATTCGAGTATTGGTGTATACTTCCAAAAGTATAGTATTTTCATGTATAAATCGTATCGTATTTGATTTGGTTGTTGAAAAGTGATTTTTATACACTTAGAATGTTTTTAGCTTCTGTTTTTGGGTTTTTGCGACACTAAATGCGACACAGTGATTGTGTCTTATGATTTATGCGACACAATGCTTGTGTCTTATGCTTCTATGCGACACAACGCTTGTGTTCCGCAACACAAGGCTTGTGTCTTATGATATGCAACTTAATGCGACACAGTCCTTGTGTCTTATGTTTTATGCGACACAATCCTTGTGTCTTATGTTTTATGCGACACAACGCTTGTGTCTTATGTTTTATGCGACACAACGCTTGTGTCTTATGTTTTATGCGACACAACGCTTGTGTCTTATGTTTTATGCGACACAATCCTTGTGTCTTATGTTTTATGCGACACAACGCTTGTGTCTTATGTTTTATGCGACATAATGCTTGTGTCTTATGCTTTATGCGACACAAGCCTTGTGTCTTATAAATTTTTGGTCTGATGCAACACAAGGGCTGTTACGTTTTTAAGCTCGGTTTTTGGGTCAAACGACCTCGGTTTGACCCGAAACTTTTACACAAGTTCTAAAATGACTAAATAACGTTAGAAAAATTATTGGTTGGCGTTTTTAGTGTTTGTGGTGTCGTTTTCTTAAAAATGACCAAAACCGACATCTTCGATAATGTTTTCAAAAACGAGTTTTAATTACATATTTGGACATTATAAAGCTAGGGGAACAATATTCTAGCAAAATAATTGAAATCGGAAAGTTCAAGAGTCGCCGGAAAAACTTACAAATCGTCGGAACGTGAAACCGAAAAGGTAGAATCGTAGCCCTCGTTGCGGTGAACACTTTTCTCCAAACGAGCTAGGTGATTGAAGCTCGTTTTGTGGGTGATTTCTAGAGAGAGAGAGTGCCGAGATAGAGAGAGAGAGATGAGAGAGTTTGAGGTGGAGTGTAATTGTGTATGTGTGAGTTGTGTATGGAAGAAGGAAAGTGAGGGGGTGATGTCCCCTTGCTTGTTGGCCGGTTGGTGGGGTCCACCATGTGTGGATCTCACCAAGTTTCATTCCCTCGTGTACGCGCTCCGTGCGGTGTTCGTTTCCCCGGTCGTTTAAACGTTAAAATCATTTTATACGCGTTTATGTATACGTTTTAAAATATGAAATGTTACTCGATATTTTGTTGGAGTATTTTATCAAAATACTTGTTTTTAAGTTATAAAACATAACTTTGTTTTATTTTTGTCGGTTGGTCGCGTTTCGTAGAATTCGGTAATGTTTCAAATAAAACGTGCGCGTTTGTTATATTATCAACATAATATAAAGTAGTAATTTGCGTAATTAAATAATTCCACATTATTTAATAATTGTTTTACCAACGTCCGTATTTTGTACTTTTGTAATTTCGTACGATTTGAACGAATCGTATACGTGTACATATATATCACCTATATATATGTATAGTAAGTAATCATCGTACTTAGTCCTATTTCATACTAAATACAAGTAGTAAGCACGTAATTAAGAAAATTTTAAATTGACCCTAATTTTGCGGTTGTTACACTAGGTATGAACAATCATCACCTAGTTGTTTTGTATTAATATAAAGGGCTAAACTAACGTACGTTACTAATGTATACTCATAGCCTCAGCCTAGAAAGTATATTGAGGTCCGTGGTTAATGCTTTTTTAAATACAAATCCATTCTAGTAACAATGGAATGCAAAGGCAGTCTTAGTTCCAAAAAGGAGAACTAATCCTGTAACAAACCTAGTTGTTGTCCAGCATAGGTAGAACTAACCAGTTATAATATATTTGATAGTATTGTCATGCGATAATATGGCCAATGTATAGTGATAACTTAAGCAAGTTATGTAATGGTAATTGTGTTTCAACGACAAGGTAGTGTACAGTGGTAACCTATCCAGGTTAAGCTATGGTATTGTCCTACAACAATATAGTGGGTGTAATTTATAACACCCCTCATATTATCATTATTTAAATAGAATATATCGGAAGCGTCTGTCCAAATTAAAACTTTAATCAATCAAAGCAAAAAAATCAAACTAAATATAAGACTTAATTTATCAATTTGGGTGTTATATAAAAACACGAACAACACTGATTTATAAAATTAAATATCAGAGTAACACTTGGTAGTCAAACATTCTTCAGTCCATTCCTTGCCCTGCCCAAATCATCTCAAAACCTGTAAAGGATAAATGGTGGGATTAGCACAAAGGTAAGTGAGTCAACCTGTCACTATCAGTACAATTTAGCATAACAATACTGATTATCACAAATATCACATAGACACTGACACAACATCACCAAGAGGATCGGTGGTCCTTGTGACGTCGTACAGACCCGGGAGACGCACCAAGTGACACTTACAACCAACTGCAGGCCAATACAGTGGTATCACCGATAACTGTTTGCTACCTTTAGTCAATATGTGTTCCATTCTCAACACATGATCACAAATCTCACATTGACTAACCTGTAGCAACCCAGTCCAACTAACTAGTCAAGTTGACCTCCGAATCACCAAATGCTCAAAGGCAACACATCACTTATTACACGTGTATTTCGTCAATCAACAGTCAACAATCACAATCAACAATAACAACTATGTTCACTTGTTGTAACCAATTATGTTACAACCAAATCACACTGAGAGAACGAGTCCACTCACCGTTACCTCAGCTGCAAGCTCAGAAGTCTAATGTTACTGAGCCTTCTCCACATCTGAGAATACAATCAAATAAACAATGAGTTAGTAACTCATTAACAACAATAAGCCTATGTTATAATCACATAACATATCACAATGTCTCATAACATAATATATCATATTGACACAATATCACAATCAAATACTTGACTAATAGTTAATACTTATGTCACCACATTATCCCATACATAAGTATACTAAATTTAGGAATATAACCTATTAAATTTAAGTTATATTTATAATTCATAAGTACTCAAACTTAAAACACAAAGTTGCTGGAATTGGTCTCTACCCGCCGGGTAAGACAAGTACCCGCCGGGTACTCAACAAACACCAATACCCGCCGGCTAAGGTTGTTACCCGCCGGTTTCCAACCAAACACCTCTACCCGCCGGGTAAGGGTTATACCCGCCGGGTAAACCCTTCGTCCCAGCAAGCCTACGACCTGATCAAACTTTAACTCGAAATCAAAATCACCAAAAGCCTAAAACTTAGTTTCTAATAGTCTTATACTACTATAAATTTCATATAATCATCATGAAATAGTTACAACATGTTTTTAACATCTAATTCTCACAAATCATCCATGAATCTAATTTGAATAAATCAATTCTAAGAACACTTACATATGGATCAAGAACATGATGATGATGGTGATAATTCAGATGTTGAAGCTAAATCAAGATCACAACTAAATTTGATTCAAGTTTTGATTTTTGGTTTCTTCAATTTTGTATGTTTTGGTTTCAAAATGAAAGGAGGAAAACCAAATAAAAGGAAATAGGTCGGCTCCCAAAACCGACCTTCTATTATACGGGTATAATTTAATACCCCTTCTCAACCTATTGTCTGGAACCCGAAAACCATTTGCGGGTCTAAACATTTTATTGTTCCGTCAACTATATTAATTTAAAACAATTAATATTTCACTAACCACAATAAGTCCTGAAACTTATTTCCTAGTTATTTTTTAAATAACTCAATAATATATTAATTTCAAACAATTTAAATAATATAAAAACAACTAGGTCCGATTTACGGATGTTACAAATCTCTCCCCCTTAAAAGATTTCGTCCTCGAAATCTAATTACACTCAGCTTGTCTAATATAACATACTCACCTACATCTTATCATACATTAATCCTCAAGAGCAACTTATACTATATTTATCTTGTTTCAATTCTTTCTACATTCACCTGTCCCCATGGACATGCTTCTGTCTTTTCCCACGCACATATACTGTGCTTTCATCCAATATTTTCCATGAAACTAGCATATATCTGAATTCTTTATCATTAACACACAATCACTTTAACAAGTGGACACAAAATCAATTACAACCAAAACTAATAACGTACCTTGCTCCCCTTGAGCAACTTATAATAATAATTTATTTATTTGAATTCTTTCCACATGCACATATCCCAATGTACATGTTTCTATCTTTCACCCCTGTATATATTGTACATTCATTCAACTTTTTCTATAAAGTAATCATTTACTTGAATCCTCTATCGTAAATCAGATATATGTTTTAAACACATACTCATTTTAGCAAATAGTCACATAATCACTTACAACCAGACACTAGTAACGTGTCAAAATCTTTAACAATTATATTAACCAGAAATTAGCAATATGCTAAATCTTTGATAACTTATCAACTAGAATAACGACAATCAACAACAGCTAACATCAGTGGTTATAAAACCACAATACACCTAACAACACAATACACTTAACAACACTGAAAATTAATTTCAGTTCATAACCAACAATCAACAAATATTCACATATCATTTCAACTATATGAAATCCTTTACCTAAAGTAATCCGGATTCATATCACTTTAATAAGCAAAGTAGAGGTCATACACACAGTAGGTAAAAATCATCAAAAGTACATTTTTAATCAGCATATGTACTATCACACCATATTACCTACATTCAACCGACCTCTACATTGACTTATTTCACCTTAAGTCACAATTTATTCTATCTTCAAGTATATAATAGCTTATCTGATTTTACACATCTATATAATGATGGAAATATAATCATCATTTCCAAAATTTCATCTATTCATTTCATAGCACATCACTTTTCTCAATTAATGGCACAAACACCAATTACTCAAACTTAATCATTAATTTTATATTATCACATTCATCTCAATGTGATTATCATCTATTTAGTTCTCTCCCCCTTAGGATTCACGTTATCACTCTTTTTATAATCCAAATTCTTTCAACTATGAGTTTAATAATAAACTTTGCACAAAGTTTATACACAATTCATCTTTAATATTTTAAATATAACAGGATGTAATCATCCTACATAAAGAAATCACTATTTTTGACACACGTCAAAATGCATCACACTCACTCAACCTCACGTTGGTATCACATTCGATCACACAACTTAATTTAATAATATAATTCACAATCACCTTCGTTATTCCACAACAAAGGTTCTTTCTTTTACACAACTCAATTTCATAACATCATCTGAATTATAAATAACTCATTTGACACTTTCAATATTGTTGACTATTTGCCAACTTCAACTTAATCGATTAATCAACAAGTCACTTTGACCACTTTTCTCAATTTTAATTTGCAACAAAATCAATCATATTCTTATGATTTCATGTCATACACTAAACTCTTTATTCATAGTTGACTTTCAAAGTCAACATATCACACTATTAACAAATTAATACTATGTTTAACCTCAAACATAGATTTTTCCATAACTACATTCAACAACAGTGGCATATTCAACCAAACTGGAATCACTATATCGTTCTCTAGTCAATAACCATTCAATGACATTCTAATAACTTATTTAACACACAATATAAGTTATTTACTCATATCACTGATCACATACCTATATATACCTCCTCTGGTAATTATCTCAAATTTTAGATTTAACCTAATCATAAACTTAAAAACACTGCTCTCACTAGTTTTAATGACTCAATCACCATACAGAGTCAGTACTCAACTCGGCTTAATACAAGCCATACACATACTAGTAATTCGTTAGGATACTATATGACTTACTAATAGGGAATCCACACCCATTAGTCACACAATCACATTTTATCAAATTCACACATTTGCAAGTACCATACACATTTGTAAATTTCAATTACTGATTATCATAATTTTCACTAATTAACTTTTACAATGCAAACAACAGTTAATTAATTTAACACAACTTCATATCTCTCTCAATCACATTCACTTTCTTAGATACTTGGTAACCTCAACAAGTTCATGTGATACAACATAATGTAACAACGGTGATCAAGCGTTGCTTGATTATGTTCTTCACATTTCCTTCTCAGGTTACTTCATATCATCCATCATCAATGTGATTTTCTTTCATATATACACTTATCACACAATGTTCTGGTTTCCAATACTACTATAACATGTTTACAGACTTGTACCAATAGTACATACTTACTATCCATTTATTACTTGCATAATCAACTTTACATATGTAAATATTTCACATGCACACCTTACATATTTTAATATGTATTATTTATTACACAATCTCCTTTCAACAATTGACTTAAATCCTTATTTCAACCTATTGGAAACTCCAAACACATGATAACCTATCTTCAAAAGTTTCAACACTTAACACTTTGTCAAACAGTAACGACATAATAATATCACGTGTAATTCCAAACACGTATTTCACGACAATTACTTGATTATAATATCAACTAAATCAATTTGCTCCAAAACCCACCATTTTCTAGGAGCATGTAATACCACATAATCAATTTATCACATTTCTTTAGTAATTCTCTTTACATCTGTTCTCATAACAGCTAACCACTTTTAAATTTACTATCACATTTTCACTTATGATACAATATCAATTTAAACCCTAATGCCCCATAATTCCACGTATAATATCAACTACATATATTTAATATCAACAATCAGTACAAAGTACAACACCAAGTACTAGGTACTTTATCACATTACTCGGCATTACCTCATGCCTCTAGTCACATAACAACTATTCTCCTATTAATAACATTTGTTATTAATTCAACATATCCAAATCATTTACTAGTTTACACTTATTTGACTATTTAACTCACACATAACTAATTTCACTATTAGTATTCTATTACAATCTTAAAACACTAATTTCTCCCTAAAATCATCCTATTTATACCACTTACAACAAGTACTTAACAAAAAAAAATTTTCACAACCTGTTCAACATATATAAAGGTTTGTCAACTACCTTTATTTTCTTACTACTTTAATATATCACTTTTTAATATATAAATCATAATTCACCCATAATTATGATCAATATCACATATAATCATTTAATCACCTTTATCGCTTTATAGCATAACTATTACCAAGTTTAATGCTATCACATTCAACTATAACTTTGCCTAATCAAGGCACACCTTACAACAACTGTACACTTTTCCATTTAAATAACAGCACAACTCTCAACTTATTAATTGAGATATATCACATCTCCTTAAATTTTCTATCTGGTGTCACATTTATTCATTTTATTACATAACAACAAATTCTCTAGCAAGGTTTCCTAATCACACTTTGCATTTATCACAGAAAATCACACAACTTGTTATATTTTATTTCTACATAGTAGACACATTCAGATTCAACAGTTTCACTATTAACAACTTGATCAACACTGTGTCTACACAACTTAACACATATTTCACAATTCAAAATTCAGTCAGGACTACTCATATTATCAATGACTCATAACTGGGGAATCATATCAGTCTGACTCAATTTACTTCACTACTAATCACATCATAGCAAAATAATCAATTCAAGCTTATATAATTTCAACAAGCTTATCGAAAGTTACCTGTCACACTTATGCCGATGAAGATCGAGGAACCATTGAGAATACCAGTCAATTACTCATGTTCCTCCGTATCTGCAATAACAACAACAACCTTGCATCTTGTTATAGGTTAGTACACTTTTAATAACCACTTTTCTCATACCACTACTAATCCCACACTTTAGAATGTTTGACTTAACACAAAATAGATTTGGAATTGAACACTTACCAATGTCCAATTCACCCAAACCTATGCTCTGATACCAACTTATAACACCCCTCATATTATCGTTATTTAAATAGAATATATCGGAAGCGTCTATCCAAATTAAAACTTTAATCAATCAAAGCAAAAAAATCAAACTAAATATAAGACTTAATTTATCAATTTGGGTGTTATATAAAAACACGAACAACACTGATTTATAAAATTAAATATCAGAGTAACACTTGGTAGTCAAACATTCTTCAGTCCATTCCTTGCCCTGCCCAAATCATCTCAAAACCTGTAAAGGATAAATGGTGGGATTAGCACAAAGCTAAGTGAGTCAACCTGTCATTATCAGTACAATTTAGCATAACAATACTGATTATCACAAATATCACATAGACACTGACACAACATCACCAAGAGGATCGGTGGTCCTTGTGACGTCGCACAGACCCGAGAGACGCACCAGGTGACACTTACAACCAACTGCAGGCCAATACAGTGGTATTACCGATAATTGTTTGCTACCTTTAGTCAATATGTGTTCCATTCTCAACACATGATCACAAATCTCACATTGACTAACCTGTAGCAACCCAGTTCAACTAACTAGTCAAGTTAACCTCCGAATCACCAAATGCTCAAAGGCAACACATCACTTATTACACGTGTATTTCGTCAATCAACAGTCAACAATCACAATCAACAATAACAACTATGTTCACTTGTTGTAACCAATTATGTTACAACCAAATCACACTGAGAGAACGAGTCCACTCACCGTTACCTCAGCCGCAAGCTCAGAAGTCTAATGTTACTGAGCCTTCTCCACATCTGAGAATACAATCAAATAAACAATGAGTTAGTAACTCATTAACAACAATAAGCCTATGTTATAATCACATAACATATCACAATGTCTCATAACATAATATATCATATTGACACAATATCACAATCAAATACTTGACTAATAGTTAATACTTATGTCACCACATTATCCCATACATAAGTATACTAAATTTAGGAATATAACCTATTACATTCAAGTTATATTTATAATTCATAAGTACTCAAACTTAAAACACAAAGTTGCTGGAATTGGTCTCTACCCGCCGGGTAAGACAAGTACCCGCCGGGTACTCAACAAACACCAATACCCGCCGGCTAAGGTTGTTACCCGCCGGTTTCCAACCAAACACCTCTACCCGCCGGGTAAGGGTTATACCCGCCGGGTAATGTAACATCCTCGAATTGGACCTAGTTGTTTTATATTATTTCTTGATTTAAATAAGTATTTAAATGTGTTTGGAAATAATATTGTTTGAAATAGTTGAAATAATTGGAATAGGAGTTAAATATTCCAATGTGATAAGTGAAATATTAATTGTTGTAAATTAATATAGTTGTCGGTACAATAAAATGTTTGGACTCGCAAATGGTTTTCGGGTTCCAGGCAATAGATTGAGATGGGATATTAAATTATACCTGTATATTGAAGGCGGTTCGTGAGGCCGACTTATATATATATCCTTTCCTATTTAGGAAAGTTATTTATTTTCATTTAGAAACTCATAGAAACTCTCTAAAAACTTCCAAATCAATCCAGAAATCAAATCAGGAAGTTGTGATTCTCGTGAATCTTCATAATCATCAGATTACCATCGTTAGATTCTTCAATCAGTAAGTATTCTTGAGTATTTAAGAATTTGATTTTTTGATTGAATTTGGGTAAATTGATGATTTGAGAGATTTGGATGTTAGAAACAGGTTATAAGTGTTACATATTGATTATGTGATGATATTTGAGGTTTATAACCGTTTAAAAACGAGTTTTTGGTGTTTTGGGGATTAAACCCGTGAGTTAGGGTTTCTGCTGTTCGTGCTGGGCTGGAACGAGGCCAGAAGCCGGCGGCTTCTTGGGCCAAGCCGGCGGCTTGTTCTTGTTAGCCGAAGCCGGCGGCTTCATAAGCCAAGCCGGCGGCTTGTGATGTTTTGTAGGAAATCGGCGGGTATAAACCCGACCCGGCGGGTAGTGTAAGCTTTAAAACGAAGTTTAGTTCTGTTACCACATTTGGTAATTGACCCGGCGGTTTGGAAGGTAAAGCCGGCGGGTGGTGGTTTGAAGCCGGCGGCTTCATAGAGAAGCCGGCGGCTTGATAGGCTGGTGTCACATTTCTTGTTTGATTTTTATAAGTAATGTGATTGTTATTTGATATATGTTCAGGTTCATATATGATAATAGTTATGTTGTAATAACTAATATATGATTAGGAACTAGTAATATTCATATTATTATGTTAAGTTCCTAATAGTATGGATTGATATAAGTTATGTATTGATATGGATTACTAACTTATATTTGATTTTAAATTCTCAGATGTGGAGAAGACTTAGTGATATTAGACTACTGAGTGGAGGCCTGATGTCACACCCCCAATTTCATGATTTGCGGAAGCGACGATTTGGGTGTGACTAATCAATATACAAAGCACCAAAGTATAAGCAAACGACTCTACATGAGACGTTTATAAAAATTACAAAAGTAATACAAGTTTTGAGTTAAAGTTTACAACATAATAGCGAGTTCGCAAAAGTAGTTTTGAAGATTTTAATACATAACCATTATACAAAATATAATGCAGGAAAATCTTCATGTCAAAATGGATGCATGCGACTCGTGAGTAGATAGCTTATCCTGAGGGCCATCCTACTACTGCTGATCACCTGAGAATACAACGCTAAAAAGGGTCAGCTATAAAGCTGGTGAATCTCACAGGTTTAACATAAACATTGATGTGATCAACATGATAATTTGACGAAAATAAAATGTTTCGTCTGAACAAGGATTTAAATTAATAAACCAAACAATGATTTAAAACAATTAAGTTTTCTAAAACCATGATTTAACCAATTAAGGTTACTAAATAATGATTTGAACCAACGCAGGTTCCTCAAACAACCATGAAACCAACGCGGGTTTTCTAGACAATGATTTAACAATTTAGTTTTCAAAACAATGATGAAACCAACGCAGGTTTCCTAAACAATGATTAAACAGTTTAGTTTTCAAAACAATGATGAAACCAACGCATGTTTCAAAATAATGATTTTTAAACAATGGTGAAACCAACGCAGGTTTCGTAATATTGAACAAACCAACGCAGGTTTTAGAACAACATAAAATTTAACAATGATGAAACCAACGCAGGTTTCGTAATATTGAACAAACCAACGCAGGTTTTTTTTGAACAATAATAATTTAACAATGATGAAACCAACGCAGGTTTCGTAATATTGAACAAACCAACGCAGGTTTTGGAACAATAATAAATTTAACCATGATGAAACCAACGCAGGTTTCGTAATATTGAACAAACCAACGCAGGTTTTTGAACAACATTAAATTTAACAATGATGAAACCAACGCAGGTTTCGAAATAATGATTTAACAATGATAATCAAGACCAAATAATGGTAGTCAAACAATGTAACTAATATAGTTATCTGAACTAAATAATCATTTAATTCCTTGAGTTAATTCTCAAATTAACTAATCAAATAGCATATGATCACGAAAACATGTAAGCATTGTATCTCACCCCAATATTTGAAACAGTAAAAATGGGGCTGTGAGACTCACCTGAGTCTATCCGAGCAGTGAATATATCCAACGAGGAACGTATGGTCCAAAGTCTCCTAATGTCCTAAACACGCGAGATTCTAATGAGCATTTGATTGTATAGTCTTTACTTGTATTAACATGTATTCGGTCGTATTATAATCTATTGTTTAAGTTTGTATTTCCGTTTCAAAGTTTGTAAAAATGTCACTGAACAATTCTGACCCAAAATAGAAGATCACGCGATCGCGTGAACTTCCCAACCGATCGCGTGACATCCTCGTTTACCCGATCGCGTGAACCCCCCAACCGATCGCGTGACTATCCCTTTGACCCGATCGCGTGAACTCAAGAAAAACATCACGCGATCGCGTGATTCTCTCTGGTTCGTGTCTGTTCATGTCTGTTCGTGCAGAAACTTAACAAAACTAGTTTTAATCCAATTTCCGCAAACAAGGAACTTAGTATTATGCTACAACATGATATATTACGTATTTTAAACGAAAAATTTACAAGAATTGATTAGTGTTCTTACGTAGTAAAATTCGAACCCGTGAGGATGATGGTGATGTCCCGATGATAATGATGAAGAAGATGATCACTGATTATGATGATGATGATTGTTGCTGTGATGTTGTTATTGTTGTAGTTTTGTTGTTGTTGAATTGAAACCGAGAGAAAAGAGAAGAGAGGAGGGAACCGAGAGTGATGAAGAGTCTGTGAAATAATTGAGGTCGGTTGTTATAACCGGCCTCAATTATTGAGGTGAGTGGGTGTTTTCCGACCCGTGTTCGTGTACCCGATCGTTATTTAGTAAAATGTTTTCAAACGATAAATTTCTAAAATTTAAATCGTATAGGTTTTTATTTGAAGTATTTCACAAAAATACTTTTAGTGTGATACTAAATTATATCGTTGTTTCACTTTGAACTTACGGATACATTTAATTATCCAAAAAGAGTTTTACAAATTTTTTGAGTATCGTAATATTATTTCTGTTAATAATATTCTATTTGGAAATGTTTTGGGACAACTTTTATTTTTATGTTTCCTCGGTGGTTTCAGGTTTGTTCGCGTGTGATTATTAAATAATCATTTCATGTTATATATATATATAGTTATATATATTATCCGAATACTTTGTTTTTGATTCGTACCGAGTACGAATAATTAAAGTTTAAATTGGCCCCTAATTTTGGCCCTTTTTGACCGGGTGTCACATTCTCCCCTTGTTAGGAGAATTTCGTCCCGAAATTCAAGTGAAACTTATGCTCGCGTGCTAATAAGGCCGACTATGTGATATGTCTAGCACTAAGACATCCGATTTATCCTTCTCCCCTTGTTAGGCTTAAACCTACTGATCTCAAATGAATAATGGAGAAGTCCGATTCTTTACCCGCCCGTTACCTACATAACAGGGTCGGTCCGTATTACCAAGTGTCACTATGATTTGGATTTATAATCCACCGAATTCAATGAGTTCCTATGGTGTTCTTATAGTTCAATGTAACTATCAAAACTGACATAATGTACACATGCCCTATATTAACAAATATAGTGTTTCGATTCTTATCCAATGTTTTGTCACTAACGTGATAACCATGTTCCGACTAGATCACCGCAGTGATAATCAATTTATATGCCACAACATGCATGCCTAGCCATATACTGTTTTAGCTAATCGAATACTGTAGCACATATTTTCACTGATACATTCATGTTTAGGAAAACGATAAGTTTCCTGCAACAATGATTCCAACAAGATGGCCTATTCGCCTATGTATATCAATAATGATATCCCAATTACCGCTCTAGACCAAAAAGCCTAGCCATTGAATTCTAAAGTGTAATTACGTTTTACACTTCCTGATTCGATTAACCACAATTTGCTAATCTAATTGTATATTTATCATCAAAGAATAGAATAGACATGACGCACAATTGTACGTACCAGTGTCAGGGTCTGCTTGAGCGTCCTTAGCTCTCAGTACGAAGAACCTTCCTTTGGCAGTGTTGGTGTTTTTCAGCTTAGGACAGTCGTTTCGGTAGTGTCCCATTACACCACATTCAAAACAAGCTTTTACTCGGCAATCTTTTGCAAGATGCCCAAAACGCTTGCACTTCTCACAGGGGTCGCCACAAGGTCCATCATGATGGCGTTTGCACTTTGAACAGTAGGGTTTTGTTCCATAGTACTCCTTCTTGTTTTCTGTTCCAGATCCAGAGGCATTGACTTTGGTGGTTGCAGACTTCTTGGTAGCCTGACTCTGGTTGTCAGAGTTTCCCTCAGATTTCCTTTTGTTGTCCTTTCCTTCCTGAACAACCTGTACCATGAGGCTATGAGCCATACGAACGGCACCCTGGATGGTTCCTGGTTTGGAAGCAGTCACCATCCCTCTGATACTTGCAGGAAGTCCCCAGATGTACATCTCCACCCTTTTATACTCGGGGTTAACCATTGTTGGACACAAGAGATTGATAATGATTGATTGGTGTAGCTTGACATTGATTGGATGTCGAGTGAATGATTGATTTTCTGTTTATTGTTATTTGATGTAAACATATTGTTATGCTAGGTTGTACTGTTGCTTATAGTTTCATTCACTTAGCTTTATGCTAACCCCACCACAGTTCTTCCTGCAGGTTAAAATAGATGGGACATATTGGGCAGGGCAGGAAGTGTTTGGAATTGAAGGAATGTTTGACAGGCTTTTACTCTGATGTTATTTTGATAACTAAAGAGATGTTTTGAATTATATAACACCGAGTTTGTTGAAATGTCATGTAATAAGTTTGAAAAAGTTTATTGACATTTTGAGTACATTGGTAGTATGTTTTAAATATACGCTTCCGAGTCGCAATTATTATATTATTGTTCATGTTGAAACGAGGGGTGTTATAGGTAAACCCTTCGTCCCAGCAAGCCTGCGACCTGATCAAACTTTAACTCGAAATCAAAATCACCAAAAGCCTAAAACTTAGTTTCTAACAGTCTTATACTACTATAAATTTCATATAATCATCATGAAATAGTTACAACATGTTTTTAACATCTAATTCTCACAAATCATCCATGAATCTAATTTGAATAAATCAATTCTAAGAACACTTACATATGGATCAAGAACATATGATGATGGTGATAATTCAGATGTTGAAGCTAAATCAAGATCACAACTAAATTTGATTCAAGTTTTGATTTTTGGTTTCTTCAATTTTGTATGTTTTGGTTTCAAAATGAAAGGAGGAAAATCAAATAAAAGGAAATAGGTCGGCTCCCAAAACCGACCTTCAATTATACGGGTATAATTTAATACCCCTTCTCAACCTATTGTTTGGAACCCGAAAACCATTTGCGGGTCTAAACATTTTATTGTTCCGTCAACTATATTAATTTAAAACAATTAATATTTCACTAACCACAATAAGTCCTGAAACTTATTTCCTAGTTATTTTTTAAATAACTCAATAATATATTAATTTCAAACACTTTAAATAATATAAAAACAACTAGGTCCGATTTACGGATGTTACATAATTCCTACGTATTACACATTTTGTATTACATACAGTAATATAGTTAAGTGTGAATTATAAGAGTTTATTATTATAATTCGAAAACAGTAATTATGAATGCGTCTCACCCCGAAAATAGTAAAACAGTTGAAAGAGTGGGGCTATGAACTCAGCTGTGAGTTGTCGGCGATCCTACGATACGCGTGTCGTCCGATAGGTAACCTCCTAGTGTCCTAAACACGTGAGGTCATATAAGTATGAGACAAATCAGTTTGTCTAAGCGAGTTGTGTAATTATTTATTTGTCGTTCAGGTTTGGAAACCGTGTACGGGGGGTCCGGGGGTAGCGCCCCTGGTAGCGGGGTCCAAGGGGCAGTCAGCTTAGAAAATTTTTATTTCTACTATGTTGCTGTAGTGAAAACGCATTCAAAAATTCTGATTTCTGTCTTATGCGACACTGTGATTTGTGTCGCATTTTCGGCGACATTTGTTGAGTTAGCGACACCAGGGTTTGTGTCGCAGGTTTAAATAGCGACATAGGTGATTGTGTCGTTTCGTGCGACGTCCGCAATTTAATGCGACATAGTGTTTTGTGTCGCAGTATGCAACGATGGTGTGGTGTGCGACACAAGGATTTGTGTCGCAGTAATGCGACATAAGCTGTGATATTAATCCTGCGACATTAACCTGCGACACAGGCTATGTCGCAGCACTGTTTTTGGTCCAATGCAACACAACAAGCTGTTCGACGATTTCAAGTTTCAAATCGAGTTTTGGTTCGATTTTTGGGCGTTTTGATGTTATAAAAAGCTACTAACATGTATTTCTAAGTAATCTAAGTAATTTCTTGTAAAAAGAACGATTTCTAGAGATAGAGAGAGAGAGAGAGAGAGAGAGAGTGATTTCTTACTTTTAAATGAGATGAAAATGGAGGTGATGAAGATGGTGATGAATACTTGATGAAGATGATGATGATTCTAAGTTGTTGTTCCTTATCTCGTCGTTGTTACAGATTTGTTGTTATTGTTGTTAATTTTTAGAGAGATCAAGAAAGATTTGAGAGATAGATTGAAGAAAATGAAAAAGAAGAAATGAGATGGAGAGGGTGGGTGGATCGGCTTTATCAAACCCAGATCCTCAATTCGGGGACTGTGGTCTCCAACCACAGTACAAAATGCCCGTATTTTTGTACCCGATCGTAAAATAAATTAATATTTTTAATTTCAAAAATTCATTTATATGTTTTCGAAATATTTTTGAGTCGAAACATTTTATAAAAATAAAATGTTTGGGTTAAAGTTTTATAACCATATTTTGCGCGGTCTCAGATAACTAGAATGTGTTTTTAATTAAAACGACTTACATTTTCGAACGTTTAATATATTTTCTCAAATGTATAATGTTTGCTTTAACTAATAAAATATTAGTTATGAAATTTTGTCACCGGAATTCGGACGCGTTATTCTGCGTTCTTTCAGATTCTTTCGAGTGTGATTATTAAATAATCATTGTGTATTATATATATATATATATATATATATATATATATATATATATATATATATATATATATGTAATTATATATATAAAGTTTCCGAATACCTTGTTATAATTGCGTACTAAGTACGATTATTTGAAGTTTAAATTTGACGCGAAAATTTGACTTTTTGACCGGGTGTTACATAAAAAATACTTGATATTGATATTGATGTTGTAAATATTCGTGGTGATTGTATATAATAATGTGTTAGAGTGTTGGTTCGCCGTTCTAAAAAAACATTATGTAAAACCATATTATCTTCACGTAAATCAATAAAAGTATCTTTTGATTATAGTAAATAAATAAAAGAGATGTGTTTGACATCAATCTTTTAATTTGTTGAAATTTAAGATAATAACACACCAAATCATTACCTGATTACAATCGAGAGAATATGAAATTTTTGAGACCACAAGTACGGTGAAAGACCGGTCTACGGAGTGAATGAATCTAGAAAGTTGCTGCTGGGAAAAGTGGACAAGGATCAGATTCGACGTTTCAATAACTCTTGTATGTAGTCTCTTTTATTATAGTGAGTAAACATAAAAAAAAAGAGTTAAATACATGAAGAAAAATGATCGGTAAACCTAAATTTGTAAGATTAAATATAGGCTTAAAAATGTGATTGGTTGGTTTGAAAAATTGATTAGATGAGATTAAGAGATTGAAAAAGTTCAACCAATTATACTAATAAATTCATGTAAGTAGTCTTATTTAACATTACTCATATATGAATTGTGGACATCTTTTATAAGAGATTACCATTACCATTCGGTAAATATGTTTTTACAATGTTTTGGTCTAACTTATTCTAAATAGTAGTCTAATCGCCGTTACTAGTAGTCAAGAAAAGGTATAGTTGCACAACTCTTATTTAGTTGAGGGACCAATAATGCAAATAAAGAACTAGTCAATTTTCACTCTCCCAAAATTTCCCTCCTATTTCCCATTTGGTCAAAATCGATAAAAACAAAGACTCATCTGACACCGCCTGCGGCCACCAACCAATCACTTCCTCCACGACGGCCGGATTTCACCGTAGATAAACACTATGACGTCACATAAAGGAGGCAAAAAGAATCTATTGGCCATTACCGGAGCTGCCGCGTTCTTAGCCGTCGCCGTTAAGTTCGCTATCGATACAATTTACTCAAAGCGAAACCATCTCAATAAGAAAGGTATCTATTCTCTATAAATCTAAACGCACGTGCTATAGATGTATTATTGTTCTTATTACTGTCATCACCTATCTTGCTTAGTTATTTTGATTAATTACCTGCGTTGATGTCATGTGGAGATATAGTTTAACTTAATTTCACGTTATTAGGTCTTCGAGGATCAAATGTTAGGGTTAATCTTACCGCTTCGGAAATACTTAAACTAGCTGATTGTATAATTGCTAATTCGAAGAGCGTTCATGATGCGGTAGCTTCAGTTCCGCTTGATAAGGTATTTGTCATTTGAAGTAATTGCAAATTACTTCGAACTGAGTAGTGAAGTTTTTGGATTTTTTATTTATTTTATATATGGGAAATGATAATGATAGCCTAACGGAAATATAATGCATTTATTAAACTTAAAGTTTACTTTATAATCAAAGATTTCAATTTCAATTTTATACATTACAAATAAAAGGAAAGTTCTAGTGAATTAAATGCATATCATAAGTAATATATGTATTATAAATCTGAATAGATACGGAAAATTAAGGTTAATAAATGCGTCATATTTCTCTTATTAAAAAGGGCTGTCATTATTCATTCCCTTTTTATATTTATCATTTTTTTTCTACGTTAATACAATGCTTGTAAGGAGAGTGTTAGGATTAAGTGGTTAACTGGTTATATACTTATACATCTCAGCGTATAATACTGACATATTGTTCTTAGGTGACGTATACAAATGTTATACTGCCGCTTCAAGAATTGGAAGCAAACCAGTTTCCACTGGTACAGTCTTGTGTCTTTCCGAAATTTGTGTCTACTTTTGAAGAAGTAAGAAAAGCAAGTGCTGAAGCTGAAAGGAGAATAGATGCTCATGCCTCAACTTGCAGGTATTATGTTCTTACCATTTGCTGCATAGTTAGGGTATATATAGATATGGACTATTGTTCATTAAGGAGTCTGGTAGAAATTGGTTAGCAAGACGGTCATGGTAGAAGTAACTATAAAAGATTGTACGCTATCATCGGTAGTTGCAATTATCGCATTTAAATTTTTAATTAGGTGTAAAACTTGTATAATCTCCTACTAGGATTAGTAATATACATTTTTTTTTTTTTGGTTTTTGTTTTTTTGTTTTTTTTTTTTGAAATAACTAATAAGGCTTATCTGGTATTAACATCTGTTCGTATCCTATAAAAATACATAGAGAAGATGTGTTTTCATGTTTGGAGTTAACTTTTTTTTTTTATTTTCTAACCCTATCTTAAATTAAACTGTTCAGCCAACGTGAAGATGTGTATCGTGTCGTTAAAGCCTTTGCAGCAAAGGGAGAATGGATGAACATGGAATTAAAATGTTATATACAATCCTTGGTATGAATCGGAAGTATTCTAAATTTTGTCCACATGAAGTTTTGATTGTACTAAACTGAAGTTTTTGATTGTCACTTATATTGTTAGATGTAAACTACTGTTATCTAAACAAATACATTGACATGATTGTTTATTAGTTACAGATGATAATATCCCCTGATGAAAGAAAAGGAAGGAGCCCTCGTATTTGCTTTTAAGCTGTGCAAATTATCATTTTTGTTGATATACATGAGCAGTTCTGTTTATATCCCTAATACCTCACATATTATTATAAGAGCTGTTGATCTTGGAGGATGTAGAAGCTATAATGTTAAGTCAATGGTTTAGGGCTTCCAGCTTGACATCACGACAAAACAAATAATTGTCAGAAGTGGTTTCTTCATTATTGCATTGAAATACATTCCTTGAAAATGATAGTTACTTGCTGTTCTGGAAACTTAAATGTGTTTTGATATGCCAATTTTTTGATTCGAGGAGAAACTAATCAATTTCTGGATTCAAATACTTATTGTTCTATATTCAGTGACAGGTTAGAGACTTTGAGCGTAATGGAATGAATCTCACATTGACAAAAAGAGAGGAGTTACATCGGTTGAGGGCTCAAATCGACGAACTAAGTATGCGATATATCCGGAATTTAAATGACGATAACTCATTTTTGCTCTTTGATCACTCAGAGTTGCTTGGCTTGCCACTAAAGTTTCTTAAGGTTAGACATTTTTCATGTATTTAAGCAACCATGCTTCAGTGTGCTTATGGGTTTTGAAAAAAATAAATAAAATAAATAACCTCCCTCTCCACTATTGATTATTTTGGCCAAAAAACTAGTGAAACTGGTATTGATTCATATATCCAGTTATGTTCTAACTTAACCAAAGCTTAGTTTACAGTTCTTACAGCGATATATCTCTTCTCTTCGTATTGTGAAAGTTATTATTACATAATAAGCCCGACTTGGTGTGTTACCTGTCCAATGTGAACTATTAATGTTCTAACATTTTTATTGTTCTTTACTTTGAGTGGAGATTTGTTACCTGTCCAAAGTGTCAAAAAGAACTTCTTTTCACCAATACGATATTCTACTTTAGTAACTCTTTTTTTTTTCCTAGAGCTTAGACAAGTCTGAAAATGATAAGTATAAGATCAGATTGAGGAGCCATCATGTTTCAGCAGTGCTTGACCTTTGCAAGGTATGCTATTGGAGTTTGTAGGATAATGACGATTGTGTGCACCTTTTCTGATCTATTGCTTATGTTATATATCCTAAGCTCGTATTTCTTTCACTTCCACCATCTTCCTTTTTACATATTCAAGTGTAGGTTTTGTTTTGTTTTTCAAATTTCGTCCATCATGTTTTTTGTCTATAAGATTCAGTGTCCGTCTTCCAGTTAATGCAAGCATGCTCATATTCTGTTTCACTCTGTTAAAGGTTGGATCGACCAGAAGGGTTGTTGCTGTGGCCTATGGAAAAAGATGTGAATCCAATCTTCCTCTCCTAGAGAAATTGGTAATCTTTTATATGAAAGCTGTTTGAAATTTCTTGCGGGGGCAATTATAATATGTTGGACTGCCAACTGCTAAGTTCAGATGAATTTTGATATATATCATGTAACTGTGAATCATAACTGTTTAAGACAGAGAAATATGTTTAAAACTAAATTTGGTTGTATAAACAAATTATCAATGTTTTTTTGCTTAAGAAATCTATGTTAGATTTAAATATCTTAGAATAGAACATGAAAGAACTAAGCAAATTCTAATGGCTTCAATAAAAGTCACTCTCACTGCTCACCAAGATTATGCAACTGAAACTTTTGAACTGATTGAAGACCGCCTGAGATGAATGTAATGTCTATGTATTTAAATAGTTTGAGAAAGAACAACTTTAAATAGTCTAAAGAATTTGCAACTTCTACTGGCAAGAAGAAGAAAACAGATGAATACATTCAGTAATTTTAGTGGGGGGAACGTTCTGTTTATAATGAAAGACAGGCATTTGGGTCTTTTAAGACTCGGCTATTAGTTTACTAATATGTGCGCCATTGTACGGACTGTATAAATATTTGTGCAATAAAGTTATAATCGGCGGGTCTTATTGAAACTTTTATGTTGTTCACTTGGCCTTTGATTTCAAGATAACTCTCTCTTAATTTTTTCAGGTCCAGTTACGCCATAAATCTGCTAGATTACTTGGCTATGCTAACTACGCAGATTTTGTTTCTGATCGTAGAATGGCAATGTCATCTTCAAAGGTTTGTGAAGGTTCATACTAGTATCATTGTGGTTGAAATTGATATAATTTACCTCCAAAGTCAAGTCTATACTCTGCTTTCTTTACATTATTAAATGAAATTGCAACGTCCAGGTATTTGAGTTTCTAGAGGAAATCTCTGCCGGTTTGAACGATTTGGCCTCTCAAGAACTTACCCTACTGAAAGATGTTAAGGTTATCTAGAACTTACATTTTTTAGATAGTGTTATATATTTTCTTGTATTTTCTTATATGGAAATGACAAAACTTACTATTTGTTGGTTATGTTTTCCGGCTTTTAGAAGAAAGAGGAAGGAGAAATCCCCTTTGGAATGGAAGATCTACCATATTATGTAAAGAAAGTTGAGGAAGAACAATTCTATCTCGACTTTGAAGTTGTGAAACAGTACTTTCCTGTTAGTTTAGTTCAGTCAGGCATTTTCAAAGTATGCCAAGACCTTTTTGGTAATTTCCTAGCATTTATGCTGATGTAAAGTTAACTTGTCCTAAATGTTTCAAAATGGGCAGGTAAGGTGGGCTGGGTAACAGGTAATCATTAAACCAGGCTGGGTTAGCTGACTCGAAACACTTATTGTTGAAAACTATATTTTTTTCCAAAAATAGATGGGGTCTCAGACATAATGACATTAATTATACTCAGACCTGTTTGACTTGTTTGTGTATACTATTTTGTTTTATCATTTGGCTCACGTGTCTCTTTAGATATAAGTGACCCGTTCATAAGTAAATGATTCGAATTTTTCTCCTCTAACCTGTTCTAATTGTTTGAATAAATTTAGATAATATTCAACTTGCCTTTTCATTACTGCAGGCTTAAGATTTGAAAAAGTTGTTGATGCGGATGTCTGGCACAGTGATGTCGAGCTTTTTTCAGTTTTTGACTTGAACTCTACTGATTTACTTGGTTACTTCTACCTGGATATGTATTCCAGGTTCTTATGTCAACAGTCATCTATTAAAATTTGGTCATCACTTCATTAGTAGAATGCTGACTCGAGATAGAAAACATGAAGCATATGATATTTTTCATTTTGTTGTTTCCTGCCATTTGACAGGGAAGGGAAGATTGGCCACACTTGTGTAGTCCCTCTTCAAAACAGTTCACTAAATAACGGTTCCAGACAGGTATACAAGTATATTTTATGTCTTCTGGTTATCAGAGTCTACTAGTTAGGTCTCACCTACAAGTTCTGTTTCAGATTCCTGTGGCCATGCTGGTAGCACAAATCAAAAAGGAAGTTGGTGATGATCCTGTGTTATTACGATTCTCTGAAGTGCTTAAAATATTTCATGAGTTTGGTCATGTGGTATGTGAACTTCAACTTTTGAGAATTGATTCACCGGTTCTAGAGAATGTGTAGGTCATCTGAATTTGAGAACTTCAAAATTGCCATTTTACTCTAATTTCCTTAATGATGTGCTTTTAGGTCCACTATATGTGCAATCGTGCATCGTTTGCAAAATTCAGTGGATTGCGTCTTGACCCTGACTTTGTGGAGATACCAGCTCTAGTGTTGGAGAATTGGTATGTGTTGTGTTCTCAAATCTATACACTTGTCAACTGGTGGTGGCAAAATGAACGGGTTGGGTGATGGCTCAAAATGGGTTTTCTAGGACAAGTCAAAACATGTTGGGTAGGGTTGACTGGCTTCGACCTTTCTTCTTGTTATCTAATGAATTTCATTTGATCTACTTGATATAAAACGTAACCGAACAGACTCATTCATTAGTAAACAGTTTAAAATTACCACTTCAGTTGTCAACTCTGCACCTGGTAACCTTTTCTGGATTTGGAAAACATTGATGGATAGGTGTTATGAAGCGGCTTCCTTGAAGCTGATATCTGGTTTTCATAAGGTGAATTAGTTCTTCAGTTACTATTTGATCATTGTATACTATTAAGTTTTTACTTGCTGATGAAATATAATTAACAAATTTCGTATCTTTGAGTACTTGTAGGACATTACAAAGCCTATAAGCGACGATGTATGCCAATCACTAAAGAGATGGCGGGGTTCTTTTTCAGCGCTAAAAGTGAAGCAAGAAATTTTGTACTGTAAGTTTTATATGCCTAGTTGGTGTACTGTATACTCAGGTTACATTTCCAGTTTCCATAACAACTTAGTAAGTTGTCTTTCAGGTCTTTTTGATCAGATTATTCATTCCACTGAAAACGTTGATATTATAGGCTTATTTAAGCATCTCCATCCAAAGGTAATATACCAGTGCTATACTAGTGTACTAAATATAATGTTCCAATATTTATGGGTTAAATATTAAGTTTTATAGCAGATTCTGCTTTTGTTTATCTCATTATCTTTGGGTTAAAATATTCATTTTTATACCAGCTCCAACAAAACCAATCGTCTAAGGGTAGCCTTAATGACCTATTTAGCCATTCTTTTAACTTAGTTTAAGAGACTTTTACTACATTCCACAAAAGTGACGTTATATTACAGCGCAGGGACAAATTTGAGCATATGATTACTAAAACTTCAAGTAGGAGCAAATCCAAAATTTTATCTTGTGCTTTGATTGATACTGCAGATTATCAAATTTGGATTATAAATTACATAATCACTATCAAAGCACACTTCCAAACTTCCCTTAAAAGTAATTTATCCGATTCTGTTACAACTTTCTTTCTCTTTGTAGGTAATGTTAGGTTTACCGATGTTGGAAGGAACCAACCCATCCTCTTCTTTCCCAAGTAGTGCTATTGGCTGTGAAGCTGCTTGCTATAGTCATATCTGGAGTCAGGTTTTAAACTAAATTTATATGGATTTTTTTCAGCTTTGACCTGGTCAATATGATGATAGAGTTTATACAATATAATGTAAGCTCTTTATGGCATGCAAAATCTTTTTTAGCTTAAAATTTTAATTTTCAAATTCAATGTGAAGTGTACCTTTCAGAAGAACAGCATGGCATACGACAAATATATGTTTTACCACTCCTTCTACCTGGTCAATAATGTAAATTTCATGTAGGATTTACCTGTGATTGATATGTGGGCTGCAAGGACACTCATATTCTATTTTTAATGTAAATTATATTGAACACGGACTCTTTGCTAAGGATGTTTTGTTACAGGTTTTTGCAGCTGATATATATTCATCAAAGTTTCGTGATAATCTTTTCAGTCAGCATACAGGCATGCATTTCAGGAATAAGGTAATCAAACTATGTTCTTCAGTGAAAAAGAAAATGGAAATTTGAAAAAAGTAGTTGGGATAAACATAGTGGATAAGTATGGGATGCATTGGTGTTCTGGTACCTTAATAAGGATAACAGAATAATAGAATATATGTTTTTTGCAAGTTGATGTAAATATTATGTGGTTTTACTATGCTAGTGGCCACTAGCCAGTCATACCTTAAATCTAGGGGCAATGGAGTATCTAATAACACCAGCATTGACCGCTTCTACCATACAAGTAATTCTTGGATTTTTGGGCACGGAAATGAGAACTCGGCAATTAAGCTGGATGCATGATTAGAGTTGGCAGTTTCGACCCCGTTAGTTATTAAATGGGTAGCTCTGGAAAAAATGTACCATATAAAATGGGTCAAATGGGCGAACTCAAATTAAAAAATAAACTGGTCTACTGGTCAAAGGTGGCCAAATGTGTCAAGCCTCCCTAGTCATGTTATTAAAAAAAAAAGTATACCATTTCAGCATTTCTGCCATTTCTGTTTTATAGTATATAGTTTCTATAATTATAATTAACGTGTTACTTACTTTGTAATATATTTAAGCTGACAAAAAGTGTTTCTGGGTCAGCATGACTAGCCATCTTGACCTGTTACTAACTTATCAGTTTTGCCACCTCTAATGGCTTTATGTGTAATTTTAACATCTAGCATTCACATAAGCGTGCCTCATTGATTCATTAAGATCCTAAATCAATCAACTTTAGAAAATTTGTATTGTTTAATAGGTATTGGCACCTGGAGGATCAAAAGAACCTATTGAACTCCTATCAGATTTTCTTGGAAGGGAACCCTCGATACAAGCTTTTGTTGATAACAAAACTGAAAGTTTCAATGATGCATCTTTCAGATGAAATTGAGACGTATTCATCACTTGCTGGATCATGCTCACTTCTCAATCAACATATTTTGCTTACTGATCAATAGAGTTCATTAGTTCTAGTTAAATGCGCATTGCGTGTTTATAATACCAATGCTTTGTGGGAGGAACACACTTCCAATTGAGCCTTAGCTGCTAACATTTTTAAATTATTTTGACTTGTGCAGTAATTATACTATGAATCATTTGACATTATTTTTGGGAATCGAAAGCTAACTTACCTGTAAGTTAAGACAGTGTTTGAGTTTGCCATGGTTGGTCATGACTCGTGATGGTCCCTAGTTTTTGCTTGAAGAATTGAGCCAATTTTTTAATCCCACTTGGTTGAGGTGCACAAAAGCTTTTGGGCCTATTAGGTTTGCCAAGCTAATTGGTTTTTCTTTGCAACAATAACGGTAAGGAGGCGGATAGTTGGAGGTAGGACCAAGGGCCGTAAATGAGGCGGGCTAGCTCGCGAGCTACTCGAACTTGACTCGTGAAAACTTTCAACGGGCTTATTTTAACCTTCCTTTTCTTTAATTATACAATTTTTTTTTCATCAACTCACTTGTCCATTTCTTTTTACCATTAACAGGAAATAAAACACGGACATATAACTATCATTGATTTACTACTCCGTATTTACCAAAAGTTTTATAATTTGTCATAGCGTTGGGTTGGAATTATGATAACCCATAGTTTCAAACAAGCTTTTATCTTCTTGTCGTCAATCAAGAACTACATAGTATACTACATAAAACTTTAAAATTGACGGATCTTAATTGACGACTACAATATTTCCTTCTTAAAATATAATCGATGCAATTGCACGGGCACAAAGTTTTGGTATATATAGAAGAAGTTTTGCTTATATTAGGATCCCACATTGGCTAAATGTAAGTTTAGTTGGTGGTTTATAAGTCTAGATGGCTCTGGTCTCCTCGTACAAGTTGATTTTTGAGAGGTGAGTTACATTATGACTTATGGCTTGATATAAGTTATGGAACTAACAAAATTGTTCAACAACTTCCCATAAAGCGACATTGATGATGTTTGGCTGTGTTTACTCGATCGATCAAAAGTATTTAACGTGAAAGTAATGCGGAAAAGGATTGATTGCGAGTACCTTCCATCTTCTACTAATCAATTCCAAATATTTTATGTGGTTCCTATAAAAGTTGATATTTGCACATGGCGTATCTTAAATGAGCGACTTCGGACTCGATCAAATTACACACGTAGAATTGACTTCACTCTACTCTATGACAGTTGTATAAAATCGGAAGAACACTTATTTTTGGATTCCGAAGTTCTTTTTTTTGGACAGCGGGACTTATTGGAATAAAACGTCCACTAACAAGAAACTAGCGACATAAGAGAAAATTACAATATGAAAACCCGTTGACCCAACAACTCGGGATATACAACACAAGCGTCCAAGAGTATCTAAAATTTTTGGATCTATTTGTTATCCAATTGAAAGAGTTAGTAACTATGGTGTCTACTATACTAGATCAAGGACCCGTGTATACACGGGTTTGATACATAATAATTTACAAAATTAGTTGACGTTAATTTGTAACTATAATTGATGTAAAATAAGTTATTGTGGTATTTTTTTATTTTTTTTTTCTATTTTTTGTATCTTTTAGCCATTTTAACGATACACTTACATTTTTTTGTATCCTGTAGCCATTTTTTGATTTTTGTATCTTATAACATTTAGTTAGATGAATTATAAATTAGTCCATTGGGCTAGTTGATTTATTTAGTCTGTTTTTACAATGATAGCATATGTATGACCCCATGGGTTATATAACATGAATTAAGAATTTAATTAGTCAAACACTGCTATAATTTGTTCTTGTTACTTGATTGACCACATGGTTCAAAAATAACAATATCATAGTATTCAAATTTCAACATCCACAATTTATAGGTCTAATATCTACGAAATTCATATATAACTTAAGAAGAAAATAATTAAAAATTAAATCAGTCTCATTACTTGAAAAAAGGTCCAAATGTAATCATAATCTCGGAACTTATGGTCAATGAATCATTCTGTCATGATACCTCTTTCATCATTTTCCAATAACAAACAACTTAACATTTAAGACATGAAATACAAGTTAATTAATGACAAGATTGATTGATAAGGGAACAAAGAAAAGAAACTACTTGCCACTTTCTTTCGAATAAATAAGATGTTGCAGAGTTAGAAAATGTGTAACCAGTGTTACCATGGAGAGATACAAAACTCCCGTATAAAACTCAATTTACCCCTTCCCAATTCAAATAATAATTAATACATATTCAAATAGAGTAAGGGTGCGTTTGTTTCATAGAATTGTTTGGAATTGCTTGGAATTGGAATTTGAATTCCTTACGCATTATGTTTGGTTGGGCGAATGGATGGAATTGGAATTTAAAACTTTCCTTCAAATTCATTCAGTTAGTGGAATTCAAGATTCCTTTGCTATATGAAAGGAAAGTTCACAATTCAAAGGAATGTTTACAAGTTTACTGAAAACACCCTCATTCTCTCAAAATAAAAAACAAAACAAAATTAACAGGTTAAAGAAAAAAAGACACTCCATATTTCCTTCCAAATTCTCGCAGCTGTCATCGGACACTCGGACTTTTCCGGTCTCCGGCCACCTCTCACAATCCCACCACCGTAAGCATCTTACGGTCTTACCTACGTTACTCAATCCACGCCGTCACCGAGAAAACATTGTATGGCCGCCACTACTACTACGAAGATGATCATCGTCGTCGCACAATCGCTACCGTCGCACCACGTCACCGCTGCAACGCCAGATCTGGTTCACCATCTCACCGGATCCACCTTTAGACAACCATTTAGTTTCTTATTCTTCGATCTAGAGAAATTTATTCCCTTTAATATGCTTTATCAAGATTTTTTTTTCTTTGATACGGTAGTAACTGGATTTGTTTATATAAGCAAGGATTTTAATTTTGTTGTTAAAGATGGTGGTTTGCTTTTGATTTATGTTTTTGGTGAAGTCGCAGATCTAGATCTTAAAGATAGCAAATAATAAAAAATTGTGTAATTGATATCTTCAAAAGAATCTGACGTTGAAATCATCACATTATTCTTATACAAATATAAAAATAATAAAAAGGTTCAACATAATTTGAAATGTTTGTATAAATTTTACTCCGTATAAGGTTTATAAAATTCAAAAGGGTAATAATGTCATTTGATATATATCAAATTCCAATTCATTTACGAAACAAACAGAGCTAAAGATAGTGAATAATTCCATTCCTTCCAATTCCAATTCCTTCAAATTCCAATTCCATTAAGAAATTCCAATTCCTTCAAAAACATTCTGTGAAACAAACGGACCCTAAAAAACAAAGAAAAAGATCCCACAAATCCTTTTTTGATTCCATAATCATGCATCTGTCCATGCAGCAAACACTGGGATATGTGACCTCATTTGGGTTCCTGCTGTTGGGATCCATGTATTATTGCCTGATGAATGATTATACAAATAAATTTGATGATGATATAGTCACCGTAGGTCAGTGTGCAATCATATTATGCATATATTACATGTAAAATTCAAAAGGATAAAAAATGTTTGTGGATTAACCCAACCCACCCATATTGGTACCTCCCCATTAAGCAATCAAGAGGAATAAAGCAAAAGTTGGTGTACCTGCCACAGCCGTTCTTATAATCACGTTTCCAATGGAGTGCCCAACAAAGCTAAGTTTCACATTTTTTAAGGTACTGGATCTTGAGGCTTTATCCATCTTCTTTTTCACAAAGGCAATGACTTCTTGAGCCAGTCTTAATCCCATGTCCCTGAAGTCTCCAGATGCTTTGTCTTCATTGACCTCCGACATTAAAAACTTGACTTTTGAATATGATGAAGCCATTGATTCCGCACAAGCCGTAGATCCAGATGATGCCCCTGCTCATTTTTGTCATATTGTGAAGAATTAGTATTTCTTAAAGCATCTCCGATGGAAATACCCTTTTAGGATGTGTGCATCATGAAGGGAAAAATACTTACACATTTCATCGAACACTTAGTGTGCATCATGAAGGTGTTAAATAAACAAACACAAGCTAGAATAACTTTGGCAGAAAATCGAAAAATGATTGGCCATAAACAACATAAGAGTGATTGGATTACCTGGAAGAACTTTGGCAAAATGAATCTTGAAAAATTAAAGTTGAACTTTGAAGAAGATGAAAAAGGAGAATAAAGGTAGGCATGTAGCTATTTGTTTCTTCCTGTTTAAAATTTAAAATTTTGGGGACATGATGAAGAAGAGGGAGGTGATAAACACCAGTTTTCCAAAAAGCTTGTAAAAGAAGTTTTATGTTTTCAAAAATGTGGGCGGCATAATAATTATATCCAACCATCTCTGCATATTTTGGAAATCACAAACTAACCCACATATTTTCTAGTTTTTTTTATTTAAAAAAATTCAAAATTACCAGAAAATTTCTTCCACCACAATGCGACACGTCATCGCTGTAAACAACCTAAGAATCGGACAAGTCAGCATAATGACATCAGCCTAAACTGCCCTTTAATATATAATATAGATTTATAGTGTTGAGCTTCTCCCCTTTAACCACCTTAGCATTCATACATCTCCAAATCACCAATATTGCACAAATGATAACCGCATCCGACATTTGAGCCTCCGTGACATTCAAAGAAGATTATGATTTTAAGACTTTGGATGGGGCACAACCCCTTGACCCCCGCAACTTTGATTGAGCCCAAAATATAGCAACTTGACCGAATATGCATTTCGCATCACCTAATTCAAGATGCTAAAAGTTTACGCCATGATGTTAAAGTTTATGCCATGTTGCATGGAGTTGTATTTCATGTTCAATGTTTTTTTTTCTCTTACGTTCTAGTCAATAGGTTGCACTCAATTTTTCAATGTTTCAACTTTTTGTGTATCTTCATTACCTCATGTGCGTCTTTGAGGATCTTCTTGATCGATTATCAATATATTATTTTCTTTTTGTGAAAAAAAGAACAAGAAAAGAAAACAATCTCATGCATGTACTCATTATTCATTGTTTATGTCAATTTTCAACTTCCGACATGGATGTACATTGTGAAGTGGGTATGCAATACCCTAAGCAAAAATATTGTAGTGTTAAATTTTTTTTTTTTTCCTTATTATTAAAGTAGTGTAATTGCATACCCTAAGGAAAATGTTTGCATACCCACTAGGCGTGAACAAAAGCGGGTTTTCACCCAACCCGACCCGACCCGATACCCGAACCGGGTATTAGTCAAGAAAGTCAAAAACCGGGTTGGACCCAACCCGAACCGGGTTTTTTCAGGTTTTCAACCGGGTTTTGACCTGTTTTCGGGTTTTTGACCGGGTTTCCAACCCGACCCTATTTCAACCCGGGTTCAACCCGATTTCGAATTCTAAAAACCCTACCCGGGTACGTACCCGTCGGGTACTAAAAAAACCCGAACCGGGTAGGGTCAAACCGGGTTTGACCGGGTCGGGTTTTCGGGTTTGAAACTGGGTATGGTATAAAACCCGATTTTTTTGAACACCACTAATACCCACTTAACTAAGCCCAGCCCATGAGAAACACAATTGGACTATCAAACCCCAATATAGGAATGGTTCTAATTGGGAAGTGATAAATGCAACAAAAAAATTGGGTGTTGATATATACAACATACCTTTTGATTCATACACCAAAAATAAGCATTGTAGTTGTAACATCCTCTCTAGTGGTCTGGTAATTTCTAATATTTAATTGTTTTAGAAATTAGTTGATATTATTTATTTAATTGCGAAACTTAGATAAATAAGTCCAAGGACTTATTGTGGATAGTAAATTGTTGTTCGATTTGATTTACTATAGTTGACGGTAAAATAAAATAAGTTTTTCGCAATTGATTTTTAGGTTCCAGATAATAGATTAGAAAGGGGCTTGCTTTTAAGTGGATACGGGGTCGGTTGAAATGTTTTGGGCCGACCTATATTTAGGTAACTTTCCTAATTTGGAAAGTCACCTTCTTCTTTCTAACTCATTACTACAAACTACAAACTAGAAACCATAATCAAATTTGAATCAAACTGAAGCTGTGATCTTGATCTTGAGCTAGTTCATAATCATCATCCTAATCTTCTTGTTATTGTAAGTTGTAAGTTGTAAGTTTTTATGATCATATTAACTTATAAATCGAATTGTATGCTAGAAATCATAGGAATAAGAGTTATTAGTTGATACATGATGATGTAGGAAAGTTATGAACTATTTTTGTTGTTATTGGTGATGTTACCATGATCATATGACATGATTTGGTAAGTTATTTGGTTAAAATTCGGTTTGGGTTATGCTGTAACAGGAAGAACAGTCGGCCTGCAGACCATGTTGATCCGGCAGATCAAGTAGGTGATCCGGCGGATCCTCGACCTAAACCATTGATCCGGCGGATCATATAGCTGATCCGGCGGATACTAAGCTATAATTGTTGGATCCGGCCATGATCCGGTTGTGATCCGAGGGATCTCACGTGGTCGGTACTACATTGTTAAGGATCCGGTGGATCATTTGGTGGATCCGGCGGATCATCAGCTATTTTAGTATTTGACATTTTAATCTAATTACTTGAATGGTACTTGATGTATTGTACTATATTATGCCTGAAGTATGTTAGACTTCAAGTAATTATATAATTTAGTAGTACTCGTGGTTGATTATGGTGTGATTACTTGTGTAATGTTGTTATTTACATAAGTACTATTTGTTGATGACAAGTTACTAACTTGTGTGTTTTGTGGTGTTTCAGATACCCCAAAGACTCAGTGATTAGAAACTGAGTGTGGTGACTCCTGAGGTATCGGTGAGTGGATTTAGAACTCACCTTTTGATTTAGTTGTAACTGTTTGGTTGCAACAAGTGAACGTAGATATAATTGTTGAATTATTTAGTTGATATTGTTGATTGTGAATCTACGTGCTATTTGGCCTTTGGGCACCAGTTGTTAATGAGGTCAGCAGGTTGAATTGGTTGGTTGAGCTAGTTGATTATTATGTGAATTACACAGGGTCTTGCTTCATTTGTTGTGTGTATAGAACCTGTGTTTGAGTATAATAACCACTAGCTATCGGTCTCGTCCGTAAGGCCATACGGATATGGTTGGATAAGTGTTCTGGGGAGCCACTCGGGTATTATGGTATTCTCTAGAACCACCGATCCTCATCATTGAATTGTTGATTAGTTGACTTGTGTGTTTACGGTTGTTTGGTGTAAACAAGTAGTTAAGCTAAGTTAATTGGTGTGTGATGAATTCATTCACTTAGCTTCGTGCTAATCCCTCATTTTACTTCCTGCAGGTTATATTTTGGGATGTGGGTTGCAGGAATGTGATGCTCTAGTAGCGGGGAATGTTTGATGTTGGCGACTCTGATAAAGTTTGTTATAAACCATGTTTTGTATTATATAATACCCCATTTTGTAACAAGTGAACCATATTTGGATTAGTTGTTAAACAGGTTGTATAAATTTTGCGAAAAGTTATACACTAGTTTTAATGTATAATAATAAAATAGGTATCTTAAAGTATACGCTTCCGTAGTAAATAATACTCTATTGTTGTATTCAATGAGGGGTGTTATAGTAGTGTTGTACTGTACTACATCAACATGCATAAAAGTTGTTGTATAAATCAATATGTTTGTTGTATATATCATTGGACAAAATATTAAGTTGTACACCAAATTTATGTTTTAACATGTTTGTTCTGCGAGCTTTAACAGTTGTACTGTTTGGTGTAAAGGTCAATTTTTTTGTTGTATTTATCAACTCCCTTCTAATTGGATGTCAAACACCAAATTAATTGAGATTAAATCTTCACATGGATAAAAGAAGTTCTATTTTCATTTTCTTGTCTTTCCTTTAAAGTGTTATTAATGTCGTAAGTTTATTAATCAATCAAGTGTGATCGGTAAATATGACTCTAATATTTATCTTTAATAACTCAATCAATTGACCTACAAACTTGAAACATTCGCACAAACCTCTACATAATGTGAGTGTCATATTAATTTTAATAATATATATATAACTATATGAGGTTTCGGTACTTGAATTATTAACACTATTCAACGTGTCAATTTTTTGATCTGTATATAGCTAACTACCATTAGAAGATAACCGAATTTGGATAACTCAAATTCGAACATTGATGAAAAATATGCATGTTTCATCATCTAAAAGCAAATTTAAATAGCTTGAACATAAAAAAAAAAAAAAGTTAAAAAAACTAAACAAACTTATATTACTTAAACCCGAAAAATCAACTCGACCCGAACCGGTAACGATTTACACGAACTAGGATAACTTATAATAATTTGCACACCCTCTTCTAAAATTCTAGATCCGCAACTGAAAACGACAACTTTGCTCAGGGTCTCTAAAAGTTTAGAGACGGCCCTGTCATTATTGGTCTACTTTACTTGTATTTATTTGGATAATTTGTTCTCATTCGACTAGAAGGTCTTCACTTTATAAGTTTTTAGATAAATTAATTATACTAGGATAAAAATGTACTCGCTCTAGCTAAGTTTTTGAGTTTCCGTAATGGGTCATGTAAAGTTGTAAATCGTATTTCCTTAAATTTTATATAATCATATCGCTTTCCAAAAAAGGAAAAAATTAGTTATAAGGTATTCAAAAATAAAAATGAGTTGATACCCAAAAATGCAAAAAAATAATTTAGTGAGGCTTTTTACAGCAATTTACCCTTTCGAATTACCTACGACCAATATTACCCTCAATAGTTCAAAATCAAAATAGAATTCAAATCAAATTAAGAAGATATCTTCCGTTTGTCATTTCATTCAAAATTAGAATCGGTTTGAAGTAATCGTTTAACGGTAGAAACACATACGTTGGTTATCGTTCAAAATCAAAATTAATTCATTCTAACAGTGCATCACCATATTCCGTTGTGTAACAATGATTTAAGATCTCAAATCCATAATCAATAGAAAAAATGTTCAAATCAAAGGTGTCCATCTAATAGTAAGGCTAAACGTGCTCCATCCCTAGTTACAGTCAAAGTTATCATGAGATATCCTACTTAACCATCCCTGTTGCCGCCACCTCCCCTGCTCCCTTCATCCCCTTACCCACCTCCCGCTCCCTTCATTCCCCACCCTGCTTGATGTCGCGTCCCGCTGCCTTCTTCCAAATATGTCGCACCCCCAAATTACCAGGTTGCGGAAGCGGTTCGGGTGGAGGCGCGACTAATCAGATATCAATAGCCCATAAGATATATAATGAACAACTTTAAATAAGACATTTGAAAATAGTTATTACATTTTCAAAATAAAACGTTTACAATGTTGCGAGTTCGCAAATAAATTCCAAATACATAATTTGAAAGTACAAAAGCAATGCAAAATAGTCCCAAATGTTTGAAAGCGTGCGACTCGAGCTATGATCCTGAGGGCCAATCCTACTATTGCGTTGTACCTGAGAATGCACACTAAAACGGTCAGATATAAGCTGGTGAGTTCTTAGGTTTTGTTAAATGAATCGTGATGGTTTAAGACAATATATGTTTCAATGAAAGTTTGTAAATCGTATATTGAGTTTAAAGTGTTAAGTGATGATTGCTCCCATGAGCAATATAGTGAACCATTATGTAAATCTACAATCCTAAACCAATAGGATACTAATAGTTGTAACCAAGAGTTCATAATATCGATAGCACTAGATAAGGTATTGCTCCATAGCAATAATATGTATATATACTATATTGAACCTTAACAGTGTGCTGCTCTATAGCAGCGAGGTATAGATATGTCGCCTGACATGAGATGTTGTTCCACCATACTATTGTATAAATAAGGTATATGGTTCCTGTGACACTCCTCCAAATTAGGTATATAATTATACTTAATTACATGCATTTCTTACGCTAATTTCCTGCATTTGTTTTAAACTAAACTTATGATGTGATATGAGTCTAGCGAGCCCAAAACAATAATACAAAAAGTATTACGTGTCACGTAGTTATTTATAAATTACGTACGAACGTATCGGAACTAAGCCGACAAAAATAATTAACCAGATTTGGTAACATGAATTAATTAATAATTCGATTATTAATTACGAGTATTTATATATCTATAACATATAGATAAAATGGTTCAATTATACGTTTAACATAAAACGTATTATATAACGAACAGAAACAATTCTAAAACGTACCTAAAAGGTCAAAATATGAAAAATGTTATTTTTCTAGTACGTTTTCAAGTATTTAGAACATTACCTCAAAATATGAATTTGAAATTCAACTGAAATTTGGCGCGCAATTGGACGTGTGCAGTAAAATGTACAAAAATGTACAACTACTAAAAATAATGATAATCTCATTATTCTGAAAATATATTACGAACCAGGAGAGCATCTACAAAATAAAAATATAAAATGTTAAATTTTATATTGCTATAATTATACCCGTACTCGAAATTATGGTACCAAAAATGACACCTAACATCAATAATTGAGAGACACCGTCAGTTTAAACCATACTCCCTCCCATTTCTTCTGTGATCATCGACACACACACACATCATCACCATTTTCTTTCTATTTTGTTCTTTTCTTTTCTTTGATCTGGAGGAACTCAAACAAGATCAGAAACAAGGAGCAGAGGCAAAACTCCTCATCATCACCATCCGTATCATCACCTTCATCATTTCATCTTTGTAAGAAAACTTCCATTCTTTGATTTTCTTGCTTAAATTCGTGTATATAACATGTATATATATCATAATCTAGCTACATAACACATAAATTTGAAAGATTGATGAGTGATTCTTGAAATGGGTTTTAAAAACCAAAACTATAAAACTAAAATCGATTGGTGGAAAACTTGTTAAAACGTTATATTATGATGCCAAAACGTGATGTGGTACTAGTGTAAACCTTTTGAAATATATTGAATACGAACTATAAGCGATTAAAATGAAAAAGGCTAAAATTCGTGCAGCTCTGTTCTGCGTCTGATGCTTCTGTGCAGAAGCAAATGACGCGATCGCGTCATTTTCAAGAGCAAAACCAGCAAAAACCCTTTTGTACTTCACGCGATCGCGTGAAACCAAAAACTTCAGAAACCTTCGAAATTCAGAACGACGCGATCGCGTGGTTTTCAACCACGATCGCGTGAACCTCTTCGAACCAACCGATCGCGTGATCTACTCAACCGATCGCGTGAACTTCATCAGTAGCCAAAAATCTGTTGTGATTTAAATACGATGACCGAGTAATAGACAACCCAAATGATTACGATGAACTAGTAATAGACAAACCATGTGTTACGATGAACTAGTAATGGACAAGTCATGTGATTACGATGAATTAGTAAATGACAACCCAAATGTTTTCGACGAACGAGTAACATACTTACAAACATATACAAACTTAAATACGTACATTTATCGAGTGAGATTATAAATGATTGAGACGTATTTATAGATGAACATTATACGGGACAATTTGGACTTGTGTTTTGTAAACCTAAATGTCGAACAATATTTATATATATACGAGATATATATGAAAGAAACAACGAATAATAATATATATATACAAGAATATATATATTCAACTATATAAGTATATGTATATGGATATGTACTTACACACTTCGGACAATTCGACAAACGAACAATACTTGGATAATATTATATATTTCCAACAACAATCATCAACGAAATACACAAACCTAAGAAATTGATAATTTCTTCAAACGAACGAACTATTAACATAAGTAAACAAAGTACTTATAGTTAATACATTGTTGTGTATAGGTTGACTACGTTTGGGCTTCGTTATATTATCTCGCTAGCATTCACATCCGAGCACTCACAGTGAGTTCACAAACCCCTTTTCAATGTTTTAATGTTTTAAAACCTCGGGGTGGAAAACATAGAAATCGTATGTATATTTGCATGCGACAACTGATTTAAATACTAGATGTATTTACTTAAACTATTGATGAAATGTGATTTCATACTGTAATTGATTAAATACTGTATGTATTTGCTGAAATTGTTTATGAAGGGGTACTTCATACTTGAACTGTTTGTGAAAGGGTATTTCACACAACTATTTGAACTGTGTTTTATGAAATGTTTTCATAACTATTTTGGGAATTTAGGCAACGAATCTTGGTACAGATCTAGGCTGAACGATGTAGTGCATAAAAGACCTTATGGCTACAGACTATAACCATTAGCTAGGTGACTCTAGCCACTGAGTATACGGATAGTACTATCGCCGTGACGACCCTCCTACGGATTTGGGAGCGTATACTTAAATGTCCTACTTGGCACAACAACAACAGATTAGGGTCGTGGTTTGGTTATAGGGTTAGATCGGGTTACCTTACTTGACAGGTTTGGCTCACCTTTCAAGGGATCACCGTCTAAATATTCCCACTAAACTATTGATTAGGAAAGGATTTCCTACGTACACTGATTTGGAAATGTTAATCTTTATTTAGGTTAACTTGTGTTTCCTACTGATAACTGATTTAGGAAATGTTATTTGGTTAATAACTTGTGTTTCCTATTACAACTACAACTGATTTGGGAAATGTTATTTGTTAATAACTTGTGTTTCCTACTTGACAAACAACACTTATTTGGAAATGTTATTCTTAAATGATTAACTTGTGTTTCCTACATAACAAACAAACTTGTGAATTCACTCAACAATTTTGTTGACGTTTTACTCTATGTTTTTCAGGGAATTAGCAGCGTAAGTAAGATCTGCATGCATTATCAGGACGGACTACCCTGGACTTGTTAGGATGCCACTACTTTTGGGACACTTGGATTTTCTCTGTATAACTGCAACTACTGCAGTCATACCTATGAAATCTACTTTTGATATTATGTATTTTATGAAATACTGATTTCAACCACTACTACTACTGTTACTGCTTTTCAAGTGGTAACCTTTTGTAAAACTTTAACTAATGGCATCTTAATCTATTTCGTTCTGCAATAACCATATGCTCTGAGTATGCATGTATCTGTTGGTTGTTTTACTGCTCGCACCCCCGCCACGTCACTAAGCTTCCGCAAACCACTCTATGTAATTGTAATTACCGTTTGGCGGGGTGTGACAGACTTGGTATCAGAGACATTGGTTATAGCGAACTAGCAGTCTTTAAGTGACTTGGAACCTTAGAGACCTAGACTATAGCCTTGGCTTGAACATTTGTGCATTCATGCATACATACTTTGCATACAACTAACATACGACTGACATGTCACACATGATTCTTTTGTCTCAGCATGTCGAGACGCGCACCGATCTATATCACTGATTCCGATTCTGAGGAGGAGCCCATGGAGGCCTCCTACTTTAGCGTAGCGAGTACTGGAGTGACCACACACCGTGGACCATCTGCTTACATCACTCCTACCTCTGCGCCAGCCATCGCGAGTACATCTCGTGTGCCTGTACCTAGGATGACAGCTAGGATTAGTGTTCGGGATTTTCCCAGGGGATCACTCGCGCCGCGCGATAAGGCGCCAGTGACTGAGTCTGAGGTTCCAGTTGTCGAGCCGCCACAGAAGAGGCTTCGACCTTCTCATCTAGACTGGATGCCTAGTGTATTGAGAGAGTGGAGATCACTAGAGGGTTTTCCCTCGACCTTTGAGATTGGAGAGTCCTCCCATTCACCACCACATGCACCTTTCACAGGTGAGCCTCTGGAGCTCACTGTACCTACCCTTGTGGCTGTGATCTACTCTGTGATTAGGAGATATGCTAGTCAGAGCAGAGACGTGATGGAGTTACTGAGTGATGCCTCCCGCACTGACATGGATATGACTATGCTCCATCAGAGGATGGATTTTGTGGAGACTCACCGTCAGACAGACTGGCAGAGTCTAGCATCCACCCGTGCACGCGTTGCAGCTTTAGAGAGGCGTGCTAGGGTGTCAGAGATTATAGCTAGTGTTTGTGTGATGACTGCAGCAGTGATGGTTGCGGTTAGGATGTATTTACCATGGTTCCGTTAGGCCTGTGTATGGCGGTTGTGCCTACACCATTATAGACTATTACTTTTGGGGAAACTATATGTATGTACTAGTTATGGACTAGCTGGATGTGAATGGAACTTGTTAGTAGAATGGGTATATGTATAGGAAACCCATCACCTTTTGTATAACGCTAACCATCGATGGATATATTAGAAATCCCATCTCGTTTTGTACTAAACTCATGTAACAGCGTTATGATCTTTAATATATGATGTATGTTTGGTTTACATCTCGTGTTCATTATATCTATTATCAATCATATTATTTTCTCTTACAACTGTCGACTTGTGATTAAAACATTACTTTATCGACACTTTGTGATCAATTCTTGTAAACCCTGAAACATATTACAGCTTGATGATTGATTATTCTTGAGAACCTTTGAAATTAACGGTGTTAAACGACAATGAAAAGAAATATGTATTGGACATTATATAATGACGCCTGGCCAACGTGATTATATTATGCTAGATACATGTGGGTGTTTCAAAGTTGTATGGCACGTGTTGTAAAACCCTATTCATTCATCTCTTCATGTCATTCATTTCTATCAAATGTGAATCGTTGATCTATTCACATTCAATATCTCAACATTAACACTCTGCATTTTATTCATCGCAGAGCTGAATCATGCCTCCCAAACGACGAGCCACTAGAAACAGTCAAAAGACAACTACGCCTCCACCACCACCCACTGAAACCACCGAACAAATGATCGCACGAAGAATAGCTGAAGGTATTGCTGAATATGAGGCAAGCCGTAATCGCGAACCCGTAGTTAACAACAGTGGATCTACCCCTGTTAATACTGAGACACCCGTGAATGCTAGCCGAGGGTGTTCATACAAAACATTTCAGGCTTGTAAGCCGATTTCCTTCCGTGGCACCGAGGGTGCAATTAGTATGATTCATTGGATAGAGAAAACTGAATCGGTATTGGACATTAGTGACTGTTCACCTGACTGTATGGTGAAGTATGCTACTTGCACTTTGGCTGACAAAGCCCTCACCTGGTGGAACAGTCAGATCCAATCACTTGGTCGACCAGCTGCTTATTCAATGTCATGGGGGACATTTAAGAATTTGATGTTGGAGGAATTCTGCCCTCGCAGTGAGATGCAGAAAATAGAAACAGAGTTGTGGAACATCACCATGATTGGTGCTGATATTACTGGGTACACCACTAAGTTTCAGGAGCTTGCACGTCTAGTGCCACATATGGTGACACCCGAGTATAAGCGTATTGAGCGCTACATATACGGTCTAGTACCACAAATCCGCAGTCTGGTGACGTCATCTAAACCGGACACATTCAGGAGTGCTGTTACTCTAGCACAAAGTTTGACCGATGAGGCAGTCAGGATGGGAAATCTGACTAAGAAAGCTGTGTCGGGAAAAAGTGAACTGAACAGTACTGATGCTAGTAGTTCTGGTGGTGCAAAGCGAAAGTGGAACGGTAGTGGTACTGACCGTCAGGGTCAGCAGAACAAGAAACCTTCTGGAAATGCGAAAGCATATGTTGCCACTACTATCGAATCGAAACCATACCTGGGTAACAAACCCAAATGTGATAAGTGCAACCGACACCACGAAGGTGGGTGTGGATATTGTGGAAATTGTAAGGCATGGGGACACAGAACCCGAGAATGTAAAACTAACCCTCCCCCACGGGCAAACACTGAGCGTCAAAACCAGGGATGTTTTGAATGTGGTGAGCAAGGGCACTACCGCAACCGATGCCCTAAGCTCAACAACAACAACCAAAACCGCAACAACAACAACAACCGCGGTAACAACAATAACCGAGCCAATAACATCAACAATCAACCGGCTCAAGGAAGGGCATTTGTGATTGGAGCACAAGAGGCACGCCAGGACCCTAACACCGTCACTGGTACGTTTCTTGTAAACAATCATTATGCCTCTGTGTTAATTGATTCGGGTGCTGATTTAAGTTTTGTGTCTACTGAGTTTAGACCACTATTAGAACTTGAATCCCGTAAATTAGACAACAAGTATACCATAGAGTTAGCTGATGGTGAGTTGATCGAATCAGGAGAAATAGTACCGGGATGTATCTTGGAGTTAGAAGGTCATCTCTTCGAAATAGACTTACTACCGGTTAAGTTGGGAAGTTTTGACATTGTAGTCGGTATGGATTGGTTATCTAAGAATCGCGCCGAGATCATATGTCATGATAAGATGGTTCGCTTACCGTTACCCACAGGAGAAACTTTAGTGATTCAAGGCGAGAAACGAAAGAGTGCCACAAAAATGATTTCGTGCTTGAAGGCCAGTAAGTATCTCCGAAAGGGATACCAAGCATTTTTGGCACACATTGTAGAAAAGAAACCCGAGGAGCGACGTATAGACAATGTACCCATTGTACGCGACTATCCAGGAGTATTCCCTGATGAGTTGCCGGGGTTGCCACCTCCACGACAAGTTGAATTTCACATTGACCTGGTGCCAGGAGCTGCACCTATCGCACGTGCACCTTATCGTCTAGCTCCCTCGGAAATGCAAGAACTATCCACCCAATTGCAAGAACTTCTAGACTTGGGATTCATCCGACCGAGTTTTTCCCCTTGGGGAGCTCCGGTTTTATTTGTCAAGAAAAGGGATGGATCTATGCGGATGTGCATCGATTACCGAGAACTGAACAAGGTAACTATCAAGAACCGATACCCGTTACCACGCATTGATGATCTGTTTGATCAACTGCAAGGATCGAGTCATTATTCAAAAATTGACCTGCGATCTGGTTACCATCAACTCAAGGTACGAGAAGAGGATGTACCGAAAACTGCGTTTAGGACTCGATACGGTCATTACGAGTTCCTAGTCATGCCTTTCGGGCTGACCAACGCACCAGCAGTATTCATGGATTTGATGAACAGAGTATGCAAACCCTATCTGGATAAATTCGTCATTGTGTTTATTGACGACATCTTGTTATACTCACGATCGAAAGAGGATCACGAGCAACATTTGAAGCTTATCCTCGAACTACTACAAAAAGAGAAGCTTTACGCAAAGTTCTCTAAGTGCGAATTTTGGATTCGAGAGGTTCAATTCCTTGGTCATGTGATAAATGACAAGGGAATTCACGTGGACCCATCCAAAATTGAGGCAATCAACAACTGGGAAGCACCGAAAACCCCAACTGATGTACGACAATTTCTTGGTCTAGCTGGCTATTACAGGCGATTCATCGCAAACTTTTCAAAGATAGCCCAGCCACTTACTACATTAACTCAAAAAGACAAAAAATTTGAGTGGAATGAGAAACAAGAGAATGCATTCCAACTACTGAAGCAGAAACTGAGCAGCGCACCCATACTATCTCTACCTGAAGGAGTAGATAACTTTGTTGTTTACTGTGATGCTTCGCATCAGGGATTGGGTTGCGTACTGATGCAAAACGAAAAGGTCATTGCTTATGCATCACGACAACTAAAAGTGCATGAGAAAAACTATACGACTCATGATTTGGAATTGGGAGCCGTTGTTTTTGCACTAAAGATCTGGAGACACTACCTATACGGTACCAAGTGTACGATCTTCACTGATCATAAGAGCCTACAACATATATTCGACCAGAAAGAACTTAACATGAGACAACGACGTTGGGTCGAATTACTTAACGATTACGACTGTGAAATAAAGTATCACCCGGGTAAGGCTAACGTAGTAGCAGATGCCCTGAGTCGTAAGGAACGAATCAAACCTCGAAGAGTTCGAGCCTTGGGATTGACAATCCACTCGAATCTCATTACTCAAATTCGTGAAGCCCAAGAACTTGCTTTCACTCCCGAACGTCTTAAGGATGAATCCTTGAAAGGGATGGAAAAACAACTCGAGAAAAAGGACAACGGAGTGTTGTACTTCATGAACCGAATTTGGGTACCATGCGTAGATGAGTTACGCAAGCTGATTTTGGACGAGGCACACAAGTCCAACTACTCGATACATCCTGGTGCGGACAAGATGTACCAGGACTTGAAAGGCTTTTACTGGTGGCCTGGAATGAAACGTGACATTGCCACCTACGTTAGCAAATGCTTAACTTGCTCGAAGGTAAAGGTGGAATACCAAAAGCCGTCTGGGCTTTTGCAACAGCCTGAGTTGCCCAAATGGAAATGGGAACAAATAACAATGGACTTCATTACGAAGTTACCTAGAACGGCATCGGGAGCAAATGCCATATGGGTGATTGTCGATCGATTGACGAAATCAGCCCACTTTCTCGCTATTAAGGAAACGGATGGGATGGAGAAACTAGCTAAAATCTATATTAAAGAGATTGTTTCTCGGCATGGTGTGCCACTATCCATCATCTCTGATAGAGATGCACGATTCACTTCTCGCTTTTGGCAAACATTACAACAGGCAATGGGTACTCGACTTGATATGAGTACTGCCTACCACCCGCAGACTGACGGTCAAAGTGAACGAACGATACAGACGCTCGAAGACTTGTTGCGAGCATGTGTGATAGACTTTGGAGGTAACTGGGATACCCACCTACCTCTAGCTGAATTCTCTTACAACAATAGTTATCACACAAGTATACAGATGGCACCATTTGAGGCGTTATATGGACGCAAGTGCCGATCACCACTCTGTTGGGCAGAGTTGGACGACAGACAACTATCTGGACCCGAACTTGTCCAGGAAACCACTGACAAAATAACTCAAGTATTGAGTCGACTGAAAGCGGCACGAGATCGACAAAAGAGCTACGCTGATAACCGCCGTAAACCTCTTGAGTTTCAAGTAGGAGACAAGGTCCTACTCAAAGTATCGCCCTGGAAGGGGGTAGCACGATTTGGCAAACGAGGAAAGCTGAACCCACGATACATCGGACCATTTGAAATCCTTGCTAGGATTGGTCCTGTCGCTTACAAGCTCAAACTACCACAAGAGCTTTGTAGCATACACGATACTTTCCACGTTAGCAACCTCAAAAAGTGTCTTTCTGACGAAACACTTATCCTTCCTCCTGACGAAGTCTTCATTGACTCAAAACTTAACTTTGTGGAGGAACCTGTTGAAGTTATGGATTCTAAAACGCAGAAACTTCGACACAAACCAATCAAACTGGTTAAAGTTCGTTGGAACTCGAAACATGGCCCAGAATTTACCTGGGAACGAGAGGATGAAATGCGAAAGAAATACCCCAACCTATTTGAGAGCGTGACCGAGACTCACGGCTCGACTTAAATCTCAGGACGAGATTTCACTAACGGGGGGAGAATGTGACACTCCTCCAAATTAGGTATATAATTATACTTAATTACATGCATTTCTTACGCTAATTCCCTGTATTTGTTTTAAACTAAACTTATGATGTGATATGAGTCTAGCGAGCCCAAAACAATAATACAAAAAGTATTACGTGTCACGTAGTTATTTATAAATTACGTACGAACGTATCGGAACTAAGCCGACAAAAATAATTAACCAGATTTGGTAACATGAATTAATTAATAATTCGATTATTAATTACGAGTATTTATATATCTATAACATATAGATAAAATGGTTCAATTATACGTTTAACATAAAACGTATTATATAACGAACAGAAACAATTCTAAAACGTACCTAAAAGGTCAAAATATGAAAAATGTTATTTTTCTAGTACGTTTTCAAGTATTTAGAACATTACCTCAAAATATGAATTTGAAATTCAACTGAAATTTGGCGCGCAATTGGACGTGTGCAGTAAAATGTACAAAAATGTACAACTACTAAAAATAATGATAATCTCATTATTCTGAAAATATATTACGAACCAGGAGAGCATCTACAAAATAAAAATATAAAATGTTAAATTTTATATTGCTATAATTATACCCGTACTCGAAATTATGGTACCAAAAATGGCACCTAACATCAATAATTGAGAGACACCGTCAGTTTAAACCATACTCCCTCCCATTTCTTCTGTGATCATCGACACACACACACATCATCACCATTTTCTTTCTATTTTGTTCTTTTCTTTTCTTTGATCTGGAGGAACTCAAACAAGATCAGAAGCAAGGAGCAGAGGCAAAACTCCTCATCATCACCATCCGTATCATCACCTTCATCATTTCATCTTTGTAAGAAAACTTCCATTCTTTGATTTTCTTGCTTAAATTCGTGTATATAACATGTATATATATCATAATCTAGCTACATAACACATAAATTTGAAAGATTGATGAGTGATTCTTGAAATGGGTTTTAAAAACCAAAACTATAAAACTAAAATCGATTGGTGGAAAACTTGTTAAAACGTTATATTATGATGCCAAAACGTGATGTGGTACTAGTGTAAACCTTTTGGAATATATTGAATACGAACTATAAGCGATTGAAGTGAAAAAGGCTAAAATTCGTGCAGCTCTGTTCTGCGTCTGATGCTTCTGTGCAGAAGCAAATGACGCGATCGCGTCATTTTCAAGAGCAAAACCAGCAAAAACCCTTTTGTACTTCACGCGATCGCGTGAAACCAAAAACTTCAGAAACCTTCGAAATTCAGAACGACGCGATCGCGTGGTTTTCAACCACGATCGCGTGAACCTCTTCGAACCAACCGATCGCGTGATCTACTCAACCGATCGCGTGAACTTCATCAGTAGCCAAAAACCTGTTGTGATTTAAATACGATGACCGAGTAATAGACAACCCAAATGATTACGATGAACTAGTAATAGACAAACCATGTGTTACAATGAACTAGTAATGGACAAGTCATGTGATTACGATGAATTAGTAAATGACAACCCAAATGTTTTCGACGAACGAGTAACATACTTACAAACATATACAAACTTAAATACGTACATTTATCGAGTGAGATTATAAATGATTGAGACGTATTTATAGATGAACATTATACGGGACAATTTGGACTTGTGTTTTGTAAACCTAAATGTCGAACAATATTTATATATATACGAGATATATATGAAAGAAACAACGAATAATAATATATATATACAAGAATATATATATTCAACTATATAAGTATATGTATATGGATATGTACTTACACACTTCGGACAATTCGACAAACGAACAATACTTGGATAATATTATATAATTCCAACAACAATCATCAACGAAATACACAAACCTAAGAAATTGATAATTTCTTCAAACGAACGAACTATTAACATAAGTAAACAAAGTACTTATAGTTAATACATTGTTGTGTATAGGTTGACTACGTTTGGGCTTCGTTATATTATCTCGCTAGCATTCACATCCGAGCACTCACAGTGAGTTCACAAACCCCTTTTCAATGTTTTAATGTTTTAAAACCTCGGGGCGGAAAACATAGAAATCGTATGTATATTTGCATGCGACAACTGATTTAAATACTAGATGTATTTACTTAAACTATTGATGAAATGTGATTTCATACTGTAATTGATTAAATACTGTATGTATTTGCTGAAATTGTTTATGAAGGGGTACTTCATACTTGAACTGTTTGTGAAAGGGTATTTCACACAACTATTTGAACTGTGTTTTATGAAATGTTTTCATAACTATTTTGGGAATTTAGGCAACGAATCTTGGTACAGATCTAGGCTGAACGATGTAGTGCATAAAAGACCTTATGGCTACAGACTATAACCATTAGCTAGGTGACTCTAGCCACTGAGTATACGGATAGTACTATCGCCGTGACGACCCTCCTACGGATTTGGGAGCGTATACTTAAATGTCCTACTTGGCACAACAACAACAGATTAGGGTCGTGGTTTGGTTATAGGGTTAGATCGGGTTACCTTACTTGACAGGTTTAGCTCACCTTTCAAGGGATCACCGTCTAAATATTCCCACTAAACTATTGATTAGGAAAGGATTTCCTACGTACACTGATTTGGAAATGTTAATCTTTATTTAGGTTAACTTGTGTTTCCTACTGATAACTGATTTAGGAAATGTTATTTGGTTAATAACTTGTGTTTCCTATTACAACTACAACTGATTTGGGAAATGTTATTTGTTAATAACTTGTGTTTCCTACTTGACAAATAACACTTATTTGGAAATGTTATTCTTAAATGATTAACTTGTGTTTCCTACATAACAAACAAACTTGTGAATTCACTCAACAATTTTGTTGACGTTTTACTCTATGTTTTTCAGGGAATTAGCAGCGTAAGTAAGATCTGCATGCATTATCAGGACGGACTACCCTGGACTTGTTAGGATGCCACTACTTTTGGGACACTTGGATTTCCTCTGTATAACTGCAACTACTGCAGTCATACCTATGAAATCTACTTTTGATATTATGTATTTTATGAAATACTGATTTCAACCACTACTACTACTGTTACTGCTTTTCAAGTGGTAACCTTTTGTAAAACTTTAACTAATGGCATCTTAATCTATTTCGTTCTGCAATAACCATATGCTCTGAGTATGCATGTATCTGTTGGTTGTTTTACTGCTCGCACCCCCGCCACGTCACTAAGCTTCCGCAAACCACTCTATGTAATTGTAATTACCGTTTGGCGGGGTGTGACAGTTCCCACTATTTGTACTACTTGATTGTAGTAGGACATGTGAATATCACAAGTTTGTAGAGTGTCTCATTAAATGCGATGGCGTAAACGTAGTTCACGAGATCTAGGTGAGTATTTATCTAAATACTGTATCAATGAGTGCGAGTGTAAGCTCGTAAGTATCTCAATGTGTGCGAGTAGTGAAACTCGTAAGTATATCAATAATGACGAGTATAACTCGTAGGTGTTCCATGATGACGAGATCCCTCTCGTAAGTATATATGATTTGTATCACCAACCGTGATATCGTTTTGTATCACCAACCGTGATATCGTTTTGCATCACCAACCGTGATATCGTTTTGCATCACCAACCGTGATATCGTTTTGTATCACCCACGGCGATATCGATCAGTAAGTCATGTAAACAATGTATGTATGTGTGTGTATATTCATCAATATACATAAGTGGGAGAAAGTGGCACGAGGTGCCCAAGTAGTAATATGTATATATACCAACTCAACAGATACAATCCGCGAGGGGATTCACTTTTTCAAGTCTAACAATAGAGCAGTACAGGTACTCAATATGTACCTACGGTCACTACATGTTGTTCCGAAGTCATTTAATGTACCTAAGTACGTACGGTTACAACTTACTCCCTCCGTCCCGGAATAAGTGTCCTGTTTCAGATTTTGAAGTCTTTCTTTTTCAACTTTGACCTTAAATATCTTTGTTTGTGTTATATAATACTTTATGAAATTTATACCAATGGAAATACATTTAAAACTCAATTCATTCATATATTTTGCATCAAGTATTATATAACACAAACAAAAATATGTAATGTCAAAATTGAAAAAGAAAGACTCGAAAAGTCAAAACAGGACACTTATTCTAGGACGGAGGGTGTAACACCCGCTAAATTAGGACTAGTAATTAGTGCCTAATCGTATGTTAATACATGTAATTAGTTCTGTGTTAGGCTAATTAATGTATCGAATTATATATATTGTTGAATATATACGAAAATGTGATTGGATTTAATCGTACGCAATTTAAATCGAATGTATTTCGATTCAATTTAATACGGACGTTGGTGACCAATTTTATTAAATAACGCTTTTATGTCAAAAATATTATTATGATAATATTTCGTATTCATTCGTATCGTACAAACCAAACTTACACAATTTAAAATATTAAAACGCGCAAACTAAATAAACAAACTTACATTTTATAACTCCAATATAAATTGATGTGTAAAATATTTAAACAAAACATTTCATAATAAATTGTATTTTAAAACTTATAATTAAAATGTAAATAATTGTTTCAAACGTTAAATGACGGAGAAAACGAACACCGCGCGGAACGCGGGGAGAAAACTGAAAAGTGGGGATAAACCCCCACCTCCCACTTTTCTTCTTCATTTCATCTCTTTCTTCTATCTCTCTCTTATCTTTTCTCTCTAAAAAGAAAAACACCCCAAAACCATTAAAATCGCAAAATACTACTACCAAACGCACTCGTATCATCAATATTTTTAGAGATTCACGACCACCTCGCGACGATCTACAACGCTATCTTTCCGGATTTTCATTTCGGCAAATTGTAAGTTTCCGACAAAATCCCGAAATCTCTCGAATCTTAGTATTTTTCACTTGTGGTTGTTTATATAACATATATATGTCCCTTACTAAGTATATAACACGATTTCATAGCTTAAAAACTAGTTTAAAACGGAATTTTGGCCGGAAAAACATTAACAGCAGGACTTTCTGGGCTGGTGTTCATCCATGCGACACAAGCCTTGTGTCGCATGTTGTGTCGTATTTTGACCTTTGTGTCGCATAAAAATCCCTTGTGTCGTACCTTGTGTCGTACCCGATAATCAGTGTCGCAAGACCTGCGACACAACCACTATGTCGCATACTCCATACGACACAATCACTATGTCGCTGTTGAATCAGCATCTCGCATCTATGCGACACAACCCTTGTGTCGTATAGACATTGTGTCGCATTTTCTATGCGACACAACCCTTGTGTCGCATAACATCTTTAGTGTCGCATATTGTGTCGCAAAACACAGAAAACTCAGATTTTTACTAAGTGTCGAGACCTAAAATTTATCACTCGATTTTACCCGAATTCAGATCCCAGATGCGTTTTTCGTCAAAGCAATATAGTAGAAATAAAAATTTTCCAAGCTGACCTGGCAGCTCGACCCCAGCCAGGGGCTCTGCCCCTTGGACCCCGCTAGGGGCTGCCGCCCCTTGGACCCCGCTACCAGGGGCGCTGCCCCCGGACCCCCGTACTTAGATTCCGTAACGGCTTCTAAAACACAATCAAAACACATTTTTTCAAGTAAAACGCCACGAAATCAAAATAATAATAGTTGAGATTATTATTACGAATCCGTCACCAACGGGCCGTACATGTTTTCAAACACTTAACAAATCAACCAAATCGTAGTAATTTGGACATATATATAGTTGTGTAACAACTACAATGGTGATCTTTTGAGATACCCAATCATGTTTATAACCATCGCGTGTCGTGGACACCCTCAGGTTACAAGTCTTTGGACTTCATACTCGGCTAATCAACTTACGTTTGTTTAAACGCTTTCAGACTCAGGTGAGTCTCATAGCCCCTCTTTTTACTGTTTTACTCAGGGGTGTGATATATTGCTCAACTTTTAACATGTGAACGCAAGTACCAACTTTTCATATACTACATGAGTTTTTCGAAACTAATCATTTTAAAGTCCTCCATCAGCATAGTTGTTAATACGTTGTAGCGTGAATATTAGTATATGGTACCATATAGGATTGACCCACCTCGTTCGGGTTAGCAAGCACTAACCGGGTAAACGGACGTACTAATATTTGGGAAGACGAATGTGGATTAGGCATTCGTGGAGGCACCTCGCCCGGAATTCTCTATAGGGGACCCGGCCCTCGAGTTAAGCTCAACTATGTGCTCATGGCTGTATACACGATGACTATCATTTAATTGCTATTATTAAATTGCTGGATGCAATTCATTATTTAAATCTTGCGGTTCATACTATATTAACTGATTTCAAACCTGTGAGCTCACCAGCTTTTTAGCTGACCTTTTAGCATATATCGCAGGTACCAAGCAGTAGGATGTTTCTGCTTCAGGACTTTAGCTCGAGTCAGCATACAGACGATTGAGATTTTCTTACATTAGTAAATTTTGTACAAGTACTTATGTACTGAAATCTCCTTTTATTTAACTCGAGCTATGTAAAGCTTCAAAATGTTGTAAACATTTCAATTATCAATATATTTTGTTAAAACGACGCATATAGAGTCGTTTGCTGTATATCTTTGTGCCTTGTTATTGATTAGTAACACCCAAATCAAGCTTCCGCAAATCATCAAATTTGGGGGTGTTACAGATTGGTATCAGAGCCTAAGGTTATAGTGAACTAGGTTGCATTTAGTGAGCCTAGACTATGACCATTAGGCAGTATTCCTTATTAGGTATGACTGGTTCAGTGATTACATCCTACGAGTTTAATTTAACATAGCCTGATCAACTATGTACAATTAAGCAAAGATGATGTAAGATCTGAAAGTAGTTATGGCTGAACAGGATACAATAGAAGACTCTGACCTCGAGAGAACCGATACTTAAACATGTTTATGCTAGACACTCAATAGGCTATATTATATAGGAACTATATGAATATAGGCCTCAATCTTACTAACACTTTGTCTCAGAAATGGCAAACACACCATCAAATTCACCTCGCTCTCAATCTGGGTCGCAGAACCCAAGGGTAGCTAGGAGGAACGCCAGGTTGCCTCGAGCTGGCCCGTACCCCACTCACCTCACCTTGCCGGCCTTAGCTTCTAGGGTGAACCAACACGAGCAGCGACTTCGCACCATGGATGTCGTGCTGCAGGAAACGAACGAAAACTGGAGACTTACATCCCTTGAACGCATCGAACAAGTCTCCGACGACCTGGAAACCACAAACAACAACATGGATGTCCTTCGCAACCAAGTAATAGAGATAAGCGTGGAAAATGCCCTCCTGCGTCAAAGGATGGAAGAATGTGAACAGCGTTCACATGAAGCAGAAGAGTATGCCCGTGGACTAACACAACGACTAGCACTAGCAGAAGATAACGCCCGACAAGCTAGCAGACTTGCAAACACTGTAGACCGTCTTGTCACGATGATGGAACAAATTAATCTACGTTAAGAGTAGTGTAGTCTTTGCCTTGTAATCTATTCTGTAATCTAGTAACTATCTAAGCGCTACTCTATAAATTCGGTCGGATGTAACAATTCCCGACGCCTTTTGTAATACATCCATAGGATGTAACCTTTGAACTCAATTTAGCTATCAAATATTCCTTGTTGTTTCAACTCATATTAATTGTCATTTTTTTTTTATGTTGATGTCATGTATTACTGCTTTTATACATGTACATCTATAACCAATACAACTTCCCTACAAAATCTCATGTATCTTCATTTCTTTTATTGAAGAATCATGCCGCCAAAGACAAGACCATACACCGATGCTCAGCTTACATCGCTTATAACCCAGGCTGTTACTGAAGCCTTGGCTCGGAATACCCCACAAAACTCCACAAGAAACAGCGATGCCGCTGAAACCCCTACTGCCAAACCTTGTTCTTACAAGGACTTTCAGAGCTGTAAACCCTCAAGCTTCAAGGGTTCTGAAGGAGCCATCGGACTGATCAGATGGTTCGAAAAGATGGAAACAGTTTTCCGTGTCAGCAAATGCGCGGAGAACGACAAAGTAAACTTCGCCACCTGCTCTCTCGAAGATGATGCCCACTCGTGGTGGAATTCATATACCCAATCAGTGGGTGCTGACAATGCCTACCAACTAACTTGGGAGGACTTGAAAGCAAAACTCACTGCCAAATACTGCTCAATCGCCAAACTCCAAAAGCTAGACGAGGAGTTCTGGAACCTAAAGGTTCAGGGTGGTGATATCGATGGTTATACCACCAGGTTCCAACAACTTGCCGCCCTCCGCCCAGCCATGGTAAGCACCGAACCTGATAAAATCAGGAAGTACATCCTTGGCCTTCCTGAGCCTGTTCGGGGGCATGTCGCCTCTTCAAACCAAACCACCATTGACGGTGCAATCCTACTGGCCCAAGACCTGATGTCAATGAGCCAAGATTCTGAACCACCTACTTCGTCCTCTCACAACAACAAACGAAAGTGGTCCGACTACCACAATAACCACTCCAGCCAACAAAACAAGAAACCCGACACCATCAAAGCCTACAACACCACCACCGACATCACACGGGGCTACACTGGGAACAAACCCTATTGTTCCAAGTGCAGTCGCCACCATGAAGGCTCCTGTGGTCCCTTTTGCAACAATTGCAAGAGGTACGGCCACCTCACCAAAGATTGCAGTTCTCCTGCCAACAACAATTCCAACAACACCAGACCACCCAAAGTCTGCTTTGAGTGTGGGAAACCCGGGCACTTCAGGGACACGTGCCCAAAGCTGAAGAATAACAACAACAACAACAACAACCGCAACAGCAACAACAACAACACCCGAAGCAGAGCCTTCGTCATCAAATCTGGGGACGCCCGCCAAGACCCGAATGTGGTCTCGGGTATGTTCCTCCTCAACAACTTACATGCTTCTGTTCTATTTGATACTGGTGCTGATAGAAGCATTATCTCTGATGACTTTTGCCCACTACTTGACATCACTCCTGTTGCCTTAGATGTTAAGTACACTGTAGAGCTAGCAAATGGGGAACTTATAGAAACCGATAGTGTGATACCTAATTGCACTTTAAACCTAGCTGATGAAACCTTTTCAATAGATCTTGTACCCGTTGAAATCGGAAGTTTCGACGTTATCATTGGAATGGACTGGTTGTCCAAACACCGAGCCGAAATCATTTGTTACGATAAGATCGTCCGCATTCCACTCGCTGCCGGTGGAACCTTGATCATACAGGGGGAGACCGGTGGGACGGGACTCAATATTATCTCTTGCTTAAAAACCCGAAAATTTCTGAGAAAGGGTTACCCTGCAATACTCGCACACATCACAGAGAAGAAGTCGGAGGAGAAGCGACTTGAGGATGTGCCAATTGTTAGAGACTTTCCCGAAGTCTTTCCGGAAGAACTACCTGGTTTACCTCCACCTAGACAGGTTGAGTTCTCAATTGATCTCGTGCCGGGTGCCGCACCGGTGGCCCGTGCACCGTACCGTTTAGCCCCATCCGAACTTCAGGAGTTGTCTGCCCAGTTACAGGAACTTCTGGATAGAGGATTCATTAGACCGAGTTCTTCACCTTGGGGAGCTCCGGTCTTATTTGTTAAAAAGAAGGACGGTTCATTCAGAATGTGCATCGACTATCGAGAGTTGAACAAATTGACCGTCAAAAACCGATACCCACTTCCTCGCATTGATGATCTATTCGACCAACTTCAGGGATCAAGTTTCTACTCAAAAATCGACCTGCGATCAGGCTATCACCAGTTACGAGTTCCCGACACCGATATTCTAAAAACTGCCTTCAGAATTCGTTACGGGCACTACGAATTCCAAGTGATGCCCTTCGGTCTAACAAACGCACCGGCTGTATTCATGGACCTCATGAACCGGGTGTGCAAACCTTACCTCGATAAATTTGTCATCGTCTTTATTGATGACATACTCATTTACTCGCGCAACGAACAAGAACATGCGCAACACCTCAAAACCATCCTTGAACTACTTAGACACGAGGAGCTTTATGCCAAATTCTCTAAGTGTGAGTTCTGGATACAAACTGTTCAATTCCTTGGTCACGTGATCGACAGTCAGGGAATCCACGTTGACCCATCAAAAATCGAGGCTATCAAAGACTGGCAAGCACCCACCTCTGCAACTGAAGTACGACAATTCTTGGGTCTTGCTGGGTACTATCGGCGATTTATAAAAAATTTCTCCAAAATAGCTCAACCCCTCACGGTACTGACTCAGAAGGACAAAAGGTTCGATTGGACTGATAAACAAGAGTCAGCGTTCCAATTATTAAAACAAAAGCTTTGCAGTGCTCCAATTCTATCCTTACCCGAAGGCACCGATGACTTCGTGGTATACTGCGATGCTTCTCACCAAGGTCTCGGTTGCGTGCTGATGCAACGAGACAAAGTCATTGCCTATGCCTCACGACAGCTGAAAATTCACGAAAAGAACTACACTACTCATGATCTCGAACTGGGAGCTGTCGTTTTTGCTCTCAAAATATGGAGACATTATCTCTACGGCACTAAGTGCACAATCTTTACCGATCACAAAAGTCTCCAACATATATTCGATCAGAAGGATCTCAATATGAGGCAACGTCGATGGGTCGAGTTGCTTACCGATTACGATTGCGAGATCAAGTACCATCCAGGGAAGGCTAATGTTGTAGCCGATGCCCTCAGTCGAAAGGAACGACCAAAACCACTTCGAGTCCGAGCCCTCAGTATGACCATTCACAACGATCTTACCGTTCAGATTCATACCGCTCAGATCGAAGCCCTGAAACCTGAAAACATCAAAAATGAAGCCTTACGGGGTATTGACAAACAATTTGAAATCAAATCTAACGGGATTAGGTATTTCTCAAACCGAATCTGGTTGCCTAATTTCGGGAACCTACGAGACTTGGTGATGGATGAAGCTCACAAGTCTAAATATTCTATCCATCCGGGATCCGATAAGATGTACCACGGAATCAAGGAATTTTATTGGTGGCCAAACATGAAAGCCGAAATCGCCACGTATGTCAGTAAGTGTCTTACTTGCTCGAAAGTCAAAACCGAACATCAGAAACCTCCTGGTTTACTCCAACAACCTGAAATCCCTGAATGGAAATGGGAACAAATTGCCATGGATTTCATAACCAAACTACCCAAGTCGTCGAACGGTTGCGATACCATTTGGGTGATCGTCGATCGTCTCACCAAATCTGCTCACTTCCTGGCAATCAAGGAAAACGATAAAATGGAGCGCCTTGCACAAATCTACATTAAAGAAATCGTTTCTCATCACGGTGTTCCAATCTCGATCATCTCTGACAGAGATGCCCGTTTCACTTCTCACTTTTGGCAATCACTTCAGAAAGCTATGGGTACCCGTCTCGATATGAGTACCGCGTACCATCCTCAAACCGATGGCCAAAGTGAACGAACCATTCAAACACTGGAAGACATGCTACGAGCCTGCGTAGTTGATTTCGGTACAAACTGGGAAAGACATCTACCGTTGTGCGAATTTTCGTACAATAACAGTTATCATGCCAGCATTAAGGCTGCACCTTTTGAAGCACTGTACGGTCGTAAGTGCCGATCACCGATCTGTTGGACTGAGGTGGGAGATAGTCAACTCACTGGTCCTGAACTCATACACGCCACCACTGAGAAAATTGTGGAAATCCAAAACAGACTCAAAGCCGCACGTGATCGTCAGAAAAGTTATGCTGACGTGAGACGCAAACCACTCGAGTTCCAGGTTGGGGATCGAGTTCTCTTAAAAGTATCGCCTTGGAAAGGCGTCATCCGTTTTGGCAAACGCGGGAAGTTAAATCCCAGATACATCGGGCCTTTTGAGATCCTCGAACGGATTGGCCCCGTAGCTTATCGATTGCAGCTGCCATCCGAACTCAGCAGCGTGCACCCTACTTTTCATATTTCAAACTTGAAGAAGTGTCTGTCTGATGAGACACTTATTATTCCATTAGATGAAATTCGTGTTGACGATAAACTTCATTTCGTTGAGGAACCCGCTGAAATTATGGACCGTGAGGTCAAACAACTGAAACAAAGTCGTATTCCCATCGTCAAGGTCAGATGGAATTCGCGGCGTGGTCCGGAATTCACCTGGGAACGGGAAGACCAAATGCGACTCAAATATCCTCAACTCTTCACTGATTCTACATCAAACGCGACCTCAAGCTAAATTTCGGGACGAAATTCTTCTAACAGGGGGAGAATGTAACACCCGCTAAATTAGGACTAGTAATTAGTGCCTAATCGTATGTTAATACATGTAATTAGTTCTGTGTTAGGCTAATTAATGTATCGAATTATATATATTGTTGAATATATACGAAAATGCGATTGGATTTAATCGTACGCAATTTAAATCGAATGTATTTCGATTCAATTTAATACGGACGTTGGTGACCAATTTTATTAAATAACGCTTTTATGTCAAAAATATTATTATGATAATATTTCGTATTCATTCGTATCGTACAAACCGAACTTACACAATTTAAAATATTAAAACGCGCAAACTAAATAAACAAACTTACATTTTATAACTCCAATATAAATTGATGTGTAAAATATTTAAACAAAACATTTCATAATAAATTGTATTTTAAAACTTATAATTAAAATGTAAATAATTGTTTCAAACGTTAAATGACGGAGAAAACGAACACCGCGCGGAACGCGGGGAGAAAACTGAAAAGTGGGGATAAACCCCCACCTCCCACTTTTCTTCTTCATTTCATCTCTTTCTTCTATCTCTCTCTTATCTTTTCTCTCTAAAAAGAAAAACACCCCAAAACCATTAAAATCGCAAAATACTACTACCAAACGCACTCGTATCATCAATATTTTTAGAGATTCACGACCACCTCGCGACGATCTACAACGCTATCTTTCCGGATTTTCATTTCGGCAAATTGTAAGTTTCCGACAAAATCCCGAAATCTCTCGAATCTTAGTATTTTTCACTTGTGGTTGTTTATATAACATATATATGTCCCTTACTAAGTATATAACACGATTTCATAGCTTAAAAACTAGTTTAAAACGGAATTTTGGCCGGAAAAACATTAACAGCAGGACTTTCTGGGCTGGTGTTCATCCATGCGACACAAGCCTTGTGTCGCATGTTGTGTCGTATTTTGACCTTTGTGTCGCATAAAAATCCCTTGTGTCGTACCTTGTGTCGTACCCGATAATCAGTGTCGCAAGACCTGCGACACAACCACTATGTCGCATACTCCATACGACACAATCACTATGTCGCTGTTGAATCAGCATCTCGCATCTATGCGACACAACCCTTGTGTCGTATAGACATTGTGTCGCATTTTCTATGCGACACAACCCTTGTGTCGCATAACATCTTTAGTGTCGCATATTGTGTCGCAAAACACAGAAAACTCAGATTTTTACTAAGTGTCGAGACCTAAAATTTATCACTCGATTTTACCCGAATTCAGATCCCAGATGCGTTTTTCGTCAAAGCAATATAGTAGAAATAAAAATTTTCCAAGCTGACCTGGCAGCTCGACCCCAGCCAGGGGCTCTGCCCCTTGGACCCCGCCAGGGGCTGCCGCCCCTTGGACCCCGCTACCAGGGGCGCTGCCCCCGGACCCCCGTACTTAGATTCCGTAACGGCTTCTAAAACACAATCAAAACACATTTTTTCAAGTAAAACGCCACGAAATCAAAATAATAATAGTTGAGATTATTATTACGAATCCGTCACCAACGGGCCGTACATGTTTTCAAACACTTAACAAATCAACCAAATCGTAGTAATTTGGACATATATATAGTTGTGTAACAACTACAATGGTGATCTTTTGAGATACCCAATCATGTTTATAACCATCGCGTGTCGTGGACACCCTCAGGTTACAAGTCTTTGGACTTCATACTCGGCTAATCAACTTACGTTTGTTTAAACGCTTTCAGACTCAGGTGAGTCTCATAGCCCCTCTTTTTACTGTTTTACTCAGGGGTGTGATATATTGCTCAACTTTTAACATGTGAACGCAAGTACCAACTTTTCATATACTACATGAGTTTTTCGAAACTAATCATTTTAAAGTCCTCCATCAGCATAGTTGTTAATACGTTGTAGCGTGAATATTAGTATATGGTACCATATAGGATTGACCCACCTCGTCCGGGTTAGCAAGCACTAACCGGGTAAACGGACGTACTAATATTTGGGAAGACGAATGTGGATTAGGCATTCGTGGAGGCACCTCGCCCGGAATTCTCTATAGGGGACCCGGCCCTCGAGTTAAGCTCAACTATGTGCTCATGGCTGTATACACGATGACTATCATTTAATTGCTATTATTAAATTGCTGGATGCAATTCATTATTTAAATCTTGCGGTTCATACTATATTAACTGATTTCAAACCTGTGAGCTCACCAGCTTTTTAGCTGACTTTTTAGCATATATCGCAGGTACCAAGCAGTAGGATGTTTCTGCTTCAGGACTTTAGCTCGAGTCAGCATACAGACGATTGAGATTTTCTTGCATTAGTATATTTTGTACAAGTACTTATGTACTGAAATCTCCTTTTATTTAACTCGAGCTATGTAAAGCTTCTAAATGTTGTAAACATTTCAATTATCAATATATTTTGTTAAAACGACGCATATAGAGTCGTTTGCTGTATATCTTTGTGCCTTGTTATTGATTAGTAACACCCTAATCAAGCTTCCGCAAATCATCAAATTTGGGGGTGTTACAGAGGGAGTAGATATGATGCGTAGCACAATGTGTCTAAGTATGTATAGACGTTACTTAGTTATCGGGAAGTATAATGATGTACTGTACTAATGTATGCTACTATCGTATACTCATAACTCCAAATTTGGTTGGTAAATTTGTGCCTCTAGTCGGCATTCACTTTTGTACTAGTCTAGCTTAGCAATCATAGGATGTTGGAATGGAGGGGCCTTAAGTCCCTAAATAGTTACACCTGTACAAGTCTAGGTGTTTACTAACTCTAGGATACTCAATGCTATTAAGTATGGTTGAAAAAACTCATTGATGTTAACAAAATACGTTTATCCCAATTACCAGTTAATGTCTTGTTTATTCAATAAACAATGAAAAGCAAGTAAGATAAGAGCATGCATTCTCACCCCAAAATTGATAAAACAGTTAAAATGTGGGGCTATGAACTCACCTGTAAGAGCTAGCGATCCTAGGTACGCGTATTGTTCCAATAGTAACCTCCTGGTGTCCTAATATATACCAACTCAACAGATACAATCCGCGAGGGGATTCACTTTTTCAAGTATAACAATAGAGCGGTACAGGTACTCAATATGTACCTACGGTCACTACATGTTGTTCCGAAGTCATTTAATGTACCTAAGTACGTATGGTTACAACTTAGATATGAGGCGTAGCACAATGTGTCTAAGTATGTATAGACGTTACTTAGTTATCGGGAAGTATAATGATGTACTGTACTAATATATGCTACTATCGTATACTCATAACTCCAAATTTGGTTGGTAAATTTGTGCCTCTAGTCGGCATTCACTTTTGTACTATTCTAGCCTAGCAATCATAGGATGTTGGAATGGAGGGGCCTTAAGTCCCTAAATAGTTACACCTATACAAGTCTAGGTGTTTACTAACTCTAGGATACTCAATGCTATTAAGTGTGGTTGGAAAAACTCATTGATGTTAACAAAATACGTTTATCCCAATTACCAGTTAAATGTCTTGTTTATTCAATAAACAATGAAAAGCAAGTAAGACAAGAGCATGCATTCTCACCCCAAAATGGATAAAACAGTTAAAATGTGGGGCTATGAACTCACCTGTAAGAGCTAGCGATCCTAGGTACGCGTGTTATTCCAATAGTAACCTCCTGGTGTCCTAAACACGTGAGGTTATATAAGTAAGAGACTAATCGGTTTGACTAGGCGAGTTGTGCAGGTATGCGTTTGCTGTTTAGATTTAGGAATTATGTATGGCCCGTTGGTGACGGTTAGTAATAATAATCTCCAAAAACATTATTATTATATTTGTTTCATCGTACTTTTATAAAGCATGAAATTGTGTACGGGGGTCCGGGGGCAGCGCCCCTGGTAGCGGGGTCCAAGGGGCAGAGCGACATTTGGCAATATTGCGACACTGTGATTTGTGTTGCATTTCTGCGACATTTGATGAGTTAGCGACACAAGGGTTTGTGTCGCTCCATACGACATTCGCAATTTAATGCGACATAAGGTGTTGTGTCGCAGTATGCGACAATGATAAGTTTTGTGACATGAGGCTTTGTGTCGCTATGTGCGACATTGACTGCGACATTAACCTGCGACATCAGGCTAGTGTCGCAGTACTGTTTTTGGGCCATCTGCGACACTAATTCTGTTCGCAAAAATCAGTTTGGAAAACGAGTTTTGGTTCGATTTTTGGGTATAATCTCGTCGATAGAACACTAAAACATGATGATCTAAGTACTTTCAAACATAAAAATCAAAGAAAAAGGGGGAGATTCTTACGGATGAGATGAAGACCGAAGATGATGATGATGATGATGATGATGGAACGATGATGAAGATGATGACGATGGTGATGAAGATCTGTTGTTGTTGTTGCCGATTTGTTGTTGTTGTTTTTATTTGGTTGGAGATGAAAACCGAGAGAGATAGATAGATGGAGGTATGTGTTTGGTAGAAAGAAAATGGAAAAATGAAATGAGAAGGAGGGGGTTTGGGGCCGGCTTATGTCAAAAAGAGGGGAAAGGTTGGTGACTTTTATCCCCAACTTGTGGAGTTGAAGCCATTGTTCATTTACCCGATCGTATAAATTTCGTAATATTTTTAAATATTAAAATTTGTTAACGTGTATGCGAAACTTTTTTAATGAAAGTATTTTATAAAAATACTTTATTCGAGTCATAAAATATATAACTTGGTTCTAATTAAGTTTGTCGGATGTGTTTCGCGTGGTTTCGTCGCGTAAAATGCGTTTTAACTAAAATGAAATGTGTTTTTAAATGATTTAATATTATCCGAGTAAATAATGTTTATTTTCAAAGATAATACATTATTTATAAAAGTTTTGTCACTAACGTCTATGTTTGTACTTTCGGGTTCCATCCGAGAGATTGTCGCGCGATTTAAATAAATCGGGTTCGTGTATATATAAATATACGAAATGAGTATATGTACTTAGTCCTATATTTATGACTAATACATATATTAACGATATAATGAGGCGTAATAATGATGCCCTAAAATGCCAGTTGTCACAAAATACACTCACACCAGCCGCACTTCATCGAGCAACTAGAAGGGTGATGGGAAACCGTTACACATGTGTTGGCAGTAACATTGCCATACCTGAAAGTACTCGCAATGTAACATATGACATATGAAAAGTCCCGAATAATGCCCTGAACCAGACGTCCGCTGTCGGTTCGGCAGTGAACTTTATGCAGGGGCGGACTTGTATAGAGTTAAGGGTAGACACTTGCATACCCTTAAATAAAAAATATTAGTGTTAATTTTTTTATTCTTCAATATTTATATAACAAGTTTACGGAGAAGGCATACCCTTTAAAATATAGGTGAACACCCTAATATTGAAAAGCCCAATCCAAATCTTGAGGCAAACAGGAAAAGAAAAAAAAAAAGATTACAAGTCTAACCTCAAAAATCCATTAAAGAAAAGCCTCAAACTTTGAGGCTCAAAGTATTACAGTACCGAAAATAAGCCCAAATTTAACCCTTGTATGAAATTTACATAAGAAATATTCAAAATTTATGTTGTTCCATTTATCAAAACCCAGATATCCATCTTTACCTTAGCACCCCCTGGTTCCACTTCTTTTACTTCCGATTCATCTTTTTTCATTTGTTTGTAACTTTAATTGTGATGAAAAAGTGTGCTATTACTTCCATTTATGATCACATCCATTTATAATCGCAAGCTGATGGTAATAATAACTCTTTGAGAGTGTGTATAAATAATAATAAGTCTTTATTCATGGTTAATCAATGAATTCCTAATCTTTTATATTTGAATGACTATATATTGTTTGTAGACATAGTTTGTAGACATTATGGGTGTGTTTGGTAACAACTAGCTGGAGATTGTGGCTGGAGATGGAGCTGGGGATTATTTTTCAAGCTACTCAAAAGAGCTTCTTTAAAAAGGGATTCTAGGGGATTCTCGGAGATTCTTTTTTCAATAATTTCTTCTATATTTTTGTTGCCAAACAGGGATGGGAGATTAAGATTCTTAAAAACTAGAAACTCAATCCCCTAAAAGTGATGTGCCAAACACACCCATAGTTTGTAGACAAATTAACAATGAAAATAAAGAAGAACATTAGATTGGTTAAGAAATGACATTAGGATATTACAGTAAGTAAACATACTTATTCTAAGAAACTTGATGCGGCTAAGAAACTTGATGCGGCGGAGGATGTTAAATTTGCTGCCGCTTATAAACTTTTTGGTACTGCTCCTGAACGTATTATACTATTTTTATGTTTTTTGCTATTTAATATATTGTACTTCAACTTTTGAGTACTTGATTTAGTAGATTGTTCAATCGAAAACTTGAACCGCAAACTTCAACTAACAACCCGTAATTTATCGAATTAACTTGAGTAAGAATTTTCTTTTTTATCACTGAGTGCATACTCTAGTACGAATTTCTAAATCCGCCACTGACTTTATGTACCTGGCACACATTTTAATGTGATTAATAATAACTAAAAAAAAAAGTATTTATTTCCAATATTTTACACACTTTAGGGTTGTTACTATATAACAACAACAACGAACATCAACAAAGTTTTCAACAAAAGGATTACCAATTCAGAAAAATAAAGCTGCAAGATATCACCTGAGATTTTAACATGTTATGAACCCCAATCAGGGTGGTCTCTAAACTTTTAGAGGCTCGAGGCAAAGTTGTCGTGTTACGAAAATGAGACCCTATAACTAGATGTAAAGTAAGATACAGTTTCTATGAAAATGATTCTTAACGATCCCATTTCAAAAAAATTATTTATTTCTTTGATACCTATTTATTTCTTTGACTTGGCCTTTTATTGGTACATCTCTTCTCTTCGTATTGTGAAAGTTATTATTACATAATAAGCCCGACTTGGTGTGTTACCTGTCCAATGTGAACTATTAACGTTCTAACATTTTTATTGTTCTTTACTTTGAGTTGAGATTTGTTATATGTCCAAAGTATCAAAAAGAACTTCTTTTCACCAATACGATGTTCTACTTTAGTAACTCCTCCTTTTTTTTCCTTTTTTTTTCCAGAGCTTGGACAAGTCTAAAAATGATAAGTATAAGATCAGTTTGAGGAGCCATCATGTTTCAGCAGTGCTTGACCTTTGCAAGGTATGCTATTGGAGTTTGTAGGATAATGACAATTGTGTGCACCTTTTCTGATCTATTGCTTATGTTATACATCCTAAGCTCGTATTTCTTTCACTTCCATCATCTTCCTTTTTACATATTCAAGTGTAGGTTTTGTTTTGATTTTCAAATTTCGTCCATCATGTTTTTTGTCTATAAGATTCAGTGTCCGTGTTCCAGTTAATGCAAGCATGCTCATATTCTGTTTCACTCTGTTAAAGGTTAGATCGACCAGAAGGGTTGTTGCTGTAGCCTATGGAAAAAGATGTGAATCTAATCTTCCTCTCCTAGAGAAATTGGTAATCTTTTATATGAAAGTTGTTTGAAACTTCTTGCGGGGGCAATTACAATATGTTGGACTGCCAACTGCTAAGTTCAGATGAATTTTGATATATATCATGTAACTGTGAATCATAACTGCTTAAGACAGAGAAATATGTTTAAAACTAAATTTGGTTGTATAAACAAATTATCAATGTTTTTTTGCTTAAGAAATCTATGTTAGATTTAAATACCTTAGAATCGAACATTAAAGAACTAAGCAAATTCTAATGGCTTCAATAAAAGTCACTCTGAGTGCTCACCAAGATTATGCAAATGAAACTTTTGAACTGATTGATGACCGCCTGAGATGAATGTAATGTCTATGTATTTAAATAGTTTGAGAAAGAACAACTTTAAATAGTCTAAAGAATTTGCAACTTCTACTGGCAAGAAGAAGAAAACAGATGAATACATTCAGTAATCTTAGTGGTGGTGGTGGTGGGGGGGGGGGGGGGGGGGGGGGGGGGGGAGGGGGGGGGGGGGGGGATGTTCTGTTTATAATGAAAGACAGGCATTTGGGTCTTTTCAGACTTGGCTATTATTTTACTAATATGTGCGCCATTGTGCGGACTGTATAAATATTTGTGCAATAAAGTTATAATCGGTGGGTCTTGTTGAAACTTCTATGTTGTTCACTTAACTCTTTTACTAAAAATTGAATACGTTAATTCAATTTTTCAGTTTTAAACCATTCAATCGACCTATATATTTGTTTAGATATATATTTAGTCTAAATCTAGTTACTAACAAAAGTTTTCTTACTTCAAAATAAAAGAGATGTCAATATCTTATGTAATCATCATATATATTAGACGTATCACATTACTTGAGAAATTCAATTCTTTTGGAGGCCATCCAAATTTAAAGGCCATGCGCGGTCGATCAACCATCCTATTAAAACACATATCTGATTTGGATTATAAATTACATTATCTCTATTAAAACACATATCTGAACTCCCTTTAAAACATTACCATGTTTGGTTTACCGATGTTGGAAGGAACCAACCAATCCTCTTCTTTCCCAAGTAGTGCTATTGGCTCCGAAGCTGCTTGCTATAGTCGTATTTGGAGTCAGGTTTCAAACTAACATTTATATGGATTTTTTTTCTTTGCTTTGACTCGGTCAATATGATGATAGAGCTTACGATATAATGTAATATAAGCTCTTTACGGCATGAAATATCCTTTTTAGGTTAAAAATTTTAATGTAATGCAAAGCGTACCTTTCAGAAAGACAGTATAGCATATGAGTATATGACAAAATTATGTTTTATCGTTTTTTTTACCTGGTCAATAATGTACCATGCAACTAGGATTTAGCATGCAACTAGGATTTACCTGTGATTAATACGTGGGATGCAAGGACACTCGTATTCTATTCGTAAGGTAAATTATACTGAACACGGAATTTATGCTAAGGATGTTTTGTTACATATTTTTGCAGCTGATATATATTCATCAAAGTTTCGTAATGCTCTTTTCAGTCAGCATACATGCATGCATTTCAGGAATAAGGTAATCAAACTATGTTTCCAATGAAAAAGAAAATGAAAATTTGAAAAAAGTACTTGGGATAAGTTTAATGGCTTTATGTATGGGATGCATTGGTGTTCTGATACTTTAATAATGATAATAGAATATATGTTCTTTGCAAGTTGATGTAAATATTCTGTGGGGTACTATGCAAGACAAGTGGTCATTAGCCAGTCATGCCTTAATACTAGGGGCAATGGAGTGTCTAATAACACAAGCATTAATCGCTTCTACCGTACAAGTAATCCCTGGATTTTTGGACATGGAAATTAGAACTCGTCAATTAAGCTGTGGATGCATAACTAGAGTTATCGGTTTCGACCCCATTACTAATTAATGGGTAGTTCTGGAGTTAATGTATCATCTAATGGGTGAGACACAATTGGAACTAAAAAAAGAAACTGGTCTAGTGGGTCAAAGGTGGCCAAATGTGTCAAACCTCCCTAATCATAAAAACTATACCATATCTGAATTATAGTATACAGTTTGCATGATTATAATGTTACTTACTTGTTAATATATTTAAGCAGACAGAAAGTGTTTATGGGTCAACTTGAGTAGCCATCTTGACCTTTTACTAACTTGTCTGTTTTGCCACCTCTATTGGCTTTATGTGTAATTTTAACTTCTAGTATTCCCATAAGCTTGCTTCATTGATACATGAACATCCTAATGTGTATTGTTTAATAAGTATTGGCACCTGGAGGATCAAAGGAACCTATTGAACTCCTATCAGATTTTCTTGGAAGGGAACCCTCAATCGAAGCTTTCGTTGATAGCCAGATGAAATTGAAACATATTCATCACTTGCTGGGTCATTTCACATCTCAATCAGCATATTTTGCTTTCCGATCAATAGAGTTCATTAGTTTAATCTAAGATACGCAATGCGTGTTTGCAATACCAGTGCTTTGTGGGATGAACACACTTCTAATTGAGCCTTAGCAGCCAACATTTTTTAAATTATTTTGACTTGTGCAGTAATTATAGCTTGAATTATTTGACATTATTTTTGGAAATCGAAAGCTAACTTACCTGTAAGTTAGGAAAAAGTTGTTTTGTGACCTTGCCATGGTTGGTCATGAATCATGATGGTCCCTAGTTTTTGCTTAAAGATTTTCCAATTATTTGTATTGTGAGCCAAGTCTGTAATCCCACTTGGTTGAGGTGCACACAAGCTGTTGGGCCTATTAGATTTGCAGGGCTAATTGGTTTTTCTTTTCACCAATAGTCGGTAAAGAGTCGGATTAGTTGGAGCAAGGACCTGTTAGTACAGGCGAGAAAATGGATTGGCCGGGTTAGTTGTGTGAAGATTGGTCTGTTTCGTTTAACTTCGTCTTTATACTTTTATAGATATCATTAAGATAAATTGCGATCTATTCCACAAATTAGTCACGAAACATAAATCAGATTGACAGTATCCTAATACTAACAGTAAGATGGTAATTTTGAATATGAATGAAAATGATTTTATGAGTTGGTATTTCTAATAATAATTACATCTTGAAACTTCCTAATTAAGTTGCTTTAGGCAATTGGATGTTGGTGAGCTTTGGATCTGCTTCTGTACGTGTTCTAAAGGGTTTTTTTTTTTTTTTTTTTTTTTTATCTTTTGCTTCAAAAGCAATGCTTATGATTTTATATCAATGTCGACATTATTGAATCCTAATCATTTGTATACATGCAGCCAAAGGGAGTTGTACCGTGTCCTTGATGACACCTTTAGAATTTAGATGACGGGGACGGGCCCCAAATTGACACATATATAAAAAGTTTAGATCTTGTAAAAGTAGTTCAATATATTCTCTGAATGTCAATATAATAATAATAATAATAATAATAATAATAATAATAATAATAATAATAATAATAATAATAATAATAATAATAATAATAATAATAATTAATGTATAAAAGAGTGTTAATTATAATGTAACCAATATAGTTGGGTTATTGTTCAAAAAATATATATATACTTGAGTTATGAGGTTATGTTATAAATTTACATCAATATCCTTGTACATCAAAGTCAGGGGCGGAGCTGGGATTTATAAATGGGGATGGGGGAATTTCTTTTTCAATTATTTATTCAGTTTTGGAGGGCAAAACTTATAAAATATCATAAATACCCTTAAAAAAATTTCTTTTTTACGTGATTTGAAAATTCTTGAAGGGGTTGATCACAGGGATATTCTCTCAAAACATCAAAATTTGATAATAGGTAAATAATAGTACAACGATCTTTACCCTTCTCTTCTATCAAAAAAGAAAACAAAGTCACAAAATTTTTATAAAGCTTAAACCCTAATCACTCTATCTACAAGATTTAACAAGAAGGATATACGTAAATTCAATAAACATGAAATTATTGAAGTACGCTCTATTCTCATATTTTTAATCAAGAGAAAATTCAATATGGTACAAATTTATATTATCTCTTTTTCTTTACTATGATAAATTATTAATAATAATAGATATAATAATTATAATCCCAATATTTTGCTCCATTCTTTTTACCGTTCACCTACTTGTATGTAGTAGTGTAGTACAATGGCACATTAAGCAAAAATTTAACTTCTAAACGAGAACCTGGGTAATAAAAAAAGTATTCTTCAAAACTCGAAGGGAAGACATTTTAACAGCAGGTTTGTATGATGTAAAAAATACTAAAAGCATGGCAGATTGGTCGTTACAGTCCACAAAACTACAAATATTAAATCGCAATGTGAAAACAAGACTACACTTTTAAAGACGTGCTCCAAGAAAAATATTACATTACCGTTTTAAGGCGTACAAAGAGTTCTACTTGGGACAAATGATCAAGAAGACGTATCATGCGATGCACATAATTCAGCATTGAATTATGATGACACTCTTTTAGTGTAGCCAATTATAAGGTTGGTTTACATAGCTAAAAATGATCGCTAATGCTTACTAGGCAGCCGCTAGCGGTTGGAGAGCTTTGAGAGGATTCATTATAACACCATCTATAAGTCCGTATTCCTTGGCTTCTTTAGCGCTCATGAAATAATCACGGTCAGTGTCTTGGTTAATTCGGTCAAGGCTTTGACCCGTGTGGTATGCCAAATATCCATTCAAATTCGCTTTATGATGCAACATTTCATTAGCCTGCAACAAGATGATGGTAAATAATAACCACAAAACACATCATTAAAACCAACTAAGAATTGGCCAAAATAGAACATACCTGAATATCTAAATCGGTTTGACCACCTTGGGCTCCACCAAGAGGTTGATGAATCATTATCCTTGAATTTGGAAGACTGAATCTTTTTCCTATAATTTATGATTTTCAATATATATAACTATAATATTTGAGTCATAAGATATGAATCTTAAGGTAAAATGAGTTAAAGTAAGAATAATAACCTTTCGTGCCAGCACCAAGCAGGAAGGCACCCATACTGTCAAATAAATGGGCAAAAGCATATTTATCAACCACATAGTAGATAAACAATGAATAATATAGAGTGCAAACTACCATCAGGGCCGTCGCTGAGTTTTCGGAGGCCCTGGGCAAAATCATGAATGATCATCGAAATGAGACCCTATATCGAGATATAAACTAATTTTTTTAATTTTTTGTTGTGCCTCAAACAATTTTGAAACAACTAGAACTTTTTTTTTCTTGCAATCAACAATCAAATTATATGTATATGTATATACACACATACATATGCACAAACACATTCAAATTTGAGTCCTTTATAATTCGGAGGCCCTGGGCGATCGACCACCTCGCCCACCCTCGAAGACGGCCCTGCTACCATCCTTCATCAACTATTAGTACAAACTGAGTAACGGACTACATGAAGTGAATTGGCAAAAATATGAGGTAGGTCCTGAACAGCATAACTGAACAATCCATATGTTCATGAGGTGCTAACGAACCTATTAGAAAGGGCATATTTCCATATTGGGGATTGTACTTTCAGATGAAATGGCTTGGTGTAACTTTATATTATAAAAGATCTGGGGAAGCTTTGAACAGAGCAATCGACGCTGAATTGTGAATAATAGGGGTAGAAACTACTACATATTTGCTAAAACAGAAATTCAAACAATAATCAAGTAGCGCTTGAAATAAGGCTATTAAGCCATGTGTAGAATGGCATAAAAACTGCATATATAATAATTTTACCTAGCGGCAAGTCCAACGCATACGGTGGAAACATCAGGTCGGATATGCTTCATGGTGTCAAAGATAGCCATACCTAAAACAACAGGACACCCAAACAAGAAAAGGAACTTTAAAAAAATGTCCATAAGACATCAAACAGAAACAAACAACATAAATCAAATGCACCAAAATGTATACCAGCAGTGACTGAACCACCAGGAGAGTTCACATACATCACAATATCCTGTTAATAATATCCAATACATGTTACCTCCACATCACCAGTTGAAAAAAATTAATAAATAAGCATTGAAGGAAAAATAGAGCCAATCAAACCTTGTTGGGATCAACAGCATCAAGATATAATAGCTGAGCAACTATAATGTTTGCCATATCATCGTCAACCGCACCACCACAACGTATTATTCTCTATAAGTACAAATGTACAATCAAACACTCGTATTACAAATAATGTAAAGTGACATATAACTATATAAGGCCATATATGACATAAGAACTTACATATTGAAAAAGCTGACTGATAACACTCTGAAACCGTTCTTGCATCATTGGAGGCGGTCCTTGACCTTGTGCGTAGGTAGGAAAGTAAGGTGATGATGGAACTTGCACATCCTCCCTATTCATTAAAATATTATTCCACATATTATAAACCTAAACAGCCTAAAAACACCATAAAAATGTACCAAAACCTTACCTAATTGACCATAGTCCCTGCCTTGAATTCTTGTCAAGTGTTGAATAATCACTCGAATAAACGGCTTTCACTGAAGTAATCCCTACAGTTTTCTGATTACTTCTCAATTTACTTACTTTCCTGAAATCAAGAATACTAATTTTAATTCTATATATATGGAAAAGATGCACAAAAAGGTACTCAACTTGCCACAATTTCTGTGTAAGGTACAAAGATTTTATTGTTAATGTAAGGTATCAAACTTTCTTATATTAGCACAACAAAAGAAGGAAAAAGAAAACAAAAACAACAAAAGAAGGAAAAAGAAAACACAAAGGATTTTGTTACGAGGTAGCCGGTCAGCCAACCACCAAAGGCATTTTTGACCAACGAACCTCTTTATCCATTAATAACATCTAAATTTAACCAATCGGTATTCCTCGAGTACTTTATAAAAATATTGAGCAAAAAAAAACAAAAAAACTTGGAGTTAGAACTGCTGGTGACAGGTTTCAAATTTGGGTATGATACTAAACTTCCTCAGTTTCCTTTTTAGTATTACTACAGAGTATTAATCAATGGTACCTTCATGATCTATCTGTGCATATAAAGGTATAAACTCCTGTGGTGACCTGCTGCCTAGGTTTGATGACATACTCAATACCTCAAAAATCTTATAAAAAAACTATGTTTGGATTAGCTTATCATATAGGCTTCTTTATTAAAGTTTCAAAACGTCAATAACCTTAAAATTTCAGCCGCTTATGAGCTCACTTTGTTAAGCTAGCTCAAACAAAAAATGAGATTGTTGGCTTTTTCCACTTTCAATAATCTGATATAACCATAAATAAACTAACCCAAACACCCTGTTAGCAGATATTAGCAGTATAAGTTTAGTATCTTTAGGTGCAATTTTCACTGCCAAATAATCATAAAGCATAAATTTTTACGCACTAAAACATGAATACAACACAATCAATGAAACAGCTGATTAAAAGCTTTAGGAATTTAATACCTGGAACGAAGGGGGGTGAAGGTGTGTTCGGAAATGGAATTAGGGTTTTTTGTAGAAGAGAAAACGAGCGAATTAAATCTGAGTGACGGAACGCACGATTGAGCCATTGAGGTTAGGGATGTGATAATTTGTGGTGGTCCGGTGATGGAACAACGGTGGTTTATCCGATTAACGACGGCGATTGAGGGTGGGTGAGTGAGTGAAATAAGGATAAAACAAGCTTAACCTTTGGAACTGGTGATATACTTATTTTGAAGATTTTAAAATTTTATAGTATAAATCTTTGCCTTTAAAATAAATAATATCACTGCTTAGGGTGTTTGGGATTGCTTAAATAAATGCTTATCTATTTATTTAATAGAAAATAAACACTTAAAAATAAGTAAATGGTCACCTGTTTATTTTTTAAGCATATAATTACTTAGAAATAAGCAAAACGAAACACCCTCTCAGTAAAAATATATTAATCTCATCGATGATTCGTATTTCATGGTTCAAATTGATTCGTCTACAGCATTTGTTCAATGGGTTGTTAAGAATAATAAAGAATTAGAAGATTACCCGCGCAATGCGGCGGACAATATTTTTCGTTCTACGGTGTTGAATCAACAATCATTTCTAAGTTTGTTTGATGTACAAATACTAAAGCAAGAACATGAATGATAAAGACATAAAGTACTTTTATGTTAAACGTTTAATATTTTACAACTTTACATTCCACAATCAAATTTTTCATTCGTAAGCCAATTTGTTGGTGTTCTTTATATAAGGAGTAATAGATTACAAAGTTTAAGTGTAATCAGTTACACATATTGTGTTATTTTTTTGTGTCCGATATAGAATTATGTATATATATATATATATAGTTGGTTAGATGGTAATGATTAATTCGGTTAATCCGTATGAAGATTTATATATCATAACTTGATTGTATCAAAACTTAGAATATTTTAATATACTCGACATTTTTACATTAATAATATATGGAATGATACATATAGTACATATAGTTTATTTTGTGTTTATAAAGTAGTTTGGAAGATAACTGTAACACCCAAAATCCAAAAGTATTATTGTGGATAAAGTAATAGTAATTGTTTTAAACTGTTATTACTTTAGGTGAAATAAAATAGTAATAATTGTAAGTCGGTTTTAAAGTTCCAGACAATGATAATTACGGGGAATAAAATTAAAACACATATATATCCAGTTACATATGTATGTGTGTATCATATATCATTTTAAAAGCTCAGAAGCTTCACGAGGGAAGAACATACGCAGGAACATCAAACCCTAAATAAAAATCGATTCAAAACACGAAATTGAAGCTAGAGAACTTGTATTCATCAGTGATTAATCGTTCTAAACTCGAGGTAACTACGATTCTTTTTTAATTTGATTTGAAACTTAGGGTTTCATGGGGGTTTTATATGATTTGAGTGATTAATGGTTTCTAGGTTGAAAATAGAGTGTATTATGATAAATTAATGGTGTATAAGTGTGTATATGATGATGGGTAATATGAATTTAACCTAAAAATGGATTAATTGAGTTGTATCATTAGTAATCAAAGTGGGTTTCTAATAATTGATAATGAATTGGTGTTAATACACCTTAATTGATGATTATAAATGTTGTTGGAACATGTATAATGAAAATTGAAATATGGAATCAAGAGATTAAACAATTGGATTAATTATGATTATGAGATTGATTATGATTAAGAGGATAAAATGATTATGGTGATCATTAGTGATGATTGAAATAAAATACAAGTGATTAAATCATGTATATGGTTATGGTTTAAGTAAATGAATAATGAATTTAAGAAGTTGATATGAATTAATGAAGTTTGATAAGGTTCTTCATAACCTTGGGGTTGGTTTATGGTGAGTCTTAAATTATGATAAGAAATGATCATTAAAGTGATTATGCAAGTAATGAAATAATGAAATAAAGATGATTATAAAAAGAGAGATCATGTGTAGTTTAATCAATCCAAAAGGGTGATGGATTGATAATGTTGATTAATTGGTTATGATGATTATTAGTTGTTGAATGTGTTGTTATCTTGACATGCTATCTAATAGGTGATCAAGATTGGTGCTTCCATGCTCAAGTGTGACATTATGTATTTTCCTAAAAAGCAAAGGTGAATGATACGAGGATTAAATGAGTAATGGTTGTATGTACCGGATTACTTACGAGCAAGAGGTTCATACAATCAAGTGGTATTATATTTGATTATTATGCTTGTTTCTTATAATTGCTCTCACGTTGTATCGTATCTCAAATCTTAAGTTGATAATTGTTGCTAATTGTTGAGATATTTGGAATCAATGTGGAATTATATGGATTATGTGGATTGAGTATTGTAAAGATTGATGGTTACGAAATAAGTGCTTGGCACTACTTGGTATCTATTAAGATTAGTATCCATTTCTATGTGATTTGGTGCCATGCTTACTTGTAACTATTGGACCGTGGATCCGTACAAAATATGGAGAAATCTCTACTGTTGCTCAATAGTATTTACTTAAGGAGATAAGTGGTTAATTGATAATTGTTTTATGTTGGTGATTTTGGTGAATTATTCATTTAATTGCTTGTATACTCACTAAGTTTTATGCTTAACCGTTTCAGTGGTTTTATATTGTAGGTGTTTGGTTCGGTTGAACCAATTGGATGAAATGTGATTACAAAGAAGTAGTGTAGATTGGAGCTTGCAATGTGGTTAGATAAGCTTCTCGTTCTTTTGAATTGTCGTTTTGAATTGCCGTTGTATAAATCGCCCAAAAGATTATAATTCAGTGTAATGTGTCATCGTTGTATTCATTTGAATTTGTAAAATTAAATGTGGATTTCAAATGGAATAGATTGTGGTATATTTTATATGGTATCAAATGTAAAAGAATGTAATAGTAAAAGTTAAAAAAAAATTTGGGGCGTTTCAATAACTTTAATTTGCAAATAAGATTTAAATTTCACTATATTCATATTATAATAATTGTAACTAACATTTCAATATCCATTAATATGTGATATTAGTTATGTCAGTTTTTAAAAATTAAATTAAAGGGATAAGTATTTGTAACTTAACAATTAATTATGACATTAACTTTTATAACTAGTATAGTACCCGTGCAATGCAATGGGGTGTAAATTTTCATCAGGTATGCATTATTGTTATTCTTTCGCAAGATTAACTTTTATGGGATTTCAATGTATGGAAGATTTATTATATATTTTAATTCATTTAAAAAGAGGATCAGATGAGCAAGCTAGTTTGGAGGAGCAGGGAGGGCAGAAATTTTTGTTAGGATCATACGTTAGCCTAACAACATGTCCAATATATAGGCCCACTGAGGTTCCACTCTAAAACCAATTGGTGATAGAGGGAGTAGCCCATGAGCTTATATGCAGACATAATTATTGTTTATTTTCCGATGTGTGATTGGGTTTGCACCCAACAATCCTCCCCTCAAACCCAAGTCCATTGGGCCTCCCCTCCAACGATAGTCCTGATCCAACCTTATTCAGTACCGCCGCAAACTCGGCACTCGACCTGACTGGGTCCACATCATGGAGACTTTCGGTACAAGGCTCCATGATCAACTCATCGTTCGCTGAGGTCAACCGAGGGGGCATGCGCCACTGCGTGCCGCGCATCACGCTGCGCCGTCCACATCCGGGCTACAACCGTAGCTCTGATACCACTTGTTAGGATCATACGTTAGCCCAACAACATTTCCAACATATAGGCCCACTGAGGTTCCACTCTAAAACCAATTGTGATAGAGGGAGTAGCCCATGAGCTTATATGCAGAAATAATTATCGTTCACTTTCCGATGTGGGATTGGGTTTGCACCCAACAATTTTTTCATTCAAAGACCACAGCTTTTTGGTCCACTGCATTTTATTTTTGATCCACTGCATTTTATTTTTGGTTATTTTTGATCCGTCTACTGTATTTTATTTTTTGTCCACTGTTTTTTGGTCCACTGCATTTTATTTTTGATCCATTGCATTTTATTTTTTGGTTATTTTTGGTCCGTCTACTGCATTTTATTTTTGGTCTACTGCATTTTTTTTCGGTCCGCTACATAATTTACAGTATGTTAAACCTGTCTTCCCTGCTCCTCTAAATAGCCATGCTCCTCTGAACCTCACCCATTCATTTAATGTGTAGTTAATACGTTTGACTTTTTGATTGCCTATTTAGTAGTGTATATGTTCTAGTTTTCATATCTAAAGATCTGGAGGGGCAAAATAGTAACATCGCATCTTTCATTTGTAAAAATTAAGGATAACTTGGAAACCAATTATAAGGGTTTATAGATTATAGATTTATAGATTTATAGATTATAGATTAACTGCATTGACTTTGATTTTAAGTACTTTAATACTCATTAAAAGTATTTAAAAAGGTAAAATAGTCATTTGTATTGTCCCCTTATTAAGGAATTAAGACTTAGGGGCCAAACATTTTATCTATACTTCTATACTTATATATAAAACATTTATACATTTTGTCTTAATCCTCAATTCAATAATATTTATTTTCTAATTTACCCTTTCAAGAACTATTACTATAAATTAATTAATTCAATACCGTGTAATCATTAATTCAAATGGTATAACAATAATAAAAATCAATTCAAATCTATATATCCCATAATCTTACCATTTTTTATTTGAACTCTAAAAGTGTAAATAATTTTAATCCCACAATTAATATGTATATGATTTTTGTATTAAATTAACATCATCATATGATATAGTGTACATACACATTCAATTAAGTTAGTATATAAAAAAGTTATGACAAACTTACTTGAATATAAATTTTAAGGGTATTGTTAACGACAGCTCTAAGGGCTGTCAATAATCAATTTGGACACGCATAAAATAATTGTACTTCAATAAAAATTCAGGTGGGGTCAACTAAAATTCAGGGGGCCATGATATTTATTATGGTAAGAGTATAAATGTTAATGCACGTGTTAGAGTCTTATTGACAGCTCTAAGAGCTGTCTTTATCATTTTCCAAATTTAAAATACAGTTTTACTTCAAAAAAAGAATATTCGAAACTAGAAGTAATGTATTAGGGTGTCTTGAATAAAATGTGTTTTGTAAATGTATAAGGTAAAAAAGCTTATAAAGATAAGGAAATATTTTGTTAAATGTATTATAAGTATTAAAGAGTTAATATTTTCTACGACTATATAAGCATTTTCCATGGTCAAATATTACAATTTTTGGTTCATCGTGAACGTAATAAGATGGTATATTTAATGAGTAAATTTTAAGAACTAATAGCAATGTTATATGTAATTATGTAGCTAATTAGTGTATGAGGTAGGAAATGAAGAAAATGTTCACATGTATTAACAATATAGTTATACTAAAATTAATTAAGAGCTAAAGCTTTGAAGGGGAGAAGGTGAAATATATTACCGGGTGTTTGGGATGTTTATTTCTCAAGCTTATATTACTTATAAGCAAATAAATTAGAAAATAGTAACTTATGTTGAGCCTTCACACAAATAATCAAATAAGCTTTATAAAATAATCTTATCTAAACACTAAAAGGGGAAATAAGCAATCAAAATAAGGTTGATTTACAAAGCTATAATTAATGATCATTAATTTTTACTAGGCAATGGGTAGCGGTTAGAGAATTCATAGACGATTCAATATAAACGTATTCTCTTACTTCTTTGGCACTCATTAAATTACCACGGTCATTGTCTTGTAGATTCGGTCAAGGCTTTGACCTAGGTGGTATGCCAAGTATCTATTCAAATTCGTTTTATGATGCAACATTTCATTGGCCTCTAACAGAAAAATTGTACACTAACCGCCACAATTCACACTTTAAGTTTTATCAAATCATAATATTTTGCTTGTAATTGGTTCTTTTATTGTAGCAAACTCAAAAGAATACCAAGAAAGGACGTACCTAAATATCTACCAAGAGGTTGATTCCTTGAATTTGGAGGACTCGATATTTTCCCTACAATTATGATTGATGATAAAATAATTTTGTTCCATAGCAAACAAATCATAAGGTAATTAGACTTTAACATTAATGAGTTACCAACCGTGAGATTGCTAAACCATTTCCATGTCCCCTAAAACACTTTTATCACACGTAGCAATGTCCTTAATTTCCTAATATCTAACTCAACATTAATCACACTTAATATCTTTTCAAAAATTAAAATATCTTTATTGGTTATGAATATACATAAAGTTTTATCAAATTATTAAACAATGGTGTTACACAAAATAGAGGTGATTCGTGTAGACCATTGAAATTAATTTTTTATATTATAATTTCATTTGGATTTACAATTTTATCCTCTAAAATTTATATTCTATTTATAGTATTTATGAAATAACATGTTTAATAAGTCAACATATCTTATCTTACTAATAATAAGATATAAGTATAGTAGCGTAGTCAAGAAACAACAACCAAGAAATAAGGAAACTGTCATGTAAGAAAAATAAAGTAATACTGTCTAAAATTAATACTATAAATATAAATAAATAATAAATAATTAAAATATAATATTATAAATAAATATATTAAAAAATAAAAATAAACAAAGAATCATTCGACGGGCGGCTTGGTCTCTCCTGTTAGGTGGGTTTCAAGTTATTTTCATACCCATAAATTTATTTCTGTCAAAAATTTCATTTTCTATTTTTCTTGCATTTTTATTCTTCATTATCTAAATTTCCAATCTTGATTCCATTCTCTTTTGCTTTTTAGTTATTCCCTTTCAAGGGTTTGCTAAAAGGAAGTGTGAAAAAAAGTAAAGCAGGATTCTTGTGGTGTAGTGAGCATACTTTTTATCCATCTGTCCAGCTCACAGGTGATAAAAATAGCTAATTTTTTATAATAAAAAACTAGGTTTTTTTTGAAAGATTTGTCCATTATCTTTACTTTCAAGTCCCAAGATTGTTAATTTCCAAGTGGGGTTTTTTTTTGTGTTTGATTCAAAAGCAACAATCTTTCCCACTTTAGGGTTTTGATCCATATACAAAAGTGAAAAAACATACTTATGTGGGAAATTTTGAAAAAAGGGGCATTGATGGTGTTTGGGGTTGTTTCTTTGAGTCTGATTCAGATTAGTGGATTTCTGATGTATAGTTCAGATTTATTTTTGGTGTGTTTTATCATAGGATTGTGAAAGGGGTTTACTTTATTTCTTTTTATATCGTAGTTTTTTATTGATGATGGATTTGTAGATTTTTATGATTTGGATTAGAATTGGAGTTGGAATTTTAGGGGTTTTTACATTTTTTTGATTGGGTTTTTTAAATTCAAGATATGATCAAGCAAATACTCAGCAAGGTTTCCAGGAAACAGTCGAAATCGTCGAAAAATCAAGATTCTTCAGGTACCCAAAACCCGAATCTAACCTCTTCCAGTTCCAAAAGAAGTGATTTTGCAAGTGGGAATTCAAGAAAGCTTGTGAATTCTGATATTTCAGCCCCATTGAATACTCGATTCAATCCCAGTGAAAAGAATTTCCGAAATGGCGGGCCTGTAAGTGTTTCTTATGAATCCTTACCAACGTTTAGAGATGTTCCAAGCAGTGAAAAACAGAATTTGTTCATAAAGAAAGTAACCATGTGTTCTGTAGTGTTTGATTTCACCGACCCAACCAAAAACCTCAAAGAAAAAGAGATAAAGCGACAAACTTTATTAGAATTAGTCGATTTCGTGGCTTCTAATAATGTTAAGTTCACAGAACCGGTTATGCAAGAGTTTGTGAAAATGGTATCTGCAAATCTGTTTAGAGAGCTCACTCCACAACCTCGCGATACCAAAATCTTGGAATCTTATGATTTAGAGGAAGAAGAGCCATCAATGGATCCATCATGGCCTCATTTGCAAATCGTGTACGAGCTTTTACTTAGATTTATTGCATCACCGGAAGCTGATGCAAAGATAGCAAAAAAGTTCATTGATCATTATTTTGTTCTCAAGTTATTGGATATGTTTGATTCTGAAGACCCAAGAGAACGCGAATATCTAAAGACGATTCTTCATAGAGTTTATGGAAAATTTATGGTTCATCGACCGTTTATTAGGAAATCCATCAACAATATCTTTTACAGATTTGTTCTCGAGACTGAAAAGCATAATGGGATTGCCGAACTTTTGGAGATTTTAGGAAGTATTGTTAATGGGTTTGCTTTGCCTTTGAAGGAAGAACATAAATTGTTTCTTTCTAGGGCTTTGATTCCGTTGCATAAACCGAAATGTTTAGCAATGTATCATCAGCAATTGTCGTATTGTATTACTCAGTTTGTTGAAAAAGATTGCAAATTGGCTGATATGGTGATTAGGGGTTTGTTGAAGTATTGGCCGGTTACAAATAGTTCAAAAGAAATCATGTTCTTAGGTGAGCTGGAGGAGGTTCTTGAAGCAACACAACAACCGGAATTTCATCGGTGTATGGTGCCATTATTTAAGCAAATCGCCCGTTGCTTGAACAGTTTGCATTTTCAGGTAATTTATTGTTCTTTTGACTTGTGAGTTTCCTTATTCCTATATTCAAATATGCACTTATTGATTCGTTAACCTTTCCGTAATATCGCATCACACTCCCAACTAAATGATTATATATATTTATTGTATTTTATTAGTATTAGTATTCCTTTGCTGTTACAAACACTATGCACGTGGTTTCAGGTTTGCTTACGTAGTTATATTATGTAAATGCTGTAAGTTGTGACAGATGAAAGCGAAGTAATATAAATGTTCAGCCCAATAATACTATTCAGCCAATTGATTATCATTTTTATTGACTGTGAGAAGAAATGGAGACGTTATAATGGTACCACTTACTAACATTTGGTAGAATAGAGATAACTAACATTAGGTAAGATAGAAGTGGGTCCACAATCTATTCGCTTATATCATTGTTTTCGATTTTCATTACTCCATTCCGTGGGTCCATCTTTATTTGTTTCTTACAGGAAGTAAATGGGACCCATAAATAAAATGCTTACGAAATGAAAATGTTAAATGGCCAAAACAAATTTGAAGGAGTATAGTTTAAGCCTCCAGAGTCCAGAGTCTTATTTTGTTTCAACAACAAAAACTGGATAACATTGGGGTTAAATGACTGTTGAAGATGGTCGTCGTACTCCTTTAATCAAATCATTTTAGTTTCTCTTGAGGATAAAGATCAATGCTTGTAATTTATGTTGAAGGGTTGTTATTATATTATCATCAGCTTTGAGTTCTTTTGTGAATCCTTGTTCCGTTGAAGTATGTAAGATTCCAAGAAATTTTGATGTTGGTTCCTTCCAGTGTATAGTTAGTTCTTATACCCCTTTTACTACGTATAAGTGTATAACATAGATTCAAGCTGCGAGTCACATGCTGTATTAGGAAATAGAAGGAATACAGAGATTTAGGGTTAGCTTCTAAAATCTATTTGAACATGTCGAGTTTAGTCCTGGGAATGGGACCCACAAAGGAAATTGTTGTGAATTTTTGCTTGTCATATCTTTGATCCTTATTTTGTGGGTCCCATCTTCATTTTTCACACATGGAACATATGACGACCGTCACATTTTCACACCGTATAAATAGGACCTAAAAGATGAAAATATATTAAAAATTCAATTTTTATAATTTAGGCTTGTTACATGAACAAATAGATGCTCTGTTACCGTTTAAATCATAGACTTATAATGGTAATAAGATGTAGATTTCGATGATTCTATTTATAGATTTATAAATGGTCATGAGGTTTTTGAGTGTAAATTAATGATTACATTGTTTTACCTATATTTCAGGTGGCAGAAAGAGTTCTTTTCTTTTGGAACAACGATCACATTGAGAATTTGATCAGACAAAACCGCAAGGTAATATTACCCATAATCTTTCCTGCACTTGAGAGAAACGGATGTTACCATTGGAATCAAGCTGTGCATAGTTTGACTTTAAATGTTCGGAAAATCTTCTTTGACCTTGACTCTGAATTGTTCAACGAGTGTTTACTCAACTTTCAAGAAGAAGAAGCGAAGGAAGAAAAGATGAAAGGTAGACGTGAATCCACTTGGAAACGATTAGAAGAGATCGCTGCAGATAAAGCTTCAAGTAATGAAGCTGTTCTTGTGAATTAGAAGTCTCATAAATGGTTAAAAATTCAAGCTCTGTATTCCCATTTGGGAAAGGTACAAGTTTCTTGTAAATTTTGGGCTGTTTTTGATGTTGTAGGATGACAATGGGTTACATTTAGTATTACTTCGTATAAACTAGCTAAAAAGCAATGCATTTTGAGGTCTTATATGGTAATATTCCATCTTTTTACTTGGGTTGTTTTGTAATTTGCTTTACTTAAATTTTTTAATATGTATCAAGTAAAAGTATAAAAGCAGGGGATAAAGTTCTTAAAAAGAAAGTGGATTCTTGATGACTTTAAGTACAAGCAAGGTACATATAAAAATACTGCATGTTGGTTTATAAAATATTGGACTTTTAAGTTTCAATCAATGCTCAAGCAAATGTTTGTTGTTCTCAGATTCTATGTATGTATGTATGTTACTAATTTTTCTTCTTTTTAAAATACTTTGTTAGCATTTTTCATGGTTTTTGCCTTTTATATTTTGTCAAATGTCAATTTTAAGTAATCAAATCTGAACACTAAAATCAGTAACTAATTTCATATTACAAGTAAGAACACAGCCAGTAAAAAAATTGCACTTTTGTGCTTTTTGATCCTTCCACGTGTATGGTACACAAACCACTTATATATATCCATATATTCTTCATCAAAAATTCCTGGATAAGATTCCTTCATATTACTACAACTTTGTAACTGAAAAGATAAACAATCTCAAACAAACAAGTAACAACAATGGAAGTTTGTATGTCTCTAAAACCACACTACTCACTTCTCAGAACAACAAGATCAATTGATGATTCACAGTTAATCATCAGACACTCATTTTCATCATCAGCACAATTTCAAAGAAAACAGCAGAATAGTAATGGAAAGAGTAGCAGATTAATGGTGGTTGAAGCTAAAGGAAAAAAGGGAATGCAAGCAAGACAGTTTCAACGTCAAATGCCAGCTATGCCTAAAATTGAAGATGATGGAAATCCAAGATTTGTTATTTTCATCCGTATGGCCAATGTTAGTATATATATATCCTCCTCTTCACTCATTCCATATTGTAATTGTAGATTATATAGTATTTCATATATTATAATTATTACTAGCTTTCAAGTTTCAACCCGTGTGTACATACAGGTGGTCTAAGATTAAAATTTTAATTTTTTTTTCTATACAAATAAACATGTAAACGAAGGAGGTTTATCCCCATTCACGTTATCCGGGGATGGCGAATATTTTTTTCTCAGATTTATCTTGGGTGGCCAGACAAAGGGTGGGCAACGGTCACAAGAAAATATCTACATTATTTAAGACTTGTAAACACCAGAATGGATCAGTAAAAGCTGTAGTAATTGCTAAAAATGGACCACTGCATTAGGTATATAGTAATTGTATGACATTTGTCCTGTAAGTGTAAAAGGTTTGAAGCTGTTTAATACTTTTGCAGGTTTATCTATGGTATCCTGTTAGTATAGTCGCAGGAGGCACAACAGCAAAGATACTGCTTGCAGGGAAAGATAATTTTGTTGGGAAATACATTTACAAAGACACTTTATCCAAAAATCTTGCAGGAGTGATTTATAAAGTAAGCTTTTATATTAAATGCATTATATCATTCAATGACGTCAATATGTTTAATGATGGGATTTTATAATTGTTTTGTAACTTAACAGGACGAAAAAGAGGTTCAAAAAACAGCAGTTCGTCAGCATCGTGTGTTGCGGGCAGCTACAGAATTCAGATACGGTTACAAGATTGTGGTATGTTATTGTTGCTGCCATTATATGTAACAGATTAACTGAAGTCATTTGTATTAATTCTCATGGGATTATGCAGGAAGGTACCAACATAAGAGCAGCACTTGCAAGCAATGATGTAATCGAGGTATATATGTTTATATGTACTAGAAATAAATTAAGATGTAAGATTGTATCAGGTAGTTGATCTAAGAGTTAAAACTTGATTTTTTTTCAGCTCCCAACGAAAGCCGAGCTGAAAACAGTGCTTGATAAAGTTTTGGATTTCTTTGATGATGCCAAAGAGTCATTCGGGAAATTGACTGATCTGGGGTCAACATCTGATGAGTCTGAGGAAACCACCAGTGACGACAAATCCAAGTGAGTCTTATATTTATGGCTAAACTGTAAACATTTTGACCATAAGGCAATAATGTGTTTACCACCGCTAGCCGATAGGGGTGGCAAGATGGGCGGGGCGGGTGGGGTGGGTAACCAGTCAAAAAGGGTTAAATTTTAGTACGCTTCTGATGGCCCCCCAACCAATTTTTTAGGCTTCCAATACATGGATTATGTTTTGAATATGATTAGAAAATCCATAATATTACAACAATAATCTTCTTTTTCCAATTGATTAAGATAGTTGTATGTATTTTAAAATACACTTTGACCGACTTTCAGTGCCTGTAACTTGTTAATCCATTTGACCCGTTTCCTTTTTAGTTATTAGTTTTGATAAACATAACCCAAATTGATCCTAATAATTTAATGGGATGAAATTTCCACCTCTAACCACCGCTCATCAACAGGGTCAAAAGCTGAGTCTTAAGGCGAAAGAGTGATATGCAGATTCACCCCATACCCTCTTACAAGCAAAATTCAGAATGAGGTTTTGTACACGAAATTACTGCACATTTTTGTTTCAAACATGTGTTCAATAAACCGATGCGTTTTTCTGTCAATAGTACATAATCTTGTTGCCTTCATAAACTAGTATCAGGACATGATAAACGTCATACATGAGTACATGACTATTTGTGATTATATAGGTGAAACCCGAGCACCATCTTTCTCGAGCCCGGGGTTCTTATTTTTAGTTGGCACAAGTTTTAGAGCGGTTTTTTTCCTAGTAGCCAGCCCAAAAATCTCTTCTAAATTAACATCATCGGGTCCAACCCCATTGGGGAGTTTCCAATCAAAGTGGTACAAAAGCCTAGCCAAAGTTAGTTCGATTGTTGCCAATCCAAATGAATAACCAGGACAACCACGTCTTCCTCCTCCAAATGGTAAAAACCGAAAATCTTGACCACGAAAGTCAACCTCGTTTTCCACAAACCTCTCAGGATCATACAACAGAGGATTCTCCCACGAGTTTGGGTCACGTCCTATAGCGTACGTATTGATCAAAACTCTGGTTTTTTCGGGTATATCGTACCCTTCTATGGTGCATTTCTGCATTGATTCTCGTGGCACGAGAAGCGGGACCGCAGTGTGTAACCGCATAGTCTCTTTGATTACAGCTTTTAGATAATGGAAATGGTGAAGGTCGCTTTCTTCAACTTCTCCTTTACTTTCTGCCATTGTCCTGATTTCGGTTTGTGCTTTCTTTAGTACTTTTGGGTTTCTGGCTAGCTCAGTCATGGCCCATTCGAGAGTCGCTGATGTTGTGTCAGTCCCCGCTACGAACATGTCCTGTACAAATGATGTTGCATTGGGTGCTAATGACAAAACATGGTTACAAATCATATTATATGAAGTACGCTAGGGATAAACAAAGAAACCCAAAAACTAGAGGTGGCAATATGGGTGGGGCAGGTAACAAGTCAAAAGTATTTGGGTTGAAACAGATTGTTTTTACTATTTGCAGTGGATAGCATCCAGCAGGGTCGAGTAGACTGACCCATAGAAACTAATTTGTGCATTTTTATAATAGGGAAGTACACAGATTACAAATGGGTAAACTGGATAAGGAGTACTCTATTATCAAATTTCTTGTTTAATCTTGATAAATATGACGTATTTAATCTTTTTAGTCAAGACCAATAATTTATATTTTTTGAGGTATCACCACACCAAAAGATGCTTTTTGAACGGTTACGGGTCTACTATTATTATGTTTATTATCATAACATTAGATTTGTTTTATCCTTTAAAGCATCATATCGCTAAAAATGATCTCCTTTTTAACATAATAAGAGCAGCTTAAATACCTCACAGGTCTCAAGTTGACCCATTTACCTGTGAACGGGTCAAAGTTGCCATATAGCTCAAAAGCTGCCAAAATTGTACTCATATTGAACTACACACAGTCTTGGTGGTTGTTTGTATATAGTCTCACAACCTATTAGTCTGTTAAAATGGCCTTTGTCCTAACATCACTTATCAATCAAGAGGTTACGTTGAGGTCTCACTTGATATGTATATGTACAGATGATATAAATTGTGACTGTCTATAACAGATGGGCTAAGGGCGTTACTGTCTAAAAAAATAATAAATACGCTAGACCGAGTTTTAGAGTACCAGAACAAGAGCTTTAAGATTATCATCAGTGATCGGAACTTCAAGATCATCTTTTCGTTGGACACGAAGCAAAACATCAACAAAATCTTCATTCGAATTCGCCATTAATTCCTCTTTCTTCATAATATGATCGTTAATAATATCATCACAAACTTCCCTCAACTCTTTCAAATTCTTCAACATCCTTCTTTTCGACCCACTCACCGAGTTAACCCATTCCCACTCAGGATAAAAATCCCCTAAACAAAACCCCGCAAACAACGCTTGTGTTTCACTCAGAATCCTCACCAAATCATCCCCTGAATCCTCTCTAAAAAATCGCTTCCCAAATGCAACTCTACATAACACATCATTTGCCAGTCGAAAAAACAACTCACTAACATCAACCTCGAACCCACACCGATTTGATAAAGTTTGTATCAACCAACTTACTTCCTCATTTCTAATGAGTTGGAATGAGTTGACCCGTTTTGGACTGAGTAACTCGGTGACACATATTTTTCGGGCTTGGCGCCAATACGGGCCGTATGGTGAAAAAGTGACATCAGAGCAATTGAATGATAAGTAGTGAGCTGAAACGAGGTGGGGCCGGTTACAAAAGATATGATCATGTGTTTTAAGGATGAGTTGTGCGATTCGGGCTGAGGATATGATGATGGTTGGGACATGTCCAAGTTTAAGGTAGATGATTGGCCCATATTGGTCGGATAAACGGGCCAAGGAACGATGGGGCATGTCGGAGATTAGGTGGAGGTGACCGATGATGGGGAGTTTGGGTGGTGATGGTGGGAGATTGGTGGCCGGAGTTGATGGTTTATGGTGGTGAAAAAGGTAGGCAACGGTGGTTAAGGAGACAAGGGTCATGAAAATAACTAGAAGGGTAAACGCGTCCATTTTTTTTTACCAAGAATGGGTTGGGTTGTTTTGTGGGTTGTTTGTTAAGTAGTAAAGGGTTGTTTTGGATATACGTTGAGGGTTGGATGTTGGATCTGTAATTACTGATCAGATGTTGTTATCAACGTGGCATAGACTTTAGTGTTCGAACAAAATAAATGGTAGACTATACATGACATGATTTGCTCACTATGAAATCAACACGAACAACAAGAGATTATAAAAGTACATGATTTGATGCAACTAAACAAAGAAATACGGAATCTAACATGGAAACAATACAACAAAATCTTACTAGAGCACTCGAATAATCACTCCAACACTTTGATCATTCGAAAATGTAATGAACAATCTTAACACAAGAACAATATATCATATAAATATGATGAACAATCTTAACACGGAAATATTAGATCAAATAGAAACACCTAGGAAAATAATGAGGAAAACATATATGCTGCTAGTAGCACCTAACTTAAGTGTTGTCAAACATACATTTCACATAAACGTTTACATTGTAGCGATAAGCTTTAAAATGGATATATAACAGTCCCTGGTTTATGAGTAGCAACACCTATGTTTGAGCTTTGTTAATTGTACCCATCTTATAAGTGTGTTCATTTGGATGGATTGGACAAATCCGATCCATTTACATAAATTCATTTAGATTTTGGTTTTCAAAATGTGAAACCGAATCCATCCAAACAAGATCGAATCCGAACCGAACCAAATTACTATTTCGATGGATCGGTTCTAACTGTTTGGCTTTTTCGTGAACAGCATGAGGGTATCGTTTTGAATTGTGAGAATGTAATGTCATAAGCGATATCGACGACCACGTATTGTCATGTTGCGTTGAGGGTCTATTAAAATGAGGAGATACTGTTTTATATCAAAACTTAATATTTTAAGTTATATACAATGATATATATTAACAATACCAATCGTATAATAAGGTTTTATATATTCAATATAAGCAAATAAAAATTAACATATATTTTGATAGATAAACAAGCGTATTACATAAAAACATTACATATACTGATATTACTATTCGGTTTATTTGGACAATCCGGTTCTAATAATAGTAATCAAAACCAATCCAAGAACTGAATCACTAATTTGGTCTTTGTCCGATCCGATCTAAAAAATCAAATTGTCCAATCCGAATAGACTATTTGAATAATCAGGTTATATTCGAATAGTGAACACCCCTACATCTTATCCCAAAAATAATAGTTAGTCTACACTAAATAATCAACTAAGGTCACTCACATCGGTTTGATACATCCAACGATAATGAACCGGTCCAGCTATTTTGGCCTCCGAAGCAAGATGAACCGAAAGATGAATCATGACATCAAAGAACGAAGGTGGAAATATCCTTTCTAAATCACATAGAGTTTTCCCAATCTCATTTTCCATTCGCACCAAATCATGAGGATTAAGAACTTTTGAGCATAGTTGTCTAAAGTAAAGGCATAGTTTCATCAATGGAGAGCGCACATGCTTAGGTAACACATTTCGTAAGGCTATTGAAAGTAATTGTTGCATCAAAATATGGCTATCGTGACTTTTAAGCCCAAATATTTTTGGAGGTTTTAGTTGAACACATCTTGATATATTGGCTGCATATCCATCTGGAACTTTCACTTTTTTTAAAACAGCACAAAAATTTTCTTTCTCGGTTTTCTTCATAGAGAAACAAGCCGGAGGCAGGTACACTTTGTTGCTATCTCTAGCTTGAGGATGCAGTTCGGGTCTTATATTCATTTCTTTTAAATCAAGGCGGGCTTTTACATGATCCTTATTCTTTCCATCTAAATCCATTAACGTGTCGACTACACTATCACAAACATTCTTTTCAATATGCATCACATCTAGATTGTGGCGTAGCAAATTATCCTTCCAGTACGGCAACCTAAAAAATACACTTCTTTTCTTCCAATTAAATGGTAGATCTGGGTTATCCTTAACTAGTTTTCCAAATTTAATTTCATATCCATCTAGCTCGTTCAGCACATCCGACCCTATTAACCGAGGAGGTGCTTGTAACACCCGCCAAATTAGGACTAGTAATTAGTGCCTAATCGTATGTTAATACATGTAATTAGTTCTGTGTTAGGCTAATTAATGTATCGAATTATATATATATATTGAAGAATATATACAAACTTTGCGATTTGATCTAAATCGTACGCAATTTAAATCGAATGTAATTCGGTTCTATTAATATGGACGTTGGTGACCAATTTTATTAAATGACGCTTTTATATCAAAAATATTATTGTGATAATATTTCGTATTTATTCGGACCATACAAACAATACTTATACGATTTAAAAATATTAAAAAGCGCAAACTAAACAAATTAACTTACATTTTATAACCCAAATACAAAATTGATTAGTAAAATATTTAAACAATATATCGCGTAATAAATTGTATTTTAAAAACTATAATTAAAATGTAAAATAATTATTTAACGTTTAAAAGACGGAGAAAACGAACACCGCGCGGAGCGCGTGACGAAGACTGAGGAAGTGGAGGATAACCTCCACCTTTCCCCTCCTTTTTCCTCATTTTTCACATCTTCCTCTCTCTCTCTTCTTTTTCTCTTTCATTTCTCTCTAAACCACCAAATCACCACAACTCCCAAAACCGCAAAATACTACTATCAAACGCACTCGTATCACCAATATTTTTAGAGATTCACGACCACCTCGCGACGATTTACAACGCTATCTTTCCGAATTTTCATTTCGGCAATTTGTAAGTTTCCGACAAAATCCCGAAATCTCTCGATTCTTAGTATCTTTCATTTGTAGTTGTTATTATCACTTGTATATGTCCATTACAATGTATAGAACACGAATTTATAGCTTGAAAACGAGTTTAAAACGGATTTTTGGCCGGAAAAAGCTTGACAGCCGGACTTTCTGGGCTGATGTTCTTCCATGCGACACAAGCCTTGTGTCGCATGTTGTGTCGTATTTTGGCCTTTGTGTCGTATAAAAGCCTCAGTGTCGCACTTTGTGTCGTACCAGATAATTAGTGTCGCAAGTCTTGCGACACAACCACTATGTCGCATACACCATACGACACAATCACTATGTCGCTGTTGAATCAGCATCTCGCATCTATGCGACACAACCCTTGTGTCGTATAGACATTGTGTCGCACTTCTATGCGACACAACCCTTGTGTCGCATAACCACTTTTGTGTCGCATGATTGTGTCGCATAAAACAGCAGGTTTTCAAACTACAATTTCACTAAGTGTCGAAACTATAAAACCTCAACCACTTATACGATACGACTTATAAAACACATTGGGGCACATTTGTAAGTGCAAAACATCAATAACTTGATAATAATACTTAAAGTTATTATTTCAAATCCGTCACCAACGGGCCGTACACGTTTTCAAACACTTAACAAATCAACCAAATCGTAGTAATTTGGACATATATCTAGTTGTGTAACAACTACCAGGGGTGATCTTTTGAGATACCCAATCATGTTTATAACCATCGCGTGTCGTGGACACCCTCAGGTTACAAGTCTTTGGACTTCATACTCGGCTAATCAACTTACGTTTGTTTAAACGCATTCAGACTCAGGTGAGTCTCATAGCCCCTCTTTTACTGTTTTACTCAGGGGTGTGATATATTGCTCAACTCTTAACATGTGAACGCAAGTACAAACATTTCATATACTACATGAGTTTTTCGAAACTAATCATTTTAAAGTCCTCCGTCAGCATAGTTGTTAATACGTTGTAGCGTGAATATTAGTATATGGTACCATATAGGATTGACCCACCTCGTCCGGGTTAGCAAGCACTAACCGGGTAAACGGACGTACTAATATTTGGGAAGACGAATGTGGATTAGGCATTCGTGGAGGCACCTCGCCCGGAATTCTCTATAGGGGACCCGGCCCTCGAGTTAAGCTCAACTATGTGCTCATGGCTGTATACACGATGACTATCATTTAATTGCTGGATGCAATTCATTATTTAAATCTTGCGGTTCATACTATATTAACTGATTTTAAACCTGTGAGCTCACCAGCTTTATAGCTGACCTTTTAGCATATATCGCAGGTACCCAGCAGTAGGATGTTTCTGCTTCAGGACCTTAGCTCGAGTCAGCATACAGACGATTGAGATTTTCTTGCATTAGTATATTTTGTACAAGTACTTATGTACTGAAATCTCATTTTCTTTAAACTCGAGCTATGTAAAGCTTTAAATGTTGTAAACATTTCGATCATCAATATATTTTGTTAAAACGACGCATATAGAGTCGTTTACTATGTATCTTTGCGCTTTGTTATTGATTAGTAACACCCAAATCAAGCTTCCGCAAATCATTAAATTTGGGGGTGTTACAGTGCTCTCCCTTTTTCTTCGGTGCCATCAAAAGACGTCTTATTCTTACGAAAAGCATGTTTATAAGGTAAATATCGACGATGTCCCATGTAACAAAATTTCCTCCCATGCTTTAAGCGTTTTGATTTTGTATGCTTATGGCAACATGGACATGCAAGTTGACCTTTAGTGCTCCATCCTGATAAATTTGCGTAAGCTGAAAAATCACTTATGGTCCATAACAAAGAAGCACACATTTTAAAATTTTTCTTAGTTGATGCATCGTAGGTCTCCACTCCAACATCCCACAACTCTTTTAGCTCGTCTACTAAAGGTTCTAAATAAACATGTATATTGTTCCCTGGAGCAGATGGACCGGATATAAGTAAAGACAACATGAAATAAGGTTACTTCATGCACATCCATGGCGGAAGATTATATGGCATCAAAATAACAGGCCATGTACTATGAGAAACACTCATTGTCCTAAAAGGATTAAACCCATCACTAGCTAAACCAAGTCTAACATTGCGAGGTTCCTTTGCAAATTCAGGATGTAGATAATCAAACGTTTTCCAAGCTGGGGAATCTGCAGGATGTCTTTAGTAACCATCTTTAGTGCGACTTTCTTCATGCCATCTCATGAATGCAGCAGTTTTTGATGACATATATAGCCTTTGCAACCTTGGTTTAAGTGGAAAATAACGTAACACTTTTGCTGCAACCTTCGTACGTTTAGAGGTACCGATTGACTGACCTTCTTGATTATCTTCATTTTGTGTGTATCTTGAGGTATTGCAGACATCACACTTAGTTTTCATATTGTTCTCTTTCCAATACAACATGCAATCATTCGGACATGCATCAATTTTCTCATAACTAAGTCCCAAGTATCTTATAATCTTTTTCTTTCCATACAATGACTTGGGTATACATGCATCCGGGAAAGCCTCCCTCAATGTATTGAGCATCATGGTTAAACCGTGGTCATTGCATTTGCCTATACACTTACTATGATATAGTCTAACGATAAAAGAAAGAACCGAGAATTGTTTACACCCAGGATATAATTCTTTCTTTGCATCTTCCAAAACCTTATAAAACTTACTTGCGTTTACATTTGGTATATCGATATTTTCATCTTATGCACCTATATCCTTGTCATGCATGTTCTCATCTAAGAAACCAAATGCATCACACACCATTCCTTGCATGTCATCATCTATATCAAACGCAGAAAAAGTAGAATGTTTAGAAATCGAAGGTGAAATTTGATAACCTTTAATAAAACCATCACATATCATATGCATTCTAGCTGTATCCCGATTGACCCATACTTGATTAACACATTCTATGCAGGGACATAAAATATGTCCACTTTTACACTCCTTAACAAACATAAGATCAAGAAATTGTTCCAATCCTTTTTCGTATTCAGTATTCACTCTTGGTAAAGACATCCAACTGTTGTCCATCCTAGTCCTTAATCAATAGAAAAAAAAATAGTTAGTATTGAAGAAGCAGATCTCTTGTTCCATGCAATTGACTAACAAGACTGATCATGTTGCATTTAAGGTACTACTCTATTATTTATTACTATCAGTTCAATTCTTATTACATGTAAAAACTTTGTATGTTTATTTAATAATTGAACATTAGAATTTAACTAAGCTTCTTACTAATTAGTAATTAGTGAAAGGTTGTGTTTTGAAAAGAAAAAAAAAAGTGAACTTGAGCACATCAAGTAATCAGTTTTAGTATTGTTTTTGGAATCTGCGGATGTGAAGTTTAAGTACAGTAATTCAACTAAAATAAAAATGTAACTGTGTCATGTATTTAGTTATAGAGTTAAGTGTTCTTAAAAGTATCTAACTTTACTCAAAAATGTATTGTATCGTAGTTTAGAAGTTGCTATTGTCTGTATTAAACTTCCAATTGTAGTTATTGTATTCGTGTTTGTAAACTGGTGACCTGGCAACTTATATGGCTGCCATGTCAACTAAAAAACTCGTTAAGTGATAAAGAAGTCACTAGAATACCTTGATAACATATATGTTTTGGTCAAAAATTACTAAAAGCAATTAAGTGATCAAAAATTAGTTTGTGAGGTCAGGTGTAAAAATTACTATCAAGATAATTACGCCTTTACACGATTATCTCTATTAGTAAGTTAATATTTCGTATTAAAAAGATTGATTAAATCCGTGGATCCTTGTTGAACAAATGTTTTAATATCAAAGCTCGAGTATAAATTAAAGATAATGACAATGTTGACGATAAAAATGTGAACAGAATGCTATGGAAGCTATATAAATGACAAGTAAATAAAATCGACGCGATGATATACGAGGAAAGCCCTTGATCAAGGTTGATCGCCGGCACAAAACCTCGGGAAGGATCAAACGATCCTTGCCTCTGTAAATCTTATAAAAATGAAAGTAATTGATTACAAACTAAGAGCACAAGGATGATCGGCTAAGTGAATATGTGTGAATTTAGCTAAGTGTCGGTGAAATAATCGTAAAAGAAAGAAAGAACAGAGTGTTTGTGTATTTTTCCGGTGAAAATAGTAAGTAAACGTTAACCTAATCGCTCACCCAAGCCTCGTTTAAATACTAAGAGCGTTTAACAATAATTCCGAAATATCAGGGATCCTCCGAGGAATGATGAAGACTCCCAACGTCTCTTTTGACTCTATTCCACACGTGCATAAGACTTCGTCTTCTCCAAATCGTATCACAGCCTAGCCACATAATCCGGAGCATATCTCATTAACGCGTTCCATGTATGACCTGGTCAATACTCAAAGAAAATAAACACGTTAATCGGCTCGTGATCCTGAACTAATACGGGTTTAGGATCCTGAACTATGTGTATTCCAGAATAAACTTAGGATTCTTAGTTAAGGATCCTTCACGCTCAGTATCCTGCGCAATCATATTAGATAAATATATCCTGACCAGGATCCTGCAATATAAATAATAATGATATATCCAGGATCCTTACCTATATCCGTGATCCTGAAAACAGACTTAAAAACTATCAATACCCTGAGATACGAATATAAAATATAAACGACTTTCATACCTGCGAGGTGTACATATGATGCTAATTAGGATCCTGCAAAGGTTAGTAAAAATCTGCCCACAACAATATACATAATAATAACAATTGAAAGTTCCATATATACAATAGCAAATTTGAAAGTAGGATACAAACAATAGATCATTTAATACAGTTATACACATTTTTAAAAAATCCCTAGTGAGAATTGGCCCACTAACTGACTCTTGAAGTAGCATATATACTAATAATGTTGTATTTTGAGTTTGTCTGGTTTGCTGAAATTTCAGGTGAAAACTACGAACTCGAAGAAGTATTGTGTTCAACCTAACACTGGAGTCGTGTTACCTCATTCTACTTGTGATGTCATAGGTTCCCCCTTGGTCCTTGCTTTTTCCCTTATGTGTTGTGTGTGTCTACCCTGTGTACCTTTTTCATTTGATTGCTTTAATTTTAAATACAAGTTTCTGGTCCTTCACACTTACATTGTTTTTATTCAATATTCTCAGACACCTCTAGAAAAATGTTGCGAGTTAATCTCGTATATATTTGTAAAACCATTTACATATGTAAATATCAGATGTTTATGCCGGTAAACCAAATTGACACCTAGGCACTGCCCACTTTTTCACAGCCCTATTTTTTACAGCCCTGTTTCATGGTATTAACCCAATTAAACTAGTAAACCCTAATAAACCACACACATGGATGGCATCTACTTAAAGTCCTCATCATAAAACAATTAAACAATCAAAAACATTGAGGGCCTAACACAGGCATCATCATTAAACAACTAACAATTAAAAGCATGTATTGCATCTACAAATACAGTCGATTTCCTATCACAGAAGATTCCATAATACATATAAAATATCGAAAACGTACCAGATAAAGAATACTTTATTGATTGATGTCGAAAGAAAAAGTCTTTTAAGTAGGAAGATTTCGTTGGTGTATAAGGTTTTCTTTTGGTTGGATAAGGTTATCGAGGATGATAAATGCTCATTTTTTTCTTTCTATATAATAAAAATTAAATGAATTGTATAAGTTCTTACGGAGAATCTTATCTTATATATGTATATCCTAATCCTAAATACCATATATTTTTTAGTTTCTAATCCAAATCTTATACGGAGTATATATATATCCTAAATAAAAACCATATATTTTTCAGTTTTTAATCCAAATACAAAGTAGGATATAAGAAACTTTATAATACTGCCGATTGAGACACAACAATGGTGCATTATTTAGAATCTTTCTTGTGATATATATGCATAAAAAATACTAGCACTATACCCTCGCAATGCAGCGGTGAAAGTGGTGACGGTTGATGGATGTGCGAGTGAATGTTTTAAAATATTAAAAAAATTGTACTCCGTCCGTCCCATTTAAAATGTCAACATTACTATTTTGGGATGTCCCATTATAAGTGTCTACTTTGATATTTAACCAATCAAAAAAGACTTTAGTGGGTATATTTAATATTTGATGGATGAAAAGTGTAGTTAGTGGAGAATAAGTAGTAATTAATAATAATAATAGATAATGAGATAGGGATATTAATGGAAGTGTAGTTAGTGGAGAATAAGAGGGTGTTTGGGGTGGATTTTTGCTTTCATGCTTTTAGCTTTTTAGCTTATACCCTCTTGTTGTGAAAAGCTAAAAGCCCAATTCTCTTGGCTTAAAGGAAATGAGCTTTTTTGTTGTCAAAAGCTAAAAGCTTGAAAAAGTGTTTGGATTGGCTTAAGTGCTTTTTTGTTGTCAAAAGCTTAAAAAGCTAAAAAGCTAGCTTAAAAAGCTAACCCAAACACCCCCTAAGTAGTAATAGATAATAGATAATCGGATAGGGGGATTAATGGAAATGTTATTTTACTAACCTTTGCAGGATCCTAATTAGCATCATATCTACATCTCGCAGGTATGAAAGTCGTTTATATTTTGTATTTGTATCTCAGGATAGTGATGGTCTTTAAGTCTGATTTCAGGATCACTAACACAATTAAGGATCCTGGATATATTCTTGTTATTTGTCTGGCAGGATCCTGATCAGGATATATTTATCTAACATAATCATGCAGGATACTGAATGAGGAGGATCCTTAAGTGAGGATCCTAAATTTATTCTAGAATATGCATAGCTCAGGATCCTGAACCCGTATTAGTTCAGGATCATGTGCTGATTAACACGTTTATTTTTCTTAAGTATTGACCAGGTCTTAGGAGAAACGCGTTAATGAGATATGCTCCGGATTACGTGAAGAGGATCTGATACGATTCCATGAAGACGAAGTCTTATGCACGTGTGGAATAGAGTCAAAAGAGACGTTGGTGGTCTTCATCATTCCTCGGAGGATCCCTGATATTTCAGAATTATTGTTAAACGCTCTTAGTATATAAACGAGGCTTGGGTGATCGATTAGGTTAACGAATACTTACCATTTTTCACCTGCAACTCACACCAACACTCTGTTATTTCTTTCTTTTACGATTATTTCATCAACACTTAGCTAAAATCACACACAAATTCACTTAGCCGATCATCCTTGTGCTCTTAGTTTGTAATCAATTACTTTCATTTTTATAAGATTAACAAAGGCAAGGATCGTTTGATCCTTCCCGAGGTTTTGTGCCGGCGATCAACCTTGATCAAGGGCTTTCCTCGTATATCATCGTGTCGATTTTATTTACTTGTCATTTATATTGCTTCCATAGCATTCTGTTTACATTTTTAGCGTCAACATTGTCATTGTCTTTAATTTACACTCGAACTTTGATATTAAAACGTTTGTTCAACAAGGATCCACGGATTCAATCAATCTTTTTAACACAAAATATTGACTTACTAATAGAGATAATCGTGTAAAGGCGTAATTATCTTGATAGTAATTTTTACACCTGACCTCACAAACTAATTTTTGATCACTTAATTGCTTTTAGTAATTTTTGACCAAAACAGAGAGTAATAACCAAACCATCATGGTGAGGATCCTGAACATCTTCTAAATCATCCTCATCAAATGCTATGACCTTCTCATCTTTCTTCATGGAAGTCCTTGTAGGCTTATATGGCTTTTCTGACTTAGATTTCCTTGCGTGCCTCTTGACTGCAGAATAAGAAGTTCCACATATATCAGAACCACCAGAAATAAAATTGATTACCTTAGCGTCTGAAGGTGGGGATCCTGCTCTAGTAGGGATCCTGCGATTATCCTGAGACCCAGGATCCTGAGCCGTGTTATGATCCTTTGCGTGATCCTTCTTTTTCCCAAGCAAATCTTTCAAGTATCCTTTGTTGAGTAAATGGCTGATCTCTTTTCGGAGAGCTATGCAATTCTCCGTTATGTGGCCGAAATCTTCATGGTACGCACACCATTTAGATTTATCCTTCCATGCATAAGATTTGTCATTCTTCTTTGGCCATCTTGCCTTGTCTCCTAGATCCTGCATGGCACACAATATATCTGTTGTATCTACAGAAAAATTATAATCAGTTATTTTAGGATATTATTCGTCATCTTCGTCAACAGCATTCACACGACGATCCTCATTTCTGGTATAAGGTTTGTTCCGGTTTGATCTGAATGAGGACGAGTCTGACTTCCTGTTAGGTCTATCGTTTGCTGATTGAGTATCCACCCTCTTCTGTATCATCGCATCCTCTTCCAGCCTAATAAACCTTAAAGCCCTGTTTCTGACTTCATCGAGGTTCCTGCAAGGATTCATAACAAGATCTTCATAAAATGGGGAATCCCTTTTGATTCCCATCTTAAAGGCTTGTACGGCAGTAGGCATATCCAAATTAGGTATGTTCAAGGATTCTCTCCCGAATCTCCCTACAAAATCTCGAAGAGACTCGTTAGCTTTTTGGACAATTCTATATAGATCAGTTGTTAGTTTTTCAAATGTTCTACTGCAAGAGAATTGATTATTAAATAAATTAACCAAATGGGCAAATGAAGTAATAGAGTAAGGAGGAACGTTCAATAGCCATTTTAGCGCGGATCCTGTGAGAGTAGAGCCAAAGCCCTTGCATAAACATGCTTCTTTAAGGTCAGAAGGAATTGGAATGATTTCCATCCTCTCCCTGTATTGCGCAATGTGCTCCTCAGGATCCGTCGTTCCATCATACAGCTTCATATTGGGTGTCTGAAATCTCTTTGGGATCTCAGCATCACAAATAGGTGGTGCAAATCTCGAGATCCTATGCGCCGTTGGTGCAACTTCTGGAATTGGTTGTACAACTCCGGGGACGCTTGATATCATATCCTTCAATTTCTGTATTTCTCTCGCCATTATAGGGCTAACTCCAGGATCCTGAAAATTGTTAGTCCCAATAGTATTATTAGAAGTAAAATTAGTAAACATGTTACCACCGTCGGGAGTCCTGTATGAGGATCCTGGATTAGATTGTTGACCCCTTGATGTAGAAACTTCTGTAGCAAATATTGGATCTGGGATCCTAGTGCTCCCTTGCATAGATATGAAATCTCCTTGATGTTCCGCAAATGGAGGAGTGCCAAAATCAAGGATCCTGCTTCGGATAGGAGTAGTGACTTGAGAAACCGGAACATTGCTCCTAGTCCTCATGTCCTCCACATCCTTTCTCAGGATCTCGTTGCTTCTCTCCACTCGTTGAAGCTACTCCTTAACCTGCGTAAACATAAACACGATATCCCGGTTAGCAATCATAACAGGGTCTGGATCCGATAAGAATCCAGCCCCCATAGAAGTGGATCCAGCCGACGAAAGCCTTTGATAGACATTTTGCGGCTGTTGTTGAGATGATGTGAGAGGTGGAGCAGGAGGAAGAGTAGTTCTAGCAGACGATGATGATGGCATGGTGGATGATGTAGATCGTCCTTGGCTCGACATTTTTGACAGAAATTTTTGGAAAAAATGACTCAACAAGGATTTTAACAAAAATTTGATCAAGCAAAACACCAATTGCCCCACGGTGGGTGCCAAATTGTTTTGGTCAAAAATTACTAAAAGCAATTAAGTGATCAAAAATTAGTTTGTGAGATCAGGTGTAAAAATTACTATCAAGATAATTACGCTTTTACACGATTATCTCTATTAGTAAGTTAATATTTCGTGTTAAAAAGATTGATTAAATCCATGGATCCTTGTTGAACAAATGTTTTAATATCAAAGCTCGAGTATAAATTAAAGATAATGACAATGTTGACAATAAAAATGTGAACAGAATGCTATGGAAGCTATATAAATGACAAGTAAATAAAATCGACGCGATGATATACGAGGAAAGCCCTTGATCAAGGTTGATCGCCGGCACAAAACCTCGGGAAGGATCAAACGATCCTTGCCTTTGTTAATCTTATAAAAATGAAAGTAATTGATTACAAACTAAGAGCACAAGGATGATCGGCTAAGTGAATATGTGTGAATTTAGCTAAGTGTCGGTGAAATAATCGTAAAAGAAAGAAAGAACAGAGTGTTTGTGTATTTTTCCGGTGAAAATAGTAAGTAAACGTTAACCTAATCGATCACCCAAGCCTCGTTTAAATACTAAGAGCGTTTATTAATAATTCCGAAATATCAGGGATCCTCCGAGGAATGATGAAGACTCCCAACGTCTCTTTTGACTCTATTCCACACGTGCATAAGACTTCGTCTTCTCCAAATCGTATCACAGCCTAGCCACATAATCCGGAGCATATCTCATTAACGCGTTCCATGTATGACCTGGTCAATACTCAAAGAAAATAAACACGTTAATCGGCTCGTGATCCTGAACTAATACGGGTTCAGGATCCTGAACTATGTGTATTCCAGAATAAACTTAGGATTCTTAGTTAAGGATCCTTCACGCTCAGTATCCTGCGCAATCATATTAGATAAATATATCCTGACCAGGATCCTGCAAGATAAATAATAATGATATATCCAGGATCCTTACCTATATCTGTGATCCTGAAAACAGACTTAAAAACTATCAATACCCTGAGATACGAATATAAAATATAAACGACTTTCATACATGCGAGGTGTACATATGATGCTAATTAGGATCCTGCAAAGGTTAGTAAAAATCTGCCCACAACAATATACATAATAATAACAATTGAAAGTTCCATATATACAATAGCAAATTTGAAAGTAGGATACAAACAATAGATCATTTAATACAGTTATACACATTTTTAAAAAATCCCTAGTGAGAATTGGCCCACTAACTGACTCTTGAAGTAGCATATATACTAATAATGTTGTATTTTGAGTTTGTCTGGTTTGCTGAAATTTCAGGTGAAAACTACGAACTCGAAGAAGTATTGTGTTCAACCTAACACTGGAGTCGTGTTACCTCATTCTACTTGTGATGTCATAGGTTCCCCCTTGGTCCTTGCTTTTTCCCTTATGTGTTGTGTGTGTCTACCCTGTGTACCTTTTTCATTTGATCGCTTTAATTTTAAATACAAGTTTCTGGTCCTTCACACTTACATTGTTTTTATTCAATATACTCAGACACCTCTAGAAAAATGTTGCGAGTTAATCTCGTATATATTTGTAAAACCATTTGCATATGTAAATATCAGATGTTTATGCTGGTAAACCAAATTGACACCTAGGCATTGCCCACTTTTTCACAGCCCTATTTTTTACAGCCCTGTTTCATGGTACTAACCCAATTAAACTAGTAAACCCTAATAAACCACACACATGGATGGCATCTACTTAAAGTCCTCATCATAAAACAATTAAACAATCAAAAACATGGAGGGCCTAACACATGCATCATCATTAAACAACTAACAATTAAAAGCATGTATTGCATCTACAAATACAATCAATTTCCTATCACAGAAGATTCCATAATACATATAAAATATCGAAAACGTACCAGATAAAGAATACTTTATTGATTGATGTCGAAAGAAAAAGTCTTTTAAGTAGGAAGATTTCGTTGGTGTATAAGGTTTTCTTTTGGTTGGATAAGGTTATCGAGGATGATAAATGCTCATTTTTTTCTTTCTATATAATAAAAATTAAATGAATTGTATAAGTTCTTACGGAGAATCTTATCTTATATATGTATATCCTAATCCTAAATACCATATATTTTTTAGTTTTTAATCCAAATCTTATACGGAGTATATATATATCCTAAATAAAAACCATATATTTTTCAGTTTTTAATCCAAATACAAAGTAGGATATAAGTAACTTTATAATACTGCCGATTGAGACACAACAATGGTGCATTATTTAGAATCTTTCTTGTGATATATATGCATAAAAAATACTAGCACTATATCCTCGCAATGCAGCGGTGAAAGTGGTGACGGTTGATGGATGTGCGAGTGAATGTTTTAAAATATTAAAAAAATTGTACTCCGTCCGTCCCCTTTAAAATGTCAACATTACTATTTTGGGATGTCCCATTATAAGTGTCTACTTTGATATTTAACCAATCAAAAAAGACTTTAGTGGGTAAATTTAATATTTGATGGATGAAAAGTGTAGTTAGTGGAGAATAAGTAGTAATTAATAATAATAGATAATGAGATAGGGATATTAATGGAAGTATAGTTAGTGGAGAATAAGAGGGTGTTTGGGGTGGCTTTTTGCTTTCATGCTTTTAGCTTTTTAGCTTATACCCTCTTGTTGTGAAAAGCTAAAAGCCCCATTCTCTTGGCTTAAAGGAAATGAGCTTTTTTGTTGTCAAAAGCTAAAAGCTTGAAAAAGTGTTTGGATTGGCTTAAGTGCTTTTTTGTTGTCAAAAGCTTAAAAAGCTAAAAAGCTAGCTTAAAAAGCTAACCCAAACACCCCCCTAAGTAGTAATAGATAATAGATAATCGGATAGGAGGATTAATGGAAATGTTATAAATAAGTCACTGGTAATATTATCTTTTTCATGTGTTGAGTACCAAATTTAAATATGGTGAATATGCATTATATGTAATGAAGATTAACGTTTTACATACTGTTGATTGTTATAATTATAAAAAATAGATACGGCATTCGTCCTAAAAAATAATGTCTCTAAATAAGTTTTCTTTATGAAAATTATACCAATAAAAATACATTTAAAACTCAATCCATTTAAATATTTTGCATCATTAATCATAAAACACAAACAAAATATTTAAGGTTAAAAATGAAAAAAAAATACTACAAAAAGTCCAAATAGGACACTTGTAATGGACATAGGAAGTTGTTATTTTTTGTAATTGTAACATCCGCAAATCGTGCCTAGTTGTTTTATATTATTTCATGATTTAAATTATTATTTAATGTGTTTGAAAATAATATTGGTTGAATTATTTGAAAATAATTGGAATAGGAGTTAAATATTCCATTGTGACAGATGAATTATTAATTGTTGTAAATTAATAAAGTTGTCGGTAAAATAAAATGTTTGGACTCGCAAATGGTTTTCGGGTTCCAGACAATGGGTTTAGAAGGGGTATTAAATTATACCCGTATAATTAAAGTCGGTTTGTTGGAACCGACTTTGTTTTCTTAAAATCCTTCATTCCCAAAAAGGAAAGTTAGTTCCTTTCTTTAAATCAAAAACACATAAACCCTAAGAAACTAAAAACTACAAATCAAAAGTTGAAACAAAAGAATTTGGAGCTGTGATTGATTCTAGTTTTACCATTATCACCATCATCATCATGTTCTTGATGCATATGTAAGTGTTCTTGAAACTTATGAAATTGATTTGATTGAATCATTAGATTTAGTGAGTATATATGAAATATGATGATTGAAATGATGATATGGGAGGTGGATCATTGTTAGAAGTTGTTAATTGTTGCGTATGATCGATTAGAAAGCTGGGTTATGGATTTGGGGGGTGTTTATATTCGGATTATGGGTTGAAGAAGAAGCACATGTCGCTGGACTGTAAGTTGAATCCGGCGGATTCAATTGAATCCGGCGGATTGGGATAAAAGGTGGAGAATCCGGCGGATTCAAGGGGGATCCGGCGGATTCCCTTGGTTGTCAAAGGCTGTTTTAGTGTTTATCATTTAAAGCTAATTACTTAAATGGTACTTGTTGTATTGTGCTGTAACATGTCTGAAACATGTTAGACTTCCCAGAAATATAATTTAGTTGTACTCATGGTGTGATTACTTGTGTAGTGTTGTAATTTACATAAGTATTATCCGGTGATGACAAGTTACTAACTTGTGGTATTCTGTTGTATTATCAGATATGTAGAAGGCTCAGTAATATTAGACTTCTGAGCTTAACGGTGAGTGGATCTTTAATCCTCAGTCTAATTTAGTTGTAACGAGTTTGGTTACAACGAGTAATGTATTATTACTGTTTTAGTTGCCATGATGATTACTGTAGTTAGTAATAATATTATTGATATGTTGCTTGGTCTGATGTATGACCTGATAACTTGATGAATATGTGATCACTGAAGAAAGTTGACCTCCTGTTGTTTATTGTTATTATTGGCCTTCGGGCATCAGTTGCTAATGAGGTCAACGGGTTGATCTGGTTGGTTGGGCTAATTGTCATTCAAGATTTAACACATCTCCTGTGTTGGTTGATGATAACAATTAGCTATCGGTCTCGTCCGTTATGGCCATACGGATATGGTTGGATAAGTGTTCTTGGGGAATCCCCGGGTATTATGATATCCCAAGAGCCACCGATCCTCATTACTAAGTTGTACTATGGTTGAACAGTTGCATTGTTGATAAGTTGATTAGTTGATAAGTTGACCAGTTAATAGGTTGACCACTTGAAAGTTGACCAGTTGATCAGTTGCCCAGTTGAGTTGTTGAATGATTGTATTGTGTACTTGTGTGCTTCAGGTTAGTTGTTGTACACAAAGTTGTTACGCTAAGTTGAACTGTTGATTAATTATTCATTCACTTAGCTTTATGTTAATCCCCCACATTAACACTTCTTGCAGGTTATTGATGTATTTGGGTGGGCAAGAAGTTGGAATAGAAGGAATGTTTGACAGGAAGGCGTTACTCTGATATTGATTTGTATAAATCATTGTTGTCTTTCATTTTTTGAAATAACACCCATGTTGCCAAAGAGGTTTTAAATTAGTTTGATTTTATAAGTATTTTAAATGATGTAACTTATAAATGTTGAAACTTGGACTAACGCTTCTGATATATTGTATTGAAATGTCGGTAAAATGAGGGGTGTTATAAGTTGGTATCAGAGCATAGGTTTGGGTGAATTGAACATGGTAAGGTGTTCAATCCCAAATCTAGAGTTGTGTTAAGTCAAACATTCCAGGGTGTGGGATTAGTAGTTGTATGAGAAAGTGGTTATTAAATGTGTACTAACCTATAACAAGTTGCAAGATTGTCATTTTGGTTGCAGAGACGGAGGAATATGAGGAACCCAAGGGTATTCTCAATGATTCCTCAATACTTGTGGGCCTATGTGTATCAGGTACTTTTCGATAAGCTTGGTGTATTTCAATAAGCTTGAATTATTTACTTTGCTAAGATGATTATGATTAGTAGTAAAGTAAATTGAGTTAGACTGATATGAATCCCCAGTTGTGAGTCATTGTTGATTATTACTTGTTAATATGATGATAGGAATGTTAATGGGTAATTTTGAATAAAGTTGAAATGATTGAATAAGTAGTGAAGTATGTAGACACATTTTTGAATAAGGTATAATAGTTGTGTTGTGTGGAGTTAGTTGTGTCTACAATATGAAAATCAAATATGAAATCGGTTGTATGAAGTGTGTATGTGGAATTATTTGCTCATGTGAAATAATGACTTTGGGAGCAATTGGATTAAGTGTAGTAATAAATCTTGGAAAACAAAGTTGATATGACTCCATATAGTAAATTTAATGAGATGTTGGTAATCTCAATTAATAAGTTTGGAGTCTTGTTGTTGTGTAAATTAGAAAGTGTTCATCGATTTGAAAGTGTGTTGTTGACTTGGAAAAGTCAAAGTTGAATGGGGTCGTGTCGAACTTGATAATTGTTATGTTATAAGTTGCTAAATGTGGTTAGATGCTTATGTGTTTAACATTGATCATGATTGTGGTTGAATTATGATCTATGTACTAAAGGTGGTGTAGTAAGAAAGTCAAAGAGGTTAATCAACTTTTATGTGTGTTGATAAGTTTTTGAAAGGTCAAGGTTGAAAATTTGTTGTAATTGGCCTAAATATGATGACTTTAATGTGAAATTGGTGTTTTGAGGGTATAATAGGACACCAATAGTGAAAGTGGGTTAGTTTGACTTATAATAGTCAACGTAATGTGAAATGGGTGATGAAATGGTAGTTATATGGGTTGAAACCCAAATGGGTTAGATAAGTGCCCAAATTGGTCACTTATTGGTTAAACGGTTAAAATAAGTGGTGGTTTAGCTATAACCAATGTTAAAGCAATTTTAAGTGCTACATATAGTAGAAATGTGTGTCGAAAGTGTTTTGGGTAATCAATGTGGTTGTTTTGTTAATATTGCCCAATTGGACCCTCAAACGGGTCAACGAGTCAAAATATGATAGAATGGGTATATGAAAGTGATGAACATGCCTACACGTCATAAATGTATATATAAATATGTTGACAAAGGGTTGAAATCAGAAACCTAGCGGAATATGGCGTGTCAACGAAAATGGTTAAAAATGGTCAAAAATGAGTTATACGTCCGTTTTCTTGATAATCGTGAAATTTGAAAAAGTGAAAAAATGGAAAGTTGCATTTTGACTATATAAAGGTGCCTGCAAAATTTCAGACTCTAACTCTTTACGGTTTGTGAGATATGCGCGTTTGAATTTCATACTTTTGCAAAAGGTTATGCAGATCTGCTGTACAGGGTCCAATCCGGCGGATTCAGGTTGAATCCGGCGGATTGGGTGGACCGGATTGGTTAGAAGAGGTTCTGAGAATGATTTTTTGTCAAAATTGGGGTGAATCCGGCGGATTTGTTGGGGTATCAGGAGGTTAATTTTAAAATGGTCATAAAAGATGAACCGTAACTCCGTTTTTGACGTTCTTTATATCGCCGAAAACGTGAGAGAGTCTACTTTCCAATGGTAATATATTTTTGATGAAATTTTCAATGATTCAAATAATTAGTTATTGAAACTTGCAAATATGTATGGTACTTGCAATTGTTTGAATTTGTTGAAATGTGATTGTGTGACTAATGGGAGTGGATTTTCTATTAGTGATGTCACACCCCGTCTAAAGCGGAAACAACGGAATGCAACCATGATAGGATCACAACACATCAATAATAAGAGATTACTAAATGAAATCAAACCAATGTGTTTGATGTTATTAACACGAATGTCGGTTCATGTCATAGCATTCACACCAACAAAGAAACAGTGTATCACAAACAATAAATGTATCATAAGTCTTGCAGCAATACTTAATGCAACCTAACAGGTCCACTAAGTTTTCTTGTCATCAGCTTTAGTTCCACTAGTGCTACCTGAAAAGATATGCTCAAAAACGTCAACACATGTATTGGTGAGTTTCGTAGGTTTGAAACAAGACACCAGAAAATAAATATTTTGCTGTGATAATAATAAGTTAGGACAATGCAATAGAAATGTACACAAATGTGAAATAATGCAGCCAATATATCTCAATGTACGGCAATTACCTCACAAGGAAGTAAAGCACGAATGTAAGCAACAATCCCAATGTACGGCAAATACCCCACAAGAAGGTAAAGCACGAATGTAAACAACCAATCTCAATGTACGGCAAATACCCCACAAGGAAGTACAGCACGGATGTAAGCAACAAATCTCAATGTACGGCAAATACCCCACAAGGAAGTACAGCACGGATGTAAGCAACAAGTCTCAATGCATATACGTCACATAGTGTCACACATTTCAAGCATATGTCCAAAAATAGAAATGAATACGTTCACAGCATAAAACAGTTGGTAAAACATGTGAGCATACTTTTCCCCCAATGTAAAAATATGTAAAGAAAATGGGACCACGAAAACTCACCTGAATAGCAGCTCAAAGTAAGATAAGTACCACACACAAGCCGCAGTAAAACATGAGCATCCTATAATGTTTAAGTGAAATGTTCATGAGTTATATGTCTTAAGAATTATGTACACGAGTCGAATCGAAGGGTTTCTATGTGTTCGTATTCATCTTAAGCTTATACCCCTATAATATCTTTCCCACCAATTTCAAAATGAACTAAATCTTATAGTTACTCAAACTTATGTCTACTCATTGGTAATGATAACAATTCAAATCTCATTCTTTTGTAAACATTCGTCAAAACATTATTAAGAATCTTTATCTACCCTAAACTTAGAAAACATTAAATTTAGAAAACATTTTATAACTCATACATTATAGACATCTAATAAAAATATTGGTTCACAAGTATCAAGAAAACAATATCGTAATTGAATTACGTAGACTTTAAAACAAAATAACCTAAATAATATACCAATTAAATTAAATAAATAATTTCAATTTTAGATTATAGTAATATATATATATTTTTACAGAAAATTGTAATCTTAAAACCTACTTTAAAATTTGCAAATTGATTAGAAATAATTTGTTCAATCCAATATAGGTTTACCAAAGTTTTCTGAAAATTCGTCACTCAATACAGCAGTTTACGAAATAATTTTTATAAAATAATCTAAAACGTTTTAGAGGCCGAAACCTCGCGTGTCCAAGTAAAATTTCGAGATCTACAACTTTACAGTTTTGGCCGAAGCCTGAAAACAAACTCAACTAGGTCAAAACATCCGTTTATTACTACTACGAAAATCTGGACCAAATATGCGATTTACGGTATATAACTTTCAAGTTCAAAAATGTATTATCCTCAATATATATATTCTCTAAACCATATTTATAGATCTATTCAACTCGTATCACACATAAATCGGATATCAATAGATTGAATCAAAAGAATAGATACTATAGTATACAAGAGTTAATATATTGAAATCTTACCAAATGGATGCGATAGCCAAACACTTTGATCGTTAGATTGAGCTAGGAATTAAATCCTTGAGTTTTAGGACTTGGAACATGAATTTTGGTCTGAGAGAGGGTTTGGATTCGACTGATTATTTTTGGTGAAATGTTTTACTCGTTTTCAAGATGTGAACAAACGTATATATATGAAATCTTGACTCGGGAAAGTGAATGAATGTATTCAATAGAATTAAATATATACATCAATTTGGCTAATCTATTCAGAAGAGATGCCAGAGAATAAGAAGCACAAGAATCATACAAAACTTAACTAGATATACAATATCCGTGAAATACTTAAATAGATAAGTTAATAGGAAAATTTATCTCAATTGATTCTCTTTTAACACGGAGAAAAATGTGTTTGGTTGTACCACTAGGACTAATTATTCCAGCTAATTCCAACTAAAAATTCACCAAATAATCTCACTCTCAAATTCACGATTGATACATGCCAAATGATTCTTTATTATATTAGATTATTTTATTATTATTATTATTATTATTATTATTATTATAATCGGTTTCCAACATGACCACAATTAATTTCCAACTTATATTACTAATATTATTATTATTTTATTATCATTTATTACCTAATTACGTTTATTATCTATCACTATTATTATATTATTATTCTCATTATATTATTAATCATTTCATTATCATTATTCTAACTTTTAATTTAACCGCGTACGAGTATTGGTTCGAATTATTGAACACTATTCTTAATAATTTTTTCCCCCAATTTCGCGCACATAAATACGATTAGGAAATGACTATAAACAATTGTTCTATGAATAATGTTTTTGGTGACGGATGTCACAGTATCCCCCCGTTTAAGAAATTTCGTCCCAAAATTTAATCGAAATTATTATTTAAAACGTTATTATGGAATAGATATGGTTTTTGAGTTCCTTATGATCCTCTCGTTCCTTAAGTGATTTCGAATTCTCGCCTAACGTTATGTCGTATCCTTACCGGTTATATGACAAAATGATGTTTTAAACTCCATCTCGATTTTATTCCACTATGCATTACTACGTTTCCTTTGTGTGACACAATGGGAGACTCACTTGATTATGTATCACAAGTCTCCGTTTACTCCACTCGACCCTTTGATTGATAGGTTATCAAACCTATTTGTTAAATGTATAATACGAATTTGTTCGGGGCATTAAGAAAGTAAAAGAAATTGGTGTTTGTAAATGGTGTGTTCTCAACAACTAAGAGACTCTTTCTTGATTCCAAATCCCATGATACCATAGACGCAGTTGCTGGACCAAGAGACATAACTACACCGAGTCCTAAACGTCGTCTTTAGTATAGCTTCCTCGTGATACCTCAAATAAATTTATAGTTTGCTCAAATGTCGATTGTCTGTATATCTATCCGAATACTTATAGTAGATTTGTTAAATCGTTGTTTCTGGAAAAAGAACATCGGTTCTATGTTAATATATATTTTAAATTTATTACGGATTTGATTGTTTCATCCATTGTGTTTTAATTGTTGATTCCATTTTTTTTTTATACAATCGTAGTTGTTGTTTTTTTTTTTTTTTTTTTTTTTTTTTTTTTTTTTTTTTTTTTTTTTTTGGAAAAGAACAATCGTAGTTGAGGGCAACATATATACATGTATTCGGGAGTTGTGTCGCTAAGGAAAAATCAATGCACATTATCACTTAAGGAAGGAAAGTTTATACCTTCAAGTATATTTCTTTGTGAGGTTATAAAAGTTGGCTTGTATGAGAGGTGAAATAAGTGTAAGCTTAGATTTTATGTTAAAATATAAAGGACTTGAATTTGGGCCAATCTTACAATGTACGTTCCCTCACATCGGAATTACTTTTACCTTAGGACTAGAAAAATTCACGCGCTATGTTGCAGTAAACAAATAAGAAAAATGAAGTAGTGATCGATATTGATAGTTGACCATTGTGTGAGCGAATGAATGATCATACTTGTTGTTGGTGATCATCAATAATGTTAAGTTAACAATGTAAAATGGTATACAGAAAGATTATCTTGATAAGTGGTGCCTTAGAGTTTAAAATTTATTTAAACTGATTATGAGAAATCTCCATATGCTGACATGAGGTGTGGTAACTATTTGATCATTTGTTTAAGTTTTGAAGACGACAAATTTCAAAATTGTCAAATAAATAATTGCCAATTTTTAAAACTTATATTGATCAAAGCTTTTTATTTGTTTATTAATGTGAAGAGTAATATAGTAATTGTTGTCAAATTTTGTGATGGTAGTTGGGTATTTTCGCATCTTGTAGCTTACATGGTTGAAAAGAAAAGGGGTAAATAAAATTTTTTTTTTCCTCCTGAAGCTGGGCCTTTATAAATCTCAAATTCAACGTCTATCTCATTATTTAAGCCTCTCGTACAATAGTTACAACTGGGAGCTTCTTCGACTTTATACCAACATGAGTAAATTTTTCATCTTGAGGGATGATCCGGTGATATATCATGTGGAAGTTGAATATCTACAAAGCTTGAAGCACTATTTTTTTTTTTTTTTTTTTTTTTTTAGTTGTAAACATTAAAGGCAATGGAGGTTATTATGTTGTGTTGTTTGATTTATTTTAAATATGGGAGGGTAGTAAATTATTATTATTATTACATGTTCAAGACATGGAGAGTTTCAAAATGGTATAATTTATTTTGGGTACCAACGATTTTAGTAGGAGAATCTTAAGCTATCACTAAAATAGATCATCAATGGTTATATATTTTAGTTGAGAGGGCCATTGAATAGGTTGACTTAACCTTCTTCTTCATTCAAACCCCTTTCATTAAGTAGTATAGATAATAACGGGTTGGTTGAATATGAGAATCATTACCAAGTTTTTGATTACCAACACATCAACAAGTGGTTTTAATAAGGTCCTTAGGAAAAAGTTTGATTCACCCGTGTTGCAATCGTGATATTGTCAGAGATCATGGTGTAGGTATGTTTTAGATTTACTTTAATTCTTACGGATGTTGTAGTCAAATGGTTTAAAAACCGAGAATATAATGCATGTTAAGAATAGCCTTGTTCAGTTACGTCCTATTGTAAAATGTGGCATTGGAGACCTTAGGTGAAATTGCTAAGCAATACAGAGAATTCGAATGCATGTCCAAAAGATATCAAGATCTTGGGCAAACTTGCAAAAGAGATTAGAAACTTAGTTGCGATAATGTGGGAGTGGCCAAGTGAAGATTACATCACTAACAAGAAAAGATTATCGTGTGATTCGTGGTTGTAATGTGAAATTTCCCAAGGAAGTTAAAATATAATTATGTCCAAATAATTTGAGGGATGATGAACCAATTATTTTGATTCCATTGAGTAATGATTTAATAAAGTTTTCGCACGGTTATTCATTAGTGAGTTATTATCCGCGTCCATTATCCTCACGATACGGTTTCCATGTCTTAGAATGATGTTTACTTAGTACATGAGTTATACTTTTATATTTGTCACCCTTCGCTCTCGTTACGTTTTTAGAAATTCGAGTAGAATGTCTTGGCGGCATATTTGATACGATTTTGAGTACGTACGAGTTTAGAATAGATGAGCAGTTTGGATAGTGTTAGATGTATGCGCCAAACCAACGACCAAAGATCAAGAGTTCGGAACAAATAGAGTTGAGATTTTGACGTCGTCACGCGACTTTGAAGGCGACACATTGGATACTCGAATATGGTCATATAAACACATATCTGTCGTGATACCTTTGCAATTACGTCGGCCGCCATAATTGTTAGGGTATCCTTTCATTTATGTACTTATTACCAAATCCTATATCACAATGTTCAACCTTGTTCCTACGTATTCAAATCTAAAAGTGGCACGAATTTATAAGGAAATGATACTATGATAAATATAGTATCGATAGATGACATTAATGATCCTGCGCCGTTAAGCCTACATAACCCTCTCGGGTACGCAGGCATGCGCGAAACCACCAACGGAGCATGTCTTGCTCGAGAATCGAAGTGCGAATGAGTACACGTTGTTTAATGCACACATAGTTCCTAACATAGCATCTATATGAAGGTTCCTAGGTTATAGTCTAGGTCAATCCGCCTAATTCTCTATAACCAATGTCTCTGATACCAATCTGTCACACCCCGTCTAAAGCGGAAACAACGGAATGCAACCATGATAGGATCACAACACATCAATAATAAGAGATTACTAAATGAAATCAAACCAATGTGTTGTGATGTTATTAACACGAATGTCGGTTCATGTCATAGCATTCACACCAACAAAGAAACAGTGTATCACAAACAATAAATGTATCATAAGTCTTGCAGCAATACTTAATGCAACCTAACAGGTCCACTAAGTTTTCTTGTCATCAGCTTTAGTTCCACTAGTGCTACCTGAAAAGATATGCTCAAAAACGTCAACACATGTATTGGTGAGTTTCGTAGGTTTGAAACAAGACACCAGAAAATAAATATTTTGCAGTGATAATAATAAGTTAGGACAATGCAATAGAAATGTACACAAATGTGAAATAATGCAGCCAGTATATCTCAATGTACGGCAATTACCTCACAAGGAAGTAAAGCACGAATGTAAGCAACAATCCCAATGTACGGCAAATACCCCACAAGAAGGTAAAGCACGAATGTAAACAACCAATCTCAATGTACGGCAAATACCCCACAAGGAAGTACAGCACGGATGTAAGCAACAAATCTCAATGTACGGCAAATACCCCACAAGGAAGTACAGCACGGATGTAAGCAACAAGTCTCAATGCATATAAGTCACATAGTGTCACACATTTCAAGCATATGTCCAAAAATAGAAATGAATACGTTCACAGCATAAAACAGTTGGTAAAACATGTGAGCATACTTTTCCCCCAATGTAAAAATATGTAAAGAAAATGGGGCCACGAAAACTCACCTGAATAGCAGCTCAAAGTAAGATAAGTACCACACACAAGCCGCAGTAAAACATGAGCATCCTATAATGTTTAAGTGAAATGTTCATGAGTTATATGTCTTAAGAATTATGTACACGAGTCGAATCGAAGAGTTTCTATGTGTTCGTATTCATCTTAAGCTTATACCCCTATAATATCTTTCCCACCAATTTCAAAATGAACTAAATCTTATAGTTACTCAAACTTATGTCTACTCATTGGTAATGATAACAATTCAAATCCCATTCTTTTGTAAACATTCGTCAAAACATTATTAAGAATCTTTATCTACCCTAAACTTAGAAAACATTAAATTTAGAAAACATTTAATAACTCATACATTATAGACATCTAATAAAAATATTGGTTCACAAGTATCAAGAAAACAATATCGTAATTGAATTACGTAGACTTTAAAACAAAATAACCTAAATAATATACCAATTAAATTAAATAAATAATTTCAATTTTAGATTATAGTAATATATATATATTTTTACAGAAAATTGTAATCTTAAAACCTACTTTAAAATTTGCAAATTGATTAGAAATAATTTGTTCAATCCAATATAGGTTTACCAAAGTTTTCTGAAAATTCGTCACTCAATACAGCAGTTTACGAAATAATTTTTATAAAATAATCTAAAACGTTTTAGAGGCCGAAACCTCGCGTGTCCAAGTAAAATTTCGAGATCTACAACTTTACAGTTTTGGCCGAAGCCTGAAAACAAACTCAACTAGGTCAAAACATCCGTTTATTACTACTACGAAAATCTGGACCAAATATGCGATTTACGGTATATAACTTTCAAGTTCAAAAATGTATTATCCTCAATATATATATTCTCTAAACCATATTTATAGATCTATTCAACTCGTATCACACATAAATCGGATATCAATAGATTGAATCAAAAGAATAGATACTATAGTATACAAGAGTTAATATATTGAAATCTTACCAAATGGATGCGATAGCCAAACACTTTGATCGTTAGATTGAGCTAGGAATTAAATCCTTGAGTTTTAGGACTTGGAACATGAATTTTGGTCTGAGAGAGGGTTTGGATTCGACTGATTATTTTTGGTGAAATGTTTTACTCGTTTTCAAGATGTGAACAAACGTATATATATGAAATCTTGACTCGGGAAAGTGAATGAATGTATTCAATAGAATTAAATATATACATCAATTTGGCTAATCTATTCAGAAGAGATGCCAGAGAATAAGAAGCACAAGAATCATACAAAACTTAACTAGATATACAATATCCGTGAAATACTTAAATAGATAAGTTAATAGAAAAATTTATCTCAATTGATTCTCTTTTAACACGGAGAAAAATGTGTTTGGTGGTACCACTAGGACTAATTATTCCAGCTAATTCCAACTAAAAATTCACCAAATAATCTCACTCTCAAATTCACGATTGATACATGCCAAATGATTCTTATTTATATTAGATTATTATTATTATTATTATTATTATAATCGGTTTCCAACATGACCACAATTAATTTCCAACTTATATTACTATTATTATTATTATTTTATTATCATTTATTACCTAATTACGTTTATTATCTATCACTATTATTATATTATTATTCTCATTATATTATTAATCATTTCATTATCATTATTCTAACTTTTAATTTAACCGCGTACGAGTATTGGTTCGAATTATTGAACACTATTCTTAATAATTTTTTTCCCCAATTTCGCGCACATAAATACGATTAGGAAATGACTATAAACAATTGTTCTATGAATAATGTTTTTGGTGACGGATGTCACAAGTGAGTCATAGAATATCCTAACGGATTACTAGTGTGTGGATAGCTTGTATTAAGCTAAGTCGAGTTAATGACTCTATATGGTGATTGGGTCATTAATGATAATGAAAAACAGTGAGTTGAAGTTTATGATTTGGTTAAATCTAAAACTTGAAATAATTACCAGATGTTAGGTATATATGATAAATGACATGAGTAAATAACTCATATGATGTTGTAATGAGTTGTTAGTTGGTCATTGATTGGTAATTGACTAGAATTATAGTGTTGTGGTTCCATTGTTGGTTAAATGGGCCATTGTTGTTGAATGTAGCTATGAAAAATCTAGGTTGGAAGTTAAACATAGTAGTAATATGTTAATGTTGTGGTAAGTTGACTTTGAAAGTCAAATGTGAATAAAGAGCCTAGTGTATGATGTGAAATCATTGGAAGATGATTGAATTAGTTGTGAGTCCAATTTGAGAAAAGTGGTCAAGGTGATTTGTTGATTAATTGATTAAGTTGAAGTTGACAAATAGTCAATAGTGTTGAAAGAGTCAATTATGAATAGAATGATGGTAGTAATTGTGTAAAGGTAATTGAATTCACTGAACTAGTTGATAAATGTTAAATGGGTTATTTATAACTCAAACGAGTTGAAAGAGTCGTTAAAGGTTGTGATACCTTGGGTAATTGTGTTAAGTTAATTAACATATAAACAGTGTGAAGAAAATATGTAACTTATTAACAAATAAATTGTGATATGAATTCTCAGGAGTTAATGAGTTAGTCGTGAAACGATTCGTATAGAATTGCTAAGTGACTTGAATTAAGTTGAGACACGATTTTGGATTAATCGTGAAGTGTTTGCTGCCTGTTGAAATATTGACTAGTGGTGCGAGTTGTAGATTGCTTATAAGCAATAAGTTCTCACATTTGAGTTTGTTATTAATTAATGAAGTTGTTGATTAATTAATTGAACTAGTTGTATTAGGTGAATTAAACTGTATGTGGAACATTGTTGAGATGAACAATGTTAATAGTTGATTACATGTGTTTATATGAGCCCAGTTGATTTGCACGTACTTTGTATGTGCATAATAGTTGTTGTCATATGAATGTTTAATCATTATTTGATCTGTAGTGAATTCCATTACCTATTGGTATGGTTATGTGCTTATTGGTTTATGATATAAACCGACAGTTGAAATTTGAAATGGTTTTTATTAACCATTGATATAAATGTAAATTGTGATGTTAAAGGCTTAATGAAGACTATGACAATCTAAATAGCCTAAGGTAGAGAAGTGAATTAAAATAATCACATTGAGGTGAATGTGATGATATAAAATTAATGGTTAAATTTGAAGATTGAAAATGTTGTACCATTAATTGAGAAAGGAGTGTGTATATATATATATATATATATATATATATATATATATATATATATATATATATTAATATTATTAAGGTAATAGTTGAAATTATGGAAATGATGATTATATTTCCATTATTACCGGAATATGTAAAATCCTATAGGTTGTTATATACTTGATGATAGGATAGAAGAATAAAGTTGTGTTGTAAAAGAGTTGCTAGTTGAATTAAGTCAATGTAGAAGTCGGTTGAATGTAGGTAACATGATATGGTGGTACGTATGTTGATTTAGCAAAGTACTTGTTGATTGTGATTTTACCTACTGAGTTTGACCTCTACTTTGATTGTTAAGGTAATATGAATCCGGATTACCTTAAGTAAAGGATTTCATATGATTGAAGTGATAGGTAAATACTAACCTAGTCGCTAGTTATGACTGAAATTAAGATTTCAGTGTTGATAAGTGTGATGTGGTTTTATAACCACTGATGTTAGTTGTTGTTGCTGTTATTTCTTTGTTGTTACAAGAAATAAATAGTTGTATTAAGTCAAAGGAATTAGTACATTGCTAAATTCCGGTTGTAAAGACCTAGTAAGTGACTACAGGTTTCAATTGTTGTTGTTATTATTATTATAGTTGTTACCGATTCTGGCATATTACTAGTTTCTGGTTGTAAATGACTATGTGTTCACTTGTTAAGTGATTGTGTGTTTTAAACATTTATCTGATTGATGATACAGGATTCAGATAAATAGTTGTTTTATGAAAAATGTCGGATAAATGCACAGTATATGTGCGTGGGAAAAGACAGAAGACTATCCAGAGAGACAGGTAAATGTGGAAAGAATTGAAACAAGATAAATATAGTTGTAAGTTGCTCTTGAGGATTAATGTACGATAAGATGTATGTGATTATGTTACACTAGATGAGTTAAGTGTGATCAGATTTCGAGGACGAAATCTCTTTAAGGGGGAGAGATTTGTAACATCCGCAAATCGTGCCTAGTTGTTTTATATTATTTCCTGATTTAAATTATTATTTAATGTGTTTGAAAATAATATTGGTTGAATTATTTGAAAATAATTGGAATAGGAGTTAAATATTCCATTGTGACAGATGAATTATTAATTGTTGTAAATTAATAAAGTTGTCGGTAAAATAAAATGTTTGGACTCGCAAATGGTTTTCGGGTTCCAGACAATGGGTTTAGAAGGGGTATTAAATTATACCCGTATAATTAAAGTCGGTTTGTTGGAACCGACTTTGTTTTCTTAAAATTCTTCATTCCCAAAAAGGAAAGTTAGTTCCTTTCTTTAAATCAAAAACACATAAACCCTAAGAAACTAAAAACTACAAATCAAAAGTTGAAATAAAATAATTTGGAGCTGTGATTGATTCTAGTTTTACCATTATCACCATCATCATCATGTTCTTGATGCATATGTAAGTGTTCTTGAAACTTATGAAATTGATTTGATTGAATCATTAGATTTAGTGAGTATATATGAAATATGATGATTGAAATGATGATATGGGAGGTGGATCATTGTTAGAAGTTGTTAATTGTTGCGTATGATCGATTAGAAAGCTGGGTTATGGATTTGGGGGTGTTTATATTCGGATTCTGGGTTGAAGAAGAAGCACAGGTCGCTGGACTGTAAGTTGAATCCGGCGGATTCAATTGAATCCGGCGGATTGGGATAAAAGGTGGAGAATCCGGCGGATTCAAGGGGGATCCGGCGGATTCAAGAGGGATCCGGCGGATTCCCTTGGTTGTCAAAGGTTGTTTTAGTGTTTATCATTTAAAGCTAATTACTTAAATGGTACTTGTTGTATTGTGCTGTAACATGTCTGAAACATGTTAGACTTCCCAGAAATATAATTTAGTTGTACTCATGGTGTGATTACTTGTGTAGTGTTGTAATTTACATAAGTATTATCCGGTGATGACAAGTTACTAACTTGTGGTATTCTGTTGTATTATCAGATATGTAGAAGGCTCAGTAATATTAGACTTCTGAGCTTGCGGCTGAGGTAACGGTGAGTGGATCTTTAATCCTCAGTCTAATTTAGTTGTAACGAGTTTGGTTACAACGAGTAATGTATTATTACTGTTTTAGTTGCCATGATGATTACTGTAGTTAGTAATAATATTATTGATATGTTGCTTGGTCTGATGTATGACCTGATAACTTGATGAATATGTGATCACTGAAGAAAGTTGACCTCCTGTTGTTTATTGTTATTATTGGCCTTCGGGCATCAGTTGCTAATGAGGTCAACGGGTTGATCTGGTTGGTTGGGCTAATTGTCATTCAAGATTTAACACATCTCCTGTGTTGGTTGATGATAACAATTAGCTATCGGTCTCGTCCGTTATGGCCATACGGATATGGTTGGATAAGTGTTCTTGGGGAATCCCCGGGTATTATGATATCCCAAGAGCCACCGATCCTCATTACTAAGTTGTACTATGGTTGAACAGTTGCATTGTTGATAAGTTGATTAGTTGATAAGTTGACCAGTTAATAGGTTGACCACTTGAAAGTTGACCAGTTGATCAGTTGCCCAGTTGAGTTGTTGAATGATTGTATTGTGTACTTGTGTGCTTCAGGTTAGTTGTTGTACACAAAGTTGTTACGCTAAGTTGAACTGTTGATTAATTATTCATTCACTTAGCTTTATGTTAATCCCCCACATTAACACTTCTTGCAGGTTATTGATATATTTGGGTGGGCAAGAAGTTGGACTAGAAGGAATGTTTGACAGGAAGGCGTTACTCTGATATTGATTTGTATAAATCATTGTTGTCTTTCATTTTTTGAAATAACACCCATGTTGCCAAAGAGGTTTTAAATTAGTTTGATTTTATAAGTATTTTAAATGATGTAACTTATAAATGTTGAAACTTGGACTAACGCTTCTGATATATTGTATTGAAATGTTGGTAAAATGAGGGGTGTTATAGTAATGGACAATCTTTTTGAAACATGTATAAATAGTAATGTGGACCTTTATTTTAGAACAGCGAGTATACATTATTGAGTTGTAGGAGAAACAATAACTTTTATTTGGTTAATAAAAGTTGAATGACATATACTGATTTTCAAGGTCGTTGAAATCACTATTTGGGAATTACTCGATCGTGACATTATTTTAAAACATCTCAAAATGTTGACCGACTTTGACCTTGACCGAGTTAATCCGAGTTTGGTCAAGTTTTTTTTGATTTTTATCATGGTCTGACTCGCTTTGGACCAAGCTCGAGTCACGAGTACTCCCTGAGTATTTGGTCGAGTTGGTTGAGTTTTACAACCCCGGTGATTTGATTGTTCAATCGAAGTCATTTTTTTTTCATTAAACAAATTTACTTTCATTAATTTAAAGAGTACTTATTATTATTAATATTATTTAGGAATAAGGTTTGATAAACGGAAACTCACAATCAACTACCTATTCATAATGTGGCGGACATATTTGACTCACTAAACGGCTATAATTATAGAGATGTTAGGGGTCAAACTTATGTTATCTGTGGCAAAGATGCCGCTATCTATTACCAACTAAGCTATATATTATTTAAAGTTGCGTTACTCTTATATCACAATAATACAAGATAAGATACGATTATTGTCACTAGACATATATTCCAAGCTAGTGTTAACCGCGGCCGGCGACAAGCATTGGTGTCTTTTCAAAATGGAAATTTTTATGCTTAAGAACTTGGGAGCTAATTATAAAAACATGTAATAACTAATAAGTATGTACGTTATACCTAATAATCCAATATTATATAGATTTTCTTCTTTAACTAGATTAAAATTTATAATCATAATTAAGATGCAACTGGCTTTTAATGTATTGGTAGAAATCTACCTTCATAAATAAATGCCCATTACATTACTCCATTACATCACTTTCAAATCACTTTCCCCACCTCAGTGCCACGTCAGATTTTCACAACTGATTCAAAACTGATTTACAACCGATTACCCACTGTCATCAATGACCAATCACTTCATTTTTTCTGGATCCCACATTTACTAATATACCACCATTTATATACACTAAACAAAAACAAAAAAAAAACAAAAAAACATGCGGACCCCACACATATTCAACAGATTTGCAATCGGTTTTCCGATTGAAATGCTAAGTGATTAAGAAGTGATCCAATGGATGACACCAACTTCCTAATCACTTCCTAATCGGTTTGAACCGATTCCCATCCGATGCTCCCATCGGGAGCGGCCTAAGAAACTGTTTATATTTTCTTTTTGAATCACAACATTCAGTTTCGACCTGCACATTTACCATTTTTGCTCCACGGCCTTCTTAGCTTTGATATCATACCAATTAGCCCTCTAACTAACCCACAACTGCATAAACACACCTAAACAACAAAAGTTAGATGTAGGAAGTCGCATAAGTTACATGTTTTAAGATTGATAAGGTATTTCAACAAGCTATACATAAAGGAATAAATATTGCGTAAATTATGAATGTTCAAATTGCGCGGTTAGAAATACCTATAAAAGTTAACGACGTACAAACTTTTAAGAAAATGTTGCCAACTTGTGAAAAACTTCAAATGAAAAGAATTTGCAACTTTGAAGATCGAAGTTGATTGATCTCGCCGATTTTGCAGAATGATCCGGTGTGAACTTGAACACTTAATTTATACTATGACCGTTTTTGTTTCCTTTTCCATTTTAGCATTGAGTTTTCAAATAGTTATTTAGATATACTAAGCGGATATAATTTGTGCTGGTTTCTGTCAACAAGGATAGAATCAACAAGAACAACACCACAATCAAAAGAAATCTGCACTCTATTAACAAAACCGGTCAAAGACCAAAAACAAGACTAAAAATATACCTCACTTTACAATAAAACTCTCAGTGAATCAATCACCAACAGGTGAAGATCACAAACACTCAGAATACTAGATTTGATCAAGATGATCAACAACAATAATCAAGCTAGGGTTTGTATACGGCTTTGAGAGAAAAAAATAAGAGATGAATAATATGAATACCAAAATATGCAAATCGTATATCTGATATATAACCTAAAACATATATTAACATAATACACCCTTGGTCTTCAGCCTTTATTCAATAAGCCTCCAAACTTGTATTTTCATAATAGACCCTGCACATATAAATAATACAAAAGCACCCACAAATATATATTTTACCAAAATAAGACTTGAACAATATTATCATTTTAATACTCCCCCTCAATCTTATTTTGGAATAAATCTATCATCCCCAATTTTTTACAAAACATATTATGTTGAGAAGAACTCAACCCTTTTGTAAAAATATCTGCTGTTTGATCTATAGAAGCTACCTTAACAGTTTCAACAGTACCTGCAGCAACCTTCTCTCTAATAAAGTGAACATCTAATTCAAGATGTTTAGTCCTTTCATGAAAAACTGGATTTGTAGCAAGTTGAATAGCAGATTTATTGTCACAATGTATAGGAACAGGTAAAGTAGCTTTTATATTCAAGTCATCAAGAATTTTCAAGATCCACATTATTTCACAAGTAACCATACTTAAAGCTCTATATTCAGACTCAGCAGTTGATCTTGACACAACACTTTGCTTTTTACTTTTCCAAGAAATAAGTGAGTTACCCAAATATACACAAAAACCAGTTATAGATCTTTTAGAAGCCATACATTTAGCCCAATCAGCATCAACAAATGCACACAAGTCAAGAGAAGATGATCTGGTTATAGAATAACCTTTTCCAGGAGATAATTTCAAGTATCTAAGCACATGAAAAGCAAGTTTCAAATGAGATTCCAAAGGTGCATGCATATACTGACTTAGACATTGAACAGCATATGAAATGTCAGGTCTGGTCATGGTTAAATAAATGAGTTTTCCCACAAGTTGTTGATATTTTGTAATATCTGTTAACCTTTTATCCTTTTCAGACTCAGCACAAGCAATAGTTACATTTTGTTCTATTGGAGTTGATAAAGGTTTACTACCAAGTAATCCAAATTCATGCAATAACTCAAGACAATATTTCCTTTGAGATAAACAAACACCATTTGGTGTTTTTAAAATTTCTATTCCAAGAAAATATTTAAGTTTTCCAAGATCTTTGATTAAAAACTTTGAACTTAGAAAACTTTTAAAACTTTCTACTTCACTAATATTATTTCCAGTCACAATAATATCATCCACATACACAAGAACAGCAAGAAAAACAGTTTCAGATTGTTTAACATACAAAGAATAGTCATTAAGACTCTGTTTAAAACCATGTTCTTTAAGAATAGCAGTTAATTTAGCATTCCACTGCCTAGGAGCTTGTTTAAGTCCATACAAAGACTTTACAAGCTTGCACACTTTATTCTCATTAGATGAATAATAACCTTGTGGTGGTGTCATATAGACATCCTCAACAAGATCACCATACAAAAAAGCATTATTAATATCTAATTGAAACAATGGCCAATCATTATTAACAGCTAATGTTATTAAGCATCTAACAGTTACCATTTTCACAACAGGTGAAAAAGTTTCATCATAATCAAAACCTTCCTTTTGACTAAAACCTTTTGCTACTAGTCTTGCCTTATATCTCTCAATCTCACCATTAGATTTATATTTAATCTTATAGATCTATTTACAACCAATTGGCTTCCTTCCAGGAGGAAGATCACAAAGAACCCATGTTTTGTTTCTATTAAGAGCTTCCATTTCTAAGTTCATAGCCTCAACCCAATGACTATCCTTAACTGCTTCCCAATAGTTAAAAGGTTCTACACTTTTATTAAGACTAGTAACAAAGCAGAAATTTTCAGATTCAAGACAAGAATAGTTAACAACTTTTTCAATGCCATATTTAACTTTTCCTTCTATCACAAAATCATCAAATTTTTTAGGAACAACAGAAGTTCTGCCACTAGTTCTTCTCATTTGAGAAGCCATATGAGTTGGTGATGTATTAATTTGATCATTTGATTCAGAATGATGTCCCTCAGAGTTTAAGGTATGTTCATCCAATGTTGCTACTGGTTCATGTACTTGACCATTTGAACCACTGCCATCATCAAGTAATGTTGCACCACTGCCTTCATTACTTGCTGTTGCAGGCAGTTCATTTGATTGAGTATTTGAACCACTGCCATCATTGTCATTATTTAATTCTCCCCCTTCATCATTAGGACTTTGAATATTTTCATTTACATAATCAAAAAAATTCAAATGATTAATATCCAAAGAATTTGTTTCAGAAATGATTTTTGACTTGAGTTTTAAAGGAAAAACTGTTTCATAAAATTTGACATCTCTAGAATAGAAAACAGTTTTATTTTCAAGATTCAACAATTTATAACCCTTTTTTTCAGTTGAAAAACCAATCAAAATACACTTTTCTGCCCTGCTTTCAAATTTATCAAAACTATTTAACACAGTTGCAAAACACAGACACCCAAAAAACCTAATATGGGAGAGATTTGGTTTAAAACCATATACCAACTCATATGGAGACTTACCAGATAGAACAGAAGAAGGTAACCTATTAATCAAATAAGTAGCAGTTAGCACACAATCAGTCCACATATTAAGACTTATACCACTTTGGAACATTAAAGATCTAGCAACATTAAGTAAATGTCTATGCTTTCTTTCAGCCACTCCATTTTATTGTGGAGTATAAACACAAGTTGTTTGATGTATAATCCCAAAATTTTTACAAAACATTTCAAAGTTAGAATTAACAAATTCAGTCCCATTATCACTTCTAAAATTTTTAACCTTAGCATCAAATTGATTGTTAAGCAACTTTGAAAAATTAACAATGTTTTCATATGTTTCACTCTTAGATTTCAAAAGATATACCCAAACAGCCCTTGTGTAATCATCCACAATAGTCAGAAAAAATCTATATCCTTATTTACTTTGAATCCTATAAGGACCCCACACATCAAGATGAATTACATCACCAATTCTTTTAGTTTTATGATCACTTAGAGGAAAAGGTTCCCTAGTTTGTTTAGCTTTATGACAGATTTCACAAGGTGTAACAATTGGTTTATCATTAATTTGCAAATTATCTTTCAAAACATGTAAAACTTGTTCTGCAGGGTGACCCAACCTACTATGCCATAACTGTTTAGACACATAACAAGTATAAGAACAGTTTGACATGTTCATCCTACCTGACTGATTACTATTGAACATATATAGACCATCAGTTTCATCACCAATCCCCAACACCTTTTTTGAACTCAAATCCTGTATGTAACATTTTTCATCATCAAAACCAACAAATAGTTTACTATCTCTTGATAACTTATGCACATATAATAAGTTCACACAATACTCAGGTACATACAACACACCAAACAACCTGATTGAATGATTTATTTGAAAATTACCAATTTTTCTTACTAAAGCTTTTGTGCCATTTGAATGACCAACTGTTAATCCTAAATTTGTAACATCCACTTCATCAATTAAAAAAGATTCATTACATATCATATGTTGATTTGCACCTGAGTCAATGATCCAGTGTTTATCATACACTTTATGTTTAGTTTGACTGTTGGAACAAAAAAATTTGTCAAAATTTGAATTAAAAACTACATTAGAATTTATATAATCACCTGCCATATTAGCATTCATACTAGACCCAGGTTCAGACTTATCATTGATAAGACTCATCAATTTCATTATCTGCTCACTTGTAAATGGCATGTTAGAAGCATTAGAATCACACACATCAGTCACAGAATTGTTATTATTAGCCACAAACTTAGGTGCATTTTGATTAAATGGTTTCTTTTTATACCCAGGTGGATATCCCACAAGCTCATAACACCTATCCACAGTATGCCCCAACATCCCACATTTTGTGCACTTGAAATTAGGATTAGGTCCTCTTACAACCCTTCTATTAAAATTATTATTATTAGACTGATTATAGGACTTAGCAAGAAAAGCAGTGTTTTGAGGCTTAGTAGTTGAAGAATCACTAGAAGTTATACCCCTATGAGATTCCTCTCTAGAAATTAAAGCAAAAGCTGCCTTAACACTAGGAAGAGGATCTCTAGTAAGTATATTACTTCTAATAGGTTGATAAATATCATCTAATCCCATTAAAAACTGCATAAGTTTAATCAATTGATTATGTTCAACAAATTGATTTGATCCTTTACATGTACAGGTTGGAAGTTTAATAAGAGCATCATACTGTTTCCAAAGAGAATTTAGTTTGTGATAATATTCAGAAACACTGCTTCCTTTCTGAGTCAAAGAATTAATTTTATGATGTAAATTAAATGTAACTGACCCATCTATTTTATCATATGTTTCCTTTAACTCTTGCCAAATAGTTGCAGCATTATTAGAAAAAATTTGACCCAAGTACAACTCATCAGATATAGCAGTCAAGATCCAAGTTAACATGTAACACCCGCCAAATTAGGACTAGTAAATAGTGCCTAATCATACGTTAATACATGTAATTAGTTCTGTGTTAGGCTAATTAATGTATCGAATTATATATATATTGTTGAATATATACGAAAATACGATTTGATTAAATCGTACGCAATTTAAATCGAATGTATTTCGATTCAATTTAATACGGACGTTGGTGACCAATTTTATTAAATAACGCTCTTATGTCAAAAATATTATTATGATAATATTTCGTATTCATTCGTATCGTACAAACAAAACTTACACAAATTAAAATGTAAAACGCGCAAACAAATTAACTTACCTTTTTATAATTCAAATATAAAGTGATTAGTAAAATATTTAAATAAAATATCTCGTAATAATTTGTATTTTAAAATGTACCAATTAATATGTAAAATAATTATTTAACGTTTAAACGACGGAGTAAACGAACACCGCACGGAGCGGGAACGCTGGGCGAAAAATGGGAGGATAACCTCCCATTCCCCACCATTCTTTCTCATTTCTCTTTTTCCCTCTCTCTCCTCTCTTCTCTTTTCTCTCAAGTTTCATCACCAAAAACCTCACAAAATCGCAAAATAAACGTACTAAACGACCTTGAATCTCATCATCACTTTGGAGAAAAACGTTCACCACTTCCCGATCTACAACGCTATCTTTTCGGATTTCTCATCCGACACTTTGTAAGTTTCCGACAATTCTCGAAACTCTTCGATTTCCATTATTTTTGACTTGTGGTTGTTTGTATACACTTAAAATGTCCATATATGGGTTGGGTAAAAGTTTTGGACCAAACGGGAACCGAAAAACTCGTTTTCGACACATTTTCCGGCCAACAGACCGCTACGTCGCAGTTGGCCCAGAATTTATGCGACGTCAGCTTCAACGTCGCAAAACTCCTCGTAACGTCGCATAGTGCGACGTCAGTCACAACGTCGCACGAATCCTCGACGTCGCATATAGCGACGCAGCCTATTACGTCGCATTGACTTGCCAACGTCGCATTAGCGACGCAGCACCCTACGTCGCATTAAATTGCGAAACGTCGCCTTTAGCGACGTCATGCTCAACGTCGCAACCCTACCTGCGACGTCGCACCCAACGTCGCACAAATCAGAACCTCAAAAACATAGATTTTTACTAAGTGTCGAGACTCGAAATTTTATCACTCGATTTACCCAAATTCAGATCACAGATGCGTTTTTCGTCAAAGCAATATAGTAGAAATAAAAATTTTCCAAGCTGACCTGGCAGCTCGACCCCCGCCAGGGGCTGCCGCCCCTTGGACCCCGCTACCAGGGGCGCTGCCCCCGGACCCCCGTACTTAGATTCCGTAACGGCTTCTAAAACACAATCAAAACACATTTTTTCAAGTAAAACGCCACGAAATCAAAATAATAATAGTTGAGATTATTATTACAAATCCGTCACCAACGGGCCGTACATGTTTTCAAACATTCGAATCAATCAACCAAATGGCACTTGGACATTATAGTTGGACGAACAACTACAAGGTAGTCTTATTAGATACCTTCGCATATTATAACCATCGCGTGTCGTGGACACCCTCAGGTTACAAGTCTTTGGACTTCATACTCGGCTAATCAACTCAAGTTTATTAAGTTAAACTCATAAGACTCAGGTGAGTCTCATAGCCCCTCTTTTACTGTTTTACTCAGGGGTGTGATATATTGCTCAACTTTTAACATGTGAACGCAAGTACCAACTTTTCATATACTACATGAGTTTTTCGAAACTAATCAATTTAAAGTCCTCCGTCAGCATAGTTGTTAATACGTTGTAGCGTGAATATTAGTATATGGTACCATATAGGATTGACCCACCTCGTCCGGGTTAGCAAGCACTAACCGGGTAAACGGACGTACTAATATTTGGGAAGACGAATGTGGATTAGGCATTCGTGGAGGCACCTCGCCCGGAATTCTCTATAGGGGACCCGGCCCTCGAGTTAAGCTCAACTATGTGCTCATGGCTGTATACACGATGACAATTATTTAATTGCTGGATGCAATTCATTATTTAATTGCTGGATGCAATTCATTATTTAAATCTTGCGGTTCATACGATATTACTTGATTTCAAACCTGTGAGCTCACCAGCTTTATAGCTGACCTTTTAGCATATATCGCAGGTACCAAGCAGTAGGATGTTTCTGCTTCAGGATTTAGCTCGAGTCAGCATACAGAAGATTGAGATTTTCTTGCATTAGTATATTTTGTACAAGTACTTATGTACTGAAATCTCATTTTATTTAAACTCGAGCTATGTGTAACGTCCCAGATTTCAGGAATTTAATTTCGTACGCGGATATAATTTTATAATGAAGTATTATGACATGAATAATAAGATATAGTGAAAAACGTAAGACGGTTTCTCAGTTCCAGACTGTGTAGTTAAAAATAAGAAAGGATTAATAGAGAAATACGTATACAGTGTCGTGTATATTCCATTTCTTTCCTGTAAGCTCCAGAAAACACACAGTAACAAAAGGAAATACGTAGGAACTTTTCTTCTTCATCTAATCTTCAATTAAACCCCAAATCAAGCAAGTAATCTTCAAGTAATCATCTCCTTTCCATTCCCTAATCATTGTAAGTGTTGATTTCTTTATGTTTAACCTAGTTCTTGGGGTTTAGAGGGGTTTATCATGGGTTATGATTAATTAGTGAAATTTACATGAAATTAGGGTTAGAAATTGTTAGAATTGTTGTTTATGATTGTTCTTGAGCTAGTTTATGAAGAAATTACACCTTGAATATGATTAAATTTCTATAGGTGTTCTTGAGCAAAAATGGGGTTTTGGTTAAATATGTGTGAATTAGTGTTAATTAGTTAAAAGTGTGATCTATGATGCAATTAGATTATGAAAACTATGTTAGAACATGATTTAAGTGGAAGTGTTAATGAATTGATTAGGTTAACCAAAGTGGGGGAGGGTTTAAAAGTGATTAATGGTTTAGAATTATGATTTCCTTGAAGTTGAATATGTTGTTATGTGATATATGTATAGGTGATAAGAAGTTGGAATTATTACTTTTGGTTGTACGTTGTGAATCATCCTTTCAAGACTAAGGTGAGTAGTATAAGGATTAATCAAGTAAGTGGTTGTATGTGTTTCCGGATTACTTCCGAGTAAGAGGATCATACAACCATGTGAAGTTAATCGTGCTTTATTGTTTAAATTGTTACTTGTGAAGTGTTATGTTATGAATTGATTGTACATGTTACCGGATAGCTTTCGAGCTAGAGGTGGGTACAATCAAGTGAAGATTAAGTGTATTACTTGTATATGATTATAGTGACATGAATTGTGGTTGTACATGTTACCGGATAGCTTCCGAGCTAGAGGTGGGTACAATCATAAGTTAGTGATATGAAGCTTATGAAGTTTATGATATAGAGTTGCTAGTTTTACTAGCATAGTGTTTATGTAGCTATGTTATGTATTATTTGGTTAAGTTGCTTATATGCTCACTAAGCAAAAGTGCTTATTGTTTAAGTATTTCAATGTTTTAGGTGGAAGTGGACAAGGAAAGGGGAAGGCGGTTTAAGGGGATAGCGTGGATTGCTTAAAGTTAGTGTATGGCAAGTTTCTCTTTTATGTCGTTTGGATATACTTGTGTAAAATCGCCCTTTTAGACTTGTTTTAAAAGTGGGTCATGGTGAGCCATGACTTATGCATTTTTGAAATAGGTTGACTTGAAAGTCAACACAATTGTAAATGATGTAAATTATGGTCCTAAAGTTTTAATGTTAGTGGTTGAATTTAAATAGTGTTTATGAAAGGGATTCATAGGTGGAAATAGTCAAAATGTATTTTCAATGGATTTGGAGTGTTGACATGTAGTCAAGCACTTCATTGGTCAATTATGGGTTGTGATTGGCTAGTGAATGGGTCAAAATAGCCCTTATGGGCCAACGGGTCAAAAAGTGTCAAATTGGGTCATTAACGACCCAAGTGAGTAAAACGAGTTAGACCAAGGGTATGAAACTTTGGTCGATTGATTTAAGTTTGTTTTGGTATATATGTTAAGTGGTTAAAAGCTCAACATCTCAGCCTTCATGGTTTGAGATTTGGTTAGTGCACTAAAATGGTCATTTTATTGTCAAAATTGGTCATACGTCCGTTTTCTCGATAAACGTGTATTTTGAAAAAGTGTAAAAAGGGAAAGTTTTATTTTGGCATATTGGAGGTGCCTGCAAAATTTGGTGGTCTAACTCGTAACGAGTAAAAAGTTATGCGCGTTTGAAATTCGTATTTGGGTATTAGTTGTGCAGCCCTGATTCCCGGGGAATGGGAGTCATTCCTGGGGAATCCGTATCTAAATGTTAACAGCAAGCCTGATTCCTGGGGAATGGGAGTCATTCCTGGGGAATCACTTGTAATTTCAACATTTTCTTATTCGAGTCCTTATTTGATTGAGGGAATGATATAACGAGTCTATAATGTCATATTTTAGACGTGGGACCTTACTATAAAAAAAAATGTTCATGAATTTGGGGCGTTTCAAGTTGGTATCAGAGCGATAGTTTAAGAGAATTATGTAATCCACATTAGGATTGCGTAGTCTTAAACTATTATGAATGCATGATTATGTTTTTATATGATTTCAAGATTTGTGTTATGACTGATTGTGTTTAAGGGTAATGAATAGAAGTGTGTGGTAAGTCTAATATGATTTCGTCTGGCCAACGAAATTAATATTATACTATTGCACATGGGTGATTCATAGCACTTAATCGTAATGCAGATTAGGGGAGAATTGTTTTGATAAATTGTGCATGAAGTTTAATTGTTGTTTATATTATGTGAAGATTGAAGGTATTAACTGAATTGTTGATTTTGTGTTAGATGAATGCTACTAAGAATACCAGTGAACGTTCTTCCCCGCGTGAGGAGAACCGAAATTTGACTCATGAGGAAGAAGTAATGATCAAGAATATAGTTGGACAATCTCTAGAAGCCTTTACCCCAACGATGATTACTAGAATGGAAAACATGTTGACCGAGAGATTTAGTGAGTTTGAAAGACAACATATAGCTCCCTTAAGAAATGTTGGAACATCCTCAACCCAAGTAGAGACGAATAAAGAGAAAGAGAAGTTTGAGTATAAGAGTTTTGCTACGTGTAATCCACCTGAGTTTAGTGGAGAGTTAAACCCAGTTATTAGTAATCGTTGGATTAGTGAACTCGAGGAGACATTTTTGTTGTGTAAGTGTCCGGATGAGTCAAAAGTGATATTTGCAGCTCATCAACTTAAGAAAGATGCTCATGAGTGGTGGAATTCTCAATTAGAGACGTATGGTTCTGAAATAGCTTCAAGGTTTACTTGGGATAAGTTTAAAGAGATATTTAGAGAGGAATTTTCACCACCTGCAGAATTAGAGAAGTTAAAGGGAGAATTTTTAGCGATTGAGCATGGAAGTAAGTCGGTTGCAGAGTATTCTAAGGTATTCCATGAGAAAGCTAGGTTTTGTCCTGAGTACACCTCTAATCCTAAGTTGTTGACCGACCACTTCTATCGTCATCTCAACCTAGAGATTCGTGAATCCATTGACCCACTTGTTTATAATACCATTGCCAAAATCTTGAATAGAGCATTAATGCGTGAGAAGGATTTGCAAGCTAGAGTTGCTGAATCAGTGAGTAAGAGAAAGGTAGAACACACCACTTCACCATCTTCTGTATCTAAGAAAGTACGTTTTGAGGAAACCATTCCACAACCACAACCATTACAACAAGTTAGTTCTCAAACTCAACCAAGAGAGATACTCCCATGTGAGAAATGTGGTAGGAAGCATACAGGAGAGTGTAGATGTTTTAAGTGTGGTAGACCTGGGCATATGGCATCGAATTGCCCAAGCCCTCTTCGTTTATGTTATTATTGTTTTAAGGAAGATCATATTCAGGCTGATTGTCCGGACAAAGCTAGAGATAGACGTAAGAGGATGGAAGAGAAAGTAGCAATGACAGTTCCAAAGCCAAAAGCTCGTGCTTACCAGATAACTGAGGGAGAGGTGAAGGAGTCATCAGATGTGACGTCAGGTACCTATACTTTAAATTCTATACCTGCATACATTTATTGACTCTGACGCCGTTGAATTTCTAGCATTTATGTTGTTGTGTGTGTTTAAGTATTTATAAGATTGGTTATGATATTAGTTTGTGTTTAGGAGTGTTCGTGAGGACACGAACAGTTTAAGTGGGGGAGAGTTGTAACGTCCCAGATTTCAGGAATTTAATTTCGTACGCGGATATAATTTTATAATGAAGTATTATGACATGAATAATAAGATATAGTGAAAAACGTAAGACGGTTTCTCAGTTCCAGACTGTGTAGTTAAAAATAAGAAAGGATTAATAGAGAAATACGTATACAGTGTCGTGTATATTCCATTTCTTTCCTGTAAGCTCCAGAAAACACACAGTAACAAAAGGAAATACGTAGGAACTTTTCTTCTTCATCTAATCTTCAATTAAACCCCAAATCAAGCAAGTAATCTTCAAGTAATCATCTCCTTTCCATTCCCTAATCATTGTAAGTGTTGATTTCTTTATGTTTAACCTAGTTCTTGGGGTTTAGAGGGGTTTATCATGGGTTATGATTAATTAGTGAAATTTACATGAAATTAGGGTTAGAAATTGTTAGAATTGTTGTTTATGATTGTTCTTGAGCTAGTTTATGAAGAAATTACACCTTGAATATGATTAAATTTCTATAGGTGTTCTTGAGCAAAAATGGGGTTTTGGTTAAATATGTGTGAATTAATGTTAATTAGTTAAAAGTGTGATCTATGATGCAATTAGATTATGAAAACTATGTTAGAACATGATTTAAGTGGAAGTGTTAATGAATTGATTAGGTTAACCAAAGTGGGGGAGGGTTTAAAAGTGATTAATGGTTTAGAATTATGATTTCCTTGAAGTTGAATATGTTGTTATGTGATATATGTATAGGTGATAAGAAGTTGGAATTATTACTTTTGGTTGTACGTTGTGAATCATCCTTTCAAGACTAAGGTGAGTAGTATAAGGATTAATCAAGTAAGTGGTTGTATGTGTTTCCGGATTACTTCCGAGTAAGAGGATCATACAACCATGTGAAGTTAATCGTGCTTTATTGTTTAAATTGTTACTTGTGAAGTGTTATGTTATGAATTGATTGTACATGTTACCGGATAGCTTCCGAGCTAGAGGTGGGTACAATCAAGTGAAGATTAAGTGTATTACTTGTATATGATTATAGTGACATGAATTGTGGTTGTACATGTTACCGGATAGCTTCCGAGCTAGAGGTGGGTACAATCATAAGTTAGTGATATGAAGCTTATGAAGTTTATGATATAGAGTTGCTAGTTTTACTAGCATAGTGTTTATGTAGCTATGTTATGTATTATTTGGTTAAGTTGCTTATATGCTCACTAAGCAAAAGTGCTTATTGTTTAAGTGTTTCAATGTTTTAGGTGGAAGTGGACAAGGAAAGGGGAAGGCGGTTTAAGGGGATAGCGTGGATTGCTTAAAGTTAGTGTATGGCAAGTTTCTCTTTTATATCGTTTGGATATACTTGTGTAAAATCGCCCTTTTAGACTTGTTTTAAAAGTGGGTCATGGTGAGCCATGACTTATGCATTTTTGAAATAGGTTGACTTGAAAGTCAACACAATTGTAAATGATGTAAATTATGGTCCTAAAGTTTTAATGTTAGTGGTTGAATTTAAATAGTGTTTATGAAAGGGATTCATAGGTGGAAATAGTCAAAATGTATTTTCAATGGATTTGGAGTGTTGACATGTAGTCAAGCACTTCATTGGTCAATTATGTGTTGTGATTGGCTAGTGAATGGGTCAAAATAGCCCTTATGGGCCAACGGGTCAAAAAGTGTCAAATTGGGTCATTAACGACCCAAGTGAGTAAAACGAGTTAGACCAAGGGTATGAAACTTTGGTCGATTGATTTAAGTTTGTTTTGGTATATATGTTAAGTGGTTAAAAGCTCAACATCTCAGCCTTCATGGTTTGAGATTTGGTTAGTGCACTAAAATGGTCATTTTATTGTCAAAATTGGTCATACATCCGTTTTCTCGATAAACGCGTATTTTGAAAAAGTGTAAAAAGGGAAAGTTTTATTTTGGCATATTGGAGGTGCCTGCAAAATTTGGTGGTCTAACTCGTAACGAGTAAAAAGTTATGCGCGTTTGAAATTCGTATTTGGGTATTAGTTGTGCAGCCCTGATTCCCGGGGAATGGGAGTCATTCCTGGGGAATCCGTATCTAAATGTTAACAGCAAGCCTGATTCCTGGGGAATGGGAGTCATTCCTGGGGAATCACTTGTAATTTCAACATTTTCTTATTCGAGTCCTTATTTGATTGAGGGAATGATATAACGAGTCTATAATGTCATATTTTAGACGTGGGACCTTACTATAAAAAAAAATGTTCATGAATTTGGGGCGTTTCACTATGTAAAGCTTTAAATGTTGTAAACATTTCAATTATCAATATATTTTGTTAAAACGACGCATATAGAGTCGTTTGCTATATATCTTTGTGCTTTGTTATTGATTAGTAATACCCAAATCAAGCTTCCGCAAATCATTAAATTTGGGGGTGTTACAGATTGGTATCAGAGCCTAAGGTTATAGTGAACTAGGTTGCATTTAGTGGACCTAGACTATGACCATTAGGCGGTATTCCTTATTAGGTATAACTGGTTCAGTGATTACATCATACGAGTTTAATTTAACATAGCCTGATCAACTATGTACAATTAAGCGAAGATGATGTAAGATCTGAAAGTAGTTATGGCTGAACAGGGTACAATAGAAGACTCTGACCTCGAGAGAACCGAGACTTAAACATGTTTATGCTAGACACTCAATAGGCTATATTATATAGGAGCTATATGAATATAGGCCTCAATCTTACTAACGTTTTGTCTCAGAAATGGCAAACATCCCATCAAATTCATCTCGTTCTCAATCCGGGTCGCAGATCCCAAGGGTAGCAAGGAGGAACAACAGGTTGCCTCGAGCTGGCCCGTATCCCACTCACATCGCCTTACCAGCTTTAGCCGCTAGGGTAAACCAACACGAGCAGCGACTTCGCACCATGGATGTCGTGCTGCAGGAAACGAACGAAAACTGGAGGCTTACATCCTTTGAACGCATAGAACAAGTCTCCGACGATCTTGAAACCACAAACAACAACATGGATGTCCTTCGCAACCAAATAATAGAAATAAGGGTGGAAAATGCCCTTCTGCAACAAAGGATGGAAGAATGTGAACAGCGCTCACTTGAAGCAGAAGAGTATGCGCGTGGACTAACACAACGACTAGCACTCGCAGAAGACAACGCCCGTCAAGCTAGCAGGCTTGCAAACACTGTGGACCGTCTTGTCACGATGATGGAACAAATTAATCTACGTCAAGACTAGTGTAGTCTTTAATCTATCCTGTAATCTAGTAACTATCTACGCGCTACTCTAAAATTCGGTCGGATGTAACAATTCCCGACGCCTTTTGTAATAACTCTGTAGGATGTAACCTTTGAACTCATATTAGCTATCAAATATTCATTGTTGTTCAACTCATATTAATTGTCATTTTTCCATGTTGATGTCATGTATTACTGCTTTTATACATGTACATCTATAACAAATACAACTTTCCTACGAAATCTCATGTATCTTCATTTCTTTTATTGAAGAATCATGCCGCCAAAGACACGACCTTACACCGATGCTCAGATTACGTCACTCATAACCCAGGCTGTGACAGAAGCCTTGGCTCGGAATACACCACCAAACTCCACAAGAAACAGCGATGCCGCTGAAACCACTACTGCTAAACCTTGTTCTTACAAGGACTTTCAAAGCTGCAAACCCTCCAGCTTCAAGGGTTCTGAAGGAGCCATCGGACTTATCAGATGGTTCGAGAAAATGGAAACTGTTTTCCGTGTCAGCAAATACGCGGAGAACGACAAAGTAAACTTCGCCACCTGCTCTCTTGAAGATGATGCCCACTCTTGGTGGAATTCATATACCCAATCAGTGGCTGCCGACACTGCCTACCAACTCTCTTGGGAGGACTTGAAAGCAAAACTCACTGCCAAATACTGCTCAATCGCCAAACTCCAAAAGTTGGACGAGGAGTTCTGGAACCTAAAGGTTCAGGGTGGTGATATCGATGGTTATACCACCAGATTCCAGCAACTCGCTGCCCTCCGCCCAGCCATGGTAAGCACAGAACCTGATAAAATCAGGAAGTACATCCTCGGCCTTCCTGAGCCTGTTCGGGGGCATGTTGCCTCTTCCAACCAAACCACCATTGACGGTGCAATCCTATTGGCCCAAGATCTGATGTCCATGAGCCAAGATTCTGAACCACCCACTTCATCCTCCCAAAACAACAAACGAAAGTGGTCTGACTACCACAACAACCACTCAAACCAACAAAACAAGAAACCCGACACCATCAAAGCCTACAACACCACCACAGACATCACACGGGGCTACACTGGGAACAAACCCTATTGTTCTAAGTGCAGTCGCCACCATGAAGGTTCCTGTGGTCCCTTTTGCAACAACTGCAAGAGGTACGGCCACCTCACCAAAGATTGCAATTCTCCTGCCAACAACAATTCCAACAACAACACCAGACCACCCAAAGTATGCTTTGAGTGTGGGAAACCTGGGCATTTCAGAGACTCGTGCCCAAAACTGAAGAACAACAACAACAACCGCAACAACAGCAACAACAACAACAACACCCGAAGCAGAGCTTTCGTCATCAAATCTGGGGACGCCCGCCAAGACCCGAATGTGGTCTCGGGTATGTTCCTCCTCAACAACTTAAATGCTTCTGTTCTATTTGATACTGGTGCTGATAGAAGCTTTATCTCTGATGACTTTTGCCCACTACTTGACATCAATCATGTTGCCTTAGATGTTAAGTACACTGTAGAACTAGCAAATGGCAAACTTATAGAAACCGATAGTGTGATACCTAATTGCACTTTAAACCTAGCTGACGAAACCTTCCCAATCGATCTTGTACCCGTTGAAATCGGAAGTTTCGACGTCATCATTGGAATGGACTGGTTGTCCAAACACCGAGCTGAAATCGTTTGTTACGATAAGATCGTCCGCATTCCACTCGCTGCCGGTGGAACCTTGATCATACAGGGGGAGACCGGTGGGACGGGACTCAATATCATCTCTTGCTTAAAAACCCGAAAATTTCTGAGAAAGGGTTACCCTGCAATACTCGCACACATCACAGAGAAAAAGTCGGAGGAGAAGCGACTTGAGGATGTGCCAATTGTTAGAGACTTTCCCGAAGTCTTTTCGGAAGAACTACCTGGTTTACCTCCGCCTAGACAGGTTGAGTTTTCAATTGATCTCGTGCCGGGTGCCGCACCGGTGGCCCGTGCACCGTACCGTTTAGCCTCATCCGAACTTCAGGAGTTGTCCTCTCAGTTACAGGAACTTCTGGATAGAGGATTCATTAGGCCGAGTTCTTCGCCTTGGGGAGCTCCGGTCTTATTTGTTAAAAAGAAGGACGGTTCATTTCGAATGTGCATCGACTACCGAGAGTTGAACAAATTGACCGTCAAGAACCGTTATCCACTTCCTCGCATTGATGATCTATTCGACCAACTTCAGGGTTCAAGCTTCTACTCAAAAATCGACCTACGATCAGGCTATCATCAGTTACGAGTTCGCGACACCGATATTCCAAAAACTGCTTTCAGAACTCGTTACGGGCACTACGAATTCCAAGTGATGCCCTTTGGTCTAACCAACGCACCGGCTGTATTCATGGACCTCATGAATCGGGTGTGCAAACCTTACCTCGATAAGTTTGTCATCGTCTTTATTGATGACATACTCATTTACTCGCGCAACGAGCAAGAACATGCGCAACACCTCAGAACCATCCTTGAACTACTTAGACACGAGGAGCTGTATGCAAAATTCTCTAAGTGTGAGTTCTTGATCCAAATTGTTCAATTCCTTGGTCACGTGATCGACAGTCAAGGAATTCACGTTGACCCATCAAAAATCGAGGCTATCAAAGACTGGCAAGCACCCACCTCTGCAACTGAAGTGCGACAATTCTTGGGTCTTGCTGGGTATTATCGACGATTTATCGAAAATTTCTCTAAAATAGCTCAACCACTCACGGTACTGACTCAGAAGGATAAAAGGTTCGATTGGACCGAGAAACAAGAGTCAGCATTTCAACTTCTGAAACAAAAGCTTTGCAGTGCTCCGATCCTATCCTAACCCGAAGGCACCGATGACTTCGTGGTATACTGCGATGCTTCTCACCAAGGTCTTGGTTGCGTGTTGATGCAACGAGATAAAGTCATTGCTTATGCCTCACGACAGCTGAAAATTCACGAAAAGAACTACACCACTAATGACCTCGAACTTGGAGCTGTCGTTTTTGCTCTCAAAATCTGGAGACATTATCTCTACGGCACTAAGTGCACAATCTTTACCGATCATAAAAGTCTCCAACATATCTTCGATCAGAAGGATCTCAATATGAGGCAACGTCGATGGGTCGAGTTGCTTACCGATTACGATTGCGAGATCAAGTACCATCCAGGGAAGGCTAATGTTGTAGCCGATGCCCTCAGTCGAAAGGAACGACCAAAACCACTTCGAGTCCGAGCCCTCAGTATGACCATTCATAACGATCTTACCATTCGAATTCATACCGCTCAGATCGAAGCCCTGAAACAGGAAAACATCAAAAGTGAGGCCTTGCGGAGCATTGACAAACAATTTGAAAACAAAGCTAACGGGATTAGGTATTTCTCAAACCGAATCTGGTTGCCTAATTTCGGAAACCTACGAGACTTGGTGATGGACGAGGCTCACAAGTCTAAATATTCTATCCATCCGGGATCCGATAAGATGTACCATGGCATCAAGGAATTTTATTGGTGGCCAAACATGAAAGCCGAAATCGCCACTTATGTCAGCAAGTGTCTTACTTGCTCGAAAGTCAAAACCGAACATCAAAAACCTCCTGGTCTACTCCAACAACCTGAAATCCCTGAATGGAAATGGGATCAAATTGCCATGGATTTCATAACCAAACTACCCAAGTCGTCGAGCGGTTGCGATACCATTTGGGTGATCGTCGATCGTCTCAACAAATCTGCTCATTTCCTGGCAATCAAAGAAAACGATAAAATGGAACGCCTTACACAAATCTACATCAAGGAAATCGTTTCTCATCACGGTGTTCCAATCTCGATCATCTCTGACAGGGATGCCCGTTTCACCTCTCACTTTTGGCAATCACTTCAGAAAGCATTGGGTACCCGTCTCGATATGAGTACCGCGTATCATCCTCAAACCGATGGCCAAAGTGAACGAACCATTCAAACACTGGAAGACATGCTACGAGCCTGCGTAGTTGATTTCGGTACAAACTGGGAAAGACATCTACCGTTGTGCGAATTTTCGTACAATAACAGTTATCACGCCAGCATTAAGGCTGCACCTTTTGAGGCACTGTACGGTCGTAAGTGCCGATCACCGATCTGTTGGACTGAAGTGGGAGATAGTCAACTCACTGGTCCTGAACTCATACACGCCACCACTGAGAAAATTGTGGAAATCCAAAACAGACTCAAAGCCGCACGTGATCGTCAGAAAAGTTATGCTGACGTGAGACGCAAACCACTCGAGTTCCAAGTTGGGGATCGAGTACTCTTAAAAGTATCGCCTTGGAAGGGCGTCATCCGTTTTGGTAAACGCGGGAAGTTGAACCCCAGGTACATCGGGCCTTTTGAGATCCTCGAACGGATTGGCCCCGTAGCTTATCGATTGCAGCTGCCATCCGAACTCAGCAGCGTGCACCCCACTTTTCACATTTCAAATCTGAAGAAGTGTCTGTCTGATGAGACACTTATTATTCCACTAGATGAAATTCGTGTTGACGATAAACTCCACTTCGTTGAGGAACCCGCTGAAATTATGGACCGTGAGGTCAAACAACTGAAACAAAGTCGTATTCCCATCGTCAAGGTCAGATGGAATTCGCGGCGTGGTCCGGAATTCACCTGGGAACGGGAAGACCAGATGCGACTTTGAATATTTTCATTTACATAATCAAAAAAATTCAAATGATTAATATCCAAAGAATTTGTTTCAGAAATGATTTTTGACTTGAGTTTTAAAGGAAAAACTGTTTCATAAAATTTGACATCTCTAGAATAGAAAACAGTTTTATTTTCAAGATTCCACAATTTATAACCCTTTTTTTCAGTTGAAAAACCAATCAAAATACACTTTTCTGCCCTGCTTTCAAATTTATCAAAACTATTTAACACAGTTGCAAAACACAGACACCCAAAAGACCTAATATGGGAGAGATTTGGTTTAAAACCATATACCAACTCATATGGAGACTTACCAGATAGAACAGAAGAAGGTAACCTATTAATCAAATAAGTAGCAGTTAGCACACAATCAGTCCACATATTAAGACTTATACCACTTTGGAACATTAAAGATCTAGCAACATTAAGTAAATGTCTATGCTTTCTTTCAGCCACTCCATTTTATTGTGGAGTATAAACACAAGTTGTTTGATGTATAATCCCAAAATTTTTACAAAACATTTCAAAGTTAGAATTAACAAATTCAGTCCCATTATCACTTCTAAAATTTTTAACCTTAGCATCAAATTGATTGTTAAGCAACTTTGAAAAATTAACAATGTTTTCATATGTTTCACTCTTAGATTTCAAAAGATATACCCAAACAGCCCTTGTGTAATCATCCACAATAGTCAGAAAAAATCTATATCCTTATTTACTTTGAATCCTATAAGGACCCCACACATCAAGATGAATTACATCACCAATTCTTTTAGTTTTATGATCACTTAGAGGAAAAGGTTCCCTAGTTTGTTTAGCTTTATGACAGATTTCACAAGGTGTAACAATTGGTTTATCATTAATTTGCAAATTATCTTTCAAAACATGTAAAACTTGTTCTGCAGGGTGACCCAACCTACTATGCCATAACTGTTTAGACACATAACAAGTATAAGAACAGTTTGACATGTTCATCCTACCTGACTGATTACTATTGAACATATATAGACCATCAGTTTCATCACCAATCCCCAACACCTTTTTTGAACTCAAATCCTGTATGTAACATTTTTCATCATCAAAACCAACAAATAGTTTACTATCTCTTGATAACTTATGCACATATAATAAGTTCACACAATACTCAGGTACATACAACACACCAAACAACCTGATTGAATGATTTATTTGAAAATTACCAATTTTTCTTACTAAAGCTTTTGTGCCATTTGAATGACCAACTGTTAATCCTAAATTTGTAACATCCACTTCATCAATTAAAAAAGATTCATTACATATCATATGTTGATTTGCACCTGAGTCAATGATCCAGTGTTTATCATACACTTTATGTTTAGTTTGACTGTTGGAACAAAAAAATTTGTCAAAATTTGAATTAAAAACTACATTAGAATTTATATAATCACCTGCCATATTAGCATTCATACTAGACCCAGGTTCAGACTTATCATTGATAAGACTCATCAATTTCATTATCTGCTCACTTGTAAATGGCATGTTAGAAGCATTAGAATCACACACATCAGTCACAGAATTGTTATTATTAGCCACAAACTTAGGTGCATTTTGATTAAATGGTTTCTTTTTATACCCAGGTGGATATCCCACAAGCTCATAACACCTATCCACAGTATGCCCCAACATCCCACATTTTGTGCACTTGAAATTAGGATTAGGTCCTCTTACAACCCTTCTATTAAAATTATTATTATTATACTGATTATAGGACTTAGCAAGAAAAGCAGTGTTTTGAGGCTTAGTAGTTGAAGAATCACTAGAAGTTATACCCCTATGAGATTCCTCTCTAGAAATTAAAGCAAAAGCTGCCTTAACACTAGGAAGAGGATCTCTAGTAAGTATATTACTTCTAATAGGTTGATAAATATCATCTAATCCCATTAAAAACTGCATAAGTTTAATCAATTGATTATGTTCAACAAATTGATTTGATCCTTTACATGTACAGGTTGGAAGTTTAATAAGAGCATCATACTGTTTCCAAAGAGAATTTAGTTTGTGATAATATTCAGAAACACTGCTTCCTTTCTGAGTCAAAGAATTAATTTTATGATGTAAATTAAATGTAACTGACCCATCTATTTTATCATATGTTTCCTTTAACTCTTGCCAAATAGTTGCAGCATTATTAGAAAAAATTTGACCCAAGTACAACTCATCAGATATAGCAGTCAAGATCCAAGTTAACATGTAACACCCGCCAAATTAGGACTAGTAAATAGTGCCTAATCATACGTTAATACATGTAATTAGTTCTGTGTTAGGCTAATTAATGTATCGAATTATATATATATTATTGAATATATACGAAAATACGATTTGATTAAATCGTACGCAATTTAAATCGAATGTATTTCGATTCAATTTAATACGGACGTTGGTGACCAATTTTATTAAATAACGCTCTTATGTCAAAAATATTATTATGATAATATTTCGTATTCATTCGTATCGTACAAACAAAACTTACACAAATTAAAATGTAAAACGCGCAAACAAATTAACTTACCTTTTTATAATTCAAATATAAAGTGATTAGTAAAATATTTAAATAAAATATCTCGTAATAATTTGTATTTTAAAATGTACCAATTAATATGTAAAATAATTATTTAACGTTTAAACGACGGAGTAAACGAACACCGCACGGAGCGGGAACGCGGGGCGAAAAATGGGAGGATAACCTCCCATTCCCCACCATTCTTTCTCATTTCTCTTTTTCCCTCTCTCTCCTCTCTTCTCTTTTCTCTCAAGTTTCATCACCAAAAACCTCACAAAATCGCAAAATAAACGTACTAAACGACCTTGAATCTCATCATCACTTTGGAGAAAAACGTTCACCACTTCCCGATCTACAACGCTATCTTTTCGGATTTCTCATCCGACACTTTGTAAGTTTCCGACAATTCTCGAAACTCTTCGATTTCCATTATTTTTGACTTGTGGTTGTTTGTATACACTTAAAATGTCCATATATGGGTTGGGTAAAAGTTTTGGACCAAACGGGAACCGAAAAACTCGTTTTCGACACATTTTCCGGCCAACAGACCGCTACGTCGCAGTTGGCCCAGAATTTATGCGACGTCAGCTTCAACGTCGCAAAACTCCTCGTAACGTCGCATAGTGCGACGTCAGTCACAACGTCGCACGAATCCTCGACGTCGCATATAGCGACGCAGCCTATTACGTCGCATTGACTTGCCAACGTCGCATTAGCGACGCAGCACCCTACGTCGCATTAAATTGCGAAACGTCGCCTTTAGCGACGTCATGCTCAACGTCGCAACCCTACCTGCGACGTCGCACCCAACGTCGCACAAATCAGAACCTCAAAAACATAGATTTTTACTAAGTGTCGAGACTCGAAATTTTATCACTCGATTTACCCAAATTCAGATCCCAGATGCGTTTTTCGTCAAAGCAATATAGTAGAAATAAAAATTTTCCAAGCTGACCTGGCAGCTCGACCCCAGCCAGGGGCTGCCGCCCCTTGGACCCCGCTACCAGGGGCGCTGCCCCCGGACCCCCGTACTTAGATTCCGTAACGGCTTCTAAAACACAATCAAAACACATTTTTTCAAGTAAAACGCCACGAAATCAAAATAATAATAGTTGAGATTATTATTACAAATCCGTCACCAACGGGCCGTACATGTTTTCAAACATTCGAATCAATCAACCAAATGGCACTTGGACATTATAGTTGGACGAACAACTACAAGGTAGTCTTATTAGATACCTTCGCATATTATAACCATCGCGTGTCGTGGACACCCTCAGGTTACAAGTCTTTGGACTTCATACTCGGCTAATCAACTCAAGTTTATTAAGTTAAACTCATAAGACTCAGGTGAGTCTCATAGCCCCTCTTTTACTGTTTTACTCAGGGGTGTGATATATTGCTCAACTTTTAACATGTGAACGCAAGTACCAACTTTTCATATACTACATGAGTTTTTCGAAACTAATCAATTTAAAGTCCTCCGTCAGCATAGTTGTTAATACGTTGTAGCGTGAATATTAGTATATGGTACCATATAGGATTGACCCACCTCGTCCGGGTTAGCAAGCACTAACCGGGTAAACGGACGTACTAATATTTGGGAAGACGAATGTGGATTAGGCATTCGTGGAGGCACCTCGCCCGGAATTCTCTATAGGGGACCCGGCCCTCGAGTTAAGCTCAACTATGTGCTCATGGCTGTATACACGATGACAATTATTTAATTGCTGGATGCAATTCATTATTTAATTGCTGGATGCAATTCATTATTTAAATCTTGCGGTTCATACGATATTACTTGATTTCAAACCTGTGAGCTCACCAGCTTTATAGCTGACCTTTTAGCATATATCGCAGGTACCAAGCAGTAGGATGTTTCTGCTTCAGGATTTAGCTCGAGTCAGCATACAGAAGATTGAGATTTTCTTGCATTAGTATATTTTGTACAAGTACTTATGTACTGAAATCTCATTTTATTTAAACTCGAGCTATGTAAAGCTTTAAATGTTGTAAACATTTCAATTATCAATATATTTTGTTAAAACGACGCATATAGAGTCGTTTGCTATATATCTTTGTGCTTTGTTATTGATTAGTAACACCCAAATCAAGCTTCCGCAAATCATTAAATTTGGGGGTGTTACATAACACAACAGAATTACATCTGTCCCATTGACCAGATAAAACTTCATCACTTTCATAATCCTCTTTTAAACATGTTCCTTCAATAAAACCAGTTTTATTCTTAGTAGCAAGAGCAAGAGACATTGCTCTGCTCCAAACATTATAATTTTCAGTGCCTTTTAATTTGATTGAAATCAATGCAGTACCAGTAGTATCACTGGCATGTAAATATAAAGGATCACCAAAGTCAAGTTTATTGATCAAAGTTACAGATGAACCACCAATTTCACTTTTATCACCACTTTTATCACCATCAACGGCCATTATTGAAATATTATTACTAATTTTATCAAAATATCAGATTATATGACACAATCAAACAAACAATAAGAAGCACAGATTAGTGATCAAATAAATCACAACAAATAGATCTCAACAATCAAATAAACAAGTAGCAAATAACATAAACAATTAATCACGTATGAACAATAATAAGAGAGTGAGTTAGAAATTCCTCACAGAGTACTCCGAGCAAGTATAAAATAGAAAATCAGAAGAAACCGCAGCGGAAATAAGAAGGAATACTCTGGATCAGCCAAGAGAATCACAAACCCTAATTTTGTAAATTAGGGTTTTCAGCCACAAATCAACTAGCAATAACAGAAAGCTCAACCAGATGTTGAGAATAAACCAAATTCAGCGTCAATCGAACTAGAATACCAGATCTCCAGTAAAAACCCCAAATCGAATGATACGACCAAACCCTAGATCTTCAGATCTAACAAATCCAACGAGAAAACGTGTCGATCTATCAATATTGCTCTGATACCATGTCAACAAGGATAGAATCAACAAGAACAACACCACAATCAAAAGAAATCTGCACTCTATTAACAAAACCGGTCAAAGACCAAAAACAAGACTAAAAATATACCTCACTTTACAATAAAACTCTCAGTGAATCAATCACGAACAGGTAAAGATCACAAACACTCAGAATACTAGATTTGATCAAGATGATCAACAACAATAATCAAGCTAGGGTTTGTATACGGCTTTGAGAGAAAAAATAAGAGATGAATAATATGAATACCAAAATATGCAAATCGTATATCTGATATATAACCTAAAACATATATTAACATAATACACCCTTGGTCTTCAGCCTTTATTCAATAAGCCTCCAAACTTGTATTTTCATAATAGACCCTGCACATATAAACAATACAAAAGCACCCACAAATATATATTTTACCAAAATAAGACTTGAACAATATTATCATTTTAATAGTTTCACCATTTAGATATGCACCTAACCAATCATAAATAAAATGTTTTATTTTACACCTTTTAATCCTTTTTTTTTTAAATACAAGGTTAGTTACTACTTTTAACCAACAACATATGCTATTGAGTATTGATAGCCCCATTTATTATTATTCGAGGAATCATTTCGGAGAAAGAAGAAGCATGGCATGAAATAGGCGACAGAAGAATTTCTACTAATTATATATAAATTAAAAAGATAAAATTCATATTTTCTTCTGGTAACGATATCATATCATATCATACCCTTTATATCATATCATATCATACTCTTTATATCATCAAAGGCTCTAATCTATAAAGTTTACAAATTACACAAACATGTTGTTGCAGTACAATTAATTAAAAGATTGTTAAAGTAAATAACGTTACGACATCTGAAAAGAAAAAGTAACACGTCGTTGTGTTATAATATATATCGTACATAATAATATTATAATAATAAAAATTATTCATATTCACTCATGGAATTATATATTCTTTATAGTCTATGATATGATAAAATACATCCACTATAGAAAAGTAGATATAAAATTCAATGAACAAGAGTGGGCTTCTACCATGCGCAGCCTAGCTTATATATAGTTTTATCATCTCAATGATTAAGTTTTTATTTAAAATAAACAAGAATATATAGAATATAAAGGAATATTGACATTAAATTGTTACTTAAAGCTCACCAAACTTGAATAAAAAAATACATACAAAAGGTTGCTCCCCATTCATGAAACTTGACAACCATGAGGGGACCTTGCAGTTATGGAATCTATCCAATATTGTATTTGAATTATAACACGTATTAAAATTACAATTATTGTTCATAGAACGAGCCAAAAGGTAACTAAACAATACATGAATCGGTTTAGAAACTTATGGTTATATTCGAATTCGGATGAAAAACTCATGTTATAATATAGAAACCCGTCAAGTCTTATGACTACATTCACATAGAATGTCTAATTAAACTCTAATGGACCTACTACGTCTATACAATTGGGCTGGGCCATCTATACTCTTTAAAAAGTCTATTAAGCTAATTTCGTCTAAATCTTAAGTTTGTGAACCTAATAACTCGACCTCGAAGAAGGAAATCATGTATAATATATATAATGATCATTTACGCTAAGTTTATCCTTTCAACGAACAGGTAAACAGAGATGGAGAAAGTGTTCTTATTCATGAACCGGAGATGACATGTCTTTTCTTACTCAGATGTTAGTGGTATCAAGGTATCCCCGTTACCATTTCCCACCATTTCCCTGGCTATCCTAGGGAGGTTCGGACATGAGATCTCTTGCTATGACATGAAGAGGATTTGATGGTTAATTAAACTTTTTCATTAAATTAATCCACCAACATTTCTTGTGGGTCTATTCTTAATCAGAATAAAAACCATGGAACTCATGTATCTTCCATTTCTTGATTACTTTTTTAGACAACAATGATTGATCATTATCAAAAGATAATGGATCTTTAGTGATAAAGTTTGGTGCTTTCTTACTCAATCATGAGTTATGATAGTTGGCAGAATCTTTGCTTTCAAATCAGTATGCAAACGACACAAGTTTCTATTCTTATCTTTTTTGTTTTCATATCATGGTTTCCTAGGTCTTACATATATAAATACATACACAATTACATCATACCTTTAGTTTGTTTATCCCTGTTTTACTCATTACTACTATTAGCTTTTTTCTAGTTAATTTCTTGATGCAACAAAATGGGAAGACAACCATGTTGTGAGAAAAATGAATTAAGAAGAGGACCATGGACCCTTGAAGAAGATCATAAACTCATGACCTTCATTCTCAACAATGGGATTCAATGTTGGCGACTCGTCCCAAAACTTGCAGGTTCGTTTTTCATATATTTGTGTATATTCAAAAAAGATCATGTGTTGGTTCTTATTACTTAGTTTCTTGTATTTTGTTTGTAGGGTTGATGAGATGTGGAAAGAGTTGTAGACTTAGATGGATTAATTATCTAAGACCTGACCTTAAAAGAGGCGCCTTTACAGAAGCCGAAGAAGATATGATCATTCAACTCCATTCTCGACTCGGCAATAGGTATATTTCCATAAAGTTCCAACATAAATAGTATATGTTTGATAATTTTTCATACAAGTAATGTTGTGTGTATGTGTAAATAAACACATTTATAATTATAATTTCATTTGTAATAGGTGGTCGAAAATAGCAGCTCAATTTCCCGGTCGAACTGATAATGAGATCAAGAATCATTGGAATACTCGAATAAAAAAGAAGATGAAGTTTTTAGGTTTAGACCCTCGTACGCATCATCCAATCAACCAACTTCAAAATCTCGACCCAGCTATCAAGAGGGAGAACGGTGAATCAACTTCTTCACATAATACTTTCAATACTCATAAGATCAAAGATGAGAAAACCGACATTATAAATGAGAAAACTCCGTCGATAGAAGATATAGGATACATGATGATGTCGAATGATCGTCAACTTGAATCTTGTAACACTTCTTTCGAACTCGAGTTCCCACATAATTGGATTGATAGCCCAGGATTTCAATGGGATGCCTTCAATGATCCAGGATTGGGTTTTCATTGATTTGAAGGAAGCTGTAATTTCTCTACTTTTTTAAATTAAGTGCAACGTTTAGCCATATGATTCATGAATTTTAACAGAATAACTTGTGTTGAACTATGTTGTACATTGCAATTTTTATCACATTTATTTGCATTTGCACGTTTTAATTTAAAGTTTTATCAATCCTGTCATAAAAGTTCACCAAAACTTATTGAAATCCTAGTTACCTTTCATAATTGTTGAAATGTTACTATCACTAGAGATGCGCAAAAACCGGTTTTGGTCAAACCCGACCCGACCCGACCCGAAACCGGTTTTGGTCAAACTTGGTCAAAACCGGTTTGGCCCAAAACCGGTTCGGGTTCAACCCGATTTGGGCACCCCAAAACCCCAACCCGACCCAAACCGGTTTGGGTAGGGTCCAAACCGGTTCGGGTTCAAAACCGGTTTCAAACCGGTTTTTTTTATAAAAATCGTATTTTCGCTCGCACGTCTTCGTTTTAAGGAAAAGCAACGTTTGGGCCAAATTTTTTTCATTAACTTTGTAGAACATTAGTAATGGAAACATAATTGATCAATAACATAACCAAAAGGCTTCTAAATCTCCTAAAAATATTATTGAATCCGAAAATTCTATATAATTCATAAACGTTAGGGCGTTAAGCGTTTTAATGAAAAGCAACATTTGGGCCAAATTTTTTTCCTTAACTTTGTAGAACATTAGTAATGGAAACATAATTGATCAATAACATAACCAAAAGGCTTCTAAATCTCCTTAAAAATATTATTGAATCCGAAAATTCTATATAATTCATAAACGTTAGGGCGTTAAGCGTTTTAATGAAAAGCAACGTTTGGGCCAAATTTTTTTCCTTAACTTTGTAGAACATTAGTAATGGAAACATAATTGATCAATAACATAACCAAAAGGCTTCTAAATCTCCTTAAAAATATTATTGAATCCGAAAATTCTATATAATTCATAAACGTTAGGGCGTTAAGCGTTTTAATGAAAAGCAACGTTTGGGCCAAATTTTTTTCCTTAACTTTGTAGAACATTAGTAATGGAAACATAATTGATCAATAACATAACCAAAAGGCTTCTAAATCTCCTTAAAAATATTATTGAATCCGAAAATTCTATATAATTCATAAACGTTAGGGCGTTAAGCGTTTTAATGAAAAGCAACATTTGGGCCAAATTTTTTTCCTTAACTTTGTAGAACATTAGTAATGGAAACATAATTGATCAATAACATAACCAAAAGGCTTCTAAATCTCCTTAAAAATATTATTGAATCCGAAAATTCTATATAATTCATAAACGTTAGGGCGTTAAGCGTTTTAATGAAAAGCAACGTTTGGGCCAAATTTTTTTCCTTAACTTTGTAGAACATTAGTAATGGAAACATAATTGATCAATAACATAACCAAAAGGCTTCTAAATCTCCTTAAAAATATTATTGAATCCGAAAATTCTATATAATTCATAAACGTTAGGGCGTTAAGCGTTTTAATGAAAAGCAACCTTTGGGCCAAATTTTTTTCATTAACTTTGTAGAACATTAGTAATGGAAACATAATTGATCAATAACATAACCAAAAGGCTTATAAATCTCCTTAAAAATATTATTGAATCCGAAAATTCTATATAATTCATAAACGTTAGGGCGTTAAGCGTTTTAATGAAAAGCAACCTTTGAGCCAAATTTTTTTCATTAACTTTGTAGAACATTAGTAATGGAAACATAATTGATCAATAACATAACCAAAAGGCTTCTAAATCTCCTTAAAAATATTATTGAATCCGAAAATTCTATATAATTCAAAGTGAGTTGATACTTTCAAGGAATGTTTTACTAAATGCAAGGAAACATGTGCATAAAAAGTGATACTGTATGCATAAAGAGTTGTACATTTCCGTGTGTTTAGTAAAAACTTCCTTGCATTTATCAAACACGTTTTAGCATTAGGCTTTTTAAGGATAAACAATGTTTGGAGCAAATTTTTTTTATTGAATTGGTAGAACATTAGTAATACAAACGTAATTGAACAATAACTTAAACAAAAGTCTTCTAAGTCTTCATAATACAATTACAACTAAAAATATAAAATATACCAACGAATACATTTCGAGCTTCGGCATGGCCATCACCCGAAAATGTAATCGTGTAGTAATCTTCAACTTGTATTAATCTTCAAAAGTCGAAATCTTCTTCGGAGGTAGCCTCGCGCGAAGCTTGATCAAGAGCAATTTCTTCGTCGGAAAGTGATATTGTTACACCTTCATCCACCTCGATATTGTGTATGTCTTCTTCGTATTCCATTTCACCTTCAAGACTTGATACATTTTGTATGCGTTCCGCGGCGTCCAAGTGATCCTTCAAGCAAATGCACATCTCTAAGGAGGCCGGTGTGAGTCTTGTTCTTCGTATAGATAATACCCTGCCACTAAGAGAAAAAGCGGATTCCGAAGCTACCGTAGAAGCTTGGACGGTTAGTAAATCTCGGGCCATGATGGCTAGAACGGGAAATTGAGATTCCCTCTCTTTCCACCAAGCCAAAATATCAAATTGTTCGAACTCATTGGGTAGAATAGTGGCCAAAAAATCCGTAGTCGTATATCTCCCATATTCGTTAGTGGTATTTTGGTTACCATCACCCCTTGCCCGTTTATTGTTTTCTTGTCTTAAACTATCATAAAAGTTTAGCATTGGATTGCTAGAAGAAGATGAAGAAAACATTGGGTTAGCCGTACTACCGGACACATGTGTGGTTGAACTATATTTTTGAAAATATACGCCAAATAAATCTCCCAAATATTTGTTAAAATCCTTTTTTGCATTATGTGAAAACATTGGGTCGGCCTCATTCAAATCCAAATTGTGACAAATGTTATCGATAAGCATTTCCACCCCGGTAACGTTCAAACAAGGGTTCATTGCGGCGGAACAAGTAATTACCGGTGGCATTTCTTGAAAATATTTTTTTAGTTTTTCTTTCATGGGAGCCACCATTTCTTCAAATAAAGGACCTTCATACAAGTAGTCGTTTAATTTTGTAGTCATTAACCAAATTTGATTAAGCACCAAATGACTAGTTGGATAATAAACACCCGATAATAAAGTGGTCGCGGTTTTGAAAAGTTTGAGCAATTCGACCATCTTTTTAATATACTCCCAATATGCGATTGGAAATGGTATTACAAGACCTTTTGTAACAAGATGATCATGAAAAACTTGTAAAGTATCGCGTTGGCGTAAACCACATACAAACATATGGTAGGTCGAATTCCATCTAACGGGCATGTCCCAATTAGGGGTTAAAAAAATAGAATTCGTTTCCTTGCACAATTTCATATAAGATTTGTATCTAGCTTTACCCTTTTGAAAAACGTCTTGCAACATAGTTTTAAACCTCGTTTTTACTTCGTCTACATCTTCAACCGCTAGTCCGGCTTGCACAACCAAGTTAATGATGTGTGCAACACATCGACTATGATAAAAAATGCCCTTCAATGGTGGTGCGTATTTTAGTATTAATTTTGAAACGGCAAGTGTATTATTACTAGCGTTGTCAAAAGATATTGAAAAAACCTTTTCTTCCAATTTAAACATTTAAATCACACTTCGTAACATGTAAAATAAGTTTTGACCCGTGTGAGGATACTCAAAGTCTTCAAAAGCAATTGTACGTTTCATCATTTGCCAAGTTGCGGGATCAACCCAATGTGCGGTTACACAAAGGTACGAACCGGGCAAACCATGAGGAGCCGACCAAACATCGGTTGTTAATGATACACATGTATTTAAATTTTCAAAACCGATTTTTAATTGTTTTTTAGCATCTTTCCACAATTTAAGGGCATCCCGTTTAAGAGTAGTACGACTTACATTGTTATATCGCGGTTGAAGAGTGGTTTGAATCACCCTAGTAAGCCGAGGGTTGTCGAAGTGGTTGAAAGGCAAAGCTTCTTGAATCACATAACCCGCAAAAGCTTGTCGACACCGTTCCACATCGTATGTAAATATAGAACCATCTACTCCCATTGAAGATTGACCACTTGCTTCCGGATTACCTCTAAGTCCCACACAATGCTTCTCGGTATGATTTTTCAACGTGGTGTTGGAGTCGGGTTTGAAGAACATCTTACAACGTTTACAATGAGCTTTAATCAAACCATCCGACAACAACACTTTGTCGTAAGCACCCCAAATCTCCGGATTTCTTTTGTTGGGCAATTGTTTCACAATCGTTGGTGCATTTGAAGAACCAACACCATGGGAAGCCGAAGAAGATTGAGTTGCCATGAGAATATAGTATACGTTTTTGAGTTTTTTGAGTTTTTGTAGATATGTATGAGTGTTTGGAAGTTGTGAATGAACCTAAACTCAAGCCTTGTATTTATAGTGATTTGGAATGGCAAAAATGTAAAAAAAATATAACAAAAAACGGCTAGAAACCTCAAAAAAACGGATAGTTTTTCAAAAATTCAAAAAAATCCCAAAAAACTGGTTTCAAACCGGTTCCGGTCAAACCGGTTTTGAACCGGTTCCAACGTTCCAAAGGCCAAACCGGTTTCAACCCTACGGGTTGGGTATAACCCGAACCGGTTTTGGTCAAAACCGGTTTTGACCGGTTCGGGTTCGGTTTGGAATCGGGTCGGGTCTTGAAACCCGGTTTGAATTTGCATGCCTAACTATCACCAATTCACCATGACACTTTTGATAGATTACCAAAGCCCAAAGTATGATTCTGGGCCCACGAGCCTCAAAGTGTTTTTGATAATGGGCCAAAAACTGCTGAAAAGAAAGAACCAACTTCTCATTTCTAGAGACATCCAGAATTACCAAAAATAACAGAAAATGAAGAGTATATCCAAAAAAATCACATGGGGTCCCTAGTCCCTACTCCCTAGCCCCCTTCTTTTCCCTTCTAGAGATTTCTAAAAACTACCCTAAACTCATCTATATATACATTTGAACCCCTGTACCTATTCATCAAAGACATCGAAGTTTATTGACTGTGTACCATTAGCATAGAAGCAAAGCATGGCTCAAAGTCAGATGACACTCCCACTGTTCTCACAAAGATTCATAACCCCAAAATCAAACCCTTCTGTGATCCCAAATACCCACAAAAAGAGCCTTAATTTTGCCATCATCAAAGCAGGATCAGGAAATGGGGATCATTTGCAAAGAGCAAGCGTTAATACTCAACAACAAAAACAACCCATCAAAAGAAGACTTACCCAATCCCCACCAATTGGTAACTTTCAATCAAAGATTTAACCTCTTTGTTGTATTCTTTTCTTTTGTACTTATTTTAATATGGGCCTGTATAATTTTTTAAAAATAAGCTCAAAAAACCAATCAAGTCTCGGTCTTTAAGTGTGCATGGATATGGCATCTACTAGCAACTTACTCAAGGTTCAATTTTTGAACTTTTTTATTGGATTTCTGATATGGGTACGGTATGTATAAATCTTCAATATAAGCTCAACAAACCCATCAAAATTCAATCTTTTTGGGTGCATTATTATGCCACCAAATAGTATTTTTTAATTCAAGATTCAAAATTTAAAAATTTCATCTTTTTGTTGATATTGTTGCATGGATATGTATAAGTTTTCCATATAAGATAAAAAAACCAATAAAGCTTCAATCTTTTTGTGAACAGGGTTATGGGACAGATTTCCAACAGCAAGAACAGTACATCAAATGATGGACACAATGGAAAGGCTAATGGAGGAGCCACCAGCATACGGCGGCATCAACGGCGGCGCGTGGGGACCACAAGGAGAGAGTACAAGTAGGGGAAGAACACCATGGGAGATCAAAGAAGGTGAAAGTGAATACAAAATGAGGTTTGATATGCCTGGAATGACTAAAGAAGATGTTAAAGTGTATGTGGAAGAAAAGATGTTGGTCCTAAAAGCAGAGAAAGTTAAGAAAGAAAATAATGGTGAAAGTGATGATGAAGGAGAATGGAGTGCAAAGAGTTATGGAAAGTATAGTTTTAGGATTGCATTGCCTGAAAATATACAGTTTGAGAAGATTAAGGCTGAAGTTAGAGATGGAGTTTTGTATGTAACAATACCCAAAGCCCCTGTTTCTTCCAAGATTTTGGACATCAATGTACAATGAACGGAAATGTAGATAATTGTTTATGATTTGTAATGTTGTTTTCATGAGTATAAAAGAGAGCCAAGAGCTTTTTTCCACAAATATGGAGAATGTTGTTATACCTGCTTATAAGTTACAAGTATATGGTTAGAAATATGTTTTTTTTTTTTTTTTTTTACATGATAAATATGCCACTTACGTTGTTTGGTAGGATGATGACATTTCTACCCAACGATGAGGTTCGATAATAACGGCCAAACAGAAAGCAGAACAATCCAATAACTAAACTGAAATTCTCAAGGTTAACAAAATAAAAATCTCTTATTATCAAAAAGTTTAACAAAACGTAATGAATAAAAAAACTCAAAAAAGTATTTAGAGGGTATAAGTGTTTTGCAAGCATAAGGGAACATAATTTGAAAAAATAAACATAATCTAAAGGTTTAAATAAACTCTGAAAAACAATAAAATGTCGTTTTATATTCCGAGTGTATTTGTTGCGTTGAATTCTCCGTTAAATGTCGTGTTATATCTGCATCACTTATCTTTACATCATCAATCTATTCTCGCATCATCAAATCTTTATATATACTTTCACATTGTTTGGTATGAATATTACACTTTTACCGTTATTTGTGCACAGATTTCTATGTATTAGCTTTGATTATATATATATAAATATAAATAAAAGGATATAATGATAAAATTAATGTATTATTTTTTAAAGTAGATACTTATTTTGGGATAAACTAAAATGAAAAGATAACAATTATTTTGAGACGGATAAATATAAATTATAAATTATGATTGTTATGATAATGTGCAAATAAATTTTCGTCTAGCATCAAAACTTTTCTGAATTATATTGTGAAAATTGTTGCAGGTTTTAATTTTAATTTTTTTTGTAAATTGTAAAAAAATAATAGGGAGGAAATAACCCAATTCAAATTTAAAAATATTAACGGAGATAGAAAAACTTAATTTTATTTATTTACTGAGCAATATCGTGAAGGTATTGAAAATCGATTCTACAATATCTTATTGTTTGGGCTTTGGTCCATGTTAGAGTTTGTGTAAAGCTTGCTGCAGCCCATTAAACTTTATGTTAACATTTCATTTGCATTTTACTCCGTAATTTGTTTATTTTATCAATTCTGTCCTTTCCTTTTTTTTTTTAGAAAAGGAAAATAAAAGAAGAAAAATAAAATAAAATGAGAGACCTACAATAATACTCCTCCGTAGTACTTGAGAAACGGGGTATTGAAGTATTGAACCATTCAATATGTCATCCGCCATAGGATATATAGGATAGGGTAATAATAATTAAATATATTAAATATATATTAAATTAAATAATATGCAAGTAGTAGAGTAATGTTTTCTTATTCAATTTAATCTTCTTATGATTATATTTATTTTTAGTAATATATGACTGTATACATAATAAAATTTATCATTCAACCTAAGACCTCTCCCATCGAGATCAGTCGGTCTTCGTCGGTTTCATGTGACGGAGCCGACGCCGATGGCACGGCTTCGTCACTTCGGCTCGTCAGTTTTTCTCGTCGTATTTCCGACGAAACTCTTTGGCTTTTTTTTTGTTTTTTGTTTTTGTTTTGTGTGTATAATATGAAAGATAAATTGGTAAATGCGGGACCCAAACATTAAAGTGACGGGTTACTGATGGCAGGGGTCCGTCAGTTTCAGTCAGTTTTTGAAAAAGTTGACGTGTCGCTGAGGTGGCTCAGTCGGTTTCAGTCAGTTTTAGTCACTGATGGGAGTGGTCTAACATATCTTACTACTTTTCAGGGTTGGGCGGAAGTCTAGAAATTCAACGGGAGGGGGTGGAAATTTTTTTTTTCTTCTTTCTTTTATAGTTTTGTGGGGGCGAAAATTTTAAAATGTCATTAATACCTTAAAAAAAATTCTTTTTTTACGTAATTTATAAATTCTTGTGGGGGCGGCTGCCTACGCTGCTCCCGCCTTGTCTCCGCCCCTGCTACTTTTGCTAAGGGTCGAGAAAATACAATGTCGCGATCATCAAGTTGTGATACATAAGAATAACTAAAATGTAAATATAAAAAACCATAATAAAATAAAAACTAAATAATAATAACAATAGATTAATAAGGTTGCGGTCAAATAGAAATCAGGGACGGAGCAATGTGAGAACCACAGTTGGCCATGGCCAACCCTCAAATTCTTAAATTTACATTATAGATAATCTAAGGATTTACATTACAGATAATCAATTCCGTAACACATTCATATGTTAGAAATTAAGCCCAATAATGTAAGCAATAGTCAATGGCCCACATCACTTTTGATTTACTTCCCCATATAGTCCAGTAAGATATACTTAATTGCTAGTTTAATGTAAATTTTAAAGCTACGAAACATGCATAAACAATTTATGGTTTTTTAGATTTTTAGTTGAAATCCATTTTTAGATGAGAGTTTTTTTATATGATTAAATTTTCGAGTATACGTGAAGCTTTCTAAATAAACCTTTACGTGTTCCTGAGTAGTTGGAAAGTTGTATTTTATTATATCTAGCTTTTCAGGTTTTTCTAAAAAACTATTCGAAATTGCATTTTTAATGACCTTATTACATTTTTATACACGTATATATATGTACATTTAACTGTTTTGATAATAGAAGATTATTTATGTACTTTATGTTGGAAGTAGTATCTTTCTACATGTAGAATATTGAACCTGGTTTAAAGGTGTGTACTTTAAAATTACCTCATAGTTGAAAATATGTAATTTTTAATTATATCATCTTGTTAAAATTCGCCCCCAAAGACTAAATTCGTAGCTACGTCACTGATAGAAATCACTTCTTCTAGAGGAGAAATCACTTTAAGAAAAACATATTTAGTTGAAACGTACCTTTCAAGTCATAACTAATTAAAAATGTTGCATTCAAATAAGAGCCGTGACCGATTTACAGATTTAGATTGTTGCGATCATGTTAAATTTCATACATTCAGAATCGTTACATAAACTTAATAGCTTAATAATAACATATGAAGGGTTTCCAGTTTTGTAAATTTTACACATTTTACTACTATATACATATAATAACTTCGAAATCTGCTATTCCATGTATTTATCAATTGTATGATTTTTACATGTTTTTGGAAAAATGTAAATTGACATATTAAGTTCAACACAAAAGTGTAAATATTTAAAAAGAAAAAAAAAAATAGTCTACAAATTGGTGACGGATTGCAAGAAACTATTAATGGAAACTTATATATAAACCTTATAAGACGGATTTTACGAGTTTTGACACGTATGCTCATACCTCAGCCATAACGAAACTTGCTAATTAAAATATGTATGGTCCAATCTGGTATCAGGTATTAATGGTGATTAGGTTGAGGATATTATTTTATTTTAGAATAATACTAAGTAATTTTATTGTATGACCTTAGAAGGTACTAGTGCAAATATGTTATGGAGGGCTTTCGAAGGTTTGGGAGATATATGTGATGCTTTTGTAGCCAAAAAAACCTTGGGCAGAAAGTATACGTTTGGGTTTATCAAGTTTAAAGGTGTTGATAGTCCGATAAAGTTTGAGAGGTCATTAAGGGGAGTTAGATGGAATGGAGTGGTATTGGAGGTGAACCTAGCGAGGTTTAATCGTAATCATGAACCAATAACCTATGAGGATGAAGATGCCAGGCGTCAGGAAAGCAAGAAACCACAGAAGAATTTTTTCCTACAAGGTCACAGGAATGTTGATGTGAATTTTACAAACGGAAGACAAGAGATGAATGCAGTTAACCGGTCGTACAAAGAGGCATGCATGAATACAATAGGAAAGCAAGATTCTAAAATCATATCAATTGGGAAAGTCAACAATCTTTATGCAGATTATTGCATTGGGAAATCGGCTATGTGCTCTATCTCTGATCTTGGATCTTTTTCAAAGCTGAAAGGTTTGCTTGTGAAAGGGGGTTTTGGTAATGCTGCTATTTCTTATGCTGGGGGCTTAAATGTGATTATTACATTTAGAGATAATAAAATTGCAGATCGATTTGTCAAAGAAAAGGATAAAATATGTAGTCAATGTATAACAAGTGCGGTAATTTGGAAGGGGCAAGATGTTAGTAATGATCGAGTGGCTAGGGTAAAGATCCATGGTGTGCCATACAGGATTAGAGATAATACTGTATATGAAGATATATGTACTCAAGCTGGTTTTAAAGTTCTTGATTCTAAATTTGGATGGGAATCATTAGATGTATCATTTGGAGAATGCATGGTATTATCCAAATCAGGGAAGAGGATTTCTGAGGAGGTACAACTAAATCATACCTATGGCAAATGTAGCATTTGGATAAATGAAGTGGATTTAAATTGGGTGCCAGCTTGTGATCCGGTGATGATTGATTCATCGGAAAGTTTGCCGGTTAATCGGAAGTTACATGAGGATGAGGAAGGTGAAGAGTTAGGAAACCAAAAGATGCATGGGGACTCACCAAAGGTGCATGGAAATACCATCGGTTCTAGTAATGCTTCAAGTCAAGAGCATGCAGCTGAAAAGGTGGCAAACCATGAAACTAACTCATCGTCTTATTCTTCAACATCTAATGGGCCAACTATTGGGCCTTTTCGATTCACTGAACTGGGCTTAAATAATGAGAATACTAACTCTGATGACTTGTCGATGGATAAGTCTATTGGAAACAATAATGATAGAAGGAAAAGGTGTCGAGAGAAAAGGTTAAAATCACAAAGGTTAAACAGGAGCACAAACTCAATCCCAGATTTAAACGAAAATTTGGAGGATCCTTTCAATCTGGGTAGTTTAATTGAGAGAATTGGTATGCAATTCAACATCAAAAAAAGGAAAAAGGGGGGTGATCACTGGGTTCCGATTCAAGTGGAAGGGCCGTGCATAAAAAAGGTGAGAATGGAAATCCCATCTAACTCAGTTTCTAGGGTTGTGGATTCAAACCGAATTGAGACTGATCAATCAGTAAGTTCTGGAATTGATGAATCGATGGAAGCGAATATGCAACCAGTGGCTGAAGTACATGAGACTGTGCGTTTGGCTGAAGGTCTTGGCATTGATTTAAACGAGTTTCAAGGTCAGATTTTAGATCTTGTTAATGGTGAAAATCAAACAACTCTGAAGCAATGAATTTTATGTCAATTAATATTAAAGGGGCGGCGGATAGTCGAAAGCAGACTTGGGTACAGGACCTTAAAAAGGATAATGGTATTAATTTTATTTGTGTTCAAGAAACTGCTTTAGAAGATGGTTCGAAGATACGCTTTGAAAATTTTTGGGGAAAAGGTAATTTTGATAAGGAATGGGTGGATGCAAGTGGAAGATCGGGAGGATTATTCTCGATTTGGGATTCTAACATCTTTGCTAAACAACAAGTTATCAAGGGTCGTAATTTTCTGTTAATTTATGGGATGATTGTGGGTGAAAACATCCCACTAATTGTGGTGAATGTTTATGGTCCACAAAAAAGTAAAGAGAAGATTGAGCTTTGGGGTGCTCTATCAAGTTTGAAAGAAAGATTTGTTGGAAACTGGATCTTTATAGGAGATTTTAATGAGGTTCGGTTTAAGGAGGATAGATTCAATTCGGTGTTTAATCACAACAGGGCTAAAAAATTCAATGATTTCATATACGAGACAGGGCTAATGGAGTATATGATGAGTGGACGTAAATTCACTTTTAGAGCAGGAAATTCGCAGAAACTAAGTAAAATTGACAGATTACTTGTTTGTGACTCATTCTGGAACAGATGGCCGGAAGCTACTTTTGCTGCTTTAAATATGGGGCTATCGGACCATTGTCCAATTATTCTGTTAACGGACTCGCGGAATTTTGGGCCTAAACCGTTTAAGTTCTTCAATTCGTGGTTATCTCATCCAGAGTTACCTGATATTGTCACAAGTAGCTGTAATAGGGTACTATCGGTTGGAGCTCCATCTAAAATCTTGGCATTAAAACTTAAGAGTATGAAGGGGGCAATCAGAGAATGGATATCTGAGATAAAAAAGAAGGAAAATGGTCAAATCTCGGAGGCAAAAGAGGCGGTGGTTAAATATGAGAAATTAATGGAGGAAAGAGTACTATCGGAGCAGGAACTTTTACATGAGATACAGTGTCGTATGCATCTGGACAAATTGGAGGCAGACAAGGTGTTGGATCTTAAACAACAATCAAGAGTAAAGTGGGCGGTAGAGGGTGATGAGAATAGTGCATTCTTTCACGGATTCATTAAAAGTAGAATCTGTAAATCACGAATTAACGGTCTATTAATTGAAAATGAGTGGTGCAATGTTCCAGGAAGAATTAAACAGGAGGCCCATGATTATTTTGCAAAACACTTTCGGGAACCTTTAAAGAATAGGCCTTCTTTTAATTGTGAAGGCATTAATAGAATTTTGGATGAGGACAGGGACAGATTAGTTGAGCAATTTACAATTGGGGAAGTATTACAAGCGGTTAAAGAGTGTGATGGTGATAGAGCTCCGGGGCCGGATGGTTTTAATTTCAACTTCATCAAACGTTTTTGGCACATTTTAGAGAAGGATTTCATGAATCTCATGCACCAATTTCATGCGGATGGCTTCATTCATAAAGGTATATCTTCTAGTTTCATAACGTTAATTCCTAAAGTTATTGATCCTAGTGGTTTGAATGAATTCCGGCCCATCAGTTTACTTGGTTGTGTTTCAAAAGTAATCTCAAAAGTCTTGGCAAATCGTTTATGTAAAGTCATACCACAAGTAATTTCAGATGTGCAAACAGGCTTTATTGCGGGTAGAAATATTTTAGATGGGCCGTTAATAATTAATGAAATAATGGGGTGGGCTAATAGATCAAAAAAGAAAAAAATTCTCTTCCTTAAAATTGATTTTGAAAAAGCGTTCGATTCGGTTAACTGGATTTTTGTGGATAAAATCATGGGCTTTATGAACTTTTCGGATAAATGGAGATTATGGGTTCATGGGGTCTTGTCTTCGGCTAGAGCTTCGATATTAGTTAATGGCTCACCAACAAAAGAATTTCAATATGAGCGTGGAGTTCGTCAGGGTGATCCACTATCACCTCTTATTTTTATTATTGCGATGGAAGCATTCACTCATTTTATGTCCAAGGGGTGTGAATTGGGCTGTTTTAAAGGACTGAAATTGCCAAACAATGGTCCAACAATTTCACACTTGATGTATGCGGATGATGTTTTGGTAATTGGTGAGTGGACGGAAGATAATGTAAACTTTTTAAAGAGATTTTTGAGAGCATTTAATCTAATTTCTGGACTAAAGATTAATTTCCATAAATCTTCGTTAATTGGTATTGGATGTAATGAGAGGGAAATAATGGAAATGGCTGCGGATCTTGGGTGTATGGTTGGGAAATTACCATTTACTCATCTTGGACTCACAATTGGTGCTAATATGAACAAAGCTAAACATTGGAAGTCGGTGATTGATCTTGTTGAAGCTAGGCTTTCATTATGGAAGGCATCCACTCTTTCAATTGGGGGTAGAGTTACTTTAATCAAATCAGTGTTTGAAAGTCTCCCAGTTTACTTTTTCTCCTTATACAAAGCCCCGGTAAGTGTGATTAGTAAACTTGACTTACTAAGAAGGAGGTTCTTGTGGGGTGGCAATAAAGACAAAAAAGGGATAAATTGGGTATCTTGGGATGTAGTCACAAGACCGAAAAAGTATGGCGGATTGGGTTTAACTGATCTCAGAGACTTCAATATGAGTTTGCTGGTTAAATGGCATTGGAGATTCAGAACCGAGGGTAACAAATTGTGGAGAAGTTGTATTTGTGCGTTGCATGAGTCTCGACGAGCACCAAAACCAATTCCATTCAAGATAAATGCTACTGGATGCTGGAAAGAAATTTGCCAAATTGATAACTATTTCAGCAATAAAGGTACTGATATTCAATCATACTTTCAAGGGAAAATAGGGAATGGAGAAGCACTTCGTTTCTGGCTAGACAATTGGTCAGGGTACGGGCAGCTATGCAAGTTATTTTCGGGGCTGTTCAAATTAGAAGCAGACAAGCAGGTTAAGGTGGTGAATCGCATAACAAATAATGGTGGTTTTAATTGGAATTGGAAGTCTAATAGTTGGTCTCAAGAGGCAATCAATGAGTTGATCTCTCTGCTCAGTTTGGGAATCTCGGTTAAATACAATCAAGCTCAGGATACGTGGCTTTGGAAATCACACTGCTCGATGGCATTCTCGGTTTGCAAGGTTAGAAATGTATTGAGCTCAAGATATAAGGATGAGAGTAGAGTTACTTTCCCATGGAATAAGTTGCTTCCGGCTAAGGTAAACATATTTGGATGGAGATTGTTGATGCAAAGATTACCCACTAAAGACTTGCTGGTGCATAGAGGAATAGTAATCTCCAACTCGGTTTGTGCTTTATGTAATGAGTATATGGAATCATTGGATCATTTAATGACCGGTTGCAATGTATCAAAGGAACTATGGAGTGGGATTGCGGTATGGTGTAAGCTGCCACCAATGATAATCTTTTCATCCTATGACCTGCTGTTTTTTCACAAGTTTGTCAACGGCTCAAGCTCTCGAAAGGAAATCATACAATCGATCATTTTGGTGGCCTGCTGGACTATTTGGAAAGCTCGCAATGACGCAGTATTCAATGGTGGGAAGACTGATGCGTGTAGATTGTTGAAAGAAATCAAGTCAATGGGGTATTTGTGGATCAAAAACAGATGCAAGAACTGGAGTTTAGAAGAAAGTCAGTGGATGGATTTCATCTTCAAGTAGACTAGATTGTATATATATGTAAACTATTGTTAGCCGATGTTGGCTAATAATAACTGCTTTATGTATAGTTTCATATTGGGTTATTATTGATACTACTTTGGGCTAAATCCTATAGGGATACTATCAAAATCGATATAGGGTGAAAACCGGTGGCGCGGCCCCTATTATCGGGGATTTTTTCCTGAACTCCTCAGGTTTTTTTCATCCCTTTTAGTATTCCTCTCGTTCGGGTTTTTAGTCCATTGTGTATCATTTGGTGTCTGTAAATTGGAGGTCTATTTAGCGATTTTGCTATTTGGACATTTATAATATAATTAGCCTTTCAAAAAAAAAAAAAGTAATTTTATTTATTTTATGTTAATATATAACAACCAATGTAGGTGAGAGTGCATAAACAACTTCATAAAAGTGTGCGTTGGTGAACCATCCAAAGAATGATTACTTCAACTACCCAAATATTAATTACTTCAATTAGTTAATTTATACATTAGGTTACAACAGGGATTTCCAATTTATTTTCGTTTATTTTCCAAAAATAAATTAAAAGGAAAGAATATATCATAAATAGATAAAATAATAAACTGTAATGAGAGTTTACTCTCTTTACAATTTGCTTTGATATATATAATAATGCCAAATACAACTGTATATGTTAAGTAACAAAGTTTAACAAATTAGATCATTTAGCAAACCAACTCAAATGACTAGAAAATATATAATTTTTTAAAACAAAAAGATTTATAATTTGCCTCTAAATCTATAATCTATAATAGAAAAATATTAGATAAGTATATTTATGATTTGATTTTTATTAGGGAATCATCATAAATACATACATGTGATATTTTTTTTATATATTTAATAAAACCAAAAACCAACCTGTTTGAGTGTTTGTACAAGGCAAAATAGATAAGAAGAACTTATAATAATAATTATTATTATTTTAGTACTATAATTTCATCATAAAATATGTTTTAGGTATAAACAAAGGAAACCCACCATGTCATACCTTATATTAAATAAAAGTAAACCCTATTTTATTATCAGAAAAATATCTGTAGTCCAGAAAGATTTGCTATGAGAAGTCCTAATTGGAGGGAGCATCCATATTTAAATAACAACATTGCAAACTAATATTGAATTATTTAAAGGGGTTAATAATGGTTTAATCCTCAAAGTTTCACTTTTTTTTCGTTTTAACCACTCAATTTTTTTTAAAATGTTTTAACCACTCAACTTAGAGTCAATAATAATTTAATCCCCGAACTTTCAATATGTTTTCGTTTTAACCACTCAACTTTGTTTTAAACGTTTTAACCACTTAACTTATGAGTTGACCATATTTTAACCACTAAAGTTCATTTGCCCATTGAAAAAAACCCTTTCGTTAACTTATAATGAAAGTTTAGATCGGGATATATAAACTTTAAACTGATTTTTTTATCGACCAAAGTTGTTAAGATAGAGATCTTACCTATGATCGTTTTTGTCTTCACAAGATCGAAATTGTAAGATCAAATCGGGATCGTAAGATCTTACGATTTCGATTTGAGCATAGGATCTTACGATGTCGATCCGATCCGATCTTACTTAACATGAATATAAGTTAAAAAAATATAAATTAGTTAATTTTTGTCCAATAGAAGGTTAATAGGTTTATTATTTAATTAATTACTACACGTAAAACTATTCAATTTTTAAACTAAAATAGTTTATCGCGTGAAAATCTATATCTTTAGTTACAAATATAGTAATCTAAGTCACTATGATAAGTATGAATTGATGCTATGATGTTTAAACTATAAAAGTTTAATTAATTTGTCATGCAATTAATCTTTTATATGCATTATAATACACATTTATGAGATCATAATCGAAATCGTAAGATCTTACGATCCCGATTTGATCTTACGATTTCGATCTTGTGAAGACAAAAACCATCAAATGTAAGATCTCTATCTTGACAACTTTGGTCGATAAAAAAATCAGTTCAAAGTTTATATATCCCGATCTAAACTTTCATTATAAGTTAACGAAAGGGTTTTTTTTTAATGGTCAAATGAACTATAATGGTTAAAATATGGTCAACTCATAAGTTGAGTGGTTAAAACGTTTAAAACAAAGTTGAGTGGTTAAAATGAAAACAAATTGAAAGTTCATGGATTAAACCATTATTAACCCTAAGTTGAGTGGTTAAAACATTTAAAAAAAAGTTGAGTGGTTAAAACGAAAAAAATGTGAAACTTTGAAGATTAAACCATTATTAACCCTTATTTAAAGTATGAAACTATGGGTGGATAATTCATTAGGTGACTTATATCTATATCTAAACTTTACTTTAATTTAATGATAATTATTAATTAATAATAATAATTACTCCGTAATAAATGATTATAAAATTGATTCACAGCCATTTCTTTAGACTTTTTAGATGCTATATTTTTGTTTCGTTGTTCATGAAAGGACAAATCATACATCTTTTGTTTAGCCACATCGATCCCAAAGAGTATACCAGACAAGAACGTTACTATCGCCTAAGGATTCCACCACCAAAAATACTACGGAATTAATTAATTATTTGGCAATGTTTCTATTTTTAATTTACATATTGACCAAAAAACTGTACTAAATTACAATAGGAACTGTGATATCAGCTTTTTATTAAGCATGTTTAGTTATTGTTGGATTATGCTAATGTGATTGACACAATTAAAACATCATTGCAATTTATGTACGTGCTAAAAAGTTAGTAAAATAATGGAGTAGTTAGAATTTATGTTGTCGAAAACATACTCACATATGATAGGGTTAATAGACAATTTCGTTACTGTACTTTCCGAAAAAGTTCAATTTAGTTACCGAACTTTTATTTGGTTCAATTGAATTACTGAACATTTAAATAATTGATCAAATTGTTACTCAAGTTTCTAATCATACACATATTAGTTACTGTAGTTTACGAAAATGTTCAATTTCGTTATCGAACTTTCATTTTTTTGGAATAAAAAACGAGGATTTTACACTTGTAAACCGGTTTTGTAAGTTCAGTAATTCAATTGAACCAAATAAAAGTTCGGTAACTAAATTGAACTTTTTCGAAAAGTACAGTAACGAAATTGTCTATTAACCCCATATGATATGTACTACGTATTAAGTTGTAACTTGAGAAATAAATCGTATTAATAACTAAGGTCCCACTTCCGAGTTGTTTTTCGATAGCAGAGAAGAAAAGCAGAAAGTATAAAATTGTCATTGTATTTTCGAGTTATTTTAATGGAGGAAAGAACATAGAAGTTGAAAAATTATGTCATATTTTCTCTTTAAACTTTATTTCTAAAAACCGGGAAGAATTTAAAGGATGAAAAAATGTGACTTCTCTTCTTTTTTGTCGATCAGTAAACGAAGTAAGAGAGAATAACTTGTTTGATCTTTATTTTTTCAACATGTCCGTTTTTTACACGTACAAAAATTGTAAAAAAAACGTTTAAATTGTGATGGAGGAAGTATCAAATTATATTATTTTCGATTATTTTCTTTAGATCGATAGCAATAACTTGTATAATTAATATGTACACATTAAAAAGAATAAAAAATATAGTGAGTTCAAAGATAGAATGAATGTGTAAAACAAGAAAAACCCTGGAATTTTCTCTGAATTTGAGGCGATTTCCGACCATTTAATTTTTGTAGATTCCGACCAATTAATTCTTCAATTCCGACCAATTAATTACTAAAACCACCTCGTTTTTTCACTGATTTCTTCATGAATACAAACCCTAATCTCGTTGATTCCATTGATAAACCTCCAGATCCACCAGATTTGTTGCAATCTGAGCAGTTTCATTCCCCTGTGTTGCATTTGAATAGTACACCGTCTACACAGGACATGAGTCCAGCTCAAATGAGAGCTCAAGTGAGAGCTGCGAAGCTTGATTCCATTGAAGGAGAGGGTTCTCAGACTGGTTCTATGGCTAATTCTGAATCTATGGAGAAGAGAAAACCTGGAAGACCAAAAAAACGTAAGCAGAGGTTGGCTAAGGGTGTTACAGTGCAAGGTTACAGTAATTCTGCTCATATTATGAAGAAAACATTGCCATCATCCTCTATTCCAAAGTTGCAGTTTACTCATGGTATTTCTAAGGTTAGCAATACTCCTGTGTCTGTGCCTGATGTGTTAAAGGAAGGTATATCTATCTCTATTGATCAAATGAATGAGAATCCCGTTGGTGTAGAGAATTTAGATGCTATGAATGATGCTATTGCTACTCCTATTTCTCCTGTGGATATGGTAACTGATAAATTTGAATTTAAAGCTCTTAATGCATCTGCTAAAGTAGTTGAGTGTAACATGGCTGAGGAAATAATTGATAAGAGTAAGATGGGTAAAAAAGTGATTAAGTCTTATGCTAAAACTTTGCATAGTACTACTGAATCAGTTGCTAGAATGCTTAAGAGGGATGAATTTGTGCATAGTCAAATTGGAGTAAATGGGTTAAATCAAGGGAATGATGGTATAGTTGGGACTGATTCTGATATGGCTTATATGGGTAGTGCAGAGGTGCAAGGTAAGGTGAATGGTAGTGTTGATAATCTTAATGGTAATGCTGCTGGTAAGACACGGGATAATTCAAAGGATGTGGAGAGTAATGGTAAGCCAAACATGATGAGACAAGGGGTATGGGCTAACTCTACTATTTCATTTGCAGAATTAGTGAAAAAAGGTAATGAAGAGGATGAGCTTAAAATGGAATACTCACCTCCTGTAAGAATGGCTAATGGGCAGAAGAGAGTGACATTTACTGTTGATGAGGTTAGAAAGGGTGGAAAGCACTTTGCATTGCAATTATATGGTTATTTCATAGGTACTTCTATGGATTACCAGGTTGTCAATAATAATTTAAGAAGGATGTGGAGGAATTATGATTTAAAGGAAGTTGTGAAAACTGCTGCAGGGTTTTATCTTTGCAAATTTAAAAGTGAGAAGGGTATGAAAGATGTGTTGGAGAATGGACCATGGTTAGTCAATAATGTGCCATTCTTCATTAATCAATGGGAACCAGGTGTGTGGTTGGAGAAGATAGAGCCAGTTAAAGTTCCTATTTGGATTTGTGTCCATAATCCACCTATTGAATTATGGAATGGAAATGGCATTGGTAAGCTTGTAAGTAGTGTTGGTAAGCCATTGTTAATGGATAGAATTACAATGGAAAGATGTGTGAGTAAAACAGGAAAACTAAGCTATGCAAGAGTACTAGTTGAAGTTAATGCTGAAGAGGAGCTACCTAATGTAATTGAGTTTCAATATCCTGAAATGGGTCAATTGCCAGCTAAAGTTGGTAAGCTTGAAGTGACCTACCAATGGAAACCACCTCTTTGTGTGCATTGTAAGGTGTTTGGGCATTGGAGTAAGAGCTGTAAGGATAGACCATTGAGTGAGGAGGAAAGAGCTGGAAAGATCATTAAAGAAGCACTAAATGTTAAACAGGGTGTTGTTGGTGATAAGATGAATAAGGGTGTAGATGATGAAGGTTTTCAGACTGTGGGAAGAAATAATAAGGTTGTAAATAGATTGAATGCACAATGGAAACAGAGTATGAGAAATGGGGTGAATGATAATCAAGGGAGAAGTAGTCAACAGGTGAATTACAATCAGAATGGCAGTCAATTTCAAGCAAAAGGGATTAATCCAAATAGGGGAAGTGTTTTTGATCGGATAAGAAGGACAAATCAGACCAATGTGAATCCAGTTACAATTGGTAAGGTGTAACACCCGCCAAATTAGGACTAGTAATTAGTGCCTAATCATATGTTAATACATGTAATTAGTTCCTGGTTAGGCTAATTAATGTATCGAATTATATATATTGTTGAATATATACGAAAATGCGATTTGGTTAAATCGTACGCAATTTAAATCGGATGTATTTCGATTCTATTTTATATGGACGTTGGTGACAAAATTTTATTAAATAACGGTTTATGTCAAAAATATTATTATTATAATAATTCGTATCGTACAATCAGAAATTTCATAATTTAAAAACGTAAAACGCGCAAACCAAATAAAATAAATTACAACTTATAACACAAATATAAATTGGTTTGTAAAATATTTAAACAATATATCGCGTAATAAATCGTATTTTAAAACTCATAATTAAAAATGTAAAATAATTATTTAACGTTTAAACGACGGAGCAAACGAACACCGCACGGAGAACGGGGACAGGAAAATGGGAGATAACCTCCCACCCACCTTTTCTTTCTTCTCATTTCTTTCAACTCTTTTCTCTTTCTCCTCTCTTTTCTCTCAAAATCCACCAACCAACTCAAAACCCACAACTTCACAAAATCGACAAATACTACCACTAAACGCACTTGGATCATACTACTCTTTTGGAAGAAAACGACCACCGCTTCACGATCTATCATCCTACCTTTTCGGATTTCTCATCCGACAATTTGTAAGTTTCCGACAAATCCCGAAATCTCTCGTTTTTAAATGTTTTCACTTGTTAGTAGTTTGTAACAACTTATAATGTCCCTATAAGGGTTGGGTAAAAGTTTTGGACCGAACGGAAACCGAAAAACTCGTTTTCGACCCATTTTCCGGCCAACAGACCGCTACGTCGCATTTGGCCCGGAATTTATGCGACGTCAGCCTCTACGTCGCAAAACACCTCGTGACGTCGCATAGTGCGACGTCAGTCACAACGTCGCATTAAATTGCGACGTCGCATATAGCGACGTCACCCTTAACGTCGCCAATACCTCACTACGTCGCATGTAGCGACGTAAACCCCTACGTCGCAGCAATCACCTACGTCGCATTAGCGACGTAGCACCCTACGTCGCATTAAATTGCGAAACGTCGCCTTTAGCGACGTCATGCTCTACGTCGCAATCCTACCTGCGACGTCGCACCCTACGTCGCATAAAACAGCAGGTTTTCAAACTTTAATTTCACTAAGTGTCGAACTTTTGAAACCTCAAATCCTTATACGATACGACTTACAAAACACTTTGGGACACTTCGGTAAGTGCAAAACATCGATAACTTGATAATAATACTTAAAGATTATTATTTCAAACTCGTCACCAACGGGCCGTACACTTTTCAAACACTTAAACGTATCAACCAAATAGTGGAGATTTGGACATTATAGTTGGACGAACAACTACAAGGTAGTCTTATTAGATACCTTCGCATATTATAACCATCGCGTGTCGTGGACACCCTCAGGTTACAAGTCTTTGGACTTCGATATTGGCTAATCAACTTACGTTTGTTTAAACGCATTCCAGACTCAGGTGAGTCTCATAGCCCCATCTTTTACTGTTTTATTCAGGGGTGTGATATACTGCTCAAACTTTTAACATGTGAACGCAAGTACCAAACTTTTCATATACTACATGAGTTTTTCGAAACTAATCATTTAAAGTCCTCCGTCAGCATAGTTGTTAATACGTTGTAGCGTGAATATTAGTATATGGTACCATATAGGATTGACCCTCCTCGTTCGGGTTAGCAAGCACTAACCGGGTAAACGAACGTACTAATATTTGGGAAGACGAATGTGGATTAGGCATTCGTGGAGGCACCTCGCCCGGAATTCTCTATAGGGGACCCGGCCCTCGAGTTAAGCTCAACTATGTGCTCATGGCTGTATACACGATGATTATCATTAATTGCTGTATGCAATTCATTATTTTATTGCAGGATGCAATACATTATTTAAATCTTGCGGTTCATACGATATTACTTGATTTCAAACCTGTGAGCTCACCAGCTTTATAGCTGACCTTTTAGCATATATCGCAGGTACCCAGCAGTAGGATGTTTCTGCTTCAGGATTTAACTCGAGTCAGCATACAGACGATTGAGATTTTCTTGCATTAGTATATTTTGTATAAGTACTTATGTACTGAAATCTCGTTTTATTTAACTCGAGCTATGTAAAGCTTTAAACGTTGTAAACATTTCAGTTATCAATATATTTTGTTAAAACGACGCATATAGAGTCGTTTGCTATTTATCTTTGTGCTTTGTTATTGATTAGTAACACCCAAAACAAGCTTCCGCAAACCATCAAATTTGGGGGTGTTACAGATTGGTATCAGAGCCTAAGGTTATAGTGAACTAGGTTGCATTTAGTGAGCCTAGACTATGACCATTAGGCAGTATTCCTTATTAGGTATAACTGGTTCAGAGATTACATCATACGAGTTTAATTTAACATAGCCTGATCAACTATGTACAACTAAGCAAAGATGATGTAAGATCTGAAAGGGGTTATGGCTGAACAGGGTACAATAGAAGACTCTGACCTCGAGAGAACCGAGACTTAAACATGTTTATGCTAGACACTCAATAGGCTATATTATATAGGAATTATATGAATATAGGCCTCAATCTTACTAACGCTTTGTCTCAGAAATGGCAAACATTCCATCAAATTCATCTCGTTCTCAATCCGGGTCGCAGAACCCAAGGGTAGCAAGGAGGAACTCCAGGTTGCCTCGAGCTGGCCCGTATCCCACTCACTCCACCTTGCCGGCCTTAGCCGCCAGAGTGAATCAACACGAACAGCGACTTCGCACCATGGATGTCGTGTTGCAGGAAACAAACGAAAACTGGAGACTTACATCCCTCGAACGCATCGAACAAGTCTCCGACGACCTTGAAACCACAAACAACAACATGGATGTCCTTCGTAACCAAATAATAGAAATAAGGGTGGAAAATGCCCTTCTACAACGAAGGATGGAAGAATGTGAGCAACGCTCACATGAAGCAGAAGAATATGCGCGTGGACTAACACAACGACTAGCACTCGCAGAAGACAACGCCCGACAAGCCAGCAGGCTTGCAAACACTGTGGACCGTCTTGTCACGATGATGGAACAAATTAATCTACGTTAAGACTAGTGTAGTCTTTGTCTTGTAATCTATCCTGTAATCTAGTAACTCTCTACGCGCTACTCTAAAATTCAGTCGGATGTAACAGTTCCCGACATCTTTTGTAATACATCTGTAGGATGTAACCTTTGAACTCGTACTATCTATTAAATGTTCCTTGCTGTTTCATCTCATATCGATTGCCATTATTCCTGTTAATGTTATGTATTACTGCTTTTATACATGTACATCTGAGATAAATACAACTTTCTTGCAAAATCTCATGTATCTTCATTTCTTTTATTGAAGAATCATGCCGCCAAAGTCAAGACCTTACACCGATGCACAGATTACTTCACTCATAACCCAGGCTGTTACTGAAGCCTTGGCTCGCAATACTCCACCCAACTCCACAAGAAACAGCGATACCACTGGAACCTCTACCACCAAACCTTGTTCTTACAAGGACTTCCAAAGCTGCAAACCCTCGAGTTTCAAGGGTTCTGAAGGAGCCATCGGACTGATCAGATGGTTCGAGAAAATGGAAACTGTTTTCCGTGTCAGTAAATGCGCGGAGAACGACAAAGTAAACTTTGCCACCTGCTCTCTTGAAGATGATGCCCACTCTTGGTGGAATTCATATACCCAATCAGTGGGTGCTGACATTGCCTACCAAATCACTTGGGAGGAATTGAAAGCCAAACTCACTGCCAAGTACTGCTCTATCGCCAAACTCCAGAAGCTAGATGAGGAGTTCTGGAACTTAAAGGTTCAGGGTGGTGACATCGATGGTTATACCACCAGATTTCAACAATTAGCTGCCCTCCGCCCAGCTATGGTAAGCACTGAACCTGATAAAATCAGGAAGTACGCCCTTGGCCTCCCTGATTTTGTTCGGGGACACGTCATCTCTTCAAAACCAGCCACCATTGACGGTGCAATCTCATTGGCCCAAGACCTGATGTCTATGAGCCAAGATTCTGAACCACCCACTTCATCCTCCCAAAACAACAAACGCAAGTGGTCTGACTACCACAACAACCACTTCAACCAACAAAACAAGAAACCTGACACCATCAAAGCCTACAACACCACCACTGATATCATCCGGGGTTACACTGGGAGCAAGCCATATTGTCCCAAGTGCAACCATCACCATGAAGGTTCCTGTGGTTCCTTTTGCAACAACTGCAAGAGGTACGGTCACCTTACCAAAGATTGCCGCTCTCCTACCAACAACAACCCCAACAACACCAGGCCACCCAAAGTCTGCTTTGAGTGTGGAAACCCCGGGCATTTCAGGGATACGTGCCCAAAACTGAAGAACCGCAACAACAACAACAACAACAACCGCAGCAACAACAACAACAACAACCGCAGCAACAGCAACAACAACAACACCCGCAGCAGAGCTTTCGTCATCAAATCTGGGGACGCCCGCCAGGACCCGAATGTGGTCTCGGGTATGTTCCTCCTCAACAACTTAACTGCTTCTGTTCTATTTGATACTGGTGCTGATAGAAGCTTTATCTCCGATGATTTTTGCCCATTACTTGACATCACTCCTGTTACCTTAGATGTTAAGTACACTGTAGAGCTAGCCAATGGAAAACTTGTAGAAACCACCAGTGTGATACCTAATTGCACTTTAAACCTAGCTGATGAAACCTTTTCGATCGACCTTATACCCATTGAAATAGGAAGTTTCGACGTCATTATTGGAATGGACTGGTTGTCCAAACATCGAGCTGAAATCGTATGTCACGATAAGATCGTCCGTATCCCACTCGCTGTCGGTGGAACCTTGATCATACAGGGGGAGACCGGTGGGACGGGACTCAATATAATCTCCTGCTTAAAAACCCGAAAATTTCTGAGAAAGGGTTACCCTGCGATACTTGCACACATCACCGAGAAGAAGTCGGAGGAGAAGCGACTTGAGGATGTGCCGATTGTTAGAGACTTTCCTGAAGTCTTTCCGGAAGAACTACCTGGTCTACCTCCGTCTAGACAGGTTGAGTTCTCAATCGATCTCGTGCCAGGTGCCGCACCGGTGGCCCGCGCACCATACCGTTTAGCCCCATCCGAACTTCAGGAGTTGTCCTCTCAGTTACAGGAACTTCTGGATCGAGGATTCATTAGACCGAGTTCTTCACCTTGGGGAGCTCCGGTCTTATTTGTCAAAAAGAAGGACGGGTCATTCAGAATGTGCATCGACTACCGAGAGTTGAACAAATTGACCGTCAAGAACCGTTATCCACTCCCTCGCATTGATGATTTATTCGACCAACTTCAGGGTTCAAGCTTCTACTCAAAGATCGACCTGCGATCAGGTTATCATCAGTTACGAGTTCGCGACACCGATATTCCAAAAACTGCTTTCAGAACTCGTTACGGGCACTACGAATTCCAAGTGATGCCCTTTGGTCTAACCAACGCACCGGCTGTATTCATGGACCTCATGAACCGGGTGTGCAAACCGTACCTCGATAAGTTTGTCATTGTCTTTATCGATGACATACTCATTTACTCGCGCAACGAGCAAGAACATGCGCAACACCTCAGAACCATCCTTGAACTACTTAGACACGAGGAGTTTTATGCTAAATTCTCTAAGTGTGAGTTCTGGATCCAAACCGTTCAATTTCTTGGTCACGTGATCGACAGTCAGGGAATTCACGTGGACCCATCAAAGATCGAGGCTATCAAAGACTGGCAAGCACCCACCTCTGCAACTGAAGTACGACAATTCTTGGGTCTTGCTGGGTATTATCGACGATTTATCGAAAACTTCTCCAAAATAGCTCAATCACTCACGGTACTGACTCAGAAGGACAAAAGGTTCGATTGGACCGAGAAACAAGAGTCAGCGTTCCAACTTCTGAAACAAAAGCTTTGCAGTGCTCCAATTTTATCACTACCCGAAGGCACCGATGACTTCGTGGTATACTGCGATGCTTCTCACCAAGGTCTCGGTTGCGTGTTGATGCAACGAGACAAGGTCATTGCTTATGCCTCACGACAACTAAAAATTCACGAAAAGAACTACACCACTCATGATCTCGAACTTGGAGCTGTCGTTTTTGCTCTCAAAATCTGGAGACATTACCTCTACGGCACTAAGTGCACTATCTTTACCGATCATAAAAGTCTCCAACATATCTTCGATCAGAAGGATCTCAATATGAGGCAACGTCGATGGGTTGAGTTGCTTACCGATTACGATTGCGAGATCAAGTACCATCCAGGGAAGGCTAATGTTGTAGCTGATGCCCTCAGTCGAAAGGAACGACCTAAACCACTTCGAGTCCGAGCCCTCAGTATGACCATTCACAACGATCTTACCATTCAAATTCATACCGCTCAGATCGAAGCCCTGAAATCCGGAAACATCAAAAATGAAGCCTTGCGGGGCATTGACAAACAATTCGAAATCAGACCTAACGGGATTAGGTATTTCTCAAACCGAATCTGGTTGCCCAGTTTTGGGAACCTAAGAGGCTTGGTGATGGACGAAGCTCACAAGTCTAAATATTCTATTCATCCCGGATCCGATAAGATGTACCACGGCATCAAGGAATTCTATTGGTGGCCAAACATGAAAGCCGAAATCGCCACTTATGTCAGCAAGTGTCTTACTTGCTCGAAAGTCAAAACCGAACATCAGAAACCTCCTGGTTTACTTCAACAACCGGAAATCCCTGAATGGAAATGGGATCAAATTGCCATGGACTTCATAACCAAACTACCAAAGTCGTCGAGCGGTTACGATACCATTTGGGTGATCGTCGATCGTCTCACCAAATCTGCTCATTTCCTGGCAATCAAAGAAAACGATAAAATGGAACGCCTTACACAAATCTACATCAAGGAAATCGTTTCTCATCACGGTGTTCCAATCTCGATCATCTCGGATAGAGATGCCCGTTTCACTTCTCACTTTTGGCAATCACTTCAAAAATCTTTGGGTACCCGTCTCGATATGAGTACCGCGTATCATCCTCAAACCGATGGCCAAAGTGAACGAACCATTCAAACACTGGAAGACATGCTACGAGCCTGCGTAGTTGATTTCGGTACAAACTGGGAAAAACATCTACCGTTGTGCGAATTTTCGTACAATAACAGTTATCACGCCAGCATTAAGGCTGCACCATTTGAGGCACTGTACGGTCGTAAGTGCCGATCACCGATTTGTTGGACTGAAGTGGGGGATAGTCAACTCACTGGTCCTGAACTCATTCACGCCACCACTGAGAAAATTGTGGAAATCCAAAACAGACTCAAAGCCGCACGTGATCGTCAGAAAAGTTACGCTGACGTGAGACGCAAACCACTCGAGTTCCAAGTTGGGGACCGAGTACTCTTAAAAGTATCGCCTTGGAAAGGCGTCATCCGTTTTGGCAAACGCGGGAAGTTGAATCCCCGGTACATCGGGCCTTTTGAGATCCTCGAACGGATTGGCCCCGTAGCTTATCGATTGCAGCTGCCATCCGAACTCAGCAGCGTGCACCCTACTTTTCATATTTCAAATCTGAAGAAGTGTCTGTCTGATGAGACACTTATCATTCCATTAGATGAAATTCGTGTTGACGATAAACTTCACTTCGTTGAAGAACCTGCTGAAATTATGGACCGTGAGGTCAAACAACTGAAACAAAGTCGTATTCCCATCGTCAAGGTCAGATGGAATTCGCGGCGTGGTCCGGAATTCACCTGGGAACGGGAAGACCAGATGCGACTCAAACATCCTCAACTCTTCACTGATTCTACATCAAACACGACTTCGAGCTAAATTTCGGGACGAAATTCTTCTAACAGGGGGAGAATGTAACACCCGCCAAATTAGGACTAGTAATTAGTGCCTAATCATATGTTAATACATGTAATTAGTTCCTGGTTAGGCTAATTAATGTATCGAATTATATATATTGTTGAATATATACGAAAATGCGATTTGGTTAAATCGTACGCAATTTAAATCGGATGTATTTCGATTCTATTTTATATGGACGTTGGTGACAAAATTTTATTAAATAACGGTTTATGTCAAAAATATTATTATTATAATAATTCGTATCGTACAATCAGAAATTTCATAATTTAAAAACGTAAAACGCGCAAACCAAATAAAATAAATTACAACTTATAACACAAATATAAATTGGTTTGTAAAATATTTAAACAATATATCGCGTAATAAATCGTATTTTAAAACTCATAATTAAAAATGTAAAATAATTATTTAACGTTTAAACGACGGAGCAAACGAACACCGCACGGAGAACGGGGACAGGAAAATGGGAGATAACCTCCCACCCACCTTTTCTTTCTTCTCATTTCTTTCAACTCTTTTCTCTTTCTCCTCTCTTTTCTCTCAAAATCCACCAACCAACTCAAAACCCACAACTTCACAAAATCGACAAATACTACCACTAAACGCACTTGGATCATACTACTCTTTTGGAAGAAAACGACCACCGCTTCACGATCTATCATCCTACCTTTTCGGATTTCTCATCCGACAATTTGTAAGTTTCCGACAAATCCCGAAATCTCTCGTTTTTAAATGTTTTCACTTGTTAGTAGTTTGTAACAACTTATAATGTCCCTATAAGGGTTGGGTAAAAGTTTTGGACCGAACGGAAACCGAAAAACTCGTTTTCGACCCATTTTCCGGCCAACAGACCGCTACGTCGCATTTGGCCCGGAATTTATGCGACGTCAGCCTCTACGTCGCAAAACACCTCGTGACGTCGCATAGTGCGACGTCAGTCACAACGTCGCATTAAATTGCGACGTCGCATATAGCGACGTCACCCTTAACGTCGCCAATACCTCACTACGTCGCATGTAGCGACGTAAACCCCTACGTCGCAGCAATCACCTACGTCGCATTAGCGACGTAGCACCCTACGTCGCATTAAATTGCGAAACGTCGCCTTTAGCGACGTCATGCTCTACGTCGCAATCCTACCTGCGACGTCGCACCCTACGTCGCATAAAACAGCAGGTTTTCAAACTTTAATTTCACTAAGTGTCGAACTTTTGAAACCTCAAATCCTTATACGATACGACTTACAAAACACTTTGGGACACTTCGGTAAGTGCAAAACATCGATAACTTGATAATAATACTTAAAGATTATTATTTCAAACTCGTCACCAACGGGCCGTACACTTTTCAAACACTTAAACGTATCAACCAAATAGTGGAGATTTGGACATTATAGTTGGACGAACAACTACAAGGTAGTCTTATTAGATACCTTCGCATATTATAACCATCGCGTGTCGTGGACACCCTCAGGTTACAAGTCTTTGGACTTCGATATTGGCTAATCAACTTACGTTTGTTTAAACGCATTCCAGACTCAGGTGAGTCTCATAGCCCCATCTTTTACTGTTTTATTCAGGGGTGTGATATACTGCTCAAACTTTTAACATGTGAACGCAAGTACCAAACTTTTCATATACTACATGAGTTTTTCGAAACTAATCATTTAAAGTCCTCCGTCAGCATAGTTGTTAATACGTTGTAGCGTGAATATTAGTATATGGTACCATATAGGATTGACCCTCCTCGTTCGGGTTAGCAAGCACTAACCGGGTAAACGAACGTACTAATATTTGGGAAGACGAATGTGGATTAGGCATTCGTGGAGGCACCTCGCCCGGAATTCTCTATAGGGGACCCGGCCCTCGAGTTAAGCTCAACTATGTGCTCATGGCTGTATACACGATGATTATCATTAATTGCTGTATGCAATTCATTATTTTATTGCAGGATGCAATACATTATTTAAATCTTGCGGTTCATACGATATTACTTGATTTCAAACCTGTGAGCTCACCAGCTTTATAGCTGACCTTTTAGCATATATCGCAGGTACCCAGCAGTAGGATGTTTCTGCTTCAGGATTTAACTCGAGTCAGCATACAGACGATTGAGATTTTCTTGCATTAGTATATTTTGTATAAGTACTTATGTACTGAAATCTCGTTTTATTTAACTCGAGCTATGTAAAGCTTTAAACGTTGTAAACATTTCAGTTATCAATATATTTTGTTAAAACGACGCATATAGAGTCGTTTGCTATTTATCTTTGTGCTTTGTTATTGATTAGTAACACCCAAAACAAGCTTCCGCAAACCATCAAATTTGGGGGTGTTACATAAGGTAAGTGACAACATACTTAAAACTGCTGAGAAATTACAGAATAATGCTAAGCAGAATGCAGATGGTGGTAGTGGGTCTAGCTCTAGGAAAGTATGGGTGAGAGCTGAAGGTCATAAAAAGTCCAGTAATGATGCAAGTAGTCCTCTTAATGATGGTAAACCTTCTTTGGGTGTATCATCAATTAAAATGTCTAAACAAATGCAGGCAAATAAGGGGGTCATACAGAATGATGATGAGCAAGTGGATGGGATAAGAACAAAGAATATGTTCAGTGCATTGGGTGATGTGAGTAATGATAATGAGATGCATGATTCTGATTCAGATGATGAGTGGGATACAGAATTGGGAATGTACATTTTCCAGCAAAAAGATGTTAATGCATACTTGGAATTAAAAAAGTATCCTGATATTAAAGTGAGGAAGAACTGGACAACAGCTCAAGCTGAGTATTGGGTTGACAAATGTTCAGAATATGGGATGGATCCAAATTTTATGGAGGATGATGATGTGGACTCAGACACAAATGGATCTGCAGCTTTTATGAAGGTTGAGGGTCTTGATGATGTTACCTTGCAGCAGGGAAAGAAAGGTAACAAACCTTCAAATGTTCTTTAAATGGATATTAAAATTTTAGCTTGGAATGTTAGAGGTATTTCTAATATCTCTAATCAAAATCAGGTTAAAAAGTTTATTGATGAGGGTCAATTTAGTGTTTGTGGTTTGATTGAAACACATGTGAGTAAAAAGAATCTAAGTAGAATTGGGAATAAAATGTTTGGGCAATGGGAGTGGGTGTCAAATAGCATGAAATGTGAAGGTGGCACTAGAATAATGCTTGGGTGGGATCCTAGGTCTGTTAATATTATGGTTTTGGAATATCATGCTCAAGCTTTGCATTGTTACTTGGAATCTGTTAATGATAAGAAAGGTTTGTATTGTTCATTTGTTTATGGTCATCACACTAGAATTCCTAGGAGAAAATTATGGCAAAATTTAGTGCATCATTCTAAATTTGTTAAGGATCTACCATGGGTAGTACTCGGAGATTTTAATGAGACACTTGATCCTAGTGAGCACTCTGCTGGATCATCCATGATTACTAGAAGTATGAGTGATTTCATGGATTGTGTTAGTGAAGCTGAGATAAGTGATTTGAGTATGACTGGATTGAGACTAACTTGGAATCAAAAGCGTGGAAAAGTAGAAGGTGTATTGAAGAAGCTTGATAGAGCTATGGGTAATGAAGTGTTTATGTCATCTTATCCTGGTTCTAAAGCTCACTTTCACCCTTTTTTACATTCTGATCATACTCCCATTGTGCTTTCTGTTTGTGGAATTAAAAAGGCTGCTCCTAAGCCTTTTAGATTTGCAAGCTATTTGGTTGGTAAGTCTGGCTTTTTACCATTGGTTAGTGATGTGTGGAAGGAAGATGTAAATGGGTATTCTGTGTTTAAATTTGTGACTAAGTTGAAGAAATTGAAAAAGCCTCTCAGGAAGCTTAATCATGATCAAGGCAATTTGTTTTTGAAAGTTAAGAGACTTAAGGCTGAATTAGAAAGGATTCAAACTGAAGTTGAAAAAAATCCTACTAATAAAGCTTTAAGAACTGAAGAAGCTATTGCTGTTAAGGCTTATAATGAGGCTGTGCTTGATGAAGAGTTATTTCTGAAACAGAAGTCAAAAATTGAGTGGTTAAAGGAGGGTGATCAGAATACTAAATTCTTTCATAGAACAGTTAAGGAGAGGATGAATAAGAACAGAATTGATTCAGTTGAGGATATAAATGGTGTTAGATTTTTTGGTAAGCAAGTTGCTGAGCAGTTTGTGTTGCACTTCAAAAATGTGTTGGGTTGTAATAAACAAGTCCAGCCTGTTTTGAATCCTGAAATGTTATTCACAAGAAAGATTTCTTTTGCTGAGGCCAATCATATGGTAAGGTATGTCACTAATGAAGAGATTAAAGTTGCTTTGTTTGACATAGCAGATGATAAAGCACCTGGTCCAGATGGTTACTCATCCAAGTTTTTTAAAGCTTCATGGAGCATTGTGGGTGATGATGTTTGCAAGGCTGTAAGGGAGTATTTTCAGAATGGAAAGCTTTTGAAAGAAGTGAATGCAACAGTAATTGCTCTTGTGCCTAAGGTAAGTGATCCTCAAAGAGTTACTGAGTTTAGGCCTATTGCTTGTTGTAATGTGTTGCTTAAATGCATTAGTAAAGTGATAGTAAATAGAGTTAAAGGTGTTTTGAATGATATTGTGGATATGAATCAGAGTGCCTTCATTCCTGGAAGGCAGATTAGTGATAATATACTTTTAACTCAAGAGTTATTAAGGAATTATCATAGGAAGAAAGTGAATGGGCCTGCTAAATGTGCTTTTAAAATTGATGTACAAAAAGCATATGATACTGTTGAATGGAGTTTCTTAAGGAATTGTTTGCATAGTTTTGGATTTCATCCCTGCATGGTAATGTGGATTATGAACTGTGTGACATCTACTGCTTTCACAATTAATGTTAATGGAGATCATGTAGGTTATTTTCTTGGGGCTAGAGGCCTTAGGCAAGGGGATCCCATGTCACCTTATTTATTTACCTTGGTTATGGAGGTTCTAACTTTAATGATCAAAAGGCAGATAGATAATGATGATGACTTTGTATATCATTGGAGATGTGGTGCTATTGAGCTCACCCATCTATGTTTTGCTGATGACCTTCTTCTGTTTTGCAATGCTGATGTTAAGTCTGTGAAGGTGTTAAAGAGGGCATTAGATGAGTTTAGTAGTGTTTCTGGATTAGTGGCCAGTCTAGAAAAGAGCACAACTTTTTTTGGAAATGTGAAGAGAAGGGTGCAGAAACAAATTTTGGAGATTATGCCTTTTAGTGTTGGAGATTTACCAGTTAGGTACTTAGGTGTTCCCTTGTTGTCTACCAGATTGAAGCAGAAAGATTGTTGTGTCTTGATTAATAAGGTGAAGAAGAGATTGATCAATTGGAAAACAAAATCATTGTCTTATGCAGGAAGGTTGCAGTTGATCAATTCTGTTTTGACATCTCTTCAAGTATATTGGTCTTCCATGTTTATTTTGCCTGTTAGTGTTTCTGAAGATATTGAAAGAATTATTAGAGGTTTTTTGTGGTCTCATGGAGAATATAAAAGAGGGCAAGCTAAAGTTAAATGGTCTGAAGTTTGTAAGTTAAGAAGACAAGGTGGTTTGGGTATTAAATCACTTCATGTTTGGAATATTGCTCTAATTGCCAAGCATGTTTGAAATCTGGTCAATAATAAAAACTCCATTTGGGTAAAGTGGGTCAACACTGTGAGATTAAAAGGTAGGAGTTTTTGGAGTTATAAGTCTCCTGGTAATGAATGTTGGAGTTGGAGATGTATCTTGGCTTGTAGTAAGGAGATAAGGAGGTTTATTGTGATGCAGCTTGGTAATGGTGAGAATAGTTCTGCATGGTATGATAATTGGCATCCATTGGGTCCCCTTGGAAATGATATTACTAGTGAGGATATTAATGATTCTGAGTTAACACTTCAATCAAAAGTTTCTGATCTTGTGGTAAATGGGGAATGGAATATACCAGATCAGTGGAGGCATAGATTTCCAAGTTATTTTGATATGCCACCACCATTGTTGATTCCAGAGAGAAGAGATAAAATGATGTGGAAGACATGTAAAGACAAACTAGTTCATTTTTCTGTTGGTGCAGTTTGGAATGATTTGGTGACTCAACATGTAGATGTTAAGTGGGCCAAACTAATTTGGTTCTCTCAATGCATTCCTAGACATTCTTTCATTGTTTGGGTTGCTATAAATCATAGACTTAGAACACAGGATAGGTTTATGGGTGGAGCTTGGCAGAATGAGATGATGTGTGTGTTTTGTAAGAATGAGAAAGATAGTCATTCTCATTTATTTTTTGAATGTGAATGGCCAAAGTGGTTATGGGTGAAGTTTAAAGAAATGTCTAAGTTAGAACATGCTCCTGATAGGTGGACTGATATCATTGAATATATGCAAGGCAGGCCAATTACTAAGTCCATTTGGAGTGTTATTCAAAGACTTGTTGTGGGGGCTCTTGTTTACTTTATTTGGCAGGAAAGGAACCTCAGATTATATCAATCAAAAGCTAGATCTAAGGAGCAATTGATGGATATTATTCTGAATGTGGTTAGAGGAAGACTAATGGGTTTGAAGATTAGAAATTCTACTCAATCAAAGGCTGCTGCTGTTATCTGGAATGTGAGCTTGCATGATGGAAAGAAAGTGTATGGTGAAGATACTACATCTAAACCAAGTCAATGATAATGAGTTATATAGTCACTGGGTGGATGGGTTGGGTTGGTGTTACAAGGGGAAGATGGGTTGAAATGTTACCTTTTAGGTTGTTTAAATATCATCTCCTGAAAATGTGTGTGTTTGTGAGGCAAAAAATGATGAGAGTTTATGGTTGTCATTCACTTTTGATCATATGTGTTCTTCCTTGTGATTTAGATAAGGTAACATTGCATAGGTTAGAGGAGTTTAGAATCATTATTGATTTGCTGGAGTATAGCATGTTAGTTAAACCCTGTGGAGTTATAAGGATGTGTGAGTATTTTTGTTCTACATTTTATTTTACCCTTTTCATAATTCCCAAACCTCTTATATTAGGATTATTTAGGATTGCCTTTGAGATAAGTTATGCTCTGCTAAAACTGCTTGAAGTAAGGTGTAGATGTAGTACCTTATGGCTGAAATGCAGACAAGAGTTGATGATGCATTGCATAGACTTTATCTATTGGCCAGACTGTGAGGAGGGTTTTTGGGTGGATGGTGTTATGGGAGATATAAGGGATAGATGGGTAAGTCTTTCTCTGATTACATATTTTTTGAGTTTTTGGTCATATGATATTTTTAAAACTTTTGAGTTTGTATTTTTTCACAAACTTGAATGGTTTTTGTGTGTCAAAATGTATGGTCAGAGATGCATAGGAATGGAGACTTTGGTTATAGTGCAGGGGTATGGCACTTTACTCTTTTTTACTGGTGATATAAGGTTGGCTAAATTTCACTTTTTCCTGAAATTAAGTGTGTTTGAGCTTGTTCTTTCATTTGGAGGTGAGATGGCAATGTGCTTTATGAAACTGGTTGTAAGGAAGTGTAGCTGTAGAGCTTCCTTTATTATGGAGTTTTGGCAGCAGTTGAGGATTAAAGCACATGTGTCAGGCTGCCATGTTATTAGTCATTCACATTTTTTGAATGATAACTGGATTCTGAATCATTCTTTGAATCCATCTTCTGCTGGTCATAAGTCTATGTTCTGGTTTATATGGGTGGTTGGAATTGTTATTATTAGCTTGAAGGATGCTTGGAGGCTGGGTTGGGTTTGTTTTTGTGGATATTATATCAGAGAAAGGACTAATGAAGAAGGCAGGATTTTGTTGTCACAGTTGACTTTTTTAAGTCAAACATGGGAAGGTCAGGTTTTGGGTGATTTATTTCTACCGGGTCAACTGAGGTGTTCATTTGAGTTGAATATGATTTATGTGTATGAATGGGTTCAGCTAATTAGCTGCAAATTGATTCATATCATTTTGCTTGTTAGGTTGACTGATTTCAATCAATTCTTAGTTTTGAAATGGTTTGACTGGTTTTCATGTAATATAGTCAAGCTTAGATGTGGGTGGATAATTAGTATGAGTGATTGTGTATGGATGTATAGATGCTGGTTGGGTCAAGTTGATCTGAGCTACTGTTCTTTTGCTGATAATCTGAAGAGTATTTGCTTTGACTTATTTATGATTACATGTTGTTATGATGGATTAGATGTGCAATGTAGAGGTCAAATCAAGTGCAGTGTTATGCCTGATCAATTGGTTCAAGATATAGATATTTGGAATGGTTTAGCTAGTAATGTTGTTGCTGTTTTGGTTAGTCAGAATTATGTGTGGGGTTTGTGTAGCAGATTGATGCCTGTCTTAGATGGATTATGGTATTATTTGGGTAGTCATGATAGAAAATTGCTTCACAAACTGTTTGCAATTAGAGATGGAATGGGGCTAATGGAATGGATTGTGGTCTTATTTGGTTATAATTACAGATTGTTTAATGAGTGTAGTTGTGGTTTGTTACATTTTGCAGTTAGAGTAAAGATTTGTATGCAGACTGATTTAGATTGGATACAAAGTGTGAATGGAATGGGTCTGATAGAATCTAATGGATGTAGCACACTATTGGATCAAAATGATAAAAGGTTATGTGCAATGGATTGCATTATGCAGAAATATGGAATAATGGATACAGCTTGGTGTGGATCTGATTTTTGGGCTATGAAGATTAAAATGGCAGAGTATAGTGCAAGGGAGCAAAAGTCGTTTTGTCTAATTTTTAAATCAATTTTGAAAACAGAATTGAAACTTAGATATAGCATTGGTATTATTTGTATAGATATGATAGAATATAGTTTCAATTCTGTTAGGAATATTATGATCTTACTTTTTTGTATAATAGTTTGGGAGGTGCACTAAAAACCTTCCCTAGGGGTATGCCTCTAGTATAGTGTAAATATTTAGTTTTTATTTTATGCATTTTGCCGGGTTTTCCCAAAAAAAAAAAAAAGAAAAAAGGATAAAACAAAAAGACTCGACAATTTAATTAAAATTCGACACAACTTGACTCATGCCTAATTTGCTTATAATCACTTGAATAAAACAAAAAAACTCGACAATTTAATTAGAATTCGACACAACTTGACTCATGCCTAATTTGCTTATAATCACTTGCCGAATTTTGCCACCTCTACAAATGTTTGATAAATTCTATCAAAATACAACTAATTCTTTCAATAAATAACTACATTATTTATTATTAGTAAGTATAATTAGTTAATACCGAAATAAACCAAAGAATCAAATAATATTTAGCAATTTAAAGGTTAGAAGCCACCAAAGCATCTTTTTAACAAACCCAAAAAACTCAACTAACACCTTCCTAACCTCATTTTGCAGTCATCAATTTTCTATTTGACTATCATTAAACAACTGTACAACTCAAAGCCACCCCCCAATAGGATAAGAACCCCTTTTTCTTTGCCTTTTCTTCCAAGCCTTTTTTGTCCCCTTTTTTATTTAAGCTATCTTTAAAAGAGTTAATAACCCATCTATCTGGGGTTGATTCTAATTTCTTGTGAAGGATTAAAGGAGGAACCTTTAACAACATAAACTTCAAATCTTCACCCTAAATTCCCCCAAAAAAAAAAAAAAAAAAAAAAAGAATTGTTGAAGAAATTAAAGAAGATGGATATGATGTATTACCCACTTGGGAGGTCTTCTTATGAAGATTCTTTGAAGGTTATTGAGGCTGATATACAACATGCTAATGCTTTGTAAGTCAAATTTTCAATCTTTTTTATATGGGTTTCTTTTTAAGGGTTTGTTTTTTGTAATTAAAGTTGTTTGAAACTGGGCGATGGTCTTTGATATTTAGCATAAGTTAAAGATTGAAACTTTTACATTTGGGGAGCTGAAAAGTTTCTATTTTTCATGGGATTCTTGAAAATAAGCTCTTAAAGTTGGAATCTTTGATTTGAAAATGATGAAATAAACTGATTCTTGGGTGTTTAAGTTCATATGGAAATTTTGGTCCAAAATTGCTGGCTTGCATAAAAATATTGCTTTTAGATTACTGAAGCATAGGGCTTTTCTAAATCCTATTTATTGAACACCTGTGTTGTTCTTGGCTCCTTTGACTTTAATAGCAAACTAGCATTAGTTATTGTTAAAATGGAATAATAAAAAATAGAAAATACTACTACATTTTACAGGGAACTGATCATTTCCTTTATTTATTTATTTATTTAAAAAATAATGGTTCATTTGCAATGGAATGGTAAGTAATGATGTTGTTAATGTAATACTGTCTTTGCAATTTGTATATAATAACAATGGTTCATTTGCTATGAAAATGGCAAATATGATGGGTTGAAAAGTCAACTACTCAAAGATACTATATAAACTTAAACAACCACTCAAAGATTACACAGTAAGAACTTATAACTCTATACATATCTTGTGACATTATGAATTTCTGCTTTGACATAAAGAAGTCCAGATGGCTTTAGAAATACAAAGTTATTGTACTATCTAGTTTCAAAATCTCACATCATTACTTAGTATTTATATTTAGATTCTATTAATATTTTAAATGGTGGAAACTAAAAATATTTTCCTCTACTCTAAGAAAATAATTTTTGTCAAATTTTAAGGTCAAGTATAACTTCAATTTTTGCTCCTAAAAGTCAAAGGTGGACTTATCTTTTGATGGAGTTGGTAATATGTGGACAATGACATGTATATTTACACACAAACACATTTTCCTTTTTCGGACATAGGGTAAGTTTTGGGACCGAGTGACTTAACATTTGATTATAATAAAACTACATAATAGATTATGAATACAATTGATATCGTTGGGTTTTAATCACTTAAATCGAATATTATCAACTCAAACATAGAACTTAAGTGGTTTTGGTTAATTAACATTTTTTGGCACCTGTATAAGGTATGGCAGTGGGTAGAGGTGGCAATTTGACCTCCCTTATCTATGAATGAGTTCATTTGGACTGTGTTCTATCTATAACTTGTGAAATGGGTACAAGTTGGCTAAAGAGGAAACATGTAAATGGTTGAAAGTCGACATAAGTGCCTATCTAGTTCCTAAAATCTTCTAGATCGTTTTATTCAAAAGTTTGTAATATTATTAAATTAATAATTGACACGCTAACTATTTATTATACTTTTTGTACAAAAGGTGTTTCGTCAACCCAACTGCCAGTCTGCCAGACCTGCTTTGCCATGTTTATTTTTACCCATTTCTTGATACCATATTGTCCAGTTTGCGACCTCTACTTTTGATGTGGATCCTATTTGCTTAATGTGGATATAAGTGAAAATGGAACCCAAAAAATGAAGGAAATTGATGTTAATGAGAGTAGCATTACATTATATCCTTTTTACTGGAATTGAATCTGAAAGGATAGAAATATACAATTCTTACTTCATATACTTATTCTTTTTCCATTGATCTATGAATTTACAGGGCTGCTGCAATTCCTAGAGCCAAAGATGGTGCAAGATTTCAAATGAAATTAGTCCATGATCAATTGACACCTCTCATTATGTTCTTGCTACAATGGATAGATTCTTCTTGCACATGTCTCCTGCCTAGATACTTGAATCTTTTCAATGTTATCATCTATAAGGTTAGTTCATTGATTAGTTTGTTTGCACATGTCTTCAGTTACAAATATCATATCATTGTTATATTGTTATATACTTATAAAGTTAATAGCTAAATAGCTAAATGAATAGAGCATAATTCAATATCCATAAATAGCACATCACGGAAGTAAATGATTAAATTATCATTATTATAGGTATATACTGATGGGAGACCAAAAATTTCAAGACATGGAAGGAAGGCAACTGTGAGTGACTTTTACGGTTAGTCATTATATCTTACCATCTTTTGCATTTTTTTTTATTATTATTTTTTATCTTTTACATTGTTTAAATGCCTTGAAAAGCACCCTACCTGGCCCTTTTGACCCTTCAGCCAACATTTTGTCACATCTATCTTATTTTCTGAATAATTGAATTGTGCCTTTTTTCTGATGTTTGTGATGGATCCTCTTTTTGTTTCTATGCAGCCATCATACTTCCATCTCTTAGAAGGCTGCATTACGACTTGGTGGAGCTGGACAACGGGCCTAAAGAAGAGAGTTCAGCATTGGTGGTATCGGGCCAAAAGAAACTAGAAAAAGAAGATGTGTTCACTAACGTTGATTTGGAACGAGAAGATGAATGCGGTATTTGCTTAGAACCTTGCACCAAGATAGTATTGCCTAATTGCTGCCATGCAATGTGCATCAACTGTTATCGCGATTGGTAATATAGTGAACCTTGTGCATCAATGAGTTTTATAGTACAACAGAACAACACAATGAAGCTTATGTCACTAATCATGTCCTTCCTTTTCAAATTTTCAGGAACTCAAGAGCAGCATCATGCCCATTTTGTCGGGGTAACATAAAGAGAGTAATGTCACGAGATTTATGGGTACTCACATGTGATGATGAAGTTATAGACGCTGATCTTGTTTCGAAGGAGGATTTGGTGCGTTTCTATCTGTACATAAATAATCTCCCTAAAGATTCGCCGGATGCCCTTTTCTTCATGTTTTACGAGTATCTTATATAATGTGAAGAAACTAGAGTATTTATTGTATAGAGGGCAACAATTGAAAAAAAAAAAGCAAAACAAAAAAGCCGACCCTTGAAATGTAAATAGTGGTTGGTTGTAACTATATTTTCTTAAAATTGTTACATGAAAATAAAAATTCAAACTTGTTTATTATTACATTACTCCACCCTCTGAATTTGATAATTCGGGGCGGCATATTGGGTTGGACCTAAACGAACTATATAACAGCGGAGTTTTTCATTAGCTGCTCGAATGGTGGATTACAGCATCCTTGATTTATGAATTGATCGGTCATGTGATAGTTCATAGATTCGGTAGGATGAATCCCATCCCAACTGATGTATTGGCTTGGATCATTGCATACTGAAGTACCTGAAGACCCGCACAACGATTGAATATCAAAATTTGTCCCATCTTGTTTTACGGAAGCACCACAACAAGTTTTATGAGTTTCTTGAATCTTGTATTTTTGTGGGTTGTTTACAATGGTGTAGTATGCTTTCCAAGAATCTGCATATATGAGCGTGACATCTGGGAACAGTTTCCGGTACATTTCTAGTTTGGCTTGCAGTATTTGATTATGGATTACTACTGCTGCGTTTACAATCGTTGAACAGCCCGATCTGTCACGGATGCTTATCGGGGTTAGGGAGATGTCAAGCGGAAGACAACCAACTGGCGGTAAGCCTTGAACGACTATGTTTTTTGCCCCGTTTCGTATCAATGTCTGTGTTACAAGAAATATCAGCAAGTGGCAAACTTTAAGGGTCTAATAAAGGATTAAAAAGAAATCAGATCATAACTTTGTACCAAATATATTTGCAATACGTACCCGAACAAGTTCAATGGTATATGTAACTGATGACCTGGCTATGGTGCGTAGTGGAATCGTGGATCCAACTGCGCGAGAATAATCATTGATTCCAATCTCCCCTACCCAAAACAGAGCAGTTTTCAGTTTCTCCGAACATGCTTTTTGATCCAACCCCTTGCATATGTGATCTACTTGAAACTTTTTGTACCAATCCAGCTGAGTCCATATACCTAAGGGTGTGCCTTTCCATAGAAAAAGTCGAGCAAACTTAGACAAAAGGTCATTGGCTAGAGTTGTGGCTCCGGCAATTGCAAAGTTTGCGCCATTAGTAAAATTAGCAGAGGTTGATTGGCAAGGAGGTAAGACCGGCAAGCCTAGAGAGTCTGTAATAAAATCAAGAACTAGGCGGCCATCACATAAGCGGTTAGAGGACTTGCCGAATGTGGTGGAACCATATGGTGAGCTTAAAGACCCCGAAAATGATAAACTGAGACTACCCATGAATTGAGCATTCCCTGTGTCGGTATATGAATCGCCAAAAGCATATACGGTGGAGAAATGGCCTTTGTATTTATCATGGAATGGAGTTGGTTTCAGAGGCTCGTCTGTTGGTGGCTTTGGATTCGGGTATTTTGGTGGAGTTAGTTTCCAGTCTTGTGGTGGACTAGTTGGTGGAGGGTCTTGTTTCGGGTCTTGTGGTGGTGTTTTTGGTTTTGGGTCTTGTGGTGGAGGCTTTGGTTTCGGGTCTTGTGGTGGAGGCTTCGGTTTCGGGTCTTGCGGTGGAGGCTTCGGTGTGGGGTCCTGCGGTGGAGGCTTCGGTGTGGGGTCCTGTGGTGGAGGCTTCGGTTTTGGGTCTTGCGGTGGAGGCTTCGGTGTGGGGTCCTGCGGTGGAGGCTTCGGTTTCGGGTCCTGTGGTGGAGGCTTCAGTTTCGGGTCGTGTGGAGGTTTATCAATACAATCATCTGGTAGTTTCTTATGTGCAAATGCAGGATGAAGATTTAAGGATATAAGAAGAATCACTAGAGAAAGAAAGATTAATCTAAATCTCGTCATAATGTTAGAATCAAACCTGAAACTCTAGATTAGTTTTTGGATAATGAAATCATGATCTGTTTTTATAGTAGTTATGTTCTTGCTTTTAGGAACAATGAAGGTCAAAATTTGTTTAAAAATGATTGATCATTAAAAACATAATTTTTAATTAACGGATGGTTAGTAATAATATATACAAAATCCTATATATCTTCCTAACTTTTAGGAGTAGAAAAAGATTTCTTCTGAAAATGAGTGATTCTGTTTCTCCTTGATATCAGGATGATCTCATTTGAAGTGTATGCTTTATTAATGATGTTAATGTTAATATTATGTCAAATGCATATGAAAAAAAAATGACATTTTGAAGATGTGACTTGTGAGAAACTGACTTGTGCATTTGGTTCGCGAAATATTTGTGATGGAATTGGAATTTCATGGAATGTGAATTCATTTGAACAATAGAATTTGATGACTTACAACTCAGTTCATTTGTGAACTAAACATGTTTGTGGAATGGAATTGAAATTCCAATTTCATCGAATCCCGTTGAATTTCACGAAATAAACACAACTTAAGAATCATAAGTTTTTACTTATTGTTAAAGCAAAGTAATGACATATCATCATTATTAAGTTGTGATGTACTCATAATTGAGGTTTTGTTAGTTCTAGGATACCTTCCATCCATCTTCATTACATTTTATCTTGTCATTAATTCGTGACATAACATAGTAATTAAATACTAGAAACGATGTGAAAACTACTAGTTTTAAAACATATTATTACTTCAATCTTTCGCAAAAAGACAAACTCATTGCTTAGAATTAACATTCACACGCATAATACATTTGGTTTCTGAACAACTACATACCGAAAATGACCCCTATCTCTTATTTCGTATAAAGGCGGACATTTATATTAACGAACAATTGTGTCCAACTTTGTTTTTGTTGTGAGACATATAACTTATTAGCATTAGAGGTTATTAATATGATATAAAAATTAATCACACACTACAAAAAATGCTACACTAATATTATGTTTATAAAAAGTTTTGTATACAATTAGAGGTTTGCATACAATAAACCACATGAAAAAGGAAATAGTAGAGAGATTGAATTAAACTAAATTTAATTTAATTGTAAGTAATTTAACATTTATTTATTTTATTTAAAAGGGTATTCCCGTTTATAACAGGTTCCCTCGGGTTAGCTAAGCTTTTTTTGCTTGTGATATACGCGGCTTAATCGTTACCGTGACCGTTTCCGAACCTTCCCGTGACCACCTTAAGATATGCTTCTAGTGATGTCCGAACTCAAGATCTCTTGTGAGGATAACATGATGCCACTTGTGATGGTTTAAGTAATTTAACATAAAAAAGTTAATTTATATGATAAAAATGTAGCATTTGTGATTATTATACGTGTATCTTAACATAATTATACTACTTAGCGTCTTAGCGAGGTGTAACTATAAAAGTGTCATTCGCACTGAAAACAAAAAATCGTTAAATAACCAAATTCGATTCCAGATCAAGAAACCCCCAAAACAAACACCGTTTCGATAACATCATCATCATCGTAAAATATATGCTTTCAAATTTAATTCAACTATAGTCACATTTTCTTCTCAAATCTAAGGTTACTTATTAACCTATTGGTTTCTATAATTAATTTTTATCGATGAAGATTAGATTTGGATTCAATGCGTTAATTCTCGAATTCGTAGATCTAATCGGTTGTTTATATTAATGATGTACAGATATGGAAGATGATAATGAATCAGAGCAGGCTACAGGGAGTCCAACAGCTGGAGAGAATGAATTTGTTCATATTGAGTCAGTTGATTCTGCTCAAATGGATGTTGCTTCTATTGATCAGGTGATCAGTTTAGTGTTTATGTTTATGCTTACTTACATTATTACTTGAGCTATATTAATTAGTTAATTATCATAGGTTACATACTGTAGTATTCTAGTTTGATATAGCTCAAAATTAGGGTAAATAATAGGTGTACTTTATATAGTGAAAGCTAGCTTCAAATGAGAACCGCATAGAGGTTTAGAATCGTGTGAACTACAAACCTACGTGTTAATTCACATGTAATTTAGTCCATTCATCTGTGAACATTGGTGGAGGTTTACGTGTGAATGAATACGTAATTTTGTAGTTCTCACGGTTCTCTACCTTTTTGTGATTCTCTTTTGAGCCTTCCCATAAGTTAAGACCCAGGGAGCCAATCTGGGCCCTTAGATAACTGGATGGTCCAAATTGACTCTGATTAAATGTGATTTGACTTCAACTACATGTGATTATGTGAATAAAGTTCACATATAAATGTTTACATGTGATCTAAAACGTTATTATCGTGATCAAGTCAATCTGGACCATATAGATTTTTTGATGTAAGAGCTCAGATTGGTTCCCTGATTCTCAAGTTTATGGCTCAAATGAACTTCCCCTATATATATAAGTTGTATTCAGCTTGAGATTGACACGATTCGAAAGGTTGTAATGGTAATCTTGACAAACACGCTAGGCTTTTATTGTAAGTTGAAATGAATTTATTTATTCTATCTGTGTTGATAAGAAAAAGTAGCATGCTATCTTCAGGTTGAGCGTCTAGAGCAGGATGACGGGGTAGTAGTAACAGGAGTAGATGTTGTACAGGACGATCTACCTGATGTAAAGACACATGAAGATGCGGGACACGATGAGTTTGTGGATTGTCCTGATGACTTGGTTTCTGGTGAAGGGAGATCTCCTGGTAGTGGAACTAGGGCTCGCCAACAGCCGTTTAGAGATGATACTGAAGATATTCAATATAAGGCGCCTGAAATAGATAAAGAAAAAGAAATCATTTCACAGGATAATGAGGTTGGCTATCACCTTTTTTGTACCATCCGTATGTTGCAGGTGTGCTAACTAATATAAGCTCTTTTACAGGAAGAAAGAAAGGCGGTGGTGAAAGAAGTTAGTAATCTTCATCATCGACTTAAGGCTCTAAGCAAGCAACACTTAGTAAGTGATGGTGTATTCTCTAGTGATCAGCTTACGTCGGAAACAGAAGAGGGTGTTCAAAAGTCCATTTTACCCTTGCATGAGATGGTAAATGAGTGCTCCAAGTTTATTGAGCTTTCTCTGAACAAGCAATCACAGGCTGAGGCCACAGTCAGGGAGCTTTATGCCAGTTTACATACGAAGGATAAAGAGATTGAGGATCTTACGGTGAAGGTCAATGAGCAGTCAATATCACATGATGAAGTAAAATTCAGATCTGATGAAATTTCATCTTTTGAGGTCATTGCAGATAGGATTTTATCTTCTCTTGCAATTACCTTTGGTGAGGTAGAATTGGCTGATACATCGATTAGTGGAAAGTTATCTTATCTCGAAAACAGCACTGCCTTTTTGCTCGAGAAGTACAGGTACTTACTATCTGAAGTTGAAATGCTTGGCCATTGTTTGACAGAGGTTAATTCAGGTTTCGAGTTGCAAAATGGCATGGAGATGGTTTTTCCTTCTGTACGGGAGGAGTTGGTTGGGCTGAAACGGAAAGAGATTGAGTTTCACGAAAAAACTAACCAATTAGAATATCAGCATGGACAACTGATGGAACAACTTGATAAAAACAGAGATACAATCGAGTTGCTGAATACAGAAATTGAGAAACTCAAAGGGGAAGCTGATCAGGAGAAAACGAGGTATAATAATACCAAAGAAAAGCTTAGCATGGCTGTGACAAAAGGAAAGGCACTGGTTCAGCAGCGTGACTCATTGAAGCAATTGGTTGCTGAGAAAACCAGTGAACTCGAAAGATGCTTGATTGAATTACAAGAAAAGTCAACTGCCCTAGAGGCCGCTGAGTCAAGGAACAGTGAGTTGACTCAGGTTCAAATTTTTTCTAACTCGCTACAAGAAGCTCTTCTGCAAAGGGACACAGTCCTTGAAAAATGCGCAGAAATTGTTACTCTTGGGGTACCAGAAGCCACAGAGTTTCCCAACTTTGAATCTCGAGTTAGCTGGCTAGTGGAATCATATAATCTTGCAAAAGATCAAAATGTTAAGCTACAAGATGAAGATAATGCAACAAAAGAGGCCGCACGTGCACAAATTGATCGTTTAACTGCAGCATTGTTAGAAGAAACACAGGAGAAATACCATCTTAAAGAGGAGTTGGAAGAAATGACATGCAAGTATGACCGAGTTCAGGAGGATTCTACCGAATCTTCACCGATGGACAAAGAAGTACTTGAAAAGATTCAAAATTTGCTGTATGTAAGTGGTTTAGAATCTAAGCTCTACGAGCAAATTCTTGATTTGGAGCTGGATAATCGATCAAATGAGATAGTAAAGGTTTCTGAAGAACTTCGTGTACTAAAAGATGAACAGAACTCTTTGCAGATAAATCTTCAACGATCTGAGGAGAAAGCGTCTCTATTGAGGGAGAAATTGTCTATGGCAGTTAAGAAAGGGAAAGGTCTTGTTCAAGAACGTGAGAATATGAAACAACAAATGGCCGAAAAGAATGCTCAGATTGAGGCATTAATGGTTGACTTTCAGAAACAAGAATCTTTATTAAGTGACTGCAGGGATCGAATTCCAAAGTTGGAATCTGAAAGGGATCAAATTGGGCAGTTTTTAGCTCAAAGCAACAGCATATTACAGGAAGTAGTTGATACAATTGATAGTATTAATATTATTTTTCCAGTAGATCTAAATGAGCCAATTGAAAAGGTGAAGTGTTTTGCAACATATTTACATGAATGTCAAGTTGCAAAGGCTCAGGTAGAGCAGGAGCTGGAAGATGTAAGAGATGAAGCCGGTCAACTAGCCAGCAAGTTGACTGAAGCTTTGAGCACCATGAAATCTCTTGAAGATGCATTATCAGTTTCCGAGAAACATGTTTCTGAATTATCTGAAGAAAAGAGAGAATTAGAAGTTTCAAACACTCAGGCAGAACAAGAAATGGAAATTCTAAAAGAGGAAATCGGTACATTGAATAACAAATTGGTGGAAACCCTGAAAACGTTGAAATCAGTGGAAGATAAATTTGCAGGTTCAGAGGAAAGTGTTAGCTTACTAACTGAAGAGAAAAACAAATTAGAGATCGCCAAGTGCCACGTCGAAGATGCATTGTCGCTTGCAGAAAACAACATAGCTGTGATTACGAGTGAAAAAGAAGAGGCTCAAATGGAGGTAGAGAAATTTAAGGAGGAAGTTTCTGTTCATGTTAGTAATCTTGATGAAGCTAAAAAGACTATAAAGTCTCTTGAAGATGCAATGACTCAGTTGAAGACAAATTTTTCTCAGTTTTCTCTGGAAAATGAGAAGACTGTAGATATTCGAAATGTATTAGAGAGTGAGATAAAGAAGCTGAAAGAAGAAGCTGAGCTGGAGATTTCAACCCTCAAAATCGAGTTGAGTACATGTAGGCAAGAGTTGGCTGCCAAGAATGATAGAGGGGCCCCAGATATCTCGGGTTTTATTGGAAACCTTGTAGCGTCTATAAAAGATGAATCTTTGTTGTCCTTGTTCAAGCGAAGTTTCAACAAAAAAGTTGAAAGCTTAAAAGAAATAGATGTCATTTTGAAAGATATGAGGGATAATTTTGATTCAGAACAGCTGCAAGATCATCCTGCTATTGAGGTAACATAATCAGTTAATCAATTCTTCTATTTCTATTCTAGAGGTTCAATTTCGACCACATATAAATGAGCTGAATTGAGTCATGTTTTATCTCTAACGGATCAAATGTAAAGGATGTAACTACAAAGGAAACGTTTTGAACCGGTCAACCAATGTGTATTTAGATGCACAAAAACCTCTTAAATTGCTTCATCAAAAAAGTTCAATTAATTCCGTAATCACATAGTTTTTATAATCCTAATCATTATGTCTCTTGGTAACAAGGAGTACAAAGTCTTTTATGTCGCTCTTACCACGACTTCAAAATATTTGGCAATCAAATACTTAACTGAAAGATAACACAATCGTACTCATTCTCAGAAAAAGTTCCAAATCTGTAGCTCTCTCTATTATTCATACACAGCCCCCCCCCCCTCCCCCCCCCCCCCCCCCCCCCCCCCCCCCCATATATCTAATTATTCTCTTGGGGTTCTCATTACTCACAAACCAACAGTCATTTTAGATTCATATGGTTAAAACTTAGTTTTATGATTTACAGGAAGCTTTCCACTCACCAGCATTCCTCCCTGCTGACTTTAACGATGCCTGGAACCCTGGGCTGATTGATGTCGAGTTTGATGCTAAAGATACCGAGGATATCAGTTCATATGTTGGAAAAACTTTGGATAGCTTGACTAATAAAAACCAAATCCTTTATGATCAATTTGGCAGTTTCTCTACACTCGTTGATGACATAATTGCATCTTTGTTGAATAAACTGGTGGCAATAAGGAATACTATGCCATCTATGGTTCAGCAAACAAAAACTTTGCAGCAAAATGTGAATAATATGCAGATGGACAAACAAATACTGGATAATAGAGTGGTGATGCTGGAACATGACATTAAAGTTCTAATATCTGTGTGTGCTGATGTCACCAAAGATTTGAAATTTCTTTTAGACAATAATATTCTTCAAACCGACCCTGCCATTGAGCTGGAGAAATCAAATCCAATAGTAGTTGATGAGGTGACCGTAGCAGATGTTAAGGATGCTGCTAATGAGCTGCATTTTGCTTCTAGAAACGTTCGAAGCTTAATTGAACAACATGTTAGTGTAAAAGAGAACATGTCCACCACAATCGAATGTTTACAATCTGAATTAGAGAGTGTGAGTTCCATGTATGACAAATCCAAAGAAGTAATTGAAGATTTACAGGGTGAACTAGATAAAACGAGGTCAATGTGTGAAAAAGTCGAAGAACAAAATGAAGCATTCCAAAGAAAAGTTTTTGAATTGGAGGCTGATCTAGAAGCTTCCGGAAACACGTGTAATGAAATTAGCTCCCAGTTGGAAGAATATTTGGCTAAAGAGGATGAGTTGAATGAAATCAAACGAAAATTATCTGCTCAAAGTATTTCGTCTGTTAAGGATCATGGTAAACTTTTGATTCTATTGATTGCTATACGGGTGGCAAACTGGACAGCTCAGGTGGGTTGGGTAACGGGTTATAAAATGGGTAAAAATTGCCACCTATAAATATATGATTAACTGTATAGTATCACCATAAATTTGATATATTTTCTTCATTTTAATTTGTTTCAGGGGAAGAAGCTGCAAATGCCCTTTTATCAGGTTCACAAATAGAAGCCCTGTTTGATAAGGTAGACGGGATTACAATCCCCTTCCCAAACCTTGTAGGGGGCGATGTACAACCCGAACATTCTGACCCAGTTACAAAACTCTTTTATATAGTTGATAATGTAAATGAACTGCTAGACCAGTTGATTTTGGTATCTAATGCCGAAAAAGATCTGCGGTCAACCAGTTCAAAACATTCAAAGGAAGTTGACCGTTTAAAGGGGGAATATAAAGATGGGTTGCAGAATATTATTCAAAAGTTAGGAGGTGATGAATCTGTTGGAGTCAAGAAACCTGCTGATGTAGCGGGCCTGCTCCCAGTACTCGAGAGGCTTGTTCAGGACATTGTTATGGATCGCGATAATTCAAGATTCAAATTGGTTGAGACCCAGAAAATTGCAGAAGATTTATCGAGCAAGGTTAAGTTACTTGAAGATATTAATCAAAATAGGACAGGTGGACCAGACACAATACTGGAACGAGGTGTCTTTGAAGCACCTTCTTTGCCTGCTGGGTCAGAAATATCCGAAATTGATGATCAGGTTTGTATTAGCATTGAACCTTTTGATTTTCTGTGTCTGATTTATTTCTTTGTTATCTTGTTCATCTAATGTGGCGTTAGCAATTCATCCCATCTACATATAAATTGGCTAGTTCGAGTTATGTGTATCTCTAGCGGGTCAAACTAGTAAATAAAAAAGTATGCTGAAAAGGATATTGGTCGAACGGGTCAATATGTCGAAAGTTGACCAACATGTATATTTAAGGCAGCAGAAGGAATAATTACTTTATAGTAAATTATACAAGTTTTGTAATCATATTTGACACGTTGCTTATATATAAAAAGAATTAAAATTTGCTAACTTTTTACGAAAATGACCCTTTTTGATCTGCTACTTACCCCGCCCGACCCAACCATTTTCTCGCTTCTAGGTAATTATTACTGCTGAAATAAATTAAGTACACTATATGCAATAACTAAAACTAGCTTAACGTCTTTCTATATCTGTGTATGATTAATCTGAACCTGGACTTCAGGAAGGGAAAGAGCATAACACAGATTAATGCTGTATGTTTAAAGTTTTTACTTTTATGATGTTAATTTTGAATTTGCTTCTTACAGGTTCCAGTTGGAAAATTGGGGTTGCCTTTGGTGCCATCTGCTGCCCAAATGAGATCTTTACGAAAGGGATCAAATGACCAGCTTGCAATTACCATTGACTCAGAGTCCGACCGTTTGCTCAATAAAGCTGAAACTGTTGAAGATAAAGGTTTGGTTCTAAAAGAGTGTTTCTACTATTCATTCTGTGTGCCATTTGGCATGTTTGGCTACAAGTTTTTTGTAGCTTATAGGAGCTTCTAGCTTTTAGATTTCAAGAGGTAAGCTCCTATAAAGAAAAAAACATTGTTTGGACGAATTTTTTTTCAGAAGCTTCTAAAAAAGATCATTGTAGCACTCAAATAAGGGTTAGAGCCCTTTGTAAAGCAAATTACTATTATTCCGTTACTGCACTTAATTTTATTACTATCTAACTTTTTTATTAATACTTCATTTTATGTCAATTTACATTTTCCAACTACAACTACAACTACAACTACAACTACTATGCCAAACAGTTCTGTAAAAATAAATGCTCCAGATAACAGCTTCCAGCTCCAACTAATTTTGCCAAACATGTTACATGTCGGAAAACTGTATTGAATTTCTATGATTTCAGGTCATATATTCAAGTCACTCCACACTTCGGGTTTGGTGCCAGTCCAAGGGAAGATGATTGCAGATCGACTCGACGGAATCTGGTAAATGCTCTAATCTGATATGTTTTCGTGTTTGGATGAACTAATATTGCTTCCTATGATTATTTAATGGCCAATTTATCAGTTTTATAGCAACTGGTTATCATAATATAATTATTTATCATCTACTTCTATCCTAAGTTGAGAGATTTATAAACCCATCTCACAAGGCATCTGTTTTTTTTACAAAAGATCATTTTTGGTGAGTTTATCTGTTAATTCCCCAAATAATCGTAGTTTGCCAAACAATCAATCATAGAATTTGAGTAACTTTCAACCCCTTTTGACCCATTTTCCTTTTAGCTATTTTTTTTTTTTTTTGTTAATTCGACTTATTTTAGATGAATCACTACCAAATCGACCCGCTGATATATTAATTGGTCAAAATTGTCACCTTTAATAGTTCCTAATGGGATCCACCCACTTTTGTACAGGGTATCTGGTGGTCAAGCTTTGATGCGTCGACCAAGGGCGCGGCTAGGCCTTATAGCTTATTGGCTTATGTTGCACCTATGGCTTCTTGGCACTATTTTGTGACCATAAGAAGGTGTACCATATATAAATAGCTCCATTGTTTCAATTTGTTTTGGGTTTTATCTATTTAATTCTTTTGATGAATTCATGTAGACGTAGATGTACAATTTTAGTTATTGTGTTCTTTTGATTCTCTGGATTCAGATTTTAGGGTATTCAGAGAATCCATAACATAAGCCTCCATGTTCATGGAGAATGTTTGATAGTGATAAATCATTGAACTTTTACTAGTTGTTTTGTTATCCTTTGCTAGATAGATATGTTCTGTTGAAGGAATGTATATGCTGCATATGCAGGAGTGACATGCCCTATTTGGTATTTACCTTTAGATAATGTCATCAAACTAAACTAAATATATACGAGTATATGGTAGTTACCTTGTTTAGTTACATATCTATTTTATCATTTTAAAAACTGATTTTTAGACTAACTGCTCAGAGGTGCCAGACGGATGGAATTATGTATTATTAATTTGATTAAATACCTAAAAATCATGAAAAAATTACAAATAGTTGGACCGAAATTTATCGAGTTCCAAAATAGTATTTTCAAAAAAATAATAATAGCCGATATTAAAATAAATCAAATTTACTATGATAAAAATAACTCTGATTTGGTTTGCGGGTTCAAAATTTAAATCTAAAACCAGTTTAAAAGAAACCGATCACCCTCTTATTCTCGGTTTGACCGGTCCAACTGGGCTGGTCCAACCGGTTTTCAAATATTGACATGGATGTGTTCTCGAGTTTAGTATAGTTGGAAAGGAAAGAAAGTCGAAGGATGGAAGTACAAAATTGTGTTATCAAGTTTTAATATGACAGAAAAAGAAAAGAAGGGAAAGTGAAGAGAAGGAAAGGTAAAATGCAATTTTGTCCAACACTTTCCTTCCATATTTGGAATGGATGGGAAGGAACCACTTTCTTCCTTTCATTTCCTTCCAACTTAAGAACGTATATACGTCATTTATCTTCCTTCCATTTTCTTTCTTTTCTTTTCTTCTTATTTACCTTCTCTTCTTTTCTACTCAATCTTGAACTCGAGAACAAGGTGTGAATCTTGTTACTTTTTTGTGTATGTAGCTACCTAATACCAAAATGAAGTTATGTAATAATCGGTGTAAGTATAAACTAATAAAGTTATGTAATAATTGGAACAAAAATAAACACTTACGTGGGCGAAAGAAAGATAAAAGACAAATGTATACTTACCATTTGCAACGGGCACTGTGACACCCCGCAATTTTGACAAAATTATAAACATTATTTGCACGCATTTTTAGGCTAATTCCCTACTTTGAGTGAATTCATAACACATTTTAGAGGTAAGTCTAGCAAAGCCCGACTAGTTAATACGCGTAGTATTACGATTCATAAATTGTTATAATTATGTACACGACAATTGAAACAAACGCAACAAATATATACGACTGTTGGTGAACAAAATGATGTAATAAAACGAAATTATTAAATAACATTAACGATTATTAAATATTATGTCGATAATATTTACAAAGTACTTTATAACGTATAAACGTTTATTTCGTAAACTGAAACGAAACAAGTTAAAAATTTTATAAACTTAACTAAATTGTTTCCATAAAATATTCCAACCAAAAACATAAGCGAAAACGTATTTAAAATATTTGAACATTTAACGATCGGGTAAATAAACACGGGCAAAATACCACAAAATGGGGACTCAAGTCACCAACTCATATCCCCACCCCTTCCACCTCCTTTTCTTCATTTTTCATTTTCATCATCATCTCTCTCTCTCTCTCTCTCTCTCTCTTTCAAAGAAACACCACCTCCTCCTCCACAAAATCGACAAAAACTACAACAAAAACTCACCGAATCATCTAGCTCATTTGGAATAAAACGACCACCTCGCAACGATCTACACTTCTACCTTTTCGGATTTCAAAACCGACACGCGTAAGTTTCCGACATTTCCCGTAAATTCTTAGATTTCGAAGTTTTCTTTGATATTTCATGTTTAGGATACTTAGATCATCATGTTTTAGTGTTTTATACAACTGAAAATGTCCAAAATCGAGCCAAAAATCCGTTTTTGTGGGCTGTTCGTCGAACAGTTGGAAGTGTCGCTAGTGTGCCAAAACAGTGCTAGCGACACTAGCTAAGTGTCGCTATGCCAAGTGTCGCCCCTATAGCGACACTACTTAAGTGTCGCTGAAACCCTTAACCAGATTTATATTAAGCGACACTACCTTAGTGACGCCATAATTGAACCAGTGTCGCCTATAGCGACACTAACCAAGTGTCGCCAATCAATTGAAAATCAGGAATCTAGCGACACTCACCTAGTGTCGCCTAACTAGTGTCGCCTATAGCGACACTAGCCCAGTGTCGCTAAAAACAGTTTGTTAAACAATATTTTCACTAAGTGTTGAACTTAATCGGGAACGGATATTTACATACGACACAATACACGAACTATACAATCATAACAAACACACTTACATTATTGAAATTTTGATTTCAAAACGTCACCAACAAGTCGTATACATTTTCACAACCACGAAATACAAACGCAAACATTGAACGAACACTTTGGACATAACTCGGTTGTACAAACACCAGCATGGATGGTCGATTTAGACATCCACATACTTATTAAATCTCACACGTTTAGGGCATTAGAAGATTCCGGACTATACTTGGGCTTTAGACTTTGCTAGCACTCGAACATACTTAACTCAACAGGTGAGTTCACAGCCCCACTTTTAACTATTATACTGCTTACAACTTGGGGTGAGAAACATAGTCAACTGTTTATTGATTGCCATAACTGCTTTTACATACACGATTGTATACTTATCATACTCGAATGATTAGAGTACTTTGAACTGTTGAAAACTTATACGAAACTGGTATTTATGAAACAACATTTTCATAAACATGTTAAACTTTGTTTGGTAAACCGGAGAACGACCGGTACTTTTTATGTAAACGCTGGAGAACGACCAGCCACGTATTTTAGTGCCAGAGAACGACTGGCCAAGTGGACGGGAGAACGACCCGTGCGTATTTGGATGGGAGAACGACCCATGCGTCTTTAGACCGGAGAACGACCAGCAGTGTTTATTGCTAGAGAACGACTGGCCGAGTTGGACGGCAGAACGACCCGTGCGTCTTTAGATTGGAGAACGACCGGTACTGTTTTGGAAACGCTGGAGAACGACCAGCAACGTATTTTAAACTGTACTTTGGGTAACATCCCACGTAAACAACATTTTGGGTAACATCCCAACCTAACTGTATTTGGATAACATTCCACAAAACGTTTACTTAACTATTATGGCAATAACTGTTTACAAACGTATTTGGTTTAACGAACTGTACTTGCAAACTTAAAACATGTGAATTCACCCAACCTCGTTGTTGACTTTTAGCAATGTTTTTCAGGGAATTAGCTGCGCATGTAAGAACCGCCTGCACACATGGAATTTAGGTGACCCGTGAAGCTTTAGGATACCAACTTTTGACAACTGGATTTCTTTTGTATGACTAAAACTGTTTAGTCATATTTACGAAATCCACTTTTGTAACTTAAATACTTTTACATTTGTACGATTCGATGAATCGTAAACTTTGTAACTAATATTTTTGGCATCTTAATATATGTTTGGTTGTAATCATAAGCTCTGATACGTATGCATGTACTATGTAAATGTGGCATCCCCAGCTTACTAATGCTTCCGCTAAACGAATTTGGGGGTGTTACAGATTGGTATCAGAGCCATTGGTTATAGCGAATTAGATTTCTTAGGTGACTTAGAGACCTTAGAGACCTAGACTATAGCCTTGGCTAGAACGCACATGCATACACACATTTGCATACGACTAACTATCGTTACGACACGTCGATATACACGATTCGTTTATTTGAACTTCACTACGTCCGATTCGTTCGTACTCATTCGGACCTCATATGAACCTGATCGTGTTAAGTGGTTGATGAAAAGAAGTATGTATTTAGCATCATATAATGACGCCTGGCCAACGTGATTATATTATACTAAGTACATATGGGTGTTTCATAGTCGTGAGACACATGATGGGGATCTTGTCATTTCTTCTTAAATACTCGATAACTGAATTATGTGAAATTTCATCCTTCACATCTCTTTCATTGGCATTGACTTCTGCATTTCCTTCCTCGCAGAACGTCAGCATGCCGCCTAAACAAAGAAAGACCCGCAACAGTCGCCATACAAATACACCTCCTGTCGTCGAAACCACCGAACAGATTATTGAACGCCGCGTGGCAGAAGCGATCGCCCAATACGAGGCAAGCCGCAATCGTGAACACGTGGTGCATAACAGTGGTACCACCCCCATCAACAGTGAGACGCCGTCGAATGCCCAACAAGGGTGTTCATACAAAACCTTTCTCGCTTGCAAACCCAGTACCTTCACCGGGACTGAAGGGGCCATCGGCCTAGTCCACTGGATAGAGAAAATGGAATCGGTGATCGACATCAGCGACTGCGCAGCCGAAAAAATAGTGAAATACGCCACCTGTACTCTAGCCGACAAAGCGTTGACTGGGTGGAACGCTCAGATCCAAATCCTTGGACGCATTACCGCCTACTCCATCACATGGGAGACACCGAAACGAATGATGATGGAAGAATTCTGCTCTCAGAGTGAGCACCAGAAACTCGAAACCGAACTGTGGAATATCCAGATGATCGGTGCTGATATTACTGGGTACACGACAAGGTTCCAGGAGCTTGCACGCCTCGTGCCCCACATGGTAACTCCCGAAAGCAAACGCATTGAGCGTTACAACAGGGGTTTGGCTCCACAGATCCGAGGCATGGTGATGTCCTCCAAGCTTACTACTTTTAGGAGTGCCGTTGACCTGGCACAGAGCTTGACCAATGACGCGGTCCTGATCGGAACTTTGAAAACTACTATTGGGAAAAGTGAACCCAACCGTACTGATGCTGGTGATTCAGGTCAAAACAAGCGAAAATGGAACAGTGAGGGTAATGACCGACAGGGTCAGCAAAACAGAAACCCGGGGAACACCCGAGCATACATTGCCACCACCGCAACTGGATCCAAACCCTATCTTCGCAACAAACCGAAGTGTGACAAGTGCGGAAAGCACCATTCAGGGGTATGCGCCTTCTGCCAAGATTGCAAGAACTGGGGTCACTTAGCCCAAAACTGTAAAACCAACCCTCCCACTAGAACAAACAATGGGTGCTTTGAGTGTGGCGAACCCGGGCACTACCGAAACCAATGCCCACAACTCAACAACAATCGCAACAATCAGAACAACAACAACACCATTGCCCCACCAGCTCGTGGATGTGCATATATCCTTCGTGCACGGGATGCACCAGAGGGTCCTTAAACTAACACGGTACGTCTTAGCAAACTATTACTATGAGTTAACATTTCATTATTCGAATGTCGATACGAACCTAACACTTGGTAAACTTTGACCACTTAACAAACACACAACATATCAAACTATACGATGAGTATACGTGAACTGTTAGAACTCTCATGGCAACATAGAGCGCCACGTAAACTATTACAACTGTTGACAACACACCTCTTTTCGGAAAACATACGCAACTGGCGTTCCGACTTGATTTTAAATCTCGGGACGAGATTTCTCTAACATGGGGAGAATGTGACACCCCGCAATTTCGAAAAAATTATAAACATTATTTGCACGCATTTTTAGGCTAATTCCCTACTTTGAGTGAATTCATAACACATTTTAGAGGTAAGTCTAGCAAAGCCCGACTAGTTAATACGCGTAGTATTACGATTCATAATTTGTTATAATTATGTACACGACAATTGAAACAAACGCAATAAATATATACGACTGTTGGTGAACAAAATGATGTAATAAAACGAAATTATTAAATAACATTAACGATTATTAAATATTATGTCGATAATATTTACAAAGTACTTTATAACGTATAAACGTTTATTTCGTAAACTGAAACGAAACAAGTTAAAAATTTTATAAACTTAACTAAATTGTTTCCATAAAATATTCCAACCAAAAACATAAGCGAAAACGTATTTAAAATATTTGAACATTTAACGATCGGGTAAATAAACACGGGCAAAATACCACAAAATGAGGACTCAAGTCACCAACTCATATCCCCACCCCTTCCACCTCCTTTTCTTCATTTTTCATTTTCATCATCATTTCTATATATATATATATATCTCTCTCTCTCTCTCAAAGAAACACCACCACCTCCTCCACAAAATCGACAAAAACTACAACAAAAACTCACCGAATCATCTAGCTCATTTGGAATAAAACGATCACCTCGCAACGATCTACACTTCTACCTTTTCGGATTTCAAAACCGACACGCGTAAGTTTCCGACATTTCCCGTAAATTCTTAGATTTCGAAGTTTTCTTTGATATTTCATGTATAGGATACTTAGATCATGATGTTTTAGTGTTTTATACAACTGAAAATGTCCAAAATCGAGCCAAAAATCCGTTTTGGTGGGATGTTCGTCGAACAGTTGGAAGTGTCGCTAGTGTGCCAAAACAGTGCTAGCGACACTAGCTAAGTGTCGCTATGCCAAGTGTCGCCCCTATAGCGACACTACTTAAGTGTCGCTGAAACCCTTAACCAGATTTATATTAAGCGACACTACCTTAGTGACGCCATAATTAGGCGACACTAACCAAGTGTCGCCAATCAATTGAAAATCAGGAATCTAGCGACACTCACCTAGTGTCGCCTAACTAGTGTCGCCTATAGCGACACTAGCCCAGTGTCGCTAAAAACAGTTTGTTAAACAATATTTTCACTAAGTGTTGAACTTAATCGGGAACGGATATTTACATACGACACAATACACGAACTATACAATCATAACAAACACACTTACATTATTGAAATTTTGATTTCAAAACGTCACCAACAAGTCGTATACATTTTCACAACCACGAAATACAAACGCAAACATTGAACGAACACTTTGGACATAACTCGGTTGTACAAACACCAGCATGGATGGTCGATTTAGACATCCACATACTTATTAAATCTCACACGTTTAGGGCATTAGAAGATTCCGGACTATACTTGGGCTTTAGGCTTTGCTAGCACTCGAACATACTTAACTCAACAGGTGAGTTCACAGCCCCACTTTTAACTGTTATACTGCTTACAACTTGGGGTGAGAAACATAGTCAACTGTTTATTGATTGCCATAACTGCTTTTACATACACGATTGTATACTTATTATACTCGAATGATTAGAGTACTTTGAACTGTTGAAAACTTATACGAAACTGGTATTTATGAAACAACATTTTCATAAACATGTTAAACTTTGTTTGGTAAACCGGAGAACGACCGGTACTTTTTATGTAAACGCTGGAGAACGACCAACCACGTATTTTAGTGCCAGAGAACGACTGGCCAAGTGGATGGGAGAACGACCCGTGCGTATTTAGATGGGAGAACGACCCATGCGTCTTTAGACCGGAGAACGACCGGTACTGTGTTTCGCTGGAGAACGACCAGCAGTGTTTATTGCCAGAGAACGACTGGCCGAGTTGGACGGAAGAACGACCCGTGCGTCTTTAAACCGGAGAATGACCGGTACTATTTTGGAAACGCTGGAAAACGACCAGCAACGTATTTTAAACTGTACTTTGGGTAACATCCCACGTAAACAACATTTTGGGTAACATCCCAACCGAACTGTATTTGGATAACATTCCACAAAACGTTTACTTAACTATTATGGCAATAACTGTTTACAAACGTATTTGGTTTAACAAACTGTACTTGCAAACTTAAAACCTGTGAATTCACTCAACCTCGTTGTTGACTTTTACTATGTTTTTCAGGGAATTAGCTGCGCATATAAGAACCGCCTGCACACATGGAATTTAGGCGACCCGTGAAGCTTTAGGATGCCAACTTTTGACAACTGGATTTCTTTTGTATGACTAAAACTGTTTAGTCATATTTACGAAATCCACTTTTGTAACTTAAATACTTTTACATTTGTACGATTCGATGAATCGTAAACTTTGTAACTAATATTTTTGGCATCTTAATATATTTTTGGTTGTAATCATAAGTTCTGATATGTATGCATGTACTATGTAAATGTGGCATCCCCAGCTTACTAATGCTTCTGCTAAACGAATTTGGGGGTGTTACAGGCACACCAACGCTCAATATTGGGTCCCACTCGATATTTTTATTTTTTTTCCAAATATCTTTTGTATTTTTCGTTTTGTTTTTTTCTTTATTTTTGGTTGTAATCACAAAGAAAAAGAAGAAGAAGAAGAAGAAAGGTGTATTGTTTTAGGAGTTGTAGAGATGCGATGGAGAAGAAGAATGAAAAAGATGGGAGTTAGGTTAAAGAAGTTGGGTTTTTTTTTATTGTTTTTGGGCATTTTTTGTTAGTCAAAATTAACTGGCCCAATTTGTATAAACTAATAAAAATATGTGTAATTTTTTTTAATTAAATACTTTTAATTTTATAAAGTGTAATTTATTTAATTAATGTATTGTATTAATTAATTAAATGTATTTATTTTTGTTAAATAAATGAAAATGAAATTAAGTTACTGGGATCCGGGGGGAAAAATGGACGTTATGGTGTCACCATTAATAGTGATAAAAATGTTATTGTGGTGTTATGCTGATATGACGTCTGAAATAGGATCGTTCTGGTGTTACGACTACATGTGGTTTAATACTAAACTTAGTTTTTGATTGGAGATAGATGAAAATCTACTTATTTTATAAAAGGAAGTCTTTTTTTTACTGTGACAACCTTTACCACATGCCAAGTCAGCATGTAACAGTCTCATAGTGTATACATCTGACTCACAATCTCTCATCCTTACTTCAAGTTCATACACCATCCCTTCACAGTTCACCCATCCCACTTCTTACTTTAATTTGGAAGGTACATCACCCCTTTTCTCTCATTTTCTCTCTGCATTTGTTTTCCTTTATTTTTCGGTTGATCTAGCGAATGCGCTAGGCTTGATCTTCATCACAAGTTACCCTTGCAGGTCTGGTTGTTAGGATTTGAAGACCAGCCGAGGTTACAGTAGATGCAAGATGAACATGTAAAAATCCACTCGTTGGTAACTGACCCATTCTCTATTTTCATCCCATCCCCATTTTATCCTCTAAAACTTGTCGGCTACGTGAAACCGGTAAAGATCAACTGACAACCTTAGTGATAATGTCATTTAACAAATTTCACTGACGTATTTTTTTTTTTTTGCTTACGATCGGTTGCAGCCAATGGCTACTCTAACTACGCCAGCGGGTTGCAGCCTTGTTCCAGAAGCGTTATGAGTTTTCCATCACTTTACCATGGATATGTAGCCCAACACATGAGGTCTTGAAGACATCTACTTTTTAGTAACTTTTTATATGTTATTTAACTCTCTCCATCTACCATTAATTATTCAAATAAATTCATGTCAAAGTACACGTACTTAGGTAAGTTTTCAAGAGGCTTTTGTTTTTCATTTAGTATTCATATTGGTCTGTTTTTTCATCCTCATGACACTATACTTGGTGGTGATTGTGGTGATGGTTACGAAGAAGTTAATGATGACCAATTTGGTGGAGGTTTGGAGTAGCATTAGGTTGTGCCTATTTTGTAGAAGGGGTGGCAGAACGAATATCTATGAAAGAGGTGGCACGTTTGTAGATATATAAAAAAGATACTCAGCTCGTATATATTTTTTGCTATCGAGATTCATCATCATCATCATCATCATCATCATCATCATCATCATCATTTATGAGATCAATCAAATCATCAAACGGATTTAGAATTATGTATTGATAGAGTACTTGTAAAAAAACCGATGTAAAGTTTATGAGAAGCTGCATATATGGTTGTGAATTGCGTGATTCGCTCATAATTTGTTTGAGATATTTTGTATAGGAAAATTTATATGAATTTAATATTTTTATCTGTATAAATTAAAGCTTTTGGAAGTCTATGTGAAAGTTGTACACTACAAATTGTTATTTGTAATCTGTATATCATTTTTTCAGTGGCTGATTTTATTGGTAACCTTTAAAGCTTAATGTTTGTTCTATCCTAATTTATCATTTATCTATCATTATAATGTGACTATACTATGCTATAGATATCCTACAAGAAATATTTGGAGTTGTAGATTTAATAATGAACATTATAATTACCCTTAATTAATTCAAAGGTGAGTTGTTTAAATTGCTATAATATATGAACATCATCCTTCCTAATGGTTGTAAAATGTCAAGGTTAATCACCAAAGACGTTTTTCCTTTAATTTTTAGTAGATGACAATTGTGTGTTTATAGTTATTTTAGTTTTTTTTTTATCGTGTTATATTTGATATTTGTTCAGATGCTTGTGTTACTTTTCACTTTGGATGCTAACAAGCTTACCCATGTTGTTTGTTATGCTTTCTTAATACCAATACTTTTAGTTTGTTCATGTTAGTGAAGGCAGATATTTGTTTTACATAATCAAATGAGGGTATAATTCAGCCCTTAATTTGCATACCACATTTTAGTAACTGCATATCAAATGTCTTTTATGGTACACTTTCATGTATAGCACTTTTTTGTTAGTTGTTTTATTACAAATTCTTTCTCTACATATTACATATGCAATTTCTTGTCATTTCAAGGTGGCAGCCACTACAAGAAAAATGGGTATTTGGGAAGGCCGAAAACTGTGCCAAATACGCGGAAAACCGTGCCAAATAGTAATTTGACTGCAAGAAAGGAAATGTCGAAAGAAATATAAAGAAAATGGTCATGGAATCACAGACGTATCACCTCTTTATATCAAAGCTTGTGGGTACAAATTCTCTACTAATAAAGCGAAAAGATGTTTAAGTTGTCAACTCTTAGATTCCTATCAAATGTAGAATCAACAAAATGACTTGCAGTACTTTCCTTGCTCACTTCAGAACAACATAAGATGGACATGTTGAAGAGGTCTTTATCGTCTCAATTCACGCTGGAAATAAAAGAAATAAATGAAGGTTTAGCATGTATATAAATCATAATAGTATGTAAGTTTCTGTTGATAAAATGAAATGATAAAAACAACTTACCCTTGGTCCCCGATCAGCTGCCTGGGGTCGTCTATACTCTTGTCTCTCTGTTTCTTGGATCATATCTGGGTTCCCAAGTTTGTAAAATGTTTCTAGCCCTCCGGTAACAAATGGCCTTATTACATTTACTTCCATCGCAGATAAATTTAGCTGCAAATGTGAACATTAGATAAAGCAAGGACTGTAAAAAAAATGATAATGAGAAACTATGTCTAAAGTACTACACTTCTACAGACCATAACAATGTCATTCCCAACCCTTGTAGATAACTTTCATGAATGTCTAATCAAAATCGCAGAAAGAATCATGTTTTGATCTGTTTAATCCAATAAACTCTATTATGGGTGGTCATTTCAACCCATTTACAGATTTACTAATTTAAAGGTGGCCATTTCAACCCATTTACTAATGAATTGGTTCATTTGGGTTGTATGTCAAACAATTTGATATAAAAGAGGTCAAATAGATCAAACTTGTCAAACGTCACTCAAAGTGTAGTTACATACATCATAAATCATGTAACTGGAAAAGTAGATCATCATTGAAATAATAGTACTTTTTATGATCATATATGACGTACTAAAATAGGAATTAATGAATTCACCCAACCCATTCCAAATGAAATCCAGTTTGACCCTTGATACAAACCCCCACTTTAAGCACTATGTCAGTGAGGCAGATGTTATAAAACTACTAGTTACATAATTAGAAACCCGTATATCAACTGTGTTTGATAAACAAATTTTGGTATCAACTCAAACATTATACTTCATGAGATATAAGTCAAGTTTTACATCATTTATACCCCAAATGTTGATTGAAAAACTTGTCATCCTCTTCTATGTTTTTATTAAACACAGGCCATAATAAGACATAGTTATTGAAATGGTCCTTTTAAAGTTTTCTTGAGGCAAGAATGGTAATGCTATATGCCTATATCAGCACTTCCAAGTTCCAACTTCCAACTTCCAACCACATATTTGATGTATTCTTGTTCACAATATAAAGGTGAAGCATACCTTCATTGCAAACGTCCGAGTTGAAAGCTTCTCCAATCCAGTGCCAATTTTATGAAACCGTACATCTTTGATATCCTCAATAAGAGACCTTACCTATTACAAATAAAAAATACGAGCTCATGAACTTTTGCTTTCTCTATATACTACTAAGAGTATCCGATATCCACAAAGCTATTATACAGAAAGAACTTCAAGACTAACCATATAAACTTCAGGAATGTCATCACGAGCACTGCAACAAAAAGACAAATGATCACAAATCCTATTTCACTACCTAAACAACTAAATAAATAAAATCATAAACAAGTCAAGCTACTCACTGGTCAAAAAGAAGCCTTGAGATCTCAACATAATGAAACGGCAACGCTTCAAAAGAACTTGCAGAGTCACGTTCTGCCTCCAAAACTTGAGTCAACTTTTCTGGAGAAAATAACAGAATAAAAAAATACGACGAGTTACTACTACTAATATATACTGTATTAAAAAACACCAATAACATTCATTTATAAAACAATTTATACATCTTCACAGAATATGGACAGGCTACATAGAGCTGAAAGCAGCAGGTAAAATCTATATACATACAATAACATAGCGTATAAAAGTTTCTAGATTCCATTAATTAAATATATACGAAAACACATACCTGCAGACATCCAATCAGGAGGTCGAATTGTGCATTTGCCTCTCTTTTTCAAAGCAACAGCTAACCATATCGGAACTTCAGTAGGTATTGGTGGCTGAAACGGACCAAATTTACCCTGCCAATTACATTATTATTTTCAAGATTCATTTAATGTGGATGATAATAATTTAATAGAACTATATAATAAGAGCTAATTACTAAATATATATACACAAATCAAATCGAGGCGGTCCATTTTTAGCTTTGGAATTATCTCTATGGTTTCATCTTCAGCCAGAAACTCCAACTGAAATTGACTCAAATCAAAATTCATAAGTCACTTAAGCAGCAAATTCGTAGTTTTTTAAGTTTGATTTTTATACCTCTGCGGCTGAAAATGTAGAACCGTGTGGATCGGATTGGCCAGCCATGTTTTCGGAGTGAAATTTAACGGATCTGAAGGTTTAGATCCAGCAATTGTGTAGTAACTGAATAGATTGATGGATGATTTTATGAGTAATTAGGGTTTGTGTGGATTTGAGTGCAGTGGCGGGAAAATAGAGTTACTATTATAAGTCAATTTTTGGGGGTAAAAATATACCGCCAAGATGATGAGACAACGATGATGATCGAGATGATCGGTGATGGTGAACAACTGAATTGGGCTCCAGATTTATGGGTCTAAGGCCTAATTTTGTATGGGCTAATAGCACATAATACGGACTAAAAGTTTCCTTTTCGGTATTAGGCCTAAAGCCCAGATGATGATGATTCTTCCTACTCCGACTGACTCTCCAATAATGACCTTTTGTAACGTTTTTATTCTTATATTCTCAAGTTGTTGTCGAAAAAAATGAAAAAAATAAGTACACTGAAAAATAATAGTGATCACAATCAGTATAAAAGCAATATTACTATATTAGTATCATGAACCATAAACAATGAACCTATTATTCAAACGGTGATTTGTACACCATCAAATTTGGTCTACTCACAACTAAATTTATGAATATTTACCATTATCAATATTTTGCTCATGTCTTTTTTTTTTATCAAGGATAATATTGTCAACAACCACTAATTTTTTGATATGTAAATAAAATTTGTTAATCTACAAATCAACGCCTTATTATTATTCTTAGGGGTGCTTAGTTGAGGGTATTAGAGGGTGGGGAATGAGAAAAGTAATGAATGATGGTGCTTGGTATTCTATAATGCAATGCTCAATTATCCATTAGTGGGTAATCACCCATTTTCCACAAGATTAGGGTAATAGATATCATTACTTATCATTATGCCGACATATAACATTTATATATGTATCTCAACTTGTCAACCCGATACTTGCCAACCCATTTAATTTTTGGGTCAGATTCGGGTCAAGGTTTTGGTGAACGGGTCAACTCACCAACCCAAAAGCAACTCATGGAAGGTGACCTGTTTGACGCGAAACCATTCCACTAACCGAAATTAACTTGAAACCTGTCAACCCGTTTAATTTTTCAAGTTGGGCTTGGGTTGACGGGTCAACGCAATAGTCCTAATGAAACTTGATCCGTTTGACACGAATTCGACCCACCAACTCGTCAAGGTTCGGGTTAAGGGATTAAACCACTAATCGAAATGTAACCCATTAAATTTGACCCGTTTAACGTGAAATTAACAACCAACCGATATTAAGATCGTGATTGGGTCGGGTACATTTGACCCGCATCCCAACCTGTTTATTAAATCATGTCGGGTTCGAGTTCGGTACTTTATACCCGTCAACTTGACTCGACCCAATTTGTCACCTTATTCGGGGATGATTAATTCTAAAAAAATTAAGCAACATCAATGATAATGTATTACTAAGGAATGCTCATTTCATTTCTTAGTATTCCCTTATTATACCCTTTATCATTCTCATTCTCCACTTTGAACCAAACACACCTTTAATATTGTGGTATACGTATATGAGAGTGTTACTACCTCCGTCTTCTTAAAGTGTCCATGTTACTATTATAGGTTGTCCTATTATAAATGTTCACTTTTATATTAACCAATCATAATTGATTAGTGAAAAAGTATTGTTAGTAGAGAATGTTAAAACTACGTGCATAGTTAAAGTGGACCTTTTAACTAGAACTTAGGGTGTATAAATCATATTTAAATTCAATTCAATTTACCCAATAAGAAAAACAAATAAAGAAGATATATATTCAACTTCACTGTTATGAAATATAACATAGTATAATTGTCGGTTGTGATATGAATTTGATTAATTGATTACCATACTATAGTTTTTTTTATTTAGCTGTATCTTATAGCATTTTTTTTGTTACCAGTTTAACGTGACCACATATTTTAAGAGCATTATTATTACTTTATTATATATAAAAAAAGATGGATCCTTTTACAAGCTTGAAGATTAAGTCAACTATACGATCTATCATCATATGCGTTCGTAGTCGTAAATAAAATTTCAACAGGACTAAAAGGATTAAATATAACATTGGATTGGATGCTTATATTTGTCATTTACTGTTAATCCCTTTTAGTCAATGTAAAAAGCTAAACACAAATACCCTTTAAATGCTAAACACATAACTCTTAATCAATAAACGCCAAACCCTTGACAGATAAACCTCATAAAAACCTAAACACTAAACCCTTCGCATAGAAACCTTTGGCAAAGCTAAAGACGGAACCCTTAGAAAAACTAAGCTCATACCCTCTAAAAGCTAAACACCTAAAAACCGTAAAAAGCTAAACTTTTAATCCTTGGCACAATACCCCTTTAAAGAGATTAACACAAAACCCTTCTAATAAACACAAAACCCTTCTAACACAAAACCTTTATAGTAGCTAAACACAAAACCTTTAACGCATGACCCTTCTTGAAGCTAAATACAAAATATTTCTAAAAAGGTAAACACGAAACCCTTCCAAAAAGCTAAATAAAGAACTTTTTAAAAAGCTAAACACTAAACCATTGACGCTTAGTTCTTAAAAAAAGCTAAATGCATAACCAATATAAAAACTAAACAGATAAGTTATCTAAAATGCTAAACATTCAAACCCTTAAACGGAACCTTTCTGAACACAAAGTATGATGGAAAACACTAAAAGACATCATAGTTGGACTTAAGTGCATCACTAAAAAAGTTAAATGCATTATAAATCGAAATTAATTGCATTATTCATCTAATCTAAACATGAACAAACTATGATACAATCACATGATTATAACAATGTACGTCAGTATTATTGAACTTACACATGAAGTATTATGAAGATAAAAGTTAATATAGTACATAAAATTGGAACCTTTTGAAAATTTAAACACTAAACCTTAACACATAACCCTTCTAAAGCTAAACACTTCTTTTCTAGAAACCGTATACAACAACTTCTACAAGACTAACCACCAATACCTTTGAAAAAATATAAAAGTGAAACACGTAAGCCTTCTATAAGGTTAAAGCATTAAGTACCTTTTAATGTATATAACTATGCATTAATATTCATCTATATAACTATGCGTTGATCTACATTGTACGTATGTAATAAAATTGACCAACATTGTATGTACACAACTTTTATTTTGTACATTGTGTGTATTTTTGTGACTTGTCAACTTGTAAAGATGTCAGGTGTCACCTTATAACTGATCGATAACACGTCATGCAAATACACACAATGTACAAAAATAAATAGTTTCGTACATACAATGGTGGTCAATTTTGTTACGTACACATTGTGAAGGTCAACAAATAGTTATATACATTAAAAACACTTAACCCAAGGTTAAACATTGAGCACTGCTATTAAAGATAAACAATAACCTTCTAAAAACCCAAACATTCAACCTAAACGATTTTCTAAAAGGTACGAAATTAAGATTTTGGTTTTTTCTGTATGCTTTTTTAATAAGAAGTTTACAAAAAACTTGTATAAGATGCAAAGTAAAAAACTATTTTCGTATGTACAATCACATATTTAATAACCAAATCGACTAAGCTATAAATCATATGAAGTCGTAGTACATATTTTAGCATAAAACTGATCTGCAAGTGGCAGAGTGTTTGCAAACGGTGTCCAGTTACATATATCACAACCTTTGGTGGAAAGACAAAAACTTCACATAAAAATGAAAAAGAAAATGTGATGTCATGCTTGCTTGGAAATGGTAGTGTTTTTACATACTGTTGGAAAGAAAGGAGTAAATTAAAATATAAAAAAAAAACAGCCACTTCAAATGTGATGTCATGCGTTGCTGGAATCACAGTAGCGTAATCAGCAATGTAAAACTGTTAGGGTGGTAAATAGGATCCAACTTTACATGTGATACACATCTTGCAAAAGTCAATTTATGTAACAGATGCATAATTCGTTAAAGTATCACATACAAAACTAATAAATAATACATTAAACTATTCCATTGCAGGTGGAAAGTAAAATCCAAAAAAGCTAATAGTTTGCAAACAAACTGAAATGACAGTAACTCTGGAAGAACACAAACGTTAAAGGCACATGTAAACGAAAAAAAGAAAAAGCATTAAGACACTTGGTGCAAACAAAGGTGATATGGATGACAACCGGTTATTATTTCAACATTCATCAATCAAGTCTTCTCTTTTTTAACTTGGACCACCCTTCGCTTAGCCTTGTAAGTTGCTGGATGAACACCTTTTTCGTTGTCAGAAAACTCAGCACGCTTGCGAGTTGGGATTGATGGATTGTTGTTGACGGTTTCAAACTCAGTACGCTTGCGAGTTGGGATTGATGAAGTGTTGTTGACGGTTTCCACCCGAGTGATGGTATCACAAGTTGATGAAACAATGACCTACAATAACAACATTGATGTTGTCAACAGGAGTTAAGCAATTGAATAAGTGAAAACACAATAAGCTATCACATCAAAACCATTGGAGATGGAGATTGGGTATAAGTAGCACTGAGTAATGGAATGTCAGGGGTGTCATTCTACAAGAATAACAACAATAGTAAATAATGACAACTTCAAAGATAAAATAAAGGGTAGTAAAAAGAATGATAACTAACCCATTAAATGGCACCAAACCTATTGAAACTTGAAAGCCTCCATGAAGATATTATCCTCCGACAACTAAGAGTCCGACAGCTTAGAGTCTGATTTGTTTCTGTGGTTATAATCAGTAACCTCATCCCTAAACAACAACTTCTTCCCAATCATTATGTTTAAAGCATCTGGATAATCGTTCATATCAGCATCACATTTATGTTGTTACAGAGTATAAGCACTCTTTAAGAATTCTAATACCAACAATAGTAAATAATGACAACTTCAAAGAGGATGCGTGGTCAGTGACAAAAATGTGTATCTTGAACCTGTTTTAGAAATGAAAATCGAAACATGTCAGTGTGCTAGATCTTAAAATCAAAAGTGGAAAACTTGAATTTGTAATATATTTTCCATAAGGAAAACAGAAGTATAATGTTTGCATCAAAAACCTTGGAATGCCAGCAGTAATGCCAGGACCACAATCTGGGCATACAATACGTATCCATGTACTCCTTATTAACATGTTGTTCAACATCATCTTCGTGACTTGCTGAAGCGACTTTGCGGTTGCATTTGTGATAAGCAATATAATATTGTAGCTCTTCTCGCTGAATAGCAGAGATTGTAGGAATGTTATTGATGCAATAATACAAGTATTGTACATGAAATTGACATAAAAATTTGTTGTATAGTTCCAAAATATACACCTAAATAAACCAAACAGGAACTGGAAAAAATAAAATTAAACAATTAGTTGGAAAATATACATAAGCTACTGTTGATATAATGCATGAAGAAATATGCCATAATTAACTCCCGTATGTCTGGAGCTCCGGAGTGATGCATCTTGTTTCAATAAAGGGAAGTTATCACCATACTTTGAGCGAAAGTCAGTATTTGTAACTGAGCGTGCAAACGATAATTAATATACACATAGACAAATAAGGTTCAATGTAAGCATATCTGATTGGTAGGCACCTGTCTATGTATTCAGAGACTTCATGAAGGTCAGAGTTGAAGAATATACGTGTTCCATTTAATGCATTTGAAACAACAAAGTTCCCTGAATATATAAGTGTACTAAAGCAAATTAGATTAACACAAATTTGAATAGTCGGTATGCGTAAAATTATAATAAATAAAGACTTAGGCGTATAAAAGATCTTATTTTATAGATTTCGAGTTAACCTCGCCAGATTCGGACTTCGCAAACTGTAAAACCAAAACATTTAGGGGTGTATTGCTTTTGTTAGGGTACTTATTTGAACTCATCAGCAAACGAATCCCATAGGGTACAATTGATCATCACTCCTCTAGAAAGAAAAATGATCAGCATTTCAGATTGAAAGTAAATGGTAACATATAATTTGAGTTTATATGTGTACATATCAAGATATGATAGTGCGTGAAAAACTCACTCAATGTCTTCTAACTGTATTTGGAGTCTACCGTTTTGGTTGCCCATTTCTCTCACCATGTATCATGTCAGCTACAGCAACCACATGCCCAATAATATCTGCAAACCAGAAGAAAATGAGATTTAGATTACTGTTAACATTAAGTTTGTATGTTTAATGTAATACTACTCACCAACAGGCTGGTTGTCTTGAAGAGCTTGGCCACAAATGTATGCAAATGGAATAAAACCATAGCTATAGATTGAACCAGCAAAGTTGTTAATGTGTTTGACATGTGTTTCGGTGATAGTTAATCTTATATGGATGACTTACAATATTTTAGTAGCCCACGTTCATAGACAAAGAAGTTAGTTATCAACTTCGCTGCACCATCAGTTAGCCAATTTTATAAAGTTTTTTAGGTTTTTCTTGACAGACGCCTAAATTATATCCCCCTATCGCAAGAAGTAATAGTAAGCGAGTATCAGAAATTAAGAAACCTAAATATAAATGGACATTATTGGAAACACATTAACAATCTAGAGGAGACTAAATGCAAACAATTAGGTGACACTTTAAAAGATGATACTTACGCAACCAAACAATTTTAACAAAAAATACACAATCATAGAAGAGTATATAAAGTTTTGTGCAAACAACAACGTTCAAGAAGATGACACTTTCTCAAGATGTAGCCTTTACTCTATTAGGTGATGCCAATTGTCACGCTAATACCCTTCGTGTAGTGCATCTGTGTGTACATATTTATAAATAAAAATACATACATATATATGAACCATATTGCGCGTAGAGCACCGACACAATTACATCTCAGTAGTAGCTACCCTAAAGCAGTCTCAATGGAAAATTGAGATTTTAACGACAAATTAACAGGCTTAAGGCATGAAATTATAATCATCGAGTTTTCAATATCATTTGTGGTGAATATATAACTTATAACGTGAGCTAAAAAAGTTGCTTCATTGCTAAGACAGTAAGGGTTAGCATGGTCATTTACATATCAGGTCATGAAGAGCTCTTTTGGTGCAAGCAGATATGTAGAGTTGTGAAATTTGAATCATAATCATAATGAAACACAAAATTAGAAGAGTACTAATATGATATTGGATAAATAAAAACTCAAAAGTATAGGAATTATATACATCCGTCATTTGAACTGTTGGTTCAACAAATCATACTAACCGTATAACTGTTAAACATATAAGTGCATCGACATGTTTATTAATTATATGAAATGGTTACTGTATTAGAAGAATAAATGAGTAATGAAAGAACCTCAAGTCTTGCAGTAGTCAAATAGTCATGAGTTAACCCGAGTAGAAGGTTAACTGGTTAAGCTGGGGTCATGCTCTTCTCTCCTACAGGTTCAGTGATATTCCATACCAAAGCATACCAAAAGATCTGAAAATGACCTAAAAATTGCACCATGAGTGATGAGTGATACATATTACATAGGTTAAGAACACATGCCTAAAAATGTTACCTAAATTGACTACTAACAGTCTATCACAAATACAAAGAAATTGACACGTAACAAATGGTTAATTATGGATGATTTAAGTTGGATTTTATCTTGTAATAGGTCCTTAAATGTGGAAAATTGAAAAAATTTCCTTGCAAGGGAGGGAAACGATGCTCAGGATTTTTATGTTCTCGAATTAGAGGGAAAGCGCCCGGAAAGGGATGCAAGCTAAAAGTTTAGGCCTCTTAGCCACATACTATGACATCTCGTTCAATAATTAGCAGAACTCATAAGGTCCATACTTTTCTCAAATTTACATTTTAAGCGCACCAATTTTCTGAAACTAACATAACAGAATACAATAAAATCAGAGAATCGGGAGTTTACCCATAATGTGTACAATCATATCCTACGAAATCGTCTCGACCCGTGACAATGAATTCTGCCAAACAGATCTGTATATGCAGAATTTCATTGAGGGAGTTTCAACTTGATCCCTACATCAAACTGAATGTAACCCAGCTTCAAGTAAACATTATCACCGAGTACCTAATAACCGGAGCATAAAAACAATATAACATCAAAATAAATATAAATCATGTAGCACATATCTTACAGCAAAACGAAACCAAAAGAAATCAACCAGACACAACACAACAACCCAAATTAGTGAAACGTGTCGAATGAGTCAAACTTATATAACTACCTAGAACATATTCACTAACAGTTCAAACTTCATTAAAAAACCCAAAAGTAAAACAGCCGAGCATTACCATAGAAAACTGCAGAAATATAAAGACAATATACCAGCTTATATCAGAAAAAGCAAAATGGAACTCCTCAAAAATGTTTCCAACTAATGCAATCAACACCGTTAAGGAAGATATTTGTTTCAACTTATAGTAGCTACTATTCTAATATAAAATGCATAGACCCGCCAAGGGGCACCAAAAGTGTCCTAATCTTCCTGATTAGTGATAAAGTAGGTGGATTTTGAGTGGCAGATAAATCATCTTGGAATGACATGTAAGAAACCTTTTTAAGGACCAATAAGAGATTGACAAGTGGATGTCTAAACCTTATCTTAGTTAGAGAAGTTGAAAACTTGATATTTGATATAGAAATTATGTCACCTTCATAACTTATAACTACAATTCGTGAGTTTGTAAAACAACCCTAAGAAAATAAGAGTAACATAGAGATGCATGAGAAAAAATGCAATTTTGAATCAAGCAGATGCAGTAGAAGTATAGAAAAGAATCATACGTGGACTTAATGGAGGAATTTACGTGTATAACAAAATCAAAGTTCAATTCAGTTTGTCCATGATCTGAAACCACTTACAGTGGAATCACTATTCTTGTTCTTGGCAATGGCAAGATGAAATCATACAGAGACAATGATGAATCATCGCTGACATCCTCCCGTTGCTCACTTCATTGTATACAATGGTTGTTCAGCATGTTTAGCAACATTTTCTGAATTCAACAATGACCTATTCATTCAAAAATTGAAAATGATTAAAAAAACTCATTGATGTCTCTGTAAGAATACAAACATTTTAAAGTAAATGTCAAATTATGGTACCGACACATCATATTCAAGCCACCCGTTTTACCTGGTCCATTTGAGTTGAGTTATCTGGTCAATTAACTTGATCTATATGAACAACATACACATCTCAAGCAGTTCCCACTCTGCATAAAGTGCATAAACACGTTGACAAACTACTACGAGTATCAAAAACAAATCCTCACTAGCTTAAACATCCTTCAAGGGTTCAACACAAAAATGTTGTGATGGATTTCAAGTTACATCCCTAAATCCCAAAAAAAAGAAGTTAATAATTATAATAATAAGAGACAAAGAACTTTTTGTATACAATCATAACACTTATATGGCGATAAGAAAGAAGGAATAATGATAATGGAACATTTTATGAAGTACCCTCCTAATCCAAATACATGCATAATGGAACAGTTTTATGAATAGATTATATGAGATGTTTGTTAAGGTACCTCAAAAATAGTGTTTAATATGTAATTGATAAAGAATCCCAATATCATTCCCATTTGCTTCATAGAAGGACCAAAGTAGAAGGGAATCAATCAACAATTGAATAAACAACATATTACTGCCAAGTTTGCAATTCCATAAACGTGTTGTATCTCAAAAATAGTGTTTAATCTGCAATTGATGATCCCAATATCATTCCCATTTGCTTCATAGAATGACCATAGTGAAGGGAATTAATCAACAATTGATTAAACAACTGATTACTGCCAAATTTGCGATTCCATAAACATGTTGCATAAAATTGAAGTAAATGACATGCTACTTTATGCTTCATGGATAAAGTTGTATATTTCATAGAAAAGGTCGTGAATGTATCTCGAATATTAGCATAAATGAAGTAATATGTCCAACACATTTTGAAATGTGTATTGAATAGTATTGTTAATTCAGTGACACAATGACTGACAGAGATAATTGTTAACACATATTCACATAGATATAAACATGCGATAACGATTAAACTATCGATTAGGCATTCTAGCAAACACCTTATGTGCAATTCTTTTGAATCATTTGAATACAAAACTTAGTTTAAGAAATGGTGAATATGATAATCCATAAATAAAGAACCAATAATGAATTAGAAAGATGTAACCCGACGTTTGTGGAATACATGAATCAATGCTTGAGATGTTACAACAACCACCAGTAGATACCCGACATCAAGTACTATTAAAAAATTGCTAAGAGATTTGGGAAACGTTTACTCACAATTTGGTAAATTGGGCTAAAAGAGCAATTTTATGATCTAAACTCCATGTAACGAAGTTTACAAGCAAAAGGTAGCATCACAATCAAAAAGCCTTAGTTATAATCATTAATAAAAAAAATATGCTTAAATAGATCATATAAGATCTAAAGGGATGATAAAATCACATAGCATAAGAAACCATATTGAGAAACTAATCAGCAACTCATCCACCATTTCAAAATATAATTCTCATAATTAACATAAAAGGGTTTTGGAAAAAGTATTCAATTGGTGGGGTTTTGGTCAAGAAAATGTGGGTCGTTTTCTAAAACTAAGAAATTCTTATTGCGGGTGTGTGTTTGGACAACACTGTACTTAATATGGATGTGCAGGAATAATAAGGTCTATAAAAAGAGAATGGATATGGGTCCAGATTTATTCAAAGAGATTCAGTCTAGAGCTTATGGGTGAATCACAGCTAGAGACAACGATGCAAAAATATCAAGGAGTTGCTAGTAAAATACTACTGTGGGTCTAATATAATCAGTTGTATGCTTCTGTATGGTATTGTGATTGTGACACCCCGCAATATCGACATAATTATAAACGTAATTAGCACGCATTTTTAGGCTAATTCCCTAACTTTGAGTGAATTCACAACACATTTTAGAGGTAAGTTGATGTGACTCAAAAAGTCATGTTTCTAAGTACTTATCTCCGCACTTTTTGGACTATTCTTTGGTGAAAACATTTCAAAACAATCATTTATCATCAAAAATCACTAAGGTAGTCTAAATACGGGCGTTGCCACAAAAATCAGTTAAAACATCCGTTTTGCATGCAAACCGAGGCAAAAACAATCACCTTAAATATTCCATTCTTGATTATCCTATCAAATTAGATCTTAATGCATATTTTATGATTCAATAGGAAAATCTAAGATCGGAGGTGAAAGAATCAAGAGAAACGGGTGAAGAATGAAGAAGATGTGCAGTCTGGAAGCCCGCCGATCGTCATCCGGAACACACAAAAGTCAAACACTTCCAAATTTGGAAAACTTAGTGTCATTAGAAGCGTAACGGAAAAACAAAGCCAACGGCGCAAGAATCAATCAAATCGAACTCCAAACGAAGAAGATACGGACGAACCAAGCAACCGAGAAGTCAGTGGAGGCCAAACCAAGCACCAACCCCCCCCCCCCCCCCCCTTGGCACTAGGTACCGTATACGGTACCTTAAGTGCCGTATACGGCCCTTAGGGTGCCGTATACGGGGTTGGTTGGCTTGTGAGGTGCCGTTTGCCCCCTTGGTCCGCTCGCCCCGTATGCTGCTTTGATGCTTGTATTTCGTGCTTCAAGACTTGTACCAAGGCCAACTAGCTTCTCCTATTAATACCTCACTCATTTCACCATTTCAAAACACACCTCTCATCTCATTATTCACATACTTCTCTTTCTCTCTCTAGAATTCTCTCTCTAGCACTACTCTTAGGAGTTAGAGGAGAATTGTTCTTGTAATTAGTTTTCTCTCTAGTTTCTCTCTCTAGCACTACTCTTAGGAGTTAGAGGAGAACTAGAGAGATATAAGTTAGCGGTTAGAGCTAGAGGAAAGTTGTAATTGGGTAATCAAGCTGTAGCAAGGTTATTCAAGTCAGACTGTTGTAATCCTTAGTATTACTCTTCTAATCCGGTGATATTATCTTACTTTCTTACTGTTATAATGTTTACTTTGCATATCATTTCAGTACGATCTATGATTGTTGCCATGCTGATTAGCTAGATTAATATGTGATTGTTGAAATGTAGATGTTAGGATTAGGGATGATGTTTACTTAATATATCTTATATATGATCGGTAGTTGTTATGCTGCATACATGTTTAGACTTATCCTAGATGTAGACTTAATTAATCACCCTTTCTGGTCTCTCACGTGACTGTTGCCTTAGGATAGGATCTGATCAACCTAACTACGATATCTCCTGTTTGTATGAAACTGTGGGATCACCGTAATACGGAAGAATACTTGGTATAGCGTTGGAAATACCACTGGTATAGTACAAACACGTGGAAGCCAAGGAAATGCCGGTGGACTATCTCACCGTGGATTACCTGGAAGCAACCCTTCCAGACACGGGTCTAGGTCTTGTTAAGCCGTGAAAATGCTATAGTACACCGTTAAACTACCTCTGGTTATAAAGCTGTGTAAAGATACATTATGTCTTTAAAACACCGTAGATATACCTAGGGTTAGAGTACTGTGGAAAATAAGGACACTATACACTGTACGCATGCCTATGGATGAACGACCGATGGCAAAGGAGGGTCTAATCCATGACGGAAGTATTAGAACTTAAACAGATAAAACATGAGTTAGGAAATGAAAGCAAGGATGCCGGCTGTGTTCCCAGATGCTTAAAACCCCTAAACTCTACTTAACCGATAGTTTAACTTATTCAGCATACAACCAGTATTACTCTGTTAAAATTGGATAGACATAGGTGTTAAGAAAAGTCTGTGTTGTGGACTGTCGCCTTATTCCTTAACCCCATTCAGAGGGTCGCTTGGTCTCCGAAAGAGACGGTGAGGTGGGTCTGAAGACAGTCCCATCTGACCAGAATCAGGATAGCCTAGGATTCAGTGACATATGCTTTAGGGTTACACCTAGACGTAGGGTCCTAGTGTTTACACCGACCATTTAGAAGATTCTTAACTAGAGTAATCACCTATCATCAATATAATATCATCCCGAAACCCTAATCGTCGAAGTTTCAGCAATCACTCTCTACCTGCTGCTTATATTCTCGTTTACTTTTCTGCATTTTAATTTCTGTCTTTAGATTAGATTAGATAAAACCAAAACCATACCTACCTTGTTCTAAAACCCATCCTATTGTCAAGTTATCTTTAGTAGGTTCCAATTCAATTCAATTCGTTCCGATTTTGGACGACACTCGAGTTATACTTGCCACCTTACCCACAAGGTAGTTAGCTTGCATAGTTTGAGCCCAGCAAATATAAATTTTTAAAACTTCAACAGTCGTTCGCCTCTGTTGCGGTCGGAGCAACGATTCGGGGTAAAAACCCGACCGACGGACGGGGGCACGACATAAGTCTATGGCGCCGCTGCCGGGGATCGGTTTCGTCAAGAATTGAATTCTGCCCTAGATAATTAACTTTAGGAGATCCTTCCTTAAGATTATCATTACTTAGGAAGTTAACTGCTTTATTAGTTAGATAACTTAGTTCTTAAACCCTAGAAAATACATAAAAATTAGAAAATGAAAAACCCTAATTCTCCTTCAAACCTCATCTTTCCTCTCAATCAAATGATGACGGATGAGATGACGACTTTGGTAGATGCGGAATTCTTTGACTGTCCAGAGTATGAGTCAAACTCCTCTGACGTTAGAGAGGTCTGTGTTAACCATGAAATTGAGAACCCAAAAATATCAAGCTTAGACTTAGGTTTTGATGAATCTCAGCAGAAGATTCCAGCTTCTGTTACTATTGCTTTAAGTGGTCAACCCACACTTGACCCTGAGATTCTATCAATATTGTCTAAGTATCCACACTATATTAGACCTGCTACTTTACCTGATGATGAACCCTTTGGAATTGAAGTATTCTTCTATCCACCCATGCCTTGGATGGATTTGAATGAACGTCTTCATTGTTTGGATGAATACTTTGAGTACGATCTCCCCGATATTTTGCGAGCCCACCCCACTACTCTTTATCCAAGTGTAGTTGAGGAAGAGCGTCTCCAATATCAGGTTGAGAATGAACTTAGGATAAAAACACCAACCCGATTAAACATTGAATTTAGGGATCATCTACCCGAATCAGAAACAGACCATCACTTAGGAAATTCTCTCAAACCCAAAAGGAGGATAGATATCCATGCCAACTTTCTAAAATATCTTAAAATATTTAATTTTCCATTTACATATGAGTAGAGAAAGTCCTTTGTTGAGATTGATAGGATAATTAGACTTCTTCGTGCTAAACACAGTAGAAAAGACGAGTTATTATTAAAATCAGAGTTAGATCTTTTAATGGATTTACTTGCCAGCACCGATTATCCCTCTGATTCACAACCTAGGATTAATCGTTATGTTGCGTTCCTGATTGACGAGCTTGAATTTTGGATAGAAAGAAGCCCTATCAAGTCTGACATGATTCTTGCAGATATTATATTCTTTGTTGATCCTGCTACTTATTTAATTAATGAGCTTAGAGCTATTTTTCCCGAATCAACTGAGGAAGCTATGGACGCTGCTTTCTTTGTAAAAAGGAAACAGATCCATATCCAGCTAATCCAGTTATTCCAAAAAACCAAATTCCCGTTTACTAACCAACAGAAGATTTATATCAAAGAGCTTTCGAAAGCAGTTCACACTACTTACGGAAATCCCGATTCTTCTGAGGAATCGGAATTTGTGGATTTACTTTCAAAACTGCTCTATGATCTGTCTTATCTAGATACAAGATTTAGGGATGGCATTTCAAACAAGAAAAAGGTGAAACGGGAATTTAATCGTTTTGCCGATGCATTGTTACAACTCAGTCTGGAAAAACGAGAATTCTTAACAGAATTTGAACGGTATTTCATAAATCCTGCTGATTTAGTTTACTATGTCATCCGAGCTCTCCGAGGTACGTTTATTTCCCGCTATACCTTGTCTCTATCCAAAGCATCAACCGTACCCAAAAGTGTCATCTCGGACACTATCCGGTAAAACAGTAAGTCTGATATGGACGAGCTTTCGTCTTTAACAAAGCGCTCTTGGGAGGCACCCCAAGCCTATCTAGGTTAATTAATATTAGTTAGTATTAATTTTAGTTTAAATTAATTTTTCGTTTTAACACTTTCGTTTAAAAATCAATAAAACGTCCTTTAAACTTTAAACTCGCGCGATTTGCGTAAGTTTGAACTTTTCAGAAAAATTTAACAAAGTTTTAATTTTAAAATTTTGGTAAATTAATTACGATTTGCTTTAAAGTTTAAAGTACACAAAAATATTGTTTCGTTTTAAAATAAACTCGTTTCAGTTTAAACGCAAGGAACTTTTCGCACGCAATTTAAAACACAATTTTAATTTGCGAAATTTTTTTATAAAGATTCGTATTTACTTTTGGTTACTCTATTAAAAATCTTAAAACCTTTCGAAAACCAATCGTACGTATCGTATCTTTCGCGTTTTAAATCGAAACGTATTTAAACCAAGAGGAAGGGATCCACTACAAACCAAAAAAATCAAAAAGTCAAAAATTTTCTTCCTTCCCCTTCCTCCAAACCATCGGCCTCCCATCACCATCACCAAACCCTCATTTTTCCACCATTTTTGATGATTTAAAACTTCAAGTTCTTCATTTTATCATCTCTTTTGCATACATAACATCATTTCATCACTTGCAAGGTAATTCCTAACTCAAATATTTAAATTTCATTAACTTTTTAAAAGTTAGGGTTTCAACTTTTGATCTATGAAATCCATGGTGAAATCTTGTGTTTTATGGTTCAAAAGTGTTATTGCATAGTTGCTTAACATGATTACATGCTTGATTGAGTAGATTACTTGATAATTTGTGACTTTGATCTTCAAGTGTTGACTTTAAGTGGTCAAAGTTGCTTGATTTGTTGACTTTTGGTAACTAGTAGTTTGTTTTGACTTGTTTTGATTAATTCATGCTTAGTATGACTTGATAAACATGTTTACATGATTGCTAGTTCATTTTGAATGATCTTTAGGATTATTGAAAGTTAAAGTAAGCATGTTGTGATTGGAATTAACCGAGTAACATACTTTATTTTAAATATTCAATTTTTAAAAAATGGTATTTGTGTTAATTAAATCATGGCAAGTTTCTTAGATTTTCAATAAATCATTAGTTAGCTTTTGGTCCTTGATTATTTTAATTATTCACCACCTTAATTAATAAGGTGTTGAATATTTTTAATATGACCATTACACGTAAGCTACCGTCATTCATTTATCAAAATCTTTAAATCTTGCAAAATTGTTAAAAGTAAACGAATAAGTTAACACGTGTCTTTAACCATATGGTATTTGCATGAATAAATTAGTTTATGCTCTTTTTGGTTTACTTAATATATTTAAGGTAATTACATGGTTTTTGCAAAACTCATGCTCACTTAGATTAAGTTGCCATGAATGAAAGTAAAAATATTTGCTAGTTGTTTGAAATGACGAGTTTACTTAGATTAAACGCTAGTATTATTATTACTTTAATACCCTTGGAATAGATTAGACACTAATGGTTGCGAAAATTACGGATTGAGGATTGGTTAGGCCTAGGTTTAGTTTAACATAAGTTGCGGATTTATTCATATTTTAAAGCCTACATTTCCAATTTTTCTTTAAAATTTGGAAATGTACTTAGCAATTTGTTATTACTTATGCATCTCATTTTCTTGTCAACAGATGGATCTATCAAACCCTTCGTTGAGGAAGCTAGCTTCATCCCCCGAGAATATGGACGATATTGAGAAATAGATGGGATGATACTTAGGGTCAAACAGAGTCATCATGTGGCCGGATATGAGACGCTTGGGTATTAGGGATGAGTTGGAAGAATTGATTAAGTATGATAAAGATGGAGAGGAACATGCTGCATTTTTTATCTTTTCTCCATTGATGAGGCTATATACCGAGAGGTCGTCACTGAGTTTATGATGACTTACGAGTTCCGAGAGAGATTGGAGATCACTGATAAGAAGATCGCTTTTCGGTATCGTGGGAAGAAGTATCGTATGACAGTGGGAGATTTTGGGGTATACCTTGGCCTTTACACACAGTCACAGGCCAGTTCTGATTGGTTCACCAGCAGTTTCCAGTCTATCTCCAGTTTACCGTCACGGGATCACAAGGAGATATGGAGAGGATTGACGGGGACAACCTTCAGGAGTGGAGTGAAAGCTTCACTCATGACCCGACCAGTTCACCACATTCTTCACAAGCTCCTGTGATGTACTATCTTTGGGAAGAGAGATGCTGGACCTGCTACATCAGAAGAGCTTAAGTTCATGGATGCGATCATAAGGAAGCAGAACCTGAATGTCGCATACATCATAGCGGATAGATTGTGGAAGGAGAAGAGAGAGGATAGACGCCACGTATTCATGGGAGCCATTATCACGAGATTGTTAGTCAGCGTGGGGATTCTCACTGACCGCCACCATGAGGATTACACCCATCATGCTAGTTCGCAGCCGTTTGATCTAGAGTACTGCAAGTTGATCCGGATGATTGATGAGGGACCTGAGAGACAGTGCTTATCGTATCAGACTCGGCAGCCCATTCCTGGATGCTTCATGACCAGGAAGCGCGTGACTACAGAGGATAGAGATGTTGGTCCCCAGCCACAGAGACCAGTAGCAGCAGAGATACCTGAGCCATCATGAGGAGCAGACACATCAGTACTGCCTACACAGGCCGTTGTGCATCACACGGATCCGGTCACTCCTCTTACTCAGTATTATCTATTACATGCCTTACAGGTTATCCGTGATCAGCAGGTTCTGACAGCTAGGATACATGGTACCCCTGAGCCTGATCACCTCCTATACACATGTGGACCACCACCACCACCCACTACCCATACCGCCACTCACCCATATGCCACCACTCACCCATACACCACATTTCCTCCACCACATCCACATACCTCTACTCAGCCACCACATCCATATAGACGCCCTCGCACACCTACCACCTACTCCGCACCATTACCCACTCACAGACCCACATCTGATATAGCCAGAGTCTACTCAGTACACATACCATCACCAGCCCGTCAGCAGGCATCATTGCCTCGTCCGACTGTACCCATTCCGACCCATGACCAGCATCCAGAGGCTAGCACATCATATAGACCAGATCTGCTCTACATTGGCACCGATGCATTGTTCACTAGTATCGTCAGCCCTTACTTGGATTTGGGCCCCATCTTCTCAGATCAGGTTCCTACTGAGAGCACTCTCAGGCAACTCTACCTTGATATGTTACAGACGGCAGGTGTTACCACTGCGGACATGCTCGCACAGGGTTATGATGATATGATGGCACTTCCAGCGATGACCCTTAGGCAGATGTTGATTCAGAGAGGATTACTACCTCCAGATGAGCAGAGAGTGTCCAGTGGACAGCAGTCAGTCGCAGGACCCGCAGCTCAGCCTGATGACATACCAGCAGAGGATCCTCCATTCTAGACTACTTATCTTGTGATTTATATTTCATATCACTGACTTCTGTATTGTATTGATTACAATGATCTCTATCTTGCACTTGGTTAAACTTTTGGGATATTTCTCGACCTATATGGTTGAGCTTTATTATTATGTTTATCGTAGTTACTTATTATGTTTGTTTCTTTATTTTATAATAAGTGATTGAATGTGTGATGAATGAGAAATGAGCCCGCACGAGATGACAAGCTTTCAAGAAAAAGAACCGTGGAGTAAAAGGCAGACAACCAAGGAATTCACAACTGCGGACCACGGAACTTACACACATCTCAGGAGAGGAGCTTCGGTCTATCTTCTTCTGAAACTCGCACATGCACCACAGACTCTTCAAAGATCTAAGTGTGGGATCTCAACCCACACTCCAAGACATCTTAGCAAGAATCGTCTCCAAATCTTAAATCACAAAAGTGTGAAATTCACTAATAAGAATTTCCACTTACATTATGGGTCGACTCTTAGCTAAGCATGAACGAGAAGCGCTGTGCACCAGATAAGGACATGCGGAGCTGAATCACTCTTAATGAAGATCTTCGAATCCTCAGCTTTCGCCTCTTAACGTTAAATCGTCATCTGGGGAGTTTCTTACCTTTCACCACGTTTTTTTTCTCATAACTTGATTCATTTTGTTAGCTTAGGAATGCAAAGTAATCTCTACTCTATCCTAAACTTATCACTAAGTGTGGGATTCCAGCCCAAACCAAACACTTGAGAAACATTTTCTATATGTTCAAACTCTAAGTGTGGGATTATATTTTCAAATATAATCTCAACTCAAGAGAACATTAGGGACAATGTTTCTCTAAGTGTGGGATAGCAGGTATAGAATACCTTGAATTAGATGTTTTACAGATTTTAATGTCCAAATAGCTTTACCCAGAAAATTCCTCAAATTTTCAAAATTTTCAAAACTTTTTAAACAAAAATAATAAAGTATGAGCTGAATCGTCCGATTAGCTCTACTATTTTTGAGTTACGATTTCTTTCAAAGATGAACCATTTCTAATATGAGTTAGTTATTCAAGAATATTAGGGAAATTAAGGTAGAAATTTCTTAAATAAGTATTAACAATCTAAGGAGCATGGCTAGGCACATACAAACCCAAATTTGTAGTGAGGTTTTGAGCCTTAAAATCATTCATTTTAAATGCTACATTGTTCATTTCTTATGTGTGCCGATGCTAGTATCTCTAAATTAGAACTTGTTACTGACATACGTTTCGAGACCACATTGGAAAGTACCGTACGCGGTATAGGTGCAATTAGATGATCTCGACATTCCTTAGGATTTAACCTATTCTTACATACCTTTTCAAGTCCAAAACCCTCCCGATACTCATTTTTAGTATCGATGATCCGCCTAGAAAACCCCATTGAGCCTAAACCTTTCGTTTCTTCAAAACCCTATATCTTTAACCACTTTTCCCAAATTCCCAACAACTTATCTTGGAATTTCTAAGGTTATGAAAAACATCTTGAAGAATCTCTTTCTGAATTGGTCTACTCCTCCGTGTTCACCAAAATTAGAAAATCAAGGGTGCGAAAAATTGGCACCAGAAGAAAAGACTCTAAGAAGTCCGTGATAAGAAAGAAGAGATTTCCGAAAGAAAAATAAAAATATCCTTGGAAGTTCTCTGGCAAAGAAGTTCTGAAGAAAGAAAATAAAATAAAAAGCAGAAAAAGAAAGAAAAGAAAAAGAAAATAAAATAAAGCTAAAGTGCTTTAGAGTATCAATCTTTCAAAGAAAGATCCAATGAAATACGAGTAGCTATCTTCTCCGTTCTACAATAAGTTTTTCATGATTCTTAGAATGCCTAAGATAAGCAACCCCTTAAACCAAAAATCACCACTATCCATACCCCTTAACCCTCACAAACACTACAACCCACTCGAATGTCTTGGGATAATTAGCACCGTCCTCTTCCTAAGTGGTGGAGATCCGATTCTCGACCAAGCTTATGATGATGAGTGCTGCATGACTGGCTATTTGAGCAATTTCGATTGTGCTAGATTGATAGGAAACCTGATACACTCTGAGTGAATTGAGTGACCACCTTTAGTGAGATCGCCTAGTCATGTATACTCCAAGATCACGAGATTTGGAAAGTATGCCTGGGAAAATCAATACTTATTTCTGAAAGGATCATCTTAGCTTTCCCTATATTCTCTAAATAATTTTCCCATATGACAAAGTGGTAACTTTTTGGAGGTGCTCTAACTCACCTAAAACCTATAAAAAATTTTCACTGGACACAACTAAGTGTTGCTTGAGGACAAGCAATGCTTAAGTGTGGGATACTTGATGTGACTCAAAAAGTCATGTTTCTAAGTACTTATTTCCGCACCTTTTGGACTATTCTTTGTTTAAAATATTTCAAAACAATCATTTATCATCAAAAATCACTAAGGTAGTCTAAATACGGGCGTTGCCACAAAAATCAGTTAAAACATCCGTTTTGCACGCAAACCGAGGCAAAAACAATCACATTAAATATTCTATTATTGATTATCCTATAAAATTAGATCTTAATACATATTTTATGATTCAATAGGAAAATCCAAGATCGGAGGTGAAAGAATCAAGAGAAACGGGTGAAGAATGAAGAAGATGTGCAGTCTGGAAGCCCGCCGATCGTCATCCGGAACACGCAAAAGTCAAACACTTCCAAATTTGGCAAACTTAGTGTCATTAGAAGCGTAACGGAAAAACAAAGCCAACGGCACAAGAATCAAGCAAATCGGACTCCAAACGAAGAAGATACGAATGAACCAAGCAACCGAGAAGTCAGTGGAGGCCAAACCAAGCACCAACCCCCCCCCCCCCCCCTGGCACTAGGTACCGTATACGGTACCTTAAGTGCCATATACGGCCCTTAGGGTGCCGTATACGGGGTTGGTTGGCTTGTGAGGTGCCGTTTGCCCCCTTGGTCCGCTCGCCCCGTATGCTGCTTTGATGCTTGTATTTCGTGCTTCAAGACTTGTACCAAGGCCAACTAGCTTCTCCTATAAATACCTCACTCATTTCACCATTTCAAAACACACATCTCATCTCATTATTCACATACTTCTCTTTCTCTCTCTAGAATTCTCTTTCTAGCACTACTCTTAGGAGTTGGAGGAGAATTGTTCTTGTAATTAGTTTTCTCTCTAGTTTCTCTCTCTAGCACTACTCTTAGGAGTTAGAGGAGAAATAGAGAGATATAAGTTAGCGGTTAGAGCTAGAGGAAAGTTGTAATTGGGTAATCAAGCTGTAGCAAGGTTATTCAAGTCAGACTGTTGTAATCCTCAGTATTACTCTTCTAATCCGGTGATATTATCTTACTTTCTTACTGTTATAATGTTTACTTTGCATATTATTTCAGTACGATCTATGATTGTTGTCATGCTGATTAGCTAGATTAATATGTGATTGTTGAAATGTAGATGTTAGGATTAGGGATGATGTTTAATTAATATATCTTATATATGATCGGTAGTTGTTATACTGCATACATGTTTAGACTTATCCTGGATGTAGACTTAATTAATTACCCTTTCTGGTCTCTCACGTGACTGTTGCCTTAGGATAGGATCTGATCAACCCTAACTACGAATACACAGTTATCTCCTGTTTGTATGAAACTGTGGGATCGCCGTAATACGGCAGAATACTTGGTATAGCGTTGGAAATACCACTGGTATAGTATAAACACGTGGAAGCCAAGGAAATGCCGGTGGACTATCTCACCGTGGATTACCTAGAAGCAACCCTTCCAGACGCGGGTCTAGGTCTTGTTAAGCCGTGAAAATGCTATAGTACACCGTTAAACTACCTCTGGTTATATAGCTGTGTAAAGATACATTATGTCTTTAAAACACCGTAGATATACCTAGGGTTAGAGTACTGTGGAAAATAAGGACACTATACACTGTACGCATGCCTAGGGATGAACGACCGATGGCAAAGGAGGGTCTAATCCATGACGGAAGTATTAGAACTTAAACAGATAAAACATGAGTTAGGAAATGAAAGCAAGGATGCAGGCTGTGTTCCCAGATGCTTAAAACCCCTAAACGTTACTTAACCGATAATTTAACTTATTCAGCATACAACCAGTATTACTCTATTAAAATTGGATAGACATAGGTGTTAAGAAAAGTCAATGTTGTGGACTGTCGCCTTATTCCTTAACCCCATTCAGAGGGTCGCTTGGTCTCCGAAAGAGACGGTGAGGTGGGTCTGAAGACAGTCCCATCTGACCAGAATCAGGATAGCCTAGGATTCAGTGACATATGCTTTAGGGTTACACCTAGACGTAGGGTCCTAGTGTTTACACCGACCGTTTAGAAGATTCTTAACTAGAGTAATCACCTATCATCAATATAATATCATCCCGAAACCCTAATCGTTGAAGTTTCAGCAATCACTCTCTACCTGCTGCTTATATTCTCGTTTACTTTTCTGCATTTTAATTTCTGTCTTTAGATTAGATTAGATAAAACCAAAACCATACCTACCTTGTTCTAAAACCCATCCTATTGTCAAGTTATCTTTGGTAGGTTCCAATTCAATTCAATTCGTTACGATTTTGGACGACATTCGAGTTATACTTGCCACCTTACCCACAAGGTAGGTAGCTTGCATAGTTTAAGCCCAACAAATATAAATTTTTAAAACTTCAACAGCCGTTCGCCTCTGTTGCGGTCGGAGCAACGATTCGGGGTAAAAACCCGACCGACGGACGGGGGCACGACATAAGTCTAGCAAAGCCCAACTAGTTATTACGCGTAGTATTACATTTCGTAACTTACTATAATTATGCACAGAACGATTGAAACAACGCGACCAAAAATATACGACTGCTGGTGAACAAAAATTATTTGATAACATGAGTTTATTAAATAATATTATAAATTATAAAATATTATGTTGATAATGTTTACATAGTATTTCGCGTCGAATAACAATTATTTCGTACAACTGAGACAACTCGAAAACATAACCGTAAAACCAAAATAAAACAAAGTTATAAATTTATAACGTAACTAAATTATTTTGGAAAAATACTCCAACTAAAAATATGTATTCGATAATGCATTTAAAACTTTATCGTTTTAAAATAGGTTAACATTTAACGATCGGGTAAACGAACACGGGTAAAATACCACAAGTTTGGACAAAAATCCCTCCCTCCTTTTGGACCCAAAAACCGGCCCACACCACCCCACCCAACCTCACTCTTTCAATTCACTCTCTCTCTACCTCCATTCTCTCTCAAATCTCTCTCTAAAACCACCACAAAATCGCCAAAAACTACCATTAAAACACTTGCGATTACTAAACTCATTTGGAATAAAACGTTCACGAGATCATGAGCTACACATCCATCTTTTCGGAATTCAAAACCGACAGGCGTAAGTTTTTTCCGACACTTTTCGAAAACTCTTTGATTTCGGTATTTCCTTTGTTATTTCATGTTTATAATACTTAATACATCATGTTTTAGTGTTATATCAACTTATTATGTCCAAAAATCAATTTAAAAACGCTTTAATAATCAAAATCTGCACAAAAATCAAGAACAGCGAGTTTCGCGAGTTGAGATTCAATCTAAACTCGCGAGACAACTCAACTCGCGAGACAACTCAACTCGCGAGACAACTCAACTCGCGAGGCAATCTCAACTCGCAGAGCAATCTCAACTCGCGGTCAACTTTGGTCAACATTTTTCAGCACTTTGAAATTTACTTAAAATGGTTACCAAATGATAATAATTGATTAATACGATATTAAACCAATGCAATAACGGTTAACACTCACCTTTATGTGTATACAAATGAGTCGAAACATAATAATAATGCTTTTGAGAATTATTATTACACACCGTCACCAACGGGCCGTACATGTTTTCAAAACTACAAAACTAAATGATAAACGAATACTTGGACATATCTAGTTGAATGGACACTAGCATGGATGGCCGACTTATACATCCACATACTTATTAAATCTCATACGTTTAGGGCGTTAGGAGATTTCGGATTAGACCTCGGGCTTTAGGCTTTGCTAGCACTCGCACTTTATTTAGCTCAACAGGTGAGTTCACAGCCCCTACTTTTACCGTTTTACTACTTTTGAACAGGGGTGGAAAACATAGTCAACTGCTTTTACTTACATGATTGTATACTTGTTTTACTCGAACGATTAGAGTACTTGAAACTGTTAAACTCTTACACGAATTGATGTTTATGAAATAACGTTTTCATACTACAAACTACTGCAAACTAGTTAAACTATGTTTGTTAAACCGGAGAACGACCGGTACTATTTTAGAAACGCTGGAGGACGACCAGCAACACTTTTTACTAAACTGATTGAGCAACTATTTGGTCCTACTGACATGGACCGGATCCTACTGACATGGATCCAGGGACACTGACACTCCCTACTATTTGAACCCTACTGACATGGGTACCAGATCCTACTGACATGGATCAAGGGACACTGACACTCCCTACTATTTGAACCCTACTGACATGGGTACTAGATCCTTCTGACATGGATCCGTTATACTTGTTAAACATGGGACACTGACACTCCCTACCACTGGAACCCTACTGACATGGGTACCGGATCCTACTGACATGGATCCACCAAACAACTAATAGGATAATGACATTCCTACAAACAACTAATAGGATACTGACATTCCTACAAACAACTAATAGGATACTTTTTTCCTACGACACGTAAACTGTATTTTGGGCAGACATCCCACGAAAACGGTATTTTGGGTAACATCCCAACCGAACTATATTTGGATAACATTCCATAAAACGTTTACTTAACTATTATGGCAACAACTGTTTACGAACGTATGTGGTTTAACGAACTGTACTTGCAAACATAAAACCTGTGAATTCACTCAACCATGTGTTGACTTTTTACTATGTTTTTCAGGGAATTAGCAGCACACGTAAAGACCGCCTGCACATATGGAACATAGGCGACCCTCGAAGCTTTAGGATGCCAACTTTTGACAATGGGATTTCTTTACTATAACTAAAAGTGTTTTAGTCATATTTCTGAAATCTACTTTTGTAAAACAGTAATTACTTTATACGATTCGGTGAATCGTCAACTTTTGTAAATTATTAACTTTGGCATCTTAATATATATGTTCTGTTCTAATCATATGATCTGATACGTATGCATGTACAATGTAAACGTGGCACCCTCAGCTTACATAAATGCTTCCGCTAATCAAAAATCGACGAATTTGGGGGTGTGAGAGTGATAATATATTTTGTGGGTGTTTGGGTGCTGGTGTGCTTCTGGCTACTGAAAGTATCATGCTTTGATTCAGAAGGTCAGTTTATTTCAAGGAAGAATGTGCAGGTGGTTATCTTGAGTGGGGTTCACTGAGTTTGGTGATTGGTGCTTTGTCAAAGTATGCAGGTGGTTGGATTGGCGGTTTGGAATGCCTGGTCCCGCATTTTTTTGTTTTGGTTTTGGTGTGATTCTGGTCCAAGGGGAAATGTTGTGCTTTGACATATTATATTTGGTCCTATATTGCATTGTATATCTTATTGGTAGGGTCAATATTCGTGTAGAAATTTGTGCTTTGAAAGTTCGTAGTTGTTTTGTTTAGTTTTAGAAGCCTCCTTTTTAACATCTTGTAGGATGGGGGTAGATTTTTAGTTTTTTGTTCAGTGATCAGGTCAAGTTTTGCAACTGAGATGCTTATTCCATTTTGTACTTTCATTTTTAGGTAATAAAAGTCTCATCTTCCAAACAATAATTAACATAGAGAAGAGATGCAAGAGAAGAAAATGCAATTTTGAAATGGAATCAAGCAGATGCAATAGAAGTTTAGAAAAGAATAATACATGGACTTAATGGAGGAATCTATGCCTATAACAAAATCAAAGTTCAATTCAGTTTGGCCATGATTTGAAACTACTTACAGTGGGATCACTATTCTTGTTCTTGGCGATGGCAAAATGAAATCATACAGAGACAATGATGGATCATCGCTGCCATTCTCCTGTTGCGCACTTAATTGTATATGATAGTCCCGTAATCACTATTGATAAGTGATTTGGAATCTCAATAAGTAAAGTTCAATTGTAGAAGGGGAGGGGGTTGAATACAATTAAAAACTATTTCTGATTTTACTTAAGTTATTTAAGCAGTTTTTAATTGATTTGACACTAACAGAGTATGTAACAAATAGATATGACAGTATCAAAGTAGAATACGCAATAAATAGCTAAACTGTGAATTTTATTGATCATATAACTCACTGAGTATTGATTGCGGAATGAATTAGCCAAAGCTAATTCAAATCAAGTACTCTCTAGCTAACTATTACAAACGAGATAAACAGTAGTGGACAAACACGCTAACTGTTTTTCTCGCTGAATGACTATACGTACTTAGACAAACTATATTCACTGACACACAAGTGAATAATACGTATGGACAACTAGCCTCTAAAGTACAATATGCTGAACTATATATACTACAAGAGTTCCTAAAATATCTCCTATAAAATAGGATCTTGGAATGACACGTGTCGCTGCTTGATTGGCTTGATCTCTGATGAACCGACATTCTGCGGGTCCCAATTCTGTTACCGCAAATATCTCTCTTCCTTAAAACCAATTATTTGCTGCCACGTAATCCTTCAGACATTCTTCAAGTACGAGAAACTCTTGCTGATGTATATAAGTACAGAACCATTGTACTTGTAGTTTAAAAGAGGCTTTATTGAATAGTCACTGAAGATGCAGTAACTCTCCTCACTCACTACGAGCTAACATGCTCTTGTAGAATGACTTGAAATATTGTTCTTCAGTGACTAGATGTTATTCGGGCAGTGACTTTTGCCTTTATTCATTTGAAGATATAGAACTCTCGCTGCTTTATCAGCGACACACAAAGTTGAGTTTTAATCTTCCTCGGCATGTTAAATCCAGAAGTAGAATGAGTAGCAACCAGTGAGTACCAGTCTTCAGCAACAGCAGCTTTGATACAAATCATTTCTTCATCAAGTTGTATATTATTGAGTTGGTTAGCGACCAGTGACTTATCATGGTCAGCAACCAGTGACTCAACAATCTCCCCCTAAATGATTGTGATCAAAGCTCCCTAGACAAACTCGTTGCTGATAAAGTTTATAGTCAGTGTTTAAGATTTTAAACATTCAGTGACTTATACTTGATCCATTCATTTTCTTTTTGGATTCTTTTAACATGATCTGAGTTTTGCACTTTGGTTTTCTCAAAAGATCAGATATTATTGAACTGCAAAGTGTAAATATTACAAGTGATTTTCAGTTACAATAAATCTAATTTATTACAAGATTTCACCACGTATGACAGTATCTTTTGGTCTGAGTAGCTGCAGATCAACAGCTGGTGTAACTTCAGTGATTACCTTTGATAAGTTGTAGTGACTCTTGACATATCAATCCAACTATCTTCAGTGATCAGATTACCTTTGATAAGTTGTAGTGACCCTTGACATATCAAACCTACTATCTTCAGCGATCAGATTACCTTTGATAAGTTGTAGTGACCTTGACATATCAAACCTACTATCTTCAGCGATCAGATTACCTTTGATAACAGAAGTCATCTTGAAACTTACTACACATTCAGAGAAGATTACTACTGAGTTAGATGAGTCTGTTGCTCAGGCATTGTTTGACTTGGAGAATGCAAACCAGGATCTTCAGAGTGACCTAGAACCATAATGAACATGTTTCTAGCGGTTTCTACATTCAATTTTTTCTGATCAGCATTTCTGATAACATCATCGCTTTCTCCTATCATCACTTTCTCCCCATTGATGTTAGCATCATCATTTTCATCATAATCAGCAGAGTCATCAGATTTCTCCCCCTTGATGTTAGCATGAAATGTTGTAACTAACTTTTGAACGTTTTGAGAATGAGTGATGTATTTTGCTATGGGTTTGGCTTCCTCGTCATCACCAGCTTGTGTTCTAGCTAATGGATCATTGGAAACAGAAGGGTCAACTTGTATCTCTCCATGTGTCTGTGGAGTGATATTGACAGTTGGTGCAGTGATAGATGAGAGTTGGCCCGGGTCAGTAGCCAGTGATGTGGCATCAGCGATGGGTGTGTTATCACCCACTGATACCACTAGCCCATTTGATGAAATGTCATCCTTTTGTGAGAGTGACAAGTGGCTGCTGGGTAGACTCAACTTGGGGGTGTGGGATGCACCCGAATCACTGCTAACAATGGGTTGAGCCATTGTAGCTGTCTGCAGTTGTCCCTTTTTAGAGTCACTGGACTTTCGGGAGTTCAGTGAAGCAATTAAAGGCTTGGGGTCAGCAAGGGTGCCCGCAGGGAATGAACGTTCAGCCTCCGCTTCACCCTTGGCATCCTTGGATGTCTTCATTTTGCTATGTCCCTGATCCGTTAATGTCAGGAACCCTAATTTGGATTTTCTTTTGAGAGCAGTTGATGTGTTTTGTAGTGGTGGTTGACCATAAATAATCACTGGGGGTGTTTTCAGGGATTTGGTCGATTTGGTGATTTGAGTTTCTAGGGAACTTGTAACACCCCCAAATTTAATGATTTGCGGAAGCGAGTTTTGGGTGTTACTAATCCGGTAATCATCGCACAAGGTATAGTGAGCACATCAAGCTAGGATCCTGAAGACCAATCCTATTGAAGTTATGTACCTGAGAATGCATTACTAAAAGTGTCAACCAAAAGGTTGGTGAATCTCACAGGTTTGTAGTAAGTAGTAGTAGAAAGTTTAGCATAATTCAGTAAGTAATTCTGGTCACGAGTATGTATAGCAGTACGCCACAATTACACAATGTATTAGGGTAAGTAAGTAACAATTACACAACGGTAATTTAGTAAGTAGTAACAATTACACAATAGTAATTCAGTAAGTAGGCTCAATTACACACAAGTAATTAGGTAAGTAAGTTCAATTACACCCAAGTAATTAGGCAAGTAAGTATCAATTACACACAGGTAATTAGGTAAGTAAGTATTTCATAGTTGTATTGGGGACGGTCTATCTTGCCATGAGCCATCATAGTCGAAGCTTAACGTACGTAATTGTGCCCCTCGTGAGTGCTAATCCAAAAACACTCATATGAAACGAGTAGAAAACACCTGTTTATACAAGTACGGTTCGTGGTGGCGCTACCACCCCAGGTGGGGATTGTCAGTCCCATATGGATCCATATACTAAAACTCGCGCTTATTCGATAATTAACTACTATGATTTCAGAGGCCTTCAATGGATTAAACGAAAACTCATGCAATTTGATATACCGGTAAGTAGTAATTCAGTATCGTAGTAGAACAGCAAGTTTGTAAGTTTGTACAGTGGCAAAGTAGTAAATCGGTAACGTAGTAAAACAGTGGCTCACTTCGTTTGTAAAGCAGCAAAGTATCAGTATCGTAGTAAAACAGTGAGTCACCAAGTTTGTACAGTAGTAAAGTAGTATATTTGTAAAGTCTGTAAGACTGATAAAGTAGTATGTTTGTAAAGTCTGTAAAGTTGAAAATAAAGTCGGTAAAATAGTAAGTTTATAAGTCGGTATGACAGTAAGTTTGTACATAAACAAGTTTGTAAAATAAACCAATAAAGTCGGTAAAACGGTAAGTATGTAGATAAGTTGGTAAAACAGTGAGTAATAGTCGGTAAAACAGTAAGTTTGTAAGTAGAAAGTAAAGTTGGTAAATCGGTAAGTATATATGTCAGTAAAATGATAAGTTTGTACAACAATACATTTGTACATGTATTCAAGTAAACCAGCAACTTCAGTAAACAAGTAATGTCAGTAAACCAGTAATTTTAGTAAACAAGTAATGTCAGTAAACTAGTAATTTCAGTAAACAAGTAATGTCAGTAAACCAGTAATTTCAGTATACAAGTAATTTCAGTAAACAAGTAATGCATCTCCCCAAAAATAGTAAAAACGATAAAAAGGGGCCGTGAGACTCACCTTCGGGTGCTAACGTTCTAAACGCGCGTGATGTTCCAATAGAAACTCCTAGTACCCTAAACACGCAATATCGTATAAGTAATTGGATGTTTTAATTAAACCATCCCTGTTAATGTTTACTCGTTTAATTTATGCCCAAAGCATTCCCATTGTATTTGTGTTTAAGTTTGTAAATGTGTAAGTCCGTTGGTGACGTATTAAAATTATATTCTAAAAACATAATTTTGTTCGTTTCGTATAAAAATAGTATCGTTTGTTTTCGTATAAAAATACTTAGTATTGTTATCGTATTGTAAAAGTATATTTGCGATTTATAAATTTAGAACTTTTCAAAAAAACAAAAGTAATTTTTATTAAAAAACTCCATTTTAGGTGACACTCATTAAATATGAAAATATAGATTTTCAGCATTTTAGCGACAATCATTTTTAGTTATTTTTGGTTTTTAGCGACACTAAATGTCGTCACTAAACAGTTAGCGACCCTTTTCGATTAACTCAGTTATGTCCTGTTCCGGGTTGACCCGTCGGGTTGGGCCACCGACCCGCTGGTTCCTTGTGTTTTTCCTGTTCCGATTCAAGTAATCAATCCACAAAACAGGTTTCTAACCTAATTCCGGTCATAAATTCATGGATAGAACATACCCACATGATTATTTAAGCTTTTATAACTCAAAATAATTAAGAAAAATGGGAGGTTGCTCACGGGTAAAAAAAAATGGAGGTGATGACCGGAGGTGATGATGACGATGAGATAACGATGATGGTGGTGAGCTATTGCTGTTGCTCGTTAGTGTTGTTGTCGTTCCGGTGGTGATCGCCAGTGGTGGTTATGCTCGGTGATGGTGCCGAGAGTGATGGTGGGTATAAAATGATGGTGATCGAAGATGATGGTGATGGGTTGGTGATGCTCCTGCTGTTTCTGGTCTGCTGCTGCTACTTATTGTTATTGTTGTGGATGATTTCGAAATAGTGATGGTGGTGAGGTTTGAGTGTGTGAGCCGAGAGGAATGGTGATGATGATATGTTGATGATGATCGATGGTGCAAAGAAGAAGATGATGATCGATGTTGCTGCTTCTATGTTGTTGTTTTTGTTGATGTTATTGTTGTAGAGAAAAAGGGAGATCGAGAGGTAGAGATAGATATAAGATGATGATATATTGAGGAAGAAGAAAATGGATGGAACAAAGAGAAAGGGGTTTTTGGTCTTGGTCAACATGAACACTCCTACCAAATCCACATTATGTGGGTCTTGGTCAGCTCCTCTTATTTGTCCCAATCGCAGTGTAAAATATCCGTATTTTAGTACCCGATCGTAAAATAGTATAATGTTTCTAAATGATAAATTTCTAATGGGGTAAATAATTATTATTCTCGACAATGATCCTTTGTTTGAAAATGTTTTGCACTTACGTTTGTAATTTAGTTTATGCGTTCTGTCAAATTCGTATGTACAAGATTATTAAATAATCTTTTCATGTTATATATATATATATATATACACATTTATATATATAATACTTGTATACTTTGGTTATTGCGCGTATGTGATACGCGAAATAAAAGTTTAAATTTGGCGCGAAATTTGGGTCATTTTTGACCGGGTGTCACATTCTCCCCCTGTTAGGAGAATTTCGTCCCGAAATTTGTTCGTAACAATTATTGATGTGTCGAATTATTGGTCTGTGTATATCCTAAGGAGGTTTGTGAAATTATTGTGAGTGACACAATCGTATATCTATGGTTGTCTTCCTCCCCTTGTTGAACTATTGCCCTACTAGCGACTAAAGGAATAGAGGAAATGAGTTTCGATATAGTTAACCATTTTGTCTATGAAAGCAAGTTCAGTCAGTCAGTCGATAGGGTGTAGCTACACTTTGTACTAGTAGCCTAAAGTAGAGTAGTAATCTTCCACTGTATTCATACAGTTTGTAACAGTCAGTAATTGTCGTAGCATAACTTAGACTCTATCAGTCTCATATAGAAACTGTGGTTTAGCATAAATTAGTTTTATGTGGGATGTTACCCAGTATATAAGAGTTAACCGGTATGTTTTCCGGTATAAAATAATGTAGGATATGTTTTTCCTATACATATGAGCTAAACCTCGTCTCATTTAGAAACCATAGAAACTAAATTGTCGTTTTTCCTTAACCCTATCGAGTACTCAGAATCTAGGGAAAACACAAAAGAGATCAAGCAGCAAGTAAAATCTATTAACGTAAATAGTATAAAGGCGGTCATGTTATTAGTGAGTGACCCTACCCGCGTCCTCATTCGGGTCTTGATAGATTTTTCTTATTAGGAACGAGTATATCATTGTATACTATGAATTATTTTTTATTTTTTTTTTGACCATCCAGAGTTTGAAATTAGTATAAAGTTGTGTACTATCAGCAAGTTGACATGGTTATGAAATTTTGAGAATTTTATAAAACCTTTCGTGATAAATTTTTGTAAAATGTTTGCTAGGAATACATTTGTTAGAAAATTATAGTGGTGAAAGTCTGTTGAAACTGGAAATCCATTGAAAACTTGAGTCGATAAATAGTTTGATTGAAACTCTTGTCAGCGACAAGACTTTGAAAATTTTGTTTAACAAAATCCGTTGAAAACAGGAGTTATGAAAAATTTCGGGGTAAAGGTTTGTTGAAATTTGTTTTTCAATTTTCCTAGGATACACCTAACGGTATAGTGAAGTGCGTTACAAAATGTGATAGGCATATAATTAGGTAGGCGGTAGTAAGCAAATACAAAGTCCCATTCTTCATATTAAGGGACGCTGAAGTAGTCATATTTGTCGGTTATAGTGGTGTAGGTAGTAACGAGAGTATCGTCGTATAAGGCCTATTCATATATCCTCAATATATAATAGCATGGAGCGTAGTATGTAATCGAGGCCTATGTATGTATATATCCCTATATCCCATAATAGCCTAATCATATATGTATATATCTTATATACCTATATACCCGCCTAGTCGTGTCTAGCACAAAATAATTAGAAGTCCCGGTTCTCTCGTGGTCAGAGTCAGCTAATGCATTCCTGTTCAATATAACCCCTTTTAGATCTTACATCATCTTTGTTTAATTGTACATAGTTAGCTACGCTATGTTAAATTAAACTCGAATGATGTAATCACTGAACCAGTTATATCTAATTAGGAATACTGCCTAACGGTCATAGTCTAGGCCCACTACATGCAACCTAGTTCACTATAACCTTAGGCTCTGATACCAATCTGTAACACCCCCAAATTTAATGATTTGCGGAAGCGAGTTTTGGGTGTTACTAATCCGGTAATCATCGCACAAGGTATAGTGAGCACATCAAGCTAGGATCCTGAAGACCAATCCTATTGAAGTTGTGTACCTGAGAATGCATTACTAAAAGTGTCAACCAAAAGGTTGGTGAATCTCACAGGTTTGTAGTAAGTAGTAGTAGAAAGTTTAGCATAATTCAGTAAGTAATTCTGGTCACGAGTATGTATAGCAGTACGCCACAATTACACAATGTATTAGGGTAAGTAAGTAACAATTACACAACGGTAATTTAGTAAGTAGTAACAATTACACAATAGTAATTCAGTAAGTAGGCTCAATTACACACAAGTAATTAGGTAAGTAAGTTCAATTACACCCAAGTAATTAGGCAAGTAAGTATCAATTACACACAGGTAATTAGGTAAGTAAGTATTTCATAGTTGTATTGGGGACGGTCTATCTTGCCATGAGCCATCATAGTCGAAGCTTAACGTACGTAATTGTGCCCCTCGTGAGTGCTAATCCAAAAACACTCATATGAAACGAGTAGAAAACACCTGTTTATACAAGTACGGTTCGTGGTGGCGCTACCACCCCAGGTGGGGATTGTCAGTCCCATATGGATCCATATACTAAAACTCGCGCTTATTCGATAATTAACTACTATGATTTCAGAGGCCTTCAATGGATTAAACGAAAACTCATGCAATTTGATATACCGGTAAGTAGTAATTCAGTATCGTAGTAGAACAGCAAGTTTGTAAGTTTGTACAGTGGCAAAGTAGTAAATCGGTAACGTAGTAAAACAGTGGCTCACTTCGTTTGTAAAGCAGCAAAGTATCAGTATCGTAGTAAAACAGTGAGTCACCAAGTTTGTACAGTAGTAAAGTAGTATATTTGTAAAGCCTGTAAGACTGATAAAGTAGTATGTTTGTAAAGTCTGTAAAGTTGAAAATAAAGTCGGTAAAATAGTAAGTTTATAAGTCGGTATGACAGTAAGTTTGTACATAAACAAGTTTGTAAAATAAACCAATAAAGTCGGTAAAACGGTAAGTATGTAGATAAGTTGGTAAAACAGTGAGAAATAGTCGGTAAAACAGTAAGTTTGTAAGTAGAAAGTAAAGTTGGTAAATCGGTAAGTATATATGTCGGTAAAATGATAAGTTTGTACAACAATACATTTGTACATGTATTCAAGTAAACCAGCAATTTCAGTAAACAAGTAATGTCAGTAAACCAGTAATTTTAGTAAACAAGTAATGTCAGTAAACTAGTAATTTCAGTAAACAAGTAATGTCAGTAAACCAGTAATTTCAGTATACAAGTAATTTCAGTAAACAAGTAATGCATCTCCCCAAAAATAGTAAAAACAGTAAAAAGGGGCCGTGAGACTCACCTTCGGGTGCTAGCGTTCTAAACGCGCGTGATGTTCCAATAGAAACTCCTAGTACCCTAAACACGCAATATCGTATAAGTAATTGGATGTTTTAATTAAACCATCCCTGTTAATGTTTACTCGTTTAATTTATGCCCAAAGCATTCCAATTGTATTTGTGTTTAAGTTTGTAAATGTGTAAGTCCGTTGGTGACGTATTAAAATTATATTCTAAAAACATAATTTTGTTCGTTTCGTATAAAAATAGTATCGTTTGTTTTCGTATAAAAATACTTCGTATTGTTATCGTATTGTAAAAGTATATTTGCGATTTATAAATTTAGAACTTTTCAAAAAAAACAAAAGTAATTTTTATTAAAAAACTCCATTTTAGGTGACACTCATTAAATATGAAAATATAGATTTTCAGCATTTTAGCGACAATCATTTTTAGTTATTTTTGGTTTTTAGCGACACTAAATGTCGTCACTAAACAGTTAGCGACCCTTTTCGATTAACTCAGTTATGTCCTGTTTCGGGTCGACCCGTCGGGTTGGGCCACCGACCCGCTGGTTCCTTGTGTTTTTCCTGTTCCGATTCAAGTAATCAATCCACAAAACAGGTTTCTAACCTAATTCCGGTCATAAATTCATGGATAGAACGTACCCACATGATTATTTAAGCTTTTATAACTCAAAATAATTAAGAAAAATGGGAGGTTGCTCACGGGTAAAAAAAAATGGAGGTGATGACCGGAGGTGATGATGACGATGAGATAACGATGATGGTGGTGAGCTATTGCTGTTGCTCGTTAGTGTTGTTGTCGTTCCGGTGGTGATCGCCAGTGGTGGTTATGCTCAATGATGGTGCCGAGAGTGATGGTGGGTATACAATGATGGTGATCGAAGATGATGGTGATGGGTTGGTGATGCTCCTGCTGTTTCCGGTCTGCTGCTGCTGCTGCTTATTGTTATTGTTGTGGATGATTTCGAAATAGTGATGGTGGTGAGGTTTGAGTGTGTGAGCCGAGAGGAATGGTGATGATGATATGTTGATGATGATCGATGGTGCAAAGAAGAAGATGACGATCGATGTTGCTGCTTCTATGTTGTTGTTTTTGTTGATGTTATTGTTGTAGAGAAAAAGGGAGATCGAGAGGTAGAGATAGATATAAGATGATGATATATTGAGGAAGAAGAAAATGGATGGAACAAAGAGAAAGGGGTTTTTGGTCTTGGTCAACATGAACACTCCGACCAAATCCACATTATGTGGGTCTTGGTCAGCTCCTCTTATTTGTCCCAATCGCAGTGTAAAATATCCGTATTTTAGTACCCGATCGTAAAATAGTATAATGTTTCTAAATGATAAATTTCTAACGGGGTAAATAATTATTATTCTCGACAATGATCCTTTGTTTGAAAATGTTTTGCACTAACGTTTGTAATTTAGTTTATGCGTTCTGTCAAATTCGTATGTACAAGATTATTAAATAATATTTTCATGTTATATATATATATACATTTATATATATAATACTTGTATACTTTGGTTATTGCGCGTATGTGATACGCGAAATAAAAGTTTAAATTTGGCGTGAAATTTGGGTCATTTTTGACCAGGTGTCACAGAACTGTATTGATCATAGCTCCCTAGTTTAGTGCCCAATGATTTAATAAGATTTGAAAACAGGGCATGCCACACACTATCCATTTTTGATTTATGTACAGTGACGTTCTTAAGAGACGTGTTGTTAATAAAAACATGAAGAAATGATACCCGTTGATGAACTAAGTGAGTATAGATAAACCAGAACCTACTGAGCCATTTAGAGTTCATTTCTTCAGGTGATGTAGTTAGAGCATGGAGATAAAAAGGGATTTTTCAAAATGTTTATCAGTATCCCCGTATGCTCTGTTTTTAAACAAATTATCCTTTTCAAATTATCTAATTTGGAAACTGTAACAACAAGATCTTGGTTTCTGCAAAGGCTCGAAGAGTTTTAAACTCTGCAGAGATGGTGTATGTAAAATAGGATTTTGATCTTGCCAGTGATAAAGATGTTTTGCAAGATTTTCGCCTTTAAAACAGAGTGTTTTTGTTATGAAAATCAAGAAAGCGTAAAGTGAAATGAGTTAAATTGCTATTTTATAGCGTGCTTCTTGATAATCATGTGGTAGAAAATAGATCATCGTGGTCGATGATGGTGGTGAGTAGAGGTGGTATAGAGGTGATGATTAATGGTGGTAAGTGGTATAGGGGTGATGATTGTGGAACCTGGTGGTATTAATGGTGATGGGAGAGGTGTGCCGGAAAAGTACACTAACGTAAGAGAGAGAGTGTCAGACAATATGACTTTTCTGTTACACCATAACCCGTTTATTTCAAATGATATTTGTAAATTTAATAGCACCATTAAATGATATCTTCAGTGAGAGAAAGAGTTACCGACGATATATAATCAATCTCTTGATTTACCACAGAAAAAAAAATATAAGTATCATAACGTGACAATTTCATAGATTTATCTAGCTGAACCTTTTGTTTTCCTGATTTAATCACAACTTAGAATACTGATTAAATCATTTAGACATGGCTTTAGTTTTGATAAGGACCATTATTTGTCAAATTTTGATAGATATATGTTTTATTTGAAAGAAATGAATATAGATTATGTTCAAAGTAAGATGAATATTATGTTTCTAATGATACAACCTACTGATCAGACCACAACTTAGAATACTGACCCGATCAGCTAGTGATATCATAGAAAAATAACATTAATCAAACTTTTAGACATAAAAGATATTCAAGTGACTTTACGAGTTATAATAGAAGATGAATATAACATACTAATTTCTGAACTTGCTGATTGATTCAGTGAAAGTCAGTTGATTAGTGAATATATCAATCTAATGTTATAAACTGTGGAGTCAATTTATTTAAAGCAATTGTAAAAGATAAGCAAAAATAAATAAATAAATTCAAAGAATCTATTTATTTATTTAAGTTTAACTGGTGATCCAGCCAGAAGTAGGTTCATAGTGGCTAAGCCTTGGTTTTGGCTTCCACTGATTTGCAGAAATCGTATCTGAATGCTCACTGATGATTTGATGTTTTGAAATAGGTAGAGCTAAGCATTCAGATGACAAGTGCTGTCTTTCACCACATTTATAACACTTTTTGTTTAAATAACTGGCATTTTTGACTTTCCTTGTTTTAAGTTGCTGATATGACACAATCAAACAACTTCTCTTGCTGATTTTTACTTCCTGCATCTTTGACTTAAGATCACTGGTAGAAGTTTTCTCAGTGACTGATACAGTGTTAGTGAAGTTTCTGATAATTACTTGATTATCAAAGATGGTTTTGATGAGATGTGAAGTTACTGATGATTTGACAGTTTCCAAAATATTTATCTCATCACTACCTTCTGTCATATCAGAATCATCAGTGACCAATTTTCTTTTAGTGAAATAGTTTGGTCTTGGCTCACTGAAGACTGATATAGGTTCAAAAACAGCTTCTGAAAAACTACCCTTAGGTTCAAAGACAGGATCAACTTTCGTTGAGTCAGCGAGTGATGCAGCATAGCCAAAATCTCCTCCCAAAATAGCTTTAGCTTGTTTTGGAATTTGATTATTAACACACTGATTTACATTGTTATTAGACTTACACCAAAATTCCATGACCTTTTTAAGTTGTAGAAATTGTGTTTCAAATTTTACTTTCTCCTGAACACATACTTGATTAGCATAAGTTTGTGCATCAAGATCTAGCTTTAACCTTTTAAGTTTTGACACATTTTCACTCTGATCAGTTAGTTTGGTTTTTAAGTAGCTGATCTCATTTCTTTGTCTTTTCTGAATGTCATGAGCATTTGATAAGTCAACTATCAGAGACTCAAAAACATTCTCTTTTTCAGAAACTGAAGATGATTTGAAACAATGTACCTTGTAAAGAGTTTCAGGGTCTCATTCAGATGCTGAACACTTAAGAGTGACTTCTTTGATATCTTCAAGAAATTCAGCGTCATCAGCCATCAGACAGTACTCCTTATCTAAGCAAATCATTGCTTCTTCTTCATCTGATGATGATGAGTCACAGTCACTGAATGAACCCTCTTCAGCAACAAAACCTTTTCCCTTCTTCTTTCCAGATTTAGCCATTTCCTTTAGTTTTTTGTATTTTGCCTTGTACTTGTTGTACTTGTCATTTCTGAAGTTTGGCACTGGTTCAGGGACTTGGTTGACTGACTTTGATCTACAATCAGCTGCAAAGTGACCAGGTTTACCAAACTTGTAGCATTCACCTTTTGATTTAAAATTATCAGATGATGGAGCACCAGCGAATCTTTTTGATCTGGTGTTCCTTCTGAAATTTGCAACCATCATTGCCATGTCTCTTTCCAGCTTTTCTAGACCCTCATCATATTCATACTCCAATTGTTCTTCAGCTCCTTCACCTTCTTCACCAGCTATCAGCGACTTTGAGCTTTGCTTAGAAACTTTTGATTTCTGTCTCTGATCAATTTCTTCAAGCTCAGCTACAAGGGCATTCGATACTTTTTGACTTCCAAGTATTGCACGAATGTGCTCACTTTGATCATCTTGCTTTTCCGACTACTCCCAGTTGAGCAAAATACCACAGACTTGAGTAAGATTAAGATTTGTATAATTATTCCTCTGTCTCGTACAGGTAGCAATGGTTCCCCAAACTTTTCTTGGCAATAATTCCAAGAATTTTTCAACAACAAATCGCTGCTCCTTTCCTATACCAGCCTTCTCAATTGTGTTCATCAGCGATTAATATCTGGTATAAGTAGAAGATAGTGACTCGTTGGGTTCCATTGCGAACAGCTAATACTGGCGAGTGAGATTTACTTCCCTGCAGCGAATAATATCAGGAGTTCCAATTTATATATATATTCCTAAGGGTATCCCACATATCTTTTGCAGTTTTGCAAAGCCTGATTGATTCAAACACTTCGTCAGGAAGTGACATGCCAATGTAGATTTTAGCTTGTTTATCTAATCTAACCAATCTAACCAATCGTCTATCCTCATCCGTCCACTGTTCCTCTCTCTTAGGCAAAACCATTTCTGATATTGCAGAAGTGGTAGCAGTAGCTACAACAGCAGGAATAATAGTGGTTGGAATATTGGGACCATTGGTTATGATATTGCAAAGACAATCATCAATAAGATCAAGAAACATCATCATCCAGGACATCCAGGTTTCAATCCTAGAGGGATCAAACGCTGGAGGTTTGGTAGTAGAACCATTTCCCTTCTGATACTCGGAGTCGACACAGCTGTACTTTACTGATTCTATTGCAGATCTGGTTAATTGATTTAAACCAACTCTGCTCTGATACCAATTGATAGTCCCGTAATCACTATTGATAAGTGATTTGGAATCTCAATAAGTAAAGTTCAATTGTAGAAGGGGGGTTGAATATAATTAAAAATTATTTCTGATTTTACTTAAGTTATTTAAGCAGTTTTTAATTAATTTGACACTAACAGAGTATGTAACAAATAGATATGACAGTATCAAAGTAGAATACGCAATAAATAGCTAAACTGTGAATTTTATTGATCATAGAACTCACTGAGTATTGATTGCGGAATGAATTAGCCAAAGCTAATTCAAATCAAGTACTCTCTAGCTAACTATTACAAACGAGATAAACAGTAGTGGACAAACACGCTAACTGTTTTTCTCGCTGAGTGACTATACGTACTTAGACAAACTATATTTACTGACACACAAGTGAATAATACGTATGGACAACTAGCCTCTAAAGTACAATATGCTGAACTATATATACTAAAAAAGTTCCTAAAATATCTCCTATAAAATAGGATCTTGGAATGACACGTGTCGCTGCTTGATTGGCTTGATCTCTGATGAACCGACATTCTGCGGGTCCCAATTCTGTTACCGCAAATATCTCTCTTCCTTAAAACCAATCACTTGCTGCCACGTAATCCTTCAGACATTCTTCAAGTACGAGAAACTCTTGCTAATGTATATAAGTACAGAACCATTGTACTTGTAGTTTAAAAGAGGCTTTATTGAATAGTCACTGAAGATGCAGTAACTCTCCTCACTCACTGTGACTCTGTGAGCTAACATGCTCTTGTAGAATGACTTGAAATATTGTTCTTCAGTGATTAGCTGTTATTCGGGCAGTGACTTTTACCTTTATTCATTTGAAGATATAGAACTCTCGCTGCTTGTATCAGCGACACACAAAGTTGAGTTTTAATCTTCCTCAGCATGTTAAATCCAGAAGTAGAATGAGTAGCGACCAGTGAGTACCAGTCTTCAGCAACAGCAGCTTTGATACAAATCATTTCTTCGTCAAGTTGTATATTATTGAGTTGGTCAGCGACCAGTGACTTATCATGGTCAGCGACCAGTGACTCAACAGTATACAATGGTTGTTCAGCATGTTTAGCAACATTTTCTGAGTTCAACAATGACCTATTCATATAAATGAACAATAATATATTGTAGACAATCAACTATCAACCATATATGAAAGATGGTGAGAGAACTAACTTCCGTTTAAGAAGACAGGGCCACTGTTGGTTGCATCGGAGGCTGATTTTGATTTCTGCGATCACAAATAGACGTGATAATTCCACGTAAAATTTCGCTCTTCAATGATTAATAGATGTAAAATTTAGAGAATACGATAAGGAGATGTTTTTTTGCTCGGCGGTTATACAAGGAAATATGAACGTGGCTAGTGGTTTTGAGTCTGGGTATAACTGTCGACACTCTGTAAGAAGATATAGGGGAAAGGAGAGCATGTCATGTCAGAAAACACCCACTCAAAAGTTGACACATAAGATGTATTAAACCTTGATTTATATATATGGAGATTACAACTATAATTAAAATCTTTTGGTGTCACCCCATTTGACCCAATTGACCCGTTTGAATCCTTCCCCCCACTAAACTTTTCATCAGAGCCGTTCAAAATAAAGAGCAACCCTGATCAACCCAGTTTGTGTTGAAACCGTCACCTCTACTATTCAGAGATAGAGAACGCAGATAGCGTATAGAACTACATGAACAAACTGTAACAATCTCATTTGCTACTTACTTCCTGCCTATAATTACATGAACAGCACCTTGCATTATTGTACTTGCAAATTCTTTGACTGTATCATGTAAAGTAGCGATAAACAATGAACAGATAATTGAATGGTTTGAGCATGCTTTGACAACTGCATCAACCTGCTCTAGAAACCAACTCGAAAAGCTTATCAGATTCATCCAAGACAAGGTGTTCAACCCTGCAAACACAATAAAACAATACTTTGGACGAAATTCATTTTAAAAATAAGGTCTTTACAATTTCTTATCTTTTGCAAATAAATAAGATAACGATTTTCTAAAACCAAAAGTAAAGAATTAAACAAATAGACTTCTCTTAATAAGATCAGACTTTCTTGCTAACTAAGAGTGTCCAAACAGAAAATATATATATATATATATATATAAGATCAAGTAACAATCTGATTAGATCAAGCTTCCTTTTAGTAATGGCAAACTGTAAGCAAAGTAGTGTAACAAACCAAAACAACTTTGGATAATTGAAAGTAACTTTCTTGTAATAAAACCTTCCATGCATTCGGAGTTTATCATCATTGTCACATATACAACCCTGAACTGAAAAAATAATTTTTTTTGCTAGCGTGAAAATGGGGACATCACGAGGCTTTTAATGAAGATACACTGCTAATTCACGAAACAGAGATTAAATCCAACCGGGTCAATATATATACATATACAGAGTTCTTGAAAATCAATAATTTTATATTGGAACAAATACATTGTTTATTTCCGTTTTTCAAGTATCAGGGAAGATATGAACATGAATGAAATACCTGTAGTGTGAACTTGTAATTTTGACATAACTGCATAACTGTGAAGGTTTCTGCATAACATAAATAGAGTAGTACTTCGTTCCTATCCCATAGAATGACAATTCTTCATAATTTTGCTCTTCCTGTAGTAATTCTTCATGATTCGGTATAAACACCAAATCCAATCAAACTCTAATGGGAACAATAAGAGTTCTATTAGGCAAACAACACAAAAGAGTAGATACGGTTGAGAAGGTTTGCTACAGTTTCTATGTGGCATTTCATCTAATAGGTGGTGTGTAGACACCAAATTCTCCAATCAAACACGTTAGTTGCTGTTGTAATTGTGTTTTACTTTCTTGCAATCTCTACCAGCATCTCTAGTTATGTTCATAGCGAGCTCAGCAAGATCCACGAGTTTAATCGTGGCTGTTTTAAACGAAACTTTGATTACAAAATGCAGAATTGAACGCAAGAGTAGAGGCAGTTTTCAAAAGCATGTTGGCAAAGTAGGAATTGAGAGATGAATAAAAGACCTGATGTAATCGTCTGATTGATGAATAATTGAGAAAACTGATGGAGATTCTGGAGGTGCGGTGGAATTAGCCGACCAACAGCCGATGATTATCTGAGAAACTCGTAAATTTTGAGGCCAAAAGCACACTAACTAATATGTGAAAGCGGTTTTGAGTAAAACTGCCGAATCATTGGAGCAAATTGAGTTGATGGCAACTTAAAAAAAAGAACGATTTACATATCAAGAAATCGAAGTGATTACCTAATTGTGTACAGTAATAGCAAACTAAGACGATCTACACTTGCTTCTGTAATCCCTCTTTCACCATTGATATCGCAACAACAACGCTCAAATCCGACCATAGTTGGCTCCCAATACCTTCGAGAAAATGAACTCCGTCTACGGATGAGTTGAATTTTGGAGAAGAAAGAGTGAGGGTGAAAGCATATAAGAAGATGAAGTTATTTAATGTGATGTTCGTGGGGTTCTGCAGCAGTGTTTGAGATAAAAGTTATGTATGCGGTTTTAGGAGATGGAGAAGGCAGTTACAGAAAAGTTAGACCTAATAATAAAGATTTAGGGGGCTTAATTATCTGACACATCAGCAAATATGTTTATTAATTAATTATATGTTGACACATCATAAGTAAACCTTGATTTATATATATGATGATTACAAAATTACGGAGTACATGTTAAGGTTAATAACTAAACATGTTCCTAAATATGTATGAAAGTTGGTTCTATATCTATCTATACACTAACGACACATGTTTAACCTTAAAAAAGTTATACCTAAAAAATTACCTAGTTTAATAGATACAAACAAGCCACATAATGCCAATGATGTAAAATTATAAGAGCACATTGTGTGGTGTCGATGTTCTGGGACAGTGTTCTGGAGAATGTTGAAAGTGAGGATTTTGTGGTGTGGTAAAACTGAATTCTCAGTGTTCTGGAGTTTTTTTTATTATTTCTTTTATTTGATTTGTGCATGAAAAAGAAATAGAAAAAAAAAAATGTTGAACGTTGGTGATGTTAAACGTCCATATCAAGACGTTGAAGCCAAAGTTTTGCCAGAACACCGGGGCGGGGTGGGAGAACATTGACCCCCGGTGTTCTCATATCAAAACGCTAATGCCACCTATTACCATACCGTATGCTCTAAGAATCTCGTAAAATACAGTGACTTAAAATCTAAAATGTATAATAGATAAATTTGTTAAAAATGAAATTCAAATTAATTATTTTCTTACAAAAGTAGTACTCCGTACAAAAATGGGTCAACAGTCAAACTATAAAATTAACTAAAATTGGAGTTTTCAAGTCTGAACATTTTCCAATAACAACAGCTCCGGTCGTCCGATCAACAGTAGCTCGCCGGCGGTAGTCATTCGCCGCCGTACAAAATGACCTCCGGTTGTGACGTCATCGGCGGTTGTCCTAGCGACTACGTTGCACTTTCCATCTCTATCCTTTCCTTCTTATTGTACGTCTCATTTAACCCAATTTACTCATACATAACTTATCGATACACATATATATTTATACAATTATGCTGAATTCTTTAATGAATATTTATTATGATGTAGTTTATGAGCATATATAGGTAGAAATTAAAAGTTACTAAAGCTTATTTAGTTTAAAATCAGTTAAATTGATGCTGATCTGTAATTTTGCTTTATAATTCACACCCTCTGTGTGCGTGAATTTCTTTATTTTACATTTGTATAATTTCTAAGAATTTACTATTGGTGATTTTATGCTAGAAATGATAGATACAGACGAGCTAACAGATTCGTATTCAGTTGCACATTATAGTTGTAGTTGATTATAAAAATGTGTACTTTCATGCTGATTAACGAATTTACGCATCCGTTAACGCATGTGAAAGCTGAATTGTTGCTGTTGATATATGGGACTGTGTGTGGGTGTGTGAGAGTAATGATTAATTAGCATAGTTTTTGACATGTAGCCTATTGCTGAGGTCGACTTTACCCTTCTTAATTCACGAGGTTCCGCGGCCTAAAGGAAGTAGTTTTTGGCTTCCAACGATTCAGATCATAGCTAGCTTCAATCTTTTGTTATCACTTGCGGTAAAGCTACTGTTCTTTTTGAAACATTATGGTGCGTATAGTTGCTAATATGTTTTTGTAATTTTTATTATATCCGTTTTTGTAAAATACAAAAAGTGTTTTCTATCTCTAGAATCTAGATACCTATTGTGAATTTTGAAAACATGGTTAAATGTTTTCGTTTTATAGTTTAGAAAACAGAAGTAGTTTTCTATCTCTCGAAAGGAAATTATTTATAATACTAAAATGGAGTTTTCAAAAGTGTACATATAATTTGGAAAATTTGGTTTCTATTTTCAATGAAAGGTTTTTAAATAAGTCATATTTGAACACATTTTCTGTTTTTCGAGGATTCCATGAAAATTTTTCTAGAAAGCAACTTCACTTTTCTGCAGCTAAATGCACCTTAAGTTCCTGTTTCCTGTGTCTTGAAGTACGTTTACTGTTTCTTATCATTGTGTCTGGATTTCAATTTCATGCAGATTTCCCTTCATGTTGTGAGGTTTCACAGGACGCATTGGTGGCAATCATGCTATCTCTGGGCAGGTTGTTTTGCTATTACTTTATTTACTAAAATCACAGTAAATGTTCAATTTTGTTTTTAAATTCATCTTTGCTTATAGCAATTTCTTGGTTTCAGTTTGGGTTAACGGTCCACTAGGATTTGGTTTGTTATTGAGCTGCCGTCTTATACAAGCGGCCCACTTATATTCCGTATTTGTCAAGTAAGCTGTCTATCTTTTCCGTAATTCTATTCTTTTGCGTTCTCTGCGAATATCAGGTAACCTAAAATAGGTGATGTGCATCTTTATGTGTTTTATGTTTGTAAGTCTTCTCTCTTGTAATTTTCAGGAGGCGTTTATTCCCTGTAAGATCATATATAAGTCTTCCACTTGCTCTTCTGCCCTGGATTGCCTGGGCTGCATGTAAGATAATTGATCTGTTTCGGCTTTGTCTTACTTCTTCTAGCCTTTACTTTTATGTCGCTGGAGTTCATTCGCGTTCCATTGTACAACATTATTATGATTCGAATTTTTAGTCTAATGCATTAGGCTATTTATAACTACATTTAATTACTGAACTGTTCTTTTCTCTTTATACTTACATGCGTGCCTTTGTTTTCCTGCTTATGTTTTCATTTGCGTTTAAGCTAGCTGTTAATATTTTGAGTTCCTCTGCTGTAGTGACGGACATAAAGCAGCCACTAAATGATCGATGCCACACTGGGGTTCAATGGGCTGTTCCCTACATGTGCTTTCCTGTGGTATATATTTCTGCTTTGGTTGGAATTACTGGAGCCATTCATCATATTGAGTTTAAGTTCGATGAGCTCAAGGACCTTTGGCGGGCAATACTTGCAACTGTGTTATCTATGGGTATGGGTTGAGTTAAGTTATACAATTCTGTTAATAATATCATCAAATGCGTTAGGTTTCTATTTAATCTGGAGAATTGTTGCAAGTAATTTATATGCTCCTCTAAGTTTCATTTGGTTCCCGGTGGTTATGATTTTCTCTTGATTTTCCATTGCAGGTGTATGGGTGGTATCTTATGTTTTGAATGAGACGCATGAGGAGATCTTGTGGCTTCAAGTCACCACCAGATGTCTGCTTTTAGTTATGGTACATTTAAAGCCTTTCACTAGAGGTGGCAATTTTGATCCATTTACTTATGAATGGATCAATCCGGGGTTTTTTTTCTTTTCTCCAATGGATCAAATGGGTCAGATAAAAAAAGTTAACAAAACGAAGAGTGGGTCGAGGGTTGGAAATCACCCAGAGTATTCTTTGATGCATCATCCTCCTAAATCATATTAATAAGTTACTTTTTTATTGAAATAATGTAAGTGGTGATTATGTTTGACACAATAATTATACATAGAAGTAGTATTATGGAACAAAAAATGTTCAGAGTCAGCAGGCCTGACCATCACAAATATTGCCACTTTACATTTCACTGTACTTATTTGGCATATATATCTGAGACCTGAAGCCATGAAGGCTTTGACTTTATCAAGATATTTTAACTGAGATATTCCTGGATTGTTATTATTTAGGCAAGTATTCTTGTGGTGGCTTTCTTCTCCATTTCATTCTCTCAACCGCTGGTGTCGGTTATGAGCTTGAACAAGAAGGAAAGCTTTAATGTAAAGACGATGGGGGAAGCTCTTGGAATACCTGATAGTGGGCTTTTGTCACAGAATGATCCAACTCTAGATGTTGATCCACATGAACCATTGGATAAACTTCTATTGAACAAAAGATTCCGATTATCCTTCATGGAATTTGCTGACAGGTCTCGTCTTTGTCCATTCCATATGAATTGTTGAACTCAGAGGTGGCAAAATGGGTCGGTCAAGGGTTGGGTACCTGGTCAAAACAGGTTCAGGTCAAATGGGTAGTTATGGTATGGGTCAAGTTGGTTTGATCCGATAACGTTTTTTTGATGTTTAGTGCTTTATATATAATTGGATGTCAAATATGATAGAACATGTTATTTAAAATATACTTTAGTTCCTTTGAATATATGAGTAATGATTTAGGAGGTTTTATGCATTCAACTTATTTGGCCCATGTCCTTTTAAGCTAATATTTTGTTATACCTGCTAGACATGACCCATTCTTTAGTGAATGGGTTGAAATCACCACCTCTAATTTAACTTGTACAATTAATATTGTTCTTGCTATACATCTCACCTACACCTTCCTTTCTCCAATGTTTTAGTTGTTTTGCTGGTGAAAGTGTGCATTTCTACAATGAAGTACAACAGCTTGAAAAAATACCTGTGAATGATTCTGTAAAAAAAATCTACATGGTCCGGCACATTATTGAGAAGTACATAAGCTCAGGTATCACACTCAAGTCTCCTGTTACATCTAATATAATTTTGATCTAATCTACCTTTGAGTCTATTGGCTATTGGATAGAATGTTTCATTTGACATTCAAGTTGATCTTTCTCGTTTTATGGACAACCAAAGTCGCATGAATGATATGCTTCCACTTTGAAAGTTTGTGCATATTATTCAGTTTTCAGATTTAATTTACTATCTTTATCTTCTTGATTTACATACAGGTGCACCTATGGAGGTAAATATATCTCACAGAACCCGGCAAGAAATTCTCACAACTCTTGATCTTGCTCACCCAGATCTCTTCAAAAATGCTGTCAGTGAGTTGCTGCAGTTGATAAACATGGTTGGTTCTTTACCTTCTGAAATAGCAATAGAATCACTTCAATTCCTCAACTTACTCATAAGTTATTGAAGCTGGCAAGATGAAGGGTCAGGCGGGTTTTGTAACAAGTCAAATTGGGTCAGGTTGACTTGCCGACATTATTATTATTATTTTTTTAACCTTTATAGATAAGTGACCTTTTTATTATGATAAGAGAAATCATCAAATTAGAAAATTATTCTAAACCTTGAAATATAACGATTTAGGCTGTATAAATAAAAAATACACTAAAAACTGAGTCTCAACCCATTCGACCTGTTCCCTTGAAAGGAAATACTGCCCTTCATACTAACACCAGTTGTTATTTGTAGAAAGGTCAACTGTGTTACTCAATAATAAGTGTTACCCATAAAAATTGCAGCTCTGTGCATATTTATATTAAGTACAAATGATCTATTATTTCTAAGTTGCTAAGAATTGATTTAGATCCACAAAACCTCTGTATTTGGTCGGTTATTTAACACATTCAACAATAATAGATATTGAAATTTTCACGAGACAAATGTTGTGATTTAGGGCGCATTTAGTTACAGAAAAGTTTCTCCATTTTTCTTTTTCAATTTTTCTAGAGAATGAGAAGTGTTTTACTTCTCTAGAACAGCGTGGAAAATCTAGAAAACGTGTTTAGTTGCAAGGGGTGGAGTTTTTATTTTCCAAGGAATAGTAGAGATGGAAAACTTAAAAACCCATCAAAAATAGTTTTCAACTTTGTAGTTATAAAAAGGAAAACAAGGATTTTCTTTTCTTAGAAAAGCTTTTAGAAAACTCGAATTTGAACACGTTTTCTAATTTTCTTGTTTTCTTATAGAATTTTTTCTAGAAAAGTGGGGAGTATTCTGTAACCAAACGCACCCTTAGGCTCTCAGCTAAACCTCGAATCTTTTCTTTCTTGTTTTTCACTTATAGAACTTGGCAAAAGATTATTGGTCTTCCATGTTCTTCTTAAAGTTCAAAGAAGAAGCTGCTATGAGAAGTGCTGATCATGAACTTGAACAAGTAAACGCTTGGAATTTCTCTCCAAGATTAAGCTCTGTTCATTGTCCCGACGACCCTTTCTACCAAGACCACATCCCAAGGGACCAACTTAGCCACGATGGTCATGGTTCACACCTGCAGTGAGTACCTCAAACTACATACATGCCCTTATGTCAGTCTAGAAAAGCATCATCCTGGCTAGATACAACACAATCAACGTTAGACCTGACCCATTAACTGTGACTTTGCATGAAACCATGAGTGTCGGGCAGTAAGCCTTAATGAGGTAAGGTTGAACCCATGGGGTGTCATATCTTAGTCTCATGGGTATGAGTAAATATGGTGACGACATTGGCGATTAACTTTGATCCCACATAGAAATTACATATGTATAGTCCACGAAATCTCTCAAAGATCTTTCCCATCTTGTACCATCAACTGTATAGCCAATGAATTCATATTAACATTTCATATATATTTTCTCTGTTGGGTTTCATTTGCCCCTTGATTATTGTCATCTGAAATTACAAACGTTAACTCTGTTTGTTAGATATTTTGTTGGTTTTACAGATCTACGATTCAACATTACTCTCTACTAGTTATTCTTGTCACGTTATGTTAATGTTTAGTAACATATTATCATGATGATAATGATAATGATAATTCTATTTCGAATTATACTAAATTTACATTTGTCTTTTCCCTAATATTTACTATTTCATAGACCTGTGTACAAATCCGTTGTTACTTTTATCATTTGTTCATTCATTTAGAGAGAAGATTCTTTTATAAAATGAATAGGGTAAGGAGACTAAAAATTTGTGTAATAGAGGAACCTGCCATGTGTACAAAGAGAATACAAAACCCATTTACCCCTTAAGTTAAATATCTCACAAACGACAAATCGAAAAATTATGAAAATTGCACCATTAGATTCAGTGTTTCATCCTCTTCGATTTGCCGTTCATTAAGGCATACTTTCGACGAGTTTTTTTTTCTTCATTATTTTTAGTGGGTTTCACATTACTAACACGTGTGTTACAGTGTTGCGTTTAGGGTTTAGGGTTTGGGGTTTAGGGGTTAGGGTTTAGGGTTTAGGGTTGGGAGTTTGGGGTTTCGGGAGGGTTAGGGTTTAGGGTTTAGGGTTGGGAGTTTGGGGTTTCGGGACGAAACCCCAAACTCCCAACCCTAAACCCTAAACCCTAACCCCTAAACCCCAAACCCTAAACGCTTTATAAAACTCTAAACCCTAAATCATACTAAACCCTAAACCCTAAACACTGCTAAACCCTAACACTAAACCCTGTTAAACCCTAACACTAAACCCTGCTAAACTCTAACTCTAAACCCTAACCCTAAACCCTAAATCAAATGTATAATCAATAACTAACACATGTGTTACTAATATGTAAAACCCACCAAAAAAATGAAAAAAAAAAAAAGTTCGTCGGAAGTATGCCTTGATGGACGGCAAATCGAAGAGGATAAAACGCTGAAAAATATGGTGCAATTTTCATGATTTTTCGACTTGTCGTTTGTGAGATATTTAATTTTTAAAAACGTGGATGAGAGAGAAAAAAGTGACACATGGCATATTGTAGTTAGTTCTCCCATTCTCACACAAAATAAATGGTCTCAATTGAACTCTTCTCAAAATGAATAAATCATCGTAAATCATATATCCTCCTTTTAACACTCGAAAGCGTATATTAGTTGTGTTGCTAGATCCACATGTATCATCACGTTTATGAAATGTAAAAAATAGTTGTTACTCTTAATTTTATATTTTGTGTCACTTTTTCATTATTTTATGTCATATAATTTCATATAATAATAATTAAATATTTTATAAATTGAATAATATAACATAAGTATCATAAGTTTATTATACTATATCCGTTCCAATTTAATTGTGCACTATCGAAATACATACAGTTGTAGAAAACTACATTAATTAGTATGTAAATATAAACCGATAGAATGTAATGCCGCGTTTAGTTACAGAAAACTCCTCCACTTTTCTATAAATCTTCTGAAAACTAACCTTCTGAAAACTAGAAAATTAGAAAATGTGTACAAATCTAAATTTTCTAAAAAACTTTTCTAAGAATAGGAAAATTTATATTTTCCTTTTAATAACTAAAAAATTGAAAACCACTTTTCATGGTTCCCTAAGTTTTCATCTATATTTTCACTTAAAAAAGGAAAACTCCACCCCTCACAATTAAACGCATTGTTTCAGATTTTCCTTGCAATTATAGAGAAGTAAAATACTCACACTCCTTGGAAAGTGAAAAATAGAAGAAAAAAAATGGTAACTAAACGTATCCTAATATCTTCTCACTAAAATGGACAATAAATAATTTTGAGTCATCCACAATTAAATTGGATTGTGGATCCCAGAAGGTAAAGTAGTACTGTAATTATTAGTCATATCATTCTTTTATCTTAATTAATTATTATTATTAGTCATATCATTCTTTACCTTCATTTTTTTTTATTAGGGTGCGTTTAATTACAGTATTATTATTAGTCATATCATTCTTTTATCTTAATTAATTATTATTATTAGTCATATCATTCTTTACCTTCATATTTTTTATTAGGGTGCGTTTAATTACAGGAAAGCTTCATTCATTTTCTTTTTTCCATTTCTATAGAGAATGAGAAGTGTTTTACTTCTCTAGAAAAACATGAAAAATCTAGAAAACATGTTTAGTTGTAAAGGGTGGAGTTTTCCTTTTCCAAGGAATAGCAGAGATGAAAAACTTTGAAAATCATCGAAAGTAGTTTTCAACTTTATAGCGGCAAGAAGAAAAACAAGTATTTTTCATTTCTTAGAAAATCGGTTAAAAAACTTGAATTTGAACACGTTTTTTAATTTCCTTTTAAAATAGAACGGGAGTTTTATGTGACTAAAAGCAAATAATTTTCTTTCTTTCGCGGGATATCAAACCCCTAATTTTTTTGGTCACCATAAAACACACAAACACTCCGCCATCACACACTTAAAACCTTCAAAATTCACCGGAAAATGGCGCCTGCGGCCGTAGACGATGACGGAGAAGTTAATAAGAACACCGTTTTCATCGATACAAACCTCGACACTCATTTAGCAACGATCGTCTCCGATTCCGACACCGTATCTGATCTCAAACGTATTACTCCAAATCCTAATTTACTATTTGTACTAGCGTTTATCGCTGCATTGTGTTTTTTTTAGTTTATTTAACTTTCGATTCCTATATATCATTATTAAAGTTAGTTAGCATTTAGTAATTATTTAGTAAATGTGTTTTTATGAGCTGCATGAAGTTAACCTGTACTTTAGATTTATATTTTTCAGGAATTTGTTAGTAATTACTTAATATTAAGCATATAATGTGTTTATATAATAATATATCAGTTGCATATTTTTCATTATTTTGTTAGTAATTAGTAATTATTAAGTATATAGTGTTTATATAATTGTATCACTTGCATAAAATTTACTGGACTTTAGATTCATTTTTTCATTATTCTATTTGTAATCAGGTGATTAAGTATGTAATATGTTTATATAATTATCTCAGTTGCATTTAATTAACAGTACTTTATATACCTATTTTTCATTACTTTGTTAGCAACTAGTAGTAATTTAGTATATAATGTGTTTATGTGATTATATCGGTTTGGTGAAATAAACTTTACTTCATATACCTATTTTTCATTACTTTTTAAGTAAGTAGTAATTTAGTGTAATGTGTTTACATTGGTTGCATGAAGTGAGCTGTACTTTCAGTTTGCAGGTAGTTTTGCATCTGTAAATCCTTACTTTGATATCAAATTTCAATCTATAACTTTTTTTTATTTTTATCTTGGGAAGTTGCATGTTTGTAATTGTTTTACTTTTTGTGTTTATTTAGAGTGTGTCCGCTATGTAATAAGCAGTTTAAAAACGTTGTGTTGATGAACGTTTTCGGCTGTCTTGGGTGAATGGTGAGATTGTTGTGTTTGAGTAGCCATCCATGGGTACATTTTATTAAAAATTGTGATTGTGGTTTTGTTATGCAGAGAAAATAATAGTAGAGCATCGTCAGTGCTATCCTAATATTGGAGATATTCGAATCGAATGCTTGAAGGTAGTTTTTTCTCGGTTGAAGAATGGTGATTTTTTCTTCTTCTCAATTTATGCCTTAATATTTTATAAATTTGGCAGGTAAAACGGAAAGGAATATTCTATCGCTTGTCAGACTCTATGCCTGTTAAGAGTGCATTTCATGCTGCCAAGAGGAATTGGTATGTATCAGTTGATGTTTCTCGGTTAGAGCAAGATGGTGGTAATGAACGTATGGATACACATATTGTTGGGGATCAACTGGCCTTGCCTTGGGAAACAGACAGGCATTCGATTGATAGACTTGATAGTCATGCAGACAAACCTTTGAAGCTGTCTTTTGTTCATGTGTCAACATCAACGCATCCCCCGATTGCACCATTTGTGATACAGAAAGTTTCTAGCGTCAATCAGCTTACTTCTGGTGATTCTTGTAAAGATGTTTTAAAAAAAATTGAGGATGATAGGTCATCTAATCATGGCGATTGGAGAAATCCAGAGCCAGATTTGGAGAAGCGGGTGGACTCTAAAGTACCAGAGAAGCCGTGTGCTGTAAATAAGGAGATAAATTTGAAGAAAAGAATACATGAAATGCATATTGAGAGTTCACTAGAAGACTCTTTGGGGTCTGGACCTTCTGTGAAGAAAAAACACAAGACTCAACAGCTAGAAGGGAATGTTGATGCTTCACAAGAAAACATAGTGTTTTCAGTTGATAATGATAAGGTAAAATACACCGGAGCTGGCATAAGCAATGAGAATCTCTTTGAACACAAATCAAAAGGTAGAGATTTGAGTGATGAGAATACCCCAATCAACAACGGTGATCGCCCCTGTTCTGCTCTTGATCAAGTAGCCACTACTGTCCCTTCTAGTGTAGAAGATGTTGGAGAAGACACACATCCTCGGAAAAACACTGAAGCAAGTGAAAATGTATCTGATGTTGCAATGGTCGTGGATAACAATATCCTGCAAGAGATGCCTGTTGGAACATTCCAAAAGGAGAAAGACAATGAACTGGACCACAAAGCAGTTATGGAGAATGAAATACCTTTACCGATGAGTAAGTACATAGATCATCTTTTATGTCACATGGATTTCACTTATATATAATTTAAACAAATCCTATCGGTGTTAGAAATATAACCTTAAGCAAGTACATGTACATTATATCCCAACACCTCAAAAGTTATGAATAGGTATTTACATTAATACGACAGAATGTACACTTGTACAGTTAACTTTTATTGTATCTCTTTCTATACTACCCGACTAAATTAAACATGCTAAACATCTATTTTGTTTATATATATATAAATTATCACCTTGATGTTAGAAATATAACCTTGAGTCAAGTACATTAATATCCCAAGTTCCCAACTACTTCGAAAGCTGTGTATATAAGATATATACAAATTAATTAACTTAAATATATAATGCTTGGACTTCAAGATGAATGTAATTTTATAAATACTAGGGCTTCATGATTTTATAGGCTAACATTCAACCCTCTTACCAGTGACTGTTCTTTTTACATTACCTTGAAACTCATGTAGGGACTTCTGATTGTGAACCCAGTGCTCCTGGAATAACTGGTCTTGGACATCTGAAAGGTTCTGAATGTTCAACCCAACATAAAGCTGCTGGGAAGGAAGTGTCTTCTACAGCTTCCATCAAAAAGCTTTGTAACATAAATGAGGATGCTAATGTTTTATCACAACAAGATGTAGGACCTATTGGTCAGCAGTCTGCAGGTGATCAGATAAATAAACTAAAGAAAGATAAGGGTGATGGTAAGAGGAAAAAGTCCAAGAAATCTGCTGCAAAAGACAAAGATGAATCGCTAGTGAAGAATGCTGATAAAACTGTAGGTGATATGTCTTCAACTGTTCCTGTTCCAGTGTTTAATGAGAAAATAATTGATGGAAGCGACAATGACAAGGTTACTCTATCTACTGCTGAGAGGAATGAAGTTTTAGAGAAAACAGTAATAGGTGATCCTCTTGTGTCTTCTACATGTCTCATTGATAATGTTTGCAACATAAACAAGGATGCCATTGATTCGTCCCAAAAAGATGTTGGGCTTAAGGCTCAGGAATCTGCTGGTGTTCAGATTGATAAGCACAAGGAAGCTAGAGGTGAAGGTAAGAAGAGAAAGTACAAGAGGTCCTCTACAAAAGCCAAAGATGAATCGCTAGTGAAGCACTCTGATAATTTTGTGGGTGATAAGTCTTCAACAGTTCCTGCTCCAGTTTCTGATGAGAAACCTATTGATGAGAATAATGATGACAAGGTGGGTTTGTCTATTGCTGAAAGGAATAACGTGTCAGAGAAAACATGTAAAGATGATTCTCTTGTCAATGGTGCAAAGGTAAGTGATGTTGCTGTGAAAGTGTTGGAAATCTCAGAACCAATTGAGAGCGTGGAAGAAAAATCTATGAAACAATTAAAAAATAGTAAGAGAAGCAGAAAAAAGAAAAAAGATGAATCACTAGTGAAGCACGCTGATAAATTTGTGGGTGATATGTCTTCAACAGTTCCTGCTCCAGTTTTTGATGAAAAAAATGATGACAAAGTTGGGTTGTCTAATGCTGAAAGGAATGACGTTTCAGAGAAAACATTTAAAGATGATGCTCTTGTCAATGTTGCTAACAAAAATGATGTTGCAATGAAAGTGGTGGAAATTTCAAAACCAACTGAGAGCGTGGAAGAAAAATCAATGAAAGAAGTAAAAGATATCGGGAGAGGTAGAAAAAAGAAAAAAGATGTTGGGAAATCAGCTTTGAGGGACGAGTCTGTTGTGAAGCCTAATGATGTTGCAACTGTGACAAATGAGCAAAACCTTTTGCCTCCATCTGAAAAGGAAGAAAGTCTTGGGATGACATCTAGAGATGTCTTACATGTTGAACGTGATAGAAATGATGACAGTTTGGTGAACAATGATGTTGGACTCTCGAGAACTGAAAAGAAAGCCAGTGAAGTTAATGCCGAAGGTATAAATGATAACTTATATAAGCCAAATGACAAGATAGATGATGGTACAAAGAAAAGCAGAAAGAAAAGGTTGGCCAAAAAGTCTGCTGGAAGAAATCAAAATGAGTCAAGTAAACATCAATCTACCGAAGTTGAGTTAGAACCAGATAAAGTTAAGAGTGCTGAGCTTCAGCAGCTTCCTGAAGAGGCCTCAAAGAATGTAAATGTATCTGCATTTTCTAAGGTCAGGATGGAAGGGAAGCATGATGCTATCAATGAACTTGATATCCCGAAGGATAAACCCCGTGAGATTGACTTCATGCACTACTTTGATCCTGTCCACCAACCGAATGAAGTTGCTTCTACTGAGAATGGTAGGGACACTGCACAGTCAGGGAGGGAGAAGAAACCAAAAAAGAAAACAAAAGAACCGCCTCTTGTTGAAACCTCGATTGATAATAAGCGGAACAGAGAACAAGATGATATTGTCATTCAATCTCAGAAATCTCATTCAAAAAATGAAAACAGCAAAGTTTCTCTTGATGTGGCAAAAGAGTCAAAAATCCCGAATATTGATCAAATGAAAACTCCAATTAGGACCAGAAAGAATAACACCAGTAAAGGACACAATGGACCATTAGCTGAATCAAGCTCATGCTCAGAAAGTTTTGTCAGATCTTTCCTCAATCGAAAAGGCGACAAACCACACTTGGTCTCGGGCCAGACTCAGGTTAAAACCGTGAAGAAAAGTCCATTGGTTGTGAACAGTTCGCAGAATGTAAAGAGTTTGCTGAATACACCAGGAACAATATTTGGGAATGATACTGACGAGAGTTCTGCTGATGACAATGCCACTGTAAATTCTGATTCGAGCACACGCACCCCTTCAAGAAACGCACCATCGTCATCGGGAGAAAGCGCTTCTAGCATAGACTCAAGAAAAAAGGGTAATCTTGTTTAGTTTTGTTTTATTTTCTACAATTATTTATCTATGAGTTTCTAACTTTAATCTCTATTTATCTCAGGGTCTCCTGCTATGAAAAAAAAGGAAGGTGGTGGAAAAAATAGTATAAGCTCGCAGTAAGTTTGATGACATACTGACTTCTTTTTTATTTGTTGCCTTCTTGTAGACTGTATGTAGATATGAAAAGATTGGAGGGCCAGGCGGGTTGGGCAATTGGGTCGTTACAGGTCCAGATTGTAACGGGTAGAAATGAGCCGCGTTGCATTGCGTTGACTTGATAAAAGAATAGTCCGAGTTTGTACATAATTATTTATTAGTGTGTTAATTATGTTTACATGAATATTCTAAATCTTTAAATTAATACAAATTGATTGTATTCATTGAAATTTAAAACATAGACATTCTATGCCTTTAAACCTGACCCATTCCCTTCTAGGCTACTTTTTGTTTTTGTTTGAGTTATAACACAACCCAGGCTGCCCAGTGCTTAAGAAATACCACTGGCATATGTTTATTCATAGTTCTTGATTTACTGCTCAATTGTTCATAGGAGCAGGTCAAAGAACATTTCAATGTCTGACATTTTAAGAAGTTCAAGTAGATTCAAGAGAGCCAAGCTCACTGCAACAAAACAGGTGGAGGATACAGAAAGCCAGTCTGTTGACGTTGTTTCAGAGAGTCAACCCATGTAAGTTTAGGGGTAATTCCGTCTGTATTTTTTGCTCAGCTTAAGTGCTGGTACTACAGTTTCGGGTTTTTGGAGGCTTTCTATTACACTTGAATTACTTTTTCGGTCGGATTAAGGGGTAAAATCTAAGGCAAGTTTTGAACAGTTAGTCTTTTCTTCTCCTCTTGCTTTGTTTTGGGTACTCTCTTGATATATGTTCACTTTGAAGCTTGTTTTGACCCATTGTTCAGTGATACCAATGATCAGTAGTTGATTTAGCTGCTGTTGGATACCCCAATCAACATTTGTTATGCATCTTTTTCTAAAGAGCATCCTAATGAGTAAAAGTTTTTTGTTTGCAACATCATCTTTTATTATAATTTTGTTTATAGAAAAACTTTGCGTTCCAATAAAAAAAAGCTGAAAACCTAAATGTCACTAGGAAAATTCTGGGCCATAAACCTAGTGACCATCCGTAAACATAAAATGTAATCATCGTCAATGTGTATACGTTTAGCAGGAGAATGAAATTATACAATTATACAACAATTTTTTTTTTTTTTTTTTGAAGTGCTAAAACCTGGGAAATAACAGTATGGTGAATGTTAGTACATAATGAGGTTTCTCTATTTTTAAAAAGATCAGTGTAATCAATCAACAACATAGCTATCATTTCTACTTTAGTCCTTTCTTTTCCTAAAGACAACCTCAGTATCCAACCCAAACCCGTCAACCTTTCTAGACTGAACCAGATCGGACCCATTAAACAACTTCTTCAATGGTTCAATACTATACAAATCATTAGCAGAGTACTTATCCGACCGTCTAGATAATGCCACATGTAACACGCAAATTCCACCAGGCTTCAACGTCCGTTGTATCTCCCCCACAAATTTATTCGGATATAATGCATGGTCAAACACATTCGAAAATTCAAAGTCAAAAGTCTCGTCATCAAACGGCTGGTGATGAAAGTCACCCTTGATCACATTAGGCGGGTAGGGAACAAGATCCAACCCAATTGAATCATTTACTCCAACCCGTTTCAGAGCCTCCACTTCTTGCCCAACCCGAGCTCCTACACAAAGAGATTTTGATGAATTTGAAAGGAGTTTCTCTTGTTTTAAACGGTTAAAAAAATGTTTGAAAACTTGAATTTTCCTGTCCCAGTCTCTAGAGGTCCATATTTTTCGGAGCCTTGGGTTGGTGGTTTTCTGAAGCTGGTGATGGATGTAGGTATCGTATGAGGTGTATCCTGGTCGGATCTTGAGGTCTTCAGATATGGGTTTTGGGAGAAATTTGTGTGATTGTAAAGAGAGAAATATGAGAAAGAAAAGAGATAGGAGAATAAGAGATACAAAGAATGTTTTTGGTGTTAATATTTTTGGTTGGTTTATTGTTTCCTTCATCTCTCTACGAAATATATAATTTACATTTCAACAATACATATATCAATCTCTCTCAAAAACATGTTTCTCTCTCTACAAGGTTGTAAGATGTTCATGATAATGTGTGTGTGTGTGTGAAAGATGAGTTGAGAAAGGAATGGACAAATGGATGATATAACAAGAAAGCATGCATGATATAGTGGAAGAGTGATGGTTGGTTTTGCATGATTATTACTTGCTTCCTATTTTGATTAGAAACAATAAATAATTAAAGTTTGACCTTTTTGATTAAGGGATAAAATTGAGTTTAATATAAGATTAAGACTAATCATGGTTGTGAAGCACTACCCAGATTGATACATCCACCAAGCTTATGTTATGATGTATTTGTAGGTTAAACTTTAGACCTTTAGTTGTTTTACGTTGTTCTCTACGCGTCAATTTATTTGGTGTATATATCGCTTTTTAAATATAATGAATGCGCTAGAAAATGTAAATAAGAGATTTTATACATAATACACATACATCAAGTGTACGAAAAATTACTTTTATTACTAAAAAAACTGAATCAAAAGTAAAGTTAATGCAATCGATTGGATGCGTCAATGATAGGGATTAAATTACTTTCGAGAAGTTACGCATAACATTTTTTATCTATTTTTGTGGATAAAGAAGCACAAGTGATTATTAAAGAAGAAGCACTTTGATGATTATTGTCTTTAAGTGTTGGCAAAGTATTTGAGGTTTTCAAGAAAAGAATACCTATTGTCTTTAAGTTGGCTTAATCATAGTTTAGGCCATTCTAAATTGCACTTGAAGGAAACATATATATTTCCCTCTTTTTCAATTATTTTTTTTATTTGGGTCAATTTTTACTTGATAAATACACAAAAAAAAAATACCTATAAAGTGAAATATGTTTCATACTTTCATTTACACCAAATTAAACATAAGAATGATAAGAATTATATATGAATATATCCTATATATCAATAATTGAATTAACCTCACTAGAAGTATATCTTGAAGTGGTCAGGAAAAGGGTCGGAAACGGTCACGGGATAACCCGGTTAGGCAGCGTACATCTGAGTAAAAAATAATCGCCCTCTCCGGGTAACCTAAACAGGGAAAACCTCCTCCGTTTACCGTTTATATCCTATATATCAATAATTGAATTAACTTTTACTTTAGAGTTTTTTAAACTAAATACAATAATTTAAAATTGCACATGATATAAATGTATTTCATGTTTGCCTCTTAAATATATGCCGTTAATAGCAATTATCTTATCAACTTGCAAGGTTGAGAAAACAAAGTAATGAAAAACAGTTTTATAGATCCATCATCAGTTGCAGTTGAGCATGGCCTAAACAACCTATCGATTAACTTCGATAGTATGCAAGTACGTTGCTAGAAATACAAACCATTATATCGATTATACTCGATCACATTTCAAGATTTAATATAATTATCAAAGCATTACCTTCAAGTTCCAACATAAAAAAATAGTAAGATTAAATCTATTTTTACAAAAAGATTCACGCAATTACAGACTCGCTATTTCAATATGTACCCATGAGCTGATTATACAACACCCTATCATGATCTCATTTTGTTCATTTGGTTAAGAGCAGACCGTTAAATACTGTAGAGCACCATACTATAGCAGGTGTTATCACAAACAAGATAAGATGTCCTCTATTATCACTAGCCGCAACAATTTCACCAGCGATAACCTCGGGAGCGACGAACAACCCCAACGCCACCACTAAACCACCACCAACCCCGGACCCAACAGCCGGCCCGCGCTTGTCTCCTGTGATATTAGCTATTTTTTGTGCTGCACAAGCAGAACATCACATTGCTCCAAGTGGAAAAGATGGTGGTTTGTAACAGTTTGTGTGGTTTGGTGGCAGTGATGCCTTTATAGAGGTTTTAAATAGAGTAACAAGATGTGTTTGTTTGGATTCAGCTTATAGAGATTTTAGCAGAGGCAAAGATCGTGAACTTGGTGATAAGCATGGGCTCATGGCCATTGAGAAAAGTACGGCAGCCATTGGTGGTGGTGACAGCAGCCGTAAAGATAAGGATGTGTGGACTTATAAATATAGGAAGTTAGGGAAATTTGAGCCACTGTTTTCTCATCTAAAGAATGTGATTGATTGGGATGTTATGAACCTCATAGACTTCATTTCCCACCCAAATCTTCTGATCACTAATTTCCCATGTCATTCGATGGTAATCCTGCCCAAGTTCCTAACTTTCTTACCTAAAGTCTCCCCATTTATAGTTTTGGTAAATCACATGTTCTCATCAAATTATAATGATCAATTTCAGTTTTCAAACCATGGGTTATTGCAAATACAGAAAGAACACTAGAGTTTGCAAGAACAAACGATCTTGGAGAAATTGTATCGTTTACAACTAGTTTTCACATTGGTGTTTCCACCATCTATGCATAATCGCTTGTTCTTACGAACTGTATGGCCATTTTCTCTTTTCATTTTTGCAAGAATAGTATCTAATTTGTGATTAAAAAAAGGAAAAAAAAAAAAAAAGTGTCAAGACCGCTCGAAAAGACAGTCACTCAGCTATAAAGTAGGAGACACTGAGCTTTAAGAAGAAAAAGAAATAACATGCATCAAGGAATCAAGGGCTAAACTTGGATGAACTATAAGTTCATTAAAATTATAACAGAGTGATCAGCCTTTTACAAGATCTTACTCTTTGTTGGTCGCCATTTAACATTCATTCTTACAAATACAACAAAGAAACATATATTTGCCGGGGTATATTCCCTTTACCCGTACAACAAAGAAACATCATTGCTCTCAAGTATGAGCAATGTGGGCATATTCTGGACCCAGCAATTCTATTACTTCTAACAGAGTGATTAACCTTTCAAACAACGTTGTTGTTTCAAAGTATGAGCATGTACTAGAATTGTAAGCATTTGGCCACTTTGGCCCATTACCCAACCTTGCCCGACCAACCCAGTTTGTCACCTCTACTGTAAGCATGTAAGAAATGTTATACAGTAACAGGCTCACTGTAGTACTATACAGTTTGTTCAGAAGAAATGCACTAAATTTTTGAAGACAATTGCATACGATTGTCATAATCAAAAAGAGAGGTGTCATATTTATAGCATAACTCAATCATCAAGGTTTCATCTCACATTTCACAACGGAAACCAAAAGATTTGATCTAGTTTACAACACAATCAATCAATATTATGAAGATATAGCTGCAGAGTTTGATAGCTTTAGGCACTCACTTTGACATCTCTTCAAGCAAATATCATTCCAATTCGGCACTTGATGTTGGTTCACACAAACGGTTCTGGCACATGCATCGGCACAAGCATCAAGTTCCGAAACACCACAAACGGTGACACAAGTCTCGGGAATTGGGTCTTTAGAAAATGCACCAACTTTTTTCAACATTCTCTTTGAGGTGCACACCCTTTCACACACAAAAATATCATCAGAACTTTTCTCGCGGCCACGTGCACTCTTCAATCTTTGTTCTTCTGCTCTTCTGTTCTTCATTCTTATAGCTTGACCCGCCACCAACGCAGGAACTGCTGCCCCCACTAAAGATATCCACCAATCCACCATTGTTCGATAACTTTTACTTCTAATCTGCAATACAAACTTTAATCAATCAAAAGTTACAACTCCAATTCTGAAATTATCTTGTAGAGAAACAAATAATCCATCAGATTATAACTAAACTTGCGTAAAGATCTCCCGCATTTCTAATAATGTACAACGTCACAGTAAAAAGCATTCCATTACACTTATCGTGGTTAATAATTTTCAGATTTTCTACAAATTCTTTTTACGCTAGTATCCCTCACGATACAGCGATACATAAAAAGATCCACAGGAAGCGTAGAAGCATCGTTTTTGACTATGTATTCATTGTTAAGTACTTCACTGGATATATTACATATATACACAGGCAAAAAAAACATATATTTCTATAAATACATGTACTTGTAGTAATTAGTAAATGTATTTTTGGTCATGAAGAAACTTATCAATATTTAGATTCTTAAGTTACAGTAGAATCACAAGAGCAGCTATATGCATATTTAGTGTACAATTAAAAAAGAAAAAAAAAAAGAGAGAGCTAAAATAAACCCTAATCCCAACTCTTGCCAACATTTTCACCTTTTTTAAGTAAGAATCAAAATTTTCAAACATAATACAAGAATTCCAGGTGAAACTAAATTGCTAAGCATTTATATAATGAACTGTAACATGAAGTAATCATCTAAAGCATAAACCCTAGAAAAACCTCTAACTCTATCGAAATAATGAACACTCGTTAATGAAACTGATTTTTAGAGCCAACAAAATGCAATTAGCACGGAATATTAATTTGCATTACATAGAATTACACGAAAAATACCTTTGGTAGTGAGCTAGGGTTTTAGACACCGCTTGATTTCCCCAATTTTGGCGCTCAGCCGGCGTGTATTTGCTGACTTATTATAACTTTACATAAAACTCCTTGATGATTTAGTCATATTCGTTTTAAACCCCCTCTCGTTTTCAACGAATATTAATTAAATGTGTCTAAAATAAGATTTAACCTACGTAATAGTCGGTTAAAATATATAATGCTAGTTTTAACCTCGAATCATATAATATAACATTTTAAAGTTTGAGAGACACAATAATCTATACTACTATATAATACATTTAACATTTTTTCTCCTCAGACATTTTTAAGACTAAATAAAGTGGGTCCAACTTACTACTTATTCTCTACTAACTACGTTTTTCATCAATCAAATATTAATTATACCCACTAAAATCTTTTTTGATTGGTTAAATATCAAAGTGGACACTTAGGTAAAACCATAACCATCTCATTACTTAGCACCATATTCCATTAAAAGCCAAGTCATATCAATTAGTACTTTACTAAATCAGCACAAGTACTACAATCCCATAAAGTGCTATTCATAAGCACATATTCAACAGTATCAACGTCAATTCAACCATAAAAAATTGACCTCTACATTGGCTTATTCCACATTGTAATTCTTTCTAATTGCAATTTATCATTTCATCTTATCATTAAGTATACAACAACATATTTAATTTCATATAACTCCCTAATTATGGAAACATAATTATCAATTCCATAATTTCAATTATTATTTTCATAATATTTCACCTTTCTTATCAGCACTGTTTCAAGTTATTCTTCAAAATAGACTATTCGGGCTGTCAAAGCCTTTACTAAGCCTTTAACATCATAAACAAATAAACACGTATTCATACTAACAGGTATTGGAATCAACTACAAGTCAACAAACTCTACATATCTCATTATATCATAATCATCTTTTTATGACATTTCAGTTTCTCTTTCACTAAAATTCATGTTAAATCTCTTTTAACAAACCATATCCCTTGAATCATTGATTTAACAATGAGACTTGCACAAAATTTGTGCACAATTTAGTTTTAATACAAATAGATATACAAGATGTGAACCAATCTATAAGAAAACTGAAATCAATATTCTAACAAACATCAAATCGCTTTGCGATTATCCCAAAATCGCGTCACAATTCACATGAAGTCGCGTGGTGATTCTATACAAATCGCTTCGTGCCTATATACTTGTGCAGGCCTACCAAAACAGTTTTAACATAAGAACTTTGCACACACATAAGTTGTGACTCGTAACATTTAAGACACGAAAATTCACAGACATTTTCATTATCCCATAATAAAGGTTTCCCTTATTTACACTTTTCAGTTTTCATAAAATCATGTGATTTAGACATGTGACTCAATGTCGCCCCCTTTAAACACTTTTGGTTAACAATTCATATCACAAACCATATGCTCATGAGTTTCAACATTTTACACACACTATCAACACTAAACAACTTAAAGCAATTAACCAAGGTTCCATAACCCTTGACAACTTCATTTAACTCATTTAGGTCATCAATGACCCGTTTTGGCACTAGTTAACCCGTTAAGTATTCAACCACATTTCAAATAAAACACTACTAATTTCAGCCCATATTTGACTATTCCAACACCGTTGACTATTTGTCAACTTCAAAGTCATCCAACCAATCAATAAAATTCATAATCACTTTTCACAAGTTTGTCCCGAAACTAGACCAATCATAATTAAATGATTTCACACCCTTTTTATACCCATACACAAGACTCTTTATTCTCAGTTTGACTTTCAAAGTTAACACGTTATCATGTTAACACTGCATATTTTAGGTTTAATCTCAAATATAGGCTTTTAATCAAGACATTTAACAATACTAACGACTCTTGTACAATGACAGAATCAACATACCTCAACCTTGGCTCAATACAAGCCATACACACAATAGTAATTCGTTTGAACACTATATGACCCACTAATTGTTAATCCAACCCTATTAGTCAAACAACCACATTCTCAACAATTCAAACTTTATATATATATATATATATATATATATATATATATATATATATATATATATCATAACTTCTAACAATGACAAGTATTATATACACTTGCAATTTAAAATCTCTAAGTATCACAATTCTATCAATTAATTTCTTTCACATTGAAACAATGGTTAATTAGTTTAGCCCACTTTAATACTCAATTTCACACAATCACATTAAATCTCTTTGATACTTAGTAACCTCAACAAGTCCATGTGACATAGCATAATGTAACAACGGTGATCAGGCGTTGCTGAATTATATTTTTCACACTTCCCTCTCAGGCTATTTGTAACACCCTGAATTTCAGGAAATTAATTTCGTACGCGAATATATTTTTATTACGAAATATTATTATGTAAATAATAAGATACAAAAGAAAACGTAAATGGTTTTATCAGTTCCAGACTGTAGGAAATAAATGGATTAAATTAATACACAGATATAGGCGTGGAGGGTCTGGGTTATTCTTTTAAACTCTCAAACATTCCAAAAACACTTCCCTTAAACTGAAGAAATCGCAGGAAGCATAACCCGATCTTTAAACTTCAATTTTAAACCTTGATTCAAGTCTTAAATCTTCAATAATCACCTCCTTTCATCATGTGCTTCATGTTTCTAGTGATTCTAAGTAAGTTTCTTCAATTCTTTAACCTAGCTTTTTGGGGTTTTCATGGGTTTAGTAAAATTGGAGGTTGTAATCCGAAATTGAAGCTAGAAATCGATTTAATTAATGATAGTTAGTGTTTTTATGATTATAGGTAATCATATAACATGTTTAAAATGATGAATTTATGAATTGTGTTCATGGGAGATTTTAAGGTTTATGCCAAATCTTTATGAAATCATGATGTAAGCTTAAAAGTGATGTTAGTGATGTAAATAAGGCATGAATATGATGATAGAGCAAGAATTAAAGTAGTAAAGCTTAATAAGTAATAAATTAAAGTATGTTTGTGATGAATTAGGATGAATTTTAGTGAAATATGATGAATTATGTAATTATGGGAATGATGATGAATTACAAAGATTTTTAATGAATGAATTGAGATTAATAAGCTAAAGTGTTATTAATAGTATTAACAGAGTATGATAAATATGATGAAGCAAGTGTAATCAAAGTGGGTGAAAAAGATTAATGTGATTAAAAAAAGAGGAGTTAATGATTATTAGTGTCTAATAGTATGATTATGTTGTTGTGTATTATATGATTAGGTGTTAATGACGTGGAGGCTAGTGTTGATCGTTATGGTGAAATCGTCTAAAGTAACGAGGTGAGTATATGGGGGTTAGATGGGTAATGGTTGTGTATATACCGGATTGCTTCCGAGCAAGAGGTTTGCACAACCGAGTGGTAATTACTTGTGTTTATCTTGTTTCTAAATAGTGTATTATACTTGTTTCTTAGACTTGTATCGATTGTATGTGTTTCCGGATTGCTTCCGAGCAAGAGGATCATACAATCGGATGGTGGTGTTACTTGTTTCTTATGACTTGTTTCTAGAGACTTATTTCATAGACTTGTTTCATATACTTGTTTCTTATGTGGATAATTAGTGTTGACTTATGTGTTGATTGTGTATTATGTGGATTATGTGGATGAGCATATGTAGAGATCCAGTGTTGATCAGGGAGCTAACTGCGGTTAGCATAGTGTTTACGAATACGTGCTTGCACGTTATGTTGATTAGCTAGCAATGATATCCATTTCGACGTGATTTGGAATCATGAAGACTTGTTTCTTATGAAGCCTTGTTTCTTACGATTGTGGATTCGCATAGAGTTCAGTGTTGATGAATATCTCTACAATGCTCAGTGCTTGCTCAGTAATTGCTTAGTGTTTATTCAGTGGTTGGTTGTATAAGTGTTTAAGTAGTGTTATTATATGATATGTGTTATGTGTTTTATGAATTATTCATTTAGCCGTCTATATGCTCACTAAACGGTGCGCTTACCCCGTTGTTGTTTCATGTTTTAGGTGTATGATTAGTGCTTTCAATAAGGTAGCGTGGATATGGAGCTAGCTATATGGTTAGAATTGCTCCATCTCTTTTAAATCATTGTTGTTGTTATCACTTGTATAATTCGCCCAATCAAAGAGTTTTAAATTAAATATGTGGGTCAATATGTAGTAGATGACTTTGAAAGTCCAACAGAGGTATAGTGTCTTGTATATGTGTTTTGAAGGGTATGAAGTCATGTGATTGGTTTTGGTTTGGTTAAAAATAGGTGAAAAGTATAAAGTGTCGAATTTGATTGGTTGGTTGAATATGGAGTTGACAATTAGTCAACTACATTGAAAGAGTCAAACATTTGTGGAATAGAGTGTCGTTTGGTTGAAATATAGTTGATTTCTTAAACAGGTCAAAAAGGGGTTAAAATGGGTCTAAAGTGGTCGTATGGTCATGGTGAAATATGAATGTGTTAGTGTTATGGAGTGTTTGTCTTATGCTTTAAGTGTGTTTTAATGAGTCAATGAAGTATGCAAAAAGTTAGAGTCTAAGTACATGTAGTTTGTGAATTGAGTTGACACCAAAAAGTGATCAAAACGACCTCAAATTGGTGACACGTTCAAAATGGTTATTTTTGTGAAATTTGAAAAAGTGTTAAAAGGGAAGGTTTTATAATGTTATAGTGGTTGTGTGTGCAAAATTTCATGTCCTAACTCGCAACGAGTAAAAAGTTATGCGCTTTTGAATTTGGTCAAAAATCTGACTTTTGCTGAGTTTCAAATTGCACTGTGGAACGCGATCCCAGAACATTAGCAGGATCGTGTTCCCAAGGCAAAAGTCGTCACAGAAGGGTTTTCATGTACATACGCGATCCCACTTCTTACCAGGATCGCGTATGATAGTGTAAAATGGATATTTTGGTTTTAAAAAGTCCGTTTCAGCTATGGAAAGTTATTTAGGATAAAATATACAAATGGGATAGTAATGGGACATTATCGAGAGTGTTATAAACCGAAAAAAAAAAAATTTTTGGGCATTTTACTACTTCATATCATAAATCATCGATGTGATTTCTTCTCACTTAAACACATCCCACATAACGTCATTGTAACATCCGTTTTTAGGGTCTAGTAGTTTTATAATAATTTATTGACTTTAGATTGATTGTTTTATGTGTTAAGAAATAATTTCGTATTGTTTATTTGAAAAAAAAAAAAGAAAAAAAAAGGGTCAAATGACTAATTGTGACAGATAAAATATTAATTAATTTAAATTAATATAGTTATAAGAAAATAAAAGTTGTTAGTCTCGCAAATGATTTTTGGGTTCCAGACAATAGGCTTAGAAGGAGAATAAATTATACTAAGTATATTGGGGTCGGTTAGATGGAGCCGACCTAACTTATCTCATTTCCTAACCTTTCTTCACTCTCACTAAACATACACATTGAGTTGAAAACACAAGAGTAAAATCAAATCTATCATCTTGAAGCTGTGATTTTGATGCAACATCTGACCTTCTTCATCATCTTGTTACCATCTTCATTGTAAGTTGATTATACCATTTACTCATAGGTGTTGATTTTGGTTAAAATTAGGTTAGATTATTGATGCATGTGTAGAATTTGAGGTTAGATTATGTTGTTTGTGTTATACTATGTTTATTGATGATATTTGAGGTTATTTGTTAGATGAAATCGTGTATTGCAACTGAGTTTTTGTGATATTGGGGTTTTGGTTTGAAGCTGTAAATTGCAGAAGGTCATCTGGTTTCTGGGTTTTTAACCTCACCCGGACGGGTAGCTTTGATACCCGAACGGGTATGTAGCGATACCTGATCCTGTAAATTTAGCCGGTCGCGTGAATTAAAATAAAATGACTTCAGCACGAGACTTAATTTAAAAATCTCTGATTTTTTCCTTAGTCACCCGACCGGGTATGGCTAGTGACCCGTCCGGGTATGTTGATGTTATTTGATTTATTTTGGGCATCTGTGTTTTAGTGATGATTTAAGTTTGTTAGTGTTTTTGGCAGATTTGTTTTGCAAATTTTGAAAATGCATAAGTGACAAATTTCATTAACTCGGATTGGGTTGAAATTCGCATGGTCACTCGAAAACGGCCCAATGAGCAAAGCTCTATTCTAAGAGCCTAGGCATTTTTTGGCCTTTCTTGGCCTTTCGGGGTCATCTAAGGGTCGAAAATGGTATTTTTCAGTTCGTTTAGGGACTTTTTGATTTCAATTTGGATTTGGACTTTTATTTTCTTAGACCTCAGGGATTACCAGCTTTGGTAAATATGTTTCTAGACTAATTATGACTGATATTTACAACTTAGTTATGGTTTGTTAGTTTGATGCTATGTACGTGACAGATTGTTATGTGTTCGCTTTGTATATGTTATCTTAAGATAAAACTTTTATATAAATATGTTATAAATATGTTATTATGATAATTAGGACTAGATAATGGAATTATTAATAGTCAATTGAATAGTTATAATTGATATTATAACTTGATAATTGTTGTTAGCTTGATACTATGTGTATAATGAGTTAAGCACTTATAAAATGAATTAATAACTAGAGTTATTGATTATATAAGTAACTTAGTTAAGTGATTGATTATAAAGTGATAATTATCATGTGAAATTGAATAAATGATTAATCATTATTAAAGCATGATTTGATTAAGTACATATGAGAGTAATAATTGATTATGGTTGTTAATTGATGTTATATAATGTATTCATGTGGATGAATCCATGATAATCGAGTTATTGGGATATAATTCGCATGACTGGTAGTTGAATACTATGAATTGAAATATGTTATATGATTATAATATGATTTCATTGTTATTAATGAGTTACTGATTCATTATTTATTTATATCTCAGATTTGGAGAAGACTCATTAACATTAGACTTCTGAGTGAACGACTGAGGTATCGGTGAGTGGATCTATACCCTCAGTGTGATTTAGTTGTAACAAGTTTGGTTACAACGAGTAAACGTATTAACAATGTTGATAAACTGTTGATCTTGACGTGATGATTATGATTATGTGATTATCTGTGACATAGCCTTTGGGCATTATGTGTTATTGAGGTCAACTGTTGTTGGGCTTATTGCTTTCATGGTGGCCGGCGGAGGGTTTCCTAGTACATATCGTTGATAGGAACCTACGTCGTGTGAGGATTGCAATAAGCTATCGGTCTATTCTGTATAGGCCAATACAGATTGCGATAAGTGTTCTTGGGGGCCACCGGGGCAGTAGGGTTCCTCAAGGACCACCGATCCTCATTGAGATTATGTGTTTACGATTATTTGTTGTAAGATTTGTTATTGCTAAGTTAGACTGTCGGTTACATGTCTACTCACTTAGCTTTGAGCTAATCCCCCACATTAATACTTCTTGCATGTTATGATTAGATAATGGGATGGGCAAGAAGCTGTCGACTGGATGAAATGTTTGACAAGCGGGCGGTTACTCTGATATCTGATTTGATAAATTAGTGTTGTCTCTTGAATTGTATAACACCCAAGTTGATAAACTATGTTTTAAATTAGTTTGACTCTATATGTATATTATACAACGTAAATTATTAATGTTTATTTGGACTTACGCTTCCAATGTATAAAAAAAAAAAGGGGTGTTATAGTCATTATTCAAAAACAATTTGAACACGCTTAATATTTCTTAACAATAGATACATACTTAATAATCAACTTACTACATATATAATCAACTTTATATATGCAAGTTATTTCACATATATATGTAACATCTTTTAATATGTATCTATTCCTATAGAATTTCAATTTAACAATTGACATAAGTCAGTATCTTTGTTTATCAGAAATTCTGAAACATATTAATCTACTATCATATTTTCAGCATATGATACCTTATATAGCACTAATGCCACAACAACATCACGTGCAATGTCATGTACGTATACTTAGACATCGACAGTGAGTGCAAAGTACAATACTAGATACCAAGTACTTCATCAACGTGACGTGCAATACCAAGCACGTATTCAATAATAATCAACTTACTTTAATTACTTCTTATTAGCAAATAAAATTTAGAATTCACTTGCTATAATATCCATTTAATCATGTTACTCCAAAATCATTTGTTTCATATAAACAAATAATTTCACATATCAATTAACATCATATTTTAGGTATTCCTACTCGCTTCTGATCAAATAACAACTAGTCGCATATTAATAACATATAAAATCATGTCATTATTTACCAGTTTTATTTGACCAAGAATACCTACCTCTTCCTTAATCAAATAGAACAACATCACAGTTTACATATTTCATAAACATATCCACCTATGTTTCGTCCTCTTATTTGACCGTAGTCAAAAAATCTTTTCTAGCCACATATCCAAGTTATAACACCCCTCTTTCTTTGCAATAATATTCTATTATTTTACTCGGAAGCGTATGAATTTAAAACATATTTATTTACTGTACATTAAGATAATATACATAAACAGTTACATGTTCAGAAAACACCAAATTTAAACTGTTTAAAAATTACATAAGCCGGGGTATTATATATTACAAACAAGGTTTATAACAAAACCATATCAGAGTTCACAAGCTGTCAAACTTTCCCTGCAAAACATCCACTTCCTGATCACCCACATATCTAACATAATCTGCAGGAAGTTAAAATGAGGGATTAGCACGAAGCTAAGTGAATGAATTTATCACACACAATTCAACTTAGCATAACAATCTGTTTACAGCAATTAAACGTAAACACATTTCTGTTTCAATTTCAATGAGGATCGGTGGCTCTGGAGATATCATAATACCCGGGGATTCTCCAAGAACACTTAACATCAATCTGTATGGCCATTACAGAATAAACCGATAACTATTGGTTATTAAACTCATACATAGGTCTCAAACACAACATATGAATCAAAACCTGTGTAATTCACATAATAACCAAAAAGTCCAACTACACATTGACCTCAATAATCTAAAACACATAGATTCACATATCACGTAGATTCATATTCAATAACACAGACTAAACAGTCTAATAATCAATCTACGTTTACTTGTTGCAACCAAACGGTTACAACTAAATCGAAAAGTGAGTTCTAAATCCACTCACCGATACCTCAGAAGTCGTAACACTCAGCTTCTAATCACTGAGTCTTTGGAGTATCTGAAACACCACATAATACACAAGTTAGTAACTCGTCTCAGAATCATTATCATAACATATTTATCCAAATCAGGTAAATCCCTGAAGTCTAAGACTCAGTGATAATGATTAAACAAAGTACTTACAACTAAATGGAGAAGATAACCAAGATGAAGAAGATGATGGAACTAGTTCAAGATCACAATTCCAAATCTGAAGTTAAACTTCTTGTGTTTAGATACTATGTTTAGGTTTTCTGTGTTTTCAAAGGAAAAGGGAGTAAATAAAATTGGGAAAAACACAAAACAAGGAGGTCGGCCTTTTCTAATAAACCGACTCCAAGTGTGGGTATTTTATACCCGTTCCAAATCTATTGTCTGGAACCGAAATTCCAATTGCGATAAACTTATTTTATTTTACCGTCAACTATAGTAAATTAAAACAAACAATAATTTACTATTCACAATAAGTCCTGGGACCTATTTATCTAAGTTTCTCACATAAACAATTAATATCGATAAATTTCTAATATAATTCAATAATCAAATAAATTAGAAATTACCAGGCCACTGGAGAGGATGTTACATAAGTATTCTCCTGAAGGAGCACTTATTCTCTAGTCAATTATCACATAATTCATTAACAAGGATTTATAACCTCACCTTGCATTTGACATACTATAATCAACATTATAGACACCTTTAAGTTCAAACAACACCACTGTTAACCCTTGGTCAACACTTTATCTACTTAATTCAACCCATAGTCTACAATTTAAAGTTCATTCAGAACTACCCATGACGCTAAACGTCTCATTTAATATTTCTATAATTACATCAACATGTAATAATCATCAATTGACTCATAACTTGGGAATCATATCAGTCTGACTCAAATCAACTTTACTACTAGTCATCATAGCAAAGTAAGCAATTCAAGTGAATGTAAATCCAGGAAAACTTTTCGTGGATTATCTGATTCTCTTAAACCATCTGATATAAAATATTGCTGAGAGTACTACTCGGTACTCATGCCCTGCCATCTCTGTATCCAAAATAATATCTCACAAGTTGTTAAGTGTTAGCACATAACACACTAACCAATTTCCATACAATAACCAAATCTCACACCCTGAAATGTTTAACTTAACCAAGTTCAGATTTGGGATTGAACACCTTACTAATGTCCAATTCACCCAAACCTATGCTCTGATATCAACTTATAACACCCCTTAATTCAAACCATTTTTTTATATATAATACCTCGAAAGCGTGGATCAACATACATTACTAATTTACACTACACATTATACATGAAAGTTATACTATTTCAAATCCCAACAAATCAAATCGGGTGTTATATAACTCAAAACACAACTTGGACTCATTCCCAAAACAAATATCAGAGTAACCGCCTGGTCAAACATTCCGTCCCAAACAAAGCTTCTTGCCCAGCCCGTTATATCAAATCATAACCTGCAAGAAGTATGGTGGTGGGATTAGCATATAGCTAAGTGAGTGAATAAATAACCAACAACCCAACTTAGCATAACAACTCTGTTTACAGCAAATAATCGTAAACACATAACAACCCTGTTTACAGCAAAAGCATCGTAAACACATAACAACCCTGTTTACAGCAACAACATCGTTAACAGTCAGCGTCAAAGAGGATCGGTGGTCCTTGAGGTACCCTCATGCCGCGGTGGCCCTCCAAGAACACTTAAAACCCAACTGCAGGCCAATACATCGGTTAACTGATAGCTTGTTGCTATTCCCCCACACGAAATAGGTTCCCATCAACGATATGTACAAGGAACTCCACCCAGTCGGCCAAACAATAGCAATCAATCCCAACCAGTGTTGACCTCTGAATAAATCACGTATGCCCAATGGCCACGTATCACATAATCCATAATCGTCATGGAATCATGTCAGACTAAACAGTCTATCAGCAGTAATAATATTTTGGCAGACTAACAGTTTATAAACAGTAAAACTACGTTTACCCGTTGTAACCAAACCTGTTACAACTAAATCACACTGAGGATTACAGATCCACTCACTGTTACCTCAGCCGCAAGCTCAGAAGTCTAATATTACTAAGCCTTCTCCGTATCTGAGAATACAATTAAATAATGAGTTAGTAACTCGTCCCATAATATATAACTCATTTCATAATCATATAACATATCTCAACACATAGTATCAAAATACTAAACAGTAACTAGTTATAATAACTCAGTCAAATCATTGTTTAATAACGATAAACAACTCATCATTCCAAATTTAGTTTATAACTTTATTCAAGTTCATAACATCAATCCTTACAATTACCAAGTTATAATATTAATTATAACTACTCAGTTGTATTTAAAATCAAACGTCTCAGTATGCATCATCAACATAACAAATAATAATTGAATTGTATCATTCATACTAGGTTACATTTAACCATTTACTCAATTATCTACTTCCAATTTATCATCATAACATATCTACCCAAGCAGGTAATCTCTAAGATCAGGGAAAACAAAAGTCCAATCCGAAATGAAATCAAAAAGTCCCGAAACGAGGTTCAAAACTAAAAAATGCCATTTTCGACCCCTAAACGACCCCGAAATGCCTAAAACTGCCTAGTCTCATATGCTTGCTAAACACAAAATTTGCCTAGTACTCGCCGGATCAGGTTAGTACCCGTCGGGTGCTCATCAAAACACAACTTACCCGTCGGATAAAGGTTTACCATCCGGGTACCTTTCAAAACTCAACTACCCGCCGGGTAAGGGTAGTACCCGCCGGGTACTCCACCCTTACCAGCGACCTCAGCTCTGTAAAACCCAAACCCGAATTTTCAATCTCAAATCCACAAACTCAGTTTCGTAATCAATCTAATACATCAACTAACATCTTATAACAACAAATAACTTTCTTTCAGGTACCAATTTTATACACAAACTCTAAACCCATCAAAATTTCTATCACAAAATCATAATTCAAGGGTAATCAATCAATAAGGAATTCAAACTTACAATTTGATTAGAGGAAGAAGAATAGAGATGATAAGGATGATGAAATTAAATTAAACCATAAGATCAATATGATTCTCTTTATTTGTTTTCTTGAGTTATATGCAAGTTATTGTTACTGAGTTTAGAAAAAAAGAAATTAGTAAGTCGGCTCAACCCATAAACCGACCTTATATTCATTTAAATTTATCCCCTTCTAAACCTATTGTCTGGAACCTAAAAACCATTTGTGATTCCAACAATTTTATATTACCTTCAACTGTATAAAGTTAAAACAATCAATAATTTACTAGTCACAATAAGTCATTTGACTTTTTGACTAATCATTCACAATAAACTTAATAAATAAACAAATTAATTTCCTAACACATTAAACGATTAATTTAAAGTCAGGAAATTACCCAATTACCACTAGGCTCCTAAAGTGGGTATTACAATAACAACTCAAATTCACAACATTACATTACGTGCAATCAAGAGTTATTACGATGTGACAAATTTGAGCCGTTGATCATAACAATCAACAACCAAGATCGACTGCCCCTCATCCTCAAAATGCAACTCATCCTCAAAATATTACCATTAACCTAAATAACTTTACGATGTTATTAAATGTTAGCTCAATCTTTATCATTTAAGAGGGTGTTTGGGTGGGTGTTTATATTTGGGCTTTTGGCTTTTTAAGCTTTTTAGCTTAAAAAGCTCATTCCTTTTGCCAAACACATTTTTGGCTTTTTAGCTTTTCACTACTAAAAAGCATGTTTTTGTGAAGCCAAGGGAGTGAAGGCTTTTAGCTTTTAGCTTTTTAGCTAAAAAGCTAAAAGCTCAAATCTTAACTCCAAGTCAAACACCCTCTAAATCAGGTTTTCTTTTTACCTTTTTATTTGGTGTTTAGGATTTTGTATACGAGCTCTGATTATAATGGGCTTACTTACATTTATTGAATTTAGGCTTTTTTTCTAAATTTTATGTCATTTTTTCCCCAATTAGTATTATTTGTTCCACTAAATGAAAAATATAATACCACCCAGTGTATTATGGAAAAGATAACTTCACAATTTTCTATTAAATAAATAATAAATAATGATATATATATTTTCCACAAAACTATAAAAATCACATAATATTTGAATATTCTAACTTTCGAAATGAACACTTTTTAATTTCATTTCTTCCACCATACTCCCATCCTTTTTCATTTCCTCCTCATCTTTCAATCCTTCCCCTGTATTTGAATTCCACACTCAACAGTCAACATACATACTCATACCCATTAAACTACTCAACCCCACCTGCAACATCCCAACAATCTCAAATTAGAGTTTCCATCAACAACCAATCTCTAAACCCTAATTTATCAAATATATGGCAAACTTAATATCATTCGGGTCAAGTACAGTACTTTCTACTTTCCCGGACCCTACCAGATTCCGGACCATAAACCCAACTTTCCCAAGGACCCAATTTGGGAAGCTTTACAAGAATCGTAAACCCTTTGTTGGTATAGTTGCAAGTTTTGGGTCGGGTCGGGGTCAGTTTCCTGACCCGGAAAATTTGAAGGATTTGATTATTAGAGCTGAAGGGCTTATTTATACAATTGCTGATGCTGTTGTTGCTGCTAACCCTGATTCTGGTATCACTACTACTAGTAAACAGAGTAATGATTGGTTTTCCGGGATTGCTAATTACATGGAAACTGTTCTCAAGGTTTGCAGAATCATCAATTTTTATTATTATTGTTACTGCAATTACTATAATTATTGTTGTTATGTTGCTATGTTGCTATGTTGGTATGCTGCTGTTACTATTACTATTAGATGTGGGTTATTGAAAAGTTCCAATTTTGGGCCAAGATATGTATGTGTGTGTATATATAGCATTTTGAAGCATTTAAATTATATAAGAAACCACAACTGATTTGTGCATATATTCTTATTGCATCTATGAAAATCGATGCATCTATGATTTTTCAACTTATATGAAAATTCACACCTGCATCTATGTATACTTGAGTCATGATGTGGATTTGTCCATGTGATTCAGATTAAAAAAGTTGAACTTTCTTACCATTTAATTTTGATAGAGTTCTTAAAGTAACCTTACCCAACATATAGTATGTATGTGATGATCGGATGAGGAAAACTGGAAAAGGAGTAACGAAGCCAGAATTTTTTGAATGAGATGAAATTATGTAATTTGAGTAATTTCAGAGAAAGCTTTTGTCATATTTCATTTGTGAATATTTGAGTATTTTTGGTATCAGTTTCTGAAGAACGGACTCTCAACACTCCATGTTCCATATTCATATGGATTTGCGATTATACTTCTTACGGTTATCGTGAAGGCCGCAACATTTCCTTTGTCAAAGAAGCAGGTTTGTTGAACTTGCATCATATCATGATAGATTGGCTGCATTGGCATACTTGATACTTTTATAATCGACACTAGACTGGGTTTTTTAATTGGTGGTATGTAAATTTTGGAACTATGATGCAGGTCGAGTCTGCAATGGCAATGCGTTCTTTGCAACCGCAAATAAAGGCTATTCAGGAACGGTATGCTGGTGATCAGGTTACAGTTTTTCCTGTTCTTTTGAACAATTTTTTTTTCTTTCTGAAATTTAGATAAAAAATTTGCTGAATACGAAAATTCAAATATAATACAAGTAAATAATGGGAAGTTTCACATTAATGTTAATTTTTAAAATGAGTAGGTTTTTCTATTCATTATTTTTCATGTTTTTTTACTACATTTCATGGATTTTCAGGAGCGAATTCAGCTTGAAACTGCGAGATTGTACAAACTGGCAGGAATTAATCCTTTGGCAGGTACTTTATGTTTTCTATTTCAATTTTCATGTGCATCAGTAGTTCAGTATATGCTATAAGCGTTTAACGTGTGCATTTTTACATGAATAATGTTCTTCATATCCTTCACCTTTCTTGAAACCGCATTATACAACTATCTACACAATATAATATCACAACTTACATTTCTTGATATACTGCATTTTCATTAGAATGGTTATTAACATTACGCCCTCGACAGGATGCCTGCCAACCCTAGCCACAATACCTGTTTGGATTGGTCTTTATAGAGCCCTCTCAAACGTTGCAGATGAGGTAACTTAACTTTATAATAGTGTTATTTGTTTTATATATTAACATTTCCAAATAAAGAAATCTCTTTTTTTTATTATTATTATTATTATTTCGATAGGGACTTTTGGCTGAAGGGTTTTTCTGGATACCATCTCTTGCGGGTCCTACAACAGTTGCTGCTCGACAAAGTGGCAGTGGCACATCTTGGCTCTTTCCATTCTTAGTAAGCATTACTTTTTCATTTAAATCGTTCTAAACTTTAGTGGACATTAAAAGTGTTTGACACCTTTTACAGGATGGTCAACCTCCACTTGGATGGTCAGATACATTTGCGTATCTTGTGTTGCCCGTACTTCTCGTGGTCTCTCAATATATATCTGTTCAAATCATGCAGTCATCTCAGCCGCAGGTTAGTCGTCTAACAAGCTTATGAATGGCCCCGTTTATCTATAGTATAGGATGAACTTGACTCCACACACTTCTTTGTGTACATTAAAAAGTACTATTATAATGAATAATATTTATTAATGATGATTACAAAACATATATATTTACTATTATACTCCATCTGTCCCATTATTATTGCCCATGTTACTATTTTAGTTTGTCCAAATTTACTTTCCACTTCTGCAAAAATGTATTTAACTATCTATTATTCACTTCTTTACCTAATAGTCCTAATTATTTGCCATTACTATAACTCTTTGATTCACATATAAATAAACTTATTAAAATCAAGGGTAAAAACTAAAAATGACATTTTGTAGATAAAGGTTCTATTAATACATACATATCCTAAAATGTTTCTTTTTATGTTTGTGGACAATAAAAATGGGAAGGGGGCAGTAATGAAATTTTATGCTTAAATAATTTAGGAAGCTGTATAAGTAGAGTTTGAGTGAATTTTGACGCTTTTGAGGTATAACACAACTCTAATCGACATGTTTATTAGTAAAGAGTGTATAAGTAGTATGCTAACTTGAAATAAAAAGTTCGATATTGATGAATCTATTAACTTGTTTTTTATTACACACTTTCTTCTACATGTCTCATACATGAACTTGAATTTTCTAGAGCGACGATCCAAATATGAAGACTTCTCAAACCATAACTAAATTCCTGCCGTTGATGATTGGTTATTTTGCACTCTCGGTGCCCTCTGGGCTTAGTCTTTACTGGTAAGTCAGCTTGTCCAAACGTGAGATTACTGGTCTTCTTTTGACTTTAAATGTCAAATTTTATATATGTAAAATAAACACACTCTCTTTCCTGTTTACAACCAAGTAATGTAATTTATATAATGTTGAAGTTGTAAGTAGTTTTTTGACTGTCAAAGTTAATGTATAACTCATGCAGGCTTACAAACAATATATTGAGTTCTGCACAACAAATCTATCTTCAAAAGATGGGGGGTGCGAATAATCCAGCAAAGAAAATGAACTTTGAAGCTCTTAAGGAAGAACGAACCAAAGTTCAGGAACCTGTGTTTCAAAATACGTTAGTAAAAGAACCACCGAAAACTGAGAAGCCTAATGTACAAGGATATCGTCCCGGTGACAGGTCAGCAGTATATCCTTATTTAAAACACATTTATGATATTAAGTAGGCAATCTCAACCCGTTTACTTATAAATGGGTTGGTTTTGGGTTATGCTTTTTTCTTTTTTCAAATCTCAAATGGGTCACATAAAAACCTAGCTAGAAGGAGAACATGTCAAACAGGTTAAAGTTGCTCAAAGCTACCTATACAACTTCCATTAATAATATCATAAAAATATTGTTTTGCAATTATATTTGACGCATCAATACTATAATTAATTCTAAAAAGTGAACAAAACGTGTAGATGGCTGACTGAACCCCCATGGCCCATTGCAAGTTTGCAACATGCCAACACTGTACTAAAGTTCGGCCTCAGTGTGAGTGTGGGACCCAGTTTTGACCTGTTAGCCACCTTTATATGTCGTTCATCTTGCCAATTCCTATAATTAGGGCTTAAATTATACCTTGCCTGTCTTACATTTTATTTTTCCCCTCAGATTTAAGCAATTAAAAGAAGAAGAAGCTAGGAGGAAACAACAAAAAGAGGCAAAAAAAACTAAAGAGATATCATTGAAAAGTGAAGCTGAAAGGGGAGACACGAAAGTTGACCATGAACTCGATGCGAATTCCATTAAGTCACTTAATGGAGATCCGTCGTCTTCAGATTCCAATAATGTTGAGAAAACTTTGATTTCAAAGATGGAAAATATTGAAGATTCAGTTCGTTATACTACCACGAGGGATCAACCAAATCTTGATGATAATCTTGAAAAGGTAAGTTATGAACCATGTACCAAATGGTAAAGTGTTTCTAAATGGGTTTCTAATAGTTCACATCTATTTATCAGGAAAAAACCGCCAGTCGTACTACAGAAAATAAAAGCTCCACAGAAGACAAACACCAAGAAGAAAGAGCATGAACAACCATTTAAGAAAGCAAAGACGATCGATGTACCTAAACCACATCCGCGTACGGGTTAACTACCAAATAATGGAAGTCCAAAGAACGTGTTGTGAACGCAAAGCCATATATATGCATGCCATCACATTCCATTCAAATATACAAATGGTAAAGCGTAGAACTGTAGATACACTTTTAAGGTCAAGTTTCAAGGATAGCTAGGTTACGAGTACATACTATTTGGGGTTTGAAAGTAATCCCAGTTATTGCTTAGATATTCTTTGCACCGTCTTTTTGTTTGTTCCTCATTTCATTTCTACTTCAATGATAAAAGAGTATACATAGAAAAGGCCTTTTGTTTGTACCGAAACTTCTCTTTTAGAATAGGGAAAAAATATACAATTTTGTTCACAACTTATGTGGTTTTGGATTACAAGTTTGTAAAGTTTTTATGCGCCCTGCTCACAGTCTCACACTGATGCATACAGTCAGGTATCGGGTCAAAACATCATTGACTTAATCCAACATATTTAAGTTCAAAAAAAAAAATTATAATATGAACTGATAAACTGACTTGTTCAGGAGTAAATGGATTTAGATTTCACCTCTATTAAGTATTAATGAATTACCATGAGAGGAACAAAGGTTATATTCAATAGCCTGTGTAAAACATTTTGTAAGTAAGCATCACAAACATCTTTCTGCTGGTACAGGCAACACATGTCTAAAAGAAATACAAAATTGATGCCTGAGAATGAACTTTTGTCTCACAAACAATTGATTTAGATTGTAAACATATACTTGTTTATCATCCGAAATCATTCGGAATTAAATACAAAACACTTGCTCGGAATAAGATTTCACATGAGCCTTAGTTCATATTCCCCTGCCATTGTTATATATCTCACCCATGGAAGAGCCTGGTAACCGCTTTTCTCAATGATCTTTAGGTAACGGACCTATAAAAGCCAAGGAATAACATACATTAATCAAAAGTAATATTGGAATCTACACAAATTCACAAGACGTCGATAAATTATAGCAACGAACAGAGAGTTAAACAAATTGTTGGACAATGTAAATATCGAGTCTTATGATTAACAAAAAGTACAGTTCAGCAAGAAAGGGGAGATGTAAGCCTGTAAAATGAATTAACATGTAACTATAACAGCACATCCTTTTCAACTGCATTTCTGACCAATAAAATCTATCCATTATACACTTATACTTCCATAATCATATTAATTCTACCATTATCTTCTATTGCTTGTCAAAGTAGTTACCATAGATAATAAATAACAGTTGAAAATTGGAGATTCAGTTAAGTTAATGCAATTACAGTTGATAAAATGATGTAGTTATGACTGTCACGGTATAAACATGCACTTGATCAATTAAACATTGAAGTATGCACAAAGAGAACTGGTAAAAGCTTACTTGAATCCCTGAAACTGTAAAATATGGTATCTCAAACTTTACACGGATAGGAGCTTTTCTCTCCGGGGCTGCTTCTTCAGCCACTATACTGGGAAGTTTGAACTCGGCTCTCAACATGTATTCCTAAAACATCCAACAAGCAACAGATTTACACATATCCAAGGAGTTGACCAATGGGTGAAATTACTTTGGATAATTGACTTTAACTTTGTCCACACACAACATTACCAATGATATAATAACCGCGTATATGGTAGGAAGGGAGGACAGAAAAATAGAAGTAATATACCTTGCCACCGGGAAATGATTTTATTTTCCAGCTAAGTGCATCACTTTCTGGTGCATAGGCAGCTGATCCCATGGAAGTCCGAACATTTGGATTAGTGGCATCAGCAGGCACAGGCAATTCAATCTCCACATTTGTTGCAGTACTGCCAAGTCAAAATTCCAAATATAATCATGAGTTAAATCGGTTCACTTATGTTTTAGCAAGTAAACTAGAGGTGGCAAGTTAAGTGGGTTGGGTAACAGGACATAGTCATCTTTTAGTACTGGTGAAAACCGGCCAGGCCGGGTTGACCCAAAACAGTTTCTGTCCATATATATAAAACAGTAATCATTAATTATTAGAGGTGTAAACTCTGACTACAAAAACATTATTACTACAATAATAATCTACAACTTTGAATAGTACGATTTGGTAGGTCATACTCATTAAAAGTAGGTTCTGGAAATATTGACCGATTGACCCATTGTATCAGTTCCCTTCTAGCTATGTAATTTTAGATAAACAATTTACCTGCGCTCCTTAAATTGGCTTCGAGCTTTCACTGTGATTTCCATACGGCTTCTAGAATGCCTTTCAATTTGAGCTTCTACCCATATCAGAGGCTTTACCTGATAATTATAAATGTTCTAAAAATGTCAGGAAACAGGGGTTTAAATTATATGTTGCGGCCGAGTATGGAAGTGCAAGAACCTGAGTACTGAGTCGATATGTCATGAGGTCAAAAGCTCCATCAGGGGGTACAAAAGATATTGTGCGATCATTTTCAAATCGGGCCAATCGCACACACCTATACCATATTGTAAATTTGAACATTGGCTGATGGCAATATATACTCATAAACAAAACAAACACATAATATGTGCAGAAAAATATTCGAAGAATGTAGAGGTGAAATTTGAGCGGGGTGAGATACGGGTTTTGGTACGGGCTGGGTTGTCCCAAAGCGTTTTTCAATTTCAGTTTTCAATAGATAACTAGTTTAACAAATATGGTTAACTTAATTCTAAATGAAATGATTTAGAAGGTTTTGGGCATTATGCATAACCCTTGCGTCCGTTAAGGATATATAAACAAAATCTTAAACAAACCATTTATAGTTAATGGGTAGAAATTTCTACCTCTACAGAAGATGGAAAATGCTAAGGCTGCTAATTACTTAATGAAAAATAGTTAAAAAACATACTGATGAAACTTGATGTCATCCAAGTCAATAGCTTTTCCCTTAGAAGATCGTCCTTGAGCCTCCAACAATACTCTATCATTCAGCCCAAGCTTACATTCAGGCATACCACTGCAAGTAATGAAACACCACCATTTAGTTGTTGCATATAACTTTTCTGTTTTTTGAGATATTTAATGAGATATTACCAGGGGTATACAAAAATCACCCGACAAACTAGAGCCAGCTATATTTGGTCAGGTTCTCAGTTCTATATGTTAATACTAATAGCGTAATAAACTTATTCTCACTACAGTCTATGATCGGGACCGAAGCACATCTAAACATGAAGAGTAAGAAATCATAAAGAGTAGGAAAGCATAAAGAGTTATCCTTCAGCTTCATAACTCGGGCATTCTAATATTTACACCCAAAAAAAAAGACTAGGGAGAAAACATGAAAAAAAATCACCAACCCCTTCTAATTGGATACAGGGACTAGGGAGCATTGATAAACTCCCGGGCCCTTGCAACATTCATTGGCACAAAAAGAACTAGTTTACAGACCAATGAAAAAAAATCACCATCACCAATGAACTAATTTACAGACAAGCTTGTAGCCAATTTATACATTATTGGCTCAAAAAGAACTATGTTAATAATTCTTTTAAATGTCGTTAAGGAACATACTTTCAAACAGCGTAAGTTGCAGGATAACTATTATCCCATACAGATAACATGAAAACCAAGCTGGGATTTGGTAATTTCCACTATACAATTACTAAATTTAATATTGCGTTTTAGCTTGTTACCTAAAAAGGCACATTAAAAATTATATGCATTTGAATGCCTAACAGTTACAACTTAATATAGCAAACCAAACAAGAAAAATGGATGTAGTAACGTCTAGTCAAGTTCTAAGATTGTCTGGCAAAATAATGACTGTAATCAAGTTACCTCAAATAAGTGCGCATCTTTAATGCTCCAACAACCTCTGACCTCACAATTTGACCATTACTGTTGACCAGTATATTCACACTCTCCACAACATCCAAAAAGACCTAAGCAAGGGATGCGATTAATTTTACTGTCTCATTTCCATAATAACCCAACTCTGACAAAAATAAGTCCTACCTCATTCTTCTTGTATCGTATCCCTTCACTACGCCATGACACAGCATTTGTGACAGCCATGGGAGGCCTCTGTGTAACTTCCATCCTGTAAGCATCAGTCTTGATAAACTCGCTGAGAATTTTCGCTTCAGTGAATTGAGGGTAACCAAAGTCCATCATTTCGTCAAGTAACTCGTACTGCAAAACATCTTGTTACTTCAGGATTAAAACCTCTTATAGTTGCATATTTAGCGAAAATACATCATATAATACACATACCACTACAACAAAGTTATCTCTAAGTGATTCCTCCTCTAGCTCCTCAAAGTAATGCTTAAATACCTGTCATCAACAGCAACAAATTATAAATAGAAAAATACATGAAATGATGAATACATTTTTTATGTCTTAAAAGGGTGAATGTTACAAACGAAGAAATGAAAGCTATGTCATGCAATTACAAAATAGTGCTTACATCAACTACACGGTGTAGAAACAGGAGAAGGCTAGCAGCATTACAGTTCTGTCTCGATGCAGTCATTAGATATACATTGTTGTGTTGTACGAACATATAAGTAACACCATTATCATACACAACAGGATCTTGGGCTTCTTGATCACCCTAAAATACATCAGCACACCATAAACAAATTAGATAAACTCATTTACTACATCAATAACTTCAATCCTAGTTTCGATACAACTTTTCACTAACTAGTACAACCCAAATCATCATTTCATAATGCATAAACATTCATATAAACCAGTGCAAATTCAGTTGTTTTAAACAGTATATCTTATGCACAGATCTAATTACAATTCAAAGCTACATTTATCCAGCAACTGCTAAGTTAAACATCAGCTAAACCAGTAACTTACCTAAATCAACCTATTATAAAAATTAAGAGCTAATACTGCTTCACTTCTAAATTTCTACAAAATTATATCAAGATCAAAACATATCATCATATAAATAAAATTAGATATGAATGTATAAAAACCTCTTTTTCGATGAGTTTAGTGAAAAAACGTTCGGCCTGAAGTGCAGATACATCGCCACGGTAATCACGCCACACCAGAACACGGCCTTTGATGTCGAGAAGGAACAGCGCAGAGGCCGCGCCTGCCATCACTTACTCCAAATCAGATCTGTATTTTGATATATCTATCTTCTATCTATATCTATATTTGATTATTGATTAATTTCGATTTGAGATCTGAATTCTAATTATCGATCTACGAGTCTAGCTAGGGCTCAATTAGCCATTACTTGCCGACTAAAATCGGTTATAATTGAACTAAAATTTGAAGATGAGTTTGAGGTGCGATCGGTGTGCGTGTGTCAGAAATGGAAGTTGATGCTCGTCCTGAAGCTTTTGGTTACGGAAGTCTACTTTTAGTTTTTTCTCGATGCGCTGTGAATAGCTTTGCAGGCTTTGTGAGTTTGGGTAGCCTTGTGAAGCCCATCATTTTTAGCCCATCAATTTAGCCCATTATACTAAGCCCGTATATAAAACTCCGGTTATGACTTATTACGAATGTACTACGTAGTAGTAAATTAAAACAATCAAACATATATCCACGGCGGAGCACGTCGAATGTAGATTCATTCGTTATATGCATTGTAAATTTTTTATAAAAAAATTATATTTTTTGTTGTATTCCTTGTTTGTATACAAAAATTGAGATATTCCTGCTACTGGTTGCTTCAAATTCTGGATCTGTCACTGATATATCGTATGCATTAATTGAAATACATATGTATTTTATTGGATGTTTATTGTGTATATGTCATCATTAACATATCCAGATTAATTTTATGAAAAAGTTACAACCGATATGCACATTTAAATGTGTAAAATCTATAGCATAATTGATATATATACAAACATTTAACTTAATAGACACCCAACTTCAATAATCATTTAATTATGTATAGATATATTACAATGGATGCTTTAAAATTGTCTAAACTCAATTTTTATTAAAACTATACATCTACTTTACATGATGATAAACTAAGAATTATTATCTAAAATGTATTTCTTGGTCATGTTGCATTTTAGAAAATGAGATACGTGAAAAACTTTTTGTCGTCTAAACAAATCAAATTCAAAGTGTACATCCAATATCTAATGAAAAAGCATGAAACAATCGTCTTAAAAGAGTTCACAAATATTGACGTGTTCATATTTAAAGTTTATATATATTCTCAGTGGCGGTCCCACAGTGGGGGCACTATGGGCCACCGCCCACACTAGATTTCAGGAAAAAAATAATCCATTACGTTAAATTAGTTAGTCCAACACTCTTGCCCCCAAGCCCAATCGAGAAAAATATAAAACTTATATAGGCCCAATTAAGGTGAATGTGTTGCTTACGAAGGAAAATGTGTATATGTGATATGTCTGTGTATGCGAGTCACTCGAAGTAAAATTATATCAAGAATTAGTAAAGTGATTTAAAAATCAAAGTTATAAAAGGTTACATCATACTCCGTACATTACAAGCTAAATCATGCTAATTAAACATTACCCAGTACTATTTTACACTAAAAATAGTCATACTTATCCACTTCCCCCTATTCTCTTTTTCCCAATTCCCCCCATTAATGTGATACCAAGACAGAGTAGCAACATCAGACGCATAAACTAATATAAATGAAATTTTGAAATATGTTTGATGGTGATGATGCCTGTTTGATTTAGCCATTTAGGAGGATTGAGCTTGCTCGTAGTTTACCGGAATTAAAAGGAGGGTATGCAACCATTTCACAGAGGGTATGCACTCTTGGTATAAAATCTAATTTTTGTATCTATATTAACTTTTTTTACACTGATGATCACCCAAGTAGGGTATGCAAGTGCATACCCTATTATGTATGTAAGTCCGCCCCTAACGAGTGTGATAGGTATATTCTAGTATTAAATTTATGGAAACACTAAAATAGAAGAGGAAAAACACTTAAAATATGCAAATATTTAACATTAAATTCCATAAAAATTTTATGGGTAATAGTATGGAGTATAATTTTTTTTTTTTTTATATTATGTGTATATGTTAACGACTTACTATTTGTGTGTATACGATTAGCTATATAAAAACCGCCAACCTACCATCGGATTTCAGTAGCAGATTTCGTAGACTATATAGTCGGTTTTCGGGCTAGACTCAATACCATTGGAACTAGACCAGTTTCAAACTAGTAATGAATCAAAATGAACATGTTTAGTTCATGGTCTATAATTCCCAAGTAATATATGTTCAAGTTCGACCCGGCTCTTACATCTAAGCACGTGTACAATCCTAGAATTCGCCCCCTCATAAAACAATTTATGATACCGCCCCTGTATATTCTCATTTTAAGGTGTCAAGTTTTTCTTATACTCCATAAAATTCATATTAACATTAAGTGAATTAATCAATATTTTCATAGAATTTGATCAAATTTTTGTCTATTAATGCTCTTTATAATTTTGTTAGCAAGTATATTTGAGGTTGATTTTGTATAAAAGAAAGAAACTTTATATTAAATGGCGACGTATTCATTTGTAAGAAATGAAACTATGAACGTGTTTATTTTGAAAGCATAATATTTTGAATTATAGACGGCTAGCAAATATAAGATTATGAACAAACTATTACATATATAGAGGAGTATCAGATAGTTATTATTAAATTCAAAAAATATATATATATTTTTTAATCATAGTTAAAAAATATGGTTTTAAATATATTTTTTAAGGTTTGAAATATTCATTTTTAATGTTAAAATGTGTATTTGTGCTAATGTTAAATTTAAAATGTATAACTTATTAAGAAGAAATTACTGGTATTAGATGTATTCACATTAAAGGTTAAGATTTAAGTTACATATATAATTGGAAGTTAAGTTTAACATATGAATGAATATTATTAATATTAAGTTTAACATATGAAATGATATCAACAATAAATGCTTAAAATAATTAATTCTCCCTTGGGGCAATGAAACTCCAGTGAGTAGGCCTTTTCTTGACTCTCAAAGTATCATTTTCAAGGAAACAATTCACATGTTTCAAAAGAGCTACATCAACCTATAAATAATCTGTTACACACTTCTAGTTTTAACGTATGTGAGAACAACAAGGCCAATTAAACCATGTTGATGATGGGTTTGACAATAGCGAATGCCATAACAAAGATTGTCGAGCTTCATGTGCTCGTTTTTGAAGAAATATTCATAAACACAGTAGTATAAAAGTTAAAGGAAAAACAAATCTTGATGCTTCTTGTGTTGCGGGTAAAAAAATTGATTAAGAAGAAAAAGTCAATGTTTGAATGTGGTAGTGTGTCCGATGATCATCAACTTGCCTGGACACCCTTTCCGGGGATGAGGATTCTTCCTCCAAAGCATTTGTTCAGCCTTCCAAAGTTGTAGATAAACTCATTAACATGAAGACGAAATATCAAAATGAGACGAAGAGTTTTGACGAATTTATCCGATGCCTAATTTTAAGTGATCAATCTCCTAAAAAAATGAGATTTGAAATGGATTTATTGGCTATTTACAATCACAATTTTATAACATATGGACGTCATTAAGGAATTGTCAACTAGGTCCTTTATTGTATGAGTTAGGTTCACATTTTTCTTTGTTAAATGGGCAGTGTGTTATGTAATGATTTTACCTAGTTTAGGTTAAGTTTGTAGTTTTCTTTAGATATCATTTTTAACTTCAAGGCATCTTTCAGAGTTAGTCGGTAGGTTAGGTTTATCCAGTGTATTCATTGTACTTCATCTTCTTCAGTATTGTTTGCATGGTCAGTCAGTTGTTAATCAGTTTTAAGAAAAATTAGTGTGACACTAAGTTGACACAAAATGACCGATCAATTTCAGTTAACTGTCGGAATAGTCTTTTATTTTTCTAGCAGTGTAATGACAAACAAGGGTTTTTTCCTGAAAAAAGAACCACTAACTTACCTTTTTACATTTGTGGGTATCGACAATTTTTTTCTCTTAAAAATGAACCACTAATTAAAAAACAAACAAAAAGGGTATCACCGCCGGAAAATTTTTTTTTGTATATGTCTTCCGGTGGATTTGTGCAACCTAGATAAGGTTGTATTTATCTTGATATAACGATGATATATACAGTTTTTTTTGTGTCCGGTAGTAGTACTCTTTTTTTTGTTCGTTTTTTAATTAATGATTATTTTTGAGAGAAAAAATTAATCGATAAAAAAAAAAAAAAAAGTGAGAAAAACCCCGACAAACAATGGAGATGGTTTAAGGATTGGTGACTCGACGACTTGGCACTCGGCAGCGGGCACACAATTCCATATACTCACGATATCCCTTAAACAAAATTCGCCGAACGTTGATACATCCGCCTGAATTCAACTGTTTTTCATTTTCTCGTTGACAAAACTTCGAATTCATGTAATTTCCGCAAAATTCAATCAAACTTCGCAATGAACTCGCTGTTCCACAGCACAATTCCCTCAATCAATCAAATCAAAACCTCATCAATCGATACATACAATCGACTGTATCTACGATTTCCACTAACAAACGATCCTAAATCCTTCAAGCAAAAACGCCAATTGAAGATTAAATCCGTGTTAGATTCAGCTGCAATCGATCAATATTTCGGACTTACTTTATCAGATGCACTTAATCCTACATTATCAACTTCGTTTCAAAGCCCTTGGGGTCGGAAACCTAATCAGACAGTGTTAGAAGCTCAAACTAGGGTTTGTACTGGACCTACGCAAACTAAACCGCTTAGTGAAGAACAAGCTTTTAAAGTTTTTGATACTATACTTAGATCCGGTATAATATTTTTTGGCCTCACTTTGTCAGTGTTAATTTGTTTGCTGAGATTTGAAAGCTTGCAAAATTTTGATGAATTACACAAGGAATATTTGTTACGTTACTAATTGGTTTGGCATATTTAACTGGTTGAAATGATGAATAATTTGTGTAGGAAAATGCGTTTGTAAAACCAGCTAGTGACATAGCATATAGCACCTAAGGAGACGTTAGTAATTGTATAAGCGAACGAGGGGCAAATGTTGCTTTTAGACTTTAAGCTAGTAGTTCTAATTGACTGTGAAATACATGATGGTACTTAGCAGACTTTAATTAATTATATAATCGGTCATGAAACATTGAAACCCCCATTGGTGAATTGATTCATTGGTGAATTTATAACAGATGTTCTTTTTCGTAACAGTTTCTTCGTTAGTTATATTAGTGATTGTCTCTATGAAGTATTCTACTTGTCTTTTCATACTAAAGTAGCCGTCATCTTGCAAAAATGCAAAAGAAACCGTCATACTTGGATTTTGGTCCAAATTTTAGGAGTGCTTATTCATGCAAGTTGGATAGATCTTTTTGTGAATTATTAGCTACAAGAAGTCAAATTGGGATGCAGAAAATTGTAAATATGCTCTATTGTTCTGGGGAGTGTTTAGTGTAATATCATATAGTCTTTATGGCAGGTCAGTCATGTACTAAGCCTTATGTTCAATGTCAGCCAAAGGAGAATTGAAGGATGAAGAAGTATCAAAGGCACAACTGGGAGCATTCTTTGCAGCTATGACAATTCGTGCAAATGCATTTCCCGAACCAACGCAATGGAGTGAAGGGGAAAGGCGTGCAATGGACGCGTATTGGCCACATCTGATTCGAACATTACCTTCGGATATAATCTTTCTGGCTGATCCAGAAGGTTCTATTATGAGACTCGGGAATTCGATTGGACCACAATATGTTGGGAACGGGAGTTATGAAATGAGACTCGTAGGTGCCCTGAGGGAAGTTCTAGCTGGTGGTCATCTTGGTTATGAAGAAGTTCAAGGTGTTTTGAAAGACGTTCTTCCCCTAAAGTTGGAATGTCATACGTCTGGAACTGTAAGTGAGTCGCTATTATCAGCTTTCTTGATAGGTCAGCGAATGAACAGGGAGACTGACCGCGAGCTAAAAGCATACTGCCTTGCGTTTGACGATGAGCTCGGTACTATTTAATAGAGTGGGTAGATTGAAAGATTATAACAAGTGTAAATGTTTGATTTGTTAATTTTATAATTTTATGGATCATTAGGTCCTGTGCCGGTAGCTGATGTTAGATCATTGACTCATTATGGTGAACCTTACGATGGGAACACACGTTTCTTCAGGAGCACACTCTTCGTTGCTGCTGTTCGATCGTGTTATAATGAAGCATCCCTTCTACATGGTGTCGATTGGATGCCACCAAAGGTATATCCTATTTGATAATAACATGAAAAACTATCCAGGCCTGTAAATTGTTGCCTCTTTCGAAAATAGAATCAAGTTGATTTGAGAAAAATGGTAGTTTTAGAAATATCATTGCTAGTATATGTTAATATCAACGTGTAGCATACTGCCAGAAGTGAGATTTCTATTAGTGATAAGATTAAAGAAAAAGTGTTGAAGCCGTTATATGTATCACGCTGATTACCATATCTGTTAAAAGAATACCGTTAAAAGGAAATCTATTTTGACTACAAGAGCCAAACTAGATTACACAATTTTCAAGATGTTATTTTTTTTAATATTTTTTTTAAGAGTGAAACCGCATAATCTAGTTATAATCGAAGATCTGGTAGTTTTCTATCAAAGCGGCGACTTTTTAGTTTTATGCAACTCATGCAAACATATGGTGCCCTCGTACAGGGTGGCATAACTGAGGAGCAGATGCTAAAATTCATGGGAGCCAATACTAACATAACACCACTGCAAGCTAAACAGCTTCTTGAGGTCATTGTTTATTCATTCATTGTGTTTCTAACATTACTGCTTCTATATCTGTAATGATGCAATACTTTTGAGAAACTGTCTTTTTAGGACGAAGAAGTAGGTTTTGCCTATGTGAGTCAACGGGATGCTCGTCCCTCATTGTAAGCAAGCATAAAAAAGTTATCTTGTTCATTCTATGGAAATGCAAAATCATTGAATCTAACAAAATATATAAATATACTTTATCTAGAACTGATAATCGTCTGATATTTAAAATTGAGCTTTTAATGAACTAAAATACAATTTAGTGAGTAGCCCAGGATATAATTAATAAACAAACTAACGGAAATAAAGGGTATTGTAGCAATTAAAGTTCATGTAAAATAAAAACACATTAGGTAACCTGAATCAATCAATAGCTGCACGTGTTATCGTGTTAAAACTTCAAATGTTTACTCGATACCCAAATCTTTGTGTAGTTTTTGCTAGATCTGGTAAATAATGTCATCTATATGGTTTCTGCAGATATTCGTTGATTGAGATGAGAGAACATATAAAGAAACGCCCACCATTGGCGACAGCTGAAAAGGTTCAGCAATTTGTGAGGGTAAGCTTGCAATTGCTTCTCTTAACGCAAATGCCGTCGAAGTACATAAAATAAATTCACAATTTTGCATAATACTGTAATATTTTGTAATATGTTGTAACATATAGGCCACGGGTAAAGAAGCAATTGTTGCAGGATTTTACCATGAAGGTTATGAAGAACCACTTCTAATGCTCATGAGGCGCAGAGGTGTTGATGCCGGTTTAGTGGTCAAGGTACGGATATTTTTGATAGTTATTATTTTTAAGATGTTAACCATTTTATACTGATATTTAATCATGCAGCCTAAGTTTTGTAAATAGATTACTCAAAGTTATAGTTGATGTGTTTAAAGTTCACACTAATTATTTACGGAGTGTTAAATTTTGGAGTCACAGGTTTTGAGTTACCCAACCCTACCATTCTAATTTGTCACATTTAGTATCATATGTAAGATGAATTGAGAAGCTATCAGCATACGTAATTCTTTCCCTTGTACAGTTGTACCATTGTTTTGGATTAGTTACTAAAAGAGTAAATAAATTTTTTAAATCAAGAAATTGATGATGTTGTTACATGTAGGGCGAAGAAGGGGCACTTTCAATGACAATGAAATTGCGATCAATAAATGCATCTAAAGGGCTTCCTGTTAACTACTGTTCTGGTTTTCGTTCACTCAACACCCCACCAGCTTATGACGTGGATGGTGCGTACAGTGGATTGAATGATTAAGCTTATGTTGATGTCTAACTGTATCGCTAGCCGCTATAATGTTTCTAATGTATGGTTATTACAGGAGTATCTCGTGAAAACTTTTCTTTGGTTGTGGATGCAAAGGAATATGGTTTTGAACCCTCAGAGACTCCAAGAACTGATAGATCGGTAAGATTTCAGGCTCGTTATGATCTTTATCCTGAATGAAAAATGCAGTTTTTAACAATACACTCAATTTATCTGATCTACTTCCCTTATAGCTATTTTTTTACCCATTCAACTTGTTCTGTGAAATATAACTTATATTGTTCCATTGAAAGGTAGATGTATCAATATTACCACTTGTAAATGGGGTGGAATTACCACCTCTAGTTGGACATTAGCAGTTTCAAATTGTGCACAATGTTTTCAGGTTTCAAAGAACATAGAACTGGGCTTAGCAGCTTTACGTGGAGAAAAGGGACCTACATATGATCGGATTATATTAAACGCTGGGATGAGCGATCACTTGCTCGGATGTGAGGGTGCTGAAGATGTATCAACTGCTCTCGATAGAGCCAGGGAAGCAATTGACAGTGGCAACGCCCTGAATCGACTCTTGAGTTACATAAAGATTTCTCATAAAGTCAAATGAACTTGTAATCTGCTTGTATGATATTTTTTTTTTCTTCTTTAAAGTAAAAGACAACATACAGTTGAGTACAAGGGGATTTTGTAATTTTGTTTCTATACCAAATGTTAAAAACCTAGGATACTGCAAAGTGTAAACATAAAATACGAGTACAAGACAGATTCTTTGGATTTTCGCTTTGATCAATAAAATAGCTTGCTGCATACATAAAATTCACAAAATAGAATACATGAAAATGTCTTTACTTGGTCACGAAGATCTGGCTTTATTAACAATAAATGGTGTAAATTTGGGGCCAATTTGGAACCAAATTCTCTCTATAAATGCAAAGAGAGAACAATGAACAAAACTCTATCGTAGCCTTAGGCAAGGTAGTGTAGAAATTCATGTTCGCTTGAAGAAAGACTATCTATATCTGCAGGGTAGCTGCTATGGAACTAGCAAGACTCAGGACTTCAAATGGAGGTTTATTCTTCACTTCCTTCACAGTCAGTGGACATGAGTCCGTGATCCAAAAGTATGTCAATCCATTATCTGGGTTTCCTGATAAGTTTATGGCAAGGGGAAAAGGATGATCAGAATGCTATGTAGATCATGTTTATATTAATAAACAAGCAACCAATAAGAGATGTAGGGTGGCAAAATGGGTGGGTTGGACAGGTTAGGTAATGGGCTACAATAAGAGAGATGAAATGGAGAGATCAAAGAAACGAATATGTACCTCCAGTATCATGTGCAAATCGTTCCCAGGACCTCTTAGGAAAAACGCCATGGGTTACATATGCACTAACTTTCTTCGCTCCATGTTTTGCTAACACTTTCTACAAAAAAAAAACAAGGAGACAGGCAATGGCCGACTTATTAATAAGGCTATATGTTGCATATTACACAAACCACCAGAGTCACAAAGGTCAAAAATTTTAACAACACTACAAACAAACATATTGTTGAAGCTTTAAAATCAAAACAACACGATAACAAACATGTAAAGGAACGGGCTCAGGTGAGTTCATCCTTTTTTCTCTCAATATCTTTGCAAAGCAAATAATTAACTCTACTTTGAAAATGTGTTCGAACTTCATCTATTTCCTCACCTGGCATTCGATTAAAGTTCCACCTGACTGAACAAGATCATCGACTATCACAATATGACGCCCTTTAGGGTCTCCCTCTTTAATGCGTACAATTCGTTGGTCACCTTCCCTAACTTTTGCACATATAATCTGCAGATGCAACAACCAGCTAGTAATAGCCAAAAAAAAAAAAGGAAAAAAAAAAGAAACACATTGATGCAACATTGAATGACTAGATGTGGAAAAATTGGAGGGTCGGGCAGGTTGGGTAGCACTAAAAGCGTGGAAAATTTGGCGGGGTCAGGCAAGTTTGGTAGCACTCAAAAGTCAAAACGGATACCTTTTTTATGGGTCGAAATAGGTCCGTTGAGTATTACCCGATAAGCTGTCGAAACTCTTTTCATAAATTATTATATTTCCCTGTAAATAAATAATGTTTCGAATATGATCAAAAAAATTAGATTACTTTACTAATAATCTACTTTTTCAATTTAAATGATTTAGGATGCTTTGAGGATTAAAAACTTCGGGCGACTTTAGACCCGTTTGACTTGTTTCCCTTTTTTACCTCTTAAGAGATAAAACATAACCCAAATCAATCAATTCACAAGTAAATGGGTCAAAATTGCCACCTCCAATACTAGCAGATGGAGGCATGGCTAAGACAATTATAGGCAAAGAAGTGTGCATGGGCTGAAAGTGAAGAACATCATATTTGTTTCAAGAAGTAATCATTTGTCTAATGAATTATGCCACAAACACTCAAAGAGCATTCCACAAATAAGGAGACTTCAACCTATCGACATGAGAGCCCACGTGAAATAAATACTATTACGCAATAAGATTTTACTAAGATGATAAGGATAAAAAACACATAACAAAAGAAAATGCTTCATGTGCCTAAAATGTAGGCGTAAATATGTGCCTAAACATTTGATAGGTATAGATGGTAAAATGATAGGAGAAAAAGAAAAAAGAGAATAAGTGGAATCTATGTGAACTTAGTTGTATGAATTAGACACATCTTTAGGCCAGTTTCTTTAGGCATGTATACTTGTATAAAATAAAAACCAACTTTGTTTCACATACCACTGGGAAGTGTTGCAGCTGCTTGTGAAACCGTTTCCAAGCACCATCATCTGGAAAAGCAATCGATATCTTTTGTTTTCCGTGGTTTTGAAAAGAGAAGAAGAAAAGGAGTCTTAACATTATAATAATCTCAACTAACATCAAAAGCTTCATACGAAACACTAGTGCAGGCATTATACAGATGAAAAAAGAGAGAAAGAACATTACATTATCAGAGTCAGGGAGCTGTTGAAGCCTACTTTTAAGCAAAGGGATCCCACTCTCAAAACATGGTAATACGTTATCATTGAAGTAAAATCTTTCCTGCAGAAACCCAAGGGCGGTAAAAAGGTATATATCACAATTTATTTAACCCTGTAGGTGGGAAGATGGACGGGCCATTAAGGTTATGCAAAGGGTCAGAATGGATTTAGTTTAAACCAGGCCGTTTTTTTGTGCAAATGAGTTTGGCTTGACCCACAAACACTTATTGTCCATTTCTATTCAATAAACGGCTAATTCTTAATAATGATTAGATTTACAATGATGATTTAAAACTTCACATAGAAGAGGTTAGGTGATTTATGCATCAAAACTAGACTTTGGGCAACTTTGAAGACGTTTGATTCCTTCAACCCATATGACATAGAACACGACCGAAATCAACACATTCATAAGTAAATTGGTCAAAGTGTTCCTCTACTTGTACCCAACTAGTTGAGGTAGGATACAAACGAAAACAAGCATAACAAATCACAGAATCACAACAAATAAATAAATTAACAAAAATGTGGATAGAGGAACACTAGAAATGGCACCAACCTGCAACGCATGGATATCATATATGACCACACTCGTAGGTCCTCCCCTTGATATTGGAATGTTCGACAAAAATCTAGCAAGAGTGAAAGCTGTTGCAATATCCCCTTCCTCCTCCATACGCTCAGAAGTACCAGTAGGAAAGAAAGGAAGGACTAACGTGAAGGATGAAATGAACAGTTTCGGCAATGCATAACTAATCGATAGTTGTTCAAAGATAACTCCAGGAGAACTAAACGATGCAAGAAAAGCTACATGTTCTCCTCGAATTCCATGTGCATTAGGTATCGACAAATTCGGAAATCCATCCTCAAATTTCCTAAAATTCCAAAACTTCTTACTAAAATGATCTAAACTGTGAAAGGATTGGCATTGTTCAACAAGTTTACACTGCTATTAATTCTAGGCTCAGTTTCTTATAATAGCAAGATATTGTACATGCTACACTAAACTTACACCCAAGATAATTGTCCACCAACCAAAAAAAATTATTTCAGGATATATGCATATAATGCAAGTTGTTAACAACAGAATTCCAATTTTACCCTTAATGCACTAGATACACTAATTAACTTGAAATACTTCAAACTTAAACTATAGCTATGTATTTACGGAAGTGGAGAACAAATTTGGGGCGAACAAAATAGCAAATGTGAGCAATTATCTGTCATAGTAATGCACTTGCATTTTGATACCAATAATAGCAACACGCTAAAGCCGCGTAGTCGTGCTATACCCTCTGTCCCAAATGGGTTGTCTACTTCTAAAAAAGGCAACATAATCTTCATCAAGTTTCCAATATCACCCCTACTTAGAGTTACCATGATAAAGCTCAAAGGAATTATCTAATAGCTTTACTGAGAAATGCATTAATTGAAAGTACCATTATACTATGTGTTCTTGTCTAGTTCACAATGATCGAATCACGTACTAATTTGATGATTTTCTTACTATCTTACTATTCCAAACCTAATAGTGAAACTTCCACTACAGTATAATATAGACATTATACAGCATTACATACACAGTTGCATCTAACTATAAGCTATAATATATAAGCAATTTGAGTAAGGTTAGCTGCACAAATCATTTTCCCTAATAATTATACCTCCAATTGATACTACGAAGCTCAATTGCATCAGATTGAGCAGCAATCCGTTGCGCTAGGGCTTCCATTTCCGCAGCATAAAATAAACAGACTTTTTTCGAGTTTTTCAATCCAGAAGAATTCATCGTTAGCGGAGACGTTACAGGAGGCTTAAGAATAATGTGAATCGGATCACTTCCGGTGACGCAATCAACAGTCCACTGCTGCTGTTGTTTGTTGTAATTTTGATGGTGGGCTCCGTTGTCGGAGGTGTTGAGTTGACATTGAATTGGAGCCCTAATAGATGGTTGACGGTGAGAAAAGGATTGAGAGAATGTTGTTCTTTTGATAGTGAGTTTGTTGTTGGTAGGGTGCGGTAACGATGGAGGCGGTAGTGGTGGAGATGATGCCATGTGGCGGTGGTGATACGACGGTTTTCTATCGCCCGATTTTTCGGTTATAAAAGGACTAACGATTTATTTTGTTTTTGTTTTCTTATTTCTTATTTTCTGGATGGATATGTATATATGAATAAATTTACATTATTTTTTTCCTTCTTATTTTTTTTGTTCGTTGGTGCTTAGATGGTTTTAACTTTCGTATTATTCTTGTTTGTTGGAATACAACAAATAAGTTTAGCCGCGCTACCCGCGGTAATTTAGCGTAACAATATTCATTGACACATAGTAAATGTTACAAAATTCAAAGATATTTTGATTATTATTAGTACTTGTAAGAATAAGAAAGTTAAAGTATATAATTCCTTGAGTAATTAAAGAAAGTTGTTATTTGAAGTGTAAAACAATAATTAAGCTATTAAGAGTCAAACTTGCGACCTCTTACATATGTGCAAGACACCAAACCATTGCACTATAAAAGTTGTTTTTGTCTAGAATTGCTACTTATGTATTTAAAAGGAGTGAAGATAGTAGAATGACAAAAACCTTAAGTGAATAGTAACTTTGCATCCACAATTGATATATATAGTAAATAGTATAGTATTAGTAATAATATGTTAAGACAATAAAATAATGTAAAAATAGGCTTACATCTTATCAATGGTCTATCATGTTATTTTAGACATAGGTAGGCGACAAGTACAAACGCCTCCTCTTATCACCGCTTGAAAGGGTGTCATTGTTGGTAAGAAGCAAAAGTTGAGTCGATTCGATCCTACATCAGCTGGAGAAAATATATGGTTATTAGAAGTTAGCATGATTCTTAGCTTCGTTCGTTTTGTCAAGGAGAAACCGTCTCTCCTGTTGAACATAAACATATACTCCGTACTTTCTAAAGTTAAAAACTTTATTCAGTAGGTAATAAATAAAAGAGAGAGCTACATTTAGTAGATTTATATATATAAAAGTAGTTTTTTACAAACTCCACAACTAATTACCTAAATACGTATTATCCACATGTTTGAGTTTCTTTTTTGTGTCATTTTATGTTTTTCATCTAGTTTGTCAAGCATTTAAAATTTATAAAAAAAATATCTAGCTTTACATAGTTTAAACATAAACTCCAATTACCAGCTCTAACTATAATTACAACTAAGTTTATCAAGTAGAATTCTTTTATTTGAGACTAACTGAAATACGCTATATAATACTCGTAAATAAAAAAATAACCCCTAAAATTACAACCAAAGAAAGTCGAATTCAAATTTGTATTAAATTTGCAAGCTTCTAAAACTCAATTGTCCCTAACATATTGATGTGGTGATAATCAACTCGTGTATCGTGTAAAATATTAATTTGTCTAGTCATCATCCATCTAACAAATTGAGGTAAATATTAAAGAAATCTTATGAGTGGACAAACGGGTCACTATTTGTAAACTAGACTACAATTCAACAATTATTGAGCATTTTAATAATTTTAATATGCGGTATCAAGTTGTAATGAATATATTAAGGACACTTGTTTATGCACTATTATTATGAGATTTTAAGTGACATTTTTTCTTTGATATATGTAAATGAAAAGAAAATGAAGGTTAAAACATGTTACATATTTAGATTACATTAATTAAAAAAAATGGCCCATAAGCTTGGGGTAGTAACTTGACCAGGCCCAATAAGAATAAGCTCGATATATTGAGGCCCAGTTTTGTTTCTAAGATTAAAAACGCTTTCCGCTTCTTATACATGTGAGAAAAAAAAAGTAATGTCAAATACTCATGGATGTATTATTAAAAAAGCTAGTGTTAAAAAGTAGTGACGTCAATATTGAGTGTTTTATATTGTTCTTCTTTTGATTCCTTTTATCTAGTGACGGATTAGAAACGGAGTTGGTCTAAATGATTAGTTTTAAGTAGATATTAAAGCATGTGAAATCGTTGAATTTTTTTCGAAGTTATTGGTGAATAATGTTCTACTTTTAATTTCGCTTATTCAGTGACGGATGGATTAATAAACGAAGCTGGTCTAAATGATTAGTTTTTTAGTAGGTATAAAAGCATGTGAAGTCATTGAGTTTTTTTCGAAGTTATTGGTGAATAATGCCAGGACCTCGACATTTTCCACTCTATGTCGGCGTTTTTGCCCCAAGTTATTCGCTTAAATGAAACGTAAGTACTTAACGTTGAGTTATACACATGTTTTATATTCATTTGATTTTATTACTGGTATAAAGTAATTAACGGTCCTTTTTAACTCCAGTTCAACAAATCCCACCAATTTCACATCTAATATTAAATTCGGTGTTAACCTTTAACACCGAGTTTGAAAATGATCCTATGTCAACGACATCATGTATTATTACAATTAGTTGTTTCAAATTCGTGAACACTTTCATTAGTCTATTTTTCTTATTGATAAACACATAATGTATGTCACAGTTATAAAATATTATTACTATTATCAACAAGGGTTTTATTGACGTGTGTCATGTGGCAGATGTTAAGGTATATTTAATGACCCATAATTTTCTTAAATATCAGAATTTATAATTATGTATGTATACAAAAGGTACTTATTGTGGCAAATGGCGCGTAGCTCAGTTGCTAATAGGTGGGGGCATCTTTGCCACAATAGGCACAAGGTCAGGGTTTCAAGCCATGACACCCCAATAACCACAACCGCTGAGTGAGTCATGTATGCCCCACATTATGGGATTGGCAGCCGATTGTGAACTGGTTAGGGTTGCCGGTTATCTAACCTTTTTGCCACAAAAGGTACTTACTATATTGAATCAATGACTATCAAATGCAAATGTTAATAATTAATTTTTTTTTACTTCATTAAACATATTTTATCGATCACATGTACACGTTAGAAAAACCAACCCTTATCAAAAGGGAGCTGATTTTGACAAGGAAACGTTTAATTGTTTGCATAAATAGTTGTACTGCATGTATAAACAGTTGTACTGTTTCCTTGTAGGAAGTAAAACTTTCCTTGCTAAAATCAGCTCCCTTATCAAAATATAACAATTTAACAATGAATTATAACGCAATTAAAAGAAAGAATCATCACCTAAGTTTTTTTATTAAAGAAAATTTATCGACAATAACCACACTATCTAAAGTTGACGCATGTCTGTCCAATTTGTTTGGTATTATTGGATTATGACAAATTTTGCTTTAAGGTAAGGACAATGAAGATGGTGAATCAAATGAATATGAACCATATTTTCAAAGTTTGAACTCACACCACACTCACATTTATCCCAAAAAAATACGGAGTAAACCCCTAAAATTCATCATCAATCTATCTAACTTCATTTCAGTGGTTGTCAGTCTTCCCTTTTACTATATATTGTCACACCCTCACACTTGCCACCCCCTTTTTTTCTATACTACAAACACACATATACATAGTCCCAAGAACCCTAATTTATCACGCATACTGCTTCAAATAAGGTATCATTAGCCTTAAATTAATCATCTTTTTTGATTTGGGATGTTAAAGTTTGGATTTTGATTGTTTATATGTTATGGGGTTTTGCTTATTTTGATATATTCATTTTAGCATGGTTTCTTGATGCAAGAAATTTGTCTTTTAGTGCAATGACTCTTTTACTTTAGCTCAATGAATCCGATTGTTTTATAATTATACGAAAAAGGGGATGATCAAAGTTTGGATTTTGATCGGTTGTTTGTTATGAGGTTTTGCTTACTTTGATATATTCATTTGAGTTTGACCATGGTTCTCTGATGCAAGAATTTTGTCTTTTAGTGCAGTGACTCTGCTATTATAGTTTAACGAATCTGATCAGTTATCAAAATTGTTATTTGGAATTTGAATTGGAGTACAATAATGTTTCAAATTGAGCTAAATGAGCTTTGATCACTCCCTTTTTTCGAATAAATACACAAGTGATTATTTTTGTTAAATATAAGAGTAACTTTGTTCTGTATCTTTAGTATGGATACCCTGTTTTATTATTATTATTTTTCTTATCAAAGTTGAAAATTAGCCTAACTGATATCAAAAGTCAAAGTGTATGTAGTAAAAGTGAAATTTAGAAACTATGATGTATTGCTATGTAGCGTGGGCACTTCGTATGATTGCCATATCTCTGATTTGTTTTGCCATGTTGGACACTTGTCAGCCGAGTAAATTCAATATAGCTAATGCTGATAAACTACTATTTACTCATACTGAAAATAGCACTTAAACGATGATCTTATTAGGCATCAATCAATATCTTGTAACGATTACTAATGGGCTCCAAATTTATGGTGTTAGCCAAAAAGAGAACTGCTGTACATGTTATGAGTATCATGTATTTGCAGTCAGTGATGAATATTATTCATATATTGATATCTTCTTGATGATATATAAGTAAAATATGTATTCATTTGATTTTGTTAACATATTTTTCAGGTTAACAACTAGTAGTAATTTATAAGTGCTGGTGTTTGAACTAGGAGTCATGTCACGCAAAGCATTGGACTATGATCAGATTAATGAAAATGTGAAGAAAGCCCAATATGCTGTAAGGGGTGAATTGTATCTTCGTGCATCAGAGCTTCAAAAAGAAGGCAAGAAGGTACGACTAGTCACCCCACCCACATCATGAATGTTTGCCAATTAAATGTATATTATTGCTGGTTGGTGTAACTTTCGTGTGAATGATGATTCATTTGAATCCATGATGTGTTAGCTGTAATTACATGAATAGGCGTAACCGCGTAACTGATTGAAAGAAAGAATATATACAATATACTGTTATGTGATATATCAATTGAGAACTTTCGGGGAACTTTATGCTTCATGGAGTATATTTTAATGGTGAATATATAATAGAGCAACTTATGAAACTATTAGTGTATGTGATTAACCTTGATTTTCTTCTATATATTTTTTGAGTTCCATACAATATTTGTATCAAGTAAGTGGGACCCACAAGACCACAATCATCTTAGTGTTTTCTCATACCATATATTGTTTAATAAAAGTGTTTATATGTTTATTTTCTTCATAAATTATTGATAAAAATAGTTTGTCAAGGCTCACCACTTCAACTATTACCTTACAGATTATCTTCACAAATGTGGGTAATCCTCATGCTCTGGGACAGAAGCCTCTAACATTCCCTCGTCAGGTTTGTATTAATTAAATTAAAAGCTTTCTTTTGCTAAATACTTGCACTGCCGAAATTGTTCCCTTCATTTCAGATCACGGTTGCAATTTTGGCCCATTTACTTACAATTCTGGTTGATTTGGTCGTGTTTGACCTCATACGGGTCAAATAAAAAAATCTAGTATAAAGTGGAACGGGTCAAGCAGGTTAAAAATCACTCCAAATTTGTTTTTAATGTACACAACATGCTATATCATCTTTGCAAAGATTAGTATTATGATTGTAATAATGATATCTAATAATCATAATTAACGCATTCATTTTTTATAAAAAAAATTAAGTTTAGTGGCCAACCCAACCTGAACCAACCCGTCTCAACCCAAGATACATAAATTGACTTAAGTCCATCTGTCTAATAAAAGAAACGTTTCTTATTTTTTGCAGGTGGTTGCTCTTTGTCAAGCTCCATTTCTTCTCGATGATCCAAATGTTGGACTTATATTCCCAGCTGATGCAATTGCAAAAGCTAAACTGTACCTTTCTTATACTGCAGGGGGTCTAGGTATTATTTATAAAAAATCCTCTGTAAATATTACTATTATATTTTATATGCTTTTAATAGCATTGCCTTATTTATTCTTTAGGTGCGTATAGTGATTCCCGTGGTCTTCCTGGAATAAGAAAAGAAGTTGCTGAGTTCATCGGCAGACGTGATGGGTATCCAAGGTGATCAACCACAAATGAGATGTTCAAGAAGTCTTGCTAATTAGTTTAAAATTAAAACAAAAGTTATTATCGTTGCTTCATGTCTGTAAAGAATGCCTTTCTGTTTTTCAATTATGAAAAGTGATAAGGTTTGACTTGAAAGTACTTTGTAACTTTGTTTTGAGGGACGATGGTAACTTTTTAGGCCTTTTTTCACTTTGTAGAGTTGGTGTTAAACACCTATTAGTCCCTGTACTAACAATATTATTGTAATTGGCAACAGTGATCCAGAGCTCATATATCTGACTGATGGTGCCAGTAAAGGAGTAATGCAGATCTTGCAAACCGTTATCCGTGGTTCAGGTGATGGGGTATGTACTTTATTCTTATCAACTACTCTTTGTTTTAAACAAAGTAGAAAAAGAAAATTACCTATCAATTTTTTGGATAATTATATCACCACAAGTTTCTGTTTAGTATTACAGCACACAAGAGATGTACCATTTATAAGAACATATATATTTTTTTGTAACCGTACATCTAAAAATTGTCATTTTACGATTGATTTTATAGGAAAATTTGAGCTACAGGGTGTACACCGCATGTAATCTGATAAAGAAATATATTGATAGAAACTTGAGGAGTTTGAGAATTGTTTTTAATAGTTAAGCGTTTAATGGTAGGTTGTGAAAATACGATGTCTTTCTAAATTGGAAGATGGGAGAATGTGTATCTCCTTTTGTTTCTTTATTTATTTTTATATTCATTTTTCTATAAAAAGTTAACAACCATGAGGTTGTCATTGACATAATTTGTTTTTTTGTTAATATGTATAGTTCTAGTCTTTTATATATCATTATCAGTTATTAATTTATTCTTCTTATCTCTAGATTCTGGTTCCAGTTCCTCAGTATCCACTATACTCAGCTGCCATATCTCTGTTTGGTGGTTCACTTGTACCATATTACCTTGAAGAGACGGCTAATTGGGGTCTAGATATCTACAACCTTCGCCAGTCAGTTGCAGAAGCACGCTCTAAAGGAATAACGGTATGGTTACATTTGTTTATCCCATTTCTCATTTCGTTTAGTGGTTCCATTCCCTATCCTCTCCTCATGGAGGTGGGACCACAAAATAAAAATTACACATCACGGTATATTTGAGCTGAACCAAGATACTTGCTCATTTGGTATGCATTTCTTTCATACTGTAATAAAATTAAAAATAAATAAGCATCTGAAAATATGTAATGGCAATGCATACCTTGATTGGAAATCTGGGCTCCACCCATTCAGGGATTTAGTAGATGTGGCAAAATGAGTGGGTCGGGCGGGTTGGGTAATCAGTCAAACCGGTAATCTTCTGACTCATGACAGCGTATACATAGGTTTGAATATTACAAATATGAATGTTTTAGATACAACTGAAAAAGTTTATTCTTACAAATTTATAATGCCTGAAGTAAAAATTTTACAAGTTTAACGCTTTTTGAATACATTTTGGTGACTTTCAACCCCCTTGGGCCCATATTCATTTTACCCATTTGACCTATTAACATCAAATTATAACCCAAATCGACCTGTCTTTACTCATAACTGGGTCGATTGCCTTGTTAAAAAAAAAAAAATTGGGTCGATTGCCACCTTTGGGCTTGAGCCTTGGCTCGATTACATGGACTCATAAAGATAATTGTAAACCCTTCAAATAAAGCTATAATTATTCCATCCATAGAAATTTCCAGTAACAGTCGTCAGCTTAAGAAATATCTCGTTGAATGAAATTTATGAGTTGACTTGCATCTGATTTACATTCTTGATAATTGATAATTGATAGTTGATAACTATGATCAGGTAAGGGCGATGGTGATTATAAACCCTGGAAACCCGACTGGACAATGTCTTAGCGTGGACAACCTTCAGGAGATTCTGAAATTTTGTCACCAAGAGAATTTGGTGTTGCTTGGAGATGAAGTTTATCAGCAGAATGTTTACCAGGATGAACGCCCATTCATAAGTTCTAGAAAGGTAGTCATGAAATTTTTAAATAACTCCTTGATATTTTCATTGATTTTTTTGAATTATTTATTAAAACAATGTGCTTAAGAAAATAATCTTGGTATTGTTTTTTGACTTTATCACATGCCATGTCAATGAATTTTGTAAATTTTTAAATTTGTTATGTTTATGTTGCACTTTAAGGTGTTGTTGGACATGGGTACTCCAATTAGCAAGGAGGTCCAGCTTATTTCTTTCCACACTGTATCAAAAGGATTCTTAGGTGAATGCGGACAACGTGGTGGTTACTTTGAGATGACAAACATCCCTCCTCAGGTTATATACGTTTCCCTTTTGTTAATAATATTAATCTTCATTAGTAAGTTAACGACTTTAAGAAAAGATAAATGATGAACATAATGGATTAGGTTCTAACATATTGTTGAATTTAATGTTGCAGACAGTTGATGAAATATACAAAGTTGCATCCATATCACTTAGTCCTAATGTTCCCGGGCAGATATTTGTAAGTAGTGTTATAATAAATCCAGAAGATGTTTAATAATTATCCACAATTTAATCGTTTATAAACTTTTGATAGATGGGATGTATGGTCAGCCCCCCGAAACCTGGTGATATCTCATATGACCAGTTTCTAAGAGAGAGGTGAGATCGCTTATTTAATTTAATTACCCAACCTTATTCATTGCTTTATAGTATTACTAAAGTGCATTGTTAGTGCCTGTTTTTTCATATATTGTTTATTTGAAAACTTAGATGATTTTTATTATAATTTAGTTATTGATCAAATCTAAAATACTGCAGTAAAATCTATATTTATAGTAAGGTTGCAACTTTTTCGTTTGGATGTTGAAGCTAAACTCACTTGTTTGCCTTTTTGTTTTCTCTTCTGAACATTTGACCTGTTTTACTATTGATGTTACTTTCTTTGATCTACATAAAATTGGAGGGTATTTTAGTCATTTTATTGTTAAATAAATACAGCAAGGGTATCCTTGAGTCACTAAGGAAGAGAGCACACATGATGACTGATGGATTCAACAGTTGCAAAAATGTTGTTTGTAACTTCACAGAAGGTCAGTCTTTTTTCTGACAGAACTACCGATCATATCTTTCCGTAATTCTCGTTTTTTGATCTATTTTTTCGATCCAATGTGGGACTAGGTGCCATGTATTCATTCCCTCAAATAAAATTACCTCCAAAAGCAATTGAAGCTGCAAAAAGCGCTGGAAAAGTTCCTGATGTTTTCTATTGCCTCAAGCTCTTAGAGGCCACTGGTATTTCAACTGTTCCTGGTTCAGGGTTCGGCCAAAAGGAAGGGTAAGTCATTTCTATAATTGTTGACTTTATTCCTAAGGTGGCAAATTGGGCGGGTTGGGTAATAGGTCAAATTGGGTCCTAGTAAAAACAGTTTGATTTTGTAAAGGTCTCAACTTTTCTTCATGTTATATAAGTAAACAATTTATGAGGCTAGCCAACTTTAAAATACACCTTGGACGCTTTCAACCTGTTTGACCCATTTCATTTATACCTATTTTTTCGCAATGTTTTCATTCGTGGTTCCCAAATTAGGGTGTTCCACTTGAGGACAACTATCTTGCCTGCGGAGGAGGACATGCCTGCAATCATGGACAGTTTCAAGAAATTCAACGATGCATTCATGGGGCAATATGAAGACCACCGAGGGTACTCGAGGATGTGAGTGGTGCTTGTTTACCCACATACTCTATGCGTGTATAGTTCTCCTACCGATCTGGTTATCGGGTGCTTATTATTATTATTCCCATTTTCGTGTATTCTCTATCGATGTGTACTTACTCAAGTATCTTCATTCACATCATTAATTAACCAAGTTTCATTCTCTTTATCACTTATGCCGATTTCGCTCGTGTATGTTATTCCAAAGTTATGGTGAACTGATCGCTCTCTTTTTCTTTTACACAATACCGTTTTATCTCACTATACAATTTAAAATCTTGTGACCGGATTCACACAAACTGTTAACGTAGAAAATATATGTGAAATAATACTTTTTTAAATAAAATTACTGCCATTAGTTTTCATATCTTTAAGATGATTTCTGCTGTATTCTCATGTATCAATCCGTTTTTTTCAAAATTTCTGTTAATTAAAAGACATACATTTTGATCTGAAACTAGATATTTTACTAAACTTTCTAGATGGGAAAGGTAAAAACTCCAATGTTGAAGTATTGAGTATATATATCACTAGACTAGATATTTTACTAAACCTTTTAGATGTGAACAGTAAAAACTCTGATTTTTAATATAGAACTACACCCGTAAAGGTACAAAGATTAGACTATACCACCATACTGTAACACATGCAATCATACGTGTATCTTGATAAACATAACGCGTAGGATTATAGTATGCTTAAGAACTTATAAGGGGTAAGTGCACGAAAATGTAATGAACTATGCTCTGACATTCATTGTATGTAACAAACTATTCTGACATTCATTGTATGTAACGAACTTGCTAATTTCCTCCATTGTATGTAACGAACTTGTATTTTGGGCAGATCAACGGTCCTAAGAACGCCACGTGTCACCCTACATAATCAACACTTGGAAAAATCAAGAAAAATACTAGTTCGTTACATACAATGGAGGAAATTAGCAAATTCGTTACATACAATGAATGTCAGAGTAGTTCGTTACATACAATGAATGTCAGAGCATAGTTCATTACATTTTCGCGTACTTACCCCAACTTATAAATAACATGAAATATACTCATCAAAAACGATTGAGGATTATCTTATTAAAATTTATGCTAACTTGCTAAGTCTTGGCATTCTCATATGTTTAATGGAAACCGTTCATCCATGAAATTTGAATGGTATAGTAAACGATATTAGATTTTGAATTTCAGCTAGATCGCTCATTCTCACTAGTTAATCGTAACAAAAAGACTATCATTGGAATTGATTGGAATTTATAGTTTCTCAGATAATAGCTTGAAAAATGTCAAACCCATCACCAAGATGGAATAGTGACAAGACGTCGTGATATATTAACAAGAGATGTTATGTTCGAACCTTTATAGGTAAACATCTTTGGGGTAATTGGGAAAATGATCGAAAACTGTCACGGTATATCCCGATTAGTACGTGTACATCTGAGATAAAAAAATGGGGCCTCCGATAACCTGAATAGTGAACCCCACTTCCGCTTTCACTTGAAAAATCTCAAGTATTTAGCGAAGGATTTTTATTCACTGAAAAATGTTGTCTCTTCTTTAATAGAAAAACTTTAAAAAGAATTTTTCTCAACTTAACAAAAAACTTTAAAAGAAGATTAAGATAAAAACTTTGTATAACCTTTTTCCTTGGGAGGTACTAAAATGTGATATGTAAGAAAAACTTTTGTGGTGAAATACTATCTTTATTAAAAATCTAATTACAAAATCAAGATAATAATGATGTTTATAAAACTTTCTAATAAGTACTACGTATTTTAAACATACATAAAAAAGTTGTATTAGTTCAACTCAAAGTAAGATTCACTTTACCCAAAAAAAAAGTAAGATTCAAATGACTACAACAATTCTTGGTGAGAATAAGGGAACTAATAGGAATAAGCTACGTGTCACTTTACTCTCTCTCCTCCAAATTTTTAAAAATAAAATATCTTTCAAACGGTAGGTCGAAAAATTATAAAAATTACACCATAAAAATCAGCGTTTTATTCTCTTCGATTAGAGATGTGACAAGGTATACTTTTGACAAACTTTTTTTTTCTTCGGTTTTTTGGTGGGTTTTGAAATCGAGTAACACATGCGTTAGAAGCTGGTAACATATGTGTTACTCGCTGCTAACATATGTGTTATACGCTCGTAATACATGTGTTACAGGCTAGTAACACATGTGTTACCAACGTGTAACACATGTGTTAGCAGCGAGTAACACATATGTTAGCGGCGAGTAACACAGCAACTAACACATGTGTTAACAGCTAGTAACAAAAGTATACCTTGTAAGATGACAAATCGAAGAGAAAAAAATGCTGATTTTTATGGTGCAATTTTAATGATTTTTCGACTTACCGTTTAGAAGATATTTAAGTTTAAAAAACATGGGAGAAAGTGGGCTTTGTGACACGTGGCACATTCTAATTGGTTTCTCCATTCTCACTAAAAATTTCATTCTCATTTGAACCTCACCCAAATATTATTTTTTTTCATTAATATTAACAATTGCCTTCTGACGTGCACACATGTTGAACAAGCTTTCATTTTTTTTCTCTCGTTTAATATAATCCTATACCGTCCATAATTCAATTAAATAAACACCACTATTACATACTCCCTCCGTCCCAAAACAAGTGACCACATTTCCTTTTTAGTTTGTCCAGTTTGTCCCAAAATAACTGTCAACTTCCAAAAATAGCATATCCACTTTACCATTTAACCCTCACTCAAAACTGATACATGGGAGTCCGTGCAAAAAAGCAAGGATGAAACTGTCATATTTACTACCTGACAATGTAATTTCTTAAACTCCGTGAAGACTGATACCAGACACTTAATTTGGGACGGAGGGAGTATATAATAATAAGTTTAAAGTTATACAACGTTAAATTAAAAACTTGTGAAAAAGACTTTCCTAATCCTAATCCTTAATTCATTTTAATAATCCATTATTACACCAAAGATTTATTTATTTTATAAAAAGGATTTTGCTAAATAAAATTCTTAAGGCTTTGGTCAAGATGTTAAGATATGTATAAAAATGTGTACTCAAACAATAACAAACTTTTTGTCCCGCTCGATTTTAGTTAAGGTACAACCATTTTATGCATGTTCAAACAATTTAAACAAGTTAAGGTTTTGTTTAGCAAAACCTTTTATAAAATAGTAATATTTAATGAAAACAAAACATACAGTCATCATCATGTACATATAAATACACCATACTCAGTCACTGACTAAATTGTGCGTTAAGTTAACCGCCAAATTATCCTCCAACCACCGCCTTCCACCACCATCTAAATTAGGGGTTAGCCTCACAAAAACCCTAATTCCACCACCAAATCATGAACAACGAACGCACCTGGCCACACCGATCGGAAACATCGCACTTCTCAGCCCTACCGTTTCCAATCAAAAACCCTAATTCTAAACACAACCTCAATTCTCCTTCAATTCCGGTTCGACGTCGTCAATTCCGAGCATCCTCGTCAACGTCACGGCGGTCCGATAACGGTCGTGACTTCGCGTCGTTACCGAACGACATACTGATTAAAATCGCGGCGAATTTCAGCTTACCGAATTTGCAAACGGCGTCGTTAGTGTGTAAATCATGGAGAGATGGTTTACGGCCTTTACGTGAAGCGATGTTGTTTTTACGGTGGGGGAAACGGTATAAGCATGGTCGTGGTGGTGTGAAGGTGAATGTTGAAAAGGCGTTGGATTCGTTTTTGAAAGGTGCGGCGCGTGGATCTACACTCGCGATGGTGGATGCTGGATTGGTGTATATGGAGATTGGGAAGAAAGAAGAAGGTGTTGCTTTGTATAAAAGAGCTGCTGAACTTGGTGATCCTGCTGGTCAATGTAATTTAGGCCTTGCTTATCTTCAAGGTATAATTTTTACTTACTATTTATTGTTTGTATTATGTCTAATTGTAGTTATATTCATAAATATTACTATTATATATTAGTTGTTGAAGACTGCTTTAGATGTATAAGGGTTTTAATCGGTGTACTTTAACAAATGCAGCTGAACCACCGAGGGAGAAGGAGGCTGTTAAATGGTTATATAAAGCTTCTGTTGCTGGCTATGTTCGTGGGCAATATCAGTTGGCTCTTTGTTTTCATCGGGGTACTGGTATAGACCAGAGTCTGTCATATGCGGTATGCTGTTAGATCATTTACTTTATAGTTGCTTATGACTATGATACTTTCATGTGTTTTCCATTTTCTGAATCCAACTTAATATGTTTGAACAGGCAAGATGGTATTTACGAGCTGCAGAGGGTGGATATGTGCGTGCTATGTATAATGTATCGTTGTGTTACTCTTTAGGAAGTGGGTTATCGCAAAACCATCGACATGCAAGGAAATGGATGAAGCTTGCTGCTGATCATGGACATAGGAAAGCTCAGTTTGAGCATGGACTCACTCTATTTTCGGTAACTACTTCTGCATACAACTGTTGATTTATTGCATATCACTCTCCCCCTTTTTTCAGTAAAAGTCAATATTGGACTTTCAAGTAGGTGTGGCAAGCTAGGAGTTGGCTAACGTGATTTCGGATTCTTTAGTATTGTCAAACTTGCTGGGTTGGGTTACCTGCGGTCAATTTAAACGCATGTTCAAATTTAAGATACATAATAGATGAATAATGTGTTTAACTAGGTAGTTTTACCCGTGCCTAACGGTGGGGTCAAAGACATTTCTTGACGAATGTTACTTGATGCAAACTTAAAATAGAAGTTACCGCAACATCCATATTGTACAGTGTATATGGATTTTAGTAACACTAAGGAATGTTGAAATATAGAAGTCAAAATATTAGCATATAGAATATTTGAATAAGGTGGTAAAATGAAAGGTTGATCTTGCATCCATAAGGGGACATGACAACATCTTCATCCATAGGGTGTTCCTAAGGCAGGATTATATAGTGCGTACGATTGAAAGATTCTATAATGGAAGCATTTCTGTGTAGACCAATAACCTTAAGAAAACATGAGAAAAGAACAAAGAACAAAATAAAATTCCCACTAAAACAGAAAGGGGGCAACAGCCAATGGACATGGGTCTCCAACGAAGTAGGAAAAAATCAAGCATATGAAGGAAACTAGGAAAGCTAATCTGGCGGATGAAAAAACGTTCTTCAAGGTAATTGAAAAAATTAAGAGAGGGAGGGAGGGAGGGAGATTTCCATACTGAAACATAATGTATTTCATACAAACATAGATATGAGTAGGTGATGGTCAGAAAGAGTGGGTGCGTACACAAAGTAACACATTAATTTAGCCAAAGAGTAAAAAATAAAGAAAAGCTATATGGAGGTGTCTAACCTATAACCTCGATGTTACCCATCGGTGAATCGAGCAACCATTAAGTTAAGCCACAATTTTTTACTTTTTAAATCATATCTGTTTGATTTACCATGAGCTATTTTTGGGGTAGTTTAGCAGTTGCAGTTTAGAAATAGTACCATTTGCCTTTGGTAAATGTTAATATGTATTATTGCAAATAAGATACCATTACATAAAGGTGATAAATCTAGATCTTTGAATGGAACAATTTGGAGGTTGTATTCAGCATAAATAGATTCTGGACGACTTCTAATATGTTTGTAATACACAACCCAAATTAGTCGATTCATAAGTAGATGGGTTGAAATTGTCCAAACATTGTCAGGTTTGGTACTTAGGTTGCTTATTTATCATTGTAGAAACATTGATGACACTGAGGGATATTTTAGACATTTGATCTTGGCAGAACTCAGAACATGAAATTCAGTGACTTATGCTTCTATCTTCTTTTCTTGACGACATGTTTGAGAAAGATTAACAAATAATCAAAATTGTTTTTGGAGTTGTTTTTGCAGGCTAACAGTGACACTATTGTACTTGATTAAACAGGAAGGGCAAATGATGAAGGCTGTAGTTTATTTGGAACTGGCGGAGCGTGGTGGTGAAACAGCAGCAGCTCATGTGAAGAATGTAATAATTCAACAGCTCTCACAACCTTGTCGAGAGCGTGCCCTCACTCTTGCTGATAATTGGCGTGCTCGTCCATCAACCCGTTGAACGCCACCTTCTTCACTAATACTCAATTAGAGTGAAAGAAGTTGAAAGATTCAGGTGGTGCTTGAAGATGTACATTAGTTCAAAGCTGTGGATCTTTCCATCCTGTCTTTTAAGTAATAGAAAACTTACGAAAAGGAGTAAAAGAAGTCACCAATGGTCTTATGGGATGCATAAGCAGTATTCTAGCACATTGGTATGTTGTAGCAACACAATGAATCTAATAGTACATCTTTTTCAGTCTTTGATTATGCAAATTGTGATTAAACATTGTAAAGTTATACATAATATATTATGCATTATGATGGTACAAGTGTTGCTTCTTATTGTTGTAAGAACTGCTAAAAGTCAATTGCTGTGTTAGTCTGAGTCTTGGTTTAAATGATTCACGAGGTTTAAAAGGTAGATCACCTCTCACGAACTGGATGAACGTTTGACCATTATCTCGATGAGATATATACAAACCATAACATAGACTTATTAACAAGATATATATATTTAATTGAAAATGGATCAAGTGAAAGCGGCTATGGAGTGGTGACAATTAAGTCTATTGAAATCGCGGGTTGAAAATGCCTAATGAATTTTAACATGCCAATGAGTATGATTCATATAAGTTCTAGAATTCTTATGTAATGTCCTTTTGTGTTTCATGATGAATGAGGTTAGCAAGAAGAATGATGTAACTTTTTAAAAAAAGGTTAATTGGAGGGAACCTTTAACCCCGGATCCGTAGATCCACGGAGCCCCACCCGCAAGAGGCAACCCGTCCGGCTAAACACCTGGCCCCAGTGACCCCACACACGGGTGCATAGGATTTTTTGTATTCCCAGAGGCTCGAACCCGAGTGGGGCGTGGGGATTTGCGGCGGCGGTACCACTGAGGCAAAGCCCCATTGCGGCGGCGGTAACTTTTTGTAACCTTGATTATGAATAAAATGCTTTAAAGAATTTTAAGATAGGAAGTAAATCATTTAATAGGAACATTACTTGAAAGACTTAAAGCAAGAAGCATAATCTGATATATCATATCTAGAGATGCACCAAATGATTAGCAAAGTTTGAGGTTGGCCCGAAACAAAAAATTGGTCCCTTATAGAGACATGATATCGACAAGTTTGTTTCAGCAACATTAATGTTTAATAAGAGTACCAGAAATTAATTATCTTTGAAAAGGGTTTTGAGTTGGCGTGATATTGCAAAAATGTATTACACACGTTAAATATGATCTCCGACTCGGTTCTTTTTTATAGTTGAAGTTACATGCACTACTTCAACCCAAGACAATTGAAGGTAGACACAATCCTAGACGACTAATCTAGCACAAAATATGTTTTTTACTACTTAATTATAAGCCGTTCTAGGTAACTTGGTTTGCTAGACAAAAACACATGGATCATTGTATTCTATGCTGTAATAAAGTTAAACAGGTTTGGTGAAAGCTTTGGAGTTGGTGGAGCTTGACACCGCTGCCATAATCATGTTCGAGTTGAAGCTATCCAAGTTAGAGGTCCAATTATGAAAGAGAAGAGGCTAACAAAGCGAATCATCGAGTCTGCTTGGTGGGTGTTGAAGACTTGAAGTAGGGCGTAATTCTTTAGCGCACGCCCCAGTTCCCAAGATTCGGTTAGTTAGAGAAGATGATCCTTTTCCAGCGATTCAGAGACTATTGGCCCTTTATATTGGTGTGAGATCTTCAAGCTTTTCAATTGGCAGAGCTTCCTGGATCTCGAATCATAATGGAAATTTTGGTGGTTCCTTTTGGGCTTTTAATGTTAATCTATGTTCTAGCTGTCGTTTGTGTTTGTTTTTTCTACTATTACATGTGGTGTCAATAGCCGAAAATGGATTTTTGAGTTTTCATATTAAATCATATGGTATTGATTTTCAGATCAAATATGTCAAGCAAAACTGCAAAAGGCCATCGACCTTCCTTCACAAACTTTAAACCAAACAGGTGGCGATTATATAACCATAGAAGATAAGTTAGACAAACACAAGAATAATTACAGATTTAATTTATCATTTACACATTAAGATGACACTATGACAATATATAGAAATATGTTCGACAAGAAAATGCACAATGAATTTGCGAATATATACCTGCAAATACAATGCCAAAGATCCTAGTTTATCATTGAAGAAAGAGGGCAGCTCCGACCAGGGCCACCCATAGTACTAAAGCTGCCCAAAAGGCCTGGTTATTTGCCAAGTCGCCCGGCGGCCGCCATACTAGAAAGTCACCGAGGTAATCTCTGCCTGATGAGACTTGATTGGTTGTGGATCGGTTGATTCTTTCATCCTTGTCCTTGTTTTTATCACTCCAAGTTCCAGCATAGCTGCATCAATAGATGTCACTAGAGGTGCAATTCTCACCAAATTTACTAAAAGATGGATCGATTAAGGCTATGTTTATCCCTAATGGGTCAGATGAGTGAAAGAAATTAGCTTACAAAAAATGGGTCAAAAGTCTCCCGAAGCTTACGTTTAATGCATAAAACCGCCTTATATTATTATAATTATTTGAATAATACAAAAAAATGTAATGATATGCGAAACTCCAATTATTTTGAAAATTTATTAAGCTTGGACAAAATTAGTGCAGGATCAGCCCGACCTGACCCACACCAGCAACTCCTGTCATGACCTGTTGTTATTAACATCACAAAATTGTATGGTGAATGCCACCAACTCACCTATCATAACTGGAACCAATAAGTGGAATCGTAACCATCTCTTCCTGTGATATCTTAAGCTTGGGAGCTTGCAAGATATATCGCAGGTCTTTAGCCTGGCGTCTAATACTGAGACTAGGATGACTCGTTTCTAGCTTCCGGTAAAGATCAATACAATCTTTGTGGCGGTTATTAGCTTCATAAGCCATAGCAAGCCATATTTGTATCTGGAAACACCAAATGGCAATAAAGTTTCAGATCAGGATGGAAAATAGTTCATTCCATAATACTCTAAGATGGATTGTATCAGGAAGCAATTAAGCCAACCAACCTCGCCACCAAACAAAGTAGGCCTTGGTATGATTGTGAGAGCACCTTCAAAAAACTCGATAGAACGTCCATACATACCCTTTCCATAAGCTCGTTGGCCCAAATCAAACATCAATTGAGCCATTTTCCTCCTCTCTGCTTGCTCCTTAGCAACCTACCAACGTAACAAGAACTGCCATGTTATTGGAATACAGTAACATTTTGTGGTTAATATAGACATAAACCTACATATTTGAAAATCTTCAATAACCATTCTCCTTTCTAACTCAGCCGTCAAATTTCTCAAAGTATCATCATACTACATTCAATTACAAATATTAGCAACAACATATGAATATTCATTTTGATCACAATTGACATCCTCCTTTCGTATTTGCCAGTAAATCTTTTAAAAATATCACTAAGAGAAACTAATAAACTAATCGAGATATCTAATACTAACTGTAGCAGCTGCACACATGTATCAGATACTCCGGAAAGCCATATACCTAGGTTTTTGTTTCTAAACGTTAAATAGGCTTCTAGTTATGCTCAGTAGCAATCGTAAACTTTATAGATCATTCTCCATAACCACATTAATCACTCCCACACACTTAAAAAACTCCTGTCATTTCTTTAGAGGGTTACCTCAACATGAACACATTACGTTACACTAACTACATGTTACAAGCTCGTATTTCATAAGTTTAGACAAAACAAGCTACCATTCCTATTTTAAACCTTACGATCATGTTCGTAAGCAAATTATAATGAATATATGGAACAGTAAGATTGTAAGAATGTGCAACACAACAACAATAAATACTACCAGCTTCCATAGGCAATAATTCTCAGATCATTCCATATAACACATACTTAAATATTATGTATATATAGTACATATAATAACAACAAAAAGCAGGTAAAACAATTCTAACTAGTATCCAGATGCATTATATTACGAAATCACGAATCGATATAAACCTCACCTTCTCAAGCTCTCTACGAACTCGCATCCGTTTCTGTTCCTCCGTCTCTTCCGTTCCTTCATTTTCGCCTTCACTTTCACCGTCACCGTCATCTCCTTCACCACGGCTCTGCAGCTCCTCAGCTTTCTTCTCCAGCTCTCTATCATCTTCAATCTCCTTAACTCTCATCCTCATCTCCTTCTCCCACTCCAACCTCTTCTTCCTCTCTTCATCAACCGCATCATCCTCATCACCGTATCCATTTCCGTTATCTTCATCACTTGAACTCTCATAATCCACTTCATTAAACTTCGAATTCGCCTTCCTCCGTCTCCGATGCGACGGCGTTGTTACCGGATCCTTTTCGAATTCGATTCCGCCTAGTGACGTGAAGTTGTTGTGTGTAATAGGTGTTACCGGCTCCTTTTTGAACAAGTGGAGAATGATGTCGGAAGGAATTAATCGTAATTTGTTGTTGTTACGGTCGATTACGGTGGTTCGTGGTGATGTTACGTCGAGTAATAGTGCTAGGTTTCCGATAACCGCCATGCCGGAGTTTAACGTAACGGTGGAGATTGAATGAAAGTGAGATATGAGTGGGAACAGGGGATTTTCGGTTGAGTGATGATATTTGGGTTAGTTAAAAAGACATTTGTACCCCTGTATCTTTTGCTATGTGTCTTGAAAAGTTGAAAGTATAGGTAAAGCAATAAAAGTCCTTCTATTTCTTATTGCTTTCACTAATAGCCTTCAATGTTTATTCATTCACAAGGATACCACAAATCTTGTACTATGTTAATATGTTATAGGCTAGATGTAATTGTATCCATACATTATTACATCTGGAATTGTGCATCTATTTGGATATGTAATTGGAAATTAATTTTTATTTCTATAGCAGTGAAATTTTTATTTCTGCATCTTAAATGTCATCATTTATATAATAACTCTAGTTTTGACTCAAAGAGGTATGCATATCCGTATCATAAGAACGGATAAACTTAGAAATTGTTTAATGTGGATGTCTGAAAGGTTTGTTGGATCTCGGATACTACTAGAAGCGGCATGAGTATAATATAAGTTGAACATTTTTTTGGGTTGAAAAATCAGTTGACGTATAAAGATATTGTTATACACTCCTCCATGTCCCCACTAAGTTACGTTCCTTATTAAGGGTTTGACAGGTTAAGATTAAGATCGATTTACAATTCAGGTTAACAATCTTTCACTTATATAACTAAATACACCTCTCCAACTTTTGTGTACCAATTAAGACCCAATAAAAAATTTGTCTCCAACCTTGACATGAATCAAGTTTCATCAAACCAATCAAATACCACCATGCTATGTCGTGTGTGCATTTAATATTGATTACGTTTGTTTTATCATCGTTATCATGCTTGAAATAATCAAAGTCTTAAGTACCACTCTTTCTACGACATATCAATAAGGTAGGTACATGTTGTTAATGCATTTTTCATTGGATATTATACATCACTTGCTTTGCATGTGTACAATGTTGAGCATCAAGCATCATTCGTTGACACTTAACGATCGAGGTTGATCTATATTTGAGCACGATGAAAACAAATATCCAATCTATTTTGTAACAATACCAATACTTGGAGGGGCATCTCTGCAAATTTATAGAAAACGCAAAGGTACGTAAGGGTATTGAGTCGCAACAAAAATAAGTGGTTAGTATGCATTTCACGCCATTACTTCCTTTCCAAAAACAACACCGTCTCACTCTACCCAAACACGCCACACTTCCAAAACGTTGTCGTATCACGGCTTCCAAAACCAAAATTCCACGTCACCAACAGATTAGCCGCTCGCCAGTCATTCGGCAACGATAACACCCCCCTCCGGACCACATCCATTTTTCATCGCCGAGATTCAATCTCCGTTATCCGCCGTTAAATCTCCGTTAAATGTAACAAACAATGACTTTGATTCTTAACAATTATCATCCTAGCTTAATAACTCACTCAAAATTTCAATCTAATAACAAATTCAGTTTCACCACCACACAATTTAGGGCTCATTTATCTCACCGGAGGACTAACAGTAAACTTATTCGTTTTACTCCGGTTAAATCAGCTTCAGTTAACGGCTATTCCGTACGGAATCGTGACGATGACGTGGCAGTAGATGATGGAAGAACAGTTGGAGTGACTGATAGGTTGTTGAGCTTTGTACGGTTAATTCCGTTAGTGTTTCCTGGTGGAGAATGGTGGAAGTTTTCTGATGACGTGGAAATTGTGCAAAATGCGAAACCTGTTACTTTAGTGAAGGCGCTTCGAAGAATGTGGGAACTGATTTCGAGTGATCGTTGGGTTATATTTGCTGCTTTTTCTGCCCTAATCTTAACTGCGGTACTGATATTATATTTCCTTGTTATATTCGCATTTACGGTTTTGTAAGTGTTTATGTTATTATTGTGTTGTAAAGCTGCAAATGATCGGCTGCATTGCGTTTTCTGTAAGCCAAAATGCACGTTAACGTGTTTGAATACAAGTGCGTTTTAGCTTATTATAGAGAGAAATGAACGCTTTATTGAAGCTGATGAAATGGTGCTAATTTCAAATGCACCTCGAAGCTATAAGCACTTAAACAAAGTAAATGATTATCTACTGAAGCCGGTTTTGTGGTTTTGTTACGGATTATGTGATCCTTCTACCTAAAGTAGTTTACTTTTCTGTAGAACTAACTTAGATTATGCTGTTATCATTCAGCTTACAGAGATCTCCATACCACATTTCCTGACTGCATCGATATTTTCAGCCCAAAGTGGAGAGACGGCAGTGTTCTATGGAAATGTGAAGCTATTGATTTTCTTATGTGTGACTTCCGGTATTTGCAGGTTAAAACCTTGTATGGTCAAATCTTTTCCTTCTTTGAAAAGCAAGATAGTAAAAGTACGTTGTTTTTAGTTCTATTTTAATGACCGCATCAATCTATAGATGGTTTGTCTTGTATATTACTCCCTCATTACAAGTTAGTACAAGTAAGATAAACGTTTCATCTGGACTATAATTGTATATAGTTGGTTTACAATAATGTTTGTGATAGCTGGTAGCTTGTTTACTTTAGTGACATGTAAACAAAAATTGTATTTAGTAATAGTTGTTTGAATTTAAGGAAAAAATTCTGACATATGGTGGTTTATTTGAATTTCCAGTGGACTAAGAGGTTGCTGGTTTGGCATCGCTAACATGATTCTTGTGAGTTCATATATGACGCATTTACATTAACAGCAATTTTAACGAAATTAGGAGTTATTGTGACCGAAAATCAATTGTTGATAAGTTTTAATGATGTCAATGGCCAAATAAGTTATTTTAGCTTGAATTTGGCATAATAATAAATTTATGTTATTTAAGCCGAATCTTTATAACCTACAGGTAAAACGTATGAGGGAAACGTTATATTCTGTCCTTCTTCTCCAGGTTTGTAGTCTTCTACTTCCCTGCTTTTTTTTTTGGGTAAAGGGTAAAGTTTACCCGGTAAATATTTCCCTGCTTACTATTGCTCTCAACTGCTTTGACCTTCTCACTTAGAAGATCAATAATGTCTATCTCCACTACAGAAAGAAAAAAAGAAAGAATGATAACTGAAGCTGTTTGGATTACATTATCTTCATCAATTTCGTTGTTTAGTGAATTAAATGGATTATCAATAACTCAACCTTTTCTGCAGGATATAGACTTTTTTGACTCTGAAAGTATTGGCGATTTGACTAGTCGACTAGGTTCAGATTGTCAGCAAGTATCACGGGTCATTGGGAATGATCTTAATTTAATTTTGCGCAATCTTCTTCAGGTGCTTCAAAACACATAAAATGAGTCCGTCACTTTGCAATCAAATTACATAACCTAATTTCCAGTATTTTTTTTAGGCGACGGGGGCTTTGATCTACTTGTTGGTCTTGTCTTGGCCACTTGGATTGTGCACATTGGCCATATGCTCTACTCTATCATTAATAATGTTACGATATGGACAGTAAGATCTTGTATTATCGTTGAAGGTGTATCGATTGTGTGCACTAAATGTTGTTGATTATGCTTTTAAATCCGACTTACATGCATACAAGTTGTTAAATATTGAGTTCTAAAATTATTAAAAACTGCCTTTATTTCTTAGAGTTAAAAAGGCTGGAGATGATGGTTCTAATTTCTGAGTGGCATTCACATAGGTATCAAAAGAAAGCAGCAAAACTAACACAAGAGTACACTGCATCTGCAAATGAAGTACTACAAGCAATTAATTATGTTTACAATAGAATACTGTCCATTTCCCTCCCTCTTCTATAGAAGCATCTAAAATTGTGGATTTTACTTATATAGGTTGCACAAGAGACATTTTCTCTAATGAGAACAGTGCGGGTTTATGGAACGGAGCATAAAGAAGTTAAAAGGTATACATTTTGCATATGGTTGTAATTTCATTAGAGCAGAGAAGTGATTTTTTTTCTCACCCAATTTTGTATATGAAAGTTTACTTTGCACAAAGCTTACATATAGAGGCATTTACACACGCATGCTTAAGGTTGGCTTTTGGCATTCATTCACATTATCCATGAATAGGTACAACAACTGGTTGGAAAAACTAGCTGATATCAGCTTCCGAACGAGTGCTGCATATGGAATTTGGAATTTCAGTTTCAACACTCTTTACCATTCTACACAGGTTATGCTCTTTCTATTCTTGCTAAGATCATATAGGTAGTCTTTATTTTATTTTGAGTGAAATCATCATATCATGAAATAGTTGTATCGTGCAATTGCTACCTTTATACTGTATAAAACTATGGGCCTATGGCATGTCATACGACTTAAAGGAACAAAAGGCTGGCTTATCCCCTAAAGGTAGTTTCACATGCAAGATCTGGAGTCTAACTTGTACTTTACATGAAAATCTAATTTTATAGGTTCTTGCTGTGCTGGTAGGAGGAATGTCTATAATGGCTGGTCATATTACAGCTGAGCAACTTACAAAGTTTGTATTGTACAGTGAATGGTTGATTTACTCAACATGGTTTGTGGGTGATAATTTGTCTTCATTAATGCAATCTGTTGGGGCAAGTGAAAAGGTATTCCAGATGATGGATCTTGCACCCAGTAACCAGTTCACTTCCAAAGGCAAGCAAACCCTCTATGTCCTCAAAACACTGCTGAATATATGAAATTTTTTTTTATTGAGCAAGATTCACATCTGAACTTATTGTGCATATTGACTTGTGGTAGGGTCAACGTTGCCAAACTTGAAGGGCCGTATTGAGTTGGTGAATGTATCATTTAGCTATTCATCAAGGGAAACGGTACGTTTCTGTTTTGTCACATACGGAATATAGTAGCTTGATTTCTGTTACCAAAATATATAAGAATGGGACAGGATTAGTTTTAGTGTCATTGCAGTACCTCCAAACTATATATTAGTTTTGTATCTCGATCCGCCATCTACTTGATAAGATGTGCTGATTTTATATAACTTGAAATTTAAAGAGAGCAGACTTGTAATATTTTAACAGGTACATGTATTAAATGATGTAAGCATTGCTGTGAATCCTTATGAAGTTGTTGCACTTGTAAGTAAGTCTATGATTCTAGCATATTTTGTTTCTTAAACAACTACTTTAACAATTAAATGCCTACTAAATGATGTTTGATAGGTTGGTCTTAGTGGTAGTGGGAAAAGCACAATAGTGAATCTTTTGCTTCGTCTCTATGAGCCAACAAGTGGGCAGGTAACTCTTCTCCGGTAAAATTTCAAGAAGGGTGGGGTGAGGGGGTCGAAAGCATACTTCCCAATACGAACAAAAACAGGTTAAGTCGGATTGACCCATAGATTATTTTTACTCCCCTTATTTAACTCTTTGAAGTATTACATCAGGGTTATGAGAACTATTTCATCAGAATACTAGTTTAGTGGTGTTTTTTTTTTTTTCTTTCCTTTTTTATAAAGGGGTTGTTAATTGTCAGATGGGATACTTTTCAAAATGATTATGAGAAATTTTTCATCACAACACCAGTATTGTGTTTTTTTGTTTCTTTCCTTTTTGTATTAGTTGACTTAAGGGGGTTGTAGATCTTCATTTTTGCCCTGTTTGACAAGTTTAGGTAAATCAACCCATTTCTATGTAAACGAGTCAAATTTGCCACCTGTAATTTTCAACTTAGGAACACATGATATTATCGTGTCGTGTAACTTTGTGTAGAAATCTTGCAACATCAACCGTACGCTGAAGTATTGTAGTTACTTATGTAGATTTTCGTTGACGGGTGTCCTCTGCAAGATTTGGACATCAAGTGGCTTAGAGAGAGAATTGGATATGTTGGGCAGGTTAGCTTTCTTAAACGTTCCTCATGAAATTACTTCTGTGTTCAGATTACAGTATATTGCATTCAAAGGTAATCAAGTTTAGCCTGATAACTGTTTTGGGTAGATTGAAAGTTAGTTAACTTCTATTAACTCACCCAGAAAAACTGTTACCTGCTGACAAGGATACGAGTTATGATTAATTGGAAATTTTTAAAGTTGGTCACCTTTTTATATATGAAAATCAAAATGGTTATGCGAGATAGAAATCAGGTGTGTGGTTACCATCTTATGCAATAACCCAATCAAAAACCTGTTTTTATTGTAATAACATTGATGGAACAGGAACCCCGTCTCTTTCGGATGGATGTGAGATCGAATATAGCCTATGGATGTACAAGAGATGTAAGCCAAGAGGATATTGAAAGGGCTGCCAAGCAAGCATATGCCCATGACTTTATATCCTCCCTGCCCGAGGGCTATAAAACAATTGTGGATGATGATTTGCTTAGTGGAGGACAAAAACAGCGAATTGCAATTGCCCGCGCGATTCTTAGGGACCCGTCCATTTTGATTCTTGATGAAGCTACTAGTGCTTTGGATGCAGAGAGTGAATACAATATTAAGGTACCTATGAATTTCTTTTTGAGTAGGTGGCAAAATGGCAGGTTGGCTAACAAGCTGTAAAAGGTTGATAAATGACCCAAAACATAAAATTGATCAGAACTTTCTTATAAATAATTAGCTTTTGAGATATGATTATCATATTAGTTCATTAGTTCATCAATAATTTGGTTTTTTAAAGAAAATAGTTTGAGGTTTAATGCATTATAATACATCCTGGGTGACTTTTGTCTCTGTTTCATTTTAAGCTAATATTATTAATATTAGTATTTGGCCCCTTAGAAATCAAGCATAATCCAGGTTTACCCATTCATAAGTAAATGGGTCGAAATTGCCACCTTTAATTGAAGGCAAATGTTGAGGAAATATAAGGTTTCCTGCAAGTATGAGGTGGAGCTGCATCATGCACCAACCTTCATTTTTTAGCTTACGTTGTTCCGTGATCATGCAGGGTGTACTTCGTGCCGCTGGAGATAACTATAAGAGGACTGTCATAATAATCGCACACAGGTAAAACTAAAGAAAATTCCTTTTTGTGCGCCTTGATTTATGGTTATACAGACTGATAAACCATTTTCCACAGGCTTTCCACTGTACAAGAAGCTGACAGAATAGTCGTCATGGACCGTGGCCAGATCATTGAGGTACGCTCTGCCACCAAGGACCATCATTGCCTCAAAGTTGGATTCCTTCACGTTTGTTTTTACTTTTGAAATGCAATATGAATTTTATAAATAAAATAGGTACAATAACAAACACACCAGCAATCTATCTACTAGGTGTGAATGTCAGGACTTTGGATAGTTACACAATAGTCCTTTCCTTCACTTCTTTACTTTAGCTCCTTTGGGGCTCCAACTTCAATTGGGGCATATTTGGCTAATGAAAAAGTTCTTGCCCCCCGAAAGTTGGAACTAGAGGTGGCAAGATGGGCCGGTTGTTTAATGGGTCAAATGGACTACACTGAGTTGCCTTGATCCGTAGGCATTTTTTTTATATATTCAAAAAGAATTCTGATTAATATTCAATGCTTAATTCTGATTACAACAAAAACAATATTTTTACAGTATGGGGAAGGTTTAAATGAAAACCACAAAAAAGTTGAGAATCAAGGGAGCCTATCTAGATAAATTGCTTCCTTGTAGCTGTGAAGAAACTTAGAGGTGGCAGAATGGGCAAGTCGTATATTATAATTGAACAGAAGAGCAACATCTAGCTGGGTTGGGTTGGATTGAAGCGAAACATCTTCATATAGATAGTTAATGCGTCAAATGAGTAGAATAACTATATTATTTTTTACACTGATCTAATTTTCCACACACACACACACAAAGATCAAGGAGGTTGCTAAATTCATTTTGGCGAAATTTCGACCCATATGACCTATTTCCTCTTTAGCTAAGTTGTGTGAAAACCCATTCGATCATTAGAGATTCAACCTAACCCAAACAGACCCAATATATCTAAAGTGCCACCTCTTTGGAAACTCAAACCTTGTTTACTTTCGAATTCAGATGGGCAATCACAGAGAACTTCTCCTTAAAGACGGGTTGTATGCACGATTAACCCGAAGACAAGTTGACGCTGTGGGATTATAGTTGCACATATGAGTTCCAATTGGAATTTTGGTATGTACCTTACCCATGGCTATGCAATCCTGTAAAGAATAGCAGATGTATCATCATGGAATGCAATGAAGATACAAATCCCGAATTTTTGAGAAGGGGAGCTTCAGTAGTTCCATTGTTTACTCTACAAGATCTTCTTGGACTTCAAAAGTTATGCACTCTTATATATACAGTTCATAATATACATAACTTATTTTTTTTTATTTGACCAATTTTTTAATCATTTTGACCAAATGGTCTTTTGTTGCAAATTTACTTGAGTGTGCCGAGATTTGTTAAGAGACAATGTAGTATCCAGCAACCGGCGATCTTCGATAAGTTATCAATATGCAATCATACATGCATTTATCTTAAGTTGATAAGTGAAGTGTGTTGTCGTTCTCTTTTTTCGCATTTGCTGAAATATCAAACATGTTGCTTTTAGGGTAAATCGACTAGTTATTCTTCATTTTGTCCGAGGTAAACAACTTACTCATTTAATTGTCAATCAGGACTAACATAAAGTTGTGCATTTATTAGTTCGACTTTCCAACCTTTGTCTTCTTCAAATCATTGTCCTTTCTTGCCTGAGCCAAATTTAACCTTAACAAGGACTGCACTTATCTTGCTCTTTATGTTTACAAACGAAATACCACCGAATCAATTTTCCCAGCAGTCCAGATCATCAAAACGGTCAAGTTGATGAAACAACTTCACAAGCTACCTATGACAGATCGATCTGATTGTGATTTTGAGAATCATATAACTTCTAATAGTATAGAATTTTTGCGCGTCTGAATGCAGTACACGCGTGTTAGTATAATGTATAGCCCCCCTAGGAGATTTATGATTCTTATGACACATACATTAGATTTATGATATCAAAATTTCTTTAACAACTGTTAGGTTATGTAGTAGATGGAGAATGGTAGCATAAGATGATAGCCTATTTATATCACTGCTTAAACTACAACTTTTTGTAGTTCAATTAACAATCTTTTCAATGTTTTTCATTGAATACTCAATTATTCTCTTTCCATTTCTTCTTGTCATTTCCTTTTTAATTGTTCTATACGCATGTCGAAACAAGTACCAGCAGCGCTTGTATATGTCCATAAACCTCATGATTCTATCACGAAATTTCTTGCATGCAATTGTAGAACATTCTTGTAACATGAATATGCTTGTGACCGCAAGTCCTTTGAACGTTCATTACATTATATTATGAGTAAAAACTTTCCTAATTATTCTAGAAGTCATAGATTTCGTAAGAGCTTTGATATCATTGGAGATGGAATCTCCAATACGGATGGACACTTATGGGAGTTCCAACGTAGAACAATCAAGTCGCTCTTGAAGCTTCCTTGCTATAAAAGCTTCTTGGAAAAGACTATTTGGAACAAGGTGGAAAATGGGTTATTGCCTGTACTTGACTACATCTTTAAAGAAAGGGTGGAAATTGATTTGCAAGACGTATTTCAAAGGTTTGCTTTTGATACTGCATACACATTGTTTCTCGATCATGATCCCAAAAGTATGTCTATTGGTTTTCCTTACGTACCTTGTGAGAAGGCTTTGTCAGATATTGGAGAAGCGATATTGCATAGATGTATCTTGCCAGAAAGTTTCTTGAATTTGTAACAACTACTTCGAATAGGGAGGGAAAAGAAGTTGGCTAGAGCATGGAAAACCATTGATCAATTTATATACAAGCTCTTAGAAGACAATGAAGAAAAAGAGTTTGGTAACACGAGTTATGAACTCCAAGATGACAAGTTCAAATTATCATCAGCTCTCATTAGAGAGTTTAAAGATCAAAATGGGACTTCGGGGAATTCCAACAAGTTTCTGAGAGACAACTTTTTGAATTTGATAATTGCAGGAAGAGAGGCCCACCACTCTTTCTCGGTTCTTTTATCTACTGGCCAAGAACCAATCGTAGAAGATAAGATACGAGAAGAGCTTCACACAAAACTAGAGATGGAAATGACTGGGAAATGGAAACAATTCAATACAAAAGAATTGTGTAAATTAATTTATCTTCACGCTGCATTATCTGAAGCCTTAAGGCTATATCCTCCCGTTCCATTTCAAGAGAAAGCTCCATTACAAGTAGATATCCTTCCAAGTGGTCATCAAGTCGATCATAGTTCATGGGTCGTATAAGCATTAATGTACATATTAGTTATAGTGTGAATAAAAGCCCGTTAAAGTTTCTGTGTTTGGGCCGCAGGCCAACAAACACGCTCATCCAGAACAGTTAGGGCAGTTAACATATTAGGAGTTGCATCGGTTAATTGGAACCGGTTGGTGTGAAGCAACACGTCCATAAGTCATGTCTGTTTGTAGTGTCGTTTAGTGTAGTAATATATGTGTATCGATTGAACATGTTCTGTAACCCTCATTCAGAAAGATTAATATGCATGTAACCCTCATTCAGAAAGATTAATATATACAGAAGGGTTCAACCCACTTCTTGTTCTATTTTCCTTATTGTTGAATGATGTTGTATGCATGATGATCAATGATGATGGTTGGGAGATCCTGGAATTAAAGACCTGTGAAAACCGAACAGCCATGATGAATAATAATAATGATGATGATGATGATGATGATGATGATGATGATGATGATAATAATAATGATAATAATAATAATAATAATAATAATAATAATAATAATAATAAAAAAAAAAAAAAAAAAAAAAAAAAAAATAATAATAATAATAATTAATACCCCCTCCGTCCCAAAATTATTGTCCACCAACAAAAAACACACAGTTTAATAAAAGTGAGACCACAACACATTTCAACCAAGCAAATAGAATCTTAACCCACCAAACTCTCTTCCTATTGGTCGAAATGAGAAGTGGACAATTATTTTGGGACATCCAAAAAGGGAAAGATGGACTATAATTTTTGGACGGAGGGAATAATAATAATTATTATTAATAATGATGATGATAATAATAATAATAATAATAATAATAATAATAATAATAATAATAATAATAATAATAGTAGTTAATAATTATAATTAATAATAATAATAATTATTAATAATTATAATAATAATTATTATTATCATTATTATTATAAAAATTAAAAAATAATAATAAATTAGTGCTGGACAACCAAAAATTTAGAATGAATATTATAGTGATGGTCTTGAACTTACGTTCCCAAAATGTTTTTTCCATCAAGCAAGCTTCACTAAAATAAAAAACTATTTTCATGCTACTTTGTAAATAAACTAGATTATAACCCGCAATATTTGCGGGCTATTTTATAATTTCAATACAAAGGTGTTTGTAGATGGCAGTTTACGAACAAATAATATTATTATTATAAAAGTTCAACATGATACAATTGTACTTTCTTAAAACATCCAAACGAAATGTTTACAGAAATGAAGTTACAACTGATTGATTAGTAAATCGATGCCGTGATGAATTTAATTAACATCTTCACGATGAAATATGTAAATGTCGAGCAAAACATTATTTGCTAAGTTGTAGAACAAAGCTTGCAAATTACAATCATCTTGTATTATAGCTAGTGTGTCCAAGTCACCATCATTTCCTTTTAAGTATCGTGCCAAAATAAGGACGCAATTACATGAATAGACCAGCAGCCCACCCATCCATCTTGCTAAGTAAAACATATTAACCTCACCCATACAATTTTCTACGCCTACCTGAAAGTTTGTCCCTATACATTCAACCCGTATGCTTAGATTAATACTATGATATCTACGGTAGAATTAAAGAGCATTCTATTCAACAAATATTTAATTGTATAATTATTTCTTTGTAATGACTTGATATAAACTATATAAAGAATGATCAAATATGGCAATGTCGACTCATTTGCTTATGAATGAGTCAATGTGGGTTTTGTATAGCAAGACGATTGTCTAAAGAATACTCCTATCTAAAAAGAGAACATATTATATGGGTCAAAGGTTTATTTTTAAATGTGCACAACCTCCTCTATTCAACAATTATTATTGCATAAATGTTGTTTTAGCAATTGTGTTTGTGTGCCAAGTGCCAACTGTACCCGACCGGGTCTGATTTGACATGTGCTAAGCAATTCACCAGTTTCACCCTGGACCAATTTTAGGCCTCTTACCCAACCTGCCCATATTTCCACCCGTAATAATATGCCCCATCAAGTGGTTCAATTTCTGTATAGTAGTCGAACTTTTTAAGCAACCAACTCTTGTATCATGAAAATCTCTTATAGTTTACTAAGGAACTATTCAATGATTCGATCCATTGAGAATTTGTGTACCCATTTTATGAGGCATTAGAAGACACCTGCGGTCATTCAAGAATTGTAAAATATTGCTCTCACCAATTATGTATAAAGAACAATCTCAAAAGTTATATTTCATGCATTTTTTCAAAATAAACATTCATTTCTATGTTAGTAAAATAAGATACAATAAGAAATTATTATTTTATAAGTTCTTGAACAGAAAATATGATAGTATAATACATTAATACTAACATGTATAATGAGAGTGTTGCTAGCTGTATATCCGAGGAAGGCATGAGGCACAAGTCACGAACTTCACGAAAGCTTTTTGAGGCTCACATTGACTCTTGTATGACCTCTAGAAACAGTATTCAGTTCTATGGAAGTAAACCAAAATACAATAAGAAATTATTAATTCATATGTTCAATTCAGGAACTTAGCACACTAAAATATACCCATCACGAAAAAAAATGCATATGCATAACAATAAAATGTTATATCATCATATTTATACACAATTGCTTCATATCCATTTGAACATTTTAGCAACAAATCTACTGTTGCTTGTTGTTGTTGCTACCTTAGTACTAAAGTAGACTTCATGAGGATTGAGAACATTAATGAGATAAGCAATCCAACTTCCAAGAAGACCATAAAACGCCAAAAAAAAAGAGAGTACGGAAATATCATTAGCACATGAGCCAATAAGAATTCAATAACAAAGAGGACTAAATTTTTAAGAACAAATAAAACACAAGGATTTTTGTCACATACAATATTTATAAAACTAATGGTGACATCTTACCTGATAAAACCCCCCATATGAGATGATGAATAACTATTACTTATGTCTCATTGTACCAAAAGGACCTCAGTTGTAGTTTTCACATCATAAGTACCAGCAGAGTACCGTAGTGCCATCTGTATCCCAACATAAAAACGAAATCTTCAGAACGCGATTCAAAAAATTAAAACTTAACCTCATTACAAATCACAAAACTTTATAAGTTTGTTTGAGAAACTGAAAACATGGTAGGGATTCGAAGCACGAGAATCGAACAGAATGACCCCCAACCACCAACACTGCCAAGGGGAATACTGGAACCTCCCCTTCGTAAGTCTGATTCACACTAACCTCTCTAGATGTTAGTAAACCCACCATAAAAGTCACTGGGTGGACCATCATCATGCAACATGGGCAACTGCAAAATAGCACCCAAATGTAATCAACAATGTAGCAAATTGAAATACATGGATAATCGATGCAACATGGATGATAACAAACTCACTAATTCGTTGATTCCAAGGAATACCGAAAAGGAGCAGTAAATCCGAAGAATTTTGAATATTATTAATCAAAAGTGAAAGTCCCCCACACACGTATCTTGACCAGACAACGTAAGGAAAACTAAAAGGAAACAACAATCACATCAAATCACTTATAAGCAGAAAGTAAATCAAAGAAAATTGAAGCCAAAACTAATGAAAATGTCTATTTTTTTAACCGACTCTGAGCTGTTGACTTTTTCTAGTCCTTTGGATGCTCCATACGGGTCATAACCCGGGTTTCGTAATGGTCTACATCAATAATACTGTCCACACAAGTGGCAGATAGTTGAATGTAGAAATTTGGACTCATTTACATAAATAAGGGTTAATATACGTTGTTTCTTTAAAGTCTCCCATCTGTTACATGTATAAAATTATTGAAACTTAGGTAACACGAAAACGGGTCAAATTCTTCAACCTTGTCAAATGGGTAAAAAGTAGTCGAAGTGTTGTCTGATGCTTAAAACCTCAATGGCTTAATAAAAAGAAAATTATAACTGTTGTCTTTATTACCATCTTTACACATTTATTGTTATAGAATGTCACAAAAAATGTTGTTGGATCGGCCCAACATGACTTGTTGGGACTCGATTTGATACATTACTCAATTTGATCCATTGCCTAACATGCCCATATTGACACCTCTAGTAAGTAGTGCGACCGTGTTATGATAAAGACACGTAAAACTTTATGAGTATCAAAATATTTCGGTTTGGGTTTACCTGCTAACACTATTCTTGTTATCTTATTGAATGTTATAAGTACTAAGAAAAATAATAGTGATCTTAATACTATTATAACTATACATTAATGCTCCATTTTTTTTCTAGAATAAAACAACTTAAGGGTTATAAACAGATTATAAGTGATTTACCTTGAGTTTTGTTGATTCTGATCAGTGTGCAAGTTTATGAACACAATGGCAGTCTTTTCCACAAGATCGTTGAGCAAATTTTGCAATCTAGGCATCTTTTCTGATTCATTCACCATGATAACATGCAGTGTAATGAGATCAGTTGCTTTAAGCACAGTTCCAATAGTCACAACTACCGAGTGTATACCCTTTATGAAACAAAAACTATGGACATTTGACTTTGATATGTGGAAAATGTAAGAGATAAAACCTTCAAACTTGTCCCATAACAGCACCAAAAAAATCAAAGTTTGTTCCCGATTTGTGGTATCCTGTAGCTTCTGACATTCCGGGGCCTAATGGCCGGAAACATATAAATCATAATAAATCCAGGTTCTTCTTTCAAAGCCCGTTCATAATAATTTGCATATGCCATTTCTTTGGTCCAGCTAAATAAATTTCGAGATACCTGCATAATAACACAAAAATATAAATTGATTGATAAAATTAAATGTGTCCATGAAAACATCGGAATACATCTTTGATAAATTAGCACCTTAAACATGTTATAATGGTACATGATTCATCATACTCTGTCTGCAAGGTGGTTGCTAGTTTTTCTGGTTCAAACCTGATTTCACCGATTAACCATGATCAACCTGGTAGACGGAAATAAGCACAACAACTGAAAAACGACACACATCGAATAAAATGGGATTTTCTTAATTAACTACGACAGTAAGGGACATAACAATATGTAGCAAAAAAAAATGAATTTCATTATACCTAAACATAAGAGTAATAATAGTAGAAACGGCAGCAAAAGAACTAACAACTGAAGATGAACTAATAATCAAAATCTCAGATTTTAATAACCAATGGACTAACCTTGACTTCCTTGTCAGTATCATAATGATATGTTCTAACAGCCAAGGCCATGGAAACCAGCCTCCACAAGAATTTTGGCTTCAGAATATAAAAAATTATTAGTCAAGTACTTATTAGATCTGGATCAAAAACAAATAAAGAATATCAAGCAAAGGATGAAATTGCCCTTCATTTTCTATTTTCCTCCCGATGTGCATTTCTAATAGCCATACAATGCTTTTGCATTGCATATGTGAGAACAGTGCACACAAGTAAAAGAATGGTTGAATGTACACCACAGGGTTAGCAATTTGTATTCAAACAAATTTATACATGTACACGTAATCACGTATGCATACATAGGCTATTCTGCTTAGTTTTGTATTAAAACCCACGAAATAAATCAAACTGTACAGTTTTGCTGACTTATTATATAGTGGTTTGGACTGGTTTTGCTGCCATATCAATTCCAGGATTTACCTATGGTTTGAGGAAAACATTACATTGGCAGCTTCTTGATTCAACCACTCATGGAACACAATTTACCAAACTTCAGATTTATTTTCAAAATAAAAAATCTATACATTAACTCTACAATTGAGTTCTTGAATAAAAACTTTACAAAATTCTTACAGCTGACATTCACCAAATACCCAAGCCTATATATACTATCTTGAATTCATCAACTTCTGAAAAATTTTAGTAGAGTAGAATGTTCTAAAATATCATTGGGTATGCCTCAAATTTTATCAGTAGCATCCCCGAACGTTGAAAGAGAAAAGTGGGCGACAACCACATTGAATGTCACGGGAAACTGAAAATTTCTAGCGACTTCCAATACTTTACAAACTTCATAAGCCTGTCCAGAATTAAATTTTACACCACAGTTGTGAAATGCAATATAACAATGTATTTTCTGCTTTCGTTCACTACCATTATCTTACAATAGTAAATTGAAATTTATAACTCAGAATGTTACCTGTTGGCCGGCTCGTTTATATATACCCAAGGCTTTGATGGCTTCATGTCTTGGCATCTCAAAAAATTGACATCATGAATGGTTTGACCGATGGTTATGGATAAAATAAGAAAAGCAACAATGAAATAATGTGTTTTTTATAATGTATATGATGAAGAATCACCTTATCAATAAGATTTACAATTCCATCATTTACTGCACAATAAATTTTAAAGCTCTCTTTGAGTACCAAAGCTAGAGCATATTGTATGACATGATTACCAACTGCTGTTCCTTCAGGCTACATTAGGAAAAGAATAACAATTTACGTTTCCAGAACAAAATCATTCAATTCTCGCTTCTATAAAAGAGAAGGTAACAAACCCGACATCCCATAAGATGGTACAATAGCTGATGTAAAGAGGGCAATTGCTTCAATAGTTGCTCGCTGCCCAAATCCCTAGTCCTGCTATAATCCTGCACTTATAAGGAAACTGTTATATGTGGACTCTCATAATAAATATGCCACTAATTTCTTTTACTTGTCTCTCCATATACTTGCTTTGCTAATGAGGTTGTCACATACTTTATGTCAACCCCAAAACACTAAAATCATGCTTAACACTTTCTTTGACAGCTCTTATCATAATTAATTTTAACACTATGCATACAGTTTTTTGCCATCGATAGCAATATTCCCATTCATTGAAGCTACATATACTATTACAAAAAGGCAGTCAACTTCTTACATTTAATGGATACATTGAAAGACATGTATTATCACAAAAAGCATTGGTTCACCAATAACAAACGACATATCAAGTAAATACAATATAAATTAAAAAAAAAGTAAATAGAAATAGAAGAATAAATAACTGACATAAAAATAAATGAATTGAGATACATACCTTAGATCTTAACACATGGTTCACTATAAAATTGGTCTATATCTAAGCACGATAAATCAACTCTGTTTGACCTGGTCATATTTATTAGAGACATCAAATATACACAGCCAATATCTAAGCACTATAAATCAACTCTTGTTTGACCTGGTCATATTTATTAGAAACAGACCCATACTATTAGTAAGACATAAAGCTGATTAGGAACTGTAACACAAATTAATGAAAAAATCAAGAAAGAATGAAACAGTTAGCAACATAGAATTCGATTAAAACTCATTACGTCACATATAGGAGTATCAAAATAGAACGTACAATAAGAATTGGCCACAAGTCGTAGAAGTACAGCAAAAAAACTTGTATAATTATATCTCAAATCTGCATAAAGCATGGTGTTCAAACTCACCTCAACCTTCAAGATTTCCACAAACAAAGCATGGTATTGTTCACGGTAAAGAAACATATGCTATTCTGTTAAATTGAACCTTCTGCCATTGTTTCTAATAAATCTCATTTGACTTGAGTATTGTCTGTTTGTTGAGGTCATTATACTTTTTCTGAAGTGGAAGAAGCTCGCTGATCTGTACATTCAAACACAAAAAAGACACTTACAGAACTGTTTATTTTTTTTTATCAATACAGAATTGTTTAATAATTAGATGTTAATTGTACATATAATAAAAGTAGATTTGAAATTAAACCTTGGCTATAACTTCTAATGTAAAGAGTATTCTGACTCAGCGTTTGCCAAAACAGTAGTTACAGAGCCAAACCATATAACTGTTGCCAAAAAGTTGAATTTTATGTGAGAAAGGTAAATAGTACATACCAGGTGAGTGTTGGTTAAAGATATCCAAGTCTTGTTTTGTTGCCATGAAGCCATATAACTGTCGCTTACCATCGGGATGGAACAGATTTGGGTGAAGATTCCAAGCATCTCTATTGAAACCTTGACGTTTAAAATGTTCACTAAGACGCTCAGCCTCAATATATCCAATAGCCGAGGTGTCGAATATTAAGACACTCATCCCAGTGTGTCCTTCAGGCCCAAATGAATTACGTGCTTTGACATCTTCATAAGACTCAAAGTATTCAAGTAGCTCTTGGGTTCCCATGCCAATCCGCTGATATTACAATTAAAATGTAGTAAAATCTCATGAGATTTAGGATATAAAACCCACATTTAAGTTTTAGAATACTCAATTATCAAGGTTAAATCAAGACCCATTTTTGAAATGAACTGATCGTTGTGAGTTCAGAATCACATAATCTGATAATGAGTTGTACATTGATCTTAATAATCGATTTTCTTATAGTTGGGTTACTGGTCAAAATAGGCAACCAAATTTTTGCCCCTTATCCAAGGTTTTTTTTGCTAAAAGAATTAAATAAACCAAAACTGATACCCATTTGACCATTAAAGTGAAACTTGATACCCATTTGACCCATTTGAAATACATAAACCAAAACTGACCTTCATTACTAAACAAATTGAATTAACCCCTAGAGTGCACAATAACGAATATACCTTGCCATTTCCATCCTGCTCAAGCTGCGTATTCATAACAATCACCATTGGTGGCCAAACAATTTCACGGTCTTCAAAATCCTTATCAAGTCCCTTCCACTGTCCATACACTTCACCAGCTTGCACTTTCATAGCACCCCTTCTACACAACTCTTCATCCAAAACCTCAGCAAAATCCCTGTGAAGCCTCGGTCTTCTTGTCCCTTTAGTTTTAACATGAGTAAGAAACGACTTCATTCCCCAAAACCAATAAATAGAACCCGGACCATCCCGACAAGCTGGGCAATGCCATTGTCTAGCAGGTTCATTAATCTGTTCAGCAGTCAAATCATCCCGAGTCCTAAAGAATTCAGCTAACCACGGATTCTTTTTACGTGAATCATGACTCTTTTCACTGTCATCACAATCATAATCATCGCTCACAAGCTCATTATCAGAATCATTATTTTCATCCTCATCATCAACTTCTACCACATTATCAAAAGTTTTCTTAACTTCGGCTATATCCCATGTCGCCCAATTACTTCTACTTCCATCTCCAATTACGTATCCTTCTGTTGATTCCTCCCACCCTTTGTTTCTGTCCCAATTCAATATCATAATTCCCAACCCCTGATTCAACTGATCAATATCCACACTGCCCGTAGTCATCTACATGCAATAAAACTTACTGTCATGATCCATATATTCATTTTTTATACATTACACAAGCAGACCACCATGAATCCAAATGGGTGAGAATCGAACCCCAAGCACCTATCTAAAAAATGCTTTATTTCACAAGTGTTCAACCAAATGCAAACACTTTCAAATATGAACACTAAGATCGTTCCATTTTTATTTAAAATCCCTTATGCTCATAGATTGGAGATAAAGGGAATAAAAAATCAACCTTGATTACCAATTAAATCAATGAGAAGATTGAAACATAGGTAAAATTAAGATTTAATTTATTGAGAAATCAAAAGAAAGAATTTAGAAGGTTTACTGAAATATGTACATCGAACTTATGGTAACATCAACGTTGCCATCACCATCGTTGCCGTCAACATCACCATTGGCATTCCTCTTCTCCATATGTGGTTTGCGTTCTTCTTCTCCAGCTGTGTGTTTTTTTGTTTGACTTAGGGCTTGACTTGGGGTTTTACAAAACGTTTTTTATTTTATGTTTTTGACGGGTTTTTTTTCTCTAAAATAAACCTAAATTTAATTTAATTAAATTAAACAAATTTGTAGTAATATTTAAGAAGGGACAATTAGGAATACACATTTACTATTTAGGTTGTCATTTACATGGAAGATTATCAACGGTTTTAATTAAAAATGGTTAATCAATGGAGGGTTAGGATTAGATTAGAGTTGCCTAAATTAAAAAAGACAACCTAATAAACACTCTATTATAATATATTAAAAAGAGATTATTAAATGAAAAATATGGTAAAAAAGAAGTTACTATTCATGCCTCTATGGTGGTACGGAGTAATTGATATTAAGGGACATACGTAGAACACGCACCCCAAAAATCTTAATTAGTAGCAATATATATACTTATTTAGTAATACGTATCTTTGTACATATGTCAGCCCGGGTAAAGTTGATTTGAAGTTTTTAAATTTAGTATATATTATTTGATGTAGGTTCAAGTCCTAACATATTCGGTCTCTTTTTTGCTTTTCAAATTGATATAGTATAGATAGATCTTAAAGATGGAGTATAATAACAACAATAAATAAAGGTTTAGTATAAGCTCGAATGATTTGAGTAATAATAAATTATTTGCCTTTTCTAAAAAATAAAATGAATGTTTTATATATGTTCAAGTATATCATATACATCAAATGATTTGGCCCCTCTAAAATTTAATTAGCAATGCTACTTTTCTATGTAATTATCTACTTTTATTCTTGGGTTTATATTTTGGTTATGTATCGAACTTTACACATTTTACTATTGTATGTATCAAACTTTAAAACCTCCTATTGTATGTATTCAAGTTTCAAAACCGTCTATTGTATGCATTTAACTTACTATCGTATGTGTTGAACCTATAAAAAACACGTCCATTTATGTAGCCAAAACAAGGCAAAAAACATACAATAGATGGTTTTGAAACTTGAATACATACAATAGGAGGTTTTAAAGTTTGATACATACAATAGTAAAATGTGTAAAGTTCGATACATAACCAAACAATAAACCCTTTATTCTTTTGCAGGTTCGTAAATATATCTATTTTATCTTATATGGTCTTTATAATCTATTTTTTTTTTTTTGAAAACTGCAAATAACACCTGCGGGCCAGTAATGGAGTATCATCGTGCCACCACTACCAGCCCATATATTGCCTCACCTAGGAAAAACCACCACAGGACTCGAACCCGAGACCTATGGGTAAAACCCCGTGCATCACAACCAGCTGAGCTTAATTATGATATTAGTGTTAGTAACTAATACACTATGGCATAACCTTAATTAACCACTATGCAATGCACTAGTTTTGGATTTGAATGATTTCTTCTACGTAGAAGTTAATAATCTTAATATTCAAAAGCACTTAAGATGAACATGTCATGCTAATTAATCTATCCTTTTCATTTACTATCTTCTTCAACTGCATAAATATAACTTTTGACAGTTTAAAAATGAGTAATATAACTATATTCTTGAAATACTCCGTATAATCTTAGGAGATGATTTAAATATTACATCATTTTTTTTCGGCGAAAAACAAGAAGTTAAATTGAAATACTCTAACAACAAAAATTGAAAAGAGTTTAGAAGATACAAATGAGAAGCCTCCTTTGAAGCAAGACCTAGCACTATTGAGAACTACCTAATATACTTGAACAAAAAACCTCATGCTCCTGTTCTAACTCAAAAGCATATAGAGAAAAGCTAATAATGAAACTAATAAATTTGAATAGCCCTATAACCTACTATTGAAAACCAAATTGTTGTAGAGAGGATGGAGAATTCTTGAGAATGAACCAAAGAAGACAAGAATTGACACCGTCAAGGAATTGAAACACTCTTGATTAGCAACTTTTACTGATGAATAGCATGGGAGGTATTATCATCGTTGTAGTCAATCATGTTTTGCATAAATTGCTCAAAGGAAATCGATTTACTTACTTTTTTGTTCATATTAATAATTAATCAACTTACCCACCACAGCAAAACCACTTTAAGCGCATAGGTTGGGTAATAAAAGCCTCATTAATTAGTTTTAGTATTCAAACATGATTTTAGTTTGGGAAAATCTAACTTTAGGCCACACGTTAAGGACATTTAATAAAGTTGATTTTTCTATAAATAATATAAATTGTAATTAAGAAAGATGTATAATTGAAAATTAGTGAGTTTAATAAATAAATTTTGTGATATATTTAGAAAGTTATAGTCCAGTTAATGAAGTTTAGCTTGTTCCCTAAGGGAACAAGTTAGCCAAACCCTTTTAGTTTATACATTTTTAACTTTGAATTACTTTAACTGTGTCAAGATGTGATTTTGTCAATATGGATCGACTTAATACGACCCGTTAGTATACTTTCTAGAAAAGTGGTGATTTGTACACCACCACTTTTTATCCATACACCACTTTTCTACTTTACAGTGTTGTACAGTACAACATTATAAAACATATTTAGTGGTGTATAGATAAAATATGATGGTATACCAAATCACCTCCCTTTTTAAAATACAACGGGCCGTGTTTGAAACTCTTATTAATAGCTTTCGATATCTTAACGTCAGAAAAATAGGTTAACAAATTATGAAATATCTATAATTTTTTGTAATTAGGTTTAATACTAACCTTCGTTATCAACACTTAATTGTTGACCTATTAGTATTATCTTTGACATTTTATAGTTACATTTAAAACTCTTAATCACTTTAAGTCTTTATCAACGTTGAAAAGTGTGTCGAAAGACATTTATTGTGAATTGTGATAATCAATATCTCTCATATTTAATACTCCGTAGAAGAGAGTTGATGCTGATGTCATGAAGCTGACTTGACACTTTCTTAAACAATAATTATGATGATGTGGTACATGGAGGTGCAATGAATTTTGTGATTTTTTGTACTTTTTTAATAATTCAAAATTTTGTTTGCTTTAATTTTGTTGTGAGTTTCTAAACATGCAAATGCTTTGGCCACCCATTTTCTTGGAAATGTGAAATTTACTTTTTTTGCACTCTTTTATTTCACTGGCCCTTTACCAGTTTACCTGTTCCCCACCTGTTCCCCAAATTTGAATTTGAATCCCATATCTTCAAATTCACTCATTCTAAACATCTATTCTTCTTCCCTTCATCTTCGTCAAGCTTTTGCTTCTTCGAGCTTCATCACGTAATTTTTTTTTCCAGGTATTCTAATGACGCCTTTTTTGATACGTTGTTTGTGGCCTTTACTTTTTCGATTGTTGTTTTCTTTAACTTTTTGACCTATGTTTGTGGCGCTCTTTCATGTATGCGAATTTCTTCTCTCGAGATTATTCAATCGAAAATCTGTTACTTGCTGTATATTTAGGGTCTAGGGTATCTATAAAGCTATTAAAATTTTGTTTTTGAATATAGCACTGATTTTTGATAATAAATAGGGTCATTTTGATGAACGATGAGGACGGTGAATCCATCCATGGATGAAGATGATGATGATACCAACTATTTTGATTTATGGAAATTCAAGGTGAGTATATAATCAACATATTCCTCTTATTGTTTGTTTTTTTGGTTGATTACGCTTTCATATTGTGTTCATTGTCTAAGCACTTTGAGAATTTTGAATATGCACATCACGTGTTCATTGAACGGAATTGATATCGAAGAAATAAGATCTTATGGTGTCATGTTTATTTCTGCTAGGTTATATGGCAAGGTTTTTGGATGGTTATACAATGAATTCAAAAATGATATGGAGTCAGAAAGTGTTCTTGACTTCTCTCGCGATTTCATTATATGCTTTTGTTTATTCTTGGGTATAGGTTTTGTTTTTTAGTAATTATAAATTCATTTTTGATTATTGCAGGCAACGAGAACTAATTTTTCGGACCAAATTTTCGCAGGTAGTGAAATTGATTTTATGTGATTAATAGTGGCTTCCGATATTTGGGCCATTGTTTGATAATGTTGACAGAGAGCTATATTTAATCAGTTAGTTTAGCTAATCACGAGGTATGCAACCAAATCAAAATTTGGATAATCCTAAAACCCATACTCAAAGGGTTTGATTAATACTCTATAAAAGTTTTTTATATTTGCATTACATATTTCTTTCTTTTGTTTTGTTTACAGGCAATGTGTGCAGATTTGGGGACCTAAAAAAACTCAATTTTCAAGGTAACACAAAGAGAAGAAGAAAATAATGAAAAGGTAATACCATTGCTTAGTGTCGGTCTATAATTTACAAGTAGCTTTAAATATTATATAGCAAGGCAATACCATTGCTTGGTAGTGTATGGATTTTAGTAGGTAGCTTTAATCTTATGCAGGCCATTTGCAAATATTATATATTAGTGCTTTTACCAATTTGAACCATTTACTAATTTGATGCTAACCATATCATTATTTGTTCCAAAGGTGATATGTTTTGAGTTTTGAAACCTAGACTCAATTGACTTATTCTAATTTGGTATTGTTTATGCAGCCTTTTCAACATGTTTTTATTTATATGCATGTATTAAAACCTGTTATACACTCTAAGATTTGCAGATACATTATTATGTTATTCAGCGATCTAAAAACTCATTTTAAATGTTGCTGGCAGCTTTTCTTTGTTTCAAATCTGTGTGTGTAGCTATTTCAATTACATAATGTTGGTGAGGGTCCTGTAATTTACTGTAGGAAATGGATTAAATGGTACCCTACATAAAGCTTAGGAACGGCAACTTCAAACCATTGATTTGGGTCAATATGGGTTAGGCACATGGGACCAATTATAATACTACTTAATTTTGTTGCTGGAAAGTTATTTTCACATGTATATGTATCATATGTGGTTAAATTAGTGCCATTTAGTTACTGTAGTTCATATTGTCATTGGTGAAGTATGCTTATAAAATAGTTTAATGTTCTTCCTATGATGCCAGATGTGAATCGTGTCGTAATCAAGCAGAAAGGCTTCTTGATTATGCAAGAGAAATGGAAGACTCGATTGATGTTAACTTGAGGTTTGCATTTGTTTTTTTATTCAGTATCACTTTACTTTTATTAGTGACAATTTGTATGCACTCTGTTTGTTTAACTGAAGTTGGATGTGCAAATGCTTCTCAGCTCAGTCTTCCAAAATAGTGCTATGTTTGAATTTTATAGAATTGGTTGATTATTAGTTAGATCTCTATCATATCCTTGATTGTGCAAAATATAATTCGTAATAATGCAGTGAGCAATTAGGTTGCTGGATATTTCATGCGGTGGGACTGGAAGAACGGGATTTTTACCAGCAGAAGGTATGCAACTATGCACCAGATCAGTTTTTCTCGAAAATTCAGGTTCGAGCATTTGATTAGGTGTCAAGGCGAATCGGGAATGGTACTGTGAGATGGGAAGAGTGGCTGCAAAGCCCAAAGGTTGCTGTCCCGATGTTACGTACAGTAAATGACATATACAATTGGTGTTTTAAGACTATTTGACATTTGTTAGTGTCCGGGTGATGTAGTCTGTGTGTAATAACTGTGTCTGCTCTACCCACTGTAAGTCTAAAAGTAATTCTTGCAGTAAGATGGGCATATTGGTTTTATTTTAGAGGTTTGTTCTATTGGGTAGTTGTGATGTTTGTTTAGGTGGGTAGTGGTCTCATCTTCTATTACCAGAAGATGATGGAGTGATAGTTGGAATTTTTGTGTATTGTGGTTTATGTATTTCTACCTGCTGTTACGGAAAAAAATGAAATTTTTGGCATCCCATAAATTATTTTTTCTGATAGGACGTTCAAAACTAATCATGAAGAATGGATTAATAAACTCAAGCCCAATCTATGAGCTAATGCAGAAGTAATTTATTTGAAATAATTTTTTTTTAGAAAGGCATAAATAAATTATATTAATGATTCTTTAATTCATTTTTTATTCGTAACTTTATATTCGAAACGATCTTTCCAATTCTTTTTTGGTTGTCTATATAGATCTGAACTTTGTAAAGAACTTGATGCCATTCGACTTTCGTAAATTTATAATTTGAATGTACTATAAGATGTGACATAACTAATTAAACGAAGTGTCACTTATAAAATATGTCCAATAATAATAATATATGTTATGTTATTTTATTTGTTACTATAACTTTATTGGAACATTATGCATACAAATACCAAATAGTATAATAATTTAAAAGTAATATTATTCCTTAAACTTATTGCTACATTTATAATACTCACTTAATTTACCAAATAATCTTTAGAATTTTATTTTTCATCAAACCCGTGTAGTCACGATTCAATAAACTAGTTTAGCATATTAGGTAAAATGAAAGGTGAGATATTGACGAGTTCTTTTTGTCTCATGTCAAACAAGTTTACGTCAAATCAAGTCCAATAAGTTCGTTTATCTATATCTATATCTATACTAATATATAAAGAGTTTGAGACAAAGTCTTAAAAGAGCATAGTAAATTACTAGTTTACCCTTTTGTGAATCTCATTCAACTTTAACATATATATTAAATACCATTTATTATAAGGTTATATATCATAGTTAATTTTGGTAACAAAATATGTAATCCTTTGATGTGGTTAATTCATTAATGTAAATAACTAAGATATAAATATCATTTATCACCAACATGTAGGGTAGGGATGGCAAAAACATCCGAACCCGATGGGGAAAACCGAACCCGACCCAATTAATACCCGCACCCGTATGGGTAGATGGGTTTGGATACGGGTTTGGGTACAAGTTTTTCTTTCTTCGCGGGTTTGGGTTTGGGTACGGGTTTTAGTAATACCCGCCCCGATTACCCGTACCCGTACCCATACCCAATTACCCGTACCCGTATCCGCATAATTGTTATTCTTAATTATATGTAATCTATAATATATATAATATATAATATATAATATAATTAAAGCATAATTAATTTGTGGATGAAAATTGAATAATGAAGATTAAGAATGATCATTTTATCTATATATTTTGCATCTATTATTTTGAATTTGAATGATCATGACATTTGAATTTTGTACTTTCAAAAACATGTAATTGTTTGTATTATGACCAGTTTGAACAACCATTCTATTATTTAGGGTATCTTGGTTTGCTTCTTTTGTTTTGTCACGTTTCCGTTTTAAGACATCATTTATAATCGCCATACTTGCTATTTTATATGCGGAATAGTCAAACGGGGATAACCGATACCCGTGGGGAAACCCGAAAAGCCGTTGGGTAATATTAAATGGGTACCCGCTAGCTATTGGGTTGGATTTGGGTATGCATATTCTAAATGGGTTTGGGTACGGGTTCATTAAAACCCGATCCGAACCCGACCCATTGCCATCCCTAATGTAGGGGTGTGCATGGGCCGGTTATGACCCAAAACTGAACCATTAACCGAAGTGTTGGTTAAGTGAAAGTGAAAACCGAATGTCCTCGGTTAATTTGTGGGTCGGTTTTAGTTTTGAAAATTTAATTGGGTCGGTTTCTTGGTTAATGTCTGTTAATAACCGAATGTTGACCCATCACCGGAATTTGCAAACTTGGGTAAAAAAACTGAACTTGGGCTTTAAGTATGGACTCAAGCCCAAACAATGAAGACTAAAGTAATCAATTTGAGGGTCACTGATATATGAGTGTGATATTTATAGAAGTGAGTGCCTCTCACTTTTTTAAGGTGAGGCCGATGTGGGATGAGTAAAGTCTTTAAAGTGAAGTGAAAAAACATTTGATTTTTATTTGTTAAAGCTTGTATGTTGCTTCCAATCGATTTTTAATTTGGCCAACCCAGTAAACAATTCAAACGTAAATATAAATTTCAATGGATAAATTAGTATTATAGTACACCATTGAAGATTAGAATAATTACGAGAATTCAAGAAACATATGAAAGAGTAGATTTTTCCTTTAGTCACTTCTACATTCATCATATATTCATGCACTATAACACAAATTATTGCAAATATACCATTACAAATCATTTAGAGCTGGGTGCACAGTTATAAGTTATACCTATATTTCCCTAACAAAATGGATAAACAGAGATAAACAAGAATACCAAACAGTTGTACATTTATATTTATCATATCTCACAAAGATATTAAGAGAGATAAACAAGAATACCAAATGAAAGGATGATATATATCATCATCATACCTTCTAATATACATCATCATCGTCATAGCATATATGTATATGTATAACGGCGGTTAAAGTCGGTTAATTTGGGTCGGTTAATTTACATTAACCGTAACCGACCCAAGTTAGTCGGTTAATTCAAAATCCATAACTGAACCGTCGGTTAATGAATTGGATCGGTTAAATTGGGTCGGTTAATATCGGTTATGGGTCGGTTTCGATTTTTGTTGCTCACCCCTACAACATGATACTTCAATTTAATTAATCAAAAGTTAGAAATTTTCAATTTTGATTATCTAATGCCTTTATATAAAGAGTTTGACCAATTTATTAATTATTATCTCAAAAAATAATTGAAATTATTACTCTACATTTTTAACTAATACATAATCTATTTATACTAATATATAAAGAGCAATAGTAAATTACTATTTTACCCTTTTAACAATCTCATTCAACATTAACATATATATTAAATACCATTTATTATAAAGTTAATATACCATAGTTAATTTCCGTTACAAAGTGTCACACCCCGCCAAACGGTAATTACGATCATTACTAATTAAAAGTGCGGAAGCTTTGGTGACGTGGCCGGGCTGCGAACAGTAATACAACCAAGTAGTGCATACATACTCAGAGCATATGACTATTGCGCAACATAATGTATTAAGATGCCAGGTTTAACAGTTATTACAAAAGATTACGACAAAGTATGTCGTAACAGTAGTAGCAGTATTTAAAACATTAAGTTTTAATAAATACATAAGATTAAAATAAGATTTCAAAGGTATGACTGCAACGTTTGCAGTTATACAGAGGAAATCTCCAAAAGCGTCCCAAAATAAGTGGCATCCTATATAGTCCAGTGATGAACGCACATAAGTACTATATTTAAGTAGTATTTTACCCCTTTTCTTGAATGTTATTATTGCAATTAATTAAGTTTTGGTACTTATTTTGTTCATATTTGCAATTAGAAGTGGAAATGAAGATTTTTGGAGAAAAGAGCAGAAAACAGTCAATTAACGATAGAAATGATGCATTTGTTGAAGAACGAGCAAAGCCGAAGGATTTAAGAGGAGTAAATTCGGATTTATGTATTATTGGGTTTAAAGATAAATAAGCCCAAAGAAAAGTGATAGAGTCCAAATTGGAAGAGCCCAGCCCATGAAGGAGAAGGTTCTGGAATTTGATTTAGCCGACGGCTAAAGTACTTAGCCGGCGGTTAAAACCTAAATATGGAAAGTGTAAAGGACGCGGTTTGCAACCGGTTATCGTGGGTAAAAAGTTTACCCGACTGGCGGCTAAAACTCTTAGTCGGCGGTCAAATGCTCGTTTTTACAAGTATAAATAGAGGCAAAGGTAAGACGTTTTTGATATGATTTACATCACAAAAGTAGGCTAGGGTTTGTTATTTCGAGGCTGAAGAACGTTCGGGAAGCACAAGGAGTGAAGGTTGAATTCATTTCAAGTTATCTCTACGTGATTCGTTATTCGGTTTGCATTTACTTTGTTTATTTCAATTACAATAATGTTTTTGATATTATATAATCTGATTTATGCATATTCGAT